>OX369271.1:12500-2843829 GCA_947284805.1 Coleophora flavipennella
AACCTAACCTAACCTAACCTAACCTAACCTAACCTAACCTAACCTAACCTAACCTAACCTAACCTAACCTAACCTAACCTAACCTAACCTAACCTAACCTAACCTAACCTAACCTAACCTAACCTAACCTAACCTAACCTAACCTAACCTAACCTAACCTAACCTAACCTAACCTAACCTAACCTAACCTAACCTAACCTAACCTAACCTAACCTAACCTAACCTAACCTAACCTAACCTAACCTAACCTAACCTAACCTAACCTAACCTAACCTAACCTAACCTAACCTAACCTAACCTAACCTAACCTAACCTAACCTAACCTAACCTAACCTAACCTAACCTAACCTAACCTAACCTAACCTAACCTAACCTAACCTAACCTAACCTAACCTAACCTAACCTAACCTAACCTAACCTAACCTAACCTAACCTAACCTAACCTAACCTAACCTAACCTAACCTAACCTAACCTAACCTAACCTAACCTAACCTAACCTAACCTAACCTAACCTAACCTAACCTAACCTAACCTAACCTAACCTAACCTAACCTAACCTAACCTAACCTAACCTAACCTAACCTAACCTAACCTAACCTAACCTAACCTAACCTAACCTAACCTAACCTAACCTAACCTAACCTAACCTAACCTAACCTAACCTAACCTAACCTAACCTAACCTAACCTAACCTAACCTAACCTAACCTAACCTAACCTAACCTAACCTAACCTAACCTAACCTAACCTAACCTAACCTAACCTAACCTAACCTAACCTAACCTAACCTAACCTAACCTAACCTAACCTAACCTAACCTAACCTAACCTAACCTAACCTAACCTAACCTAACCTAACCTAACCTAACCTAACCTAACCTAACCTAACCTAACCTAACCTAACCTAACCTAACCTAACCTAACCTAACCTAACCTAACCTAACCTAACCTAACCTAACCTAACCTAACCTAACCTAACCTAACCTAACCTAACCTAACCTAACCTAACCTAACCTAACCTAACCTAACCTAACCTAACCTAACCTAACCTAACCTAACCTAACCTAACCTAACCTAACCTAACCTAACCTAACCTAACCTAACCTAACCTAACCTAACCTAACCTAACCTAACCTAACCTAACCTAACCTAACCTAACCTAACCTAACCTAACCTAACCTAACCTAACCTAACCTAACCTAACCTAACCTAACCTAACCTAACCTAACCTAACCTAACCTAACCTAACCTAACCTAACCTAACCTAACCTAACCTAACCTAACCTAACCTAACCTAACCTAACCTAACCTAACCTAACCTAACCTAACCTAACCTAACCTAACCTAACCTAACCTAACCTAACCTAACCTAACCTAACCTAACCTAACCTAACCTAACCTAACCTAACCTAACCTAACCTAACCTAACCTAACCTAACCTAACCTAACCTAACCTAACCTAACCTAACCTAACCTAACCTAACCTAACCTAACCTAACCTAACCTAACCTAACCTAACCTAACCTAACCTAACCTAACCTAACCTAACCTAACCTAACCTAACCTAACCTAACCTAACCTAACCTAACCTAACCTAACCTAACCTAACCTAACCTAACCTAACCTAACCTAACCTAACCTAACCTAACCTAACCTAACCTAACCTAACCTAACCTAACCTAACCTAACCTAACCTAACCTAACCTAACCTAACCTAACCTAACCTAACCTAACCTAACCTAACCTAACCTAACCTAACCTAACCTAACCTAACCTAACCTAACCTAACCTAACCTAACCTAACCTAACCTAACCTAACCTAACCTAACCTAACCTAACCTAACCTAACCTAACCTAACCTAACCTAACCTAACCTAACCTAACCTAACCTAACCTAACCTAACCTAACCTAACCTAACCTAACCTAACCTAACCTAACCTAACCTAACCTAACCTAACCTAACCTAACCTAACCTAACCTAACCTAACCTAACCTAACCTAACCTAACCTAACCTAACCTAACCTAACCTAACCTAACCTAACCTAACCTAACCTAACCTAACCTAACCTAACCTAACCTAACCTAACCTAACCTAACCTAACCTAACCTAACCTAACCTAACCTAACCTAACCTAACCTAACCTAACCTAACCTAACCTAACCTAACCTAACCTAACCTAACCTAACCTAACCTAACCTAACCTAACCTAACCTAACCTAACCTAACCTAACCTAACCTAACCTAACCTAACCTAACCTAACCTAACCTAACCTAACCTAACCTAACCTAACCTAACCTAACCTAACCTAACCTAACCTAACCTAACCTAACCTAACCTAACCTAACCTAACCTAACCTAACCTAACCTAACCTAACCTAACCTAACCTAACCTAACCTAACCTAACCTAACCTAACCTAACCTAACCTAACCTAACCTAACCTAACCTAACCTAACCTAACCTAACCTAACCTAACCTAACCTAACCTAACCTAACCTAACCTAACCTAACCTAACCTAACCTAACCTAACCTAACCTAACCTAACCTAACCTAACCTAACCTAACCTAACCTAACCTAACCTAACCTAACCTAACCTAACCTAACCTAACCTAACCTAACCTAACCTAACCTAACCTAACCTAACCTAACCTAACCTAACCTAACCTAACCTAACCTAACCTAACCTAACCTAACCTAACCTAACCTAACCTAACCTAACCTAACCTAACCTAACCTAACCTAACCTAACCTAACCTAACCTAACCTAACCTAACCTAACCTAACCTAACCTAACCTAACCTAACCTAACCTAACCTAACCTAACCTAACCTAACCTAACCTAACCTAACCTAACCTAACCTAACCTAACCTAACCTAACCTAACCTAACCTAACCTAACCTAACCTAACCTAACCTAACCTAACCTAACCTAACCTAACCTAACCTAACCTAACCTAACCTAACCTAACCTAACCTAACCTAACCTAACCTAACCTAACCTAACCTAACCTAACCTAACCTAACCTAACCTAACCTAACCTAACCTAACCTAACCTAACCTAACCTAACCTAACCTAACCTAACCTAACCTAACCTAACCTAACCTAACCTAACCTAACCTAACCTAACCTAACCTAACCTAACCTAACCTAACCTAACCTAACCTAACCTAACCTAACCTAACCTAACCTAACCTAACCTAACCTAACCTAACCTAACCTAACCTAACCTAACCTAACCTAACCTAACCTAACCTAACCTAACCTAACCTAACCTAACCTAACCTAACCTAACCTAACCTAACCTAACCTAACCTAACCTAACCTAACCTAACCTAACCTAACCTAACCTAACCTAACCTAACCTAACCTAACCTAACCTAACCTAACCTAACCTAACCTAACCTAACCTAACCTAACCTAACCTAACCTAACCTAACCTAACCTAACCTAACCTAACCTAACCTAACCTAACCTAACCTAACCTAACCTAACCTAACCTAACCTAACCTAACCTAACCTAACCTAACCTAACCTAACCTAACCTAACCTAACCTAACCTAACCTAACCTAACCTAACCTAACCTAACCTAACCTAACCTAACCTAACCTAACCTAACCTAACCTAACCTAACCTAACCTAACCTAACCTAACCTAACCTAACCTAACCTAACCTAACCTAACCTAACCTAACCTAACCTAACCTAACCTAACCTAACCTAACCTAACCTAACCTAACCTAACCTAACCTAACCTAACCTAACCTAACCTAACCTAACCTAACCTAACCTAACCTAACCTAACCTAACCTAACCTAACCTAACCTAACCTAACCTAACCTAACCTAACCTAACCTAACCTAACCTAACCTAACCTAACCTAACCTAACCTAACCTAACCTAACCTAACCTAACCTAACCTAACCTAACCTAACCTAACCTAACCTAACCTAACCTAACCTAACCTAACCTAACCTAACCTAACCTAACCTAACCTAACCTAACCTAACCTAACCTAACCTAACCTAACCTAACCTAACCTAACCTAACCTAACCTAACCTAACCTAACCTAACCTAACCTAACCTAACCTAACCTAACCTAACCTAACCTAACCTAACCTAACCTAACCTAACCTAACCTAACCTAACCTAACCTAACCTAACCTAACCTAACCTAACCTAACCTAACCTAACCTAACCTAACCTAACCTAACCTAACCTAACCTAACCTAACCTAACCTAACCTAACCTAACCTAACCTAACCTAACCTAACCTAACCTAACCTAACCTAACCTAACCTAACCTAACCTAACCTAACCTAACCTAACCTAACCTAACCTAACCTAACCTAACCTAACCTAACCTAACCTAACCTAACCTAACCTAACCTAACCTAACCTAACCTAACCTAACCTAACCTAACCTAACCTAACCTAACCTAACCTAACCTAACCTAACCTAACCTAACCTAACCTAACCTAACCTAACCTAACCTAACCTAACCTAACCTAACCTAACCTAACCTAACCTAACCTAACCTAACCTAACCTAACCTAACCTAACCTAACCTAACCTAACCTAACCTAACCTAACCTAACCTAACCTAACCTAACCTAACCTAACCTAACCTAACCTAACCTAACCTAACCTAACCTAACCTAACCTAACCTAACCTAACCTAACCTAACCTAACCTAACCTAACCTAACCTAACCTAACCTAACCTAACCTAACCTAACCTAACCTAACCTAACCTAACCTAACCTAACCTAACCTAACCTAACCTAACCTAACCTAACCTAACTAACCTAACCTAACCTAACCTAACCTAACCTAACCTAACCTAACCTAACCTAACCTAACCTAACCTAACCTAACCTAACCTAACCTAACCTAACCTAACCTAACCTAACCTAACCCAGTTGCGCGCCACCCCCCGCGCAGTACGCACACTTTTAAGGCCGCTCCGCGCAAAAAATTTTCTTCAAAAATTGACTAAAATAGGATTCCTTAAAGTTACAGTGATGTGCGATACACCGTTACACGCGGAAAGTGAATACCTATCGTCTGGTGTAAATAGTTTTTCCGAGGATTTTCCGGAAAATTTGTAATTAAGAAAAAAGTGTATTTTATATAAATTTCAAAACTTTCACCGCGTGCGGCACCAGCTGAGTCGCTGTGACCTACCTGTTTTTTGAAGCTAAAACATCGGCGCCGTAGTGGACCACATTCCTGTCAATTTTCGGATTTTTCCCCCCAGCCGGGGGGAAGATATTCCTGGAAAACCAAAAACCACGTGGCCACGTGGTCCAGGAAGCAGAAGGTTGCGGCTGATTTGAAGGATACAGTTTTGTGGACTATGGTGAGCCCAGTTCAAAACAGTTTTTATTTTTGAAAAAAGTTTATTTTTGGAGAAGTTATAAATTTTTCAAAAAACTTCGAAATTTCAAAATTTTTTATCTGTCAAACGCGATCGGCGACCTACCATTTTTATTTGACTTTTTTATAGACTTTATGTGTTTTCATCAACCCTTAAAATTTGAACATTTTCTCTTGCACGGTTTTTAAAATATAAATTTTTCTTTATAAGGGTTGAAAACGTGCTACCCCTATTTCTACTCTCCGGACAATAAAGTTTATTTGTAAAAATAAGTGTGTGTACGTAGACTAACCCTAAATTTTTGTTTATTTTTATACCTACTGTTAAGACTTTTATCATACTTTTTGTGTATTTTTTATGTGTTTAGGGTGGTTTTTTGTAAATATTAAATCGGGGAAAAATTACTTGTAAACTTTTATTAGATATTTAGACAGAGCTCCGTGAGCCCGATCGAACGAGCCCAAACACGCTAATATTCGTCCATAAATAGCCAAAGTTGTACATTTAGCGGCCATCTTGTCCGCCATTTTGGAAATCTTAAAACTGCTGTATCTTTTTAATTATTTGTCCGATCGGAACGGGGTTTTGGGTATAGTTATGGCGCTCACTTACTCTTTTGAGTAGCGAGGTAAAATCTCTACATAGAGTTCCAAAATTTTTGACTTAATCCAGCTGGTCAAGTTGACGCGCCGCACTGTGCTTATATTCCCAGTCCAAGCCGCGTTCCGCTAGGACCAAGATTGGCAGAGATACGGCATTTTTTGTTTTTGTCGGCCATTTTGTCGGCCATTTTGAAAATCTTTAAAGTCTTATATCTTTGGCCCCCGTGCTCTGTTTTTAACGGGATTTTTTGTGTGTTATAGGGCCTTGTCAGAGCTATTTGTATTTATATAGAGACGGACTCTACGTAGAGCTCACCTTGCAAATTTTTATTTTTTACCTTATCTCATACTTCTATTGTTTTTGCTGTGTTTAGTATAGGTCTATATTACTTTGTAAGTTGATTTAGCAACATTTTTGTGTTACTAATTATAGAGACGGACTCTAGGCAGAGTCTAAATTTTAATATTTGAAAAATAAAACAAATTTTATTGATAGTCTGTGACTTCCGGCCCCTATTGGCCACTTTACTGCTATTTTAGTTTTTAGTTTAAATTAGCTTAGACTCTACAGACTCTACATAATAAATTACATTGATCAATATTGATAAAAAAAAGACACGAAGATCTACCGTTAGTAAAAGATGGGGTAGAAATTGGCTTGAAAGACTCGGCGAGGGTACTAGCAGAGGTGCTTTACCCGGAAGATGAAGAAGTGCAAGACAACTCCGAACATCAGCAAATCCGAGAAAGGGCTAACCAATTAAATGTGACTGATCAAGATGAACAACTTGATCCGCCATTTACAATGGTAGAGCTAGAAAATGCAGTAAAGAGTTTTAATCCCAAGAAAGCACCTGGAGCCGATGGTCTTACAGCCGATATATGTATGCAGGTCATTCTCAGAGATCCGGAATTTTTCCTATCATTGGCAAACAAATGCCTGTCCTTGGGGCTGTTTCCCACTATCTGGAAACATGCCACAGTAGTAGTCCTTAGGAAGCCCGGAAAGGCCGACTACACTAACCCCAGGTCCTATAGACCTATAGGGTTGCTGCCAGTGATGGGAAAGATTCTAGAAAAAATGACCGTTGGCAGATTAAAGTGGCATCTTCTTCCTAAAATGAGCGCTCGCCAATACGGCTTTATGCCTCAAAAGAGTACCGAAGACTCCCTCTATGACCTAATTAGCTATATAAAAAGCAAGCTGAAATCAAAGAAATTGGTGACAATGGTTTCACTGGACATAGAGGGAGCCTTTGATAACGCCTGGTGGCCGACTATAAGGCTGAGACTAGCCGAAGAAAAGTGCCCTATCAACTTAAGGAGACTGATTGATAGCTATCTGGCCCAGAGAACAGTCGGAGTCAGATATGGCGGTGTAGAATACACAAAAAGCACCAATAAAGGCTGTGTCCAGGGCTCAATAGGCGGTCCAATTCTCTGGAATCTCATACTTGACCCATTGCTAAAGGCACTAGAAAAACGAGGAGACTATAATCAGGCATTTGCGGACGATGTTGTATTGGTCTTTGATGGCGATACAGCCCTAGAGATCGAAAATCAGGCCAATGCTACTCTCGCCTATGTGCGGAATTGGGGTGTCAAAAACAAGCTAAACTTTGGACCGCAAAAAACAAAAGCCATGGTCTTAACCAAAAAACTGAAGTATGACACCCCAAGGCTGCATATGGGTGGAATAGAGATCGAAATGTCGGAAGAATTAAAACTCCTAGGGCTAAAAATTGACCACAAGCTTACATTCAACAGCCACGCTGCAAGTGTCTGTCTGAAAGCGCTGAATGTATATAAACAGCTGTCGAGAGCCGCAAAAATTAGCTGGGGTCTTCACCCGGAGGTCATACGACTTATATATACCGCAACGGTGGAACCCGTAATAATGTATGCTGCTAGTGCTTGGGCACCGGCAACTAAGAAACTGGAAGTGCAAAAGCTTTTGAACACAGTCCAAAGGGGCTTCGCCCAGAAGTTGACTAGAGCCTATAGGACCGTATCTTTAAACTCAGCACTGATACTGGCTGGGGTACTACCACTCGACCTCCGAATTCAAGAAGCAGCAGCTCTGTATGAGGCTCGGAGGGGGGTTCCACGGCCGACACTGGAATACGAGGAGGTGGAGCGGCCTATTGCTTTTGCCAAGTTTCCTCACCCTGCACAGCATACGCGCCTGAGATTTATGAGTCTAATGGACAAGCAAGAAGTAGAAAACTGCAACAAGCAAACAATAAGAATATTTACTGACGGCAGTAAAATTGAGGGTAAGGTTGGGGCAGCATTGTCCATTTGGGATAACCAAGCTGAGACCAAAGCTCTTAAGCTAAAGTTGTCATCTTACTGCACGGTTTATCAGGCAGAACTTCTAGCCATATGCGTAGCCACAAGAGAAATACTTAAACACAAGGAAAGATGCTTTGGTATATACAGTGACTCACGCTCAGCGCTGGAGACAGTGACAAACCACGACACAACTCATCCCTTAGCAGCTGAAACGCGAAACAACTTGAAAAGCTGTGCCCTCCAGAACAAGGACGTATCCTTGTATTGGATCAAAGCACATGTGGGCCTTGAGGGCAATGAGAGAGCTGATACACTGGCCAAAATAGCCGCGCTTAAACTCAAAACAAAGCCCAATTACGACCTATGCCCTGTATCATTCGTCAAGAGAACGATTCGCATGTCTTCTCTTGACGAATGGAATCGGAGGTACAAATCGGGTACTACGGCGTCCACCACAAAGATTTTTTTCCCAGATGCCTTGCAAGCATATAAAATAGTTAATAAACTCCAACCAACCGGTGTAGCCACACAGGTATTGACGGGGCATGGTGGGTTCTCTGAGTACCTGAATAGGTTCAGGTGTAAGGGGAGCCCATCATGCATATGTGATCCTGATTGCGAGGAATCTGTAGTACACGTAATTTTTGAGTGTCCGGTGTATGGTCTGGAGAGATACGAAACAGAACACTTAATAGGTGAGAAGATTCAGATTGAAAATGTGGGCACAATTATGCAGGATGAAATAAAATGTAAAATATTCCTAAATTTTTGTACCAAATTAACATTAAAAGTAAATAAAAGAAATAGATAGTTAAGTTATGTTACATATGTATATTGAGTTATACATATCTTAAGCATATAAGGAATAAGCAGTAAGAAAATTTAACAGAAACGTGCACAAAAATTATAATAATAGGCAAAATTAGAAAAAAGAATATGTAAATAAAATATCGTGTGTTTGTATACTGAGTTATATATAAACATAATATAAAAACTGAAAAGCAATTAAAACTAAGAATAGTAATAAGTATAATTATATCATGTATCTATATACAGTCACAACATCTACACTAAAGAATAAAAAACAAATACACATACCTGCAATGACAACACTATAATAATATGTTGCTCATGACCCACCCAGTATAATAAAAGTCGAAAGACCCAAAAGTGTTCTGATGCAAAAAGTCTCTGACATCTATATCAGAGGAAAACAGAAGAACAAACAAAAAAAAAAAAAAAAAAAAAAAAAAAAAAAAAAAAAAAAACCTAACCTAACCTAACCTGGGGGAGGCCGACGGGTTATGCCGGACTCTTACCGGCTAAAACCCCACGGCACTCCCGCATCGCCCGAGTGGCAGAGGACTGGGAAACCGGCAGAGCCTTTACGTCCAGTCCTCCACCGGCGACTGCCCGCCTTTACGGCAGGCCCTTCACGCCCCTCCGCACAGGGAGGGGCCCGGGAATGACCGTGAGTGCTCGGCCATTCCCGTCGGCGAGGGTGGTGATTAGTGCAATGCGGGCGAAAGCGCCCCCACGCCTGTCGCCCGCTAATCACCACCGGCAGGGTGAAGACGGTTGTGTAAGCGTCTTCTTCTGCCCCTTCTCCGTCTGCGGAGCGGCGCTGCGAGAGGGTCGTCCTCCCGTGCGCGCTCCGCCGCCTCCTTCTGTGTTATAACGTGTTCGCAGAAGGAGGCAACTGCCGCCCATGTCCCCTCGCCCTCCAACATGGCTTTGACCACGCTGGGGAGCGAGAGGTCCCGCCCGACCGCCGCAACTAGGTCGCGACGTGGCTCGGACCACGACGGGCACACTTCAAGTGTGTGCTGCGCCGTGTCCACCGCCGCACCGCATTCGTGGCACGATTGGGTTCCCTCCCTTCCAATGCGGTACAGGTACGATCCAAAGCAGCCATGCCCGGACAACACCTGCACCAGACGGAACGAGAGGAAGCCATGCCTGCGCTCGAGCCAGTCCTGCAAGACTGGCCCAAGCGCATCCAGCGTTCGGCGGCCGAATGTCGCGGTGGCAAGGTCCTCCGCCCAGTGCTGGACGATTGCAGCCCTCACCTCCCGCCGAACGGCCTCCCGCTCTTCCAAAGCTGGGCGCTCCCCGAGCACCCTCTGCCTTGCTGTCCACTCGTACACTCTGGCGAGCACCCACGCCTCGAGTTCCCAGGGAGGTGTGCCAGCCAGAGCGCACGCCGCCGAAAAACTTACAGAACGGTAGGCCCTAGCTACCCGCTGTGCAATGGCCCTTTGGGGCCATCGGATGGCAGCGGCGTTCTCCCTCCTGAGGAGGGTGTCCGCCCAGATGGGGGCACCGTAAAGGGCCATACTCCTAAGGATGCCGGCGTACAGTCGCCGGCATCGCGCGCTGGGCCCCCCGAGGTTCGGGAGGAGCCACGAGAGGGCGTCCGCGGCCTTCAACAGACGCGAGGACAGTCCGCTAAAGTGCGGACCGAAGCGCCACCTGCTGTCAAGAGTAAGGCCCAGATATTTCATCTGGGCCCTCACACCGATCCTGACGCCCTCTACGAAGATATGGGCGTCAGGCGGGGTGCGCTGCCGAGGCCCATGGAAAAACACGGCCTCGGTCTTGTGTAGCGCTACCCTCAACCCTAGGCGGCGGATCCTCCCTGCGACCAAGGCTCCACCCGCCGAGGCCAAGTTGGCCGCCTCCCTGAAGGTCGCTCCCCGGGCAGTGAGGAGAGTGTCATCCGCATAGCAGATGACACTCGTACCACGGAGGAGGGTTCCCCGCAGGAGCCAATCAAACCCGACGTTCCAGAGGAGTGGTCCTAAAACCGACCCTTGTGGAACGCCGGACATGACGCTAAACCGCCGTAGTTGGCCAGTCTTATCTACAAGGAGGACCGCCCGGTCCTCCAAGTAGCTTGCCAGGAGGTCCCGCAGGTATTGAGGCACTCCATGGAACCGGAGTGCCTCTAAGATGGTGGAGTGGGGGATGGAGTTGAAGGCGTTGGCTATGTCGAATGACACAGCCAACAATCCATCCCCCGTTTCCATGGCCTCCTTCACGTGGCCCTTGAGCCGGGTCAGGGCATCCACTGTCGAACGCTCTGCCCGAAAACCGAACTGAGAATCCGACAGGTCCGGCCCAACCACCCGCAGGTGGTAGTTTATGCGGGCGGCGACGATCCCCTCGAACATCTTACCGACCTCATCCAACAGGACGATGGGCCGGTATGCCGAGGGGGATTCTGCCGGGCGCCCCTCCTTTCGAAGGAGGCACAATTGGCCCTCCTTCCAAGGTTTCGGGAACCTCCCAGACGTGAAACACGCGCTAAAGAGGTCCCGAAACCTTTTCTCCATTTGGGTAGTGGCGATGGCCACCACCCTTGCGGGGACACCGTCCGGACCGGGAGCCGTCTTTTTGGCGCGCAAGCGGAGAGCCGCCGCTTCCAATTCCGCCTCCGTGACCGGAGGGACCTCCTCTTCTGGCAGAGCTGCCCCTCGTGGGGGGTCCATTACTGGTGGGGCGAAGCTGTCCCTGCACGGAAACAGGGACTGCACCACCCCGTCCAGCAATGTCGGCTCAAGGGTCTCAGTTATTGGGGGACCACAGGGGCGCAGCTTGTTACGCGCCGCCTTGTACGGTCTCCCATATGGGTCGTTTTCGAGACCCTCCAGCAATTCGGCTCTCGCCGAATCCTGGGCGGCGCCCATTGCCGACTTGAGCACCCTCTTTGCCTCTACGTATGATTCGTAGAGGCGGTCTTCGTTGGCCGGGTCACGTGGGTGCCGTCGTCGGCTCCTTGTGTAGGCCCTCCTGGCTGCCACACAGGTGGCCCTGAGCCCGGCCAACTCCTCAGACCACCAGTAGACGGCACGTCGAGAAGGCGGGCGGTGAGACCGAGGCATGCTGGAGTTGCACACCTCGGTCAGGGACTCCCTCAGTTGGGCTGCCGCGGCGTCCACGTGCAGGCCATCGACAGGGGGCGAGAACCAGTCTTGGATGAATGCTGACTCTCTGGCCGCCTCCCGGTCCAGGCGGGTGAGTGCCCACCGTGGGAACGGGGATTGTCCCGAGGGGGCCATCCCCTGGGGGCTCTGGGTGGAGATATCGAACCGCACGTATCTGTGGTCCGATAGAGTCTCCACCAGCTCCACCCGCCAGTCTACGATGCGGGCGGCTAAAGCAGGGGTGGCGAAAGTGAGGTCCACTATTGACCCTCCCTCCCGCCGCACGCACGTGTGAACTGTCCCTCTGTTTAAAAGGGACAAACCGCTCGACGCCGCCCAAAATTCGACAGCGCGTCCCTGAACATCGGTGGCCAGGTTACCCCAGACCACCGACTTCGCATTAAAGTCTCCCAGTATGGAGACCTGACGCGGCGCCATCCTACCGGCTACTGCAGCAAGGACTTCGAGAAAGTTCTCGAAGTCCGAAAGGGGACTGTTTGGGGAGAAGTAGACCCCCACCAAGACTATGTCTCCCCATGCGGCGGCCACGTATCCCGGTCCCCTCTCTAACAGCGAGAGGGGAGGGGAGTCCGTGGAAGACCGCGCCACTAGTGCCACCGAGCCGTCCCTATCACCCAGCCAGCGGCCAGGGACTGAGTAGGGCTCGGCGACTACCGCCACGTCCACCAACCACTCGGCCATGACCTGAACCAGCAGGTCCTGGGCCGCTTTGCAGTGGTTGGTGTTTGTCTGGAGGATGCGATGTACGACTTCCATTTATTCGGACATCACACCCCCCTCGTCGGCCGCCGCTGGAGTTGGAGCTGCAATGGCAGCAGCAGACCGAGTTGGCGCCTGCGCTTTGCCCTTCTTTGTGGGAGGTTTGCACTTCCTCCCACTCATCACGTGGTCCGCTGGGCGACCACTGGCGGCACACACCGCGCAGTGCGGCGTGGCGGCTCTGCAAGAGGCGGCCTTGTGCCCCTCATTCCCGCACCGGTAGCACATGCTCGCCCTGTCCGTATCGGACGGACAAAGAGCTCGGGTGTGGCCGATCCCGAAGCACTTGAAGCAGCGAAGGGGCTGCTCCTCAAGCGCCCGGACCACAGCCGAGCTGAAACCTACCAGCAGTCGTCCCTTGGCCAGGACGGCCTTGGCCGCGGCGACTGGGCACTCAAGGCGAATGGCACCCATGCCGCCGCGGCCAGGCCTAATGGTCCGGCCCTGTACTGCTGCGACACTGCAGCCTCCCGCTGCAGCTACCGCCTCCACCACCTCCTCTTTGGTGACCGAGTCGTCCAGATCGGTCACCTCCAAGGCCGCGGACTTAACAGGTCTTGTGATCTTGGCCGCGTCCGCAATTACCTCTTGCAACTTTGTTGCGAAGAGTTCCGCTTTGGTGCTGCCTTGTGCCCCCGGGAACTCAAAAATTCGAGCCCCAGTTTGTGTCCGGCGGCACGTAACCCTCTCAATACCCAATTGAGAGGGATCGGCGTTGGTACGAGCCCGCTTCAGCACGGACTCGTATGTCTCGCCCCGCTCCGCGGCCTCCGGGGTGAGTGTCACCACGACAGCCGCGGTTTTGGGAGGAACTAGTTTCCTCCCACCGGCGGGGGCCCTTTTAGCTATGGCAGCAGCGGTGGCGGGCTTGGGGGCCGACTTTTTTCCCCTTCCCTTCCCCTTTCCCTTGTCAGTCACTTTGGACTGACCGGGAGGGGCAGTGATGGGGGTGGCAACCGAAGGCGTATTTTTGGGTTTTCTTTTCCGCCTCCCGACCACCTCCGTCCACGACTGATTGGACGGGGTAGTGGAAGGCAGAAGAGGATCCTCCCTCTGGGGGACTTGAGGGGCTGCTTGAGTGGCAGCTGGCTCAGCCTCCCTTTCTGAGCTCGTGGTTGGAGCCGGTGGGACCGCAGTTTTCTTCCCCTTGCCTTTGCCCTTAGAGGGCTTCTGGTTCTGGGGCTGCTCCATCGGTGCTGGAGCCGCCGACGGCCCCGGCCTGCTCAGCGTCTTGTCCGCCGCGAGGGGCGGTCGGAAACGCCTTTCCGGCAAGAGCCGGTCTTCAATGCCAGCGAAGCAGGCTCTGGTGAACGCCCTCTCCTCCATGACAACCTTGCGGATGATGTCCTCAAGGTTCGAGAGGGGGGCCTCAGACACCGGTCTTTGTGAGGCCTGAGCAGGCCGGGCCGTGGTTTCAGCCAGCTTTTTGTGCAGCTGGCTGACCTCCACCTGCAGGCGATCTACCTTCGCCTGCAGTTGCTGCGTCTCGTCGGTCGCCGTGCGCTGCACCAGCTCCCGAACGATACCGCGCATACTTGCAGCCCGGCATTTCAGGGCCTTTTGGAAAGTGCCCTTTAAGTTGGAGGACTTAGAGGCAACTTCAACAATCTCCTCCTGGTCCTCTTTTGCCATCCGCTCCAGCTCTGCAAGAGAGTGGTCCGCGTACAAGACGCTGGACGCGCCATACCCGGCCCTGGCCCTGTCGGCACGCGCCTGCTGCTCTTTGGTGGCTACCTGCTCCTCCAAATCCTGTTGGAGCTGCACCCGCCTTGCCAAGTTAAGTTGGCGTTGGGCGTCCTCCAAGCCAACATTGTGGGTGACAGCTGGATTAGATTTTTTAGCCTTTAGTTTCCGTCTCTGTTTACTTTTAACCGAGTCCGAGGAGACCCCGGACCCTTGTCGCAAGTAGGCCCTCTTCCGCGCTTGACGGTCATCTTCTACGACCGTCGAACCCTCGTCCGACGCGTCCCGCATGGACTCGATATCCGACTCAAAGTCTAACACCTCGTCCGGCCTTCTAGATGAGCTAGCCGCAGATGGTGAGCGACTAGCTTCCGACGCAGTAGCGTCGTCGGGTTGGCCCTGAAAAGGGCCTTTTGGTGTGCCCTGGGAAGGGACTTTAGGTTGGCCCTGAGAAGGGCCTTTTTTAATGAAACGCCCGGAGGCGTCCCGCAAAGGCTCTGACATAATAATCAATCGCAACTCAAAGTCGTAGATACCGCAATCGAAAGCTACGACAGCACAGTGCTTGTTAGCCGCCGGCCTGCCACTCCGTTACGGTGGTCAGGCGCGACGTTGCCCGGGGAACGCTACGAGGAAGCCAGCACTGTGGGGGGATCCCCAACCTAACCTAACCTAACCTAACCTAACCTAACCTAACCTAACCTAACCTAACCCAGTCGCGCGCCACCCCCCGCGCAGAACGCACATGGTAGACGCTGCTCCGCGCACGTTTTTTCCGTTAAAAATTCCTAAAAGTGGTATTTTTTCATCGAAATACATAGTGTTTTATATCGCCGTACGCGGAAAAATACGCCCTATCTTTTGGTGCAAAGTGTTTCACCCGGACGATTTTTATGTAAAAAATATTGGTGAAAAAGTGCAAATTTGCAAAAATTGGATATTTCAAGTGTGAACGCTGCGCGATTAGGATCGGTGACCTATCTGTTTTTTGGATGCAAAAAGTGGCAATTATGAAGACCTACTGGTGGACATCAATTTCCGATTTTTGCCGTCAAAATTGACGGAGCTACATGCAGAAAACCAGAAACCACGTGGCCACGAGGTCAGTGTTCCCGAACCTTGCGGCTGATTTTGACATCTGGAATCAGAAGAGGACATCGCCTGGAGGTGGTAGCCGTTTTCGGAATTTCAAAAATAGTAAAGGTACCAAAATTATGAACTTTTCAAAAAACTGTCAATTTTCAAAAATTTATATCAAATGAACAACCGCTGTGACCTATCATTTTTATTGCAGTTTTTAATAGACCTTTATAGTGTGTATAAGTGATAAAAATTTCACAAAAATCTGGTTAAAACTTTTTGAGTTATAAATATTTTAAATTTCATTGGTCATGACCTTGAAGTGAAGGAGCCATCTAGTGAGAACTTCTGGTACCCCGAAAATTGAAGACAATTTAGACTAGTGCATTTTTAGTTTTTAAAATTTTTTATTTTGTGTTTTTCTATTTTTTGAGGACCTTTTTGTAAATTTTTTAGTGTTTTTTAGGTATAAAATCTCTCGTGTCACTTTTAAAATTATATGTTCTATTTGTATGTATAGAGGATAAGAAGACCTACAAAACGAGCCCAATCTCGACTTCCTAGGATTAAAATTGGCGGAGATATTAACAATTTGATTTTTCGGCCGCCATATTGGCCGCCATTTTGAAAATTAAGAATTGCCATAGCTTCGTCATTTCTGGTCGGATCGGAACGCGGTTTTCTTGGTTGACATCGTCCTCGACACAGCTCTACCATCCAGACAAGAAAGACTCTACATAGAGCAATATTTTGACTACAGGTTTTTACCAAATAATAACCACCGGGGCACATAGCCCTACGTCTGGGAAGAAACCGCGTCTCGCTACGATCGAAATTCGCTTAGTTACAGGCAGTTTAAGTTTTGTCCGCCATCTTGGCCGCCATGTTGGATTTACAAAACTTGTGATAACTCGGGAACTACTGAACGGATTGAAGTGCGGTTTTCTGCTATAGTTAGGGCATTTTATTGGGCACATTGTGTAATTGACAAATTGACTCTACATAGAGCCGAACTCTATTTTTGTATTTTAATTATACCCTATTGTTTTAGCTTAAATTGTACATATTTATTAGTTATAATTTTTTAATTGCTAATATTGACAAGGTCTTATTGGACCATTATTGACTCTACCAAAAAATTTTTTTTCTTGTTTTATTCTGATTCACGCTCTTTTGTGTCGGTGTTAATAATTGTAAAAATAGCCTTGACTATAATATTAAACTCAAAGGTAGCGAAAAGATATTGATTTAAGGTAGAGTCATTCACTTTCTGATCTAGTTTTAAGATAAGTCGACAGTTTAGGAAATTTCTGGAGAATATTCAGCTCTCTTCGCTTGTCTACTATATTATTTGCATCTTGATTTACATATTTAAATACTGTTTGACTTTTCGACTTGTCTGCGGGCGCCCCATACACGCCCGTTACATTTTACTTGACAGAACTGACGCGCACCTCTGTTAAACATGCTGCTAAGTAGGACCCCAACCCAAAAGGAGATTAACGCTGTAGAACCGCAGCTCTCTCCCCCCCAGGCATCATACATACGGACAAATGTTAGGAGAAGTATTGATAAATGGGAATCTACAAAAACCAACCTCCTCCAAACACCTCCTACAACAATAACAGGCGAAGGGCTACAAAGCACATCTGGCTCAAAGACTGTGACCAAAGTGACTAAGCAACACGGTCAAAATACGGGAAACAAAGTGCCCGTGAGCCCATTGCCAGTTTCCCCAAAGCCTGGATTATACCCAAATAAAACTGCAGAGGGTAGAGCCTGTCTACAGAAGGCGAAAAAATACTTGAGTATATCGAGAAATCTGAAAGCAGAAATAAAAACTGAAGTCACGCGAGCTGTGGACAGGCTTTACCAACTGATCAAGGAGTTGGAGGAGGAAGCAAATAGTTTAAAAGGAAAAGGGAAAGGGACAGGAAAAACTACAGTCACGGAGTTAGAAAAGAGGGATAATACTGTAGTAAACCAGCTAGAAAGTAAAATAGAACAAAACCTACAACTTACACTCGAAAATAACAGAAAAATTGATGAAATCAAGTCTTTGTTGGAGAGCCAACACAACAATATAGAGAGGCTGTCCTATGCCCAGGCAACTGCAAGTAAGCCTAAGGACAACACCTCATCGCACGAGGCACTCCACACCATTGTCATATCGTCGGAAACGGAGACTGACACAGGAAACGATGTTATGGCAAGGGTGAGGGAGGCAGTTGATGCCAAGGCAGGATGGGTGAAGGTCTCTCGTGTAAGGAAGGCAAAAGATGGAAAGGTAGTAATGAGCTGCGGTACTGAAGAAGAGATAAGAAAAGTTAAGAACAGAATCGAAGCATCTGGAAAGAAACTAGTCGTTGAGGATGTGAAAAATAAGGATCCCCTCATTGTCCTTAGGGACGTCCTATTGCTTAACAGCGATGAGGACGTGGTTCGGGCAGTGAGGAACCAAAATAAACATATTTTTTACGGCCTCAACGACGAAGATTGTAGACTTGCAATAAAGTATAGGCGTAAAGCCCGAAACCCTCACGCGGGACATATAGTAATCAGCACATCCCCCACGGTCTGGAAACGAGCAACAGAGGCTGGAGCGCTGCATATTGACCTGCAGCGGGTAAAGGTGCAAGACCAATCCCCACTTGTGCAGTGCTCTCGCTGTCTGGGATATGGCCACAGTAGGAGGTTCTGCGGGGAGACGGAGGACCTCTGCAGCCATTGCGGCGGCCCCCATTTGAGGGCAGCATGCACGGAATGGCTTTCGGAGGCCCCGCCGTCCTGCAGGAACTGCCTGAAAGCAGGCTATGATAAGTCGGACCACAATGCCTTTAGCGCGGAATGCCCTGTTCGGAAAAGGTGGGATACCTTGGCAAGGGCAGCAGTTGCCTACTGCTAAGGTTGCATCCGGCGAAATGCTCCCATACCAGATGTTCCAGGCGAACCTGCAGCGGAAAAAACTCGCTACAACTGAACTGCTGTTAGAGGCAGCAAAACAAAAAGCAACAGCAGCGCTTATCCAGGAGCCATACGTGGGCGCATCCACAAAAATGAATGGAACCAGAGGAGTAAGGATATACCAGAGCATCAGACAGGGAGAGGGTACTGTTAAGGCAGCAATTGCTGTCTTTGATCCTAGCTTAAACGTAATACAGTACCCAGAACTCACCACGGAGAACATCGTCGTGGTGAGGATCCAAACTGAAGCCTGGTATATCACACTCATGTCACTCTACTTAGAACCGGATGAGCCCACCGGCCAATACCTGGATAGCATTAAAAACATTATTAACAAGTTAGGTGCTAAAAAACTAGTGCTGGGCGGGGACTTAAATGCCTGGAACATTTGGTGGGGCAGCAAAAAGACGGACAGAAGAGGCGAAGAGGTCCTGGGAACCCTTGACCAGCTCGGTTTGCAGATCCTCAACAAAGGTAACTCTCCGACATATGACACAATCAGGGGGTCAAAGCGCTTCACAAGTTGTGTGGACGTCACGGCCTGCACGGAAGACCTATTAGGTGTGATCGACAGCTGGAGAGTAGTGGAAGACCTGACTTCATCGGACCACAACGGAATAGTATTTAAATTAAATATGACCAAATCTATAGGAAATAGCGTAGTTAGGACGACGAGGATTTTTAACACAAAAAAGGCTAATTGGGACCAGTTTCATGAGAAACTGGGCTCAATTAAAAAAGAAAACAATATAACAATAGATAATATTAACAAAATCAACAACATAGAGGAATTGGACAATTTAATAACAAACATAACCAAAATTACAATAGAAGCGTGCGAGTCAGCCATACCCAAGAAAAAGCCGGAAGAGAAAATTACTATTCCCTGGTGGTCCGATGAAATCGCCAGTTTAAAAAAGGAAGTAGCTAGAATGAAGAGGAGGGTCCGATGTGCAGCGCCGCGACGCAGAGCATTTGTCGTTGATGAGTACTTGAAATGTAAGGAAACTTACGAAAAGTTGGTCATTAAAACGCAAACCTCGAGCTGGAAGGAGTTCTGCGGGAGACAAGACCGTGAGGGGGTATGGGAGGGGATATACCGTGTCTTAAACCGAACGAAGAAAAGAGAGGAGGACACACCACTTATAGTTGAAAATAAAACGCTAGATGCAAAAGAATCTGCCGAACTGTTAGCAAAAGTGTTCTATCCGGAAGATCAGCAGGAAGAGGATACAGAGGAGCAATCTAGGATAAGAGACAAGGCTGTATACGTGAACGCAGAGCAACAAAATGAGTTTTGGGACCCTCCGTTCACACCAGAAGAACTGAATAACGCCATCGATTCGTTTAACCCGAAGAAAGCTCCCGGTATCGACGGACTAACTGCAGACATCTGTGCGCATCTAACACGTGATGATCCGGGGATGATCTTGGCTGTACTGAACAGATGCCTTGAACTGCAATATTTTCCGAAGTCATGGAAAGAGGCAGTCGTAGTCATCCTCCGCAAGCCTGGCAAAAGCAACTACACCACCCCAAAGTCGTACAGGCCGATTGGACTGTTGCCTGTACTGGGGAAGCTCTATGAAAAAATGATAGTTGCCCGCCTCAAGTTTTACATTCTACCGGATATAAGTCCCTGTCAATATGGCTTTATGCCGCAGCGCAGTACCGAAGACTCCCTCTACGACCTCATGCATTACATCCGCATGGAACTGGATCAGAAAAAGATCATAGTGTTGGTTTCTTTAGACATAGAGGGGGCCTTCGATAGTGCGTGGTGGCCAGCCATCCGAACGCGACTTGCTGATACAGGCTGTCCGGTGAACTTGAGGCGGGTAATAGACAGCTACCTCAGTGGAAGGGTGGTGAAGGTCCGGTACGGAGGAGCGGAGTGCACTAGAGAACCACAGAAAGGCTGCGTGCAAGGGTCTATTGGAGGCCCCATCTTGTGGAATCTCCTGCTGGACCCGCTCCTCAAAGAACTGAAGGAATTGGGCCATAAATGTCAGGCGTTTGCGGATGACATCATGTTGATGTTCGATGGTGGCGTGACCCATGAAATAGAGACTCGTGCCAACGCCGCTCTCGAACATGTGAGGAAGTGGGGTATAGCTAACAAATTAAAATTCGCACCGCACAAAACTCAAGCGATGCTGATAACTAGGCGACTTAAATATGACACCCCACGACTGAGCATGGGAGGGATAGGCGTTGGCATGGTAAATGAGATCAAAACGTTAGGTCTAACAATAGACAGCAAACTAACATTCAACAGTCACGTCACCAGCGTATGCGCGAAAGCTATTGGAATTTACGGGCAGCTGTCCAGGGCAGCCAAGGTCAGCTGGGGCCTAAACCCGGAAGTCATAAAAACCATTTATACGGCCGCTGTTGAACCCATCGTCCTGTATGCCTCCAGCGCATGGTCGCCATCAGCTTGTAAGAAAGGTACACAAAAACGCTTCAACGCACTACAACGCAGTTTCGCGCAAAAAATATGCAAAGCATACCGCACGGTCTCCCTGAACTCCGCATTATTGCTAGCCGGGATGCTTCCACTTGATCTTCGTGTGCGGGAGGTGACCCTGCTGTACGAGACCAGGAGGGGGGCACCGCATCCGGCATTGGGGGACAGGGAGGCCGAGCGAGCATCGCCTGCGTTGGAGTTGACACATCCAGCGAAGAGGCAAACGTTCGAAATCATTCACCTAGTGGATGAGGACGATTACGAACGTAATAGTAAACACGGCCTAAGGATATTCACAGACGGTAGTAGGTTGGAGGGCAAGGTCGGTGCGGCTCTGTCCATATGGAACCGCACTACAGAGATAAAAACCCGAAAACTTGCCTTGCCATCCTACGGAACGGTGTACCAAGCTGAACTGTTGGCACTACATGAGGCGGTGGGGGAGGCTCTTCGTAGTCGAGAATCAGATATCGCTGTTTACAGCGACTCTATGGCGGCGCTTTTGTCAGTGGCGAACCCCGAGTCGTTGCACACCCTTGCTGTTAACACAAGGAGAATGTTATCCCAGTGCAAAGACCAAGGCAAAAATATAGTCTTGCACTGGATAAAAGCCCATGTAGGTCTAGAAGGCAACGAGAGGGCAGACGCACTGGCAAAGGAGGCCGCCATGAGAAGCAAAAAACAGCCTGAATACGACAAGTGCCCGATCTCATTCCTCAGGCGAGTCATTAGAAAGGACACGATTGAGGAATGGGATAGGCGGTATACTAACAGTGACAGAGCATCGACTACGAGGATCTTCTTCCCGAGTGCAGCCGAGGCGTATAGGACGGTGAGAAAAATGGAAATGACGAAGTTAGTAGCGCAGGCACTAACGGGGCATGGTGGGTTCTCCGGGTACCTGGCCAAGTTCAGGTGCAAGGAGGACCCATCTTGCCTCTGTGAGCCGGGAGTGGAAGAAACAATTCCTCATCTACTCCTGGAGTGTCCAAGGTTCGGCAGACTTAGACATGACGTTGAACAAAAATTGAACAAAAAATTAACACTTAAAAACATAAGTGAAATAATGACAAGCGAACAGCTGAATATATTCTTAGATTACTGTAAAGAAATAGTCAAAATTGTAAATAATAGCAACAAGATATAGTCTGTGAAACTATGTTGGAAATATATTTGAAATATTTTTACCAACATAAGATATATAAGGATATAAAGATAGTAATAAGAATAAAAAACAGTAAGATAAGTAATAGATAATAAGAACAGTAGCATATAAAACTTTCTTAAATTGTAAATAATGTGTAAAGTGTAAATTTATAAAGAAAAAATGGATACAAGAAAAATAAAATAAAAACTACCCGGTGTACCCTTCCCCTCAGAACATAATGCCACAATAGTCTAGATACAATAGATGGGAATCCCACCCTTAAAGTATGAAAGAGAAGTATGACAGAAAGAATCAGTATGCGGCATGAAAGTACGAGAAGAAAAATAGTGAGAACTGGAATGAATGAGAAAATTAGTTAGACAAAGTCTCTGATAACGTCAGAGGTGCTAGAAAAAAAAAAAAAAAAAAAAAAATAAAACCTAACCTAACCTAACCTAACCTAACCTTTTTTTTTTTTTTTTACGTGGGGAGATCCTCATGGATACCCGTCCGCTGGGGGAGGCCGACGGGTTATGCCGGACTCTTACCGGCTAAAACCCCACGGCACTCCCGCTTCGCCCGAGTGGCAGAGGACTGGGAAACCGGCAAAGCCTTTACGTCCAGTCCTCCACCGGCGACTGCCCGCCTTTACGGCAGGCCCTTCACGCCCCTCCGCACAGGGAGGGGCCCGGAAATGACCGTGAGTGCTCGGCCATTCCCGTCGGCGAGGGTGGTGATTAGTGCAATGCGGGCGAAAGCGCCCCCACGCCTGTCGCCCGCTAATCACCACCGGCAGGGTGAAGACGGTCGTGCAACCGTCTTCTCCTGCCCCTTCTCCGCCTGCGGAGCGGCGCTGCGAGAGAGTCGTCCTCCCGTGCGCGCTCCGCCGCCTCCTTCTGTGATATAACGTGTTCGCAGAAGGAGGCAACTGCCGCCCATGTCCCCTCGCCCTCCAACATGGCTTTGACCACGCTGGGGAGCGAGAGGTCCCGCCCGACCGCCGCAACTAAGTCGCGACGTGGCTCGGACCACGACGGACACACTTCAAGTGTGTGCTGCGCCGTGTCCACCGCCGCACCGCATTCGTGGCATGACTGGGCTCCCTCCCTTCCAATGCGGTACAGGTACGATCCGAAGCAGCCATGCCCGGACAACACCTGCACCAGACGGAACGAGAGGAAACCATGCCTTCGCTCGAGCCAGTCCTGCAAGACTGGCCCAAGCGCGTCCAGCGTTCGGCGGCCGAATGTCGCGGTGGCAAGGTCCTCCGTCCAGTGCTGGACGATTGCAGCCCTCGCCTCCCGCCGAACGGCCTCCCGCTCTTCCAAAGCTGGGCGCTCTCCGAGCGCCCTCTGCCTTGCTGTCCACTCGTACACTCTGGCAAGCACCCACGCCTCGAGCTCCCAGGGAGGTGTGCCAGCCAGAGCGCACGCCGCCGAAAAGCTCACCGATCGATAAGCCCTAGCCACCCGCTGTGCTATGGCCCTTTGGGGCCATCGGATTGCAGCGGCATTCTCCCTCCTGAGAAGGGAATCCGCCCAGATGGGGGCACCGTAAAGGGCCATGCTCCTCAGGATGCCGGCGTACAGTCGCCGGCATCGCGCACTGGGCCCCCCGAGGTTCGGGAGGAGCCACGAGAGGGCGTCCGCGGCCTTCAACAGGCGCGACGACAGTCCGCTAAAGTGCGGACCGAAGCGCCACCTGCTGTCAAGAGTAAGGCCCAGATATTTCATCTGGGCCTTCACACCGATCCTGACGCCCTCCACGAAGATATGGGCGTCAGGCGGGGTGCGCTGCCGAGGCCCATGGAAAAACACGGCCTCGGTCTTGTGTAGCGCCACCCTCAACCCTAGGCGGCGGATCCTCCCTACGACCAAGGCTCCACCCGCCGAGGCCAAGTTGGCCGCCTCCCTGAAGGTCGCTCCCCGGGCAGTGAGGAGAGTGTCATCCGCATAGCAGATGACACTCGTGCCACGGAGGAGGGTTCCCCGCAGGAGCCAATCGAATCCGATGTTCCAGAGGAGTGGTCCTAGGACCGACCCCTGTGGAACACCGGCCTCGACGCCGAACCGCCGTAGTCGGCCAGTTTTATCCACAACGAGGACCGCCCGATCCTCCAAGTAGCTGGCCAGGAGGTCCCGCATGTATTGAGGCACTCCGTGGAAACGGAGTGCCTCAAGTATGGTGGAGTGGGGGACGGAGTTAAAGGCGTTGGCTATATCGAATGACACAGCCAACAATCCGTCCCCCGTTTCCACAGCCTCCTTCACCTGGCCCTTGAGCCGGGTCAGGGCATCTACCGTCGAGCGACCAGCCCGAAAACCAAACTGGGCGTCCGACAGGTCCGGTCCAACCCCCCGCAGGTGAATGTTCAGGCGGGTGGCAATGATCCACTCAAGCATCTTACCGACCTCATCGAGCAGGACGATGGGCCGGTATGCCGAGGGGGAACCCGACGGGCGCCCCTCCTTTCGGAGAAGGCACAATTGGCCCTCCTTCCATGGTTTTGGGAACCTCCCAGACGTGAAACACACGCTGAAGAGTTCCCGAAACCTTTCCTCCATTTGGGTGGTGGCGATGGCCACCACCTTTGCCGGGACGCCGTCCGGGCCGGGAGCCGTCTTTTTGGAGCGGAGGCGGAGAGCCGCCGCTTCCAATTCCGCCTCCGTGACCGGAGGGACCTCCTCTTCTGGCGGACTCACCCGCCGTGGGGGCTCCATTACAGGTGGGGTGAAGTTGTCCCTGCACGGAAACAGGGACTGGACCACCCCGTCCAGCAATGCCGGCTCAAGGGTCTCAGCCACTGGAGGGCCAAAGGGGCGCAGCTTGTTCCGCGCCGCCTTGTATGGTCTGCCATATGGGTCGTTGTCGAGACCCTCCAGCATTTCGGTTCTCGCCGAGTCCTGGGCGGCACCAATTGCCGACCTAAGAACTCTCTTTGCCTCTACGTATGATTCGTAGAGGCGGTCTTCGTTGGCCGGGTCTCGTGTGTGCCGCCGTCGGCTCCTCGTGTAAGCCCTCCTGGCTGCCACACAGGTGGCTCTGAGCCCTGCCAACTCCTCCGACCACCAGTAGACCGCACGTCGAGGAGGCGGACGGCGAGAACGAGGCATGCTGGAGTTGCATACCTCGGTCAGGGACTCCCTCAGTTGGATTGCCGCGGCGTCCACGTGCAGGCCATCGACAGGAGGCGAGAGCCAGTCCTGGATAAATGCCGACTCTCTGGCCGCCTCCCGGTTCAGGCGGGTAAGCGCCCAGCGTGGGAAAGGGGATGGTCCCAATGGGGCCATCTCCTGGGGGCTCTGGGTGACGATATCGAACCGCACGTATCTGTGGTCCGATAGCGTCTCCACCAGCTCCACCCGCCAGTCTACGATGCGGGCGGCCAAAGCAGGGGTGGCAAAAGTGAGGTCCACTATTGACCCTCCCTCCCGCCGCACACACGTGTAAACTGTCCCTCTGTTTAAAAGGGACAGACCGCTCGACGCCGCCCAAAATTCGACGGCGCGTCCCTGAACATCGGTGACCAGGTTGCCCCAGACCACCGACTTCGCATTAAAGTCTCCCAGTATGGAGACCTGACGCGGCGCCATCCTACCGGCTACTGCAGCAAGGACTTCGAGAAAGTTCTCGAAGTCCGAAAGGGGACTGTTTGGGGAGAAGTAGACCCCCACCAAGACTATGTCTCTCCATGCGGCGGCCACATATCCCGGTCCCCTCTCTAACAGCGAGAGGGGAGGGGAGTCCGTGGAAGACCGCGCCACTAGTGCCACCGAGCCGTCCCTATCCCCCAGCCAGCGGCCAGGGACTGAGTAGGGCTCGGCGACTACCACCACGTCGACCAACCACTCGGCCATGACCTGAACCAGCAGGTCCTGGGCCGCTTTGCAGTGGTTGGTGTTTGTCTGGAGGATGCGATGTACGACTTCCATTTATTCGGACATCACACCCCCCTCGTCGGTCGCCGCTGGAGTTGGAGCTGCGGTGGCAGCAGCAGGCTGAGTCGGCACCTGCGCTTTGCCCTTCTTTGTGGGAGGTTTGCACTTCCTTCCACTCATCACGTGGTCCGCTGGGCGACCACTGGCGGCACACACCGCGCAGTGCGGCGTGGCGGCTCTGCAAGAGGCGGCCTTGTGCCCCTCATTCCCGCACCGGTAGCACATGCTCGCCCTGTCCGTTTCGGACGGACAAAGAGCCCGGGTGTGGCCGATCCCAAAGCACTTGAAGCAGCGGAAAGGCTGCTCCTCAAGCGTCCGGACCACAGCCGAGCTGAAACCTATCAGCAGTCGTCCCTTAGCCAGGACAGCCTTGGCCGCGGCGACTGGGCATTCAAGGCGAATGGCACCCATGCCGCCGCGGCCGGGCCTAATGGTCCGGCCCTGTACTGCTGCGACACTGCAGCCTCCCGCTGCTGCCACCGCCTCCACCACCTCTTCTTTGGTGACCGAGTCGTCCAGATCGGTCACCTCCAAGGCCGCGGACTTAACAGGTCTTGCGACCTTGGCCGCGTCCGCGATTACCTCTTGCAACTTTGTTGCGAAGAGGTCCGCTTTGGTGCTGCCCTGTACCCCCGGGAACTCAAAAATTCGAGCCCCAGTTTGGGTCCGGCGGCACGTAACCCTCTCAATTCCCAATTGAGAGGGATCGGCGTTGGTACGAGCCCGCTTCAGCACGGACTCGTATGTCTCGCCCCGCTCCGCGGCCTCCGGGGTGAGTGTCACCACGACAGCCGCGGTTTTGGGAGGAACTAGTTTCCTCCCACCGGCGGGGGCCCTTTTGGCTGTGGCAGCAGCGGTGGCGGGCTTGGGGGCCGACTTTTTTCCCCTTCCCTTCCCCTTTCCCTTGTCAGTCACTTTGGACTGACCGGGAGGGTTAGTGATGGGGGTGGCGACCGAAGGCGTCTTTTTGGGTTTTCTCTTCCGCCTCCCGACCACCTCCGTCCACGACTGATTGGACGGGGTAGTGGAAGGCAGAAGAGGATCCTCCCTCTGGGGGACTTGAGGGGCTGCTTGAGTGGCAGCTGGCTCAGCCTCCCTTTCTGAGCTCGTGGTTGGAGCCGGTGGGACCGCAGTTTTTTTCCCCTTGCCTTTTCCCTTAGAGGGCTTCGGGTTCTGGGGCTGCTCCATCGGTGCTGGAGCCACCGACGGCCCCGGCCTGCTCAGCGTCTTGTCCGCCGCGAGCGGTGGTCGGAGACGCCTCTCCGGCAAGAGCCGGTCTTCAATGCCAGCGAAGCAGGCTCTGGTGAACGCCCTCTCCTCCATGACAACCTTGCGGATGATGTCCTCAAGGTTCGAGAGGGGGGCCTCAGACACCGGTCCTTGTGAGGCCCGAGCAGGCCGGGCCGTGGTTTCAGCCAGCTTCTTGTGCAGCTGGCTGACCTCCGCCTGCAGGCGATCTACCTTCGCCTGCAGTTGCTGCGTCTCGTCGGTCGCCGTGCGCTGCACCAGCTCCCGAACGATACCGCACATACTTGCGGCCCGGCATTTCAGGGCCTTTTGGAAAGTCCCCTTTAAGTTAGAGGACTTAGAGGCGACTTCCACAATCTCCTCCTGGTCCTCTTTTGCCATCCGCTCCAGCTCTGCCAGGGAGTGGTCCGCGTACAAGACGCTGGACGCACCATACCCGGCCCTGGCCCTGTCGGCACGCGCCTGCTGTTCTTTGGAGGCTACCTGCTCCTCCAAATCCTGTTGGAGCTGCACCCGTCTTGCCAGGTTAAGTTGGCGTTGGGCGTCCTCCAAGCCAACATTGTGGGTAACAGCTGAATTAGGTTTTTTAGCCTTCAGTTTCCTTCTCTGCTTACTTTTAACTGAGTCCGAGGAGACCCCGGACCCTTGCCGCAAGTAGGCCCTCTTCCGCGCTTGACGGTCATCTTCTACGACCGTCGAACCCTCGTCTGACGCGTCCCGCATGGACTCGATATCAGACTCAACGTCTAACACCTCGTCCGGCCTTCTAAATGAGCTAGCCGCAGATGGTGAGCGACTAGCTTCCGACGCAATAGCGTCGTCGGGTTGGCCCTGAAAAGGGCCTTTTGGTGTGCCCTGGGAAGGGACTTTAGGTTGGCCCTGAGAAGGGCCTTTTTTAATGAAACGCCCGGAGGCGTCCCGCAAAGGCTCTGACATATTTATCGAACGCAACTCAAAGTCGTAGGTACCGCAATAAAAGCTACGACAGCACAGTGCTCGTTAGCCGCCGGCCTGCCACTCCGTTACGGTGGTCAGGCGCGACGTTGCCCGGGGAACGCTACGAGGAAGCCAGCACTGTGGGGGGATCCCCAACCTAACCTAACCTAACCTAACCTAACCTAACCTAACCTAACCTAACCTAACCTAACCTAACCTAACCTAACCTAACCTAACCTAACCTAACCTAACCTAACCTAACCTAACCTAACCATGCTAATCTTCTCTGTATCGTTCCAATTTTAGTATATGTACTGCCGAAGCAAGTACCTAACTAGGCGACTTAAATATGACACCCCACGACTGAGCATGGGAGGGATAGGCGTTGGCATGGTAAATGAGATCAAAACGTTAGGTCTAACAATAGACAGCAAACTAACATTCAACAGTCACGTCACCAGCGTATGCGCGAAAGCTATTGGAATTTACGGGCAGCTGTCCAGGGCAGCCAAGGTCAGCTGGGGCCTAAACCCGGAAGTCATAAAAACCATTTATACGGCCGCTGTTGAACCCATCGTCCTGTATGCCTCCAGCGCATGGTCGCCATCAGCTTGTAAGAAAGGTACACAAAAACGCTTCAACGCACTACAACGCAGTTTCGCGCAAAAAATATGCAAAGCATACCGCACGGTCTCCCTGAACTCCGCATTATTGCTAGCCGGGATGCTTCCACTTGATCTTCGTGTGCGGGAGGTGACCCTGCTGTACGAGACCAGGAGGGGGGCACCGCATCCGGCATTGGGGGACAGGGAGGCCGAGCGAGCATCGCCTGCGTTGGAGTTGCCACATCCAGCGAAGAGGCAAACGTTCGAAATCATTCACCTAGTGGATGAGGACGATTACGAACGTAATAGTAAACACGGCCTAAGGATATTCACAGACGGTAGTAGGTTGGAGGGCAAGGTCGGTGCGGCTCTGTCCATATGGAACCGCACTACAGAGATAAAAACCCGAAAACTTGCCTTGCCATCCTACGGAACGGTGTACCAAGCTGAACTGTTGGCACTACATGAGGCAGTGGGAGAGGCTCTTCGTAGTCGAGAATCAGATATCGCTGTTTACAGCGACTCTATGGCGGCGCTTTTGTCAGTGGCGAACCCCGAGTCGTTGCACACCCTTGCTGTTAACACAAGGAGAATGTTATCCCAGTGCAAAGACCAAGGCAAAAATATAGTCTTGCACTGGATAAAAGCCCATGTAGGTCTAGAAGGCAACGAGAGGGCAGACGCGCTGGCAAAGGAGGCCGCCATGAGAAGCAAAAAACAGCCTGAATACGACAAGTGCCCGATCTCATTCCTCAGGCGAGTCATTAGAAAGGACACGATTGAGGAATGGGATAGGCGGTATACTAACAGTGACAGAGCATCGACTACGAAGATCTTCTTCCCGAGTGCAGCCGAGGCGTATAGGACGGTGAGAAAAATGGAAATGACGAAGTTAGTAGCGCAGGCACTAACGGGGCATGGTGGGTTCTCCGGGTACCTGGCCAAGTTCAGGTGCAAGGAGGACCCATCTTGCCTCTGTGAGCCGGGAGTGGAAGAAACAATTCCTCATCTACTCCTGGAGTGTCCAAGGTTCGGCAGACTTAGACATGACGTTGAACAAAAATTGAACAAAAAATTAACACTTAAAAACATAAGTGAAATAATGACAAGCGAACAGCTGAATATATTCTTAGATTACTGTAAAGAAATAGTCAAAATTGTAAATAATAGCAACAAGATATAGTCTGTGAAACTATGTTGGAAATATATTTGAAATATTTTTACCAACATAAGATATATAAGGATATAAAGATAGTAATAAGAATAAAAAACAGTAAGATAAGTAATAGATAATAAGAACAGTAGCATATAAAACTTTCTTAAATTGTAAATAATGTGTAAAGTGTAAATTTATAAAGAAAAAATGGATACAAGAAAAATAAAATAAAAACTACCCGGTGTACCCTTCCCCTCAGAACATAATGCCACAATAGTCTAGATACAATAGATGGGAATCCCACCCTTAAAGTATGAAAGAGAAGTATGACAGAAAGAATCAGTATGCGGCATGAAAGTACGAGAAGAAAAATAGTGAGAACTGGAATGAATGAGAAAATTAGTTAGACAAAGTCTCTGATAACGTCAGAGGTGCTAGAAAAAAAAAAAAAAAAAAAAAAAAAAAAAAAAAAAAAAAAACCTAACCTAACCTAACCTAACCTTGGAAGCCATTTTGTATATTTTAATTTTAGGATAACTCCGGCTCTATTTTAAGTATTGAGGCGTAGTTTTCGCCGAAAGAGTTATTATTGCTAAGGCTTCCTGATACGCATGCGACAGACTCTATATAGAGTCGCTTCCATATTTATATCTATAAGTTCTTACAAATTTATTTTTTTATTTATTTTATTTTATTTTATTTTATTTGGGAGTCTTACAGCAAAATTTTACAATTAGTAACTAAATATACATGACGATGCTAATAACAAGTCTCCACCTATATGCAACAAAAATAGAAAACGACTTAATATTTACAAAGTTCCAAATTACTAAGGTATTTAGTATGTAACTATGTATAGCAACAAGAAAGAGCAACATTAATTAATAAAAATTAATAACAATTTGGAGCCTAAAATAAACTAGTTACAAAAGAAGCTGTTCGCAATGCTTTTCCTAACGGATGCGGCGCTGGAGCAGAAAAGATCGAGATTATAATTAGCTTTATTGACCTCAGTGGTAACTCGTGGGAAAAATGAATTTGCTAGATTTAAGACAGAATTTTATTTTAAACATTGTTTTTGTAAACAAAATTGTAAATATTTGACGACTGACTGAGTCTACTCTGACTCTACTTGACTAGACCATAGAAAACTTATTTCTTCCAATTTACAACTTATACAAATTTACTAGTTTTAACTTTTACTTTACTATTGACACACACCTCCACCAAGATGTTTTTAAACCGGACACCAACCAAAAAATCGGATGACAAGGTAGAGTCTAAAAAGTCACCCCCGAAAACTCAGACCTTGGAATCAAAAGTCAGGCGCAGTATTGGTGAATGGGAGGCGGCTGGGACTGAACCAAATTCCACCCCAGTAACCAGTAAAACTACTGTTAAACCAAAATCCAATCCGTCAACACGACCATCTGCCGAGGCCACCTCCCCGTCCAAACTGGCTTTCCCAGACCGCACCACAGAGGCTCGAGCTTGTCTAACTAAAGCTAAATTACACCTTAGCAACTCCAGGAACCTTAGATCAGACATTAAGACTGGAGTTGTAGAAGCAGTAGACCGGCTCTACCAAATTGTAAAAGAGATTGACCTAGAGCTCAGAAGCGGGAAGGGAAAGCCGAGTAAGGAAAACACCATTGCCATAAGTGTAGAGCCTGCACCAGCGTTGGCTGGTCAATCTAGCTACCTGGTCACCCGCATTGACGAACATGCAAAACTTCTCTTAGAGAACAATAAACAGATGGAGGAGCTAGCAGCAAGGATTGACCAGCATAAGCAGCTCATGGAGGCCAGAACCTATGCCAGCGTCGCCGCTAACCAAACTAGTAAACCTTACCCAAAGAAGGATACCCTGCACTCTGTTATCGTAACATCTAAGGAGGAAACGGACACCGGGGAGCAGGTACTCGCCAAAATAAGAGAGGCAGTGGACGCAAAAGAAGGGTGGGTTCAGGTAGAGAAAGTGAGGAAAGCAAAGGACAGAAAGGTCATCATGAGCTGTAAAACCACAGAAGATCGTCAAAAAGTAAAAAACCGAATAGAAAACGCTGGTGCCGACTTGATAGTAGAGGAAGTAAAAAACAAAGACCCGCTACTTATGCTCAGAGATGTTCTTGCCATAAATACTGACGACGATATTGTAAAAGCATTTAGAAATCAAATTAGAAGCATTTTTCAAGGTCTGAACACAGAGGAAGATAGAATAGCAATAAAATATAGGCGTAAGGCTCGAAATCCCCACACATGCCATATAGTCATAATGGCCTCCGCTACAATCTGGAGGAGAGCACTGGAAGCGGGCACAGTTCATATAGACCTCCAACCTGTCCGCGTTATGGATCAATCACCGCTCGTGCAATGTTCCCGATGCCTAGGCTACGGACATAGCAAACGTTTCTGTAAGGATGCGGTGGACCTATGTAGTCACTGTGGCGGCCCGCATCTCAGAACGGAGTGTGCGGATTGGGTGGCAGGTGAAAAACCCTCCTGCAGAAACTGTAGAAAAGCGGAACAGGAAAATACAGAGCTAACCTAACCTAACCTAACCTAACCTAACCTAACCTAACCTTTTTTTTTTTTTTTTAACGTGGGGAAATCCTCATGGATACCCGTCCGCTGGGGGAGGCCGACGGGTTATGCCGGACTCCTACCGGCTAAAACCCCACGGCACTCCCGCATCGCCCGAGTGGCAGAGGACTGGGAAACTGGCAGAGCCTTTACGTCCAGTCCTCCACCGGCGACTGCCCGCCTTTACGGCAGGCCCTTCACGCCCCTCCGCATAGGGAGGGGCCCGGAAATGACCGTGAGTGCTCGGCCATTCCCGTCGGCGAGGGTGGTGATTAGTGCAATGCGGGCGAAAGCGCCCCCACGCGTGTCGCCCGCTAATCACCACCGGCAGGGTGAAGACGGTCGTGCAATCGTCTTCTCCTGCCCCTTCTCCGCCTGCGGAGCGGCGCTGCGAGAGGGTCATCCTCCCGTGCGCGCTCCGCCGCCTCCTTCTGTGATATAACGTGTTCGCAGAAGGAGGCAACTGCCACCCATTTCCCCTCGCCCTCCAACATGGCTTTGACCACGCTGGGAAGCGAGAGGTCCCGCCCGACCGCCGCAACTAAGTCACGACGTGGCTCGGACCACGACGGGCACACTTCAAGTGTGTGCTGCGCCGTGTCCACCGCCGCACCGCATTCGTGGCACGATTGAGTTACCTCCCTTCCAATCCGGTACAGGTACGATCCGAAGCAGCCGTGCCCGGACAACACCTGCACCAGACGGAACGAGAGGAAACCATGCCTTCGCTCGAGCCAGTCCTGCAAGACTGGCCCAAGTGCGTCCAGCGTTCGGCGGCCGAATGTCGCGGCGGCGAGGTCCTCCGCCCAGTGCTGGACGATTGCGGCCCTCGCCTCCCGCCGAACGGCCTCCCTTTCTTCCATAGCTGGACGCTCCTCGAGCGCCCTCCGCCCCGCTGTCCACTCGTACACTCTGGCGAGCACCCACGCCTCGAGTTCCCAGGGAGGTGTGCCAGCCAGAGCGCACGCCGCCGAAAAACTTATAGAACGGTAGGCCCTAGCTACCCGCTGTGCAATGGCCCTTTGGGGCCATCGGATGGCAGCGGCATTCTCCCTCCTGAGGAGGGTGTCCGCCCAGATGGGGGCACCGTAAAGGGCCATACTCCTAAGGATGCCGGCGTACAGTCGCCGGCATCGCGAGCTGGGCCCCCCGAGGTTCGGGAGGAGCCACGAGAGGGCGTCCGCGGCCTTCAACAGGCGTGACGACAGTCCGCTGAAGTGCGGGCCGAAGCGCCACCTGCTGTCAAGAGTAAGGCCCAGATATTTCATCTGGGCCTTCACACCGATCCTGACGCCCTCCACGAAGATATGGGCGTCAGGCGGGGTGCGCTGCCGAGGCCCATGGAAAAACACGGCCTCGGTCTTGTGTAGCGCCACCCTCAACCCTAGGCGTCGGATCCTCCCTGCGACCAAGGCTCCACCCGCCGAGGCCAAGTTGGCCGCCTCCCTGAAGGTCGCTCCCCGGGCAGTGAGGAGAGTGTCATCCGCATAGCAGATGACACTCGTGCCACGGAGGAGGTTTCCCCGCAGGAGCCAATCGAATCCGATGTTCCAGAGGAGTGGTCCTAGGACCGACCCCTGTGGAACACCGGCCCCGACGTCGAACCGCCGTAGTCGGCTAGTTTTATCCACAACGAGGACCGCCCGATCCTCCAAGTAGCCGGCCAGGAGGTTCCGCAGGTATTGAGGCACTCTGTGGAAACGAAGTGCCTCAAGTATGGTGGAGTGGGGGACGGAGTTAAAGGCGTTGGCTATATCGAATGACACAGCCAACAATCCGTCCCCCGTTTCCAAGGCCTCCTTCACCTGACCCTTGAGCCGGGTCAGGGCATCTATCGTCGAGCGACCAGCCCGAAAACCAAACTGGGCGTCCGACAGGTCCGGTCCAACCCCCCGCAGGTGGATGTTCAGGCGGGTGGCAATGATCCACTCAAGCATCTTCCCGACCTCATCGAGCAGGACGATGGGCCGGTATGCCGAGGGGGAACCCGACGGGCGCCCTTCCTTTCGGAGAAGGCACAGTTGGCCCTCCTTCCATGGTTTTGGGAACCTCCCAGACGTGAAACACGCGCTGAAGAGTTCCCGAAACCTTTCCTCCATTTGCGTGGTGGCGATGGCCACCACCTTTGCGGGGACGCCGTCCGGGCCGGGAGCCGTCTTTTTTGAACGAAGGCGGAGAGCCGCTGCTTCCAATTCCGCCTCCGTGACCGGAGGGACCTCCTCTTCTGGCGGACTCGCCCGCCGTCGGGGCTCCATTACTGGTGGAGTGAAGTTGTCCCTGCACGGAAACAGGGACTGGACCACCTCGTCCAGCAATGCCGGCTCAAGGGTCTCAGCCACTGGTGGGCCAAAGGGGCGCAGCTTGTTCCGCGCCGCCTTGTATGGTCTGCCATATGGGTCGTTGTCGAGACCCTCCAGCAATTCGGCTCTCGCCGAGTCCTGGGCGGCGCCCATTGCCGACTTGAGCACCCTCTTTGCCTCTACGTATGATTCGTAGAGGCGGTCTTCGTTGGCCGGGTCTCGTGGGTGCCGTCGTCGGCTCCTTGTGTAGGCCCTCCTGGCTGCCACACAGGTGGCTCGGAGCCTGGCCAACTCCTCCGACCACCAGTAGACCGCACGTCGAGGAGGCGGACGGCGAGAACGAGGCATGCTGGAGTTGCATACCTCGGTCAGGGACTTCCTCAGTTGGACCGCCGCGGCGTCCACGTTCAGGCCATCGACAGGAGGCGAGAGCCAGTCCTGGATGAATGCCGACTCTCTGGCCGCCTCCGGGTTCAGGCGGGTAAGTGCCCAGCGTGGGAAAGGAGATGGTCCCAAGGGGGCCATCTCCTGGGGGCTCTGGGTGGAGATATCGAACCGCACGTATCTGTGGTCCGATAGAGTCTCCACCAGCTCCACCCGCCAGTCTACGATGCGGGCGGCTAAAGCAGGGGTGGCGAAAGTGAGGTCCACTATTGACCCTCCCTCCCGCCGCACACACGTGTGAACTGTCCCTCTGTTTAAAAGGGACAGACCGCTCGACGCCGCCCAAAATTCGACGGCGCGTCCCTGAACATCGGTGGCCAGGTTGCCCCAGACCACCGACTTCGCATTAAAGTCTCCCAGTATGGAGACCTGACGCGGCGCCATCCTACCGGCTACTAAAGGGGACTGTTTGGGGAGAAGTAGACCCCCACCAAGACTATGTCTCCCCATGCGGCGGCCACATATCCCGGTCCCCTCTCTAACAGCGAGAGGGGAGGGGAGTCCGTGGAAGACCGCGCCACTAGTGCCACCGAGCCGTCCCTATCCCCCAGCCAGCGGCCAGGGACTGAGTAGGGCTCGGCGACTGCCGCCACGTCCACCAACCACTCGGCCATGACCTGAACCAGCAGGTCCTGGGCCGCTTTGCAGTGGTTGGTGTTTATCTGGAGGATGCGATGTACGACTACCATTTATTCGGACATCACACCCCCCTCGTCGGCCGCCGCTGGAGTTGGAGCTGCGGTGGCAGCAGCGGGCCGAGTCGGCACCTGCGCTTTGCCCTTCTTTGTGGGAGGTTTGCACTTCCTCCCACTCATCACGTGGTCCGCTGGGCGACCACTGGCGGCACACACCGCGCAGTGCGGCGTGGCGGCTCTGCAAGAGGCGGCCTTGTGCCCCTCATTCCCGCACCGGTAGCACATGCTCGCCCTGTCCGTTTCGGACGGACAAAGAGCCCGGGTGTGGCCGATCCCGAAGCACTTGAAGCAGCGGAGTGGCTGCTCCTCAAGCGCCCGGACCACAGCCGAGCTGAAACCTATCAGCAGTCGTCCCTTAGCCAGGACTGCCTTGGCTGCGGCGACTGGGCATTCAAGGCGAATGGCACCCATGCCGCCGCGGCCGAGCCTAATGGTCCGGCCCTGTACTGCTGCGACACTGCAGCCTCCCGCTGCTGCTACCGCCTCCAACACCTCTTCTTTGGTGACCGAGTCGTCCAGATCCGTCACCTCCAAGGCCGCGGACTTAACAGGTCTTGCGACCTTGGCCGCGTCCGCGATTACCTCTTGCAACTTTGTTGCGAAGAGGTCCGCTTTGGTGCTGCCCTGTGCCCCCGGGAACTCAAAAATTCGAGCCCCAGTTTGGGTCCGGCGGCACGTAACCCTCTCAATTCCTAATTGTGAGGGATCGGCGTTGGTACGAGCCCGCTTCAGCACGGACTCGTATGTCTCGCCCCGCTCCGCGGCCTCCGGGGTGAGTGTCACCACGACAGCCGCGGTTTTGGGAGGAACTAGTTTCCTCCCACTGGCGGGGGCCCTTTTGGCTGCGGCAGCAGCGGTGGCAGGCTTGGGGGCAGACTTTTTCCCCTTTCTCTTCCCCCTTCCCTTGCCAGTCACTTTGGACTGACCGGGAGGGGCAGTGATGAGGGCGGCGGCCGAAGGCGTCTTTTTAGATTTTCCCTTCCGCCTCCCGACCACCTCCGTCCACGTCTGATTGGACGGGGTAGTGGAAGGCAGAAGAAGATCCTCCCTCTGGGAGACTTGAGTGACAGCTGACTCAGCCTCCCTTTCCGAGTTCGTGGTCGGGGCCGGTGGGTTCGCAGTTTTCTTCCCCTTGCCTTTGCCCTTAGAGGGCTTCGGGTTCTGGGGCTGCTCCATCGGTACTGGGGCCGCTGACGGCCCCGGCCTGCTCAGCGTATTATCCGCCGCGAGTGGCGGTCGGAGACGCCTCTCCGGCAAGAGCCGGTCTTCGATGCCGGCGAAGCAGGCTCTGGTGAAAGCCCTCTCCTCCATGACAACCTTGCGGATGATATCTTCAAGGTTGGAGAGGGGGGCCTCAGCCACCGGTCCTTGTGAGCCCTGAGTAGGCCGGGCCGTGGTTTCAGCCAGCTTCTTGTGCAGCTGGCTAACCTCCGCCTGCAGGCGATCTACCTTCGCCTGCAGTTGCTGCGTCTCTTCGGTCGCAGTGCGCTGCACCAGCTCCCGGACAATACCATGCATGCTCGCTGCCCGGCATTTCAAGGCCTTTTGGAAGGTCCCCTTCAGGTTGGAGGACTTAGAGGCGACTTCCACGATCTCCTCCTGGTCCTCTTTTGCCATCCGCTCCAGCTCTGCCAGGGAGTGGTCCGCGTACAAGACGCTGGACGCACCATAGCCGGCCCTGGCCCTGTCGGCACGCGCCTGCTGCTCTTTGGAGGCTACCTGCTCCTCCAAATCCTGTTGGAGCTGCACCCGTCTTGCCAGGTTAAGTTGGCGTTGGGCGTCCTCCAAGCCAACATTGTGGGTGACAGCTGCATTAGGTTTTTTGGCCTTTAGTTTCCTTCTCTGCTTGCTTTTAACCGAGTCCGAGGAGACCCCGGACCCTTGCCGCAAGTAGGCCCTCTTTCGTGCTTGACGGTCATCTTCTACGACCGTCGAACCCTCGTCCGACGCGTCCCGCATGGACTCGATATCCGACTCAAAGTCTAACACCTCGTCCGGCCTTCTAGATGAGCTAGCCGCAGATGGTGAGCGACTAGCTTCCGACGCAGTAGCGTCGTCGGGTTGGCCCTGAAAAGGGCCTTTTGGTGTGCCCTGGGAAGGGACTTTAGGTTGGCCCTGAGAAGGGCCTTTTTTAATGAAACGCCCGGAGGCGTCCCGCAAAGGCTCTGACATATTTATGAACGCAACTCAAAGTCGTAGGTACCGCAAGAAAAGCTACGACAGCACAGTGCTCGTTAGCCGCCGGCCTGCCACTCCGTTACGGTGGTCAGGCGCGACGTTGCCCGGGGAACGCTACGAGGAAGCCAGCACTGTGGGGGGATCCCCAACCTAACCTAACCTTTTTTTTTTTTTTTTTTTTTTTTTTTACGTGGGGAAATCCTCATGGATACCCGTCCGCTGGGGGAGGCCGACGGGTTATGCCGGACTCTTACCGGCTAAAACCCCACGGCACTCCCGCTTCGCCCGAGTGGCAGAGGACTGGGAAACTGGCAGAGCCTTTACGTCCAGTCCTCCACCGGCGACTGCCCGCCTTTACGGCAGGCCCTTCACGCCCCTCCGCACAGGGAGGGGCCAGGGAATGACCATGAGTGCTCGGCCATTCCCGTCGGTGATGGTGGTGATTAGTGCAATGCGGGCGAAGCGCCCCCACGTCTGTCGCCCGCTAATCACCACCGGGAGGGTGAAGACGGTCATGCAACCGTCTTCTCCTGCCCCTTCTTCGTCTGCGGAGCGGCGCCGCGAGAGGATCGTCCTCCCGTGTGCGCTCCGCCGCCTCCTTCTGTGATATAACGTGTTCGCAGAAGGAGGCGACCGCCGCCCATGTCCCTTCGCCCTCCAACATGGCTTTAACTATGCTTGGAAGCGAGAGGTCCCGCCCGACCGCCGCAACTAAGTCGCGACGTGGCTCGGACCACGACGGGCACACTTCAAGTGTGTGCTGCGCCGTGTCCACCGCCGCACCGCATTCGTAGCACGATTGGGTTCCCTCCCTTCCAATGCGGTACAGGTACGATCCGAAGCAGCCGTGCCCGGACAACACCTGCACCAGACGGAACGAGAGGAAACCGTGCCTTCGCTCGAGCCAGTCCTGCAAGACTGGTCCAAGCGCGTCCAGCGTTCGGCGGCCAAATGTCGCGTTAGCGAGGTCCTCCGCCCAGTGCTGGACGATTGCGGCCCTCGCCTCCCGCCGAACGGCCTCCCGTTCTTCCATAGCTGGGCGCTCCCCGAGCACCCTGCGCCCCGCTGTCCACTCGTACACTCTGGCGAGCACCCACGCCTCGAGCTCCCAGGGAGGTGTACCAGCCAGAGCGCACGCCGCCGAAAAGCTCACCGAACGATAAGCCCTGGCCACCCGCTGTGCTATGGCCCTTTGGGGCCATCGGATTGCAGCGGCATTCTCCCTCCTGAGAAGGGAATCCGCCCAGATGGGGGCACCGTAAAGGGCCATGCTCCTCAGGATGCCGGCATACAGTCGCCGGCATCGCGCACTGGGCCCCCCGAGGTTTGGGAGGAGCCATGAGAGGGCGTCCGCGGCCTTCAACAGGCGCACCGACAGTCCGCTGAAGTGCGGGCCGAAGCGCCACCTGCTGTCAAGAGTAAGGCCCAGATATTTCATCTGGGCCTTCACACCAATCCTGACGCCCTCCACGAAGATATGGGCGTCAGGCGGGGTGCGCTGCCGAGGCCCATGGAAAAACACGGCCTCGGTCTTGTGTAGCGCCACCCTCAACCCTAGGCGGCGGATCCTCCCTGCGACCAAGGCTCCACCCGCCGAGGCCAAGTTGGCCGCCTCTCTGAAGGTCGCTCCCCGGGCAGTGAGGAGAGTGTCATCCGCATAGCAGATGACACTCGTGTCACGGAGGAGGGTTCCCCGCAGGAGCCAATCGAATCCGATGTTCCAGAGGAGCGGTCCTAGGACCGACCCCTGTGGAACACCGGCCCCGACGCCGAACCGCCGTAGTCGGCCAGTTTTATCTACAACGAGGACCGCCCGGTCCTCCAAGTAGCTGGCCAGGAGGTCCCGCAAGTATTGAGGCACTCCGTGGAAACGGAGTGCCTCAAGTATGGTGGAGTGGGGGACGGAGTTAAAGGCGTTGGCTATATCGAATGACACAGCCAACAATCCGTCCCCCGTTTCCACGGCCTCCTTCACCTGGCCCTTGAGCCGGGTCAGGGCATCTACCGTCGAGCGACCAGCCCGAAAACCAAACTGGGCGTCCGACAGGTCCGGTCCAACCCCCCGCAGGTGGATGTTCAGGCGGGTGGCAATGATCCACTCAAGCATCTTACCGACCTCATCGAGCAGGACGATGGGCCGGTATGCCGAGGGGGAACCCGACGGGCGCCCCTCCTTTCGGAGAAGGCACAATTGGCCCTCCTTCCATGGTTTTGGGAACCTCCCAGACGTGAAACACGCGCTGAAGAGTTCCCGAAGCCTTTCCTCCATTTGCGTGGTGGCGATGGCCACTACCTTTGCGGGGACGCCGTCCGGGCCGGGAGCCGTCTTTTTTGAGCGGAGGCGGAGAGCCGCCGCTTCCAATTCCGCCTCCGTGACCGGAGGGACCTCCTCTTCTGGCAGACTCGCCCGCCGAGGGGGCTCCATTACTGGTGGGGTAAAGTTGTCCCTGCACGGAAACAGGGACTGGACCACCCCGTCCAGCAATGCCGGCTCAAGGGTCTCAGCCACTGGTGGGCCAAAGGGGCGCAGCTTGTTCCGCGCCGCCTTGTATGGTCTGCCATATGGGTCGTTGTCGAGACCCTCCAGCATTTCGGCTCTCGCCGAGTCCTGGGCGGCACCAATTGCCGACTTAAGAACCCTCTTTGCCTCTACGTATGATTCGTAGAGGCGGTCCTCGTTTGCCGGGTCTCGTGTGTGCCGCCGTCGGCTCCTCGTGTAAGCCCTCCTGGCTGCCACACAGGTGGCTCTGAGCCCTGCCAGCTCCTCCGACCACCAGTAGACCGCACGTCGAGGAGGCGGACGGCGAGAACGAGGCATGCTGGAGTTGCATACCTCGGTCAGGGACTCCCTTAGTTGGACCGCCGCGGCGTCCACGTGCAGGCCATCGACAGGAGGCGAAAGCCAGTCCTGGATAAATGCCGACTCTCTGGCCGCCTCCCGGTTCAGGCGGGTAAGTGCCCAGCGTGGGAAAGGGGATAATCCCAAGGGGGCCATCTCCTGGGGGCTCTGGGTGGAGATATCGAACCGCACGTATCTGTGGTCCGAGAGAGTCTCCACCAGCTCCACCCGCCAGTCTACGATGCGGGCGGCTAAAGCAGGGGTGGCAAAAGTGAGGTCCACTATTGACCCTCCCTGCCGCCGCACACACGTGTGAACTGTCCCTCTGTTTAAAAGGGACAGACCGCTCGACGCCGCCCAAAATTCGACGGCGCGTCCCTGAACATCGGTGGCCAGGTTTCCCCAGACCACCGACTTCGCATTAAAGTCTCCCAGTATGGAGACTTGACGCGGCGCCATCCTACCGGCTACTGCAGCAAGGACTTCGAGAAAGTTCTCGAAGTCCGAAAGGGGACTGTTTGGGGAGAAGTAGATCCCCACCAAAACTATGTCTCCCCATGCGGCGGCCACGTATCCCGGTCCCCTCTCTAACAGCGAGAGGGGAGGGGAGTCCGTGGAAGACCGCGCCACTAGTGCCACCGAGCCATCCCTATCCCCCAGCCAGCGGCCAGGGACTGAGTAGGGCTCAGCGACTACCGCCACGTCCACCAACCACTCGGCCATGACCTGAACCAGCAGGTCCTGGGCCGCTTTGCAGTGGTTGGTGTTTATCTGGAGGATGTGATGTACTACTACCATTTATTCGGACATCACACCCCCCTCGTCGGCCGCCGCTGGAGTTGGAGCTGCGGTGGCAGCAGCAGGCTGAGTCGGCACCTGCGCTTTGCCCTTCTTTGTGGGAGGTTTGCACTTCCTCCCACTCATCACGTGGTCCGCTGGGCGACCACTGGCGGCACACACCGCGCAGTGCGGCGTGGCGGCTCTGCAAGAGGCGGCCTTGTGCCCCTCATTCCCGCACCGGTAGCACATGCTCGCCCTGTCCGTTTCGGACGGACAAAGAGCCCGGGTGTGGCCGATCCCAAAACACTTGAAGCAGCGGAGAGGCTGCTCCTCAAGCGCCCGGACCACAGCCGAGCTGAAACCTATCAGCAGTCGTCCCTTAGCCACGACGGCCTTGGCTGCGGCGACTGGGCATTCAAGGCGAATGGCACCCATGCCGCCAACCTAACCTAACCTAACCTAACCTAACCTAACCTAACCTAACCTAACCTAACCCCCCACGATCCCCGCTTCGCCTGAGTGGCAGGAGACTGGGAAACCCGCAGAGCCTTTACTTCCAGTCCCCCACCGGCGACCGCCCACCTTTCGGCAGGCCCAGGCAGGACCGCGGAGGGCAGGGAGAGAGGCGCATCGTAATACCAACACTCCTCTCCCTCCACGGTCCTGCCTCCAACTCCTCAACCCTCAACCCCGCTCGGCTGCGGCGGATAGGGAGAGCGGCGCACGCAATACCGACACTCCTCTTCCCCCGCAGTCCCACCATTTCCGTGAGAGGAGGGCAAAACCCTCTTCTCACGGCCCGCAATGTTTTTTAACGAGGTTGTCTCCTCGCCCGCAATGTTTTTTATGGAGGTTGTCTCCTCGCAGCCCGGCCATTTAAGGCAAGGCCCCCGCCCCCGAAGGATTACGGTATACTTCCACGCTACGCCAGCACTCTAAAAGTAGAGTGAGGTGTGCGCCCGTATGCGTGTCTGTGATTTAACCCAGAACACGCATACCTCACGCTTGTCGGGTATTCGCCGCCAGTCAATGATGCAGTTGTTCCTTCCTATTATTATGACTATTATCCAAAGGGACAAGCAGCAGTTTGGCATACGAGGAGGAACCCGACTTGCATCCCGCCCTAACCTACCCTAACCTTATTTTTTTTTTCACGTGGGGTGATCCTTATGGATACCCGTCCGCTGGGGGGGCAGGCGGGTTATGCCGGACTCCTACCGGCTAAAACCCCACGGCACTCCCACATCGCCCGAGTGGCAGAGGACTGGGAAACCGGCAGAGCCTTTACGTCCAGACCTCCACCGGCGACTGCCCGCCATTACGGCGCGCCCTTCACGGCCCTCCACAGGAAGGTGCCCGAGAATGACAGTGAGAGCTCGGCTATTCCCGTCGGCGAAGGTGGTGACTATGTATCAGTGGTACTGTCGATTTATAGGGTTTAAAAAATTTAAACTTAATTTTAACTTTTTTTTTAATAATAAAAATTAAATAAACTCGAAGCTGTGAGAACAAGTAGTAGCGCTCTACAGCTGGCACAGCCGGCACGTGCTCGCCTCGCCGCCCAGATGCTCGCCAGCTCAGTTGACCGACGCGAGCGATACATGTTGCACTTGTTTTATCTACGCGAGAGTTTTTACCGATTATGAGTCGACCACACAGTTTCTCCAATGTGGAGTATCTTGCCATGATTGAACTTTATGCGATTAAAAGAGACAGAGACACGTTGATAAAACTAAAAGAAAATCCAAAGCTCGAATGTGCATTCATCGAAATGGCCAGCACTTTGAACAATTACTAAGATATCGCGAAGTGTAAGTAAGTGCTGGTATTTGTAGTGCATGGAGACTTTGAGACGAAGTAACTAGTATCTCATCTGTGCTTTGAGTGCGTAGTGTCTAACAGTAAAGTGCAAGTAACTAGTATCTCATCTGTGGTAAAGTACCTTTGTATTTTGATTAACTACATAATTATTGTTATTTTAAATACGGCTTACTTAATTACCTACATTTTCTTATCAAAATTAAGTAAGTAAGTAAGTAAGTAAGGGAAGATAGGCTGTTATTTTTACATGCGACGGCACAACTTAAAGCGTTCGACAAAGGCACCGCCGCCGCGCTTTGAGGAAGCCGACGACGCGCTTTGAAAGAGCCGACGCCGGGCCGTTTGCCGAACCAACATGCGTGCGGGCGTGCGGGGCGAGACACCGTAGACACGGCGGGGCGGCGCGGCGCGGCGGTGCGCAGGAGGCAGGAGGTGAACGAACATTGCTTGTGGGGCGCTCGCTAGTTGCTACTACGATTTCAACTCACTTTTTGGGATAGCTTTTTCACTTTTTTATTTTCTTTTCATTTATAATTCCAACTGACTTTACGAATCGATTGTACTGCTTTCACCTAAGCTCTACTCCACGGGAACAAAATGATTAAAATTTCACGGTGTATATTCGAATATATTTGAATAAATCTACTTAAAGACAAATAATCTCCTTGATGTAAAAATATGTAGTTTTAACAATAGAAGTTACAAATAATTTGTTACTGATTTCTGACGTAAATTAGATACATGGTCTCAAAAAACCTTAAAAAATGTTTGTATTAGATTAAGAATGTATACGTATTGTAAAAAAAACAAACCAGTAAAGGTTTAGTCAGTACAAGTCTGACACTGCCTGGGTCCTCCCTTCCCAGGCGTCCATGAGGATTACCATGCCACACCCCGGACACTCCATACAAACGAGCGAGAAATGATATACATAAAAACAACTAACGTATCTATAGCCACAAATGCAGGTAGGGTTGAATCACACTGGCGGCATTGGTCACGAAATGTTTATTAGATATTTATACTGCACGTAACAATCAACAGTGGCTACCTACCTACTCTTAGTAGGTAAGTTACATGAATAAAATTGTTCTTCAAACATAGCTAAATAGGTACGTATACAACTAAAATCCCCCGCTCGCTAGTAATAGGTCAATGATCCCCGCACTGCTGGTCCGTATATTCGCGAGCAAAATTTAAAAAAACACGTTAGCCTTTACGTGACCTGGAGAGCATTGTCCTCGAGGTACCGACCGTTGATAATAATTATCAAGGATGATGTGAGAAACTTTAAAAATGAAGACGTAGTCAAATTACGTAATCTTTGACGTGAATATGTAGAGCAATGAACTCGTTTTACCGATCGTAGAATCGACTGAATCTTATGAAGTTGACTCCTCAGTCCACCGGGAATCAAACACGCGACCTCCTGGTGTGAAGCGAATGGACTAACCATTACGCCACGGAGGCGGTAAAAATCAATTGTTAGTCCATTCGCTTCACACCAAGAGGTCGCGGGTTCGATTCCCGGAGGGGTTAACTTTGTAAGACTCGGTTTGGTTGGTGGTTGGGGCATTTTTATAGCCCGCCTGGCTAGCTACCACCATCTTATCTAAGTCTTGCCCTGAATATCGATATTAACAGCATTGATGTGTTCCGGATTGAAGATAAGATAGCCAGATCCCCATTGGGGAATCACCATGAGCCCGCTTCCATCTTTGGCATCGTCGTCACTCACCATGAGGTGAGATGATGCCAAGGACTTATCAACTGTGGATTAAAAAATATAAGTTGATAAACTTAAAAAAATACGTAAAGGTAGGTTAGGTACCTACAATAACAGTCAATATTTTTTTGGAATGCGATTTTTTTTTATTCACAATTGGTAAACCCTTGACAACATCTCACCTGGTGGTAAGTGACGATGTTGCCGAAGATGGAAGCGGGCTTACCAAGATTCCCCAACGCAATGGGGAACTGGCTATCTTATTTTTATGCCGGAACACACCAATGATATCAACATTGATATTTGGCGGCAAGACTTAGATAAGATGGTGGTAGCTAGACAGGCGGGCTTGGAATATAACCTACCACCAACCAAACCGAGTCTTATAATTGACCCCGCCGGGAATCGAACCCGCGATCTTCTGTGTAAAGTCAGTGAACTTTGCCCCTGAGCTACGGAGGCGGTTTTATATATTTTACGATGGTACGGAAATGTACGTGTGCAAGTCAGACTCGCACTTGACCGGTTTTATTTCTACACTAGCAAATAATCATATGCTTTGTATTTAAGAATCTTCACAAAAAGCAAGGTTAATGCGTTTTCTCCAGATACTTACCTAAGTGTGACAAAATACGAAATAAAGTAATGAACTGGCTTTTTGTGTTTTAATAATTCCCAAACGAAATCACAGCGTAGCTCATCCTTTACGTTGGTACTCAATCTACAGCCAATCTGCGTGACGGGGGGGTGAGGTCGACTTTAGAGAGCGGCAGGGAGTGTCCATACTGTACGTTAGTACTAATATATATACTGTGACCATGCGCTATCGAAGGCTCCCTCTATGTCTAATGATACTTTGGCGGCAGCAGGAGTCCCGAGGAAGGTGTAAGAAATAAATTAAATTAGAGAAATTGCTATTTTTGCTGTGTACATACCAAAATCACTCATGTAATCATGACGGACAAGACAGAGCCTTCAAAACAATAAAATAAATAGTTTTTAAAAGGAGAATGTATGCAGCTCCGCCACATCACACATGATATTTGACACTCACGTCTTGGATGCCTGTAAAAAAGCTATCGCAGTATATGGGCAACTTGCAAGGGCAGCAAAGGTGAGCTGGGGGCTCCACCCTGAAATCATCAGGACAATTTATGTGGCAGCGATGGAGCCTATAGTGTTGTACGCCGCCAGCGCCTGGGCGCCGGCAGCTAAGAAATTGTCAGTCATAATACAGCTCGCGACAATCCAGCGTGGCATCGCTCAAAGATGTGTAAGGCCTACCGCACGGTCTCCCTGAACTCCGCACTGGTGCTAACCGGGATGCTCCATCTGGACCTCCGAGTCCGCGAGGCAGCCTCGTTATACGAAGTCAGGAGGGGGCGCCCCCTACAGGACCTGGGGGACAGGGAGATCGAGCGGATGGCCCCGGCCATAGAGATGCCACATTCAGCGAAATGTGAAAGCCTGAAGATTGTGCTCTTGGTAAGCCAGGACCAAGTCGACGAACATAAAGACCTAGAGGTTCGTATATTTACAGATGGGATGCTAGCTGAACAATATTATAACTAGAGGAATATATTGCAAAAGAATTATTTCTAGGTTTAAAGGTTTACACCCATAAAAGGGCTTCCACAAGCCCAAGAGATAAGAAATTGCAGTTTTAGTGTAAGCTTGGCGTGCAAAACTCCCATTCTGTTGGGAACCCCATTATGGTATCAACGGGCATAAGTAGGTCCGCCATTTTTTCGAGTTGAGGGGTTATGTGTGTTTTTTGAGTTACAGTGTTTACTTCCTAATACGTATATAAATAAAACATAGATACATATACTCACACCTAGATGTACTGTTCGGGGTAGGTAAGTTAATTAACCAAAAATATTAATTTAATTTTAATATTATAAAGAAATAAAATATCAATGTTGAGTTTTCGTAAATTTTAATCAACTGACTTCACTAAAAGGAGGTTATCTATTCGTCACCTATAACAAATGTATTAGGACTTCCAAACAAATGTTCAATTATAGATGTATGTTTGTCCACGCATTTCTCCGAAACTATTAATCGAATTATAACCGTTTTTTTGTATTTACTTAAACTTAGGGAACAGTGCAAGTTTCATCAAAATCAGTTCACTAGTTTTCAAGACATGGACTAATACGTGCAAGTGTAACGGCTTAGCTTATTGATACGAGCAACAGAATTACTGATATTGTTTTAAAGGAAAACCTTACACACAATGTGATAAGTAAACAAAACAGCAAATTTTTCAAATATTTTTACAATTGTTACAAAAAAAATATTCTAGTTTTTACTTAAAACTAAAAATAACGAAAGAGATAGGTAAATAAAAAAAATGACTTCAAAAAGAAATAAACACTCAATACAAAAATATTAAAGAGATTTAATTTTCATAATAAATATCGAATGTATTTATGCTACTACCGTACGCGTCAAATCACTAGTTAGATGATAAGTAAGAGGCGGAGGTGCGGGGTAGTGCGCGCGGAACATCTAGCCCCGCCCCTCACGTCTCCTTCACCCCCGCAATGCGTAATTAATTTTGAACTTAAAAGTATAAAAAATGGACTTATCGCTGAAATGTGATACTAGATTTGTTTTCAGTATGTTTCCAAGTATCGTTTTAACAAGATTTTACTATGCGTTTGACCATTTTAATAGGATAAATATTTAAAATCACTGCTAGGAGTCTACCACTGACGCACACCGCTAGCAGTTGATTATGACCACTAGCGCTTGCGGGCGGAACGTTGCGTTGTTCTCACCCGTGCCGTGCCTACTGTTCTCACTATAAAAGACGCGCTCTATAACCTACATGTATACTCAAAGTGCCAAGGGCTTATCAATTGTGGATGAAAAAAAGAAGCGTCAAAGATGGTCTACTACTACTATGACTCTCTAAACTAAAGGCGAAAACTTCTCAATGTTCCTTATCTTCTAAATGTTTGATCATATAATGTAACCTAGTTTTCCTTAAAAAATAAAATAACAAATACAACAAAGATGACCTATTATTACTAGCGTACCTAAAGATGCGACACTCACCTCCCCCACCCGCTAACATCAACGTCGCCTGCGGAAGGGTGAACATGTTAGTGATCATGTATCGTCGAATTCGTCGATTTTTACCGTTGCCTGCGGGACGGTGATCAAGTTAGTGATCATGTAGTTACATGAGCTGTGTAAGATTACTGCAGCAGATAATATCTGGTGAGATTGATTGTCCTGAGCTATTACAACGAATTCATCTTCGTGCAGTTCCACAACGCCTCCGAAGTCGTCCGATATTTAATATTCCATTCTCAAGAACAAAGCATGCTGACCAATCGATCATGGTTAGATGTCTTTCAGAATACAATATGTATTTCTCAAGTATTGACATATTTTACGAAAAGCGCAACCAATTCAGGAAATCAGTTTTTGACGTTATTAAATCAAAATAATTAAAATAAACATACATTCACACACGCATACACACCCTCATACACTCTCACACACACACTAACACTAACAAACAACACATCTGATGTAGTCAATTGCACGCGGATAGATAGATTAGAATAATTATGTTAATTTTAAGAATTTGAAATTTATTGGCACATGCATTTTCTAAAGTTTGATTACTGTAGATTTAAAGCTGTAATTTCAGTAAATATATATAAAATAAAAAAAATAAAAAATCATCGTGAATATAAATATGCAGTTTACTGCATTTTTTAACGATTGACGAGTACAAAATGTTTAGAAAAAGCTAGAGGTCAACAAATAGTTCATATTCATGGTTTTCTTCATACAAAGCCGGAAATGAAATGATTCGGCGTACATTTTCTAGGCAAATATTGTGATGGGTAGATATTAAATAAAACATGACTTTGTTAACTTATGTTTCTTGATTTGCATAAACTTTATTTCACAATATTTTATTCTTTTTTATAATGCCTTCAATAGGTACTGATAAAATGCCTTTGTCAGCAGTGGATCCAGTGAATCTTAGATAGAAACTACTCCATTCCTTGCCACCCTGGCGTCTTGTGAGCCGTTTTTTCTATAAAACTTTGTACTTATGCATTTTTATATTCACAGTAATTATACAGAGCTCTTGTTACAATCGACGAATTCGACGATACATGATCACTTACACGTTAGCGGGGGGAGGGAGTTGAGTGCCGCATTTTTACGCTAGTAATATTAGGTCATCTTTGCCATAGTAATAGTAGGTTATCTTTGACGCTCTAGTAATAATATAGCCTGTAGTATTTATTTTCTCTAGTGAATCGTGCGTGCTCAGTGGCTGGCAACATTGCCGCTATCCTCCATCTTTTTGTCACGATGCCTCCGAAGAAGCAGCCTGAGAAATCTGGTATGTTTCGCAAATTGTTAACAACGTAGCCTAAATTTTATAAAATACCTGACAACGATGTCATGAAATCTTCTCAGTCTCAGTTTTGTGTTAACCAAACCTTATCACGCCAGATGGTTCTGTGTCATAAACTTTGCCACGCGGTTTTTCAGGCCAAAAAGTAATTTAGACAAGTTGCAAGTAATTTCTTAATGCCCTGTTCAATACTATTGACATCTAATTATTTAGTGCTTATAGTTTTTTATACCTAGCTAAAAATCCGTAGGCTACCCAAGTACCCACAATATACTATTTGAGGTTATAAACATATCCACATACTATTTTCACTGTTATTATTTTTTCGTAGCATCCTCCGGTTCAAAGCCGGCGGAGAAAAAAACTACGGCTAAAACGCCTGCGGCGGCTCCTAAGGCTGCCGCTGCCAGCAGCAGCAGTAGCACTGCCAAGCCCGCCAGCGCTAAGACCCCAGCGCCAGCTCCCAAGGCTGCGGCACCAAAGGCAGCTCCAGCTGCTGCCAAACCCGCGGCTGCTAAGTCTGCTGAGAAGAAGCCAGCGGCTGCTCCCACAGCAAAGCCTGGTTCTGCCAAAGCCGCTGCGCTCAAGACAAAGTCTAGCGCCAAGCCTTCTGTAAAGAAAGCTGCTGCGGCTGCCAAGCCAGCAAAACCAAAACCTGCAGCCACCAAGCTAAAAATCGCGCCTAAACCTAAAAAAACTGGCATCAAAGGACAGAAGAAACAGGCTGTGAAGCCAGTTGCTAAGGCCTTAAAGGCACAGAGGAAGGTAAATTTTTACAATTGTTTTCTCTTATATAAAAGAAATTCGTGTTAGTTACACCATTTATATCTCTTTTATTTTTGTCTTTTTGCATTTGTATTCGTCCGGAATAGGATAATAAGTATTAAAAAATAATATTCATTAGTAAAAAATATTATCAGTCAAAAAATAATTGATTTTAGGGTAGTGTAGTGTAAAGTTACAGCTAGTAAATGAATAAAGTAAAAATAATTTTTAAAACTAATGGAATGTATTTATCTAGTAATTCATGTGTTTATAAATCAGCATTGTCAGTAAAAAGTGATTTTGAAGTGAAGGTTCTGATGCTAATTAAATATAATTTTATTATTTCTAGGTTGTAAAGGGAGAACATGGAAAGCGTGTGCGGAAAATTCGCACTTCAGTGCACTTCCGCAGACCCAAAACTTTTGAACCACCAAGACATCCTAAATACCCTAGGAAATCACTCCCTAAGAGAAATCGGTAAGCTGTTCAAGAAATCAGTTTATATCATAAGATGAATCTACCTCTTGACCTGCCCTTTTGAACATTTTCCTTCAAAAAGCTTTCATACTATATTTTCTATTGATATATATACTTTTATCGAAACAGTCTGCCTGCAGGGCAATAAATCATCTCTGTGCTAGGGATTGGGGTGCTTGCAGTCAGTGGGCTGCTTATCAATTCTGGAAAGAAAGCATGAACATGTGCACTGGCATAAACAAAAGGTGTTGTTGCCTCATTACCTTTTCATTGTCACTGTGTTATGAATATTAGCATAGAGCATCACTATGCCTTTCCATTAGACCTGTACTTTAAAAAAATAGATAAAAATGTGCCTCTTGTTTCACCTATTTCCTAGTAAAAAAGGCACAAAATGTAGTCTCTGTTGGCTTTTGTTTTTACTTTTTCCATGCTAAATAAAATACAAATTTCGAAATTAATTATTTTGTGTATAAGTATTATAACTAGTCTGTTGAATAAAATAAAGTAAATAGCAAAATAATTCCAACTTCAAAACACAAAAGTGCTATAAGGAATAATTTTGATATTTCCATTAGTCCCAAGCAATATGTATGTATTGTAAAGAAAATGTGTCCCGTGGCATCATTGTCATACATAAGTTATAACACATGAAACTTGTGGATTCACATGAAGAGGTACCATCCAAGTGAATAGGACACCGATTCAATGTTGAAAATAAGTATCCAGAAAGTATAATTTCATCTAAGTGAATTGGACACTCTTCAGCTACGCTAGTACTCTTTATTGTACTGTGCTTCAGCATCGAAAATAACTACCCAGAAAATAAATTCACTAAGAGTATTAGTATCGGCATTGCCAATATTTTAGTAAGAGTATTGGTATCATATCGGCAAAAAGGCATATCGATGCAATCCTATTTGACTGGGTGACTTGTTTGTTAAATTGTTAGTCATTTCCATTGTCATTTATTACAAAATCTGCCAATTTAAATAATTTGGAAACTTCCATTTAAATTATTTGTAAGGTTTATTTATGTAATAGGTATCAGTATTCTGACATCTGAATTTTTTCTCGTTTGCTGGATTAGTGCAACTGTATTTATTGTTTCATCATAGATTTTCACAGCATTTGCACTCTGTAATCCTACAAAACGCAGTGTAAACCTGCCAGACTATTGAGTAAACCATCTTGAATTGAAAATATGAGCGCTGGATTACCTGAGAGCCTACTGTACTAATGAAAAAAGCAAAAATTTAAAAAGACCACGGCAGGTGTTAAACGTAATTGAAAAAGGATATATTTTTTTAGTCCCCTGACTAAAGGTAAATTAAAAAAAAAAATCCAAGAAAATCTGCTGGGGGCTGCCATAACTCTTTCTCTGTTCCTGTCAGTTTAAATATAGCAATTTGTATTGATAAAAACTACATTAATTTACATACTGAATTAGTCAAACTCATAAACTAGAATATATGCATTCAATTTATTTCAGAGCTAAGAATGGTAGTCCCCAATGTAATCTTATTTTTTTCTTGTTTTCGTCTAGTCAGGGGACTTTAAAAAAAAGTTATTTAATCCTTTTTCAATTACATTTTAACCATTACCCAGACTAGTTTTTTTTATTTTGAATACTGATTTTGGTTTGGATTATGAATTTTTATTGAGCTGCAGCACCCCCTGGTAACATTCAGTAAGTTCTCCTTCCTATTTAAAGCCTTGAACTACTTACTCTCTAAGGTTTTGTTCTCCGTAGGTAAATATGTAGTAGATTCAGCAAATTCTTCAAATTACATATGCACGCTTTATGAATTGTTATTGAGCTGTAACGCCCCCTGATCCTAACCTAACCTAACCTAACCAATTTATAAAAAATAAAAACCCGACTTAAAAAACATTGCCTCTCTTTTTAACTGAGGAAAAAACGGAGGAGGTTCTCAAGTCGACGCGTATACATGGTGTCAAGTAAGTGTAGGTAAATATTGAGACTGGAGGTAGATCAGATCGTGAACTTTGAGAATTTAAAATTTGATGTCATGTGAAACCCTAACGGCTTTCGCGGGTTAATTATTTATTTTTAAAGTGAATAATACAACTCAATATTCTGTGAATATTTCAAGTGTCTACCTGTTGCCGTTATCATTATCGAGCAAAAAAATCACGTTCGTTGTATGGGAGCCTCCTTAAATATTTCTTTTATTCTGTTTTTTAGTATTTGTTGTTATAGCGGGAACAGAAATACATCATCTGTGAAAATTTCGACTGTCTAGCTAACACGGTTCATGAAATACAGCCTGGTGACTGACTGACTGACAGACAGACGGACAGCGAACTCTCAGTAATAGGGTCCAGTTTCAATATTTACCTATACTTACTGGACACCCTGTATATATATTTTTAATGCATGACCACGCATAACTTTTTACAGAGTAGTCCGATTTTGATAATTCTTTTTTTTATTGGAAAGAGTATACCTCGAAGTTGGTCCCATATAAATTTGGAAAAAAATCCAACCCTAAGGGTAGGAAAACAGGGGATGATTGATAGTTCCGTCCGTTCCGTAATGGTCGTGGGCGTGATCGCTGCACTAGTTTCTGAACAGAACATTGTTTGTTCAAAACATTTCCCGTCCGCTGTGACTTTAGCAATGTTCAGTAAACACAGTTTTTAAACAAAACTTCACATTTGAAAAAATGAGCAGCGACGAGGAAGAAGTGAACATTGTTTTGGCTGTAGTGGATTTAGTTCTCGGAAGAAGAAAAAGAAATAGATTTTTGGTTTATTTTTATTTTCGTTTGAAGTGGCATCCCAAAGCACGGATCTTTCAAGTATCAACGTGATCAATAACATAATTGTCTCTGGATTCCACTCCACACTGCACTCATCATGATAGTCACATCAAAACACTTTCAATATTCCGAGCGAAACACCTTCCTGCACAAAATCGAACATGAAATTAACGATTCCCCCCGCCCGCAGGCCAACGTCGGGGATGTTTTCCACAAACTCCGGCAAACAGGTTCAAGTGCATTTGCTGCACAAAACATTTAGACCACCCCCCTATTTTATGTTTTCGAACAATGTTCTGTTCAAAACATCGTGATGCGGACCCGGCTTTATAATAACACAATGTTGATGTTTATTTTCAGCATGGATGCTTACAACATCATTAAGTATCCATTGACATCTGAAGCTGCAATGAAGAAGATTGAAGACAACAATACTTTGGTATTTATCGTACACACCAGCTCCAACAAGCACCACATTAAAGCTGCTGTCAAGAAACTGTATGACATCAATGTTGCTAAAGTCAACACCCTCATCAGGTTCGTACTTTTTACATACAAATGGTGACACGAAGATGCCATAGTGTTTTTCTGTTGCTTGGGTGTGGAGACAGTGTATTGTTCTACAAATATTGATTGTCTTGAAGAATGTTGGTTATTTGTATCGACACAATGCTCCTGCATTGGTTGTAATTGTATCGACACAATGCTCCTGCATTGGTTGCAATTGACAAAAAATTAATAGGTAGCTCTAAATGATGATATTTTGTGGGAATCTCATTGATAGAGAATGAAATAAAACTTACACAACTCTGATGACTTAATGATATAATACTTTAAATCTGTGTGTAGTAAATTTTCATTCAGTAACAGGATTTAACTTGTTTCAGACCCGACGGCAAAAAGAAGGCTTACGTGCGGCTGGCGAGGGACTATGATGCATTAGATGTTGCCAACAAAATTGGTATCATATAAGCATATGGTGTTTATTTTATAAGAATAAAATATTAAAACTTATGCTTATTGTTTTATTTCATTGATCCATCATCGTATCAGCTCCGATACGTCCCCGCCGGGAGGCGCGAGTAAGTAAATAGACCTTTGCGCACACGCCTGGGGTTGTGTGGGGGCGGAGGGACTTTGCCTTTATGATCCTGTACAAATTGGGAACCCAAATTCTAAAAAAAATAAAAGTAAAAAATTTAAAAACCGACTTCAAAAAGAAATTCACTCAAAAGTATGAAATATTTTTATAAACGAATGCACGAAATTAACCAACAATAACGAAATCAAAGGTAGGTACGAATCAAATTAGGGGCCAAAATTTTTTTTTGAGGTCGGTGTCATTAAGGCCATCGAATCTAAAACATTTGATAGGTAAGTAGCTGTGTGCTGGCACCGACCTCAAAAAAAAATTGCGAGGCCCCTTATTTGATTCGTACCTTCCTTTGATTTCGTTATTGTTGGTTAATTTCGTGCATTCGTTTATAAAAATATTTCATACTTTTGAGTGAATTTCTTTTTGAAGTCGGTTTTTAAGTTTTTTAAACTTTTATTTTTCAATTTTTAGTGGTAATGCTATGTAACAACTTAAACCCAATCACCTACTCGCCAATAGGAATAATCATAACACATTGCATGTGTTTCATTAACCGATACAGAGTCCTGTGGCTTCCATCACCATCTCAGCAGCATGAAAAACCTTCTCAACTCAAACCTTCCATCATCAGCTAATCTGAAACAATACAACTATCGGTCTATACTTATTGTTAGATACGTATCTAAGTAAAATATTTGAAGAATTATCCTCCAACTCCTAATCGTTAAGGAGTTGTACCTTCCATCATCAGCTCATCAACATGAGATGACTACCAGATGCTAAAACATGAATAGCTTTAGAAAATACATGAAACACTCAATACGTGCCTGTAAAATTTGAGGGTTGCCTTCGATTTCCCTGGGATCAGATCCTGACTTGATGACAAATGTAACTATCGGTCTATACGTACTTACGTATCTACGTATAATATTTAAAGAATTATCCTCCAACTCCTAACCGTTAAGGAGTTGTACCTGCCATCATCAGCTCATCAACATGGACTATCAGACGTAAATACGCCAATATCTTTATAAAATATACTAGCTGTCCCGGCGAACTTCGTTCCACCTTACACTACCAGCGCCATCTGCCGGGCTGATTTGTGAATCTAAATCATCCTCAAACCCCCTGGAATACACACAAAAAATTTCATCAAAATCGGTCCAGCCGTTTAGGAGGAGTTCAATGACGTGCCTATTAAATGTGAGAGTTGACCTCGATTTCCCTGGGATCTCATCATCAGATCCTGACTTTGTGACAATGGGACCACCTCGGAAGTATACTGTTTTGAACAAAAAAATAATTTTGAAAATCGGTCGACAATTGACGGATAAATCGGTGAACATACATTAAAAATAAAAAAAATATACAGTCGAACATAGAACCTCCTCCTTTTTTGAAGTCGGTTAAAAATAGCAGCATTTAGAAATGTTTATTCAATGCACGTAATTCGTAGTGAGAAAGTAAGCTGGTCACGGGCAGTGCAGGACCGGTCGTCGTGGAAATCCTTGGGGAGGCCTTTGTCCAGCAGTGGAAGTCTTTCCTCTGATGAATGATGAATTGATGACAAACAAATTATTAAAATACATTGTTTTTTCACAATTGATGAGCCGTTAGCATCATCCCACCTCACACTTGATGGTAAGTGACAATCAGGCCGCAGGTGGGAGCGGGCTCGCCAAGACCCCAACGCATGCGGAATGAACAAGCTATCTTCATGTGCGGTCAGCGTGCAGCGGCAGTAGGTACACAGGCCAGCACATCGAGCTACACACTTTGGACTTTGTACCGTTCTTATGCCGAATGCGTATGGATCAGAATCACAGAGCAGAACCAATAGAAGAGACGGCATATGTCATTTTCTCTAGGTAACTAGGTGAAGCCGACTTGCGGGGTGAGCGGGACGTTACCGTTGGCGTAGGCAGTGAGTAATGAAACTAAGTAGAGCTTTAAGGCGATTTTAATGCCACAAACCACCAGAGTTCTACTATTCAGTACTAGGTGGTATTAGGTGGCAGCCAGAGCCCGCAATAAGGAAAGAGGTGCCCCCAAGTATTTTTTGCCGCCCCCAAATATTTTTGTACTATAGCTTTTTTTTATTGTATGAATAATTGTATGTGTATGAAAAAAAACCGATTTGTGTAATATTCTGTACTATTTAAACCCTATTGAATTCGGATAAGTATATCCGAATTATATTTTACAAAGTATTGCGTCCACCAAAATTAGCAACAACTATCATAACAAGATATTTTTATTAATTGGCGTAATAAAACGCTAAATCTATAAATACTTTGATCTTCTATTTGTACTTAGGGCTTTACTGAGAGGGGTTTGTATTCTGTCGTGCTGCAGTGTCACTAAAGTGTTAGTGAACAAATAACTGTAAAACACACTTTAAATAAATAAAAATATTTTATTCTATACACCACAACAAAAAAAACGGGTGGGGCTGTGTCGGGGCACACGGCCGTTGGTTTTAACGTGAATACGTCTCGTAACGGGTAATATGTAGTTTCTATATAAAATATTATTATTTATGTACGTCATAATCATAAGAAGTCCTCTGGGTACACATGTTTTGTTTATGATGGCAACTTTTTCATTTAATGGGTTCAGGAAATAAATATACAGGGTCTTCGGCAGATGGTTGAAAATACGAAAATGGGGGATAGGTGGGGTCGCCTCCCACCTATTTTGAGAATTTAAAAAAATCTAGGACTTGTAATTTTTTTTTACAGGATTTTTTTTCCTTTTTTTAGAAATTTTGCCATTTTTATACCTTTGAACGCATGTAACTTTTTGTTTTTTAAAGCTAGCTCCAAAATCTTTTTTTAATAGACTTTTATAAGATTGTCGGCTCTAAAAAAAATTATGTTTGTTTCAAGTTATTGCTAAAAACAAAAATGTGGGCCCCCGAACTTAAAAAAAAAGTTGAACAAAAATTTAAAACTCAACTTTGCGATGCATTTTAAAAAAAATAATGGGGCTGGAAGGCTTCTGATTTTTTTAAAACATCTCTAAAGCTTAGGCTTTTGAATGGTATGTAATTTGTTTCGGTATCTTTTTTGTAACCGGAGTTGTTAATTTTTTTTACTCAATTGGACCATGTTGACGAAATTCCACTAGTTACATGTTTTGTGAAATGTATCAAATGCAAAGTTGAAAATAATGTAAATACTTACTGTTGGGACGGTTACAAAGAGCAGGTACGTTTTTTTACATTCTTGCACACACATAATGGCTATCTTTTGTCATTTATTGGCATATTGGAGTTAGCACTTCCATATGCCAATAAAATGTCCGCATATTCCGCATTGGTAAATTGAGCCATTTTAAACCACAACAAAGTCTTAACAAAACGTCTGATAATAACAAAAAGTGACAAACAACAAAAAAACTTTAATAACGTTAACGTTTTTTTTTTGTTTTCGTTAATTTCACTTTGCTGTGTTTGTGATTTTGTTAAGTTTTTTTGTTGTTTGTCACTTTTTGTTATTATCAGACGTTTTGTTAAGACTTTGTTGTGGTTTAAAATGGCTCAATTTACCAATGCGGAATATGCGGACATTTTATTGGCATATGGAAGTGCTAACTCCAATATGCCAATAAATGACAAAAGATAGCCATTATGTGTGTGCAAGAATGTAAAAAAACGTACCTGCTCTTTGTAACCGTCCCAACAGTAAGTATTTACATTATTTTCAACTTTGCATTTGATACATTTCACAAAACATGTAACTAGTGGAATTTCGTCAACATGGTCCAATTGAGTAAAAAAAATTAACAACTCCGGTTACAAAAAAGATACCGAAACAAATTACATACCATTCAAAAGCCTAAGCTTTAGAGATGTTTTAAAAAAATCAGAAGCCTTCCAGCCCCATTATTTTTTTTTTAAATGCATCGCAAAGTTGAGTTTTAAATTTTTGTTCAACTTTTTTTTTAAGTTCGAGGGCCCACATTTTTGTTTTTAGCAATAACTTGAAACAAACATAATTTTTTTTAGAGCCGACAATCTTATAAAAGTCTATTAAAAAAAAGATTTTGGAGCTAGCTTTAAAAAACAAAAAGTTACATGTGTTCAAAGGTATAAAAATGGCAAAATTTCTAAAAAAAGGAAAAAAAATCCTGTAAAAAAAATTACAAGTCCTAGATTTTTTTTTATTCTCAAAATAGGTGGGAGGCGACCCCACCTATCCCCCATTTTCGTATTTTCAACCATCTGCCGAAGACCCTGTATATTTATCGACACACTCATCGACGAACGTACGATCTTCCAGCATTTTGCGAGTTATATTGGCAGTCTGTGGTATGCATCGAAACATACTGTATATGCCTTCGACGACACGCAGCCGCATAATTTTCATGGCCATGTACAAAATGTGCTCGGGTGCGACACCGCGGCGATCGCTTCTTCTTATCTCGCTTGTTGCGATCATGAATGGGGTAACGCGCACATCTGAGTAAAACTGCCTGCCAGTACCGTAGTATATCAAAGGGAACGATAGTTCTTCGGCATACACGTCGTAAATAATGTTCAGCGGTGTTGAATGCTGGCCTGGAGCAATGTCAAGACAATGTTCTTCATTCCAAAGCATAGTGTGCTGCCTTGCAAGCAGAACATCCGACTCCGGTGCACTTCTGTCTGTCACACTGTAGATGCTCGATCGGATCATCACTGAAGTTTTAGCAAGGGTCCCTAATTTTTTGATGTGTAACATCTTTGCTCTCGCTTTCCTGCAATTTGTGGGAGTGATGTCGTGAAATGGGACGGAAATGTGTCCCATTGTAACAGGAAGTCGCGTTTTTTCAGGCTTTAAAAGCGCGGAAAAGGCAAAGGTATCTATGACCATACAGCCTAGTCTGCCGTATCTTTGCCGTCCTTTTTTCAGGCTTTAAAAGCGCGGAAAAGGCAAAGGTATCTATGACCATACAGCCTAGTCTGCCGTATCTTTGCCGTCCTTTTATAAAGTACTAGCTGCAAAACCCGGCGTTGCTCGAGTTAAAATACATCGCATGTTTAATGGTATAAAAAATATTTGAGGATGCATTTTTTAACGTAGATAATATAGATTTCTATCTTAGATATTGAAAGCCTTAGTCGACCATTAAATATGCGGTGTATAGAATTCAAATCACTTGAATTTATGTACCTAATCACTGTTCACTCTTGGCTTCAATTGATCTTTTCGCGACTGTAAACACGGTTCAACTGACAAAAAGTCACTGATTTTCGGTTTATATACCGTTAGCAATCGAAATTTCTAGTATCAGAAAAATCTAGAACATTCCGATGTACTTAATTACGATCTGGATCGTCCGGATTAATTTCAATAGTTGCACACATTTCGGATTTTTCTAGATTTCTAGAACTATCTAGAGCATTCCATATCGATTTTTACACTTGCACACAATTTTAAATCTTTCTAGATCTTTCCAAACATTTCTAGAACTTTCTAGACCATTCCATACCGATTTTAGCAGTCGATTTTTACAATTTTGGAACTTTCTAGATCATTCCAGAAATTTTTAGAACTTTCTGTAACATTCCATACCGATTTTAGCAGTCACACACAATTTTGGAACTTTCTAGATCATTCCAGGATTTTTTAGAACTTTCTGGAACATTCCATACCGATTTTAGCAGTCACACACAATTTTGGAACTTTCTAGATCATTCTAGAAATTTTTAGAACTTTCTGGAACATTCCATACCGATTTTAGCAGTAACACACAATTTTGGAACTTTCTAGATCATTCCAGTAATTTTTAGAACTTTCTGGAACATTCCCTACCGATTTTAGCAGTCAAACACAATTTTGGAACTTCTGGAACATTCCATACTGATTTTAGCAGTCACACACTATTTTGGAACTTTCTAGATCATTCTAGAAGTTTTTAGAACTTTATGGAACATTCCATACCGATTTTAGCAAACACACACAATTTTGGAACTTTCTAAATTTTTAGAATTTTCTGGAACATTCCATACCGATTTTAGCAGTCACACACAATTTTGGAACTTTCTAGATTATTCCCAAAATTTTTAGAACCTTCTCTAACATTCTAGATCGATTGTTACACTTGTACACATTCTGGAGTTTTCTAGATTATTCCCGAAATTCCACAAATTTTTAAAACTTTCTAAAAGTTCCCATGAGTTAGAAAAGGACAGATATATATTTTTTCACATTTTCGCCACCCACAACCACCCACTTCCACCCACCGCGACCAAACTCCCTTACTCCCACCTGGAGACCAAGGGGTATTTACCACCCCAACGGGAAGTTGATTGGAGTTAGTGGTGATAGAGAAAACCCTGGCTTTACGTACTAACATAAGCATTTTATATATATATATATATATATATATATATATTTTGTCACATGTTACACACCATATGCGAGTACTGTAGGTCTCGTTCGAATTTTTTTTGTAATAAATATAGTCTATTGTTACTCAGCAATACTGTAGCATTCTAATGGTGAAAGAATTTTTTAAAATAGGTTCAATAGTTAATGAGTTTATTCGTTACAAACATACATAGCTTTCCTCTTTGTATTATTATATAGTATAGATTATACATAGTAGGTATAGAGTATAGATAATATTAGTATAGATTACATTATGTCTTACTATATTTTTTAATTGTCCTGAAATAGCGGTTTGGCTGGTTAGGAGAGGTGGGGGGGGGGGGGGGGGGGGGGGAAGGGGGTTGTGACACTTGACTCTTACAAAAATTAGCACTTTATAGCTTAATATTTTGTAAACCGATCCCTGAATCGAATCGAAAAAAAGTTTTAGCAAACCCTCAGTCGTTATGAAAGGCCTAAATACATAAAATTAGCCCCCTCTTTACAAATGTAGGCGGAGCTGCGGAGGTACCACGACATCCACGTGGGCGAAGCCGCTGGTAAAAGCTAGTGTAATATAAATACCTTTACCTACGTCGCCGTCGGTAGGAATCGTGTCTACTGGCAGAATATTTCATACTTGGCACCTTCCATTGTGTCTTGTATTGTATGGGAATGGGACTGCATTTCGCGGAAACCAAATCGCATTTTTACGAGCGGAAAAGCAATACGTAGGTTAGGTACCTACCTACTAAGCTAGGAGTATGTATATAACTGAGATCGGGGAAATTACAAAACATTAACATTTGACGTCAACTTAGACAAGATTTTTAGTAAGTAACTAGCAGGTAGGTGAGCGGCCGGTAAGTAGGTGCGTAGGTGCGTGGGTAGATAGGTATATACTAGAGCGAATTATCGAGAACAGTCATTTAGCTCCACAGTCTACTTGAAATGTCATCACATCAAACAAACTGGGTAAACACGCGTGGCATGATGACGTCTGCGAGTGCCTGCGGCGCCTGACGCGTCACGCGGCCGCGGCAGTGTGTGTGACTTGGTGTGGGTGTGTGGGTGTGTGGATGTTATCAACGCCAGACGACATCGTCGACATGACGTTGAAACACTTCTCGTTAACCTTATGTAGAGGTATACACTTCCTTGGTAATTATCCTCATCAGGGTACGCTCGCTTGTGTCATTCAGTCACATCACATCAAGCATAATTGAAAACGCTAAACACGTTAAAAAACCGACTTCCATCGCAACAAATTAGTACATTTTTGCATTATTATTTTTGGTTTTTGTTAATTTTCTACTAAAGTACTACACCGATTTTTATAAAATTTATATGGGACCACACGGCAAGCACTAGCTTTCAAATAAAAAAAGAATCATAAAAATCGGTTCACCCAGTCAAAAGATCTGAGGTAACAAACATAAAAAAAAAAAAAACATACAGACGAATTGAGAACCTCCTCCTTTTTGGAAGTCGCTTGAAAATACAAAGTGACCACCACCTTGTAATAATCCCTACTCTCTGCCACCTGCTGGCGCAATATATCTAGGTGAATTATGTAAACGGCGCGGCGGGCTACATTACCCTAGCATAATATGCTGAGTGGCCCTGTGGTTGCAGTTGTAACTCATGGATATATGTATTTTTGTAACATAATTTACCTGAACTTTTCTGTTACCTACTAATATTTATGTATTTTGGTGTAGTGTTCCTGGAATCAACAAACGTATTTCTTTCTTTCTGTTTATAAAAGTCGATGTGTGTATTTTTGAATGTATGTTTCATATCCGATGCGCACAAAAAGGGTTGGAGCGATTTTAACCCGGCGCCAATGAAGTGTACAAAATAACGCGGACGATGACGCTGGGTCAATACGACCCGAATGTTTTTTTTTCTTAATTATATGGTTATCTGCTGAATTATATATAACAAATTTAATACAAAGTAAGAACTATTGCATGACCATCATCCTAACCTTTAAGGAGTTGTACCTTCCATCATCAGCTCATCAACATAAGATGATGACTACAAGACGCAAAAACTTCAATAGCTTTAGAAAATACATAAAACACGTAATCATCATATCAGCCGATAATCGTCCACGTTCCACGACGAACGGTCCTGCGCTGGCCGCATTCATCGGCCTCCCGCAATCTTCACCAGGTCATAGGTCCACCCCGTGGGAGGCCTGCCTATGCTACGTTTTCCTGTCGCCACTCGAGAACTTTACTGCCCCATCGACCATCCGTTCTACGAGCTATGTGCCCTGCCCACTGCAACTTCAGTTTAGCGATTCTGTGGGCTATGTTGGTTACTTTGGTTCTTCTGCGGATCTCCTCATTTCTGATTCGATGCCCTTTGGGCGACCTTGAGCCTTCTTATGAGGCCCATAGTAAACGACCATGTCTCAGTTCCGTATGTCATCACTGGCAACACACACTGGTCAATGACCTTAGTCTTGAGACACTGCGGTATTTGGGACGTGAAGATATTGCGAAGCTTCCAGAACGCTGCCCAGCCGAGTTGGATTCGTCGTTTGATCTCTTTCTCGAAGTTGGACCTGCCTAGCTGGACCGTTTGTCCCAGGTATACATATTCGTCAACAACTCTCAGTGTAGATTCTCCAACCTTGTGGGAAATGACATTTACTAACTAGCATATACTGACATAGTTCCCGAGCGAGGGATCTGGGGAAAACTCATTTCACGCTCGCAGCGTCGCAGCGGAGATACGGACTGGTGGTTTTTTGTATATAAAGTGTAACAAAATTAGCTGAAACTATTTTAACTGGTGCTTCTACCCATGAAACCCATAGTCAATTCTCAAAAAAAAATTTGAACTTCGATAAGAACTTTCGAACTTTTTGAACAAGTTAGCCGATCAGCTGATCGAGTTAAATCAAAAACAATTTATTTCAAATAGGTGTTTACACACACTTTTAAATAGTCAAAACAAAAAAAAATTACAGTACTTATATTACAAATAATGTCATGATTCAGATTACAGTCTCAGGTAATGGTATTTGATATAGAATCAACATAATTATATATCTTTGTCATTTACATAATCTATTATTTTATAATATCCTCTGAGCACAAAACTTTTTTGACATGAGTCTTGAATTTATTCTCTGACAAACTAGTTACATTTTCTGGAATTTTATTGTAGAATCTTATACACTGCCCCACAAATGACTTTTTAACCTTACTCAGTCTCGAAAAGGCTATATCTATTTTATTTACATTTCTTAAATTCAAATTATGCCTGTCACTGGTTTTAGGAAATAAATGCAAATTCTTACGAACGTACATGATGTTTTCATATATAAATTGACTAGCAACAGTTAAAATATTGATTTCTTTAAACTTATTCTGTAACGACTCACGTGATCGCATCTGATAGATTGCGCGGATAGCTCTTTTCTGCAGGATGAAAATAGTTTCTATATCAACTTCTATGCCATAAGACATTATACTATGGAAGTAACTAAAATACACTAGTCTCGCAGTATCTACATCCGTTAATTGTCTTATTTTCTTAACGGCATAAGCAGCTGAACTAAGCCTTCCCGCTAAAGTTTCAATGTGTGGTCCCCATTGAAGTGAAACATCCAAAGTTATACCAAGGAACACCGTGGTATTTACAAATTCTAATTTATTACTGTCTAATATTACACTATTATTGACCTTTTTTACATTTGGTAAACAAAATTTTATACATTTTGTTTTCTTAGCATTTAATAATAAGTTGTTCACAGTGAACCAGTTCAGTATCTTTGAAAGAGTGTTGTTTACTTCGTCAATTTCGTTACTATGGGAGACCCAATTTTTGTTTTGCAATTTAACTATGGGTTCCAAGGGGAAAGTTTTTCAGTTTCATGGGTAGAAGCACCAGTTAAAATAGTTTCAGCTAATTTTGTTAGACCTTATATAATTGGTTGAGGGAGTGGGAAGTGACCTAGACTTCTAATCAGAATGCGGGCATAAGCTAGTACTTAATAAACTGATCTGCTGATAGCCAAGCTGATCCCTAACATTGTATTTGTAGTACAGGACAAGTACAACATACTCGTAATACTTCGATGGACAGGACCAAGTTGTATTGCGAAATCATTGCAAGTTCTTGTTAAGGCTCCCCACAGAAGGGTCGAGTTTCCATACAAACGCAGTTCTGCTTTAATACAAAAACTACAAGCCGGATCGAATCCAAACTTTGCGAATATATTGAGTAGACACATATCGATGTTTGTAATTAGTTTTCGATGTACCAATATAAAACCAAAAAAAATAAGAGCAGTTTCAATATTTCGGTACAAAATTAATTTAAGCCTTCGTTTAGTTATGTTTCAATTTACTACAATGAAAACTAATTACAAACATCGATATGTGTCTACTCAATATATTCACAAAATTTTAATTCAATTTGTATTAAAGCGGAACTACGTTTGTTTGGAAACTCGAGCCTCCTGGAGACTGGAGACTCTTAAGTTTATTGAGTAGAATCTGCCGATTGCCACTTTTCAGCGAAATGTCACTAAGGCTGATTTACACGCGGTTTAGTTAAATAGCGAGTTAAGTTGCAACTATTAGAAGTCATGTGACCGAGGCTTAGTAACTCAACTAAAATGTACATGATACTATGTACTAAAAGAAACCTACCTATTATTCAGTGTTCAGCATATCAGCTCATATACGTCCCCACTAAGGGGCTCAAGCCTACCCTTAATTAGGGCGGTCGGACTTGAGTCGACCACGCGGGCCCAGTGCGGGTTGTTCAAACTATTCAGTGTTTTCTAATAAACTCTCTAAATAGTTAAATTTTCTAATAAACGCTAGTAAAATACCTATTTATAAAGTTTTTTCATAATTCCGCTGGTGTCCTACTTGCACTCTGAATGTTACTTACTAATCTACGTAGTATACGTGGTCTCTAAACCTAATAAGCTATTGTATAGCTTTTGTCGCGAGCTTTGAGGGGACCGAATCAAGAAATTTCGTAACGGAGATAAAACCTGACACCCCAAAAAAATATATATATATTGAGTTCTAAAATCTATCTATCCATCATGATGATGATGATGATGATGAGGATGACGATGGCGATGACGATGGCGATGGCGAATGATGATAATGATGAACTTTCTTAGTGTTAATTTATTACTTAAAAACATCCCGCGCCCCAAGGACTACCCTTATGGTACTGGTAAATACTGCATAAATAAAAAATAAATAAATATAATTATATTTGCGTATGTTGATAAAAATGCTATGCAATAGCTTAACCGCGGCAGTCCCCGAGTGCCACAGGTCTTTTTTTTTTAGTTTCTTTATCGTACGGTTGGGGCCTCGCTCGTCTCTCGCGTTGTCCGCATAGAAGAAGCAGAAGGCCGCGCCGTCAAACTAGGTAGCTAAGAGTAGGTAGGTAGTTCCCTTGCGAAGTTGCCTCCGTATGTACAAACAACTTTATAAACGTACAAAGTACTAAAATGTGTGTTGTCCATGTTAATGTTCTCTACCCTATTACCATTGCGTAAAGCCTATTCAAGTTTGTGGATACGCAACAATCACGTATATTTGTAGCTACGTCAAAAGGAATTTGTAGTGGTTTTTCCTTCACTTAATACTTAGGTACTTATTTATAAATCACGTACGAACTTGCAGAAATTAGGTTTAGGATGCAAGTGAGGATAGGATGGGTCTGTTTGTCTCTAATCTGGGCTTACTTAGGTGTTTAGGTAGGTCGCGGTCGGGTAGCACAACTAGCGGAGGCAGGTAGGGGAGAGTCAGCAACTACCGAGCCCCTTAGGACCGAAGACTATAATATCTAAGCTCCGATTAGAATTAGAAAAGTCTAATCGTAATTTACAGGTGCGATATTTAATTGGCTAGGTACACTTTCAGTATTTAGGAAAATAAATAATTAATTAAATATTGCTAAATTACTACAAAACGAGAAAGCGCGATAATAATATGAATAGGTCCGATAATATCGTGTCCTTCCCCCCCCCTCCCCCCTGCTGATAATTGCCGCGAGCAGATTGATAAAACCGTGCCACTGCCAACTATGCTAAAAGATCACAAGAAAAGTAAATTAACTAGGTACTTACGAGGGCTGTTTGATAAGTACCCGTTTATGGCAAAAAAAAACCATTTTTTTTTGTATATATGCATTTATTTTTCTACGTAGTCACCTTTTAACTCTATACACTTGTTCCACCTATACTCAAGCTTCAATAAACCATCCAAAAAGTATGATTTTGGAAAGTCATTAAAATAGTCCTCTGTGGCGGCAATGACTTCGTCATTTGATCCAAACGCTTACCACCGAGCTATTTTTTTCGATTGGGAAACAAAAAGAAATCGCATGGGGCCAAATCTGGAGAATACGGGGGGTGAGGCAATAGTTCGTAGCGTAACTGTGCTAATTTAGCCGTCACAACTCTGGACGAATGAGCCGGGGCGATGTCGTGATGGATGAAACAGTACTTTTTTTATTTTTTAATTGGGGTCGTTTGTCCTTTAAGACGACATCAAATTCATCCAATAAATTAGCATAGCACTGCCCTGTTATCGTTTTCCCCTTTTCTAAGTAGTCAATATGTATAATACCCTGCGAATCCCAAAAAACAGTCGCCATGACCTTTCCAGCCGATGGGACGGTTTTTGCTTTCTTTGGAGCAGGTTCACCCGGTAAAATCCACTGCTTCGACTGCTCTTTCATTTCCGGGGTGTAGTGGTGAACCCACGTTTCGTCCACGGTTACGAAACGACGCAGAAACTCCTTCGGGTTACGTTTGAACACGGCCAAACACTGCTCCGAAGTAGTCAGTCGGTTCCGTTTTTACTCCTCCGTGAGTAAACGCGGCACCCACCTCGCCGATACTTTCTTCATACCCAATTTTTCTTCTAATATGTGTTGTACCCTCTCGATTGAAACGTTTACACCATCAACGATTTCTCGAAGTTTAATTCGGCGGTCGGCTAAAACGATATTTTCAATTTTCTTAACCATATCGTCTGTAGTCACCTCAATTGGCCGGCCTGGGCGATCCTCATCAAAGACGGTTGTTCTCCCCCGCTTAAACTCGTTATACCAATATCTGACGGTTGTCATAGAAGGAGCACATTCATGGTAAACCGCTTGCATTCTTACTTTTATTTCATCACATGTTTTTCCTTCCAAAAACAAGAATCTAATTACAGACCGATACTGTTCTTTCTCCATTTTAACAATTTTAAGTTCACGCTTTCACTAAATCACTGTCTAATGAGAAAAAAAACAAAAGAATGCCATTTTTTTTTCTTTTTCCCGCCTCTGAAAAATGGCTTAAAAAGGTGGTATACTTTTTTTCGGCCAGTGATATTAATATATTTAGTAAACGGGTACTTATCAAACAGCCTAGGTAAATTTTAGTAACAAAAGTTATTTATTAGCTATATACATAAAGGGCTATTTCTGTCGCAATAATGAAGTTTTTCGAAATCGAAAACAAAAATGATGCCTACACAGTTCTGCACATTTCATAACATTTTAACTCTGAACCTCACACTAGGCCAAGCCTGTCTTGTGAGGGTCAGACCAAGAGATTATTAGACAGAACAGATGCTCTTGCAGCAAGAAAGACGAGTAAGTGTGTGTGTGTGTGTGTGTGTGTGTGTGTGTGTGTGTGAGGGTGGGTGTGTGTGTGTGTCTGGGGGGAGGTGTATTTAAAGTGCGACTCTGGCTTGCGCACCGAGGGTTCGTTACCACTAAGAATAAGGATATAATTAATTATATTAGTATTAGTACTTCACAAAAATTAATGATATCCCAACAAAACATTAATGTGAAATGGGGCCAAGTTCGGTCAAATAAAAAGCGTCGGTGGCTCAACCGGTAACGACTCGGTCCTTCTAACCAGAGGTACCGGGTTCAAATCTGGACGGCCAATGTACCAATTAGTTTTTCTAAACTTACGTACATACTTACCAATTGCTTTAACGGTGAAGGAAAACATCGTGAGGAAACCTGCACACGCCTGCGAAGAAACTCGAAGGTTGTGTGTGAAGTCGACCAACCCGCACTGGGCCCGCGTGGTCGACTAAGGCCCGTTCGCCCTAATTTAGGGTAGGCTCGAGCCCCTCGGTGGGGACGTATATGAGCTGATATGGTGGTATGGTGGGGCCAAGTTCGATATAAAAAAAATTACAGCGATCTAAATGGGTAGGTACTAAGTTCTATAGTGTTTTCTAAATTATAGCTACGGAACTTCAAATAGAAATATTTATTTTTGACTTCTCCAAATAATAGAAAAAGTACAATGCAGGTTTCCAGTTGCTTAAAAATTATGTTCTGTGCTATTAAATGGTGTAACTTGGCAAGTTGGTCACGGCGCCAAGCCGCCAAGCAAGCAAAGCTTACTTTATAAAAGTAAATATCAATGTAGAATAAAATTGGACAGTAAAAATTTGCCAAGTTACACCATGTAGAAGCACACAAAATATCAATTTTTTAAGCGACATTAAATTTTTGTATTTTTTCTATAATTGGAGAAGTCTAAAATAAATATTTCTATTTGAATTCCGTAGCTACGGTTTAGGAACCACTAAGTATAGAACTTGGCCCCATTTCACATTTGTTTTGTTGGGATATTCCTTACTCTTTGCCTGCGCGGACAATTGAACATCGTTTTAGGGTTCGTATTTGTCTTTCAAGGCGTGTGGTGCGCGAGCTGAAAGCGGCTCATGAGCGTGGAGATAAGTTTCTCAGATCCCTCAACAAGTATGTTTGGCTATGCTGAATAGAAGACGTATTTGTCATTTCCTACCCCTGAACTGCCGAACTGCCTGAACTGCCTCTACACTAAATCACGTCGTCGATCCGATATCCGGTAGCTCGCAGACGAGTTTGCTCCAGAGCTGAGTCCAGTCCACAGACATAGATATATAAATAACGCTCTGTGCTCCCAGATCCCTCGGGCCCGGGAAATATAACTAAACTGGCTAGGTATGCATTGTTCGATAGCAGTAGGTATTAGTGTAGGTATAAAAAATAGATCATTAAAGCAAAGTGCCCACACTAACCTTACTTCTAATTAATTTCTAGATTGTGAAACTGTGATTCTGTTGCAACTGAGTAGTATATTTGTGTGTACTACATTACAGGCCTGAGCAACAACGGTTGAGACTCGCAGAATGCAACTTGCTGAGGATCTGTTAATTAAACGACTGCAGGCTGAGCGTGACGCGAATGAAAATGAGATCAGACGATTGCGTGCTAAGACGGCATCTCTCACCGCCAGCTTGACACAGCTTAGAGCCGTATATGACCAGGCACAAAATGAAATGGAACAGCAGCAACAAACGATTGACTCATTCAGTGAATTTCACATTCAGCACGAATTGGCCCTCAATAGAATAAAACTACTAGACCAACAGATAAGAGAGGTCCATGAAAAACTCTCTACCTACCATGCCGAGCATGAGTTCTCCCAGCCACACTGTTTGTCACTGCGAGATGAGATGAAGGCATTTGAAAAAACACAAGAACACAAGATACACATATATATATTAGAAATTTGAGTGCGTTTGACTGCAACTCACCTGATGGTAAGTGATGAATGATGATGCAGTCGAGGATGGTACACGCAAACTCAAATAATGCTTATTCACTCTTGCCTAGAAGAACCCCAAATTATAGGAATCGGGAAACACTGACGCAGGCAAGGAGTTCCACTACTGCGCTGTACGCATAATAAATGAAGAAGCGTAACGATTCGTGCGAAAAGGTGAAACATCAACAACAAAAAAGGGCGTGCACGGTGCAACCCCTCCCTGCGTCTCGTTGACCGTCGGTGAAATGGAGCCGGGGGAACGAGGTCGTGAAGTTCTTGCGCGCACTCTCCGAAATGAATTCGATAGAATACCGATAGACAGGCGACTTTGCGGCGATGCTCAAGGCTTTGGAGCTTGTCATTGACTAGCTCGTCGTCACCAATGAGTCTCCGTGCGCGTCGGTCGATGACGTCCAAGGTATCCAGCTGATAGCGGGCTGATCCATTCCATAAGTGTGAACAGTACTCCATACATGAGCGGACCTGTGCTTGATATAAGGTAAGCAGCTGTCCAGGTGTGAAGTACTGTCTCATTTTAGAGATAATGCCCAACTTCATTGCAGCAACTTTTGCCTTGGACTCAATGTATCTACCGAAGTTAAGATTGGGTGTTCAATCCACGCCGAGGAGTTCCAGGTGGTCAGATATCTGAATCAGTTCATTCACCAGGTACAAATTGAAGAACTGCAATTAGCAACATCAGACCTCATACAGCTAAGCAGAGAAAATAGGATTTTGACATGTCATCTCTTAGAGGACCCGCAAGGCATAGATCAACTGGACACTTCCACAATTAATCTGATAAGTCCTGTCAACTCATTATCTATCGAACAAGACGACGACGGTGACCACTGCGCTGTCACAACGCTGTCACAACGCCAGAGTGCCGGTCGGCGCAGCCGCTGGAGCCTTCCCTGTACGCACATAGACAGTAGCACGACTAACCCCGCGGCCGCGTGCAAGAGAGAGCAGTCGCCGCTTTCGCGCAGCGGCCGCCGCCGCCGGCACCGCCACGGGTGTCCCCGCTACATGCCCACGCCGCCGTAGCCCCAGCGCCAGCGCAAACGCCACTTAGTGAGCACTGAGCAGGCTCTGTGACGAACCTAACGACAGCGGCGCGCAGGCCTGCTCTTTGCCAGTTCCAGGGAAGAAAACTGTTTTGTACTCTGATAGTGTAGGAAAAGACTGGAGCCATGATTACTGAATCCATGGGAAATAACACAGTAAATAATTGTTACCCAAATCGTTCTCTAGAACAAATAATAGGTACTATAAAGAAGACTACTTTTAAAAAGCAAACATCCATATCAAAGTAAAGTAATAAAATATCAAGTAAAAAAAAGTGTAGACAGTATGATTGAATTGAGTGAACAAAAAAATTTAAGGTCACATTCTGTGCTTTCCCATACTGCTCTAATCAATCGCAGTATTATAACAAAAAGTAATTTGACATAAATCTTTATTTCTACAACCTGACGTGTAGTCACTCTGACCATACTTAGTTTGTATTTTGATTCGAACAGTTTTGTTCGTAATTTTACATTAACAAATGATAGACTATTTCTATATAAATAAATAATAAATAAATAAATATTCTGGGACAAATCACACATATAATAGACAAAAGCGATTGCTAGCAAGTCATTAGCATATAAGTAGTATTTACCGTACCGACTGTATTCAATCTGTAATAAAATGTATAACGACGGAGGAACGAACCGTCGACTATGGCGTCGCGGGCATAGCGCGGATGCTAGTCGTACCAGTGAGTACGGACCGCGCGCGGGGCCACAGCAGACGATCCGAATTCGCGATATCTCGATTTAAATTAAGGGAATTATATTTTTCGTCCTCAATTAAACAGATTCATCTCTATTCAATATTTTCGTTTTCAAATTGATAGATCTGTCATCAAATTGATAGATCTATCATTAAAAAATACGTGTGGCAATTGGGGGACTGCCGCGGTAAAGCTATTATATCCACCAAAAAAACAGTTTGTTATTTTCCCCTCGGAACCGTTTAGGGCTGCTATTTTCTCGCGATAAAATAAAATCACAGATCTCATTTTAAGGCAATTTGAAAATAAACTCAAATTAATTTTGAACTACCTAGCAATATATTTTTTTTCCTATTAAATTGTTAGGCGGTTTGATAAGTCCATGACTTTGGAAAGAAGAAACACTCTTTTTACATAATATATTTTTATTTTTCTACATAATCTCCTTTCAACTCTACGCACTTAGTCCAGCGATGTTCCAACCTCTTACACCCATCAAACAATATTAAAAATAGGCCTCAGTTTCGGCTGCCACCTCTTCGTTTGACGAAAATCTTTGCCCGCCAAGCCATTTCTTCATGTTTGGGAAGAGGAAAAAGTCACAGGGGGCTAAATCTGGCGAATACGGAGGGTGTGGCAATAATTCGTATCCTAATTCGACAATTTTTGATGTCGCGATTGCAGACGAGTGGGCCGGTGCATTATCCTGATGAAATAGAATTATTTTCTTTGCTAGATGCGGTCGTTTCTTGATCAACTTTTCATTAAATCTATCTAACAATGTAGCATAGTAAGCTACGGTTATTGACTTGCCAGTAATATATAAGTCACTGTTGACTTACCTCTATCCAAAAAATCGATGTAAATAACCCCTTGGCTGTCCCAAAAGACTGTGGCCATCACTTTACCAGCCGAGCAACTGTTAGTAAACGCGGCACCCATCTTGCAGAAAGCTTTTTCATGCCCAGAATATCATGCAAAATATAAAAAACTCGTTCAGACGAGATATGCACAGCGTCACTTATTTCGTGTATCTTCACTCGACGGTCTGCCAAAACAATATCATGTATATTTTATTAACCATGCCCTCCGTAGTGACCTCAATCGGCCTTCCTGGGCGCTCCGCGTTATTAGTGGTAGTACGTCCACAACGAAATTCAGTGAACCACTTATGTACCATCCCATGAGAAGGCGCAGAATCACCATAATACTTTTTAAATTTGTCTTCGGTCTGCTTAATAGTTTCACCACGTAAAAATAGTGTTTATTTAGCACTCGAAACTCGCTTTTCTCCATTTTCAAAGAATACTTAGAAGTCGCCTAACTTTTTTGTTTCTAAAAAGCTTGTTTTCGCGCCAAATTTGAAAAAAGAACGGCATGCGCTTCGTAGTGAGTTTCCAAATATGAGACAAAAAATAAATATTAAAAAAGTTTTTATTTAACCTTAAAGTCATTGAGTTGTCAAACTGCCCTCGTACTCGTACCAATTGATGAGTTGCGGTGTGCGCGTGCGGCGCTGCATGTCCGCGTCCGCGAGTCGCGAGCGAAGTCACACCACTTATGTTGCATATAAAATGTAGCATGACATCGCATGGCACACGGCACACCTCTACCACAGTCTAAGAATCCATACCGTCGTCCAACGGAGGGCGTCAAGACAGGCAATCGTGCGGGGGATGCTACTTGCTAGTGCTAGACCATTGTCACCGTTTGGGTAGTGCGGTGAGCGGTGGGCCCATTCAATAAAGGTCGTCAGATCGCATTTTTATCATCAAGCTTTCATGCACGGCTCATTTTCATCTTTTGATTTAGTTTGTTTTTTTTTTTTTTTAATTATTAAAAGTTATTTAATATAATTTAAATAAATATAAAAACATTTTGTTACAGTTATCTTAATAACAAATTTAAAATTATTTAATTGCTTCGACCCTCAGATATCGATTTTGAAAGCCATCGGTCAAGTAACTAAAAAGTTAAAAATGGCGGCCGCTTTTTTCAATTCGGGCATGCCCTCACGCACATCTACCAGATACGCTAGACTGCAAGGTTTATGATATAGCGTCCCCACTTACCTACCCTAGGGCATAACAGTGGGGGCCGCTATTCCTGCCAACACCATAAGGTATATCCATAAGGACCAGTTACGGTAGGTCTTGCCGCCAAGACGCTTGTCCTGGTACTCTGCAAGGCGAGTGCCTCATGGAAGAGAACCACTACCTACTGTCCAGGTAGGTCCCGGAGCTGTAGGCGCGCTCACCTCCCGCGGCTTTCGTGCTGGCGGTTCGATCCCCGCTCGGGACGCCAGAGAAGCTGGCTCCCACATATCCGGTGTGGTACCGGAGCTGTAGGCACGCTCACTTCCCGGCGCTTATCGCACCTGTCCAGACTTACTCCTACGCGGCTGGATCGGCCGGAGCAGTACCAGCTTAGCTCTACTTGCTGACCAGGCAAGTCCCGGAGATGCTTCCCTGCCAGTAGTTAAACCAGCAGTTCCGCTTAATGGACAACTCACGTGCCCCGCGTTGTTTTCGCCCATAGCCCACGTGGCCGGCTACGACAACACTAGTTGCGCGCGGGGAAGGACGCCTGGACGCAACGTGCTTGCCAGGCAACAAACATTGCCCAACCCCTGCAACTAACCACATACCACTACGAGTCCATGACCCAGTCGGGGGACCGACAAGCCAGAGTGCCGAAGGCGATAGACCAACGGCAGGCAAGCGGTGGGCTACCCCCGACCCCGTAGTACCCTGATCCAAACAGCCGGACCCGTAGTTTCGGCTGCGAACTCCACCTAGCCGGGTAGCTCTAGGCAGAGTATCAATTCGGGCAACGGATTCGTGATAAGGGACCTCAGGGACCCTAGATATCGATTTTGGAAACAATCAGTCCAGTAACTAAAAAAATCAAAATGGCCGCCATTTTTTGATTCTGACAACGGATTCTTGATCAGAGATCTAAGGTACCTTCAAATATCGGGGGGCACGGCAGTGCCCCCGCCAAATCGGGCGCGAAGCAAACACTGCCGTACCATCCTTTACTGGAACCATTTCGCCGCATTTTTAGGCCCCTATTTGAGAATCTCTGGAAAAGACCAGAACGCAGAAATTTCACATACTTCCAAAATTTCAAGTCTGTAGGTCATTTAGTTCCGAAGTTAAGCGAAAACAAAAATTCGCATTTATGACACTCACTCACTCATGATCATCAGAATAGAACTAGTACTTCCCATAAACTCAGAGAGCTGAAATTTGGTACAGAGTTAGGGTTTAATGGCCACATAAAGGGAAAACTATAAAAACTACGATAATCGAAGATCTGGAGTACCTGGTGACCCTGATTAGAAAACACAAGAGCCCAACCAAACTATTAGAGATCGACATACCGCTTTTAAAAAAATATGCAACTTGGTGGGCCGTTTCATTTGATGTCAAAAATTGAAGGTCTGAAGTATCCGATGAAGAACCCTCAGCTGGTCTCAGCTGTATTAGAGATATGGTATGGTATTCATTCATTCATTCATATGGTAATGCCCCTTTCTACTATTGGTACATAAAAAATCTACTGTCAATGCAAAAATCCAGCGTAGTGGGACACATCTTCTTATTTAATCTAGCCTATAGCGTCTCACTGCTGGGCGAATGCTTCCCCTTCTGCTTTTAATACGCAAATAAATAAAATTAAAGGAAAACTCTGGATAAGACTAGACTGGCTTTTATACTTATACTTACAAATTTACAAGAAGAAATGGTCGAACGATTAACTTTATTGTACTCGAACAGTACACAAAGTAAATAAACAAATTACACTAAAATATTAATTTCGCTCAAAATTTGCTTAAAATATAATGCATTGGACTAAGAGTGGCGGTGATACCCGCACACGTCGCTAGATGGCGCTGACTGTATTTTAAAACGCGCTTACGTTTGTTTTTCCGATAGCCTTGTATGGCGATTGGCGAAGTGGCAACCGGCCGCGTTACAGTCGTTTACGACATTCTTCTACTGCGCTCGTAAACGTTTGCTAGGGATTAGGAGGTATTATTTGCATTTCGTTGATTTCGCTTATTATTTCGTGAGGTTTGCTAAGGTTAATTAGCAGGTTGTTATTATAACAATTCGAAGATTTGAATAGCTTAGGCATTTTATAATTGGTGACGGATTACTGATTGTTACTTAATTATTAGATTTAAAAGAAGTTTTAATTGAATACTTTATTTAATTGTAAGTTATTTAGTACTCTTAGTTTTCTAGGTTTAATTTACAGTTAGGCAGTACTTCGAATCGCGTTCGTGTTATAAGTAAGTACTTTTCTAGTATTCTAGGTTTAGTTTATTTTAGTTAGATATTACTTCGTTTCGTTTAAAAATATCATTAATTTAGCAGTATTTGGTAGAAAGTTCATTGATAATTAATTATATTGACACTTGTCTAATAATTAAGAGTTAACGTTTTGTTTGTAGTTTGTATAGATTGAGTAGGCTGAGTAATATTTTCTTTGAGTATTTTTTTATTAAGACAAAAGAAGTCTTAAAGATATAGGTTATTATTGTTTTAGTCTAAATATTATCGGTATTTCTGATTTGTTGTCTATATACTAAAGGTCGTTGAGCTTATTTGTGTTTGATTTCGCAAGATAATATCGTAAAAAATGTCGATAATATTAAAAGACGAAGATGAACTTAGTGGCTACCAAGTAGTTGGTATGCCCAAAGACAGGTCTGGTCTCTTCCATTCAATATCTTTCTTGGTGTATGGTAGAACTGACTCAACTTGCAGTATCAGATCTGCTATAGTTGCTACGTTGCTGAACATTGGGACGAAATGCAAGTGTACACGTGTGATGCTGATGGTGACGTATACACGAGCGCGCAATCCTACACGAGCGATATGATGAAACCCACTACTTACGGCTCAGCTTCTGAGCTTATGGCTGCTGGAAAAATCTATAACAAAATCTAAAATGTGTAAAATAAGAAAATCTTATAAAATAAATCAATATGCCCACGTTTCTACAAAAAGAAGTGAAATCCCACCAAAAACATTATGTAAAAAACTAGCCTAGTCTCGATGGAGCTGCTTGTTTATCTCTAAAAAGTAATGAAATCTAGACAAAGTCGTGCCAAGTATAAGTTTCCTTACTGCGATTTCTTTATTATTATAGTTAATGTTGTGTGACTTGGCTATTGAAGGGTACACAAGGGTACAAAACCAGGTGCTCCATGACACCATTGCACCAATCTGTCGCCAGAACCGCTACCCATTGACGATGGAAAATTGCCACTTGGAAAACGTTGATTCAATAAACAGTCAATTGTAGGCTTGATAAAGCTGCGTATTTCAATAATACTTATGTATAGGCGAGCCTGAAACAAACAGTATAAAAAAATATTTCCAGTACAGACGGACTTCTAATCATTGATAGAAGTCCGTCTGTACGTTTATTTTATGTTAGATCGATGGTCGATTTGACGCTCCAAAAAGAAGTGTTTGTTTCAGGCTCGCCTATACATAAGTAGTATTGAAATACGCAGCTTTATCAGGCCTACAATTGGCTGGTTATTGAATCAACGTTTTCCAAGTGGCAATTTTTCATCGACAGATTGGTGCAATGGTGTCATGGAGCACCTGGTTTTGTACCCCTGTGAACCTTTCAACGGCCAAGTCACACAACATTAACTATAATAATAAAGAAATCGCAGTAAGGAAACTTAGACTTGGCACGACTTTGTCTAGATTTCATTACATTTTAGAGATAAACAAACAGCTCCATCGAGACTTGGCTAGTTTTTTACAGAACCTGTTTTTGGTAGGATCGATTTTACACTATTGAAGTAATTTTTCTACGTAATGGCATTTTCTTTAATTTAATTGTCAAGTCGGTCATTTGGGGGGTGTTGCTGGATGCGGGCAGCGCAGAACCGGTCGTCGTGGAGATCCTTGGGGGAGGCCTATGTCCAGCAGTGGACTTCCTTCAGCTGATATGATGATGATGAATTGTCACGTATTGTGACAACCCTTGGTACTGTGATCAGTGACTCGTGATGTCGGCGATGACGCGATTATTATAGGCGTTGGACGACTCTTTGGATTCTTAGACTGTGCCTCTACTATGTGTTTTTGGAAGTTTTTAATTATGTATATGAATTAGTTTTAGGATATCTAAAATCAATAGGAAAGTGATAATATTTTTTAGTTTTTCGCTTTTCCAAAAAAGTTTTTTTTATTTTTTATTATTATTTTTTACCTTTTGTACATCCAACGGGGGACCAGCCTTCGCTGTCTGTCCGACTGTCAGTCATTTCATGAACCGCCGTAATAGCTAGACAGTTGAAATATTCACAAAATGTGTATTTACAACCAATACTAAAAATTTTAAAAAGTTAAAAAATAAGGAGGGGTCTTCATACAAAAAAAAAACAGTTTTTTATAGGTCTTGAGAAATATTTTTGATTTAGCTGTATCGTAAAAACGGTATCACATATAAACGTGAAACTTGGTGTAATTATAGTACTATTGAAGTAAAACCACAAATAATAAAAATCGCCCAAGTGTAAGTCGTACTCGCGCTAAGGAGTCCAAAGTGAATGACAAAAAAATCGTGTTTTTGTCGCTCGCATTGATGTCTTTTGGTTGTAATGTAAATAGGTATCATTTTCCATGTGCTATGTAGTTGTATGGAAAGGTGTGGTGATACGGAACCCTCGGAGTGCTAGTCCGACTCGCACTTGGCCGGTTTTCTTTGGCTCCAAAACGCACATTTTGGGACTCTAATCATTACGAATTACCCCAAATACTTTTAGAGTAACCAGCATGACGTGGCCACGCCACGTGTTCAAGTATTTGGCCTTTTCACGACTGAAGCAGTCAAGAGAAAACAATTCAAATTCTTTGTATTTTTTTCAATTTCACAAAAATTTTGGACTTTTTTATCGTAACTCGATCCCAAACAGAGTACCGCCATGTCACGCTTTCGCTGAAACAGTCACCCCCAGGCACCCCCAGGACCCAGAATACTTTGCCGGAGCGAGCGATAAAACATGTAAGGAGATTAGAGTCGGTTTACCTCATTACTGGTTACCTGGTCGTGACTCGTGAGGAGGGTGCTGGGTGAGTAGAACCCCGACCTTACTACTGCAAGCGATGGTAGTAAGGTGAGTAATAAAAGTTACCCCCTTTACTTCAGGCATCAGGTAGAAAGGTCTAGTAGTCTGGTAGTAAGGTGAACCAAAGTTTTCAATGTTAAAAGTAGGTAGCCATCTTATCTCTGTGCAACAAATAACGTTGATCTATAATATTATGTACCTACACCGTAGTAACACTTTAAACTTTCACGATTGTTCAGTACGAGTATTATGTCATGACAAATTGAAAGCGGGATTTGCGTGCTTTAACAGAACATAGGTATTGATGTTGTTTTTGTCTCAACATAACATACAATCATCATATCAGCCACAAATCGTCCACTGCTGGACAAAGGCCTCCCCTAAGGATTTCCACGACGACCGGTCCTGCGCTGCCCGCATCCATCGGCTTCCCGCGATCTTCACCAGGTCCTCGGTCCACCGCGTGGGAGGCCCGCCTACGCTACGTTTTCCGGTGCGCGGTCGCCACTCGAGAACTTTACTGCCCAATACACACATCACAATATCTATTTTCTATTATAGCACGTCAATTCCCGCTTTGAATTTGTCACGTTGATATAGATCCATTGCGACGTGAAAGAAGTACTTACTAACAAAAACATAATTTCACAAATATTGTAAGGAATAAAAATAGTGATGCGTTGGTCCATTACTAATGCATCGTTTTCTTAAATTTTGAATGGGCCAGCTCTATGGATGGTCGACGTGACGACGTGACGACGTGACGACGTGACGACGTGACGACGTGACGACGCGACGACGCGACGACGTGACCACTGACCAGCTGACCGCCTCACCTTGAACGCGTGACCCGTGCCCGTGCCCGCGCCTGCCCGGTGTCTGTGCTATTGCGTCATTGCCGCGCATTATTATAATTAAGTACATGTTATATAGGAACGTTTATTCCGCTACATCATGATCATGACTGTTATATTTGATGGATTGCTCGTTTTTTAGGTTGTAGTTAAGTAATACTTTTTTTTACGTTTTTTTGGTTCTGTACAAAAAAGTGACCAACGGGGTTAGTAGGTAGAGTAGATTTAGATTTAGTATTCTTTGCTATTACAAAGCCGCCCGCGCCCGTCCGTCTGGCCGTCTAAGACTGTCTGTTAGCGGGCTGTGTTTCATGAACCGTGAGAGTCACAACAAATACTTATCAATATAAAATGCCACTCCCCCCGACCCCCACAACAACTAAATTTACCAACTGGGATGGCGTTACCGACTCACTGACGAAAGCCATTGACGCCCCCGACTCCGCTTTCTCACCCGACTACTTTGACAGCACTGACAAGATAGAGAGCGCAGTAAATTCCAATACCCAATTAGTGCAGGCTGCGACCAAGGAGAACGAACGGGTCGTTGTGAACAAAGACACCAAACTCCCGCGCGAGACAAACTCTTAATCGCAGCCAAAAGAGCAGCTCTCCTTAGAGCCGTAGAATACTCCACACCCGATAATAAGCGAAAAGCCAATAAACTTCAGCGTAAGCTTAGAAAGTAGCTCTCCGAAATGAGGAACTCCAACTGGAGTAAACTCATGGAGGACATTTATTCATCATATACTGCCTACTATAAAGTAGCCAAGACGCAATCATCCACACCCCTCCCCTAACGCGGCCCGAAAACACGATAGCCTTCGAGGGCGATGAGAAAGTGGAATGCTTCGCGGGCAGGATTGCCTCTCAATGGACATCTAGCACACAAGGGTGTGAACCCGGCCATATTCAAACAGCGGAGGAGGAGGTCTGCAACAGGAGACGAAATACACATAATAATCAGACGTGTTAAACCTAGGAAAGCCCCCGGCGCAGATGGAATATCTAACGAAGCCTTGAAACACTTCCCGGAACAGTTGCTCGCATTACTAGCCATAATTTTTAACGCCTGCTTTGACCACTGTTATTTCCCGACAGCATGGAAAAAAGCAATAGTGATAGGCATCCCAAAGCCAGGCAAACGTCCTGAACGTCCCCTCTAACCACCGCCCCATAAGCCTCCTCAAGCCATGAGGAAAATACTCGAAAGAGTTATACTCATTCGAATACAGAGGCATATCCTCCCGCCCGAAAAACTCTCCCTTATAATTAGCCACCAGTTTGGGTTTCGAGCCAAGCACTCGTGCCCACACCAAGCCCACGGCATCGTACAATACATTGTACCACGACTTTGTAGGAGGTCGATAGGGCGTGGGTTTGAAATGAAGATGAAGAAGATGCGTGCTACAGAATTCAATTTAATGCTAAAAATAAGACCTTAAAAGAAATATACGATAATTGAAAACGCTAAACACGTTAAAAAAGCTACTTCCATCGCAACAACTTAGTACATTTTTGCATTATTATTTTTGGTTTTTGTTAATCTATATATATATATATAAAATGCTTATGTTAGTACGTAAAGCCAGGGTTTTCTCTATCACCACTAACTCCAATCAACTTCCCGTTGGGGTGGTAAATACCCCTTGGTCTCCAGGTGGGAGTAAGGGAGTTTGGTCGCGGTGGGTGGAAGTGGGTGGTTGTGGGTGGCGAAAATGTATTCAGATATATATCTGTCCTTTTCTATCTCATGAAAACTCTTGAAAAGATCTAAAAATTTCTGGAATGATCTAAAAAGCTCCAGAATGTGTTAAACTGAATATTATCGATCTGGAATGTTCTAGAAAATTCTAAAAATTTCTGGAATGATCTTGAAAGCTCCAGAATGAGTTAAACTGAATATTATCATCTGGAATGTTCTAGAAAATTTTAGAGATTTCTGGAATGATTTCAAAAGCTCTAGAATGAGTTAAGCTGAATATTATCGATCTGGAATGTTCTAGAAAATTCTAGAGATTTCTGGAATGATCTCAAAAGTCCTAGAATGAGTTAAGCTGAATATTATCGATCTGGAATGTTCTAGAAAATTCTAGAGATTTCTGGAATGATCTTGAAAGCTCCAGAATGAGTTAAACTGAATATTATCATCTGGAATGTTCTAGAAAATTTTAGAGATTTCTGGAATGATCTCAAAAGCTCTAGAATGAGTTAAGCTGAATATTATCGATCTGGAATGTTCTAGAAAATTCTAGAGATTTCTGGAATGATCTCAAAAGTCCTAGAATGAGTTAAGCTGAATATTATCGATCTGGAATGTTCTAGAAAATTCTAGAGATTTCTGAAATAATCTAGAAAGCTCCAGAATGAGTTAAACTGAATATCATCATCTAAAAAGCTCTAGAATGTACACAACTTAATGTTATGGATCTGGAAAGCTCTAGAAAGTTCTAAAAATTCTGGAATGATCTGGAAAATTCTGAAATAAGTACAAGTGTTATAATTTATCTACCAGACCTAAATCTAAATGATATACATCTGAATATTCTAGAGTGTTCTGGTACTAGAAATTTCCATGTCTGATGCTATATAAGCCATAATTCAGTGACTTTTCGTCAGTTCAATCGTGTTAGCAATCGAGTATAGATCAATCGGAATCAAAAGTGAATAGTGCTCAAAACAATTCAAATGATTTTGACAAATAAAAAATAACAAGCTATCTGCATGTTCTAGAGTATTCTAATTCGAGAAATTTCTATGTCTTATGGTATATAAAGCGAAATTCAGTGACTTTTCGTTAGTTCAATCGTATTAGCAGTCGAGTAAAGATCAATTGGGATCAAAAGTGAACAGTGTTCAAACAATTCAAGTGATTTTGACGAATAAAAAAGAACAAATTATCTGAATGTTCTAGAGTATTCTGGTGCTAGAAATTTCCATGTCTTATGGTATATAAAGCGAAATTCAGTGACTTTTCGTTAGTTCAATGGTGTTAGCAGTCGAGTGAAGATCAATTGGAGTCGAAAGTGAACAGTGCTCAAACTAATTCAAGTGATTTTGACAAGTAAAAAATAACAAACTACCTGTATGTTCTAGAGTGTTTTAATACGAGAAATTTCTATCTTTGATTGTTTATAAACGAAAATTCAGTGTTTTTTCGTCAGTCTTACTATCGTAACAAGCAAGAGATCGATTTGTGTAACTTTATTATATTACATATACAATATGCCAAAGCGTAAAACAATATTTACAAAATCTAAAGTTGATTCAAAAAGAAAAAAAATAGCACGTCAAAATGAGACAGAAGAACAAAGGGAAAAACGACTTTCGAATATTCGTAAAGGTGTAAAAAGAATTAGAGAAAATCAAACCGATGAAGAAAGAGTACACACTAACGAGGAAACCCGGTCCCGAGTACAGTCGATTCGAAATCGTCAATCTGCTGACCAACGTGAAATGGAAAAGAGCAAAAGTAAAGAAAAAATGGCTGCTTTACGCCAACGACGCGCTGCTTCGCGAGAGAGTCTAGAACTTCAGGCGTTCCATTATGATTGCAAAAAAAAATATAACGAACATCCAAATGTTATCATCGGCAAATTGGATACGATATGCAAGTATTGTCATGCACGAAAATTCAAGGGAGAAACTGCTGGTATGTGCTGCTCAAGTGGTAAAGTAAATTTACCAGCATTAAATGTACCACCATCAGAGTTACTCGCATATATGAATGGAGAAACGCCAGATTCCAATCATTTCCTTCAAAATATACGTCGATATAATTGTTGTTTCCAAATGACTTCATTTGGAGCAACTTTAGTATGCAAGGAATAAAATTTCAGCCCAGTTTTCAAGGTTCAAGGCCAAATTTATCATCGAGTAGGATCTCTGATGCCAATGTCCGATGGAACTGCAAAGTTTCTTCAAATATATTTTATTGGTAACGAAGAACTTGAAATAAATCAACGTTGTTCTCGCATTCAGGGGCTACAACGAGACATTATTCAAAAATTACAGCGTCTACTTCACGATAATAATCAACTTATCAAGGTGTTTAAAACTTCTTTAGACAAAATGGTTGCAGACAATTATAAGATCGTCATTCGAGCGGATAAAAGACCAGCCGGTCAACATGAACGAAGGTTTAATGCACCTCAAACGGACGAAGTTGCTGTAGTAATTGTTGATAATGAATATAGCCATCGTGATATTATTATTCAACGCCGAAGTAATCAATTGCAACGTATTGCTGAAACACATCGAAGTTATGATGCCCTACAGTACCCGTAAATTTTTTGGCAAGGTGAAGATGGTTATCACTTAAATATACAACAAATCGATCCCGCTACAGGTGTACAAACTAACAAAAAAGTATCAGCTATGCAATTTTATGCTTATCGAATTATGACTAGAAATAGTGAATATAACCATGTTTTAAATTGTCGACAGTTATTTCAGCAGTTTATGGTTGATATGTATGCTAAAGTGGAGACGGAAAGATTAGAATTTATTCGCCATAATCAACGAAAGTTACGTTCTGATGAATACATTCATTTAAGAGATGCTATGATAAATGATGGAAACGTTGATAACATGGGAAAATTGGTCATCTTGCCTTCTACGTTTACTGGAAGTCCACGTCACATGCATGAATATGCCCAAGATGCGATAACTTATGTCAGAAAACACGGCCGACCAGATTTATTTATAACATTTACATGTAATTCTTCATGGGCGGAAATCAAAGATGAATTACAATATAAACAGGCGGCCAGCGATCGACATGATATTGTTGCCCGAGTTTTCCGCCAAAAACAAATTAAATTTATTGATGCCATCACAAAATATCAAATATTTGGTGCTGTTATTTGCTGGATGTATTCAATCGAATGGCAGAAACGAGGATTGCCACATTCTCACAACTTAATTTGGCTTCAAAATAAAATTCATCCGGATCAAATAGATAATATCATCAAAGCTGAATTTCCAAACCCGGAAGAAGATCCTGACCTTTATAATATAATAGTGAAAAACATGATTCATGGCCCGTGTGGTGAACTAAATAGAAGTTCTCCATGCATGAAAGATCAAATATGTACGAAACGTTATCCAAAGCCATTTTTAAATGAAACAGTTACCGGCGAAGATGGATATCCGAAATACAGACGTCGATCACCAGAACAAGGCGGATTTACAGCTAAAATTAAAATACGAGGCAATCAAGAAATTCAAATTAACAATCAATGGGTAGTTCCTTACAATCCACTTTTATCCAAAATGTTTAATGCCCATATCAATGTTGAATACTGCAGTTCTGTCAAATCAATTAAATACGTATGCAAATACGATATAATAAAGGCAGTGATATGGCCATTTTTACAGTGGCCAAAGAAAACCAACATGATGAAATAGTTCAGTATCAAATGGGTCGTTACATTAATACCAACGAAGCGGTTTGGCGAATTTTAAGTTTTCCGATTCACGATCGAGATCCGCCGGTTCTCCATTTATCCGTCCACCTGGAAAATGGACAACGTGTGTTTTTCACTACAGAAACGGCACAGAAAGTTGCGACAGAACCACCATCACGAACAACTTTAACAGCGTTCTTTGAATTATGCCAGAAAGATCCATTTGCCAAGACTTTACTTTATTCAGAGGTACCAAGTTATTATACGTGGGATACAACAAGTAAAAAGTTTAATCCTCGAAAACGTGGAATGCCAGTTGAGGGACATGATGAAGTATTCAAGAGTAACACAATAGGGCGAGTCTACACAGTGCACCCAAAAAACGCTGAATGTTTCTATTTACGTTTATTACTACACACTGTTCGAGGCCCAACGTGTTTTGAAGACTTAAAAACTGTCGATGGTTACATTTGTGAAACATACCGCGAAGCATGTCAAAGATTGGGTCTACTTGAAAACGATAATCATTGGGAGTCAGCTATGAACGAAGCAGCCCAAACAGCAACAGCAAGTCAACTTCGTGAACTCTTTGCAATTATATTAACTACATGTAATCCTTCTAATCCAAATCAGCTATGGCTAAAATATCAAGAATATATGAGCGATGATATCTTAGCTGAACTACGACGACAAAACCCGGACTTAGAAATAACTTTTAATGAAGAAATTTTTAACAAAGCTTTGATATTCATAGAAGATAAATGTCTAGCAATATCTAACCAACCGTTAGTAGAACTAGGTGTTCAATGTCCTAAACGATGTCATTTGGATGCTATGAACAGTGAATTTTTAAGAGAAACAAATTATAATACAGAAGAATTGAAACTTTACATACAACACAACAAACCTCGATTAATTCAAAGTCAAAAACAGGCATACGATACAATAATGGATTATTATAGAAATCAGCAAGGTGGCATAATATTTTTAGACGCACCTGGTGGCACCGGGAAAACATGGTTGTTGAATTTAATTTTAGCTGAAATCCGTGCAGATAAAGAAATTGTTCTTGCCCTGGCGTCATCTGGGATAGCGGCTACTCTTATGGATGGTGGACGAACAGCGCATTCTGGGTTGAAATTACCATTAAATGTAGCTGACTACGAGTTTCCGGTATGTGACATATCAAAATCATCAGCACGTGGACAAATATTGAAACAGTGCAAAGCGATTATATGGGATGAAAGTACAATGGCCCATATATATATATATAGATTAACAAAAACCAAAAATAATAATGCAAATGCTTATGTTAGTACGTAAAGCCAGGGTTTTCTCTATCACCACTAACTCCAATCAACTTCCCGTTGGGGTGGTAAATACCCCTTGGTCTCCAGGTGGGAGTAAGGGAGTTTGGTCGCGGTGGGTGGAAGTGGGTGGTTGTGGGTGGCGAAAATGTGAAAAAATATATATCTGTCCTTTTCTAACTCATGGGAACTTTTAGAAAGTTTTAAAAATTTGTGGAATTTCGGGAATAATCTAGAAAACTCCAGAATGTGTACAAGTGTAACAATCGATCTAGAATGTTAGAGAAGGTTCTAAAAATTTTGGGAATAATCTAGAAAGTTCCAAAATTGTGTGTGACTGCTAAAATTTTATTTTCTAAAAATTTAGAAAGTTCCAAAATTGTGTTTGACTGCTAAAATCGGTAGGGAATGTTCCAGAAAGTTCTAAAAACTTCTAGAATGATCTAGAAAGTTCCAAAATTGTGTGTGACTGCTAAAATCGGTATGGAATGTTCCAGAAAGTTCTAAAAAATCCTGGAATGATCTAGAAAGTTCCAAAATTGTGTGTGACTGCTAAAATCGGTATGGAATGTTACAGAAAGTTCTAAAAATTTCTGGAATGATCTAGAAAGTTCCAAAATTGTAAAAATCGACTGCTAAAATCGGTATGGAATGGTCTAGAAAGTTCTAGAAATGTTTGGAAAGATCTAGAAAGATTTAAAATTGTGTGCAAGTGTAAAAATCGATATGGAATGCTCTAGATAGTTCTAGAAATCTAGAAAAATCCGAAATGTGTGCAACTATTGAAATTAATCCGGACGATCCAGATCGTAATTAAGTACATCGGAATGTTCTAGATTTTTCTGATACTAGAAATTTCGATTGCCAACGGTATATAAACCGAAAATCAGTGACTTTTTGTCAGTTAAACCGTGTTTACAGTTGCGAAAAGATCAATTGAAGCCAAGAGTGAACAGTGATTAGGTACATAAATTCAAGTGATTTGAATAGGCTAGTTGACAATATTTGGAAATTATTTTAAAACTATAGCTAAGCATCTATTTCACCCCAAAAATATATTATATTAAGAAAAATAGGTGTTTTACATTAGTATTTTGAGTTTTTAGAAATGAACTTGAAATTTACCGCGAAAAAGGCCAAGACTGTCATGGCGTCTTGAATGACGTCACTCCTCGCGAAACAGCCGTGTTTGTATATGTCAGTCAATTGTGTTTTCTAATAAATAATGAATTCCTCGTATTATAAATACTGTATAGTGCCCCAATGTAAAAGTACAACGATAAAACGCCAAACAAATTATTCATATACGTTCCAAACAATAAACAAATACGAAGAAAGTGGTTAAAAATGGCAAGGAGGCAAGATGCTCTTACTTTATCAATTGATTCCACAATTTATTTCTGTGAAGATCATTTTGATGTAAGTATTGAACACAACGTGATGTATCTATTTATAAAATAGGTTTTTGCACCATAACAAATCTACAATACGTAGATTGGGGACTGGGTACTAACATAGGGACTGGTAACTGCTAATTAAATAAGACTTTGTTTGTTCTTCACATAATACTTACATAGAAGTTTTAAAATTGCGAAACTCCGATGAACAAAAGTCGGTGTTCATTGCAAAAAATTTGCCGTTATGTCAATTTTGGGCAAATTACTGCTGTTTGCTTTGTTAAATCCTGATTCCATGGCAAATTATACCTGTCTTTCAAGATGAAACTAAAAACGAACTGTATTAATTTAACAATAATTGCTGAAAACTCGAAATAACCTGTTCACTTTATACGAAAATGACAGATACAACATAGCGTTTCGCGCTCATTTCGCGAGGCGTGACGTCACGTTTCCATGCGCTTCTCTGATTGGCGTTTAATGTCACGTGATTAAACGCCTCATTTCGTCGATTTTATTTTCCAAAAATATTATTAATCTTTTATTATTTTAATAGAAAAGTTGTTTTTTTGTTTACTAATTATGAGGGTTAATCATTAGAAAATCAAAGCCATCCGATTTATTCTTAGTGGAAACAAGCCTATTCTATACACCGCATATTTAATGGTCGACTAAGGCTTTCAATATCTAAGCTAGAAATCTATATTATCTACGTTAAAAAATGCATCCTCAAATATTTTTTATACCATTAAACATGCGATGTATTTTAACCCGAGCAACGCCGGGTTTTGCAGCTAGTGTAAGTATAATTTTGTAAATTTTTGCTTATGAGATAGAGAAATATTATAATGTAAATATTTTAGGTTAAATCATATATCCTTGAATATTTCCATTATTTTTTTTTGGTTCAAATCGTACTCAATGAGCCTCGAATAACATGTTTGCGTGAGTAATAAGGAGGCAGGTTGTTAGCAATTAGTAGGTATTAATTTAAATAAGACAAAAAAAAAGAATTAGCATGCATGCATTGTATTAGTTTAAAACTTTTAAAAGTTTTTAGTTTTGGTTGATCATTTTGACAGTTAATAAGAATAATTTGATTTTATTATCAACGATTTGATAAGTATTGATAATATATTGATATAATAAGACTTGTTTAAGAATTTGATGATAAAAAGAAATGAAATATGATTGATATTATTGATTTGTAACATCTTTGCTCTCGCTTTCCTGCAATTTGTGGGAGTGATTTCGTGAAATGGGACGGAAATGTGTAACATGGGACTGAAATGTGTAACAGGAAGTCGCGAAAGCGCGCGCTAAAAAAAATCTACTACGACGGGTGTTAAAACGTCATTAAAAAACCGACCAAGTGCAAGTCGGACTCGCGCACTAAGGGTTCCGCTCGCTTTCCTGCAATTTGTGGGAGTGATTTCGTGAAATGGGACGGAAACGTGTAACAGGAAATGCGAACGTTTTTTAATTCTCGAAAACTAAGGTTGTCATAGCCATGCCGCCTAGTGTGATGTATTTTGTCACATGTTACACATCATATGCGAGTACTGTAGGTCTCGCTCGTTTTTTTTATTTTATTTTATTAAAATTTTGATGTATAAATAAATACTTGTTGCGATTGGGATGCTAGGCCCACTTACATAAATATATAGTTCCTAAAGCAATAAAAAAGTGATATAATAAATATACTCTTTATTTTTTTGAAAATATTCGAATATTATTCTATCGAATTTTTGCAACCTCTAGTTACATTCAAGTACTAATAAGACGTAATCCTTGTGTCACGTGTACTCCAATCTCCTAACCATATGATTTTGCCTATTGCACTTTGCTTAGCACGAATCGAATTACAGAAAAGGAAATATTTTAAAACTACGTACATGATACTATGTTGTGGGCCCCTCGAATTCAACATTCGACCATGTGGGCATATTGCATTTATCAGTTATACTTGTTTCAAAGGAGTACAAAATTGGCTTATTTTTGAGCTAGGATCAACAGTTCCTGACAGAGATATGCTATATATAAGGGTTCCTGAGATATTTGGTATTTTATGTAATGACAGTTTTGTATTTAATATATTTTTTGAGATATTTGGTATTTAATGTAATGACAGTTTTGTATTTAATATATTTTTTGAGATATTTGGTATTTAATGTAATGACAGTTTTGTATTTAATATATTTTTTCTCTTTTTTCACTTCTACGAGATCCCAAAATGTGATGAGGCGGCCACCGGGGTGGCGCAGTCGAGACTCCAACCGACGAACAAGACGTCGCAGGGAGCAGTGGTCTGCCACTTGGAGCCGACGCGGGCAACGTGCCCCTAGTCCTGGGGATCCGCGGCTCGAACATGATGCTGAGCTGGGATGCAGAGGATCGCAATGCTGGAAAGGGAGCCTCGACATCATCGCTGGATCGCAACGGCGCATCGGGGCCCGTCGTCGTGCATCGCGAGGAAAGCTGCAGCCGGGAGGAGCACCGTGGAGCCACGTGGAGATGAACAGCATGTGGAGCCAAGCGGAGATGAGCGGCTTGTGGAGCCATGCAGAGATGAGCGGCGTGTGGAGCCATGCGGAGATGAGCGGCCTGTAAGTAAGTAAGTAAGTAATTCTTTATTCGCTTTTAAACAAGGTACTACAAGTAAGATGTTCTATTTAACAATACAGAATCACTTGTTTAGCCATTAATATAGCATGCAAATGTTAACACAGCAATAAAAGGTACGTATTTAAATCTTACAGTCATATATATGTTTAATTATTTTTTTTTAATTCCGCACCACTAACCCGTGATCCAAAAACTCACCAAGAGAGTAGAACATGTTTTGAAGCAGCCATTCGCGTAGACATTTTTGAAACTTGTTATAAGGAAGGTCTTTGTATGATTCTGGTATTTTTTTGTATATAACGTAACCCATCCAGTAACAATTCTTTTTATAACAGGTCGTTTTTGGAACGTCGCTCATAACCAGCCTATTAGGGTTTCTTTTTACTCTGGCATTTACTTGTCGCGCTTGTTGGTAAAATGATTTCTCATATCGTTTTACAAATTTAGCCACCTCAAATATGTAAAGACATGGTAGCGGCAAGATCTTCAAGCTCCTAAATAGCGGTCTACAAGATACGTCTTGTGCTACTCCGTATATTGCGCGTATAATTTTTTTTTGGGCAATGAAAACTTTTTTAATATTTGTGCCGTTGCCCCAGATTACTACTCCGTACGGAAGGATGGATTCGACGTGAGCATAATAAGCTGTAATTGCCGTAGTTCTCGACGCAACTCTTGTCAATTTAAAGAGTGCAAAAGAAAAGCTGTTAATTTTGGCACTAATTTTGTCGATTTGCTCTTGCCAATTTTGTCTGTTGTTTATTGTAATACCAAGGAATTTTACACACACTGCACTTTGTAGAGTTTGTCCTTTATTATTTACATTTAATTTTTGATTATTATTGTAATTTATATAAGTTGATTTGGTAAAATTTATTTGTAGATTGTTATTTTGAAGCCATCCAATTATTTCTACAAGTGTTTTATTAATGTCAAGTTCGTGATTATTTAATGTCAGGTTATTATTAGATGTCAGATTAGATATATTATTATTAGATGTCACAATTATAGAAATGTCATCTGCGAACAAAATGGTCCTATGTTTTGTAACATCAGGTAGATCGTTAATATAAATAAGAAACAGAAGCGGGCCAAGCACACTACCCTGTGGTACCCCATAAGAATTAGTCTTGAATTCTGATCTGTGTGAATGTTGTATATTTTTATGATCAAGATTAGCAATATTCACACATTGTACTCTATTTGAAAGATATGAACTTAACCATTTTAGTGCCGGACCTCGGATACCGTTATTTTCAAGCTTCAAAAGTAACAGATCATGTGATACATAGTCGAAAGCTTTTGACATATCGAAAAAAAGAACAGTCGTGAGTAGCCTGGAATTTGTACTCTGTAGAACTTCTTTAATCAAATTAAATGTTGCAAGAGTGGTTGATTTTTCTTTTTGAAACCCAAATTGATCATTTTTAATAACTTCATATTTCTGAAAGAAATTCATTAACTGCGCGTGTATTACTTTTTCGAAAATTTTCGAGAAGATTGGTATCAGTGTGATGGGTCGGTAATTTTCCATGTCATCTCTAGAGCCTTTTTTGTATAAAGGTTTAACAATGGAGACTTTCAGTTTGCTTGGGAATGTTCGTTCCTGTCTCTATAGATAGATTAATAAGATATACAAGAACAGCTTTTATCTGATCCTTACACGACTTAACAACTTTGGTACAAATATTATTATAACCTACAGAATTGGTTGTGTTTAGGGACATTACAATTGTACTTACACAATTTTCACCAATGGGAGATAGATAGATTGAGTTGGTTTGTAAATATTTATTACAGGTGAGTTTTGATTTAAAATTAGTTTTATTTGTTAAATTAATATAATAGTCATTAAATGCTTCAGCTATTTGAGCGGGAATAGACATAGTATTACCATTATTTTTAATCATGTCAATATATTGGTCGATGTTTGATTTTCCTGTCTCACTATTTATTACTTCCCATGTAGATTTACAAAGGTTCTTACTATTTATTATGTAACTATTGTTGGTACGTCGTTTTGCATTGTAAATACACTTTCGTAATCTTTTGTTGTATTTATTATATTTTTCCCTATTGTGTTCATTTTTTTGTGTGTAGTATTTAAAGCGAAGAATCTTCTTTGTTATTACAACATTTTCGTAGACCCTTTGTTATCCAGTTTTGGAAAGGTTTACCTTTTGTTTTTATTTTTATAACTAATAATGTAAGTCAGATGCAGTTACTTTATTTATAATGCTCGCTTCACGTATTGTGGAGTTCAGTCTTTGATTTGGTGGTATTATTGGGAAGTAGTAGGGAATAGTACCCTTCCTCGCTTTCTGTGTACTCTTAGGTAGTCGTTTAGGTTTGCATAGTTGTTGTTTACAAGACTTGTGTTTAAATGTCAAAAATTGTTTGCGATATTCGGTCATGTCAATTTGAAAATTAATTTTCCTAGCTATATGGGTGAGAAAATCAATCCTGTTAATTTTAGTGTCTAATAAAGGTGTAGTAATTCAAATGGTCTGTCCACAATTTTAAATGGTACTTGAGTGTTCGTTCGTTTAAATATGGGTTATTATTCACAGGCATGAGGTACACTGTGGCATGCTTCAAAACATTAAGCAGAACTGCAGAACTTCTGGGTTTTTTTCATTACATCCTACGCTCATTACTATAATATCATCCGCATTTAACTCACTGGCTATCTTATTACAATAGTTAAAAATTGCAGTACTTGACGCGTTACTCATAACAAAACCAAAAGTGGTAAAATTATCATTCCATGTTCCTTTTCGTGATTGCTGAATCATTGAAGCTAAGCCTAATATCTGTTCATCGCCAATAAGGCATAAACGTTTCGTTTTTGGACTGCAAGCGCCCTTTGTCAATTTTCCGTCCATGCTGTTTGTGGCTACGGTGACGACCTCGTTCTCGTAACTAGACTTCTTGCTATTTTCTGTAGATGGCGCGGGATCCAGGGTGCAAATGAGCGAATTGGTCTGGTCCTTCACAGCTGGCGTACTCAACTCGACATGCGCTTGAGCTTAATAAGATGTCAGTTGAAAAGTTTTTATCTTTTTTAGTAGATGTCGCTATTTCCTGATTTATTGAATTAATCATAGGTGGCGTAGGCGTAGTAGTTGTTAATACAGAAGTGATTATTTTTTTAGAAGCATTTGGTTGATTCTGGTCTTCTTGGCTTGTCTCATCAAGTGACACTGAAAAATTTAGACGTGTTTTGTTAATACTAGTTCTACGCTTTTTCCTGCTTGATCGTGATTGACGTCTCTTTGTGGTGGTCTTCTCTGTAGAACATATTGGTGTTGTTTTACATATCTGAGTTAGTTGATCGATTTGCCTTTCATATTTGGATATTAATTTTTTGAGCGTTTGGTTTTCCGACAACATCTGTTCAATTTCATTTTCAGCTATATCTAGATTTTCTTGTAGTGTGGTTTCTTCCTGTGGAGCCATGTGGAGATGAGCAGCATGTGGAGCCATGTGGAGGGTAGCAGCCTGTGGAGCCAAGCGCAGGGTCGCGTGCAGAGCGACGTAGCGACGTGGGATATTTAGATAGGTCATGTAGCCCTTTTATTTCAAAGACATTGTACTTTACTAGCTTTTGACCGCGACTTCGTTCGCGTGGGTTTAGCTTTTATGGCTGTATTCGGGGGCGAGTGGTGCGCGTCATGTGCATGTCACTCAGGAACAATGTGGCTTTCTACTGGTGAGGTAGTTTTGGGTATCAGTTCAGTAGTTCCAGAGATTACTTGCTACAAACAATCTCACAAACTAAGAAACTTTATCTCTTTAACACGCTTTTATTAGCTTCACTTGTAACTAACTATGTAACAAAATCTTGGAATCTTAATTTGACCCACTTGCCGGTCTTCGATTAGGATGAAATTTTGCACACGCTCTGAGTTCTGATGACAATACATGACTAGCTAAGAAACGTCATTACAAATCCAATATGGCGGCCTCCCCAAGATGGCGGACAGGCTATTTGAATGGGTATCAAATGAAAGGGTTTGCTGTCAGGAATACGAAAAAATAGTCACGTGACTTAAATCCAACATGGCGGACATCCAAGATAACTACTTAAAGTGTTTACTAAAAGCGTGTTTTACAGTTTTTTAAACTAATTGATGATTATTTTAATATTAGTGTAGATTTTAAACTGTATGTACTAATGATGATTTTACATCCCAGTTTTTCAGTTCAGTTGGATACTTCGGCGACGGCACTTTCATGAGCGCCCCAAGTCCATTTGAACAGTTGTACGTCATATACATATACATAGATATGGATTCAAACGATTAATTAACTAACGTTATTCCTGTAGTTTATGGATTACTTCCAAATAAGAAGTTGAAGACGTATTCGTTTCTTCAGCCTCTTGAAAAATAAGCTAGGAATTAATATTACTGAGTATAAAGCAGATTATGATGAAGCAGCAATAAGTGCCATCGAATCAGTATTCCCGTATGCTTCTATATCAGGACGTTTTTTCATTTTTTAAAGACTGTAAAAAAGAATGGAAAAAAAACAAGGACTGAAAACAACAAAGGAGAGCCGAAGGATAATGCGATTAGCTGCGAATTTGCCGTTATAACCGCCAAAGTACATAGTGCCAGGCTGGAAATCTATATTAGAAATATCACCAGTAACAGAAAGCATCAAAACATTCAAAAAATATTTTGAAAGGCAATGGCTGTATAAACACATAGTGGATGTCATTAGTGTTGCCTACAAACGCCACAGAACAACCAACCCAGCCGAGGGCTGGAACCACCGCATCAATACTAGAATAGCCCGGAACTGCCACCTGTATGATTTCATACATAAACTGAAAAAAGATACGAAAATTGTAGATAATAAAATACGTAATTTTGTGAACAGGCCTTGCTTAAAAAAATATACGTAGAAAGACAGATATCGGATTCGACAAAACATACAAAAAGTATTTATGTAAACTTGAAAATGGGAGTGTAACTCCAATCAATTTTCTTAGAAAATTAACATTGTTACTATTACTGCAGTAAAAACAATAAGAAAAAAAAGGTAATTAGAATAAATCTACATGTGTAAGGTAAGTACGAGTAGGTAAATAGAAAAAAATAAATGTTATTGTTAAAGTAATTTAATCTTTTATTCCAAAAATAATTATTGTCACATTGTTAATCGTCTCCATGGCGAAGTGGTTAGTTCGCGCGCTTCACACCTAGAGGTCGCGGGTTAAATTCCCGGCGGGTTGTAACTTTGTTAATTCGGCCTTTTGCGAGAATAGTACTTTTCTGATTTGGCAATTTGCTTATAAAATAATTAAAATACGCGAATGGCCAAAAATGTGTTCTTTGACCTTTTGCGTATTTGGCACCTTGCGTCGAAACCATCAGGGCTACATCGGTAACATTGAAGGAATCTCTTAAGAGAAGGAACATCTACTCTCTGACCTGTGCAGCAAGCACCAATGTGATATCCTCTGCCTGCAAGAACCGCACAGAGGCAAAGACAACTGTCGCCCAACCGTTGCTGGAATAAAGCTGGCTGGCGAGATTCGAATGGCTGTTAGGCGACTTCTAAGTATTCTTTGAAAATGGAGAAAAGCGAATTTCGAGTGCTAATTAAATACTATTTTTTACGTGGTGAAACTATTAAGCAGACCGAAGACAAATTGAAAAAGTATTATGGTGATTCTGCGCCTTCTCATGGGATGGTACATAAGTTGGTTCACTGCATTTCGTTGTGGACTTACTACTACTAATGACGCGGAGCGCCCAGGAAGGCGGATTGAAGTCACTACGGAGGGCATGGTAAATAAAATACATGATATTGTTTTGGCAGACCGTCGAGTGAAGATACGCGAAATAAGTGATGCTGTGCATATCTCGACTGAACGAGTTTTTTATATTTTGCATGATATTCTGGGCATTAAAAAGCTTTCTGCAAGATGGGTGCCGCGTTTACTAACAGTCGACCAGAAACGAAATCGTGTAACAGCTTCTGAGGAATGCCTAGCCATGTATAATCGCAACCGGAGGGAGTTTATGCGTCGGTACATAACAGTTGACGAAACGTAGGTCCATCATTATACACCAGAGACTACGCAACAGTCGAAGCAATGGACTTCTACCGGGGAACGTGCCCCAAAGAAGGCAAAAACTGTTTGCTCGGCTGGTAAAGTGATGGCCAGTCTTTTGGGACAGCCAAGGGGTTATTTACATCGATTTTTTGGATAAAGGCAAGACAATAAGCAGAGCTTACTATGCTGCATTGTTAGATAGATTTAATGAAAAGTTGATCAAGAAACGACCACATCTAGCAAAGAAAAAAAATCTATTTCATCAAGATAATGCATCGGCCCACTCGTCTGCAATCGCGACATCAAAAATTTTCGAATTAGGATACGAATTATTGCCACACCCTCCGTATTCGCCAGATTTAGCCCCCTGCGACTTTTTCCTCCTCCTAAACATGAAGTAATGGCTTGGCGGGCAAAGATTTTCGTCAAACGAAGAGGTGGTAGCCGAATCTGAGGCCTGTTTTTCAGGGTTTGACAAAAAATATTTTTTGATGGGTGTAAGAGGTTGGAACATCGCTGGACTAAGAGCGTAGAGTTGAAAGGAGATTATGTAGAAAAATAGAAAAATATATATGTAAAAAGAGTGTTTCTTCTTTCCAAAGTCATGGACTTATCAAACCGCCCTCGTACCTTTTAAACGGTGATATAACTTTAAAAAGGCAGATTGGGATACATTTGCCGAAGACCTCGAATGTCAGATAAAAGATCTCGAACCAATACCAGATAACTATGATCTCTTTTTTAGAGAAGGTGAAAACTTCCTCAAGACGTCATATACCGAGAGGCTGTAAGACGCAACACGTTACCGGACTGTCGAAGGAAGCTGCGGAACTAATGGAAACATATCATTGTCTTTATGAAAGTGATCCTTTCGCACAGGAAACTATTGACATGGGAACTCAGCTCCTAAATGTCAGAGGCAAACAGAACAAAATGGTGCAACATCTTTAAAGGAATTGACATGACATACAAAAGCATGCATGTTTATGAGAAAGCTAAGTGATCCTACCTACCAGACCTGCACACAGACAAACATCACAGCAGCAGATCAAATCGCTCAACAGCTCCTAGCTTACGGAAAGACTGCCACAAAATGTCAACGCCTTAAAGCCATCCGAAAACCGGAAGAAAAGGTAAACCACCTTCTCGTTCACTTTTCGGAAGAAGAGCTTAACTAGGCTCTCAAATGTCTGAAGGGTGGGAAAGCTGCCGGAGTTGATGATATAAGCACTGAACAAATTAAAATATTTGGACCTAATGCGAGAAGATGGTTACTCAACCTGTTTAATATCTGCACACGAAAAGTTTCCATCCCAAAATATGGAGAAAAACGCATGTCATTGCACTTCTGAAACCTGGTAAGCCAGCACAAGACCCAAAAAGCTATAGGCCAATCTCACTATTGTGCCACGTATATAAAGTCTGCGAGAGACTCATTTTAAACAGGATCACAAAAACCCTGAAAAGAAAACTTATTGATGAACAAGTTGGATTCCGATCAGGAAAATCATGTACTAGCCAAGTGCTCAATCTCACATAGTTCATAGAGGATATGTGCGGACGGCCCCTTATTTGGCTGGAGTGGACTGTATTTCAAGGCAGGTGGGGCCGCACACACCAATATGTGCTGGATTTGGAGAGATACACGGCGGCGGGGCAAGAAAAAAGGAACAACTACAGTCGTGAGTTCTGTGCTTCAGTATTCAGGCAGCTAGACAGAGCGGCTAGGATGCGTGGCTTGCAATGTCGGTCGGCGCGCCCGGGGTTTTATTTAAAAGATGGCCTCGCATGGGATGCCTCCTCCCGCTCTGCCTGCACTGAACGTTTCTTTATTTCTCTATATAAATAAGCTAAAAATTATATTTACCGTAAACAATATTAAATATATTCCTGGCTTAAAATTTATGTCTTAGTCTAAATATTAAATCTGTTGTACCTAACGGTGAATTCAGAGAGCTAAGGGGTTTCGCGCCAAAATATAGCGCCGTGGCGTAACCAAGCCGCGGAGGCGGGCTGTTCGTTGTGGTCCCGGTTTTGGCGAAGGGAGGCTTACCCTTAGCTTTCTATTTTACCGTTAGGCTGGGCAATAATGGACAAACAGAAAATGGATTTAATTTTATATTACAGTTGCTGTGAGTCTTTGACGTCCCTACGTATTTCCAATTATTATCTACATATCTGTTACGTTAACGTAAATTTGGATACTTATGGTACTGCATTACTTAATGAAACATCAATCCACTGTTCACAACTGTCACTAACATCACTACACACTGCACACACATTAGTCGTCTCGTACATCACTCCCGCCGTTTATCGCCGCTAAGCATCGGCGGCGTTACAAGCAAGTACCGTGGAAGAGGCGACTGTATCCGGTTCTGTTGGAAGTACTGTCAGCTTTTTTACTGGTCTCCTCAGTACTCCTCCCTTCGTTTTCACGTCAACGGCTCGCACTACGAGATCGGAGCCTGGGTACACAGCAGTTACGACTCCCCGCCGCCAGGTGTTGCGGGGTAAGGTACCGTCCGCGATGAGTACGACGTCTCCTGTCTTGACAGCTGGGCCTTTACTGTAGGGCTCCCGCTGGTATTGGAGGTCCGGTAGGTACTCTCTCACCCACCTCGCCCAGAAGAGGTCCGCGAGACGTTGAGAAGCGCGACAGTAGGCACGGTGCACGAGATCCTCGTCGCTGAACATGCCTGGTGTTGGTACGCGTGCAGAGCCTCCCAGGAGGAAATAGTTCGGTGTTATTGCTTCTGGGTCATCTTGTGTCACGGGCACGTATGTCAACGGCCTGCTGTTCACCACGTACTCGGATTCCGTGGGGAGGGTTGTGAGGACCTCCTCCGATGGATGGCGCTCTTTCAGCGCGGCGGCAAGTGCAGATTTAACCGCACGGCCTAGGCGTTCCCAGGCTCCGCGCATGAATGGAGCCCCGGGGGGTATGAAGCATGCATGAACGGATTGTCCTGCTCTCGGCTTCCTCAGCGGTTGCGGCGTCAATAGCCCGGCGCAGCTCGCGGTCGGCTGCGTGTAGGTTCGTTCCATTGTCGGACCATATTTCGGTAGGGCAGCCACGGCGTGCTATCATGCGGCGTAGTGTCATAATGGCGGAATCGGCGGGTAGCGATGCGACGACCTCCAAGTGAACCGCTCATGTAGTGAGGCAAGTAAAGATTGCCACGTAGCGTTTTTGTATTGAGCGCTCGACCGTCACGGTGAGTGGGCCGAAGTAATCAACCCCGGTGTATGTAAATGTTCGTTGATGGTGGGCTAGGCGGGATTTCAGGTGGTTTCCTGTGGCTGGCTGCGGTGGCGAGTTCTTCCTTATACGGCATGGGATGCAGCGGTGTACTATCATTTTAGTAGTGGGGCGTAAGCGCAGGATCCAGTAATATTGGTGGCACTCTTTAATTGTAGTTTCGACGCCGGCATGCTGGAGGGTTCTGTGAGTGTAATCTATCTATAGTTTTACAGTCGGATAGTTGCCATCTATCACTGGTGGATATTTCTGAGTTTTCAGTACATTATCAGCCGCTGCGATCCTGCTTTTAAGTATAATAGTTCAATTTACTAGTGTCACTGCTAGAGGGCGTAGCCTGCTGTTGTTTCCGACCGTTCTGTCGTTTCTTAAGGATTCTATTTCTTGTTGGAAACTCTCGTGTTGACTCGCTTGTATTAAGAATTCCTCTGCCTCTCTAACAGGTCCACGTTGATTGGTAGATACAGTGTATTTTTTTTGTCTTGTTTTTTGCTTTTGCATCCACCGGCGTTCTTCTTGTTTTCCAATTAGGATCTGGTTGTTTGTTTTTCGCAGTGCGTTTGTAGTGAGTTTTCTCTCGTACTCGGCGGCACAATTGAATGAATTGAAGTACTCTGGCCGTCGCTCTTATCAACTTTTCCCATTTTGAGAATCTTGTAGCATCGGGGAGTACGGGGAGGCTACGGCGTAGTTCCGTAGTCGGTTCGTTTTGTTTAACGCGATATAACTTTTCTTCCCCGGTTGGTTCAGTGGTTTTGGTTAGGTTTTCTGTCGGCCATTTGTCTGGGCTGTCTCGTAGGCAGTCCGGCACTTTATATCACCGGTGACCTGGTCCAAAGTTCAGTGGGACGTCGTGAGTGGCGTCATCAGCGACGTTCATCTTCGTAGGTATCCAAATCCATTCGTTCACTGTACTATTTTCCTCTATTGCTGCGATTCGGTGCGCAACGAAGGGGCGCGGGCGGTATGATTAGGATCCAGTTTTAAGCCACGTAAGCACGGTTCTACTATCCGACCAGAAGGTTTTTGATTCTGGCTTAACATTGTGTTTTTTCTAAGATCCTGGCAGCGATTCGAGTCCCCAATACGGCGGCTTGTAACTCAAGGCGTGGAATAGAGGTGAGTTTTAGTGGTGCTATTCGGGCCGTCGCAGTTATTAACGATGTTTCGACGCGGCCGTCAGGTGTCGCTGCGCGCCAGTAAAGCGAAGCAGCGTAGGCAGTTTCGCTTGCGTCGACGAATACGTGTATTTGAAGTGAAGCGGCTTAGCTGTATTTCAGGTAGCACCCTGGCACGATGATATCACGGAGAGCTTTCAGGTGAAGCAGCCATTCTTTCCATTGCTTAACTAGGTCGTCGTCGATCTGTTGATCCCATTCAATGCCTCTGCGCAATGTCTTTTGTATTATTTGTTTAGCGCGTGACGTCACGGGTGATGCTAAGCCGAGTGGGTCGAATATCGGCATTACTATCTTTAGAGCTCCTCTTTTTGTTGGTTTTGCACTTTCCAATACTGATGGTGGTATACGGGCTAGACGGGCTAGGCCTAGGTTGAAGGCAAGCTCATCGGTCCCAGGTTTCCATATGAGCCCTAGTACTCGTTCGACTGCTGTCCCATCGGTAATGTTGATTATCTGTTCCTTTCGCTCAGGTGTCGTTGTCCAGTCGTTCAGTGTCACCAGTACTGTGTTCGAGTTGGATTGCAATTTTCGTTGGTGATAACCGGCGTGTTTGCGTACGTCGCTCACAGTTGAAGATGTTTCAATAGCCTCTTGTTCGGTTTGGAAACTGTCTAGGTAATCGTCGACGAAGTAATTTCGAACTATCGCTTTCACGGCACGTGGGTGGCTATCTCGGTGTTTTTCTGCATTTGCGTTTATTACGTAGATAGCAGCCGACGGGGAACACTTCACCGAATATAAGCGATGTCATTCTGTACTCTACGGGCTGCTCGTTTGCAGCTTTGATAATTATTATATGGCCAGTTCCTTCAATCGAAAGGTTGCCCAATGTGGAGGCTCACTTATTTTTCTTCTTAATAACTTAAAAGCCAAAGAACGTAAAGACATGGTCAAGCTTTCGGTTGAGAGAAATATTGAATTTTCCTGTGTTGAATTGGAGAAACATGTCATATTATGTGTGTACAGACCCAAAGGATGAAAATTTCTTAGTTTTCGAAAATGTATTAGAAGATGCCTTAAGTATATTAAGCAAAGGTAACAAATCTATCATTGTTTGCGGCGATTTCAATGTAGATATCCTTGTAAAAACAAGTTTAACAACAACATTAATAAGCTAATTTAAGTCGTTTGATCTAGATTTTTTGTTTCACGAGCCTACTAGAGTGACAGCAACATCAGCTACATGTTTAGATAATGTTTTCTGTAATTGCGAACACAGACAAAAAAGTATTATAAACTGTTTGAAATCTGACCACAGTGGTCAGCTTGTAATATTTCCATGTTAAAGAAGATTAGAGATGTACAAAGATGTACTTGTCCAAAAGCTACCAAACTCAATGTTAGATCTACAAGACCCAAATAGTTTTTTCAACTTATTTTTTGAAGTGCTCAGTACAGAGTTTGAAAATATATTCAAATTAAAAACAATTAATGTAAATCAAAAATTCAAGTTTAGTGACTGGGCAACTGTAGGTATATACAAGAGTAGAGAAAAATTGTTTTCGCTTTACGAACAAAAGACATACAACTTTGATCTCAAGTTTGTTGAGTATGTTAAAAATTATTCAAAATTATTTAAAAGAGTTTGTTTGGCAGCTAAAGCCAACTTCATTTCTAATAAAATTAAATATTCTGAAAAATAAAATAAAAGCTGTTTGGAACGTAATAAACAAAGAGACGGGGAAAACGAAGCCACGAGAGAAACAACATGTCTCACAAACTGATCGTAGTCTCATTTCTGAAACCTCGGCGGTAACAGAAGAATTTGAATCTTTCTTTACAAATGTTCCACTTAAAACAACCGAGAGCCTTGACTCGTCACCTATTCTCGCAAATCAATTACTTTCTGAAAATGTACCAAAGTGCGAAGAAGATTTTAAATTTCAAAAAATTAATCCACACACAATTATAAAAGCTTTTAAGTTGTTGAAACTAAAAAATACTGAGGATCTTTGGGGCATGTCTGTTAATTTAATAAAGTCCGTAATTGAAACTTTAGCCCCTTACTTGGTCGATCTATTCAACATTTGTATTGACACTGGAGTGTTTCCGAATCTCATGAAATTTAGTAAAGTGGTTCCACTCTTTAAGTCGGGAGAAAAGAAAGACCCTAGTAATTATAGGCCTGTTTCTGTGCTACCAGTTTTAAGTAAGGTCTTTGAAAAAATTATACTAAACCAAATGAAGACTCACTTTATCACCTGTGTTCCACGGCACAGGTCCTCTGCATTTCGTGGAAGCTTTAGGTATCTAGCCACGAAATGCTGGAACAACTTACCTCCTCCTGTCCGCGATGTACAAAGTTTGTACTCTTTTAAGGGAAAGTATCGCGACTATCTCCTTGATTTGCAAAGATCAGAGTAACTACTTACTACATAATAATTCTTCCTAACCTTATAAAATGTACTCTAGTATCATATATTGATATTCTTTATGCCCATTAATACTAGTTTTTAACAGCGGCTTCGCTCGCATGGGTATCGTTTTTGTGACTATCTCTGAGGGTGATTGGTGCGCGAGCCGCAAGCGGTTCGTGAGCGTAGAGTCAATCAGGAAAGTGTAGCTTTCTACTGGTGAAAATATTTTCAAATCGGTTCAGTAGTTCCAGAGATTACTTACTACAAACAAACTTACAAACTTTGCCTCTTTGTAATATTATTGTAGATTAAGTACCTACCTTTATATATTTATATCTTTATTTATTACACATACTTATGCTCAGCTATTTACTAACATACTAGGCATACATACAATCGCACACAGTTGTACCTATTTAGTTTTACAACGATGTAATTTGTTCGTTCTTGTACCTCTACTTTTAAAAATAACATTTTTATTGTTTATATTTTAATTTATTAAATGTATTTGTAACATGTTGTGAAGAGCGTGCGTTCGTTCGCCTAACCGGTTTCTGGCAGAATAACAGAGCTGCAGAGTATACTGCAGCATATGCTGAGTCAGTACCGTTTTGGTGCACAGTACAGCTATTTTTTATAGTTTATTTCTATCGTTTGTAAATTGTACCTGGAAATTGTTATACTGTGCTCTAAATAAGTTTTTCTATTCTAATAAATTGCTCCATAACCTGCAGTTGGGCTTTAAAAAAGGGCGTTCCACAACGGACGCGGGAATTGAACTCGTAAAAACATATATGATTCTTTTGAGAAATCCCAGAATGCGATAGGAATTTTCTGCGACTTGTCAAAGGCATTCGATTGTGTGGAACATAAAACTCTGCTTGTAAAACTGGATCATTACGGTGTTAAAATAAGGCTCTAGATCTTTTAGAATCGTATTTAGTAATTAGGATACAAAAAGTACAAATAAATGGTACGAAATCAAGGGGTTCATGGGTAAAGATGGGTGTGCCTCAAGGCTCTATCTTGGGACCTTTCTTTTTTTAGTTTATATTAATGATCTTCCATTCATGGTTGAATCATTGTCGAAAATTGTGTTGTTTGCGGATGATACATCACTAGTTTTTAAGGTAGACAGAAAAACTGATATGTCTGACGAAGTAAAAGACACTCTTTTAAAAGTATACAATTGATTTACTATAAACAACTTAGTCTTAAATGCAAAAAAGACCAAATGTATTAAACTCACATTACCTAATGTTATTGAAGTAAACAACAATTTATCCTTAGCTGGTAATGTATTAAATTTGTAAATCAAAGCGTGTTTCTAGGATTAACTGTATTTTCAAGGCTTCAATGGGGCCCGCATATAAAAATAAAAATAAATAAAATAATTCTTTATTGAGGCAACCTCGGGCCCACAAACAGAAAATTCAGCTCACAATAAAATAAAATAAATTAAACTCAATAAATTCAAATAAGTCATCAAAAAAAATATTAAAATAAAACGTAGTCACACAGATTACAAGAAGACAGATTACAATTAAAATAAACAAATTGTCAATATTTCCTCACCGGCATTGGAACCACGGCATGCATAGCGCAGCAATGCCTTATGAATTGACAGTCCAACCTTGATGCTAACATCGCCAGGACCGTGTTGGAATTAGCCCAGACTCTGCGCACCATGGACGCGGCACGCTTGCGCATGGTCGCGTGGAAGCAATCGGTGTACCCGAGGCGCTACAGAACCGGGACAGCCCCATCACGGCCCTAAACGCGTTGTTGTACTGGACGCGGAGAGCGTTGTAGCTGGATTTTGTGTAGTCAGCCCACAGGCTGCACAAGTAGAGCGATGTACAGTACGCTCTGAAGAGCGTAACTTTAACGTCCCTTGAGCATCGCGCGAACCTGCGAGCAATCATATTTGCTCTGATCGACAGCGCTCTCCGCTCACGTTCCATATCTGCATGATCCCTGAGGTCAACAGTGAGTATGTGCCCCAGATATTTAAACTCATTGACCCTTTCCAGCTGGACCCCATTTAGTCTTATGAATATAGAAACGCTAGCAGGCAGGCTTAGTTCAGCCGCATACGCAGTCAAAAAAATCAGGCTCCTTACCGATATAGACACCGCAAGACTGGTATATTTCAGCTACTTCCATGGTATTATATCTTATGGGATACTTTTGTGGGGACATGCAGCTGATATAAATACCATATTTGTTCTGCAGAAAAGAGCGGTTCACGCGATTTATGGAATGCGTTCTCCTGAGTCGCTCCGAGATAAGTTCAAAAATAATAATATAATGACTTTCCCATGTCAGTACATTTATGAAAATATAATGTATGTAGGTGAAAATCTGCATCTCTTTTCACTGAATACACAGTCGAAATCTTCGGAATAGGAATAAACTTCAACTAACTTATACCAGACTTAGCAAAATCAATAAATCCTTTGTGGGAATTGTCCCATTGGCTCACTCATCATTACCCGATGATGTGTTAAATTGGTCAGAAAAACAGTTTAAAAATTGTATCAAAAGAACTCTTTGTAGAAAAGGTTATTATAAGACATCCGAATATTTAAATGACAAAAATGTATGGGTAGACAGTGTTTCTTCTATCGACAGTACTAATCATAGTGATAAAATGATAACAAACCTAAGAATTGATGTGGAAGCGATGAGACATGACAAGTCTAGTACTTGTTTTAATCAATATTTTTATCTTAGCATTGACATGAATGGTGCATGCTCGCTTAAATGTTCGTGCGGATGGTGGCGCATCGGGAGCCGGGTCGATCCTTTCCCTCTAATATGGTTGATGGGAGCGATGGCTGACTCTCGCGTTATACTCGTGACCGGGTGCTGTCCGTGTGAACTGGCCTACTCTTGTTAAATGCATTCAATGATTTTTTTTATGTATAACTTTTCGTGTCATTTTGTTTTCATGTTCTAATGACATAATCTATCTACATATAATCAAGGATTTAATTTTGACGTTATTAACTAATTAGAATTATTGCTTATTTTTTGATTCTTCACAAATGACATTGTTATTATTATTTTATGACTATCAGAAAGAGTGTAATTTGCACCTATTTTGAATAAATATATTGAATTGAATTGAATTGAATTGAACGCCTCCATGGATTCATTATATTTTTCTTTAAGTAGCGGTTCTTTGTCGATTCGCTTCTCTGAACATTTCAACCGTCGTAAAGCGTTATCATAGTTTTCGGGTAGCATTTCGTTATCTGTTTTCCGCAAGAGCCCAGTTTCGTAGTGACCGTCATTCTCTACTGTGTTGGCGGCAAGTAAGTCGAGTGCTCGTTTTTCGGGTTCGGCCTGAGGTCTTTTTGGGTTGACCATCAGAGATTCAATGGCAAAGTACTTCCGAAGTTGTTCGTTCATCTGTTCGCCTCGTTGTTCGGAAGTCGTTATAAAGTTCACGCGGTGTCCGAGCGCACGTGTATGTTCGCCGTGGAGGACCCAACCTAACGGACGGTGTTAGTGACGCGACGGGCTGATGTTTCTGTCCTTTTCTCACCTCCGTGGCAATTAGGATGTCCCAGTTATCTTGGCCAATAAGAATCTTGGGGCGAGCGTATTCGAACATTAACTGCGTTCTTTAATATCTGTAAGATGATGGCATCCTCTAAGGTCTTCTTCTTTTACTGTCTGCTTTGAAAGATCCATATTTTCTATCGTTCTGACTATGATTTCGAATTTTCCCTGCAGGTTCAAAGTAACGCTGCGAGATTTAGCTGCAGTCACTTTACGGTCGGAAATAGCCTCTATATGCAGTGGGTCTATTGGCCCAGTCGCTCTGACTTTATTTGCGATCTCTGAATCAATTAAAGTCACCGTTGAACCATCGTCGAGCAGTGCATGCGTTTGAATCTCCCCTGCCGGTCCGGATACCGTGACTGGCAGTATCTGTAGATATTATTGCGACTCCCGCGCCCAGGAAGATTTAACAGTTTCGGGTTTCTTTGTTTCGGCTTGATCTGAATTGTGCAATAGGCGGTTGTGTGTGAGTGTACCTGCACTCGTCAATAGCGCACCGTCGGACGCGACAGCTGTGATTTTTTGTGCGGCTCACAATCTTCGGTACGATGAACGGTCTTGTCGCAATACAGGGCATTTAAGTTCACTTCTCGTGGTGGCGATGAAAGTTCTTTGCGTTCGTTTATGAGTGTGCGAAATGTGCTCTTGGAGTCCGGTTTCAGGCTGCGCTTAAGGCGCTTTGCACACGACGGGGCGGGGCGGCGTGGTCGACGCGGTCTTTTTGTCCTCCATGTGCGTTGGTAGTATAGGATTCCCTTTGTGCTATCGTTGGCGGCGAAATTGACGGGCCCACCCCTCCCCGTCGTGTGCAAAGCGCCTAAGGACTCTGCCTCTCTCTCTAAAAATCCAGCGAGCTTTTCTAAGTCGGATTTGTCCGGGCGCGCTGCAGAAAAATCGAACCACCGGCACAGATGAGATACTACTTACTTCACCGGTATCGTAGCCGGGCGTAAGCTTCTCTATTGTTGCTTTGGTTATTTCTCGGTTACATACATAGTACACTTTGCCCAGCGCGCGGAGTGTCAAGATGCTGTTAGATATGCGGCTAGCGAAAATGCAAATATCTTTCGGCGCATCGGAGGGGCGCGGGGTATTACGCAGCCTCTATAGTTCGGCGAGTGCGATCGCGTCTGGGCGGCCAAATCGATTCTCAAGCGCTTTTATAATCTCGGTCGGTCCGGACGAATTTATTAAGAGGCTCTCCACGGCTTCCTTGGCTTTCCCTCGTAGGCTCTTTCTTAATCTTGCCATGTTATCTGCATTAAAAAATGTGGGTGATGATTCATTGTATGCAGCTCTAAACGCAAGCCATTCTTGATGCGCTCCATAAAACTGCGGCAAATCTACGTAAAATACTGATCCGTGATGTTTTCCTGCTCGCACAGCTAAAGTTATCGCTGCGGCGAGCTCCCGTAGATCCGTTTGTGGTTTGGTAACAGGTGTGCTATTATCAGGCGGGGTAACGGTGGCGGCGGCGCTCGGCGCAGGTAAAGTTTACGAAGTAACTAGTTTCTCATCGGTGGTAAAGTGCATTAATTGTTCATTATAGTGCAGTGCTTCAGTTGCGTCACTGGCCGGCGTTAACTGTTTTTTTTGTTGTTGCAATTCAGGTTGGCTGCATTGTTTGTCGAGATAAGCGTGGGGTGCTGCCTAATTGCTAAGAAGGCGGCAGGCATCGAAGCGGCGGATGGCACTATCGTGGTTATCATGGCGGCGCTGGCGGCGGCTATCGCATACGGGGTCTGTGTTGGGATGGCGTGTGGTGCGGCTTACGCCGTTAATGCGGAAACCATTGTGGGGGCGCTGGCGATGGGCTGCGCCTGCGAGGTCAGCGGAGCGGTATTGATGGCTGGGGCAGTCGATATTGCGTTAGCGGCTTCTTGCATGTCAAGCGATCTCGGGCCGTCTGTTTCAAGTCGATAGCAGCTCGCGTCTAACCACGTCGCGACTAGCTCGTTCGTTGCATCATTTGACAAAACTGAGTTGGCGTCTCCTACATCGTCAGAGCTGACTATTCGAACGAGGTGAGCACGAAGGCGAACCACGTCAGCTTTCTTGTGGGCTGCGTGGACTCCCTTTCGGGTGGTAAGGGCTTCCTTCTCAGCTATTTCTAGCTGTGCTCGGGCGAGTAGATTTGCGCGTTCTGATCTTCTACTAGCCTTGCTGCCAGCTTCTGTTGGCGGCACCTTCCGAGGGGTGACGACTGTCGTCTCGCCTGGATTCCTTGTCGCGGTGACGTCCGTCTGTTCCGTAATCGTCGGAGAGCTGTACGGATTTGCTATGGAGGCTTGCTGGTTGACAAGATAACCAGTCGTCGAGGCGTCAGTGGCAGTGACTGCCTGTTGCTGAGTGGCAGTAGTCGCCGCGGCGTCCGCTGCCTTCGGCGCTGATTCTAGGCGTATTGAAGTGGCTCTCGTGTCGACCATGATGTGTTCGGCGATTCTTCGATATCTTCAAATCCGGCTGTCGAAGGACCACGCGATGTGCGGCGGATGGGGCCGCACACACCAACATGTGCTGGATTTGGAGAGATACTGTGATGGTTCCTGCGTGACACCATACGGAACCCTCATAATAATAACTTTTGAAATAGAACTACTGCGTTACACCACATGGAACCCTAATAATAATATTGAGTTGCTGAACTATTTTTTTTGAAGATTCGGTCTGACGCCGAATTCCTTAGTTCAAGTATGTAAAGTGTTAGCATTTGGGACCAATGAAATACGATTTAACGTTCGCAAGATAGGGTAGGAAAGAGCGAAAGAGTAAAGGAATTGGATTTGTGTTGTTGTGTGAAGGAGATAGAAAGCCAGGGCTGTTTCTTGAAAATGCGCGTGAGCAGGAGGACAGAGGATGGAATAGCGGAACGAGTTGGTCGTGTCTCGAGGCTGAAATATTGTTTGTTTTCCTGTGCGAATTTTGAGGTGAAAAGTAATAGTTCTGTGAGGGGCGACGTGCGTCTGGGTACGTATTATTTTGGTCTTAAGGTCTAACTGGAATCACCTTTTAAATACCCAGAGCTTTATTAAACCCAAATAGGGAAGCACTCGAAAGGTTCTTTAAAATTTAGGGGTCTCTGTGAGTTACAGAAATGTACACAGTGGTTGTAGTTTGTTTGCTTGACGTAAATGTATAATCTAAAATATCTAAATTATCTTTTCATTACTGTCATTAGTCTACTTAATTCTGTTTAATTTTAACTTTACTTTATGTAGACAAATTTAATACAAATTTATATACATCCGTACGTATATAGCGCTAATTAATCATTGTAACGTGGAGTTTTACGCCTTTACAAAAAAGAAGAAAGGTTTCTCCACAATTTGAGTCAAATAAACTTTCAATTTCTATTAAGACTCAACCAGGATATTTTATTTTATTCTTTTCTTTTACCTTTGCTTACAACCTTGAGATTTACGGGGAGTCTACGAATTCCCTTTATTTAGAACTAGAACAAAAGAGAAAGGTAACTCGAATTTTGGTAATTTCTGAATAGTCTATTTTCCACTTCGAAAGAAAACAAGTAGAGGATTGAGCCCCACGATGGGGACGTGTATGGACTGATATGATATATTTTTATAGACAGAAAGCATCTCGTGGGAACTTTATATTCCATAGCTACAATTTCCCTCCAATGAAGGGGCAATGCAGGGTTCACTTTCCCTTATGGAAAAATAATACAAATGACGATCACCAAAATTTTCACTAAGACACAGGCCTATGGTCTTAGTGGGGAAGCTGGGTCCTGTTCAATACACGGCGGCGGGGCAAGAAGAAATTAACAACTACGGTCGTGAGTTCTGTGCTTCAGTATTCAGGCTGGTAGACAGAGCGGCTAGGATGCGTGGCTTGCAATGTCGGTCGGCGCGCCCGGGGCTTTATTTAAAGGACGGCCTCGCATGGGATGCTTCCCCCCGCTCTGCCTGCACTGGACGTGTCTTTATTTCTCTATTTAAGCTAAAAATTATATTTACAATAAACAATATTAAATCTATACCTGGCTTAAAATTTATATCTTAGTCTAACTGAGTAGTTGAATTTTGAAAAATCCTTCCTTAGTGGATGCCTTCGTCATATGAGAAATACGTGTGCGAAATTTCAATTTTCTAGCCTTAAGGGTTTGGCCTGTGTCTGTATATTTATCGGTTTATGTAATTATCGGTTGGTGTTGGAGGCTGGTTTATGTAATTATCGGTTGGGGTTGGAAGCTGGTTTGTGTAGTTATCAGATGGTGTAAAATGGAGTAGATACATAATATGTGCTTGTAGAAGGGAATGCAGTGTTAGGGTAACATGTATTTGACTATACGGGGGTAGTTGTCCTGTTTTTGTTTATTATCTGTTTTTATGTTGTGTTGTTTATTAACTTTCCCAAAGAAACTATATGTCGAATCAGAAAAAAATTTTAGGTCCTCGGTACATAACAGCTCGCCAGCTCAGTTGACCGACGCGAGCGATACATGTTGCACGTGTTTTACCTACGCGAGAGTTTGTACCGATTATGAGTCGACCACACGGTTTCTCCAATGTGGAGTATCTTGCCATGATTGAACTTTATGCGATTAAAAGAGACAGAGACACGTTGATAAAACTAAAAGAAAATCTAGTTCGCAAAGCTCGAATGTGCATTCATCGAAATGGCCAGCACTTTGAACAATTACTAAGATATCGCGAAGTGTAAGTAAGTGCTGGTATTTGTAGTGCATGGAGACTTTGAGACGAAGTAACTAGTATCTCATCTGTGCTTTGAGTGCGTAGTGTCTAACAGTAAAGTGCAAGTAACTAGTAATCTCATCTGTGGTAAAGTACCTTTGTATTTTGATTAACTACATAATTATTGTTATTTTAAATACGGCTTACTTAATTATGTACCTACATTTTCTTATCAAAATTAAGTAAGTAAGTAAGGGAAGATAGGCTGCTATTTTTACATGCGACGGCACAACTTAAAGCGTTCGACAAAGGCACCGCCGCTTTGAGGAAGCCGCCGCCGCGCTTTGAGGAAGCCGCCGCCGCGCTTTGAGGAAGCCGACGACGCGCTTTGAAAGGGCCGACGCCGCGCCGTTGCTTGTGGGGCGCTCGCTAGTTGCTACTACGATTTCAACTCACTTTTTGGGATAGCTTTTTCACTTTTTTATTTTCTTTATTTATCATTTAAAATTCCAACTGACTTTACGAATCGATTGTACTGCTTTCACCTAAGCTCTACTCCACGGGAACAAAATGATTAAAATTTCACGGCGTATGTCGAATCAGAAAAAAAAATTTAGGTCCTCGGTAGTACATAACAAGTTATCAAATCGACAAAAATGTATGAAGGACCAAATTTTTTTTTTCATATTTGACATATATAGTTTCTTAGGGAAAGTTGTTTGTAATCACGAGTACATGCATATCCTTTGTTATCAAGAACTAATTAAAAGTCATCCTATAGATTGTACGTATGTACCCGAAATTACGGAGAACTGGAAAACAAATAGAGACTGGAATTTTCCAGCTTGTTGTGGTGCTCTAGACGGAAAGCAAATTATAATTAAAGCACCGCCTGAATCTAAAAGCTTATATTATAACTACAAACATGCCAACAGCATAGTTTTGATGGCTTTAGGATGACTATTGTTTTCACATTGTTTTAGTTACACTGACGTAGGTTGTAATGGGAGAATAACAGACGGCGGCGTTTTCAGCCACTGTAACTTGAGTACTTATACCGCTTTAGAAAATAATTTGCTTCCAGATAATCATCGTCTTCGACCAGTGTGTGTTGCCAGTGATGACATACGGAACTGGGACATGGTCGCTTACTATGGGCTTCGGCTCAAGGTCACTCAAAGGGCTATGGAGCATGCTATTCTCGGAGTTTCTCTGCGTGATCGAATCAGAAACGAGGAGATCCGTAGGAGAACCAAAGTAACCGACATAGCTCTCAGAATTGCTAAACTTTAGTGGCAGTGGGCGGGGCACATTGCTCGTAGAACAGATGGCCGTTGGGGCAGTAAAGTTCTCGAGTGGCGACCACGCACCGGAAAGCGCAGGCCTCCCACTCGGACCTTGTGAAGGTCGCATTAAGCCGCTGGATGCGGGCAGCGCAGAACCAGTCGTCGTGGAGATCCTTGGGGGAGGCCTATATCCAGCAGTGGACGTCCTTCGGCTGATATGATGATGATGATTTCTTATCAATTGAAACCATACATTTTGAAACCATATCCAGGAAACAATTTAACCTTAAAGAAGAAAGTTTTTAACTATCGCTTATCCCGAGCACGACGCATAGTCGACAACGCATTTGGAATTTTATTTGGTCGGTTTCGTACCTATTCCTGTCAAACCAGACAAAGTGGAGAGGTGGTAAAAGCTTGCTGTCCCCTACAAAATTCGTTAAGAAAAACAAAGAGTAATGTGAATGCACCAACGGTAGAATGGCCGCATCATTCATGGAAGTTGGAGAGAGGTACCTTCAGAAGGACTGGTTGATTTACCTAGGACTTTCCAGAACCATTCACCTGGTGACGCGCGCCAGATTCGCGACAATTACGCCTATTATTTCATCAACGATGGTTTAGTTTTAGTTAGTTGGCAGAGAAGAATGATACATTAATAAATTAATAACCATGTTAAAAAAAACTTACCTTATTTTTGAGTTATTCTTAATTCCGCAATATGTACTTACTGATTATTTTGCTTCGTTCAATAAATCAAACCATTTCAAATTTGGTTTGTAAATATCAGTGATGCCCGAACCAGATTTTTTTGAATTTTTAACTTTTTGCAGTTCTTGAGAGTATGTAGACCTTAAACTTTTTATTTTCGACTCCACTTCTTAAAACCCAAAATTAGGAATTTGCATCTATACCACGATTTTGTTTATTGCTTCTTGTTTAGCTTGTTTATTTCTATAATTTTGACTCCGGAAATTCCATAACACCTCGTGACGTAAATATACTCTTCAACAAATTTAACTTAATTTTTATGGACTGTTAGTGAATTGGATTTTTTCTGTAAACTGACATTCGTCTGAATAAATGAATTGAATTGAAATTGTGGTACTCGTATTCTCTGTCCACTTTGACATGATGTTAGGCTATTTAACACGCTTTTATTAGCTTCACTTGTAACCAACTATGTAAGAAAATCTTGGAAAATTGGGCAATGTGCGCGGTGCGGGTACTTATTCAAAAATAGATTCGATTCTATTCTACTTGTCAACTTATCTACTGAATTATGCCTAGTTTACACGTATTAAGTAGCGAAGTAATCAAGTTAATTTTAAAATAATAGTAAGTTAATTATAAGTGTTCGAGCGTTTACACGTGTAAAGTGAATACGTAGTAAGTGATTTAGTAGTTAAACTAAATTTTAAGTTAAAATTTAGTTAACTATAGCGATTACAAGTACTAAATAATCATTTAGTAGCGGGCCACGCCCACCGTGGCATGCGCGCGGTGCGGGGGGAGAGGCTACTTGTTCGAAAAATAGATTCGATTCTATTCATCGATATACATGTAATTCTATTCTACTTGTCAACTTATCTACTAAATCATTAACTTAGTTTACACGTATTATGTACCGAAGTAATCAAGTTAATTTTAAAATAATAGTAAGTTAATTATAAGTGGTCAAGCGTTTACACGTGTAAAGTGAATAAGTAGTTAATAGTTAAACTTAATTTTAAGTTAATATTTAGTTGATTATAGCGTTCACACGTACTTAATGATAATTAAGTAGCAGGCCACGCCCACGTGGCGTGGGAGGGGAGGTTACTTATTCCAAAAATAGATTCGATTCTTTTCTACTTGTCAACTTATCTACTAAATCATTAACTTACAACTTATGAGTTACCAGCTCTTTAGCAATTGTTTACACACATTAATTTATTTAAAATTTAGTTAAAATTGAGTTAACTACTTCGCTAATAAATACGTGTAAACTACGCACGACAGCGATACCTACTACACAGTACACACTCGTGTCGAATTCACCACGTTTCCGGGTTCCCTACATTCATTTATATCCGTATCTGTGTAGGTACATTTAATTGAAGAAAATCATTGTTAATTAGTGAATTAAACGAAAAGGTAGAAGTCTGATCATCGTAATTCAGGTATTATTTTTGAAATTCGACAATGGTAGAATCTTCTGGCTACGATCGATGCCCCTGACGATATAATATTCGTTTTATTTCTGTTTCCTCACACGTGTTCTAAGAAACGACGAAACGATACGAAGAAAGAAATTACTGTTAATTACCTACTGTTGGATGATTAAATCATTGATCATAAATACAAACGTTATTGTCGCCTGAGGGACCGAACTTGACCGAAGTACTTCTCGAATATATTCGAGAAGTATACTTCGGTCCATGATAAATGGATCGGAAGATGAATAAAAAACGAAATGATGACTCCCACGGCCCATTCCTGCTTCGTCCAATATAATATTATGTAAGCTGTTTCACCTTCACCGATACGTACTTAATACACACACTAACTACCTACTTATTAAATGCAGTTCTAGGTCTAGGAAGATGTTCCTAGTAAGACCCCTGGGTCCTGGAAAGGCCGACCATTATTTTTGATCGACCTCACTAAGTTTACGAGAGTTTTAATATGGGTACCTTCTCAAACTATAAAAAGTGAAACAAAACAATAAATTCCTTCTTGCGTAGTAAAACAAAATTATCATACTAAATCAATGCACATTGCAGAATAAAAATATCAGAAAGACGCCCCATAAATTTTCATACATTTTTGCTTCCCCGGCCGGCAGCCGGGCCGGGGCCGGTGCCTGTGCCGTGCCGGCTAGTGGAAAAATGCTCAATGCCTGCAATTTTCGAACAACCGGACTTACAGGATCAGTAATGGCGCGCCCACCACACGCACCTAATACTATTGTAGGCACGTGTACGTACGTAACATTCGTCCTCCCGGCATAGTATATTGTATATTGTACTTTGCTCCCGGTCTGCTCCCCGCTCCGCAATCTCGAGGCTCGACCGACCGCGCCGCTCGCCATAGTGCCACAGACAGATTACTAAATAGTTACATAGTGCGCCGCGGCCGCGAATGACGATTGACGACTTTCAACTTTTCGAGTCAACTTATCTGCGTTCTCACTCGCTCGGTCTCGGTTCCACTTATAACTGCGTAATGATCAGGGCTGCCAGATGTACGGTTTAAGTTGTACTCTTTCTTACGATATACTCTATTAGGATGACTTTTAATTAGTTCTTGATAACAAAGGATATGCATGTACTCGTGATTACAAACAACTTTCCCTAAGAAACTATATGTCAAATATGAAAAAAAAAATTTGGTCCTTCATACATTTTTGTCCATTTGATAACTTGTTATGTACTACCGAGGACCTAAAATTTTTTTTCTGATTCGACATACGCCGTGAAATTTTAATCATTTTGTTCCCGTGGAGTAGAGCTTAGGTGAAAGCAGTACAATCGATTCGTAAAGTCAGTTGGAATTTTAAATGATAAATAAAGAAAATAAAAAAGTGAAAAAGCTATCCCAAAAAGTGAGTTGAAATCGTAGTAGCAACTAGCGAGCGCCCCACAAGCAACGGCGCGGCGTCGGCCCTTTCAAAGCGCGTCGTCGGCTTCCTCAAATCTTCCCTTACTTACTTACTTACTTAATTTTGATAAGAAAATGTAGGTACATAATTAAGTAAGCCGTATTTAAAATAACAATAATTATGTAGTTAATCAAAATACAAAGGTACTTTACCACAGATGAGATACTAGTTACTTGCACTTTACTGTTAGACACTACGCACTCAAAGCACAGATGAGATACTAGTTACTTCGTCTCAAAGTCTCCATGCACTACAAATACCAGCACTTACTTACACTTCGCGATATCTTAGTAATTGTTCAAAGTGCTGGCCATTTCGATGAATGCACATTCGAGCTTTGCGAACTAGATTTTCTTTTAGTTTTATCAACGTGTCTCTGTCTCTTTTAATCGCATAAAGTTCAATCATGGCAAGATACTCCACATTGGAGAAACTGTGTGGTCGACTCATAATCGGTACAAACTCTCGCGTAGGTAAAACACGTGCAACATGTATCGCTCGCGTCGGTCAACTGAGCTGGCGAGCATCTGGGCGGCGAGGCGAGAACGTGCCGGCTGTGCCAGCTGTAGAGCGCTATTACTGGTTCTCACAGCTTCGAGTTTATTTAATTTTTATTATAAAAAAAAAGTTTAAATTAAGTTTCTAAATTTTTTAAACCCTATAAATCGACAGTACCACTGATACATAGTCGCTACGCTTCGGGAACAAAATGATTAAAATTTCACGGTGTATAGTTTCTTTGGGAAAGTTGTTTGTAATCACGAGTACATTCATATCCTTTGCTATCAAGAACTAATTTAAGGTCACCCTATATATACAGGCTTTTACCCTAAGGGGGTCCACAAATTAAGCATGCATAAATATTTTTATTAATTCAATTTTTAAATTACAATTTCATATTATTATTATTTTTTTATCAATCAATGTACCGCTTTAATTTGTAAATTGTTAATTTTTTATTTTGTGGAATGAAAATAAAGCTATTTTATTTTATTATTATTATATATACAGTATTACAATATGGCGTATAGTAGCGGAACGCCTTTGATGTCGCACGATGCGCCACCGGCGTAGGTACTAGCCCATACTAGCCTGTAGTCAGCCTGGTAAACTCTACTACTCTACTATACTAGCCGCGCTCAGTTTGACTTCGTCATTTTCTTAAACTTGTCTTTTTTCTAAATTGTCACTTTCCTAACTCGTCACCTTTTTAACTGATCTCGTTTTCAAACTTGACACTTTCCTAACTCGTCACCTTTTTAACTCGCCTTTTCCTGCTACCCATGGGGGGGAGCCTCGCTTCGCGAGGCTCTTTGACTGTATAATCAATCAAACTTGACCGAACCTAATATCGCTCGCTTCGCTCGCTCATTTACAGTTTTTTTTACTAAGTTTTGTCTTAAAAAACTGTAAATGAGCGAGCGAAGATTTATGAATCTAAATCCTTTAACGACGTAAATTCAGTCATTATAGTATTATATACCGTAAAACTTACGGTTCCAGAAGCGAGTGCGATACAGTGCCGCTTGCGGCACTATATACACTTCCTAAAAACTAATGCGAGTCCGTCCGGCCGTTCTATCCAACCGATTTACTTATTTTTTTAAATGAAAAGTATTCATGCACAGATTTGTCATCAAGCATTGGAAATCACATCTAGAATGTAATACGAGTCCGTCCGGCTGTTCTATCGAACCGAATTACTTTTTTTTGAAGTAAAACTTCTTTACGCATGCTTGACTTGGGGAGTAAGCTGGTGGATGCGTGACGAGAGCGTTACGCAAGTGTTATCGGGCGAGGCGAACGGAAGTTGAGAGGGATATATAAATTAGTAAAGATAGAAAGAGAGATACTATTTATATTTGTTTACTAACAATATCGGTTGCCAATGCAACAATATCGGTTGTCAAAACAATCAAAACAAACATATAAGATAAAAAGATTTGATCATTTTCAGAGGATAATAAAACTCTTTTCATAAACTGTATACCAGGTAATACCTCCATATGACAAAAAAGATTATTTTGATTATTAATTGATTATTTTCTGAAGATTAAGTATTTACTTTCATACATAAAGATGGAGCTATAGAAGTTTAGCTTCAGTCGTGTGGCCTAAAGCACACTCGTATATTTTTTTGTTTACCGAGTAGTTGTGCTTTCATTTAATGTAGGGAAGAAAACGAAAAGTGCTTGGAGGATGTATGAAAGCTAGGTGTGAACATTCAACGCGCACATACTCGCACACCGCGCAAAATCGATGTCAAGCCGCTTGCGGGTTGCCCACCGCGCTTTATCGGTGTACATAATAATAATGAAAAAATAAAAATGATGCGAAGCAGCACGGGTCCTCCTTGTTTATCGTTTATTTTAATCACTCACTGCTAGACGAAGTAGTCTCCTTCATTAATAATTAAAGACTGATTAAGATTCGTGCGATCTCAAATTCTGCGGTGCCGCGATTGATTTGACGCGAGCCGGCAGCGACGACGACGGCATTTTGATAATTGGTGCAGCTAATACATATATGGCAGTCTATACTAATAAAATTTCGGTAGATTTGTATGGGTATACAATAAAAATAAATAGATACGTACAAAAAAATTGTGTGTGTCAGCTCCGACGCACGACTGGAGTTTACTCGCGCTTGAAAAAAAACTATAACTCAGTTCATTTCTACTATTGAACACGACCTTTTTGGTATCGAAACTTTTTCATAACGCTGTCATTCATCGATAGATTTTACTCCTCACATTTTTCTCATACCGGGCCCCTTATATATGCAAATCGATTCTTAAGGAGTAAACTCCAAAAACATTTCCTATGTTTTGTATGGACGAACGAATTGATAGCTCCTTTTTTTACACACTCCCCAAAAAATAATTTGACAGCCCTGATGTTATAACCTTTATTCAATTCATTTTATTATTATTCTATTCATTCAAATTTCAATTCATTCATTCAGTTTAGTTTTAGTTGTTAAACAAGTGGTACGTGCTGACGGTTGATGCGCTGCGCTGCGCAGTCTTGTGAAGTTTTAAAGTTGTTTTGTGACCTTGTACTCTTGTACTTGCACAATCAAGTGATTACCACGTATTACCTTACATTATAGTGCAAGCATAAATAACCTCTAAAATGTCCGAGAACACACAGGACCACCAGGACGTACTGAAAGACGCGGCGGCGGCGGCGACGGCGGTGGCAGGCGGATCGCTATTTAGCACGTTTGATATCGTCATGCTCGTTGTATTACTGGGTGCCGCCGTGTGGTGGCTTTACAGTTCTAGAAAAGAAAACAAGAATGATGAACTTCTTCTGAGTAAATATTCCATACAGTAAGTATAGGTTTTTAATCAGATTACAGGTACATAGGTAAAGTATCACCCCTGACATGAGTTTTACCTTATTACAAAGCCTCCGTCGTCTGTCTGTCTGTCTGTCTGCCCGTCCGTCCGTCCGTCTGTCTGACTTTTAAAGGGCACTTTTGAATGGTAAAAGGAAGTTGGCTGAAATTTTCGCAGAAAACCTACGTGTTTGAACCTGATTTCAAATTTTACACATAGTAAAATTTGTGAGTAGTTGTGCTTTCATTTAATGTAGGAAAGTAAACAAAAAGTGCTTGGACAACTTTTCCCATCCACCCCATTGAGGGGGCAGATGGGACCAAGTCTTATCAAGGGGGATTTACTAACAATTAGGTAGTGAAAACTAAAAAAACCAGCCAGGTTATGTACCACCACAGCTCTGCTCTCCACATGAGAACTACAATTAATTTTACATAAAAGACATCAGAGAGCTGTAAAAGAAATTTATACAGTGCCCTATATTAAGGCCGTGGAGGCCCCAAATTAATTTTTCAAAGGAAAACTGTGCCGGATTTATAATTTTCTTCAGTCTATACCACTCAACTGCCCTGCCCCTCCTGTAATCACTTTTATTAACCTAGAAATATGTATAGGCAGATAGGTAGGCAGGTAGGTATTGAAAAGTCAAACTTTTTCAGTTCAGGTACACTTTCAGGTTTGATAAATTTTCACACTGCCCTGTGGCGGCCTCAGCTTAGTTTATGGATGGGGCTAGGTAACCAACATAGGTGATCTTTGTGTATATCTACACATTTTTTGGTAAGACACTAAAAGAAAGGCTGACAAAAACAGGACCCTGTGCTTAAGAAAATTAATTTTACTTAAAAGATGCACTAGAAAAGGGCCATGGAGATCCCGATATGATTGAATCACATATGAGGAGATCTGTAGGAGAACCAAAGTAACCGACATAACCCTCAAATCACTAAAATGAAGAGGCAGTGGGCGGGGCACATAGCTTGTAAAACAGATGGCCGTTGGGCCATTTAAATTCTCGAGTGGCAACCAGAAGAAGTAGCATAGGCAGGATTCCCATCCAGTGAACCGATAACCTTGTGAAAGTCACAGGAAGCCACTGCATGCAGACAGTGCAGGACCATTAATTGTGACAATCCTTTGGAGCGGTCTTTGTTTAGCAGTGTATGTCTTTCAGCTGATATGATGATGATGAATGAGCAAAATAAGTGCAAAATTAAAAAATTAAATTAAAATTAATTAAAATTAAAAATTATTTATTTGGAACTTAAACTAAGTGTACAAACTTCATGTGTACGATAGCAACTGCATTAGTCGAGGACTGTGTCGCAGTTACTAACGCCCACCTCCGGAAGAAAGAATAATATGACGTTCCTTAACAAGAAAAATGTAAAACAAAAAGACAATTTAAAAATAGTTCTTACAGATATGAAGTACAGTAGAAAAGTACAAAAATTTACTTAGCTACCTAAACCTAAAAGTACAATTAATGTGGAATCTCAGAAGTGTGTGCCTTTTCTTTATTGTGTCTGTGTGTGTGTGCGTGTGCGTGTGTGTGTGTGTTAGTGTGTGCATGTGTCAGTGTGTGTGTGTGTAGTGTGTGTGTTTAGTAAGCATTATATTTACAAACAATGACCTATTCTAAATTTATATAATTAACAAGTCTTCAGTCTCTTTAAAAGTAAGGGTTAGTAAATAATTTGTCAATTTGTTCTTAACTTCCGAAATTGATAGGGGGTAGATATTTAGAATTTTTTTGAGATTGTTATATAGGATTGGACTGAGAAAGTAAAAGTGTCGACTGGCCAAGGACAATCTTCGTGGTTCCATCTTGCAGACACTGTACTTTCTGCGTTTGTCTTTAATTAAGTTTATATCATAGGGAAGAGAACGATGTTTACGTAGTAAAACGTTTAAGATAAAGGTTTGCCTAACAGTAAGAACCTTACAGAAATTGTATAGTTCTTTAGTAGGAAAACGAATAGGCCTAAAAGACATTACTTTTAGTATAGCTCTTTGGGCTCGTTCTACACGTAGGAAATGAGTCTTACATGAACCACCCCATACAATAACACAGTAGGAGAGGATTGAGTAGGCAAGAGCAAAGTATACTGTCCTTAATGTGGCAAAGTCTGCACTAGACCTTAATTTTTTGAAAACAAAGATTAATTTTCTTTTTTGAAAAAAAGTCTTGTTGTTGTAGAATTAATTTGAGACTTCCAGGATAATTGCTGTCGACTGTTATACCTAGGTACCTTATTGACTGAACTTGAGTTAATTTTATACAGTTGCAGGTTTGGTGTGACTTGCAACTATGTGCAGCTATTACAAAATCTTTTGGAGGCTGTGAAGAGATGTTACAGGAAAAGGCTATTACTTGGGTTTTTTCCAGATTTAAAGTTAAAAGGTTATTATGAAGCCATTCCGTTACATTGCGCATTGCTGATTCTGCAAAGGAACACGCTTCAGACCAAGATTTGCCATTTACAAGAATCACGGTATCGTCAGCATAAGTAATTATTTTAGAATTTGGTAATGTAAGTTTACAGAGTTCATTTACATAAACAAGGAAAAGAGTAGGTCCAAGGACACTACCTTGAGGAACACCGTAGCTTAAAGTTTCTTCAGCGCTAATGATATTATCTATAGTCACACACTGAACTCTATCGCTAAGGTAACTAGAGAAAAGATCCAAGGTCAAACCACGTATACCAAATATTTCCATCTTTTTCAGCAGGAGGGGAACAGAAACAGTGTCAAAAGCTTTAGATAGGTCAAGAAATATACCAACTGTTTTTTTTTTGTCATTTAAGTTTTTTAACCACAGTGCTGGTTAGTTCTAAAACTGCATCTTCAGTTGATTTGCCAGAGACAAACCCGTACTGATTTTCAGCTATTATGTTCTTTGAAGTAAGATATGAAAGTAACCTTTTGTTTATTATTTTTTCTAAAAGTTTTGATAAAGATGTAAGAACTGAAATGGGTCTATAGTTATTAACACTGCCTCTGGCACCCTTTTTATGAATAGGGGGTACGAAAGCCTTTTTGAATACCTTGGGGAATATTCCTGAGGTAAGTGAAAGATTAAAAACATGGCAAAAAATTGGAATTAGAACACCCAGCTTTTAGCAGTATCGTTGAAATACCATCCCAGCCAACTGCGCAGTTATCTTTTAAATTCATTAGGATACGCTCTATTTCATCATTATCAGTGTTCAGTAATACCATAGAATTTAGTTCACTTTCAGCTGATGAAGGCGTGTTAGTAGGAGGTTGACAATGTCTAGCTTCTACAATTTTTGAGGCCAGGTCATTTCCAATGTTCGCAAAGTACTGGTTTACTATATTAACAGAACTATAGGGGTCATCACACAGGGATAAAAGCTCATTAGGAGGAGATTTTTTTTTTTCGAGGTTGGTAATACTCTTGATAATTTTCCACGTGGCCCTGGGATTCCTAAAATGTGTCTGGAATTGCGAGCGTTCATAATCAAGTTTGAGTTTACGTAGTAAGTTATTGCAAAAATTTCTATAGCGCCGAAAAGTTGTGAGTAAGATTTCATTATTAGGATCTTTCTTACATTTGTGACTTAGCTTGTCACGATGACGAATACAACGTAATAGTCCCGATGTCATCCATGGTTTAAGTATTCTACGCCTACTAGGTACAGCAACTATGAAAGTATGTTTTTTTACAATGTTTGAGAGTGTAGATACTAATAAGGTAGCTGCATTTTCTGCATCGTGAATATTAAGAATGAAAGAAAAATCTGTTTTCTCTATTTCATCTATGCAGGCCTTATGGTTGACACGAGTGGACTTTTTTACTTTACTTTGTGCTTTATTCTTAAGGTTACAATAAAATACTATCGGAGAATGGTCAGTGAATTTAGAGTCTAAGACTAACGTAATAGCAGGCTTATTACTTTTTAAAAAGACATGATCAAGGCAGTTCTCATGTCTCGTTGGGAAAACATGAGCAGGGAGCATACCATGGGATACCGTTGTATCAAGAATAATATCAGAATTTGGATCAGTGTTACCAGGTAAGATATTTATATTTAAATCTCCAATTACAGCTAATGTTTGAAAAGCGGTCAGTGACGTCAGGATTTCGTCTAGGCTGTGTACAAAATTATCAACGTTCCTGTAAGACGGGGAGCGATATATAGCTACTAGAGCAGTTTGATTTGAAAATTTAAGAACAAGGCAATTTGCTTCAAAAAAACTTGGTTCATCGACACTACAGGATAAAGTGTTCTTGACGTAAGCGACAATACCGTCGTTTTGATTCATATTTGAAGATTTATAAGTATCATAACCAGGTAACGACGGTAGAAATGGGCACTTACTTAACCAGCACTCAGAGAGTACAAGGACATCAAACACAACATTAGTCCTGTGAATCAACATAACCATATTGTTGAAATTAACTTCATTACCTATACTTCTAATGTTGACGTGAAATATTTTTAAAGAGTTAGGTGAGTTAGTGAGATAATTAGTGCAATCCTCCGGAGAACATATAAAAGATTCAGAGACATTTATCTTTTCTAGTTCTAATACGATTAATGAGTTGTCATCCATTTAATAATTGTAATTTGCAACAGTTTTGTCGATAATATGAACTTGTCAGAGACAAAATAGATGGACCATACATTGAAAAAAGTAGGCTTGCCAGGAGGGTACAGAAATACGGTATATGATGATGACAGTGTGATAGGTAATGCGCCGTAGTCATGTTTGATAGTTTTATTTTTGTAAATAGTTTGACTCTTATGCTTACACGTTTAGTGAAGTATATGTGTAAGTAAGTGTGTGTATAATTGTGTTTCAGAGTAAGGAGTGTGTGTGCTGGATGTGAGTTTATATATAGTATTAGTTGTGTACACAGGGTGCAATGAGATATAGGAGATGATATATTACACCATAAAAAACTAATCCATATCAGATAAGCGCTAAGCACTAGTCACTTGTTTATCTTTAAGTTTACCAGGTCAGCTTCTTCTCTAATAAGGTGCAAGGGAGCACCTTCTTTCTCACGTAGGAAGATTTTTCCGTTTGAGACCCAGCAGTAGGAAAAGTTGTTTACTTTTGCAAAGTCCCTGGCAAGAAAGAAAACTCTTTTCATTTTTTGTGACAGGTTCTCCGAGATAAAGACGGGTTTGGAGGGTCCAGGTATCTTTAAGCGGTCTGTTGTCAGCCTGTTGTGTTGTTTATTACATTTTCGATACAGACGAATTATTTTTTCTTTCAGAAGGACACTGGTGAAGTCCACAATGATGGTTCTATTACTAGGGTCCTTAGAGTCCATTCGGAAAATGTCCTTGACCTCGTTAGATGGGATTGGTATACCTAGGTAACTACCGATCGAGCCTATTGTTATCAATAAGTTATCTTTAGTTTCAGACTTTTCAACTGGAATGTTTCTAACTTCTAAACAGGTTGATCTTGTGATACGCTCAAATTTATCCAGTCTTTCCTCCAATGTTTTAATATACTCCATTCCTGTTCCAAATTATCAACTTTATCTTTGAGTGATTCATAATCCTGGGACAGGAATGCAACTGAGTTTTGGATGTCCGAATTCTGTTTTTTAATCTCTTCTACGGCTGTGAAAATTTGCTCCATTTTTTGTTCCTGCTTTTCCTTGAAATCCAAAAATAGTTCCTTCATATCAGACATGAAGCTTGTCATTTTGTCATCTGTACTCTCAGTGCGTCTGCGCTTTGGGTAGCGCAACGTATTAATAGGTGAAGACATGTCGATGTCAGAGAATTTATTAGTTACACACACATCAGTTTCCGACGAGCAATGTCGTAGGCCCTGTGCGGTAATCGGAGCAAAGGGTAGCTGTTGAGATTCTGGTGTTTGAGTAATGGGCTTCGTGGAGTCATGCGTTTGGTCGGTGTTGTGGTTGTGGTGCCGTATCGCGTCGCCGTCAGAAACCGTAGCAGCCTGAAGCACAGTCGTCAGCGGGGGCGTGGACTGCGCGCCGGCGGCAGAGCTTGCGGCGGCGGCCTTCCCTGCAGCGATCGCAGCGAGCGAAGGAGGTGTGCGATTCAATGGCAATGGTAAAATGTTTTTGTTTTTGCAGGACAAAATGACTTTACTTGAAGTATATTGTAAAGGGTCCAATGCAACTGTTCAGTAACTACTGAAATATTAATGATAAATTTTCATTTTTTATATATTTACATATATTCTTTTTATATATTTTTTTTAAATATATTTTTCTTGGTAAGCCCGCTTCCATCTTCGGCAGCGTCGTCAATTACTGAATAAAAAAAATATTACAGTTTTTTTTATATTACTTTTTTAGCAATATGTGATTGACATTTAAAAAGTGTACAAAGTGAAATTAAAATTATTTTCTTTTGCTTATCACAAGAATGAACTGTATAGGTACAATACAGTATAAATACAAGGGCAAAAATCCTTGATTTTATAAAAAAAAGTGTTGGAGTGTAATTGTTTCTTGTTTTTAATCAGCTAACTTAGATTGGATAATATATTTTTCTATTTTTTCATTGTCGATTAATTCATTTCTTTGGTTTTAATGCCTACATCACAGATGAGATTCTAGTAAAGTTATGCCCTATATTTCCGATTTCTGTGGTTAAAATAGTGTAATGAGTTACTTGTAATTGTTTCCTGCACACACACTGATGATTTATTGGATCAAAGATTAATATCATAAACCATTAATTTTGACAATATATCTGAATAATCTGAATATTTGAATATTCTGTCTGAATATTTAAAGGAAAAATGAGTGGAAAAGGTTTTTATGACGACCGGTCCTGCACTGCCCGCATCCAGCAGCTTTCTGCGATACGTCTTCCGGTGCGCGGTCGCCACTCGCGATCTTTACTGCCCCAAAAGCCATCTGTTCTACAAGCTATGTAAGCTACTGCCATTTAAGTTAAGCGATTCTGTGAGCTATGTTGGTTACCTTGGTTCTATGGATCTCCTCATTTCTGATTCAATTGCTTAGGGAAACTCCGAGCATAGCTGGCTCCATCATCCTTTGGGTGACCTTGAGCCTTCTTATAAGACCCATAGTAAAAACTATTTCTTAGTTCCATATGTCATCACTAGCAACACACACTGGTTAAAGACCTTAGTCTGGAGACACTGCGGTATTTGGGATGTGGAGACATTGCGAAGCTTCCCTAATGCTGTCCAGCCGAGTTGGATTCATTATCATTTTCTTTCTTGAAGTTGGATTGGACAGTTTGTCTCAAGTCAACAACTTTGAGTGTAGTCTCCAACCTTCAGAGGAGGTACTCCGTCAATTGCAGACTGATTTTAAAATTATTATTTTTTGGATAGAATATACTTCAAGGTTGTTCTCATATAATTCTTATCAAAATCAGTTTGACAAAAACATCAAAATGTAACAAAATTTTGGTTGTTGTGATTGAAGTCAGTTATTTATTTTTAACATCTTAATTATGTACTGATCTTGCAGTAGTACTGTCTCTTTATCATACATTACATAAAATTTTACGTATTTGCAAAACTAACCCTTCCATCCCAATAATCAAAAACAAGTTTTGATTTGTATTATTTTTTTCTTTATTATGAATGCCGTTTCCAGCTGCTGCCGGTACAAATCTCAGTCTACTTATAAATTGAAAACAAGAAGTTGTTTTATGAAAAGATCTGTTTATTTATGATCAGATAAGAGAAATGTATGTCCCCATGTCACTGTCTTTTTCAAAAAACATCTTGAGATATTGGTCTAAAGTAATAATATATACATTATATATTATTATATATGTTTATACATTATATGTGTTTATTTAAACCATAAGAAAAATGTATGCCCTTATATCACTGTCTTTTCAAAAAACATATGTACTGACTAAAATATAATGGTCTGAAGTAATAAATTATGTGTTTATTTACGACCCTTATATCTCAGCATATATAAGTTTTTGGAAAAAGACAGGGACATATGGACAGATTTCTCTTAACGGATTGTACCATATCATATCTTTTTATAATACAACTTCTTGTTTTCAATTATCAGTAGACTATATTTGTACGAACGCTATCCGGCAATGGTTTTGTTTTTCAATACACCTGTACAAGATATATTTTTTTTTATAAAAGGGTCCATCTTTGTGACCTAAGGATCAACCCTGTCAAAGGAAGTCTGGTTCACGAAACACCATATTTTGCATGTACAACTGCCAATATTAGTCAATTTTGATGATTTTCAGAGTTACGTACCAATAGGCTGTATCCTTTAATTAAACCATAATAACAGGTAGCCAGTTGAAATTTTCACAGAATATATTATATGTTATTTATTTGATAAGGATTTATGTAGTATAGTAACAAATAATTATGAATACAAAGAGTAAAAAATTAAATTCCCAGTACAATTAACATTTTTTTTGTTTTTGCTCTATTGTAAAAACAGTAATACACAAAAAGCTTGAAACTTGGTGTGATTATAGTACTGATCCTAAAGTGAAACGACAAATATAATAAAGGCGGGTCAAGTGCGCTAAGTAGTCCAAATTGAATTAAAATCAATGTTAAAGCCACGCTGTGCTGTGTGCTGTGCATACTCTCTCGCGAAGCCTGCACCGTCTGCACCGCCTGCACCGTCTGCACCGCCTGCACCGTGTGCACCGTCTGCACGTCGTAGTCGCAGTCGGGCAAACGCAATCAACAATAAACATTACACTTACTTAGTAGCAAAGAATAAAGCTAGGTGAAATGAATACTACAAATAATTAGGGTTTGTATGGGATACCTTCACATTTCTCCTGAAATAATGTAGTATTTAGTGCAGCGGGCCTTATTAAGTCCTAATTATTCACAAAGTTTCATTAAAATCGTTAGAGCCATTTTTGAGAAAAAGTAACAAACAACCATGTATGGGATGTACTTTATTTTTCTTGGATTTTTCAAAAAGTTATATACTTACATTTATAGTAACATACTGAGTTTCATTGAAACCGTTAGAGCCAATTTTGAGTAAAAAAATAATAAGTGATTTCTTACTACGGTGGCCACCCTAAAAATCAAGATAGGAAAAGTTTGAAAAAAATACCTGAACATATGAAAATAATATTGCCTTAACCCGAATTTCATCCAAGCCATCTAGTAGTTTGGGAACTAGGGCACCAGACGGACGTACAGGCACACACACATTTTATTTTTTTTGTTTTTGAGACTATTAGCACAGCTATTAGTGTAGGGACAATTGATCCCCATCACACTCTCAACTTCGATTTTTTTTGCCATCACAATACCTTCTTCACTCCTTTGTCACTCGAAAGTCAAAATCATTGATTCCGAGTGATGTATTATGTTTGATTTGATAGGTCTTATTGTTGTAGTGGGGAGAGTGGGGAGTGGATGTGGGACGAGGTGTGTGGGACAGAACTGTCAGGGCGCGAGTCCGACTCGTGCTTGGCCAGTTGTTGTAATAGTCAGGCAGGCACTAGGCACAGGCAGGTAGATTAACAGAAATATATAAACGTCAAAGAAAAATAGTTTCCTTTCAATCCAAATGTTATCTCGAATACCAAGAAACTATTGTGTTGGGTGTAGCATATCGCGCCCCTTCTATATTATATAACTTACCTGTATCTTTTTGCTTATACCAATGAGAATATAAACCTACCAACATCCACTCGTTTGAAAGTGTGGAGGGAAATTGTTTGATGAAGTGACATTTCTATTTCAGGCCAGCGGGATCAATACAAGTCACTGAAAATTCTTTTATAAAAAAATTGCAATCTTCTGGTAGAAGTTTAGTGGTCTTCTATGGCTCTCAAACGGGGACTGGTGAAGAGTTTGCTGGTCGGCTGGCCAAAGAAGGCATAAGATACAAGTTAAAGGGAATGGTGGCTGACCCTGAGGAATGTGAAATGGTTAGTGAATTTCATCGACCACCTTCAAAAAAGGAGGAGGTTCTCAATTCGACTGTATGTTTTTTGTTACGCGACATCTTTGCAGATTGTGAACAGATTTTTTATTTTATAATTCAATAGGATATTCTGCCAGGTTGGTCCCGTGCAAATTTTATCAAAATAATTGGTTTAGTAGAAAATTTACAAAAGCACTAAAATAGTAATACAAAATTTTACTATATGTATTAGTAAGTCAGTTTTTAGTTTATAGAATAATTGTATAAAGTTTATACTATAAACCTTTTAAAAAGCGATTGTACCAAACTGCTTGTTAACATGTGAAGGTTCAAAAATTTGTAGGCATGGTTTGTCTGAAATCTTAATATGTTATGTCTAATCTTATATACCTAGTCGGGTCATAAGTTCTGTCAAAACCTTATTATTTAAAATTTTCGAATACTGGCTAGATGAACTTCACCAATTTTAAAAATAGAATGTATGCGCATGCCGAAAATAAAAAAGACAGTCATTTTCATTCATTTTCAAATATGGAGTGGTCGAGCAAAGAAGATAGAGTAGCGGTTATCGCGTTGCACCGCTGTGGTTACGCGCCAAAAGAGATTTTCAATATTCTACAAGAATTGAAAATAACCCTACGATTTGTTTATCGCACTATCAAACGATTCACTGAAGATTCAAGATTCGAAGATCGTAAGAGGACCGGCCGACCTCGTACAGTTAGGACACCCGCGATCATCAAAGCAGTGAAGGCGCGAATTCAACGAAATTCTGTTCGTAAACAAAAAATCTTAGATCTTCAGATGGGCCTAAGTAGAACCGCGTTCAAAAGAGTGATAAATGAAGACTTGGCACTACGAGCTTATCGTAAGAAGACCGGACCGGCCCACAGCAGTGAAGAAGCCAGCACACGTATTCCGAGGGTTCAACGAGGACATTATCCTTCGTCACTCATGGTTTGGCTTGAAGTCTCTTATTCAGGCTTAACTGAGTTATTTTTCTGTGAAAAAAGTGTAAAAACCAGTGCCGAGGTGTACCAAAATACCGTCCTAACAAACATAGTAGAACCTGTTTCTCAAACAATGTTCATAAACAGACATTGGATATTCCACAGGACTCTGCACCAGCTCATAGGGCATGAAGCACGCAAAACTGGTTGACCGCCCGTGGAATTGACTTTGTCGTACATGAAGACTGGCCCTCTTCTAGTCCAGATTTAAACGTACTGGATTGCAAGATATGGCAACATTTTGAGGAGAAAGTCTGTGCTAAACCTCATCAGAATTTGGAATCTCTCCGGGCATTTTTGGCTAAAGCAGCGGCAGAAATAGATATGAATGTGGTGCGTGCTGCGATTGATGATTGGCCGCGTCGATTAAGGGCATGTATTCAAAATAGGGGAGGGCATTTTGAATAATGTAAATAAAATTTTATTGTAAATAAAATTACTGTTCATTTCATATATAATTTCTATATAATTATCAAGAAGTGTATCATTAATTTTATAAAAAGTTTTTGACAGAACTTATGACCTGACTAAGTATCTATACAGGGTGCGAAGGAGTATACCGACAGATTTTAACCATGGATTGCTGGTGGTATTATGAGTAAATAATGTTATATCAACATGGGTCTAAAACTGCCTTATTAACTTACTTAATTTCTGGAACAAAAAAATCAATTAACGATAGTAATCCCTTCTGAACGAAACCTTAGTCTAAAGAGTGAAAAAGAAAACTTCACACTTCACGAACGACTCCGACAACAATAAACGAGTGAAGTCAACGTCAGTATGATACTTTGAGGCAACAAACGTCAGTGTGTGATTACTTCATATTATTAGGGCGTGTTACCCTTGAGATTTTTTGAACTTGTGAATTATTTAAAAAATTAATATCTCGAAAATTAGGCTTTACTGGCCCATGTTTATATTACTTTTTTTTGTCTAAATAGGCATTAGAATCTTTGGTTAAAATCTGTCGGTATACTCCTTCCCATCCTGTATATATAAAAGAAAGTCGTGTTAGTTACACCATCTATAACTCAAGAATGACTGGACCCATTTTTATGATTTTTGTGTTTTTGCATTTGTCTTCGTCGGGAATAGGATAATAATACCTACAAATGATTACTCTGAGGATAATAAGTATTAAAATATAATTTAAAAAATTACTAGAAAAAAAATGGTTTTAGGGTAGAGTAGTGTAGTTTAGTGTAGGTGTAGTGTAGTTAGGGTAGTGTAGTGTAGGTTAGGGTAGTGTAGTATAGTTTAGGGTAGAGTAGTGTAGTGTATGTGGGGCAGGGTAGGGTAGGGGAGGTTAGTGTAGGGTAGGGTAGTGTAGGGTATGGTAGGGTAGTGTAGTGTAAGGTGGAACGTAGTTCGACGGGACAGCTCGTATATATAAAATAAAGTCGTGTTAGTTACACCATTTAAACCTCAAGAACGGCTGAACCAATTTTTATGATTTTTGTGTTTTTGCATTTGTCTTCGTCGGGAATAGGATAATAAGTATTAAAATATAATTAAAAAAATATCGGTCAAAAAATAATTGGTTTTAGGGTAGTGTAGGGTAGGGTAGAGTAGAGTAGTGTAGTGTAGGGTAGGGTAGGGTAGTGTAGTGTAAGGTGGAACGAAGTTTGCCGGGACAACTAGTATGTTATAAAACTTATCTACTTGTCGATAACCAAAGATAGATAAATTATAATGATGAAGTCATGATATGTATCTACAATTTTAGGAAGAGCTAATAAAACTTAAGGATATACCGAATTCATTGGCTATATTCTGTGTGGCGACATATGGCGAGGGAGATCCCACAGACAACGCTATGGAGTTTTATGAATGGTTGAAGAATGGGGAGCCCGACTTGACTGGACTAAACTATGCGGTAAGTACTCACATTACTATTATTATACCTGTTTAAGGGCCTGAGCGCACTACACACTTTCAGTCGGCTGATAGTTTGTGTAGTAGGTCACTCGATAAGTATTGAGATGAAGAAAAACTATTATTTATTTATTTATTATAAGGGTTCTTAAAATACGAGTGTAGCATGCAAGACCAAATTATGTGCAGTTTCATACACTACTTTATCTAATCTCATACAGTGGGATTGAATCAACTAAAATACAAAGATCAAAGTTAAGAGTGAGAAAAAAAGCCCACTGTACCTACAACAAAACGTGTCATAGCGCTGAATCCCAGCGCATCACCGTGCTTGCACTGAAGCGGACGGTGTCACAGACAGGTAAAAACAATGCTTTCACTGATCTCGAGACATTTTTAAACAACAATGAAAATTTTCCACGAAATTCAGTATCTACAACAAAATTCAATGAAGAACCAACACATCACCGCGCATGCGTTAAACACAGACAACTACAAATTGGAATGAAAACTTTTTCTATTGCTTTAAAAATGGCGCATGTGCGTTCCAATAAAAAAAATGATATGGAACTTCGTTGGTGATATTATCTCTTTGGTTTAACTTGTATCGTAATGGAAAAAAAATACATTATAACATTATTTCTCTAACAAAATAATGTTTTTTAAAAAAAAATACGGTATTGTGCTTATAAAGTATGCCAATATAAACTCGTTTTGAAGTTGTTAATGCGAAATTTACGATATGAGAGTAGATAAAAGATATTAACACTATTTATTTTACATTTTTTCAAAATTATCTCCGCCATTATCTATACAAAGTTCCTTTCGTCAAACTAAACCAACTTTGAAAACAGTTTTGCCAGTCTGCCAACGTTTCAAGGTCTTTGGAGTTTTGTCGGTAACTTTCCCTCTAAAAAAACCCATACTGGCGAATGTCTTTTTACTTTTCGGATCACATTGATAGATCCATGTTTCGTCACCTGTGAAGATTTACGAAACACGTCTCGATGTACCGTCGCATTTCACGGCACCAATCCACACGATCCTGTTTTTCAGTATCGGAGGGCAAACGCGGAGTCCGACAACAACAGCTTTCTCACTCCAAGATGTTGATGTAAAATTATGTTAACGCTCCCCGAACTAATGCCTAGAATCTTCTCGATGTCCGTGTACTCGTATATGTACTTAATTCGTGAATCTTCAGCACCAACACTTCCCTCGTCCACGGTTTCTGCAGTTTGGGGGCGACCGCTTCTGTGGTTATCTTCAAGGTTCGTTTTACCACTTTTAAATTCACTGAACCATCTAAAAACTGTTGCCCGAGAAGGAGCGTAGTCCCCTAGTGCTGATTGTAATCGTTGTTAACTTAGTTGTTCAGTTAGACCAAATTTAAAGTCATAAAACATCATAGAACGCAAATGTTCGCCGTTAAGCTCTATCGTTTCAAAGAAAAATCGCGGGAATAGTCGTTGTAAAATGACATATTATTGTATGTTTAAAAAAATGAGCGAATCAGCTATGTATTTGTGTTCTATTTTTAATTAAATTTACTTTTTAATAACATATACAACTGGTGCGTTCCATTTTTAAATTTCGAGCATCTCAAAACTTTTCGAGTGAACTACGTAGTTTGTATTGTAACACAAGCAGTATAAAGCTATATAGGGTTCTTTTCAAATTGTGAATGAGGTTATCTTGGAGGAATAAAAAAAAGACGTGTGGCACTCGGGGAGTGCCGCGGTAAAGCTATTGCATATAGCATTTTTTATCAACTTAAGCAATTATAATTATTTATTTATTTTTTATTTATGCAGTATTTGCCAGTACCTACCATATAATATAGTCCTTGGGGCGCGGGATGTTTATTTAGAAACTCACTACGAAGCGCATGCGGTTCTTTTTTCAAATTTGGCGCGAAAACAAGTAACACATACATACAATAATATACCTATATAATACACTGTGGTCGGGGATAGGTAAAATTTTTCGTTTAACGCACTTCGGGTATCATCGCGTGACATAGTAGTTTGATTTTACTCCCATATATTTGAATGGCCTTATATATGAAAATCGATTCTTAAGGAGTAAACTCCAATAACCATAACTTAAATTTACATAACTTCACTTAGAAAAATCAACATGGAAAACATTAATGTTCGTTTTTACGAGCTGATGAACTTGATAGCACACACCAGGAAGAAAATAAATCAAATAAATCACGAACTACCATGAAACAAATATGTCACATCTGTTACCGATAATTTAATCATTTCAGTCATTCAAAAGTAAGATTTCTCAATTTCCTTTGTATTTTTTGTTCTGTAAAAAATACTATTGTTAACAGAGATATGCTATATATAAGGGGAGGTAGGTAGGTTACGTGCATCCTGAAAGTGAAGCAAAAAAAAAGATGCCAATTGGCATCTCTTTTCATAGTAGCATTCGGTAGGTACCTATTATAATGTGTGTGTAAATGGATTCGATTTTCAAATATGGTTTGTTAGTGCATAACCCATCTATGGTAACAAATCTCTGATTGTTAACAGAGAATTGTTACCTCCCCTTATATATAGCATATCTCTGATTATTAAATAATTGTTTTCTCAGATTTTTTTCTACCTAGAAAAAGTTTTTGTTTGACATGCGGTATAAAATTTAAGATCGATAAAAGCGACATCTAGTTAGCATCTTAGAACCTGCGTGTAGTGAGCTCAGGCCCAACTGCGTGGTAATAAGTTCGGAACCAGTGCGATAAGATCAGTTTATTGTCGTCCGCTACAAATGATTACTCTGAGGTCGTCCGTCATTTTCATAGAAAACAGCATATTATAAGAACAACTTCTTATTCTTGTGAAGCAAGAGCTAATTAATTTTTTGAACGATATCCTTAGAAGTATTCCGAAAATCGAAGTAAGGGGATAAAACTTGAACAAGTGTGGTTACACCTCAGATAATGCTCTGTGGTACCAAGGTAATCTGTTAATAATGTCATACATGACAATTGATATGTCGTATGTCGTATTCGTTCGAGGTTATGTTTGTCCAACCAACTGGCCCATTAAATACCTATACTTTTGTTGTTAGTGTGTGGAAAACGTACAATTAAAAGTAAAAAATGTACAATTTGTTTGTTCAAAGTGTAGTATTAGTAAAACGTAGTTGCTCATCAGAAGTAGTTTATGTATTGTACCTATTTAAAACCAGTTGTTGAAGCACAACAGCTAATAAACATACATGTTATCAGTGCCAAGAAAATGTGATGTAATGTGGACCACCACTTTAATGAAAATGAGTAATCTTATAAGATATCTGCCCCGTTATTTAACAGAGTTAACATACCAGAAACGTATATTTCCGTCATTTCTCAAATTTAAAATTATGGTATGAATCATGGATAATTGGATATGCAGGATGACTGGTACATAGCTGCAAACCTTTGTTGATTCTGCTCATGAAACTGAACAACTTTCTTTAAGTAACCTCTTCTCAATTCACTAAAAATATTTTGGGACTTCCCATACTAATTGAAACTATCAGCTGATGTTCTATAGGAAGACCACATTGTTTCGCTAATTGAGTATAGGTTCTTCAGGTAAAATTGTTCAGTTTCACGAGCTAAGTAAGAGGTTTTCTTTTCCTTCTTCTTTGTTCCCTCACTGCTAAGGATCGTGACCACATATGATTTTCCACTGGATGCGGTTCCGAGCCAGGTGGACTGCACGGTGCAAATTGCCCCTCACTATGATCTTCACAGTATCGGGCCATCTCACTGGTGTTCGTCCTCTTGTACGTTTCCCCTCCATCTGTCCTAAAATTATCTTCCTCTTTAGATCCATGCTAAGGTAAGAGGTTTACAGTTAATTATCAGTCACCCTCTATTAACTATGAAAATACTTATGGATAATTTTTATGTTGATTATGAAATAGTTCAAACTGCATTATCTGTGTTTTGATATGTTCTCTCTTTTTTTAAGGTGTTTGGATTAGGAAACAAAACTTACGAACACTACAATGCAGTGGCTATTTACATAGACAAAAGATTGGAGGAACTCGGAGCTACTCGTGTTTATGAACTTGGTCTTGGTGACGACGATGCTAAGTAAGGACACTTATGTTTATTTATCTGTAATAATATTAAATAGTAAAATGTGGATGCTTACATTAACAATTAGACAAAAACCAGCCAAGTGCAAGTAATCTCTCTTTACCTGGTGTGGAACTCTAAAAACTATGTTTGACAGTTGGCGCCATTCAAAGCTATCAGATCTCGCACTTTGAGGTAGGTAGTTTACTCTTAGCCAACTTCATTGTATCTATTGCCTAAATAAATAAAAAACAACACAACAAATTCACAAAATCAATTGTAATCGGGAACTCAAATGTAATTCATATGAAAAGTATCCTGTACCCAAATCTGTACCACTTTACAACTTTCTCGAAACATGATATTTAAAAGTGCTGACAGGTGAAAGTCTACCATTTCCATGTGATTTTATTCGAGGATATCGATTTCAGCTTTGCTGATCTACGAGCTCATGTATGTATGAGCATTTGTATTTAATTATTTTTACCTCAGGTAGTCAAAATAGAAACCCCGATAATTTTGCCATGTCCAAGTGTTTGTTGTTGGCATGTCATTGCCGTTTTACTTAAATACTTTTATGTGGTGTCGTGTACATTGTCGTTGCCACTTGGGGGGGTAAATTAGAAATTTTTCAAAATGTATTGTGTGAAATGGCTTGTTGTGAAAATTTTAAATATCTTTTTTTTATAATTTTTAGATAAATAGTTTTGAAGTTATTTAACCCAGCGTGCATGATGTGGAAAAAATGTGACAGGGTGGGAAATACCTATAATTTAATGTACCATAATTACGTTCTTTTTTTTTTGTTGATTTTATTTTGTAGAATAATTAATTAATAGTCAATGAAATTAAATGAAATTTCTTAATTGTTTTCTTATTATTACTTATTCAAGTTTTTCTTATTGTAATCAGCCATTGTACCATATAAAAAATAAATTATAAATAGCATTTCTTCTACATAGCAAAAGCCAGTTCTCCATCCATTGCGTTGGGGAATCTTGGTAAGCTCGATTCCATCTTCGGCATCATCATCACTTACCATCAGGTAAGATGATGCCAAGGGCTTATCAATTGTGGATAAAAATAAAATAAATACATCTTCCAGTGCGTGGTTATTTACTACCCCAACGGTGGCTATGTGCCCCGGGCACGTAGCTCGTAGAACAGATGGCTGTTCCCCAACAGGCTTACCAATTAGGAATTTCAAAAAAAGTTACTCAAATGACTAGTATAAAATACCGTATTATAGAAACAACATTTTAGAGCTTTTGAAAAATTAATATATCAAAAATATCGTTCTTTATAATGTAAAGCAACTTAAACCTAAAAGATAATGAGGTCCTCCTCGTTATAAAACTTATTGTAATTTCGATTTTTTTTTATTTTATTTCAAAAATTATTTAACAAATAACAAATTGATGTAATTTAATCATTAAAAAGAACAAAGAATTAATAGTCTTAAAAAAACAGTAAAATTCATCATTACATAAAGATACATCAAAAATGAGGCAGGGTATGGCATACCTGGGATTGGTTTGCACTTAATTATCCCAGCCGGACTTTGCATAGGGAACAGCTTCCCCTGCAAAAACAGAGGCTTGAAGGGGACATTTAAATTGAAGTACAAGTTTAACTTGAGGAATGTAAATCGCCACCCCAGTACCGTCCTAATCTGAAATCTTCAGTAATCTCCCAACAGTTAGCGAGTATGCTGTTAAAAACGGAATTAGCGCCAGGTTCGTTCTTATATATGCCAATGTCCAACACTACTCGTACATCCGGCTTTTAGGATGTGTAGGTGCCTGAGAAACAGGGTACGACAGACTTTTAATCTGATAAAACTCTTTAATTTTAGGATGGGGTTTATGGGACCAATAACCTTTTGTGGAAACTTTTGCAGAAAGAGACTCTAGCTTAGACAAAAGGGGGTGGGAAGAGAACTGGGTAGTTTTGAACAGGAATGTGTCAGCAAAAATACTGTCTTCGTAGTTCTAAAGGAGGATCAACACATTCTACTTGCAGGGCATTTTTTGGAGAACAGTTCATTGCCCCTAGGATAAGATGCAAGCATTTGGCTTGCGTTGAATTTAGCTTTTCTAAAGCAGATTTATTATAAGGTTTAAGTAAGAATGTATCATAGTCAAAATGGCTCTGAACTAAAGCATTATATAATCATTTCTGACAGTATGGATGAGACCCCACCAAACCCCTCACAGGACACATATAACATTAATATTCTGTTCGCATTTTCGTATTACATAGTTAAAATACGGAACGCAACAAGCAATAAAAAGAGGTTTATTAGATTTGATAAAAATTTGACTAATAATTTAGGTTTGTATATGGGAGGTACCTTACTCAGATTTTTTTCTGTAATAAATAATGAACTACTCAGTTTAAGCAAAATCGGTTTAGTAGTTTTAGCATGAAAAACCGGCCAAATGCGGCCAAGATCACACAAAAAGGGTCCCGCACCAAAACTTTAACTACCAACAGAAGAAGACTCTCAATACATTTTTGCGCTAGGGTCTACTTATTCTAGAAATAGAAATTTCATTTTTCTTGTGGGAACGGAAAGACTTTAGATTTTCCTTTAATTTATGCAGTTTTAGACTTTATGAAGTCCTAGTTATTCACAAAGTTTAATTTGAATCCTTAGAGCCATTTTTGAGAAAAAGTAACATGGATTTTTATGGGAGGTACATTATTCCGATTTTTCCCGGAATAACGAACTACAGTGCATAGTAGGCTATATAAAGTTATAGTACTGTACAGAGTTTCATTTAAATCGTGAGAGCCATTTATGAGAAAAAAATTTAAGGGTTTTTTTTTACTACGGTGGCAACTATAAAATTATGAAAAAAACGTATAGAGATATATAAATAATATTGCCCTAACCCAAATTTTACCTAAATCCGTCCAGAAGTTTTGGAACTAGAGCACCGAAAGGATGCACAGACACAAATACTACCCACACATTGTTTTAGACTGTTAGCAAAGATTGAAAAATAATACTTTAAAAAGTACTGTAAGTGTAAGACAAGCAATCTCCATCAAAATCTGAACTTTCTGATTTTTTGCCATCATAATACCTTCTTCACTACTTCTACCGTCCGCTCCTCAGTCACTCAAAACTAAAAAGGGAAGTGTGAGTGGTACTCGCGCGACGAAGCCCGAACTAAATAACTGAAAAATGTATGTCGCTCTCGTTGATGGATTTCATTTGATTGAAATGAATAGGTACCATTGTTGTGCTCGAGTGGAAAGTGTGGGGGCACAGAACCCTCGGCCCCACTTGGCCGGTTTTATTGTTTTTTTTATGACTACGGAAGCTTACTTAGCGCGGGTTGCGACACGCCCTTGACTGATTTTTGTTTTATCACAATGAGAAGTTATTAATGTTATCTTGTAATAGGCGAGCAGCTTATTGCTGATTGATAGCTTATCTGTGTTGGTGTATTAAAAAAAGACCAAGTACCACTAACGAAACACACTGCACTGGCTTTCAACTAGTTTGTAATGCAACTATGTATTTATGTACCTGTCCTAGTTTGGGGCCCGATGACCGTGTGTGATTTGTCACTAAAAATAACAAAATTTATTAGAATGACTGTGTAATTTTTAGCATTGAAGATGATTTCATCACATGGAAAGACAAATTCTGGCCAGCCGTGTGTGAGAAGTTCAATATCGAAAGTACAGGCGAGGAGGAGCTGGTGCGACAGTTCAGCCTGGTGCGGCACGCGCCCGGCGACGTGCCCCCCAACAATGTGTTCACAGGAGAGATCGCGCGCTTACATTCCCTGCAAGTCCAGAGGCCGTAAGTGTATCTGCATCATCATCGTGTCAGTCAAACGACGTCCACTGCTGGACATAGCCCTTCTTCAAGGATATCCACAACAAACGGTTCTGCGCTGCCGCCACTTTGCTGCCCCAAGTGTAGCGATTATACCCACAACAAACGGTTCTGCGCTGCCGCCACTTTGCTGCCCCAAGTGTAGCGATTATATCCACAACAAACGGTTCTGCGCTGCCGCCACTTTGCTGCCCCAAGTGTAGCGATTATATCCACAACAAACGGTTCTGCGCTGCCGCCGCTTTGCTGCCCCAAGTGTAGCGATTATATCCACAACAAACCGTTCTGCGCTGCCGCCACTTTGCTGCCCCAAGTGTAGCGATTATATCCACAACAAACGGTTTTGCGCTGCCGCCACTTTGCTGCCCCAAGTGTAGCGATTATATCCACAACAAACGGTTCTGCGCTGCCGCCACTTTGCTGCCCCAAGTGTAGCGATTATATCCACAACAAACGGTTCTGCGCTGCCGCCACTTTGCTGCCCCAAGTGTAGCGATTATATCCACAACAAACGGTTCTGCGCTGCCGCCACTTTGCTGCCCCAAGTGTAGCGATTATATCCACAACAAACGGTTCTGCGCTGCCGCCGCTTTGCTGCCCCAAGTGTAGCGATTATATCCACAACAAACGGTTCTGCGCTGCCGCCACTTTGCTGCCCCAAGTGTAGCGATTATATCCACAACAAACGGTTCTGCGCTGCCGCCACTTTGCTGCCCCAAGTGTAGCGATTATATCCACAACAAACGGTTCTGCGCTGCCGCCACTTTGCTGCCCCAAGTGTAGCGATTATATCCACAACAAACGGTTCTGCGCTGCCGCCACTTTGCTGCCCCAAGTGTAGCGATTATATCCACAACAAACGGTCCTGTGCTGCCGCCGCTTTGCTGCCCCAAGTGTAGCGATTCTGTGAGCTATGGCGGCTACTTTGATATTAAACAGAACAGAAGTAGACCTTATGGTCATGTATCATTGGCCCTAGAACTTCTCAACCACGAGTATAACCACATTAGTTAGTCTGCCAGAACTAAATGTGAAGGAACTTGATTGTATGTAGCCTACTGTTTTCAAATTTAAATTATATTCAAGATTCAAGATATTTATTCAAAATAGGTGCAAATTACACTCTTTCTGATAGTCATAAAATAATGATTACATAGTTTCATTTGTAAAAAATCAAGAAATAAACAATCATTAGTGAATTACGTCAAACTACAATCCGTGATATAAAAAAAATAATGTGTTTAGAACATGAAAACAATATGACACCAGAAGTTATAGGTACATCAAAATTATTGAATGTCATGAACGCCTTTGACAATAGTAGGCCAGTTCACACGGACAGCACCCGGTCACGAGTATAACGCGAGAGTCAGCCATCGCTCCTCTCAACCATATTAGAGGGAAAGGAACAACCCGGCTCCCGATGCGCCACCATCCTGTGGCGTCCATATTGTGGACATCTTGCTATTTTAATGTGTTTAAGTACATGTTTCAAACATAATTACTTTTTTTCAGACCCTATGATGCCAAAAATCCATTTTTAGCTCAAATTAAAGTCAATAGAGAACTACACAAAGGAGGAGATAGATCTTGCCTTCACGTGGAATTCGACATTTCTGATTCAAAAATGAGATATGAAGCTGGTAAGTATTGTTTAACAATTAGAAGTTCTATTTTATTGCCCGACTGCCTCAGAAGGAGGGCAATGTTCTCGAGTGCATGTGTGTAGAGTTGTACTCGTATGTTCCGTGCTGCAGCCTGAGCGGCTTGAAGGATTTGAACTTATGAGGTGTCGTTAGATTCGTCTTGACAGCGCGAGTGACACTGGGTATATCAAAATTATTAAAAGTTAAAATGGCAGATTTTTGACGCCAAATGCTGTCTTCAAAAATTTATATTCTTCAAAACCTATCGAGTGTGGTATCAAAATAAAGGATTTTTTTAAAGGATTATAAAAATATATAAGGTCGAACAAAATTAGCTGAAACTGTTTTAACTGGTGCTTCTACCCATGAAACTGAACAACTTTCCCCATGGAACCCATAGTCAAATCGCAAAAAAAAAATTGGCTCTCCCATACTAACTCGATCAGCGGATCAGCCGACTTAGTATATAGGAAGTTCAAAAGTTGTTATTGAGATTTGCCTATGGGTTTCATAGGGAAAGTTGTTTAGTTTAATGGGTAGAAACACCAGTTAAAATAGTTTCAGCTAATTTTGTTAGACCTTATATATAACATATATATGTTAAATGTAATTTGGATTGGGAAATACTAAATAATGTAAATTATTTGTGAAAGAGAGACATAACAATAGAGAGCTTGAGTGTTACATCCTCGGCTGCATCGGCACTTACCATCAGGTGAGGTGCAGCCAAACGCACTCAAATTTTTAGCCTTTAACTGTGGACATCATTTTTTTGTCACACTAGTATGGACACGCGGCCTCCCAGACCGCCATGTTTGAAGGTCAAAATTATGTAAAAATACTTATTTTATCAATGTTTTTATTATTTATACATCTAAAGGGGGTACTAAACTCAATTAATTTAATACATTTAATCAATGTTTATTTATTTTCTTAGAAATCTTAAGCTTTTTAACAATTTAAGGCACTTTTCAGTCTAAAGTTACCTGAGATCACTTATAGGAACAAAACCTTACAAGACTGAAATATTTTTGAAAAATCAACATAACTTTCTTTAAATCTAATGTATACTCAACACTAAAAACAAAAAGACAACTCTGTAACTTGAAACATAAAAATTCTGACAGGCAGTGAATATGTCCAAAATTATTGGCAATCTTTGCACAGGGGCGTAGAACACTGCAAGCATGTTGCTTGTTGGCAACTGATACATGTATAGTTAGGCTTCCTTTTCAGCTTAGGTGGACAGAGCCTACAAGTCCTTCGCTTTGATGTACCCACTTCATGAGTAGAAGGTTCTTCAGGAAGCATGTCTTTTCCCAGAACTCGCTTTATGGTCAGGTTCAACTCTTTCGAGAGATTCGAATTTATTATGCGTCTTTGCATGTGTGGAACGACCAGGGTTCGAGCTAGTTTCTTTACAAAATCTCCTCTTTCCATTTCTTTGGCCTGATTCAGGTTGTAAAGAACGTAAGCATTTACGGCAGATAAGGCAAGAACTCTATAGAATATCACCATAGGCCACCTTCTTGTTCGGCGACTGCTTGAGTAGATTGAACATTTTTTGTCTGTTTCATCCACGCCACCTTTGGTTGAGTTGTAGTACTGTATTATTTCAGGCTTTTGGGACTGTTCGTCAACAGTTTTACTGTGATGCATTGAAGATATCAATACAACAGCTTTGTTCTTTTTCGGGACGTAGGAAATCAGAGTTTTGTCTTTCGTGAAACCAAACAAAGTAGAACCAGCTTCTCTAGACTTTTGTGGCTGAAACTGTTTTGGTATCTCCCGCTTGTTCTTTTTCATGGTACCAACATAAGTTAGTTTTTTTTTAGCCAATTCATCTACTAGCTCGACAGATGAAAACCAGTTGTCTGCGGTTACGTTGCGGTTGGTTCCTTGAATGGGCTTCGTCAAACGAAGAACGCACTGAGTAGGAATAAGAAACTTTTTCTCGTCCGTTGACGACTCAATCCCATCAGAGCCTTTTCCGGAATATATGTATCCATTGTAAAAATAGAAAGTCTCAGAGTCAACTAAAGCGCGCACAATGAGTCCATACTTTCCTGGTTTCTTTGGCATGTACGAAATCATATGGCTTCTTCCACGAAACTTCACCAGCATCTCGTCAACAGTGGCACATTCTCCGACTTGATATATTTTTTGGGAATTAGTGACAAACTTCTCAAAAATAAAAGAAATCGCTGCCAGTTTATCATTCATTTGTCTTTCCAAACGATCAGCTGGATTGTCAAATCGCAGACATCGCAGAAGAACCATAAAATTTGGTTTCAGACATACAGCATCTGAATATTTCACAGCCTGTACCATCGTTAGCAAATATGTAACTCGCGTTTTGATGATTCGATTTCAGGACGGCAGAATAGTATAGTAGTCCCAAAAATGCGTCCAGTTCTATCATATCCAAATTTTTTAATTCGGGTCTAGCTTGCCGTTTGAAATTTGCTTTGAATTCAGTGATTTTCAGATTGGTCCACGTCAGAATGGTCTGCCTCATTTCTTCATCAAAGAGTTTATTCCAAATACTGATTAGATCCTTTCTTTCGTCGATAGCCAAAAGTGATGTAGGTTTACATGTCACTATGTTATGCTGCGGAGTTCTGACCCTGTTAGAGGGTGGATTGGTAGCCCACTTAGACCGGTTTTTACCATAGTAATATTTAGGCCCTCGGTCTTGTCTTTGTATTTCTATAAGAGGTAAATCATCTTCCGAGCTGTAATCGTCTGGATTGTTACTCACAGTATCAGTATCACGTACTTGTACGTCATCGGAGTTACTTTCTTCTTCCAATTCTTGATCACTGTCATGATTGAGTATGAAATCTTCTTCAGTGACTATGCAATCTTCAATATCTTCCTCGTTATCCGACTCGTCTGACTCCAAAAGTAAGTTATTGACCTCATTTTCAAATGAAGGATCTTCTACCCTCAATATTTTGTTCGCACGCTGTTGCGGCGGCGGTGACCTTGCCACTTGTTTTGATGCAGGTGTATTTGTCAGACTTTTTTTTGACATTTTGAACCAAAATTACCTACAAACATAAACTCAATCTCAGATCTTTTGTATGGGAAACGGGGACACGCGGTCTCACAGGCCGCAGTCAAAACTTTGAATGAAATAACTCACCAAGTTTTCCGCCGGCAACACCACCTCTCGTCTCAGCAGTCGTTTCGCCACTAAAATCGAAGCTACTGAGCACCTCAAAAGCTAGGAGTGCGGGAAAGGGGGTAAACTCGAAAATAGTAAACACCGAGCGGCCTGTAGGACCGCGTGTCCACAGTTAAAGGTTAATAAAAAAAAGATACAGACACCTAATCTTACTTTCGTGGGAATTTATTAACGTGCAGATAGATTGATTGAAAACACTAAGAGGAAAAAAAAAATACAATGATATTTAATTATATATTAATTCACTATAAAATCAAAAAAAAAATAAAAAAATAATTAAAAAAACAAAAACCCGACTGTGTAAAAAGAGATCAATATGACCTATTCTGTCTCCAATCCGAAAGCCCTCAAGTACACCTTGTCTTAGTATCTTTATCTATACCTAGTCGGGTCATAAGTTCTGACAAAACCTTATTATTTAAAATTTTCGAATACTGGCTAGATGAATTCCACCAATTTTAAAAATAGAATAGAAAAAGAATAGAATAGAAAATGCTTTATTCACGAACCAACACAACTCGCAACAGATAAATAAAATATTTAAATTTCACCATACTAAGGAAAGTGTGTAAAAGATACAAAATTAAATAATTATAGCCAGGTGAGCTGTGCAGGCTCAGCGAAAAGGATCTGACTCAGCATATGTTGTGGATTACGATGTTCCACAACGCTGGTATTCTGCCAGATCCCATAAGGTGAGTGCGCACTTCACGAGGAAAAAGAAAACAAAAGATATCAGTTAGAGTAAAAACAAAATTTAAAAATAATTTTCGAAAAATTCAATAAAGTTTTAGGTACAAGCTTTTAATATTGCATTGTCACGCAATATACATAATCATGCATGCAAGATTTTAGCTTAACTGAAACTGGGAAGTGGGTCAATTTAACTTGCAAGATTTCACCCGAACAAACATAGTACATACATTGCAAGTTAATTAAAAGCTTGTAAAATAGATTAAAAACTAAAAAAAATGCAATAGCTTAAAAATTAAGAAATTAAGAAACTGACAAACTGACAGTAGGGGCAGTTGATTAATATAATGGTAACACAGATAGGCGCATACACACAACACAAGGCTATGCGGAATATTAGGTGGTAAGAGGCAACGTTCCTTATCCTGACTTCTGCAGAGTAAGCAGATGGGAACGATATTTGGTTTTGAAAGAAGCCTTAGATGAAGCAGTGCGCAGAGGTGGCGGGATATCATTCCAACATTTGCTAGCCAGAAACCGGAAGCTACCTCGAAACATAGAAGATCTGTGCTTGGGTGCTACAAAGACGTACGAACACATTCGCGCCGTATACCTATGCTGAGCATAACGCCATACAAGTTTTTTATATAAGTATTCAGGACGCCCCGTATTAATAATTCCAAAAAGAAGTGAAGCGAAGTGAAGATTAAGACGACCTTTCATTTTTAAAATATTACTATTATTTAAGTAAGGGTACGTACACAGGTACATGGGTACGTGGGGGAATATTAAAAATAAAACGAGCACACGCGTTCTGCACCCGCTGAATAAGACAGTGTGACCTTTGTAGAAGGCACGGGCCATACACAGTGATGCAGTAATTAAGTTTGGAAAGTATTAAACTTTCACATAGCATTTTGCGAAGATCGGTAGTGATAAATGATCTTATTCTGTACAAAACTTTGAGCCGAAAGAAACAGTTCCTTACCAACTCCACAACATGGTTCTCAAATCGTAGCTGACTATCCATCAAAAGCCCAAGGTTCCGTACTTGGTCTACCTGTTCAATGCGATTGTTACCGATAAAGATACCTAATGGTCCATGCGATGCAATCCTTGCGACTTGTTTTTTAGTTCCTATTACCATAAATTTGGACTTCGACGGATTAAGTATTAAGGAATTAGTCTGAGACCACTCATAAATACTATTTAGGTCTTCGTTTAGGTCTAATATGACGCTACTAACATTTGATGGATCAATAGGAATGTATACCTGCAGATCGTCTGCATATAAGTGAAAGTGACATTTACGGATACACTTGGTGATATCTGCGCTGTAAATAATAAACAATAGGGGCCCAAGAATGGAACCCTGTGGGACGCCACGATCAACAGGAAGCAATTTAGAAGTCAACGTATCGCCATTTGATTTACAAAGTACTACCTGCTGACTTCTACCACTAAGATAACTGTGGAACCATCTGACCGAAGCAATGTCGAAACCATAAAAAGAAAGCTTGGAAAGCAGTAGGGTTGAGTTGATTGAGTCGAATGCACGAGAAAAATCCAGCAAAGTTAGTATACTACTCTTACCTATATCAACGGAGGATAGTATATTGTCCACTACATCTAGGAGTGCAGTGGCTGTGCCACGGTTTTTACGAAATCCGGATTGAAGTTCGGGGAGAATGTGATTTGTTTCGCAGTACTTTACCACCTGATCATAAACAACTTTTTCGATAATCTTAGAGAGGTAAGGTAGTATGCTTATAGGGCGTAGGTCCTTGCAATCCTGTGGATCCGGTTTTTTTGGAATAGGACGCACTAAGGCCGTTTTCCACAAAGATGGAAAAGCTGATTGAACTATTGATGTGTTTACAATTGCGGTTATAACTTTAAGAGTTCTGGGTAGTGTCATAAGAATCATGTCTGAGTTAATAAGATCTGCTCCTTGTGCATTTGACTTTATAGCAAGTATGGTTTTAGCTACGATGGTTTCATTAACGGGCATAAAATTAAAAACAGATTCGGCAAACTTATGATGTTCGTAGAAGGACAGAGTGGATATGTCAACAGAGTTTTTGCCTGGAACATCCAGGAAAGTACTATTGATTGCATCTGGATCGTTAAAATGTTCAGGAACATCGTAATTATTTTTTAAGTCGGGCATTACTGTTGATTTTAGATTTTTCCACAAATACCTAGGCTTTGTTATGTGGTTGTTTATATGATGTTTAAAATATGCTACTTTCTCAGCGTAAAGGGAAGAATTCACCAAAAGTTTTAGATCCTTATAATAACATTTATGGGCTTCGGATTTTGTGTGGCGATAACGATTATGTGCATTGTTCCGTAGTTGCATCATGTATTTCACATTATTGGTCAGCCAAGGAAGCGGTCTGTCTTTAATAACGCGAGTCTGCAATGGCGCGTGTTTATCGAAAAGTGCAGTTATGCATTGGTTGAAAGAAAGAACCATACTGTCGATAGAAGAAATATTTGCAATGGCATCCCAATCAACAGCGTCAAGATCTACATTAAAATGTGATAAATTTATATCTTTTATAGGCCTATAGGTTATAACACGAGGGGGTATTTTAGGCTTCTTTATTTTAAATTCAGCCATCACCACAGCGTGACCACCAAGTTCTGGGATATGGTTTACATTAACACTTGACACAGCGATGTTGGATAAAATTACGTCAATAAGACTGGAACTGTGAGATGTAAAATGTGTAGGTTGTGTGACACAGTTTTTGAGATCAGAATAATATAAGAATTGCTTAAACCGACAAGACATACTGTCATCTTTTAATAAATTTATGTTAAAATCGCCCGCAAGAATTATATGGTCAAAATTACTGAAAGAGGTTAAAGAATCTGACAGAGAATCAAAGAAAGAGTCCACATTGACCCAATGGGGACGGTATGCGGTTCCGATCAGCAATCTAGTGGAATTGACATTAACGGAAATCCACATTTGTTCAACTTCTTTGTGTAAAATAGGATGCTCACACGAACGAATATTTAGGCCACGCTTAAAGTAAAATCCTACTCCACCTCCGCGTTTCTTACAAAGACCGGAGGGCCGAGGGATATGTCTAAAACGATACCCAGGCACAGTAGGGTTAGAGGCGTCCTGTATACTTTTTAACCATGTTTCATTAACAGCAAAAATATCTGGCTGTTGTTAAAATAGAACGTTTGCGCATGCCGAAAATAAAAAAGACATTCATTTTCAAATATGGAGTGGTCGAAGAAAGAAGATAGAAGATAGAGTAGCGGTTATCGCGTTGCACCGCTGTGGTTACGCGCCAAAAGAGATTTTCAATATTCTACAAAAATTGAAAATAACCCTACGATGTGCTTATCGCACTATCAAACGATTCACCGAAGATTCAAGCTTCGAAGATCGTAAGAGGACCGGCCGACCTCGTACAGTTAGGACACCCGCGATCATCAAAGCAGTGAAGGCGCGAATTCAACGAAATCCTGTTCGTAAACAAAAAATCTCAGCTCTTCAGATGGGCCCAAGCAGCACCACGGTCAAAAGAGTGATAAATGAAGACTTGGGACTACGAGCTTATCTTAAGAAGACCGGACATTTTTTGAACGAGCGTTTGAAAAAAATTGAATGGATAGATCCCGCGCTTTGTTACGGCGGTACGCGGGGAAAAATACCACGGAATTTTGTTTTCGGATGAAAAAAATTTTAACCTCGAAGAAAGTTATATTAAACAAAATGATAAAGTGTATGCCCACAGCAGTGAAGAAGCCAGCACGTGTATTCCGAGGGTTCAACGAGGACATTATCCTTCGTCACTCATGGTTTGGCTTTAAGTCTCATATTCAGGCTTAACTGAGGTTTTTTTCTGTGAAAAGGTGTAAAAATACCAAATACCGTCCTAAAAAACATAGTGGAACCTGTTTCTCAAACAATGTTCAAAAACAGACATTGGATATTCCAACAGGACTCTGCACCAGCTCTCTGGGCACGAAGCACGCAAAACTGGTTGACCGCCCGTGGAATTGACTTTATCGGACACGAAGACTGACCCTCTTCTAGTCCAGATTTAAACGCACTGGATTGCAAGATATGGAATTACTTGTCTCTTCAAGTCATTTGATTTAAATTATGTATTTCTGGAACCCACAAGAATAACAAAGACCTCTGCCACATGTATAGATAACATATTTTGTAATTGCTGTTATTTAAATAAAAAGGTTTTTAATTGTTTGAGGTCAGATCATAGCGGAGTAATGGCTAGATTTCCCGTAAGGATTTCTGCAGAACACATAAAAATTCAAACGAGACCGGTCACTGCTAGTCGAATAGAAAAGTTTAAAACAGTGCTAGATGAAAAACTGCCCATACCAGATTTTGATAATGAAGTGCAAGCCAACAGTTTTTACAATGATTTTTTTACAGTACTGGATAGGGAATTCCAAAGTATATGTAAGTCTAAATCCACAATCAGTAACATCAAATTTACATTCAGTGAATGGGCTACTTTAGGTATATACAAAAGTCGCCAAACTTTTTTTGACCTTTATTCCAAAAAAACTTACACTTTTGATGAGAACTTTACAAATTATGTGAAACAATATTCAAAAATTTTTAAGCAGGTTTTGCCACGTAGCAAAATCTAATTATCTGGCTAGAAAAATAAAATTGTCAGATAATAAAATAAAAACTGTTTGGAATATCATTAGCAAACAAACAGGTAAAGTCAAACCTCGCGACAAAGAATATGTTTTGCAAACAGATCAAGGTAAAATTAGTTCGAATACCAATACAATATTTTACAGAAAACAAACTACTGCATAACCAACAATTCGGTTTCACTAAAGGACGATCAACAACCGATGCAGGAGCACTCATTCGAAACATATATGATGCCTTCGAGGAATCGCAGAATGCAATTGGAGAGTTTTGTGATTTATCTAAGGCTTTTGATTGTGTTGAACACCAAACATTACTTATGAAATTAAAGCATTATGGTGTAGAGGAAGGGGCTCTCAGTCTTTTAAATTCGTATTTAGACAACAGAACACAAAAAGTACAAGTGAATGGCACGAACTCATCTGGATCTAAAGTGAAAATGGGTGTGCCCCAGGGTTCCATATTAGGGCCTTTTCTTTTCCTTGTTTCATTGTGTTGTTTGCGGATGATACATCTCTTATTTTTAAAGTGAATAGGAAAGAAAACGAAATTGACGAAGTAAACAACACTCTTTCAAAGATACTGAACTGGTTCACTGTGAACAACTTATTATTAAATGCCTAAACGAAATGTATAAAATTTTGTTTGCCAAATGTAAAAAAGGTCAATAATAGTGTAATATTAGACAGTAATAAATTAGAATTTGTAAATACCACGGTGTATTACTACTTATTACTATTACTTATTACTTATTACTTATTATTACTGGTATTACTTTGGATGTTTCACTTCAATGGGGACCACACATTGAAACTTTAGCGGGAATGACAAAGATATATTATGTTGATTCTATATCAAATACCATTACCTGAGACTGTAATCTGAATCATGACATTATTTGTAATATACAGTAATTTTTTATTGTTTTGACTATTTAAAAGTGTGTGTAAACACACCTATTTGAAATAAATTGTTTTGAATTTTGAATTTTTGAATTTTGGAGGAGAAAGTCTGCGCTAAACCTCATCAGGGCATTTTGAATAATGTAAATAAAATTGTATTGTAAATTATATTACCTTTAATTTCATAAATTATTTCTATATAATTATCAAAAAGTGTATCATTAATTTTATAAAAAGTTTTTGACAGAACTTATGACCTGACTAAGTATCCTAACTTAATATTATAAATGTGAAAATGTGTTTGTTTGTTACCTTTTCACGCTTCAACGCCTTGACCAATCTTAATGAAATTTGGCATGCAGGTAGCCTGTGCCACGCGGAAGGACAAGGGCTACTTTTTATCCCGTGAAAATAGCGTAGACCGATGCAGTTCCTGAGGGAACTCTTTTTTTGGTTAATTTCTTTAACATCGCAACGGAACAATCGATTGTGTGATGTTTTGCAGAGATGGTTGGGGGGGGGGGGGGGGGAATGACATGATTTACTCATAAGCATATCCTGACATAGTTCCCGAGGGATAAGGAGAAAATTTATGTCCACGCTCGCGACCCTCTAAGACAGTCAATAAACGATGTCCACGCGGGCGAAGCCGCAGGCAAAAGCTGGTGTATATATAAAAATGAATCTGTATTTTCCTTGGTCATCGCTAATTCTTTTTTTGTTGAGTTCGTTATTGTCAGGAGTAGGTTCTTATAGTAGGGTAGGGTAGTGTAAGGTGGTACGAAGTTCGCCGGGCCAGCTAGTATATAATAAAGTCATATTGCCTCCAACTGCATGAGATTGTGCAGGAGATGGTCTTTACTGCTTCTATTGGCGAGAGTGCGACTGTGAATGTTACTCACTGCAAAATAACTGTAGGGACAACTAGCCAATGGGCAGGGATCGGCTTAGGGTGTACTTGATGGGTGTCGGATTAGAGACAGATCAGGTCATCTTGTTTTCATCTTTTTAAAGTTCACTTTTTACGCAGTCGGGTTTTTTAATTTACTTTTTTATTGTAATTGGCAAGATTGTGTAAGCACACAGAGACTACTTTAAAAGGCAAACATGATCTAACAAACTACACTATTCTGAATGACATCATATCAGCTCATATACGACCCCACCGAGGGGCTCGAGCCTACCCTGAATTAAGGTTATCGGGCTTTAGTCGACCACGCGGGCCCAGTGCTGGTTGGTCGACTTCACACACAACCTTCGAGTTTCTTCACAGGCGAGGCGTAGGCACATTTCCTTACGACGTTTTTCCTTCACCGTAGAGAGTCGGATAAACGTTTTTCGAAAACACATTGGTACTTGGCAGGATTCGAACCACGACCTCCTCGACAGGAGGTAGCGGCCCTTATGTAATGGTTCTGAATTCGTCCTTGTATATTTATTAGTTTTATTCTTTTTTTTTCTTTTATTATATTATTGACTATTGACATTATTGACTAGTAAATGTTATCATCTTAGGAATTACGCTAGTAATAATTCTTCAATGTTAAGAGGGGAGGCGGGCACTGCTTTTTCCATACAAACGTTCTCGACAGTTTTCTCATTGACTTTCAACACTAAAGAAATGATTTTAATACATAAAATAAATATTAATTTCTTCTATGCTCCTATGTCTTCTTTTTTCAATAAATTTTTTTTTGAGCAACTGGAACCCTTCAAAAATGCTAGAAAAATACCTAATTTTTATCACCACTAAAGACGTCTAGAGTGGAGATTCAAAAAGTATTTACAATAAAAGCTAAACATAGGGGCCTAGCACTACTAATTATTATTCTATGTGAACAATTTCTTTAACATAGGTCTAATTCTGGAGGAGAAAATCGTCGAGAGCCAAACCTCGAATTTTGCAATTTTTAATCAAAGTATTCACCGGGAGCTGCAGTTGTCTTTATCGCACGGTATTTAGAGGCGGTTTAGTCACAGCGCAACAGCAACCGTTGTTTTAAATACCTATTTTCCAAATGTCTCTCAGCTAGCGTCCGCTTTTAAGAATTTATATTTTACTAGCTTTTTCCCGCGGCTCCGCCCGCGTGGACATCGTTTTTATGACTGTCTTTAAGGGTGTAAATTATGTCGTTTCCCACCTACTCAACCATCTCTGTGCAAAAATCGAGTATTTCTTTAGTTCCTTCAGAAACTGCATCAGATTGTGCTATTTTCCCGGAATTAAGAGTAGCCCATGTTCTTTCCCGTGAGACAGGCTTCCTGCATGCCAAATTTCATAAAGATTAGTCAAGGCGTTGAAGCATGAAAAGGTAACAAACAATCAAACACATTTTCACATTTTTAATATTACTAGCTTTTTCCCGCGGCTCCGCCCGCGTGGACATCGTTTTTATGACTGTCTTTAAGGGTGATTAGTAAATTAGGTCGTTTCCCACCTACTCGACCATCTCTGTGCAAAAAATCACAACAATCGAGTATTTTTTAGTTCCTTCAGGAACTGCATCAGATTATGCTATTTTCCCGGGATAAAAATTAGCCCATGTTCTTCCCCGTGAGACAGGCTACCTGCATGCCAAATTTCATAAAGATTAGTCAAGGCGTTGAAGCGTGAAAAGGTAACAAACAAACAAACAAACACATTTTCACATTTATAATATTAAGTAAGGATTAGTATTAGTAAGGATAAGCATGACATTGTAATTGTTTTTATTTGTTAGGTGACCACATCGCAGTTTATCCGATAAACGACAGCGGGCTGGTGGAGCGGCTGGGCGAGCTGGCGGGCGGCGAGCTGGACGAGATCTTCTCGCTGGTGAACACGGACCAGGAGAGCAGCAAGAAGCACCCCTTCCCCTGCCCCACCTCGTACCGCACCGCGCTCTCGCACTACGTGGAGATCACCGCGCTGCCGCGCACGCACATCCTGCGCGAGCTGGCCGAGTACTGCTCCGATGAACAGGTTGGTAATCCATCACATGTTGTGCCGATCGTACACTTGTGACAAAGTACATCAGTTTTCAAAGCTAAATAAAGCTCATTTATTTTAGGCACCTAGTGTATGTTAGTCTTTAAAGACATGGACCTCGGAGATCTTGTGACGACGTCATCCTTTTTTTATTTTTTATGTATTGTATATTTTTATTTATATGTTAAAACACATACAGTCACACGTAACCCGGGGTCACGGGGGTGGAAAAGTGTTACACAGAGACGTTGGGGTGGGTCTTACAGACCCGTTCATTAAATATCAATTATTCCAATACTTTATAAATAATAAATTTTATATGTATTAGTTTTTATTTTTTTAGGTATTTATGTAAATAAATAAAACATTATATTATGTTTTAATCATATTTATTATAGCTTTTAAAAAAGAACGACAAATATCAACAAAATGTTTCTCTGCTACTGAAATGTTATTATATTATTAATTAACAATCAGTTTTAATGTTTTAATGACACTTTTTTGTAGGAAACTAAATTATCTTTAGAGAAAAAAAAATCACTCCGAATCATCGAATCGAAAGAATACGTTGTCGTTCTGCCTCTACTCGATCCATTTTTTACTAAGTACCTACAAAAACACAAATAAAATACATTGAAACTTCAACAACAAAAAAACAAATTAATATAAAAAGATAAGTACATGGATAAAAAATTCGAGCGAGACCTACAGTACTCGCATATGATGTGTAACATGTGACAAAATACTTTATAAAAGGACGGCAAAGATACGGCAGACTAGGCTGTATGGTCATAGATACCTTTGCCTTTTCCGCGCTTTTAAAGCCTGAAAAAACGCGACTTCCTGTTACAATGGGACACATTTCCGTCCCATTTCACGAAATCACTCCCACAAATTGCAGGAAAGCGAGAGCAAAGATGTTACACATCAATAATTAAAATAATATCTATACAAAATGGCGCGAAATTGTTACACTAACTGCGGGGATGGGTCTCATATACCTTTTTTAATTGTGCGCACGTGTAACTCCCACTGTGGCTGTCGCACGACTAAACTGTTTCCTGCGACGCATAGAACAACTCCACAGATCCAGCTATTGAGAAGAACGGCAACGTCGCACGGTCGCACGGTCGCACGCATAGTGTAGTGACCGAACTAGAAGCGAAATAAAATGTGACGAGTCTCACAGACCCGACCCCCATGACGCCGGGTTAAAGTATGTTGCTTGAAATTTAGTAATTTAAGTACACCTGGATGTTCCAGCATTAGAGCACAATCATTTGTTATTTATAATTTGTAATTGTTGTTCGTAGTTTGTAGGTAATAAATATATCGACACATTTTTGAGCTAGATACTTCCGACTCGTAAAAGCAATTAATAAGCATTAGTTTAATTAAAAGTAATGCAGCTTTTTTATTTATTTTCGATCCGTTTTGTACAGGTGGACCATAAGTTTTTTCACTTTTCAAACTAAATTAAAATGAAAACTAAAGAACGGCAACGTAGCTTAAAAACTTATGGTCCACCCTGTATTATCTTCTTTTCAATTTGATTTGGTTATTAAGTTTTTCTAATTTTTGACTTCGCATGTCCTCGAGTCTTCATATTTCTTTTTTTTCTGATCTACTGTTTTTACATTATAACATTACTTTCTGGTGGTAAAAATCATATATTTATTTTAGTTAATTGGACCCTGACCCCTGCCCTCCATTTTGTTAAGCTTTTATTTATGTATGTTTGTTTAATTCAAATTTTGCAATCGATTTTAGAGCGACTTCCTGGGGTCCGATTGAGCTGAAATTTGGAATGAAGCCGTATTCCCGATGACAATTCATCCTTTTGATATTTTGAAGTTGATCTGATGATGATACTTGGTGGTGGAATCAAGGTCCTATAATCGTCTTACATTTTTTAATAGAATCGTAGGAAATACAACCTTTTTTAATTTGGAACCATGTATTTTTTAACAGTCATTTGAAAATTTGGCTTTTTGCGCATAACAACTCTTTTCAAATAAAAGCTTGTGCCTAAAAGCTTTTAGGTTTTTTTTATCGTACTGGCTTAAACGCGAGTCGGAGGACGCGTCGAGGCTGCAATCTCTTTTACCAGTTAACATATACCACACGTTTTGAATTGAAAGTAGCGCAGCGCCGACTCACAAATTCAAGACTAGCTGGTGCCCGCGACTTTAAACGCGTGGAGGTTCAGGTTTAGGTACCTAATGTACCTCTATGTAAGTCTGAGACACATTACTCTGTCAAATACTTCTGAAACACCTTTTAACAAATAGCACACGTTTTGAAGTCGAATTGCGCAGCCTTGACCAGCATATTCAGGACTAGCTGGTGCTCGCGATTTCATCGGCGTGGAGGTTTGGTTCCCTGTTAACACTATTTCTTGTACCTGCTATGTACGCGAGTCTTTATAGACACTTTATGTACTTTGGGCAAATACTTCTGCGACATCTTAATACATATCTACTACACGGTTTGATCGTTTTGAAGTCGAATTGCGCAGTCGACCGCTCGACCAAAGGAAAATCTAAGGATTCCTTTAGTTCCCTCGGGAGCCCCTCGGTTGGTACTACTCGTACCTATATAAACATTGGATACGTCCAGTACTCGCGCGCCCGCCGCCGCCGCCGCCGCCGCCGCCGCCGCCCAGTCCGACAGGGGATCAAAGTTATGTTTAGGAAAGTGCCATATTTGACACGCCTAGTCGTCTAATGTAACAGTGAATGTTTCATCTTAATATATTGAGCTATGCCAGAAAAATGGTCTTTCTGCTTTCCTGTGGGAATTTTTGAATTATCCGGGATAGATAAAAGTTAGAATGACGACTCGTGATACAAAGTATCATCACGCCAAATATCGCTAAAATCGGTGAAGTGTTTTTGCCCGTCGAAGCGTTTCATAAATTCAGTTTTTGTTATTCCTCTGAGAACCGTTCACTTTTCCGAGTTTTTTTTTCATAAAAATTTGAGTGCGTTTGACTACGACTGACTTCGTCATCTCACCTGATAGTAAGTGACAATGTAGTCGTGGATGGCACACGCAAACTCAAATAATGCCTATTCACTCTCGACTCGAAGATCCCCAAATTGCTAGAGTCGGGAAACACAGACGGCGCAAGGAGTTCCACTCCATCGCTGTCCGCATAGTAAATATGTAAGCGTAACGCTTCGTGCGTCATCATATCAGCCGAAAATCGTCCACTGCTAAAGATAGATAAAGGCCTCTCCCAAGGATTTCCACGACGACCCGCGATCTTCACCAGGTCGTCGGTCCACCGCGTAGGAGGACTGCCTACGCTACGTTTTCCGATGCGCGGTCGCCACTCGAGAACTTTACTGTCACATCGGCCATCTGTTCTACGAGCTATGTGTCCTGCCTACTGCCACCTCAGTTTAGCGATTCTGTCAGCTATGTCGGTTACTTTGGTTTTCCTGCGGATCTCTCGGTAAGAGACCATGTCTCGTATCTGTCTCGCTTCGTGCGTACAGCCTGAATATCAACAACAAAAGAGTGGAACCTCTCCCTGCGTCTCGTTGCCGAAGGTGGAATGGAGCGGGGAAATGAGGTCGTGCAGTTCTTGCGCACACTCCGAAATGAATTCGATAGAATACCCAAAGACAGGCAACTTTGCGGCGATGCTCAAGGCTTTGAAGATTGTTTATGACAAGCTCATTGTCGCCAATGCGTCTCCGGTCCAAGGTATCCAGCTGATTGCGGGCTGATCCATCCCATCATAGGTGAGAACAGTAATCCATACAAGATCGGACTTGTGCTTGATATAAAGAAAGAAGCTGTCCAGGTGTGTAGCACCGTCTCACCTTAGAGAGAATACCGAGCTTCATTGCAGCAAATTTTGCCTTGGACTCAATGCCTCGACCGAAATTGAGATTAGGTGTTAACTCCACGCTAAGAAGCTGAAGGTGGTCTGATACCTGAATGAATTCATTCCGGAAAGTAGGAGTCAAGTTCAGACTCTTTTTAGCGGAAGAGAGACACGCCTGTGTCTTAGAGGCTTTGAACCTTACGAGGTTGGAATCGCCCCAATCAGACACTGCCTGAAGCGCCTCTCTCAAAGACGACAGCGTCTCAGCGCCGTTCTCTAGTGCACTAGATAGGTACCTTTCCACAAACCGTACTATCGTCTGCATACACAATAACACCGAGTGTCAGCCGATCGTTTATATGTAGCAAGAATAGAGTAGCGGAAAGAACAGACCACTGCTGATACCTCAGGTACCAATGGAGGAGTAGCCATCGATGACTAACAATTAAAACATATTAAAGAGATTCAAATTATCTTAGCTGTTACTTCGGTAGTAAGGTATAATCTTATAAAATTTTCCTCCAATCGCTACAGCTGTTTTTGCGTTATGCGTGAACAAACAGAGATAGGCAGACAGACCACAGCGCAGGGATCTCTATTTAGACAGACAACAATAAAACGTTTATGTGTCGGAGACCTGGCAGATATGCCGCGGGGCCGTGGGGGATACCCCGCGGTTATTATAAAAAAAACAAGCAAAGACCGGACCCCGTTTCAGTTTTGATTATATGTATAGATTTTAGATAATACGAGTACGTATGAAGTCCATTTTGAGTGCACACCACCTGAGCTACGAGTGCATCACCTACTCTACTTGTAACATTACCTACTCGTGTTGTGGCTGGCGCGAGTAGCTTATCTACTCCCTTTCATTTTGTCATTGTCATGCTTAGTATTAATTAAGTCACACTGTTGATTACCTTGAAATAAATGAAATAATAATACATTTTTATCTCTTATAGAAATAAAAACTTGGAGAGACCGGTTTATCAGCTATGCTCAATTAGTGCCAAATGTTGTTACTATCACACAAATGTTCCCTTCAACATTCAGTTTGATAATAAGATAATGAAGAGATGTGTTATCTATCACATTATTAGAAGTACAAACACGTTTAACCTCTTAGCACAACAATAAGACATCCGAATATTTAAATGACAAAAATGTATGGGTGTTTCTTCTTCATTATAATTAATAGTAATAAAATGATGACCAACCTACGAATTGACGTGGAAATTATTTTAATAAACAATTTTATCTTAGCACTGACATGAGTGATGCATGCTCGCTTAAATGTTTGTTCGGATGGTGGCGCTTCGGGGGCCGGGTCGTTCCTTTCCCTCTAATATGCTTGATGGGATCGATGGTTGACTCTCGCGTTATACTCGTGACTGATTTTTTTTTATGTATAACTTTTCGTGTCATATTGTTTTCATGTTCTAATGACATAATCTGGTTTATATCAAGGATTGATTTCTGACGTTATTAACTAATTATTGTTTATATCTTGATTCTTCACAAATGACATTGTTATTATTATTTTATGACTATCAGAAAGATAGTAATTTGCAATGTAATTTTTTAACCGACTTCAACAAAGGAGGAGGTTCTATGTTCGACTGTATACTGTATATACTATATTTTTTAATGTATGTTTACCGATTTCTCCGTCAATTGTGGACCGATTTTCAAAATTCTTTTTTTGTTCGAAACAGTATACTCCCGAGGTGGTCCCATTGTCACCAAGTCAGGATCAGGCGACGGGATCACAGAGAAATCGAGGGCAACTCTCAAATTCAATAGGCACGTAATACAAGTTTCATGTATTTTCTAAAGCTATTAGGGTATATACGTCTGATAGTCATCATCTCATGTTGATCAGCTGATGATGGAAGATACAACTCTTTAAATATTATACGTAGATACATAAGTACGTAATACCGATAGTTATATTTGTCAGTAAGTCTGGATCTGATGATGGAATCCCAGGGATATCGAAGGCAACTCTCAAATTTTATAGGCTCGTATTACGTGTTTCATGTATTTTCTAAAGCTATTCAAGTTTTTGCGTCTGGTAGTCATCATCTCATGTTGATTAGCTGATGATGGAAGGTACAATTCCTTAACAATCAGGAGTTGGAGAATAATTCTTTCAATATTTAACTCAGATACGTAGGTACGTATAGACCGATAATTGTATTGTTTCAGATTATTCAGGTGAGCTGATGATGGAAGCCACAGGACTCTGTATCGCTTAATGAAACACATGCAATGTGATATGATGATTCCTATTGGCGAGTAGGTGATTGAGTTTAATTTTTTACATAGAATTACCACTAAAAATAAAAATAAAAGTGTAAAAAACCTAAAAACCGACTTCAAAAAGAAATTAACTCAAAAGAATGAAATAATATTTTTATAAACGAATACAAGAAATAAACCAACAAAACTTCGAAAAGGTTGTGTACAATGAAATTTATCCCTTTATAGCCGGTTGCATTCCCCTTGAACAACATGGATTCTTGCGTGGTCGTTCAACTAATACTAACCTCACCTTATTTTCTAAATTTATTCGTGAACATATGGAAAAAGGAAAACAGATTGACGTGGTCTACACGGACTTTGAAAAAGCATTTGACCGTGTAGACCATGTAATTTTGTTAGACAAACTGCAAAAATTAGGTATCCACGGAGACCTGCTTCGTTGAGTAAAATCATACCTCTCCAATAGAGTCCAGTAGTAGGTGGATGCCGATCTAATCTGGTACACATTCCTTCCGGCGTGCCCCAGGGATCCCACCTTGGACCCCTCTTTTATAACGCTTATTTATATGATATTTACGCTTTCCTATCTTACTCCAAGTTTTTAATGTATGCTGATGATACTAAAATATTTCTGTACATCAAAACTCCTGCTGATACTTTAATGCTTCAGCATGACCTAAATCAACTCGCCGAATACTATAGACTCAATCGCATATCTGTTAACATTAGTAAATGTCAAATTATCACTTTTGTACGCAATCAGCAACCAATTCTTAATAACTATAACATTAACGGAATGTCCCTTAATCGAGTGAACCTAATACGTGATCTTGGTGTATATTTCGATAGTAAATTTACGCTGAATCATCATATTAATACCACAACTAATAAAGCATTCAAATCTTTAGGCTTTATTTTGAGAATCTGCTCACAATTTCGTAACCGTGAGTGCATTAAAAATATATATATTGCTTATGTCCGAAGCGTTTTGGAATTTGGGTCATGTGTGTGGTCGCCCTGTTACGACAAATATGTGATCCAGATTGAAAAGATCCAAAAGCGCTTCACGAGATATCTTAACTTTAAAACCTTCTCATCTCCTTCATCCTATAATGATTCCTGTAATTATCACAAAATTTTGACATAAGCAAAAGACGGACTCTGCTTGATATGTCATTTCTATATGACATTATCAACTCTAATGTAGACTGTCCAGATTTAGTTTTTTCCGTTGGCTTGAATGTACCTCAGAAGCGCACACGTCACACCTGCATGCGAACTCTTCACACTCCCTTACGAAGAACGAACTATGGTCGTAGCGAAACAATTACTCGTTTAACTCACACATATAACCTTCATTTTAGTCATATTGATCTCTTTAATTACTCAAAAACTGCATTTAAACAACATGTAACTCGGAGCTTAACCGGCAACAACGAACAATTGCAATAAACTGGGTTTGTTTGATACTTACACCGTAATACACCATTGAGATTGTAAAACGCTTACGTTCTCTGACAACAGTCATGACATTTTCTTAATTATCTTATTAAAAATTAACTAAATTGGTTACCTGAATGTTAGTAATGTATCATACTATTGGTTTGCTTGTTGCCACATTTACGCCACAGCAGTGATTCATGTGGTAGCAGTCAAGCCTCTGGCCAGTCTGAGATCATGGCCGGATTGTTGTTGGCGCTGCCGCGTACTGCACAATTGGCAATAATATAGATTGATCGATAAATAAATTTTATTATTATTATTATAGTGCCTATTATAAGCGCGTGTCTTTGAGCATCACCGCACAGCAATACCGCGGCTGCCCCATTAGCACCATGAGTGCGTAAATCATTATTATTGTTAAATTATAGTTTAAGTTGGCAATGATCTGTTTAATTTATACTCTGGGGTAATCTGTTATTTGCTTTACTTTTACCACACTGTATCGTATCACAACTCTTTTATTGTAAGCTGTTGATTACCTATAATAAAATAAAAAAAAAAGAAATCAAAGGTAGGTACCAATCAAATTAGGGGCCTACAATTTTTTTTGGGGTCGGCGCCAGCGCAGCCGTCGGGTCTAAAACATTCGATAGGTACGAGTAAGTAGCTGTGTGCTGGCATCGATTTCAAAAAAAAATGTAGGCCCCTAATTTAATTCGTAAGTCGAGTTCATTAATATATGAGCATCACCAAGGCTTCAAATATAAATGTACATAGAAGGGTACTTATATATCTGAGCGGATCCATTAATCAAATATATATACACATATCACCTGTCATATTATTCTGAGCCAGCCTTTCAGTAATATCTAAACAACTGAAAACTAATAAACATCTGTACTAAAGAATTCCAATTTTATGTGAACAAGTAGGAGTTCATAAATATCTGAACAAACATAATACTTCGTATTTTAAAAATGGCAATCACCGAAAAGAGTACCGTACTGCCAAATGATACATTCGTCTCTTTCATTTTGAGTGTGACGTCATTACTGTTTGCTTGCGGCTTGTTACCCATTTTTGCTACTTTCGATTATCAACATTTGTGACTGGCCACTTTCCATTTTTTACCCGACTGCGCCAGAAGGAGGGTTATGTTTTTCGAGAGTATGTATGTATGTATGTATGTATAATTGTTTGGCACGCTCTGCAGCCTGAACGGCTGGATGGATTTTGGCTTGAGAGGTGTCGTTAGATTCGTATTTACTGTGAGAGTGACACTGGGTATATAAAAATAAAAAAACAAAATGGCGGATTTTTGGCGCCAAATTCAAATGTTTGGCACGCTCTGCAGCCAGAACGGCTCGATGGATTTTAGCTTGAGGGGTTTCGTTAGATACGTATTTACTGCGAGAGTGACACTGGGTATATCAAAATATAAAAAACAAAATAGCAGATTTTCCGGATAATTACAGCAAGCGGTATTTGTTGACGACCGCACAATACAAAAATTATCAACCAGGAGTTCGTATACGGATTTAACCATGTACGATTGATTTTCACGCACTTCGAGGACAAGGAAAAATTGAACGCAGGATGTTGCCCTTATTCCTAAGTTGGGCTATAACTGTCCACGAACTTCAGGGTACTACACTCGATTTGACACTTGTGAACCTCGGCTCACATATATTTGCTAAAAGTCAAGCATATGTAGCTCTTAGTCGAGTTAAAACATTAGCTGGACTGGTCATCTGTACACTTGATCCTAAAAAAACTTTTGAATCGGCCACACGATCAGAATTATTTTATAGAGCATCAACGTTTACTAGAATATTATTCTATCAACTGATAAGTTAATAATCTGCGTAATCTCAATGTGTGTCATGTGTATATAGGTTACTATACAAACTCATTCAATAATAAAACTAAAAAATGAATGAAATAAAAAACGGTAATTTAAAAAACTAAAAAACCCGACTGCGTTTCTGTGTAATTCGGAAATGAAAAACCCTAAAACAAGAAAGTCGTCATACCCGATTGCACTTAACTTAAGAAAAATTGTAGCAGTCGGGACCCATTCTAGAAAGTCAGCCGTCTAGTCAGTATATTGGAGTAATCTGGAATGTACTGTGTAATGTGTGCTCGCAATTCACTATGCCTTCATTTCTAGAATGGGTCCCGACTGCTACAATATTTCTTAAGTTAAGTGCAATCGGGTATGACGACTTTCTTGTTTTAGGGTTTTTCATTTCCGAATTACACAGAAACGCAGTCGGGTTTTTTAGTTTTTTAAATTACCATTTTTTATTAAATGATAGATAAGCTATTCCATTCTTGAAGTCATATCCTATTGTCAACCACATAGAATTCGTGATTCGTATGCGTTGCATTGAATTGATAATCCACCAATATTAAGATATTATTGAGTTTACTTGGAAGATGTAAATATTTACTAAGAAGACATTCCCTTTTTTTATAATGCCTAAATGTAAATTAAATTTAACTTGTTTTAATCGCCTTCGTGGCGTAATGGTTAGTCCATTCGCTTCACACCAGGTCGCGGGTTCGATTCTCGGTGGGGTCAACTTGTAAAACTCGGTTTGGTTAGTGGTAAGGCATTTTCTAAGCCCGCCTGGCTAGCTACCACCATCTTATCTAAGTCTTGCCGCCAAACATCAGTGTTAAAAACATTGATGTGTTCCGGCATGAAGATAAGATAGCCAGTTTTCCATTGCGTTGGGGAATCTTGGTAAGCCCACTTCCATGTTCGGCATCATCGTCACTTACCATCATTGTGAATAAAAAAAAATATCTAAAAATTCAATTTTTTTACGTAAGATCTTCGATGCATTATTAAGTCTTCATCTCATAATTTCCATGATTTACTGATAAAGTTTTCAAAAAGATGGTATGGCACCGAAGTGTCTACCTACACGGATTCAGAGCTAGTCGTGTTTTTTTTTATCAACAATTGGTAAGCCTAATTGGCGTATCGAACTTGATCCGTTTTATTTTGACAAGTAGGTTGCGAGAAGCAGATGATTTATTTATTTATTTAGTTTATTCACATACCCTTCGGTTTTGGACAGTCGGCTAAAAATGTATCCTATGTCACTTTCGGGATCGAGGCGAGTCTCCCCGTAACGGCACCTGGCACTCCAAAAACCATCGAACCGTTTAGGCGATAGGCTGAGCCTAAGAAACAGAAGAACATACATCATCATATCAGCTCATATACATCCCGCCGAAGGGCTCGAGCCTACCCTACACATTTGTATACGTGGCGGGATTCGAGCCACGACCTCCCGGACAAGAGGCGGCGCCGGCGGCCCAAGCCGTTACACCACTGACACTCTTACATACATACATACACAAAAAATCACAGTATATGAGGTTAAAGGCATAGCAGGAAATTACAGGAAAATCTATGAGAAAATGTAAAGTCCTTCCTTTCTTTCAAGAAAAATTAAATTTCCAAAGTGCAAGTGTGTAGAAACTAGCGGGACGTAGCGGTATCTCCGACACAGTTACTATACGCAGTGACGCGACGACACCAATTAGTTCCCTTTTACCTACTTATATGTATCTATCTATAGATGGCGCTGTTGATGGAGATTAGTTTTACGTACGGAACCCTTAGTGCGCAAGTTTGACTCGCACTTGGCCGTTTTTTTCAGATGTCCTGAAATAGCGATTTAGCTGGTAGGAGGGGAGGAGGGGAGGGGGGGAAGGTCGCTTGACTCCAACATGAATTAGCACTTTAAAGCTTACTATGTCGCATATCAAATCGCAAAATGGTTTTGGCAAACAATCAGTAGTTTTGAAAGGCCTATTCAACGATACCCCACACAGCCCCACACGTCAACGTACACAAACAAAATTTTAAGATTGTAAAACTGCAACGTTAATTGTCATTCTGATTACGAACTATATCTTTGATGTGAACGATGTACGACACCGTGGCGGCGTGGCAATACTTACGAGTGGAAGTACACGAGTATATCGCTGCATTCTCGTGCCTACCAAACGTCATGACGTCACGATAGCCTCACCTTGACTACGCAGTTGCCAGCTGTGGCACTGCAGGCTGCACCGAGCTGTGTAACGCTACATAATGACTACCTGTGCCTACCTTGTTGCTCCGTGCAGGTTCACTTCTGGTTTCACAATGACATCTTGGAGTAAATGAACTGTTTAGTGATAATTATTATTGTAGTACCTTCTTACAATTGCCATCAATTGCAGCGATATTCAGATCCGGGATACGAAAAGAAAAGACTGCGTAGTAAAAATTAGGTGGGTTTTTTTAATACATAGATATTATTATGATTCATGCACTCGCGTCAAAAAAATCGCACCACCTAATTTTCTTTACTAAATTTTCATACAAAGGCCCCTTTTTGCTCCAAATAAGCACAATTACTTATCTATACTTTAAAAGAATTTGTAAAATCTAAAGCGAGTCCGTCCGACTGTTGTATCCAACCGATTTGCTCAAATACTTTTTAATAAAATGTATTGGTGTACAGCTTTGTCATCAAGCATCAAATCACCCCTACGATCTGCTAGCAACTCGCGCACCGCGCTCCCTCTGGAATTGTAATACGAGTCTATCCAACCGATTTGCTTTAAAAAAAAAAAGGTATGGATGCATAGATTTGTCATCAAGCATTGAAAATTACCAAACTTTCGCCTTTCGCAAGTTATACCTAAACGCGATTTTTATAGCTTTCTTTAATGACTCTATATTCTTTCTCAATTTCTTCGGTTCTAATTGAAGTACGCGGTTCGTTTTGGTGTAAGAACACTCGCTGGAACGAGCTTGATCTATAGCCCCATATAAATTTTATCAAAATCGGCGTAGTACTTTATTCGAAAATAAACAAAAACCAATAATAATAATGCAAAAAAAGTACTAAGTTGTTGCGATGGAACTGGAAGTCGTTTCTTATCGTGTTTAGCGTTTAAAATTATACGAAAACTAATATAGGTTACTAATATGAAATGCTATAGTTGATACTTTGATTGTAAGTTCCTGGTGGAACATTATATCATTGGTATCTATATATCTACACTAATTCCAAATAAAACAAAACTGCATTTATAATTTGTCAGCGACCGGTTTCGAACACTATCTTCAGGCAGTCTATTTATTTACGCAATATGTGGGTACATTTCAAATAAATTTTAGGGTTACCAGGCAGGTAATTACGATATCTACGGATTTGGTCAAAAATACCAATGTCAGGGAAAGTTAACATGATAATGAAGCAAATTAAAATAAAAAAATAAGAATGCAAAAGCATAGAAAATAATAATAAAATAGAATTACAAAATTAATTCTAATCAAAATGTCAAAAGATGAAAAAAGATGTCAAACTACTTAAAATAATTTAGCAGGGGGGATGTCGACAGGCAGCCTTGGTTATTTATTAACTCTTCAGTGTTTCTTATTCTATGTCTGTTGATCTCTAGAGCTTCCAATGCATTCAGTTTGCGGCCTTTTTGACATGTTCGCAAAATTGTTAAATTAGTATGTTTGTGAAACCAGTGCAGTGGTTGTTTTCGTTTAGATGTTCTGCAAAAGTGGACGTGGTGTTTTGATTCTTCCAACCACTGTGCACTGTACAGTGGTATGTTCTGTGATTTTCTTTTTTGAAAGTCCTTTCTGTTTGCCCTATGTAAGCCCTATTGCATGTAACCATTATCTAGAGCTATTTGCTTAATTGTGTGTAATTAATCGTGGAAGTCGTTTTTCGTCATTGGTATTGTTAATAATCTGTGTACGAAGGCGTGCCGAGCAGCGCGTTTGTGTTTGTGTACATCTGGACGGCCGGATGTGGTGTGAATGATGTTATCCTTGTACGTGGGTTTCCTATGGATCTTGAACTCGTGGTCGTTTTCTGACAAAGATATGATCAAGTCCAAGAAATTGATACTCTGTCCTTACTTCCATCGTGAACTTAATCTTGTCATTCAAGGAAATCCTGTAATTTGTCTTCTGTGCTGATCCATAGATAAAACACATCATCCTCATATCTGTGCCAATATAATAAGCTATTTTTGATAGAGCTTCTGAGAATCCGTGTTTCTATGTAGGTTGTCTATAAAGATATATGCACACAGTGGTGATATAGGATACAGCTGAACCATCTGTTTGCTCATAAAATTGTCCATTATATTTAAAATAGTTTTGTGATATACATGTCTAGATCATTGCTGATAAGTCTATCATTTGTTGTGCTCCTAAATTTGAGGTGCAAAGTTGTTCGTCTATGATTTCTAGACATTCCTTGATAGGTAAAAGTTCTTTACGTCGAAGGATACTAGTAAAACATTTTTGTGAACTTTCAAATAATAATAGTATAATAAATATATAATTTATTTGATCTCTTTCACAATAGTTACGTTATTGCTAACAATCTGTATTACATTTCTACGTATGGCACCACAACCTAATTTAAATCTTTAATTTTATTAAATGCTGTTTTTTATACTGGTAAGCAACTGAACTTCGCCAAGGAACAAAACTTTTGTCTTTCATTTGTAATTGTCAATAATTGGTGAGTCAGTCGATTTGCAAAGCTCCTTCCCTCTGCCATAATGTAGGAGTACATACCTACTTGTACTGTTATCGCATGGCAATGACAAAATATTTATTGTGCAACCGTTTCCAGGACAGGAAGAAGCTGCTGCTGATGGCGACAAACTCGCAGGAAGGCAAGGCGCTGTACCACTCTTTTGTGGTGGACGCGTGCAGGAACATCGTGCACATCCTGGAGGACTTGAAGTCGTGCCGCCCGCCGCTGGACCACCTGTGCGAGCTGCTGCCGCGCTTACAGCCCCGATACTACTCTATATCTTCCAGTCCCAAGGTATGATACCATTTATACTAAACTCTGTCAATCATAACATGATGAAAGTGTTCGCGAGAGGTCTGTCTGTTGGACAAAGCCAACTGACCAAGCTGAAGACTGAGGATGGCAGGATCATATCGTCTAAGACTGAGTTGCTGGAAGACGTTGAGAAGTTCTACGGACAATTAATTGTACACGACCACACGTCTGCCTGTCCGCGATCTGGCTGAAGACCCACGAGCTAGACTTACCCGACACTATACCGAAGATATCCCGGACGTCAGCCTGTACGAGATTAGAACGGCTCTTAAACAGCCTAAAAACAATAAGGCACTGGGTGATAATTACGGCTGAACTTCTGAAAGCAGGTAGAACAACGGTACTTGAAGCTCTTCAGAAATTATTTAATTCCGTTATACTTGAGGGACAAACGCCTAAGGCATGGCACAGAAGTGTGGTCGTGCTTTTCTTCAAAAAGGGCGACAATACCCTGCTGAAGAACTACAGACCTGTCTCACTTCTGAGCCATGTCTAAAAGCTGTTTTCGAGAGTCATTACGAATTGTCCCGCACGCAGGTTTGACGACTTCCAGCCTCCCGAACAAGCCGGTTTCCGAAAAGGATTTAGTACATACATACGTTGCGGCAGATTATACAGAAGACCGAAGAGTACAATCAGCCACTATGCTTAGCGTTCGTGGACTATGAGAAAGCCTTCGATTCGGTCGAAACTTGGTCTGTGTTACAGTCTCTCCAGCGATGCCAAATTTACTATCGATATATCGAGGTGCTGAAGTGTTCGTATAAAAACACCAGCATGGCGGTTGGCCTCCAGGATCAAAACTCGGAACCTATCCGGCTGCAGCGAGGGGTGAGATAGGGAGACGTTATATCTCCGAAACTGTTCACCGTCGCCCTGGAAGATGTTTTTAAGCTTTTGAACTGGGGTGGACTCGGCATCAATATCAACGACGAGTACATCACACACCTTCGATTCGCTGACGATATCGTGGTCATGGCTGAGACTATGCACGACTTAGGCACAATGCTCGATGGCCTCAGTAGAGCCTTTCAACAAATGGGTCTTAGAATGAACATGGACAAGATGAAAGTTATGTCAAATGCCGTGTCATACATACTCCTCTGAAGGTTGGAGGCTCTACACTCGAAGTTGTTACCGAATATGTATACCTGGGACAAACAGTCCAGTTAGGTAGGTCCAACTTCGAGAAAGAGATCAATAGTCGGCTGGGCAGCGTTCGGGTAGCTTCGCAATACCTTTACGTCCCAGATATCGCAGTGTCTTAAGACCAAGGTCTTCGACCACTGTGTATTGCCAGTGATGACATACGGAACTGAGACATGGTCGCTTACTATAGGCCTCATAAGAAGGCTCAAGGTCACCCAAAGGGCAAAGGATCGTGCTATGCTCGGAGTTACTCTGCGTGATCGAATCAGAAACGAGGAGATCCGTAGGAGAACCAAAGTAACCGACATAGCTCTCAGAATTGCTAAACTTAAGTGGCAGTGGGCGGGGCTGATTGCTCGTAGAACAGATGGCCGTTGGGGTAGTAAAGTTCTCGAGTGGCGACCACGCACCGGAAAACGTAGTGTAGGTAGGCCTCCCACTTGGTGGACCGATGACCTGGTGAAGGTCGAAGGAAGCCGCTGGATGCGGGCAGCGCAGAACCGGTCGTCGTGGAAATCCTTGGTGGAGGCCTATGTCCAGCACTGGACGTCCTTCGTTTGATATGATGATGATGTTAGCTGTCACAGTCATAAAACTGGTGAGGGGAAGATTAAGCTGTGCAATGATTCTTTTTTTCGTTTTGATATTTTTTTTTAAGTTGTCACCTATAGACATCCATTTTAACAAAAATTTTCGAGGGTTTTTGGAGCTGTCGTTTTAACCATGTCAGGATTTACGGAGTTACATTAAGTAGATTTAATTGATGCATTGTGTTGTTGCGAGCGATAGTGGCCGACTCGACTTTAAAAAACTTGCGCCGTTAAAGTCTGTGTGTAAATTGTTCGACGTAATCTCCTTTTAGAGCTATACACTATTCCCAGCGTGCCTGCCGTTTTTTTAACCCCCTTTAAAAGTACTATTGCTCAAACTTTTTAAAATAGTCCTCTGTTTCGACGATCACTTCCTCGTTTGAGCTGATTTTTTTTCCGCGAGCTAGGTTATCAAGTTGGGGAATAGAAAGAAGTCGCGGGAAGCCGCCAGGTCTGGCGAGTACGGTGGGTGCGGCAGCAATTCGTAGCGCAATTCATGCAATTTGGCCGCAACGATTCCGGATGAGTGTCAGCGGGTGCATAGTCATGGTGAAACAACACTTGTTTCTTGGCTAGGTGCGACCGCGTTTCTTTTAATTTTTCATCGAATCGGTTTAACAGCTCGCTGTAGTACTGCCCCGTGATGGTTCTTCCTTTCTCCAGATAGTCTATGAGGATTAATTTATTTGATCCCAAAAAACTGAGGCCATGACTTTTCCGGCCGATGCCACTTTGCTTTTTTGATGCTTCTTTGGAGCATATTAACCCTTGAAAATCCATTGTTTTGATTGGATCCGGGTTTCATCAACGGTGATAAGTCGACGATGCATGAACTCCTTTGGATTTCGCTTGAAGAGATCCAAATTTTGCTTCAAAATTGTCTGCCGTATCCGCTTGTTGTCCACCGTGAGCTAACGCGGCACCTATCCTGCTGATAGCTTTCTTACTCTTAAGAGGACTGGGAACCCACAGCGAATATTAGACTTTTCATACAAACGGCGTTAAAAAATTTTCCTTTTAAATGTTAACCGATTCGGACCAATTTTTCTTAGGTTGTCAGATCAAAAGCTAGGCTTATACGTTTTTGTTTTTTCGATAAAGTTAATTTTTTGACTTTGACCGCCTCCGTAGCCCAGCGGCAACGTTCACTGGCTTTACACAGGAGGTCGCGGGTTCGATTCCCGGCGGGGTCAATTGTGTAAGACTCGGTTGGGTAATTTCGGCCATTTTTGTTTATTTATAATCAGTAATTTAATAAACGAAACGTATGTTTTGTTTTGACTGACAATATATCAAAAATTGGTCCAATTCGGTTAACATTTAAGAGGTGAAAATCGTTAACGCCGTTTGTATGAAAAGTCGCAGCTTCACATCCTCTTAACTTTTCGTGTAAAATATTAAATGCCGTGCCGTACGATACGCCTACGACGGCCTCTGCTATTTCGCGCACTTTCAATCGCCGATCAGCAAGAATCATGTCGTTGAGTTTTTCAACGACTTCCTCAGTAACCACTTGAGCAGGGCGACCTGAGCGCTCGCCCCTAATCAACAACCGATGTACGGCCATTTAAATTCGTTAAACTAATATCTCACGGTTGTCATCGATGTCGAAGGGTCCCCGTAGACGGCATCCAACTTCGCTTTTATTTCATCGCACTTTTTCCATCCTAAAATAAAAACGGACCACGGATCGATATTGCACTTTTTTCATTGTTTCGAAAAACTCCCAACACGATTGATACAAACGACTGTTATTTCAAAAGTAACCTATAAATCAATCTGAAATTTTGTAAGGAGTTACCGGGTATACGTTGGTATTCAAAACTTTTTCAGAACCCGCTACACAGGTACTTAATAATCCAGCCTCGTACACAATATTCCATTTAGATTCATAGAATATCCAATAAAATTAAAGAATAGCGCGCCCAGAACCCCTGTCTGTCGAATTCCAGCTGGCGGTTGCGACAGATAGGGAGGAGGGGGCTACTTACAGCTTGACAGTTGAGGGGCACATTTTTTTTAAGCAACTGAAAACCGTTGTACGTTCTCTATTATTTGGAGAAGTCTAAAATAATTATTTCTATTTGAAGTTCCGTAGCTATGATTAAGAAACTACTATAGAACTTGGTACCTACCCATTTAGATCGCTGTAATTTTTTTTATATCGAACTTTGCCCCATTTCACATTAATGGTTTGTTGAGATATCATCAATTTTTGTAAAGGATTTAATTTCTTATCTTTATTCAAGTAATAGAGATACATTTAAGATATTTTTGGTGTTACCGAACCCTCGGTGCGCAAGCCCGAGTCGCACTTAGCCGGTTTTTTAATCTCAAATTAATGAGTACTGGTGATACCGAATCCAAATTTCGTTACTCCGACTGGCACTTGGCCGATTTTTCTTTTTCCTTTGTATACGCCTATTAATCTACCTAAATGCCAAACCATCGTTCTTAGTCGCCTGGAAATAATCTATAATTTTGATAAATAGTAGTGGTAAGGAATCCTAATTTTGCAATTCCGACTCACACTTGGCCCGTATTTTGATAAATTTTATTTTTGTATACGCCTATAATATTTCGACGGCAAATTTAAAGTTTATTAGTTACCTGGAAGTGGTCTAGGGCGTCGGTGGCGTAATGGCTAGGGCCGCCGCCTCCGGTCCCGGAGGTCGTGGTTCGAACTTGCCACGTACCAATGTGATTTCGAATTTAGATTTCATAGGTATGCTAACTCGCAGGTTGTGTGTGTTAAGTCGACCAAGCTCGAAAATATATTTTGCTGAGTAGTAGTGATACTGAACCCTTAGTGCGTGAGTACGACTCTAGCTTGGCCGTTTTTCGAATTTTTTTATTCATATAAATAAGTCCAATAACCTACCCCGATGCCAAATTTCATGTGTATAAGTTACCTAAAAGTTGTCTATATATTTTGCTGAATAGTAGTGATACTGAACAAGGGTTCAAGGGATGAGGCTGTGGTACGCGAGTACGACTCACACTTGCCGTTTTTTGAATTTTTCCTTTGTATTCATCCAATAACCTACCTCGGTGCCAAATTTCGAGTTTCTAAGTCACCTGGAAGTGGTCTGTACTTTTGGTGAGTTAGTAAGTAAGCGAGTGAGTGAGCGAGTCATAAAAATAGTGATTTTCGGACGTCAATATCTCGGAAATGGTAAAAAATATATTTAAGAAAATTGGGATTCTAGGTGATCGAGGGGTCTTACTAGACACACAAAATCGCAAGTGTGTAAGTCAAACGGTTTTAAAGTTACAGGTAGGTCGAAAGTGGCCCGAACTGGCTCGTGTAATTAAACCCACGTCCGGTGTCGCCTTTTTCTTTTCGAACTTGGCGGAAACACTGCCGTGTATGATAGTGATATGTATATATATATAGTATATGATTATGATAGTGAGCAAGGTACTCAAGTAGGTGCAGACTCGATATCAATGCAAAGTAAACATTTGTATACTAATTAAGTTTAAGTGTTCAATGGTTTGATGAATACGTGTTGCGTGTTCAGGTTGACATATTATAAAGAGGAAATTTTTGATTGTTTGTTTGCATTGAATAGGCACCGAAACTACTGGACCGATTTGAAAAAAATACCGTTGGGAAGCTACACTATCCGCCGTTGCTATAGGCTATATTATATTTTCAAAAAATTAGGGATCCTTACTAAAACTCAAATAATGTAACTCAAGGTGTAAAAAAATACCTACAAATTCCTGCATTATCTACAAAAAGTAGTGTAGTGCAGTGCAGTGGGTCTGTCCGTCTGTCTGTCACCAGGCTGTGTTTCATGAACCGTGATAGCTAAACAGTTAAAATTTTCACAGATAATGCATTTCTGTTGCCGCTATAACAACAAATAAAAAAATTAGAAAAAGTAAAAGTCTCCATACAGAAAACGTGATTTTTTATACGTGAAGAAAATAGCGCCTTCTAGTATGATAGTACGGAACTGAAGAAACTAGCGCCTTCTAGTATGATATTACGGAACTGAAGAAACTAGCGCCTTCTAGTATGATAGTACGGAACTGAAGAAACTAGCGCCTTCTAGTATGATAGTACGGAACTGAAGAAACTAGCGCCTTCTAGTATGATAGTACAGAACTGAAGAAACTAGCGCCTTCTAGTATGATAGTACGGAACTGAAGAAACTAGCGCCTTCTAGTATGATAGTACGGAACTGAAGAAACTAGCGCCTTCTAGTATGATAGTACAGAACTGAAGAAACTAGCGCCTTCTAGTATGATAGTACGGAACTGAAGAAACTAGCGCCTTCTAGTATGATAGTACGGAACTGAAGAAACTAGCGCCTTCTAGTATGATAGTACGGAACTGAAGAAACTATGTGTCCAGTTCTGACTCGCACTTGGCGGTTTTTATTCTATTATTTTCTTTCCGAAATATTTTCATTACCCATCATTACGTGCACTCTGCGCAATTCTTTGGTTTATAAATGTCGCAGGATAATTTGATAATCCTAAACAACAGTTTAAGAGCAGGTCGCCAAAATTAGTGCATTTTTGCTAAAACATGTTGAGTGGACCGCAAGCTTGCTGAACGTGTTGAGTGGACCGCAAGCTTGCTGGACGTGTTGAGTGGACCGCAAGCTTGCTGAACGTGTTGAGTGGACCGCAAGCTTGCTGAACGTGTTGAGTGGACCGCAAGCTTGCTGAACTTGTTGAGTGGACCGCAAGCTTGCTGATCGTGTTGAGTGGACCGCAAGCTTGCTGACCGTGTTGAGTGGACCGCAAGCTTGCTGAAAGTGTTGAGTGGACCGCAAGCTTGCTGAATGTGTTGAGTGGATCGCAAGCTTGCTGAACGTGTTGAGTGGACCGCAAGCTTGCTGAATGCGTTGAGTGGACCGCAAGCTTGCTGACCGTGTTGAGTGAACCGCAAGCTTGCTGACCGTGTTGAGTGGACCGCAAGCTTGCTGAACGTGTTGAGTGGACCGCAAGCTTGCTGAACGTGTTGAGTGGACCGCAAGCTTGTTGAACGTGTTGAGTGGACCGCAAGCTTGCTGAACGTGTTAAGTGGACCGCAAGCTTGCTGAACGTTATGAGTGGACTGCAAGCTTGCTGAACGCGAAAACTACGCAGCTGATTCTTCGAATCTTCTTTTTTCATACAGCTGAAACAAAAACACGATTTATTAGTTTTCGCTCAAGATTTTTTATTTTGTAAACCTTAAAAACCAACCTTCGTTGTTATTTCGAGAGATTATTGGATTTTTCAATTCAATATTCTTTATTGCAATAAAATATAAAAATGAAATCAAACATCATTGAATAAATGTTATACAACAGCCGGCCTTATTGCTAGGTAGCAATTTCTCCCAATTTCTCCCTAACCTAATCTAACCTTTGGTTAGGAAAAAAGAGTGCTAGAACAAGATAAAGGGCGGTGCAATAATGAAAAACAATAAGAAATAATTTGGAAATAAGCAATGTATGTAGGTATGTGTATACTTATAATTACATCTTTTTTTTATTTTTTTATTTACCAATTTCAAAACAAAATACAAAACAAAGTAAATCTATGGTTAAGAAAGGAAAATGAGATTTATTAGGTTAAGTAGTAAGATTTTACAAGCCTTTAAAAGAGTGTAACGTCAGAGCACGCCTGATGAACTCAGGCAGCGAACTCCACGGCCGGGTCGCTTGAACTGTGAAAGTAGTCGGATTATTATCAAGGATTAGGGTGGTGGATGTCCGCAAAGTTTTAAACCGCCTCCGTGGCGTAATGGTTAGTCCATTCGCTTCACACCAGGAGGTCGCGGTTCGATTCCCGGTGGGGTTAACTTGTAAGACTCGGTTTGGTTGGTGCTAGGGCATTTTCTAAGCCCGCCTAGCTAGCTACCACCATCTTATCTAAGTCTTGCTGCCAAAAATCAGTGTTAACAACATTGATGTGTTCCGGCTTGAAGATTAGATAGCCAGTTCTCCATTGCGTTGAGGAATCTTGGTAAGCTTGCTTCCAAGCTGAAGGTCATAAATGATCCTTGATGTGAACCAAGGACTGCCGATTATGATGGTCTGTGTCTTGGCAGGGTTAACACTAAGCCCATAGGATTGATTTCAAGCAAGAATGCACTCAAGATCATCATTGATGGTCCCGATTGCCATCGGCAGATCATGGAACGAAGATTGGGTGTATGTCTGGAGATCGTCTGCATAAAGGTGATGTAGGAAGAGAGAGGAGGTAATAAAAATAGCGAATAAAAGAGGAAATAGAACGCCGCCTTGCTGAACACCAGCAGAGATGTTGCACTAAGAAGAGATGGTGACTTCAATGTAAATGCATTGACGATGACCAGCAAGGTAGCTACGAAAGCAACCAGTTACTGCAGGAGAGATGTTAAGGGATCGCAGCAGTCCTAACAGTATATCATAATCGACGGTGTTAAAGCAACGTGAGGACAGTGAGCTGTTGGCTGTTGGTTGTCCACGCCCTAACAAAAATGTGGTCGGTGTTCTTTAGAAGAGCAGTAGCCGGACTGTGACCGGTGCGGAAACCAGACTGGAAAGGATTATGCAGGGAATATAGGATAAGGAAAGAGTGGAGCTGAGTTTGCTTGACTTGAGTGGAGTTGAGTGGATTAAATTACGTTATTATTATTTTATGACTATCAGAAAGAGTGTAATTTGCACCTATTTTGAATAAATACCTTAAATCATGAAAAAAGTAAAGCACGTACGTCGCGTTAAGACATTAACGCTAAATTCAACTGTAAAGCTGATTCCATAAGATTAAATATCAGGTTGTTTGCCAGTGCCGCGCAGGTAGCCTGCTCTTAAAGCGGTAATATTACAGATTTTCGTTATTTTCGATGTGAAATACTCCTAAACGATAGAAAAACCAAGGTTGCAAAAAATACCCATATTGTTGATGATGTTCCTTTAAGTCAAAAGCTATTAGAAACACGTTTTAGCAGATAGAAAAAAAAACTCAAAGATAGGTTACTTTCAACTCCTCAAAGTACACCGTTACTATCAACTCTAATTATGACTCATATTTTGAAGTATAAATTTTAAATGATATACAACAATACTTGTTATTATAGTACAAAGTGAGTGATGTTATTATTTTTTATACTTTCATTGTAGTTTTTGATTAAAACGAAAAACCATTGAAAAAGTGTGTTGTTTTTCTTTAGTCTTTACTAGTAAGAAATAATTTTCGAAAAACCTAAAAACTTTTAGGTACAAGCTTTTAATATTGCATTGTCACGCGGTGTCACGCTCAATCAGAAACCGGGAAGTGGGTCAAATGTAACTTGCAAGATTTCACCCGAACAAACCTACATACATTGCAAGTTAAACAAAAGATTGTAAACATACAGAGACAACTTAACTGTTCCAATCAATACCTCGCCTTAAATGAATCGTGCATTCTGACGTAAGCAAACGGACCGGTCCTGCCGGTGTGTGCCGGTGCAGCGCTGTGTTGTCGCCGCCGTTTTACCTCTTCACTATCGCACGACGCGACGCAGATTGTCGTGTCCTTTATCGGCGCACTCACACCGACGCGCGACGCGCGACGCGACGTACTTGATACTTGATTATAATATCTTTGAGAGAAGGCTATCACCCACCCATTTCTTGAGGTTTATTAGTTGCGTTATTTATACCTCCAATTTTGCCTCAGGAAAGCTAAACCAACAATCGATCCCTAAAAGTAGTTTGCTGGCTATTCCAACGTATTTTTTAATAGTACATTATGGTACAAGTGAGTAATGTTGGTGATTACCGCTGAGGCGCCATTGAGACCCGAGCCGTTAGGTGAGGGTCTTAAAAGAGCCGAGGACGTTAATCATCAATACACACGTGTATCATACGACGTTTTTCAACACGCTTGTGAAGAAAATAATACCATAAAAAAAATGTGATGTTAGATATATAAAAAATCATTTTATTCAGTAGGTAAAATTTCTTGCTTCTAAATCCATCGGATAGTCTCTTTAGATAAGCTGACAAATTAGAGTATGTTTTAAATCCACTCTATTCTTTGTTGGTACTGTACTTTTTAACATTGAGTATATATGTTACGGCTATAAGCCGAAGTGCGGCTACGCCTAGTTTTAGCCGGTTAGAACTAGGTGTAGCCATTTAGTATTGGTTAAATCTAGTACAAACCAATTGTTTTCGGGTAAAACTAGGTCAAGCTGGTATCATTCCGGCTGGAACTAGGTCCAACCAAACCCTAGTGGCTGGTACAAGATTTAACCAATATCATGCCGGCTACAACTAGATGCAACTAAACTATTCTTAGTTTCTTCTTTTGCGAAGTAATTCTGCTACCCATGAAGTGGAGCCTCGCTTCGCGACGCTCTTTGACTGTATAATCAATCAAACCTGACCGAACCTAATATCGCTTGCTTCGTTCGCTCATTTACAAAAAAAGCTGTAAATGAACGAGCGAAGCGAGCGATATTAGGTTCGGTCAGGTTTGATTGATTATACAGTCTCCCTCCGTATCCCTCCCCCTTGGTGGCAAAAAAAGACTAGTTAAAAAGGTGACGAGTTAGGAAAATGTCGCCTGTTACACGTTTGAACTTGTTTGTATCTAGTTTTATCAAACAGGGATTGGTTGGATCTAGTTGTAGCCATTATGATATGGACTAGACCTAGTATCAACCACTAGGGTTTGGTTGGACCTAGTTCTAGCCGCAATGATACCAGCTAGACTTAGTTTTACCCGAAAACAATCGGCTTATACTAGATGTAACCAATAGCAAGTGGCTACACCTGGCTCTAACCGGCTAAACCTAGGTGTAGCCGCACTTCGGGTTCTAGCCGTAACATATACACCACAAAGAGCTAGATTTGTACTTAGTAAATAAATCTTTACAGTACATGACACAGACATGAATTCATTTATGAAAAAGACTGCGTACTCTTGTTGTTTGGCAATTGTATGAAATTTTGGTATGCTAATATATATTTTTCCTTTGAGTTTTCAGGTAGTAAACTTTCCATAACGTTAAGGGCTTCACATCTTATATCGGGCGGTGTACAACATAAATAATTTTCTGCATAGCTAGTACTTGTAGACATTTTAATTAATAAATAACTATAATTTCAACAGTGGAAACGAGTTATGGAAAATTTTTCGCTATGGCGGGAAAACTAATCAGTTTTCCTATGCGCGCGCATCTAACAATGGCGATCGGCCATAGACTAAAAGAATGAGGTTTCTTTTGTTTTGGCTTTCCGCGGATAGCGTTTTAGCCACGTACAAAATTGGGAATTTAAAGTTATCTTTATTACAGAGAAAACAAAAGTTATATTTGAGTGAAAGTTATATTTGAGTGAAAGTTATATTTATTAAACACATACAAGTTGAAATTATCTATTTAAATACGACGTTGCATGAAATGAGTAAGCAATAGGTTTTTTTGTAACTATTGCACACGATCTTTTTACTTCTTATGTATCGAGACCATTTTTTTTTAATGATTTGACATATAGTTTCTTTGGAAAAGTTGTTTGTAATCAGGAGTACATGCATATCTTTTATTATCAAGAACTAATAACAGTGATGATTAGCTGATATCACATTTCGTAAACAAAAGAAACGGCGGACTATGTTCAAAATAGGCAACCTACCTACTAATAAGGAAAAAAACAACGGGCTAAGTGCGAGTTGCACTCGTGCGCCGAGGGTTCCGTACTACCACACCACTCCACACAAATACAACAACAATACCAATTTATTTTAATTTAAACAAAACAAATTAACGCTACCGAAAAATTGATTTTCTCATTTAGTTTGGACTCCTTGGCGCGAGCACAACTCACACTTGGCCGTTTTTAAAAAAAAAACTTTAGAGTTAGTACTATAGGCACACAAAGTTTTAATGCTTGTATGTATTACCGTTTTTACGATAGAGCAAAAACAAAAAACCTTAAAAAAACATGTTTCTTATATGGAAACTTCCTTGATTTTTTATATTTTTCATTTGGTAGTATAAATAATAACACACATTCTGTGAAAATTTCAACCGGCTAACTATTTTACGGTTCAAAAGATACAGCCTTTTGAACCCTAAACATACTCAGTCAGTCCATCTGACACGGACAGCGTAGGCTTAGTGATAAGGTCCCGTCACCTGGTACGGAACCCTAGACATACTCAGTCAGTCCATCTGACACGGACAGCGTAGGCTTAGTGATAAGGTCCCGTCACCTGGTACGGAACCCTAGACATACTCAGTCAGTCCATCTGACACGGACAGCGTAGGCTTAGTGATAAGGTCCCGTCACCTGGTACGGAACCCTAGACATACTCAGTCAGTCCATCTGACACGGACAGCGTAGGCTTAGTGATAAGGTCCCGTCACCTGGTACGGAACCCTAGACATACTCAGTCAGTCCATCTGACACGGACAGCGTAGGCTTAGTGATAAGGTCCCGTCACCTGGTACGGAACCCTTGACATACTCAGTCAGTCCATCTGACACGGACAGCGTAGGCTTAGTGATAAGGTCCCGTCACCTGGTACGGAACCCTAGACATACTCAGTCAGTCCATCTGACACGGACAGCGTAGGCTTAGTGATAAGGTCCCGTCACCTGGTACGGAACCCTAGACATACTCAGTCAGTCCATCTGACACGGACAGCGTAGGCTTAGTGATAAGGTCCCGTCACCTGGTACGGAACCCTAGACATACTCAGTCAGTCCATCTGACACGGACAGCGTAGGCTTAGTGATAAGGTCCCGTCACCTGGTACGGAACCCTAGACATACTCAGTCAGTCCATCTGACACGGACAGCGTAGGCTTAGTGATAAGGTCCCGTCACCTGGTACGGAACCCTAGACATACTCAGTCAGTCCATCTGACACGGACAGCGTAGGCTTAGTGATAAGGTCCCGTCACCTGGTACGGAACCCTAGACATACTCAGTCAGTCCATCTGACACGGACAGCGTAGGCTTAGTGATAAGGTCCCGTCACCTGGTACGGAACCCTAGACATACTCAGTCAGTCCATCTGACACGGACAGCGTAGGCTTAGTGATAAGGTCCCGTCACCTGGTACGGAACCCTAGACATACTCAGTCAGTCCATCTGACACGGACAGCGTAGGCTTAGTGATAAGGTCCCGTCACCTGGTACGGAACCCTAGACATACTCAGTCAGTCCATCTGACACGGACAGCGTAGGCTTAGTGATAAGGTCCCGTCACCTGGTACGGAACCCTAGACATACTCAGTCAGTCCATCTGACACGGACAGCGTAGGCTTAGTGATAGGTCCCGTCACCTGGTACGGAACCCTAGACATACTCAGTCAGTCCATCTGACACGGACAGCGTAGGCTTAGTGATAAGGTCCCGTCACCTGGTACGGAACCCTAGACATACTCAGTCAGTCCATCTGACACGGACAGCGTAGGCTTAGTGATAAGGTCCCGTCACCTGGTACGGAACCCTAGACATACTCAGTCAGTCCATCTGACACGGACAGCGTAGGCTTAGTGATAAGGTCCCGTCACCTGGTACGGAACCCTAGACATACTCAGTCAGTCCATCTGACACGGACAGCGTAGGCTTAGTGATAAGGTCCCGTCACCTGGTACGGAACCCTAGACATACTCAGTCAGTCATCTGACACGGACAGCGTAGGCTTAGTGATAAGGTCCCGTCACCTGGTACGGAACCCTAGACATACTCAGTCAGTCCATCTGACACGGACAGCGTAGGCTTAGTGATAAGGTCCCGTCACCTGGTACGGAACCCTAGACATACTCAGTCAGTCCATCTGACACGGACAGCGTAGGCTTAGTGATAAGGTCCCGTCACCTGGTACGGAACCCTAGACATACTCAGTCAGTCCATCTGACACGGACAGCGTAGGCTTAGTGATAAGGTCCCGTCACCTGGTACGGAACCCTAGACATACTCAGTCAGTCCATCTGACACGGACAGCGTAGGCTTAGTGATAAGGTCCCGTCACCTGGTACGGAACCCTAGACATACTCAGTCAGTCCATCTGACACGGACAGCGTAGGCTTAGTGATAAGGTCCCGTCACCTGGTACGGAACCCTAGACATACTCAGTCAGTCCATCTGACACGGACAGCGTAGGCTTAGTGATAAGGTCCCGTCACCTGGTACGGAACCCTAGACATACTCAGTCAGTCCATCTGACACGGACAGCGTAGGCTTAGTGATAAGGTCCCGTCACCTGGTACGGAACCCTAGACATACTCAGTCAGTCCATCTGACACGGACAGCGTAGGCTTAGTGATAAGGTCCCGTCACCTGGTACGGAACCCTAGACATACTCAGTCAGTCCATCTGACACGGACAGCGTAGGCTTAGTGATAAGGTCCCGTCACCTGGTACGGAACCCTAGACATACTCAGTCAGTCCATCTGACACGGACAGCGTAGGCTTAGTGATAAGGTCCCGTCACCTGGTACGGAACCCTAGACATACTCAGTCAGTCCATCTGACACGGACAGCGTAGGCTTAGTGATAAGGTCCCGTCACCTGGTACGGAACCCTAGACATACTCAGTCAGTCCATCTGACACGGACAGCGTAGGCTTAGTGATAAGGTCCCGTCACCTGGTACGGAACCCTAGACATACTCAGTCAGTCCATCTGACACGGACAGCGTAGGCTTAGTGATAAGGTCCCGTCACCTGGTACGGAACCCTAGACATACTCAGTCAGTCCATCTGACACGGACAGCGTAGGCTTAGTGATAAGGTCCCGTCACCTGGTACGGAACCCTAGACATACTCAGTCAGTCCATCTGACACGGACAGCGTAGGCTTAGTGATAAGGTCCCGTCACCTGGTACGGAACCCTAGACATACTCAGTCAGTCCATCTGACACGGACAGCGTAGGCTTAGTGATAAGGTCCCGTCACCTGGTACGGAACCCTAGACATACTCAGTCAGTCCATCTGACACGGACAGCGTAGGCTTAGTGATAAGGTCCCGTCACCTGGTACGGAACCCTAGACATACTCAGTCAGTCCATCTGACACGGACAGCGTAGGCTTAGTGATAAGGTCCCGTCACCTGGTACGGAACCCTACAAAGCGTAGCCTAATCATTGTATTGTTTAGTATGTATGTCCTTGGCATTAAGTTACCCGGAGAGAGAATCCGGCCCATCGGCCGGCGGGCCCGCCGTGGCCGGCCGCGCGACGTTTCTCATCTCTAATGCCCCTCTCGCCATTGCGTTACGTATTACGTACGTACGTAAGTTTGGTGTGTTGTGACATCAATCTATCGCCTGTTTTTAATTGTAATGTTTTTTAACGTATGCCTCATCATTGCTTACGTCACACATTACGATACAAACACCAGCAACAGCGAATTAGGCCTTATCATATGTTAATTAATTTGTATTTAAATAAGGCGAAGTTAAAAGATTTTATACGAATATTCAATGGTTTTTTTATCGACTTCACAACAGGAGGTCTTCAATTTGACTCGTACGACTATATGTGTTATATTGTTCAATTTGCCTCTATGTTAGTATGTGGACTTCGAACAGGTGTGCTAAATGTAAAACATAAGTGTACGAGTATACTGGTATTTGTCCACGTATTTTACAGAAGCTAGAAATCAAAAAGCAATAATTAATTAATTATTCCAATTTTTATCAAAATAAATCACTGGCAACACATACTGGTCGAAGACCTTGGTCTTGAGACACTGCGGTATCTTGGACGTAAAGATATTGAGAAGCTTCCCGAACGCTGCCCAGCCGAGTTGGATTCGACGATTGATCCCTTTCTCGAAGTTGAACCTACCTAACTGGACTGTTTGTCCCAGGTATACATATTCGGTAACAACTTCGAGTGTAGAGCCTCCAACCTTTAAAGGAATAGGTATGACACGGACGCTTGACATAATTTTCGTTTTGTCCATGTTCATTCTAAGACCTACTTGTTGAGAGGCTCTACTGAGGCCATCGAGCATTGTGTCTAAGTCGTGCATAGTCTCAGCCATGACCACGATATCGTCAGCGAATCGAAGGTAGGTGATGTACTTGCCGTTGATATTGATGCCGAGTCCACCCCAGGGAGGCGGTGAACATGAACAGGCGGACATATAACGTGACCCTGTCTCACCCCTCGCTGCAGCCGCATAGTTTCCGAGTTTCGATCCTGGAGGCGAACCGACATGGTGGCGTTTTCATACGAACACTTCAGCACCTCGATATATCGATAGTCGATTTGGCATCGCTGGAGAGACTGTAACACAGCCCAAGTTTGGACCGAATCGAAGGCTTTCTCATAGTCCACGAACGCTAAGCATAGTGGCTGATTGTACTCTTCGTCTACTGTATAATCTGCCGCAGCGTATGTATATGGTCTAGGGTACTAAATCTTTTTCGGAAACCGGCTTCTTCGGGAGGCTTGAAGTTGTCAAACCTGCGTGCGAGACGATTCGTAATGATTCTCGAAAACAGCTTGTAGATATGGCTCGGAGTAAGATAGGTCTGTAGTTCTTCAGCAGGGTATTGTCGCCCTTTTTGAAGAAAAGCACGACCACACTTCTGTGCCATGCCTTAGGCGTTTGTCCCTCAAGTATAACGGAATTAAATAATTTCTGAGGAGCTTTAAGTACCGGTGTTCCACCTGCTTTCAGAAGTTCAGCCGTAATTCCATCATTACCCGGTGTCTTATTGTTTTTGAGCTGTTTAAGAGCCATTCTAATCTCATACAGGCTGACGTCCGGGATATCTTCGGTATAGTGTCGGGTTAGTCTAGCTCTTGGGTCTTTAGCCAGATCGCTGACAGGCAGACGTGTGGTCGTGTACAATTGTCCGTAGAACTTCTCAACTTCTTCCAGCAACTCAGTCTTAGACGATATGATCCTGCCATCCGTGGTGAGGTTGATCCGTGGAGGATCCATGATGAGGTTTAGCGCAGACTTTTTCTTCCAAATGTTGCGATATCTTGAAATCCTGTGGGTTTAAATCTGGACTAGATGAGGGCCAGTCTTCTAGTCCGATAAAGTCAATTCCACGGGCGGTCAACCAGTTTTGCGTGCTTCGTGCCCAGAGACACAGATTACTAAATAGTTACTTCGCAGAGAGCTGGTGCAGAGTCCTGTTGGAATATCCAATGTCTGTTTTTGAACATTGTTTGAGAAACAGGTTCCACTATGTTTGTTAGGACCAGAGATTTGTTACCATAGATGGGTTATGCACTAACAAACCACATTTGAAAATCGAATCCATTTACACACACATTATAATAGGTACCTACCGAATGCTACTATGAAAAGAGATGCCAATTGGCATCTTTTTTTTGCTTCACTTTTAGGATGCATGTAACCTATCTACCTCCCCTTATACAGGGTGACTTTTAATTAGTTCTTGATAGCAAAGGATATGAATATACTTGTGATTACAAACAACTTTCCCAAAGAAACTATATGTCAAATCAGAAAAAAAATGTTGGTCCTCGGTACATAATAAGTTATCAAATCGGCAAAAATGTATAAAGGACCAAAATTTTTTTTGCATATTTGACATATAGTTTCTTTGGGAAAGTTCTTTGTAATCACGAGTAGATTCATATCCTTTGCTATCAAGAACTAATTAAAAGTCACCCTGTATATAGCATATCTCTGGTTAGGACGGTATTTTGGTACACCTCGTCACTGGTTTTTACACCTTTTTCATAGAATAACACCTCAGTTAAGCCTGAATATGAGACTAAGCCTGAGTGACGAAGGATAATGTCCTCGTTGAACCCTCGGAATACGCGTGCTGGCTTCTTCAATGCTGTGGGCATACACCTTATAATTTTATTTATTATACGAGTAACTTCGATGTTAAAATTTTTTCAACTAAAACAAAATTTCGTGGTATTTTTTTCACGGGGCGGCCTCTATCCATCAACTATCAACAAAGCGCGGGATCTATCCAGACATTTTTGATGTGTAACATCTTTGCTCTCGCTTTCCTGCAATTTGTGGGAGTGATTTCGTGAAATGGGACGGAAATGTGTAACATGGGACGGAAATGTGTAACAGGAAGTCGCGAAAGCGCGGAATTCTACTTCACGAGAGTCCGACTCGCACTTGGTCGGTTTTTTTCGTTACTGTCAGATCCGCCACCCAGGTACAATATCGTCATCAAATCTAACTAACCTAAAGTATTTTGTCACATGTTACACATCATATGCGAGTACCGTAGGTCTCGCTCGAATTTTTTTTTTTCAAATGCTAGTTCAGTAAATGTTCGGTCTTCTTACGATAAGACTTGGGACTAGTCTTCATTTATCACTCTTTTGACCGTGGTGCTGCTTAGGCCCATTTGGAGAGCTGAGATTTTTTGTTTACGCACAGGATTTCGTTAAATTCGCGCGTTCACTGCTTTGATGATCGCGGGTGTCCTAACTGTACGAGGTCGGCCGGTCCTCTTACGATCTTCGAAGCTTGAATCGTTTGGTAGTGCGATAAACAAATCGTAGGGTTATTTTCAAATTTTGTAGAATATTGAAAATCTCTTTTGGCGCGCGTAACCACAGCGGTGCAACGCGATAACCGCTACTCTATCTTCTTTCTTCGACCACTCCATATTTGAAAATGAATGACTGTTTTATTTATTTTCGGCATGCGCAAACGTCCTATTTTTAAAAATGGTGAAGTTCATCTAGCCAGTATTCGAAAATTTTAAATAATAAGGTTTTGACAGAACTTATGAGCCGACTAGGTATATACTTTGCCGTGACCAAGGACCATACAGAGCGAATTCGAGAAATATTTACAAATTTAAAAAACCGGCCAAGTGCGAGTTGTACTAGCGCTAAAAGGGGGGTTCCGTTGACAATGATAACTATTGACATTACAAACAATAGACATTAACGCGAGCGACAGAAAAATACCCTTTTTTTCAATCACTTTGGACTTGTTAGGGCGAGTACTAGTCACACTTGGCTACTTTTTATCTACTTCAAAAAAGAGGAGGTTCTATGTTCGAGTGTATATATTTGTTTATGTTCACCGATTTCTGCGTCAGTTGCGGACCGATTCTCAAAATTCTTTTTTTATTCGAAGGAGTATATTTCCGAGGGGGTCCCATTGTCACCACGTCAGGATCTGATGAGGGGATCCCAGGGAAATCTAGAGGAAGCCCTCAAATTTTATAGGCACTTATTACGTGATTCATATGTTTTCTAAAGCTATTAAAATACTTGCGTCTGTTAGTCATCATTTCATGTTGATAAGCTGATGAAGGAAGGTACAACTCCTTAACGGCACAGATGACTAAATAGTTACTACGGTTAGGAGATGGAAGAAAATTATTTCAATATTATACATAGATATATACGTAGGTATGCATAGACCGATAGTTGTATTCTTTCAGGTTATTCAGATGAGATGATGATGGACGCCACAGGACGCTGTATCTGTTAATGAAAGACATGTATTAATGATTTGATAATTCCTACTGGTGAGTAGGTGATTGGGTTTAACGTTGTGAGATAGATAGCGTTATCACTAAAAATAAAGAAAATAAAAATAAAAGTTAAAAAAAACTAAAAACCGACTTCAAAATGAAATTCACTTAAAAGTATGAAATAATATTATTATACTTAAATACACAACATTAACCAACAATAACGAAATCAAAGGCGGGTACGAACTAAAATAGGAGCTTGAAGTTTTTTTTAGGTCGATGTCAGCAAACCGTCGAATCTAAAACATTTGATATACGTAAGTAACTGTGTGCTGGTACCGACCTAAAATTTTAAGCCCCTAATTTAGTACGTACCCACCCCACCTTTGATTTCGTTATTGTTGGTTAATGTTGTGTTTTTAAGTACAATAATATTATTTCATACTTTTGAGTTAATTTCATTTTGAAGTCGATTTTTAGTTTCTTTTAACTTTTGTTTTTTTAATATATGTGTAAATCAACACGTATTTTGTATTTTACTTAAGTTTTTTTTTTTTTATAGAAATGAACACTGTGAAAAGTTGAACTGTCTCCCTATTACAGAAATACGGACGGACAGCGGACGTGTTGTAACAGGGGCCCGTTGGTCGCCCTTTGGGTGTATGGAACCCTTAAAATCAAATGTTTTCAAATGATATTGTTTATATCAGAGATATGCTATATATAAGGGGAGGTAGATAGGTTACGTGCATCCTAAAAGTGAAGCAAAAAAAAGATGCCAATTGGCATCTCTTTTCATAATAGCATTCGGTAGGTACCTATTATAATGTGTGTGTAAATGGATTCGATTTTCAAATGTGGTTTGTTAGTGCATAACCCATCTATGGTAACAAATCTCTGGTTTATATAACCTTTTAATAAAATCCTAATAAAACTATTTATGGAGCGCAACTACTTTAAGTTCAACGATCTAAAATTAAACCTCAGTATGCAAAATCTTTTTGGCGACAACAAACCTGCAGCGCGGTGCCAGTGCTATGGCGACTAGTGCGCTAGTGCGCGAGTGCGCTAGTGCGCTAGTGCAGCACTCTCCCGGGTTCCATATGGGCTGCGGGTGAGGGATAGCGCACGAAACGTAATAAGTACTTGATACCTATTAAATGTACCAATTAATTAGTCAGCGTTGTGGCTCTAATGACCTTCCTGCCAAGTTTGTGTGTGACGGTGACGAAGCGTCTCGTTGGTTGTTGCAGCTGCACCCGGAGACGGTGCACATCACGGCGGTGGTGGTGCAGTACCGCACGCCCACGGGGCGCGTCAACAAGGGCGTCACCACCACGTGGCTGGCGCAGCACAAGCCGGCGCCCGGCCGGCCGCTGCCGCGCGTGCCCGTCTTCATCCGCAAGTCGCAATTCAGGTTTGTATATATCTGTGTTGGGTCACACGTTTGCTTGGGAGGTTCCTTACTTATTTTCCTGTCGTCGTAACGTTTCCAAGAAGCAGCTTAAATTGTTAATGTAAATAAAAGCAATAAAATAAGTTAAAAAACAAGTTCTAGTAGCGGAAGGCTTAGATTATGAATCTAAGACGGTACCTATGTAAACATTTATTTATAAATGACATTGACTTTTGAGGTGTTACATTTTGATAACGATATGGGACTAGCGGGGCCGACGCCGCCGCCGCCGCAGGACGTAGGAGATCACGTTCAGCAGTGGACGTGGACGAGTGATGACGGGATAACGCACAAATATGCACAATCAATAGTAGATTGTTATTTATGCAATAACTTAAGTTTACCTATATCCAACATCCAAACTTTCCGCAATGGCCGCTTGCCACGGCCGACTAGATTGTACCTAATCGAGTTGGTCACGACGTGCATCTAGGTGGCCATGCCGAAAATTGAAAATAAGTGTCATGTTACCATGGCATTACGGCGCGCAGCAGAATAGAGGAATGATTTTAAATTTTAATCTTCTGTAACTGTGAAAAAAATAGACCAACTATAAAATGATTTAATATCAACCTATAGATCGTAATAAACACGTCGTTTAATGTATAGCTGAGTTTTGATATATGAAAACCTCTTATTTTAATGTACTTAATTTAATAATATGACGTAATTATCTTCGACTCCGTGGCTAGCAATTAAAAAAAAATACTTTCCACCCTAGGGATGAAAATACTTTCCACCCTAGGGATGGAAAAGCAATGTTCCACCCGGCTTTCTACTCATGGAAAGTAAACTTTCCGAACAGGAGAGATGAAAATAATATTTTGGCAATCCATACATTTACATTACTGTAATCTGAAAACGTACATTTAATAAATAATATTTTGTTCCACTTTGTACATACGCTCTAATCCTTCCTTTAAAGATTACAAACCAATTGTTATCTCGTGGTTTCCCCTGCTGTTATCTCGTGGTTTCAAAGTTATCTTGGTAATCGTCGGCAACGCATTAAGATTGATAACCAGTGCTCGGACTGGTGCAACATCAACCTTGGTGTTCCTCAGGGCGGCGTCCTATCTCCTCTTCTCTTTTCCCTTTTTATTGATACTATAACCAATTCCCTTTTGTCCTCTTTCCATCTGTATGCTGACGACTTGTAGATTTACATCCAGGAATTCCCTGACAACATTGCTCAAGCCATAGACTTTATGAATAAAGAGCTCGATAAAATATCGACTTGGTCCCACAGGCATGGTCTTCTTGTTAACCCAAGCAAGTCTCAGTCTATAATCATAGGAAGCTCCCGCCAGCTGGCCAAGATTGATACATCATCATTGCCACCAGTACTCCTTAACAACGTTTCTATACCATTCTGTAAAAAAGTTAAAAACTTGGGTGTGATTTTTGACGCAAATCTTTCTTGGAGTAGTCAAATTGGTGAAGTAAGCAGAAAAATTTTTGCTTCCTTGGCCTCACTTAGGCGCCTTAAAAATTGTCTGCCCGTGTCGATCAGAACTCAACTGGCTCAGTCCCTCCTACTCCCACTACTCGACTACGCTGATGTTTGTTACCTTGATGCTACCGAGGAGCTGCTGAACAAACTGGAACGCTTGCAGAACGTGTGCATAAGATTCGTAATCGGTTTGAGGAAGTACGATCATGTCTCCGAGTGTCGAGCTAAGCTGAAGTGGCTTCCCATCCGTCTACGACGTAATATGCACATTCTCTGCTTGCTCTACAATGTACTCCACAGTCCAGCGGCTCCTCCGTATCTAAGGGACAATTTTCAGCGTAGGGAGTCAATGCACGGCCGCCAACCTCGATCGTGTAATGCTCTTCTTCTCTCTTTTCCCACTTTCAGCACTGACTTCCTCAGTTAATCTTTTAAGGCTCACTCGGTTCGACTGTGGAACCAATTACCTGATACTATCCGTACATCTCAGTCCCTGTTCATCTTTAAAAAAAGACTTAGTGATCACTACTGTAAGCTGTGTAATTACTGAATCTTTATATAAGGTCTAACAAAATTAGCTGAAACTATTTTAAGGGCAAGTTCAATAAACGAAACTGAACAACTTTTTCTTTAGCGACCATACCGAATTCTAAAAAAAAATCGCCACATTCCATTACTGCCTACTTAAGAGCGTTACTCCCGCTCAACGCGCCTGAAGTCTAGGCATATTTACTCCACAACTACAGACACACACCGATACACGCACACACCGATATGAATAGAAGTGGGCGCTCGCTATAAGCCGCGCTATAGTTTTGATACTTTTGCAAGATTTCAGTCTATTTTGCATAACAATTAATGCAATGTAGTGTAATTAATACTGATTAATGTAGGTAAATATAAAAAAAAACCATTTAAAATCAAGTAAAAAAGTTTAATATGGGTCGTCTCTTATTGTCATGGATCGTGATTTCCGGGGGTCAACTATTTCGGGTAAAAGACATTTGTTGTAAAAATTAATCAACTTCTGTTCCATTTGGTCCTTCCAGAAAGACTCATCTTTGAATATTTTAATAGTTTTCATTTTAATGTCTTTGCCTGTCCATACTGCAAACAGACAATACTCTCGGTTCGTAATATGTAGCTGCCCTTGAACCTGGTAAAACCAGTCATGGCGTTGATTGACGGTCCCATCCAGTTTCCAGAATTTGATTCTTTTCTGGCTAATGGCAACATCGGCGTCTAGTCCAAAAGCTGAGCTAGGACAGTTAATTTCGACGACGCCGTCATCTCCGATTAAACCGTCTGGCGATGCACCTGTAATGATGTCTACTCTTTTATATGTGAACATGAATACGTACATATTATTTATTACACCATACTAGATAATTTGCCGTGCGGCAGTACCTACATACCCAAAAAAAATATTTCGTCATCTACAAATAGCCCGCATTTCTGTATTTTAATATTTTCTTGGATCTCCAGCTGTTTTATGGCCACTTTTTCGTTGTCTTTTCCGTGTTGGATACTAGGAACGTGCTCCAACGAATATGAGTACAAAAAATTTTTGACCAATGGCGCTGGACTAATAGTTGCTCGCCGTTTGCAGACTTTACTAAAAACGGATGCTGTTAATAAGCATCTACGTAGCTCAAGCCAAAGCGCACTCTCGGCCTGAAGCACAGTATCTCTTTCAAGTTCTTGTCTATTATTTACCTAAAACATTTTAGAATTATGTTTATGTATTTGTATATATTTATCTGACAATCAATGCAAGATAAGAAGAAGTATAAGATGAAGAGAAGTGAGTGCTTGCGAGAGTGAGTTGCTGGTAGATGATCCAGTATGATTTTTTTTGCAATCGTGTGCGGCTGGTGGTGTATTTTTTTTCCTGCATGAGCACAAGTAAAACAATACTTATTTTTGATAGCCACGTGTAAAATTTTGCCTGTTTTATGGCCCACAATAGCAGCAACACCAGATGACGCCGAGTAGTTCGACTTATAGGACCTCTTAGACCAACAGCAATCAGCAATAGTTTTGACCACGGGAATTCCATCCTTTACCTGACCACACGAAATTGCCTCTTTTCCTTCTTCTTTCGCGGCTTCCTGCATACTTACTTCCGCAGTTTCTTGCCACCAATCAGCAATTTTATCATGACATTTGGTGTATATTTTCTGACCTACGAGTGGTAGATCTGCGGAACCAAGTAACTCATCTAGGTTCGACTGACCACAACCAATCATTATGGCCCCCATTACAGCACCATGATTTACATCCACGTCAGTGTCATTTTGATTAGTGGTTTTTAATCTAAATTTTTCATTGCACATGTTGCACTGCATGATAAAATCTGAACGTAAACCAAATTTGATTTCCTTCACGAAATGCATATTGTTAAAAGTACAGCCAAAAGCAGCGTTGTGGTTACTTAAAGTCTTTATTTGATCTAGAAAAAACTGAAGATCTATAATTCGACGACCTTCAAATTGTAAACTATCAACCTGTGAATCATTTTCTTCAATAATCTGTAAAAGTAAGTATATGAACAAAATTGATAAGTAGGTATTTTTACCAACACATTCAAATGTAAGTAATGAAGTTCTTACAAGGTCTTCTGTGTCAGAATTTAGAGTAGAAGATGTTATTGGTTCAGAGACCTGTAAAAGAATAAGTAATATCAATGTTTTATTTATCAGGTTTTATCAAATCCTGCACCCGTAGCATGACCGCTGCGACAAAACTCTCTCACGCTACTTGTCCTTGCCAGTCTTTTAACTGTTGATCTTGCTACGGGACCAGTATATTCAAACTTGACACAAATCAATACTTACATTTATTTTTTCTCTTTCTTCACTTGGAATTGTGGGTGTATTCGTGTTTTTAAAATTGGTTTCAGTTGCAGCTGTTTTAGGCTCCACTTCAGGCTTTATTATACTGTTATGTGCTTGTGGTTCCCGTACTTTATCACTAATCTCCACGTATTTTGCATTCTCGTGTTCTTCTTGTTGAGCCTACATAAAATACAATTATTAATAAATGTTTTTATTAAATTAATTAAAGTAAAATATTTTTAAAAACAAGCTTTTATATTTGACTTCGTAACTTTTTGACCTCATGACATTGCATTGTTATCCAACCTATACTTCTATACATAATTTCAGCTCAATTGGATAACGGGAGGTCAAATTTAACTTGCAAGATTCTATCACAGACAGACAGACAGACCGATAACGGGAAAGGTGAAGCTAAATAAAAGGTTTGAAAAAATACCGAGTCCAAATATCAGAACGTAAAAAAATGGAAACAAACATACATACATGCATACATACACTTATGAGCGCATGTGCTTCGAAGCATAAATAGATCATACTCAAATATTATCCAATCACAACAAAAACACATAAATATAGCATACATCCACCGAAAATTGAACCCGAGACCTTCTGCAACTGCATATAAGTACAATGTATTTATTAACCGCTGCAGCACGGAGCTAATTCATATACTATAAATTACATTTATTTAAATTCATGACTCAGCTATTGTTTCTGCAGGGAATCGAACCCCGCAAATAGACTTCAGATTCTCTAAATATCTACATTATGCGAGAATTAAAGAATAAATACTTACTATCGCAACAGTCTCATTTTTATGTTGATCTTGATTAGACCGGGTTTCTCTTCTCTTTCTGAAAAAATAATTACCATAAACGCGAGCTTCTTTTGTGATTTGATATTTGTTCCATGGTCGAAAAATAGGTACTCAAACCAAAATCAAATCACCGTGAAAATTCCACTATAAATAAATAACCACCAAACCAATAAATATATCACTGTAAAACATGAATATTTTATTTACCTTTTAGCTTCATTCATTTTAGCTAAATTTCCGTATGATTTTCTTTTTTTACCGCTATACGGTATCTTTTTATTCGCCATATCTGAAAAAAAAATGTTTTGCTTATATAACTAATGGAAGTTTATTTAATTTGCGAATACTTAATCATAATAACTGCATAAAAATACTTACTAAAACAAAACTCACACACGAAACGCAAAGTATCTAATCGTTTTAGCGCGCTATAAATTTCCACGCGTGGCGATACGAGGCGCGGGCGGAACGGAGCGACGAGCGACACACGTCTTGCCTCAGGAAGGCCTTAGCCGCGACTGAATCGCGGGTTCATTGGGAAGCGTTTATATAGCAATTTTAAATAATTCGGTGTAAAATAAATACACTTTTTTTTTTTAAAGTAAGAAATTATATTTCAGAATATGAAAGACTTAGTAGATTAGACACGAAAAAAGAAAAAAAATCCTCCGATTTCCATACAAAACTCACGCGCAACTATTCCGAATTACTTCAAAAATATGCGTTATTGAGTGGATTGTTTTTTAATGAAAATTAAGTATATTTGTGTCTTTTTTTCACCCAAGAAGTAAAAAATAAAGTAGTTATTTAAAATATGATGTCCAAACAGCCGGGAATCCAATAATTTTACTAATATCTGGCGTCTGCGTAGACCGTCGACCAAGAATTTCAAAAACGGCCTGAGGGAAAATGTTTGTAATGGGAAAGCTACACACAAAATGTAAAATTATTTTCACCCAAGTAACGTATTGGGAAATGGCAAATAATAAGAAATCAATATAATTTCTGAAAACTAAATACTTCATATCTTTTTTGTCCTTCTGAAATCGACCATTCCGGCTGTAGGCAGATTCTAGGGAATAGACGTTCTTAAATAAATAATATTCTCGTAGTACGGCCCTGGTTTTTGTTTACATCGCTGGACTCGTGACGTGTCGCAACCAAACTGTGCACTGTGCCCGGCCGTTGACCTTTGCTATTTCTCTCAATCAATTATTATTTAAAATACTTAAAACCTTACAGTTTCTTTTAGCTGTAGGTAGTAAAATACAACCTAACAGGTATTTACACTTTACGAAAAAGAAGAAATTGAAATTGAAGGCGGCGGCTCCTTCTTTTAAGGCGTTTGAGGTCGTTGAACGAACCACGCGAAATGTAACCTACGAGCAAGCGCCTACAAGCAACTGTGATGTAAATAAATATCTCAGTTACTCTCGCGTAACTAATTAGTAATCTGTGCTCTCGCGCACTCATTGAGTTACGTTGCTCAAAGCCTAACCTTTGACATTTTGTGACCTAAGTGCCTAAGTCACAATAAAATTTTTGTATTGTGCCTAAGTTAAGTGTTTCGTAGTTAAAATTCCGTACAAAAGTATGTATTTGGACATGGTGGTGTGCTATGAAGTTTGAAACCACAAGTTTGGGATATAAGAAGGAAGGCTGGTGGTGTGCTATGAAGTTTGAAACCACAAGTTTGGGATATAAGAAGGAAGGCTGCGGGTAAAGGATCGAAGCGGAGGCTTGTGCTTTAGTAACTATTTAGTAATATGTGCTTGTGCTATTATTATCATCTGTGGCGGAGGCGCGTGGGCTGCGGCTGCTACGGTACGATGGCCAGTGCCGCATTCATTAAGATTTCTTATTTTTTTATTGTAGATTTTTTTTCTTAGATTTCAGTATGGTCGCTAAAGAAAAAGTTGTTCAGTTTCGTTTGCTGAAATCTTCTGTCCGTGTGTTAGTCATTGAACTCCTCCTAAACGGCTGGACCGATTTTGATGAAATTTTTTGTGTGTATTCCAGGGGGTTTGAGGATGGTTTAGATTCACAAATCAGCCCGGTAGATGGCGCAAGTTCGCCGGGACAGCTAGTATATATATATATATATATATATATATATATATATATATATATATATATATTTATTTATTATTTCGGTGGTAATTATTTATTATAATATGTATGTTACATGTAAGTATTATATATATAACTTTTATTTATTTCATAATTATTATTGAATTACTGTTTTATGTTTATTTTTATTTATATGTTTATGTTTATTTTTTTTTATTTGTATTTTATATATTTATATAAGTGTAGGAGCCCCAGCTTAGTAGACGGCTGCGACCCAATACATTCAGTGAAGTTTGCAGATGTTGAAGTTAAAAGTTTTTCTTTGTAGAAGTTAGTTTATTTGTAGTGATTTTACAAGGCACTTAATGCACTTCTAGTTTTGGTAAGAGTTAGTAGCAAACTTAAAAATAATGATTAGTTATTTATTATATATATTAGTAACGAGGTCGCATGATGTGCTGCCTCAACATAATGTGCGGTCTTTGAACCGTACATACTCCGCACCCGGAGAAGAAGAAAATAGTTATCTTATCTATACGTATAAAATATGAAGTTTATAAAATAAAGTTTACAATATTTTACTTATGATTAGTTAAAATCGACCAACAAAAACATAACCCTCCTTTTTTTTGCAGTTGAGTAAAAATAGGAAATAGGAAATTTTACAATCTTTGCTTCAGATTAGTCAAAATCGAAGTGTGGGTTTGTTGTGGAAGATTCCGTGCTTCTTTTGGATGGCTGCACCTCCTCCAGCTCAATGTCTTCATGAACTGGTTGGCACTGCTTACCTCTGCTGCCCGACTTCTTGTTGATGTTGCGGTGTAGCCAGCTCTTTACTGCCAGATAAGGTGAAGCTGTTTGTATCCATTTGGAGGTGTTTCCTTGCGTTTTCATAGGTAATGGAAGAGCTCGATGAACTGTGAATTCTTCATCACATATTAGGGGTATGTGAATTTCAAATAAGAAAAAGTCGTTCGTGACCCGTGCTTTGACGTAAAGCAGTTTATAAATATCCTTTATGTCTCCTTGTATGTTGTCAACAGGGAAAGACAATGTTCTTGGAAGTTTTCCGGATATCTCGTTCAGTTGTTTTATTAAGTTGATCTGCGTAAATAAATGAATGTCGATGTGACCTTGATAAATGTCTGTAAGAGTTTCAAATAGTGTTTCTTGCACAGTTTTCAGACTTTTCAGTAACAAATACGAAGTAAATGAGGTTGTGCTGAAGTAATTGACTAATGTCATGACTTCAAGGGCACTTTCCATTTTGGCGAGGCTTGCGTTGGTTTGTTCTATGAAGGTATTCATCAGCGTAAATTGTTTGTGAATCGTTTCTTCATTTTTTCTCAAAACTTCATTCTGAAGTTCTGCTATGGAAGTTTGATTTTGTGCAAGTTCCACTAGATAGTTATCATTTTCATGAATAGCTTGAATATCCTGTTGGTATTTTTCAGCAAACTGTTGATCTAAGATGCCAAATAAACTGTTAGCAATATAACCAACGCCATTAATCAACCCACGTTTTCTTCTAGAAGATAGGTGTTTGTGTGGCTCTAGAAGCATATTGTTGTAGTAGTTTAGTAGCTCAAATTCATGGTACAGCTGATTCATTGTTGGTCTGCATAGTTGTTGTTCCATTTTTTCACAGATGTAGCTGATTCCATCCAAATATTTTTTTATTTTGGTTACTTCATTCCAACAGGTAGTTAAGTTGTAGAACATTAATAGATTCCATTCGTCATGAATTAATTTTATGTCTCCCACGGTATCGTAGTAGATAGGCCGATCGGATTCCAGTTTAGTTATGTTCAAATTAGCTTCAATTGCAGAGGCGTTTGACCCAGATAAAAATGTAAAAAATAACAGGAATATCATAATATATGTCAGAAAACAACTTTTCCCAGTTAGTTTAGCTGAGTTACATGTAGATTGTTGTTTCTCTTGTTTTTCATCTTCTTCTTGACACAAAGGTAGAGGACAAAGCTTTACTATCGGACGCTTTATCACTCCCGTCATGGTCTTCAGTGACGTCACTCGAACGTGACCGTCGCTACCTCTGTGAAGCTCGGTTACTTTCCCCATAGCCCACTTTCCAGGGGGTAGATTATCTTCTTTGATTAATACGATGTTTCCTTCTTTCAGATCTTTCATGGTTTTTTGCCACTTGCTTCTTACTTGAAGTTGATTTAAAAAGTCGGTAGACCAGCTCTTCCAAAAGTGTTGTAACATGTGCTCGTTTAATTGCCAACGTTTCCTTATATCGACATTTCTAGCGTCAAGATAGTCAGACTGCGGAATCGACAGTATTGCACTTCCAGTGAAGAAGTGGCCGGGGTTAAGCAGTTGTAAAATTCATCTGGATCTTCACTCAACTGAATCAGCGGGCGGGAAAACATACAAGCTTCGATTTTGGAAACCAAGGTCAAAAAAGCTTCGTATGTGAGCTTTTGATCTCCCAGGCCCAGGACTCGACGTAAATGATGTTTCATAGACTTAACCGCAGCTTCCCATATTCCACCGGCGCTAGGCCATGCTGGACAATTAAAATGCCATTCCACGTTTAGTTTGTTTAATTCGTCAAAGACGTCCGGCGACATTAGCTGTTTGAAGTCGTTGAACTCGTCGCGCAGAGCTTTTGCTGCGCCAACAAAATTGGTTCCGCAGTCACAGTACATATGTTTAGGTACTCCTCGTCTCGCACACATTCTTTGAAACGCAGCTATAAATGTTTCTGTGCTTAAATCAGATACCAGCTCAATGTGAACAGCTTTGGTACACAAGCAGACAAAAATTGCTATGTATCCTTTGGATGTCCTTGCGCCTCGTCCTTTATTTAGTTTTACGTCTACGTGCCCAGTAAAATCTACACCTGTGTGTGTAAACGGGCGCGAGGGTGTTATTCTCTGTTTAGGTAAATCACCCATTATTTGATAGGTATCCCTTGCATTAAAACGATGACAGCGCACGCAGTGACGTAATCTCGCCTTGACCGCTCGGTTTCCACCTAATATCCAGTAAAACTGCCGAATGTAGGCTAAAGTTAGTCTTGGACCTCCGTGAAGGACTTTCAAATGGGCATCATCGATGATAAGTTGCGTTAACTTTCCTTTATTCGGCAAAATAATGGGGCTTTTCATGTCAACTCGTAGGTTTGAGTTTTTTAGGCGACCGCCGACCCTTATTTATCCTTTTTCATCTAAATAAGCATTTAGTTTGAAGATTTTGCTCCTGTTGGGCACATTTTTGTATTTTAATAGATGTTGATACTCTTGTTCAAATTCATTTTTTTGAAAATATTTCATAACATTTACTTTCGCTGCATTTAGTTCCGTCGATGTTAGGTAGTTAGTGTCAGCTTGCCTTTTGTTGCGTAAGCTTGAAATAAATCGCAACACCCACGAGTTTACTCTGATCAGCCGTGTAAGTGAGCTGTATTTGTTTATTAGTTCATTTATGTTCGTTCCATAACTTACAGTACAGAGCTGAAGAGATTGTAATTTTTCATTAGTAGGTGAGTCACGCCATATGATCTTAAGTAGGTTTTGCTGTTCTTCGGAAATCCATATGTTTCTGTACATTTTTCAATGTCAGCAGTATAGACGTACTTGTAGTTTTTCCATTTGATGAGTAAGGATTGAATATCCTTTTGAAGATTAGGACCTTTCATCATGACGTCATTTAAGCTGTAACCCGTAGTAGTATTTTGGGATCCATTGAACACTACACGTAGTTTCGTAGTGAGTGACTGCTCCCTCAGCACCTTGTGATGGGGAAGATAGTATTCGATTCCCATAGTTGTGTTTGTACAAGGCTTCATATGTTGTAAGTCAATATATTCGTGAATAAAATCTTTATACATAGATGCAATTTTTTGTTGTTTTTGTAGTCTTTTTTCTTGTTGTAAAAATTGTGAAATAGCTACATGTTTTGATTGGCCTAGTTGTTTTTCATAGTCGGGGTACATAGGCATTTTCACTATGTACTTTCCATCGGACCCTCGTTGAGTAGTCTGCTGGAAAAACTCTTCGCAGTAGATGTCATCATTGATGTCATTTTTGTTTGACATTATATCTTCAGTTTCCCAGTACTTTGAAATCTCATTTAAGTTTATTAAAGTTGCATGGCAATTAAAAGTTTTTAGCTTCCCACATAATATCCAGCCCAGTTGAGTTTGCTGGGCAATGGGAGATTGTTGATTTCCTTTTAAGACTCCATCCATGATAATGCCAGCATAGACATCAGCCCCTAAAAGTAGTTCCGCAGCACGTGACACGTTGAACTCTGGATCAGCTAGTTTCAGATTTTGAATTTGAGACCAGTTAGTTTGTTTGAAAGTACTGTTAGGCAGGTTGTTAATCAATTTCTTCATCACCAGTACCTCAGTTTCAAATTCATAGTCTGAGTGGATTGACTTGCATACTAGGTCTAATCTTCCTCTGCAATCCCCAGATATTATTATTATCTTTAATTATTATCTTTAATTTTTCAGACAACATGGTCCATTTTTGTTAGTAATACAAACGTCTTATTACACTAATGTTAGTAGAACACAGAATAAAATAATACAGTAACAAAAAGTTTAACACCCCATGCGCCTACCAGTTACAGGAAGCATAGGGCCCCTGTCTGACTAGTACACGCATGAAGTGCGAAAAGAGCTGGGAATCATACCTGTCAGCTATCCCCTTCAGGATGCTGTTGGGGCATCATTCACGGTTCAGGATATTGATCCAACTCCAGAAAGAGTGGACGTGAGTTTCTTCCGAGGAAGCTTTAACACCTGGGCTGCGTTCTCGCTCATAAGGTTTACTTGAGAACCTTGGTCTAATAACGCCCTTAGTGTGACGTAAGACCCATCAATTGACTTGACTTTCAGTAGGATAGTTGGCAGTAAGATTTCCATTTCGTCGTGAGATAAATGATTAGCACTTTGCTCCCCAGAACTGGAAGGTCGTTGACCGTTGTAATATTTTTCATTACTTTGTTTTAATACAGTTTTGATTGAATTGTTATGAAGTAGCGTATGATGTGGCAAATTGCATTCCTTGCAGTTATTGTTTGAAGTGCATTCCATATTACCGAGGCTAAATAAGCAGTTTTTACAAATCGGTAATTTTCCAACTGTTCTGTTTCTTTCGGGTATGTCCATGTCGATGAACTTGGGACACTGCATCAGCACGTGACCTCCTTTACATAGTGGGCATTTTCCGTAAGTTGTATGATATGTTTTAGAATAAAAGTTTTTATTTTCTTAGGTATGTTTGTTAGTTGAAAATGGCTTTTTATATACAGGATGTTGTTTTTGTTGAAAAGATGTTTCCTTTTGGCGAGTTTTCATAGTTTCGTAGGCCATGAACTTGTTTTCCAAAAAAAAGGTAAAATCTTCCAAATTAGGTATTTCTCTCGGATCTCGTAGTTCTTTTATGTACTCATTGTATGTTGTAGAGTCTAGTTTTTGTGACATCAAATGCACAATCATGGGCCCCCAGGATGAAACATTGAGGCCTACGTTGGTGAACCCGTTCAGACTCTCTATGATGACATCATGCATTTTTTTGAGCGAATAGGCATGAGGTTGCTGTATTACAGGTAGCTGCAGCATAGAGTTAGCGAAAGATGTAAAAAGTAGGCGACGGTTATCGTATCTCTGCGTTAAAATTTCCCAACAGGAGTCGTAATTTTCCGAACTGATGCCAAGGTGGTGTACCAGTCTGTCAGCTTCGCCTTTGAGTTTTGTTTTTAAATGCTGCATTTTCTGAGCCTTAGATAATGTAGGATTATTGTGAATTGTTTCCGTGAAAAGATCTTTAAAAGAGGTCCATTGGATGTAATTTCCTGAAAACTCTGGTACTTCAGTTTTTGGAGTTGACGACTGATGATGTTTGTTGGACCACATCTTGTTGTTCAAAGTTCTTCTCATGTTATCATATTTGGTTTCTATAGTTGAAAATAAAATATAGTAGTCTTGGTTAGATCCATTTAAAAGACCATCCAGCATCCAGTGTGACTTGTCGATAGTTTCCCATTTAGATTTTAATATACTTAAGTTATCTTCCATTTCCCATTCTCAGAAATTTCCTCAATATTGATTTTTGACATCGCTCTCTCCATGGCCCTAAAATTACCTTCTTGTTGGCTTAGTAAGTCCTTAACTTTGTTATAATCGGGATCTTCTGGTTTCATATCCGTTGTTAACTTTATTTGTTCTGTCCCATTTACAGAGGAGGTAGTTGTAGTTGACATCAGCATCCGTTGTAAAATATCCTGTTTCGTTGACTCATACAGCTGTTTTGTTTTTTCATACACAGAATCTGTAAAGTACTTGGCGTTCCTGTCGGCGTTTTTTCAAGGATTTGATTACGGCTGTCAAAATCATTCCAATGATCATCCAAAGATGTTAGCCGTCTCATAAGATATTCAGGTGTTTTCCGCGATGGGCTATCCTTCTTGTAGTTCGTACAGAGATTTTTGATGCTCTCGAAGGCACTTGATTGAATAGTTAGTTCATCCATCGTAGTTAGCTTGATAGTGTTTCGTACTGGAGACCACGAAGTTTTCGAAGTTTTTCAGTCTTCACTTCCCCAAGGTTTCTTGAAGAGATAATGATTACTTAGTGTGTTTGCAAACTCGCAGTGACATGCGCCTTCTCAATCCAAGCCGGTGAGACCCGCTTCTGGGAGGCCGACCGGACCGATCGCTCACACTTTTGAGAAATACAAAACACACTTAAGTACTTCAAATAGTCAGTTTTCAAAGCTCGAAGGACTATAAATGTAGGAGCCCCAGCTTAGTAGACGGCTGCGACCCAATACATTCAGTGAAGTTTGCAGATGTTGAAGTTAGAAGTTTTTCTTTGTAGAAGTTAGTTTATTTGTAGTGATTTTACAAGGCACTTAATGCACTTCTAGTTTTGGTAAGAGTTAGTAGCAAACTTAAAAATAATGATTAGTTATTTATTATATATATTAGTAACGAGGTCGCATGATGTGCTGCCTCAACATAATGTGCGGTCTTTGAACCGTACAATAAGTATACATGTATTATTTAGTAAACTTTTTTTTTATCTGCAGCCACCCGCATTTAGCCTTTTACCTACGAACTCCTACCGGTTACCTTAAGGTTGCCTGGAAGAAATCGCTAAAAGCGATAAGGCCGCCTTTGCACTGTACATTTTTAAATTAAGTTTTTGTAAAGTTTTTTGGTATGCAATAAAGAATATTTATTATTATTATTTATAATTGTGTTTTAGCTCAGAAATGACCGAACCACAGAACCACAGTGTAAGAATCCATATTGTCGTCCAACGCCTTTGATAATTGCGTCAACACCGCGCGCCGACATCACTAGTCATTGATCTTATCACAGTGCCAAGGTTGGCCAAGGGTTGTCACAATACTTGACAATTAAATGAAATAAAATGCCATCACGTATAAAAACGACTTCAATGGTGTAAAATTGATATTTGAAGGTCCCTGAGGAGTCTGATCACGAATCCGTTGTCTGTCAGAATTGAAAAAAAGTAGGCGCCATTTTAAAGTTTTTAGTTACAGAACCTATTACTTCCAAAATCGATATTTAAAGGTCCTTGAGGTCTCTGATCAATAATCCGTTGTTGGAATCAAAAAATGGCCGCGTTTTTGCACTTTTTAGTTATGGTCAATAACTATTGCTTCTAAAATAGTTTTCTGGAGGTCCCTGAAGTTCCTTATCTATCACGAATCCGTTGTCAGAATTGAAGCAATCGGTCCAGTAACTAAAAAGTTCAAAATGGCGGCCACCTTTTTTAAATTCTGGTAGATAACGGATTCGTGATTAGATTAGGAACCTTAGGGTCCCTTTAGATATCGATTTTGGAAGCAATTGGTACAGTAACTAAAAAGTTCAAAATGGCGGCCACTTTTTTCAATTCTGACAAGGGGTTCATGATTAGGGACCTCCAGGACCTTCATAATCTATTTTGGATAGAACCGCTCCAGTAACTGAAAAGTTCAAAATGGCGACCACTTTTTTCAATTCTGACAAGGGGTTCATGATTAGGGACCTCCAGGACCTTCATAATCTATTTTGGATAGAACCGCTCCAGTAACTGAAAAGTTCTAAATGGCGACCACTTTTTTCAATTCTGACAAGGGGTTCATGATTAGGGACCTCCAGGACCTTCATAATCTATTTTGGATAGAACCGCTCCAGTAACTGAAAAGTTCTAAATGGCGACCACTTTTTTCAATTCTGACAAGGGGTTCATGATTAGGGACCTCCAGGACCTTCATAATCTATTTTGGATAGAACCGCTCCAGTAACTGAAAAGTTCTAAATGGCGACCACTTTTTTCAATTCTGACAAGGGGTTCATGATTAGGGACCTCCAGGACCTTCATAATCTATTTTGGATAGAACCGCTCCAGTAACTGAAAAGTTCTAAATGGCGACCACTTTTTTCAATTCTGACAAGGGGTTCATGATTAGGGACCTCCAGGACCTTCATAATCTATTTTGGATAGAACCGCTCCAGTAACTGAAAAGTTCTAAATGGCGACCACTTTTTTCAATTCTGACAAGGGGTTCATGATTAGGGACCTCCAGGACCTTCATAATCTATTTTGGATAAAACCGCTCCAGTAACTGAAAAGTTCTAAATGGCGACCACTTTTTTCAATTCTGACAAGGGGTTCATGATTAGGGACCTCCAGGACCTTCATAATCTATTTTGGATAGAACCGCTCCAGTAACTGAAAAGTTCTAAATGGCGACCACTTTTTTCAATTCTGACAAGGGGTTCATGATTAGGGACCTCCAGGACCTTCATAATCTATTTTGGATAGAACCGCTCCAGTAACTGAAAAGTTCTAAATGGCGACCACTTTTTTCAATTCTGACAAGGGGTTCATGATTAGGGACCTCCAGGACCTTCATAATCTATTTTGGATAGAACCGCTCCAGTAACTGAAAAGTTCTAAATGGCGACCACTTTTTTCAATTCTGACAAGGGGTTCATGATTAGGGACCTCCAGGACCTTCATAATCTATTTTGGATAGAACCGCTCCAGTAACTGAAAAGTTCTAAATGGCGACCACTTTTTTCAATTCTGACAAGGGGTTCATGATTAGGGACCTCCAGGACCTTCATAATCTATTTTGGATAGAACCGCTCCAGTAACTGAAAAGTTCTAAATGGCGGCCACTTTTTTCAATTCTGACAAGGGGTTCATGATTAGGGACCTCCAGGACCTTCATAATCTATTTTGGATAGAACCGCTCCAGTAACTGAAAAGTTCTAAATGGCGACCACTTTTTTCAATTCTGACAAGGGGTTCATGATTAGGGACCTCCAGGACCTTCATAATCTATTTTGGATAGAACCGCTCCAGTAACTGAAAAGTTCAAAATGGCGACCACTTTTTTCAATTCTGACAAGGGGTTCATGATTAGGGACCTCCAGGACCTTCATAATCTATTTTGGATAGAACCGCTCCAGTAACTGAAAAGTTCTAAATGGCGGCCACTTTTTTCAATTCTGACAAGGGGTTCATGATTAGGGACCTCCAGGACCTTCATAATCTATTTTGGATGGAACCGCTCCAGTAACTGAAAAGTTCTAAATGGCGACCACTTTTTTCAATTCTGACAAGGGGTTCATGATTAGGGACCTCCAGGACCTTCATAATCTATTTTGGATAGAACCGCTCCAGTAACTGAAAAGTTCTAAATGGCGACCACTTTTTTCAATTCTGACAAGGGTTTCATGATTAGGGACCTCCAGGACCTTCATAATCTATTTTGGATAGAACCGCTCCAGTAACTGAAAAGTTCTAAATGGCGGCCACTTTTTTCAATTCTGACAAGGGGTTCATGATTAGGGACCTCCAGGACCTTCATAATCTATTTTGGATAGAACCGCTCCAGTAACTGAAAAGTTCTAAATGGCGACCACTTTTTTCAATTCTGACAAGGGGTTCATGATTAGGGACCTCCAGGACCTTCATAATCTATTTTGGATAGAACCGCTCCAGTAACTGAAAAGTTCTAAATGGCGACCACTTTTTTCAATTCTGACAAGGGGTTCATGATTAGGGACCTCCAGGACCTTCATAATCTATTTTGGATAGAACCGCTCCAGTAACTGAAAAGTTCTAAATGGCGACCACTTTTTTCAATTCTGACAAGGGGTTCATGATTAGGGACCTCCAGGACCTTCATAATCTATTTTGGATAGAACCGCTCCAGTAACTGAAAAGTTCTAAATGGCGACCACTTTTTTCAATTCTGACAAGGGGTTCATGATTAGGGACCTCCAGGACCTTCATAATCTATTTTGGATAGAACCGCTCCAGTAACTGAAAAGTTCTAAATGGCGACCACTTTTTTCAATTCTGACAAGGGGTTCATGATTAGGGACCTCCAGGACCTTCATAATCTATTTTGGATAGAACCGCTCCAGTAACTGAAAAGTTCAAAATGGCGACCACTTTTTTCAATTCTGACAAGGGGTTCATGATTAGGGACCTCCAGGACCTTCATAATCTATTTTGGATAGAACCGCTCCAGTAACTGAAAAGTTCTAAATGGCGACCACTTTTTTCAATTCTGACAAGGGGTTCATGATTAGGGACCTCCAGGACCTTCATAATCTATTTTGGATAGAACCGCTCCAGTAACTGAAAAGTTCTAAATGGCGACCACTTTTTTCAATTCTGACAAGGGGTTCATGATTAGGGACCTCCAGGACCTTCATAATCTATTTTGGATAGAACCGCTCCAGTAACTGAAAAGTTCTAAATGGCGACCACTTTTTTCAATTCTGACAAGGGGTTCATGATTAGGGACCTCCAGGACCTTCATAATCTATTTTGGATAGAACCGCTCCAGTAACTGAAAAGTTCTAAATGGCGACCACTTTTTTCAATTCTGACAAGGGGTTCATGATTAGGGACCTCTAGGACCTTCATAATCTATTTTGGATAGAACCGCTCCGGTAACTGAAAAGTTCTAAATGGCGACCACTTTTTTCAATTCTGACAAGGGGTTCATGATTAGGGACCTCCAGGACCTTCATAATCTATTTTGGATAGAACCGCTCCAGTAACTGAAAAGTTCTAAATGGCGACCACTTTTTTCAATTCTGACAAGGGGTTCATGATTAGGGACCTCCAGGACCTTCATAATCTATTTTGGATAGAACCGCTCCAGTAACTGAAAAGTTCTAAATGGCGACCACTTTTTTCAATTCTGACAAGGGGTTCATGATTAGGGACCTCCAGGACCTTCATAATCTATTTTGGATAGAACCGCTCCAGTAACTGAAAAGTTCTAAATGGCGACCACTTTTTTCAATATATGTCATATTCGTAAAAAATCACCCCAAAAATACCTATAAAAGCAAAAAAAACATACAAAAATACATATTTTATTATTATTATATCAGCTCATATACGTCCCCACCGAGGGGCTCGAGCCTACCCTGAATCAGGGCGATTAGGCCTTAGTCGACCACGCGGGCCCAGTGCGGGTTGGTCGACTTCACACACAACCTTCGAGTTTCTTCGCAGGCGTGTGCAGGTTTCCTCACGATGTTTTCCTTCACCGTTAAAGCAATCGGTGAGTATATGTACGTAAGTTTTTGAAAAACTCATTGGTATATTGGCCGTCCAGATTTGAACCCGGTACCTAAAAATACTAAATATAAATAATAATAATAAATAAAATGATCTATATTAGGATCTTCAAGGCGTAAGTGAATAGTATAGGTATTATTTGAGTTTGTGTGTATTGTGCTCTACTCGACTACATCGTCACTCAGCGGCGCGTCGTCACGTGAGATGTAGTCAAACGCACTCACATTTTTATTTAATAAAAGTATCGATATATATTGATACAATGTAATATTTAATATATTATGGTAATTTATATATATAAAAGAAAATCGTGTTACTTACACCATTTATAACTCAAGAACGGCTGGACCAATTTATATGATTTTTGTGTTTTTGCATTTGTCTTCGTCCGGAATAGGATAATAAGTATTAAAAATATGATATTCATCAATAAAAAAATATCATTCAAAAAATAATTGGTTTTAGGGTAGGGTAGTGTAGTGTAGTTAGGGTAGGGTAGGGTATTCTTTGTAGGGTAGGGTAGTGTAGGATAGTGTAGTGTAGGGTAGGGTAGTGTAGTGTGAGGTGGAACGAAGTTCACCGGGACCGCTAGTAATAAATAACGGCTGGCTCATGGGGAACCGAGGCTAAGGGTTTTGTGCGGGACATTGGGCGCCTTCTGCGGGACAAGGGGTTTGACCCCCGTTCCGCGGCCTTCCCGGCGCAGAGGCTGTCTATAGCCACACAACGCGGCAACCTTTGCGCCGCGCGCCGAGGACGCTCAGGGGTGGGTTATTTTACGAGGTGCGGTCCAAAAGTGTCCGGCCTAACAAAGAAAACAAGTAGATATATTTACAATTTTATTTTTATTTTTCGATATAGTCCCCCTCTATTTCAACGCACTTTGCAGATCTCGTGATAAGCATTTCTATCCCCTTATAAAAATATTCTGGAGTTTTGTCCTCGAAATGGGTAAAAACTGCTTGGGCCACTTCATCATCCGAAGAAAATCGTCTTCCCCTTAAGTCTGCCTTTAGTCGCTTGGGGCCAGGTCTGGGCTGTAAGGGGGGTGGCGAATTTCCTCGAAGCCACATTTAGCTACAGCAGCTTTGGCAATTGCAGCAGTGTGAACGGGAGCATTATCGTGGAGAAGCCGAACACCTCTACTAAGTTTTCCACGTCGTTTCTGCTTGATCGCCTCTCGCAACTGCTCAATAAGGGTGGCGTAGTAGCTGCCATTTACCGTGGTATTCCTTTCTTTTATGTCAATCATTAGTATTCCGTGACAATCCCAGAATACCGTTGCCATAATCTTTTTGGTGGATTGCGTTACCTTGGCCTTTCTAGGTGGCTTTTCACCAAGACGACGCCACTCCATCGATTCCCTTTTAGACAGGGGATCATAGTACAAAACCATGGTTTCGTCTCCCGTAACAATCGACTCCAAATAACTTTTTCCGTAACGCCTATACGCGTCTAAAACTTCTTGAGAACACGCTTTTCTCTCAGTACGCTGCAAGCTCGAAAGAAGTTTGGGTACCCACCTAGCACTAACTTTATTCATGTGAAGATGATCATGTAGTATCCTAAGTACTGAAGTTTTGGAAAGTCCGGTTCTTGCCGCTATTTCTTTAGTCTTTAGTCTTCGATCACTCAGAACTTCCTCTTCCACTAATTTAATACATTGCTCGGTGAGTACTTCTATAGGCCGGCCGGAGCGAGGTTCGTCGTCAATGGATTCCCGCCCCAATCGAAACTGTTTACTCCATTCTTTTACCGTGGAAAATGATGGAGAAGAATCCCCGTACACGGCATCCAACCTTTTTTTTATATCGGTCGGGCTGACCCCTTCCTTAGTCAGGAATTTGATCACGGAACGATATTCCAATTTGATCATTTCGAAAGTTTTCCGGATTCGTATCGTTAAAACGCCGTAAAATCAAAACTACAACCAACAGAAACGCCAAAACCAGACTCGAAAAAGCAGACTAAATGACAATCGCGATGACATCTTTTTTATTTTTTTTTAAGCCGCCAAATTTTTCCAGCCAGAAAGTTTTGGACCTAACAGGTAGTTTTAGAAATTTTATCAGTTACTTTTGAATTTGTATGTTTGACAACTGTAATTTACAAACAGTATGTCTAATCTGTTGTGGACTTGTGGATGTCCAAGATACAGCCTGTACCTAGTTTGGGACCAATATGTACAGATAATATTATTTAAATTTCTATTTTTTTATTAAATTATTTGTACTCATTATAATAAATAAATATTAAAATATGTATGTTGTTACAAATAATGAATGTCCGTATATTTTTTTTAATAAGGACCAAGAAATATCAAAAGACGAAAATAACTGTGCATGATGATAATAGAATAATTTGGCACAAATAAAAGAGACAGATTGAATTTCGCTACTTGAACGCACGTATACATAGCTTATCAGCCTTTTTGTTTACGTTTACACGGAAAATATTTTATACACTTTTAACAATAATAGTACAATATTTACATGTCTTAATATCAATTTCAATTCTTTATGTATCTTTGATGAGGAACAGCATTCTCTCATGGCCCCACCGCCCATGGTGACTATCGGCCCCCGCACGATTGCCCTGCCTAGTGCCCAGACGTCTCCGTTGGACGACTGTATGGATTCCGAGACTGACCGAACTATGGAATTTCCAACAAATGTAATGAGTAATAAATGTGTTTAAATTGGATGCTGCAGACTGCCGCTGCAGTCGACGACGCCCATCCTGATGGTGGGGCCGGGCACGGGGCTGGCGCCCTTCCGCGGCTTCCTGCAGGAGCGCAGCGCCGCGCGCGCCGCCGGCAAGCAGGTCGGCGACAACGTCCTCTACTTCGGCTGCCGGAACCGAGCGCACGACTACATCTATCAAGAGGTACGTTGGTATGGACAATAGGTGTGTCTAGCTCTATGGTTAAATGTATGTTTCTCAATCCACTTCACAGTCGACGCCATAACTCCAAATTAAAGGTGGATTGAACACACTTTATTATTACAACACGTTAGTAGGTAATGAAGGTCTACAGCACAGACAACAAATACGAGTGTGCTTTAGACCACACGACTAAAGTAAAAATAATATAAACATATATACGAGGGCTGTTTGATAAGTACCCGTTTATGGCAAAAAAAAATCATTTTTTGATGTGTAACATCTTTGCACTCGCTTTCCTGCAATTTGTGGGAGTGATTTCGTAAAATGGGACGGAAATGTGTCCCATTGTAACAGGAAGTCGCGTTTTTTCAGGCTTTAAAAGCGTGGAAAAGGCAAAGGTATCTATGACCATACAGCCTAGTCTGCCGTATCTTTGCCGTCCTTTTATAAAGTATTTTGTCACATGTTACACATCATATGCGAGTACTGTAGGTCTCGGTCAATTTTTTTTTGTATATATGCATTTATTTTTCTACGTAGTCACCTTTTAACTCTATACACTTGTTCCACCTATACTCAAGCTTCTATAAACCATCCAAAAAGTATGATTTTGGAAAGTCATTAAAATAGGCCTCTGTGGCGGCAATGACTTCGTCATTTGATCCAAATCGCTTACCACCGAGCCATTTTTTTTAGGTTGGGAAACAAAAAGAAATCGCATGGGGCCAAATCTGGAGAATACGAGGGGTGAAGCAATAGTTCGTAGCGTAACTGTGCTAATTTAGCCGTCACAACTCTGGACGAATGAGCCGGGGCGTTGTCGTGATGAAACAGTACTTTTTTCTTTTTTAAATGGGGTCGTTTGTCCTTTAAGACGGCGTCGAATTCATCCAATAAATTAGCATAGCACTGCCCTGTTATCGTTTTCCCCTTTTCGAAGTAGTCAATATGTATAATACCCTGCGAATCCCAAAAAAACAGTCGCCATGACCTTTCCAGCCGATGGGACGGTTTTTGCTTTCTTTGGAGCAGGTTCTACCGGTAAAATCCACTGCTTCGACTGCTCTTTCATTTGTGGGGTGTAGTGGTGAACCCACGTTTCGTCCACGGTTACGAAACGACGCAGAAACTCCTTCGGGTTACGTTTGAACACGGCCAAACACTGCTCCGAAGTAGTCAGTCGGTTCCGTTTTTGCTCCTCCGTGAGTAAACGCGACACCCACCTCGCCGATACTTTCTTTATACCCAATTTTTCTTCTAATATGTGTTGTACCCTCTCGATTGAAACGTTTACACCATCAACGATTTCTCGAAGTTTAATTCGGCGGTCGGCTAAAACGATATTTTAAACTAGCTTTTGCCCGCGGCTTCGCCCACGTGGACATAGCTTTTATGACCCTTTTTGAGGGTGAGTGGTGCGCGAGCCGCAATCAGCTCGCAAGCGTGGACATGAGTTTTCTCCAGGTACCTCAGCAACTGTATCGGGCTATTCAGATTAGCAGTCTTTGTCTCTTCCCACCCCCTCAACAAATTCTATACAAAAAATCACTTTAATCCGTTGCTCCCCAAATCCCTCGGGAACTATGTCAAGATATACTTATTAGTAAATTATATCATTTTCCACCTCATCTCTGTGCTAAAAATCACACCAATCTATTTTTTCGTTACGATTTTATATAAAACGAACAAAGAGTATTGTTTTAGTTTCCTCAGGAACTGTATCGGGCTATGATAATTTCCACAGATAAAAGGTTGACTATTTCATTCCCAGTGATACAGGCTGCCTGCATGCCAAATTTCATCAAGATTGATAGAGGTGTTGAAGTGTGAATAGGTAACAAACAAACAAACAAACACATTTTCACATTTTTAATATTAAGTAAGGATTTCTAAATCTTAAATAAACTATAGAGCGTCAGTGGCAAAACGGTTAGGGCCACTACCTCCTGTCCGGAAGGCCGTGGTTCGAATCCTGCCACTTATCAATATCTATACGAATATCGATTTCATACTGGTATGTACGTTTATCCGACGCTCTTACGGTGAGAAAAACATCGTGAGGAAACCTGCACACGCCTTCGAAGAAATTCGAAGCTTATGTGTGAAGTCAATCAACCCGCAATGGGCCCGCGTGATCGTCTAAGGCCAGATCGCCCTAACTCAGGGCAGGTTGAGCCCCTTGGTGGGGACGTATATAAACTGATATGATGAAATAACATATAAGTACCTACATTATCAAAAAACTAATTCAAATCATTATAGGTATCAATCTAGTAATAAAATTTCCTGACAATATTAATATGGGTCAAATACTCGAGTCGTATCAGCTCCAAAGAAGCCCAAGACGCACTTCTCGTTGCCGCGCTGGATGGCAATAGACAACCTTAGCAGCAGGTAGGACCTCACGTCACATCTCCTCTCTCGAAGGCGAAGGCCAACCTCCTTTGTGAAGGCAAAGGCCTCTGACGGTTCAGCAGCCGGTTGTCTCACAGACCAGCGGCACAAAGCAGTAATTTGCCTCCTAGACCGAGTACTTATTATGCTTCTTTCTCGCCGAAAATTGAGCAGCAGTACCGTACAGTGAGGCAGAAAAAGTGGCTTCCCAAAGCAGACACGTTCGTCTCTGCCATAGCACCTGTTTAAACCCTCCAGCCTTTTGCCATCAGATCGACTAAAGCCCGGCCGGCGGATGCATCAAAGATGGAATATTCCATCTGGCCGAGACCAGTGCCCTCCGAGTGAGGTCATTAAGGAATTGGTGACGTGGGGATCTTCACAAACACGACTGCAACTAAGTGAGTGATGGCCAATTGCCTCCACCGTGGACCCACAAATACATTGATGAGGTTCACAGATATTGATATTGCAGACGGAGAGCAACTGCCACACGCAAATAGTCGCCGTCAGAAGAGTTCCCATATCTGTGCCTCCTGTTAAAAGATGCTAAACTCGATTTATGTGTTTTTATTTTTTTACACGATTGGAATCTGTAAAAATATACCTCTCTGTTCGTCTATGAAACACATCGCTACGTACCATAGTTCCAGAGTTTAAAGTAGCGTATGCTGAAAAATACATAAAAGAAATCCACTCAAAAGTATGAAATAATATTCACAGTCTTAATATAACTTAAGCGCGTTTTATTATCCCTGCAGTGCCATCTATTGACATTCTGCTACTATGATTATAATGTTTGGTATGTGTAGCTAATATATAGAAAAAAGTACTCTATTGTTATTATTGTAAGTATCTATAGATAATTTCCCACGGGACCTCTTTAGTTTTGCGGGATAAATAATACCCGACTATACAATGATGGTCAAAACACCCCATCCCAATGTAAAGGTTTCATATTGTTACGTTGAGTCATTTTAAAGATACAATTTTTTGCATTCCTGTAGGAACCCTAATTTTTTTGGGATTCACAAGTTGTTTGTCCCAGTTTTAGTTCGCGATAAGGGTATCAACGTGTAAAATTTGATTGTAATAGGTCAAGCCACATTTGCGTGGTGAGCCATTCTATAAATGAATACTTTTGATTTTCCCACGGGAACTCTTGAATTTTCTGGGATAAAAAGTATCCTATATGTTAACACGGGCTATAAGGAACCACCATACAAAATTTCATCAAAATCGGCCTGGTAGTTTTTGCGTGATGCGCGAACATACAGACAGACAGACAGACAGACAGACAGACAAAAATTCCAAAAGTTGTTGTTTTGGCCTCTGTATCGTTAGTAATGTCCACCACAGTTATTATTTTCCAAAAATATTTCATGTACAGACACGGCCCCGTTACAGTTTTATTATATTATAGATTTTCTTAACCATATCGTCTGTAGTCACCTCAATTGGCCGGCCTGGGCGATCCTCATCAAAGACGGTTGTTCTCCCCCGCTTAAACTCGTTATACCAATATCTGACGGTTGTCCTAGAAGGAGCACATTCATGGTAAACCGCTTGCATTCTTACTTTTATTTCATCACATGTTTTTCCTTCCCAAAAAACAAGAATCTAATTACAGACCGATACTGTTCTTTCTCCATTTTAACAATTTTAAGTTCACGCTTTCACTAAATCGCTGTCAAACGAGAAAAAAAAACAAAAGAATGCAATTTTTTTTCCCGCCTCTGAAAAATGGCTTAAAAAGGTGGTATACTTATTTTCGGCCAGTGATATTAATATATTTAGTAAACGGGTACTTATCAAACAGCCTAAGTATGTATATATGTATTTTTACTTTAGTCGTGTATATACATTAGTTTGACTACAAAACCTTAAAAATCACCGACGTACCGATAAAAATAGCAAAATTTAGTTAAGTAAATTTTAACCGCCTCCGTGCCGTAATTCGCTTTACACCAGGAGGTCGCGGGTTCGATCGCGGCGGGGTCAACTTTGTAAGACTCGGTGTGGTTGGTGCCGGGCATTTTCATAGCCCGCCTGGCTAGCTACCACCATCTTATCTAAGTCTTGCCGCCAAACATCAGTGTTACCTAACAGCATTGATGTGTCCTGGCTTGAAGATAAGATAGCCAGATCCCTATTGCGTTGGGGAATCTTGGTAAGCCCGCCTCCATCTTCGGCATGATCGTCACTTACCATCAGGTGAGATGATGCCAAGTAAGGGCTTATCAATTGTGGATTAAAAAAAACTATCGGGTCGCAATCAGAACGCTTCAATCAGGATTTACCTAGTAATAGCATAAAGAACCGCGCATATTTTTTTAAACCAAACAACAATTAAAGTTAACTTGTAATTCGGTGCCAGCTAACGCACCTTCTAAGTGCGATATTACTTAAACTAATCAAATAAAAACCATCACTTTTAAAACTTTAACGTACGAAGTAACTAGTATCGGCCGGCTCGCGCGGCGTGTCACCGCCAGGCCTTCAGTTGGGTCAAATGATAATAATAATAATAATAAAGCCTTTTATTTCTTTAATAAAAATTCAGTTTACAATACAAATATTAAAGGGCATGCAAAAAGAAATTAATTACAATCTTATATGTAGTGAATCAAGTTATACAAATAAATTAAAATCAAGTATTAAATCATAAATTCAACGAATAATTATTTCATTTGTATTTTTTTAATTTATTAAGGACCTCTTTAGAGTAAAGGCCTCCTCCAGTTTTCTCCACTTTGATCTGTCGCTTGCTTTTTCAATCCAATTTTTTCCCGTTACTTTTAAAATTTCGTCAAGCCATCTCTCTGCCGGTCTGCCACGATTTCTCTTGCCGCCAGGTCCCTTCCATAAAGTTATTTTTCTTGACCACCTGTCCACGTTCATTCGAGCAATATGGCCAGCCCACTTCCATTTCAATCTTTTACAGTGTTCTAAAGCATCAATCAAATTTGTTGTTTTTCTTATATCTGTGCTTCTCTTTTTGTGTTTTAATTTTAGATTTAGAATGCTCCGTTCCATGGCTCTTTGGGTTGTTAGAATTTTTTCTCTTGTTTTTTTGTTAAAAATCCATGTTTGGGATGCATATGTGAGAGATGGCAATATACAGGAATCTAATACAATTTTCTTCATCTTAACAGAAATATTTGATTTTAAAATTTCTTTGGAACTCCAAAATTTATTCCAGGCTATGTTTACACGTCTCATTAACTCATCTTGGTGTCTAGATTTTGCAAATGATACTTGTTTGCCTAGATTTGTGTACTCTGGTACATATTCTAGTAAGGCACTTTTAATATTTATTGGTGTCTTTGTGCTGTTTGTCATAATTTTTGTTTTGGTTGTATTTAGTTCTAGACCAATTTCATTACTGACATAGTTAATTTCATTTATCATCGACTCTAGTTCGGATGCTATTTCTGCGAAGAGTATGAGGTCATCGGCGAATCTGAGATTGTTTAGAAATTGCCCGTTGATGTTTATACCTTTGTTTTTCCACTTTAGTGTCTTCATTATATTTTGTAGAACGGTAATAAAAATTCTGGGTGAGAGTGGGTCACCTTGACGAACACCTCTACAAATATCGATTTCAGTGCCTGTTCTGTCCAATATTACTCTACTTTTGCTTTTCTTATATATGTCTTGAATGAGCTCTATGGTTTCTGTTGGTACGTCACATTCTTGTAAAGCACTCCATATGCTGGTATGGGATATTGAATCAAATGCCTTAGCGTAATCGATGAAGGCTAGGTAGAGCGGGCGTTTCATTTCTTCGTATTTCTCTATAAGAAGTTCCAATGAGTGTATGTGGTTTATAGTTGAATATGTACTTCTAAATCCTGCTTGCTCCACTGGTTGGTGCTCTTCGGTGTATTTTTCAAGGCGTTTCTCGAGGCAGGAAGCAAACAGTTTGTAGAGGTTTGATTGTAGGCTTATTGGTCGATAGTTACATATGTCATTAGGGTCTCCTTTTTTGTAGAGCAGTACTATGTCTGACTTTGCCAATTCAGTAGGAATTTTTCTCTCGTCCAGGATTTTATTGAACAGCGTGGTTAGAGGTTGTACTAGAAGAGCTATTCCTATTGAAATGGCTTCATTCGAGATGCTGTCTGGACCCATGCTTTTTTCTTTCTTTAGGGCCATTATTTTTATGAAAATTTCTTGGGCAGTGAATCTCGGTAATTTTGTATCATTACTCTGAAGGGGTAGAGTCTCTATACTCGACGGCACTTTGCAAGTGTACAGATCTTTATAAAATTCCGTGGCAACTTTTATTATTTCTGTCCTAGAAAAAGTATTTTTGTTAGCGGCAGACTTATCATTTAAGGAAGGTATCCATTTTTTAGTTGTTGCTAATTCTTTCAAACTCTTTTTCACACTTCCTGATTTCTTCAGATGTTTTTTAATTTTAGTAAGCCTGTGATCTTGATATTCTTTTCTGATAGTTTTATGAATGTTTTTAAATAAGAAACATTTCTCTTTTTTCTCTTCTGATGTTAATTTCTTTTTGTTCACCAGTTTGTTTCTTCTTTTTATAAGGTCTCTTGTTTCATCTGAAATAATAAAGTGTCTTTTTGTACTTGTGTCATTACTATATATAGATTTTAAACTCTTATCAATAGCTTGCTTTATTTTTTTATAGTAAGTCTCTATATTATCATTTTCTTGTAGATTTATATTGTGTATATTTAAATTTAAAGTTTCAATGTATTTCTCTTGTACTTCTTCAGTTTGTAGTGAAAATTTGTTATTTTTATATGTTGTTCTAGATTTCTTGTTCTTAGTTAGCAATAGAGTGCTTCTCAAAAGTCGGTGGTCACTCGGGAACGATAAATTGCTTATTACTTCAATGTTTGTAAATTTGTTTTTTATGTTAGACAATATGTAATCTATCTGGCTTCTCCTTTTGTGTGGGGAAAGCCATGTCCAGAGATTATTGCTTTTCTTTTTAAATAGGCTATTGATAACGAAAAGAATAATTTCCCAGCAGAATTGGAGTAGAGTTCTTCCTCTCTTGTCTCTTTTTCCAAAGCATGAGTTTCCCAATATTCTGTCTTCGCCTTTAATTTTTTGGCCGACTCTGGCATTAAAGTCACCCATGATTATAACGTTTTTGCTGCATTGTTTAAGAGTTTCTTGTAATTGCATATAGAACTCTTTTATTTCCAGTTCGGATGCTTCAGAGGTTGGCGCATGAGCCTGTACAATGGATAGATTTGTATTCTCAAAATTCAAGTGTAGTGTGCAGAGTCGTTCATTTGTTGCAGTGAAGCATTCTATGCTATTTTTTAGGTGTTTTTTTATGAGGAATCCTACCCCATATTGGCCTTTAGTCTCACCAAAGTAGCAGAATATATGGTCTTCGCTTTCTTCTATGTTATAACCTGTACGTCTGATTTCTGATAGACCAATGATATCGTATTTAATAGTTGATATGCTGTGCTTGAACTCTAGTAGCCTTTCATGTGATAGTAATGACCGAGCATTGTATGTACATATGTGAATAGGGTGGAGTGGAGGGTTTTGGTCTGTGACCCCCGCGGTGACCGGCCGTATTGGGGGACGTAGTTTGTTTTTTCTTTTTGTATTATTAGTACTTGTTTCATTCACGAGAGGAGGAGGAGGCGCTGATTGCTATACTTCATTTTGATCCTGATTGTCTTGCTGGTTTGATGGGCTATTTTTATTCTTGTTTACTAAATAGTTTAGCATACTAGGCTTAATAACTCCCTCTGAAATGCTAGATGACCTTTGCAAAGAAGAGTGGGTAGTTTTGGCGTTGTTATTTCGCTTTTCCTGTGGTCTTCTGTCTGTCATTTTGTGTGGGTTCGATGGGTTAGCCCCGGGAGAAACGGAAAGCGTTCTCTTTTTGCTACCAGCTGTTTCGGACTTGTTTTCGAGTATGATGAGTTTGTCGTATTTAATTATAGCTTTGTTTCCTTTTTCTTTTTCTATTTTAACCCTTTCTTGTAATTCTTTCCTCTTTTCTAAGACGTATTTTGGGTAATCCTCCTTGATGTAGTACTCAGTACCTTTCAGTATTGCTTTTTGCTTGAATATTTCTATCTTTTTACCAAGTGTTGTAAAAGTTACCGTTACGGGTCTAGTTCCTTTTCCTTTTTTGCCTAATCTCGTCATTGATTGTATATCTCTTTTCTCTAGCTTTATGCAAAAGTATTTATTTGTGAAGTTAATAATAATATTTTCCAAGTCTGAATAAGATGATTCTTTTTCTTCTAGACCAAACAATACTATGTTTCTTTGTCGCACAAATTTTTCCAGAAAATAAATTCTTTTTTCTTGGTTTTCCACTTTTTCTTTGAGATAGTTATGTTTTTCTTCCCATACTTTGAATTTTTCTTCTAGAATTATATTTATATTTTTTGTAACGTTTGTCGTGACATCTTTTCCGTTTTCAAGGATCGTTTTCTTCTGTTCATCCAATTCATTTTGAATTTTGAGAAGTGCGGACATTACTTCCTCCAAGTAATTGTTATATAAATAAATTAATAAATAAATAGTTAAAGATTTTAATAATTATTTGTTTTTATTTTGGTACAAGTGCTGGCCTCTGTTGGTGGATGGCAAAACTAAGTTGAGGTGTAAGGAACAACAAAGTTGAGGTGTTAGTGAAGCTCTTGGGATTTCTGCTACTCGCCGGTAGATGTCGTTGCCTTGAAGTAGGTAATCAATAATCTTAATCTTTTAATTTTTGTATGAGGTTAAAATTGGTGAAGATTGTCCAAGTTAGCACTTTCTTACGTTAATTTGCCCTTCCTTGATGATTGATCTTCTATTTAGTGTCTTCCAACTTTTCTCCTTCAATTATTTTGGTGGAATTTGAACGGCTGACGAAGTACGTTGCAGTTTGTTTGATCGATGTTTTCGATATTACTGTGGCACTTTCACTGTAGGTAACGATAATCCATTTCGAGCTAAAAACGTTTCTACATATTCCTTTTGCACTTATTTATAATTTTGGACGAGATTTTGGTAAAAAAAAAATAATGATAATATTCAATTCATATTATTGCTCGATATATACGAAAAATATGGCACAAAGCGACCCGCGCTTTTTTCACAATAATACTCGTATTTTGCGTTCATTATTGTTTTCAGCTTATATTAAGAATTATTTTTCTCCTTTTAGCTTGATGTGCTTTAAAAGGGTGTTTTTTAGTTTTTTTAAACTATATTTATTTTTTTTATTTTTTGCTAAGGATAATGAGATAAACTTATGAAATTATTATATTGTTGATAGATGTACAAAGTTTGAATTAAATCTGTCCGTTTAAAGCGGGTCAAGCTCGAGTGCAAAGGAGTCGGTTACAGACATCATACATACAGGTGAAGCTAATATAAGCGTGCTAAAAACATGTAAGAATCGAGAATTGGGCGTTCGGTTTCATTCAACGCAACAGCCGCGTTGAAGTCCGCATTGATTTGAACTGAGAATGTATAGACTTTTAGGTTCGATATTATTTTAACACATATCAACCTGCTCGGATTGAGTCGTAGAGCCTTTTTATTGCTTTTCAATTAAAAGATGTGTTCAATTAAAAAGTTCTCAAAGTCACCGATTTTTGTGTGGTGGTTTCATTACCCATTAACAGTTTTTTTTTTGCGAAAAATTTTGCAATTATTAATTATATATTTTTTTACACTAAAAGTGGTAATATTTTTATAATTGTATTCAATTAAATCAATTCTTTATTACTTGAAGTATACTGTCATTTGACCCATCCTAAGGCCTTAAAGAGCTTATTGATTTCAAATGCGTGCTTTGTACCGACCGCATCGGGCATCAAAAAACACTATAAAGATGGAATTTCCTTACTGTAGGACATGTAGTTGTGCGTTGCTGTGAGTTTTGGTGTGGTGAATGCAGGTGTGAAAGGACAATAAGTTAATTGCAGCTACTACAATGCGCGGGGACGAAAAGTTCGTGTCAGTTTCTGGTGAAAATATTAGGTCTTTACCTAAGGTCTTTTGTCTTTATTTTGTCTTTTACCTTTGTGTTTCTTTAATTTAAAGTCTTTACCTATAAAATTGCTGATTGTATAAAAAAGTTTAAAAACGAAAAATAATATTAAGAACAATAGTTATTAAAACAAATTTTAGAGAGCATGGTGGCTTTAACCCCATGAAGTCGGGTTCTTTCAACTGAAAAATCGCCTCTATTGAGGCAAAAAATACTCATTTTTAATTCTAAAGCTCTAGAGTTATCGCAGCAGTTTCATTGTTACTTATGTCATATTTGAGAATACCCCGCATAAGATTTCGTCACTTTCAGGAAAAATCAAGAAAATTAACTAGTTTAAAAAATTGCCCCATCTGACCACTAGGAAACGCCTTTGTTCCATTCAATGGTCCATGGTTTAGGGGATAAAAGACCATAAGTAGTGTCACCATAAGGTCAATAATAAAAAACTGAAAATTGGCATTGAAGTTCAAAAACTGAATCTGCAATTTCATGGGTAAAGATCTATTATACAACTACATAGCAAGCGCAGAGCTGTCTATAGGGTAATTACGCTATAAGTCGTCGTCCCCCCCTCCCCAATCTTTGGCCGTCGGCACATTTTCAGCTTGCATTCATTCAAAAGGTAATTAAGTGGCAATTTAGCCACTCGAATTGCAACTTTAGTTCATATTCTATGCGTTAAAAGTGTTACTATGCGATTACGTCATTTGTTATTCGCACACTGAGCATCAGTAGCAATCGCGCCGTGGAAGCTTCAAGTTGTTCTGAAAGTTAGCTTATTTATTAGTATTATAAAGAGGTTAGTTTGGATGTAGGAGTCGGTAGCAGTCATGGTAAAGGCGGGGCGGGGTGTGCAAGGAATCCCCGGCATATGCCAGGCTACCAAACCCCACGACCTTCGACCCTAGCAACTTACAACACGCGTAACTGCCGACTGACGTGAAGCTTACAGAACTCGAAGAAGGATTGACCAGGCTACGATGGGATATTGTAGGTTTATGTGAACTCCGAAGAGAAGTAGAGGACACCATGGTCCTTAAATCCGGAAACCTGCTCTATTTCAGGGAGGGCAACTAACTGTCCCAGGGTGATGTCGGGTTGGTCGTCCACAAGTTCCTCATTAACAATGAGGTCCAGATCCGGAGATCGTTCAACAAGGGTTATTCGATGGAGGTCTTACAGGTATACGCGCCGACCACGGAACACTCCGACTACGAGGTAGAGACTAGTATGAGGACATCTCCACAGCCATACATAGCACCAGGACCCATTATACCGTTGTTATGGGGGACTTCAACGCAAAACTGGGCAAACGAAGCGATGGTTAGCTGAGAGTGGGGCAATTTGGATACGGAGTAAGAAATGCACGTGGTCAGATGCTGGCCGACTTTATAGAGCAGGAGAGCCTCTTTATGATGAACTCCTTCTTCAAAAAGTCAAAACAGCGGAAGTGGACATGGTTGGATCCCAATGGCGTAACGAAGAACGAGATTGACTTCATCTTGTCGACAAGAAGACAAATATTCAACGATGTCCCTGTGATATCATCTCAGTAAAAACAGGAAGCGATCACCAAATGGTAAGAAGCACACACAAGATGTTGATTGATGAACTTCGAACAGCGCCTTTCCTGCTCCAAAACCCCGAGAGCTTTCAGCTCGAGTTGCACAATATGCCTAGGAAACTGCGAGAATGTAGGTCGGGTCTAAGATTTTTAAAACTCGCCGTTCAAACAGAAACAAAAAAATCTCGGACTTCACCAGAAACCTCATGGAAGAAAGACGCAGATTGGTTTTGCAGTCCTCTCAAGATGCTACTCAGTATCGGAAACTAAACAGGCAGATCTCTAAGTTCCTGACTCGCGATTTGCGCCAGTATAATAGAAATTGTATTAAAGTGGCGATTGGGCACAACAAAGGCTTAAAAGTGTTCGCAAGAGATCTGTCTGTAGGACAAAGCCAACTGACCAAGCTGAAGACTGAAGATGACAGGATCATATTGTCTAAGACTAAGTTGCTGGACTAAGTCTCTCAACAAGTGGGTCTTAAAATGAACATGGACAAGACGAAAATAATGTTAAATGTCCGTGTCGCACCCACACCTCTAAAGGTTGGAGACTCTACACTGGAAGTTGTTGACGAATATGTATACCTGAGACAAACAGTCCAGCTAGGTAGTTCCAACTTCAAGAAAGAGATCAATCGACGAATCCAACTCGGCTGTGGGCAGCGTTCGGGAAGCTTCGCAATATCTTCACGTCCCAAATACCGCAGTGTCTCAAGACTAAGGTCTTTGACCAGTATGTGTTGCCAGTGATGACTTACGGAACTGAGACATGGTCGCTTACTATGGGCCTCATAAAAAGGCTCAAGGTCACCCAAAGGGCAATGGAGCGTGCTATGCTCGGAGTTTCTCTGCGTGATCGAATCAGAAACGAGGAGATCCGCAGGAGAACTAAAGTAACCGACATAGCTCACAGAATCGCTAAACTGAAGTGGCAGTGGGCAGGGCACATAGCTCGTAGAACAGATGGCCGATGGGGCAGTAAAGTTCTCGAGTGGCGACCGCGCACCGAAAAACGTAGCGTAGGCAGACCTCCCACCCGGTGGACCGATGACCTGGTGAAGGTCGCGGGAAGCCGATGGATGCGGGCAGCACAGGACCGGTCGTCGTGGAAATCCTTGGGGGAGGCCTTGGTCCAGCAGTGGACGATTTGTGGCTGATATGATGATGATGATGAATTAGTTTAATTTTGATTTGTTTTACTAGAATGCAAGCGTCATATCTTAACAGAGGTACTTTTACAAAGTTATTTATTATGCTTTACTTATAAAATCAAAATTTGTTCAAAATTTAGTTTTTTCAGTTAATTTTTTTACTTTGACGCGGAGCTTGAAAATGTTTAATTCTTTTTATTTTAACTATAACAAAAAAAAAATTATTGAATTATGTCCAGGTTTAGCTAATTTGATGCGCCTATTTTGTTCTTTAAAATAAACATTTATTTTTTGAAAAGACTACGGAAGTCTACTTCGCGCGAGTCCGACTCCATGTCCGTTCGTAATTTCTTCTTCGTTGACGGTGGTCCCGGAGCACCGCTTTCGTATTCAGAGTCTGCGTCACTTCCTGCCATCATTTTATTCACCCGATAATTCGCATATTAATTTATAAAATTGTTCAAGAACGAAATGAAATAACAAAAAAATAACCGTTTGCGTAAAGCTAGCAAACTCGCAAATGAGAGGAAGAGAGAAAGAAAATGCGCGCGCGCACTACTCTCTCTTGCTCCTACAGTAATATACGAAACGTAAATCTCTCTGCTTCTATCTTCACTAACTTATATCTCCCTCTCAACTTCCGCTCGCCTCGCCCGACACTTTTCGTAACGCTCTCATCACGCATTTATCAGCTTACTACCCAAGTCAAGCGTGCGTAAAGATTTATTTCAAAACTAGAAACAAAGGTAATAAATAAAATGTAAATGTTTAGCTCGCTATTTCCAAGGCTGGAGGTCAATAATGCGCCTTTCGTTCTCTGTTATATTTAAAAGCCTAGGCATCCTCACACTACCGTCCTTACTAATCTGTCAGCTGGCTACATATGTATATGTCGCAGGATAATCGCAAAATCCGTCGTTTCGCGAAAATCCTAGGAATATTGCACACTATGGAGTAGAAAACTCCAAATAAAACCGAGTCGGACGGGGCCCCGCTTCGTTAGGTAGGTTAGGTTTGGTTAGCATGTCTTTTTCTACCGTAAAAAGGAGCCCCGCATAGCGGGGCTCCGTTCGCTTTGGTTTTATTCGGAGTTTTCTACTCCACAGTTTGCAATATTCCTAGGATTTTCGCGAAACGACGGATTTTGCTATTATCCTGCGACATATATAACCATCGCGACGAGTACGTGACGCCAAAAGATATACATAGTCGAAACCACCGCAATATGGACAGACTCCTGCCTGTGCGATGCAGACTCGCCAAGTCAGGTAAGCTGACACATGTGCTGGGACCGGCAATTTATAACAAAATACCGCTAGAAATCACTGAAGCTCCCTCATTAATGACTTTTAAGACGAAACTCAGACGCTGGCTAATCGAGCACGCCTTATACAGTTTACATGACTTCTTTAATTTACACATAGCTCAGGATTCAATGCAATAGTTTGTATGGGAACCGTTTCAAATTGGATAAAGCGCTGAAACTTGGCACAGCTGTTCTTTGGGTACTCTGCAGTGATTTGAAGCCGGGAGCCATCGAGAGGCACCCCGCGGGGGGCGGGGGGAGGGGGAGGAAGAATGGTTATGCTGCGCTCCACTTTGATACCTATATCTTTTAAACTATAGGTACTATGGCAAGTTTAGTATCATTTTCGGGTAACTTATAGACGAGCCACTCATTTCTCGAACAAAATTTTCGACTTTCCTAACAAAAAGGTTGTGTATTTTGAAAAATCACTAAAATGTGATGCTTGTTTTTCTCACATCAACGTGATTTACTATTTCAGCACGAAAGGTATCAGTATGAAAAAAATATGTTCTGAAAGCCACACTCACTAGGATTACAAAAATATACATTTTATTGGAAATGTGTGCTAGGAATAGTGTGAAAAAAAAACTCATTGCGTGGCAGCGTGGCATAAAGCTCTCGCATTGATTCGTCGCCAAATTAAATATCTAGATGGCACTTATGCTGCTTCTCTAAGAAATATACCTAATTCAGTATTATATAATTGTAGTTAGTTAAACAACAAATTCTTTGAATGAAAAATTATTGCACCGTTGTCAGAATTTCCATCCTGTATTACATACAAAAATTCACAAAATATATGAGACTTAACGGGCTTGACGAAAACATTTAGTATTTTGAAATTTTTTGTATTTTGTTTTAAAATTGGTAAATAAAAAATAAAAAAATCTAAGTTTATCATTTACTTAGGGTACATGTAAGTAAGTACCTACCTACATATTTTCACACTACCAATTCCTACCTCATATCCTACCTTATATTTTATTCGAGATGTGAAGCTTTGGAGGCAACTCTGAATGACCTTGGAAACCCTTTCCTTGAACAGGCCTTAGACATACACAATGTTGACACAAAGATAATCGCTCAACCTGAAGTTATCGAAGTGTTATTTAAAATAGAAAAAAGCGGAGAAGAGCAATGTACAACATTCTGCCAAGAGAGATTAAATACTAACTCTGAAAAAAACTGCAGGATACGATCAAGCAAAATAGATTTCCCCTTTTTGACTGGTGTAAAAAAATTATCGACAGCAAAACAAAAACTAAAATAGGTGGTCTTAAAAATGACTGCAGCCTGTTCAGCAAACTCTACATTGCCACTTGTGAGCATAGAGTAGGCGACCTAGATTCATTCTTTGCACATGTGACCATGCATGCCCTCCAGCTCCAAGTTCCATGGGGAAAGTGAGATCAGGTACCAAATCAGACCTCAAGGCAATTCTCGGTGTTTGCGAAACTGCAACCGTTCAAAACGCACCTCAAGTCTCAGTCAAAATCCTCGACGGACCTGCCCTTGTACACATGCTTAGTTAGTCCTGCTCAAATCAAAACTTTTGGTGAATATGCTAAGAAAGTATTTTCACCATTTCTCTGCTAGGAAGTTATACATGAAAACTGTTACAAGGGTGGGTAGACGTAGTTTTGGACACCTATAATTTAGAATTCCTTAAAAAATGCAACTAGAGAAAAACGTGGCTTTGGACAGAGAACATGGGTCAAACTTCCTACAAAGAAGAATTTTTCAATTTTTTATCGACTATAGGCCTTGGTCATAACTTTGAGAATGGCAAAGAAGTTTGTTTCACGGATGGGACGAGCATTTTAACTAACGTCACCCGTGACACTCAGCATTTGGCACCATGCAACCATGAAGAGGCGGACTCCCGTGTAATGGTGCACGTTTGTGACGCTGTCATACAGGGCCGGCTGCAACTTTGTGAATTTATAGTATGTTTCAGAGCAAGTGAGTGCTCAACAGTAAACGAATGCCAGAAATATTTGTTTACAAAAAAAGGATCGGCAACTAGAGCACATCCCAACAAACATTACGAAAAGTGAATGCATGGTATTTAAGGCCGGAAACAAATGTCCTTATATTATACCACCAATTAAGTTAAATTGGTATTTAAGGCCGGAAACAAATGTCCTTATATTATACCACCAATTAAGTTAAATGGAGTTCCTTTAAAAATAACTAAAGAGTTCAAGTATTTGGGGCATTTGATAACTTCCGACCTTAAAGACAATGCGGACATTGAAAGGGAACGTAGGGCATTGGCTGTCAGGGCTAATATGATAGCTCGCAGGTTTGCTCGTTGCACTAAACATGTAAAAATATCGCTTTTTAAAGCATATTGCACGTCCTTTTACACGAGCAGCCTGTGGGCGAACTATTCCCAAGCGCAATACAATGCCCTACGGATCCAATATAACAATGCATTCAGGGTGCTGCTGGGGCTGCCCCGATACTGCAGCGCATCAGGGATGTTCGCGGAGGCGCGAGTAGACTGCTTTTACGCTACCATGCGCAAGCGCTGCGCGTCCCTGGTAAATCACGTTTATGTGATAAAAACAAGTATCACAATTTAGTGATTTTTCAAAATACACAATTTTTTTGTTAGGAAAGTCGAAAATTTTGTTCGAGAAATGAGTTGCTCGTCTATAAGTTATGAAATGACACCAAACTTGCCATAGTACCTGTAGTTTAAGAGATATAGAGATCAAAGTGGAGCGCGGCATAACCAAACTTTCTCCCCCTCCCCCCGTCCCCCGCGGCACAGTATATATATTAGTACTAACGTACAGTATGGACACTCCCTGCCGCTCTCTAAATTCGACCTCACCCCCCCGTCACTCAGATTGGATGTAGATTGGGTACCAAACGTAAAGGACGAGCTACGCAAGCGCGATAAACGTCACTTATATTCACTTTGCGCGCCGCTGTGATTTCGTACACCGGAATAAAAAGCAACTAGTTACCGAACGTAAAGGACGAACTACGCATGCGCGATTAACGTCACTTATATTTACTTTGCGCGCCGCAACTAACTATACGAAACTTACGAAGTAACTATTTAGTAATCAGTGACGGCGTCTCAGCATGCCTCGTATCATGATTGGCTGACCACCAATATTATACGACCAAATCTAAGAACAATCAGTTCCTATGAATCTTCATACTAGCTGTATCTTTTTTTTTAGAAATGTAGTTCCTTTATGTTTTTCATATGTCAGATGTCAGTTTGTTATTGTGGCTTGTGAGATATTTTGTTCGTTTTATTTATTTAAAATGAATTTTTTGTAATAATTTGATTAGATGGTGTGAAAGTATGAGTTGTATAGAAATATCTAGTGGTGTGATATTATAAAATGTGATCTAGGAATTATAGATTGAGATTGACTATTATTGAAGGTTGCTAAATGAGATTGTTTCACCGACAAAAGCTCCTGTGTTTGAAGAACAAATGAACAATGTTATCCATGTAAGTTACTTAATCATGTAAGATAACTGTTGATTGTTGCTTGCAGCACAGTATATATATCCTGCAGTGTGCATGCAGTAAATAAGTAACAAACATTTCGTGACCAATACCGCCGGTGTGATTCAACCCTACCTGCATTCTTGCCTATAGATACGTCAGTTATATATATGTATATCATTTCTCGCTCGTTTGTATGGAGTGTCCGGGGTGTGCCCGCGGTGTGGCTCTCGATGGCTCCCGGCTTCAAATCACTCAAGATCACCTATAGATAAGCCTATTTCTTTAGCAACAATAATCGGCAAGATGTTTGACGGGCTGCTTGACGCACAACTTAATAAACACCTAACACTACACGACAACCAGTTTTTGTTTCGGCTCGGACTCTACTGAAAGTGCTATTTTGTGCCTCAAGCAGGCTGTCAAATATTACACTGACCGAAAAACACCTGTATATGCGGCTTTTCTGGACTTGTCAAAAGCTTTTGACTTGGTTTCCTATGATGTCCTGTGGAGCAAATTAGAGAGCATAAATTTGCCTAGAGAGGTATTGGTACGGCAACATCTTCAGGTATTGGTACGGCAACCAGGTCAACAGCGTCAGGTGGGCGGGTAGCTTGTCAGAAGCGTATGGATTGGAGTGTGGGGTAAGACAGGGTGGACTGAGTTCCCCGGCTCTCTTCAATCTTTACGTGAATGCTTTGATAGTCTCGCTCAGCAGTCACCATGTTGGTTGCCACGTTGATGGAGTGTGCGTCAACAACATCAGTTACGCCGACGACATGGTGCTGCTGAGTGCGTCTGTGTGCGGCCTCAGAAAGTTACTGGAAACTTGCGAATCTTATGCGGTAGAACACGGGTTACTGTATAACGTTAAGAAAAGCCATTACATGGTCTTTGAGGCTGGTAACAAGAAGCCATTAAATGTACCTCCCGTTAGACTAAACGGTGTCCGATTAGAAAGAGTAGGTACATGCATTTAAATATCTCGGGCATCTGGTTACCGCTGACCTCAAGGACAATGCGGACATGGAAAGGGAGCGGAGGGCTTTGTCGGTAAGAGCCAACATGATAGCTCGCAGGTTTGCACGTTGTTCCACTGAAGTGAAAATCACGCTCTTCAAAGCCTATTGTACATCCTTTTACACGTGCAGCCTGTGGGCTAATTATACTCAAAGATCGTATGAAGCCCTCCGTATCCAATACAATAACGCTTTCAGGGTGGTGGTGGGGCTGCCCCGTCGCTGTAGCGCCTCGGGTATGTTTGCGGGGGCGCAGGTCGACTGCTTCCGCGCGACCATGCGCAGGCGCGCCGCGTCTCTGGTGCGCAGGGTGCGGGGCAGCGCAAACATCACCCTGAAAATGATTGCGGACAGGCCGAACTGTCCTTTCATTTCCTTTTGTAACTCTTTACATGTACTAATCCCCTAGGTTAAGCTCTACTAACTACGTATGAGTCCATGTTACTTGAAATAAAATTGAAAATAAATAAATAAATAAAATAGAACGACTGTGCCAAGTTTCAGCCCTTAATCCAATTTTAAACGGTATAAAGCATTGGAGTCCCAGCTAACAACGTGTAACTATTCTTAGTATTATCTTTTCGTAATATTTTTTACGATATTGTACTTATTATTTTTAATTTTGTGCATTATTGTCATTTTTTGTCAATTTTATTATTTTATATTCATATTTTGGATTCATCCTGTAAAATGACGTGTAAAATATTTTTTTACCATTAAAGTAAAGTGATTATGATTATTATTATGTAGCTGCCAAAATTGATGAGATAAGAAGTTTTGTTGGTTGCCTACAGACAACTAATTCCTGTTTGTAACAATTTTATATGATACATGTATATTGTATAAGGTCCTAATTTATCAGCTTTCACTCGATCGATCAAGAGTATCCATGATTCTGAACAATGTTCCTCAAGGAACCTGTAAACGTTCCCATTTTTGAGGTGAAAACTTCTTTAGGCGCCTTAAGCATGGGGAAAACCATTGAACTCGCGACACTGTAACGCAACCGACACCGTACCAGGAACACTCGCAGGGTCAAAACTTTGTCAACCTAGTCGTTCGCCAGGAACACTCGGAGGGTCAAAACTTATAGAAATGAAAGTAGTTTTTACTTCTGTCGGCACTCCCGGAGTGGTTTGGTTTTTCCTGTCTTCTTATGGGAAGCAGCCAAGTAGCCTGTCAGGTGATCGATTTAAATGAAGTCCAGAAAAAAAAATGAATCGATTATGAGTCTCTTTGGGAAAGTTGTTCAGAGTCACATCCCGGACACTTCATACTACGGGTAAGAAATGACATCTCTGAAAACAAATGACGGAACAAACAAAATCTCGGCGAAATCCTTAACGTTCAAGAACCAATCTAGCACCAATACAGAGCGGCAGGGAGTGTCCATATTTTATTAACACTAATATTACTTTGTCAGAGTGGTGGGTAGACGCCCGCGCCCCAGATGACGGGTGACAGGTCTTTGTTTCACCCTGTAAGCGCGAACGCACAACTGAGTGCACGCGCGCGCCGCCCAGCGCTGCTCTTATACTTTGTTGACACAGACTCGGGCGCTCGGAGTCTGCCTACCAAAAACAATAATCGTATCACTTTTTTACAGGAACTCGAAGAGTATGAAAGAAATGGCGATGTCAAATTACACCTCGCGTTCTCCAGGGACCAAGAACATAAGGTGTATGTGACACATCTCCTTGAGCAGAACATACATCAGATTTGGGAAATTCTAGGAACTAGAAATGGACATTTCTACATTTGCGGGTAAGCCTCAATGTATACTATAAGTGTTCTTACGAAAAGAGCATAGGAATCCATGTTATTTATAGCGGCAAATGATGCACAAAGCAGGCGTTTGATGTTTCTACACGAATACTTTGGATTTCCCTTCCCATAGACTGACAGAACAACGCGCCGTTCGCTCGCCGCAAGTGGGGCAGTAGCCTCAGCAAAATTGAAATGTCATTTACAGTCGATTTTCACATACTAGTCTGTTATGATCAGTTATCGAAATGTCATTAACCCTTCAAGTGGCGGAATCCCTTTTAATGATTATGCGTAATTGAAAACTGTCAAATTTTTGATGAGCGTCAAGTGGCAGGCTACAAGAGCTTCCGCGGGGTAATTGGACACTGCTGCAATTTAACGCGATTTCTCATACATTTTACATGAATCATACACAAGTGTCGTACATATTTAGAATCTAGATGAAATCTAATATTTTTATGTATACTTAAGTAAACACACAATATATGATGAGAAATTATGATCTGAGAAAGTCATGGCACGGCGTAATGAACGTTCTTGACGAAATATTTTAAATTTTTGGTTAAATCCTTCTTATGTATTGAAATTATTCACACCCTGGCATCTGTTGTCAGCCAACTAAATACACAAAATAACACTATTAACTCTAAAAACTAAAGTATAACGTCACAAACACCAACTTTTTGCGCCGACATAAACATCTGAGCATCGGTACTAATTTTCTAAATCGATTTTCTAACCCTTGAAATTTGACTTTGACCGCTGATTGGCTGCATCTTTGTGTATTTTATAACCTACTTGTTTAGTGGGAATGGGATAGTAATTGTAAATACGGCGTCAGTAAGACAAAGAAAACTAACTTCCTGTTTTACCTTATAAGGAGCCTCGCCACTTGCTGTGGTTCCCTTATAAGGTCGTCTGCCACTTGCGGGATTTCTTTTTAAAGCTTCTGCCGCGAGAGCGCCTAACAGTCGATTTTCACATAGTCTGTTATGATCAGTTATCGATATGTCATTTACTGTCGATTTTCACATAGTCTGTAATGATCAGTTAACGAAATGTCATTTACAGTCGATTTTCACATAGTCTGTAATGATCAGTTATCGAGAAACTCCTTCATTAGCAGGTTCCGAAAATTAGAATTTTCATAAAAACTTTCTCAAAAACATTGCAGATTTTAAATAATTTGCCATTGGAACATCAAAATGTAGTGTCGTCGGTTTTATGTGGAAATTGTTCTGCTCATCTAAATAAATCCATGTTTCCCTTCTTGGAGCATTGTTAGCTTATGTATGAAATCGTGTTCTATATCATCAACACATACCGTAAAACCGCATATCTCTTCCGTGCGTCCGTACACCACGTTTGGCTTTGGAGGCTAAATCCTTGGTCCGATTGAGACTTTTTAAATTATTTCATCGAAGGATTATCAAAAGTTTCTTCATACCGTCAAACCGAAGAGTAGCTGTCGTACAACAAAAAAACGATTTCAATGAAACTTTGCAGTAGTATGTCTGGGGAAAATCGTGTTTGTATGGTTCTCCTGCAAATGAAATTGAAACTTGCGATTTACTCACAATACAAATGGTTGGAGCTATTGAATTGTCGTGTATTACGAATAAGTTTAGGTCATGCAACATCAATTTATCAAAATTATTTAAAAAATAATTGTTAGATAAGAGTTGTTAGAAAATCTTAGATATCGACATACCGATAAAGGAGTAAATAATTTAAAATAAAGTTATTTCAATTTATTGTCAATAAAAACACATGATAACAGCTGCAGTAGCATACCAATTCGTTGCGTAACGGGGGTTACTTGTGTACGGTTGTACGGTAGATGAAGGTTGCGTGCGAACCTGAAGAGGCTTCGTTGCACTGGACTGCTGTACTGCTGCAGCTCGCTTTACCGGCTTGAGGGTCGTTGAGGAGTTGCTGCCGAAGGTGTGATGTTCTTCTGCCAAGATTGCACAAATTTCACGGTTCCTAATTAGGTAATTTCCGAGTAGGTTTATATAGGTTGTACTGTAATGTTCTGTGTTTGAAGTCGCCCCCGATACGGCAGGAAGTAATTCCGTGAATATGTGGATTGATTGAAAAAAATAAAGTAATTTACATTGCGTTGACGAGTCAGTAGTGAGGCGCGAGTGGGGAACGACTGTCGAGCCGAGCCCAGTGCTTTGGTTAGCTGCTTACGCAGCGCAAATAAAATAAATAATTCTCCATTGCGTTGGGGAATCTTGGTAAGCCGGCTTCCATCTTCGGCATCATCGTCACTTACGATCAGGTGAGATGATGCCAAGGGCTTACCAATTGTGAATAAAAAAAAATGGATCTCATAAGAAGGCTCAAGGTCACCCAAAAGGCAATGGAGCGTGCTATACACGGAGTTTCGCTTCGTGATCGAATCAGACTCGAGGAGATCCGCAGGAGAACCAAAGTAAGTGACACAGCTCACAGAATCGCTAAACTGAAGTGGCAGTGGTTAGGGCACATAGCTCGTAGAACAGATGGCCGTTGGGGTAGTAAAGTTCTCGAGTGGCGACCGCGCACCGGAAAACGTAGCGTAGGCAGGCCTCCCACTCGGTGGACCGACGACCTGGTGAAGATCGCGGGAAGCCGATGAATGCGGGCGGCGCGGGACCGGTCGTCGTGGAAATCCTTGGGGGAGGCCTTTATTTCTCCAGCAGTGGACGTTTCAGGGCTGATATGATAATGTGATGATGAATTACTTTGCTATTGGATTTATATTACTATATCGCTTCGGGTTTGCTGCGATTGGCTGCCATATGTCATTCTAACGTCCGGGATTTAAATCATTGAACAAATAAAAAAAGATTATACGTTTTGATTTTACACTACATTTTTTTATATCTTCCTCTCGAAAAAGCAAAAAAGAATGATGTGAAGACGCCGCGCCCAGGAAGTGTCCCTGAGTGTCGCTCGCGCGGTGCCACTGTTCCATATTGAAACCAAAGTATAGCATTAGCACTCCATTTAGGGAAGCGAATTTTTCTACCTCAGTGTTTGTAGACCAATTGAACCCTGCTGAGTCCAGGAATGTTGTCAGCCCCTCTCCTAATGTACTTCTCGCCGTGGTGTCTTTTTACTCAAAAAAGTGCAGCTTTGTGCCCTGTATGCCATAAATAAAAAAATACATTGTACCTGCAGCTGACGTAGTCTTGGAGGATCCGTAGCGGTGACCTGCGAGCCCCGCTCCCGTTTCCGCATTTACGTTCTTCTTCGGTCCAGTACGGGAGCAGTAAACGTTATGAGAACCAACAGCAACTTAAGTTTCCTCAAGACCAATACTCGTCATACGTATCTTAACAATCGATATTTTGTTGCCAGTGACGCTAAGAACATGGCGGTGGACGTGAGGAACATCGTACTGAAAGCTTTCCAGGAGAAGGGCGGCAAGACGGAGGGCGAGGCGGTGCAGTTCCTCAAGAAGCTCGAGTCCATGAAGAAGTATTCCGCAGACGTGTGGAGTTAGTGCCTTCGCGTAGTTTGGATTGTACGAGGTGTGCTTACAGGGAATTACTAAATGTGAATCAATTCAATCAAGTATACATAGCACAGTAGTTAATGTGATCATTGATTAATGAAATATTTATCACGATGCGATGTGATATTATACGATCCGTAAGGTGCGAGAACCTTCACTCATGAATTAAAGCAGGACCAGAGATAAACTATATCGTGAACCCTAATAACTGTGCCTACATTTATATATAAAAATGCATCTTGGGTGTCGGGTTTCAAATGGATCCAAACGAAAACCATTTAGAGTACCTAAAGGGCTATTCGCAACACTCCCATGTACATTTGTTCCGCGAAAGCGCACCGTGTTCGAGATGGTCGTATTTCGTTTTACAGATTTTGTATAAAAAACATCTTTGCTCGACTTTGACGTCAGTATGTGAAAAAAAATACAAAAAAAGCCTCCATTTTATCACCTTTCCAAAAAAGTAATAAGAAATACAAAAAAACCGTACAAGTGCGAGTCACACTCGCCCACCGAGGGTTCCGTACAAATGTGTAGGTACATATTATAAATCAAAGCAGTGCAAACTGTTAGCTACTACATACGCCAAAATTATTAGGAACCTATACACATAAAAAAGGAAAATATATTTGTTTTCATTCTTCGTCATAAATCGAAAACTATACATCAAAAAATAATTAAAAAGCTTGTGCCATAGAAGCCCTTTTTTACGATACCCAACATGACACGCTTAACTCAATTCAAAATTTGGACCGCCGTTCCTTGCATATTGATTAAGCACTTTTTCAGATTTTTTCCTATACGGGAAATACCCTATGAATTTTGATTCCCTTGGACTGTCGAAATATACGTTTTTTTCCGGCATAAACGGCCGTATCTTTTTTTAAGGTTAACCTAGAAGTTTGATTTTTCACACCCCTGGGACTGTAGACCCCGAAATATATGGTTTTAATTTCAATTTGATACCTCCAGGCGTTCTCGAGATAAAGGGTCTTGACAGACGGACAGACGGACAGACGGACGGACAGCGAAGTGATCCTATAATGGTTCCGTTTTTTCCTTTTGAGGACGGAACCCTAAAAATCATACAATTAAGCCAGCAAAATATTAGAAATACTTTCTCATTTCATCAGTTTTCAAAAAATGTAATGTAAAAGTTGAAAAAACAAGAACAACCGCCTCCGAGGCGTAATGGTTAGTTTATTCGCTTCACTCTAGAAGGTCGCGGGTTTGATTCCCGGTGGAACCTATATGCGTAAAATCAAACTTCTAAGTTAACGTAAAAAAAAAGATACCACGCAGAAATATATTTCGACACTCTCAATCAAAATTAATAGGGTATTTTCCGTTGTAATACCTTCTTATACTACCAGTATAGGGACAAATCTTAATACTATACATTTGTAATTAAGTAAATAATATAGTCTTTATTTAAAGTACTCAATCAATTATGCAAGGAAAGGCGGTCCATGTTTTGAATTGAGTTAACCGTGTCATGTGGGGTATCGCACGAAATGGCTTCATTGGCACATGCTGAAACAGATTTTTTAGATGTATATTTTTCGATTTATGACGAAAAATGGAAAAAAAATCTTTTCCCTTTTTTAAATGAATAGGTAAGGTACCTAATAATTTTAGCGTATGTTGTACCTAACAGTTTGTTGTGATTTATAGTAGGTATGTACCTAAAAATAAGTACGGAACCCTCGGTGGGCGAGGCCGACTCGCACTTGTCCGGTTTTTTTACTTCAAAGTTCAGGAAAGATTGTTCATGTGAAAAGAGAAAACTGTGGACTTTCGCGGAACATAAGAGTACATACATGGGGGTGTTTTGAATGTCCCTTGATGTCTATTAATGGTTTTCGTTTGTTCCGCACTCGTGCGGCGCCGGACGAGCTGTGTAAAAGAGAGCTTCAGCTGAGTAGAATGTAAGGTCGCTCCGGTTAAGTAGTGATCATAAAAATGTAAAAGTGGACCTAATGCTGTAATAAAAATTTGTAGGTCCATGTTAAGGCCTTTTCTCTTTAATGATCTAGTATGTTTTAAAACTAGGGCGACCTTTATTCCGCATGCATGTTTGGTACGCAGTAAGGAATAGAGCGACATAAAAATTCTGTTCGATGCGGACAAGTGGAGTTCAGCCTAAAACTGCGTTCATGGAAAGCACTGATTGAATAGAGAAAAACATTGAACTAATTAAAGAATGATATCTGTACGAATTTGTTTTTATGACTGTTGTTATTGTTGAACATTACAGTAATATTATAAGTATAATTATTTAAAATAGTTAGTAAATGACATTTTATACAATAAGTGGAGTGGGCAAGTAGAGTTAAGCACGTTAGCGACATAATAATGTATGTTATTGTCAATAAAAGTTTGAATACCTATTTAAGCCATTTGTTTTTTTTACGACATACTCGTGTGCCGAACCCCAGCAGGTCTTTATGAAACCACTATAGAACTTGGTACAAACTCATTGGATCTCTGTAAATGTTTGTATCGACCTTAGGGCTGCCACCTCTCCGGGTTTGACCCGGAGTCTACGGGTTTGCATGGTGCATGTCCGGGCTACGGGTTTAACATCGATATCTCCGGGTCAGGTGAAACGGGAAGCGACAACCCGTCATCACGCACCGGGCGCACGGCGCAGAGTGAGCGTGACAGTATGCCGCGTGTGGCCGGCGGCCGCGCGCCGTGTGGGCGGTAAAGTGGGGGTAGCAGACAGGCGGCAGGGTACACTAGATGCGTACGCACTACAAAGTCTACAAATATTAGATTCAAAACAATAGCTCATCTCAATTAGTGCTTCGTAATAATTGCCCACAAACACGAGTATTTTTTGTTTTGTTCATAAATATTTCTATCACAGATTGTTTTCGGTACATTCTCGTATTAAAAGTACCTAGTGTTGTAGCGTGTTGTCATTATGGAAGAAGGAGAATCACAATCGAAAAAAAAAAAGTACGAATCTAATTTTCAACAATCGTGGCTAGAAAATGAGAAGTACAGAAAATGGGTGAGAAAAGTCGATGAAAAAAACGCGAAATGTGTATTTTGTAACGTGAAATTTACAGTGATATAGGATGGTGAAAAGGCTTTATCGACTCATCTTAACAGTGAAACGCACAAGAAAAAGGTGAGAAGCATTGACTCAAATTCCTTGATGACCGCTTTTCTGCCCAAGAAAAATTCTTCTGAAGAGCTAAAAGTAGCGACAATCGAAATTGCGTCGATTTATCATGCAATTAGCCACCACCACAGTTATTTGAGCACCGATTGTGGTATTAAATTAAATGCCTCTCTTTATTCCGATTCACCACTATCAAATAAAGTTCACTGCGGCAGAACGAAAGCAGAAGCCATTGTTTTGAATGTCTTAGCACCAAATTCAATCAAGTCAACAATACAAGACCTAAAAAGGACTCAATCTGGAGACGGGATTCACTTTTCGATCGCTATCGACGCCTCAAATAAAGGATCCCAAAAAATGTATCCAATAGTCATCAGATACTTTGACCAAGAAAAAGGTGTACAGAATAAATTAATGGATTTTTATGAGGATTCAAACGAAACATCTCAAAAAATTTTTGAGAATATTGACAATTTTATACTTAAACATGACTTAGACACAACTTTGTTGTCTGCTTTCTCTGCAGATAATGCATCTGTTAATTATGGTATTCACAATTCCGTGTACCAAAAAATTAATGATAAATATTCTGATACCAAAGTCGTTAAAGCAAATTGTAATTGTCACGTTCTTCATAACGCCGCCAGAAACGCTATGAAAGCTTTAACATATGATGTGGAAAACTTGATTATGAAAGTTTATGCGGAATTTTCGAACAGCGCAAAACGCACGAGAGAGTTGCAAACATTTTTTGAGGAGTTTGAAATTGAATACAGAAAAGTTTTACGACATGGGCCAACTAGATGGTTAAGTTTGGGAAGAACTGTTGACAGGTATTGGTATTGTCATGGCCTGCTGTATCCGCGTATTTCAAAAGTCTTGGTGAAGCAGCATGCCATAACATAATATGGGAATTCGTAAAACAGTGTGGCGATGACGTTGGAGATTTATCTGCAAAGATCACACTACAGGAATGTTATCTATATTTCATTCATCATTACATGAACATGCTGACAGAAGCCATACTATTATTAGAAAAAAACACAGTGACAGCTGCTGAGTTGCACCCAATTATGAGAAATATAAAAGACAAAGTTGAAAGCCGACTGAATGATGAGTTTTATGGCGCCAAAATAATGAGAAACATGAAGTTTTTGAGGCCTTCTGAACAGGATCAATTAAAAAAAGAAGCCAATGAGGTTTACAGAAGAACTCTTGAATACATACAAAAATATTATGATTTTGAGCATTCTGTATTCAAAATCTTTTCCAAATTCGATCTAACAAATGCAGTAAGTTACGAAGATGCTTTGGAAGCTTGCGAATCACTTGGTCTGAAAAATGTGGACGAAGATAGACTTTATGACGAGACCCGAAAATTAAAGCAAGTATTTCCCCAGTTCGAACAATCTATTGATTCAACATTATCTGTTGATTTACGATGGGTTCAGCTATTCAAAGTCACTTCAGCCTTCTCCGAACTACCAAAAGTTATTGGTAAAATCCTTTCAATCCCTATAAGCAATGCTTTCGTAGAACGCGTCTTTTCTTTAATGGGAAATTTGTGGACAGACAAGCGAAACTGTTTATCAGTGGACATGGTGAAGGCCGAGTTAATTGTAAAGATTAATTACAATATGAGTTGCCAAGAATATTTGAAGTTTTTGAAGAAACCTGAGCAAGAAGAAATGCTGAAACAATCCCTGCAGAATAAAAAATATAGTTTTAAGTGTCAAGCTAGTTCTAGTCAGCACTAGCACTAGCACTAGCACTAGCTAGATAATTTATATAAAAAAACATTAACAATAGTAATTTACCATTACTTTGTACTTACCTTAATTAATTAAATACTAAATACTTAAAAAAATGTTTTATTAAAAAAACTATATATTTCTCAAATCTCCGGGTCTACTGTTTTTTAAAGGTGGCAGCCCTAATCGACCTTGGCTCCATTTTACATTTATGTTTTGTTGGGATATCATTATTCATGTAAAGTAATAATATTTATCTCCTCTATTCAAGTAATAGGCAATTAAGGTATGTATGTGTTTGCGTGGCTCGGTTTTGGGATGGGACTATCTGAGTTTGCCGTCGACTCGAAAAGAAGATGGTATGTTTAAGGTGGTTCAAAACCCTCCGTGCGAGAGCCCGACTCGCACTTGGCCAGTTTTATTTTTCCTTTATATACGCCCAATAATTCACCTAAATGTCTTTTTCATAGTATACTCATACATTATTTATCTTGATGTCAAATTTTAAGTTACTGTCTATGGAAGTGGTCTATAAATATTTTGATGAGTAGTGGTGATACGGAACCCTTGGTGCGCGAGTACGACTCACACTTGGCCGTTTTTCTTTTGTACACGTCTAAACCACCTACCTCGATTTCAAAATTAAATTTTCTAAGTCACCTGGAAGTGGTCTATATAACCAGTGTTGCCAATTTAGCGACTTAGTAGCTAGATCAAACGTATTTTCGGAGCAGTCTAGCGACAAAAAAAATTGTAAATAAAATAGATATAGCCTTTTCGAGACTGAGTAAGGTTAAAAAGTCATTTGTGGGGCAGTGTATAAGATTCTACAATAAAAATCCAGAAAATGTAACTAGTTTGTCAGAGAATAATTCAAGACTCGTGTCAAAAAAGTTTTGTGCTCTAGAGGATATTATAAAATAATAGATTATGTAAGTGACATCTAATATATAAAATTCTCGTGTCACAGTTTTCGTTCCCTTACTCCTCCGAAACGGCTTGACCGATTCTCATGAAATTTTGTGAGCATATTGAGTAGGTCTGAGAATCGGCCAACATCTTTTTTTTAGGGTAGGGTAGTGTAGGGTAGGGCAGTGTAATGTAATGTAAGGCGGTACGTAGTTCGCCGGGACAGCTAGTAGATATATATATGTTGATTCTATAACTAATACCATTACCTGAGACTGTAATCTGAATCATGACATTATTTTAATATACAATATATATTTTTTTGTTTTGACTATTTAAAAGTGTGTGTAAACACCTATTTGAAATAAATAATTTTGATTTTGAGTTTGGTTGTCTTGTGAAGTCGGTTTACGGACAATAGTTTAACGTGACGTCATAACAAAACATTGATGAAACGATTGCATACTTTTATGACGAGTCAATTAGCGTAACGGGACAATGATTCAACCTTTTTCGTGCGTGCAGCCGGCGTCCATCGATTTATTAGACGTAGTCAAAAAATCGACGCTTCATACATTTTAGCGATTTTTCAAGCACAGTAATACCTTACATCTAGCGACAGAATTGCCATTTTTATACTGTTCTAGTAACTTTTTAAACATTATTTAGCTACATTTAACAAGTCATCTGGCAACACTGTATATAACTACTATTGATGAGTAGTGGTGACAGGGATTGGTGAGCGAGTAAGACTCACGCTTGGCCATATTTAGAATTATACCTTTGTATACGTCCATTAACCTATCTCTAACTAAATTTAAGTTTTTTTTCTTAATACAAATCAGCTGATCGACAAATTTTGTGAATTTTATGAGGGTTCAAATTTTATTTTGAAAAATTGACTATGGGTTCCTTGGGGAAAGTTGTTCAGTATGACGAGTAGAACCCCCAGTTACACAAACTTACACCAATTTTGTTACACCCTGTATAGGGAGTGTCAGGACTCGGGCGACATTCGCGTTAGTGCGGTCGCTGCTGCTTGTGGATCTCACTCTTCTACGTGCTTCTACTATTTCATAATTTTTTTGTTGGAAAGTTTAGCACCGGCTCAAATAGTGGCAGTAAAGGACCCTTCGAGGTGGATAGTCGAAGCGGGCCGCAAGTCGCCATGTTTGGCCATGTCGGTTTGTGAATTGCAATCAATTTACTCATTAAATCTCTTGCTCATAAGCAGAAAAATAAAAAGCAAACAGGTTGTTTTTAAAACGATAAATTTATTAATTTATATAACCGTAATAGGTGTTATATTAGTTTTATATACAAAATAAGGACTTAAAACACAAAATGCAAACGGAGAGCCAGCTGCATGTACTGTACTAATAAACCAAAACAACATTTATACGGCCCAAATAGGTAGATAAACAAAAAGACATTTCCAAGACTGGCTTGCTACTTCTCGAGGAAATAACTTTACAAGTAAATATAACCTCAAAGCTTCTCGTGTTCAACTTACTACCTACATTTATTACGCGTTCAAGATATCAAACCACTAAGGTAGGTAAGAGATATTATCAACATTTTTAAATACTGAAATTACTTCCAAAAAAATTACACTAAAATTTAACTATTATTTACACTACTTAGTCTCTACATAATATTTATCAACCTGCTCATTATTCATATAACTAATTACCACAGCGTAATATAAAAATCCATTTTTAATGCAGCTTCCATTGTGCCATCTGAAATACAACGATTAAGTATAATTGTGCTGGTTGTCTCCTAAATTACAAATGTAAGAACTTGTGATTTTGAACAAGTTGATCAGAAGGGTCGCCAGTTCCACCGATACAGTGCGGCACCGGCACGCCGGCACGTGCACGTCACCGGCACGCCGGCACGGCACCGGCTGCCGGGGAAGCAAGTATGCATGGAAATATATGGAGCGTTTTCCCACTGACCGGCGCCGGCTAGTGGTAAAACAGCCCAACTCGGCGGGAGAATAGTAAAGATTGAATATTGAATATACGCACCACCCTTATATATAGCATATCTCTGCGCACCACAAGTTTTATAGCAATAGATAGAATATAACAATACATCAAAGCAACCCTTTGACCACCTCGTGAAATCACAGTGACCAGTAGAACTGCGTGTCGCAGTGTTTACACCAACTCAATACTTTACCTTCGCTGTGTATAACCACCAAATATTGTACTTTTATGCTATTCTGATTTACATCATTATCTTTTAAATGTACATTTTCAGTCATTTGTTAATTTACAGAAAAAATAACAATACCCTTCACATTAACCCAGTTACGCCTTTTGATAATTGCATGTGCTTTGTTATCATGCTCCTGGCTTAGAAAAATATTGAAAAAAATTATAAACAAATATTTGGGCGTTTTAACGATCAGTAGGATATTTAATCTGGCTTAATATATATGATAAGCTGTGATTGGTATGTGTATTGCATTTAATTCGTGCAAGTAAAATAAACATTTACCGTTTGGAAGTACGCAGGTTGACCCTTTACTTATTCAAGGCACATTTTCGAAGGCAAGAAATAAAGAACAATGTACACATTTGTGCATTAGCAACATCCGGATGGCAGAGTATCTATTATTATACAATAATGAGCATACTGAATCCAAAGCGTCACATATTAATAGCCATTAAAATAAAAAGTGGACCGCGACTGATGTTCACCCTGACACTTGGAACTAGATTGTTATTAACCTATGCACTATACTATACTATACTATACTGTACTGTACTATACGCAGCAGTTCATTTGTAAGCGTACTGTCATTCGTGTTCCAGTTGTGGGACCTCACAAAATGTAACATTAACAAAAAAGAAGCATAAAGGGTAGGCATCACAACTTCAACTAAAACTGTACGCAAAGTTACAACTATCTTTCTCTCTAATTAACTACTTACCTATACAAATAATATAAATGAGTCAACAGTTACAGTAACAGACCAGTCTAAAAGTAAAAGTTTATTTTCACGTGTACAGCGCGGAAAATATCATCCAAAATACAAACGTAACTTATAAGTACGCGTGCGTGGGGTTACAACGCGACGCCTCGTCCGAGAGGAGTGTACTAACGGAGGGACCCACGCGCGCTCGCACATCGGGCGGCGTGCGTCGAGCGCGTGAGGGCGCGTGAGGGCGCGTGAGGGCGCGCGAGGGCGCGTGGCGAGCCGGGTCCAGGCGCGGACTTCAGCTTGGAGAGCGCTCGACACACACACCCCATAAATGCTAACGCTCCGTCCCAGCGCGCACGGCGCACGGCGCACGGCGCGGCGCGCGGCGCGCACTACATACAATGGGATGTCGGAGTCTCATCTACGTACGCACGTACATTAGTGTCTATTGAAATGCAACCCCTATTAAAAGAAATCAGCGTCGTTGTAATTTAGAGTGTTGGGAAGTGAAGCGGGCGAGACGGAAGCCGCCAGTCGGACGCTCGCGGGGGTGGCTCACGAGTCGGCGGGGACGTCCCACTCCGCCAGGCCGCGGTCCACCAGCTCTCTGTTCAGGAATATTACTTGCTGCAAAAAATTGAATTGCTCATTATTATGTCGACAAACCTTTGATTGCGTGTGTTAGTGCTTAGGCGAGGGCGTTAGCTGACAGCCGGCAGTGCACCAGAACAACTAAGGTATAAACAGCCGGAAGAATTAAAATTCGGCTCAATACCATGGTGAGTTTCGAAAGTCAATTCATTTATCATGAGGACACCTGAAGGTCATGGAAAGCCGCTGGATGCGTCTAGCGCAGGACCGGTCGACATTTTTGTCCAGCAGTGGACAAAAATGTCGTCCGGTCCTGCGCTAGACGCATCCGGCTGATGATGATGATGAAGACACCTACAGATCCGAGATAACCAGATATATAATTGGGAGTAATTTTAAGGCAGTATTTTTATTAGTAGGGCAGTTACATTGGGGTATTATTTACATTGCAGTAAAATATTTACTGGGCGGCTACAAATAAAATGTGACAGTTAGACGTGGCCAAAAATATAACTATCATACCTATTAAAAAACACGTTTGTTTGTATGGAGACCCGCCATATCTTTTTTTTGTAAATTTTAGTATTTACTGTTATAGCGACAATAGAAATACATATTCTGTGAAAATTTCAACTTTCTACCTATTATGGTTCACGAAAACAGCCCGCTGACAGAAGGACTGACGGACGGACAGACAGCGGAGGCTTTTGGGTATACGGAAAACGAATGGTGTACTGGACTGTGTCTTGACTGGGGATATTATTTGTATTATAGTAACAAAAAAACAAGAGAGCGCTGGGCCGTCAAGACAAGGCACGAACAAAAGATGCTACGGTGGGCAGCGGGATGTAACGAGTACATCAGAGAATCTTTCAAAAAGTCTCCTATTGTAGAAATGTTGGTCGAGAGCCGCATGAGATGGCGCGGTCATGTGGTGTGAAGAGGAGAGACTGAAAAGAAAGCTTTGGCCATTCCAGACAAGAAGAAGGGTAGAGAGGGCCGCCGCTGGCTGGCCACGTGGTGCCGCGGTGCCGCGGTGCGGAGTGGACAACCGTTATCAAAGATATGGCACGAGCGCAGCCGACCACGCAGACAACCCGGGACAGAGCGCCCTGCCGCCCTGGCGCCCTGGCGCCTACTACGAGGAGGGCCCACCCCAAATAATGGGAAAGGCACAGAAGAAGAACAACAACAAACACAATCTTATTCACGTACAAAACAATAATATGTATTCTCAAGAAATATTTAATGACTTAAATGACAACTGCACAAAAAATGCAACTTTTGAAAATGTATGTACCGAAAGGCTTTTAAGTTTTACTGGATGCTACGAGGGCAGTTTGACAACTCAATGACTTTAAGGTTAAATAAAAACTTTTTTAATATTTATTTTTTGTCTCATCTTTGGAAACTCACTACGAAGCGCATGCCGTTCTTTTTTCAAATTTGACGCGAAAACAAGCTTTTTAGAAACAAAAAGTTAGGCGACTTCTAAGTATTCTTTGAAAATGGAGAAAAGCGAGTTTCGAGTGCTAATTAAACACTATTTTTTACGTGGTGAAACTATTAAGCAGACCGAAGACAAATTGAAAAAGTATTATGGTGATTCTGCGCCTTCTCATGGGATGGTACATAAGTGGTTCACTGAATTTCGTTGTGGACGTACTACCACTAATGACGCGGAGCGCCCAGGAAGGCCGATTGAGGTCACTACGGAGGGCATGGTTAATAAATAAATAAATAAATATACTGGGACAAATCACACATGGTCATCTGGCCCCAAAGTAGGACCTGTGTTATGGGTTACCAGAGACTGATATACATACTTATATACGTTTAAATACATACATATATAGATATTTAACACCCAGACACAGAGCAAACAAATCTGCTCATCACACAAATGCTTGCCCTGGGTGGGGATCGAACCCACAACCCTCGGATCAGTAGTCAAGGGCACTAACCACTGAGCCACCGAGTCAGTCATAATAAAATACATGATATTGTTTTGGCAGACCGTCGAGTGAAGATACTCGAAATAAGTAATGCTGTGCACATCTCGACTGAACGAGTTTTTTATATTTTGCATGATATTCTGGGCATGAAAAAGCTTTCTGCAAGATGGGTGCCGCGTTTACTAACAGTCGACCAGAAACGAAATCGTGTAACAGCTTCTGAGGAATGCCTAATTGCCTAGCCATGTTTAATCGCAATCCGAGGAGTTTATGCGTCAGTACATAACAGTTGACGAAACGTGGGTCCATCATTATACACCAGAGACTAAGCAACAGTCGAAGCAATGGACTTCTACCGGGGAACGTGCCCCAAAGAAGGCAAAAACTTTTGCTCGGCTGGTAAAGTGATGGCCACAGTCTTTTGGGACAGCTAAGGGGTTATTTACATCGATTTTTTGGATAAAGGCAAGACAATAACCGGAGCTTACTATGCTGCATTGTTAGATAGATTCAATGAAAAGTTGATCAAGAAACGACGAAGAAAAAAAATCTATTTCATCAGGATAATGCACCGGCCAACTCGTCTGCAATCGCGACATCAAAAATTGTCGAATTAGCATACGATATATTGCCACACCCTCCGTATTCGCCAGATTTAGCCCCCTGCGACTTTTTCCTCTTCCCAAACATGAAGAAATGGCTTGGCGGGCAAAGATTTTTGTCAAACGAAGAGGTGGTAGCCGAAACTGAGGCCTATTTTTCAGGGTTTGACAAAAAATATTTTTTGATGGGTGTAAGAGGTTGGAACATCGCTGGACTAAGTGCGTAGAGTTGAAAGGAGATTATGTAGAAAAATAAATATATATATATGTAAAAAGAGTGTTTCTTCTTTCCAAAGTCATGGACTTATCAAACCGCCCCTCGTATAATATAAAGTTTACCGTGAATCGAAATTTAAAGGTCATTAACATATACGGGCCAGCATTTTTTCTATGGATAGCGTAAGAAAGATTAATAGACCTAGTAAATGTATAGATCTTCTCCTGTTGCTCTATACATTTGTTTACTCAGTACTTCAGAGTTGAAATGGATGCGCCATAAGTCAACCAATGGGTTATCCAACCAACGGAGTATCGCGCATTTGACTGACTTATCCATATCAATTAAATACCTAACCATACCAATGTGCCGGCCCGCGGCCGTGACGCGGAGCGCCTCGCCGCTCCATTCGATACCCAGCCACCGGCGACACTCACCTGCGGGTGCAGCGTGAGGTAGAGGTGCACGAGCGGCACGCCCGCCTCGTCGTAGCCGGCTACCTGCGCGTGCAGCAGCTGCCCGGCCGTCAGCCCGGCCATGATGCGGAGCGCCTCGCCGCTCCATTCGGTTTCTACAACGTACGTCACATTTCATTAATGACTGTTAAATGTTACAACTACCGCGACGCGACGTGCTCTCACACACTATGGCATGGCTCTACTACATGTAGTAAATCCTATCCTACTAATAATATAAATGTGAAAGTTTGTATTTATGGATGTTTGTTACTCTTTCACGCTTCAACCACTGGACGGATCGGGATGAAACTTGGCACACATAATATAGGTTTGGTCCTGGAATAGAACATAGGCTTCTTTGTAAAACGTCTTATTCCCACGGGAAAATCAAAAAGAAAGCGAGCGTAGCCGCGGGCGGATGGCTAGTGACTTATACTTTAAGATGAGTTGAGCGTTTACGCCCAATTGGCAAAAGATAGCCATATAGCTAGTGCGACCACGCCTTCGACTCCATTTAGCTCGCAGGAAAAGACTGACTTTTTCTCTGATAAGCTAGATATTGGATTCGGCACATTGTGAGTGAGTGGCGCGCGGAACTCGACGACGATGGTGAACATGTGCTGCACCGGCGCCTCACTAGATCAAATTGTAGGTGATATTTGTAATCGTTCTTCTGATCAATTTACCTCCTTAGTGTTAATAAATAAAAAGGAAATAGTAAAGATGAAAAAAAATGTAACATTATTTAAACTGTCGACCGGCTTCATGTGCTTAGCAAGGAAAGAAAAAGATAAATAACGGTGTGTGCGTTTCCTTAAGCTCAAGCCACACAGAGGCGGTACTGCGGGAAAGCGGCGCGGGGGCGAACCTGCGGGAAGCGAATGCGGTCCGGGGCGTGCCACACACAGATACGGTGCGGGCCCGCGGCGGGAAAGCGGCGCGGGAGCGGTCAGTGTGACACCAAAAGCGGCCTATTACAACTTTGATTTAGCTCCTTTGATATTTTTTCCCACAAAATATCTTTTCTTAGGGTGTTTTTGTAGTTTTTATCCTTAGTATTATATAAACATGGATGTGGTTGAACCAAATAAATTAGTTTTTCTGTCAAATCCATAATGACAGGTGAAAAACAACTAATAATCTCTTAAAAAGTTGCAAATAAACACAACTCGCAATCCCGCTCCCGCGCCGCGCCGCGCCGGACCGCGCCGCTACCGCTCTGTGTGGCCCCTTGCATAAGACTGCTAAGGACACAACTCCCGCGCCCGCATACCGCCCCGGACCGCGCCGCTCCCGGTCCGCTTTCCGTTCCACTGTTTGTCATAGCGGCCGGGCCGGTACCGCCCCCGGTCCGCGTCCGCTCTCTGTGTGGCAGGTTACATATAAACTAGAAGGTTACAAAAATATCCCGGTCCGGAACGCTCCCGGTCCGCCAAGCTTAAATGGGCATTTTCACTTTCGGTTGCAGCGTGACGTATATGGAAGTGACGAAATAAAAAATCGTTTATTATGTCTTAAATATAGATAGTAACGTAGAAGATATATGTAGGATTCATAATATATATATATGTCGGCATAAATATTTTAAAGTATTGAACAAAACTGTTTTTTTTGTGGAAAGTATGAAACCCACTGCTCCGTTACGTCACGAAATGTTTTAGGCTGTAAATTGATAAGGCGAGTTTAAAGTAGGCAAAGAATTTATTATAAAAGAATGCAAACTTAAACATTATTTTAAAATAATAATCAAATGAAAGAAAACCATTTTAAGTACGAAAATATTACGTGCAATTGTTCCATAACGTCACTTTTCGATTCAAACCACTTCTTGTTTTTCTGTACGCTATTTATACGGCAAACTTTACACAAGCAATTACAATTTTTAAATATAAAGAATTAAAAGCAAATCCAGATAGAAAAGAAACATTTAAAGTACCTGGAATACTCAAGCAATCACGTTAAATTTTCACTCCCTAAAATATTGGGACAGTGACGTTAATGGAATCTTATGTTACGTTAGTGGAAAGGTAAGGCACGTTCTACATAGTGGTCAAAATGTATAGGTATCGGAGTCTCACTAACAGTCTTAAAATATGATATATAATGATAATGAGATGACGACTAACATGATAAATTATCAATAATTTAATGCTTCTTTGTGGGAAACTAATGTGTAACTAAACTAGCGTGAGAGCCATAGTGTCCTAAAACAAAAATATATATTATGTATACGTAAACAAGAAAATCAAACAAGCTGAATTCATTAAAAAGAAAAAAACCCGACTGCTTTTTTATGTCAAAGTTGTGTTTTTTGCGTTTTTAATCCGCTATTTTGGATTTTTGAAATTTTGGTACAGCCTGTGTCACTCGCGCTGCTGAGACGAATCTAACGATACCCCACATGTTAAGATCCAACAAGTCCTTTAGGCTGTAGCCCGTGAAAAAGAATTTATAGTCCACATACATACATACATACATACACACAAATACACATACATACACACACACAAACACACAAACAAACAAACACACACACACATATACATACATACATTCATACATACATAAATACATACTCTCGAAAAACATAACCCTACTTCTGAGGCAGTCGGGCAATAAGAATCGATTCTAAAACAGTCTCATGTCAGCAATGTCAAAAAGTAACACATTCCAGTGATATGTTTCACTATACTATTATGAAGAATAAATATACTGTGTGTTTACATTGAGATCACTAAGAAATCCCTCAATATTTATGTCCCTGTCCAGAACATAATTTATGTGTCATATAATTAATCAAATTATTAATTTAATACGAAATCCATGTATGTGAACTATGCCTTACAATTCCAATACGTCACTTTTTGTTATCCGCATATAAGTGACGTGACGTTGTGGATGTGACGAACTAGTCCACATTATTTTGAAAAATGATTTAAATATATAAATCATGCAAATAGACAGTCAGCCTGCACAGTTTTGCATGCTGTATAGTGCAACATCGTAATAAAATATTGTATTACATGCATTAAGAACTACTTACTTTGAAGAACTGCGTAAATGCGTGGAATGTAGATTTTGACCCCGACGAAACACAAGCACTCTTCACCACATATTTTTGACACTGAACGCGCTAGAACATAATGGCGGCTTGACTAGATCATATAAATGTTGCCATTATTATAAAACAACAATGTTTTGGTAGAAATCATAGAAGAAGTTGCAAAAATAGCCCGTGACGTTATTAAGGAATTCCACTTCATGCTATTTCGTGGGACAACGTATTTAAGTAATTTATTCTATTTTATAGCCTATTTTATGATGTTTAAGGTTCAGAATTGAATTTTTAAGCTTATAATCTTCCAAAAAAATGCTACCAACTTAGCCTATAAAATCGAAAATATTTTGAAACTCGCGCTGAAACTTTAAAAATATGGTTGGGACATTAAAAAAAAGCCAATCTTTAACACGAAAAACTGCATTTATTAATTGATTTTAAGATCAGAAACGATTAATTGTTACTGAACAGTTAGAAAATTATACAAATTATCTGAAATATCTGATAATTAGTGCACAGGTTTAATAGTTTTACAACAACAGTTGTTCAAAGTCATGGGACAGCTAGATTTTTGTCTTTGCAACCGAAAGTGAAAATGCCCAAATACTAAATTGTATTGTTCAATTTGTGTTTATACCATTTGACTTGTAGTCATAGCGACTTTGTGTCATTTTTTGACACAATTAGTTTTGTAGATAGGTTTAGATTGACACAAGGCAATATGTACCTGCCTTATGCACAAAAAAAGAGACTAGCTAATTCGTTAGCTCATGGAATTTTACATCGTGCCAACTGTATTCAGTCGGTAATAACCTGCATAACAATGGAGCAGCCCGCCGCTGGTGTCGGTACCACAGGTACAGTAAAGGCTATAAATGTACTGATAGTACACCCTGTGATGCCGGCGTTGGCAGCAGTGCTCAAACTACAGATTTAAGCTCAAAGACAACGAGGAAGCAACATCGTTTGAAACTAGTTCACCAAAATATGAAGGCTTATTTCTCGGTCAGGAATTAAAAGTAGAACTTTATTTGGAAAAATACTGTTCAGATGTTTTTTGTGTTACAGAATACTGGCTCAAAGATCATAAAATGCTTTTTAGTTTTAAAAATTATTGTAAGGCCAGTGCATTCAATAGAAATTCCTTGCAATGTGGTGGTTCAGTTATATTTGCTAAAAAAAATCTAAAGAATACAGAACGGAAGGATATTGTTGGCCTTTCGATTGAAAAACTACGGAATTATGTTGCGTGTGTAATTGTGTATATATATGTCGCAGGATAATTTGATAATCCGTCGTTTCGCGAAAATCCTAGGAAAATTGGATACTATGGAGTAGAAAACTCCTAATAAAACCAAGTCGGACGGAGCCCCGCTATGCGGGGCTCCTTTTTACGGTAGAAAAAGACATGCTAACATAACCTAACCTATTTAACGAAGCGGGGCTCCGTCCGACTTGGTTTTATTAGGAGTTTTCTACTCCATAGTATCCAATTTTCCTAGGATTTTCGCGAAACGACGGATTATCAAATTATCCTGCGACATATATATAAGATATGGTCGCTTACTATGGGCTTCATAAGAAGGCTCAAGATCACCCAAAGGGCAAAGCTCGGAGCGGCTAAGCTCGGAGATGCCGTACGTGATCGAATCAGAACTGAGGAGATGCGTAGGAGAACCAAGGTAAACAAAAAGATATAGCTCATGGAATCGCTAAACTTAAGTGGCAGTGGGTAGGTCAGAGCTCGTAGAACAGATGGCCATTGGGGTAGTAAAGTTCTCGAGTTACGACCGCGCACCGGAAGACGTAGCGTAGGAAGACCTCCTACTCGGTGGACCGATGACCTGGTAAAGGTCGCGGGAAGCTGCTGGATGCGGGCAGCGCAGTATCGGTCGTCGTGGTTGTTGGAGGCCTTTGTCCAGCAGTGGACATATTTCGGCTGATATGATGATGAAGATAAACAAGGTAAAAAAATACAGTGTTATGTATGAGATAAAAACATACATAACACTGTATTTTTTATGTGTCGGTGGCCAATCATAGAATTAGGCATATCATAGAGGCGGCTCCGAAAAACACTAAGCCACCTGAGCCCTGAAAAGTGTTTACTTCTGGGGCACCACACTTGCCTATGACATGCCCGATCATTTTATGCTCTGCCCAATTGTACGATTGGCCGCCGACATATTATGGAACACATAAACATGTCGCGAATGAAATAGGAATGTGCTCGAGAAATTAAAAAACAAATATAAAAAACCGGCCCGACGCGAGTCGGACTCGCGCAAAGTACGGTTCCGTACTTTTTCAAAACATTTGTCCTACTGTTTACAATTTTTTCAAATGTCCCTAAATGGTATAGCTGGTAGGGGGTGAAGGGGGGGGGGGGGGGGACACTTGACTACTAATATTAGCACTTTTAAAGCTTAACATTACACAAACCGATCCCTGAATAGAAAAATGGTTTGAGCGAACCCTCCGTAATTTTTAAAGGCCTGTGCAATGATACACCACACGATAGGGTACGTCAATGAAAAAAAATTCACCCCTTCTACATGTAGGGGAGGTACCTTAAAGATATTTTTTTAAGATTTTTTTTACCACTTTTTCGACGTGACTAATCTGTGTATCCATGCCAAATTACAGATTTCTAGTACTATTAGTCTCTCAGCTAAACCGCAGACAGACGGGATTATCAATAAAATGATTTACTTAATGATTCTACAATTAAAATGAAAGAAAGAACCGAAATACTTAACCATTATTTGCCGGTTTCACGAATGCCAGAAGGGCCTCCGTCGCCTGGAAGGGCAGAGTCATGAAATCCGAGCGAATCTGCTTGAGCTGGTCATTATCGACAGTGAGATAGCCACCAAAGTCCACCAGCTTCACAACAGATGTGTCGTTCTCCTCGGAGGTTGATATCACTTGTGCGCGGTACCAGTTGTTCTCTGTAGGTGCTGCACAAATGGACCCTTCTGCAAAGACAACATTTAATGTGTGTGATCATTTTTTAAACAGTCAAACTTGTCTGAAGGAAATAGCTGTATCGAATACCTTTCACTGGGCGTGGCAAAGAGGGCACTTCAGGATTCTGGTAAGTGGCAGCCATGAGGCGGTGCAGTGCATGCAGCGAGGGGAAGGTAGGATGCAGCGGCTGCTGCAGGAAGAAGTGCCCTGCGCTCACCAAGCACGTCATGATAGTGTCGTTGTTCACCGACTCCACCAGCTGCAACTGTCACATCAATTTTTACAAAACAGGTAGCCAAAAATTAAATTAACCTCATATATGTTTGAACAAGGAACCCAAATTACTTGTAGGAACTCTGGAACTAGGGGTGCAAGTCTTTGATATAATTCAGCACTAATCTCTTGTGTAGAAAAGTTTGGGAATCTTTTCTCAGGGAATTTTTCATTTATCATTTCTAAAGCAGCTTCAATTTCGCTTTGAGTTCCTGTAAACATTACATAATTAGGTCAATTACGTAAGAAAAAACATGAAATTATTTATTTCTTACAACATTTATTGTAACAAAAGTAATACCTTCAACTGCACATATTTTCTGTTTAACAGAGTCTGGATGTCTTCTCACATAAACACTGGCACCAGTTTTAGATTTAATTTGAGTGACAAAGGAACCATGTTTCCCTATTAAAAGACCTACGAGAGTCTGGGGTATTAGAAACTGGTGTATTCTAAGCGCAGTTTCAGATGGAACCATATTAATATTTGCAGGAGGAGGACTAGCGGCCTCAGAACAGCCTTTTCCACTGTCACTGGATCCCTGAAAACAACACCAAGTTTGTTAGTTTTGTTTGATTCCTGTAGTGTGCCTTAACCCGGCGCCAATGACGTGTAAAAAATAACGCGGACGATGACGCGGGGTGAATATGACCCTAGTGTTTTTATCTTAATTATCTGCTGAATTATCAAAATATTTAATACGAAATAAGAACTATTGCATGATGATGAAGTCATTGTAGTACCAAGATATTTAATCTTGGTTGGACATGGAGTCTCACAGGCTCCCCGATGTTTTCGTTTTTTTAATTTCACACACTTTGCCCCCCATTTCCCGTGGTTGAGTAGCTTCAGTTTTATTGGAAAAATGACCAACTAGGGAGAAAATGGCATCTTTAGATTCATATTACGTAATAAGCATTTAAATTTTGATAGGAGCCTTTAAGGCTACACGTCCATTGTTGCCATACAAAATATTTTCTATGAGATTATATTTGTAACAGATTTGTAGGCAATATGGTAGAAAATAGACTACCACCCAAAAGTTCTCTTTAGGGCCCTAAAAGAAAAACATTTACAAGTAGAGTCCGTATTGAAGTGAATATATTGTAACCTTCGAAGTGCTTTGGACCAGTCTGGCAATGAAGAGGATACTGAAAATTTTCAGTTATCTGAGTCGGAACTAATTCAGAATTATAAAAGTAACGCCAATAAAGATCACGCCCAGGATTAAGACCGGGACCAGGGTCAGGACCTTAGAGAAGAATCTGATAGTGAATGCTCTCGTCCTTTGTGCATTGACTGCCAATAAAACCATATAATAAGAGTGCTGTCGAATTTTTCACTATGTGGTTCCTGAAGTGTTTTTTTAGTCCATTGTATATTGGTATATAAGAAAAAAATATATATTTTGTTATAAAAATAGATTTGAGTGCTTTAAATTGCTCAAAATCAAACCTAAGTATATTCTGACTAAAGAGTACCCGAATTTTGTATTTTTCATATAACTATTAATCCAATAATAACAGTTCATATTTTATTCATGTAACTGTATTATATATTTAATGCTCATTTAATTTTGAAGCGGTTGAAAATCGTTTTTGATAATAAAATGCAAGTGACTATAGGACCTGAGATTCCACGTCCGCACTAGTATTAAAAATATTTCAGATCCATACTTAAAGGTTAAGTTAATTTAGATTTCAAATTATAATTTGGTTTTATTGACATCAACCTCAAAAGAGCAACAAAAATAATTTCTCTTTTGGAACTAAAAATGTATGGAGCTGTAGCCGTTTTATTCAAGAATTTTTCACAAAAGGGATTTTACCTTCTTCACTGCAGCTTGCTCACTACGCTATGGAACGAATCATATAAATTGAGGTCTTATCTCCAGCTACTGAGAAAACCAATAACGATGGTATGTTTTTTCAAAATTTTCCCAGTTGAAAATTGTTCGAGTCATAATGAGCCATCGTCATCGGCAGCAGGTTAAATAAAAAAATCAAAGACTAACCTCACTATGATTGTCTGAAAAATGACACATTGATGGGCTAGCCATCATGGGATCCACTGGACTGTGGTTAGCAGAATCTCTTTCTGAGATATGTCTATTTTGTGTTGTTGAGAATCTACTATTACTATTGTTATCACTAGATTCCTCAACTAAATTATCATCAATTAATTCTACAGCATCAGCTGCTGTACTTTCTTCAACTACATTACTCTCAGAGACAGCACTCTCAATCTTGCTTTCCCGATTGTCAGCAACGTCTCGTGAGACACTCCCCACAAATTTGAATTCATCATCATTTGTGTTAGCAGAGCATACATTAGCTTTGCTGCATACTCGGTCAGCTTGAAAGGTTGCCGATTCTGAAAATGTATATGGAGATTTTTTTGTCATTGAATTCATGACCGAGTGTTGACTAATGACACTATTCGAAATTCTTTTTTCTTTATCAATAGATTTTTTCCTTATGATTTTTTCAATTTCCAAGTCAAGTTCTTCATCCGTCAATTCTAGGGGCGAGGACCGTTGTGATCCATTGCCTTTAGACACTATATCAATAGGTGCAGACTTTATAAGGGAACAATCTGCTTTGCCTGCTGGAGAGTTTCGTCTGGACTCAGCTTCAGCATTCAAGGCTTCAGCAAGTTCCTCTTTTAATGTTTTTATTCTTTCTCTTCCACCAGGGTCAGATTGGGCAAACTCTCTCTTCTTTTTGAACCAAAAAATTCCCAATAGTACTGCTATAGAGGGCACTGACCACATGAGTAACTGACGAGTAGGTGCCATTTTGATGAGCCACTTTTACGAAAAATCTAAAACAAATAGCACATACAAAAATTCATAAATAACAGGTCAGCTATTTTATAAATTATGAGAACTAAATAAAAGGTACATAAATTTTGCTGTATAGAATTTTAATGTAATAGATATCATTAATCTGGAATTCTGGAAATAAAAAGAAACATATTAAATAGACTCAGTTATATGAGATAATTAAACTGATTTGTAGCTTAGGTTAGGTTGTATGATACTACTAAACAAATAATAACAGTGTAAGTAGGTAGGAATAAAAAGATGTTTATTTATTCTATCAAAATGTGATCCACTTTAAACCTAATTATAAAGGGTAGATTATGTGACCTACTTACTTTTGAGGAGTCCATTCTACAAACAAAGATCTTACTGAGTGTACCACATGGAATGAACACTTATTATGCAGGTTACATAAATGTAAATATGTCTATGAGGTAGGTCTAAGTATATGAATTATTTAGTTTTACTACTCTTTCAAGTTTTGTGGAACAAAGTAACTAAAGTAAGATCAACAAAATGAATCTATAGTCCACGCGACAGTCGGGAACCGCTGGCGGCAAGCAATGGGTCACGAACAGATCTATGCTCTTACGTGCCCAACATTATCATATCACAACCGATTACACGATTACACGTACACAAAACTCTAACTAGAGAAAGGCTTCCACATAAACCCATGTGCTTTTAGTTCGCTCAGTGCACATGAACGTAATACCTAGGTACGTCGCCCGGCGAGGGTCACGAGCGTGTGGAAACCTTCACGGGAACACGTAAGCAATAAAATAAATATAAAAAAGAAAGGTTACGCAATTTTACATCTGTCAAATTTAAAAGAGATCAAAATTACGCTAATATTAGTTAATGTGCAAATATTATGTGTAAAAATTGTTTATTTTGTCGCTACTAGACATGCTAGTAACCAACTTCCGTGTCCGAAACACATATTCCAAACGTGGAATTCGTCGCCGCGCCGGCACTAAAAATTCATACTCTACATTAACATGCGTACTTACTTTGATAATCAGGTCAAAATTTTGCACTAATGCACGAAACGCATGAAAATAGGCCAAAACAAAAAGTTTGCTGATATTACTATCTAATTTCGCTCACTAATTTGAAATCGAACAATCCACGTGCTCACTGTTTTCTCACGAAGCACAACAAAATTCAACATGGCGGACGTCTATAGCCTATTATGAAGATAATATATGCGGCAGGAAGCACAGCAACGCGATAGAGAGAGAGAGAGAGAGAGAGAGACAGCTGAGGCAAAGATAGGGTTGCCAGAAAAATTCAAGAAGAATATAGGAGATTTCCATTTAGGGGGTCAAAAGAAAACAGTATCCAGTTAAAATATATAGTAGACTTTATTTTTTCATGTAATTATATTTTTGGGAACTTGGGGCCATTTTAATGAGTTTATTATTAATCGCTTTTTCCGCCGGGTAGGCCCAGTTAACTTTGATTCCCTATCTGTATCTTCTTCACTTCCACTTTCAGCATTTAAATCACTCATTTTGTAAGTATATTTCACACAAAAGAGGCGAACCGAACAATAAAGGTACAAAGAACTGGTGCTAGGACATCATACAGACAGAATGATATTTGACATTGACACTTGACAGTTACATGACATGACTTTTAAAAGTTGCGTTCAGAAACACAAACAACGTGATTTTTACTTATGATCTGCTCAGTTTTGTTTAGGATTTCGGGGTTCGTTTCTGAACGCGTGTTTTTTAACTCGATTTAAGTATGTACGACAGACACGTCGCTGTATGGCTAAAATATAGTAGATTTGTCTACTATATATTTTTTCAACAGTATATAGTATCTTGGCCCAAAATATAGTAAGATACTATATTATATAGTAGATCTGGCAACCCTAGGCAAAGATGACCTAATATGTGGTGATCTGTGGCCTATGATGACGCCGACATTTGTTAGTCCCGTATCTTTCTTACTATTAATCCCGTATTTAAACTCTGACGGAGGAAACTAAGAAAACCCATTTGAGCCATAAATTGAGCTACAAATACAATCCGTTTTGAGGCCACCCTTAGGCTACCTATTTAAAACTACGATGGGTCATCTTAGACTTTGGTTCTATCTAGTCGAAGATTACCAGATTGTTATTATCGTAGCTGTGATCGTAACGTTTGATTGAGTACCTATACATTCTGTAGAAAGTGCAATCTGGCAAAAAAGAGTTTAGTGAAAACGAGGGGCCACTAGTATACCACTCTTGTAGTCTTATTCATTCTTAAGTAGGATACCTAGTCAGTTTAGCGAAAATTATTGCGAAAATACAATGAAATTTATAAAATAGCGACAACCACTACGCAGCAATGACAAATTCATTGTCAGCAAACTAGTTTTTCCATTAAAAAAATGGTTGTCTGTAAAGTCCGTTTACTGACGATAGTGTAACGGGACAATGAGCGTAAAGGGGACAATGAGTCATCCTTTTTCGTGCGTGCAGGCGTCCATCGATTTATTAGACGTTTCCACGTCAAAAATCAATTATTTCCATTTGTCGCCACCTCTAACTCTTTTTTGCCAAGCTGTATACTCAAAGAGCGTAACCCAGTTATGGATGTAATTAAGCTGCTTCCACAATTAAAAACCAATTAATTTACACGTAACTGCAATGTGCACTACCGAGTACCGACTAAAACGCAGTGAGAAGGAGGTAGCGCCATGGAAGCCTTCTACCCTTGTCAGTAGGGCGAGAAAAAATACATTATCATTATAGTAATTATTAGGCGTCGGTGGCTAAACCAGTTAGCGTCGGTGGCTAAACCGGTAACGACTCAGTCCTCCTAACCAGAGGTCCCGGATTCAAATCCGGACGGCCAATTTACCAATAAGTTTTTGAAACTTACTTCTGTACATATACTTACCCATTGGCTGACTCTCGCGTTATACTCGTGACCGGGTGCTGTCCGTGTGAACTGGCCTACTCTTGTTAAAGGAATCCAATGATTTTTATGTATAACTTTTCGTGTCATATTGTTTTCGAGTTCTAATGACATAATCTGGTTTATATCAAGGATTGAATTCATATAGTTTTCGAGTTCTAATGACTTAATCTGGTTTATGTTAAGGATTGAATTTTTGATGTTATTAACTATATTTATTGTTTACTTTATTTCTTGATGACAATGTTATTATTATTTTATGAGTGTAATTTGCACCTTTTTTGAATAAATATATTGAATTGAATTAATTGCTTTAGTGTTAAAGGAAAACATCGTGAGAAACCTGCACATCTGATTCCAGATGTGTATGAAGGTCGCGTTGTCATACACGTCCGCTCTACCTGTGACCGCGGGTGATGCTAGGTGCAACAACAGGGAACCGCCGTCTATCCTTTGGATAGCACGGTTAATTGTGCCATATGATAAGAGAAGAGATAATAATTATATTGTATATAAACAAAAGTTTGTTGTCACCCTACTCACAAGGACAGAAGGTTCGCGTGCGTAGCGTATCTTCTTTGGAACGTTATTGCTTTAGTCAATGCGTGAAAATGTTTTATTTGTTTTTAATTTCATGTCTTTATTTTTTAGTAAAGAAGTTAAAGGCTGTCTTATATTTTTACTACGATGTCTCATATTAACCCCAAACACAATATTACAATATAGCGGCAGCCTCAAAGTGGCGGAAAAATATGTGATTACATATTTTGTTTAGAAAGTATTTTTTGACGTGATAACGTCTTATAAATTGATGACACAGGCTGAATTCACGAAAAAGTGTGACGTCATTATCCTGTTACGTGACGTCATTGTCCCGTTACGCCAGTGTGACGTCATTGCCACGTAAAGCATGAGCCAAACATGCAAGCGAGAGTTGTACTTGTACTTGCTTGGGACTTGGGGCCTGGGGCATGGGTCCGGGGCTTGGGGCCTGGAGCCTAAGGCTTGGGGCCTGTTAAGTTCAAGGTCAAGTTAAGTTAAAAGTATTAAAAGTGCTAGGCTTCCATGATCTTACAAGAGGTGTTCCAATTCGGTCGATTCTTTGTGAGGAAATGCCAAAGAGTCAACTCACCCGACTATGGGCGGTACGAGTATTTTACATCTTAGTTGAGTATTATATTATGAATAATCGTGAAAGTTTAAAGTGTTATATGGAGCTAAAGAAGTTTTACTTCAGTCGTGTGGTCTAAAGCACACAAACGTTCGGCTTGTGACACGTTATCACGTTAAACTATCGTCCGTAAACCGACTTTACAGACAACATCGTTTTTTTTAGATATTTACGAGCAGACTTCTAGTAGTGAAAGATAAATAGTTTAGAAGTACATTGCTTATTATGGTAATTTCGAAGATTTTCAGGTGATTAAAGATATTTTTAATCTTTAATCACCTGAAAACCGAAAATAGTTATTTTTGTGTCATAATTACCCCGACTAACCCTATATTAATACTAAGACGTAGCGTAGGCAGGCCTCCCACTCGATGGACGGACGACTTGGTGAAGGTCGTGGGAAGGCGCTGAATGCGGGCATCGTATGACCGGTCGTTCCAAATACGGTGCACCGTGCGTCCTCTGGTGCGCAGTCGCCACTCGAGAACATTACTACCACAACAGATGACCGTTGGGGTAGTAAAGTTCTCTAGTGGCGACCGTGCATTGGAAGACGTAGCGCATCCCAATCGGTTGACGGACGACCTGGTAAAGTTCGCGGGAGGCAACTGGATGCGGGCAACGTAGGACAGGTCATTCCCAATGCGGTGTGCAGTGCGTTTTCTAGTGCACGGTCGCTTCTCGAGAATTTTACTGCTCCAACGGTCATATTTTCAGGCATACATCTCGTAGAACAGATGTCCGTTGGGACAACAAAGTTCTTGAATGGCGACCGAGCACCGGAACGCAAGACCACAGTATATATATTAGTACTAAGCAAGACCGTCATTCTCAATACGGTGCACGGTGCGACGGTGCACTTCTGGTTAGCGGTCACCAATCGAGAACTTTACTACGAAAACGGCTACATGTACCACGAGCTATTTTAGATTTTATAGGAGAATTAAGCAGTTTCAGTGTCCTTACTTTACAAAGATTTAAATTTTAATCTATGTATCACAAGTATAATTACATATTTTTGTATTGCCTATTGTTACCTATTTTTAATTTCTAAATATCGTTGGTTTTTTTAAATAAAAATTTGCACTACTTACCTTTTTAACCCGCCTTATAACTTGTAACCAGCCAGACACGACGAAATAAGTATTAAATGTCGATATGGATAAATATATTACATGTCCTCGCTGCTCGCACTTCGGTAATTCGGTTGTCGTGTACGCCACAAAGTAGATTGTGTGTACGTATACATAGAAGATTTACAAATATATTGTCACACACAAGTGACGGTGCAAGAGGGGCGCTGCTCGTAAACACATGACTGTTTCAAACTAAATGTTATTTCCATACTCTGCCATGATGGAATCTTTTAGTTCTTATTTCAGTGGCTTGTATTATAGCTTTGTAGAACTACTTCTTAAAGTAGGTTATTTAAATTACTCTTTGGTAGAATGTTAAGGGCGCGTTTATATGACACGAATGTCGTCACCGCGGCCGCCGCGCGGAGGCGGCCGGCCGCGTGGCGGATCTGCTGTTTTGTTTGGTGAGTCATTCGTCGCTACGTCCAAAAGGTATAACAAAATTAGCTGAAACTATTTTAACTGGTGCTTCTACCCATGAAACTGAACAACATTCCCCATGGAACCCATAGTCAAATCTCAAAAAAAATTTGAACTTCCCATACTAAGTTGGCTGATTAGCTGATCGAGTTAGTATGGGAGAGTCATTTCTTTTTTTGAGATTTGACTATGGGTTCCATAGGGAAAGTTGTTCAGTTTCATGGGTAGAAGTACCAGTTAAAATAGTTTCAGCTAATTTTGTTACACCTTATATACAATGGGTCTGACAAACGTTTTTAGCTTTATATTCCAAATAAATCTACAAAAAATTACGAGAAAAACTGTGTTTTTACTTTTTTCATATCTTAAAAAATGGCTGAGATCCAAGTGCGTATTTCCGGCCGAAGGTTTTTAAAAACGTGAGCGGGCGCTCACTAGCCGATGACGTCACAGCCTCGGTCACTCGACAGTCGCACTCTCGTTCGCACGCCGCTGTGCAGTAAAAATCAAAATTATAAAGTTCCTGTGGTAAAAATGAAAAAAAAAATACTGTATTGTGCCTCAGTGCTTCAATTCAACAGTTAAAACACCTGACAAACTCTTTTTTTTATGTGCCTGTGGACCCAAAAATGAGGAAAAAGTGGATGGCAGCCGTAAAAAGAGTTGAAGTAATAGGTCCTAAAACTAAAGCGCACTGCTATGAAGACCATTTCGATGTAAGAATGTGTTAATAGTAAGTTTATCCTTGTTCTTCTCTATTTATCTTTGCCACATTTGACCTACTTAACCTACCTACTTGTCTACTTTTGATTGTTTAAACAGAACACTATACAGGATGTAAATTTGCATTCTTGCAATATTCACGGAGGTTAATATATAGCTGATACTGAATACAAATCATTTATAAAATAGTCACTTTTTTATTGTTTAGATTGTTTTTTTTTATCGACAATACTTAGTTCACATCACTAAATTAAATCGAATTCGCTCAACTCTATCCATCCGCAAGACCGACATCGGTTGCGGAGTTCATAAAAGAGTCGGTCTCACTCAAAGCACAAAGGGACCGCGTCCGGCGCGTTTCGCGTTTGTCACTTCAGTAGCCGCCGCGTTGTTGTTTGAGACACTTGTGTATACTGAACTCGCTCGCTCGCAGTGGAGGCCCCGTGGCCTGGCCAGCACGACCCCCGGACCTTACCCCGCTTGATTATTAGTTGTGGGGCGACGTGAAACGTCTAGTGTACTAGGTAGGAGGAAATTGAAAGTGTGGTTGAGTTACCTGAGAAACTGTTGGGCAGCGTTCAAAACTGTAAAACAGAATACTTTTGTTTTACGTAAATTAAAGCGTAATTCGCGTCAGCGTGCTCGACTGTGCCACGCGCATAACGGTGGTCATTTCGAACAGTTACTGCGTAGCCAGTGACTTATATATTACTGGCGTAAGGACCCGGCCAACCCGCGTGACTAATGGTCCCAGCGAATTGGTGCGAAAGTCGAAAGTTTCGCACACTCGCGACTCAGTCGTCTGCGGGAAATTGTACAGTGTGGTGGAAAGATATTCCATATAAAAATGCCTTATTGTGTTGTTAGAGGCTGTAAAAATCATGAAAGAAAGGCTAATAAGAAACATGGGATGTTTTATCATCGTTAAGTAACCTTACATTGTATTTTTTCTTGTAAAAAAATTAAATATACGAATTTTAAAGCGACAATTCTACCAAGGTTCTTTTAACGCGGCACTGACGTCAACTCTCGCCCACGCTAGTTCGTACGAGTTATGTTAGATGGCGCTACTTTTTGCTTGTATCAAGAAAATCTGAGTCTAATATGGAGACGGGCGGATCCTTCTATTCAAATCTGTGTGCGTAGCACACAAACTTGTGAGTTTTTGTACATTTTTGTTTATTTATGTGTAAATAGGCTGATTTCAGACTTTTAACTACGCCAAAAAGACCTAAAAGTGCACTGGTATGCGACAGAAAGTGGTAAAAATAGTAAAAACTGCATTTTTGAAGATCCTAAGCCCATAAAGAAGGAAGGAAAATTTGAAATCAGCTGTGTACGAATGAATAATTGAATGAGGGATGAATGAACTGTCCATTTGTGAGTTGACGTCACAGTCGCGTATGGTGTGTTCCCCTGGGAACCTATACAAAAATGGTTTATTCTTACGTGAACTTCAAAACCATTTCATGTAATAACTTGTTATCTATCAACTATCAGACTTTCTGCATAAGCTGAAGTGATTTGTATAATTGTAAACTACCGCCTCCATAAATATTGCAAGAATGCAAATTTACACCCTGTATAAAATATAATTTAATATAATATAATAATATTATAAAGAGGAAAGATTTATTTGTTTGTTTGTTTGTCTTGAATAGGCTCCGAAACTACTGGACCGATTTAGAAAATTCTTCCACTATCGGGAAGCTACACAATCCGCGGAAGCTATAGGCTGTAATATTATATTTTAATAAAAATGACCAAAAAATTCCTGCAATATCTACAAAAAATTGTTAGTGGTAGTATAGTGGTAGTTTAGTGTAGTGGTAGTATAGTGGTAGTGTAGTGATAGTGATAGTATGGATGTATGTTTGTTACTCTTTCACACAAAAACTACTGAACAGATCTGGCTGAAATTTGGTAGGTAGACAGATTAGGACCTGGATTAACACATAGGTTACTTTTGTCAACGCTCGCGAGCCGCTTGCTGCACGCGCACTGCGCACCCTCGAAAAGTCATAGTAACGTTGTCCACGCGGGTGAACCCGCAGGAAACAGCTACTTAGAAGATAAATAAAGTGCTCGCATACTGAAATGCTCAATAATTTTTATTATGAAAATCATTAGGTATGTTTTCACTGAACTACCTATATTATAACATAAAAACCTGCCGATCCGCGCACGTGACGACTCAAGTTAGACTGTCCACACGTAAAACCAACACCGACCAACGAATCCTGACCCACCTGCCGTACGCGACGCGATGTTGATTGCGAGTATCTACCTACCTAGTATTTTTTATCGCCTCCCGTAATAGGTATTAAATGAAACCCCTACACACACACTTTTTTAGAATTAAGTTTGAACAAATAGGTAATGCTTACTAAGAACATACATACCTTTTCATCTTTATTCCACGAATTTCTGCAGCCGTAAAATCCTGATTCTGCATGAAATATTGTGCCACCATCAAACTATCCACTCTTGGCAGATTGCCCGACTGACCTATACGAAAACCTTCTTCCAATCTACACACTACACGTTTCACTTTAGTGTAATCCGATATAAAGTATAATTTACATCATTTCTTTGAAATACAAGCACACTATAGGTAATAAGAAAACTAAATGAAACGAGGCGCGGGTAATTTAGTAGGGTCAACGCACCGGACCGAGCGCCGTGCCGCCGCGCCGTGTCGCGGTCGCGAGCTGAACGCGGGCTGTGACGTAATAGTATGAGCGCGCGTAATCTCGGAAATTCAAAAAAGGGCTTAAACTTGTCGTCGTTGTATCTTCGGAAATACTGCATGTATTGAAGTTAAATAAAAACTAAAGTTATGTACATGATCTACCCTCCGATTTTAGGTGTATTTGATAGTAATATTTTGACCCTTTTGTTACTTCCATTCTCGTATCACAGTGTTAGTTGCCATACTCCTTCGAAACGGCTGGACATTAAAAAATTACAAGAAATTTTCTGTGTAATATTCGGTAGGTCTGAGAATAGGTATAGAAAATTTTTCACCGGGATCTGAGCGGGCGAAGCAGCTAGTTATCTTATATAATAGAATAGAATAAAAAATATAAAAGTATACCTGTTAATAATCAACAACATTACAATGTGTCAAGCATTTGGCCTATAATTACAATCTTAAACTATCTTAATCATAATATCAGCCGAAAGACGTCCACTGCTGGACATAGGCCTCCCCCAAGGATTTCCACGACGACCGGTTCTGCGCTACCCACATCCATAAAGGTGAATATTATTTATCTAATTAAAATAAAAATAATTTGTACGTAAGTATCATATATTTTAAACAGGGTATAAGGGACGGTGTAGGTACCGAAAACCTAAAGGACATGATCAGTCAACGAAACTGAATAACTTATAAATCGACATCGCCACACAACTCGTTTAGATTATACAAGTTAATATGGTCGATTTACTTTTTCGTTTACCAAAAATGTTTCTTGGGAAAAGTTATTCAGTTTCCTCGCCGAGATGATATTATTTTATATCTAGTTTCGTTTCGTGAACTAGACGGACCTGCTGGTGATCCACTCCTTGATAATATTTATTACAATTTTATTATTATTTCTAATCAAATTAAACAATTAATAATATTTAATGGAGTAATGAAATAATATTAATTGAAAAAAACTCTCGGTACTTATTAGGCATTATTAAATGCACCATAATAGCTAACAAGAAGTATTGAAAATCTTAGACTGTTCGGAAAGTAATGATGCTAAATCAATAGCTCAAAACATTACACTCCTTTTTTTGACAGTTGTAATTAAATTCAAGTTTATAATAATTTATTGAATACACAATTGGGTATATTGTTAATTTAATTACATAACAAAGAAAGTAAAACACTCTTAGTTTTATTTTTTTATTTATTTATAAATCCCGTCCCTACTGGTTACTCTAAAATTTGAAGAAATAATAAAAATAAATCTACACGTGGTATTTCTTTTACAAGAATAACTGTTATGAAATTGTTTACCTACATGTTAATAAAAAAAAATGCTAACAATATAAAACTTAAAACGTCAAAACTTTCTTCTTTCCCGGGTCTGCTGGAAGAAATTTCTGTAGGAATAAGCTGGTACCCTTTGTATGACCTTAATATTTACAATCTGTATTTTATGCATCCTGTGTACAATAACTATTAAATAAATAAATTTAAACTTACCTCCAGCATACATAAAAAACACTAAAACCATCCACATTTTTGTTTTCATTTTAGCACAATTGCACTTTTAGACGGCACAGGTAAGACTGACGTCACTCACTAAAAGACGTCATTATTGAGTGGAATGGAAGTGAAAAAGAAAGAGATAGACTTGAACGCTCCCATAGACTGTTTATAGAACTCGACTTATCATGGTCATGTCCAAAATTGTATGTTACTTTATTTAAACTTTGTAGTTGGCTTTATTTATATATTTATTTATTTATTTACACTTATAGTACACCGAAACAATTTCGTAAAGCTAATACATATAGTTATTATAATGAAGTGTACAGTAGGCGGTCTTATTGCTAAAAGCAATCTCTTCCAGACAACCTTTAGTTACAGGAGAGCACGAAATACTACGAAATATTCAAGTTATATAAAGTAAGTAAAGTAATTTCGTTAGTAATATTAAATTAATCCGTTTTTAAGCTGACTGTACTTTGTACGTGCGTACGAAACAACGACAAGAAAAGTAGGTAAAATTAAACGGAACTGTTACGTCCATTCGGACGAAATTTTTGGACTAGCGACGAACGACTCGTTTTGGGTAAGGCAGGCTTTATAGCAACTATGTAGTACATACTTATCAAAAACGTTCGAGTGATTCGAGCGAGGCAGCCGCGCGCGGCCGCCGCGTGGTTAGTTACTTACAAAGAATTTCAACATTGTGTCCTAGGAAATAAAACATACATTTGCTGTGACTAAACAGCTAGCACGCGACGACGCTGCCGCAAGAAATTTTTCGCGTCGTTTAAATGCGGCCTATTGAGTGTGGCACTGGCACATTTTTTTGTAAGTATTGTAAATTTAGATGCAACATATTTTTGTATATGTGTGCGCGGTCTGTGGAGTAGTAACCTCACCGCCCGCAAATATCGACAGCAAAATTTGAAGGTAAGTAGGTACTACGATACGATTCTCCATAAGCCTAACACCCAGCCACCAGTGTTGTATCCGAGCCCGTATCTAGGGGGAATTCGTTTTACGTGGCCACTTGGCCAGCTCTAGTCTCTAGACTAACCGCCTTTGAAGCTTTTGGTAAACTAATGAATGTAGGTAAATTAATTGTTTAACCCGGCGTGAATTAGGTGAAAATGAAAAATAGTCACACCAACTGCGAGGTGGGTATGACATACCCAAATATGGTAAAATGATAAAATTACCCAGTTCTAGTTATAAAAATACTAGCTTTTTCCCGCGGCTCCGCCCGCGTGGACATCGTTTTTATGACTGTCTTTAAGGGTGATTAGTAAATTATGTCGTTTCCCACCACACAACCATCTCTGTGCAAAAAAATCACAACAATCGAGTATTTTTTTAGATCCCTCAGGAACTGCATCAGATTATGCTATTTTCCCGGGAAAAAAGTAGCCTATGTCCTTCCCCGTGACACAGGCCACCTGCATTCCAAATTTCATAGATTGGTCAAGGCATTGAAGCTTGAAAAGGTAACAAACAAACACATTTTCACATTTATAATATTAGTAAGGATTTATAGTTCTGTAAAAAAAACGAATATACTAGTTTTACACAAAAATCAACAATATTTAGGAACTACTTAATGTCTAAAAAACTTAGATATTTTGACAACTGTGCACACAAAATTAAAAAATATATTTGTCATAAGTATATAATTTGGCTTCGAGATAACATAAAATCAACATAAAACATTCTAATATCTTCTTTTATGAGGTCGAATATTACGTAGTTCACTAAAAATTGAAAAATAGAATAAAAATTCACTTAAAACCACGCCTCGCGGCACCCCCTCCAGCTACCCAGCCAGCCGAGTTCCAAGAATCGCGCAGTTTGGAAATATTAAGCGTTTTTTAAATTTGTGGGTATGAGATACCCGACCTCATTCACGCCGGGTTAATATGAGAGTAAACAGTAGGCTGTTTACTTGTTATTAACTTAATTTTTAGGGTTCCGTAACTCAAAAGGTAAAAGCGGAACCATTATAGGATCACTCACGTGTCTGTCTGTCCATCCGTCTGTCACAAGCCAATTTGCGCCGTAACCACTGGACTGATTGAGTTGTAAGTCGGTGACCCAAAGACGGACGTGTAACGTAAATATGAATTTTAAACATTTTAGGGAGTAAATAGAAAATTTAAAAAAACGTGTGACATATACGCTAGTAATAATTATTCAATGGTGACATCAAAATATGTTGTGAGAATTTCAAATATAAGTAATTTTTTTATAGATAAATAGTTTTGAAGTAATTTAAGAAAATAGGTGAAAAATGACCATTTCTACCAAAAGAGTGGGATCTCCGAAACGACTGGTCCCGATACGAGGTTAAATGCATAGATTACTTGAAAACCTACGAGAAAATCTAGTCCTGTTCACACAGGAAAAATCAAAATTTATAAAGTTTCAGAATAAGTAGACTCCTATTTACCTAGCTCGAGCAAAGTATGTTTTGAGAGGGTGCTGTTGGTAGTAAAGTTTTGGTGCGGAATCCTGTTTGTGTGACCCCGACTCGCACTTGACCGGTTTTTAAATGTAGTCTTTTTCTATATATTTTTTCACATAGCGTTCTATTTATTTTTAACTTTGGTGGCATCCCTATAGAGATAAAATAAAATGCCAGGCAGGTAGGTATGTATTTACCCAAGGGAATATAACTTACCTTGCTAGGTGTTTGTTCAGGCACGTCTGAAGAGGATACGACTGTACAATGCACAAGTGTATACAAAATCTTATTTTTTTCTTATGAGCCGAAAAACGTCCACTGCTGGGCAAAGGCCTCCCCCAAGGACGACTGACGACAATTGACGACCGGTCCTGCGCTGCCCGCATCCAGAGGCTTCCCGCGATCTTTACCAGGTCATCGGTTCACCGCGTGGGAGGCCTTTTGTGGGAGATTTTCCGGTGAGCGGTCGCCACTCGAGAACTTGCCGAAGATGGAAGAAGGCTACCAAGATTCCCCAACACAATGGGGAGCTGGCTATCTTATCTACATGCCGGAACACATCAAACATGTTCGGTGGAAATACTTAGATTAGATGATGGCAGCTAGCTGGGAGAGCTTAGGAAATTCAGCTTGCCCACTAATACAAAGTAAGACCTAAAGTAGACCTAAGAAGAATGAAATTAATCATCTGCGGGGATTTTAATATCGATCTCTTGGTACAGACCAAGCACTCAAAGGAGTTCGAGGATCTAGTTAAGAGTTGTAATTTAAAATTTTCTATTAGAGAACCTACACGTCCCAGTAGCGGGACCTGTTTAGATAACATTATTCATAACATACGCGGTGGCAAGGGAGAGATATTTGAATTTGCTGTATCTGACCATGTAGCACAAATATTGAGCTGTCCTGTTAAGAGGACTTGTAAGCTTAAATACTGGTACTCATCAAAGCGGGATTTTTCTAAAGAAAACATGGTTAAGTTTAGTCGGTGCTTGGAAAGTATACATTTCTCAGAGTCATACTCTTCAATGGATCCTAATGATTCTTTCAATAACTTTTATGATATTTTTAAATTGTTTTATGACTTATGTTTCCCCACATTCAGAGTAAAGAATTCTATAAGAAAGACCCCGAAATGGCTCTCAAGGGGCAATTAGAATTGTAGTAAGCGCTGTAGGGATCTACTCTGGAAGTACAGGTCAACTAGAACATCTGATAATAAAAATAAATTTAAAACATATTCTAGGCGGTTAAAACATATAATTACACAAAAAAAAAGGCACAAAATAATTATTACATTTCCAATGCAAAAAATAAATCTAGAGCTACATGGCAAATTATCAATCAAGCAAAAGACAATCTTCCTAGAGAATATATAACACAAATAAAAACAACTGATATGCTCATTACAGATCCACAAGACATAGCGCAAGCTTTTAATAATTACTTTATTGATGAAGTTGTACCAGTGACACAGGTCAAAGGTAGTACTTCAACACAAGGACGCAGCAAACTTAGTTCGTTATTCATGGAACCTACCTGCCCCGATGAAATCCATCAAGTTATTAGAAACTTGAAAAACACGAGTAGTATCGGATACGACAATATATGCACGCGAATCATAAAATATGTATCACTAAAAATTGCGCCAATATAAACTCACATCACGAACCTCTGCATCGAGCACGGTGTATTTCCTGAAAAACTTAAAACTTCTGTAATAAAACCTCTATTCAAAAAAAAAACGATAAAGATGACATGAAATTCTATAGACCGGTTGCACTGATCCCTATTATATCTAAAATTATAGAAAAAGTCATTTACGATAGACTTTATAAATACTTTGAAACTAATGATATACTAGTGAAGGAACAAAATGGATTTAGAAAAAATAAAAAGATTGATGTAGCTATCTATGATTTTTTAAAACAAATATATAATAGAGTAGATAATCGATTGCCAGTATTTGCACTTTATCTAGATATGACGAAAGCATTTGATTACGTAGATCACGAAACTTTACTTAAAAAACTAGAATCTTATGGTGTAAGGGGAAATACTTACGACCTAATAAAATCCTACATTAGTAACAGAAATCAGATTACCAAAATTTAACGCATATGCACTAAGTGTAAAGTTGAAAAATCTTATATATCTGATGCACGGAGGGTGCATTACGGTGTACCACAAGGCAGTGTTCTGGGTCCATTACTGTTCCTTATATACATTAATGATTTACCAAAATGTATCGAGCATCCCATGGTTCTATATGCTGACGATAGTACTGTAATTTGCAAAAACGAAAATGATATAAATAGTGACCTAAACTCAATTGTTGACTGGTTGAAACAAAATAACCTCAAAATTAATATCGACAAAACAAATATCATGTCTTTCAAACAAAGAAACTTTAAGAAACTTACGACTAATGTCCACTTTGAAGGAAAAACAATTAAAGAAATTATGGTTACAAAATTTTTAGGCCTTCAAATTGACAATAATCTGAAATGGAGCTCACACATTGATCAAGTTTGTACAAAAGTAACCCAGTTTTCTTATGCCCTATATATGTTGGGAAAAACGGTCAATAGTAAAGCAGTGCTCGCTGCTTATCATGGCTATGTGGTACCGACCTTGAAATACGGAATAATATTTTGGGGAAATGCTACTGGTAAGGAGGCGGTATTGAGATCTCAAAAAAGATGCATTAGGGCCATCTGTAGGCTACAAAAAACAGACACTTGTGTGCCTTACTTCAGGGACCTAAAGCTACTCACAGTACCATCTTTGTATATATTTGAAACTGCAGTTTTTGTTCGATCACATCCGGAGTATTTTCAGTATGGAACAAGAGCGCGACTTTGTGATCGTCTGTACCTCGTAAAATGCAAAACTTCACTTTTTCACAGTAGTATATTTGCAATGGCTCCTAAGATATTCAATAAAATTCCTAAAGTTATACGTGACTCCAATACCACGATAGATTTCAAAAGAAAACTTAAAACTTTTTTAACACATAAAGCGTACTACTCAATTAATGATTTTTTAAATGATAAATCATTTTTGACATAAGTATTAATTTATTTTTTTATATTAGAATTTGATATCTTTAATTATTAATTTATCAGTAGGTAGGTATAAGGTTTGGACATGTTTTGCTTATTATAAAAAAAAAATACATCTTATCTTTAACATTGACGTTATGATGAATGACTTGTTGTTTTTAGTTAAATAATATTGTAAAAAAAAAACAGTTATGTAATTTTAATTTTGAGGGCTTCATTGATTATGTTTTTATTACTATTTTATTATTATTTTTAATTTGTACGTCAAATGACAGATTATATAATAGGACATAATTTTAACTTAACATCTATTGTAACATATAATCACAAATAAGAAAAATTTTGAATTTGAATTTGACCTCACCCGCGACCTCCCCTCCTGATGTGAAGCGAGTGGATTTACCACTACGTCATAGAGGTGGTTATAACTCAAGAAAAGCTGTCCTACCGTGTTGTCTCACGAGTAGTAGGTAGGACCGCGGAGACAACCTATCGATAATTTGTCTCCTGTACCTTGTATACCTAGTTGTATCGACGTCAGCATTAAAATAAATTTTTCGAACATTGATCAAATTATATAAAAGTTAATAATATTCCACCAAACTCGTCCAGATTTAATAAAAATTCTTGAAATTCGACTAAATTGGACAAAAGTTCAGCAAAATCACTTTAATTCAATCATATTTAACATTCGAACAAGTGTCACAAAATTACATAAGATTATAACCAATTTTCCAAAAAAAAAATACATTTTCCCAAAAAAATACCAAATTTCACAAAATTTAACCATATTCAATCAAGTTATCTCAGTAACTGTAGATATATTAAACAGGGACAGCTTGGAAATAATATCGAAGGACCGCGGGGCGTCTTCAGGACCATGGGAAAAAACTAAAAAACTAACTAGAATTGGGTGGTTTCTCTTTCTATTGCTATACTAGCTGTCTCGGCTAAGTTCGTTCCACCTCACTCTACACTATATATATTTATATATATATATATGGATAATATTGCTCCATACATTACCCATTACCCAAAGGGCATTGAAGAAAGCTATGCTCGGAATTTCCCTACGGGATCGAATCAGAAATGAGGAGCTCCGCAGAAGAACCAAAGTAAACGTCATAGCTTATACAGAATCGACAAACTAAAGTGACAGTGGGCAGGGCGCATAGCTCGTAGAACAGATGGCCGATGGGGCAGTAAAGTTCTAGAGTGGCGACCGCGCACCCGAAAACGTAGCGTAGGTAAGCCTCCCACGCAGTGGATCGATGACCTGGTGAAGATGGCGGAAAGCCGATGGATGCAGGCAGTGCAGGACCGGTCGTCGTGGAAATCCTTAGGTGAGGCCTTTGTCCAGCAGAGGACAATTTGTGGCTGATATGATGAATAATAATATCATTAATATTACAAGCCATATCAACACTATGACAGCATATTGCATGTACCGAAAACTGCTTATGAGTTAGTTAATGATTAAAGACTTCATCTAATGAACAACAGACATGTAGACAAAATCTTCCACAGTAAACAACTGTTGATAAAAATGTTGCAAAAACAAGCTTGTGTAACCTACCTTAGTCTCCAATCAGTAATGCATTAAGTCAAAAACATTTGATTTTGTTGGTTGCTTTTATTTAATTTATATAGTATGTATATACATTCCTTACAACATTTGAGAATGTTGACGGGTGAAATTAAATTTTAATGCAAAATTTTATCTAGGAATGTTGTAATGAACTCAGAATATCAGAACAGAGAATTTCACATTTTCACATGGATTAGAAGGTATTTTTTCGTCATATATTATAAATATTATAATTTCACATATATCATAAATACTAAACATTTATAACTACTTCGACAATACTGTTTCCTAGAAAATTTACAAAAAGTAATTAGGTAAATTAATAAAGTAGCTATGTTTATTTTTTGAACAACGAAATTTATAGTTTTTCACAGACTTACGGTAAGATATAAATAGAGCTAGTGTTTATATAGCATCCACTGCATCCGCTTCATCTTCTGAACTGACTTCATCACCAAACTCAATGTCCTCATCCAGACCATCCACAGAGTAGACCACAGTCTCGTTGATGCGCACCGTCTCCGGGAATTCGCCGTAGGTTTTCAGATTCCTTGCCTCATCGGGGGTATACTTCAAGATGACATCAGCCTTGGCATCTTGGTAGTCTCGCAAGCCGATCAATATGATGTCCCCTTGATTTATCCAAACCTTTTTCCGTAGTTTGCCTCGGATGTGACACAAACGTTTTATGCCATCGAAGCACATGGCCTCCAAGCGGCCATTACCAAGCATCTTTGTGACTTGCGCGTACTCCTGCCCGTCTTCTTTAAAAACCAACTCACGTTTCTCTGTTTCGTTTTCGTTCTTCCCCCTCCTTCTGTTTTTACCACCTTTCCCTTTGTTCTTCGGCATAATTTATATAATCTTGAGTACAAACATATACGATTATATTACGAAAATCTCATTGATTTGGGTTTTGATTGACTTTCGTACCTCCTTTGACAATATCGCTCTTGCTTGACAGCAGGGCAGAAGACAGACAGACATGCATGAGGGACACAATAATGCACGACACAATATTATTCAACACGAGAATAGCCGGCCCGTGAATATACGACATGATAATTCAAGTCCTGGTACATGAATTATCACTATTATCAGGCTGAAAATTCCTGTGTCGTATATTATCTCTGCTGTGCATTATCTACTCGTGTCGATACTTCGCGGCCAGTATTAATTCAAATACACGTATTATTGGGTTGTGTATTCTCGAACCGCGTATTATTGTGTCGTATATTATCTGTCACGACAATACAAAGCCCATGAATTTCAACCATAGACTAAAAATAGAAAACCGTCCGCTGATAAATGCAATGGCTCGTTTACATTATCTAGTATTGTTTTGCTACGTCCACACTTTGGTAAACATTTATTCGTTATATTACGTAATCTTTGGTAGTGACAAGGATAATATTTATGGTTCTATTTTGGCTTTGTTGGAAAAGTCGTACATTTTGGACCAATTTGTGTAACCATTGCCCACCACCATTTATTTTAAAATTTCAGTAGGTTTATTTTAAAACCTTTTAAAATTATCTCTTTCTTTAGCCCTAAAATATAGCCTTGAATGTCATGACATTTACGAGCTTTGACGTCATATTTCAGTAAAAAAAACAAAGCTTATTACGACGTTCTAACTCAGCGTATTTGATTGGAAAGATTACAGCTTCTTTTGCTAGAATTATGAAAATCACAAGCTACAAGACGTACGCTGTGCCTATGTGTAGAAGTACGACAGTCAAATATCTAGATAAACTGTTTTTCAAAGCAGTAATTACAGTTAGCACGTCGAGACCCGAACTTTACATCTGAAAAATCTGCGATATTCTTTTGTGAAGATCACTTCGATGTAAGTATTTAGAAGAAAACATTGACATTTCAGAATTGCTTAACTTGAAGTGGCAGTCTCCTAGAAAGGATGGCCATTGGGATAGTAAAGTTTTCGAGTAGCGACCGCGCACCGGAAAATGTAGCGTAGGCAGGCCTGCCACTCTGTGGACCGATGACCTGGTAAGGTCACGAGAAGCCGCTGGATGCGGGCAGTGCAGAACTGGTCATCGTGGAAATCATTGGGGAGGCCTTTGTCTATCAGTGGACTTCCTTCAGCTGACGTGATGATGAGGTACGAGTACCTTATAAATAATATGTACAGTTTGTTTCAGATTTTGAATCCGTTACCCAGAAGCATGACTGCTCTAATTTTCAAGATCAAGCGATACAAGTATAAGCGAGTTTAAGGATTCATATTACATTTGCGAGAATTCTCTATGTTAACCTCTTTCTGTAGTTAATAAGAAACTGTTAAAATATTTGGATGAATGTGTTGTTTTTTCATGTGTACTGATCAACTTTAAGGACAGTATAATCATCGTCACTTACCATCAGGTGAGATGATGCCAAGGGCTTGCTTACCAATTGTGAATAAAAAAAACACGATTTGCTGAAATTAAATTATTTTATTTGGTACTGTTATAGGTTAATGGATAATATATTTTTTTTCAATAAGATTCTAATTCACAAAGTCTTTAGAATATAGCATTATACTCTACGAGCACAATTTTGACTTCATTATTTTTTACAAAGTTCTATAATGCCACACAGAACATTTAAGCAATTTTGTTAAGGGTCCTCAATTCCAGTTTCCATAGAAATGTAGTTCTGTTTACAAAAACGACATGGCGGATAAAATTCAAACTTTGCAACTAATTACAAACATCGATATGTGTCTACTCAATATAATCGTAAAGTTTGGATTCATTCCGGCATGTAGTTTTTGTATTAAAGCGGAACTACGTTTGTATGGAAACTTGAGCCTCCTTAACTGCTTCTGTAATTACACTTGTGCAAAGAGTACTTAGCAGTTACTTGGTTGTTTGTAATATATTATTTCGAAGTTTTTTCATTTGTTGGACATTTTATTTCTATCACAGTATCAGCATTTAAAACCCCTTCAGGTGATGCTACTACCATAGGATAATCTTGAGAAATGAGTAGGCCACGCAGGGAAATTTTACCAAGTTGTTTTTTGTTTTCTAACAAGGTCTTCTAATTTTCGCCACCATCTCATAGCACCTATGTCAGGCACTTTTGCACCCATTAATATTGCGATTAATGAGCCATCAGGTGTTTTACAGCGAGGCACTTCAAAAGGTTTTGATTCTGTTATTCTCGCATATTGAAGCTCTTACCAAGCTGGACTTTTATCGCGTATTAGCCTTTCTTTTTCTTTCCTTTATTTTCAGTAAACACTGGAAGCACTTTATTTATAAATTTTACACAGTCATTTTCAGAATTAAATCTGTAATCTTGGTAAGCCCGCTTCCATCTGTTAGATGAAATTAAAAGAAAGTAATATATTTAACCACCTGAGTTTTCCTGGAAACCATTCTAAGTATCCCGAGTATCTGGCTTTCTACACATCTTCGGCATCATCGTCACTTATCGTCAGGTGGGATGATGCCAAGGGCTTACAGATGGTGAATAATAGAAAAAAACAAACTCAAATAGTGCAATGAGAGTAACTGAACCACTTCATCCTCATAATGGAGAATAGATACCTGGTGGTAGGCACGTTTGATGTCAATTTGGCTGAAAACGTTGAATTTTGCAACCTTAGACACGATAAGTTCAACGTTTGGTAAAGGGCAGGCGTCCAGATAAGTGAACTTATTTATTGTAAGTGAATAATCTACTAACAAAAGTTTCCGGTGCATTCCGCCACCAGCGACAAGTACTTGAGCACGCCACGGCGATATACTTGGTTCGATAACCCTATCTTCTAAGAGTTTGGAGATCTCTTCTAAATAAATGTTTCTTCATCTTCAGTGCGTCTTCTTGACCTTACTGCAATCGAAGTGACGTCAGCAGATAAATGAGTGAAGACAGACGCCGGTGAGCCTGTGGCTTCCATACCGCAGAGGTGCAGCGGTTCCTTTGAGCTACCGAATTGCAATTCCAACTTCGAATGGTCCTTAAGCAGATCGTGGCCAACGATGACGTCCGCACACAGGTTTTTGACTATACGAAGGGGCATTTGCTTGTCAATATTATATATTTATATTATTATTTATTACTAGCTGTCCCGGCAAACTTCGTTTCACCTTACACTACACTTCACTACCCTAACCTACACTACATTACCCTACCCTACCCTACATATACAACACTTCCCAACCGTACCCTACCCTACACTACACTACTCTATCCTACCCTACACTACCCTACACTACACTACCCTACCCTACCCTACACTTCACCACACTACCCAACCCTAACCTACCCTACACTACCCAACCCTAACCTACCCTACACTACACTACCCAACCCTACCCTACACTACACTACCCTACCCTATACTACACTACCCTACCCTACCCTAACTACACTACACCTACACTACACTACCCTACCCTAAAACCGATTATTTTTTGACTGATATTTTATTTTTTGTTTTTTTTATTTTATTCCGAGCATTTTCATACTTATTCACCTTTTAAACCTTCTCTGGACTTCCACAAATAATTCAATACCAAAATTAGCCAAATCGGTCCAGCCGTTCTCGAGTTTTACCGAGACTAACGAACAGCAATTCATTTTTATTTATATAGATAAATACCTGTATTTCCCTTAGTATTTTGTTGGAATCACTAATTATTTCAGTTAGAATTCTCAGTTATACTATAGTCTATTGTTCAGAATGAACATTTTGAGCCTTCTTAGGTACTCTTTGCGTCACATCAAACGTACCTACCTATTATTTCAAAAATTATGAACGAGTTACGTTTTATCTGTCCCTGTTGTTTTTAAGTAAATAACTAATATCTTACATGATTTTAATATAAAATATTGGATAAATTTGTTTAAATTCCGTGCTACGAGGTATGTGCTCCACTCACTGCTACTTATGTTTAGCAATTCTGAGAGCTATGTAGCTAAAATTAGTTCTCCTATGGATATCCTCATTCCTGATTTGATCACGCAGAGAAACTCCGAGCACAGCACGCCCCATTGCCCTTTGGGTGACCTTGAGCCTTCTTATGAGGCTCATAGTAAGCGACCATGTCTCAGTTCCGTATGTCATCACTGGAAACACACACTGATCGAAGACCTTGGTCTTAAAACACTGCGGTATTTGGGACGTGAAGATATTGCGAAGCTTCCCGAACGCTGCCCAGCCGAGTTAGATTCGACGATTGATCTCTTTCTTGAAGTTGACTTTACCTTACTGGACATATTTGGCAACAACTTCTAGCATAGAGCCTCCTCCTACCTTCAAAGGAGTAGGTGCGACACGGACGTTTGACGTAATTTTCGTCTTGTCCATGTTCGTTCTAAGACCTACTTGTTGAGATGCTCTACTGAGACCATCAAGTATGGTGCCTAAGTCATCCATAGCTCGTAGAACGGATGGCCTTTGGGGTAGTAAAGTTATCGAGTGGCAACGGCGCGCCGGAAAACGTACCGAAGGCAGGCCTCCCTGAACCGATGACCTTTGTGTAGTGCTTTGCACCGGAGACAAAATTCATCTCCGGTTTTTTAAAACCGGTTTTATGAAAAAACCGGAGAATCTCCGGAGAAATATCAATTTTGTGTAACTTTTTGGATTTAAAATTTTTTGAGTATAAAGGAGAGCAATAACGTCATTATAGAATTTATATCGTCCAATAGAACGTCTACGGTCTCGATGAAAAACCTTAATAGCTTACAAATAATGTCAAAAATTAAAATTACACTCTCAGTTTTTGGTGTTTGCTGTAAGATCAATACATAACCATATTATATTATTTTCCTTTGCTTATTCTAATATTTTAATATCTTCCAGAGCATAAACATTTAGAACATACGTACTATCCTTTTTATACAAATTTTTATGTTTCAGATAATAAGTTCTCGTATTTTCGTCCAGTTTCATATGCTGGCCACTGTAATTCAATTCAATTCAATATATTTATTCAAAATAGGTGCAAATTACACTCTTTCTGATAGTCGTAAAATAATAACAACAATGTCATTTGTGAAGAATCAAGAAATAAACAATAATGAGTTAATAACATCAAAATAAAATCCTTGATATAGACCAGATTATGTCATTAGAACATGAAAACAATATGACACGAAAAGTTATATGCATAAAAATCATTGAAAGTATTTAACAAGAGTAGGCCAGTTCCCACGGACAGCACCCGGTCACGAGTATAACGCGAGAGTCAGCCATCGCTCCCATCAACCATATTAGAGGGAAAGAAACGACCCGGCTCCCGATGCGCCACCATCCTCACGAACATTCAAGCGAGCATGCACCACTCATGTCAATGCTAAGATAAAAATATTTATTAAAAGAAGTACTAGACATGTCTCATCGCTTCCATATCAATTCTTAAGGTTGGTCATCATTTTATTACTATTAAACATGATTAGTAGTGTTGATAGAAGAAACACTGTCTACCCATACATTTTTGTCATTTAAATATTCGGATGTCTTATAATAACCTTTTTTACAAAGAGTTCTTTTGATACAATTTTTAAACTGTTTTTCTGACAAATTTAACACATCATCGGGTAATTTGTTATACATGAGTGAGCATTGTCTCACAAAGGATTAATTGATTTTGCTAAGTCTGGTATAAGTTACTTGAAGTTTATTCCTATTCCGAAGATTTCTACTGTTACTGTCACTATTCAGTGAAAAGAGATGCAGATTTTTACGCACATACATTATATTTTCATAAATGTTTTGACACGGAAAAGTCATTATCTTTGAACTCATCTCGGAGCGACTCACGAGAACGCATTCCATAAATCGCGTTAACCGCTCTTTTTTGCAGAACAAATATGGTATTTATATCAGCTGCATGTCTCCACAAAAGTATCCCATAAGACATAATACTATGGAAGTAGCTGAAATATACCAGTCTTGCGGTGTCTATATCAGTAAGGAGCCTGATTTTTTTAACTGCGTATGCGGCTGAGCTAAGCCTGCCAGCTAGCGTTTCTATATGCGGGCCCCTTTGAAGCCTTGAATCTACATTAATCCTAAAAACACGCTTTGATTTACAAATTCCAATACATTACCAGCTAAGGATATATTGTTGTTTACTTCAATAACATTAGGTAAAGTGAATTGAATACATTTGGTCTTTTTTGCATTTAAGACTAAGTTGTTGTATACTTTTAAAAGAGTGTCGTTTACTTCGTCAGACATATCAGTTTTTCTGACAACTTTAAAAACTAGTGATTTATCATCCGCAAACAACACAATTTTCGACAGTGATTCAACCATGAATGGTAGATCATTAATATAAACTAAAAAAAGGAAAGGTCCGAAGATAGAGCGTTGAGGCACACCCATCTTTACCCATGAACCCCTTGATTTCGCACCATTTATTTAAACTTTTTGTATCCTATTTACTAAATACGATTCTAAAAGGTCTAGATCCTTATTTTTAACACCGTAATGGTCCAGTTTTACAAGCAGAGTTTTATGTTCCACGCAATCGGAAGGCCTTTGACAAGTCGCAGAAGATCTCTATTGCATTCTGGGATTTCTCAAAAGCATCATATATGTTTTTAACGAGTTCAACTCCCGCGTCTGTTGTGGAACGCCCTTTTGTAAAGCCAAACTGCAGGTTATGGAGCAATTTATTGATGTTAAAGTGAGTCAACATTTGGTTTAGTATAATTTTTTCAAAGACCTTACTTAACACTGGTAGCACAGAAACAGGCCTATAATTACTAGGGTCTTTCTTTTCTCCCGACTTAAAGAGTGGAACAACTTTACCACAGTATATATATACTTTACTAAATTTCATGAGATCCGGAAACACTCCAGTGTCAATACAAATGTTGAATAGATCGGCCAAGTAAGTGGCTAAAGTTTCAATTACGGACTTTATTAAATTAACAGACATGCCCCAAAGATCCTCAGTATTTTTTAGTTTCAACTACTTAAAAGCTTTTATAATTGTGTGTGGATTAATTTTCGAAATGTAAAATCTTCTTCAAATCAATATTCTTTAAAATTGTTATTTATATGATTTTAAAACAAAAACCCGAAATAACTATAGAATTATCTCACTTATCTCACAAGCCAGCAAAGTCCTTCTACGCATCCTAATCAAGAGGCTAAAAGCCAACATCAATGGACAGCCGGGATTCGTAAGAGGCTGAGGTACGAGAGAGCAGATTCTGAACATAAGACAATTAATAAAAAAAGGCAGGAAGCATAAAATCACTATAGCGATGTGTTTTATACACTACTACAAGGCCTTTGATTAACATATCTGACTACAAAAGCCGTAAAATGTCATATGTTTTCTGGAGCCGGTCTTTTACACAAACCGATTTTCTCTGGTGTCCACAATCTCCGGTTTTTTACCGGTTTTTCCAGAATCTGAGCAAAGTACTGGTGAAGGTCGCGGGAAGCCGCTGGATGTGGGTAGCCCAGAACTCCTGTATGGAAATCCTTGGGGGATGCCTATGTCCAGCAGTGGACGTCCTTCGTCTGATATGATGATTATGTTTTAAATATACCTCAATCAGAATCACAAACTTAAAATCATTTGAATTTCGTGCCGTGGCCCCTTTAGGCTGGTAAACCATAAATGAATTTACGCACAACATGTGTTAGGGTTTTCTATTTTAAATGTAATTTTTGAGCTATCTTATTGGTCAAAGATCGATTTTAGTTTGGAAAATTTAATATTTTTGCTCTAGCAATTCAATAAATTAATCTCGTATGTAATTGGCTGAGCCAAGGCGAACCGATAAGATGCGCGTATTTTTCAACCAATGAGAGAGATCCGTCTTCCCCGCCAAAATAATACACTTGGCGGGAGGCGCTGGCCGGTTGCGTCATTCTATCCTGTGCGATTGTAAAAGACAGACAGTGGTGTCTAACAGAAATTAAAAGAAATATATTTTACTCACCTGAGTTTTCCTGGAAACCATTCTAAGTATCCCGAGTAGCTGGCTTATTACACTTTAGAAGTTGGACATGGACCAAATAATACGTGAGTAAACGGCCAAAATTTATAAACGATTAGCTATTGCATTTGCATTACATTCAAGTACTAATATCACAGATGAGATACTAGTTACTTCGTCTAATATTAGGTCATTGTGTCACGTGTACTCCAATTTCCTTATTAAATGATTTTTGCCTATTGCACTTTGCTTAGCACCAACCGAATTACAGAAAAGGAAATATTTTAAAACTACCTACATGATACTTACTATATTGTGGGCCCCTCGAATTCAACATTTGACCATGTGGGCATATGGCATTCATCAGGTCTACTGGTTTCATAGGAGTACAAAATTTGCTTATGAATGAGCTACGATCAACAGTTCCTGAGATATTTGGTATTTTATGTATTGACAGTTTTATATTTAATATATTTTTTCTCTCTTTTTTCACTTCTACGAGATCCCAAAAAGTGATGAGGTGGCCACCGGGGTGGCGCAGTCGAGACTCCGACCGATGAACAAGATGTCGCAGAAAGCAGTGGTCTGCCACTTGGAGCCGACGCGGGCAACGTGCCCCTAGTCATGGGGATCCGCGGCTGGAAGATGATGCTGAGCTGGGATGTAGAGAATCGCAATGCTGGAAAGGAAGCTTCGACGTCATCGCTAGATCTCAACGGCGCATCGGGTCCGTCGTCGTGCATCGCGAGGAAAGCTGCAGCCGAGAGGAGCACCGTGGAGCCAAGCGGAGATGAGCAGCGTGTGGAGCCATGTGGAGATGATAGGCGTGTGGAGGAGATGAGCGGCGTGCCGAGCCATGCGGAGTTGAGCCGCGTGTGGAGCCACGCGGAGGGTAGCAGCCTGTGGAGCCAAGCGCAGGGTCGCATGCTGAGCGACGTAGCGACGTGGGACATTTAGACAGGTCATGTAGCCCTTTTATTTCAAAGACATTGTACTTTACTAGCTTTTACCCGTTGCTTCGTTCGCGTGGGTTAAGCTTTTATGACTGTATTCGGGGGCAAGTGGTGCGCGAGCCGCTGGTGGCTCGCGAGCGTGGATATAGCCTGGCACTCAGGAATAATGTAGCTTTCTACTGGTGAGGTAGTTTTGGGTATCAGTTTAGTAGTTCCAGAGATTACTTGCTACAAACAATTCACAAACTAAGAAACTTTATCTCTTTTTAATATTAGTGTAGATTTTAAACTGTATGTACTAAAGATGATTTTACATCCCAGTTGTCTATTCAAGTGGCTCGCGAGCGTAGATATAGCCTGGCACTCAGGAATAATGTAGCTTTTTAAAGATTTAATCGATTTCGAAAGAACCCAAAAGCTGGCAGCTACCATAATATAGCTATAATATTGGCATGTTTTATCATTATCAGTAATAAATTATTGTAAATATAATTTAAAGTACTTTAAACGTTATTATTAATGTACCTACATGCCAATTAATGTGAATGAGGTGAAACATAGTTACACCAACCAACCAATAGTTTGGTGTGACATATCCAAATATATAAGTTGTTGATTTTGATAACTGAAATGACTACTCATTAGTGTAATATTTAACCGCCTCCGTGGCGTTATGGTTAGTCCATTCGCTTCACACCGGGAGGTCGCGAGTTTGATTCCCGGCGGGGTCAACTTGAAAGACTCGGTTTGGTTGGTGGTAGGGCATTTTCTAAGCCCGCCTGGCTAGCTACCACCATTAGGGCATGGAATACCAGAATGATTTTCATACCGGTATTGATACCGGTATTGAAATTTCAATTACCGGTATACCGAAATTTCGGTATTTTACGGTATTTTTTAAATTACTGCTATTTCTGTTTAAATGATTCCAAGAACGATTAGTAAGTCTTGTTTGCGGAGAGTGTTCAAAGCAGTTTTCTACACTGTATGGCAGAAACACTTCAACTATTTATCAACTCCCTAGAAATCACAAAATGAGTTATTAAAGTATAGGTAAATAGAAATGCTAAAGAAATTACGTTATTTGATAAAATCATTATTTATATTGTTTCATTAGCATAAATATCACAATCAAATAGGTATTAAAATCAGTCTTACTCTCTAATGATAAGAAAACATGTAACGAAAATTTCTAATATCTCTCTTAGTTACAGTTTATACTATGAATACGAACGTATTGTTAAAACAAAATCAAATTACAAATGAAGGTACCGTTGAAAGTAATTTTTAAAAAAATATATAGGCGCAGGTGCAATTTAACTCAAGTTCATCCATTAGCAGATCTCGTTTGTTGAAAAATAGAACGAAGAAAACACAACGCGACAAAACTTACGTTGTTGAGCGATGATCTTATTTTTTTACATATGTAACTTGCAGCTGAAAAGGCTCTTTCGGATTAAACGCTCTTGGGAGGAGTGCTTAAGAGGGACTTGTAAGCTGCGTCCAAAAATCTGCCTTTAGTACCTCCATTTTCATTCAATGTCATTTCAATACGAATTAGTGTTTGAATATTACTTTCTTTATCCTCTCCGATTTGGGATCTTTTTTGCTTTTAGGTCATAGATTTTTCTATTGCTTTATTAAGTTCTTCTTCTATCACAGATGAAATACTGCTACCTGTGTCATCACCACTTATTCCCTTTTCAGTAGAAACATTAGCGGCAGCAGGTGAGCTCATCGCAGTTGCATTTTGTAGAGAGTACTCTTGCAAACGTTGAACAAGTTCAGTAATTGAAGTAATCATTTCATCACAGCTCTTTCTAGGAAACTCTGGATGGTTGACTCTGCGTTTCTCTGCATTTTCTTTGAAATATTCTTCTGGGTTTCCACTGTGATCTTGACTATTTTCAAGCTCTGTTAAATAGAATGCAGCAATTCAAACTCCTCAGATAGCAGAGTTGAAGTCTATCAGTTTTTATCAATTTTAATTTGGTCGATTAAATCTGTCTATCATGTTGGCTAGACTGGACCAACGAGTTTTGCAGTCCAAAACTAAGGCCAGTTCGCGGCCTTCTTGCTCTCTTACATATTTTTGTATTGCGTCGTATTGCGCGTTTTACAATACCATATTCTAAGTAAAAATATGGCACCGAAACCTAAATGAATGTGAATATTTCATTGTCACCGTCTTCATCTTCACTTTCATCGTCATGTGACTCATCTGATGTTTCATTTTCATCGTGTTCTGTGGTAGTGGCGGCTTTTCAATACAATACGTCTGACACTCCAAGATGTATCCCATGTGCTAGACAGATTTGTTGAATCGCTTCTATATCTTCGGCCTCATCTTTAAACACATTAATTTCTTTACAGTTCCTAAGCAGACGCCGACAAACGTAAAAATCGGGAGATATTTGTTCGAAATCGGTATTTTATTTGTAGAAGTAAAACATAAGATAAACAACGCTATATGCATGTAGCTTTATGTTTTGTGTAGTTGATACTGTGGTGATTTTTTCTATAATCGTGATTATTCGTGTTTCGTGTCATATGATAACTCATCTGCAGTATGAACAACATCTATGAACCATAGAAATCGCGTGTTCTGCATAGTCTTTAAACACCCTTGCAAAAATATATAACTTTTTTGAAATACCGAAATAACGGTATTTTATCCTTAAATACCGGTATCGAAATACCGAAAAATATTATCGGTATACCGGTATTTCGGTATACCGGTATACCGGTATCCATGCCCTAACCACCATCTTATCTAAGTCTTGCCGCCAAACATCAGTGTTAACAACATTGATGTGTTCCGGCTTGAAGATAAGATAGCCAGTTCTCCATTTCATTGGGCAATCTTGGTAAGCCCGCTTCCATCTTCGGCATCATCGACACTTACCATCAGGTGAGATGATGCTAAGGGTTTACCAATTGTGAATAAATAAATAAATAATAAATAAAAATAATATATAATAATATAAATAATAATATTAAGGACGGGAGGTAAAATGATAAAATTACCCATTTCTAGTTATAAAAGTGTGTATTTATATTTCTTTAAAAAACAAAGTGGTATTTTTTACACAAAAATCAACAATATTTAGGAACTATGACTTACTGTATAAAAAACTGAGATATTTTGACAACTGTTCAAACAAAATAAAAAAATATATCTGTCTAATATAATTTAGATTCAAGATAACATAAAATCAACATAAAACATTTTAATAACTTCTTTTATGACTAATGACAGTTCGTAAATTGTATGTTATAAATACCATACTGAAAAAACATAAATTTCCAATTTTAACCAGGATTTATTAAGTAATCAGGTCAGCAGTCAGGTCAAAGCAAATAAAGTGTCATGACCACAGACCGCATCCAGTGTGACAAGTCCTTCAGTGTTGGGGACAGAGTATACACATATTAAATGTTGTAAATATCTGTAATGGCAATTGAAATTTTATATTCATTTGAGCATAAAAAAACTGTGTTCAAATAAAAACTTGTACCTAAAAGACTTAAGGGTTTAAAAAATTGTTATCTATAATTTATACTATAAAGTTCCTTACCACAACTGCTGTCTTATTGGGTAAATTCAAAGTGGGTACAGCTACAGCATCTTCTCGTACTCGCAATAAGTTTCCTCGTCTTGAGCACAATCTCCAAGATTTTTTATGCTGCTTCTCATTTTTGCTAATGGCGTCAAACCACCGCTGGCGAAATTGATCACTTTGGGGAACCTTAAAGAAAATAATTAAAATGTAAAATACCTACCATTACTAAGTGAGGTAGGCGTTTGCCCAGCAGTGGACGCCTTCAGTTGATATGATGACTATGACTAAGTGACGCACATTTATGGACAATAATTTTCACGTCACTAGTAACCTAAAAACAGTTTTGTTTATTTTTATAATTTTTGTGCTTATTTTCACTCTTAATCCTATATTTTCATTTAGATTTGTAAAATGAGCCGTCATGAAAGTCTTGTCTCATTGATATCTAAACATTTCGTGGTTCATTTAACGGGAAAACGTATTTATTTTACTCACGTGTGGAAACTGCTTTTATCACTCGAGTTTTCTCTATTTCTCGAATGAGATCTGCAACCACGCACAATGCACGACATTCTCCATGTATTCTTCACATTTCCGCAACCAAAAATACACACTTAACTATTTCTTTAAGATTGTTTAAAACCTTTTTCGTCCGACTAGGCACCATATGACCGACGCAAATGACAACGCAACAAAATTTCAAAGGACTCCGAATGCTTGTTACCCTTTTGGCTAAAAGTGCCTTCTTTATTTGGTAGCTTGGACAGATATCCATAGTTATCCAAGTGACAATTAGGGTGGTACGGTGTGACGTCACCAAAGTTTCATCTATTGGATTATTAGATCTGTGTTCCGTCCTGATAACTCCCGACACAATAATAGCCGGCCCGTGAATGTACACTGAATTATTACCGAGGACTTGTTTTTCGTGTCGTACATTCACGGGCCGTGTATTATTGTGTCGGCTATTATATGGACCCATGCGTGAGACGATTAGTAGATCTGTGGTGAGACGTGTTTTTATTTTTTTTATTTTTATGAGACCTTTTGCATCGTGGCCTTCAGTTTAACAAGAATCAGTTTTTACAATCAGTCCCGCAAAAAACAGAAATCGTATAAATTATACTGCTCGGAGCATCGTGCGCCTTCATTCCAAATAACGGGTTGGATTAAGAAACGTTCCACCTCGATAGGTAATCTTTGAACATAAATTCGCTAGAATACCAATTACTTACCATAGACTAGCTGACGATAGACTACGACCAAAGATCTACTACAAATAGATTTCTAATAACGCGTGGCCTACAATGCCTCTCTCTCAGAGCAGTAAATCAAACATAGAGAGAGCGTCAAAATTCATTCTAGTTTCACTATTTACATTTATTACCCAGTTAGTGTGATAAAGCAGGATAGATATATATTAATTATATTTGTTTTTCGCAAGGCTGTCCACTTTTTAGCAATGCTAGTGATGTGCCTTAGTTACCAGAGATATCGATATTTGTTTTACTGTGTGTTATTTTCCATGAATGAGATCGAATGAAAAGATTGATACAATTAAAAGCTTTTAAAGTAGTATTTTATAGAATTGTAAGATTTGTAGTTACAATTAGGTATGTTTGTTTATCTTCTTTTTTGGGTTCCGTAGTAAAACAAGGAAACCTAATAGTTTCGCCAAGTCCGTCTGTCCGTCCGCGTTTTAATTCAGATACTTTGATCGTTTTCAAATAAACGAAGCTCAAACGTGCTGAGACTGCAGAGCTCTGCGTGATCAAATCAAAAACGAGGAGATCCGCAGGAGAACCAAAGTAACCGACATAGCTCACAGAATCGCTAAACTGAAGTGGCAGTGGGCAGGGCGCATAGCTCGTAGAACAGATGGCCGATGGGGCAGTAAAGTTCTCGAGTGGTGACTGTTAGTCATATAATTCCCTAAATTCATCGTATGTTGTACGGAATTTTAAAGTGTATTTATCCTGATTTAAATCATTTTCGTTACACTACCTTACTTACTTTATTAAAGTTAATTATGGTTACATAAAAAAAAACTAAAGCATGCGTATGTAGTGCCTTCCCTAGTGTAGGCGCCTTATTCGATTAATTTCATTTTTTTTTTGGTAATTTTACGGGCTTTATCGTCACTTACCATCAGTTGAGATGATGCCAAGGGCTTACCAATTGTGAATTAAAAAAATAATATTTATGTAGGTATATAAGAAAAAAAAAGTGAAATAACTACGGCAGTCATTTTAAATGTGCCGCAAATCGGCAGTCATTTTAAATGTGCCATAAATCACGTTTTTACTTTACTTGCCAAAAACTCTATAAGTATGTATCTGTGTATTTTGTTTTTATGTTGCTTTCCCTGTTTTCTCACATTTGTATTGAGAAAAACCGGCTAAGTGTAAGTCAGACATAGCCTTTAAAAAAAATAAATGAATACTTTAAAACACAAAATTGTTTTTGCAGTTGGTAATTGAACATTTTGTATGGAAAGCAAATGAACGTTTTTCAAACTCAACTGCACGTCTTAAGTTGGTCGAAAATTACTCTTAAACTAAGAAAGTCTACTCAGCCGTGATAGTTTTCCTTTAAAATTGATTTTATATTCTACTATTTAAAAAAAATCTATGTCCTGAAATAGCAATTTAGATGGTAGAGGGGAAGGACACTTGACTTTAACAAAAAATATCAACTTAAAGCCTAATGTTTCTCAAACGGAACCTTAGTCCAGAAAATGGTTTTTGCAAACCCTCAGTTGTTTTGAAACACTTATTAAACGAATTGTCGTTTAATGGTATTGACCACATACGATAGGATATGTCAACAAAAAAAAATCACCCCTCTTTACATGTAGGGGAGGTACCCTTTTTTTAATGATTTTACTTTACCACTTTTTCAACTTTATTAACATGTATACGCGTGCCAAATTACTGCCTTATAAAAAACCAAATATTTATTTTTTCTGCATCTTTTGGGAAGCTGATATATAAAATCTTATTAGTACTTTGTTTGTGAGTAGACGTAGGAGATCTATGTTACATAATCCTTAATAAGTCAAAGAAATGGCGGGCACAACCATAGAGTCAAATTAAATTGAGTGTTGCTGTAATATTAAAATCGCAGCTACCAAAAATCAGGGAAAAATCTTGTAGACTTCATACAAACTCTTAACTGAACAACCTTGGTGCGTTACAAATAATATATTTATTCAATGTTTTTGATGTGTGACAAGACAAGGAGATGTGATTTGTCGGTTTTTCTCATTTTAGACGTACAGTATTATTCATACAGGTTGACCAGTAACTTTTTGATCGGGACTTTGTATATTTATCATGGCAATTTCAGATAAAGTGTGAGAGGGATAGCAAATATAATATTTAAGGTGAATATGTAAACCCATCTTCACTAAAAAGTTCGATATGCGAACTCCAGCGTTTTATACATAAGAAAAAGTATTTTTTTTTTCGCAGTCTAAGGCTCATTGGCCATACCGCCTTGTCTTCAGTATAATTTTTCGGTAGTATAAATTTGTGAAGTTTGACACACTGGGTGACATTACTTTCATTGGTACTCGCCTGCTCCTCCGGTACATTCCCGCCCTTACCACCAAATATTGACCGTAAATATCAAGCACGAGATCGAGGCGTTCATCCTCTTAATCTGCCCTATTCAATAACGCGTCATCTCAGCATTCCAGGTCGATCGTCGAAGAGACGAGGGCAAACCATCTTAGTTCTGAGTCTATTTTCGCCACATACTGTGTCGCGGTCAGAGGTGGAGCCATGGCATCAACCTCAAAGGGTTACAAAATACTTAAAATTAATAACCGAACCAACAAAAAAATATTTAAGCCGTTTAAGCCGGCTTAAAACCACGCTCTGCTACCAGTACTTGTTCACGACGCCGTTCAACACTCGCAGGCCTAAACAAAAACGCATGCTGGGCCTGTTGAGTTTCGTGTCTCAGGCCTACAGGTGGGGTCGTGAACTTAAATGCGATACGCAGCGCTGGGGATTTAGTTTTACACTATGAATGTCATTGTTGTAACTTTAGTTTTCAAGGGATCATGCATTTATCAAACTTAACTTAGGTAGGGTGTTTTTTAGGTAGGTAGCTAAGTATAGGCATGTATGGGTAGGTATACGAGTACTTAGGTAACAAAAGAACAAAATGCAACCTATTTTCGAAAAACAAATAACAAAACTAAACAATGTAAGTACCCACTTACTATTAATAGGTACCTAGGTACCTACTAAGTACGTTTGCGGTAACTTACGCCATCTTAACCTATGCAATGAAGCAACGTTTACGTAGGGTAGGCATATCTCAATTAACGAAAAAATATAATTACATATCTCAATGTTTTCTCCTACGTTCTTACCACTTCTGATTATTACAGAATCTCCAATGAAACCACTCGAAGAATAGAAATAATTGAAATTTAATAAATTTCTCACAAGACACTTCTTACAAGACGCTTCAAAACAACCTTCCCGACCCACTGTCGTTTGTGAATACTGCTAAAACATAAAACACATGTTATTTGTTACTTTTTATCAAAAATGGCTCTAACTATTTAAATGAAACTTTATTATATATATATATATATATATTAAAAATTATATATATTAAAAATTTGAGTGCGTTTGACTGCAACTCACCTGATGATTTAAAAGAAATTTATGTGGAATTACTAGGTGTTCAAGGGCTATTGGACCATTTGCCTGTTCGATCGCCGCCGGCTAAGACCAGCAATTTTTCGAAAACCTTTATATAAATAGTCCTACTTGTTTTTAACAATAAATTAAATTCTTCTTCGAGTAAAATTTCATATTTTCAATTTTATTGCTTTCTCACATTCCACTGTTCGGTTTGCAGCTAAGACAAGCGATTTTTGACTGCAGTTCTTCTTATTTTTAAATATATTGTCTACATGAAGCAAAATTTCCTAATTTCGATATTTAAAGTAGTTTTCCTCCACGCCCATAGTGCCCATAGTGTCCATAGGGCCCATAGTGCCCATAGCGCCCATAGTGCCCATAGCGCCCATAGTGTCTATAGTGCCCATAGTGCCCATAATGCCAATAGTGTCCATAGTGCCCATAGTGACCATAGTGCTCATAGTGCCCATAGTGCCCATAATGCCAATAGTGTCCATAGTGCCCATAGCGCCCATAGTGCCCATATACCCTTAGTGCCCATAGTACCCATAGTGTCCATAGTGCCCATAGTACCCATAGTGTCCATAGTGCCCATAGTGCCCTTAGTGCCCATAGTGTTCATAGTGCCCAGTGTCCATAGTGCCCATAATGCCCATAGTGCCCATAATGCCCATAATGCCAATAGCGTCCATAGTGCCCATAGTGCCCATAGTACCCATATACCCTTAGTGCCCATAGTGCCCATAGTGCCCATAGTACCCATAGTACCCATAGTGTCCATAGTGCCCATAGTGCCGTTAGTGCAAATAGTGTCCATAGTGCCCATAGTGCCCTTAGTGCCCATAATGCCAATAGTGTCCATAGTGCCCATAGTGTCCATATACCCTTAGTGCTCATAGTGCCCATAGTGCCTATAGTACCCATAGAGTCCATAGTGCCCATAGTGCCCTTAGTGCCCATAGTGTCAATAGTGCCCATAGTGCCCATAGTGTCTATAGTGCCCATAGTGCCCATAGTGACCATAGTGCCCATAGTGCTCATAGTGCCCATAGTGCATGGACATCCTGCGTAATTATAATAATGGTATGAGACGGTAACAAGCGGTCGTAGCTCGTAGCTCGTAGCTCAGTGTGACTAGCGCGGTTGCATAAATCAGCCAGTGTTACCATAAGCACGGTCTGACTTTTGTGGCATTTATCTCAACCGTTTCCGTTCGCAAGGCACGCACGTTGGTGTCAGTTGACTTTACTAGATGGCAGTTGCAAAGCTGTGTCAGAGGCCTTATAAGAAGCTTTGAAACTTCTGACAATGGGGTTCCACTAGTCTTGCAACTTCTACCGGACTTTGCGGGCCCCGTGCGTGTGCCCGTGCCCTGCAGGGGAACACATTGTGGGTTACCAACGTCGATGACCAACACTCAGTGACACGTAAGGAGCCTCTTCATACTTAAACTGAAATCAATTTGAAAATAAAATTTAGTTATTTTCAAACTCATCCCATAAGATCGTCCCATAAGTTTCTGGTCGACCTTATACAAATACTGTAAGCCTTTTCTTTCAAAGCACTTTTTTTATAATTCTTTTTATAAGTCTTGCCTTTTCATAATAATAATATTCATTGGATATTTTGTGTTTCAGTAGATAAAACAGATTGTATAACATCTCTTACACGTGGCTATGAACAAGTTCAGAGTCCTGAATCAAGCGAATTAGGGTGTACATGTATACATCTTGTTTATTGGAATTGTGATTTAGAAAAAGCTGTACCATGTCCTGTCCTGTCCTGTCCTGTCCTGTGTCTGGTAGACCTGTGGTAAAGTAACATAATTAGATTGAGTTTAATCAGTACAGAAATACTTACCTATGTAGTAAGTTAAATATATTTCAGTGGTATTTAAATAAATACGAGTAAGTATGCCAAAAAGGTTCGATGCAGCCTCGACGCGCCCTCCAACTGCGTCTTATTCAGCATAACAAAAAATAACAAAATGGAGGGAACACTGACCGTGTTCAATTAGTAAACAAAATGTGTTTTACCAGCTTTTGCTTTAATAAAACATGGCACTCACTGCGGGCGAAAAGTCAAACATTAGAAAAACGTAAGGACGAAAACAAATTATCTAAAAGATAATACAAAACAGATCGAAAATGAACAAAAGATAACGACTTCGACACAACTATGAGATGTATAGTATGATCGATCTTATCGTTCAAGTGTTCTCGGGAAGAGCATTTGTGTCGTGTCCGATGTCGTCATGGACACTGTACTTACATAATACATAGGCGGTACATAACGGGTCCTCCTGTAACAGGGTCAGGGTACTGGGTAAAAGGCACAGCGCTTGCGCGTGGAAAGGCCAAGGTTAGACCCCTGGAAGATTTGCCTTGAGGTCGTCGACCCGGGCCTGAAATTTAGGGGGCCTCGTTTCGTTCCCGGCTCCCGGCGACCTTCGCGGCGGTGACCGCTTTCAAAGGCACGTGTAGCGCTGCGTAGCGGGTGAGGCATTGGCATTGAACCTTGTTTGTTACGCGCTTTTCGGCGAAATACAAGTATACGTGTCCTGTCGTTACAAGCAACTAAAGTAAATGATTAAAGTGTTCTGGTGTTTTGTAGCTTGTGTTACTAACATAAATATAAACCTATCCTTACTAATAATATAAATACGAAAGTGTGTTTGTTTTTTATTTATTTCTTCCCTATTTTATGTCACAACGGAGTAGGAATGCATTATGTACCTAACTTATCGTCGTGATTTGTTGCACTGAGCTAGTTGACAGGGTAGGGGTAGGAAGTGACGTAGGCATAGGTTATCCCGTAAAAATAGCACTGCCCGTTCACACCCAAACAAAACATACGTAGTTACATACACGCAAACACACACAAATAAATATAGTACCCGATGATAATCATACTCAATTTTAATTTAAGTTAAGACTCTCCGTTATTTGAAGTTATTCTATTGTTAGAAGGTCATTTTTTGACTAAGTAAGTGTGTGAGTAGGTACCTATAAGTAAGTGTGTGAGTAGGAACCTATAAGTAAGTGTGTGAGTAGGAACCTATAAGTAAGTGTGTGAGTAGGTACCTATAAGTAAGTGTGTGAGTAGGTACCTATAAGTAAGTGTGTGAGTAGGAACCTATAAGTAAGTGTGTGAGTAGGTACCTATAAGTAAGTGTGTGAGTAGGTACCTATAAGTAAGTGTGTGAGTAGGTATCTATAAGTAAGTGTGTGAGTAGGTACCTATAAGTAAGTGTGTGAGTAGGTATCTATAAGTAAGTGTGTGAGTAGGTACCTATAAGTAAGTGTGTGAGTAGGTATCTATAAGTAAGTGTGTAAATAGGTACCAATAAGTAAGTGTGTGAGTAGGTACCTATGAGTAAGTGTGTAAATAGATATCTATAAGTAAGTGTGTGAGTAGGTACCTATATGTAAGTGTGTGAGTAGGTATCTATAAGTAAGTGTGTGAGTAGGAACCAATAAGTAAGTGTGTGAGTAGGTACCTATGAGTAAGTGTGTAAATAGGTATCTATAAGTAAGTGTGTGAGTAGGTACCTATAAGTAAGTGTGTGAGTAGGTACCTATAAGTAAGTGTGTAAATAGGTACCAATAAGTAAGTGTGTGAGTAGGTACCTATGAGTAAGTGTGTAAATAGGTATCTATAAGTAAGTGTGTGAGTAGGTACCTATAAGTAAGTGTGTGAGTAGGTATCTATAAGTAAGTGTGTGAGTAGGTACCTATAAGTAAGTGTGTGAGTAGGTATCTATAAGTAAGTGTGTAAATAGGTACCAATAAGTAAGTGTGTGAGTAGGTACCTATGAGTAAGTGTGTAAATAGGTATCTATAAGTAAGTGTGTGAGTAGTTACCTATATGTAAGTGTGTGAGTAGGTATCTATAAGTAAGTGTGTGAGTAGGAACCAATAAGTAAGTGTGTGAGTAGGTATCTATAAGTAAGTGTGTGAGTAGGTACCTATAAGTAAGTGTGTGAGTAGGTATCTATAAGTAAGTGTGTAAATAGGTACCAATAAGTAAGTGTGTGAGTAGGTACCTATGAGTAAGTGTGTAAATAGGTATCTATAAGTAAGTGTGTGAGTAGGTACCTATATGTAAGTGTGTGAGTAGGTATCTATAAGTAAGTGTGTGAGTAGGAACCAATAAGTAAGTGTGTGAGTAGGTACCTATAAGCACAGAGTACTAAATAGTTGCTATAAGTAAGTGTGTGAGTAGGTACCTATAAGTAAGTGTGTGAGTAGGTATCTATAAGTAAGTGTGTGAGTAGGTACCTATGAGTAAGTGTGTAAATAGGTATCTATTAGTAAGTGTGTGAGTAGGTACCTATAAGCACAGAGTACTAAATAGTTGCTATAAGTAAGTGTGTGAGTAGGTACCTATAAGTAAGTGTGTGAGTAGGAACCAATAAGTAAGTGTGTGAGTAGGTATCTATAAGTAAGTGCGTGAGTAGGTATCTATAAGTAAGTGTGTGAGTAGGAACCAATAAGTAAGTGTGTGAGTAGGTACCTATAAGTAAGTGTGTGAGTAGGTACCTATAAGTAAGTGTGTGAGTAGGTATAGTGCGGCCGTCCAGAGAATGCTAATTTGACACTTCAAACCAGCGATAGAATGTAACATTCGATGAATCTCCGAAATTGTAAAAAAATCAATCTTTAGTTTCTAAGCTTAAAAAAACATAAAAAAACATTTTTTTACTAAATAATAGTAACGGAACACATATATAGTTTTATGTTTATGTATAAAGACAGCAGAATGTGTATTTTTAATTGTATGAAACGTTAGTAAAACGTTTACGTCCTATAGTCATTTCTTCTCAATAATAGTGATGTTACCACATGTAACCATTGATAACGTATTTGTAACTGTATGAATATATTATAAATACTTCATTACCACGCAAACAATTATTTCTTGTTGCGTCAATCAACCAACCATAAAAATTTTAGGCATAAAAGTGATATGTTTAAGTAATAACAATAGTAGATTGTACAAAAAGAGAATAAAACAAGACATTTTACCCGAGACGTTCATTTAGCAAACCCAGCCGGTACGACGAGGGTGGATAGTCACGTCGAGGGTAAAATGGGTTTTACACTCTGCTTTTCGCTTCGATTGCAAGGAAGTAGTAAATATTCAACCGCAATACAACAAATTTGGTTAATTTTGACGAATAATTAGTTTCCCACCACACAGTTTTTCTTATTTTCCACCCCCCTTCACCCATTACCACCCCTAAAATCAACGGTCCACAAAGTACACTTTAGCCTCTGGTTTGGCAACACTATTTTGGTAATGGTTATTTTATTTCCTTATGTTACATCTACATGATAGGTACAAAGTATTAACTATGGATGTGGACACATCACTAGTTACATCAAACTAGCATAATATTATTCAAATCAGCTATCTCTGGACGGCCGCAGTATATACCTATAAATTTGTTGTGCTGTGAGGTTTTTGCTTCAAATAAATAAAGTAAGTTAAAAGTTGAAAAATCACCCGATAACTGTTCAGATAATGGGGGTTCTAGAGAGCCCAATTCAACGACAACGTACCGTTGTAATATCTATGTTAACAATTAACAACAAATAAATAAATAAATAATAAACATCTACAGAAATACGCTCTTACGTATTTATTCTAGAGATAAGAAAGAACTCAGCTTTGATTATATAATCAAAGGAGCCCAGTATCCATTCATACATACGATAATAAAAAAAACTTATTTTCTAGTTTCTATAAAAAAGGTTAATAAAAAAAACTTATTTTCTAGTTTCTATAGAAAACGATAATAAAAAAAACTTATTTTCTAGTTTCTATAGAAACTAGAAAATAAGTTTTTTTTATTATCGTATGTATGAATGGATACTGGGCTCCTTTGATTATATAATCAAAGCTGAGTTCTTTCTTATCTCTAGAATAAATACGTAAGAGCGTATTTCTCTAGATGTTTATTATTTATTTATTTATTTGTTGTTAATTGTTAACATAGATATTACAACGGTACGTTAGTCATGCTGTCCAGCCTTCTAGTAAGTAACCCCAATTCAAGACATTGAACTTTGGTACTTTAAATTAAGAAATCTTCAGGTGCGAGTATGCTTCGCTCGCGCTTTCCTAATGCCCTTTTGTGGATTAGGTCACAGGAGGAAGGTCTGAAACCTATGTACTTATGAAGCTCATAGGGCAAGCAGTGCACAGTGGTAACTGGTAACAACCGTTAATATCAGTGATGACCGAGCTGTGGATTTAATATCGGAGGCACAGTGTATTTGGGCACTGGGGTCAAATTCGTTATGGTTTTAGTGTAATTGGTAGGATCCATTGTATTCCTCTATTTTATCACGCTGAATTCACTCGCACACACATTCTTTTTTTTTGTACTCTCCATAGCACGCTCGCGCTGTGTGTGAACTGTGAACCCACGCTCCACGCGGCGAACATTATACTTTGTACTCTCCATAGCACGCTCGTGCTGTGTGTTAAATGTGAACCCACGGGGCCACGCGGCGAAAATTACACTTTGTACTCTCCATAGCACGCTCGCGCTGTGTGTGAACTGTGAACCCACGCGCAGCGAACATTACACTTTGTACTCTCCATAGCACGCTCGCGCTGTGTGTGAACTGTGAACCCACGCGCGGCGAACATTACACTTTGTACTCTCCATAGCACGCTCGCGCTGTGTGAGAACTGTGAACCCACGCGCGGCGAACATTACACTTTGTACTCCCCATAGCACGCTCGCGCTGTGTGTGAACTGTGAACCCACGCGCCACGCGGCGAACATTACACTTCGCGCTGTGTGTGAACTGTGAACCCACCAATGTGATTTCGAATTTAGATTTCATATGTACGCTTATCCGACGCTCTTACGGTGAAGGAAAACATCGTGGGGAAACATGTATACACGCCTGTGGAGAAACTCGCAGGTTGTGTGTAAAGTCGACCAACCCGCACTGGGCCCGCGTGGTCGGCTATGGCCCGATTGCCCTAAATCAGGGAAAGGTCGAGCCCCTCGGTGGGGAAGTATATGAGCTTATATGATGAATGTATCTTTTATAAAATGTTAATTTAAAGTAATTTCAACAACTTCTAGCAATTTAAGACGTATCGTCTCCATACAAGTATAGTGTTATACAATCGATTTAACAAAACCATTTTTTTTTCAAAAAAAGCCATATCTCTGAACTTATCAAGATTTTTTATTTGTTTAAAAAGCCATTTTTATTTTCTCTAAAATTGAGATCACGGTCCCTACGAGCGTTTTTCTCTATCGCTCATACTTTAGAATTTCCCCATACTGACCCTTAAAAATACTCATTCTGTATAATAAAACAATTAAACCTGATACTTTATTTAAAGACCCATCTCGGGTAAGATAAAAATATATTTTCGTGATTTGTGATTATAATTTAAGTGTTTAATGTTTTTCTGATTCTTATGTTCTTTTTAGGTCTTATACAGGTTGTAACTAAATTGGGGCAGGACCCGTTAACGGGGGCTTCTACTGATCATACTGAACAACTTCTGTTCTACGACTTTGTTGTAATCGCAAAAAAATTTTTGCTCTTCATACAAATCGATCAGCTGTTGACCAATTTTGTGCATTTTAGTATGGAGGTTTAAATTTTTTTTTTGAGAATTGACTATGGGTTCCTTGGGGGAAGTTGTTCAGTATCATGAGTAGAACCCTCAGTTAACGGGTCTACTCCAATTGTTTTACACCGTGTATATTTCATTTAATAAATTGTGATTGTGTGCACGCACGGTTATTATTACCCACGCCCCACCGTGCGCCGTGCGCCATGCGCCGTACCGTACCTGCCGCCGACGTGCTGCAAACTGTATCTCTGGGATGGCTAATATGGATGGACAGAAATTAGACATTAGGTATGTAGAAAACATTATGACCCAACTTAAAGATTAAAGTTCATACATGTAATAAAATTCCAAATGATAATTGCAACTGTCCTACAATAGAAAAAGTAACTTCAAGGAAAAACTTGGGAATTATCCATATTATCATAAACTAAAGATTGTCATGTCATTCTCAGCTGGAAATGGTTACAAGCACAATCAGGAAACTAATATGGATCTTCAAATCCCTGAGACATGTTGCCCCGGTCACTTTACTACAACAAATTTATATTGCCCTAGTACAATCAGTATTATCATATTGTATCTCTATCTGGGGTGGAGCCTCAAAAATGAAGTTTCTTGAGTTGGAGAGCGGGCAACGCTCTTTAATAAAAACCATACATTTAAAAAAGTAGAGATTTCCAACGGAGCAACTGTACTCATTATGCCGATTACTCACAGTAAGAAAACTCTATGTCTTACAAATCATACTTAAGAAGCACAAAACATTACCCTATAACGCTAACATAACTAAAAAGAGAAGGCAAGACATAGTATGTAAACTAGATCCAGTTAATACTACTTTTGCTAAAAATCAATATAACAACCAATCTAATTATCAATACAAAAAAATAAATAAAATACTTTGTGTATACCCTTTAGCACTAAATACTTAAATTTAGAGAAAAATTAATGTACTGGCTAAATTCCCTCACTTACGAGGAAGTTGAGGCACTGATGCAGGTGATTGTTTAAACTTTAGTTATTTATATTATTAAATAAACAAATAAAGGTAAACACAGCACTGAGTCCATTTCTATTCAACTTGGTTATGAACTGCCTAACCAAGGAAATCCAATCTCCTCTTCCGTGGTGCCTTATGTATGCGGACGACATCGTACTCATCGATGATAACGTTAATCATCTCCAAAACACCCTGGAGAAGTGGCGCGCGGTGCTCGAAGATAACGGCCTCCGCATCAGCAGACAGAAGACCGAATACCTGGAATGCAACTTCAGTAACACCAATATCGCCCATGACATCTGTATTGAAGGCAAACCACTACCTAGAGTATCGGAATTTAAGTATCTGGGTTGCAAACTGACTGCGGATGGTACAATCGACGCCGATGTGACTCACAGAATCCAGACAGCCTGGCAGAGATGGCGAGCACTCACAGGAGTTCTATGCGATGTAAGAGTGCCAATAAAAACTAAAGGCAAGGTCTACAAAACAGCAGTGAGACCAGCGATGATGTACGGTGCGGAATGCTGGGCCACAAAGAAGGCGCATGAACAAAAACTACACGTCAATGAAATGAAGATGCTGAGGTGGGCCGGCGGAGTAACTAGACTCGATAAAGTGCGTAATGAACACATCAGAGGAAGCTTCAAAGTCGCGCCCATCACAGAGAAACTCACTGAAAAGCGCATGAGATGGTACGGCCATGTGATGAGGCGAGGACCTGATCACGCCGTCAACATGGCCTTGGACTTGCCAGAGAAGAAGCGTGGAAGAGGACGTCCCCCGACTACGTGGCTATCCACCGTAAACCGTGACATGCTGAGAGCTCAGCTAAACATAGAGACGACCCAGGACCGAACTGCCTGGCGAAGCGCGACGAGGAGGGCCGACCCCAGATAATGGGAATGGGCACAGAAAGAAGAAGAAGAAGAAGAAATAAAGGTAAACACACAACACGCACACACACACACACACACACACACACACACACACACACACACACACATGCGCACACTCACGATTAAACACGAGCGTACACACACACGCACACCAATGCACGCATATACATCGTTTTTGTATTAGGTATTAGGAAATGTTAAATATATTTGGCAACTTACTAATTTATATTGTTTATTTCAAGTTAAGAAACTAATGACTATAGAAGAGCGGGACCTCCCGGCACAAGTATCCTTATACTTAAAGGGGGTCCCATCCATGTCTGTAGATGTTTTGTATTTTGTTACTGAAATAAACATTTTTCATTTTCAGAATACGATGCTTTCTCATTACAGGACCTCGACATTTTGATCCTGGATAGTCAAAAGGTTCGCATAGGAAAGGAAGGAAGTTGTATCTCTGGAATGGTTTAATGTATTGAGATGTAACCTTCACTATTAGATTAGTCGTAAAATCAATATAATATTATCATTTGATTATAGTTGCGAAACATTGACTTAAAATATACATTTTCCTTCGACTAGAAGTCGTATGTATCTCGGGAAGGCGATAGTTGTATAAGTATATTGGACAATGGACATGTTAATACTCTATGTAGTACTTTTTGATAATACGTCGGGACGGTATTTTTCAAAAGAGATTTAGCATGTTTCACATACACCTACTTCCCAAAACAATGTACCGCATGGTATGAGAAATAAAGTGTTAACTGAGGGAACCAATCCAACCTCCACGCGACTGGGACTACACCGGAGCTACACACTCATAAAAAAAATATAGGGCGAATCCGCAGGCAAAAGCTAGTATTACATCTATGTGTTTAAAGTTCGTGATTGTTGCATCGTGTTCCAGATACTGGTGTCTCAAGAGCTCGGTACAGTGTTCGCGTTAGGTGAACGGATCTGGAGTCCGGACTAATGGGAATAAAGTTGAAAACCGTGGATCTTATTCATGTGGCGGATACGGGACTGCGGGTCCTTCGGCGGAGCCATACGGGGTGCGGGCGCGGGCGCGGGCGCGGGCGCGGGCGCGGGCGCGGGCGCGGGCGCGGGCGCGGGGGCTGGGGGTGCATCGGGACGTTGACTGTCTGGCAGGAGCCCGGCTTGCGTTATCTGCAGTTGCCTTTCCGTACATTGCACCGTGACCCTCCTTCCACCCCGACGAGGAGGCACCAGACTGCTGCATCCCCCTTAAACGCTCTAGACTTCGCAGTCGTTGACCTGGTATACCTAGAGGAAAACACCTCACTGTCAGTTCATTGAACTGTCGGTGACTTGCCCAACGGATCAGGACTACATTACATTACCTACCGTTTTTTTAAATTTGAAACATACGAGTGTGAGTGTGAGTGTGAGTGTGAGTGTGAGTGTGAGTGTGAGTGTGAGTGTGAGTGTGAGTGTGAGTGTGAGTGTGAGGCTATCGTAAACTCGTGGCGTGAACATTAATAATGTGTTGCACCTCAGTATACTAAATAATAAAATAAATATAAATAAATATTCTGGGACAAATCACACATGGTCATCTGGCCCCAAAGTAGGATTCCCTGTGTTATGGGTTACCAGAGACTGATATACATACTTATATACGTTTAAATACATACATATATAGCTATTTAACACCCAGACACAGAGCAAACAAATCTGCTCATCACACAAATGCTTGCCCTGGGTGGGGATCGAACCCACAACCCTCGGATCAGTAGTGAAGGGCACTAACCACTGAGCCACCGAGTCAGCTTTTATTTAACTTGCAATGTATGTATGTTAGTTCGGGTGGAATCTTGCAAGTTAAATTTGACCCACTTGCCGGTTTCCGATTGAGCTGATATTTTGCATGCATATCTATATCGCGTGACAGTGCTATATTAAAAGCTTGCGCCTAAAAGTTTTTAGGTTTTTCGAATGAATCAGCCAAATACAAGTTCTATCAAGCTCTACAAACCATGATGCTGTAAAAACATAAACGTGTTAAAAATGTATGAAAGAAATGACGATTATTGAAACCGGGATACACGAGTAAAGAGTGTTCTCACCCGATTTTCTTGTAAAACAGTTTACGATCTGGTGAAGGCACGCAGTACCGGGTACCTACAAAGACCTTTTCACGTCAAAATACATTTCGATACAGCTCTCAATTAATAGACGCAGAGAGATTCCTATAAAAACTAGCAACGTAAGTAATACGGTTAATATAGAGCTAGAAGTAGAGATAGGTTAACGATCACTTGAACTAGTAAACTAATAGGCAAATAATATGCCGATCGGCAATCACCGATTAAGAGGGGGTAAAAAACAAAGATAACATTTAAGAAATGATTTATCTGAATTATGCTTCTAGCTTTTTTTTTTTATAATTTTCGAAAAACCTAAAAGCTTTTTAGGTACAAGCTTTTATTTGAAAATAATTTTTATGCTCAAAAAGCCAAATGCTCAAATGAATGTAAATAAACGGTTATAAATTCAATAAAGGTGAGCTAGAGGTGAGCACAGTAAAGTCTAGTAGTTAGGAAATGATCAAACGTGTAAACGAAACATTTTGTCATTAATTAAATTATATTTACTTATTGGACATCGAGCATTTTATTCATTTAATCACCGTGTGTAGACTAAATAAAAATAAAAGTTAAAAAAAAAAAACTAACACCGACTTCAAAATGAAATTCACTCAAAAGTATGAAATAATATTATTATATTTAAATACACAACATTAACCAACTATAAGGAAATCAAAGGTGGGTACGAATAAACTTAGGGGCTTAAAATTTTTTTGAGGTCGGTACCAGCACACAGTTACTTATCTACGTATCAAATGTTTTAGATTCGATGGCATTGCTGACACCGACCTCATTTTTTTTAAAATATTATTTCATACTTTTGAGTGAATTTCATTTTGAAGTCGTTTTTAGTTTTTTTAAACTTTTATTTTATTTATTTTTAGTGATAGTTCTATCTATCTAACAACGTTAAACCTAATCACCTACTCACCAATAGGAATTATCAAATCATAATACATGGGTTCATTAACAGATACAAAGTCCAGTGGCTTCCATCATCATCTCAGCAGATGATGATGGACGTTTTAACTCCATAACATGAAAGGTATGGAGTTAATCGTCCATCATAAGCTCATCTGAATAACCTGAATAAATAATAAAAGAATATATCCTATCGGTCTATGCATAATAATATGTATAATATTGAAAGAATTTTCCTCCAACTCCTAACCGTTCAGGAGACACAAGTATTTTAATAGCTATAGAAAACATATGAATCACGTAATAAGTCCCTACGTAATGAGTAATTTGAGGGTTGCTCTCGATTTCCCTGGGATCCCATCATCAGATCCTGACTTGGTGACAATGGGACCTCCTCGGGAGTATAGTCTTTCGAATGAAATAAGAATTTTGAAAATCGGTCCACAATTGACGGAAAAATCGGTGATCATACATAAAAAAAATATACAGTCGAACTTAGTACCTCCTCCTTTTTGAAGTCGGTAAAAAGACTAAAAAAAGATTAAAATACCAATGGAAAATGTTTTATTTTTAAGAAAACATTTTACAATTTGTTAACATGTTTACATGTTTGGCTTTTCTGAACAACCAGATTGAACTTTCTACGATTAGGTATATTGAAAATAAAAAACGATTCTGGGACCTTGTTTCCACCTCTAAATTTCATCATGAGATCAACTTCGAAATACCGTTTGTGATCCAAGCCTTAAAGATGGGTAGAATATAAAAAAATCACTCATTATAGATAGATAGATAGATAGCACGTTTATTTGTCGCTGCAATTACACACATATTATTACTCTCGTACATAATATAAAACAAAACTTAACAAATTATTTTATTTATTTGATGTATCTACCGTCAGTTTTGTTCTGTGATTCTGTCCAGCGCCCGTGGCCCGTGCTGTGGGCCCGTGGCCCGCACATGGTGTTATGGCGTGGCAGTCGTGCATCGGACACAGCTCTCAATGTACTCATCGTAAATGGTTTTTAATTTTTCCAAAAAAGCTAAGCTGGCTGTGAATGCTGGATTGGTAAGTGAATTATTTTACCTATCTGTTGGCAAGGATCTCACTTACTTCCTCAGTAATTTTTTTAGCTCCTTCCTTTGATAGCTAAAATACCAATAGGATATATTGTCGCCGGGAATACGTTTCATACGAAATTTAAGCTCAATCGGACCCCCGGAAGTCGCTTTAAAATCGATCGCAAGATTGGACCTAAATATACTTACTTAGATACAAACGTTGCAAGTTAAATAAAAGCTTTAAAAAAACATTAGATCTGAATGAGGGCTGACTTTAGGCGAAAACACGAACACGATTGCTCATAATTTCGTCGATACTAAAAATCGCCAAGTTAACCTCAAAAATGACACCTTTTTTTAAACATAAATACATATTTTCGAGAGTGCCTGAGGGATATCATCACCATGTTTTGTTTTAAGTGTGACATTTTCGATTCTGGATGAAAAAGTTTATTTTTGCAGGTCCCGTTATGTTTTCTAAGCGGGACGGCAAGTAGAAATCGTGCCAAAGTGTGGAGCACAATGACTTATATATTACTGGCGTAAAGGACCCGGCCAACGCGCACGACTAATGCTCCCAGCGAATTGGTGCGAAAATGTATAGTTTAGCACACTCGCGACTCAGTCGTCTGCAGGAAATTGTAGAGTGCGGTGGAAAGATATTCCATATAAAAATGCCTTATTGTGTTGTTAGAGGCCGTAAAAATCACGAAAGAAATTCTAAAAAGAAACATGGGATGTCATGTCATCGGCAAGTAACCTTACGTTGTATTTTTTCTTGTAAACAAATTAAATTAACACAATTCTACCAAGGTCCTTTTAGCGCGGCACTGACGTCAACTCTCGCCCACGCTAGTTCGCACGAGTTATGTCAGATGGCGCTACTTTTTGCTTGCATGAAGAAAATCTGAGTAAAATATAGAGACGGGAAGATCCTTATGTCCAAATCTGTGGTGGAACACAAACATTTTGTACGCTCTCTTTAGCGTTAAGCGTGGTAGCTTACTGTAACCTATAATTTGGTATAATTGAAACAAATCTGAGTCCTGGAAATAAGACTGGTCAAGTGAGAGTTGGGCTCGCACACCAAGAGTTCTGTACTACTATACATACAAAAAAAGCGTCGGTGGCTCAACCGGTAACGACTCGGTCCATCTAACCAGAGGTACCGGGTTCAAATCTGGACGGCCAATGTACCAATGAGTTTTTCAAAAACTTACGTACATACTTACCGATTGCTTTAACGGTGAAGGAAAACATCGTGAGGAAACCTGCACACGCCTGCGAAGAAACTCGAAGGTTGTGTTTGAAGTCGACCAACCCGCACTGGGCCCGCGTGGTCGACTAAGGCCTAGTCGCCCTGATTCAGGGCCTACCCTGAAGAGCCCCTCGGTGGGGACGTATATAAGCTGCAATGATGATGATACATACATATTAGCAAGAAAGCAAAAAAAAATTTTTGAAAAAGCCCACGACGAGTGTTTATACGTAATTGAAAAATGATTAAATAACTTTTTGAATGTTTTCCGACTAGAGGGAAATGAGAAACGAAAGTTAAATAAAAACAATCCAAGTAAATCCGTCGGGGGCTGCCATCGCCCTCTATGTTCCAAATTTCAGTTTATATTGATCAAAAAGTACATCAATTTACATACTGAATTAGTCGAACTCATAAAATTGCGTATAATCAATTTATTTCAAAGATAGATGGATATGTAGATGAATCGTTTATTAACTCATAGCCTTACAGACAATGACTTAGTAGATACTCAATACATATACGGTAAACAAAACAAGTTAACTAAAACAAATAACAAAAGACGGCGAAGGGAACGGCACTCTCCAACGGATTTTTTTGGATTTTTTTAAAATTTATGTTTCGTTTCTTATTTCCCTCTAGTCGGGTGACTTTTTCAATTACATTTTAATAACCGTCGTCGTGAGCTTTTTGAAAATTTTTAATTTTGCTTTTTATCTTAAACTTTTTTGAAAATTACGTTCAGTAAGTTTACCTTCCCATTAAGTCTTGAAATACTACCCTCACAGGTTTTGTGGTCCGTATGTCGTCGATTCTTTAAATTCTCCACGAACTGTCATTACTTACGCATGTTTTATGAATTTTTCGGGAGATGCAGAGCCCCCTGATAGTCTACGGCTATACAACATGTCAACACTTGTTCTGAATGACCAGACCAATTTATAAAAAAATAAAAACCCGACTGCAAAGTATTACGCCTCTTTTTTGGGCAGTCGGGTTACAATGAATCCTATGTCACTTTCTGGATAAAGAATAATCGAAAATACATTTAAATACATTAAACCGTTAAGGCTACAAGCTCAGCCAAAGAAACGGACATACACACATACATACACCCAGAAACATTAGAGAGCATCCTTTTCGGGAAATCTTGTAACAATGACATACAAAGCAAAAAAACTACAGTGGATTCGGTTGAATAGTTCGTCCCGACTGCTGCAGCGCGCCCTGGTGGTTACTGCTGTACTTTACACCTGCTCTGAAATGATACCTATTTATTGCAGAAAAAAGAGTCAGCTGAATAGTTTACTAAGAAGTCCTTAAGCGCCAACCATCCTCGCTGCTGCAACGCTCCCTGGTAGTTTACCGTCATAAAACATGTCCATTAACGTAACTGATATGATCCCTTTTAAATGCCAAAAACCGCAAAGAAATTGGCCAAGTAGTTTTCGAGATACATGGCAACATTCGTCGGCACACACACACAAACAAACAAACCAACAAGCTCTCACCCTAAACGCATTCTCCTTCTCTGTTTCCACAAAAAGAGTCCGATTAAATTTAAAAAAGAATCTTAAATAAATCGATATACTCGTACGTAAGTCACGGTCAATTTTCCAACTGCGAATGTAAGTTTGTAATTGTAAACAATATTTTAGATTTTTGTATTTTCCCCTTTACTTGTGCTGTGAGACTCCTTGGGGAGGCCCGTGTCCAACAGTGGACGTCCTTCGGCTGGTATGATGTGCTGTGAGACTGACTTTTCATAATTCTAAGTCACAGGAAGTACCCTATAGGTTTATATTTACTTGCGAGTGTCAAACCACCTCGGCGAAATCTAAATTTGTAACACTCAGTTTGGTTGGTATAGTTCGTTCGCTCATTTAACTGCATCTTTGACGAATGCCGCAAGCCGGCAGCGGCGACAGTCTATAACTCCGACAAAGGGGCCGCGCTGAGTTCAATCGCGACGCCGACAGCTTTTTATTTACGCAAAAAATAGTTTCAACCTGAATTTTGAATATCAGCCTGATTTTTCCCGATGCACAAATTTTGCGAGTTAGTGAAGTTCTTTTAAGGCATGTAGCATACTGTTGGAAAGAGACTAAACTAGAGAACTTTGGAGGGAGTTGGAAGATCCCGATCGCATTTAGTTTTTTTTATACTCATTTTAAAATTTACTTTTAAGTTCATCTTTACCTCTTCCGAAAACTTTGAGAGTTAATAAAAAACTAAATGGTAACTGCCAGTAATTTTCAATTTAATAGCACCATACTACAGTGCATATCAAAATAAAATTTTAACTTTGATCCTACACCCAATAGTTTTTTCTTTAAATTGAATTTTAAATGCAGAATTTTGGATTTTCTTTAAAAATTTGATTTAAAAAAATCCGTAGGGTATAGGATAGATTATGAGGCCTGAAAGGATAGCTACTGACCTCTCCTATCGGCCAATTCAATTTGGCACAAAATGTACCAAACACCTTATTTTCACAGTGTTGTATGACATTTCAACTGTCAGTTAGGCTGGACAGGCAAGACGTCCGCTCGGTGCTGATGGAAGGTTGCGACTGACTAACCAGTCATTTCACTCACGGTGGCGTACAAGTACAAATTAAAATTAGCTTTCGAAATCAGAACTTGTGGCACAAGACTTGGCCAGCGTGTTGGATTGAAACAAACAAAAACTAGCTAAGTATTCCAACTTGATAGCTCCCAGAGAAAAAGGGTCTTCACAGACAGACAGACAAACAAACGGACAACGATGTGATTTTTTCCTTTTGAGGCACGGAACCCTAAGAGTTATCCTTATTTCACATGTAGGGGAAGTACCCTAAAAAGTTTTTCAATCGACTTTCAAAAAGGAGGAGGTCCTCAATTCGAGTGTATGTTGTGTGTGTGTGTGTGTGTGTGTGTGTGTGTGTGTGTGTGTGTGTGTGTGTGTGTGTGTGTGTGTGTGTGTGTGTGTGTGTGTGTGTGTGTGTTACGCGATATCTTCGCATATTGTAAACCGATTTTCATATTTTTTTTATTCGATAGGGTATGCTCCAGAGTTAGTTCCATATAATTTTTAATCAAAATGGGTGTAGTAATTTTTTTAGAAAATAAACAAAAACCAAAAATAATAATACAAAATTACACTAAGTTGTTACGATGGAAGTCGGTTTTTTTAACGTTTTTCTGTTTAGCATTTCCAACAATTTATAGATTTTATTCCATACTAGCTTTTTCCCGCAGCTTCGCTCGCGTGGACAAGAATTTTCTCCAGATCCCTCGGGATTTATGCTAGGATATGCTTATTAGTAAATCATGTCATTTCTCCCCCCCTCCCTCAACCATCTGTGTGCAAAAAATCACACAATGCATTGTTTCGTTGCGATGTTAAAGAAATTAACCAAAAAAGAGTATATTTTCAGTTCCCTTAGGAACTGCATCGGGCTATGCTGTTTTCACGGTATAAAAAGTAGCCTATGTCCTTCCTCGTGTCACAGGCTACCTGCACGCGAAATTCTATTAAGATTGGTCAAGGCGTTGAAGCGTGAAAAGGTAACAAACAAACACATTTTCACATTTATAATCTAAATATATATAACTCAAAGGTGACTGACTGTGCCCAAACCACTGGACGGATCGGGCTGAAATTTGCCATGGAGGTAGATATTATGACGTAGGCAACCGCTAAGAAAGGATTTCGGGAAATTCCCACGGGAACACCAAAAAACGGGAACTGCGCGGTCGAAGCCGCGAGCACCCACTAGTATTAGTATGAAGATATAATATAGAGGCGTCACAGATTTGTATTACCACACCTACCAATTTTCCAGCATTATAGCTGTAAAAGACTTTAGGTGAAACGGCTGTGACGTACCGACGACGATAGAGAGACGGACAGATGGACAGACGGACGAAAAATTCCTAGTTTGACTACGGAACTCTAACAAGCAAAGGGACGTCAACCCCCACAGATAAGCGAAGTCCGCCCCGCTCTCGTCGGCCTCGTCGTGGCGGGAGCACTGTGGCACTGTGGCACTGTGGCACTGTCGTGTTCCAGAATATATTTCAACAGAACTAGACAAGTTGGTACATTAACAGAATTTTAACGTATTCTTGTAAAGGTTAGTTCGGGGACGTTCCTATGACCTACAACGTTACACAAAAACACGCTTCGCACTCCGTACACACATGTGTGTGGTACTATTACGACGTATCATCTATTTTAAGTAGTAGTGCGAGTGTCTGTCACCCCTAACGTAGAAGGGGCGTGTCCCTGGGCCCTAGGTTGGGCATAGACCTAAGTATCATTATTATTATTATTTATTAATATTATTACACCGACATTCCCATTCTGGCAAACGATTTGGCCGCCTCTGTGGCGTAATGGTTAAGTCCATTAGCTGCAGATCAGGTGGTCGCGTGTTCGATTCCCGGCGGAGTCTAACTCTGTAAGTCGACCTGCAACAACACTGCGATCGCCAACCGCCTGCCAAAAATATTCAATGATGTCTCTGTGATCAATTCAGTCAAAACAGAAAGCGATCACTGAATGGTAAGAGGCACATTGGATCTAAAAACCAAGCTAGAAAGATGTCAACTGATGAAGTCTACGCTTCGACCAGCTCCTATCACGCTCCAAAACCCCGAGAAATTAGGTCGTTGAACAATGAAATAATGTGGACGATTATAGTGACAGGTTCGTAAAAATTGTCCAAACGGTCGACTCTAGGATTTTTACAACATGCCATTGAACAAAAAAATCTCTGAATTCACTCACACAGATTGGTTTTACAGTATTCTGAAGACGCTACTCAGGCAACTAAACAGGCAGCTCTAAGTCCCTGACTCGCTATTTGCGCCATTATAAGAGGCGATTGAGAACAACAAAGGCTCAAAACTGTTCGCGAGATATATGTTTGTTGGAAAAGGCCAACTGACTAAGCTGAAGACTGAGGATGATATCGTCTAAGACTGAGTTGCTGGAAGAAGTTGAGAAGTTCTACGGACAATTGTACTCGACTACACGTCTGCCTGTCAGCGATCTGGCCAAAGACCCAAGAGTCAGACTAACCCGACACTATACCGAAGATGTCTCGGACGTCAGCCTGTATAAGATTAGAATGGCTCTAAAACAGCTCAAGAACAATAAAGCACCGTCTGATGATGGAATTACGGCTGAACTTCTGAAAGCAAGTAGAACACCGGTACTTAAAGCTCTTCAGAAGTTATTTAATTCCGTTATACTCAAGGGACAAACGCCTAAGGCGTAGCACAGAACTGTGGTCATGCTTTTCTTCAAAAAGGGTGACAACACCCTGCCAAAGAACTACAGACCCATCTCACTTCTGAGATTTCATGTCTATAAGCTGTTTTCGAGAGTCATTACGAATCATCTCGCACGCAGGTTTGACGACTTCCAGCCTCGCGAAAAAGCTGGTTTCCGAAATGCTCTAGTACCATAGACCACATACATACGCTGGGCAGATTATACAAAGGACCGAAGAGTACAATCAGACACTACGCTTAGCGTTCGTGGATTATGAGACAGCCTTTGATTCAGTCGAAACCTGGGCTGTGCTACAGTCTCTCCAGCGGTGACAAATTGACCACCAATATATTGAGGTACCTACTGAAGTGTTTGCATGAAAACGCCACCATGTTGATTCGCCTACAGGATAAAAACTCGGAACCTATCCGGCTGCAGCGAGGGGTGAGACAGGGAGACGTCATATCTCCGAAACTGTTCCCAAGTATTTGGGGAAATCACTGCGCTTGATGAATCACGCCTCTTTATTGCGGAGGTGAAAAACTCAAGATTGAGTTTTGCTCGGGTTTGGTTTCAATGCGTTAGCAACATAATAATGAACAAGTGATCCAGGGTGTTGGATAAGTTAGCTTCAACCTCCTCAAAGCTAGAAGCTGGAGCGATCAACCCTACATAGTTATCTACATAGAGAAAACTGGACGTGTGGGGACTAGACGGTTAGTCCGTCGTGTAGATGTTAAATAGCAGTAGGGCCAGGACACTACCTGCCTCTTTTTATAAGCCCTCCAACGACTTTTATCTGAAAGGAGATGAATTTGAAATCCACGATTACGGAGAAGTTCGCGGAGTATATTGACAAATAAACTGTCATTAGTCATAGACTCCACTACCCACAACAGTCGTTTTAGTTTAACTGTATCCACGAACATTATGTATCAATCCCCTTTCAAACCCATCCTCTATGTGTTGCACTAGTTTTAGAGTCTGGTTGCTACATGATTTTACTGGTATGAATCTCACCTGCTTTGGGATTCACTGCGGATTAATAACATGGGTGAGCTGGGCTAGCAGCAGTCTTTCAAAAAACATGTACTTATGGCACAATAGGAATATAGGTCGGAAGTTATTGGGGTCATCAACTGGTTTACCTTGCTTGGGAATCGCGATTACTTTAGTTTTTCGTTCGCCAGAGCCGCGGGATAAAGGAGTGTTCTAGGCAGAAGTTGAACATTCACAGCAACCATGACACTGTAACCGGGCCGGGGCACTTGATTTGTTCAACAGTGATGTCAACGACTGCAGAGGCTTTACCACACCGGAGGCTTTTAATTACAATGATGATATCTGTCAGGTTTGACGACGAGACCCATCAAGGCGATAGTGGATGGGGACGATCGCTGGCTAGTTTGCGAATTGTGGTCCAGGCTTTTTTACTGTTGATGCGTCATATTGACTGCAGTAACAGTATTGACCCAGATCTAATTTATTATATTTATTTATAATTTATTCAGATCTCACTGATTTTAGTGAGCAGCTCTTTACCTACTAGGTATGTTTCTTCAGAAAAATAATTCTGCTCGTATGCATTGCCTTAATGATTCTATGGAGTCTTTTGATAACCCTGGGATGTAGGAAGTCCTGCAACCCCCAGGGATACTAACAGGGGTTCGACAATTAGCCGTGTAAACTGTTCTCAATTACCTTTGGAGAAGTTGAACCGGCGCCTAAATAGGACATTCAGAGGACGGACAACTGGCTATACTATGCACATGATGGGCCTGTGATGCGTGCGAGGTATCAGGTTGACACACGGTGTGTTAATGTTTGATGATACGAAAATAACATCTCCAATTTCGATGGTGGTGATCTCAATACCGTTTTGGGAGGAGCACTTGGTAGATTTTATGCTTACGATGGGGGCAGAAAACACTGCGTTACCGTGCTTTTGCTTTTTGACCTCAGCGACAAGCGCAAGTCCTGGAATGTGTGGACGGTGGCGGCTTTGTGTTTCGTCACGGTAGGTTTCTTGAACACAAAGTATGTCACAGTTTGATTTGGCAGAACCCTTCGATATTGACTGAATGTATAGTACGAGCATGTATTCCTCTGACCTTGGTTTGCCATCGTGGTGTAGTAATTAGTTGTCGCTGCCCACGGGGATACTCCGTGCATAGGTGGCGTACTTCGAGAAGGCTTTACTGCATCCCCCACAGTTGAGTTGATAAAAAAATAAAAAATAAATTAAAGCCTACAATGGGTGTTAAAACGTAATTGAAAAAGGATTATATAACTTTTTAAAAAACCCCCGACTAGAGAGAAATAAGCAACGAAAGATAAATTTTTAAAAATCCATGAAAATAAGTCGGGGACGCCATTGCCCTCTCTGTTCCAAATTTTAGTTGAAATTTAGCAATTTATGTTGATCAAAAACTACATTAATTTACATACTGAATTAGTCAAACTTCATAACATTGCGTAAGTATATTTAATTTATTTCAGAGCAGAGAACAGCAGTCCTCGATGGAATTTCTTGGATTAAAAAAATATCAATCGTTTCTTATTCTTCTTTTACTTATGACTTTAAAAAAGTTATTTTATCCTTTTTCAATTACGTTTAACACCCGTCGCGTCGCGTCGTGGGCCTTAAAAAAAACTTTTTAAAGAGACCTTCGTTCAGTAAGTTTGTGACGAAGTCAGTCTTTTTTTTGTGTAACCTTTTTTTATATCATCTTTTTGTCTATTTTTACCTTTTGTTATTTGTTTGTTTTTTTTTAATTGTCATTATCATTCCATTCCCATCTTATCAGACGATTCTGTGTATTTTTTTTTCTATATTTTTCAATATTTTCTAATTTATTCAGTTCTGGTGGTTTCAACTATTTCTTTAAAGAATTCTGCCCTTCCCTACATTATTTTAGAATCCATTGCGTGTAGACGGCGCAGAGGGAAGTTCTCCTAGCCATTTGAAGCCTTAAACTACTTACTCTCAAAGGTTTTATTGTGCGTATGTCGCGTCGGTTCTATAAATTCTTCATGAAATTTCATTACATATTCATGTCTAGGATTGCTCTAAATAACCTAACTAAGTTAAAAATAATAACCAGACTGCAAAATAAATAACCCCTCGTTTTTTGCAGTCGGGTTATAATGACTCCTACCTAAGTCACTTTCTAGATCAAGAAAAATCTAACAACGCCTCTTATTTAAAAATCCGTCATACCGTTTAGGCTCCAGGGTCAGCTAAAGAAACGGACGGACATACATACATACATGTACCCGAAAAACATAACCTTCCTTCTGGCGCAGTCGGGTATAAGCTGCAGGCTTGATACCTAACGTCGAATACTTACCTACCATACAATTTGTCACCTGTATCGTATGTTACAATGTTCGTTCGGATGGTGGCGCATCGGGAGCCGGGTCGTTCCTTTCCCTCTAATATGGTTGAGAGGAGCGATGGCTGACTCTCGCGTTATACTCGTGACCGGGTGCTGTCCGTGTGAACTGGCCTACACTTGTCAAAGGCGTTCATGACATTCAATAATTTTAATGTATAACTTCTCGAGTGATATTGTTTTCATGTTCTAATGACATTATTTGTTTTTTTTATATCACGGATTGGATTTTGACGTTATTAACTAATGATTGTTTGTTTCTTGATTTTTTACAAATGAAATTATGTAATTACTATTTTATGACTATCAGAAAGAGTGTAATTTGCACCTATTTTGAATAAATATCTTGAATCTTGAACCACGAGGAAACACCGATTGAAAGCTGTACACCCCGAGTTGGACTGAGAAAGGTTTCCCATTGTAATTTTGATAAGTTGAAGATATAACAAGCAGTAATTTAGGGCCTGGTGACCTTGACGCGGCCTCCTCGGGTCTCGGTCGGTGTCAATGACAGCGGGCGCTTCGGCCTCGCGCCTCGGCGAGTGGGGGAGCCCTCCTCCGCACCCCTCCCACTGAAGCCGCCTGATTCCAGAAATACGTATATAATGAACCCGCCTGCCAATTAAATGGGTATGCATGGTGTAACAAAAATATTTTCGGAGCCGTTTGCTCATAGTCCTGGACGACTTGCCCCAAGGAACCCGTAGCCAATCCATAAAAAAATGTTGATTAGAAATTAAACTTTTTTTATGAATCGTCTATGAGTTCCTCGTGTCTCGTGTTTGTTTAATATAACTCTACTCGTATCGTTTACCCCCTGTAAAGCTCTGCTGTACGAGTGGAATACCTGTAAAGCTCTGCTATACGAGTGGAAAGCCTGTAAAGCTCTGCTGTACGAGTGGAATGCCTGTAAAGCTCTGCTGTACGAGTGGAATGCCTGTAAAGCTCTGCTGTACGAGTGGAATGCCTGTAAAGCTCTGCTGTACGAGTGGAATGCCTGTAAAGCTCTGCTATACGAGTGGAATGCCTGTAAAGCTCTGCTGTACGAGTGGAATGCCTGTAAAGCTCTGCTATACGAGTGGAATGCCTGTAAAGCTCTGCTGTACGAGTGGAATGCCTGTAAAGCTCTGCTGTACGAGTGGAATGCCTGTAAAGCTCTGCTATACGAGTGGAATGCCTGTAAAGCTCTGCTGTACGAGTGGAATGCCTGTAAAGCTCTGCTATACGAGTGGAATGCCTGTAAAGCTCTGCTATACGAGTGGAATGCCTGTAAAGCTCTGCTGTACGAGTGGAATGCCTGTAAAGCTCTGCTGTACGAGTGGAATGCCTGTAAAGCTCTGCTGTACGAGTGGAATGCCTGTAAAGCTCTGCTATACGAGTGGAATGCCTGTAAAGCTCTGCTGTACGAGTGGAATGCCTGTAAAGCTCTGCTGTACGAGTGGAATGCCTGTAAAGCTCTGCTGTACGAGTGGAATGCCTGTAATGCTCTGCTGTACGAGTGGAATGCCTGTAAAGCTCTGCTGTACGACTGGAATGCCTGTAAAGCTCTGCTGTACGACTGGAATGCCTATAAAGCTCTGCTGTACGAGTGGAATGCCTGTAAAACTTGGCGCAAACGTTAATTAGGTATCTAAGAACTTCAGTGTAAATGTATTTACTCGAGTATCTTGTCCATATTCGTTTCTTCGTGGGCCGAAGTCAGAGTTCTTTCGACAGCGACATCAACCCAACTACGCACTCGAAAAAATTTCGTCCCCATTGAGGTTTTGAATTTTCCCACAGGAATTCTTGAATTTTCCGGGATAAAAAGTATCCTATACATTAACCCAGGATGTTACTCGTAGGTACCACTATACAAAATTGATCACAATCGGTCTGGTAGTTTTTGCGTGATACGCGAACATAAAGAGAGACAGAAAAAAATCCAAAAGTTGTTGTTTTGGCCTCTAAATCGTTAGTCATGTCCACCATAGTTATTATTTTCCAAAAATATTTCATGTACAGACACAGCTTCATTACAGTTTTATTATATGTATATAGATGAATTAAATACTTCCATTTCCCCACGATTCATCAGCAGCGATTAACGTAACAGCCGCGTTGCAATGCGAACTTTATTTCCAAGCTATTTAGTACGATGTTTAAAACATCGTCAATCGAGTTGCTATTTTAGGAACGAAAGAGCCTTAACGTGGCCTGTACTAATTTTGATACACCTTGTATAGTGAAGCAAACAGAGTGCTATATTACAGAGTGCTGTATACCTGCAGAAGAGCCTCGACGCCACGTGGAGAGCAAACAGTGTGCAGTATACCTAACAGAAGAGCCTCCACGCCACGTGGAGAGCAAACAGTGTGCAGTATACCTGCAGAAGAGCCTCCACGCCACGTGGAGAGCAAACAGAGTGTTGTATACCTGCAGAAGAGCCTCCACGCCACGTGGAGTGCAAACAGTGTGCAGTATACCTGCAGAAGAGCCTCCACGCCACGTGGAGAGCAAACAGAAAGCAGTATACCTGCAGAAGAGCCTCCACGCCACGTGGAGAGCAAACAGTGTGCAGTATACCTGCAGAAGAGCCTCCACGCCACATGGAGAGCAAACAGAGTGCAGTGTACCTGCAGAAGAGCCTTCACGCCACGTGGAGAGCAAACAGAGTGCAGTATACCTGCAGAAGAGCCTCCACGCCACGTGGAGAGCAAACAGTGTGCAGTATACCTGCAGAAGAGCCTCCACGCCACGTGGAGAGCAAACAGAGTGCAGTGTACCTGCAGAAGAGCCTCCACGCCACGTGGAGAGCAAACAGTGTGCAGTGTACCTGCAGAAGAGCCCCCACGCCACGTGGAGAGCAAACAGTGTGCAGCATACCTGCAGAAGAGCCTCCACGCCACGTGGAGAGCAAACAGAGTGCAGTGTATCTGCAGAAGAGCCTCCACGCCACGTGGAGAGCAAACAGTGTGCAGTGTACCTGCAGAAGAGCCTCCACGCCACGTGGAGAGCAAACAGAGTGCTGTATACCTGCAGAAGAGCCTCCTCGCCACGTGGAGAGCAAACAGAGTGCAGTGTATCTGCAGAAGAGCCTCCACACCACGTGGAGAGCAAACAGTGTGCAGTGTACCTGCAGAAGAGCCTCCACGCCACGTGGAGAGCAAACAGAGTGCTGTATACCTGCAGAAGAGCCTCCACGCCACGTGGAGAGCAAACAGAGTGCTGTATACCTGCAGAAGAGCCTCCACGCCACGTGGAGAGCAAACAGAGTGCAGTATACCTGCAGAAGAGCCTCCACGCCACGTGGAGAGCAAACAGAGTGCAGTATACCTGCAGAAGAGCCTCAACGCCACGTGGAGAGCAAACAGTGTGCAGTGTACCTGCAGAAGAGCCTCCACGCCACGTGGAGAGCAAACAGAGTGCAGTGTACCTGCAGAAGAGCCTCCACGCCACGTGGAGAGCAAACAGTGTGCAGTATACCTGCAGAAGAGCCTCCACGCCACGCGGAGAGCAAACAGAGTGCTGTATACCTGCAGAAGAGCCTCCACGCCACGTGGAGAGCAAACAGTGTGCAGTATACCTGCAGAAGAGCCTCCACGCCACGTGGAGAGCAAACAGAGTGCAGTGTGCCTGCAGAAGAGCATCCACGCCACGTGGAGAGCAAACAGAGTGCAGTGTATCTGCAGAAGAGCCTCCACGCCACGTGGAGAGCAAACAGTATGCAGTGTACCTGCAGAAGAGCCTCCACGCCACGTGGAGAGCAAACAGAGTGCAGTGTACCTGCAGAAGAGCCTCCACGCCACGCGCCACGTGGAGAGCTGCACGTCGCGTTGGCAATCAATGCTCGTAGAACAATCAACTAGATCTAAATAGACACTGTTTAATGTACTGTTCCTACATTGTCAGATCAAAGCTTCCGAGGTTTTCGTTTAAATTTAAACGAAAGGGACAAAATACCATTTTCAAAGTCTCGAAACTAATCGTGTAATCGTATCAATATGAATTTTATGTTTTTGTTTGTTTTTGTAATTTAATTGGTTTTTGACAGTTAGCTTTACCATGTATCTCTAAAATGTAAAAAAAAAACCTAGCATGGATAACTTTGGAAGAAAAAAAGGGGGGACTGCAGGTGGTACTATTTTGGCAACACATCTTAAATTGAAAATATGGGTGTGTGTGTACAACATTAATGCAAAACGGCATCGCGAAATCAAAATGTACAAAGTGATTGTGGCTGAACCTCTAATAACGGCACACAGCTGGGCATCTGGTCTCTCCTAAATTCGGGAAGGCTAGGCCAAACTGGGGCCAAGTCCGGTTCAGTAAGGGTTGTAGGGTTAGTGGCGAGCGGCGCACCCCACTGTCACAAGTTTTTAAGCCGCCTATATACATCTCCAGTGTCCTGCAGTCGTACGTCGTACATGGCCTATGACGTGACACAACGAATCTAGTGACATCAAGCGGCACGGAAACATCAAGATAAAGACCAATGACAGTGAAACCCTTTCAGGTATTGACCGTGTTCATGGTCAGTTGACCCGTGTGATCGACCCGACTACGCAAGTCGCGCTGAGCTACGTCCGCTTCTACACTATATGTTCTTACACAAAATGATATCAACGACTTCGATCAAATATATAATGGACCGGCCCTATCTATCTGTACATTAATCTTATAAAAAAATAGTCAAATACAACTCACACCATTATAGCACAGTTTACCAAGTCTCTTTCAAATATAAACAATGACAGAGATAGAGAGATGTACTTGGATTGTAGCACGAATGAGAAAAAAAATTCACTCATTTCGATCTTCAACCCATTTGGGGAATACTGATCGACTCAGACGAAATGAGCGAATACGCTCATTCTGTAAGTATCAAAACCGCTGTTTGCGTAAGCCGGTCCATAGCCGTTACATTGGTCGAAGATCAACGAAACATGACACAGCTACGGCAATATTAGTTCTTGAACAAGAGACATCAAGGAGGGACACACAGAATAAAGTGATCAAGTAAAGACACAGACTCTTCTTCTTCTTCTTTGCTTTTTCCCATTACTTGCGGCTGGCGCTCCTCGTGCTGATGCGCCGCGCGCCGGGACGCTCGTCTGTCCTGGGTTATTCTTTCAGCCAGTTGGGCTCGTTCCTTGGAACTTTTTAATTCAATTCAATATATTTATTCAAAATATGTGCAAATTACACTCTTTCTGATGGTCATGAAATAATAATAACAATGTCATTTGTGAAGAATCAAGTAATAAAAAATAATTACTTAATAACTTCAAAATTCAATCCTTGATATAAACCAGATTATGTCATTAGAACATGAAAACAATATGACACGAAAAGTTATACATTAAAATCAGTCACGAGTATAACGCGAGAGTCAGACATCGCTCTCATCAACCATATTAGAGGGAAAGAAACGACCCGGCTCCCGATGCGCCACCATCCGCTCGAACATTTAAGCGAGCTTGCACAACTCATGTCAATGCTAAGATAAAAATATTTATTAAAAGAAGTACTAGACTTGTCATGTCTCATCGCTTCCACGTCAATTCTTAGGTTCGTCATTATTTTATTACTATTAAACATGATTAGTAGTGTTGATAGATGTCTTATAAATAACCTTTTATTACAAAGAGTTCTTTTGATACAATTTTTAAACTGTTTTTCTGACCAATTTAACACATCATCGGGTAATGATGAGTGAGCATTATCCCACAAAGGATTTATTGATTTTGCTAAGTCTGCTATAAGTTAGTTGAAGTTTATTCCTATTCCGAAGATTACGACTGTGCCTGTCACTATTCAGTGAAAAGAGATGCAGATTTTTACGCACATACATTATATTTTCATAAATGTACTGACACGGGAAAGTCATTATATTAATATCTTTGAACTTATCTCGGAGCGACTCACGAGAACGCATTCCATAAATCGCGCGAACCGCTCTTTTTTGCAGAACAGATATGGTATTTATATCAGCTGCATGTCCCCACAAAAGTATCCCTTAAGACACAATACTATGGAAGTAGCTGAAATATGCTTGTCGCGGGTTGCTATAGACCGCCATGTCTGATACCTCTGTTGCATTAATTTCGCACCTCTTCGTGTCTTGTTACACCTGCTGCCCATCTCCACACCTGCACCTCGCTCGGTCACATACAGTTAAGCTATTGTATAGCTTTTATCGCGGGCTTTGAGGGGACCGAATCAAGAAATTTCGTAACGAAAAAAACCTGACTCCCCAAAAAAAATTTATATATATTGAGTTCTAAAAAAACTTACAGTGCCATCTATCTATCCATCATGATGATGGTGATGGTGGTGGTGATGGTGGTGGTGACGGTGGTCGCGATGGTGGTCGCGATGGTGGTCGCGATGGTGGTCGCGATGGTGGTCGATGACGACGATGATTTAACTTTCTTAGTGTTAAAGGTTTGAAATGACAATTATATGGAGCTTCTTTCCATTCAACAGGCCAAGTCCAAATGGGACCCGAATGTACATCGAGTAGGCCATAACTAAGGCGGCAAGTACACTGTGCCGACAACGCCGCGCTTGTGCAACCACGTCGTGACGTCCACCTTACACATGGCAAGCGCATCACCGCCTGCGCCTCCTGTGCGAGATGTGCCGCACAATGACAAGCTACTATACACGATGTAACAAAATTAGTGTATGTCCCGTTGACTGGGGTTTCTACTCATCATACTAAACAATTTTCCACAAGGAACCCATAGTCAATCCTCACAAAAAAAATTAGACCCTCCATACAAAAATGCAGAAAATTGGTCGATCAGCTGATTGGTTTCGTATGAAGTAATTTTTTTTTTGCGATTTCAGCAAAGTCACAGAACACGAGTTGTTCAGTATGATGAGTAGAAGCTTTAGTTAACGGGACCTACACCAGTTTTCTTACACCTGTATAGTTTGGAACTTCAAGTACGAAAACTTTTTGAAAGCGCAGGTCTAGAGAAAGACGTTTTTTTTTATTCACAATTGGTAAATCCTTGACAACATCTCACCTGGTGGTAAGTGACGATATTGCCGAAGATGGAAGCGGGCTTACCGAGATTCCCCAACGCAATGGGGAACTGGCTATCTTATCTTCATGCCGGAACACTCCGATTTCAACATTGATATTTGGCGGCAAGACTTAGATAAGATGGTGGTAGCTAGTCAGGCGGGCTTAGAAAACGCCCTACTACCAAACAAAACGAGTCTTACAATTGACCCCGGCGGGAATCGAATCCGCGAACTCCTGTGTAAAGCCAGTGAACTTTGCCTCTGAGCTACGGAGGCGGTTAAACGTCAATTAAAAAAACCGACAAAAAATGTCTAAAAAGTAGAAAATAAAATGTCTGGGCCTTATAAGTTTAATAAACGTACCAAGTTATATTCTGATCTAAGAGTGGTCGCGTAGGGGGAGCGCTAAGTTGTGAAATTATAGTAATTCGTTGTAGTCAAGTATAACTGCAGTTGTATTCTGTCTATATTTTGTTTACTTAGCGGTTCCTCTACGCGACGACTCGAGTCTTACATCACAATATGACTACTTATATTATTAAACTCAAAGGGCCAAGACATATATTTTTCTACTTTTTAGCCGTTTTTTGTTGGGGATTTTAAATTTTTAATTAAAGTTATATTTTATGGTTTTTAACTTTATCCCAAACACGATACCTTTGCTGTAAATTAGTAAGGTAAGGAAGGAAGTTAGGTATTAAGGAGTTATGTATTCTGCAGATTCCAGGAGATGCTGCAGCATCAGGTCAAGATTACTATTATTACCTACTTACCATTATTAATATTATAACAGTAACAGGGCACCCAATTTCGAATCGATCAGACCTGTGAAAGTTGCCCACTTCCCTTCATCACCTAGAAAAGAACTGATGATCTCCAAACGGCTGAACAGATCTTTAGATATTATAGCTAAGAACCACATCGATCACTTGAAATCGATCATTTGAAACAAACAAAAAAACAAATCAAAATCGGTCCATTCGTTTAAGAACTATGACGCCGCAGACAGACACACAGACACACAGGTACACACGGTAAACTTATAAATAACACTCCTCTTTTTGCGTCGGGGGTTAAAAAATGGAAAGTTGAAAGAAGTTAAGATTCAAAGGATTTCGATAATATCCTACAACTCGGTGCTGCTGTGCTGGATCGATCCCAACGAATGTTAAAATAACGGAGGACCTCACCAGTATACGAGTACGACGTACGTACCTATACAATTTGATTGTTGACTCTTTAGTCATAAATAAAACACTAGAGCCGCCTTCTAATAGCTCGTAGGGTGTGCTAGGGGCTAGGGGTCGGGAGTGAGGAGTGAGGGGGTGAGGGGCAACGAGGACGGAGGGCGTCGACTGGCACCCAGAGAGCGACATTGGGCTGTCCTTGCAAGGGCGTTCCACTGCAGCCTTCTACATTTACAGATACTTACGAGTAGTGAGTAGCAAACCGCCTAGTACCCAAACAATAGTACATTTCGTTAAATAGGTTCCTATATATACCTACATATGTACGAGTACGTGGGTACAGTGTGCGAGGTGTAGGGGACAGGACGAGGAGGTCCCAAATCATAGAAGATACTGGAAAACTGAAACCGTTAGCAATCTTTTTAAACGACTTCAAAAAAAGGAGGTTTCTCAATTCGACCGTATATATTTATTTATTTTTGTTTGTTCGCGGCTAACTTCGTCGTTTATGAGCCGACTTTGACGATTATTTTTTTGTTGGAAAGGAGATATCCCAAGGCAGGTACCATGATAAGGAAACCAGGATCTGATGATGGCATCCCAGAGAAATCGAGAGGAACCTTCGAAAATCGTAGAGGTGACTAGTGCGTTAGAAGTCGTTTTTTTTTGTTTAAAATTATTATGAAAACTATTTTGGGGCAGTTAGTTTTTTGGTCAAGCGTGAGTTGTACCTAAAAATAAACAAATTTAACTGCAGTCGTGACCTCAACTGCACGCAGTCGGCTGCAGTCGAGGTTTGTCTGTCAGCATGCAGTTGAAGTATCTACATCAGTCAACATAGTGCAATTGAAACCACGACTGCAGTCAACACGAGCAGTTATGTTTAATGAAATTAAATCGAGAAACCAATTGTGTAGAATTTATTAGAAAGGTTGTACTCTAAATAATTGGGTACCATAGATAAATTGGAAACGCTCCATACAACCATACAATCATCAAGAACCTTTTCTGTTTGGTGCAGACTTGTATCCCGTATAGACTCACAGTGAACGAACGGAACGCGTAATTGGAGCATGGTGGCGCGCCAGTGCAGCGGTGCCAGTGGTGCCAGGGTGCCAGTGGCCAGGACTAGGGGAGCAGTGTACATGTCTCGCCGGTGCATATCGATCCCCGCTGCGGCGGCGGCGGCGGCGGCGGATGCCATGGACGCATTTACACTGCCTCCGTCGGCGCACATAAAGATTTTGTAAGAACACATGCAATATTATTATTTTTGCTAAAAGATAAGAAATTGTCGGGCAGTCTATCGGCAAAGTATATATATATTAGTACTAAGATACAGTATACACCTCCTCGTCACCCAGATTGATACAGATTGGTTACAGTTTGGTTGTTAAACGTATAGGATTTCGCCACCATTTTGTTTGTTCTGCATTCCTTTGTTGAAATGTCATTTCTGGCCCGTTGTATGAAGTGTCCAGGGTGTGCTATCGGTTAGTAGTTGTATGTAGTGTCCGGGGTGTGCTATCGGTTAGTAGTTGTATGTAGTGTCCAGGGTGTGCTATCGGTTAGTAGTTGTATGTAGTGTCCGGGGTGTGCTATCGGTTAGTAGTTGTATGAAGTGTCCGGGGTGTGCTATCGGTTAGTAGTTGTATGTAGTGTCCGGGGTGTGCTATCGGTTAGTAGTTGTATGTAGTGTCCGGGGTGTGCTATCGGTTAGTAGTTGTATGAAGTGTCCGGGGTGTGCTATCGGTTAGTAGTTGTATGAAGTGTCCAGGGTGTGCTATCGGTTAGTAGTTGTATGTAGTGTCCGGGGTGTGCTATCGGTTAGTAGTTGTATGTAGTGTCCGGGGTGTGCTATCGGTTAGTAGTTGTATGTAGTGTCCGGGGTGTGCTATCGGTTAGTAGTTGTATGTAGTGTCCGGGGTGTGCTATCGGTTAGTAGTTGTATGAAGTGTCCGGGGTGTGCTATCGGTTAGTAGTTGTATGAAGTGTCCGGGGTGTGCTATCGGTTAGTAGTTGTATGTAGTGTCCGGGGTGTGCTATCGGTTAGTAGTTGTATGTAGTGTCCGGGGTGTGCTATCGGTTAGTAGTTGTATGTAGTGTCCGGGGTGTGCTATCGGTTAGTAGTTGTATGAAGTGTCCGGGGTGTGCTATCGGTTAGTAGTTGTATGAAGTGTCCGGGGTGTGCTATCGGTTAGTAGTTGTATGTAGTGTCCGGGGTGTGCTATCGGTTAGTAGTTGTATGTAGTGTCCGGGGTGTGCTATCGGTTAGTAGTTGTATGTAGTGTCCGGGGTGTGCTATCGGTTAGTAGTTGTATGTAGTGTCCGGGGTGTGCTATCGGTTAGTAGTTGTATGTAGTGTCCAGGGTGTGCTATCGGTTAGTAGTTGTATGTAGTGTCCGGGGTGTGCTATCGGTTAGTAGTTGTATGTAGTGTCCGGGGTGTGCTATCGGTTAGTAGTTGTATGTAGTGTCCGGGGTGTGCTATCGGTTAGTAGTTGTATGTAGTGTCCGGGGTGTGCTATCGGTTAGTAGTTGTATGTAGTGTCCGGGGTGTGCTATCGGTTAGTAGTTGTATGTAGTGTCCGGGGTGTGCTATCGGTTAGTAGTTGTATGTAGTGTCCGGGGTGTGCTATCGGTTAGTGGTTGTATGAAGTGTCCGGGGTGTGCTATCGGTTAGTAGTTGTATGAAGTGTCCGGGGTGTGCTATCGGTTAGTAGTTGTATGAAGTGTCCGGGGTGTGCTATCGGTTAGTAGTTGTATGTAGTGTCCGGGGTGTGCTATCGGTTAGTAGTTGTATGTAGTGTCCGGGGTGTGCTATCGGTTAGTAGTTGTATGAAGTGTCCGGGGTGTGCTATCGGTTAGTAGTTGTATGTAGTGTCCGGGGTGTGCTATCGGTTAGTAGTTGTATGAAGTGTCCGGGGTGTGCTATCGGTTAGTAGTTGTATGAAGTGTCCGGGGTGTGCTATCGGTTAGTAGTTGTATGAAGTGTCCGGGGTGTGCTATCGGTTAGTAGTTGTATGTAGTGTCCGGGGTGTGCTATCGGTTAGTAGTTGTATGTAGTGTCCGGGGTGTGCTATCGGTTAGTAGTTGTATGAAGTGTCCGGGGTGTGCTATCGGTTAGTAGTTGTATGAAGTGTCCGGGGTATGCTATCGGTTAGTAGTTGTATGAAGTGTCCGGGGTGTGCTATCGGTTAGTAGTTGTATGTAGTGTCCGAGGTGTGCTATCGGTTAGTAGTTGTATGAAGTGTCCGGGGAGTGCTATCGGTTAGTAGTTGTATGTAGTGTCCGGGGTGTGCTATCGGTTAGTAGTTGTATGTAGTGTCCGGGGTGTGCTATCGGTTAGTAGTTGTATGTAGTGTCCGGGGTGTGCTATCGGTTAGTAGTTGTATGAAGTGTCCAGGGTGTGCTATCGGTTAGTAGTTGTATGAAGTGTCCAGGGTGTGCTATCGGTTAGTAGTTGTATGAAATGTCCGGGGTGTGCTATCGGTTAGTAGTTGTATGTAGTGTCCGGGGTGTGCTATCGGTTAGTAGTTGTATGTAGTGTCCGGGGTGTGCTATCGGTTAGTAGTTGTATGTAGTGTCCGGGGTGTGCTATCGGTTAGTAGTTGTATGTAGTGTCCGGGGTGTGCTATCGGTTAGTAGTTGTATGAAGTGTCCGGGGTGTGCTATCGGTTAGTAGTTGTATGAAGTGTCCGGGGTGTGCTATCGGTTAGTAGTTGTATGAAGTGTCCGGGGTGTGCTATCGGTTAGTAGTTGTATGTAGTGTCCGGGGTGTGCTATCGGTTAGTAGTTGTATGTAGTGTCCGGGGTGTGCTATCGGTTAGTAGTTGTATGTAGTGTCCAGGGTGTGCTATCGGTTAGTAGTTGTATGTAGTGTCCGGGGTGTGCTATCGGTTAGTAGTTGTATGTAGTGTCCGGGGTGTGCTATCGGTTAGTAGTTGTATGTAGTGTCCGGGGTGTGCTATCGGTTAGTAGTTGTATGTAGTGTCCGGGGTGTGCTATCGGTTAGTAGTTGTATGAAGTGTCCGGGGTGTGCTATCGGTTAGTAGTTGTATGAAGTGTCCGGGGTGTGCTATCGGTTAGTAGTTGTATGAAGTGTCCGGGGTGTGCTATCGGTTAGTAGTTGTATGAAGTGTCCGGGGTGTGCTATCGGTTAGTAGTTGTATGTAGTGTCCGGGGTGTGCTATCGGTTAGTAGTTGTATGTAGTGTCCGGGGTGTGCTATCGGTTAGTAGTTGTATGAAGTGTCCGGGGTGTGCTATCGGTTAGTAGTTGTATGTAGTGTCCGGGGTGTGCTATCGGTTAGTAGTTGTATGTAGTGTCCGGGGTGTGCTATCGGTTAGTAGTTGTATGAAGTGTCCGGGGTGTGCTATCGGTTAGTAGTTGTATGTAGTGTCCGGGGTGTGCTATCGGTTAGTAGTTGTATGTAGTGTCCGGGGTGTGCTATCGGTTAGTAGTTGTATGTAGTGTCCGGGGTGTGCTATCGGTTAGTAGTTGTATGTAGTGTCCGGGGTGTGCTATCGGTTAGTAGTTGTATGAAGTGTCCAGGGTGTGCTATCGGTTAGTAGTTGTATGTAGTGTCCGGGGTGTGCTATCGGTTAGTAGTTGTATGAAGTGTCCGGGGTGTGCTATCGGTTAGTAGTTGTATGTAGTGTCCGGGGTGTGCTATCGGTTAGTAGTTGTATGTAGTGTCCGGGGTGTGCTATCGGTTAGTAGTTGTATGAAGTGTCCGGGGTGTGCTATCGGTTAGTAGTTGTATGAAGTGTCCGGGGTGTGCTATCGGTTAGTAGTTGTATGTAGTGTCCGGGGTGTGCTATCGGTTAGTAGTTGTATGTAGTGTCCGGGGTGTGCTATCGGTTAGTAGTTGTATGTAGTGTCCGGGGTGTGCTATCGGTTAGTAGTTGTATGTAGTGTCCGGGGTGTGCTATCGGTTAGTAGTTGTATGAAGTGTCCGGGGTGTGCTATCGGTTAGTAGTTGTATGAAGTGTCCGGGGTGTGCTATCGGTTAGTAGTTGTATGTAGTGTCCGGGGTGTGCTATCGGTTAGTAGTTGTATGTAGTGTCCGGGGTGTGCTATCGGTTAGTAGTTGTATGTAGTGTCCGGGGTGTGCTATCGGTTAGTAGTTGTATGAAGTGTCCGGGGTGTGCTATCGGTTAGTAGTTGTATGAAGTGTCCGGGGTGTGCTATCGGTTAGTAGTTGTATGAAGTGTCCGGGGTGTGCTATCGGTTAGTAGTTGTATGAAGTGTCCGGGGTGTGCTATCGGTTAGTAGTTGTATGAAGTGTCCGGGGTGTGCTATCGGTTAGTAGTTGTATGTAGTGTCCGGGGTGTGCTATCGGTTAGTAGTTGTATGTAGTGTCCGGGGTGTGCTATCGGTTAGTAGTTGTATGAAGTGTCCGGGGTGTGCTATCGGTTAGTAGTTGTATGAAGTGTCCGGGGTGTGCTATCGGTTAGTAGTTGTATGAAGTGTCCGGGGTGTGCTATCGGTTAGTAGTTGTATGAAGTGTCCGGGGTGTGCTATCGGTTAGTAGTTGTATGTAGTGTCCGGGGTGTGCTATCGGTTAGTAGTTGTATGTAGTGTCCGGGGTGTGCTATCGGTTAGTAGTTGTATGTAGTGTCCGGGGTGTGCTATCGGTTAGTAGTTGTATGAAGTGTCCAGGGTGTGCTATCGGTTAGTAGTTGTATGAAGTGTCCAGGGTGTGCTATCGGTTAGTAGTTGTATGAAATGTCCGGGGTGTGCTATCGGTTAGTAGTTGTATGAAGTGTCCGGGGTGTGCTATCGGTTAGTAGTTGTATGAAGTGTCCGGGGTGTGCTATCGGTTAGTAGTTGTATGTAGTGTCCGGGGTGTGCTATCGGTTAGTAGTTGTATGTAGTGTCCGGGGTGTGCTATCGGTTAGTAGTTGTATGTAGTGTCCGGGGTGTGCTATCGGTTAGTAGTTGTATGTAGTGTCCGGGGTGTGCTATCGGTTAGTAGTTGTATGAAGTGTCCGGGGTGTGCTATCGGTTAGTAGTTGTATGAAGTGTCCGGGGTGTGCTATCGGTTAGTAGTTGTATGTAGTGTCCGGGGTGTGCTATCGGTTAGTAGTTGTATGTAGTGTCCGGGGTGTGCTATCGGTTAGTAGTTGTATGTAGTGTCCGGGGTGTGCTATCGGTTAGTAGTTGTATGTAGTGTCCGGGGTGTGCTATCGGTTAGTAGTTGTATGTAGTGTCCGGGGTGTGCTATCGGTTAGTAGTTGTATGTAGTGTCCGGGGTGTGCTATCGGTTAGTAGTTGTATGTAGTGTCCGGGGTGTGCTATCGGTTAGTAGTTGTATGTAGTGTCCGGGGTGTGCTATCGGTTAGTAGTTGTATGAAGTGTCCGGGGTGTGCTATCGGTTAGTAGTTGTATGAAGTGTCCGGGGTGTGCTATCGGTTAGTAGTTGTATGAAGTGTCCGGGGTGTGCTATCGGTTAGTAGTTGTATGAAGTGTCCGGGGTGTGCTATCGGTTAGTAGTTGTATGTAGTGTCCGGGGTGTGCTATCGGTTAGTAGTTGTATGTAGTGTCCGGGGTGTGCTATCGGTTAGTAGTTGTATGAAGTGTCCGGGGTGTGCTATCGGTTAGTAGTTGTATGTAGTGTCCGGGGTGTGCTATCGGTTAGTAGTTGATTGACAACGAAAGGTTGTGAGTCTCTTGCACAGGTTATTTATTTTAACGACTAAGTAGTACAATTTGCTAGATATTAACTGAGTTACCAATGAGTTGGGTGTACAATTCGATGAAATAAATAACTAAGTAAGTAGGTAAGTACGCAACGCGTGCAACAGACCTCCTTGCCTACCTACCTGGTTCTAAAGCTTTATAAGGATGGAGTTGCTATAACGGCGCACGTGCTCACGCGCAGAGTTTACACGCGCAACAAACGAAAATATCAAAGTTTTTAAATATGAGGTACCAGGCCAGGTAACTATTTGTTACGTTTGAGAAGTTAGAGCGTCAATAGTTCGAGTGGGGAACCAACGTTTTTATTTTTTATTTTTTTTATTTGAATAAGGCACACCAACGGCACGGCATAAATATTACACGTTTCCAAAACATAGTTAGGTCTTATTCTAATACAAATGCTTATTATAGGTGTACACAACATTGACATAAAATTATTATTAAAACAACATGGAAAATACTAACTAAGAAATTAATGAAACATTACTTTTTAATTTTGGCAAGGAGTTAGAAAATATATCAATTTTGGATAGTTTAGAGTTAATGGTGTTGTAATCCATACACATTCTACAGAAAGGAGAATTCTTACCCATATTGGTTCTAAAGAAGGGAATGTGAAAGACGCTTGACATGGGATATCTCGGATAATTGCTCGGAACAGACAAAGCTATATAGTCAAATACCTCCTCACACTTAATTATGCCCCTAATGCATTTATAAAGAAAGACAAGGCCAAGACGTTTACGACGCTCAGATAGAGTATCAAGCTTGAAGTGTTTTAAACGTAGGCTGTATGGAGTCCTGTGCGAAATGCCCTGTGATACAAAAGCTAGATGCCTGGTGAAAGCCCTCTGCAAAGATTCAAGTTGTTGTGATTTAACAGCATACAAAGGATTCCATGCAACACAGGCGTACTCTAGCTGACTACGCACCAGGCTCTTATACAGAATAATCTTTGTTTGGATATTGAATTCTTTTGTGTTTCTCTTTATGAAACCAAGTGATTGAGCCGATTTTTTAACAACAGTATTAATATACGAGGAAAAGGACAATTGACTGTCAATGACAACGCCTAGGTCACGCACTTCGTCAGCCCTCTGCAGTAAAGTACCACTAATTTGATAATTAGTGATCAGCGGTAAAAGTTTTTTAGTATAGGTAATAAGGTGACATTTTCCAGGATTTAGGGACATACTGTTACGATCACACCATGCATTTACTTTGTCAAGATCGCTTTGAAGAAGCTCAGCATCTTTTGGGTTCGAGATCGTTTTGTAAAGTTTTAAGTCATCGGCAAAAAGGGAGAATTTACTATGACGAATATTTGCAGTGAGATCGTTAATGTACACTATGAATAATAAGGGTCCAAGATGGTACACCTGATTCGGCAAGATAAGTTCGTGATTCATAGCCTTTTACAGCGACAGTTTGTGGTCTTAAGGTCAAGTATGACCTGAACCAATGCAGTAGAGTGCCGTGAATGCCAAAAGATGCCAATTTATAGAGCAACTGACTATGGTTGACTTTGTCAAACGCACTGCTAAAATCTGTATAAATGGCATCAACTTGATGCCTCTTGTCAATACTACTAGATAGCTCTGCAATGAAGCAAGTCAGATTAGTTTGCACAGATCTACCATTCCTGAAACCATGTTGCTGTGATGAGATCATAATGTCGATGTGGCGAGTAAGTAAAGGACATACGAGAGATTCGAAAAGCTTGGATAGACAAGATAAAATAGCTATTGGCCGGTAATTTTTGACGTCGGCTTGATCACCCTTTTTGTATATAGGCAAAATTCTAGCATGCTTCCACTGGTTGGGAAATGACCCGCTGTCTAGAGATCTATTAAATATTAGGCAAATGGGGTGAGCAAGTTCAGCTGCACAACTCCTAAGTAGTATAGGAGGTATACCGTCCGGACCTGAACCTTTAGAGATATCTAGGTTTTTGAGTTTGGATAAAATTTCAGTTTCATTGAAACTAAATCTGGGCATACCCATACATGTGCTCAACCTCGGTCAAACTGGGATTATGGTTACTGTAAACTGAACAAAAGTGCGATGCAAATAGATTTGCTATGTCAGGACCACTCTTAGCAATTATCTCGTTGAGATGAACTTGTGAAGGAATGGAGGAGGACCCACTACGTTTGTTATTAAAGTAGCTCCAGAAAACTTTGGCATTTTTAGAGATTGCATCCTGGATCCTCATTTTGTGTTCTTTAAGACATTTTTTATAGAGGTAGTGAGCCCTATCTCTTATTAATCCAAATTCTATTTTATCACGAGGATTTTTATACTTGCGAAGTTTATGTCTAAGCTTTTCTTTCTCTGATATTACTCTAATAAGAGCATTACTGAACCAGGAGGGAAACTTTGCTCCTTTATGTCTTTTTTTTGGCACAAACTCATCAATCATTTTCTGCAAAACATCATAGAACACAAATACCATTTCATTCACGTTATTGCAATTAGAGAATTTGATTTGCCAATCAACATTTTTTAACTCCTCTGTTATGCTGTCATAATCTGCTTTGAAAAAATTGTGCACTAGCTTGTCTTTAGGACGAAGAATGTTTACGTTAGAGATAGAGTTTTCAATTGATAATTGTAGGTTAGGGTGTTGAGGGTCTAATACGCTAAGTAAATCAAGTGGTACTTTACAATTCGTACTTACAATAGGATACTTTACAATTTCGTAAGCTACTTATAATAAGATCCAGTACTCTGTCCTTGCAATTTGTATAGCTATTAAATTGGTACAGATCGTTTGAAAAGATGAAGTTAACTAAAGAACACTCCAGCTCAGTTTTATAGAGAGATGGTAGTTTATGAGATGTATTAATGTCATCAACCCATTTAATACCACTGAGATTAAAGTCACCAAGGATTATTACGTCATCGATTTGGGTTAAGACACGTTCAGCATTATAGATAAATTTCATTTGCTGTTCTAATTTCGATGAAGGCGGCAGGTATACGGCACAAATTGCTATCCTTCTTATTTTGTTGTTCAATTTTAAGTTAACAGTGACCCATAAATCTTCGCAATCTGTTTCCCAATTAAGGGCTCTGCAAGAAGGATGTGATTTTGCAACGGCGATAAGCACGCCGCCTCCGTCCTTTTTTTTACTACAGATGCGATCACGACGATACACGTTATAGCGGTTATCAATAAATTCGTTGCTAGATATACTATTATTGAGCCAAGTTTCTGTAAAAACAATAATATCGTATGAGGTCAATATAATATTATTGTAAACATCGTTAGTTTTAGTCCTTAAACCTCGTGTGTTTTGATAATATAAATTAAAAAAAATTATAACAAAAACACCACAACATTTACTTTGATAAAAGAAGGAAGAAAGTTAGCGTTTGGTCATCAGCTGCAAGCTCTCCGGGCTGCGGATAAGTATTGCCTGCTGGGTCTCATCTTTTCTGACATAGATTCGTCCGTTCCGCACCCATACAAACTTGTAATCTAACTCTTTAGATTTCTTGCGGGCTTCGGCGTGCAGAGACTTATTGGCGGGAGTAAGATGTTCAGCGACGAATATAGGGGCCCGAGCGCCTGCTATTCCCAAAAGATTGGAATTAAGCTTTTCCTCAGGGTTTTTCTTGTTGTAATTCTGCACTGCAGCTAATAGTGAATCACGATGACGTGAGCTGCGCAACCTTACAACAACAGTACGAGGTCTATTGTAAAACGTTAAGTAAATTGTTATGTACTAGCTGTTTCCCGCGGCTTCACCCGCGTGGACAACGTTTCTATGACTTTTCGAGGGTGCGTGGAAGAATGTAGCTTATGTGTTAATCCAGGTCCTAATCTATCTACTTACCAAACTTCAGCCAGATCCGTTGAATAGTTTTTGCGTGAAAGAGAAACAAACATACATCCATACATTCTTACAAACTTTCGCATTTATTAATAGCTTTTTCCCGCGGCTTCGCCCTCGTGGACAGCATTTTTATGAGTATCTTTAAGGGTGGTTAGTAAATTATGTCGTTTCCCATCTACTCAACCATCTCTGGTGCAAAAAATCACAACAATCGAGTATTTTTTTAGTTCCCTCAGGAACTGCATCAGATTATGCTATTTTCCCGGGATAAAAAGTAGTCTATGTCCTTCTCCGTCAGACAGGCTACCTGCATGCCAATATCATAAATACTGGTCAAGGTGTTGAAGCGTGAAAAGGTAAAAAACAAACAAACACACTTATTCGTAATACTGGGATTATCCAACCGCGTGATTAAAGCTGTTAGTGAACAATAATATTCATCATCATCATATCAGCCACAAATCGTCCACTGCTGGACAAAGGCCTCCCCCAAGGATTTCCACGACGACCGGTCCTGCGCTGCCCGCATCCATCGGCTTATTAACAATAATATTAGGTACGTAAAAATGTATATAATATGATAATTCTAGACTACATACATGACTACATGAAATATAGTTCATAATTATATTGCTGTGAGGTCCTGCACCCGGCACCCAGCACCCGCACCCAGCACCCGCACCCAGCACCCAGCACCCAGCACCCAGCACCCAGTCGTATGTCATATGTAGGAAATTACCCGAGTGAGAAGTCCTGATACGAGTCCTGAGTCTTATTTAGAGGAGTGGAAGGTCAATTGTTATTTAACCCGGCGGCAGCATAGCAGGACAATAGCAAATCCGATCCTAACAAGAACCTCAAAATCACAAATTAAACTTATAGTTTTGTTTTGTAGTCAGACAGCGTAACAAGCATAATTATTGAGTGAACGCTGTCTCATTAGAACTAACAAGTTAAAAGTTTAAAATTTTAAACCCGCCCACAGAAAAACACTCTTACTAGAAAACTTCAATCCATACGAAAAATGTGTAATATTTGATAAATACATTTTTAATTTAATATTCTTTTCTCATTTGGCATTTTGAATTGATACCACCAAAATAAATTGTACGACCACGCTATGCATACTTTTCGCACAGACTTCACCCTCTGGCATACATAAATGAATTTGATAACCTCTTTGCTTTGCTACCACTTATACGTGTTTTTAATGTACACTTATGTATATCAGAGGGTGAAAGTTGTGCGAAAAGTATGCACAGCGTGGCTATACAATTTATATTAGTGGTTTCAATTCAAAATGCAAAAATGAGAATTACGATTTAATTTTTAAAGCAGCCCTATAATCTGTTTAAAACAATCAAGAAAAGATACGAATGGATGTATATGTTGGTCTGACATAAAGTTTCTACTAATTTTGTCATGTTTTGAAAAGGTGTCATATAAAAATAAAAGTTAAAAAAACTTAAAAACCGACTTTAAAATGAAATTCACTGAAAAGTATGAAATAATATTATTATACTTAGATACACGACATTAACCGACAATAACGAAATCAAAGGTGAGTAGGAATTAAAGTAGGGGTAGTAATTAGGCCCCTACTTTAATTCCTACTCACCGTTGATTTCGTTATTGTCGGTTAATGTCGTGTATCTAAGTATAATAATATTATTTCATACTTTTCAGTGAATTTCATTTTGAAGTCGGTTTTTAAGTTTTTTCAACTTTTATTTTTATTTTATTTATTTTTAGTGATAATGCTATCTATCTAACAACGTTATACCCAATCACCCACTCGCCAATAGGAACCATCAAATCATAATTCATAATGCATGTGTTGCATTAACAGATACAAATTCCTGTGGCTTCCATCATCATTTCAACAGCATGAAGTTAAGGAGTTAAATCTTCCATCATCAGGTCATCTGAATAACCTGAAAGAGTACAACTATAGGTCTAAGTAAAATTTTTAAAGAATTATCCTCCAACTCCTAACCGTTAAGGAGTTGTACCTTCCTTCATTAGCTCATCTGATGATGATGGGATGATAACTACCAGACGCCAAAACTTGAATACTTTTAGGAAATACATGAAACACGTAATATATGCCTATAGAATTTGAGGGTTGTTCTCGATTTCCCTGGGATTTCATCATCAGATCTCGACTTGATGACAATGGGACCCCCTCGAAAGTAGACTCTTTCAAATAGAAAAAGAATTTTGAAAATCGGTTCACAAACGGCGGAGATATCGCGTAACAAACATACAAAAAAACATACAGTCGAATTGAGAACCTCCTCCTTTTTGAAGTCGGTTGAAAATAATCATACATATTGTAATATAAAAAAAAAAGTCCGGACTCATTCACTCACACACTCACCGATATCAACACCCAGACTAAACCCTTGGGCCAAGAAAGTTTGTGTCTAAGATGTAGGCAAGGAATAAGAGAGGATTTTAAGAAATTTAATCGATAAAGGGGTGAAAAGGGTTAATTTGTATAGAAGTCCGTCATTTTTGAAACTAGAAGCGAAACTTTGTTTTGGGTCAACGATTAGAAGTATAAATAAATAAGTATTTTAGCGTTTTTAAAAATTTAACACCTAAAGGGGTGATAAACGGGGGTTCAAAGATTGCGAGAGTCGCGGTTACGTCCACGTCTCTTGATTACAGGGTTCGAGTTCGGCATGGTCACCGGCGTGGCGTTTGTCGGCCTATCAGGGCCTTGCTGTCCAAAGTTTCAGACGTGACGAGAGATAGTGGCTTCGTTCGAATTCTCGGCGAGCTGCTCCGCAACCGCCAATTCCAAGTACACCTCCACTCAGGAAGAAGTCGCTGGCGACGATAAAAAAATGGTCTTCCTCAGGACAGCGTGCTGGCCCTGATTTTCTTCAACATACCCTGGGGTTGAAAGCATAGCATAACGCGTGAACGCGTGTAACGGCGTAGAACTGGATACTTAAGGCAAAGTATATATATTAGTACTATCGTACTTAAGGCCGCAAATTAATGACTTTACCTCTTATGAGAGTCAGATAAAAATAACAAATTTGCTGTGAAGCCTTAGTCAGGCGCTCTGAATATTTTGACCTAGGAATCTCGGTACTGTTCGAGAATGTTCGTTTTATATTGGGGTTTGAATAGACTTCTTTGTGCCAGAAAGCAATCTGTTTAGGTAGGATCAAGCAAATCCTCTTTGGAATCTAAGCCGGTATAGTACAGTATAGTATAGTTGAGTATAGGGTGGGTACTATTCCTTGCCGTTATTTAGTTGCAAGCTGAGGTTGCAACTCGCAAGCGTTGTTGGCTGTAGGACGAATCAGACAAGAGAAGTTTTTGACCACAAATTGTGATATGAACTTTAGAAGTCACGTTTCTTTGCCTATTAAGAGTTATAATAGAACAGCAAGATAATTGGTAAGACGTGATTTCACCTAGACAATGTTCGGTGTGATTGCACCACCGCACCACCGCACCGCTGCTGGTGTGCCGATAGCGGCGTAGTGTGTCGACGCGATGCATCGCGCATGCGTGTTGCACCCCAAACCGTGTCTCGCTGCCGTTCGTGTGCCTTCGTGCCACAGAGGTACCCACTTTCACTCCTCCACTCCACTCCACTCCACTCCACTCCCGACCGACCGGAGCCCGGCCTCTCAATACAACATGAAATAATGGTCCCTCAAAATGGTGCAATGTTTCTGTGCTTTTTCATTTATTATATCATAAACTATTGAACGAACAATATCTGTATATGGATACTTACATTATGTATTTATACTGAGATTTAGATCTCGAAAATGGCTCTAACGATATTGATAATTTTAATAGAATGGGGGTTTTTGGGGGCGAAAAATCGTTCTAGCCATGTCACATCTCTGTGAAAACGCGTTTTTCCAAGTTTTCACGCACATCGTCTTTTTCGCGCAATGATAAGATCGCTAATTTCACTGCACTATAGTCTAGTGGTCAAAGCATTGGATTGCCTTTTCGTAGATCATGGGTTTGATTCCCAGTTCGGTCGAATCTTTTTGTATTTTTTTGAAATGAAATGAAATGATATGATAATCATCATCATATCAGCCGGAAATCGTCCACTGCTGGACAAAGGCCTCCCCCAAGGATTTCCACGACAACCGGTCCTGCGCTGCCCGCAATAATGATAGTAAGTACTTATTATTTTTTGCCTTTTTCGAGAAAAGCTCGGGTTGTTAATAAAGTTGTCATTGTTGTACTGTAATAAATATCTCTCCAAGTCTATGAGATACAAGGGTACGCAGTACGTGCTCTGGGTGGTCTGGGTGGTATGGATGGTCTGGGTGGTCTGGATGGTCTGGGTGGTCTGGATGGTCTGGGTGGTCTGGATGGTCTGGGTGGTCTGGATGGTCTGGGTGGTCTGGATGGTCTGGGTGGTCTGGGTGGTCTGGATGGTCTGGGTGGTCTGGATGGTCTGGGTGGTCTGGGTGGTCCGGGTACCAATTCCAAACAGCGATAGAGTAGTTGTAGATATACAAATCTTGTGTATTACAAAATGGGTCAGACCATTAAGTAGGTATCCGATTTCCATTTTCCAACAGGTAAAAACGGAACCATTATAGGATTATTCGTGTGTCTGTCCGTCCGTCTGTCATAGCCATTTTGCTCGGAAACTACTGGACCGATTGAGATGAAATTGTAAATCGTAAATGATGATATGGATGGTAAATCGGTGACCTGAAGAGGGACGTGTAACGTAAATAAATGAAATTTAAATACGGGAGCCACTTTTGGGGGTAAATTAGAATTAGAAAAAAGTTTTTTAACATAATTTTGTGACATATCAAATTAAAAGGCTTGTTGAAATAATCTCAATTTTTTTTCTAATTTTAAGTTAAATGGTTTTGAGGTTATTTAAGAAAATAGGCGAAAATTAACCAATATCCACCGCCCCCCCTCCCCCCACCCCCTTATCTCCGAACTACTGGACCTAAAATCTTGAAAAAATCGCAGTATATGGGTTAAATGCATAGATTACAGGAAAGTCTATAAGGAAAATTACTACAGGTCTACAGGAAAATTAAAATTTCTAAATTCCAGAATAAGTAGGCCCCTATTTACCTCGAGCAAAATATGTACTGAAAGGTCTTGTTCTGTTGGTAGTTATGTTTTGGTGCGGATTAATAATGTCACGTGTTACGTCGATGAAAATTGGACTAGCCCTGTACAAGCGAAGTTTATTTGAGCGTGTGCTGGCGAAAAGCCGAACGCCACCCCCCATCCCCCTCACTCCCCCCCCCCCCCCCTCTCGCCGCCGGTGGCAGTGACCTCTGGCCTCTAGCTCAGCGCTCCAACTGCATGCACCGCCACCCGAGCCACAAACTAGCCCGCCCCAGACGCCCTGCGTGCGACGTGCGACGTGCGATCCTCGCCACCAAGCAGTTTAATGACCAGGAAAAAATGTGAAAACTCTTTTGGATCAATATCGTGCATCTATTTATTAAAAGGATTGATTAAATCTAACGCGAGTCCGTCTGGCCGTTCTATCCATCCGATTTCCTTTTTTTAATGAAAGGTATTGATGCACAGATTTGGCATACATCATTAAAAATCACATAACTTTTGCCCTTCTCAAGTTATAAGCGATGGAGTGGAACTCCTTGCCCGCGTGTGTGTTTCCCGACTCCTACAATTTCAAGGCGAGAGTGAATAGGCATTATTTGAGTTTGCGTGTACAATCCTCGACTACATCGTCACTTACCATCAGGTGAGATATAGTCAAAGGCACTCAAATTTTCAATATAAAAAAAAATATATATATCCAAACGCGATTTTTATAGCTTTCTTTCTCAATATCTGCGGTTACAATTACATTAAGCTGTTCTTTTTGATCTTAGATTACTCGCTCGAACGAACTCTTTCATTTGAGCTATCGCTAACTTAAATTGGTTGGGTTTGAGAGAAGCTAAGTGTGAACACTCAACGCGCACATTCTCGCACACCGCGCACCGCGCACCATCGGTAGCGAAATAATCGTGGGCAATGGCATTGGGCAAAAATGGTCCAAGACCCGCCACAGATGCGTCGCACTCGCATATCGAAATGAAGAGACTGCAGACTGGTGGAGGTTCCATCTAAATCTGGCCGGGGAGACTTGAGGTATCTGCTGTCAAAACTTAGGAAAAACTAGAGGAATGGTTGTTAAAAACGACAATTTTATAATCAGACTACTTTCAGCTTGTAGGCACTGGAGTGCTGTTACTTTTAGTTAGCTGTTACATCCAGTACACAAATGCGTTTTTCTTACAAATTTTCAAAATTTAAATTGATTATAACTTGAAATCTTGCTCTAGAACATACAGGATTAAAAACACTCTAAATGAGAGTTCCTTTATCAATCTCTTTCTATGCCAACATCGTTCCCCCTAAGACCCTGTATTTGCAAATCATTATTTCTTAATCATCATCATCATATCAGCCGAAATACGTCCATTGCTGGACAAAGGTCTCCATCAAGGATTTCCACAACGACTGATACTGCGCTGCCCTGGATTCCCGCGACTTTCACCAGGTCTGCCTATTTCTTAATACTTACAATCAATTATGGCTCGTAGTTATCAGATTATTCTAGATACTTGGAAGCTGCATTTTGTCTCGGTTTCATCTAAAACAGATAAAGAACGCTTCGACGTTTCCGTTATCCGTTCTCCGTTCGACAACGAAGGGAAAAGGCACGTTAATTGATAAAAAACGTGAACTATCTTTGATGAAGATAATGGCCTCTGTTCCGGGCACATACTCGCGTACTAGTGATGTTCAGTGTGCTATCTACAACATGAGTATCAGCGGTTATCTTGAAGAATGTTTATCTAGAGAGCGGAGCGTGCCGATGCCGCTGCGGCCGCTGTATGCCGCTGGGGCCGCTGGGGCCGCTAGCGCCGCTGGGGCTGGAGAGACAGCTCTGCGTTCGCGGAAATGTGATACACCTCCTATCATCATCACTCTGCTATCCGTTATCAAGTAATCGTCGCGTGTCGCGCCGCCGCCGCGCCGCCGCCGCGCCGCCTGCCTGACCCCGTCCGATCGTCCGTCCGAACGTGGACGTGAACAAGAAACCTTTCTTGAAAGGATGATGCCGATCTAATTTAATCTTTGCACCATTGTTAGGGTTCCGTCCCGAACGGTAAAACGGGACCCTATTACTAAAACTCCGCTGTCCGTCCGTCTTACTGTCTATCACCAGGCTGTATTTCATGAACCGTAATAGCTAGACAGTTGAAATTTTCACAGATGATTTATTTCTGCTGCCGCTATAACACAAAATACAAAAAAAAATAGGTTCACAATCGGCGGAGATATCGCGTAACAAACATACAAAAAACATACAATCGAATTGAGAACCTCCTCCTTTTTGAAGTCGGTTGAAAATTAGTAAAAGTGAAAAATAATAATAATCCATACAAAAAACGTATTTTTTAAACGTAAAGAAACTAGCGCCGTGTGCGGTTCTGGCTCGAACTTGGCTGGTTTTTAGGGTTCAATTATAGTTTCGCCATGTCTGTCTATCCGTCTGTCTGTCCGCGACCTAGCTCCTTGACTATTAGTAGTTAAGAGCTGAAATTTGGCAAATATGTATATAATAATAACGTGGAGAGAACTGTTAAAAAAAAATTTAAAAAAACTTTTTAAGGGTATCTTCCCTACAAGTAAATTGGGGATGGTTTTTTTTCTAGTCAAACGCAGTCGTGTCGGTATCGCTGGTTAGAGCTTAAAAACTAGTGGTTGTACCAGTTTATAATTAAGGGTTCCGATTTCCAACAAAATGTAGCTCTTTCAATCCTATACCACAATCCACTTTATCACGCTTTTATTAGCTTCACCTGTATGTTTGTATGTATGGAACCCACTCCTTTGCACTCGATTTTGACCCACTTTAAACGGACAGATTTAATTCAAACTTTGTAGACTTATCAAGAATCAGCGACAATATAATAATTTCATAAGTTTGAACTAAAAAATAGAGTTTAAATAAACTAAAAAAACACGTTTTTAAAGTTAATGTACTAAAAAGTAAAAAAAATAATTCTTAATATAAGTTGAAAATAATAATTAACAAATTACTAGTATTATATTGTGAAAAAGTGTGGGTTGCTCGATAGACGAAAAATATGGCACAGAGCGCCCCACGCTTTTACACAATATAATACTAGTATTTTGTTAATTATTATTTTCAACTTATATTAAGAATTATTTTTTACATTTTAGTCTGATGTACTTTAAAAGCGTGTTTTTTTAAACTCTATTTATTTTGTTAGAAAGTGACTAAGAAACTAAAAAACAAAAATTAGCATCTGAAACATTTTCACACGAAAGCCTACAAAGAAGGAGTGTATTGGTGTCGTGTGAATAATGAATGTATGTATGTATGTTTATTACTTCCGCGATATCTTCTGAACGGCTTCATGGATTTAGAGTGCGGGGTATCGCTAGACTCGTCTCGACCCCGTGCGTGACGCGGGACACATTTGACCCGACTTCCCGTTAAAAGGGGTAATGTTTTTATGCAGTCGTGTTTTTTATTACATTTTTAATTTAATTTATTAACCACAGTGATTAACCACATGAAATGTGAAAATAGCTGGGAGTCACAGTAATTCAATATCACAGTGGTCCAACGCAACAATCGATCAGATCTGTAGAACTCGCTCGCGTCCTTTGTGTGAAGCTGCTACTAAATGTATGTTACAACTGTAAATTTGAAATGAATTGCACCTGTGCAAGTTTCTGAGAGCCCTTAATGAGCGAAAAAGGAGCTGACGATATTCACTTTTCTTAACTCTGCTTTTACTTCTGCTGTACGTTGGTGAGAATTTGGGTGTCCTGCGGATTCCAGTAGATGCTGCAGCATCGAGTCAAGGTTACAATGTTCCATCTAAAACCTATTTGTTGAGACTATTCCAACGAGCCCAAACACGATAATTCTGCTGTAAGTTGGTGAGGAGTTGGGTCTCTTGCCAATCCCAGATGCTGCAGTATCAGGTTAATCATCATTACAGCTCATATACGTCCCCACCGAGGGGCTCGAGCCTACCCTGAATCAGGGCAATTAGGCCTTAGTCGACCACGCGGGCCCAGTGCGGGTTGGTCGACTTCACACACAACCTTCGAGTTTCTTCGCAGGCGTGTGCAGGTTTCCTCACGATGTTTGCCTTCACCGTTAAAGCAATCGGTAGGTATGTACGTAAGTTTTTTTGAAAAACTCATTGGTACATTGGTCATCCAGATTTGAACCCGCTACCTCTGGTTAGATGGACCGAGTCGTTACCGGTTGAGCCACCGACGCTTTTTACAGGTTAAGGTTAAAATGTTATATTTATTACCTATTCAGTGAAAGTCTTCTAACCTGTAAGTATGGACGTCATTATTTAATAACGGTACAGTGGACGTGGAGTCTCACAGGCTCCTACAGCACAGATTACTAATAGTGCCTACAGTCGCTCGCATTTTATTATCAAAAACGATTTTCAACCGTTTCAAAACTAAATGAGCATTAAGTATGGGTTCTTGTACAGTGACGTGAATATAATATTAACTGTTATTACTGGGTTAATTAATAGATATATGAAAAATCCAAAATTCGGGCACTTTTCAGTTAGAATATACCTGAATTTGATTTTGAGCAATTTAAAGCACTCAAATCTATTTAATTTGTATAACAAAGTATATCTTTTTTTCTTATATAAAAATATACAACGGACTAAAAAAATACTTCAGGAACCACATAGTGAAAAATTGGACAGCAGTGTTATTATATGATTTTATTGGCAGTCAATGCACAAAGGACGAGAGCACTCACTATCAGATTCTTCTCTAAGGTCCTGACCCTGGTCCCGGTCCTGGTCCTGGGCGTGATCTTTATAGTCGTTACTTTTATAATTCTGAATTAGTTCCGACTCGGGTTCCTAAAAAATTTCAATATCCTCTTCATTACCAGACTGGTCCGAAGCATTTCGAAGTTTACAATATATTCACTTTATCTTCAAAATATGAACTCCACTCGTAAATGTTTTTCTTTTAGGGCCCTAAAGAGGTCTTACTATTTTTTGCCAAATTGCCTACAAAATCTGTTGTAAATATAATCTCTCATAGAAAATATTTTTTAAGGCTGAAAGGCTTCGGTCAAAATTTAAATGCTTATTACTTACGTAATATGCATCTAAAGATGTCATTTTCTCCCTAGTTTGTATTTTTTCTCCTAAAACTGAAGCTACTTAACCACAGGAAATGGGGGTAAGTGTGTGAAACTCAAAAAAACTAAAACATCGCGGAGTCTGTGAGACTCCACATCCATACTTAAAGGCTTATGAGCTCAAACACCATACCTCTGCTGTAAGTTGGTGAGGAGTTGAGTATCCTGCAGATACCAGGAGAGTATTAGGTCAAGGTAACTTTATTCTTGTAATATCATCAAAGTAACAGGACACCCAAATTTCGAATCGATCAGACCGTTGGAAGTTGTCCAAATCCTTTCATAACCTAGAATAGAACTGATGACCTTCAAACGGCTAAACAGATCTTCACAAATTACCTATAGCTAAGAACCACCTCGATCACGTCGGCTTTCAAACGAAAAAATCGGTCCAATCGTTCATAGCGTCGGAGTTAAAAATATCGCTCTCTAATAATCCCTGGAATTTCAAGTTTAGAACTTAGATAAATACCATCTGATAAGTTCAGCTGATCACTTACTGGTCCATAGATTATCCAAATAAAACTAGTGCTTCCTACTATGTACCCATAGAGCTGGGTCAGTTATGTTTTAGTGCCACACCAAGGAAAAACTTTGTATACGAGGATAAGCACCCCTTCCATTCCTCTGTTACCTAATGTAATGAGAACCCGTGCGGGAACAGATGAACTGTTGGAAGTAAAGAAATGCCTCGTTAGCAACGGTTGTTCATTGTGATGGACATTTTTAAATCATCTAGGTAACTATAACGCGTGCCACTAAAGGTAACTATAACGCGTGCCACTAAAGGTAACTATAACGCGTGCCACTAAAGGTACCTATAACGCGTGCCACTAAAGGTAACTATAACGCGTGCCACTAAAGGTACCTATAACGCGTGCCACTAAAGGTAACTATAACGCGTGCCACTAAAGGTAACTATAGCGCGTGCCACTAAAGGTAACTATAACGCGTGCCACTAAAGATGAGACTTGACACACCACGTAAAGCATTAAAAAGACAAAGTAGAAGTGTACGTAATAGTTATCCATAATCCTTTGTTCCTTTTGAGACGTAGGTGTACACGGCGCGGCGTAATACATCTTCCTACTTTGTTTCTTTAATGCTTTACGTTGTGTGTCAACTTTCATCTTTAGTGGCAGTTCATTGTGATGGACATTTTTAAATCATCTAGGTAACTATAACGCGTGCCACTAAAGGTAACTATAACGCGTGCCACTAAAGGTAACTACAACGCGTGCCACTAAAGGTAACTATAACGCGTGCCACTAAAGGTAACTATAACGCGTGCCACTAAAGGTAACTATAACGCGTGCCACTAAAGGTAACTATAACGCGTGCCACTAAAGGTAACTATAACGCGTGCCACTAAAGGTAACTATAACGCGTGCCACTAAAGATGAGACTTGACACACCACGTAAAGCATTAAAAAGACAAAGTAGAAGTGTACGTAATAGTTATCCATAATCCTTTGTTCCTTTTGAGACGTAGGTGTACACGGCGCGGCGTAATACATCTTCCTACTTTGTTTCTTTAATGCTTTACGTTGTGTGTCAACTTTCATCTTTAGTGGCAGTTCATTGTGATGGACATTTTTAAATCATCTAGGTAACTATAACGCGTGCCACTAAAGGTAACTATAACGCGTGCCACTAAAGGTAACTACAACGCGTGCCACTAAAGGTAACTATAACGCGTGCCACTAAAGGTAACTATAACGCGTGCCACTAAAGGTAACTATAACGCGTGCCACTAAAGGTAACTATAACGCGTGCCACTAAAGGTAACTATAACGCGTGCCACTAAAGGTAACTATAACGCGTGCCACTAAAGATGAGACTTGACACACCACGTAAAGCATTAAAAAGACAAAGTAGAAGTGTACGTAATAGTTATCCATAATCCTTTGTTCCTTTTGAGACGTAGGTGTACACGGCGCGGCGTAATACATCTTCCTACTTTGTTTCTTTAATGCTTTACGTTGTGTGTCAACTTTCATCTTTAGTGGCAGTTCATTGTGATGGACATTTTAAAAAAATATAAATTTAATTTGATGAATTCATATTGCATGACCAATCATATACTTATTCACAGTAGGTGTCAATTTAATAGATCTAACCATTTGTGCGTAAATCGCAAGTTTCAACTTCATTTGTAGGAGAACCATAAAAACACGATTTTTTCCAGGGTATTACTATAAAATGTATAAAAATTGGTGGAGGACCCGTTAACTGGGGTTTTTATTCATCATACTGAACAATTTTTCCCAAGGAACCCATAGTTAGTTCGCAAAAAAAATATTCGACGCTTCATACAAAGGTTTTTCGGTATGTGTTAATAATATAAAACACAATTGCACGAAAATTGGAAAATATTTTATTGCAATAACAATACTTCCTCCACCTCACGTAGGTATGTAGCGCACTACGGGGTCGAGAAGGTCTAAAATAAAAATATTTTATTGCAATAACAATACTTCCTCCACCTCACGTAGGTATGTAGCGCACTACGGGGTCGAGAAGGTCTAAAATAAAAATATTTTATTGCAATAACAATACTTCCTCCACCTCACGTAGGTATGTAGCGCACTACGGGGTCGAGAAGGTCTAAAATAAAAATATTTTATTGCAATAACAATACTTCCTCCACCTCACGTAGGTATGTAGCGCACTACGGGGTCGAGAAGGTCTAAAATAAAAATATTTTATTGCAATAACAATACTTCCTCCACCTCACGTAGGTATGTAGCGCACTACGGGGTCGAGAAGGTCTAAAATAAAAATATTTTATTGCAATAACAATACTTCCTCCACCTCACGTAGGTATGTAGCGCACTACGGGGTCGAGAAGGTCTAAAATAAAAATATTTTATTGCAATAACAATACTTCCTCCACCTCACGTAGGTATGTAGCGCACTACGGGGTCGAGAAGGTCTAAAATAAAAATATTTTATTGCAATAACAATACTTCCTCCACCTCACGTAGGTATGTAGCGCACTACGGGGTCGAGAAGGTCTAAAATAAAAATATTTTATTGCAATAACAATACTTCCTCCACCTCACGTAGGTATGTAGCGCACTACGGGGTCGAGAAGGTCTAAAATAAAAATATTTTATTGCAATAACAATACTTCCTCCACCTCACGTAGGTATGTAGCGCACTACGGGGTCGAGAAGGTCTAAAATAAAAATATTTTATTGCAATAACAATACTTCCTCCACCTCACGTAGGTATGTAGCGCACTACGGGGTCGAGAAGGTCTAAAATAAAAATATTTTATTGCAATAACAATACTTCCTCCACCTCACGTAGGTATGTAGCGCACTACGGGGTCGAGAAGGTCTAAAATAAAAATATTTTATTGCAATAACAATACTTCCTCCACCTCACGTAGGTATGTAGCGCACTACGGGGTCGAGAAGGTCTAAAATAAAAATATTTTATTGCAATAACAATACTTCCTCCACCTCACGTAGGTATGTAGCGCACTACGGGGTCGAGAAGGTCTAAAATAAAAATATTTTATTGCAATAACAATACTTCCTCCACCTCACGTAGGTATGTAGCGCACTACGGGGTCGAGAAGGTCTAAAATAAAAATATTTTATTGCAATAACAATACTTGCTCCACCTCACGTAGGTATGTAGCGCACTACGGGGTCGAGAAGGTCTAAAATAAAAATATTTTATTGCAATAACAATACTTCCTCCACCTCACGTAGGTATGTAGCGCACTACGGGGTCGAGAAGGTCTAAAATAAAAATATTTTATTGCAATAACAATACTTCCTCCACCTCACGTAGGTATGTAGCGCACTACGGGGTCGAGAAGGTCTAAAATAAAAATATTTTATTGCAATAACAATACTTCCTCCACCTCACGTAGGTATGTAGCGCACTACGGGGTCGAGAAGGTCTAAAATAAAAATATTTTATTGCAATAACAATACTTCCTCCACCTCACGTAGGTATGTAGCGCACTACGGGGTCGAGAAGGTCTAAAATAAAAATATTTTATTGCAATAACAATACTTCCTCCACCTCACGTAGGTATGTAGCGCACTACGGGGTCGAGAAGGTCTAAAATAAAAATATTTTATTGCAATAACAATACTTCCTCCACCTCACGTAGGTATGTAGCGCACTACGGGGTCGAGAAGGTCTAAAATAAAAATATTTTATTGCAATAACAATACTTCCTCCACCTCACGTAGGTATGTAGCGCACTACGGGGTCGAGAAGGTCTAAAATAAAAATATTTTATTGCAATAACAATACTTCCTCCACCTCACGTAGGTATGTAGCGCACTACGGGGTCGAGAAGGTCTAAAATAAAAATATTTTATTGCAATAACAATACTTCCTCCACCTCACGTAGGTATCTAGCGCACTACGGGGTCGAGAAGGTCTAAAATAAAAATATTTTATTGCAATAACAATACTTCCTCCACCTCACGTAGGTATGTAGCGCACTACGGGGTCGAGAAGGTCTAAAATAAAAATATTTTATTGCAATAACAATACTTCCTCCACCTCACGTAGGTATGTAGCGCACTACGGGGTCGAGAAGGTCTAAAATAAAAATATTTTATTGCAATAACAATACTTCCTCCACCTCACGTAGGTATGTAGCGCACTACGGGGTCGAGAAGGTCTAAAATAAAAATATTTTATTGCAATAACAATACTTCCTCCACCTCACGTAGGTATGTAGCGCACTACGGGGTCGAGAAGGTCTAAAATAAAAATATTTTATTGCAATAACAATACTTCCTCCACCTCACGTAGGTATGTAGCGCACTACGGGGTCGAGAAGGTCTAAAATAAAAATATTTTATTGCAATAACAATACTTCCTCCACCTCACGTAGGTATGTAGCGCACTACGGGGTCGAGAAGGTCTAAAATAAAAATATTTTATTGCAATAACAATACTTCCTCCACCTCACGTAGGTATGTAGCGCACTACGGGGTCGAGAAGGTCTAAAATAAAAATATTTTATTGCAATAACAATACTTCCTCCACCTCACGTAGGTATGTAGCGCACTACGGGGTCGAGAAGGTCTAAAATAAAAATATTTTATTGCAATAACAATACTTCCTCCACCTCACGTAGGTATGTAGCGCACTACGGGGTCGAGAAGGTCTAAAATAAAAATATTTTATTGCAATAACAATACTTCCTCCACCTCACGTAGGTATGTAGCGCACTACGGGGTCGAGAAGGTCTAAAATAAAAATATTTTATTGCAATAACAATACTTCCTCCACCTCACGTAGGTATGTAGCGCACTACGGGGTCGAGAAGGTCTAAAATAAAAATATTTTATTGCAATAACAATACTTCCTCCACCTCACGTAGGTATGTAGCGCACTACGGGGTCGAGAAGGTCTAAAATAAAAATATTTTATTGCAATAACAATACTTCCTCCACCTCACGTAGGTATGTAGCGCACTACGGGGTCGAGAAGGTCTAAAATAAAAATATTTTATTGCAATAACAATACTTCCTCCACCTCACGTAGGTATGTAGCGCACTACGGGGTCGAGAAGGTCTAAAATAAAAATATTTTATTGCAATAACAATACTTCCTCCACCTCACGTAGGTATGTAGCGCACTACGGGGTCGAGAAGGTCTAAAATAAAAATATTTTATTGCAATAACAATACTTCCTCCACCTCACGTAGGTATGTAGCGCACTACGGGGTCGAGAAGGTCTAAAATAAAAATATTTTATTGCAATAACAATACTTCCTCCACCTCACGTAGGTATGTAGCGCACTACGGGGTCGAGAAGGTCTAAAATAAAAATATTTTATTGCAATAACAATACTTCCTCCACCTCACGTAGGTATGTAGCGCACTACGGGGTCGAGAAGGTCTAAAATAAAAATATTTTATTGCAATAACAATACTTCCTCCACCTCACGTAGGTATGTAGCGCACTACGGGGTCGAGAAGGTCTAAAATAAAAATATTTTATTGCAATAACAATACTTCCTCCACCTCACGTAGGTATGTAGCGCACTACGGGGTCGAGAAGGTCTAAAATAAAAATATTTTATTGCAATAACAATACTTCCTCCACCTCACGTAGGTATGTAGCGCACTACGGGGTCGAGAAGGTCTAAAATAAAAATATTTTATTGCAATAACAATACTTCCTCCACCTCACGTAGGTATGTAGCGCACTACGGGGTCGAGAAGGTCTAAAATAAAAATATTTTATTGCAATAACAATACTTCCTCCACCTCACGTAGGTATGTAGCGCACTACGGGGTCGAGAAGGTCTAAAATAAAAATATTTTATTGCAATAACAATACTTCCTCCACCTCACGTAGGTATGTAGCGCACTACGGGGTCGAGAAGGTCTAAAATAAAAATATTTTATTGCAATAACAATACTTCCTCCACCTCACGTAGGTATGTAGCGCACTACGGGGTCGAGAAGGTCTAAAATAAAAATATTTTATTGCAATAACAATACTTCCTCCACCTCACGTAGGTATGTAGCGCACTACGGGGTCGAGAAGGTCTAAAATAAAAATATTTTATTGCAATAACAATACTTCCTCCACCTCACGTAGGTATGTAGCGCACTACGGGGTCGAGAAGGTCTAAAATAAAAATATTTTATTGCATAAACAATACTTCCTCCACCTCACGTAGGTATGTAGCGCACTACGGGGTCGAGAAGGTCTAAAATAAAAATATTTTATTGCAATAACAATACTTCCTCCACCTCACGTAGGTATGTAGCGCACTACGGGGTCGAGAAGGTCTAAAATAAAAATATTTTATTGCAATAACAATACTTCCTCCACCTCACGTAGGTATGTAGCGCACTACGGGGTCGAGAAGGTCTAAAATAAAAATATTTTATTGCAATAACAATACTTCCTCCACCTCACGTAGGTATGTAGCGCACTACGGGGTCGAGAAGGTCTAAAATAAAAATATTTTATTGCAATAACAATACTTCCTCCACCTCAAGTAGGTATGTAGCGCACTACGGGGTCGAGAAGGTCTAAAATAAAAATATTTTATTGCAATAACAATACTTCCTCCACCTCACGTAGGTATGTAGCGCACTACGGGGTCGAGAAGGTCTAAAATAAAAATATTTTATTGCAATAACAATACTTCCTCCACCTCACGTAGGTATGTAGCGCACTACGGGGTCGAGAAGGTCTAAAATAAAAATATTTTATTGCAATAACAATACTTCCTCCACCTCACGTAGGTATGTAGCGCACTACGGGGTCGAGAAGGTCTAAAATAAAAATATTTTATTGCAATAACAATACTTCCTCCACCTCACGTAGGTATGTAGCGCACTACGGGGTCGAGAAGGTCTAAAATAAAAATATTTTATTGCAATAACAATACTTCCTCCACCTCACGTAGGTATGTAGCGCACTACGGGGTCGAGAAGGTCTAAAATAAAAATATTTTATTGCAATAACAATACTTCCTCCACCTCACGTAGGTATGTAGCGCACTACGGGGTCGAGAAGGTCTAAAATAAAAATATTTTATTGCAATAACAATACTTCCTCCACCTCACGTAGGTATCTAGCGCACTACGGGGTCGAGAAGGTCTAAAATAAAAAAATCGACCAAAAATAAAAGTTAAAAAAAAGGAAAACCCGACTACGGAAAAGTATGAAAACCTAAGTTTCCCGCCTGAAATCATAGCCTGTTTAGCCGATACGGCTTTTTAAACTTTTATATTTTATTTCCATATTTTTTTATATCCATACGCGGCCGCGTGGCGGTCGTGGCGCTTGATTGTAGCGGCTCAATGCCGTCGCATAATATCGCTTGTGAGACCATTTGCTAAGAAATAAAAATATGTGATACATATATATTTAGAATGTGCTCGTCAAGACCTTTCTTTTAATACCAAACATGATATGAATATCTAAAAAAAATGTTTTTTGGTTGTTTAATTCACCTATAAAATCCGCCATGTTAGGAACAGACGAACATCCATCCATAAATACATACATAGACGGTCAAAAAAATAACCCCCCCCCCCCCCTCCTCCCTGTTTTCGTAGTCTGGTAAAAATACTAATGTTCGTACAAAAAGGAATAAAGTCGTAACAGAAGGTTGCGTAAAACCGTGCAGTCTCGATCCGGGCCCCGCCCCGGGGGCATCGGGCCCGGGCGCGCCCATCGCGCGGCACGCAAGCACTGCCGTACGTACTACCTTTTTAGGATCCCGTAGTACAACAAGGAACCCTAATAGTTACATCATGTCTGTCTGTCCATCTGTCCGGGGCCTAGCTCCTACCTAGACTATTAGTAGTTAAGAGCTGAAATTTGGCAAAGATATTTAAATATAATAATAACGCGGAGATAACTGTAAAAAATTTTGGAAATAAAAACCTACATGTAAAGTGGGGATGTTTTTCTTTTCTCGTCAAGCCCACTCGTGGGGTATCGTTGGTTAGAGCTTAAAAAATAGTAGTTGTACCAGTTTGTTTTTTAAAATAAACATTTATTTTTTGAAAAGACTACTTTGCGCGAGTCCGACTCGCGCTTGGCCGGTTCTCAAGAGCCATTTCTGCCAATTTTTGGTAATTTTTGTACAAATAGAAGAGCAATCTCTACAAAAACATTCTGTAACTAAAAATTAGAAAATAATATGTTTTGTCCTTTTAAGTTATATAATAAGTAGTTAAATTTTGATCTAAGAGTGGTCGCGCAGGCGGACCGCTAAGTTGTGAAATTATTAGTAATTAGCTGTCCCGGCGAACTACGTACCGCCTTACATTACATTACACTGCCCTACCCTACCCTACCCTACACTACACTACACTACACTGCCCTATCCTACCCTACACTACTCTACCCTACACTACACTACCCTACCCTACACTACTCTACCCTACACTACACTACCCTACCCTACACTACTCTACCCTACACTACACTACCCTACACTACCCTACCCTACCCTACCCTACACAACACTACATAAAAATCTTCTCCTGACAATAACGAAGTCAACAAAAAAAGAATTAGCGAAATCGGTCCAGCCGTTCTCGAGTAATGCGCTTACCAACACATTTTGCGATTCATTTTTATATATTAGATTAGTTATAGTCAAGTATAACTGCAGTTGTATTCTGTCTTTATTTTATTTCCTTAGCGGTCCCTCTACGCGACGAGTCGAGTATTAGATCAAAATATAACATTAAACTCAAAGGGCCAAAAAATATTCATTTCTGCTTTTTAGAGGTTTTTTGTTGGGGTTTTTTTAAATTTCTAATTTAAGTTTTATTTCATACTTTTCAAACTTTACGTATCACAAACACGATACCTCTGCTGTAAGTTGGTAAGGAGTTGGGTATCCTGCAGATTCCAGGAGATGTTGCAGCATCAGGTCAAGGTTACCATGGTTTTGCAATGTTGTTACAGTTTTAGCACCAAATTTCAAGTCGATCAGACCGGTATAAGTTGCCCACATCACCATCACCTCATCACCTAGATAAGAGCTGATGATTGTCAAACGGCTGAACAGATCTTCATAAATCATAGCTAAGAATCACCTCGATCACGTCAGCTTTTAAAAAAAGAAAATCAGCATCTAAATCGGTCCATTCGTTTAAGAACTACGATGCCACAGACAGACACACAGATACACACGGTAAACTTACAACACCCCTCATTTTGCGTCGGGGGTTAAAGACGTGCCAAGTCTTAATTTAGAAATTTTTAAAAGTTTGTATTTAAATAGATTTTAAGATTGGTTTTAACTATAAATGTAACTTTAATATTTGCGTGCTATTTATATTGAGCTAAACATAATTGCAATTTAATAACATTATAAATCCTTGTAATAAATAGCAAATACATGATTATGAATATTATGAATTTCCACTACTTACTATAATCTACTAAAAAACAATCACCAAAAATATTATGTTGAAACTTTCATGCTTTAATAAGAAAGCGATGCGCGTCACTGCTGGGCCGCGTCCGTGCCAGCTCCAACAGAATCCTGAGCGTATTCGTAGACCGGTGGGACTCTCCAATGCTGGGTCGCTGGGTCGCTGGGTCCGGACTCCGGATGCATGGATCCAGCAGATTGTTGTATTAAAGTCTTTGTTTTTATACGTTTTGCTTTTGTATTTTACTAACTCTAGAATTAAGATCTATGTTACTAACAAAACTATGGACAAAGTTGTCTGTAATAAATGTCTAATAATAAAAGTAATAATAAAACGTGTCAAGTTTCGATTACGATTACACGGGCTTATAAAGTTGTAAGATCTAAGACAAAGCCAAGTCTAAGTTGTAAGACTGGTAAAACTAGGTGGATGTGTGAGACAGTGTCCACGTAGATAAGCGTTACAAAATAAAATCATCACGTGTTATCTGCCCAGACTTACTTACTCTTCTTACAAAATTCTTACAAAATTTGACGGCCCAGTTACAGGTTTTCTTTTAGTAACTTAGACTTGGCTTTTCATTTGATCTTACAACTTTTTAAGGCCACGTAAAGTGAATCAAAACTTGGCACGTTTTTGCAGAATGTTTTGTTGGGATTATGTTTTAATAAGAGTCGTGGTTCGAATGCTGCCACGTACCGATGTTTTTTCGAATTTCGATTTCATATGTACGTTTATCCGACGCTCTTACGGTGAAGGAAAACATCGTGAGGAAACCTGCACACGCCTGCGAAGGTTGTTTGTGAAGTCGACCATCCCGCACTAGACCTGCGTGTTCGACTAAGGCCCGATTGCTCTAACTCAGGGTAGGCTCAAGCCCCACGGTGGGGACATATATGAGCTGTTATGATGATGTTTTAATGGTAGTAGTAATCTGCCATAGTAGTAAGATCCCCCAAAAAAATGTAATGTTCAATCACAAAAAGTTTCGATTCGATGTTCATAATTATTTATTTGGAAATGGTATATTTTTAAAGTTGGTAAATTATGTTTAGCTGAATAAAATGGCGTGCAAATATTAAAATTATGCATTTATAATCAAAACGAATTTAAATGTTTTTTTTTATTTATTTTTTATTCACAATTGGTAAGCCCTTGGCATCATCTCACCTGATTTAAATTTTAACTTCTTATAATTTTGTAGATTTTAAAATAAAATTGCTTTAAACTTAAAACCCTTGCAGGTACGTGTAGTGCAGCGTAGTGCAGTGAACTCGGGCAAAGGTCGGAGTTAAGGTTAAAGTTGAACTGATGTCGCATGATGGCTGAGGCTCGGTCGGTGCAGCGGTCCTCCCTGTTTTCGTAGTCTGGTAAAAATACTAATGTTCGTACAAAAAGGAATAAAGTCGTAACAGAAGGTTGCGTAAAACCGTGCAGTCTCGATCCGGGCCCCGCCCCGGGGGCATCGGGCCCGGGCGCGCCCATCGCGCGGCACGCAAGCACTGCCGTACGTACTACCTTTTTAGGATCCCGTAGTACAACAAGGAACCCTAATAGTTACATCATGTCTGTCTGTCCATCTGTCCGGGGCCTAGCTCCTACCTAGACTATTAGTAGTTAAGAGCTGAAATTTGGCAAAGATATTTAAATATAATAATAACGCGGAGATAACTGTAAAAAATTTTGGAAATAAAAACCTACATGTAAAGTGGGGATGTTTTTCTTTTCTCGTCAAGCCCACTCGTGGGGTATCGTTGGTTAGAGCTTAAAAAATAGTAGTTGTACCAGTTTGTTTTTTAAAATAAACATTTATTTTTTGAAAAGACTACTTTGCGCGAGTCCGACTCGCGCTTGGCCGGTTCTCAAGAGCCATTTCTGCCAATTTTTGGTAATTTTTGTACAAATAGAAGAGCAATCTCTACAAAAACATTCTGTAACTAAAAATTAGAAAATAATATGTTTTGTCCTTTTAAGTTATATAATAAGTAGTTAAATTTTGATCTAAGAGTGGTCGCGCAGGCGGACCGCTAAGTTGTGAAATTATTAGTAATTAGCTGTCCCGGCGAACTACGTACCGCCTTACATTACATTACACTGCCCTACCCTACCCTACCCTACACTACACTACACTACACTGCCCTATCCTACCCTACACTACTCTACCCTACACTACACTACCCTACCCTACACTACTCTACCCTACACTACACTACCCTACCCTACACTACTCTACCCTACACTACACTACCCTACACTACCCTACCCTACCCTACCCTACACAACACTACATAAAAATCTTCTCCTGACAATAACGAAGTCAACAAAAAAAGAATTAGCGAAATCGGTCCAGCCGTTCTCGAGTAATGCGCTTACCAACACATTTTGCGATTCATTTTTATATATTAGATTAGTTATAGTCAAGTATAACTGCAGTTGTATTCTGTCTTTATTTTATTTCCTTAGCGGTCCCTCTACGCGACGAGTCGAGTATTAGATCAAAATATAACATTAAACTCAAAGGGCCAAAAAATATTCATTTCTGCTTTTTAGAGGTTTTTTGTTGGGGTTTTTTTAAATTTCTAATTTAAGTTTTATTTCATACTTTTCAAACTTTACGTATCACAAACACGATACCTCTGCTGTAAGTTGGTAAGGAGTTGGGTATCCTGCAGATTCCAGGAGATGTTGCAGCATCAGGTCAAGGTTACCATGGTTTTGCAATGTTGTTACAGTTTTAGCACCAAATTTCAAGTCGATCAGACCGGTATAAGTTGCCCACATCACCATCACCTCATCACCTAGATAAGAGCTGATGATTGTCAAACGGCTGAACAGATCTTCATAAATCATAGCTAAGAATCACCTCGATCACGTCAGCTTTTAAAAAAAGAAAATCAGCATCTAAATCGGTCCATTCGTTTAAGAACTACGATGCCACAGACAGACACACAGATACACACGGTAAACTTACAACACCCCTCATTTTGCGTCGGGGGTTAAAGACGTGCCAAGTCTTAATTTAGAAATTTTTAAAAGTTTGTATTTAAATAGATTTTAAGATTGGTTTTAACTATAAATGTAACTTTAATATTTGCGTGCTATTTATATTGAGCTAAACATAATTGCAATTTAATAACATTATAAATCCTTGTAATAAATAGCAAATACATGATTATGAATATTATGAATTTCCACTACTTACTATAATCTACTAAAAAACAATCACCAAAAATATTATGTTGAAACTTTCATGCTTTAATAAGAAAGCGATGCGCGTCACTGCTGGGCCGCGTCCGTGCCAGCTCCAACAGAATCCTGAGCGTATTCGTAGACCGGTGGGACTCTCCAATGCTGGGTCGCTGGGTCGCTGGGTCCGGACTCCGGATGCATGGATCCAGCAGATTGTTGTATTAAAGTCTTTGTTTTTATACGTTTTGCTTTTGTATTTTACTAACTCTAGAATTAAGATCTATGTTACTAACAAAACTATGGACAAAGTTGTCTGTAATAAATGTCTAATAATAAAAGTAATAATAAAACGTGTCAAGTTTCGATTACGATTACACGGGCTTATAAAGTTGTAAGATCTAAGACAAAGCCAAGTCTAAGTTGTAAGACTGGTAAAACTAGGTGGATGTGTGAGACAGTGTCCACGTAGATAAGCGTTACAAAATAAAATCATCACGTGTTATCTGCCCAGACTTACTTACTCTTCTTACAAAATTCTTACAAAATTTGACGGCCCAGTTACAGGTTTTCTTTTAGTAACTTAGACTTGGCTTTTCATTTGATCTTACAACTTTTTAAGGCCACGTAAAGTGAATCAAAACTTGGCACGTTTTTGCAGAATGTTTTGTTGGGATTATGTTTTAATAAGAGTCGTGGTTCGAATGCTGCCACGTACCGATGTTTTTTCGAATTTCGATTTCATATGTACGTTTATCCGACGCTCTTACGGTGAAGGAAAACATCGTGAGGAAACCTGCACACGCCTGCGAAGGTTGTTTGTGAAGTCGACCATCCCGCACTAGACCTGCGTGTTCGACTAAGGCCCGATTGCTCTAACTCAGGGTAGGCTCAAGCCCCACGGTGGGGACATATATGAGCTGTTATGATGATGTTTTAATGGTAGTAGTAATCTGCCATAGTAGTAAGATCCCCCAAAAAAATGTAATGTTCAATCACAAAAAGTTTCGATTCGATGTTCATAATTATTTATTTGGAAATGGTATATTTTTAAAGTTGGTAAATTATGTTTAGCTGAATAAAATGGCGTGCAAATATTAAAATTATGCATTTATAATCAAAACGAATTTAAATGTTTTTTTTTATTTATTTTTTATTCACAATTGGTAAGCCCTTGGCATCATCTCACCTGATTTAAATTTTAACTTCTTATAATTTTGTAGATTTTAAAATAAAATTGCTTTAAACTTAAAACCCTTGCAGGTACGTGTAGTGCAGCGTAGTGCAGTGAACTCGGGCAAAGGTCGGAGTTAAGGTTAAAGTTGAACTGATGTCGCATGATGGCTGAGGCTCGGTCGGTGCAGCGGAGCTGGGCGGGCGGTGCAGGGTGCACGGTGCAGGGCGCAGGGCGCAGGGCGTAGGGCGCGGACACCTGGGGCGCCGGCAGGCAGGGCGCGCGGGGCGCGTCGCTGCAGATTCACTTTCGTCGGAGCGCGGCCGCCCGCTACGCCAGTGAGAGAAAGTTGGTCGCGGCGAGCGAACGAGTCGCGAGCACCCGCCACCGCCGCGCGCGCTACGAACGCGCTCGACACCGTCGACACCCGCCCAAGGACTTCACGTGCTCGCTCGCTACACCATTCATATGTTACTGTGAAAATGATTGTTATTTAAAATATTTCCGCGCCTCAGTGCAAGGTACAGCGATGTGTCAAAACTTTAAATAATATTTTTCAGACGTTATGCGTGAGTTTTAATGAATTTATGAAATAGTAACTAGAGTATCCTACCTAAATAGCAAGGACTACTAAATAAAAAAATTAAGACTATAAAATTTTCCGGAATTCAAGACTGTGCTGTGCAGTATTTTTTGGGGACATGCAGTGCTACCCGAAATTATCGCCGAAGTGCGAGCCCGCGGACGACGCGCACGCGGTGGAGCCGGCGATGCTGCGGGGCGCGCGGCTGGAGCTCCCGGCGCCGCCCGGCAAGGAGTTCCGCTCGCCGCTGGCGCCGGCCCGGGAGTTCCGGCTGCCGGGCCCGGCGCCCGCGCACTCCGTCATCCAGTGCATGCGCCCGCCGCCGCCGCCACCACCGCCTCTGCCGCTCCCGCGGATGCACAAGCCGCCGACCTTCGAGGAACCCTCGAGCTCCATTCCAGACTTAGGTAAGTATTTACCCACCTAATAACAAATTATCCGAATGTCGCAATAACCTAACCGGAAAATGGAATGTTCAAAAGAAAACATAACAACAATATGCATCTTCCCCAGTCACCTCTTATATTAAGTAACTACGTAGCGGCCCGCAGGTGAAGAGGTAAACGTACACAGTTCAAAAAGACGTTAAGTACTGACCTACACATTTAATTTAATATTCATTTAGTACGAGTTACGTGAGTACATTCTTTCCTCTAGGATCGTTGACGTAGAATTGCGAATACGATTTAGCATACAAACGCTACCCTCACCCAAGCAAACAACGTCAAGTTACAAAACAAAATCTGACTTTTTTATGAAAAGTCATGGCATCCGTGTTTAAGGGCCGCAAAGGAATCATTTCAATAGAATTGTACCCCAGAGTAACACCGTCCGCGCCCCCGGGTGTTGTAAGGTGTTGTAAGGTGTTGTAAGACCTTTCAACACTGAGAAGGCAATTCAGAACGAGAAGAGAAGAAGGAAGTCGGCCTTCTGCACGACAATTCCACAACTTTTGGAACTTTTGGAGTCGTTCGAATGGGATTGTTTCAACCGCCCCGCGCAATCCCCTGCCTGGAGCCTTCAGATTATCATCTGTTCACCTCCCCCAAGATGCACACGAGTGGGAGAATACTTCAACTGACATGGAAGTGAGAGAAGAGGTGAACGAGGGAGGTGGCGGCATAGTTCTCGACCCGAGGTATTAAATATGGATCCCTTGTCTCGGTACGTGCACCGAGCGGGATGCGGGATGGCGACTACGTGGGGAAGTAGTTCACGTTATGTACAACTGATTTCACCAAGCAAAATATTTTTTTAATATTTTTTTTAACTTGCAAAAATCTAGCACACTTACTTTATCGACGTGCCTCGTAATATGGTAAATATCTTATTTGAAATTGCTATCAAACAGATTTTCTATTCAAATTCAACTACACATCGCAACAGCCATAACAGTCATAGCAATTGTGCAAATGTGTGAATCGTATGATTCGTGATAATCACGCGGCTCACAATGTAGACTAGGAGGTCACGACAGATCTGGTAACGATAACGGAAATGGATAAACTTAGGTGCAGAGGATAAATGGCAGCCCTCTGATGGTAAATATGTCGGTCTGCCTGCGCAAAGTGGTTGCGTTATGTACTTATAGCGCCTGAAAAACTAGTTATCGTGACCAAGAAAATGATAAGGGAAATGGCTGAGTAAGATATAAAATGAATTAAAATATAAAATGCCCCCCCTCCATTTAAATCGTTTGCGTGTGGTCCCATTTCGCTATTTTCCGAGATAGGAATTCCAGGCAACTTTGGGACTTCGGCAGGGGGATGGGGTTCTGGTCCAGAACTCTTGCTATTCCAGCTACCAACGGGCGTTGCTCCGTAACGCAACCACTTTGCGCAGGCAGACCGACATATTTAGCATCAGAGGGCTGCCATTTATCCTCTGCACCTAAGTTTATCCATTTCCGTTATCGTTACCAGATTTGTCATGACCTCCTAGTATAATACATCTAAGTTCCAATAGGTACATAATCCACTTATTTATAAACTTTTGGTATTGCAAAAAGTGTTATTGTAACAGTGTAAAGGAAATGTATGACATGGTAGCTATCCCTGCCACCCAGGTCACCCAGGTCACCCAGGTCACCCAGGTACCCAGGTCACCCAGGTATCAGCATTTAGCTTTACCTTGGCAATGGATTTACCTGCACATTTCCTGCTTCGGAAAATTGTAACGCCGCGTTTACTGCTGTACAGCGAGCGGTTTCCGGGTGGCGGCAGCCGAGCCGGTGAAGGCCGAGTTTGTCAAACGGCATAATTACGTCGCTCATGTAAACACGGACACCAGTGCACGTGAATAAATGCAGTTAATATGTGATTGTTTGTGTGTGTGTGTGTGTGTGTGTGTGTGTGTGTGTGTGCCAATAGTGACCTAGTAAGGTTTTGGAACACATGGCCCATTCGCACCCTACCTTGACGGAAATGAGAACTCTATCATCGTATCATAGTTACGTCTAGGGACACGTCACAAAAAATATCAAAAAGGATATTTTTTTTTATTTTAATAAAATACACTCACTCACTTACGAGTATACTATCAGGTGAAATGATGCCAAGGCACAGTATATATATATATATATATATAATATTTATATATATAAAATTCTCATGTCACAGTGTTAGTAGCCATACTCCTCGGAAACGGGTGTACCGATTTCCATAAAATTTTCTGTGTATATTCGGTAGGTCTGAGAATAGGTCGTAATCTATTTTTCATTCATTTTCATGGGATTTGCGCGGGCAAAACCGCGGGAAACAGCTAGTAATATATGTATATATATATAAGTACTAAGTCAAGAGCTTACCAATTTTGAATAATAATTAAAAAAAAAACTAATTTTAATGAAACAAAGTAGACCATATGAAGTTATTTGTAGATTTCAGTGAAATACACAAGTGTATAATAAGGTTCAAAATTGTCTGTACGAGTAGTATGAACGCACGATCGTATTATTCAGGTTCGAAAGGTCTCTAGGTACTTAGTAGTTAGAAAAGATATGTCAACTTAACATGTAAGTACCTACCTATTTGTTATGTAACCTTGAATTAAACTTTATTTAAATCAATGTTATGTATAGGTACATCTACATGCTTACTGCTTACCTACAACACCTAAGCACACATAGGTAGATACTTATTTAAAAATAATCCAGCTAACATTTTCGCAAATGGAAGATTAGATAAGTATCGCAAGGTCAGAGCGAAGCGATGTGCGGCGACGAGTTGACGACGCGTCACTCGGTGTCATTAAGGTCACTGTGACATTGAACCGATAGCGGTGACAAAATAATAGCCGTATCTTATCTGACAATGTCAGCGGTTCGGGCGCAGGTGTGAGAGACGCACGAGGGCAGGCGCCCTGAGCGGTGTGCAGGCCGCGGGCAGCTCGGCCCCAGCCTCCCGTCGACCACCGGCCAGCCTCTACTCACTCACTAATTCGCTTATTAACACGAATTCTCAAATACTGCTTGACCTATAAAGCTGAAATTTGACAGGTAAGTAGTTCATAGGCAACAAAAAAAAAATAGGTGCAAATTACACTCTTTCTGATAGTCATAAAATACAAATAACATAATGTTATTTGTGAAAAATTAAGAACTAAACAATCATTAGTTAATAACGTCAAAATTAAATCCTTGAAATAAACTAGATTATGTCATTAGAACATGAAAACAATATGACACGAAAAGTTATACATTAAAATTATTGAAATATATGTTTTTCAAAATCTTACTCAAACCTGGTAGCACAGATACAGGCCTGTAACTACTGGGCTCTTTCTTTTCTTCTTTCTAGTGGAACCACTTTACTAGATGTCATGAGATCCGGAAACACTCCAGTGTCAATACTAATGTTGAACAGATCGGCCAAGTAAGGGGCTAAGTTTCAATTACGGACTTTATTAAATTAACAGACATGCCCCTAAGATCCTCAGTATTCTTTAGTTTCAACAACATAAAAGCTTTTACAGTTGTGTGTGAGTTAATTTTTTGAAATGTAAAGTCTTCTTGGCACTTTGCTGCATTTTCTCAAAGTAATTGATTTGCGAGAATAGGCGACGAGTCGAGGCTCCCGGTTGTTAGGTCGGAGCATATATGGTTATATACGTGCATGTGTGGTTATATTAGAAACATTTAGGCATATCTATACTAGTACGTAACATAATCTGCGTACAACTTGTTATCACCGCGACCTTCCCGAGAGCAAATTACTTCCTGCTGATTGTATGTTTAGATATGTATCTACCGCGCACGGCTATTCTATTAGTTGGTGACGTACTGTCTGATAGTGAGCAAAGTAAATAGTATTCGCTAATTCCTAATGTGCGCGGTGTCTATACTATCTAGAGATGGGTATGTCCGGTCGGCCTAACCTCTCTCTCCCATCCCCGCCCCCCCAGACACATATTTTGCGCGGAACTGATTGATGTAACTCTGACAGCACCGATCCTTGCGCGTGAGTGGGCAAAAGCGAGGAATGATATTTTATAAGCGCAGTGGAGCCGTGGTACAGTCGGAACGGAATCCGCAAACTAATGAAAACTGGAACCGAAGCGCGACTCGCGAATTCTAGTTTGTTTCCATCCGCCCGCTGACTCGGAACGATACAATTCAAGTTTGTTTCCATCCGTCCGCTGACTCGGACCCATACAATTCAAGTTTGTTTCCATCCGCCCGCTGACTCGGACCCATACAATTCAAGTTTGTTTCCATCCGCCCGCTGACTCGGACCCATACAATTCAAGTTTGTTTCCATCCGCCCGCTGACTCGGACCCATACAATTCCAGCGGAACCGTTAGCTCGAATCTGGAGCTGGATATAAATCCGGACCCGACTTTTTAAAAGCTCGGACTTACGTATCATGTATGTGCGCGGTGCGCGGTGCGCGGCGCGGATACCTGCTCCTGCTAGATAAGGATGACAACTCTTGCTAATTATACTCAAGGTCATCTTGATATGCCTACTTACGATTGTTTTTATCACTTTTCTTTATATTAATCGACCTTCCTTCGTAAAAGTTTTAGGAACCATTTTTTGTATATAATTCTTTTTGTTCTATGGCATACAAAAATAAATTGTTTCTTTAAATAAAATAAAAAAACTTTTGTCAGAAAAATACAAGTTATTGAAACAAAATCGATTTGGTTAAACGAAAGATACGAAAAAGAACATGTAAAGTAATTCCTTGCAAACATTTCTGTTCACAACACAACCTATGACAATGAATTTATTTACGTAGATCTAAGTGCCTACGCGTAATTTCCACTTTTTAAACCCGGAAAAGAATATAGTACTCATCTATTTATGAAAGATAACAGCAGAGTTTAAATTACAAGTATATACAAGAACACATAGCTGAGCAAAGCAGTTAATTATTATTACAAACTAGTAGGGATGCCTCGATACGCCTTTTTGCCGATACGATACCGATACCGATACTCTTATAAAAATATCGGCGATACTGATACCGATACCGATACGCTTATTGAATTCAAAAAGGAAGGTAGAATAAATAAAACACAATGAATTAATAGTTTTAGTATTCAAAATTAACATTTGTAATATTTTTATTTAAAAAACAAAGCATTCTTAAGTTTTGCGGGCAAAGGGGATTTCGCAAGTCTGTTTGAATAAGACCTGCGGTGGAAAATAGTCTCTCAGATGCGACAGATGCCTCGTTTGCAACGAAATAGATGGGACAAAACGCGCGTTTACATTACATTTTTAAAGCGCGAAATTTGAAAAGTATCGTTGAATCTGCCATAAAAATATCGCCGATACCGATATATCGGCAAACCCGAAGTATCGCCAATATATCGGTATCGGTATCGGTATCGGATGCATCCCTACAAACTAGTGACACCCTGGACACTTCATACAACGGGTCAGAAATGACATTTCAACAAAGGAATGACGGAACAAACAAAATGGCGGCGAAATCCTATACGTTTGACAACCAAACTGTAACCAATCTGTATCAATCCGGGTGACGAGGGGGTGAGGTCGCAATCTAGAGAGCGGCAGGGAGTTTCCATACTGTATGTTAGTACTAATATATATATATATATATATATATATATATATATATATATATATATATATATATATATATACTTTGCTAGTGAGTAGTGACTAGCATCTAGTGAGCACACAGCGCGGCGCAGTGCGCACAGCGGCGGCACAGGGAAGTGAGGCGCAAGTCGCAACCTTGGCGGAGGTCGCGGCGGCGGCGGCGCGTCACTCGCAACTCGCAACACTTATTATTACACCTACCACAAACAAGGGCCGCGTAAATTCAGATAACTGCTTGTGCCATAAAGGGCTTTAGCTGTTGATGTACATAGAAACGAGTGAACTGAAAGGTCTATTCATGCCGCCGCCCCCGCGTGCCACCCGGCTGGGGGGAGGCCGGGGGAGGGGAGGGGGGCCGCTCAGCCCTCGCGCCTCCACCCTGAACTCTGTGACCGAGCGGAGGTCACGGCCACACGTATTTATTTATCAACTAAGGTCTTATATTGTATTTCGTTACATACGAGTAGACTGAAACCCACCAATACAGCGGTGACGTTTTATTCGCCAAATAGCGGCGAACCAATATTTAGAGCTTACCAATTGTGAATAAAAAAGATGGCAGATTCTACTCATGAAACCAAACAAGTGTCCCAGCAGAACCCGTACCCGTACTCCTGCGCATTAAGAGGTAACCTGTACGGCGGTACGGCGGTACGGCGGTACGGCGGTACCGCGGACGCAGTACAGTACAGTACAGGTGCCGTAACAAAACTGGTGTAGGTCCCAATATTGAGGCTTTTACTCCTTACATTCTACAGAAAAACCTTTGTTCTATGACTGCTGTTATCGCAAAAAAAAATAACGCTTCATACAAATCGATCAGCTTTTGTGCATTTTTGTATGGAGGGTTCCATTTTTGTATGGAGGGTTCCATTTTTGATGTGTAATATCTTTCCTCTCGCTTACCTGCAATCTGTGGGAGAGATTTCGAGAAAAGGAACGGAAATGTGTAATAGTAAATGCGTTTTTTCAGTCACGAAGAATAAAGAAACATGGCCTTGCCGCCTAAACATGGCCATGTCTTCTTAATTTTTTCAGTCACGAAGGCTAAAGAAACATGGCCATGCCGCCCTATTTTTTCAGTCACGAAGGCTAAGGAAACACTGCCATGCCGCCTAATGCGAGGCCGGAGGCTGAAAGGCCGGTAGGTTTTTTATATGTCAGGTGTTACATTATCATATGAGACTACTGTAAGGCTCGTTTGCTCACAGATTTTATTGTAGGAAATGTAGAAGAGGAATATAAGACTTGAATAAGTATAAAGGAATTAGAAAAGGATTTCACTCGTTAAATTATCATCACAAAAACATAATTATAACTTACCCGAAATGGATCTTAAGAAAGTATCAGTTTCGAAGATTTAGTTTATTAGTAAAATTAAATTAAATGGTAGTGAAAATATTGAAGGACATAAAAGAATTTTTATTTTGAAGCACATTGTGTCACCCTGTGTTTCAAATTGTGACCCATGGATTGTTATGCGCCAGCGCATGAGAGATCGATGAAATAGATCAAAAGGAAGAAGAAAAAATACCAGCAACGCGTTACCGCGTTACCGCGTTATGCCAGTAATGGACAATGTAATCCCAATTAAAGCCACGTATTATTACTTTTCCGTACCACCGCACCTTTCCACAGAACTACATAGTATAATGACAATGATAACTATTAATTACCTATTAATACATACAGCCCGCTGACGGACGGCGGGCGGCGGGCGGCCAGGCAGCGGAGGCCTAGCAACAGGGTCCCGTTGGCCGCCCGTTGAATGTACGGAACCTTATAAACATAATTTCTAAGAACAAACGACGGAGCAAACAAAATGACGGCGAAACGAAATCCCATACGTTCGAGAACCAAACTGTAACCAGTCTATATCAATATGGGTGACGAGGGGGTGAGGTTGCAATCTAGAGAGCGGCAGGGAGTGTCCATACTGTATGTTAATATCTACTAATATATATACTTTGGTTGTGTGGAGAGGTGTGGCATACGGCACCCTCGGAGCGCAAGTCCGACTCCACTTGGACGGGTTTTGATGTCCTACCCACAATATATCGGTTAGTCTCATACATAACCATGCATGGCACTCGTACATTGAACATTTTGATGTCCTACCCACAATATATCGGTTAGTCTCATACATAACCATGCAGACACTCGTACATTGAACATTTTGATGTCCTACCCACAATATATCGGTTAGTCTCATACATAACCATGCATGACACTCGTACATTGAACATTTTGATGTCCTACCCACAATATATCGGTTAGTCTCATACATAACCATGCATGGCACTCGTACATTGAACATTTTGATGTCCTACCCACAATATATCGGTTAGTCTCATACATAACCATGCATGGCACTCGTACATTGAACATTTTGATGTCCTACCCACAATATATCGGTTAGTCTCATACATAACCATGCATGGCACTCGTACATTGAACATTTTGATGTCCTACCCACAATATATCAGTTAGTCTCATACATAACCATGCATGACACTCGTACATTGAACATTTTGATGTCCTACCCACAATATATCGGTTAGTCTCATACATAACCATGCATGACACTCGTACATTGAACATTTTGATGTCCTACCCACAATATATCGGTTAGTCTCATACATAACCATGCATGGCACTCGTACATTGAACATTTTGATGTCCTACCCACAATATATCGGTTAGTCTCATACATAACCATGCATGGCACTCGTACATTGAACATTTTGATGTCCTACCCACAATATATCGGTTAGTCTCATACATAACCATGCATGGCACTCGTACATTGAACATTTTGATGTCCTACCCACAATATATCGGTTAGTCTCATACATAACCATGCATGACACTCGTACATTGAACATTTTGATGTCCTACCCACAATATATCGGTTAGTCTCATACATAACCATGCATGACACTCGTACATTGAACATTTTGATGTCCTACCCACAATATATCGGTTAGTCTCATACATAACCATGCATGGCACTCGTACATTGAACATTTTGATGTCCTACCCACAATATATCGGTTAGTCTCATACATAACCATGCATGACACTCGTACATTGAACATTTTGATGTCCTACCCACAATATATCGGTTAGTCTCATACATAACCATGCATGACACTCGTACATTGAACATTTTGATGTCCTACCCACAATATATCGGTTAGTCTCATACATAACCATGCATGGCACTCGTACATTGAACATTTTGATGTCCTACCCACAATATATCGGTTAGTCTCATACATAACCATGCATGGCACTCGTACATTGAACATTTTGATGTCCTACCCACAATATATCGGTTAGTCTCATACATAACCATGCATGACACTCGTACATTGAACATTTTGATGTCCTACCCACAATATATCGGTTAGTCTCATACATAACCATGCATGACACTCGTACATTGAACATCTTAAACTATACTAACAGGTATTCAAGGACTAACCGTCACAATACATCGGACCTGCAACTAGGACACTCCGCGTGCTTTGGATAGTTAGTATTTTTGGCTACGGAAATTATTATAGAGACGATATACTTACTATACTAGAACAGGTGGCCGCAGGTAAAGTTCTCGAGTGGCGACCACGCACCGGAAAGCGTAGCGTAGGCAGGCCTCCTACTCGGTGGACCGATGATCTGGTGAAGGTCGCGGAAAGCCGCTGAATGCGGGCAGCGCAGAACCGGTCGTCGTGGAAATCTTTGGGTCAGGCCTTTGTCCAGCAGTGGACGTCTTTCGGCTGATATGATGGTGATGATGATACACTTAATAATAGTATTTTTGTAATACAAAGTAAGTCCTTTGCAGTAAACAAACTTGTTCGTCCAGGCTGGGAATCAAATCCACGACCCTGTGTTCAGGAACGCTAGCTACTATGCCACCAAATCATAATTTTTTAATAAATATATAATGATGGGTGGGAATCGAATCCATGATCCTAGGCCTAGTAGTTACAAAGTAACTAGTATCTCATCTGTGCTAGTAGCCAGAAACGATACGAACTACGCGACCGAGTCAGTTAGTTTAAATGAATATTTTAACCGCCTCCGTACAGCGTCGGTGGCTACCGGTAACGACTCGGTCCATCTAACCAGAGGTACCGGGTTCAAATCTGGACGGCCAATGTACCAATGAGTTTTTCAAAAACTTACGTACATATACTTACCGATTGCTTTAACGGTGAAGGAAAACATCGTGAGGAAACCTGCACACGCCTGCAGAGAAACTCGAAGGTTGTGTGTGAAGTCGACCAACCCGCACTGGGCCCGCGTGGTCGAATAAGGCCTAATCGCCCTGATTCAGGGTAGGCTCGAGCCCCTCGGTGGGGATGTATATGAGCTGATATAATAATAAAAACCGCCTCCGTAGCTCAGAGGCAAAGTTCACTGGCTTTACACAGGAGGTCGCGGGTTCGATTCCCGGCGGGGTCAATTGTAAGACTCGGTTTGGTTGATGGTAGGGCATTTTCTAAGCCCGCCTGGCTTGCTTCCACCATCTTATCTAAGTTTTGCCGCCAAATATTAATGCTGATATCATTGGTGTGTTCCGGAATGAAAATAAGATAGCCAGTTCCCCATTGCGTTGGGGAATCTTGGTGAGCCCGCTTCCATCTTCGGCTACATCGTCACTTACCACCAGGTGAGATGTTGTCAAAGGTTTACCAATTGTGAATTAAAAAAAAATATATTAATCGAGTCCACGACGAATGAACGATGACCACTACGCCACCCAGTTAGTCAGTTTTAATATATTATGATGGGTGGGAATCGAATCTAGGACCCGCGGCCCGTCAGCCAGGAACGATAACCACTACGCCACCAAATCAGTCAGTTTTAAATGAATTGTACTCTAAAACATAGTGGTTCTAGGAATGTGCTTTAAATAAACCATGGTGAGGGTCGCGGGAAGCCGCCGGGTGAGGGCAGCGTAGGAGCGGTGGTTGTGGAAATCCTTGGGGGAGGTCATTGTCCAGCAGTGGACGTCTTTACGCTGATATGATGAAATAAATCGACCTCACCATATATTTCACTATACATATATTTATTTATAGTTTTCTGAATATTTTTCACCAGTAGGTATAGTTATGCAAGCTGCAGGTCGCAGCGCCGGCGTCGTCTCGTGCTGAAGGTCGTAAGATAAGAACTCACCAATGCAATGTTACGACCGCTGCACTCACTCACTCGATGCAATCAAAGTACAGAGCATAACGTACCTACCTACCTATTTATTTACTTTCATCCATAACAGTTTTTAAAAACATTTATATTGCGTTGGGGACGTGCGAGTAGCAGCTGCGTCATCTCGCTGATACATTTGACATTGTCTGGCATATATCTGTATACCTATAATGTCAGTTTTTTAATTACAATTTCTTCAAAAACTGTCTTCTATAATGAATGATTTCCCCAAAATCATACTGTCAGAAGTGTCGTGAATCATTCTTTACACATTCACGTACTCGTAATTCCATCAGCATGCATTGTAAGCGGCTAGCGGCTAGCGGCCAGCCAGCCGCCGCCGCCGGCGGGCTCGCAGGCTGCAGCGGCCAGCGGCTGGCGCCCCTGACCCTCGCGCGTTGCCATGGTCACGGGCGATCGATGCCACCCCACTGCAGTCCGCACCCGGAACACCAGCGAGCGGCCCCGGCTCCGGGTCCCGAGTGCAGGGATTGTACTCCCACTCCCGGGCGAAGCAACTGTGGCTCTCGTTTACCTCCTTTATTTTGTATTGGGAATTTTCAACCGACTTCCAAAAAAAAAACCGGCCAAGTGCGAGTCAAACTCGCGCTCTAAGGGTTCCGCACCGAAAACTAGTTTGCATCCACAACACCATCTATAGATCTATTATTTTAACATTTTTGATTAATAAATAAATTTGAATTTGAATCTATAGGTAAAAGGGAAGTACGTAAATTAACTATGTGGAAGATACTACCAGATCCAACTAGGTGTCGATGTCGCTACTTTCTAAACAATCAAACTTTGGAAATTTCGTTTTTCCTGTAAGAACGGAAGGACTTTACATTTTGTCATAGATTTTCCTGTAATCTACGCGTTTAACCTCATATACTGTGATTATTCCAAAAAAAGTGGTCAATTTTCACCCATTTTCTTAAATAACTTTAAAAAATATTTATCTTAAAATTATTAAAAAAATATATTTGAGATTTTTTACAACAAACCCTTTTATTTAATATATCACACGATATAGTTTGCAAAACTTTTTTTATATTTTCTAATTTACCCCCCAAAAGTTGAAAATTAATTTATTTACGTTACATGGTCGTCTTTAGGTCACCAACTTACATATGTGTACCAAATTTCAACTCAATCGGTCCAGTAGTTTCTGAGCAAATCGGACAGTTACATGAGTGATAATGGTTCCTTTTTTCTTTTGAGTGACGGAACTCTAAAAAGGGGGAGGTTCTCAATTCGACTGTATGTTTGTGTGTGTGTGTGTGTGTGTCTGTGTGTGTGTGTGTGCGTTACGCGATATCTTTGCAGATTGTGATCCGATTTTTATATTTTTTTAATTCTTTACCCTATGCTCCTGAGTTGGTTCCATATAAAATCGATGTAGTACTGTTTAAGAAAATAAACTAAAACCAAAAATAATAATACAAAATTGTACTGAGTGGTTGCGATGGAAATCGTTTTCTAGGGTTCCGAACCTCAAAAGGTAAAAACGAAACCCTTATAGGATCATTCGAGTGTCTGTCTGTCCGTCCGTCAGTCACAGGCAATTTGTTCGGAAACTACTGGACCGATTGAATTGAAATTTGGTTCACATATGTAAGTTGGTGACCCTAAGACGGAAGTGTAACGCACATAATGAAAAATTGACCATTACCCCCTCCCCCCCCCCCACCTCTCCCTATCTCCGAAGCTACTGGGCCTAAAATCTTGAAAAAAATCACAGTATATGCGGTTGAATGCATAGATTACAGGAGAATCTATAAGAAAATTTAAAGTCCTTCCGTTTCCACAGGAAATATGAAATTTCTACAGTCCAGAATAAGCAGACCCCTATTAGAGCAAAGTATGTAGTGAGAGGTCTTATCCTGTTGGTAGTTAAAGTCCTGGTGCGGAATCCTCTGTGTGTGACCCCGAGTTGCACTTGGCTGGTTTTTAACGTGTTTGGCGTTTCTCATGTTATTCATTATCTTTTTCAGGAGTTTATTTTTATAGGTTTTCAATATTTTTCCATATATAGGTTTTCCTATCGAAAGGCCAAGAGCTTGAACTAGTTTAAATGTTCAGTAGTAATATGTAGGTATACCTTACCTGATACACTCGCTATTATAAAATCTTCAAAATTAGATCGTTCTTATTGTGCTCTGTTAGTTCTCCTCATAGATAAGTTTACGTTAGAACGAAACAAACTAAATATATGTTTCATCTCTCCTGTTCGGAAAGTTTAATTTTCGTAGATAGCCGGGAGGAACATTGCTTTTTCATCCCTAGGGTGGAAAGTATTTTTTTTTTCATTGCCACGGATTCCGAGATAATTGAGTTACGTCATATTATTAAATTATATTAAAATAAGAGGTTTTTATATACCTAAACTCAGCTATACATAAAACGACTTATTTATTACAATCTAAAGGTCGATATTAAAATCATTTTACAGTTGGTCTATTTTGTTTCACATTTACAGAAGATCAACATTTAAAATCATTCCTGTATTCTGCTGCCCCCCGTAATGCCACCATACATGAAATATCTTTTTTCACGTTTTTTTCACGTCGTGCGTGACCAACTCGATTAGGAACAATGTAGTCGGCCGTGGCAAGTAGCCATTGCTAGAAGGATGAAGGTTGGATAAAGGTAAACTTAATTTATGTATATCAAATTATAAATTTATGTCAAATTATAAATTTATATCATATTAATAATACATTTCCTTCCTAGTCGAAAATACATTTCCTTCCTAGTCGAAATGAAAAATAGAGTGTTTAACTCGGGTGAGATTACCCATTTTCTCACTTTCGCCAGAAATAACTCGTGTGAAATGGGTCACTTTCTACCCTTGGTTAACAATCTACTATTCTGGGCGTGTTATTTCGTTTTGTCGTTAATATGTTTTGATGATCTCAATTTACATCGTCCGACCTTGGCCCGAGAAAAAGTCTTCAGATCATTGCAAAAAATAAAGTCACGTAACGAAAACGCATCGATTGTCAATGTGACGAGCTGCATGTTAACGTTGCATTGTTGTTATGCGCGTGCGCGTCCACAGCGCGGCGCCGATTTGCAAACAATGCGCTGAACTGGTCCTTTTCAGTGTGATAGTTTAAGGACCAGAAAAGGGTTGTGTGGTAAAAGAACCTTTGTCACCGGGAGTGCAGAGAGCGGCGGGCGGTCGCTGCACCGGTGCCCTTGCCGCGTCACGGAGTCACAGCGCGCGCCCGCGCGACCGCCGCCCCCCACCACCCCCCGCCACCCCCCGCCACCGAGTCGGGTCGTTGCACAAACATCAATGCACGCAGTATATTAACTATATTGTCAGATATGTATACAAAAGTAAAGAAATATAATTAATAATGGATTTAATATTCTTCACTGATGTGATGATGATAAACTATGCGGTGTGATATTCCATATCCACAAAACATTTTGATTTACGTATTAAATTTTTATTTGTACAAAAAGAAGTACAATTCAAATTCAAATTTCTTTATTATTGAAAATGTTAAAAAAAATTCGAGCGAGACCTACAGTACTCGCATATGATGTGTAACATGTGACAAAATACTTTATAAAAGGACGGCAAAGATACGGCAGACTAGGCTGTATGGTCATAGATACCTTTGCCTTTTCCGCGCTTTTAAAGCCTGTAAAAAGGACGGCAAAGATACGGCAGACTAGGCTGTATGGTCATAGATACCTTTGCCTTTTCCGCGCTTTTAAAGTCTGAAAAAACGCGACTCCCTGGGACACGTTTCCGTCCCATGGGACACTTTTCCGTCCCATTTCACGAAATCACTCCCACAAATTGCAGGAAAGCGAGAGCAAAGATGTTGCACATCAAAAATAGCAATAATAAAATGTTATTTTTTACTGCATTTACGTTTTTGTGGTATAAATGTGTTTGCATGCTCGCTTCTCTTGTGGAGTTTACATTTATCACGGAATATATACGGTTATATATATACATATATAACCGTATATTCAGTGATTAATGTAAGTAAGCATGCAAACACATTATAATATATATGTCGTAAACTCACGGCGACGTTACAGGGCCTTCCAGCCCCGGTCTACTAGTACAGTCATGTGAAATTGTTATATTTTATATACTTAAATACTTTTTGTTTTTTTCTAGTTTGGCTTTAAATTTATGTTTAACATATATCTTCTTTAATTTTATCTGCGAAAACTTGTCATCAGCTTTTAGATACTTAAGTTTATTTTATCATTAATGTATAATAGCAGTAAGTTTTCCAAATATAATAAAATAAAATAATAATAAATAATGTTTATGCTAATACTAAACTAATGCTCGCCCCTGTTAACACATACAAGCGGTTTGCAGTCGCACTCGCTACTCCGACGCCGCCGCCGCCGCCGACAGTAGCCAATGGAAAATGTGGCCATTTATTTACGATTGCACGTCATCACTGCACCGGCAGTCATGATGCACGTTATTAGCTGTCCCTTTCCCACTCGCTAACAAGACATGTCGCTCTATCGAAGTGCATGTGCGAATTCATCGCAATAATTTTCTTGGCGCGAGCAACCTCCTTGGCGAGTCACGTAGCCTGGTAGCTCTAAGTAAAACTAACCGCTGTTTTACAGTGCAGTTGCACAGTACGTAATTTCTAATTGCAGTGTGGGCCCGTGCGACTGTCTGTAGGTATTCATACAAAATATTAATTTGTAACACAAACTTACTTACTTAATGAAAATAATATGTGATTCGAGACGATTAGGATTAGTGTGTTAAGAGAAAAATTAAAAATTCGGGGTGGGCTGCTTGGGCCAGGCCGCTTAACTTTGGAGATTCATGAATTTGACGCTGCCATTGTGTATTTTAAAAAAGAAACAAAAGCTATATAAATAGAACCAGTAGTTCAGGATTTATAAGCACTTTTATCACAAATCATGATTTTTCAGACGCATTTTTTATACTTTACTTAGGGATTTTTTTTTACTGCAACACTCCTTGGGCCCGTTATGCACTGTCACTTAATGGAGCTCTAAGGATCTATGCTAACGTTTATTCATCTTTTGCAGTTTCGATCATATAAACCCATGAAAGTTTACAATTTCGTAACTCACCTATTTGTAAACGACCGGCCCCGTCCGGCCTCATCCGGCCTCGTCCGGCCTCGTTCGGCCCCGTGAATTTTGACGTAAATTTGATGAACGTCTTTGGGGGACGGCCCAAAGACGTTCATCAAATTCAAGTCAAAATGTTATTGTTCTCAAAATTACAGGCTGAGCTTTTAACATTAAGGCGGTAAAGCGGTTAGTGGCTCCTTGTACGATGTAGTAGTAGCCAATAAAAGGATTTGCAGAAGTCTATCATTGTTGAGTTCTACATGAACACGTGGACTAAATTGCGAGCGTCAGCTTCGTTAACCGTTTTAACTTCCTACTACTATGTTCCTACTAGCATAGTTGGACGTGCTAGTGAGTTCGGTTTGATACAACGAGGGATGACGACAATATCAGAAATAATTTAGGAACTCTTGATCACTAAATTGCCCTCCTACTTAAACTTCGGAAAACCTTACTCGTTTGGTTTTGCATCAAGTCTTCGATTTTTAATTCACCAAAATCACATAAAAATAAAAGTTTAAAAAACTTAAAAACCAACTTCAAAATGAAATTCACTCAAAAGTATGTAATAATATTATTATACCTAGATACACGACATTAACCAACAAAAGCGAAATCAACGGTGGGTACGAATTAAATTAGGGGCCTAAATTTATTTTTGAGGTCGGTACCAGCACACAGCCAGGCCTCCGTCACTCCATGTACTTGCGCGCTATAATTACCTACCGCCCGGCCCAGCGTTCTCGGGCCGTTTGCGGACCCAATTCAGTGCGGTTTTCACAAACGAAGCGCACGCACGTAGTTTAATTTAAATCGTTTTGTTCGTTCGTACGCGTACCAACGATGCCGTCTGGTGCCTTATGTGCTGTAGATGGGTGCAAATCAAGCAAAAGAAGAGATAAACACCTAAAATTTTTCCATTTACCTGTCAATCAAGAAAGGTTAGTGATAAACTATTACTATTTTTGTCGTTTTAAAATTATTTTTAATACTAGGTATACTAAGCAATAGCTAGTACTCTTTATTACACTGTGGCATTAGCTTGCCTTTCAGACACAGATTTTCATTTTTTTGTTACATAGAAACGTCATACTTACAGTAATCTGTGCTTGTGATTCGGTTTTATGCGATTTGTAAAAAATATCATCATTACAGCTCATATACGTCCCCACTGAGGGGCTCGAGCCTACCCTGAATCAGGGCGATTAGGCCTTAGTCGACCACGTGGGCCCAGTGCGGGTTGGTCGACTTCACACACAACCTTCGAGTTTCTTCGCAGGCGTGTGCAGGTTTCCTCACGATATTTTCCTTCACCGTTAAAGCAATCGGTAAGTATGTACGTAAGTTTTTGAAAAACTCATTGGTACATTGGCCGTCCAGATTTGAACACGGTACCTCTGGTTAGATGGACCGATTCGTTACCGGTTGAGCCACCGACGCATGTAAAAAATATACATGGTGAATTTTTTCTATGAGGAATTTTTTAAATTATAAGAGATAGAGCAAAGCGCTCTTAAGAACCGTGATCTCAATTTTAGAGAAAATAAAAATTGCGTGTTAAAAAATAAAAAAATTATAGGTCCTAGAGTATGTACTCCGGAGATATGACTTTTTCTTAAAAATTTTTTTTTGTTTCGATTGTATATCACTATACAAACTAAAAATTGTACGGAGACCATAGGTCTAAAGTTGCTAGAAGTTGTTGAAATAAACGTTTTAAATAGTATGTGGAAACTGAACTTACAGACCGATTTTCAAATGATAAAAAAAATATAAAAACCAATTTATAAAAAAAAATATATGTTGCCCGCGGCTTCGCCCGCGTAGGGGTATGAAAAATAGATAAGAACCTATTCTCAGGCCTACCTGATATGCACACAAAATTTCATAAAAATCGGTCCAGCCGTTTCGGAGAAGTATGATTACTAACACTGTGACACGAGGATTATATATATATATATATATATATATATATATATATAAATGATACAATTTTAAACCACCACCTATAAGTCAAAACATATTCACAGTTCTCAATAACATAGACACAAAAAGTTATGTTAATTTAATTTTATCGAAGAGGCAGCCCTGCGATCGCGCGGTGTGAAGCAAGCACTGCGGTTGCTGACGCGATGGAGTAGGCTATTATAGCAGTAGGTATTGGAAATTTACTACTGAGTGAAGTATCTGTTACGTAGTAACTAATTAGTAATCTGTGGCATTGCTGACACCGACCTCAAAAAAAATTTTAGACCCACCGTTGATTTCGTTTTTGTGGGTTAATGTCGTGTATCTAAGTATATTAATATTATTTCATACTTTAGAGTGAATTTCATTTTGAAGTCGGTTTTTAAGTTTTTTAAACTTTTATTTGTTTTTAGTGATAATACTATCTATCTAACAACGTTATACCCAATCACCCACTCGCCAATAGGAACCATCAAACCATAAAGCATGTATTTCATTAACAGATACAGATTCCTGTAGCTTCCATCATCATCTCAACAGCATGAAAGTTAAGGAGTTAAATCTTTCATCATCAGCTCATCTGAATAACCTGAAAGTCTATCGGTCTATACTTACCTACGTATCTACGCAAAATATTTGAAAATTATCCTCCAACTCCTTACCGTTAAGGAGTTGTACCTTCCTTCATCAGCTCATTAACATGAGATGATGACTAACAGACGCCAAAACTTGAATAGTTTTAGGAAATACAAGCAACACGTAATATGTGCCTATAGAATTTGAGGGTTGTTCTATATTTCCCTGGGATCCTACCATCAGATCCTGACTTGGTGACAATGGGACCCCCTCGGGAGTATACTCTTTCGAATAAAAAAAGAATTTTGAAAATCGGTTCACAATCGGCGGAGATATCGCGTAACAAACACAAAAAAAACATACAGTCGAATTGAGAACCTCCTCCTTTTTGAAGTCGGTTGAAAATTAGTACATAAATGACGCTGCAAAACTATGACGTCACGCCTAGGTATTTCAAACATTTATAAATCAAAATCGTTTTTGACAGATGATAAAAAGTAAAACAGATGACTAGCATTCGTCATACACTCATGACATATTAATCCACAATAATTAACTTTTAAGAACCACTTAAACGTCTAATGCTAGACAGTTGGTCGACGCATCCTTCACAAGATTTTGGGATATTCTATCTAATTGAGCTGAAACTATTATGTAGCTCCAGCCAACTCCAACATTATTAAATAATAGTTATTTACGATACAAGGGTAAATATCAAACGAGTGATATTTGTAAGCCCGAGCCACAGGCGAGGTAAAAAGCACGTGTGCGGTAAAATCAATTTTGCGCACAGTAAACTAGCACAACCTTTCGAGCAACTGTATTGAAAAGTAATTATAAAGAATTGAATATAAAAAATAACAATTCCAGAAATGTCCAAATTTCATGGGAGCAGTGAAGGTTCTGCGGCCAGGCAAAGTGGACTGCCGGCGTGAAACGCGGGCTCGAGCGCGCGCATACTCTCTGTTAGCAGGACAACGCTGACTTGGCTAAGTGGGGGAACGAACACGAAGACAAGGCAGCGTGTAATTCTAACGTAGCGTGAAGTGCTTCTATTTATTCGACTGATTCATAAGAAATGAAGAGGAAAAAGAAGCAGAGCATCACGTTTTCACGTAAACCCGCGCGCGGTCGGACTCGACTCGACTCACGTAGCGTAGCGTGTGGCGTGTAGCGTGTAGCGAGTAGCGAGTAGCGTGCACCGCGTGCACCGCGTGTGTCGACTGTCGACTGTGTGTCGATGCAGTCCAGTGCAGCCGGCTACCAGGGCAGCAGCGCGCCGAGGGAGTTCGTATGCACTTCTCGCTGCAACTGCGACACGCTGACCATTTAATATTATACTACTGTAATTGTAGTACAGGTAGTCGCGGCCGAGAAATCAATGCATGTGTTTTTTAGTTAAGTTTCGTTAGAGCCAATAAAAACACATGACATGATTGGACAACAATGTCGAGATGGAGAAGTAACTGGAGGTAGTATCTCGTCTGTGGCAGTAGCACTTACTTACTTGCTCATACACATATCAATATCCAAAATAAAAACATTGTACCTTCACAATCGTAGCAGTCTTCAGACAAAGCAAAGATGATTTTCCATACAAGGAGAGTATGTTTTGAAAAACATTCGGAGCATCAAGATGTGTGCAGGTGCAAACGCATACAAACCCAATTTGACGTAGAAATAATAACAATCTTGTACAAATATTTATATGTATTGTCATTGAAAGAGTTAACATAATGGTTATTGAGACGGGCGCGCGCGACATGCGAGCGCGCGGCACTGGAAAGCGTGTGAATGAACCGAGGCAAAAGTTAAAATAATCACTCCGTTGGGTACAAGTAGTTGTACAGGGCGTCTTGTACTCCTTATATTGATCAACTTTTCCGAATCGACAGCCCCATTGCCGATTAGCAAAAAAACAAAAACTTTTCATACAAATTGATCGGCTGCAATCAGTCAATACCAATTTTTTACATTTATGAAGCGTCAAAAATTTTTTTTGAAAATTGAATATGTACTTCTTCGGGAAACTTATACAGTACTAGTTTTTACCCGCGGTTTCGCCCGCGTGAACATAGTTTTTATGACTGTCTTCAAGGGTGATTAGTAAATTATGTCGTTTCCCACCTACTCAACCATCTCTGTGCAAAAAATCACAGTTATCGAGTATTTTTTAAGTTCCCTCAGGAACTGCATCATATTATGATATTTTCCCGGGATAAAAAGTAGCCTATGTCCTTCCCCGTGACACAGACTACCTGCATGCCAAATTTCATAAAGATTGGTCAAGGCGGTGAAGCATGAAAAGGTAACAAACAAACAAACAAACACATTTTCACATTAATAATACTAGTAAGGATAAGGATAATGAGTAGAAGCCCCAGTTAATTGGTCCTACATCAATTTTGTTACGCCCTGTATACTTATTGTTACGCCCTGTATACTTATTGTTACGCCCTGTATACTTATTGTAGAGGTATCTATACGTATTTTCACTGCAAGTGATCTCGCTTTTACTCGCGCGTCAGACGTTAGGCGCACGGCGCAACGGGCGATGTTTCTAAGCAGTGCAGTGAAGGTGAGGTGCATGCTGCGAGCAGTGCATTGCTCGCAAGTCGCAGTTCAAGTTTAGAGCGGGGCGCAGCGATAGTGCAGGCAGAGATCGTTGTACTTCTAACGCCCTGCGCGGGGGCAACGAACGCGGCCAGCTGGCGACTTGGCGAGGAAATAGATCCCGTCTGGACTATTTCAGAGCGCGCTTGCTTAGATACGCACCGCCTCGCCTGTGTGAAGCCGTACACGAATTACCTGTTAAAAGAAATGCAAGGTAAATGTAAAAAAAGTCTAGGTTCGTAGTGCGCCTATGCCGCCATGCGAGTAAAATTATAAAAGTAATTGTTCATCAACATAAGCAACTGAAAAGTATTGAAAAGGATTAACACAATACATAGATGCACTACATCTGCAACACACATCACATCAGTGCGACCGGCGGGCGCGGGCGGCCCACTTAACCGCGAAGTTCACCGGGGCGTTGCACTGTCGATGCGACGACGACGCGTTTGCGCCCGCTGCGCCCGCGCCGCCGCTGCTGCTTCACGCGAAAGTGATTGCGTATAAGCTTGAGCTATGCAGGCTGCGCTCATATCACTTACCTGTTGAACTGGTCAGGATCATCTAACACATTTATTTTATTTGTTGATTGATATTCTGAATTCTGAAGCGCTCTGTTCCACTTGGCCTCTTATTGAACGTTTTTGAGTTTTTTCTTGTGTATGTACGTACACACACTGAATTCACTCATCTGTAAAGTACAAAATGTCTTTGAAGCAATAAAATAAGGATATTCAATCAATTTAATTGTAACATAAAATAATTTTGGAATAACCTAACACTTTTAGGTAGGAACAAGCTTTTATTTAAAAATAATTTTATTTATTTCGTATTCTTCTCAGAAAATCCTTTTATTTGATTTCCATATCATGAGGGTGCATAAAAATAACTGGTCCGCTATCTTTGAGAGTCCACCATGTTGTCATGTGCACTCTCTTATCATCATCATCATCATCATATCAGCCGAAAAACGTCCACTGCTGGACAAAAGCCTTATCGTGTGGCAGAATTAACCGTGCTATTCAATGGTTAAAGATGGTGGTAGCCTAGTATCGCATAAGCACCACTGACAGTCACTACTTTGCTAGTCAAACATTTTGGCATTTTACGACTGATAAACTAATTATCATATAAAACGTATTTTTGCCCGCTCCGTAGTGGTACATATTATGACTGATAAACTTATTAACATATAAAATGTATTTTTTCCCGCTTCGTTAGTGGTAAATTTTACGACTGATAATAAAATGTATTGTTGCCCGCTCTAGTAGTAATACATCTTTCAGCGAAAGTGTGACACGGCTCTCTCTCTGAGAGTATTTGGGGTATCGTAAAGATTTATGTGTCAAAAAAATTGAACACAACTGAAAAATGTGTTCATTTTGTTCTCAACTGAAGTTATGAACACTCCGACGACGAGGTAGAGAGTATGTACGAGGACATCTCTACAGCCTTACATAGCACCAGGACCCATTATACCGTTGTTATGGGGGACTTTAACGCGAAACTGGGCAAACGAAGCGATGGTGAGCTGAGAGTGGGGCAATTTGGATATGGAGTAAGAAATGCACGTGGCCAGATGCTGGCCGACTTTATGGAGAAGGAGAGCCTCTTTATGATGAACTCCTTCTTTAAAAAGTCAAAACAGCGGAAGTGGACATGGTTGCATCCCAATGGCGTAACAAAAAACGAGATAGACTTCATCTTGTCGACAAGGAGGCAAATATTCAATGATGTCTCCGTGATCAATTCAGTCAAAACAGGAAGTGATCACCGGATGGTCAGAGGCACATTGAATCTAAAGACCAAGCTAGAAAGATGTCGACTGATGAAGTCTACGTTCCGACCAGCGCCCATCCAGCTCCAAAACCCCGAGAGCTTTCAGCTCGAGCTGCACAATCGTTTCGAATGCCTAGAAGACTGCGAGAATGTGGACGATTATAATGACAGGTTCGTGGAAATTGTTCAAACGGTCGGGTCTAAGTTTTTTAAAACTCGCCGTTCAAACAGAACCAAAAAAATCTCCGACTTCACCAGCAACCTCATGGAACAAAGACGCAGACTGGTTTTGCAGTCCTCTGAAGACGCTACTCAGTATCGGCAACTAAACAGGCAGATCTCTAAGTCCCTAACTCGCGATTTACGCCAATATAATACAAATTGTATTAAAGAGGCGATTGAGCACAATAAAGGCTCAAAAGTGTTCGCGAGAGATCTGTCTGTTGGACAAAGCCAACTGACCAAGCTGAAGACTGAGGACGGCAGAACCATATCGTCTAAGACTGAGTTGCTGGAAGAAGTTGAGAAGTTCTATGGACAATTGTACACGACCACACGTTTGCCTGTCAGTGATCTGGCTGAAGACCCAAGAGCCAGACTAACCCGACACTATACCGAAGATATCCCGGACGTCAGCCTGTACGAGATTAGAATGGCTCTCAAACAGCTCAAGAACAACAAGGCACCGGGTGATGATGGAATTACGGCTGAACTTCTGAAAGCAGGTGGATCACCGGTACTAAAAGCTCTTCAGAAGTTATTTAATTCCGTTATACTCGAGGGACAAACGCCTAAGGCATGGCACAGAAGTGTGGTCGTGCTTTTCTTCAAAAAGGGCGACAACACCCTGCTGAAGAACTACAGACCCATCTCACTTCTGAGCCATGTCTACAAGCTGTTTTCGAGAGTCATTACGAATCGTCTCGCACGCAGGTTTGACGACTTCCAGCCTCCCGAACAAGCCGGTTTCCGAAAAGGCTTTAGTACCATAGACCACATACATACGCTGCGGCAGATTATACAGAAGACCGAAGAGTACAATCAGCCACTATGCTTGGCGTTTGTGGACTATGAGAAGGCCTTTGATTCAGTCGAAACCTGGGCTGTGCTACAGTCTCTCCAGCGGTGCCAAATTGACCATCGATACATCGAGGTGTTGAAGTGTCTGTATGAAAACGCCACCATGTCGGTTCGCCTCCAAGACCAGAACTCGAAACCTATCCAGTTGCAGCGAGGGGTGAGACAGGGAGACGTTATATCTCCGAAACTGTTCACCGCCGCCCTGGAAGATGTTTTTAAGCTTCTGGACTGGGGTGGACTCGGCATCAATATCAACGGCGAGTACATATCCCACCTCCGATTCGCTGATGATATCGTGGTCATGGCTGAGACTATGGAAGACCTAAGCACAATGCTCGATGGCCTCAGTAAGGTCTCTCAACAAGTGGGTCTTAAAATGAACATGGACAAGACGAAAATAATGTTAAATGTCCGTGTCGCACCCACTCCTCTAAAGGTTGGAGACTCTACACTGGAAGTTGTTGACGAATATGTATACCTGGGACAAACAGTCCAGTTAGGTAGGTCCAACTTCAAGAAAGAGATCAATCGACGAATCCAACTCGGCTGGGCAGCGTTCGGGAAGCTTCGCAATATCTTCACGTCCCAAATACCGCAGTGTCTCAAGACTAAGGTCTTTGACCAGTGTGTGTTGCCAGTGATGACTTACGGAACTGAGACATGGTCGCTTACTATGGGCCTCATAAGAAGGCTCAAGGTCACCCAAAGGGCAATGGAGCGTGCTATGCTCGGAGTTTCTCTGCGTGATCGAATCAGAAACGAGGAGATCCGCAGGAGAACTAAAGTAACCGACATAGCTCACAGAATCGCTAAACTGAAGTGGCAGTGGGCAGGGCACATAGCTCGTAGAACAGATGGCCGATGGGGCAGTAAAGTTCTCGAGTGGCGACCGCGCACCGGAAAACGTAGCGTAGGCAGGCCTCCCACGCGGTGGACCGATGACCTGGTGAAGGTCGCGGGAAGCCGATGGATGCGGGCAGCGCAGGACCGGTCGTCGTGGAAATCCTTGGGGGAGGCCTTTGTCCAGCAGTGGACGATTTGTGGCTGATATGATGAAGTTATGAAAAGGCCCATATATTAAAAAGTAATTAATGTAATTAAAAAAATAATTAAAAAGCAACTTTTTTTTATTAAAAATTTTAGTGCATTTGGCTGCGACTCACCTGATGGTAAGTGCCGATGCAGCAGAGGATGTAACACGCAAGCTCAAATAGTGCCCATTCACTCTCGTCTTGAAGATTCCTAAATTATACGAACCGGGGAATAACCCTAACTAGGCCCGCGTGATCGACTAAGGCCCGATCACCCTAATTCAGGGTAGACTTGAGCCCTTCAGTTGGGACGTATATGAGCTGATAGATAGGTAGCCCATAAGCGGATGTACATTACGCTGTAACATGTATGGGAGGCACACATTTAAAAAAAAATTACTGACTTTTCACATTTTGGGTTATTCACAACTCGTAACTCCTGCCTCATAAGGTTTCATGTAAAACGTACAAAATGTAGTTATTGTGTAGTGGCGGCCGGGCCGAGTAAACGTACTGTGCCATACGGACAGACTGACGAACGCGCTGAAGTTGTAAGGTTGTTAGGGTTCCGTACTCATTTCGTTCGTTCATTCGCTAGTCTGTCTGTCCGTCTATTCGACTTTTAAATGTTTTGAACTGTTATAGGTAGCGGGTTGAAATTGTAAGGTTGTTAGGGTTCCGTACTCATTTCGTTCGTTCATTCGTTAGTCTGTCTGTCCGTCTATTCGACTTTTAAATGTTTTGAACTGTTATAGGTAGCGGGTTGAAATTGTAAGGTTGTTAGGGTTCCGTACTCATTTCGTTCGTTCATTCGTTAGTCTGTCTGTCCGTCTATTCGACTTTTAAATGTTTTGAACTGTTATAGGTAGCGGGTTGAAATTGTAAGGTTGTTAGGGTTCCGTACTCATTTCGTTCGTTCATTCGTTAGTCTGTCTGTCCGTCTATTCGACTTTTAAATGTTTTGAACTGTTATAGGTAGCGGGTTGAAATTGTAAGGTTGTTAGGGTTCCGTACTCATTTCGTTCGTTCATTCGTTAGTCTGTCTGTCCGTCTATTCGACTTTTAAATGTTTTGAACTGTTATAGGTAGCGGGTTGAAATTGTAAGGTTGTTAGGGTTCCGTACTCATTTCGTTCGTTCATTCGTTAGTCTGTCTGTCCGTCTATTCGACTTTTAAATGTTTTGAACTGTTATAGGTAGCGGGTTGAAATTGTAAGGTTGTTAGGGTTCCGTACTCATTTCGTTCGTTCATTCGTTAGTCTGTCTGTCCGTCTATTCGACTTTTAAATGTTTTGAACTGTTATAGGTAGCGGGTTGAAATTGTAAGGTTGTTAGGGTTCCGTACTCATTTCGTTCGTTCATTCGTTAGTCTGTCTGTCCGTCTATTCGACTTTTAAATGTTTTGAACTGTTATAGGTAGCGGGTTGAAATTGTAAGGTTGTTAGGGTTCCGTACTCATTTCGTTCGTTCATTCGTTAGTCTGTCTGTCCGTCTATTCGACTTTTAAATGTTTTGAACTGTTATAGGTAGCGGGTTGAAATTGTAAGGTTGTTAGGGTTCCGTACTCATTTCGTTCGTTCATTCGTTAGTCTGTCTGTCCGTCTATTCGACTTTTAAATGTTTTGAACTGTTATAGGTAGCGGGTTGAAATTGTAAGGTTGTTAGGGTTCCGTACTCATTTCGTTCGTTCATTCGTTAGTCTGTCTGTCCGTCTATTCGACTTTTAAATGTTTTGAACTGTTATAGGTAGCGGGTTGAAATTGTAAGGTTGTTAGGGTTCCGTACTCATTTCGTTCGTTCATTCGTTAGTCTGTCTGTCCGTCTATTCGACTTTTAAATGTTTTGAACTGTTATAGGTAGCGGGTTGAAATTGTAAGGTTGTTAGGGTTCCGTACTCATTTCGTTCGTTCATTCGTTAGTCTGTCTGTCCGTCTATTCGACTTTTAAATGTTTTGAACTGTTATAGGTAGCGGGTTGAAATTGTAAGGTTGTTAGGGTTCCGTACTCATTTCGTTCGTTCATTCGCTAGTCTGTCTGTCCGTCTATTCGACTTTTAAATGTTTTGAACTGTTATAGGTAGCGGGTTGAAATTGTAAGGTTGTTAGGGTTCCGTACTCATTTCGTTCGTTCATTCGTTAGTCTGTCTGTCCGTCTATTCGACTTTTAAATGTTTTGAACTGTTATAGGTAGCGGGTTGAAATTGTAAGGTTGTTAGGGTTCCGTACTCATTTCGTTCGTTCATTCGTTAGTCTGTCTGTCCGTCTATTCGACTTTTAAATGTTTTGAACTGTTATAGGTAGCGGGTTGAAATTGTAAGGTTGTTAGGGTTCCGTACTCATTTCGTTCGTTCATTCGTTAGTCTGTCTGTCCGTCTATTCGACTTTTAAATGTTTTGAACTGTTATAGGTAGCGGGTTGAAATTGTAAGGTTGTTAGGGTTCCGTACTCATTTCGTTCGTTCATTCGTTAGTCTGTCTGTCCGTCTATTCGACTTTTAAATGTTTTGAACTGTTATAGGTAGCGGGTTGAAATTGTAAGGTTGTTAGGGTTCCGTACTCATTTCGTTCGTTCATTCGTTAGTCTGTCTGTCCGTCTATTCGACTTTTAAATGTTTTGAACTGTTATAGGTAGCGGGTTGAAATTGTAAGGTTGTTAGGGTTCCGTACTCATTTCGTTCGTTCATTCGTTAGTCTGTCTGTCCGTCTATTCGACTTTTAAATGTTTTGAACTGTTATAGGTAGCGGGTTGAAATTGTAAGGTTGTTAGGGTTCCGTACTCATTTCGTTCGTTCATTCGTTAGTCTGTCTGTCCGTCTATTCGACTTTTAAATGTTTTGAACTGTTATAGGTAGCGGGTTGAAATTGTAAGGTTGTTAGGGTTCCGTACTCATTTCGTTCGTTCATTCGTTAGTCTGTCTGTCCGTCTATTCGACTTTTAAATGTTTTGAACTGTTATAGGTAGCGGGTTGAAATTGTAAGGTTGTTAGGGTTCCGTACTCATTTCGTTCGTTCATTCGTTAGTCTGTCTGTCCGTCTATTCGACTTTTAAATGTTTTGAACTGTTATAGGTAGCGGGTTGAAATTGTAAGGTTGTTAGGGTTCCGTACTCATTTCGTTCGTTCATTCGTTAGTCTGTCTGTCCGTCTATTCGACTTTTAAATGTTTTGAACTGTTATAGGTAGCGGGTTGAAATTGTAAGGTTGTTAGGGTTCCGTACTCATTTCGTTCGTTCATTCGTTAGTCTGTCTGTCCGTCTATTCGACTTTTAAATGTTTTGAACTGTTATAGGTAGCGGGTTGAAATTGTAAGGTTGTTAGGGTTCCGTACTCATTTCGTTCGTTCATTCGTTAGTCTGTCTGTCCGTCTATTCGACTTTTAAATGTTTTGAACTGTTATAGGTAGCGGGTTGAAATTGTAAGGTTGTTAGGGTTCCGTACTCATTTCGTTCGTTCATTCGTTAGTCTGTCTGTCCGTCTATTCGACTTTTAAATGTTTTGAACTGTTATAGGTAGCGGGTTGAAATTGTAAGGTTGTTAGGGTTCCGTACTCATTTCGTTCGTTCATTCGTTAGTCTGTCTGTCCGTCTATTCGACTTTTAAATGTTTTGAACTGTTATAGGTAGCGGGTTGAAATTGTAAGGTTGTTAGGGTTCCGTACTCATTTCGTTCGTTCATTCGTTAGTCTGTCTGTCCGTCTATTCGACTTTTAAATGTTTTGAACTGTTATAGGTAGCGGGTTGAAATTGTAAGGTTGTTAGGGTTCCGTACTCATTTCGTTCGTTCATTCGTTAGTCTGTCTGTCCGTCTATTCGACTTTTAAATGTTTTGAACTGTTATAGGTAGCGGGTTGAAATTTTCAAAGGATGTAGGTTATTATGGCGAATTTCCTAAAGAAAATTAATGGGAGTTTCCTCAAATTACGTGTAAAAGGTTTTTCGTTTTACGCTATTAAAACCTATTAATACCCACGTCAAACATAAATTAATAAAAAAAATGTCAAGTGTGAGTCGTATGAACTAATTAAAACAAAAATATTGTTGGTGTACGATAACTCAACACAAATACATTGTGTAGTGGTTGGTACCTCCGGGGGTACGGAGCCCTCGGTGCGCGAACTCGACTTGCACTCGGTTGGTACCTCCGGGGGTACGGAGCCCTCGGTGCGCGAACTCGACTTGCACTCGGTTGGTACCTCCGGGGGTACGGAGCCCTCGGTGCGCGAACTCGACTTGCACTCGGTTGGTACCTCCGGGGGTACGGAGCCCTCGGTGCGCGAACTCGACTTGCACTCGGTTGGTACCTCCGGGGGTACGGAGCCCTCGGTGCGCGAACTCGACTTGCACTCGGTTGGTACCTCCGGGGGTACGGAGCCCTCGGTGCGCGAACTCGACTTGCACTCGGTTGGTACCTCCGGGGGTACGGAGCCCTCGGTGCGCGAACTCGACTTGCACTCGGTTGGTACCTCCGGGGGTACGGAGCCCTCGGTGCGCGAACTCGACTTGCACTCGGTTGGTACCTCCGGGGGTACGGAGCCCTCGGTGCGCGAACTCGACTTGCACTCGGTTGGTACCTCCGGGGGTACGGAGCCCTCGGTGCGCGAACTCGACTTGCACTCGGTTGGTACCTCCGGGGGTACGGAGCCCTCGGTGCGCGAACTCGACTTGCACTCGGTTGGTACCTCCGGGGGTACGGAGCCCTCGGTGCGCGAACTCGACTTGCACTCGGTTGGTACCTCCGGGGGTACGGAGCCCTCGGTGCGCGAACTCGACTTGCACTCGGTTGGTACCTCCGGGGGTACGGACCCTCGGTGCGCGAACTCGACTTGCACTCGGTTGGTACCTCCGGGGGTACGGAGCCCTCGGTGCGCGAACTCGACTTGCACTCGGTTGGTACCTCCGGGGGTACGGACCCTCGGTGCGCGAACTCGACTTGCACTCGGTTGGTACCTCCGGGGGTACGGAGCCCTCGGTGCGCGAACTCGACTTGCACTCGGTTGGTACCTCCGGGGGTACGGAGCCCTCGGTGCGCGAACTCGACTTGCACTCGGTTGGTACCTCCGGGGGTACGGAGCCCTCGGTGCGCGAACTCGACTTGCACTCGGTTGGTACCTCCGGGGGTACGGAGCCCTCGGTGCGCGAACTCGACTTGCACTCGGTTGGTACCTCCGGGGGTACGGAGCCCTCGGTGCGCGAACTCGACTTGCACTCGGTTGGTACCTCCGGGGGTACGGAGCCCTCGGTGCGCGAACTCGACTTGCACTCGGTTGGTACCTCCGGGGGTACGGAGCCCTCGGTGCGCGAACTCGACTTGCACTCGGTTGGTACCTCCGGGGGTACGGAGCCCTCGGTGCGCGAACTCGACTTGCACTCGGTTGGTACCTCCGGGGGTACGGAGCCCTCGGTGCGCGAACTCGACTTGCACTCGGTTGGTACCTCCGGGGGTACGGACCCTCGGTGCGCGAACTCGACTTGCACTCGGTTGGTACCTCCGGGGGTACGGAGCCCTCGGTGCGCGAACTCGACTTGCACTCGGTTGGTACCTCCGGGGGTACGGACCCTCGGTGCGCGAACTCGACTTGCACTCGGTTGGTACCTCCGGGGGTACGGACCCTCGGTGCGCGAACTCGACTTGCACTCGGTTGGTTTTTTGCCATTATGAATTGAGGTTCTTAAAGAGACCCAATTGCAAAAAATAATATTTTATTCAAAACAATATTTCAATATTTCTGAATTTTCAGCGCTACCGGTGTAAACATAAATAAGTTTCAAGTTTCTAAAATTGACTGATCCGTAGAATTAAAAATTGTGTAATCCTATTTAATGTATAATCCTTATTGTCTAAAAGAATATTTAAAATGAACACTGTCTCAGTCAGTGCAGACTTCCTTCGCACAACGATTTAGACCAGTTCTTTTTCCCCATACTTTGCGATGTGAAAGATTTGTCACCAACCAAAATAAAATAGTTATTCGGGGTTTGCTTCAAGACATGAATTATGATGTTGTGGAGAGCCTTCTAATATAAGAATTGTTCAGTAAAATACGTAGTAGCCTCCTGTCACATACTAACACACACACTCAGACACATACACACACAAACACACACTCACAATGTTCTGTTATCTGTTCTTTGTTTATTATTTTTCTTTAATCATTTTGTTGTTTTCCACTTGTTGTAATAATCACTTAGTTTCTGTTAAGTTGCTTGGCCGCCACCTGTTAAATTTGTTTCATGTTTATGTTATTTTGACCGCCACGAGACAGGCCTAGCCTAGTGTGGGGTCACAGTTAACTTGTATTTATTGAATAAGATAACTTCGTAAAGATTTTTTTTATGTCTTTTTATGTCTTACGTAGATAAATACACACATTGTGTAATGATTACAAGTACAAACAAAATGATAAAAGGCCGAAGTATAATTTCATAAAACAGCAGTAAACTGATCCCATGGTCTATTAATATCGTGGGCTAGTCGGCCTGTGTGTTACTGTGTACCCGAGTACCCGGCGAGTCACATTGTATTGATACGTGTATATGTACGTATACGTAGGCAATAGGCACTAGGCACCTACAGAAGGTGCTTAGATGCAGCGGCAGCGAGAATGTCGGCAATAGAAAAAGTTGCAATGTTAGAATCGAGTGCAGTGGCCGCGCGGGCCGGTGACCCGCCGCCTGCGCGCGCGCACCGCGCCGTAGCGCTACGAGTAGCTACGACGCACAGGCCAAATAGAAAACATAACTAAAGCGAGTAATCACTGGGTGGTAAAGAAATTAAGTTATCAGCTTTAAAGAAACCTGAAGCAGTGAGGTTAATTTTTTTTTTCAAGCACTATGACTGTAATATTGTGTTTATTATTTTTTGCAAGCTTTACACAGCCTTGCCATGCTTAGTTAGTTTGAGGAATATTTGGAAGCTGAATTAGAACCACTTCCCGGTTTCTGATTGAGCTGAAATTTTCTGTACACGTTAAGTTTGGAGCGCAACATGGTTAGCTAAGTGTCGTCATTCTAAATCCAATATGGCGGACTCCCAAAGATGGCGGACTAGTTATTTGTTATTCACCCCCGTGACATGGGGTATCCAGTGAAAGGGTTCGTTGGGAAGAATACGAATTAATTAATATTATTTTTAAGTTAAAGCTTGTACCTAAAGGTTTTTCAAAAGTTATTGTACTTTACTTTCTCTTGGATGAATTAGTGCGAGGCGGTCGTTCCGTTGATCACTCAGGTGAACTGACCATAAGAATGATCAACTACTTGATGGGTCTATTATTGGCGGCATTTATCTCGATCGTTTCCCTGCTTCGTATGGCGAGCTCAGCCGTCGAGCCGCGACAGAGCTCTTACAGTGGGGTTCTACAACCGTCACCACTCGCTGGACTCGCCAGTGAGGAGAACAGCCCAACCTTTCGGGATTCGCAGCAGTGGGGAAGCTACGTGTCATTTGCAAGTAAATTAGTACTCACGTCCGTGATAACAGAATAGTTTCTCTCTAGTTTTAAGGTTTTGAGAAGAAATAGAGATCTTAGGATGCTGAGTCAACTCGTGGAGCCTGAAAATAATTGTATAGACTTCGTCACCCGGCGCCCTCGAGGAGGAGCCGGCCATGACGTGTCTGAACAATCAATACGCGAAGGGATTCCCTTTGTAACAGTGACTCATCGCGACACTCGTACTTGTGAATGGTACAACTAAAACTAAAACTTTTTCACGGGCGGCTGGTTCAGTTCACTTTTGTGTTACTATTGAAGGCTTCCTACTCAGTATACCGATGACCTGGTCTTCGGTCCACCGTGTGGGAGGCCTCCCTACGCTACGTCTTCCAGTCCGCGGTCGCTACTCAAGAACTTACTGCTCTACGAGCTATGTGCCCTGCCCACTGCCATTTAAGTCTAGCGATTCTGTGAGCTTTGTCGGTTTCTTTGGTTCTCTTACGGATCTCCTCATTTCTGATTCGATCGCGTAGGGAAATTCCGAGCATAGCTCGCTCCATCGCCCTTTGGGTGACCTTGAGCTTTCTCATGAGGTCCATAGTAAGCGACCATGTCTCAGTTCCGTATGTCGTCACTGGCAACACACACTAGTCAAAGACCTTAGTCTTGAGACACTGCGGTATTTGGGACGTAAAGATATTCCGAAGCTTCCTGAATAATTTATTATACACAACCTTTTTTGCTCGCTGCTTGGCCAGCGTGATTGTAATTATTTTTAGATAAGTATCTAGTCGATAAACTTTTTTTTTTTATTGACGTGAAAACTTCTTTACGCGCGTTGGGCATTTTTTAGATGGGAACAAACCAATGAACTAGAGACACCGTTACCGTTACCATCACCGTCACCCTACCAGGGACACCCGCGGGGTTTGACTTATAAAACTGTAAAAAGTTTTCACTTCTCCCGTAGTGGTAAAGTTATTTTTTACAATTGTTAAGCCTTTAGATCCATCACAGCTGATTGTGAATTATTACCAAAATCCAGAAAAACATTTTTCTTTTTAGCTTACTTCAAATATGATCTCCACAGATATTTTACATGTTAACACTATGACTATTTATTTTATGTTTATTTCACGCACATCTCCTGATCTGAGGGTCTGAGGTGTCTTGCGATCACAGTCAGCGGGGCGGGGGTCCTCGCTCGCTCCCACGCCTCCATCAGAACCCTCTCGTGGCCAGATAAATCCGCATACATACACATTCGAAAAACATAAAAATACGTTAAAAAATCACGAGATAATTAATAATGGAATTTAGAATACAGAAAAATATACGATTAATATATTATTCACATGTCAGACAACATACAACATGCTCCACAGTATTCGTAAGTAAAAATTAAAAGTGAAAAAAACTGAAACAGACTTCAAAAAGAAATTGACTCAAAAGTATTAATTTTTTTTTTCTAAATAAATACCTACACGAAATTAACCAACAATGACTAAATCAAAGGCAGTACTAATATATATACTGTGTCAAAGGTATGTACGAATCAAATTTAGAGGATTTTTTTGAGGTCGGTACCACTACCAGCACACAGGTACTTACCTATCAAATGTTTTACATTCGATTACTTTGCTGGCACCAACATCAAAAAAATTGTTGTTCCCTAATTTGATTCGTACCTACCTTTGATTTGGTTATTGTTGGTTAATTTCGTATATTTATATCTTGGCAAAATATTTCATACCTTTGAGTGAATTTCTTTTTGAAGTCGGTTTTGAGTTTATTTTAACTTTTTTTTTTTAGTTTTTAGTGATGATGTTATCTATGTAACGACGTTAAACCCAATCACCTACTCGCCAACAGAAATCATCAAATCATAATGCATGTATTAAATTAACCGATACAGAGTCCAGTGGCTTCCATCATCATCTCAGCAGCATGAAAGTAAAGAAGTCAAACCTTGCATCATCAGTTCACCTGAATAACCTGAAAGAATGCAACTATCGGTCTATACGTGCCTACGTATAATATTTAAAGAATTTATTCTCCAACTCCTAACCGTTAAGGAGTTGTACCTTCCATCATCAGCTCATCAACATGAGATGATGACTATCAGACGCAATTACTTGAATAACTTTAGAAAATACCTGAAACACGTAATACGTGGCTATAAAAGAGGGTTGCCATCAATTTCCCTGAAATCCTATCATCAGCTCCTGACTCAGTGACAATGAGACCACCTCGGGAGTATGCTCATTCGAATAAAAAAAAAAATTTTAAAATCGGTCCACAATTGACACAGAAATCGGTGAACATGCACAAAAAAATAGATAAGTTCAGTGGATAATGAATGATTGTTTTGAAGTCGGTTATACTCTTATGTTAGTACAAAAAAGGAAAAAGAATACAAAGTGCAGAAACCATAGACATAGACTAGGTTTGTTCGACACAAAACCCAATTAGGTGTTTTATAATGAAAGTAAAAAAAACATTAAAACAATTTACGAAAAAATTTAAGCTAATAGTTTTCGTTTACTATGGAAATACTTGTGAACTTCTGCTGTACTGTATCCCACAAACTGTTCTGAATCATTGCACTTTTATTTACGCTCTGTACACGTGAAGGTGTAGATGGAGATCACTCCACCGACAAGATGTCGGCTCTTTAATTACTTAAATTTCATATAACTGATTGAAATTCGGGGATATTGTGATAATATAAGGAGAAGGTCAAACACACACTCGTAGGTACAGAGGCCAGCACATCAAGCTGTACACTCGCAGTGCGATTCTGATCCATACGCATTCGGCATAAGAACGGTACAAAGTCCAAAGTGTGCAGCTTGATGTGCTGGCCTGTGTACAATGTGTATGCGTATGCGCAACAAATTAAAAGGAACGCTTTATGGTACCGAGTTCCTTCCAACACCTGATAGGTACCGGTCAGAAACTATAATATTTGACCGTACTTCGTAACTCCATCAAGTACTCGTACCTACACATGCACATACTTACACAACAGCTTTACAGTAGACGAGCGGTTCAGCAATAAACATACCTAAGTTGCCAAATTTCTAGTTTATAAGTTACCTAGAAGTGATACGGAACCCTTAGTGCGCGAGTACGACTTACACTTGGCCGTTTTTCGATTTTTTTCTTTGTATTCGTCCAATAACCTCCCTCGGTACCAAATTTCAAGTTTCTAAGTCACCTGGAAGTGGCCTATAATTTTGATAAGTCGTTGAGTCGTAAGAATAGTGAATTACGGACGTTAATATCTCTGAAATAGTAAAAAAAAAAAATATTCTGGGACAAATAAAAAAAAAGATTATTTATGAAAATTGGGATTCTAGGTGATCTAGGGGTCTTGCTAGACACACAAAATCGCAAGTGTATAGGTTAAACAGATTTTAAGTTACAGGTAGGTCGAAATTGACCCGACATGGTTCGTTTAATGTAACCTACGGCCGGTGTCGCCTTTTTCTTTTCGAACTTGGCGGACACACTGCCGTGTGTCTCGATCGATTACAGCTTGCAAAGTTGAGCTCGCAGTCACCATGGCAGTTCATCGAGTGATCAGAGGAGCGGCTCGCGCGCTCGGGGTCCCACCGTCACACGCTCGGGGTCCCACCGTCCCACGGGAATTCAATAATTAGATCTGTCTTTTACTCACCTTACTCTGGGCATAAGCCTAATGGTGCACATATTAAGCTATCTTATTTTTATTTTGTCAATTATCCATAGATAGAAAGTTCTTTTGTATCAAACTACTAAGTAATTTGATATTATGTGACTCACGCGCAGAAACCTATCATAAAATTCAGTAGGTATTTCTTGGTAATATTCAGTAGGTATCTCTCTGTAATATTCAGTAGGTATCTCTTGGTAATATTCATTAGGTATCTCTTCGTAATATCGAGTAGGTATCTCTGAAAAAAAATCAGTAACAATCGGATAAGTCGTTCAAAAGTTGTTCCCGGAAATATACACAAACTAATGTCTAATGCATAAACGCTTCGACCTTACCACAGTATAATATTAGTACTAAACCTTACTGTGAAATTTTCGCTCGCTTCGCTCGCTCGGTGATTATAAATTGTCTCTCTACTTCAATGATAAAACACATTAATTGTACAATCATTCAAGAGCGTGTGGTTGCGTGTAGGACTACGCGTTCTGCAGTTATCGCTTCCTAACTTGGAAACTATTTATCACAAGATACCTGAAATATTTTCATTTCAGTGCTGAAATGTGAAAGTAATGATGCTGTGACTGTGATGGACGGACTGATAGACGGATAATATTATAAGGGTTCCGCGAAGGGACTGAGGCACTCTTAAAACTAAGTAACAAGGTACCTATTCGTACTTACTTATGAATGTAATCGAAGTATTTTAAATCACGTGTACGCCGCGGTAGTCAATGATAATGGAGTTGCAAGTTGCAACGACGGTATCAATGCAGACTGAGAGCGGGCGCGGGCGGGCGCGGGCGGGTGCGGGCGGGTGCGGGCGGTTTTTGCCCAAGTGGATGCAGAGTGATGCAGCTGGGTGCAGCGGGCGACGACCGCCGCGCGGGCGGTTGACCCGCGCTTTCTGCTGCGACACCCGACAGCACATGCGTGCACTTCTCAAAGCGAAGGCAAAGCAATTGTCGTGCAGCAAGGCACGTAACTGATGCTTAAACAGTTAAACTAGAGGCTCTGCAACTAGGGTTGCCAGGTCCTAAAACTGAATAGCCGGACAGACTACTAAGTTAAGCCGGACTTTTGGGTAAAAAGTCCGGACTCCTTTAAAGCCCGCTCTAGACATGAATAAATTTAATACATTAGTTAGTCAATCTGTATGTTTAGACGAGGTCATAATCAGACTACGAAGCGCCGTCCCCGTGAGTCACTTTATCACGACGGCGCGCTCGCCCGAATATCCAGGTGACTGGAGGTTCACGAAATATAAAAAAGCCTAACAAAAACCGGACAGGCCGGACATCATCTAATTTGACCGGACATGCATCCAAAAAGCCTAACCCTGTCCGGCTTTATCCGGACGCCTGGCAACGCTATCTGCAACTTAGCAGGCATGTATCATATGTCAAACTAGATGGTGCGTGGTGCGCGAGCCGCAAACGGCTTGCGGGGATATTCAAACCTTTCTCGTTCATCGCTCTTTCTATTAGTGGAAACCGTATCAAAATCCGTTGCGTGGTTCTTAAGAAGTAAATAGAGAAACCGAGAAAGAGACAGAGGCAGACGGCAGCTTTGTTATATACTATGTAGAGATATGAAGAACGGAGACAAAATACTAAAATGAACGATTAGATGTTTGTTATTTATTTGACACAATTGTAAGATTCAAGATGAAGTAGTGTCGTAACTGTAAACGAAATGTGATTGGGCGTCGCTGTAACAATATTAATTTTAAAATTTTAAATCGATTTCCCCCCGTGTGGCCCCCGTGCGGCCCCCGTGCGGCCCCCGTGCGGCCCCCGTGCGGCCCCCGTGCGGCCCCCGTGCGTGGAGTGTGGCCTAACCTTCCCGAGTTCGGGGAGAGACCCGTGCCCAGCAGTGGGGACGTTAATGGATTGTTAACGATGTCGATTTTCACCTGACAGTGTGGCGTTATTCAATGTTAGTCCAGTCTAGAAATCAACCTGCCATTTAAAAGACAAAATAGTGTCAAAAAATTTTAAGCAAAATATTACTAATTTCAATTGCAATGTATCCTGTATAGTTTTAATTTCACCGACCGAGCACAAAAACTAGCACAAAAATAGGTACGAGCATTAGGTTGGTAATGATAAAAAATTAAAGTTACACCGCTAAGACTAACTTCTAGCTACTTACTAATAAATACAATAATAGTACATTACTGCAGCGGCCAGCAAAAGAGGCATTGATGGACGCACGTGTAGATGTGGGCCGAGGCGATGTCGGGGCACACTTACGTAAGTCCATTAATGCCTAGTTGTGGCCAAGGCTTGTACACTACTTTACTCAAATAATGTGCAGAAATTAAAATTTCAAAAATTACTTTTCAAAATCAATGACGAACAACGAACAACAATAGTTTTTCACGCCAAAGTGGTCATATGTTTTTTTTTCAATAAACAGCGTTCTATTTATAAGTCAGTTTAAATAAAACTTTTCATAAGTTACCTGTTTGGTAGCCATGTTTCGGAGTAAAATATAGTTCCATTATTAAATTACATGACAGATATGAGTTAACATAGTAATTTAATGTATCGAGATTAGTCGAGATCACATTGAAGATGATAATCGTGATCATTACCATTTGATTTTCTTTATTTGTATTTATTTATCTCTATTTCTTTCTACCACAATCCACGAATCTTACTAAACTCACAATCGGTAAATCAGCACTATCTACTACATACTCGTACCTACGTACACACAAATCGAACACTTATTGAATTTCTAATCAAGTGCATTCCATCCCACTTATTCCCGCAGGACGAAGTGGGACGTGTATAAAGTGGTGTCGATACGATAGTGATGGCGCGGAGTCGTCGGCCGCGGCCAAGGCCCGCGCCGGGCCCGCGCGGTCACAAGGGCGCGCTATCTAACGCGGCGCGCGCGCGACGCCACTCGCGACTAGCGGGCTCCGTGATGCGAACTCACTAACTGTTTTGAAACGTACGAATCTTACTTTTAAGTTCACGAAATACAATTTGCCTCTATATTGAGAAAAGAAAAGCGCCGGAACTTCCAATTTTTTAGCAAAGATTACAGTGTTTTCGATTCGATGTAACACGAATTTACTTAATTGGCAGGACTTAACATTACTTAATTCACGCATTCCGTATTTTTATTTCAGTGACGAAGAGACATAATAATTTAGTCTTGTCAAATAAGTTAAATTGCGTTACGTCGAATCGTCACTATTATCCAGATCTAAAGGAAGGATTATCACAACTACAATTTAAGTTTTTAATTCGGTAGTAGGAATGACGACTGTGGGTCATTCAGTGCTTTTTGTCGTCTGTCAAAAAGTACGTTTTGTTTTCAATAATTATGTTGTTTGACCGCCTCCGTGACGTTATTGTTAAGTCCATTAGCTTTACATCAGGAGGTCACGGGTTCGATTCCCGGCGTAGTCGTACTTTGTAAGACTCGGTTTGGTTGGTGGAAGGGCATTTTAAGCACACCGGGCTAGCTACCATCATCTTATATCTAACTAAGACTTGCCGCAAACACCAATGTTCACAGCATTGATGTGTTCCAGCTTGAAGATAAGGTAGCCAGATCTCCATTGCGTGCCCGCTTCCATCTTCGGCATCATCGTCACTTATAATCAGGAGCTTAGGGCTAACTAGTCGTACATAAAAAATGCTGGAAATACCTAAGACGACACGTCATAGTTTTTCAGTGTCATTTCTGTACTCATTTTCTGATTTTGAAGAATTAAAGAGAAATTGAGTGTCAAATGTTCATAATTTATTGTTAAAGCAGCCATCATCCCCCTCACCCCCGCCCCCCCGCCCACAACCCAAATGCTCAGTGTGCCCAATGTGAATATAAGTACACGACGTTTTCAAATTCAAAAAAGGCGGGCATGGTATTTCCTACGATTCTGTTGAATACAAGTTGATCCTGGGACCTTGATTCTGCAAAGTTCAGTATAAGATCAACTTCAATATACAAAAATGATCTATTATCACCGAGATTCATACTAAATTTCAGCTTAATCGGTTTACTGGAAGTCGCTCTAAAAACCCTTTGCAAGATTTGACCTTAACTAAGTAACGTACATACAAACATTACGTTACATACAAGTACATACAAACATTACGTTACATACAAGTACATACAAACATTACGTTACATACAAGTACATACAAACATTACGTTACATACAAGTACATACAAACATTACGTTACATACAAGTACATACAAACATTACGTTACATACAAGTACATACAAACATTACGTTACATACAAGTACATACAAACATTACGTTACACACAAGTACATACAAACATTACGTTACATACAAGTACATACAAACATTACGTTACACACAAGTACATACAAACATTACGTTACATACAAGTACATACAAACATTACGTTACACACAAGTACATACAAACATTACGTTACATACAAGTACATACAAACATTACGTTACATACAAGTACATACAAACATTACGTTACATACAAGTACATACAAACATTACGTTACATACAAGTACATACAAACATTACGTTACATACAAGTACATACAAACATTACGTTACATACAAGTACATACAAACATTACGTTACACACAAGTACATACAAACATTACGTTACATACAAGTACATACAAACATTACGTTACATACAAGTACATACAAACATTACGTTACATACAAGTACATACAAACATTACGTTACATACAAGTACATACAAACATTACGTTACATACAAGTACATACAAACATTACGTTACATACAAGTACATACAAACATTACGTTACATACAAGTACATACAAACATTACGTTACACACAAGTACATACAAACATTACGTTACATACAAGTACATACAAACATTACGTTACACACAAGTACATACAAACATTACGTTACATACAAGTACATACAAACATTACGTTACACACAAGTACATACAAACATTACGTTACATACAAGTACATACAAACATTACGTTACATACAAGTACATACAAACATTACGTTACATACAAGTACATACAAACATTACGTTACATACAAGTACATACAAACATTACGTTACATACAAGTACATACAAACATTACGTTACATACAAGTACATACAAACATTACGTTACACACAAGTACATACAAACATTACGTTACATACAAGTACATACAAACATTACGTTACACACAAGTACATACAAACATTACGTTACACACAAGTACATACAAACATTACGTTACACACAAGTACATACAAACATTACGTTACATACAAGTACATACAAACATTACGTTACACACAAGTACATACAAACATTACGTTACATACAAGTACATACAAACATTACGTTACATACAAGTACATACAAACATTACGTTACATACAAGTACATACAAACATTACGTTACACACAAGTACATACAAACATTACGTTACATACAAGTACATACAAACATTACGTTACATACAAGTACATACAAACATTACGTTACATACAAGTACATACAAACATTGCGTTACATACAAGTACATACAAACATTACGTTACACACAAGTACATACAAACATTGCAAGTTAAATGAAAGCTTTTAAAAAAGCTCTTCTTCAATTAGTTAGAGATGGTTCCCTTCACGAAATTACGCAAATGACACGACAACGACACGACAACTCGCTTCACGTTCCTTTGAAATTGTTTCTCTACTAAAGCAGCCCTCACCGAGGCTAAGGTACTGATGCAGATGGCGTTGTGGGCTGTTAATCAGACCCTCGCTCGCCGTTGCACGTAGGTATGTCTGTGTGTTCGGTTACACGGTGCGGAAGCGAGGTGCGTTGCCTCCTGTCTGGCCCCACACCCCCACCCGGCCCCCCTGTCTGCACCCGCCGTCGGCCCCCTGCACGCTGCACCCTTGCACCGACCCTGCAATTCACTCTCACTAACCCACTGCAGGACAGTCAATCATGCATATCGTACCGACTATCTAATTCAAGGTGATAGCCAGACCATGGTGCATGGTGCATGGTGCATGGCGTATGCAAATCGAGAAACGGTCAGTATTTCCGATAAAAAGGTTAAGTTCATTGAACCTTGAATAAAAATAAAACACGTAAAGTATATAGGTGCAGCAATACTGTCGCGGGGGCCGCGCACCGCGCACCGCGAACATAACTTATTTGAAAAGTTAGTCTTATCCGTCCAAAGAATTCGGCTCAAAAAGTTTGTGTCCCGTGTTACACGGTGGATAACCCAATTACATAATGCTGATCATCTTGAATGATCGCTTTAGAGAAGTTCCTGAACAATACATCCTTGACGATACGGTTTTTGATGTGTAACATCTTTGCTCTCGCTTTCCTGCAATTTGTGGGAGTGATTTCGTGAAATGGGACGGAAATGTGTAACATGGGACGGAAATGTGTAACAGGAAGTCGCGAAAGCGCGGAATTATACTTTACGAGAGTCCGACTCGCACTTGGTCGGTTTTTTTCGTTACTGTCAAATCCGCCACCCAGGTACAATATCGTCATCAAATCTAACTAACCTAAAGTATTTTGTCACATGTTACACATCATATGCGAGTACTGTAGGTCTCACTCGAATTTTTTTATTCATACTTTTTAAGTATTCTCATTACAGTACGCTGTGAAATAGCCATATGGGGCCGCTCTACTCACGCCAAGCTTGTGGATACAGCCTTAAACGAAACCTGCCGGATAATTACTGGATGTTTGAAGCCGACCCCGGTGATGTTGCTGTATCCACTGGCGGGCATAGCGCCGCCAGTTGTTCGCAGAACCATTGCAAGCTCGCGAGAGAGGGCTACGTTGGATGAGGACAAGCGGCATCCCCTACATGGGCACGAGCTACCGCCGCAAAGGCTAAAAAGTCGGGAAAGCTTTTTAAAACATGTCGACAACTCAGCCCTCTCAAGCGAGATGCAACATGTGGCGTGCTCGAACACCGCTTCCTGATCCCTTTGTCCCGCTTTCTGAGAGTCTACCGGCTGGACATGTATTACCATGGCCGATCTGGAAGTCTTTAAATCGACTTCGGACTCAGGTCGGCCGGAGCAAGGAGAACATGTTCAGGTGGGGACTCTCGGAAAACCCAAATTTGGACTGTGTGTGTGGAGCGGTGCAGTCCATGGCTCATTTAGTTTCCTGTCCTGCCTGCCCTGTCACCTGTTCGCAGCAGGACTTAATGGACGCCACAAATAGTGCAGTCGAAGTGGCTAAGTTCTGGGCCGGAATTATTTAATTTGTCATCGACACGCAAAGAAAAAGAAGAATAGCCATTTCCGTAGCGATATCTCTTAACGAAATGTCCGGAAATTAAAGATATATTTTATTATCCAATTGATAGGATGGATAATTGAAATGAAACAAGACCAAAAATCTGTCCCACGAAAATAAATATATCTTAAAAAATCTCCTCCACTTTCCCTTAAGCACTGACGACTTCGACGAAGCACTCCCCGAGTTGCATTTCAACGAAAAATCCTGAAAACTCTCGACAAAACACAAAACATATATTTCGACATCTCGAATGAGTGAGATGAGTGATGATGTAGGAATGTTTTTTGTAAGATTCCGTACCTCAGTAAGTTATTCAAAATTGTGGTCAAACTATGGTGATTTGGCGTTTTTCTCAAGGGGAATTCATTACGATACTAGTTAATTGCTAATGTTTGGTTCCTGTTACTTAAATGATACCCTCTCAATAAATCCATTTTTTCGGAATTTGACAACGATTGAGCCATTTTACCTTTTTTTTTTTTTTGGTTTCTTCTCTCCGGCTTTCAAAAGCGCGGAGAAGGCAAAGGTGACTAAGACCATACAGCCAGGTCTGACTTATTTAAGCTTCCTTTAGTTTTTTGATTTGTAATGCTAGTGCCGGTGCATTACAAATCTTCTCTGAAGTTCTTGACAGCATTTGCAGCAGCTACATTCTGAGGTGGAACACCCAGTTGCTGTAGGGCGTCTATAAAACTGCACCCAGAGCAAGTTGGGTTCTCACGTCCTCCTTCGTTTTATTTTCTTGTTCTTTACATTGCTCACGTGCACTAGACGTTTTTCTCCAAAATACACCACTTCTTGAACAAAATCCTAGCAGAAAACAACGAAAAAACAACAAAATAAAACTACGAATGCGTCTACCACAAATCCCGCCAAAAAACCCCCGCCATTTTACCTATTTAGTTCACCTTTATATTCACAACACAGCTATTTTTTTTTCCTTCGCCTTTTTAGGGCAGGCTAAGGCTCATTGGCCATACCGCCTAGTCTTCAGTATATGTTTTTCAGTAGTATTAGATTGTAGAATTCACGTCTTCAGTAATTTTTAGTATATTTTTCAGATTCCGAAGTCAAAAGCTCATTATATTGGTCAAATCCAGATGTCCAGTCTATTTTTTTTTGTTTTCAATATCATTGTTTCCTCACATTTTTCTCCTGTCAATCTTTCTAAGTGTTCAGTAACTTTTCAGTCTTTAAGATCACTGTTTCTTCACGTTCACATCATATCATTGTCTATAAACTAACCTAACCTACAATACTCTAGCAAAATGATAGCACTTTTGCTAAAGCTTGCTCGGACTTCTTGTGGGAACTCGAAACACAGTATACACACTTTTATTTCATTATCCTACACAAGAAACACATAAATGATACTTCGCTGATAAATACACTATCAATATTATACATCAAAAACCACAAAATGTAATTTTTCGGATAATAAAAGAAAAATGACGAACTGAACGCTACAAATTCCCGCCAAAAAGTCTCGAAAGGCATTTAATGAATGACAGAAACACACAACTTGTTTTTTTTTCAATTTAAAACGCCATTTTTATTTTCTTTAAAATTGAGTTTTTCTAGAGCGTTTTTCTCTATTTCTAATAGTTTAGAATATCCCCATATTGATCCTTAAAAAAACTCTCCCTGTATATAATACTTATTCGCAATACATGAAAATTCAATAGCTCCAACCATTATTGAGCAAATCGCAAGTTTCAATTGCATTTGTAGGAGAACCATACAAACGCGTTCTTTCCCAGACCAATGTATTACTATTATTAGACAAACATTAGCAACTACGATGCGCAAAGTTTTATAAAAACCGTTACAGCCGTTTCTGAGAAAAAAAATCAGTTCATACATACTCTTTAGTTTGACGGTACGAAGAAACTTGTGATAATCCCTCGATGAAGTAATGTTCCAAGTTTGGTTCCAATCGGACTGAAGATATCGCCTGCAGGGCCCAGAGCCAAGCGTGACGGACCCACGGACCCACGGACCCACGGACCCACGGACCCACGGACCCACGGACGGAGTTGAGATATTTAGTTTTTAGGATTCCGTAGTACAACAAGGAACCCTTATGAGTTTTTGGATACTAACCTGTTTTTGACTATTAAAACTAATTAATGGAAAATATAACTATTTTGTATATTTTCTTTTCTTTATGTAAATAACATACCTTGGATAAGGCTTTAAATGACATGTAATTTAATCTAATAATTTTTATTATAAATTATTTCTTTAATTTCTTGACGTGTAATGTATATTATTAATAAATGATGTCTATGTCTATAGTTTCGTCATGTCTGTCTGTCCGTTTGTCCGTCTATCTGTCCGCGGCCTAGCTCCTAGACTATTAGTAGTTAAGAGCTGAAATTTGGCAAAGATAATTATATAAATACCTATATGAAAATCGATTCTTAAGGAGTATACTTCAAAATTTGGAAAAAATAATTTTTAAGGGTAAGAAGTGGGGATGTTTTTTTTTACTCGTCAAATCCAGTCGTGTGGGGTATCGTCGGTTAGAGCTTAAAAAATAGTTGTGAGTCTTCTTAGACCATGTTATAATTTAGGGTCCCGTTTTTGAAAAAATAGGCTTGATAGTGAAAATTTTGTTGGAGTCGAGTGTCCCGCCCCCTAACAACTAAACCGCTATATTTGGGAATTTGAAAAAAATCATGCAAGTAGTCTATATAATTATTTAAAAAAAAAAACTATAGGGCTAAGTAGGCTTTCTTAGTTTATTTTATTTTATTTTATTTTATTCGGAAAACAAACAGTGATACAATATCTAAATAATTAACATAAATAACAACTAAGCACCATTTAAATTAAATTAGGAGCAATAGTCGACCAACTTAAGATGTGCAGTTCGATTTGTAAAAAGTTCATAGATTTTTCATACAATATGTTCTATTACCAACTGCAAATAGAATTGAGTTTTTTAAAATAAACATTTATTTTTTGAAAAGACTACGGAACCTCACTTTGTGCGAGTCCGACTCGCGCTTGGCCGGTTTTTTGTTATTCTCGTCACCACTTCACTCAGGTTTTGCAGTCGTGTCACATACTGCTACACTCAGAAGCTTCAGGTTATCTTTTTATAACGGCTGCAAGTCGGCGGTGGCGGTGAAAGCACCAGGACTGCGAGGCGGAGGGGGTAGGGGGCGGCGGCAGTGCGGGGTGCATGGGGAACTGCCCCCATGTCTAGACTGGGTCGGTAGTTTTCCGGGATTCAGTTGGCTTTGGCTGCAGTCTGCTCACCCACTCACACTCACTGCGCAGCCGCGACTGCATGCAGCTATGTACACGTACACGTAGTGCGTCTGCGGACCCTCGCGCCCGCCTCGCTTCATCGCCGCACTCTTTGTAATATTGTACGTAGCTGTGGAGGAATGCGAGCTAGTGCGGCGTGCGGCGTGCGGCGTGCGGCGTGCGGCAGGGAGACATGGGGCGCAAGGAATCAATAAATGTACGCGTGGCAACACCGAGGTTCGATTGCACTGCTAACGGAGTCAGGGTTACTGTTATAGGTCTGGTATCAGATCGTTGGTAATCATTATACATATAGCTACTTTTATTAATTAAAATATTTTTACTGTTAATCATCTTAAACGAGCTAAACTATCGTAGGAATCTTTTCCTTATAGATCAGGCAATTTGTGGTTATGTTGTTAACAGCTGTGGCAGTGCTACTGTGGTAATAGTACATTACTACGGAGGCGGCAAAGTAAGCCATTGCTGGATGAGTAGAGTTTGGCCGAACCGCATGCAGGGGAGGACTTTAATAATACGAATCCAGTAAAATTTCCGTTCCAGCCGAGGCCTGTGCTGAACTCAAATGGAGCGAGGAAAATAAAACAATAATTTATTTAATTTTATGTAAAATACACTCGATGTTTAGAACCGTGACCTAAGAGTAGGGAATGTCGTAACTCAAACTTTTGCTTTTCCGCCCATTTTTTTAATCACAGCGCCGCCGTCTGCGCGCTGCACGCTGCATGCTGCACGCTGCACGCTGCACTGCTGCACGCTGCACTGCTGCCGGTCGAGTTTAAAATGTCAGGCCAAAGAGCTTTTTAAGGCGAGGTATTGATTGGACCAATTGTCTCTATCTTTTTCTTTACCTAAAAAGAGTAAAGAAAATAACTACACTTTTTCAATGGTTTTTGGTTTCAATCGAAAACTACAATGAAAGTATAAAACGTAATAACATTACTCACTTTGTACTAGATCGTTCAATAAGTCCCGAGACTCACTAACAGGAAGGCGAATATATTAAAAACTCTTCATGTTTAGAAAGTACTAGCCATCAAATGATATGTGTATTTTTTGAAAATCGAACAATAATATATTGAATTAAAGACATTTAAGTGACGCTACTTTTATAATTTCGTAAACAATGGAAAAAAAACGAGTTACGCGCAGAGATTTGTTACCATAGATGGGTTATGCACTAACAAACCACATTTGAAAATCGAATCCATTTACACACACAATGTTATAGGTAGTTCCCTTCGATTGCACCGAATGTTACTAAGAAAAGAGATGCCAATATTGGCATCTTTTTTTTGCTTCACTTTTTAGACGCATGTAACCTATCTACCTCCCGTTATATATTAGCATATCTCTGGTTACGCGTGTTGATAAAACAATGTTTTTATTGGGAAAAAATACCGCTCAAGCACAGCAGTGGCTTATAAAGTGTTATCCGGAATCTGCTCCGTCTAAACCAACCATTTGTCGGAGGTATGCCGATTTCAAACGCGGTCGTTTGGACACAAACGATGCTGAACGCTCTGGTCGTCCCGATGAAGCAGTGCCTGAACAAAACATTAACCAAATCCTGAAAATCGTGAAAGAAGTTCCGAAAATAAAAGTGCGCGAGATAGACGAGATAGTGAAGATTTCAAGTTGGCCCTGAAAAAACTTTTTCCAAATGGGTGCCGCGTTTGTTAACAATTGATAAAAGCAACAACGTGTCAATGATTTAGAGCGCTGTTTGGCACTATTTAATATAAATAAAAAGTATTTTTTACGTCGGTATGTGAAAATGGATGAAACATGGATTCACCATTTCACTCCTGAATCCGATCGGCAGTTAGCAGAGTGGAGAGCGGCCGGTGAAAGCCGTCCGAAGCGGCTTAAGGCACAAACATCTGCCGGCAAGGTTATGGCCTCTATATTTTGGGACGCACATGGAATACTAAGAAGAAAGTTAAGGTGGAAACGTATAGAGAAATGAAGGAGAGAGTGTGGGAGAGAGACCTGGAAAGAGCTACACCGACAATAGCTTAAATTGTGATGATGATGATGATGATGGAATACTCTTTGTCGAATATCTTGATAAGGGGAAAAATGTCATCATTACAGCTCATATACGTCCCCACCGAGGGGCTCGAGCCTACCCTGAATAAGGGCGATTAGGCCTTAGTCGACCACGCGGGCCCAGTGCGGGTTGGTCGACTTCACACACAACCTTCGAGTTTCTTCGCAGGCGTGTACAGTTTTCCTCACGATGTTTTTCCTTCACCGTTAAAGCAATCGGTAAGTATGTACGTAAGTTTTTAAAAAACTCATTGGTACATTGGCCGTCCAGATTTGAACCCGGTACCTCTGGTTAGATGGACCGAGTCGTTACCGGTTGAGCCACCGACGCTTTTTTATTATTGGAACGATTAAAGTACGAAATCGCGGATAAACGGCCTCAAATAAAGAAAAAAAAGTGATCTTTCACCAAGACAATGCGCCGTGTCACAAATCCATGGTAACGATGGCGAAACTAAAGGAATTGGGCTTCGAATTACTTCCCCATCCACCATATTCTCCAGATCTGGACCCCAGTGATTACTGTCTCTTTGCAGACCTAAAGAAAATGCTCCAGGGCAAGAAATTTTATTCAAATGGTGAAGTAATCGCAGCAATGGAAGCTATTTTAAAGCCAAAGATAAATCGTTCTACACACATGGAATAGAAAAGATAGAAAAGCATTGGAGAGGCTGTATCGCAGTTAAAAGAGACTACGTTGATGAATAAAAAATAATTTTATCAAAAAAAAATGTTTTAGTATGTAGTCTCGGGACTTATTGAACTACGTTGACTATTGCAGTTGTTATCGTATAAACTATGTTGTAATTCGTTGTAAGCGTTTTAAATAAACTTTTATTATAATAACAAATATTGTTCTATATTTTTTAAAATTTAGACTTCAAAATATTAGTCATAACTAGAGTTGAAAGTAGTGTAGACCTATCTTATTATCTTTGGGATTAATTCTCAATCGTGTTTCTTTTAGCTTTTGACTTTAAGGAACATCATCAACAATAAGGGTATTTTTGAATTTATTTCTGTTACGAAAAAGTGTTACGTGTCACGAAAAAGCGTTAAGACCGCGTGGAGGATGCAGACGATATATCGCTAGGTGAGAGGCGGCAGTGGCTGGGGGATATATTTTGAAATGTATTTTTTAATTTCGTTTTATTCGAAATATATTTTTTTGAAAAATATTTTTTTCTTCTTTCTGCTGTTATTTCTACTCGTACTGACAGTGCTGCGGGAAGTAGTACTACTGTTAGTTCTACTCGTACTGGCAGTGCTGCGGGAAGTAGCACTACTGTTAGTTCTACTCGTACTGGCAGTGCTATTGTAAATAATAGTGGTTGTTACATACATGTAATTCGTAACATTACCCTAAGGTTGCGCACCTACACCTACTCGTACATACATGTAATTCGTAACATTACCCTAAGGTTGCGCACCTACCCCTACTCGTACATACATGTAATTCGTAACATTACCCTAAGGTTGCGCACCTACACCTACTCGTACATACATGTAATTCGTAACATTGCCCTAAGGCTGCGCACCTACACCTACTCGTACATACATGTAATACGTAACATTACCCTAAGGTTGCGCACCTACACCTACTCGTACATACATGTAATTCGTAACATTACCCTAAGGTTGCGCACCTACCCCTACTCGTACATACATGTAATTCGTAACATTACCCTAAGGTTGCGCACCTACACCTACTCGTACATACATGTAATTCGTAACATTACCCTAAGGTTGCGCACCTACACCTACTCGTACATACATGTAATTCGTAACATTACCCTAAGGTTGCGCACCTACACCTACTCGTACATACATGTAATTCGTAACATTGCCCTAAGGTTGCGCACCTACACCTACTCGTACATACATGTAATTCGTAACATTACCCTAAGGTTGCGCACCTACACCTACTCGTACATACATGTAATTCGTAACATTACCCTAAGGTTGCGCACCTACACCTACTCGTACATACATGTAATTCGTAACATTACCCTAAGGTTGCGCACCTATACCTAAATCTTGCTGTGTTACTACATTGTGACGACCCTACTGAAGTTATCAACGGCCTCATTCTTACATTATCTAAAATAATTAAGGCGAACACTGTTATTAAAAATATACCCTCTAGATTCCGCATAATCAAACCATGGATAACCCCTGGCGTACTAAGATGTATAAGAAATCGAAATAAATTACAGAAACAGATGCGTCACGACCCCTTTAATGAAATAAATAAAACAATATATACCAGATACAGGAATTATTGCAACAATCTTATTAAAAAATTAAAAAGAAAGTTTGAAAGAGATATGCTAGCTAAAACTGTTAAAAATAGTAAACTACTGTGGAAAAATATTAAAAATATTACATATACAAGTAAAAATAATAGTATAAATACTGAATTACGTAATTTAAAATCCTCCCCTATTGAATCAGCTAATTACATTAATAACTATTTTGTTAATATTGGTAAACAACTTGCCCAGCAAACGAAACCAACAGCATCGGAAACAAGTTCTTATCTACCCAACTTATCAGTGCAGCCTAATTCATTTGTTCTTTTGCCAACAGATGATGATGAAGTTAGCAGCATATTAATGAGTCTCAAATCAGACAGTGCAACTGGATGGGACAACATACCTACCTCCTTTTTAAAACTTACAAGTCCTGAAGTGGTCCCTGTCTTGACTCATGCTTTTAACCTGTGTTTTGATAAAGGCATTTTTCCTACACCACTTAAGCAGTCAATTATAACACCAGTCCATAAGGGTGGGGATAGAGACAGTATAAATAACTACAGGCCAATATCTGTGTTACCAGCAATGTCCAAAATTTTAGAAAAGCTACTTAATAAAAGACTTCTCAACTATTTACATAAATAAAATATTCTATCCTGCAATCAATATGGATTTCGACAGGGAAAATCGACTGAGGATGCAGTGTCTGCTTTTTCCTCACTTGTAACTGAACATCTTGACAAACATAAAAAATGTATGGCCGTATTTCTGGACTTGAAAAAAGCATTTGATACTGTCTCTCTCCCCATCCTAAAACAAAAGTTGAGTGTGATTGGTCTGAGAGATACTCCATTACTTTTATTTGCTGACTACTTATCTGACAGGAAACAGTGTGTCAGGCTGGGAGATTGTATAAGCGAATGCGAGGAGGTGTCATACGGCGTGCCACAGGGTAGTGTTCTTGGCCCAACGCTCTTTTTAATTTATATCAATGATTTGTGTAAAATGCAGATCGGGAACGCTAACATCTTTTCGTAAGCCGATGACACCGCCGTCGTCTTCGCTGGGGACTCTTGGGATGTTCTTAAGACTGATGTTGAGAAGGGGTTGTAACAAATAAGTAAATGGTTACATAATAACATTCTTACTCTAAACACTACCAAAACAAATTATATTTGTTTCAGTATTTACAACAACTCGCAACCAAGTAATGAATTTAGGGTCCAGTTGCACAGTTGTGATAAAATAACAGCAAATATGCCTTGTAGTTGCCCAAACATACACATGGTTACTCAAACTAAATATTTAGGTGTCTTTCTAGACCGGCGACTTTCTTGGTACCCGCACCTTGAACATGTCATACAAAGAGTCAGGAAACTTACCTGGATATTTAAAACTTTAAGGCACGTTGTACCGAGAAAGATCGGTGGGACGGAGAGAGATCTTCTGAAGGAAATATATTTGGCTTTGGTGCAGTCCATAATTATTTACTGTATCTCAGTATGGGGTGGTGCAGCAAAAACAAAATTTCTTGAAGTTGAGCGTGCTCAACATGGGCTTATTAAAGTTATTAAAGTTAAAAAGAGAATGTTTCCCACTGAAAGATTGTATCACCTAACCAAACTAGCGTCAGTTAGGAAACTATACATAACCCGGGTCGTGCTTAGAAAACATGAAAGTTTGCCGTATGACCCTAGCACTGCTGATAATACCGGTAGAAGAAGGAAGCCGCCCGCTGCTAAAGTGACAGTGACAAATTCTACCTTTGCTAGCAGACAATATGATAAACGCTCTGTTCAGCTATACAACTTACTCAATAAAGAACTGGTAATTTATCATAAGAAATATTTTGAATGTAAAAAAGCTGTATCAATATGGCTCGAGTCCAAAACATATAATGAAATTGAAGAACTGCTGGTTACTTAGTGGGAGTTACATAGTAGCTTCCGATCCCAAGATGAACTCGTAGGGCTATGTCACGCCATGTCTTGATTACACACGTACTCATTCACGCACACACATACACAAACACACACACACACATACACACATACATACACACACACAAACTCACACACATACACAGACACACGCATTGGCACTTACTATAGATACTTTTGTAATTTTATATTACTTTGCATAACTCAAATTGTCCTAATATTTTATGCATGATCACTTTATTATTTAATAATAGAAAAATAAAATATATAATTGTTTCTTCTGTAAGTAAAAATTTTAACGGGAACAACATTTATTATGTTAAGGAAGAGCGGTGCCTCCTGACACAGGCTGTTTATGCTTAAAAGGAGACACCGACCCCATCGCAAAGTGTACTCCTTGTTAAAAACAATAAACTTATTTTATTTTATTTTTTATTTTATACCTACTCGTACATACATGTAATTCGTAACATTACCCTAAAGTTGCGCACCTACACCTACTCGTACATACATGTAATTCGTAACATTGCCCTAAGGTTGCGCACCTACACCTACTCGTACATACATGTAATTCGTAACATTGCCCTAAGGTTGCGCACCTACACCTACTCGTGCATACATGTAATTCGTAACATTACCCTAAGGTTGCGCACCTACACCTACTCGTACATACATGTAATTCGTAACATTGCCCTAAGGTTGCGCACCTACACCTACTCGTACATACATGTAATTCGTAACATTACCCTAAGGTTGCGCACCTACACCTACTCGTACATACATGTAATTCGTAACATTACCCTAAGGTTGCGCACCTACACCTACTCGTACATACATGTAATTCGTAACATTGCCCTAAGGTTGCGCACCTACACCTACTCGTACATACATGTAATTCGTAACATTGCCCTAAGGTAGCGCACCTACACCTACTCGTACATACATGTGATTCGTAACATTGCCCTAAGGTAGCGCACCTACACCTACTCGTACATACATGTAATTCGTAACATTGCCCTAAGGTTGCGCACCTACACCTACTCGTACATACATATAATTCGTAACATTGCCCTAAGGTTGCGCACCTACACCTACTCGTACATACATGTAATTCGTAACATTACCCTAAGGTTGCGCACCTACACCTACTCGTACATACATGTAATTCGTAACATTACCCTAAGGTTGCGCACCTACACCTACTCGTACATACATGTAATTCGTAACATTACCCTAAGGTTGCGCACCTACACCTACTCGTACATACATGTAATTCGTAACATTGCCCTAAGGTTGCGCACCTACACCTACTCGTACATACATGTAATTCGTAACATTACCCTAAGGTTGCGCACCTACACCTACTCGTACATACATGTAATTCGTAACATTGCCCTAAGGTTGCGCACCTACACCTACTCGTACATACATGTAATTCGTAACATTGCCCTAAGGTTGCGCACCTACACCTACTCGTACATACATGTAATTCGTAACATTACCCTAAGGTTGCGCACCTACACCTACTCGTACATACATGTAATTCGTAACATTGCCCTAAGGTTGCGCACCTACACCTACTCGTACATACATGTAATTCGTAACATTACCCTAAGGTTGCGCACCTACACCTACTCGTACATACATGTAATTCGTAACATTGCCCTAAGGTTGCGCACCTACACCTACTCGTACATACATGTAATTCGTAACATTACCCTAAGGTTGCGCACCTACACCTACTCGTACATACATCTAATCCACTATTTCAGTATTGTGCGCTAAAACAATAGGAACTATTTTGCAATGGTTTTACTAATGTTTAGGTTCTCAAAAGCATTAATTGACTCAATGACAAAGTCGCAGTTTTCTAAAGTGTATAATGTCGCAATTATATTACATGAAATATTGGTAAATTCGTGTATATAATGTAGGAAGTTGCATAATTTAAAATTTATGCAGTAGCTATGATATTAGTTTTAATTTTGCTTTCAGCAAGTGAGCCGAAAAAATATTTTATTCGAATTGGCTGCTAACGTCTAATTCCCCGAATGTCTAGTCGGTTTTATGGGTCCATTCCTCCCTACGTCCATTCTCCGAAGGTCTATACTTCTACGTCCGTTTTCTCCAACGTCTATTCCGTGAATGTTCAATTCCCTGCTGGTCAATATTTTCTTACACACCAGTGATTTGAGATCAAATTCTACATACTCATAAATGTGTCAAGTCGAATGATGACCATCATGGAGTGTCAATAACTGTTTATTTGTAATACAGGGTGGACCATAAGTTTTTTTACTTTTCAAACTAAATTAAAATGAAAACTAATTACATCAGGTGAAAACCGTTTATTAATTATGAAAGCACATAAAAAGGGAATTTATTTTTTAAAAACTACATCATCCATATGTGTTCCTTCATTATTTTGGCATTGCTGTAACATTGAGTGCAGTTCGAGAAATTTTTGGCCAAAAAGTGATATCCAAAAGAGGCGACATTAACTGGCCTCCTCGCAGCCCAGACCTGGCCCCAATGGATTTTTTTCTTTGGGGATACCTTAAAAGTAAAGTTTTTGAGACCAACCCCGTGTCTGTTGCGGAATTGAAGCAACGTATTAGCGAGGAAATGCAAAAATTTTCTCGGAACACTTGTCAGGCCGTCATTGAAAATTTTCGCTCCAGGTTACAGCAATGCCAAAATAATGAAGGAACACATATGGATGATGTAATTTAAAAAAAATAAATTGCCTTTTTATGTGCTTTCATAATTAATAAACGGTTTTCACCTGATGTAATTAGTTTTCATTTTAATTTAGTTTGAAAAGTAAAAAAACTTATGGTCCACCCTGTATTTTTGGTATTGTTCGTTAGTCTAGAGTCAGTAGTTTCCGTGCGGTAATGGGTAAGCCATCACATCACTTCATAGGTAATTACAATGTAGCTTACTTAGTTACTCTATCTGTATATCTAGGGTGGACTGATTGAACTCGCACACAGTTAAACTATAAGTAGTTTAGCTTTACTCCTGTCACCAACCGGTATCTTTCCGTGAAGCACCTTAACCAAGGAGTCTTCATCGGACACCATCCGGTCGCTTCCAGGAGCCATCGGTTCTAGTTGCATCGCCCATTCATTCAGACTTTACTACTTATAGGCACGACTATGAACCAACAGCTACAACAATAGGCCGTTTCCTTCTAATCAGCCTTTGTCATACTGATCTATTATTCCAGGCAACTGAGAGCTCTCGCACCTGGTATTGATACTGGTGAACACATCACAGATCCACTCCGCTCTGAGCGCACTCCATTTTTTGCCGGTGCGTTATGGGCTACGATAGGCAAGTACTATCAACATAGAAAAAAGGGAAAAATAAATGCCCCGTAGCGTAGGAATATTCTGCATACTAGACATCAACAAATCATTAAAATCTCATTTTGTTATTCGTGATAAACATATTAAAGACTCAATTTTCAGGATACTCATAGCTTTATTATTATAAAATGTTTTGCTTGAATAACTTTTTGTTCAAAGTTTTCTAGCTGCGAGCTAGGAGGCGAGGGGAGGCGTGCTTAAATCCCAAGTTGTTTTCCTTAATTTTCACAAAGATAACCTAGCTACTTTTGTAGAAGAAATTGAAACAAAAAACGAAGGGTTAGTGGGGACAAATGTTTTAAATGGCTCACCATGTATTGTGTATAGTGATGTGTATACAGGGTGTTTTAGGTAACGAAACCATATTACTAAAACTACGCTGTCTGTCCGTCCGTCCATCCGAATGTTAAGCGTATGCATGAAGGAAAAACAATTACCTACGAGTACTTGCGGCGCCCTTAATGTATGTCTTGGTCGTAACAGGAGCCGCCTGAAGTTTTCACATAAGGAATCCCCAAACAAGAAAAGTGGGTTTAAAATGTTTTATGGGTTCCGTAGCAGGTAACGGGACCCTTTTATTAGGCCTACACAGTCTGTCTGTATGACTGTATCTTTTAGAACCGTTATAGCTAACCGGCTAAAATTTTCACAGAGTATGTGTTATTATTAGGGATCTTACTCACAAATAATACAAAAATTTAAAAACTTAAAAATGAAGGGTCAAACTGAGGTTCCGGACCTGCTGTTGTAGTCAGTCAAATGTATCGCCTACTTCTCATATGGTTAGGTACCTTGACTTGTCAATAACTAGTTAGGAAACAATATACTTACGGGTATCTGAAGTAGTTTGAGCATTACTATACTCGTAGCTTTATCGGGACGTGTACTGACTAGGGTTGCCAGAAAAATTCAAGAAGAATATAGGAGATTTCCATTTTTGGGGTCAAAAGAAAACAGTATCCAGTTAAAATATATAGTAGACTATATTTTTTCATGTAATTATATTTTTGGGAACTTTGGGCCATTTTAATGAGTTTATTATTAATCGCTTTTTCCGCCGGGTAGGCCCAGTTAACTTTGATTCCCTATCTGTATCTTCTTCACTTCCACTTTCAGCATTTAAATCACTCATTTTATATCATTGTATATTTCACACAAAAGAGGCGAACCGAACAATAAATGTACAAAGAACGGGTGCTAGGACATCATACAGACAGAATGATATTTGACATTGACACTTGACAGTGGCATGACATGACTCTTAAAAGTTCAGAAACACAAACAATGTGATTTTTACTTATGATATGATCTGCTCAGTTTTGTTTAGGATTTCGGGGTTCGTTTCTGAACGCGTGTTTTTTAACTCGATTTAAGTATGTATGACAGACACGTCGCTGTATGGCTAAAATATAGTAGATTTGTCTACTATATATTTTTTCAACAGTATATAGTATCTTGGCCCAAAATATAGTAAGATACTATATTATATAGTAGATCTGGCAACCCTAGTACTGACCCACCCCAATAATTATACTTACTTAATTTAAAATAACATCCATTCCTCAAACAAGCCTAAATATAGCCGCGTATTCCTAAATCGAGCAGCTTCAGATGTTCCATCTAAAATGTAGAAGAAATATTTGTCTTTAAATAGTGGGTCTAATTGTGTTTCATAATAACACTAACGGCGCCGCCACCGCGCCGCCCGCGCCGTCTTGGGCGCCGTTAGGTTAGGCGGTTATATTTAGTGTGGGCGAGGGATTAGGTGATGCGGGGCGCGGGGCGCGGGGCGCGGGCGGCGCGGGGAGGACACGGGGGGGGGGGGTGATGCGGAAACATAGGGCGGGCGGAGGGCGTTGACCGTGAACGCGGGCGGCATCGATCCATTGCCGTCCATACCCTCGTGCAATGGAAAAGTGTGCACCATCGCTACTACGCACCATGTACCGACCTGTCACACTTTCCCAAATTGAATTTCCGCTGATATGCAAAATAGGTTCTTCTACTAGTCCTGTGTCGTGGTTTCCGCGACTTGACAATCCTGGAGCTAAGTAGTAGAGGTGCCGAAACAGCCACGAAGCAACTCGAGTAAGTAAAGTTTACCAAGGGCCGCATAATAAGTAATGTATAATATTTAATTTAATTTTTTATTTATTTATTGTACAATAAAGCATATTTGGTTGATTGATTGTGAGACAACTCGCACACGGTCAGCTGGCCCCGCCCCACCCCAAACTAGAATACCCTGTACCTGTACTAGGGGAACCCAAAGACCGATTCACCCTTAAATACGTATAAATACATATACTTACTCCTATATAGATATTTACACCCAGACACAGAGCAAACGAACCTGTTGGTCACACAAATGTTTACCCTGGGTGGGAATCGAACCCACGACTGTCGGCTCAGCAGACCACCGGCACGTTAGTACTAATATATATACTTTGCCACCGGCTCAGTCAAAAGCCTATCCTGCCTACATGCTGGTCTAGGGCCGTATGTGTGTGACTTTTATTAAGATCTATTTAGCTTATTCGACGTGATTTAATGTGTAATAGAAATTGGAAAACACATCAGTACGTGGCAGGATTCGAACCACGACCTCCCGGACAGAGGTAGCGGCCCTAACCGTCACGCCTTGAACAATGTAACTAAATAACAAATATCTATCCAAAATCTAACTTTTGCCTAGACTTGTATAATAATAGCAGGATTAATTTTACAATTACAAATATAGTTGCTCCTGGGTTTAGGCAGCAATGTAAGTAAAAAGAATACATTTTATTTATGTTTATTTTTCTAAAGGAGTTATATAGGGTACGGAGCACGAAGAATATTTCTTTGCATTTTTAAAATCGATATTGAATCAAGTGCCCGGCGGCGGCGACGGAACAGGGCGCAACAAGACGGAACCTTTAAGGGTAGTCACAGTCTCCCCTCCGTGTCGAAGGGCTCCCCCTGGCCCCTGCCCCCTCCCCCCCCCCCCCCCCCGGCCCCTCGGGACGTCTTGTTTCGGTAAATTGTGTCTATTCTTAGATGGTTACAATAGTTTATGCAGCTATGTCGTATAAAGTAGGCTATTAAAAAACGAGTGTTTTAATAGCTTATTAAATGCAATTGCAACTCTTTTCAATTTTCTACAAGGACGTGTTTCGGCTGAAATGATGATGATAATGATGTTATTTTATAGAAATACTAGCTGTCCCGGCGAACTTCGTACCGCCTTACATTACATTACACTGCCCTGCCCTATCCTACACTACCCTACACTACCCTACCCTACCCTACATACCCTACATACACTACACTACCCTACCCTACACTACTCTACACTACCCTACACTACACTACCCTACCCTACCCTACACTACCCTACCCTACCCTATCCTATCTCTCAAGTTGGATCGAACTGCACATGGTGTGCGAATTTTATTATAATCGGTTAAGTGGTTTAGGAGTCCATTGAGGACAAACATTGTGACACGAGATTTATATATATTAAGATTATAGACTAGCTGTCCCGGCAAACTTCGTACCGCCTCACAATACACTACACTACACTACTTTTTGTAGATATTGCAGGAATTTTTAGGTCATTTTTTACACCTTGGGTTACATTATTTGCGTTTTAGTAAGGATCCCGAATAAAAAAAAAATAGCATAGCCTATAGCAACTGCGGATAGTGTAGCTTCCCAACGGTGAAAGAATTTTTCAAATCTGTTCAGTAGTTTCGGAGCCTATTCAAAACAAACAATCAAATCTTTCCTCTTTATAGTTTTACTAGTGGGTGCTCGCGGCTTCGCCCGCGCAGTTCCCGTTTTTTGGTGTTCCCGTAGGAATTTCCCGAAATCCTTTCTTAGCGGATGCCTACGTCATAACATCTACCTGCATGCCAAATTTCAGCCCGATCCGTCCAGTAGTTTGGGCTGTGCGTTGATAGATCACTATGTCAGTCAGTCACCTTTGAGTTTTATATATATAGATTAGTATAGATAAATAAGGTTGCCTGGTAGAAATCGCTTAAAGCGATAAGGCCGCCTTTGCACTCTATGTTTTTTTATTACAAATTATAAGTCCTGTATTGTTTTTGTGGCTTGCAATAAAGTATATTTACTTACTTACTTACTTATAGAAACCAGTGGCGTAGCTACCTAGGGGCTAGGCGGGGCAGTGCCCTGGGGCCCTTAGGCTCAGGGGGTCCTCAAATCCTTACCAGAAAATCTCTATCAAACTGAACTTTTGAAAATTTCTCACATAGGTATTTAAAATAAATATGACAGGTTGCAACCCAACTTTAATCATGGCAACTCATCATATCAGCCGAAGGAAGTCCACTGCTGGACATAGACCTCCCCCAAGGATCTCCACGACGACCGGTTCTGCGCTGCCCGCATCCAGCGGCTTCCCGCGACAACTCAACTTATGGCAACTCAGTTGAGAGAAATTCGAAAGTTATACCTAGGGAATTCCCCTAAATTCTTTCTGTGGGTTGGCAGTGTTGTCAATTTGACGGATAGCGATATGTGCGTTTTATTATTCATCGATGTGCGTTTTATTGTGAACTCGAGTCAACATTTTTTTTTCGAGAACGGTTAAAAAATTAATGCTGTATCAGGATTCAGGAGTAAGAAAGCTAATGTCAATAAACTTTTTAGTACTGGTCATAGTAGTGGTTGAATAAATGCTACCTAACGGAAGTTTTACAGCAATGTTATTATTCTTTACAATTCTTGTCACTTCTGCAGCAGCTAAAAAGGTCATTTAGCAAATTAAATATAATAAAAAATTATTTAAGAGAAATAGTATTTGCCAAACTCGACTCCGACATTTCTCGCTAATAGCAATGGAAAACAAAACGCATCAAGCCTAGATTTAACCGAAGTCAGTGATACTTTTGCGAAAACTGAAGTCAGGAAAAGATTGTAAAAATAATTGTTATGTAGTCAGCTGGTAGGTCCAACCTTTATATAATAAACCCTTGAATCTTTTCTATATTTCGTTTTATTGCCCAATACCTACACTAAGTAATCATTGTAATTTATGTTGTTACTGTTTAATATTTATTTTACCTGCCCTGGAGTGCACGAAAAAGAGCTGATGATTAGGTAGCTTAGCATTTTAAAAGTATTTGTATATTTAATATTTTTACTTGATAAAACTTAACCAGTTTAGAAATAAATGGGGCCCCATTTTATGATTTGCCCCAGGGCCCTTGGTTACTTAGCTACGCCACTGATAGAAACTAAAAAGTGGCAAAGTAAAACATACGAGTGTGGTTAAATCAATTGTGCGTACAGTGAACTGGCATATAAAGCATAGGAATAACCTTTCAAACGACTTTTAAAAAAATAAAATAATTCAACGGTAATCCTCTCTGTATATTTCTAAAATTCACTTACTTTGGTATTTTTGGGATTTAATAGCTGTTTAAAATGTAACAAAAACTATTTTTGACTAATAGGTCACACTTTATACACAACGCACGTGCACCACGTGAATGGTATACAACAGTATTTTATTAACCAAAATAGTGTTTACAAATAATTTAGATCTGAGGACATATGAAGAGAGAGCTACTTTCGTTCACATACTCGCAATAAGACGCTCCCTGCGACTGCGTTCACTCGGTCTCCCCTTGGCGTCCCTTCGTCTGCGCATCGCAGGGCATTGGGGTGTCTGTGTCTGTGTCTGTCTGTGTCTGGTCATGGCGAGGAAAGGGATCACTGGGTGTACACGTGAAAATATATAGAAACTTGTGTAGGTACTTAAGACGCTGACAACACTGAAAATATGTAATAAATAATAAGAGCGAGGGTGTGACGCCCGCTCCGGGTCCTACCTGCTGAAAGGTTGTCTATTGCCATACAGCGCGGCGCGGTAACGCGATGTGTGTCATGGGCTCCTTTGCGGCTGGTCCGACTCGGGGTTTTGATTTTTATTAATATTTTTATTGTTAGTTTAGTACCTTTAATTTAAGTTAGGTATAAATTACTTTATAATACCATTTGACATGTATACTCAAATATTAAATTAAACTCATGATGGATAGTTTGATATTGTATACTGGAGGTAGGTTATTTTAATGAAAGGCTCGACTAGGCATATACCAGCTCGTTTTAAAGCTGCTATGAAGCAGGTTGCTGCATTCCGGCGTGTCTGCAGTGTCGACAGTGTCGGCAGTGTCGGCAGTGTGGGGCGACATATTCGACGAGATTATTGACGGCGCGGCGTTAGCCACTTTCCACAAGATAGCAACAAAAAAGAAACCTTTGAATAAGTGACGGCCGTGACACCCCGACTGACAGACAGATGGATGGACACGAAGGACATGCTACAACAGTTTGTCTATAGAACCCTAAAAGGATCCCGCCAAACATAATAGTTCATCTGAAGAGAAGGGTGAGCATCAATTACTTAGGTACCTCATCATCTAAGTTAGTAACTTGAACATTGCAGGCGTGAATGTGGGATTAATAAAAAAAATCTCATGTTTACTTAAAATAAAGAATATCTTATCTTAAAATTATGTTTTTTAGTTACCTACTACAAAGTTTTTTATTAAATAATTTGTAAACATTATACTTATATACACCTACACAACTCTTGATTTAGATGTTGTCTGCGCCTTGAAAGCAAAAACGCGAATTGACAACACTTCTGGGTTCAATGAACATAATGACTTAAAGTTCATCAATTCTTAAACATTTGTTTTCGAATATATTAGTAATCTATTTGTCATTATCATCATCATCATCGTATTCGTATCTGCTGGTCCTGCGCGCATCGCATCCAGCGACTTCCTGCAACCTTTCACTAGGTGTGCTGTTACCACTCTACAACTTTACTACCTACGAGTTATGTGATGAGCATGTACGAGTAATGTGTAGGCACACATTAATTCTGGTCTTACCTAAATACTGGATGTTTAAATAAATACCTTCATGTATCGTTATGCGAGATGAAACTTATCTAGGTACACGTAACAAGTAACAAGCCATCCATCAAATAGAAAAGAACATTAATCCTGCCTCAAACAGTGAATAGATACGATTGCGTGCGGTGATAACACAACGGGACGGCGTCGGGGGTGGGGAGGGGGCGGCTGGGGCGGTCGGGCGGCCGGGGCGGTTGAATGTCGGGCAAGGGCGGCCTGAGTCACGGCCGCGGGGCGATCAATACTGCACGAGGAAGTGCGCGGCTCGAGCGCCGGCAGCGTGCAGCGTGCAGCGTGCACCGGGGTCCGGGGTCCGGGGGGCTCCCGCGTGCCTTGCGACGCCTGCTCCACTTACCTTCACCCTGCTCGTTACGCTGGTGAACGACGAGAAAAAAAAATCCTCTCTATTAAATAAGTATTAAAGATAAGATGTTGCGACTCCCGAAGAGTTTAATATTTTTTTCGCATCAAAAGTATACAATATTTTATAACTTCCTTACTTATATATAATAAATGTAAATGAGTCGTGTTTTATTGTTTGTTTTTTTGGTGTTCGTTTTTTCACGTCGCAACGGATCAACGTGATTTTTTGCACCGAGATAAATGTAGAGGTGGGAAGTGACGTACGCTTCTTTTATACCGTCAAAAAAGCATAGTCCGACACAGATCTTGGGGGACTAAAAAACACTATTTTTTGATATTTTCTCTCACGATTTTTTTGCTACTACTAATTTACATAGCCCACACAGTTCCGAGGGAACTGAAGAACACTCATTTCCTCGCTCGCACACCCAATATCCTCGAAGACGGTCATAAAAACGACAAACGCGGGCAGAGGCACCTGCGTGGCGTAGTGGTAAAGTCTATTATCTTCACAAGGTCGCGGGTTCGATTCCAGGCGAAGTCTAACTTTGTAATATTCGGTTTGGTTGGTGGAAGGGCATTTTTTAAGCCCGCTTGGCTAGCTGCCACCATTCTATCTAAGTTTTGCCGCCAAACATCAACGCCAACAACATTGACGTATTCCGGCTTAAATATAAGATATCCAGATCGCCATTGCGTCCCCTTGTCACCAAACATCAATGTTAACATCATTGATATGTTCCAATACAAATACAAATACAAATATTCTTTATTTGCCATTAAACAAGGTACAAAATTGATGTTAGTTTAAAGACCGTAGACTCTCTTGTTTAGCCATTTTATGTTATAGCATGCAAATTTATAACTAGGAACATTAAAAAAAGCAAGAAAAGAATAGATTAACAAACAAACAAACAATTAATTTTACTCCACATATAGAATACGAAAACATGTCAATATTTTAAATAAATTCATTCATTCCGGCTTGAAGACAAGATAGCCAGATCTCCATTGCGTTGGGGAATCTTGGTAAGCTTACTTTCATCTTCGGCATCATCGTCACTTACCATCAGGTGAGATGATACAAAGGGCTTAACAATTGTGAATAAAAAAATGTCACGGGCAGATGCTTGTAGTACGAACATCTTGCGGCACCCACACTCCACACTCCACCCAGGCACCTACTAAAATAAGCAGGTACTTGTACCTACCTATAAGTGTTTATGTTGTGTGGGATTCTTGTATCAAATAAACATGTAAATTAGAATAAAATAAAGTTATTTGGAATGGACAACTTTAAATAACACATTGGTATTTTTAAATGGTTCTGTTCTAGTTAAATTTTTCATTTAACTGCAACTTCGTAACTGTAGGAACTTCATACTACTTCTGTTCACTGGCCCGACCGCATATATGCGTCGCGTCGCGTCGTTACGTTACTATGGGGTAGAAGCGGAACGACCCATACAATCTACGCGTTTTCGTACCCGTCAAATATATATTTTTTTTATTGTACACAAATATTTCGATGAAAAACACTTAAACAGGACGTTTACAAAGCTTTACTTATCTCTATAGGAGGGTGCTGTGAGAGTTTAGAGGACAGGAGGCAAATCTATGTGTACTTAAAGTTATATATACTAAATAAAGTACTATTATGTATAAACTGACGTAATCTACTCACGTAAATAATACATATTTATACATAACGAATAAATTTATAGCATACTTAATACTTACTTACCTAAAAACAAAATACTTAATCTATACTTCTATTTAGACTTAATCTATATTAATATTATAAACAGGAAAGATTTGATTTTTTGTTTGTTTGTTTTGAATAGGCTCCGAAACTACTCGACTGATTTGAAAAATTCTTTCACCGTTGGGAAGTTACACTATCCGCGGTTGCTATAGGCTATATTATATTTTCGAAAATTAGTGATCCTTACTAAATCTCAAATAATGTAATCCAAGGTGTAAAAAAATACCTAAAAAGTGGTAGTGGTAGTGGTAGTGGTAGTGTAGTGATAGTGTAGCGGAGTGTAGCGGTAGTGTAGCGGTAGTGTAGCGGTAGTGTAGCGGTAGTGTAGCGGTAGTGTAGCGGTAGTGTAGCGGTAGTGTAGCGGTAGTGTAGCGGTAGTGTAGCGGTAGTGTAGCGGTAGTGTAGCGGTAGTGTAGCGGTAGTGTAGCGGTAGTGTAGCGGTAGTGTAGCGGTAGCGGTAGTGCAGTGTTGTGAGGCGGTACGAAGTTCGTCGGGATAGCTAGTATTATATACAAAAAACATACTCGTTATGTAGGGAAAGAAGATGTTCTTTAACTTCGATTTGCTCCACAAGAAGTACAAACTGTATGTTGCATTAAGAAGCCTAGGTATAACTCTCCCTTTTATTCATCATCATATCAGCTGAAGGACAAAGTTCCACGACGATTGGTCCTGCGCTGCCCGCGGTCATCGGTCCACCGAGTGGGAGGCCTGCCTACGCTACGTTTTCCGGTTAAAGTTAAAAGACTATGATTACTTTAAGACGTACAGAAACCAATTATAACTTCTTAATTTTGGAGTTAAGAAGGTGTTGTCCCTCTTAAATCAGTTTGAGAAGAGTGTGTCCACGCTCACGCTCACGCTCACGCTCACGCACAAAGCACGCTCGACGTATAAGCACGTACTTTGGTTCTCAGTTCAATATTAATCAAACAGAGTTATTGACATATTGTAAACGTGTTCTACACTTTCTGTGGTTAATTTTCGTAAATATTTGTCTTTAAAAAAAACTGAATCCCGACTCATTTATTACATCACAGGTTATTACAAATTTTCAATAACTGTTTTATTTTAATTTGACGGATTTTTATTAATTTAGTATATATTAAACATATTATTTTTATTATGTAAACATTTGTAGTGTATTTTTTTTTCTATTATTTTTATTATGTAAACATTTGTAGTGTATTTTTTTTTCTGAATAAAGATTTATCTTGTCTTATCTTATCTATCTTATCATTTTATTTTGTTTAAATTTAGTATTCATTAACCAACAAAACAACGGAGGAGGTTCTCAAGTCGACGCCTATATTTTTTTATGTATGTCCACGCATAACTTTTAATTCTTTTTTATTGGACAGGGTATACCTCAAAGTTGGTCCCATATAAATTTAAAAAAAAATCAAGTTAACTAAAAACTAAACCGACGAAAAAAGAAAGGAACGGAAAAGCGAAAAATAAAAAAACAACTTTTTAGTCTAACTTAGCTCCTACACTAATGGGACCTGTTCTCCGAAACTACTGAGCCTAAAATTTTGAAAAAAATACAAAATATAGTTCATGGCTTGTAGATTACAGGAAAACCTATAAGAATTCTATCAATTGAAAAAAAAGTGGTAAACTCAATAAAATACGTTCGCCTACAGAAAATAGTTCTAGTCATGATAGAAAATACCTAGTCTATCGTTGTTCTACGTACAGGATTCATTTCGGAAAGTGTGTCCTGGAGCTTCACGACCTCATTCCCCCTCTTCATTTCATCATCGAACGACCAGGTGCGGAGAGCGATTCCACCCTTTTGTCGTTGATGTTCCACCTTTACGCACGAAGCGTTTTGCTTCTTCGTTCATTATGCGAACGGGCAAGGAGTGGAATTCCCTGCCGGCGTCTGTATTCCCCAATTCGTAAATCTTCAAGACGAAAGTGAATAGGCACTTTTTGAGCTTGCGTGTTACATCCTCGGCTGCATCGGCACTTACCAACAGGTGAGGTGCAGCCAAACGCACTAAATTTTTTTATTAAAAAAAAGAAGTTCACTAAAACACCACTAGATTGCGCTAGTAGTAGTTAACTGTATGGAGTACTGCTCTCACTTGTGGGACGGATCGGCTCGTTACCAGCTATATGCCTTGGATTCGATCGACCGACGCGCTAGGACACTCTTTGGCGGCGAGGAACTTGTATCAAACAGGCTGCAAAGCCTCGAGAATCTCCACTAAGTCGCCTGTCTATCGGTGTTCTACAGGATTTATTTGGGAGAGTCTGTCCTGGAGCTTTAAGAACTCATTCCCGCTCTCCGTTTCATCATTGGACGACCAAGTGAGGAGGGCAGTTCCACCCCTTTGTCGTCAATGTTCCACCGTTACCACAGATTACTAATTAGTTACTACCGTTACGAGTACACACGAAGCATTTTTCTCCTTCGTTCATCATGCGAACGGCCAAGGGGTGGAATTCCCTTCCGGCGTCTGTATTCCCCGATTCGTAAAATTTAGGAATCTTCAAGACGAAAGTGAATAGGGACTTTTTGAGCTTGTGTGTTACATCCTCGGCTGCATCGGCACTTACCATCAGGTGAGGTGCAGCCAAACACACTCAAATGTTTAATAATAAAAAAAATAACACATCTTACTGAGAGGATTTCAAATGTGATATTTTGTATTTGACTTTGGCATTGTACGGAACCCTCTCCACGCGAGTTCAACTCGCACTTTGCCGGTTTTATTTATTTTTCGCTTTTCAGTTCCTTTCTTTTTTCCTCGGTTTTATTTTTTGTTAAAAACTTTATTTTTAATATTACTTTACGCATTTTTTTTTCTTAATTAAGTTGTGTACACGTCTGCCATTTCAGTCAAAACTTTCTTCTTTCCCAGATCTGCTGAAATAAATTTCATTAGGAATAAGCTGTGCCCTGATTTTGTAAATGCCAAATTTCAGCCCGATCCGTCCAGTGGTTTGGGCTGTGCGTTGATAGATCACTATGTCAGTCAGTCAGTCAGTCACCTTTGAGTTATATATATTTAGATATAGGTTTTAGTTCTCAGTTCACAACTTTTTAACCATTAACGGAAAATTTGAATATAATTTGGTGAGTAAAAGCGCGCCGCCGCCGCCGCCGCCGCCGCCGCCGCCGCCGCCGCTGGAAACTTGCCACTTGGCGGGGAACTGCTTCTCGGTCCGGTGAGGTGTACATGTAACATCATTGCACTAGGTATTTATTTTCATTTGATGGACGATGTTCTATTTTGCACACCGGGAAACTAAACTTTATGGAATGTGCGAAGGTCACGTCCCCGCGTAGTTGAGCGATCGCAGATGGATTATCAACAAACTTCAAACAATTTTCTAGCGACTTCATAAACGGGAGCATGTTCTCAATTCACTTGTATTTTTTATGTTTGTTACTTCAGAACTCCGTCATTTTTCAACCGATTTGGAAAATTACGTTTTTTATTTGAAAGATTTCAGATTAGTCCCAAAGAAATCGTGTTGTCGTGATTGAAGTCGGTTTTAAACGTGTTTAGCGTTTCCAAAATTATACCGAAATAAACTTAGGTGCCTCCCTACTGATCACATTCAACTGATGGCGCGACATACTCGTAGTTGATTGATTGATTGATTGAATACACTTTGTTGCACAACGTAGCTACATCGGATACAGTAGATACAGACAAAAGAGTCCTACAAATTAGCGGTCTTATCTTATCGCTTAACAACAATCTCTTCCAGACAACCTTTGTGTAGAGAACTATAAAAAAACAAAAATAAATATACGGGTAGTGCGCAATTAATATTATTGAAATAGTTGTACTTAGCTAAAAAAAGAATAATGTAGTACGCGTCACACAGTAAACGTTGACGTCGGTCGTGGCTCGTGGCTATGCATGTACCTAATGTAAGTGTCACAGTATAGGTACATATACTAGTGCAGTGTGGCGGTCGCGGACAAGGTCACCTTTGCTAGGTATCTACTGACAAATCAACAACCAGTTGTTATCGAGTCAATAACAATGTGAGGTTGTTGGGGGACACCTGTTGTTTTTTCTTCTACTTAAATCAACAGCCCGCGGCGGCTTCTTATCGAAATGGCGTCAAGTTACGCAGATCGGTCATTAATTCACGTTTTCCTTTCATTTATGTCAAACTATTTCTTATTAGTGGACGTCAAATCACAACGTAGAAGATGAGTTATTTCATTTTATGATGCGTGCCGCCTAGCAATTTGTTATAAAAAAAATGAGCGATAAGCGATAATGGATCTCCATTTTCGCGTGGCTAGCGACAAAGCCTGCCACCGTCGTGTTTGCGCATGTTTGCGTGTGTTCTGTGGCATTGAGCACAATAATAGGTGAACTTGACATTGAGCGCGGAGGCTCGTCATCAGCGCGTCTGCTCTCTCTCTGTCGCTCCAAGCCAGCAGCTAGCGAGTGTAAAAAAGGTAGATATTGTAATTTTGTATGTTCGCGACCGTTTGTAGGTCAGTTGTGTTTGTTTGTTCCGGACGGTCGTCGGGGAGTCAGCTCACAGCTGGAGGTCGCGTCGCGTGACGTGCGCACGGTATTTACGTTTGCAATCATCACATCACCATCTGAGCATCGGCCAAACAATGGTTTGTGCTAAAAATCGCAAGCTCAGACTCGTTGCGTATTCGGCGGAAAAACCTCATGCCCTTCAATATAATGATCTATTCATAGCCTATTCAGCAGTTTCCTACATTTACCAAATAACAGGCCAATCAGAACACAATAAACCTTCCGAAACTTGTCTACACCTACAACGTTACCCATTCTTAGTATGTACTGACATTTTTTTACCCGATTACGGACAAAGGAGGGTCGGAATTATAATTGTAAGGTAGGTACATCTAAATTATGAAGCAATATTTTGTTGAGTTTTGGTACCTCAATCAAATTAGTAGCTCGATCCACAGAAAAACTATTAAACGGATCTGGCTGAAATTTGGTAGGTAGACAGATTAGGACCTGGATTAACACATAGGCTACTTATTTCCACGCTCGCGAGCCGCTTGTGGCCACGCACTACGCACCCTGGTAAAGTCACAGAAAAGTTGTCCACGCCGGTGAAGCCGCGGGAAACAGCTAGTTGTACATAAAAACCGGCCAAGTGAGAGTTGGACTGTCGGACTCGCGCAGTTCGCGGCGCGGGAGGTGAACACGAATAGCCAAAGAGAATATACCTACATTACATTCTTGATGCCCAGTCATAAATTGCACAAAAAAAACGGAAGTGAATATAGACTAAATTTTATCGTTAAAAAAAGGAAAGAACCTAAAAAAATGGTATGTTTTAAAAAAATCTTTATCATTATTACTAAATTTTTAGCTCCTTATGTGATAAAGGGTCATATACTCATAAATTTTAAATGATCAGTACTATTGATTTGAAATAAACACAGAAATGTTGACAAATAATGTGTGCTAAGACATAATGAAGAAACAAACTTTATGAAATCAGCATTATTTTGAAAATATAATGTTTTAATAGAAATCACACAGTTTTTCATTATATTTTTTCATTAAAAATAAATTTTCTCGGAATAACGGCCACGTGACCTTTATTTTTATTACTTTTTGCGAATCTGCGTTCAGTTATCGGTCTATTTAAAAAATTAATTTACAAAATATACCGAATATTTCTAAATTTTTTTTACGATAAATTTGAGTCTGGTTCACTCTCTTTCGTTGGTGCACTTTTTGGGCATCCTGTATAAAACTAGCTTTTACCCGCGGCTTCACTCGCGTGGGCATCGTTTTTACGAATGCCTGAGGGTGAGTGATGCGTAGATACCTTTATCAGTCAGGAATAATGTAGTTTTTTATGGTGAAAGAATTTTCAAAATCGGTTCAGTAGTTCCAGAGATCACTTCCTACAAACAAACTCACAAACTTACAAACTTTTCCTCTTTCTAATGTTAGTGTAGACATACCTTACCTTGAACAACAGGAATTATACATGCTAGATACTTTTTATCTCTGAAAAGTCGAAATCGTGGATCAAGCAAAAACCACTGTAATAATGCAAGTGATATCTGGCATACGTAATGTTGACGAGTATGACAACACGAGTGAACGTTTCGTTATCTCGGATAATCGAAGGGGTTCCACGGGGAAGCAAGGAAACTGTATCTCTATAATAGTATAATGGCTCAACGTACTAACATAAAACCTTCACCACATGTGAACCTGCTGACGTGGCTTCACTGTTCGGTTAGGCGTGTCCAACATGGTACCGCTTAATTATTATAGTTAATATATCATACTTTTGATCCCATAATATCGTTCCCTACGGAATAGAAAGAACTATTTGGTTTTTTCCTAACATTAGGTACTAAAATGTAGAATTTTCCTGGACACCACAGATAGATACGAAGATACAACACGTTAAACATCGGCCTTTAGTCGGCAGCCCCTCAAACTGTAGCCAACATATTGGTTTCTAAATAAAATTGGTACCAATCGCTAGTCAAAGAGAGGAAGTGTAACCTAACTGAGCCAAAATGGGGTTAAAATTTATGAGGAGTCAAACAATGCTAGAGAAATTCAAGAAAAATGACCGAAAAAATTCACGTCTCAAAAATTTTGACTGAAAAACTGAAGACAGTAGCGAATATTATACTGCAATTTTTCTTTTTAATGTTATACTTCATCTCTTTGGCTAACGATAGGTACTAATTTTATTTAGAGCCATATAGTTTTTTTACTGAACGCCAAAACCAGTGAGGGGTACCAACCCTTAATATTAAAAACCCTTCTGTTTGCGTCCTGGGCACCTTTCATATATTATTTACCTTGCATGGTCTTACCGGTAAGAATGCCGAGCAAACAGCACGTCTCTTTCATTCCTATGCAATCTGACAGAAATGTTGTCTTACTGTTAAACCGCTATCTCTGTCAGATTGTAAAGAAAAAAAAGAGACGCATTTTGCCCGGCTTATATGCCCGTTCCTACACCGCCAGCTTTACGGCAACGCTAAAGCGTTATCTAGTAGCAATCTAGAAAACGTGGAAAGTTACAAGCAACCTTCACCCTAAGAGCCTACATGTTTTCGGAAAATTCCAACAGATGGCGCGGTGAAAAGGAGGCTTTCGAGACGACAGTTACAGCCAACACAGTCTAGATGGCGCTAATAACTACTAATGTAGAATCTTTTTGAAATCAAAATGTAAGCTAAAAATACACATAATAATTAAACTACCAACCCAATTAAAAGTTCGTTTATGATTTTAATAATTATGCAAAGTAACAATAATAATACAGTTTATATCAATGCCTTACGTTTTTTTGGCTACGTTATTTACGGAGTACGGACTTTTAGCTTCGTAGCCAAACCGTAGCAAGTCCTAGTAATCTAGTTAGATTAAAATTTATTTCAGTCCAAGGCCATTCCATGACACGGGTTATCGGTAATATTGGGACCCCACATCCACAATGCACGTTTCCAAATTCAAATAAAAAAGCGAGTACAATAGGAATCTATTGAAATCAATAGACGATCCTGGGTCCTTGTGACTCCGTCATCAAAGTTCATCATCAAATCAACTTAAAAATACCTGTATCAAAAGGATCTATTGTCACCGGGAATACTACTTCATACCAACTGTCATCTCTTCAATCGGATCCTTAGAAGTCGCTCTAAAATCGATTGCAAATTGTAAAATTTGGCCCGTACAAATAAATAAAGAAATAAATAAATAAACTCGTCGTGAAGTAGAATAAAAGCTTTTAATTAATAAAAAATAAACTCATCAAAAAGGTACTCATATTTTCTTTCAAAAATTCTTTTTAGATATTTTAGGAATAAGAAAAATATTATTTACGGTTTTCTTCCGTGCGACGCGTAGTTCTAATACTTTCGCTACTCGATACTAGGTGGCGCCACTAGTATGTGTTTTTTCCGCTTTTTTTAAGTCGTGCTGCCATCATCACCTGAGGATAGTTCGTCGAAAGTAAGGATATTCAGTGGCTGAAATATGGACTCGACTGTTACAAAAGTTGAACCGGTGCCCAGCTACTGAAGCCGCTCGTAATTGGAGAGTAGCCTATTTTTCATTATGACGCGACACAGGAGAAACGTTCATTGGAGTTTCTGTTTCCTAACTAATTTAGATTGCATATCTCATGTTCGAAATAGTAACTTTACTGTAATATGAAATAGGTATCAAATCGATATTGAAAACATGTTGTTTACGACCACTAAACCTCGCTCGTTTAAAACTGTATTTGATAAGTAGTTTCGTGTTTCGTGATTTACTCCAATCGAAACTAAAGTAATGGGAAGAGGTTTTGTGAAATTACAACAACATATTTGACACAAATAGCGGAGACCTTCATCCAGTAACCAGTATCGGTGTGAGAGCAATATAATGAAGTATGAAGTAAAGCGGCGGTTCAGAGAAGGGTGATATCGTAACTGTAGCGGGCTAGCGGACTAGCGGTGGCAACCTTGCAGAGTTTGTTGGCCCGGGCGCGGGCGCGGGCGGGGCGGGGCGGCGGCGCGCGGCGGGGGGAGGCGCAACCTCCAGTGACACGGTGTAACTGCACGCCAGCCGCGCACAGAGCAGGGGCGTTACAGTTCATTAATTCTTAAATAAATGCATTGATTCAAAAGAAAATACTTTAGGTAAGTAGACTTGTTGAAAGTTTAAAAACTTCAACCCACCCACGAAAAACCTGTACCGCGTACCTTGCGATAAAAATATGTAACGTCCAATGCACTCTTTTTTTCTATGTCTTACTTTGGTAGATATTTTAAAATAATCACCAAAAACGCATTTCTAAAAGTACATTCTTGGAACTGAACCCAGGTGAGTGTCGGTAAATAAATATACAATCTCGTTAGTAAGTTTGATTTGGATGATCCTAAACTACGGACACCATCGGGTTGCGGCGGGGCTCGGCGGCACAGATGAGAATAATCCTACTCACGTATCGGGGGTTTTGGCCGGGATCTGATTGAACCTCCAAATCCCCTCCCCCCCCCCCCCCCCAGTACTGAGCTTGAGCCCTAGTTTTTAAATAACACAAGAAAATTCCATGCGGCAAGTACGAGTAGTCTCATCTTCTTCTCTGTATATATAAAAGGAAAAGGTGACTGACTGGTATATCAACGCACAGCCGAAACCACTGAACGGATTTCGCTGAAATTTAGAATACAGATAGCAATTAAGACGTGGGAATCCGCTAAGAAAGGGTTTTGGAAAATTCCCACGGGAACGGCAAAAAACGGAATCTGCGCGGGCGAGGCTGCGGACATCGACCTTTTATAATTATAAATCTTAATAAATTATCTAATTGGAAAATGAGTTAGTTACCTCAATATTTTTTAATAGTGCAATGGTGGATTTGACAAAGGATAGTTTTTAACGGAAATGAAACAAGGAGAAGGTTCTCAATTCCACCCGTACCTACCTATATTTTTATGTATAACTTTTGTTTACAGAGTAGCCCGATTTCGATAATTCTTTTTTATGGAAGTTTGTCCCATACAGATTTTATCAAAATACCTACTTTTATTACACAAAAACAAAAATTTATCAAAATTGCAGTCGCTGCGATAGAAGTCGGCTATAATTGTAGTCGCAGCGATAGAATTCGGCTGTATGGTTTACTCTTGTGTGTATTTTGCGCGACATCTCAACTGATTGTGAACAGTATTTAACGATTCTACTTTATTCGAAAGATGCCTTTAGGATAGCTCCAATCAAATTATGAGAATCGATTTAGTACAATTAAGAAAATTAATAACAACAAAAGAAACAGGTTGTTGTCAAGTACAGCTTCATACGAGACACGAGTCGAGAAACAAATGAGTTTTTAAACTATTTTACTTATTGCAGTCAGTACAGTCTTGGGTTATATTACGAAGCAAATTATCTCAACGTGTTTAAATAAAAATTCTGACAGCATTGTATTCCTCGTTGATGTGTTTTTATATGGAAGAAAATACTAAAATGAAAAAGAGTTCTTTCAGATAAAAGTATTTTTTTCAGTCAGCATTGGTATAATACTTATGTTATTATTAATATATTTTGTACCAATCAATACACACATCGACTTGACCTAGGGATAGTTTTAGGCTTTTCATTACATTACACGATTTTTTTAAGAACTACAAGAAATACAAAGGACATGTGTAGGGTAGACACTTTCAAGATGACCAAGTAATATATTTACCCTCTCAGTTCATAAAAATTAATTTAGTTTTAAGTGTTTTTGTAAAAATGCAGGGAAAATTAAAATATTGTTTTTATATTTTCATTGAAGGATGGGACAGATTGTATGAAATCAGTAGAACCCATGTTTATAAGAACTGTTTTTACACTCTATACTGCACAAGCACTAAGTAATTTTTAATAGCTTTTCAAGAAACTTTTTTATTATCCTTTATTATTTTTAAATATCCCGAGGCAATGTTGTGCAGTGTACTCATATATGTTTTCATTTTTCACAAGACTATCTCTCTAATACGAACAAACTGGTTATGAAGTGGAGTTCTAAGTGCTCTGTGCTGTCCCTGTGTCCGTGTGTCCCTGTGTCCGTGTGTCTCTGTGTCCGTGTGTCCGTGTGTCTCTGTGTCTCTGTGTCCCTGTGTCCGTGTGTCCCTGTGTCCGTGTGTCCCTATGTCCCTGTGTCCGTGTGTCCGTGTGTCTCTGTGTCCCTGTGTCCGTGTGTCTCTGTGTCCCTGTCTGCAGCCAGCCAGCCAGCACTGGCATGATCGCATCCTCCACACATCTACTCTTATATTTACATCACAAACTCGTTGACTCAGCCACTGCAGAGGGCACAGTGGCTGTAGAGTGTAGAGCCGACCTTATTGATTTGTTCAAACTCGTCAATTACATTTTATTGTGTCTTACGAAAAAAGAGAACTTATTAAACATTAATACGGAGTTGTTTGAAATTTTGCTTGAAAAAGGCATTAACGGCTCCACTCGAGTTAACGTTAACATGATACTCTTAAACGCACTGGTGAACTGGCTACCTGTCTTTAAGCTGGAACACAACCAGTACTGTAAATATTGATGTTTGGCGACAAGACTTAGATAAGATGGTAGTGGCTAGCCAGGCAGGCTTAGAAAATGCCCTTCCACCAACCAAACCGACTCTTACAAAGTTAGACTAGGGAATCGAACCCGCGACCTCCTAATGTAAAGCTAGTGGACTAACCATTACACTACGCAAGCGGTTTAAATCACGAACTATGTACTAATTGTAAAATCATTTTTTTTGTGGCGATGACAATGCTGTGCAAGGCAGTGCACCGCAATGCTATCATATCAGCCGAAGGACGTCCACTGCTGGACAAAGGCCTCCCCCAAGGATCTCCACGACGACCGGTTCTGCGCTGCCCGCATCCAGCGGCTTCCCGCGACCTTCACCAGGTCATCGGTCCATCGAGTGGGAGGCCTGCCTACACTACGCTTTCCGCTACCGCAATGCTAATTCACATACAAAACGAAACAGCGGCTATCGGCGCGGCGTTGGAAACAAAATGAGATAATTACTTAACTATCGTTCAAATTATCGGGCGTTCTTGATAGAGTTTATTGTCCCAGTTGCAGGTTGTTCGCTGCACCGCCTGCGCCCGCTGCGCCCGCTGCACCCGCTGCCAGTGCGATGCATTCTCCCTTTTATTAATCTTTACATTTTCTTTACCTTTGTACCTGCACATTACGTACTTATGTAAGGTGCTAAATTCACAGAGTGTCAAAGAGTTTTGCAACATTAGTGTCCCTGATGTGTTTATAATGACTTTCTGGTAATCATTCACATTTCTAGCAATATCCATGTTAATTGAACGGATTGTATACGCTCTATTTATCTGGTTTTTAGATCGTTTGTTTCCATTGTATTCCAGTCCACAAGTAATACGCAAAAGTAGCTTAGAATCAATCAAGTGGGAGCCCGCTTAACCTGAGCGTTATCCAATAGTGGAATCCTTTGTCCGCCCACACCGACACCGACACCGACACCGAGGTACCAATACTGGCCTGTGTTGCCTGCGCTGGCCCAGATTTTAAACGAATTGCATGGCTTTAGTTGAGATTACTCCATGGTCTCATCCCAAGCGCTGTTTACGAGTCGGCGACCGGCGAGGGCGTCAGCGTGAGTCGTGACCTATATACCGAACACAATGGAATTATTCATGGACGTGTCGCTCTCGTCTCTCGTCTCTCGTCCGCCTTTGAACGGCGTCGGTCCTCAAACTGATAATGAAGATTTCTGATTAAAAAGTGCGACCCAAATAAACATGATCCATAACGTTATCGCTGTTATGAAGAATAATAGTTTAAACGTTTTCTGACTCATTATTTTCGTAAAACTCTATATATGAAGGCTAAATACAGACAATTTTGATTGGACTTGGGTAATTGAGTTTCCCTTTCACAGCAGCCTGAACAAGAACCCTTAGAGGGGGGGGGAGTATGTAGGTTGTTCATACTTCGATAACTTCTTGCGACCTATTTACTTTGCTAGAGGAGTTTCGCGCGTACTCCACGCGAAACTGGCGGCGATTGAAATACATACCTTGACATGTAGTAGTTACAAGTAGGTAGTAGTTTCTTTCTCTCAATCACATCTGGGGAATTTCCACTAACACTTTGCAGATTGCAGAGTTTGTTCAGTTATTAATAATATTATATTTGTTTTGTCAATTAATTAAAGAAGGTTTATAATGTTTTTTAAGGTGTCTGTAGACGGCATGCGGGTGCCGGTGTTCGTTTCCTGGTGGGTCTTGTGGAATCTCACACACACACACATACACATAAAAAAAGGACAAAAACACTCAAACACTACGCTTAAAAATACTCGCACTTTATTTTACAATACAGACATACACACTTAAACACTGTTACTCTACACTTCTCTAGGCTTTTCCACTTCAAACCCGTTTTTCCACTTTTTACTAGGTTTTTCCGAAGCGAATTGGTTTATCTAAACATTAGACATGTATTACAAATTTAAATGACAATTTAACAAACAAAACACAGGGTAGCTTTATAGGGCTTCGAGCTGCCATCCCCCAAAATCAACCTGAATCTATATTCCTATATTAAAATCTATGAGATATCCTTACTAATATTATTAATGTGAAAATGTGTTTGTTTGTTTGTTACCTTTTCACGCTTCAACGCCTTGACCAATCTTGATGAAATTTGGCATGCAGGTAGCCTGTGTCACAAGGAAGGACATAGGCTACTTTTTATCTCGTGAAAATAGCATGGCCCGATGCTATTCCCGAGGGAACTGAAAATATACTCTTTTTTGGCTAATTAACATCGCAACGGAACAATGGATTGTGTGATTTTTTGCACCGAGATGGTTTAGGGGGTGGGAAATGACACGATTTACTAATAAGCATATCCTGACATAGTTCCCGAGGGATCTGGAGAAAATAAATGTCCACGCTCGCGAGCCGCTTGCGGCTCGCGCACCGCGCACCCTCTAAGTCATTCACAAAAACGATGTCCACGCGGACGAAGCCGCGGGCAAAAGCTAGGTTACAATAAAAACAGTCCAAAAGCGACATTTAAGTTGTGGCGTTGACATTTCACTCTAGTAATTGTTGTGAAGTTAGTTTCAATGCTAATGATGTTCAATTAAGTAACTTGTCGGTAACTGAGGGTAACCTAGGTATAACATTTTTTTAAAACATGTCGTACTGGATGAACAAAACAACACGATTAACTTAATAATTGACGTCAGATGTTAGTTCAGCTGAATATCGGTCATGTGGCCAGTAGCCCCTGCTGCGTGACGGCGCTGGTGGTGGAGATTATTGCGAAGGTCGCGCCGCAGCTGGAGCAGCGTCACACGCCCAGATCCTCGCAGCGGTACCAATAGATAGGCGCTCGCTGTGACGATATACAGTCCCTCGCCGCGCCACGCCACAACCGACCATAACAGAAACGGCTATGGTTCGTTTTGAAGTGCGAGCCGGCGCGGTCGGTGGCCTTACCTCGTTAGAGTTCATGCACCCGCGTGGAACTAGGGCACGAGCCGCGTGTGCCCCCCCCCCCCTCCCCTCCCCCCCCACGGCCGCGCGCTCGCCGCCGCCGTCCCGTTACCACTAGCTTTTCATTCAAAATATTATTTCCTTCACTTCAAAAATCTAATAATGCGAGGAAATTGATTGAATGCCCAATAAATATACAATTTTTGCTCAAGAAAGTAATATAGATATCGGATTTATGACGGTATTTGGAGAAACAAGTTTTGGAGACAGCATTAATAGCATTGATATATTTTCTGTATTAATAAAAATGCTAATGTCAGTATCATTATCATCATACCAGCCGAGCTGGACATAGGCCTCCCCCAACGATTTCCACGACGACCGGTTCTGCGCTACCCGCATCCATTCCATAGTATAATAAGTATATTTTATTGAAATTGGCTAAGAAGTTTTATTTAAGGAGACTCCTTAAAAAGCTACATCGTACTCGTAAACCGTATGTAAAAAAATATGTATATTTTTATAATAGATAAAGTACTCATCATTTAAATTGCGGCTTCTAGTCGTGAAACCACAAGTTTTCTTAAAGAAAATACTTCCTAGTCAAGTCACGTCAGAACAACAACAAATACTTCCTAGTCAAGTCACGTCAGAACAACAACAAATACTTCCTAGTCAAGTCACGTCAGAACAACAACAAACCACTTGATCTACCCCATTAACTTAAATTCTTAGGTCGATGACCTAACCACTTTTACTGAAATCACATTTTCTGGGACTTGACTCGGTTTCTTGGGGAAAAACCTTATATATATAACAGTTCCAGTAGAAGCCCCAGTTAAACTGTCAGTACCTACCTGCCCACCTTCGTCTATCTAAGTATCTACCTACTCGTATGTCTGTCCGTTCATGTTAGAGACCTCCTTATCTAGTAAATTAAATGTTATTAAATTTACGTACATTATAGTGTACGCTGTCTGTCTATTCTTAGCGGAGGCAGATACCATGGTGTCGTGGTTGCATGCCCGACCATTAGAAATGCTGTCACCGACTCACCGACTCACCGACTCACAGCGGTGCCGGTGACGCGTGCGTGTGCGCCGCTGAACCAGTATTGCGCCGAGGAGTTGCGCAACACCGCAGCGAGAAAGTGCGAGTAAAAGTTGACGCAACCCGCCGCGGCCGCGTCACCATCTACTCGCTACCCACACTAGGGTACGTTGCATGTAGCTACACAGCTTTACACAAAGAAAGCGTACGCTATAATAGTAATAGAACAATCAGCCGTGTTACACAATGTATCGCTCGGTACTCGGTACTCGGTACTCGGTACTCGGTACCGTACGGAGATGTTACGGCATCAGGATTTGGTATACATTATACATTATTATAATGTTGTCAACAAAATTCATATGAGTAGGTACATATAATAATTAATTGCACCGACTTCAATTTTGTTTGTATGCTACTTAATACACCAAGATAGACAAGTATAAAGTGAAGGCAACAAACAACAATTACCTATCAGTTTGCTGTGCTCGCAGTCAACTCCATAATCCAGTGACATACCTACGCCACAAGACTACGAGTACTTACAATGATCTGATGGCCACACACAGCACAGCACAGGAGGTGCGATAGAGTTCAACCATTTTCCTCGCTTCAACCATCAACGTTCCCTGAAACGGACCTAATTCTTATCTAATTTTCAAATGTTCTGAAGTCTTTAATTTTCATGGTGGGGTGGTGAGGCACGGAGTGTGGGGGCGGGGGAGCCGAAGAGCGACAGAAATAGGACGCAGAGGACGGAGCAAGGCTGCCCCGGTTGTCGGGCGTCGACCCGCCGCCGCCGCTCGTGTGCCGGCTACGAGGCCGTGCGGACGGGCGAGCGCGTCTGTGTGCGCGCTACGTTACTGCAGCCACAGAACATCATATTCGCCCGTACCTGTGCCTGTGCAGTGCTTACTTTTAACGTCGCCTTTATTCTGTGGCACACAGAAGTCAACATCAGAGTCACTCTCTCGAATCGAATCGAATCTTTCAATATAAATTTTCGACGATGTACCTAAACTATAACATAACCTAAAAACTAAATTATTTCTTTATAAAAAAATTCTGATATAATTTTTTTCAGTTATTAATGTCACATTGCTCGTAGAACAGATGGCCGTTGAGGCAGTAAAGTTCTCGAGTGGCGACCACGCACCGGAAAGCGTAGTGTAGGCAGGCCTCCCACTCGGTGGACCGATGACCTGGTGAAGGTCGCGGGAAGCCGCTGGATGCGGGCAACGCAGAACCGGTCGTTGTGGAGATCCTTGGGGGAGGCCTATGTCCAGCAGGGGATGTCCTTCGGCTGATATGATGATGGTGATGAATGTTACAAATTAATAATGCAACAATAATAACCGAAAACATTGGTATCAGAATTGTTTTAAAAAGAAATAATATATTTTTTAAGGTTATTGTTTACATTGTTGGAAATTTAGTTTACATACATAGCTCCTGTTGGCGAGTAAATAGCAAGCGCCATCTGTCGCAGAGTAGTGCAACTGGCTAGCGCCGCGCACAGCTCAGCACGGCTCAGCCGGCCGGGCGGGCGGCCCGCGGCCCCTTCTCCCTGCGATAAGGGCACGAGTTCGTTGCCCCGATAGAGACTGACCTCAAAAACGAGGACACTGCGAAATTAGGACGATGACAACGTAACGACACCAGCGCCCTCGCTGCACAACCGACTATCAACCTTAACGCTACGCATTTAGACATAATGTACCGTGGTAGAGACGACTGAACTACATATATATTTGATCAATTAGGCAAATACGCTGACTCCGAGAGCTAGCTTGAAGTGTTTCACTCTCCGATATTTTTATTATACCTACCTACCTGAGTAACTTCTAGAAACATTGCTAAAATTACAATTTAACGCTGTCACACACGGGCGAGCAAGGTATCACACACGGGAGCAGCTGTACTAGGTATATTATATGAAAACCCCACATTCTGTAAAGCTCGCTGACATTCTGTTACGAGTCTTTGAATGGGCTACACCTTAATCTTATACAGGTTGATTAAGAAAATGAGTTCGCGTATGTTGCCATTGGACTTACTAGACAGTTCGTCAGAGGACGAAGCCGACTTTGACGAAGTGACGATGATGCCGAAGATGGAAGTGGGCTTGCCAAGATTCCCCAACGCAATGGGTGATCTGACTATCTTATCTTCAAGCGGGAACACATCAATGCTGTTAACCGCCTCCGTAGCGTAATGCTTAGTTCATTCGCTTCACACCAGGAGGCCGCGGGTTAGATTCCCGGCGGGGACAACTTGGTGAGACTCGGTTTGGTTGGTGGCAGGGCATTTTCATAGCCCGCCTGGCTTGCTAGCACCATCTTATCTAAGTACTGCCGCCAAAAATCAGTGTTAACAACATTGATGTGTTCCGGCTTGAAGATAATATACCCAGTTCCCCATTGCGTTGGGGAATCTTGGTAAGCCCGCTTCCATCTTCGGCATCATCGTCACTTACCGTCAGGTGAGATGATGCCAAGGGCTTATCAATTGTAAAAAAAATATAAAAAAAAGATGTTTGGCGGCAACACTTAGATAAGATGGTGGTTGCTAGCCAGGCGAGCTATGAACATGCCCTGCCACCAACAAACCGAGTCTTATAAAGTTAATGAACTCGCCGGGAATCGAATCCGCGACCTCCTGGTGTGAAGCGAATGGACTAACAATTACGCCACGCAGGCGGTTAAAAACTCTTTTTAATCATGCTGTATTTATCTTAAGTATATCGCTCGGTATCATAAGATAGACGGCGATGAAATATATATTATCTGCCCCGTGTGTGTACTCTCATTGATATCTATAGAGAGCGATATTGTGAGATACCTGTTACGTTAAATATATCTTATAGTATAGCGCCCGTGTGTGACAACCTTTACTTAACCAAGCTTAAACTATTGAACCGATTTCGCTGTTTGCACGGAGTTAAAAATAAAGTGCGGAAAACAACATTTCATAGTTTTTATCTCAGAAATCGCGGGTAGTTTCCGAGGGATCTGGAAAAAAACAAATTAGCAGGTGTGTGAGAGAGTGAGGGTCGTGGTGTCATATTTCAAACGTCAACCCTCGCTTGGGCGCCGCGCACCCTCAAATACAGTCATACAAATACATTCACGCGTACGAAGCCGCGCGCGGAAGGCTGGTTGTTTTTATTGTCGAGTGACGAAGGAGTGAGGTGTGAAGGATGTGGTGATGGCATTTTCTTTTTGTTAAAGTTTGTTGTTATAGTTGAGGTTTGACTGGGATTGATATAGTTACACTAATAGAGTACTTATTACATAATGTGTAATAGGGCGGTCCAAATGTTGAACAGAGTTAACCGTGTCATGTGGGGTATCGTATGAAAGGGCTTCATTGACACAAGCTTAAACAGATTTTAAATTATTTTTATGATGAATAGTTCGATTCATTATTTTAAAGGTTCCTTATCTAGAGATTTGGTGGTACGGAACCCTCGATGAGCGAGTCCAACTCGGACTTGGCTGGTTTTTTAATGTTGGTTTCGGTATGCCAGACAGTGGAGATTATCCAAAAAATTGTGCACAGCGTGGCTGTACAAAACGTGTCTGTACACAGCGTGGCTGTACACAGCGTGTCTGTACACAGCGTGGCTGTACACAGCGTGTCTGTACACAGTGTGGCTGTACACAGCGTGGCTGTACACAGCGTGGCTGTACACAGAGTGGCTGTACACAGCGTGTCTGTACACAGCGTGGCTGTACACAGCGTGTCCGTACAATTTAATAATTATTCTACGGGTGTAAAGTAAAGGCTCCGACCGACACCCGCCGTAGTACGCCTACCCTACATAAAAGTAAAGGCTCCGACCGACACCCGCCGTAGTACGCCTACCCTACATAAAAGTAAAGGCTCCGACCGACACCCGCCGTAGTACGCCTACCCTACATAAAAGTAAAGGCTCCGACCGACACCCGCCGTAGTACGCCTACCCTACATAAAAGTAAAGGCTCCGACCGACACCCGCCGTAGTACGCCTACCCTACATAAAAGTAAAGGCTCCGACCGACACCCGCCGTAGTACGCCTACCCTACATAAAAGTAAAGGCTCCGACCGACACCCGCCGTAGTACGCCTACCCTACATAAAAGTAAAGGCTCCGACCGACACCCGCCGTAGTACGCCTACCCTACATAAAAGTAAAGGCTCCGACCGACACCCGCCGTAGTACGCCTACCCTACATAAAAGTAAAGGCTCCGACCGACACCCGCCGTAGTACGCCTACCCTACATAAAAGTAAAGGCTCCGACCGACACCCGCCGTAGTACGCCTACCCTACATAAAAGTAAAGGCTCCGACCGACACCCGCCGTAGTACGCCTACCCTACATAAAAGTAAAGGCTACGACCGACACCCGCCGTAGTACGCCTACCCTACATAAAAGTAAAGGCTCCGACCGACACCCGCCGTAGTACGCCTACCCTACATAAAAGTAAAGGCTCCGACCGACACCCGCCGTAGTACGCCTACCCTACATAAAAGTAAAGGCTCCGACCGACACCCGCCGTAGTACGCCTACCCTACATAAAAGTAAAGGCTCCGACCGACACCCGCCGTAGTACGCCTACCCTACATAAAAGTAAAGGCTCCGACCGACACCCGCCGTAGTACGCCTACCCTACATAAAAGTAAAGGCTCCGACCGACACCCGCCGTAGTACGCCTACCCTACATAAAAGTAAAGGCTCCGACCGACACCCGCCGTAGTACGCCTACCCTACATAAAAGTAAAGGCTCCGACCGACACCCGCCGTAGTACGCCTACCCTACATAATAGCACATAATAGGTCGGGGAAAAAGTTTCTTCATATTTTGGAGGTATAAATTTGTAATCGAATCTCTTTGCTTGTATTATTTGTAAAATAACAAAAAAAAACCGCCATTAAAATTGTTTTTTCTGTCTATGAAAAGGAGTGTTAGTAAGTAAGGAGAAATTTCGCTACATTTTGAAATCTTATATAAAAAAAGGTAAAAATGCAACACAGGCCGCAAATTAAATTAGTGCTGTTTATGGACCTAATGCAGTATCAGTTAGTATCACAAACTTGGTTCAAGCGTTTCTAGTCTGGAAATGTGAATGTTCAAGATGCAGCTCGTTTTGTTCGCCCTGTTTGAATTTGCATACAAAATACGAAGAACTTTTTCCCCGACCTAACATACTAAGCTATCGTAATAGTTTAGTACGAGTAAGTAAGTAAGTATGCTCACTAAACTAAAAAAAATTAAGCTGTCAAAGATTATTCTCTTACTTACGGTATTGTAATCTTATCTGAACCATGACGTCACTATTAGTGCAACCTCTGTATTAAGTTTCAGGCAAATTCTAATAATTTTTTTTCTTGTTTCAGGTAAGTGGGTACGAGTATATCGTACTCGTACTCGTAGCTAGGCTGAAAGCAAGGTAAGTGTGTATTTTAGGTTTCTAAATAAGATTCCACTTAACGATAAATAGGAAATGTATCTTCCTGATTGTAGGTATTTTAAAGGGACTTTATAGGTAATGAAAAACCTTTTTTTTTATTTTTACTTTCGGGTGCCGCAAGTATACTCAATACAAAAAAAAATGAATAGCATAAAGAAGAAACGTTGACAATTCAGATAATTAAAAAAACGTTAGGTGCTTTGTTGTATATTTTTAGTACTTATTTATTATATACCTACTGACTTCATTCAATCAATCACTAATGTGGTGGGGTCACAGATGAGATACTAGTTACTTCGTAAGTACAGTCACAGATGAGATACTAGTTACTTCGTCGTAAGTACAGTCACAGATGAGATACTAGTTACTTCGTCGTAAGTACAGTCACAGATGAGATACTAGTTACTTCGTCGTAAGTACAGTCACAGATGAGATACTAGTTACTTCGTCGTAAGTACAGTCACAGATGAGATACTAGTTACTTCGTCGTAAGTACAGTCACAGATGAGATACTAGTTACTTCGTCGTAAGTACAGTCACAGATGAGATACTAGTTACTTCGTCGTAAGTACAGTCACAGATGAGATACTAGTTACTTCGTCGTAAGTACAGTCACAGATGAGATACTAGTTACTTCGTCGTAAGTACAGTCACAGATGAGATACTAGTTACTTCGTCGTAAGTACAGTCACAGATGAGATACTAGTTACTTCGTCGTAAGTACAGTCACAGATGAGATACTAGTTACTTCGTCGTAAGTACAGTCACAGATGAGATACTAGTTACTTCGTCGTAAGTACAGTCACAGATGAGATACTAGTTACTTCGTCGTAAGTACAGTCACAGATGAGATACTAGTTACTTCGTCGTAAGTACAGTCACAGATGAGATACTAGTTACTTCGTCGTAAGTACAGTCACAGATGAGATACTAGTTACTTCGTCGTAAGTACAGTCACAGATGAGATACTAGTTACTTCGTCGTAAGTACAGTCACAGATGAGATACTAGTTACTTCGTCGTAAGTACAGTCACAGATGAGATACTAGTTACTTCGTCGTAAGTACAGTCACAGATGAGATACTAGTTACTTCGTCGTAAGTACAGTCACAGATGAGATACTAGTTACTTCGTCGTAAGTACAGTCACAGATGAGATACTAGTTACTTCGTCGTAAGTACAGTCACAGATGAGATACTAGTTACTTCGTCGTAAGTACAGTCACAGATGAGATACTAGTTACTTCGTCGTAAGTACAGTCACAGATGAGATACTAGTTACTTCGTCGTAAGTACAGTCACAGATGAGATACTAGTTACTTCGTCGTAAGTACAGTCACAGATGAGATACTAGTTACTTCGTCGTAAGTACAGTCACAGATGAGATACTAGTTACTTCGTCGTAAGTACAGTCACAGATGAGATACTAGTTACTTCGTCGTAAGTACAGTCACAGATGAGATACTAGTTACTTCGTCGTAAGTACAGTCACAGATGAGATACTAGTTACTTCGTCGTAAGTACAGTCACAGATGAGATACTAGTTACTTCGTCGTAAGTACAGTCACAGATGAGATACTAGTTACTTCGTCGTAAGTACAGTCACAGATGAGATACTAGTTACTTCGTCGTAAGTACAGTCACAGATGAGATACTAGTTACTTCGTCGTAAGTACAGTCACAGATGAGATACTAGTTACTTCGTCGTAAGTACAGTCACAGATGAGATACTAGTTACTTCGTCGTAAGTACAGTCACAGATGAGATACTAGTTACTTCGTCGTAAGTACAGTCACAGATGAGATACTAGTTACTTCGTCGTAAGTACAGTCACAGATGAGATACTAGTTACTTCGTCGTAAGTACAGTCACAGATGAGATACTAGTTACTTCGTCGTAAGTACAGTCACAGATGAGATACTAGTTACTTCGTAAGTACAGTCACAGATGAGATACTAGTTACTTCGTAAGTACAGTCACAGATGAGATACTAGTTACTTCGTAAGTACAGTCACAGATGAGATACTAGTTACTTCGTCGTAAGTACAGTCACAGATGAGATACTAGTTACTTCGTCGTAAGTACAGTCACAGATGAGATACTAGTTACTTCGTCGTAAGTACAGTCACAGATGAGATACTAGTTACTTCGTAAGTACAGTCACAGATGAGATACTAGTTACTTCGTCGTAAGTACAGTCACAGATGAGATACTAGTTACTTCGTAAGTACAGTCACAGATGAGATACTAGTTACTTCGTAAGTACAGTCACAGATGAGATACTAGTTACTTCGTAAGTACAGTCACAGATGAGATACTAGTTACTTCGTAAGTACAGTCACAGATGAGATACTAGTTACTTCGTAAGTACAGTCACAGATGAGATACTAGTTACTTCGTAAGTACAGTCACAGATGAGATACTAGTTACTTCGTAAGTACAGTCACAGATGAGATACTAGTTACTTCGTCGTAAGTACAGTCACAGATGAGATACTAGTTACTTCGTCGTAAGTACAGTCACAGATGAGATACTAGTTACTTCGTCGTAAGTACAGTCACAGATGAGATACTAGTTACTTCGTCGTAAGTACAGTCACAGATGAGATACTAGTTACTTCGTCGTAAGTACAGTCACAGATGAGATACTAGTTACTTCGTCGTAAGTACAGTCACAGATGAGATACTAGTTACTTCGTCGTAAGTACAGTCACAGATGAGATACTAGTTACTTCGTCGTAAGTACAGTCACAGATGAGATACTAGTTACTTCGTCGTAAGTACAGTCACAGATGAGATACTAGTTACTTCGTAAGTACAGTCACAGATGAGATACTAGTTACTTCGTAAGTACAGTCACAGATGAGATACTAGTTACTTCGTCGTAAGTACAGTCACAGATGAGATACTAGTTACTTCGTCGTAAGTACAGTCACAGATGAGATACTAGTTACTTCGTCGTAAGTACAGTCACAGATGAGATACTAGTTACTTCGTCGTAAGTACAGTCACAGATGAGATACTAGTTACTTCGTCGTAAGTACAGTCACAGATGAGATACTAGTTACTTCGTCGTAAGTACAGTCACAGATGAGATACTAGTTACTTCGTCGTAAGTACAGTCACAGATGAGATACTAGTTACTTCGTCGTAAGTACAGTCACAGATGAGATACTAGTTACTTCGTCGTAAGTACAGTCACAGATGAGATACTAGTTACTTCGTCGTAAGTACAGTCACAGATGAGATACTAGTTACTTCGTAAGTACAGTCACAGATGAGATACTAGTTACTTCGTAAGTACAGTCACAGATGAGATACTAGTTACTTCGTCGTAAGTACAGTCACAGATGAGATACTAGTTACTTCGTCGTAAGTACAGTCACAGATGAGATACTAGTTACTTCGTCGTAAGTACAGTCACAGATGAGATACTAGTTACTTCGTCGTAAGTACAGTCACAGATGAGATACTAGTTACTTCGTCGTAAGTACAGTCACAGATGAGATACTAGTTACTTCGTCGTAAGTACAGTCACAGATGAGATACTAGTTACTTCGTCGTAAGTACAGTCACAGATGAGATACTAGTTACTTCGTCGTAAGTACAGTCACAGATGAGATACTAGTTACTTCGTCGTAAGTACAGTCACAGATGAGATACTAGTTACTTCGTCGTAAGTACAGTCACAGATGAGATACTAGTTACTTCGTCGTAAGTACAGTCACAGATGAGATACTAGTTACTTCGTCGTAAGTACAGTCACAGATGAGATACTAGTTACTTCTACGTAAGTACAGTCACAGATGAGATACTAGTTACTTCGTCGTAAGTACAGTCACAGATGAGATACTAGTTACTTCGTCGTAAGTACAGTCACAGATGAGATACTAGTTACTTCTACGTAAGTACAGTCACAGATGAGATACTAGTTACTTCGTCGTAAGTACAGTCACAGATGAGATACTAGTTACTTCGTCGTAAGTACAGTCACAGATGAGATACTAGTTACTTCGTCGTAAGTACAGTCACAGATGAGATACTAGTTACTTCGTCGTAAGTACAGTCACAGATGAGATACTAGTTACTTCGTCGAAGTACAGTCACAGATGAGATACTAGTTACTTCGTCGTAAGTACAGTCACAGATGAGATACTAGTTACTTCTACGTAAGTACAGTCACAGATGAGATACTAGTTACTTCGTCGTAAGTACAGTCACAGATGAGATACTAGTTACTTCGTCGTAAGTACAGTCACAGATGAGATACTAGTTACTTCGTCGTAAGTACAGTCACAGATGAGATACTAGTTACTTCGTCGTAAGTACAGTCACAGATGAGATACTAGTTACTTCTACGTAAGTACAGTCACAGATGAGATACTAGTTACTTCGTAAGTACAGTCACAGATGAGATACTAGTTACTTCGTCGTAAGTACAGTCACAGATGAGATACTAGTTACTTCGTCGTAAGTACAGTCACAGATGAGATACCAGTTACTTCGTCAGTACAGTCACAGATTACTAAGTAGTTACTAGTACAGTGGACAACATTTGACAGGGGTCACCTTGCTCATTTGTTTACATACTCAATGTACCTACATGTCTATCATCCATCAGTTAGCAAACATTATAATAATATAAAACTCTTCAGTGCAAGCCTTATCTGCATTGTATCACTGCGGCACGGGCGCACGGGCGCACGGGCACGGCACGCGAACGAGTGCACCGGAAACTTAACACAGCAGTAGGTACACAAAATAGTAATACAGCTTGTAGATGCAGTCCGGGAGGCGAGGCTAAATATAACTCGGGCGACGACCTGCAACTGGGTCGCGGCTCCGGCGGGCGCCCGCCACCCCCGGCACCCCCGGCACCCCCGCCACCCCCGCCACCACCGGCACCCCCGACCAAGTGCGCCCCATCAAGTAAAGCACATACCTACACTCACCCGATGTACGAGTACGTAGGTACACAGGCCAGCACATCAAGCTGCACACTTTAGACTTTGTACCGTTCTTATGGCGAAGGCGTATGGATCAGAATCGCACTGCGAGTGTATAGCTTGATGTGCTGGCCTCTGTACATCGTAATGAGAAACTTTCCACTTGAATTAACGTTGTGAATGGGACTGCATGTGGCATGGCATTAGATGAGGTCACCTTAACTTCACTGCGTAAATATATATATATATACCTACATATACCTAAATATATAGGTACCTACTTTCAAATGTAAGCCAGTTGCCCCACCACCCAACACTGGCCGCTGACGCTAGCGTAGTAACTAATAAGTAATCTGTGACCAGCCAAAATTTGAATTTTTAAATATTTTTTCCAAGTCAGGAGAACAAAACAAAGCACAATTATAATAATGTCAGGAGTAACGGGTTAATTATTTTGTGTTCGTTATTATGAAATGTATAAACCATAAATAATAGTCACCGACCGAATAGGCTCACAGAATCCCTAAACTTTAGTGGGCACATAGCTCGTAGAACAGATAGCCGTTGGGGTAGTAAAGTTCTCGAGTGGCGACCGCGCACCGGAAGACGTAGTGTAGAAGGGCCTCCCACACGGTGGACCAACGAACTGGTGAAGATCGTGGGAAGCCGCTAGATGCGGCCAGCGCAGGACCGGTCGTCGTGGAAGTCCTTGGGGGACGCTTTTGTCCAGCAGTGGACGTCTTCTGAATATATGATGATGATGAAAATAATAGCCAATGATTTTATTGCTTGTTAAAGTGACTCTAAGGTAACAAACATGTGAGCTCCAAGGTGACAGATAAACAGACCTGTGCCAGTCACAAATTCATCGTTTCTCTTCCACCAAAGTAGATTTACGTTCTACGTGTATTTTTACCCGACTACGCCAGAAGGAGGGTTATGTTTTTCGAGAGTATAAATAAATAAAATAAATAATAAATATTCTGGGACAAATCACACATGGTCATCTGGCCCCAAAGTAGGATTCCCTGTGTTATGGGTTACCAGAGACTGATATAAATACTTATGTACGTTTTAAATACATACATATATGTATAGATATAATTTAACACCCAGACACAGAGCAAACAAATCTGCTCATCACACAAATGCTTGCCCTGGGTGGGGATCGAACCCACGACTCTCGGATCAGTAGTCATGGGCACTAACCACTGAGCCACCGAGTCAGTCAGTATGTTTGTATGTTTGTATGTATAATTGTTTGGCACGCTATGCAGCCTGAACGGCTGGATGGATTTTAGCTTGAGACGTGTCGTTAGATTCGTATTTACTGTGAGAGTGACACTGGGTATATCAAAATAAAAAAAACAAAATGGCGGATTTTTGGCGCAAAATTCAAATGTTTGACACGCTCTGCAGCCTGAACGGCTCGATTAATTATAGCTTGAGGGTTGTCGTTAGATACGTTTTTACTGTGAGAATGACACTGGGTATATCAAAATAAATAAAAACATAATGCCGGATTTTTGGCGCCAAATTCAAATAAACTCATTCAATAATAAAACTAAAAAAATGAATAAAATAAAAAACGGTAATTTAAAAAACTAAATCCAATATACTGACTGACTAGACAACTGACTTTCTAGAATGGGTCCCGACTGCTACAATTTTTCTTAAGTTAAGTGCAATTTTTCTTGTTTTAGGGTTTTTCATTTCCAAATTACACAGAAACGCAGGCGGGTTTTATAGTTTTTTAAATTACTGTTTTTTATTTTATATTTTAAAAATGAAATCATCCCCTGCTGTTGTTGAAATTGTTTCCATTTCACTACCGACCGGTCGGTCAATGGATGTTCAGAAAAACAAAGCAATCTTTCCATTTTATTTATTACTAGCTTCCTCGCGCGTAGACCGAGGGTACGCGAGCCGCTAGCGCCTCACGATTCACGGTCTTTTTATGTTTATATTTTTGTCAGCCAATGTTTGTCCTGAAGGTCAAATCTAAATATAATGTAAAATAATTGTTGAAAAAGGACTGCACGCACACTGACACACTAATGTTTCGGAGATTATCTCTTGCATCCAAACTTTATCTCTTTACAAATGTACATTACTAGCTGTGGCCAGTGACTTCATCTGCATGGAGTTTTTCTATTATTATTCATACCCTTGGCATTGTCTCACCCGATGGTAAGTGACGATGTTGCCGAAGATGGAAGCGGGCTTACCAAGATTCCCCAACGCAATGGTGAACTGGCTATCTTATCTTCAAGCCGGAATACATCAATGTTGTTAGCATTGATATATGACAGCAAGACTTAGACAAGATGGTGGCAGCTAGCCTGGCGAGTGGCGAGCTAACAAATTTCCCTTCCACCAACCAAACCGAGTCTTACAAAGTTAGTCTCCGCCGGGAATCGAACCCGCGACCTCCTGATATGAAGCTAATGGACTTGGCGATTACGCCACGGAGTCGGTTAAATTACTGAACGTGACAAATTATGAAAGAACCGATTCCTGTTTTAGGTTATCCTGATTAGGATTAGGGTTATCTATCACATCTGGTAATCCCTGATTAGGATTACGATTATCACATCTGATAATCCCTGATTAGGATTACGATTATCATATCTGATAGTCCCCGATAAGGATTAGGATTATCACATCTGATAGTCCCCGATAAGGATTAGTATTATCACATCTGATAGTCCCCGATTAGGATTAGTATTATCACATCTGATAGTCCCCGATAAGGATTAGTATTATCACATCTGATAGTCCCCGATAAGGATTAGTATTATCACATCTGATAATCCCCGATTAGGATTAGTATTATCACATCTGATAATCCCCGATAAGGATTAGTATTATCACATCTGATAGTCCCCGATAAGGATTAGTATTATCACATCTGATAGTCCCCGATAAGGATTAGTATTATCACATCTGATAATCCCCGATTAGGATTAGTATTATCACATCTGATAGTCCCCGATTAGGATTAGTGTTATCACATCTGATAGTCCCCGATAAGGATTAGTATTATCACATCTGATAATCCCCGATTAGGATTAGTGTTATCACATCTGATAGTCCCCGATAAGGATTAGTATTATCACATCTGATAGTCCCCGATAAGGATTAGTATTATCACATCTGATAGTCCCCAATTAGGATTAGTGTTATCACATCTAATAATCCCCGATTAGGATTAGTATTATCACATCTGATAGTCCCCGATAAGGATTAGTATTATCACATCTGATAGTCCCCGATAAGGATTAGTATTATCACATCTGATAGTCCCCGATTAGGATTAGTGTTATCACATCTGATAGTCCCCGATTAGGATTAGTATTATCACATCTGATAGTCCCCGATAAGGATTAGTATTATCACATCTGATAGTCCCCGATAAGGATTAGTATTATCACATCTGATAATCCCCGATTAGGATTAGTATTATCACATCTGATAGTCCCCGATAAGGATTAGTATTATCACATCTGATAATCCCCGATAAGGATTAGTATTATCACATCTGATAGTCCCCGATAAGGATTAGTATTATCACATCTGATAATCCCCGATTAGGATTAGTATTATCACATCTGATAGTCCCCGATTAGGATTAGTGTTATCACATCTGATAGTCCCCGATAAGGATTAGTATTATCACATCTGATAATCCCCGATTAGGATTAGTGTTATCACATCTGATAGTCCCCGATAAGGATTAGTATTATCACATCTGATAGTCCCCGATAAGGATTAGTATTATCACATCTGATAGTCCCCAATTAGGATTAGTGTTATCACATCTGATAATCCCCGATTAGGATTAGTATTATCACATCTGATAGTCCCCGATAAGGATTAGTATTATCACATCTGATAGTCCCCGATAAGGATTAGTATTATCACATCTGATAGTCCCCGATAAGGATTAGTATTATCACATCTGATAGTCCCCGATTAGGATTAGTATTATCACATCTGATAGTCCCCGATAAGGATTAGTATTATCACATCTGATAGTCCCCGATAAGGATTAGTATTATCACATCTGATAATCCCCGATTAGGATTAGTATTATCACATCTGATAATCCCCGATAAGGATTAGTATTATCACATCTGATAGTCCCCGATAAGGATTAGTATTATCACATCTGATAGTCCCCGATAAGGATTAGTATTATCACATCTGATAATCCCCGATTAGGATTAGTGTTATCACATCTGATAGTCCCCGATTAGGATTAGTGTTATCACATCTGATAGTCCCCGATAAGGATTAGTATTATCACATCTGATAATCCCCGATTAGGATTAGTGTTATCACATCTGATAGTCCCCGATAAGGATTAGTATTATCACATCTGATAGTCCCCGATAAGGATTAGTATTATCACATCTGATAGTCCCCAATTAGGATTAGTGTTATCACATCTGATAATCCCCGATTAGGATTAGTATTATCACATCTGATAGTCCCCGATAAGGATTAGTATTATCACATCTGATAGTCCCCGATAAGGATTAGGATTATCACATCTGATAGTCCCCGATAAGGATTAGTATTATCACATCTGATAGTCCCCGATTAGGATTAGTATTATCACATCTGATAGTCCCCGATAAGGATTAGTATTATCACATCTGATAGTCCCCGATAAGGATTAGTATTATCACATCTGATAGTCCCCGATAAGGATTAGTATTATCACATCTGATAATCCCCGATTAGGATTAGTATTATCACATCTGATAGTCCCCGATAAGGATTAGTATTATCACATCTGATAATCCCCGATAAGGATTAGTATTATCACATCTGATAGTCCCCGATAAGGATTAGTATTATCACATCTGATAATCCCCGATTAGGATTAGTATTATCACATCTGATAGTCCCCGATTAGGATTAGTGTTATCACATCTGATAGTCCCCGATAAGGATTAGTATTATCACATCTGATAATCCCCGATTAGGATTAGTGTTATCACATCTGATAGTCCCCGATAAGGATTAGTATTATCACATCTGATAGTCCCCGATAAGGATTAGTATTATCACATCTGATAGTCCCCGATAAGGATTAGTATTATCACATCTGATAGTCCCCGATAAGGATTAGTATTATCACATCTGATAGTCCCCGATAAGGATTAGGATTATCACATCTGATAGTCCCCGATAAGGATTAGTATTATCACATCTGATAGTCCCCGATTAGGATTAGTGTTATCACATCTGATAGTCCCCGATTAGGATTAGTATTATCACATCTGATAGTCCCCGATAAGGATTAGTATTATCACATCTGATAGTCCCCGATAAGGATTAGTATTATCACATCTGATAATCCCCGATTAGGATTAGTATTATCACATCTGATAGTCCCCGATAAGGATTAGTATTATCACATCTGATAATCCCCGATAAGGATTAGTATTATCACATCTGATAGTCCCCGATAAGGATTAGTATTATCACATCTGATAATCCCCGATTAGGATTAGTATTATCACGTCTGATAGTCCCCGATTAGGATTAGTGTTATCACATCTGATAGTCCCCGATAAGGATTAGTATTATCACATCTGATAATCCCCGATTAGGATTAGTGTTATCACATCTGATAGTCCCCGATTAGGATTAGTGTTATCACATCTGATAGTCCCCGATTAGGATTAGTGTTAGGTAGGACTAGTGAGGAAAAGAAATAAATGCTGACTGATTCAATCTACCTCATAATATAACTCTATTTATTGGTTATAATTATTAATATTCAAAATTAATAATCGATACATTATTGTTTTAAAACACAGCATTTGCAAATTTATTACGGTTCAGCCTATACCAGTAGTGAGTTTAATTAAATTAATCCTGCAGTGAAAAACAAGCGTTCAGATGAAACTGTAGCTGATTTTAAAGACAAACAGGTCTTTGCGCGCTAGAAGTTTCTGATGCGGAAATACAATTTTTTTTTCAACACTTGGTGGAATCTGCTGGTTGACGGATCTCAGTTAGGGATTCGAAGATATGTGCTATTTACTTCCTCCTTTACAGTAGCGCTGTCATCGATTTGTGCAGTTTTTCGGAACGCAGCCTAGGGATACAGTTTAAAGTGCGTTCAGAAACTATATGCTTAGAGGTTTTTTGTAATAAAAATAATAAAGGACACTTACAAAATAATTGCCGATATTTGTTATTCGTAAAATGCTGATAATTGGCCCAATCGTCGCCCAATCCAATCGTCGCCTTACTAGAAAAAACAACATGTTCCTAAATCCGGAAAAAAAGTTGTTAATTGTCATTGCGAAACATATTATCAAAGGAAACTGCAAGGGCTTGAAGTGGAACGGGAAGTTTTTCGGGATGCCAACCAAACCAAACCAACCAACCATAATGTACCAAATTTCAGCTTTGGGTAAAAGGGCTGTGATATGCCGACGGACAGACAGACTCTTGTTTGAGTTAATGGATGTATTACGTACGACCTTGTCCCTCATCTCGCTATTGCTATGCGATTATTCACCACCACTATTAGCCACCAGCTCGTTGTAGGGGTGAGTATTGCCTGCTCACACACCCACCCGAGTTATTTCTTGATGCTCTATTTGACCAAAATCAGTGTACACGCTGTAAACAGAGATAGTGGCAGGTGTACCAGTCCAATGGTGTTCGGTAATCATCCCTTTTCGATCTTAGATAAGACGGCGGTAGCTAGCCAGGCGGGTTATGACGTCTGAGTATGAGGACGTCTAAACGGGAATGGCCACTAAATTACAACCGAATATTTTGCTTCTGGCGCAATTTCAGTACTCTTGGCCATTCGTTCACCGTCAAAGAGATCTGTGAAAATATCACCCATCACACTTTTCAAACAAACAACAGACAAAAAAAAACTATTTTAAAATGTTTTCAAATGGAAGAGATCCCGAAATAAATCACCGCCTCCGTAGCGTAATGGTCAGTCCATTCACTTCACACCAGGAGGTCGCGGGTTCGATTCCCGGCGGGGTCAAGTTTGTAGGACTCAGTTTGGTTGGTGGTAGGGCATTTTCATAACCCGCCTGGCTACCTACCACCGTCTTATCTAAGTCTTGCCGCTAAACATCAGTGTTAACAGCATTGATGTGTTCCGGCTTGAAGATAAGATAGCCAGATCCCCATTGCGTTGGGGAATCTTGGTAAGCCCACTTCGGCATCATCGTCACTTACCATCAGGTGAGACGATGCCAAGGGATTACCAATTGCGAATAAAAAAAAGGACAAGTCCGCCTTTGCTATATTTATATTGTTTTGTCTAAATATTGAATGTATTTGTTTTAAATGCAGTAAAGAGTTTACAAACAAACAAACAATGTTCATCATTTAGGTACTCATTTTAAGTCGCTCTAGTTGTTTCTTTTTCGAACAGGATCTTCAATGTATAGATTTTTTTGCCTTTAGATTTTATTGTGAGATGTATAGATGTATAGATAGATTAAATGTAAGTATTATATAATTATTGTATAAGTATAGATACCAGAACAGAAAAGACTGTCCTCTTGAGAAGAACAAAGGAGTTTTTGTAACAGTGTCACCTGAGACCAAACAGAGTTGTCTTCGCTGACCTCGTGCTTTTAAAACAAAACCGTTTTCATAGAGATATGAGGACACGTCATTATGTCGTGGGTGTTGTTGTTTTCCCCATGGTTGCCGAGCGAGGAGACGGAGGGGGTGCGCGGGGCGAGGGAGGTTGGCGGCGGCGGCGAGCGGGGCGCGGGCGCGGGGCGCGCGGGGTGTCGCAAGTGGGTGCACGGCCGGCCGTCGGCCCCGCGCCGACCCTGACTGACTTATCTGGCGAACGTGCGCCGCGCGCAAATTCGCATTCTAATGCTCGCGAATTTACTGCCCCGATTATTCGCTATTGCACATGGACTCGCCTTTGTACATCTCTCCTCTAGCTGTGTCACAATCACGAGCGCTAAGTGGACCACGAGGAAAGTGGTGGTCGCTCTTCTCGAATCGGACATGCGCAAGATTGAAGAACTTCAAATTTTGAATTAAACCACCATATTTTTAAACGTAAAATTTTCTTAGGTACCTAAACTTCTTAAATACGAACAATAACGAAATTTTTTCATTACACCATACAATTTAAATACGTTTTATTGCCCCTACTCGTTTATACTTACCTAAACTAGGTACATAAGGACTTCTTGCAAATTAATTACATAGAATATGCAGAGGACGACTGAACTGATTGAAACTAAACCGCAGACCCTTCACAGTTCGCTGAATATAAGCTGCCTATTTAATGCACTAATCTACCTTTTACTTTAATGCACTAATCTAGCTCCCTATTTAATGCACTATAGGTCCCCATTTTCTAGCAGACTGTGGAAAACGACTGACTGTGGCCTTTCGGGCGGGCGGCTACCAAGCGGCTACGGCGAGGCGCGGCGGGAGGACGGGAGGATATCATTACTTGTTATGTTTTACTATGAACCACTTTTTAGTTCTTTTTTTCATGTCAGTTAGGGGTTCGCCGTACATGGCATGTGGTTACATATTCTAAAATAAGAAATTCTGCTTTATCATAATTATTTTTATTAATATCATAGCGTTTTTAAACAAACTTATGATTATTCATCGGCTTAGGCCATTTAGGTTATGGTTATGATGTAAGACTAAAAGAATCCAAAGATCTATGTGATATAAATACAATAAACTTATATCACCTTGATGCAAGTACTCGCGGCGAGCGGTAAGAGGCGAGCCGCGGCCCGCGAGCCTGGATCTCGAAGGAGCGGCAAGCGAGCGGCCCGGTGGCGCTGTATGGCGCTGTATGGCGCTGTATGGCGCTGCGTGGCGCTGCGCACCGCACGCCGCACAGTGGGTCGCGCTGTAACAAGCCGGCCTAGTCCGCGTGCGTTGCCCCCGCGCAGCGAGGCCGCTGCACGCCGGCCACAGGGCCGGACCCGCACTATTGCTACCACAAAACATATTTCAAGGGAAAAATCTCATTTGATATTTATGTACTGTGATCTGATATCGAGCAAGCCAGAGTCCGTTTTTTTATTTTTGCTAGTAGGTAGGTATACCTCGTAACATACAAAATATATTTTTGATTTTTGTTTGTACACGTGATAGGACCCAAATAATAATAATATTTACAAAGTATTCAATATTATTTCATGCTGATTTCGCTCACATTTCTTAATTTAAGCATGCCCACTGTAACTATTCACGGGTACCGTACACGGGCAACGTTTTCACGTTCAAGTAGGTACTAACATCACAACTAGCACGTTCAAGTAGGTACTAACATCACAACTAGCACGTTCAAGTAGGTACTAACATCACAACTAGCACGTTCAAGTAGGTACTAACATCACAACTGGCACGTAATCTTGTTGTCTTCCAACTTTTGAAAATCAAAAGTTGGTATTGTATTGCGCAAGAGATGGATAGCATTGACGTGTGATACTTTAACTTTAACCCACTGCTGTTGCTTGGAAGTAAGGCTGCCAAGCAGCTACACCTTTGCAACAAGTCAACGCACCAGTTTCGCGTTCATTAGTATGCTATGGAGACAGCGGCTCCCCACTTTCACTCTCGCCAATAACAAGTGTTACGCAAGCTCCGCGATGTGGCTCTCCACTCTCGTCACTATCTCTGCGTCGGGGCATTACGCGGCGCTGGCCGGCAATAAGCGACAACCTAACACGTATGACTGTGCTGAAACTGTAGCTCTAGCTCATCAGGATGGTGCAACGCAAGCAGACAACGCAAGACCCATCCTCGGAGCTATTGACAAAACTGAAAGTGAGGCATTTCGGGTATCGGCAGTGGGTCAGCGGAGCAGGACACGCGACGCGGGCGCGGGTCGTCAGCCGCGCAGCCTCGCCAGCGCCAGCAGCGCCTGGTGAAAGTGGCCCTCCTCGTGCGAGCTGCGAGCGCTCCCGCTCCTCCAACGGCGGTCAGACGTCTTGCCTGCGCACGCGCCTGCTTTTTGCAACTTGGCCATGGAACTTATTACGATAACTGTGAAACAACGCTACAGCAGCAAATGTAAATGCATGGCCTTTATTTGTTCCCAATCACTTGACACAGGCACCTAAAGACATGGCGTATACTTGTGTACTTAATATTGTCCGCCAGCAAACATTGCGAATTATTAAGGCAAAGTATATATATTTCATGGGGCGTCATTAATTAATTGAAAAACACCTACCTACTATTACACATATTATTATTATGTTTGAACATCATTGGTTGTGACACTGCAATAAATAAATGAAATTAAATATGACTACTAACATACAGTATAGACACTCCCTGCCGCTCTCTAGATTCCGACCTCACCCTGCACCCTCTCGGCACTCAGATTGATACAGATTGGTTATAGTTTGGTTCTCGAACGTATAGAATTTCGCCGATATTTCGTTTGGTCCGTCATTTGCTTTTAGAAATGTCATTTCTTTCACGCCCGTTGTATGCAGTGTCCGGGGCGGGGTGTGATGAATAAGGTTAGAATCAGATAAATTGTAATGTGACTGTTTCACTACCAAAAAAATAGGCACAAGATTAAGTCGCCTGGACGGGCTTCCAATTGTAATCAATGAAACCAGACGTATTGTTCATTTCTGAAGGTCGTGTCCATCCTGAAATGCCTTCGTCAGGGTGTCTACAAGCTTTCGCCATGCACTTCTATCATCGGCCTGCCTCATGGCGCGTGGCGCGTGGCGCGTGGCGGCTGGTGTAGTTAGTCCCGTGGCGATTTTCACTTGATCATTTCAATAATTATCATACGATCATGTATAAAAATAAAATGCAAGCTTCTTTTAATACTTAGACCTTTAATCACTAGAGTTATCAAATCCTCACTTATAGTTGACTCTCCACAGTAAAGTGGATAGGTACATTTACAGTTGGCTCTCCACAGTAAAGTGGATAGGTACATTTACAGTTGGCTCTCCACAGTAAAGTGGATAGGTACATTTACAGTTGGCTCTCCACAGTAAAGTGGATAGGTACATTTACAGTTGGCTCTCCACAGTAAAGTGGATAGGTACATTTAAAGTTGGCTCTCCACAGTAAAGTGGATAGGTACATTTACAGTTGGCTCTCCACAGTAAAGTGGATAGGTATATTTACAGTTGGCTCTCCACAGTAAAGTGGATAGGTACATTTACAGTTGGCTCTCCACAGTAAAGTTGATAGGTATATTTACAGTTGGCTCTCCACAGTAAAGTGGATAGGTACATTTAAAGTTGGCTCTCCACAGTAAAGTGGATAGGTACATTTACAGTTGGCTCTCCACAGTAAAGTGGATAGGTATATTTACAGTTGGCTCTCCACAGTAAAGTGGATAGGTACATTTACAGTTGGCTCTCCACAGTAAAGTTGATAGGTATATTTACAGTTGGCTCTCCACAGTAAAGTGGATAGGTACATTTACAGTTGGCTTTCCACAGTAAAGTGGATAGGTGCCTACATTTATAGTTGGTTCTCCTCTTCAAAATTATGTACCTCATTATTTTTCCCTGTTTCCTCCACCTAAAGATGGTCTGGAAGAAATCGCAGGTCGAAAGAGTGTGACTTTCTTAAACGTTGTACCCTTACCTGAATTTTCCATTTATATTGTGCAATAAAATGTTTTCAGTCAAATAAAATTGTAATAGTTTGTGTAATCGGAGATGATGGAAACAAGAGTATAATGAAGTGACAGACAAAACGAACAGCTGTAAGTATATAAAAGTTTTCCTGTCTGTCATACATAAGGGAATTTTACGTACCTACTTATGTAATATTATGTATGTTTCCTGATGTATTATGTTATATTTATATGTATGTCTATGTTTTATTTTAATATTTCATTTCACTAAAGTAACGCTCGATATCGATAAAGTTCAATATTAATTTTGCACTCTGCTCTGAGCTTGAAAGACACCAGCACTTAACATTAAATCCGTCAAGGGGCCACATAGTGACCTCCTTTCGTATTTAAAATCACAATTTTTTTCGTAAGCCGACCACAGATGCGACAAAGTGTATTCAATCTACATATTACAGTAATAAATTAACTTTTTTCTTTAAATGATATCTAATTTATTTCTTTACTAGCTTTTGCCCGCGACTTCGCCCGCGTGGACATAGTTTTTATGACTGTCATTGAGGGTGGACGTGAGTTTTCTCCAGATCCCTCAGGAACTATATCGGGCTATTTTGATTAGCAGTTTATGTCACTTCCCAACCCATCAACCAATTCTATACAAGAAATCACTTCAATCCTGCTCCGTTGCGACGCCGACGTGCGCGAGCGTGGAAATAAGTTTTCCCAGTTCCTTCGGGAATTCTGTCAGGATATGATAATTAGTATATAGTGTCATTTTCCACCCCCTCAATCATCTCTGTGAAAAAAATCACAACAATCTATTGTTATGTTGCGATGTTAAATAAATTAACCAATAAGAGTATCTTTTTTAGTTCCCTTAGGAAAAGCATCGGACTATGCTATTTTCACGGGATAAAAAGTAATATATGTCCTTCCCAGTGACACAGGCTATCTATCTACATGCCAAACTCCATCAAGATTGGTCGAGGTGTTGTAGCGTGACAAGGTGACAACACATTTTTTTCTTGTCATATAGGTAAATGGTCATATTGGGTAGAAAATAAAAAAGCAGACATTTGGGTTAAGCGGTCTTTATGTACGTAAAGGACGGAAAAGCCAGATGGAAGGCGCTGCACGTCACAGCTAGGTAACAACTGGCAGTAAGAGTGCTCGCAGTAGACGTAACGCACAACGCACGTACTCGTCAATCAGCTGGTACAGTAAAAAGTAAAGCGATACGTAAAATTTTTATGTAACGATAGGAGACGGTAACTCATTCCTCCCCCCTCCCCGCCGCCGCCGCCGCCGCCGCCGCGCCGTGCATGAACCGTACTTGTTGTACGTACTACAAGTTACATGCCGCTTCGTTTGACAACTAGTAGGTATGTACTTGTTCACTACGGGTACCTTCGTATCTTGTATCTGGAGTAACACATACGTACAGGTGTAACAAAATTAATGTAGGTCCCGTTAACTGGGGGTTCTATTCGTCATACTGAATAACTTTCTCCAAGGAACCCATAGTCAATTCTCAAAAAAAAACAGTTGATCGATTTGATTTTGTATGAAGAGTAAAAAAAATTTTTTACGTTTTCAGCAAAAACGTAGAACAAAAGTATCTTCAGTACCTATGATGAGTAGAAGCCCCAGTTAACGGGACCTACACCAATTTTGTTACACCCTGTATAATTTGTGCAGTAAAATCACAATATTGTAATACTGTATGGGTAAAACAGACAAGTCAAAAAATAGGAAAGAGGTAAAACTAGAGAAAAATGGTACTTACGAGGGCTGTTTGATAAGTACCCGTTTATGGAAAAAAAAATATTTTTTTTTGTATAATTATATGCATTTATTTTTCTACGTAGTCACCTTTTAACTCTATACACTTGTTCCACCTATACTCAAGCTTCAATAAACCATCCAAAAAGTATGATTTTGGAAAGTCATTAAAATAGGCCTCTGTGGCGGCAATGACTTCGTCATTTGATCCAAATCGCTTACCACCGAGCCATTTTTTTAGGATGGGAAACAAAAAGAAATCGCATGGGGCCAAATCTGGAGAATACGGGGGGTGAGGCAATAGTTCGTAACGTAACTGTGCTAATTTAGCCGTCACAACTCTGGACGAATGAGCCGGGGCGTTGTCGTGATGAAACAGTACTTTTTTCTTTTTTAAATGGGGTCGTTTGTCCTTTAAGACGGCGTCAAATTCATCCAATAAATTAGCATAGCACTGCCCTGTTATCGTTTTCCCCTTTTCTAAGTAGTCAATATGTATAATACCCTGCGAATCCCAAAAAACAGTCGCCATGACCTTTCCAGCCGATGGGACGGTTTTTGCTTTCTTTGGAGCAGGTTCACCCGGTAAATCCACTGCTTCGACTGCTCTTTCATTTCCGGGGTGTAGTGGTGAACCCACGTTTCGTCCACGGTTACGAAACGACGCAGAAACTCCTTCGGGTTACGTTTGAACACGGCCAAACACTGCTCCGAAGTAGTCAGTCGGTTTCGTTTTTGCTCCTCCGTGAGTAAACGCGGCACCCACCTCGCCGATACTTTCTTCATACCCAATTTTTCTTCTAATATGTGTTGTACCCTCTCGATTGAAACGTTTACACCATCAACGATTTCTCGAAGTTTAATTCGGCGGTCGGCTAAAACGATATTTTAAATTTTCTTAACCATATCCTCTGTAGTCACCTCAATTGGCCGGCCTGGGCGATCCTCATCAAAGACGGTTGTTCTCCCCCGCTTAAACTCGTTATACCAATATCTGACGGTTGTCATAGAAGGAGCACATTCATAGTAAACCGCTTGCATTCTTACTTTTATTTCATCACATGTTTTTCCTTCCAAAAACAAGAATCTAATTACAGACCGATACTGTTCTTTCTCCATTTTAACAATTTTGAGTTCACGCTTTCACTAAATCGCTGTCAAATGAGAAAAAAAACAAAAGAATGCCATTTTTTTTTCTTTTTCCCCGCCTCTGAAAAATGGCTTAAAAAGGTGGTATACTTATTTTCGGCCAGTGATATTAATATATTTAGTAAACGGGTACTTATCAAACAGCCTAGGGTGGCCTAGGTAACTAACCATTTTTCATTCTCAGTATTGAGTAAGCCCGCTTCCATCTTCGGCAACATCGTCACTTACCACCAGGTGAGATGTTGTCAAGGGTTTACCAATTGTGCATAAAAAAAAAAAGTGGTAAAGTGCGTGTGGGACCACGCGCAATGTAGAGTTCCGTAATGTATTCAAAAAAGATGTAAATTTAAAAACAAAGATAGTGTTGCAGTTAGGATAGAACATTTTGTATGGAAAACCTATGAACCTTGTATTGTAAACCTATGGACCTGTATGTCTTTTTGTGTTATGTTTTTGTAAACTGTATTTGTTCAAGACTGTGTGTGTCCTAAATGAATAAAAATAATAAATAAAAATAAATTAAAAAATTCAACGGCACATCTTAAGTTGGTCAACTATTACTCCTAAACTAAGAAGCCGTGGTAATTTTCCTTTTAAATTAATTATATACCCCACTGTTACCAACCCAGAGGCACAGATTACTAATTAGCCAGAGGCACTTTACACGTCTCCTGATATCGCGGTCCAGCTGGCAGTGGGGGGCCGTGGGGAAGTGGGGACATGTATGTAACTCTAACAAAAACAACCACTTAAAAACCTAACATTTGGTAGACGTATCGTTTATCGAAAAAATGTTATTAAATAGATTTCAAGGACCTATTCAACGATACGCACGGCTATGAGGTACGCGAATGAAAAAAATCACCCTCAGTTTACTTGCGGAGAAGGTTGGACCTAGATTTTTTTTTATAGATTTTATTCTACATGTACTGGGTGACTTTTAATTAGTTCTTGACAGCAAAGGATATAAATGTACTCGTGATTATAAACAATTTTCCCAAAGAAACTATATGTCACATCAGAAAAGAAAATTGGTCCTCGATACATAATAAGTATAAGTAATCAATTCGGCAAAGGACCAAAATATTTTTTTCATATTTGACACATAGTTTCTTAAGGAAAGTTGTTTGTAATCACAAGTACATTCATATCCTTTGTTATCAAGAAATAATTAAAAGTCACCCTATATTTAAAGGCGTCACAAAGTACATTAGTATAATCATACCAAATTTCAGCTTCATAGCTGTAATATCAACGGAGAGACAGACACACGAACGGATATGGTGAAAGGTTCAAATAGTATAAATAGGGAACCCTAAAACGTGCTAAATGGGAACAAGCTTTTATTAAATTAGCGTCAACTCTGAGTTCTGACGTACATTGTAGGTACCTACCTACACTACACGTGTGTTGTGCATGAAACATAGATTCGCAAATTGCAATTCAGATGAGTGAGGGTTTGATACGAGTACGGCGGAGTGATCCGAGGCCGCCCCGAGCGCCCGCCGCGCCCGCCGCGCCCTCCGCGCCCGCCGCGCCCGCCGCGCCCGCCGCTGATTGCGACAGCGAACAAAGAAAGCGGCGGCGGCGGCGGCGGCCGGCCTTCGCGAGTTCATCGGCCGAGTTCTGCAGGTCGCAAGGTTTCGCCAGCCAGCTTCTCGCAGCTCCAGGATATTGCCAATTCAACGCGATCAAGGCTGCACTGCACGCTGCACTCCAGACAAGCAAGCCTCTTACTTTTTGATCGCGCGGAAAATGAACACATGACATTACTAGGTAGTTGCAGTGAGCAGTAGCTGGAGCTGCGGAGGGAAGTACTTAGTTTTTGAAAACCTGAATGTTTTGCTTGTCAGAGAGGAGTGGTGCGAGGATCGCCGCGCCGTAGTACTTACTTTAAAGAGAAAACCTGAAAATGCAATATGTGTTATTTTCGACAGGCTTGTTAGTTTTTAGGGTTCCGTACCTCAGAAGCAAAAACCAAACCCTTATAGGATCACTCGTGTGTCTGTCCGTCCGTCTGTCACAGCCGATTTGCTCAGAGACTACTGAACCGATTGAGTTGAAATTTGGTACAAATATGTAAGTCGGTGACCCAAAGACGGGAATTTAACGTGAATAAATTATTTTTATATATGGGCAATATGAGGGGTATAGGTAATTTAGTGGGGTAAATAAGAAAATATTAAAAAAAATGCAAGCTATAACGTGTGACATATTAAATTAAAGGGCTTGTTGTGAGAATTTCAAAGTTATTTAAAAAATAGGCGAAAATAGAACATTATCCCCCCTCCCCCTTATCTCGGAAACTTCTGGGAAATCTTGGAAAAATCCCAGTATGCGAGGTTGAATGCATAGACAAGAGGAAAATCTAAAGTTCTTCCGTTCCCATAGGAAAAATGAAAGTCCAGATAAGTAGACCCCTATTTACCTAGAGCAAAGTATGTACTGAGAGGTCTTGTTCTGTTGTATGTTAAAGTTTTGGCGCGGAAGCCTATTTGTGTGAACCCGAGTCGCATTTGGCCGCTTGTTTTAACCGACTTAAAAAAAAGGAGGAGGTTTCTCAATTCGACCGTATTATGTGTGTTCGCGGATAACTTCGTCGTTTATGAACCGATTTTGATAATTCCTTTTTTAATGGAAAGGAGATATCTCAAGGGTGGTACCATGATAAAGAAACCAGGATCTGATGATGGCATCCACGAGAAATCGAAGGGAACCTTCGAAAATCGTAGTGGCGACTAGTGCGTTTGATGTCGGTTTTTTTGTTTATACGAGTATAATTTATGTTATTTCACGAGAAAGCAGCGCCACAACACCAACATCAATAATAATATATTGAAAAATATATCAACATCCAGATTATTTTACTACCTAGGTGTTGTTCGCAGTTTCTCTCTTGTGGATATCGGGCTTTGTTTTGTGACTTTGTGACTGCGGTGTGTAAGAAGCGAGCGGCTCGCGAAAGTTGAAAGTTTTTTTTTCCTGATTCCTTTAGAACTTTGCATTTTCGCGGAATAAAAGGTGTCCTATTTTGTTCTCTGCATGATAATTTAGCTCTTTACCAAATTGCAGCTAGATCGGTTCCGGAGTTTAAACGTTAAAAAGTAGGTGACTTCTCTTCTTTTCCTTAAAATACTTTAAAATAATTTATCTTAAAATTATAAACATATTAGTTGAGATTCTGATGGCAAAGCCCTTTCATTTGATATGGCACACAATATATTTCGATTTTTTTTAAAATTCTTATTTACCCCCCAAAAGTTTAAATGTTAAAATACATTTTATTTACGTTACACTTCCGTCTTTGAGTCACCGACTTACGTGAGAACTTACTTTGTGAGAACAAATTCGAACTTAATCGGTCCAGTAGTTTCCGAGAAAATTGGCTGTGACAGACGGAGGGACTAAATACACACGAGCGATCCTATTATGGTTTCGTTTTTACCTTTTTAGGTATGGAACATTTATTTTTGATGTACTTGCAATCTTGCGCATGTAGTAATCAATTTCCTTACATGCAACATGATTTACAAAGAAATCGAGTGGCCATGAATGTTTGCCGTTCGCAATAAATCTTATCGCATCTCGTACAGTGAGTAGGTACACAATGCGTCACTACATAGCCACACAGCCGCTGCCACATAGCCACATAGCCACATATCCACATAGCCGTCGGCCGTCGGCCGGCCTTCGAGATCGAGTTATAAATAGTCAAGTTGTGTATGTACTTCATGGTTCTTGTGAAAGACCATGAAACTGCTGAACTGCGGCGGCGGCGGCGCGGTGAGATCATAAAACACGTTCACGGTAAACGCTTATGGAGTATGAAGATAAAAAACAATAGACTGGCGATGGTAGTGCCGTCCTCGTTACATTTTGACACACTTACGGCTGTACGGCTGTACGGCTATACGGCTGCCTAATGCCTACCTACATTCGTGCTCAGCCGAAGTGACGTGCTCGAGACCTACATAGATCCCGGTGGCAAGTGGCAACACGGTTACCTAGCTACCGAGCTACCTATCTGAAACGATCGAGTTACCTGCTAGCTATACGAGTTAATAATACCTGACTTTTGACCCGAAAACCCGAAAAAGTCATTGTAAAATAAATAAATAACTAAACGAGATACCTTATAAATTAAAATCCGACTGCATAAAAACTTAACCCTTCTTTATTGGCAGTCGGGTAAAAATGTATCCCACGTCACTCGCGGAGTCAACAAGAATCTAACGGACCTCGCGCTTCTACATCCATCGCGCCGTTTAGTGTACAGAGAGTGCCAAAATACCTACGTACATACATATATAGATACACTCGAGAAACATAACCATCCTCCTATGCAGTCGGGTAACAAAACATAATACAACATAAAGTTTTTAGTATTACTTTTTAACCGACTTCAAAAACAGGAGGAAGTTTCTCAATTCGAACGTATAATATTTTTTTATCTGTGTTCGCGCATAAATTCGTCATTTATGAACCGATTTTGATGATTTTTTTGTTGGAAAGGAGATATCCCAAGGGTGGTATCATGATAAGGAAACCAGGATCTGATGATTGGCATCCCAGAGAAATCGAGGGAAACCTTCAAAAATCGTAGTGGCGACTAGTGCGTTGGAAGTCGGTTTTTTTATGTTTAAAACTATTTACTGCAACGCAACGCAACGTAATAAATAAGTAAATAACGACCCGTGTGTACATTTTATTGTTACACAAACAATTATAAAAGTAGCGAGGTTGTTCGAGTCGAGTCGCGACTCGGGACAATACTTACTCATAAATCTTAATTTTATGTTTGCCTGCCCGCGGATCAAAATAAACGCACGTAGCATAGCTCATACTTGTCTACTTTATTTACGGGGAAGGCTAAAGCAGTCATAATTCATAAATAATTACGTAAAGCAGAACCTTCGGGAACGGGACAGTAATTGGCATCGATAAAAATATAACTATAGAAAGAAAAAATGTTCGTCCATCTTTGAAATGAGAACCAAGAGTTATGTACCGAATGTACAAATTCTACTTTTGTATAGTACCTACTACCTACTGGAGTTCAGTTCGTTCTATAGATATACTATTAATATTTAACGTCACATTTTTTAAACAAAACAAAAGTATTTGCAATAATACATAATTATTTAAAGTTATCTACATTTTTCAAAATATAATTAGCTAAAAGAGAATATTTTAATTTAATTTTAATTTTTAAAGAGTAGCTATTTGTACTAAAAATAATGTATATGAAAAAATTTGCACACTTTTTTGCACAATATAATAATTAGTAAAATTTAAAACCCCCGACCGAATTTCAGCCCAATTGGAACAACTGAATTTTTGTACACAAGGAGCCACGAACGGCTGAACAGATTACTATTACACATGGTAAACAACTATAAACTAGCTTTCAAATATAAAAAACGGATATAATTCGGTCCACTCGTTTATGAACTGCTAAAACATGTATGGACAATTGGACAGGTGGATATAGGCTTCAAATTTAATAACATATTATTTTTTATAAACAGTAAACACAATCAAGAGAGGATATTATGCTGGTTAGTCTTCTTATCGCTCAGATGACTTTGGAGGAGGTGGAGAAGAACTGTAAAAATATAATCTAGAGGTTAGATATTATGAGATCATACAAGGAGATTCCCGGCAAAGACAAGAGTGTCCGATCAAAAAGTCACGTTTTCGCTTACAGTCGAGTATACAACTTGCGGTAATTTCTGCCATTGTCATATAACTGTCCGGATATTTATTGAAGTTCGTTGGGATCTAGTTCTTTTATATGTGATTTAAGGGTACACTGTATACTATGTAGTGTGACAAAAATAAAGGGAACTGGGGATAAAAACCCTTACGGAGTTTGCCACATATGATACGTAAGATTTAGAGGTTCGGGCCTAAACGGAGTTTGAAGAAAAAAATATTATGGGGTAAATTAGAATATATATATTTTATGATTTTTATCTAAAAAGAAGGAACAATAAACAATATGAGTATCAGAAAAGGATGTGATTACATTTGGTTGACCGTGTAGACAATTAAAAAAAATGACCTAATATATTTATGGAGAATTTACGGAAATAAATTTAAGGTTACAATTTTATTTGTATATAAAATGGTTATTTTATAGTATGCCGGCAGGCAACGATCGTCACCGTCCCTTTGGTACTTAAATAAATTACTAAGTTTAAAATTTCAGTTTGATCTGAATTACCCTATCTTTTTAACAAAATATGTATCAGATACAAAACACTTTTAAAATTTAAAATAAATAACTAATGGTTAGAAACTGGAAACAGGAAATCTTCTAGGTCGGCAGAAAGGTCAGAGAGTCAGAGAGTCGCTCGGGATAAAAGATAAAATAAATTCACTTCCCTTATGGCGAGCAGCTGGGCGGGCAGTAGAAAGGACTGGCTGGTGATCAGCACTGCTCCATCCCAGGATTAATCCTTTATCAGGTAAAACTTCGGGGACGACAACCTCGCAGGGGCTGGATGAAACCCTACGGAGATATAAAAATGTAGTCCGCCGCAGTACCAAAAATACACGCAAAGCGGTTTCCTTATACAAATTACTTACCACAGAATAAAATGGTGGGCCTCAACAACAACTTATAACACAATTTGTACAAAAAATTTAAATACACATCAGTTTCGACGGGACCACGATCAACCTTTGTTTTTCTCTTGTCAAAAAATAACAACTATTTTCAAATTCAAATACCATAGAGCAACGACATCAAAAAGAATTTAATTATGAAACGCGACAAAAGAGATCGGCTCGAAACGATAGTTAGCGTTTCAGTAGGTACTACTTATGAGGTAAAGTAATTAACCGACTTCAATAAAGGAGGTAATTTATTTGTTTCTGTTCATGCGAGTGAAGCCGCGGGTAAAGGCTAGTAAACAAATAAATTCAGAAGAAAATAAACTACTAAGTTAAAAAACTTGGAATGAAACCGCGTCGGACGTACGGACGGACAGACGGATAGGTTCCACTGTGAATAGTTCGCGGGGCTCCGTCCGACTCGGTTTTTTTTAAAGCTTTTCCTCGGTGGTTTTGCAAAGTGGCGCGCCGTTGTAAAACGGCTATATGGCTGCGACACATTAAAATTATATTTATAACTTAAACAGATAGTGCATGCTCGTAATACTCTTAGCCACTTTCCCTTGAAATATTTTTTTTTATTCACAATTGGTAAGCCCTTGGCATCATCTCACCTGATGGTAAGTGACGACGATGCCGAAGATGGAAGCGGGCTTACCAAGTTTCCCCAATGCAATGGAGAACTGGCTATCTTATCTTCAAGCCGGAACACATCAATGTTGTTAACACTGATGTTTGGCGGCAAGACATGGTGGTAGCTGGCCACGCTCGGCCGAGCTACATGGTAGGCGGAGTGGGGGGTGTTGGGTTTTACTTTCGTTACGGAATTGCTTGATTCGGTCGCCGCGCTCAAAGCCCGCGATAAAAGCTATGCAATAGCTTTAAAACACGCCAAGTGCGACTCGGGGTCACACAAACAGGGTTCCGCACCAAAACTTTCACTACCAACATAATGATGCTCATGAATTTTAGCTTTTATTCTGTAAGAGATTTCCTTAACGTAAAACCTTATCTAGTTTACTATTCGCATGCTGTGCAGTCAGCTGAATAGAGAAACGATGTATTGCAAAACACCTTGCTGTTACCTATTTCACTGTAAATTAATAATCATTTTATTTCATTTCAATTATTTTTATTTCAAACAAGACCTCTCCGTACATAATTTACTCTAAGTAAATAAGGGTCTATTTATTTTGGACCTTAGAAATTTCCGTTCTCTTGTGGGAACGGAAGGACTAGATTTTCTCATAGATTTAGTTGTAATGTATGCATTCAATCTGAGATTTTTTTTAAGATTTTAGGTTCAGTAGTTTTGGAGATAAGGGCGGGGAACGGCCAATTTTCAGTCGAAAGTCTTTCAAAACTATCATAAAATTATAAAAAAATATATATTTGAAATAGTCACAACAAGCCCTTTCATTTGATAGGTCACACAATATATTTCGAAAAACTTTTTTTAAATTTTCTAATTTTCCCCCCAAAAGTGGTCCCCATTATTGAAACACTCCATCTTTGGTTCACCGACTTACATATGTGTACCAAATTTCAAATGAATCGGCCTAGTAGTTTTAAATTGGCTGTGACAGACGAATGGACAGAATGGATGGTTCCGACCGAACCCTAAAAAAGGAAAATAATTAACAGTAACCAATAAAAAAGAACAGAACAGTAAAAAAGGGGAGTAGCAGGAGTCAGAATATGATCAAAGAAATTAGTTTAAAAAGTAGAAAAAAGAAGTAAAAGAGGATTTAAAATGACAAAAAGTATGAGTTCGTCACAATAATACAGCCAAAACGAAACAAGGACGAAATTATTTTTGTGAAATTAATTGTCTGGAAAGGCCACTTCAGTTTATAGTTTGTACCAAAATTGTACGCATTGTATTTCCAGTTGTCGACGTCACTTCCTGTTACAGTGACATTGTGACACGGACAGTCGGACACGTTGCTCCTACCTACTCGTAGTGTCGCAGTGTCGCAGTGTCGCCGGAAGGGGAGCTCCTACCTACATGCTCATTTACATTGAATACTCACACAAGTAGTATCGAGTATTGATACACAAGTTCACATACAAATACAAATATGTTATTTTAAAACAGTATGTTTACATCGCGTCGCGCCGGCCCCACGGCCCGCACCAGGCACAGCCTACTCGTACATCTCGGGCACCAACGACATGACATAAGGGAAAGGTACTTCAGTATATTTTACTCCGTGACCGACCATGCATCGTCATCTAAACTAAACGTGTACCTATTCAAAGTTTCAGCTCAATCGGAGACCGGGAAGTGGGTCAAGCGGACAACTTACATATATATGTCACCGATAAATAGCAAGAATCGTAAGTTGATCAATTTTCTAGTTAGTTGATTAACTGACGAAAAATAACAAACGTTAGTAGAAATGTATTATTTAACGCAGTGTATTTTAGCTAATTGGTCAACTTACAGTACCTGGCAGTAATTTAATAATTTACGATTGTGCCACAAGTAAAATCATCCACTAACGGGCCAATCGTTGCTCAGTGTACTATTTAACGGTATACTATTACCCGTCACATAATACACTGTTCTCTGATTGGTCGAGGGCATTTTATAAGCATTTGGCTAGTGTTTATTCATACAAAGACTTAGATATGTTATTTTAATACCGATGATGAGATGTGAAAGATCATGTATATTTTTTTTTATATTTTATATTTATTCTTATTTAGCCATACAGCTTTATGACTTAGTATAATAAAAGGAAAAATATTTTAAATAACAAAAGTGAAGGGTGAAGGTGGCGGCCGGGTGGCGGGCGGGGAGCAATGTAAAAGCAAGCACGTGAGTCGTTTAACCAATCAACGTACACCTCGCCTTCGTCGGATGATCTTACGACAAGGCGCCGTAAATTAATCAATTTACTAAAATACATACGTTAAATAATAAATTTTAACTGCTGTTTGTTATTTTCCGGGAGTTGATCAACTACCTTGAAAATTGATCAACTTACGAGTCTTGTTATTTTCCGGTGACATATACATACATACAAACATTGTAAGTTAATACAATCTTGTAATTAAAGTTATATTGTGAAATGATGGACGACGAACTACAAAGCTAAATATAACCTTGTAAAATAGGTATTTATACTAAAAATAAGAGCAATCAATATTATACGTATAAGTCTCGCTGGATAAACATTAAACATATTTCTATAACTAGCTGTCCCGGCGAACTTCGTACCACCTTACACTGCCCTACCCCACCCTACCCTACAATACACTACACTGCACTGCATTGCACTACACTACACTACCCTACCCTACACTACACCCACCGCACTACCCTACCCTATCCTACAATACCCTACACTACACTACGCTGCCCTACACGACCTTCTCCTGATAATAACGAACTCAACAAAAAAAAGAATTCGCGAAATTGGTCCAGCCGCTCTCGAGTTTTGCGCTTAGCAACACATTTAGCGATTCATTATTATTTATATAGAAGATAATAGAATTTAAGAAATGAGCCAAATGGGAACCACGGGATCCTGGTCTGTATCTTTTGGACCGTAATAGAATATGAATGAATAGTTAACTGGTTCAAATTTTCTCAGAATATGTGTTAATAATACAGAAAAAAATATAAAAAAGTAAAAATTTAAAGGGTTTGCACGAAGCGTTACGCTTCCTCATTTATTATGCGGACAGCGATGGAGTGGAACTCCTTGCCTGCGTCTGTGTTTCCCGACTCCTACAATTTGGGGAACTTCAAGGCGAGAGTGAATAGGCATTATTTGAGTTTGCGTGTACCATCCTTGACTACATCTTCACTTACCATCAGGTGAGATATAGTCAAACGCACTCAAATTTTTAATCATCATCATCATATCAGCCGAAAAAAGTCCACTGCTGGACATAGGCCTCCCCCAAGGATCTCCACGACGACCGGTTCTGCGCTGCCCGCATCCAGCGGCTTCCCGCGACCTTCACCAGGTCATCGGTCCACCGAGTGGGAGACCTGCCTTACTACGCTTTCCGGTGCATGGTCGCCACTCGAGAACTTTACTGCCCCAACGGCCATCTGTTCTACGAGCAAAGTGCCCCGCCCACTGCCACTTAAGTTTAGCAATTCTGAGAGCTATGTCGGTTACTTTGGTTCTCTTACGGATCTCCTCGTTTCTGATTCGATCACGCAGGGAAACTCCGAGCATAGCACGCTCCATTGCCCTTTGGGTGACCTTGAGCCTTCTTATGAGGCCCATAGTAAAAAAGAAAAAAGAAACGTGTTTTTAAATGTTTTTTTGCTCTATTGTAAAAACGGCAACACATACAAGCAACAAATTTGGTGGGATTGTAGTAAAACCTCCGGACTCCGGACTCCGGAGAACAACAATAGCTGATAATAAAACCCGGCCAAACGTGTCGTTAACTGGATGTCGCTCTCGTTGACTTGGGGCTTGGGGTGATTGGAATTGCACGCACGCGCACGTACTTGCATCAAATGTTTTTTTTCTCATAAAATCCGTGTCAGTTTCTCCGTTGCCTTAATTGTTTTATAACGGCCACAGTAGGGTCACTGACCGGAAAGTAACACGTTATTGGAAACAACGCCACAAGGACGTAAAATTATTAATTAGAAAAGTAATAAAATCAAATTCCCAAAAAATACGACCAAGAAACACAGAATAACTAAAATAAAATAATATGTAATAGTGTAGTCCCAAGATGTCCAATTATTAGTACAAAAACGTACGACCAAAAACCAAAAAGCATTAATCAATCATGCAGGTAAAGCGACTGAGGCATCGCACGAGAAGATCATAAGATGGCAATGGCTATCATATAATCCATGTCTACCTTCTAGTCGTCTTCTGGTTCTACGTAATAGTAACATTAACGCTTATATGCGCTACGAAACATGTGTTCATGTTCACATAGAAATAGGGAGATCCATAAAGAGTACTCATAACGGCGAGGTCACAAATGTGTCAATAATAATTATACTTACATAAGACTCCCTACCTACAGTGATACTAACTGATATTCTAACTAATTCAAGAACTGACTGTGTATTAATACACTTTTACATGCAAGTATCATCGTAATACTTATCGTACAAAAACATCACATTTGGTGTTAAATTAACGTAAAGTACGTGTTTTTATTTAGATTCTATAAATTATTTAATTAGGACAAGGTATAATGCTACTAAACTTTTATTTAATTGGCCTATGATGTACGAAAATAATATGAACATGATTTAATTGCATTTAAATCTTTTTTACTTATATTTAAATTTTTTAAAAGAGAAAACAACATTCATCCTCAAATTCGCTACGTCTGTTCAATGCGCACGAGTCGGTTAGCACTTTGTTTCTTTTTAGTGAAAACGGAATAGTTATTGTGATCATGAAAGTGGGGCAGTGAGATGATGTTTAGCAGTCATCAGTCACAGTGCGATCACAATGCAATTAGAAAGTGATTGCACAAGCGCCGGCGCAGCGGCGGGCGGTGCTGCGCTCTCCGAAGAAAGCTAGGAAAGTTAAGGCGCGGGGGGGGGGGGGGGGGGGGAGGGCGCGTACGCAGCCGTAAAGTAGTACACTTTCGATCTCGACGCGCGGTGAGAGCTGCGTGAAAATGAAAGTGGTGGTGCCATTATGGTCCACTTTCCACCGGGGTTCAAGAACCTAGGGCCCAGTTCTGAGCGCGCTGGCAATTAGCCCCCGGATCTCTCGGCTCTCGTTATGTTAGATGTGTATTTGTATTCTCGGTATGAGTGTGAGCGAGAGCTACGAGTAGGTATGTGTAAGTAATCAACCATAAACTTGGGATGGCATTGTCAATAAGCAAGGCGCTACGAGTATGTTGTAATGAATGTAATGTAACTGAGTCCGAGGAACACTTTTACTTTTTAACCAACTTCAAAATACATGGGTGAAGTTTCTATTTCGACTGTATATATTTTTTTATGAATATCCACCGATTTCTACATCAATTGTGGACCGGTTTAAAAATTATTTTTATAAATAAAAAAATATTTATTTGGAACTTAAACTACGTGTACAAATTTAATGTGTACGATAGCAACTGCATTAGTCGAGGACTGTGTCGCAGTTACTAACGCCCCCTCCGGAAGAAATAATTAAATATAAAACAAAGAGAATTTAAAAATAGATCTTACAGATATGAAGTACAGTAGAAAAGTACAAAAATTTACTAAGCTACCTAAAAGTACAATTAATGTAGAATCTCAGAAGTGTGTGCCTTTTCTTTATCATGTGTGTGTGTTAGTGTGTGTGTGTGTATTCGCGAGCATTATTAACATTGACAAACACATTTATTATTACATTTATAAACATTGACCTATTCTAATTTATATATTTAACAAGTCTTCAGTCTCTTTGAAAGTAAAGGTTAGTAAATAATTTGTCAATTTGTTCTTAACTTCTAATTATATTCGAAAGAGTATACTCCTGAGGTAGTCCCATTGTCATTAAGTCAGGATCTGATAATGGAATCCCAAGGAAATCGAGGGCAACCCTCAATTCTTTTACGCGATTGAAGTCGGTTGTTTTTAACGTTTTTAGCGTTGTCCAGTTATGTCGAATACTTATCATTTACACCTTTTACATACCGACTTTTACTGTGTTGCTCATTGCAAGGCTACATTCGTTCGCCGGGACGCGTCACGCGGGAGAACAATCTCACTTGACGACCGGCCAAAGTAAAGGAAAACAAAAAGATAATCTTAAATAGCGGGAAAAGACAATTCCATCTGATAAACCACTAACTGAATAATCAGAAGTTTTCCGAATAATCTAGCAAATAAAATACCACTAGATCAAAATTAAACGGTACCTATATTTTTAGGTAAAAAAGCGTCGGTGGCTCAACCGGTAACGACTCGGTCCTTCTAACCAGAGGTACCGGGTTCAAATCTGGACGGCCAATGTACCAATGAGTTTTTCAAAACTTACGTACATATATTTACCGATTGCTTTAACGGTGAAGGAAAACATCGTGAGGATACCTGCACACGCCTGCGAAGAAACTCGAAGGTTGTGTATGAAGTCGACCAACCCGCACTGGGCCCGCGTGGTCGAGTAAGGCCTGATCGCCCTAATTCTGGGTAGGCTCGAGCCCCTCGGTGGGGACGAGATGTGATCATATTTTTAGAGAGTCAAAGACAGGAAAGATTTCATCCTATTCATTTTACAAAACTGTGTTGTGAACTTTACAGTCAGTGTCGGGCTATATTAAATTGTCGTGTGTAGCTATATCCAGTTTGATTTATACAAAACATAAATAATTTATCGCAATATGAGGAGGTCGGATCTAGTTCTGGTGGAAGTGGAGCGAGGGATGGGGTGGCGGGGTTAACGACCGGTTCTGACGTCATAGCGCCTGATGCTGCCCGGTTCCTCATATACGTCCTACTAATAGCATATTCAGCTGTACTGCATCCGGTACCACCACCAGGGTCGCTGTTTTGTTACCTCGACCTCGAGTGAAGGCAATCCCCCGACTCCCGACCTACTAGCGCCCCAGATAATAAATAATTACTCGCTGAGTACATACTTTATCTGTAAAAAATACTTAATATATGTAGTTACAGATAGCTTGAGTGCTAAAAGTGGCCGCTTTTGGCACTCATGCTGTCTGTGACTACAGCCACCTATATTTTACAGAGATAACTACAGGACCTATTCTTCAAATGCATCGTCGAAAATTTTCGATACAGTATGTACTCAGCGAGTAATTATTTTTTAACTTTTGGCGGCGTTAATTAGCTGGGGGAAGGCCCTTAAAATAGGGTTTGGATTATAAAATATTCAGAAAAATATTTGTGTGACTTGTATCAGTTCCCTGAGAAATCCAATTGAGTTTCGCTGCAGCACTCGTAGTCAAAACCAAGTAGAGAAGTTGGTTTTGGATCATTTATATATTTCACTTTCGTTTTTAGGGATCCGTACCGGGTACCAGATAACGGGACCTTACTTCTAAGCCAACGCCGTCCGTATCTTTGTGTATCTATCTGTCCATCTGTTAAACCTTAGAGGGTTGTTAAACCTTAGAGGGCTGTTAAACCTTAGAGGGCTGTTAAACCTTAGAGGGCTGTTTCTTTTGAACCGTAGTAGGTATACGGTTGAATTTTCAAAATTATAGCGGATTTACAAAAACAATAAAATTAAAAAAGTAAAAAATTAAGTAGTTACCCATACACGAAACGTGTTTTTAAATTTTTTGTTTTTGCGTATGGTAAGGGCGATAATACATGCAAGCCAACGGTGTGATTAAAGCTCAGTACATAAACCTTAAAGTGAAGCGACAAATAATAAAACCCGGCCAAGTGTAAGTCGTGCTCGTGCTCGTGCTCGTGCTCGTGCTGAGGAGCCTCGAACTGAATGAAAAGAAAACTTTTTACTAAAATTAATAGGTATTATTGTTGTACTCGTGTGGAGGGGTGTGGTGGTGGTGGTACGGAGCTGGAACCCTCGGCGCGTGGCGAGTCACTTCATCCTCCCTTGGTAAGCCAGTCATAAACGTTCATGAAACTGTGGAAATGTGAGCTCCAACCAAACATCACAAACTGGAGGAAAACGTATCAATTTACCGATTCTTACTGTACCCGTAGGTAGGTATGTCTACTGTTTACAAGTTATTTGCTTTTAAACTTTGTCATGATTTAAATACAAGAACCAATGTTAGTTAGTATTTTATGCGTATAGTATAATTTGTTACGTTGTTTCATACGGTTCATCAGGAAACTTCACACAGTAGATGCGCGCGCGCTCGTGAAAGTTATGGGCAATAAAAAAACGGCGAGCCGCTTGCGGTTCGCCCACCGCACACCATCGATATCCATGCGGGTAAAGCCGCGGGCGAAAGCTAGAATACAATAAAAAGTTATCTAATCATACAATTTGATGAACATTTCATAATCCGAGGAGAACCTCCTTTCATTTGTTTAGGTTAATTGCTAGCTATAAAAACTGCAGAGTCGTCTTCACCTCTCGATCTCGTTACGAGTGTAGCGCCCTTTCTTTCTCATTGTGATGAAACTGAGTCATTAATAGCGCAGTATCGTCAGTTGTTATCTCCTGTTGTTACACGCAACTAAACATCCGTGCCGTGCCGTGCCGTGCCCTGCCGTGCCGTCAGCCATTCCCAAAATGGAAAACCGAAACACTTATGGAATTAACTTGGTATTTGTTTTGGAGTTGAACAGTCAAAGGTATCTTTTCTGTCAACGTTTGACACGTAGAAAGTAGTTTGTGGCAGATTTTGAGAGTCGTAACGAGCTCCCAATTATCTACTGACTGCGCACAACCGAGCGCTCGACGTGTTTAGGGGATTTTTTATATGAAAAGGATTTTTTACTTATGTCATCATCATCATCATATCAGCCGAAGGAAGTCCACTGCTGGACATAGGCCTCCCCCAAGGATCTCCACGACGACCGGTTCTGCGCTGCCCGCATCCAGCGGCTTCCCGCGACCTTCACCAGGTCATCGGTCCACTTTACTTATGTAAATAAAACATAATTAAAACGGCCAAGTGTGAGTCGAACTCGCGCACCGAGGCCGAGGGTTCAGTACCACACCACCACTCGTTTAGGTAAAAACCTCAACGAGTCTACAAATTATATTAATTTCAATGTACTCACATCAACTTTGCCTAGGGATATTATTTAGATTTTGAATACGAAACATATTTTTGGAAGAACTACAAAAAATACTTAGGACAGTGTAGAGTATGTAGAGTAGACACTTTCGAGATGAGCGAGTGCTATATTTACCTTCTCAGTTCTTATAAATTGGTTTATATTTAAATGATTTTTGTAAAAACGCGCGGGAAATTAAAATTGTGTTTTTAGTTTTTACCTATACAGGGTGTAACAAAATTGGTGTAGATCCCGTTAACTGGGACTTTTAGTCATCATACTGAACAACTTTTGTTCTACGACTTTGCAGAAAACGCAAAAAAAATTTTTACTCTTCATACAAATTGACCAATTTTGTACATTTTTGTATGGAGCGCCCAAATTTTTTTTTACGAATTGACTATGGGTTCCTTGGGGAAAGTTGTTCACTATGACGAGTAGAACCCCAGTTAACGGGTCCTACACCAGTTTTGTTACACCCTGTATATTGTCATAGAAGGATGCCACAGATTGTATGAAATTAGTAGAAGCCATCTTTATAAGAACTGAGAAGGTACTCGTAAATATAGCACTTGCCCACCTCGACAGTGTTTACACCCCGCACCGCACCGCACCGCACTGCACCGCACCGCACCGCACCGCACCGCACTGCACCGCACTGCACCGCACCGCACCGCACCGCACCGCACCGCACCGCACCGCACCGCACCGCACTGCACCGCACTGCACCGCACTGCACCGCACCGCACCGCACCGCACCGCACCGCACCGCACCGCACTGCACCGCACCGCACCGCACCGCACTGCACAAGCACTAAGTAATTTTAATAGATTTTCAATAAACCATGTTTTGCATGAAAACTATTAGAACGTCCCTCGGCAATGTTAGCAACGTATTATGGAATAATTTGCTTTTAAAATGTGTTCATCAGAGGTCCGTGTAACGCACATCTATGAGAAGTACAATAGAAATGTTTCTTTATACGGTTTGCAGTTGAATAACACAAAGTTGGCCTTTGTAAATGTAACAATTTTTTTACGACAAAGCAAAAATTCATGTTTGTCGTTTCATGTGTGGGAACCCTTGATTTTCACCATTTGTCTTTTTTATTTGTTTTGAAGTATCGGCTACCTATTACGGTTGAAAAGATTCAGCTCTTACTTAAATTCATTCATTCATTAAATGTAGACAGGCAGACAGACGGACGGAAAATAGGAAAAATAGCGTAAAGTAGGATCCTTTGGGCAGGGAACTATAATAAAACCACTCTACTTTGGGTTTCTAAAAATAACTAATTGTTATCAAAGCATAATTTTTTTTAAACTAAATAACTAACTATAAAAAGCATGCAATTGAAGTAATTAAGTTTTAATATGCCTCTTAACAGTTGCTTAGCAGTCAATTACAGCATTTTAGTAGGTGGTGGGTGGTACTAAAGTGTTAACCAGTTGCGGGAGTCGCGGGAGTCGCGGGAGTCGCGGGCCGCCGCTCTAGCGCCCGCCTTGGCCTATATACAAGTACGCCTCTCCTGACAACAATCCGCCGATTCTAGATGTGGGTTTTCAGATCAGCGAGTGGACCGTTTTGTGTGTCGCTTCCGAATTGTTGTGTTACTTGAATTTTGGTAAATAAAGCTTTGCTTTAAAGTTATTTTTGTACCAATAAAAATATGTGTATCTTTTATACGAGACTGCGCCCAGTTGCGGACACGATCTTTGTCTTCTCTTTTACACAGTAACTTACACACATGTACATGTAAATTGACATACGAGCCAACGAATAGTATATATTATGCAACTAGTGAATAAAGGACGGATTTAATGAATAACGGCCATAATGAATCACGAGTAAGTGAAGGATTTTAAAGACTGAATCACAACCGTAGGGAGGGATGCATGATGATTGAATCACGAGCGTAGTTAGTGATTCATGGCCCTCGATATAAATCCGTTTTATTCAAGAGTTGCATAGTATACTTTAAACCATGACCTCGAAAAAAGAAAAATTTAAGCGAAATAGTATATTATGCAACTAGTGAATAAAGGATGGATTTAAAGCGAGGGCCATAGATGAATCACGAGCAAGTGAAGGGTTCTAATGACTGAATCACGACCGTAGGGAGTGATGCATGATGATTGAATGACGAGCGTAGCGAGTGATTCAAATATTAGAAAGACGAGAGTGATTCATGGCCCTCGATATAAATCCGTTTTATTCAAGAGTTGCGTACTATGCTTTATACCATGACTCCGAGAAAAGGAAACATTAAAGCGAAAATAGACATTTAATGAAGAAAAAAGGAATGTTAAATTAAATCAAATGTTCATTAAAATTGGAACAATTACTAAAATGAAAAGTAATTTTCTTTGTGTTCGTATAACTAACAGTTCAAAATAGCGCCAGTTTACTAATGAAATGACAGCAAAGAACACAAAACAGTTTTTTTTCTAAATCTAAACTCCATTTCGAAAATATCGAAAAATCAAATCTCGAGGAATTATTTGCACAAGGAGTTTGTATGTCAAATATTCTTTGAAAGCCCGAAGTTTGTATCTAGTATTTTTGCGCAATGAGGTTGTATAGCTGAGATGCGAGGTCGAATATATTGGTGTGTTCTAAATTCAAACACCAAAATAGTGATTAAAAGAGCTTTTTATTCACTGTTTTCAGTGAATAAAATAAGCTTTTTAGAGGAGCAATGGTATAAATACATTTAATGAAGAAAAAAGGAAACTGAAGTGGCATTGGGCAAGGCATATAGCTCGTAGAACAGATGGCCGTTGGGGTAGTAATTTCTCGAATGGCGACCGCATACCGGAAAACGTAGCGTAGGAAGGCCTCCCACGCGGTGAACCGACGACCTGGTCAAGATTGCGGGAAGCCGCTGGATGCGGGCAGCGTAGGACCGGTCGTAGTGGAAATCCTTGGGAGAGGCTTTTGTCCAGCAGTGGACGTTTTTCAGCTGATATGATAATCATGATGAAGAAAAAAAAAAGGTTAAATTAATCATTGGAATAATTACTAAAATAAAGAGTAATTTTCTTTGTGTTCGTACAACTTATAATATTCAAAATAGCAGCAATTTAACTAATTAAATAACAGAAAAGAGCACAAAACAGTTTTTATTCTAATGCTAAACTCCTTTTCGAAAATAACAAACAATCAAATCTCAAAGAATTATTGGCACAAGGAGTTTGTATGTCAAATATTCTTTGGTTTATGGAGTTTGTGTCTAGTATTTTTTGCGCGAAGAGGTTGTATAGCATTAAGATGGAGGTCGAATTCTAATTTCAAACACCAAAATAGTGATTAAAAGAGCTTTTTATTCACTGTTTTCAAGGCAAGGGCAATGATATTACAGTATATTATGCAACTAGTGAATAAAGGACGGATTTAAAGCGAGAGCCATATATGAATCACGAGCAAGTGAAAGGTTCTAACGACTGAATCACGAACGTAGGGAGCGAGTGATTCAACTATTAGAACCCTGAGCAACGCGAGAGATTCATGGCCCTCGATATAAATGCGTTGTATTTAAAAGTTGCATACTATTCTTTAAAACATTTATCCGAGAAAAAGAAACATTCAAGCGAAAATAGACATTTAATAAAGAAAAAGTAAAGGCTCGGTGGGGACGTATATATGAGCTGATGTGATGATCTAGATATCGATAGTGATTGCGAATGCGAATGATTTCCTTCACGTTTAGATGAGCTTCGGGATCATTACCTTCACGTTTAGATGAGGGCAGTTGAACGTCTTTACAGACCCTGAAACTACACATAAAGTTGAAGAAGACACAATATCAGAACCACGCACTTCTCAAGAAGTTGAGGTTGAAGTTGAAGATAAAACATTATCAGATCAGGTCCTGCAACATCCCTCAATAGAAAGCGGAGACAATAATATTATATCATACTTAGATACACGACATTATCCAACAATAACGAAATCAAAGGTAGGTACGAATTAAATTAGGGGCCTAAACTTATTTTTGAGGTCGGTACCAGCACACAGCTACTTACGTATCAAATGTTTTAGATTCGATGGCATTCCTGACACCGACCTCAAAAAAAATTTTAGGCTCCTAATTTAATTCGTACCTACCTTTGATTTCGTTATTGTTAAATAATGTCGTGTATCTAAATATAATAATGCTATTTCATACTTTTGAGTGAATTTCATTTTGAAGTCGGTTTTTAAGTTTTTTAAACTATTATTATTATTTTATTTATTTTTAGTGATAATGCTATCTATCTAACAACGTTATACCCAATCACCCACTCGCCAATAGGAACCATCAAATCATAAAGCATGTGTTTCATTAACAGATACAGATTCCTGTAGCTTCCATCATCATCTTAACAGAATGAAAGTTAAGGAGTTAAATCTTTCATCATCAGCTCATCTGAATAACCTAAAAGAATACAACTATTGGTCTAAACTTACCTATGTATCTACGCAAAATATTTGAAGAATTATCCTTCACCTCATTACCGTTAAGGATTTGTACCTTCCTTCATCAGCTCATCAACATGAGATGATGATTAATAGACGCCAAAACTTGAATAACTTTAGGAAATACATACAACACGTAATATGTGCCTATAAAATTTGAGAGTTGTTCTCGATTTCCCTGAGAACCAATCATCAGATCCTTACTTGGTGACAATAGGACCCCCTCGGGAGTATACTCTTACGAATAAAAAAACAATTTTGAAAATCGGTTCACAATCGGCGGAGATATCGCGTAACAAACATACAAAAAAAAACATACAGTCGAATTGAGAACCTCTTCCTTTTTGAAGTCAGTTGAAAATGAGCCTGAAGTTCCGGAGATCATGCCGTTGGACGAAGACATTATTCTTTTATTGGATGACCTTCCAAAAAGAAGATTCTCCTGCGGGCAAAGACACACATAATTGACTTAAAAAAAGACTTGAACGACAAAATTATGGAAGAATATCCTGTCCCAGGCAATTCTCACTTATTTAAGTCGCCTCTGCTCAGTGCAGAAATTAAAGCTGCAGTTTCTGATATACTGCAGAAAAAAGACGCCTCATTAGCAGCACGACAAGGACAAATCGGTACCTACTGCCTTTAATGCGTTGACAAAGGCAATGGATATCCTTGTACTTGATAAGCCAAATCAATTGGCTCTCAAACATGTAACCAACGCATGGCGCCTGTTGTGCGATTCTCACTATATAGACACAAAAATGAGGCGCAACTTCTTAATCTCCACCTTAAATAACAAGTTAAAGGACACACTAAAAGAATCAAAGAGGGATAAAAACCTATTTGGTGAAAATCTACCTGAAAACTAAAAGCTACTAAAGCTATCACAAAAACGAGTCAGGATCTAAGGCCACCAAAACCCAGATCGTATGCTATCAAAGCTACGCCATCTACCAGTGCAGCTAATGTCAACAATTTAAACTGGAAACATCTGCAGTCCAATGTCCAGACAGCACACCGGAAGGCGACAGCGCCAACTCATCGGACAGCGGGCTGCGGGTTCGACTCGCCGCCCCACGGCGGCTTCAGGGCGTGTCACCAGCACAACTGCCCACTACAGGAATCAGAAGAGATCTTGAACTCTCAGGTGGCTGAGACGGCTGGCAGGTTACATTATTTTTACAACACCTGGTGCAAATTAATTAACTAATAACCCCACAATATTAAGCTGGGTCCAAGGTTACAAAATCCCTTTTATATCTACACCTCTTCAGAAAGAATATCCAAAAAATAACACCAATAACAGCAGTGACTGTAAAGATTTTGAAATCGATAAATTATTACAAGAAGGTGATATTTCGCCATGTAGACGGGTTGATGGTGATTTCTTGTCTAGTATTTTCTTTTTACCGAAGCCAAATGGCGAGAAAAGATTTATTTTAAATCTAAAAAAACTAAGTAAATTTATTAAAACCCCACACTTTAACATGGAAGATTTAAGAACTGCTGTGAAACTAATTACACCGGATTGTTTTTTAGCCTGTGTCGATTTAAGTTTTTTAGTTTCAATTGGTCCAAGCTATCGAAAATATTTGCGGTTTGAATTTTAAGAGCAGTGTTGTGAATTTAATTGCCTCACATTTGGACTTAGTACAGCGCCATTTGTTTTTACAAAAAATATGAAACCTGTAATTGAACATCTACGACTACATGGTTTATTTTCTACGATATGTCGCGCGCTACGTACAAGGGTGTGGAGTGCGTCGGAGATAATTAAAAGTTCGTCAAATATAGTACGATAACTGTATAATAAAGATCTCAGTACATGTGAGAAAACGTCCGAGCTATACCGTGGTTTGATGCTGACCCGGTAACGAACGTAGCTACACAATAATCGCAGCTAGCTAACGGTTTTCATCGGACGCTTTCTAAACGGGACATACACACAAAAGGATATTATACAAACAGAAAAATAGTGACAACATAACAATTAAAATTTACGCGAAATTAGAAAGCCGACGAAATACAAAAGCAAGGGTTACATTCGTTACGGCCAAAGAAGTTATATTAGACAATGCCTGTTGTTATTTGAGAAACATATATATTGCACAATACCAATTATTACTAAAGGATCTAAATAACGGTTGTCGACAGAATACCTAATGGTTATTTAGAAATGACAAATATCGTAAAACTATACTGTTAAAAATATTTCTATTGACACAAAAGTTAGGTTCGCAACAAAAGAAAACATTCATTTACAATTTACAGTTAGGTGCATACTAGAGAAAAACATTACAAGATCGCTATTTTATGACAGGCGTATGTGAGACAAAGTCACCACAGTATCCCCTCTCCAGTGGTTTAGACCATGAAAAAAACAAAAACAAACAAAGATACAGATTATTTAATACACACAATGGTCTAAATCACGAAAAAAAAATTAATAATAATAACGCCATGATATAAATCACGCAAAACCAGCTTGGTAAAAATCTGGGAAGCGGACACACCTGTTTGTGCGTCGAGGAATATTTGAATGCCTAACACCTGTTGAATCTGGCGTGGCGCTCGGCGTGTGCGCCTCAGAGGTACCGCTCCCATTGTTCCCAATATTACCCTGTTGGGGATGGCTATTGTACCGTATTACGGTGTCTTCAGAGTCGCTTAAGCTATTCTCGGGGTGATGTGCCGTTTCCCTTAACACGTAAGCTGGCTTTAGCCTATCGACTGAAACCGCGATCTCGCGACCGCGCATGTCTAAGACAAACGTTTTTTCTTTTCGGCTAACCACCCTAAAAGGTCCGTTATATGGTTGTTGAAGACCTGCTCTGATTGTGTCATCTCGAACAAAGACATGACTAGTCGTAGCTAAGTCTTTATAGATAAAGGTACTTTTCTGGCCGTGGCTCGCTCCAGCTATGGGTTTAAGCTGTCTGAAGTTATTACATAGTTCTTTAACGAATTCACTTTGCGACGGTCTAGGTATTGTATCGGTTCCTAAGAACTGTCCTGGAAGACGTAAGCTCTGTCCATAAACTAATTCTGCGGAAGTAGCTTGGAGGTCATCCTTCCATGCGGTTCTAACGCCTAGCAAAACAGTCGGTAATATTCGCGTCCAACTGGTACTGTTAGATCCGTGACACATTATAGCGCTTTTTAGCTGTCGGTGAAAACGCTCTACCATACCGTTTGCAGCTGGGTGATAGGCAGTGGTCTTAAAGTGTTGCGTACCTATTAGGGCATTTAGATCTCTAAATAGGTGTGACTCGAATTGCCGTCCTTTGTCTGTCGTTATGTTAAGCGGAACACCAAAACGAGCTATCCAATTAAAATAAAATGCGCGTGCGACTGTCTCCGCCTCTTGATTCATTATCGGAATGGCTTCAGGCCATCTTGAAAACCGATCTACGCAAGTTAGGCAATATCTGTATCCCTCGCTAACGGGCATAATAATTATGTCCAGATGTATGTGTTCAAAACGAGATGATGGCAGCGCGAATGTGCCAGGTGCAGTTACGACGTGTCTATTTATTTTTGACCTTTGACAGTCTATGCACGCTTTTACCCATTGTTTGCAGTCTGAGTTCATAGAAGGCCAGACAAAACGTTTGGAAACAAGCTTGCTTGTGGCTCGCGCACCCGGATGTGAATTACGGTGTAAAGTATCAAACGCGATTTTTCTGAACGGTTCTGTTAGGTAGGGTCTCGCAGTTCGCGTAGAGACATCGCAATAAACTGGCTGTTCGCTATCGGGCAGGTAGATAAGTTGTAACTGCAACGAAGAGCTATTGTTTTCAATTAATGACTTTAATTGTGAGTCATTATTTTGTGAAGTCGCGAGTGATTCCCAGTCTATGCCCTTCTGTATCGACTCAATTCGTGACAATGTATCAGCTGGAATATTATGTTCCCCGCTGATATGTTTAATGTCAGTCGAAAATTGGCCTATAAAATCTAAATAACGGAACTGTCTAGGCGAGCATTGTTGGTCTTTCTTACTAAACGCGTAGGTAATTGGTTTATGATCAGTAAATATGACAAAAGGACGCGCTTCTAAGTAATGCCGAAAGTATTTTATTGCAGCGTAGATAGCCAGTAGCTCGCGATCGTATGTCGAATACTTTTGTTCGGTGGGCGTTAATTTCTTTGAAAAGAACCCAATCGGCTCCCAGCCGTTATCTGTCCTTTGTTGCAAGGCGGCGCCCATTGTATTATCCGAGGCGTCGCAAAATAGAGCTACTTCAGAATTGACACCTGGGTGGGCTAATAATGTCGCTTGTGCTAAACTATTTTTACATAAACAAAAATCATTTTTTGTTTCTTCAGTCCACGTGACTGGCGTTTTGCCTTTTTTATCGCCCAGAAGCTTATTAAGGCTAGCTTGGCTGGCGGCGGCATTAGGTATGAACCTCCTATAAAAGTTTAGCATACCTAAAAACCGTCTGAGGCCCTTAGCGGTTTCGGGTAATGGGTACATGCGCAAAGCTTCGACCCTCTCAGGTAGCGGGCGGGTACCGTCGGCCGATACTGAATAGCCGAGAAAGTCGATTTCGGTTCGGCCGAATACACATTTTGACGGGTTAATTACTACACCGTATTGTCTTAATCTATTGAATACTATCTCTAGGTGTTTTAAATGTTCGGTTTCATCATTTGATGCGATTAATATATCGTCAATAAAACAGTAACAAAACTCTAACTCACTGAGCACTTCATCCATAAACCGTTGGAAGGTTTGCGCTGCGTTGCGCAAACCAAACGTCATAAATTTAAATTCAAATAAGCCGAACGGTGTTATTATCGCCGTCTTCGGAATGTCTTCTTCGGCTGTAGGTATTTGGTTGAAGGCGCGGATTAAATCAATTTTTGAAAACACTTTTTTACCGTTTAGACACTGTGAAAAGTCGTGTATATGACGCACTGGATATTTGTCAGGAACCGTTCTATTATTTAACCCGCGATAATCTCCACAGGCACGATGCTTCACAGTTTGTTGTTCCCCGGTTTCCGGCCCGGTGAAAGGTGAAAGGTTTTCCGGCTTTTCTCCATTTGTGGGTTTCTGTACCATAACTAGTGGTGCGGCCCAGGGGCTTTTTGAAGGCTGGGCAATTCCTAGCTTTACCATAGTTTCGAATTCTTTTTTAGCCGCTATGAGTCGATCTGGAGCTAAGCGGCGTGGTTTTTGTGCCACTGGCGGTCCCGGTGTGGTCAGTATGTGGTGCCTCGTATTGTGTTTGACCTCTTTCACGACTCCATCTGGGCGCGTGATATCTATAAATTTAGCCAGGAGGTCGTGATACGGTGAAGTACCGGTCACGGTTTTTACCGTAAACTGCTCACACCGTGTTGTCTGTCCGTTGGACTTGAGACCAGTGGTCGCGTCTACAAGGCTTTTATTTTTTGCATCGACCATCAGGTTATAATGTGCTAAAAAATCCATACCGATGATCGGTTTCTCAACATCAGCCACAACAAAAATCCATGGGAAGTCTCGCCTTAAACCTAGGTTAAGTGTTAGAGCGACTGTACCATATGTAGGAATTGGGGTTCCGTTGGCCGCGACTAGCTCATAGGCAGACATGTTGCGAGCCGTATAAACTAGCGCTTTCGGGTACACGCAAAGATCTGCGCCCGTATCTATCAGAAACCTCACCTTGCTGTCCACGTCTGTAAGAAAAATGCGGCGTGATGCTGTGTGGGAGTTGATCTCATCCGCCGTTAATGGCTCCCGCTGGCATTTCCCGGCGGCGGTTTGTACGCGCACGGCTGTACACAGGTGTTGGCCTTCGATCCAAATTTGTAGTGGTACCAACATAACCAATTTTTCGGTCGGAACCTTGACGAAGAGCGTTGCCTCGAGTGACCGCGCGAGTGGGATTGTGTACGTGACCTCGCGTCCCTCACCGCGTTAGAAGCTTGCAACTGACCTGACATATTTCGTAACAATCCTTTTATTTCAGCTATTTCGCCTTCCAACTGCTGGATGCGATCGTGGGCGGAGTCTGCATGGGTAATGGCTGCTACTGTCGGCGATGGCTTCACGCATCGGAGCCTTGTATTCTCCGCAACGAGATCGGCAATCTCCGCAAGCGTCTCTAGCGGCGTGTCTCGTTTCGCCACCACTGCCGCTTGCATTTCGTTTGGTAGGCCCTTTGTCCATATGACACGTAGCACGTCGTCTGACATAGCACTGCCCGCCAAGGATTTTAAATGTCTCAGGAACTGAGATGGGGTGCGGTCACCTATCTCTTCTCCTTCTAAAAGCCGCTGTGTTTTCACCGTCTGCGACTCTCCAAACCTTTTCACGATTTTTCCTTTAAGTTGTTCGTATTGGTCTAACGTCAGCACTGATAAGTCGGCGATTAGATCGCTCACCTCTCTGAGCGCAGGGGAATCCATTTTGCTTATAATGAACAGGCATTTTTCGGTGGGGTCCGTCACCTGAGACATGCGTAAAAAGCTCTCAGCACACTTCATCCAGGTCTCAGGGTCCGCCGTATTAAATTGAGCCATCCGCGGCCACAAAACATGCTTCGCGGGGCCATTGACGCCTTCTACAGGGTGATTTTCGTTAGGCATTTTTACGGCACTAAAAAGTTCACTTAAAAAGTCACAAAATGTCACAAAGGTTCGTTAACACACGACGCGTATAAAACTAAAACTTCACACACACCTTAGGCGCACGATAACCGAATGGATCACGTCGGGGTCACCACTGTCGCGCGCTACGTACAAGGGTGTGGAGTGCGTCGGAGATAATTAAAAGTTCGTCAAATATAGTACGATAACTGTATAATAAAGATCTCAGTACATGTGAGAAAACGTCCGAGCTATACCGTGGTTTGATGCTGACCCGGTAACGAACGTAGCTACACAATAATCGCAGCTAGCTAACGGTTTTCATCGGACGCTTTCTAAACGGGACATACACACAAAAGGATATTATACAAACAGAAAAATAGTGACAACATAACAATTAAAATTTACGCGAAATTAGAAAGCCGACGAAATACAAAAGCAAGGGTTACATTCGTTACGGCCAAAGAAGTTATATTAGACAATGCCTGTTGTTATTTGAGAAACATATATATTGCACAATACCAATTATTACTAAAGGATCTAAATAACGGTTGTCGACAGAATACCTAATGGTTATTTAGAAATGACAAATATCGTAAAACTATACTGTTAAAAATATTTCTATTGACACAAAAGTTAGGTTCGCAACAAAAGAAAACATTCATTTACAATTTACAGTTAGGTGCATACTAGAGAAAAACATTACAAGATCGCTATTTTATGACAGGCGTATGTGAGACAAAGTCACCACAGATATCTTTAGATGATATATTGATTATTGGCCAAACATACGACGAATGTAAACATAATGTTAATTTCACAGTCGATTTTCTAATTAATTTTGAATTTATCATAAATTATGATAAGAGTGTCATGGAACCAAAAACAAATTGATTTTTTTTTTCTAGATACAGAACAATATTGCGTAAAATTACTAAAAGAAAAACTAGATCATACCAAACATAAAGTACAGAAATTAAAAAAAAAATATAAATGTAAAATTAGAGATTTTGCCCAATTCTTAGATTTACTTATTTCTGTTTGTACAGCTATTGAATATGGCTGGATGCATACAAAAAATTTTAAACGGCTAAACTTTATAAATTAGAGGCATGGGCATGACGAAAATTACAAAAATTCAAATAGATAATTCCTTAATTAATGAAGATTTGATTTGGTGGCTTGATAAAATTGATAAGGCAATAAATCGCATACGTAACACCTGCTTTAACCTTGAATTATTCTCTGATGCATCTAAAACCGGTTGGGGTGCTCCTTGTGGCACTGACGGAGCTAATGGTTTTTGCACACGAGAAGAAAATACATTTCATATCAATGCGTTAGAACTTTTGTTGTCGTACCATACTAGCCTGCTCAGCCATGGTTTCTGCTTTTTAAAAGAATTGTGGTCTCGGAAGTTATATATTTTAAAAGAAATAGTGATTTGCTGATTTCTATTGGTTCCAGATCGCCTCACAGTCTGTGCAAAAACCTTACCCTGGTTGCAGCAATCTTATCAGGGAATCGTTACTAAAAAGAAGTGTTCCTCCTTATTCATTAGAAATTATGCTCAACGGCTTCAAACCTTGCTAAAGATTCGGTTAAAAAGTATTAAATTTGAACAACAAGATATAACTATATAATATATCTTAAATCAAAAAACGTCTGGACCTAAGTAATTCCTACCCACCGTTACTTTAACTACCGTTCTATAATCAAAAACCTGAAATATGTCCCGCTCGAGTTTTACGTTGTTATAAAAGCAAGACTGATTTACTTAGAGGGAATGATAACAATAATGATTGTTTATTTATTAGTTATAGAAACCTCGCGCTTGAGGAGCCAGCCAGACTTTAGGCCACTGGAAAAAGGACGTGCTCCATAAGAGCGGAGGTGTGCGCTGTCCAAACCTGACGTTACGATACTAATCATTCATACAGAATAACTATTTCGGCTGTGCGTGTGCGTTGATATACCAGACCGGTCGTTGTGGAAATCCTTGGGGGAGGGCTTTGTGCAGCAGTGGACGTCTCTTAGCTGATGATGATGATATGTTTTGATGTAGGTGATGATGTTGTTATAATTGATAACTATGGCTCCTGTCATCATCATCATCATATCAGCTCATATACGTCCCCACCAAGGGGCTCGAGCCTACCCTGGCTCCTGTGCCTGATATTAAAACATTTCATTATGTCATTATAATATTATAATTATTATTATTATTATTTATTATAATATGACTTGCTACACAGTACAATATATTTGTGTTGTGCATTTGTTTACAAAAAATGTGTTTTCCTTCATTGAGTTCAATTCAGTTCGGGATCCTGAGGGCGAGTCCGACCAACATTTGGCCAGTATAAATATTTGTTGTTTTTAGAATTAGCACTATAATCACAGCAAGTTGAGACAAAACTGGAAAAGGGAAACAAATGATGTATCTCATAGCAAGGGAGAGTTTAGGGGCGGGCGGGCCGTGAAGTGTAGCGCTACGTCGCGGCGCGCCGGCGGCGGGCGGCGTAGCGAGCGGCGAGCGCCATTCGCGCTGCCGCCGCCGCCGGTCACACGCGCCGATCTCGCGCGGCCCATGCGTCTCCCGCCGCCACCGCCGATCCCGCCGCCACCGCCCAGCATGACCGTCACCGAGTGCACCCGCGAGCCCGACGCCGACCCGCCCCTGCCCAACGAGTCTGAAGTGCTCCTCGGAAGAGTCCTGGCAGGTGAGCGCCGTTCGGCTGATGTGTGCATTCAACATAATAAATAACCATTGTTTACATGGCTCATTGTTGAATGAAAAATAAGGCGCATTCATAATTATATAATGTGCACTCTGCACTTTGTTTAATTATTGTAATTCGAGTACCTTTTTATTTTATTGTTGTTATTTGTGATTCATTCATTAAAATTAAACAATGAGGCGGCATTATTTTATGTTGATACCTAACTTACCATACTAAATTATTGTTTTGGTATTTTTAAAAGCTGCCTTCATTATTAATATTTTTTTGGCGTTAGTGACCATTGTTACCTAGTAAAAATATATTTGTGTAAAAAATAATTAACTTTCCTGCGCGAGGAGCGCGAGGGGCGCGCAGAGTGGCGGGGGGGGGCGCCGGATCTGGGTCACGCGGAGTTCGTTGCCCTCGGCCTTCCAGGCTATATTCGACTTCGCTAATCACCGACTGCCCTCCGTTGCCTCCGTGCCTCGCCGAGTGCAGTGCAGGGGGGCATAAAGAAGGACCCTTACTACGGCCCTGGTGCACAGTATATGGTGCTTTCGAGGTTTCCAGTCGCGCCTTTGAAACGTTGGCTAGGTTAGATGTGGTCTTTGCCCATGCCATAACCATAGCCCATACTGAATTGTTCTTATTATTATTTTTTAATTTGAATCAATCCTTTTCCATTATCTTACAAGAACCTCATCATCAATAAAGTTGTGTCTAGTGGACATTTTCTGTTTAAACTCAGTCTCGATATTTATTCGTATCTGATTGTTGTACTCACGATACGGTGAATGAAAGTGTTCAGTTAGTTATAAGGACTCTACACTCCACAACCACAACAGCATCACGGTCGAGTCGCGTTTCGCAAGTGGAGCCCATCGCCGCATGCCATTTTATTTTGGAGGCCGCGTGCGCGAGGCGAGGGCCCGCGGTCATCGGCCCCGCCGATATCTAGGTCGCTTCAGAATAACCTAGCGCCGATTCTCTAATAATAATCCATGCAAGCCTTGGAACCTACTGTCGTCCCACTCTAACACGAGACAACCGCCACATCGAGTGGCGACAACTCGCTTTTGCAACACCCGCGACACAGCTAGCCTTACGCAGCCGAGATTGCCCGTCTCTTTTCTGCGTTAAAGCAAATCTAAACTGTCTGAAAAAGTTAGATAGAGTTTCTGGATTTCATAGTTTCACACTGTGTTTTGAACTTATGTATGAGTTTACGTAACTTGGATTTTGAGCCACTTTTTAGTTCAAAAGAGACTTGAATCTGTGCCAAATGTTGTCAGTCCAGCTCTACCTTTCTGTTTCATATTGAGTTGACGATGTTTGACAGAGAGCTGACATGTTGTTTTACTCCATAGTCTGAGATAGTAAAATAAAAAAAATAATGGACTGGCACACACCTTAACTACCCATAACGTGCCCGCGGCTAGGGCTCGGAGTTCTTAGCATACTCGGGAAGGCAAGGTGATCCAATTTACTACGCCTATCCGTCTATCCGCCTATCCGCCTATCCGTCTATCCGCCTGTTTGCTCGTGGGGACGAAGTCCAGATTGGTAGAATCTGGTTGTAGTTGACAAAGTTATTTTTTATTACCTATCATTAAAATCAGCTTACATATGAGTGTAACATATAGAAGTTGAAAATATTGCAATCAAAACTATCGTACAGCTAGATAAACTGGGTAGCTTTATGAACTATCCCTAACAATAGAGAAATGTCTTGCTGTTGCTTTTGAAAAAAATGCGCTTTTCAGGGCTCCATATCTGTTTACTTTATTAAATGAGTGACAAAGAGCAATAGGGATGACTACAGCATCAGAAATAAATTATGAACTCCTGATCACTAAATTGTCCTCCTACTTAAACTTCGGAAAACCTTACTCGTTTTGTTTTCCATCAAGTCTTCGATTTTTAATTCACCAAATTCACAAACAACAGCAGCGTCAACTATGTACTCAACATAGTTGACGCTGCAAAACTATGATGTCACGCCTAGTTATTTCAAACATTTTTAGAACAAAATGTAGTTTTTGACAGATGATAAAAAGTAAATCAGATGACTAGCATTCGTCATCCCTATTCTACCCGAGCGCCTCCCGCAACTGCGCCACTGCGCCTAGTGTGTCGTAGCTACGCATTCACCTCGCAATCCTTTAACATATAATATCACGGCCAGGATAGCAGTTAATAAATAATAAAGTAACTGAAACAATGTGTCGCGGTGACGTCGGTGCCGCGCGGCAGCGGCGGCGGTGGGGCGCGCGGGGCAGGAGGGAGGGGGGGGGGGGGGGGGCGGTATTGCGATCAAGGCCCCGAGTTCGTTCACCTGCCACAACCAGGTCACGCGCTCCACCTCGCCACGCCACGCCACGCCACGCCACGGCACGGCACGGCACGGCACGGCACGGCACGGCACGGCACCCTACACAAATAACTGTTACATATAACCACTTAATACCTACGTACCTGTAATCTAAATCTGAAACACCCAACTCAATGTTTTTGGAAAGTGATGATGACTGGATCGCTGTAAGGTACTCGTGGAGTGGTCGTTGCGACTCCACACTGCACGCTCCACACTCGACACATCCATGTGGGTGAGACCGTGGTCTACCTAAGAGTTACATAACTTTTGCAACTGAAAATAGACAACACTGATTTCTTACTTATTTCAATTGTTTCAACAACAATTCAACTACCTACGATCAGAGAGTTAGATAATTTTATTAAAAACAAGTACTTTTGCAACTTAAAACAGAAACATTCAAAACAAGAAAAACTTGTTTATTTCCAAGTTCCTCGAAGCCAAAAAAGAAAACAAAAGTGATCCGACATAAACTAGTGAGGCCGGCTGAAAGTTCTTCAGGTTCTTACTCAAGAGTAGGAACTTCAAGACGTTGGCTTCAGTTTCTCTTGATTTCAGCGAAAGTTATAGTGAATTTTTCAGGAAATTTCTAGAATGTTGTGCTTTGGGGGTTGATGGGGTAACGTCTGTGAGGCGACAGAGTGCGAGGGGGGAGCGCCGAGCAGTTGCGACATGCGGGGGACGGGGGACGGGCGAGGGGGCGATCCGCGAGAGGCAGGTCGACGCCCGCGCCGCCCTGACCCCGATGCGCGCGCTCGCGTCACTCGCGGCCCTCGCGCGCGTCCCAGCCACACTCAGCGGAAAATACCCATATTATTGTTTCTTCATACGCAGCTTCGGACTTAATTTTTATACAAACAAAGAGCAAGTCCTAATAGGCACCTACATAAATATTGAAATGACTCGATTTGGGGACAAGAAGCCTTTTGTAATGTAAACAAGAATGTACAAGCGTAGCACCGTAGCACCGTAGCACGCCGTAGCACGCTGTAGCCCGCCCGTAGCGCCGCGTAGGCAGGTTAACGTAGGTAAGTATCTGAACGAGATCTCATTATATAATTATCCCTTCTAAGTAGATATTTACTTAAAAATGTATAAAATTAAATGACATCCACGTCAATAAGATATAACAAATTGAGCAGTTCAAAAAAACATTTTGATTGGTGATCTAGTTGTAGAAGTAGGTACTCAGTGCTCATCTATTTTCTGCGTTAAGTGTGCCGATGGCCTGGTCCGATGGCGGCACCGGCGCGGGCGGCACCGACTCGAGCGGTGTCCGTTTCGTGTGACATTTTCCCCATAACCCGGTAACCCGCCACGCTCCTAATAATCTTATGTTACTGCAAAAGTTTACGCATTAGTAAATTTAGCGATTTACTTGTTAAAAAAAAAATTCTAGCGAGACCTACAGTACTCGCATATGATGTGTAACATGTGACAAAATACTTTAGGTTAGTTAGATTTGATGACGATATTGTACCTGGGTGGCGGATCTGACAGTAACGAAAAAAACCGACCAAGTGCGAGTCGGACTCTCGTTGTTACACATTTCCGTCCCATGTTACACATTTCCGTCCCATTTCACGAAATCACTCCCACAAATTGCAGGAAAGCGAGAGCAAAGATGTTACACATCAAAAAGAAGTTATGCCAGTCGTGTTCCAAAATCTAAATTAAATCATAACACAGCTAGAGACACCTTTTAAGTAATGAATATTGTGGTTGTGGCACATTATGATCTTAAAATGACGCAGGTATCCATAATTGTATCACCTACTCGCACGCAAAAATCGGCTGGAAAACATATTTTTACTGTCTATATTTGTCCTATGTATCTTATAAACAGCTCTAGGCATTCATTAGCTTACGTTAGTTCAAGCTTTAACAGCAACATGGACCTACATCTCTTTGTGAGAGCATTCGGTGCTGTCTTCATTACCTCATTTTTTGTTCGCTGTCGCCTCGTCTCAAACATTTGCAGAGCGGGCCACGACACACTTTGGGAACCGAAAAATCAAATGTGCGACCGACTGTTATAGCAAGGCTCTTGTAGTCTTGTTATAACAGTCGCCTGCGCAGCAATGTTTTACAATTTTACACGGTCATGATTGGAACGTCCCGGTGACGTTTGGGACATGTCCGCCCAATTATATTCATTTTACAAAGCTGATGATGCTCGAGGTCTCGCTCTCTAATTAAAAACATGTTTGCAACAAAAACAATAACAATAATGATGTTTTTTTGGAATAGTTGTTACTTAACAGGGTAACACACTCATGTAACTCTTGTATGTGAGTAACGAGGCCGATGGTGATGAGTAACGTTAACGAGTAAGTGCATGTAACGTGTATGCAACGTAATGCATGTGCATGTGTGTTACACTGCAGTGTACGGTACGTGCGTGCGCGTGTGCGCGTGTGCGTGTGCGTGTACACACGGCAACAGAAGCGTCACTGCGCGTCATCGACGGGTTATATAACGACGCGCGCGTTTAACGATACCACGCCAACTTGCAATAGGCCTGTAATGAGAATTTTCATGCATAAAATAAATAAGATTACATTCCTTTGAGATTAATACAACAACAAAAATATGAAAAGCAAAAACTACTTGAAAGGAAAAATCTCATGAAATAAAGATCGTTTTAGAGGTACTTTTTAAAATGAAAAATAAATATCGTACAAAAAATGTTGATGGCTATAGAATTATTTTTTTAATTACTTTTTTATGCCATGAGAGTTTACCTAAAATTAAAAACTGGTTTCGATTTTATCCAATTGGATTGGTATCACATGTAGTTATTATTGAGAATACTTATCGCAGCACCTTGCGCGTGCGCTGTGCGAGTGCGGGCAGGAGTGCTGTGTTGCCTCACCAATATGGGGCACATTGAACGCGGATGCTACGTAACCGCGGTTGGCGGCAAGCACTCGTTATGTCGATGATGAAGCTCAGTGGGCCAGAGCGGGCCATGAGTCAGGAGTCGGCGGTGACCTAGATGCTGCCAGCAGGCTGTAGTGCTTCACGGAGGGAGGGCACGCTCCAAATATTCCCGGAGTAGGTTAGGGAGCGGGGTCAACGTACTCAGCACAGCGGCGCAGCCCCCGCCCCCGCCCCCGCCACATCCCAACCCCGAGCACGAGTTTCCCGCCCACGCCACGCGGCTACCTGTATGATAATATGACGTTGCTGATTGAATGTGACTCATGTCACGACTTCGGGAAACTAATTAGGTAAATACTCGCTTTGAACTAAATTCGTTACCTAAGTACAAACTAATAATGTATTGTTTATTTTTTGTTTAAATTTCTTACTGTTTTCTTTTAATATTGTTTTTTTTTTTAAACTCTCCATACAAATCAGTTACGTCTCTTAAGATTATTTGTTAAGTTTAACATATTTTTATAATAACTTATTGATTTGATCCTTTTTAGGATTCTGTAACTCAAAAGGAAATAACGGAACTCCTATAGGATCATTTTATAATACAGTACCTGGGTTGAGGCCTATCTAAATAGATATTCATAGTTCAACTTTACTACACTAGAAAATAAAGTCTCAGCGCGATCTCAGCGCCCTCTAGCGCCGAGTAGCTGCTTTGCAGTACGCACGGTAGATGTCGCTAGCTTCCTAAAACAGCTATGGCGTTCGTCGCAAATGTTAAAAATTCAGTTTCAATATTATTGCTAACCCATAATAACAAATTTCTATAGGAATTCAAGAAGTTGCCCATTTGTTACCTACTCGTATCTCGTATCTAATAGGTTTTGAAACAAGTGGGGAAACACTATAAGCTTTATGTATCCTCTAAAAGTTGTGATAAAATCCAATCCTATGTCCAGCGGTGGACGTCCTTCGCTTGACATGATGATGGCTATAGATTGTAGTGTAGAACTAAAATGTTTACGGAGAATATTTCAGGCTTAGCTGGGGACAATGAATAGAGGTTGTGTATACTTCTACGTAGGTACCTAAAATGTAGCTGGGATAGCCGGACGCGTGGCCGTGAACCCGGCCGACCCCAATGGTGGCCCACCCACCTCACCCCTCGTTAACGCCTAAGTGGCAGAAGCTTTATTTGCTAATATTATATTTTTATATAAACTATTAAGTATAGGTATTACAATTCTGTTTGTTTAAATTGATGACAATGAACGTATTTTCTTAGTTTCTTATTTCCACCAAGTAAGTTTTGTATGCATTATTCATCTTTTCCGTTAGGTAGGTAGGTACCTAGGTATGTAGGTACTAGGTACTTACCTGTATAGCACCCAATCAGAACAAAATAACTGAGAACTTAATGTGACTGACAATACCAAGCCCACAATCATAAACTAATCAAGTCTGTTTAGGATTTTTAGTTTGTATTGTACCTATGTTGATTTCGTCTATATTTGAAATATTAATTTGTTCAATTAAAAGTAGGTACACAGAGCTCGTAAATATTGAGCTAATTGTCTACATAAGTTATCACACACAACGCAACGTAGAAATTAGATGGAGGCAATTATTATTTAAGATCGCGGGGTTGAATAGGGGGTATCCATTGACGTCACGGCGCGCATGCGCGCACCGTACCCACGCGTCTTTGGCGCTGCATGCCGCCGCGTTCGCGCCAAACCGCCTCCAGTCGCGCGCTCGACATAACCTTACTTTACTAAACTCGATCAAAACAAAATAAATAAACAAACAATGGACATTATGGAGGCGAAAGTGGAAGACGTCGCGCACCGGGACCACCCTGCAGGTGAGGACACGTTGCGCGTTGTTTTGTAGCGAACCATCACATTCTATGTAAAGAACATTCTATTGCCTACGACGAGTTGGCGGCGGCGGCGGCGGTCATTGACCTGTGCCCTTTACCACTTCTAGAAAATACCTATTTGATGTGTCGATGAGCAATGAGCCTGCTGCTGTTATCATTCCGAGTAGTGACTTTAACAAGCAGGTTAGTTGTGTGTGATTTACTCTCTTCTTCTTTCTGCCTGTGCCAGGCTCCGCTTTCCGACTCCATCTTCTCTAAATGATTTCTTGCCTGCTCCCTTTTAACCCGACCGCCAAAAGTATGTACGTATGTACGTCTGTTTCTTGGGCTGAGCCTGCAGCCTAAACAGTAACTAGTACCTATCTCATCTGTGCCTAAACGCCTGAATGGAATTTGGCATGCAAGGTGTCGTTGGATTCGTCTCGCTCCCCTGAGTGACGTCATATAGGTACATTTCAAGATTTTTAAGGAGTCGGTTTATAGTTTTTATTAAATTGTTTAGGCTATTGAAAACGATTTACTTACAACTAAGCCAATCCAGTTATCTAGTTCTAGTCGACACGTCACCTATTACATTTTATTACCTAAATGTTGATTACACGCGGGGTACATTATACTGAAGAAGCGCGTCCTTCAGCGCGCACGCGCAGCCGACAAAGTAAGACCAATAAAAACCGGGCAAGTAAAAAAATTACCCCTTACGTGTAGGGGGCGGGGGGGGGGGGGGAGGGGGGGGGGACCCCAATAAAGATACTACGTACAGCTTGCTAGTACTAGTAACACTATACTAGTATTTGTGCTAGTAGTCTCTGAGCAAAGCCACGGACAGACAGAGAGACATGGTGAAACTGTAATGGTTCCTTGTTGACTTCGGAGTCCTACAAACTGGCCCAGTTTGAGTCGCACTCGCGCTAAGTAGTAGTTTGATTAAAATAAAAGCATTTTTCTATCGCTTGCGTTGATGCCTTTTATTTGTAATTGGAATAGTACCATACAGTATGGACACTCCCTGCCGCTCTCTAGATTGCGACCTTACCCCCCCCCCCCGTCACCCACATTGATACAGATTGGTTACACTTTGGTTGTTGAACCTATAGGATTTCGCCACTATTGTATTGAAATGAAATGATAATTTATTTGCATCAAACATGGTAGTAGGATGTTTTAATATATTTTTTTAGTGTAATCATGTTTCGCCTGTGCAAGGCATGCAAATGTTTTCCTTTTTTGAAATGTCATTTCTTGGCCCTTTGTATCACAATAGACCTAAGTAAGTTGTATGAAGTGTCCAGGGTGTGGCGCGAGTCTAGTGCACGCTGTTTTTTCTTGTATTAATGGAATAATTACGTAAAAATCTGGACAATTACTGCTGGAAAGTGACATTCACACGTTTATTTTGCCAGACAGAAAAGTGTTCCACCGCGTACCACTTTTACTAGAGAGGCCGACCGGAGCGGCGGCGGCGTAGTAACACATTTTGTCTAAGGTACATTTTTGTGTAAGGTACATTTTTGTGTAAGGTAAATTTTTGTGTAAGGTAAATTTTTGTGTAAGGTACATTTTTGTGTAAGGTACATTTTTGTCTACTAAGGTACATTTTTGTGTAAGGTACATCTTTGTCTACTAAGGTACATTTTTGTCTAAGGTATATTTTTGTCTAAGGTACATTTTGGTTTAAGGTACATTTAGATACCTCACACCTCGGATGGTAACACCACCACGAACACTAACGCTCGTTGAATATGAAACCATGCAACTTGGTCAAACATACGGCGGCTTCTTCTCATACTCGTACCATTCTTAGAGCACCTGTGTAATCTTTCTTTGTGGGCTGTTATGTGTCGCTCACATCCATGGATTAGGTCTAGGGCATGCAGAACCGAGTCCGGTTCCAAGTTTCTGAAACCCGGTTCCAAATCGAGCTCAGAACCGGGTAACCCGGTTCTACCCGGTTCTTTTATAATACCACGGAAAAAATACGAAATAAAACAAAAGTACTGTAAAAGTACCTGTGGCGACTTTGTCTCACATACGCCTGTCATAAAATAGCTAATCTTGTAATGTTTTTTCTCTAGTATGCACCTAACTGTAAATTGTAAATGAATGTTTTCTTTTGTTGCGAACCTAACTTTTGTGTCAATAGAAATATTTTTAACAGTATAGTTTTACGACATTTGTCATTTCTAAATAACCATTAGGTATTCTGTCGACAACCGTTATTTAGATCCTTTAGTAATAATTGGTATTGTGCAATATATATGTTTCTCAAATAACAACAGGCATTGTCTAATATAACTTCTTTGGCCGTAACGAATGTAACCCTTGCTTTTGTATTTCGTCGGCTTTCTAATTTCGCGTAAATTTTAATTGTTATGTTGTCACTATTTTTCTGTTTGTATAATATTCTTTTGTGTGTATGTCCCGTTTAGAAAGCGTCCGATGAAAACCGTTAGCTAGCTGCGATTATTGTGTAGCTACGTTCCTTACGGAGTCAGCATCAAACCACGGTATAGCTCGGACGTTTTCTCACATGTACTGAGATCTTTATTATACAGTTATCGTACTATATTTGACGAACTTTTAATTATCTCCGACGCACTCCACACCCTTGTACGTAGCGCGCGACAGTGGTGACCCCGACGTGATCCATTCGGTTATCGTGCGCCTAAGGTGTGTGTGAAGTTTTAATTGTATACGCGTCGTGTGTTAACGAACCTTTGTGACATTTTGTGACTTTTTAAGTGAACTTATTAGTGAGTGAAAATGGTTCCGGAAAATATACCGACAGGCCTGCAGGCAGCTTCAGTGACGAGAGGCAACACATCGCTTGAAACGCTCGCAGAGATCGCCGACCTCGTTGCCGAAAATGCAAGGCTGCGATGCGCGAGTTCAGTCCCTACGGTAGCAGACGTTACTGCTACAGACTCTGCCGACGATCATATACGGCGGTTAGAAGAGGAGATATCTGCCATAAAAGGGTTAATACGAAATGTGTCAAGTCAGCTGCAAGCTTCTAACGCGGTAAGGGACGCGAGGCCACGTACACAATCCCACTCGCGCGGTCACTCGAGGCGACGCTCATCGTCAAGGACCCGACCGGAAAATTGGTTATGTTGGTACCACTACAAATTTGGATCAAAGGCCAACACCTGTGTACAGCCGTGCGCGTACAAACCGCCGCCGGGAAATGCCAGCGGGAGCCATTAACGGCGGATGAGATCAACTCCCACACAGCATCACGCCGCATTTTTCTCACAGACGTGGACAGCAAGGTGAGGTTTCTGATAGATACGGGCGCAGATCTTTGCGTGTACCCGAAAGCGCTAGTTCATACGGCTCGCAACATGTCTGCCTATGAGCTAGTCGCGGCCAACGGAACCCCAATTCCTACATATGGTACAGTCGCTCTAACACTTAACCTAGGTTTAAGGCGAGACTTCCCATGGATTTTTGTTGTGGCTGATGTTGAGAAACCGATCATCGGTATGGATTTTTTAGCTCATTATAACCTGATGGTCGATGCAAGAAATAAAAGCCTTGTAGACGCGACCACTGGTCTCAAGTCCAACGGACAGACAACACGGTGTGAGCAGTTTACGGTAAAAACCGTGACCGGTACTTCACCGTATCACGACCTCCTGGCTAAGTTTATAGATATCACGCGCCCAGATGGAGTCGTGAAAGAGGTCAAACACAATACGAGGCACCACATACTGACCACACCGGGACCGCCAGTGGCACAAAAACCACGCCGCTTAGCTCCAGATCGACTCATAGCGGCTAAAAAAGAATTCGAAACTATGGTAAAGCTAGGAATTGCCCAGCCTTCAAAAAGCCCCTGGGCCGCACCACTAGTTATGGTACAGAAACCCACAAATGGAGAAAAGCCGGAAAACCTTTCACCTTTCACCGGGCCGGAAACCGGGGAACAACAAACTGTGAAGCATCGTGCCTGTGGAGATTATCGCGGGTTAAATAATAGAACAGTTCCTGACAAATATCCAGTGCGTCATATACACGACTTTTCACAGTGTCTAAACGGTAAAAAAGTGTTTTCAAAAATTGATTTAATCCGCGCCTTCAACCAAATACCTACAGCCGAAGAAGACATTCCGAAGACGGCGATAATAACACCGTTCGGCTTATTTGAATTTAAATTTATGACGTTTGGTTTGCGCAACGCAGCGCAAACCTTCCAACGGTTTATGGATGAAGTGCTCAGTGAGTTAGAGTTTTGTTACTGTTTTATTGACGATATATTAATCGCATCAAATGATGAAACCGAACATTTAAAACACCTAGAGATAGTATTCAATAGATTAAGACAATACGGTGTAGTAATAAACCCGTCAAAATGTGTATTCGGCCGAACCGAAATCGACTTTCTCGGCTATTTAGTATCGGCCGACGGTACCCGCCCGCTACCTGAGAGGGTCGAAGCTTTGCGCATGTACCCATTACCCGAAACCGCTAAGGGCCTCAGACGGTTTTTAGGTATGCTAAACTTTTATAGGAGGTTCATACCTAATGCCGCCGCCAGCCAAGCTAGCCTTAATAAGCTTCTGGGCGATAAAAAAGGCAAAACGCCAGTCACGTGGACTGAAGAAACAAAAAATGATTTTTGTTTATGTAAAAATAGTTTAGCACAAGCGACATTATTAGCCCACCCAGGTGTTAATTCTGAAGTAGCCCTATTTTGCGACGCCTCGGATAATACAATGGGCGCCGCCTTGCAACAAAGGACAGATAACGGCTGGGAGCCGATTGGGTTCTATTCAAAGAAATTAACGCCCACCGAACAAAAGTATTCGACATACGATCGCGAGCTACTTGCTATCTACGCTGCAATAAAATACTTTCGGCATTACTTAGAAGCGCGTCCTTTTGTCATATTTACTGATCATAAACCAATTACCTACGCGTTTAGTAAGAAAGACCAACAATGCTCGCCTAGACAGTTCCGTTATTTAGATTTCATAGGCCAATTTTCGACTGACATTAAACATATCAGCGGGGAACATAATATTCCAGCTGATACATTGTCACGAATTGAGTCGATACGGAAGGGCATAGACTGGGAATCACTCGCGACTTCACAAAAGAACGACTCACAATTAAAGTCATTAATCGAAAACAATAGCTCTTCGTTGCAGTTACAACTTATCTACCTGCCCGATATCGAACAGCCAGTTTATTGCGATGTCTCTACGCGAACTGCGAGACCCTACCTAACAGAACCGTTCAGAAAAATCGCGTTTGATACTTTACACCGGAATTCACATCCGGGTGCGCGAGCCACAAGCAAGCTTGTTTCCAAACGTTTTGTCTGGCCTTCTATGAACTCAGACTGCAAACAATGGGTAAAAGCGTGCATAGACTGTCAAAGGTCAAAAATAAATAGACACGTCGTAACTGCACCTGGCACATTCGCGCTGCCATCATCTCGTTTTGAACACATACATCTGGACATAATTATTATGCCCGTTAGCGAGGGATACAGATATTGCCTAACTTGCGTAGATCGGTTTTCAAGATGGCCTGAAGCCATTCCGATAATGAATCAAGAGGCGGAGACAGTCGCACGCGCATTTTATTTTAATTGGATAGCTCGTTTTGGTGTTCCGCTTAACATAACGACAGACAAAGGACGGCAATTCGAGTCACACCTATTTAGAGATCTAAATGCCCTAATAGGTACGCAACACTTTAAGACCACTGCCTATCACCCAGCTGCAAACGGTATGGTAGAGCGTTTTCACCGACAGCTAAAAAGCGCTATAATGTGTCACGGATCTAACAGTACCAGTTGGACGCGAATATTACCGACTGTTTTACTAGGCGTTAGAACCGCATGGAAGGATGACCTCCAGGCTACGTCCGCAGAATTGGTTTATGGACAGAGCTTACGTCTTCCAGGACAGTTCTTAGGAACCGATACAATACCTAGACCGTCGCAAAGTGAATTCGTTAAAGAGCTATGTAATAACTTCAGACAGCTTAAACCCATAGCTGGAGCGAGCCACGGCCAGAAAAGTACCTTTATCTATAAAGACTTAGCTACGACTAGTCATGTCTTTGTTCGAGATGACACAATCAGAGCAGGTCTTCAACAACCATATAACGGACCTTTTAGGGTGGTTAGCCGAAAAGAAAAAACGTTTGTCTTAGACATGCGCGGTCGCGAGATCGCGGTTTCAGTCGATAGGCTAAAGCCAGCTTACGTGTTAAGGGAAACGGCACATCACCCTGAGAATAGCTTAAGCGACTCTGAAGACACCTTAATACGGTACAATAGGCATCCCCAACAGGGTATTAATGGGAACAATGGAAGCGGTGCTTTTGAGACGCACACGCCAAGCGCCACGCCAGATTCAACAGATGTTAGCCAGTCAAATATTCCTCGACGCACAAACAGGTGTGTCCGCTTTCCAGATTTTTACCAAGCTGGTTTTGCGTGATTTATATCATGGCGTTATTATTATTAATTTTTTTTTCGTGATTTAGACCATTGTGTGTATTAAATAATCTGTATCTTTGTTTGTTTTTGTTTTTTTCATGGTCTAAACCACTGGAGAGGGGATACTGTGGCGACTTTGTCTCACATACGCCTGTCATAAAATAGCTAATCTTGTAATGTTTTTTCTCTAGTATGCACCTAACTGTAAATTGTAAATGAATGTTTTCTTTTGTTGCGAACCTAACTTTTGTGTCAATAGAAATATTTTTAACAGTATAGTTTTACGACATTTGTCATTTCTAAATAACCATTAGGTATTCTGTCGACAACCGTTATTTAGATCCTTTAGTAATAATTGGTATTGTGCAATATATATGTTTCTCAAATAACAACAGGCATTGTCTAATATAACTTCTTTGGCCGTAACGAATGTAACCCTTGCTTTTGTATTTCGTCGGCTTTCTAATTTCGCGTAAATTTTAATTGTTATGTTGTCACTATTTTTCTGTTTGTATAATATTCTTTTGTGTGTATGTCCCGTTTAGAAAGCGTCCGATGAAAACCGTTAGCTAGCTGCGATTATTGTGTAGCTACGTTCCTTACGGAGTCAGCATCAAACCACGGTATAGCTCGGACGTTTTCTCACATGTACTGAGATCTTTATTATACAGTTATCGTACTATATTTGACGAACTTTTAATTATCTCCGACGCACTCCACACCCTTGTACGTAGCGCGCGACATACCTGATGTGTCTTTTATTTTACGTGCCTTGTGTTTTTGTATTGTTTTGTGTGCAGAAAATGGTTATAAATTAATAAATAATAAAATATTAATCAAAATACTTCTCTTTATTTATCAGTCTTGTAAAATCAACATTATTAAATTATTTGAAACAAACTCAGCTCAGTAACTACCTTGTTATCATATCACACATAAACTTAAACCTTATTCAATAACTGCAAACTGCAAAACAAAAAAAGAACTATGAATACTTCAATAAAACATTAAATATAATCAAAAGCTTCATTTTTTCTTGGTTATTACCAAATGTATTTGCCTAAGCTAACTATATTATTTATAACCTCTGAGATCAACTTAAACCTATTAATTAAATAACTGCAAAACAAAAAAGATCTCTAAAATAAAAACATGACTGGGTCATTAAGTGAAACATAAAATAAAATCAACAGCTTTTCAAATTCACGACAATTTGTGAATTGCTTAAATCTAATACGAATATTTCTGCTTATCAAAACATAAATCAAATCATTTTCGTAGCGTCATTTTTTTCTTGGTAATACGACCGTAGGAAACTTATAGCAACTAAGGAGCGGTCGCTTAAATAAGTGCGTAAGCGATTGCAGATAATACCTGCAGATGAGAAAATTCTCTCCGGCTCTACACTTGTTGGTGGAATAGCTGTCAAATATTTATAGGCTAAAGTAAGGTTTTCCCCTCGATTACCGCCATTTTCGAATAAGGTCATTTCTATTTGATCTTTGTGAATAAGTCTTGTTCGTGTCTCTGTCTGCTACGGTTTTGAATTCTGACGGCCTTTTGTATTTCACTATTAAGCTCCTCTTTTTTTGATGTAGATGCAACTGGAATGTTTTCCGCCTCACTATTATGTTGTTGTTTGTCTTGTTCCTGAATTTGCTCATTTACTCTGGAAGATTTCTGCAACAGTTTGACAATTCCTGCGCACATTTCATCCGACGTTGGCCCAGGGAACACTTCCAAATCTTCATTTGGGAGTTCATCAAAATATTGATCTGGATTAGTGAGGTAATGAAGCGTGGCTGCTTCGATCATTCTCCGTTTGGAATATCTATTTTTCAATGCACGGGACATTTTTTGCTCAAGGAAGTATTTATTGCAAGCAGTTTTTTTAAGGCGTACTTTATTGCAATATCTGCAGTTAACAATGAATCGTCTCGGCGACATAAGCACGCGAGTCCGACGTTGCCACATAGAATAAATTTGTTAAAATAACGCAGCAAAATATAAATAATACTTTACATTTTAATATTTTGGTCGGAACCGGGAGAACCGGGTTTCATATAATTCAGAACCGGTTCTCAAGATCATCAAAAAACCCGGGTTTTCCCGGGTTTTTGAGAACCGGGTAAACCCGGGTGCATGCCCTAATTAGGTCCTCTTGAGTAGGTACCTATACCAGCATGGCTGACATGGCTGTGTGGTAGCCCGTAGCCGGTAGCTATAAAGGCATTATAATATTTTTTAAATATTAACTCCAAAAATCACAAGGATTTTCACAACGATTTCCTGCGACCTCCAGCGGGTCATCGGTCCACCGAGTGGGAGGCCTTCCGGTGCGCGGTCGCCACTCGAGAACTTTAACTGCCCCAACGGCTATCTGTTCTACGAGCTATGTGCCCTGCCTACTGCCAGTTAAGTTTAACAATTCTAAGAGCTAATATCGGTTACTTTGGTTCTCCTGCCGAACTCCTTGTTTCTGATACAATCACGTAGCGTAACTCCGAGCACAGCACGCTCTCCATTGCTCTTTGGGTGACCTTGAGCCTTCTTATGAGGCCCTCAGTTCCGTATGTCATCACTGGCAACACACGCTGGTCAAAGACCTTAGTCTTGAGTCACTGCGGCTTTTGGGACGTTATTATATGTTGCGAAGCTTCCCGAACGCTGCCCAGTCGAGTTGGATTGGAAGTTTGACCTACCTAACTTCGAGTGAAGTTACCAACCTTCAGAGAAAATTGCTGTTTAGGAATGGTCCCTAGAAAAGGTCGATATGACTCAATGCCATGCGTATGCGCGAGCCGCGAGCTTACAGTGTGCGGCGCTTCACGCACTCAGGCGGGCGCGGGGGCGGGCGGCCGGAACCTAGCCCTGTCGGTATCGGCCATATGTCACGTCATCACATCCCATAACAACTCATTGTAGGACCTAGCAGAGAAACAACAAAATAAACGCGAGTAAAATTTTACAGAGAAATAAACAATCGCAACAAATACAATTCTGCATTTTTTCGGTTATTGACTATTTTCTGAAAATAATACTAAAACAATTATGATAAAATTTGTATGAAACCACCCTGAAGATTTAATAAAAAAAACAAAATCGGTTCACAAGAGGTGAAGAAATCGCGTAAAGTACACACAACACAACAAACATATCTACAGTCGTATTGAGAACCTCCTCCTTGAAAGAATAGTTTACGAGTATCTTGTTCTGTTCAAAACGATATAGCAGTAATAATGATGCAAAATTTAGACCCACAGTTTGATCGTAGATCACATTGTGACATTATGCATTCGATAGTGTCATGTACCTCAGCTCAGGCGGGCGGCGGGGGGGCGCTCGGAGTCATCGCGCTCCGGTGCGCTTGGCCTATGCATATTCCGTTGGCCGGTGTCAGCCGTGCCCGTGCACCGTGCTCCGTGCATCGATATCCGTTCCACTTTGTGCGTAGCCACAGCCACGTGAGCGGTCGTAAGGTCATCCTTTTGTAATATCATTTTATGTTACTACTTAACGAACCTTTGAATATTATTATTTTGTGATTAGAAAACAATAGTTTTGATGACGGACGCGATAAACAAATGCCACAAAAGTTACATTCAGCCTGTCTATGTACTATCATATCAAAATGAAAACTTCACATGCTTTTGAATGACGACTTTGACGAGTCTCTTTCATGTGTGAGGCATTCTGTTAAAGCACTTCCACTTGTTAGAATCTCTTTCCTTCATGCGAGCTTATGCGCCGTCACTGCCTGCATACGAGTATATGCTAGAAAAATATTAGGCGAGCATATGTGAGTACAGCGAGCGCCGACCGAGCTATGTAATGTGCCGGAGTGCCGGAGTGCATCGCTCCCGGCCGACGTGTCGGCGCACTGCATATAGGTCAGTGCACGCGAATGGCCGCCCCCTCCCCCCTCCCACACCCCCTCCCGCACCCCGGTGCACCTCGCGATTTTCCATTTCCATCGCATAGTCCTCGTTCGCTAATTCTAGCAACCGCCGCCGCACCGCGACGCGCCTCGATGTCGTAATACTACTGACTAGCGAGAAATTTCTCATGCCTGCCTTTCTCCGAGCGAGCGTGAGTTGCACAAATCTCTTCCGGAAAGGGGCGGCCACCGTAACCTTCCCGCGAATGAGCTTCATCGCCATTGGAATAGGTTAGAGACATTCGATTGGAATGCGTCAATGCAACAATTATGCTCATTCTTAAGTTTTTGTTCAATTTGTTAAACCAAGACTTTTTAATTTTAAGATTATGAGAGATATAGATACCTAATTACATTACCAACCTAACCTTGAACTGTTTCTTGGTAGATTTATTGAAGCGAGAATGTAGAATCAGTTGCAAGGACAGTATCTAAGTATATACAATAGCAGTTATCCAGGGACAGTATCATAAATAAATTATACTGTGAAATGAAATGAAATGATAATTTATTTGCATCAAACATGGTAGTAGGATTGGAAAGGGTTACCGATATTTTAAGGGCGTGTAATACACCACATTTCGTCAATGGAAAACCCCCGATTAGGGGGGTCGCATCCTTCTCCCCTGTAAATGGCAGACATTTTTATTTTCAATTTTTTTTTGTAGCTGTTTACGTAAAATATGTTTGAAATAAGCAGCAGTACAGACTTCAAAATATAATAGTCTCACTGGAAACATAAATTTCTCTGGTGATTCACAGAATATAACCGAAACACTTGAGGGAAAAAACACATAGTGTAAAGGAAAAAAAATGAAACAAAATAATATTTTATTTTTCTTTTTTTGAACCTACTGCTAAAACGAGGTCATTAATGTCTTCTTTATCGAATGATTTTGGGCTAAGCTATAAAACGATACCAAATTATGTATTCCATTTATTAGATTCTTACGAGTCTGCTGCTGCTAACATAATTTAACATAGTTATCACAATGTGGTGCTGCTAATTTAAAACATATTTGATGATGCCAAGGGCTTATCAATGGCGGATTTACAAAAAAAACAACTACAAAAAAATAAATTGAAAATATAATTGTCTGCCATTTAGAGGGGAGAAAGATGCGACCCCCTAATTGGGGGTTTCTCATCGATGAAATGTGGTGTTTACATGACTTTAAAATATCGGTAAGCCTATTCGATACAGTATAATTTATTTTTGACACTTTCCCTGGATAAAAAAGGAGTTTGTAATTAAAAGATAGGTACCTGAATTTTCCATAACATACCTACACAGTTGCATCCTATGTACCTACCTCGCACTCCACTCTAAAATACATCAAGCCGTTTAAAGATATCGTGGAATAAAGAAACATTCATACATACATACATACACTAGACCTGAAAACAATACACCCCTTTATTGTGTGCATTCCTCCTACAAAAAGCACGAAAACTTACACTTTTTATGTTCTAATCCATTTTCAACTTATAGGTGCATACGTGTTCATTAAAATCACTAAATTAATTGGTGAAAGGTTAAAGACGATGACGTCACATGCCTGTAACGCGACCGATTTCAGAACTAAACTTCGTGTTTGATAGTTTTTAAAAAAGTAACTCAAATGACAAGTACCTAGTCAAATACCGTATTGGAAAGCCCTTGGGCATCATCTCAACTGATGATAAGTGACGATATGCCAAAGAAAGACGAAAGCGGGCTTGCCGACATGCCCTACTAACGCAATGAGGATATTAGGATAATAAATAATGTAGGTAAATATGTATTAGGAAGACAGCAATAGAACCAAACTGAAATGCGGAAGATGTACATTGGAACGGTAATAGGAAGACGTCTGCGCCTGCGCCTGCGCCTGCGCCATCTGTGCTGTGCCATGTCTGTCGTTGACTGTAAACTCGAACGCTCCGCTGTCGGCGCGGCGCGGGCGATAGAACTGTCAGTAGTAAAACGACGTAACTGCAAGTTCACAGAGCCGCCTTACGCCATTCTGTGCGCGACGTATCGGATGTAGTTACAAGTTCCTGCGGTCGTTGCCCGCGGCGCCCGCACCCGCCCGCGCCCGCGCGTACAACTCCCCTATATCCAATGCCTATACCTATATCGGCACCGTGGCGCGGCAACTACTACGAGACTCGCGTCGTCCGTCCGTCCGTCCGTCCATCCCACACACCACATGCTTCACTTCAACCTCAAATAACCTGAACAGTTTCGTAACAGACAGAACCAGTCTAGTTCACTGGTTATGAGATCTCTCTCTCTCTCTCTCTCTCTCTCTGCATAACGCAACTTGAACTTACAAATGGATTAATATCGCTACCAATGATGGTTTGTAAAATAAACATATAACTTATAAATAAATAGAGACAACGACGTATTGTCGAGGAAATAGTTGGGTGCCGTTAAGTAACTGTACGTTCTAGGCTAGAACAATCCGAGCGGGCACCGGGCACCGATAGGATCGGGCGGCGGCGGCGGCGGCGGCGACACGTCCTGAATAGATCAACAGTCGAATAACATGTATCAAAACATTATATGTACGAGTATATAAAGCAAATTCTTTTGTGATCTTGCATTCACTTCACTTTATATTGACAAGTTTGAAAGAAAGTGGATGGAATAATCGGTTACGTCAAAGAACTGGCAAATCTTAATCGGAGAAAGTCCCAAAAGTGAATCGCGTCAATTAATAAATAATGCAAATTCTTTTAAGAACTGAACGATATTGAAGAAATTCAAACAAAATACATACTCGTACATTCATTACACTTCATATACCTATTCAAAGAAATTGCATGGAACAATCAACTACGTCAGAGAACTGGCAAATCTTAATCGGAGAAAGTCCCAAAACTAAATAGTGATAGCGCCGCCCGCGGCCCGCGCCCGTGTGACAGGCACCTACTGTATTCGTAATAATATGTAGTTCCAAATTGAGGGCACCATAAGTTGGCAAGTCATATAACATGTGTTTACAGAGTGTTTGTAAAGCAGTCCAAACGAGGGTGGGACGGGACGGCACCGGTGGAGGTGGGGGTTGGAGGTGGGGGTGGGGGTGGGGTAGCAGCACGTAGCAGGGTGAACGACCGCGCGCGCGTCACGACTACGCATCGTCGACTTGCTTACTTACTTGCCAAACATAATTAGTAGTTTACCTAAAGAAATTCAACAAATTAATTCCATAAGCATGGTCAAAAAGTAATTTAACGAAATCCTCAAGCTCTGAGCAAAATGTCAACAAGTGAACTCGTGCCCCAGTCCCCAATAGTTAAACCCCCAGGGGTTTCGCATTGCGGTTCAATAGGTACTATATGCAATATGCATGATGTAACGTGTTTTGTACTGGAATAAATAAATAAATAAAATAAATACTTTTCACATTTAAGTAAATTAAGATTAATTTAGATTCAAAGTTCAGACTACCTCAACGGCTTGAAGAAAATATATCTAGTTTTTACTTTTTTATGGAAGTATCGACTATTTCTTATGTCTGGTAAAATGACTTATTTTTCTTTATTCTGTTGTGAGTTGTGTTGGTTCGTAAAAGAATATTTTCATTTCTATTCTATTTTAAGAAACTATTTAAAATATTTTTTTCTTTTTATCTGTGGATATTTTTCATTATTTTTCAAATGTAAAAAAGCGATAACGTCACAGGCCCAAATAGTACGAAGAAACCGGGCCCAATCCCACAGTATTGCGATATTTGTAATTCTGTGCCCATACTATTTTCAATTGACGCTTAGGAAATGAATTTAGGTACTTACCTATTTAATATTATTACTTACGTTAAATTTTATTACATTTATAAAAACGTTATTTCTCCAAATAGTTTTCTTTTTATTTAGATGCCTTATAGAAAGCAATAATGCCAATTTACTACCGGTATCAATGACTCCATCTGGTTGCTGTCCGGTAATCTTACGCCAAGCGAGATAGCTACCCATATACAATACAAAAGTTCTATTAGAATTTATCGATTTGGTTACTACTTAAATTGACTCTAATCAGTTGGACTAAGGACTAAAATCGTTAAACTCCAGTTCAAATGACCATTTTGCTAGGCAAATACTCTGAATGACGTAAATGCCGTCCTTGAAGAGCGACTGTACGCAGAATTGTATAAATATCTGGTGCCACTGCACAGTGTGTCACTCACCCGAACTCCATAGCTCTGCTTATAAACCAGGGCCACAATTATTATTACAGACGCTCCATTTATTATATCAAAGTCGTCTCTTCACTATGACAGCGTTATATATAATGCTTTTTATAATACCGTGTTACATTGACTCTATTATGTATTGTTGTTGTAACTTGGTGTGGGACAGTGTAGCAGTGTAAGTGTTAATTAGTCACACTGTGTTTGAAAATATCGAGCACAAGAGCGCATCCTTTTCATCCTGTCATAACATATATAAATTCAACGTGCCATTACATCGAACGAATCTATATTTAATTTGTTTATCGTGTGACATGTTTATTCGTCCGTTTTGTTGTGCTGGGGCCTGGGTTCGTGAGTGAGTGCGTGACAGTAAGCTGCGCTCACGCATGTCTCTGTGATGAATTGATGACGGATGAAGTATTGAAGGAGCGCGGGCGCATTGACCAAGTCTTAATTCGTCAATACATACAATTTGATAAGTACCTACTTTGGCAAATGCTTGCATACAATACTTTTTGCATGTTATATTTACTTAGTGTTAATCTTTATATATGTCACCGTAAAATTGTAAAAACCGTTAGATTATAATCTATTGTGAACTGTGAACTCTAAGTGAAGTGAATAACATTAAATAAATAAGCAGTTACATGAGTAGTTACAAATAAACTGAAACGAACCCTAGATATTTCCCTATGGATATTTACTTGTACATGTACATACTCTAGCCTCTAGCCTCTAGCAGCAACCTTCACCTCCTAGTCGAAACACTCATCTATTATCCCTACACAATGTTTATTGTTTAGTAACCAACAGAGGAGCAGGCGTTATCGTATAAGTGACATACATACATACATACATAGCACACGATAACGATAACGACAAGGCGAACAAAACAGCTCCACGGTACATTGGCCCAGAATTATATAAAAGTGTCCTCTCTGATATGATAACGTTGTGGCAATGACATTAGTGATGATCGTGATATCACCAACGTAACATAAAAAGTTGGCTGCAAACAGTCAACAGGCGTTGTATCACATAATCCACGTGTGCCACACGGCCACACGGCCACACGGCCACACTACACAATGTATGTGTAATGTAACAATTAGTTTTGAGTACAGTGGAAATTTTACCAGTGACGTCAGCTTACTTTAGCTTTAAATAAACATATTATTATATAGAAGGAAATTACGCGCAAACAACATTATCTAACCCGTGAAAGTTGAGTACATATGAATGGAAACCGTACCTACATTAACCCACCTACACCTACACTACAACACAACTAAGGATTTTTCTGTAAATCTTGCAAATTATTCAAAACTAAGTCATGTACTTAAATTATTTTCTAAAAATACATTTTTAGTCATTTTTGTGAAGGTGAAGGAGTGGTAGAGTCACTATACCAAATATAATGGATCTACTTTCACTAAATATACTCGTACCTATTAAATAATTACCACTCCAAACAATGTGGTTCCAAAAGGTAGCAAAATATATTTTTTCACCCACTTTCTACGTAATATGTAGAGTTTAGTACCTGCTTAACATAATAGTAGAAAAAAATAATAGTAATATCTCCATTAATAAGTCATTCTCAATGCTTATGAGTATGATAGTGGGGGCGCTAATTATGTACGAGTATAGGTTGCAGCATAGTGCGTTGACACCGAGATCTGAAAATGCGGTCCGGAACGCACGCGGCACGGCGGATGTCAACTTTCACGGTGCTGGGTGTTACGTAAGCTGCGCGCGCGCCGAGAGATGTACCAGAACGTTCGGTCGGAGTCATCGACCACGGCCACTATTACGAAACAGTGCAAACGGGCGCACTTCTGGTTATCTCAATGTTTATCACCAGGAATTTTGGAGTTCGTCGATTAGGAAGTACTTATAAATACATAGATACGACCTGCCTGTTGACGTGAAACTTCTTTCCTTCTACGCTGATACCGATTTTACGGTCATAGTGGTTTCACGTGGAACGTTAATACGGGGGGTAACCCAGCCAGCTGAAATCGATTTTACGATTTTACTGGTTAGGTATTTGAACTATAGTGTATAAAGAAATACATATTAAGATACCATTTTAAAGGACAATTAGATTAGTGTAACTAGAAAAATAACTTTAATTCCACTTCGTAGTATCTGTGGACGGCTTTGAAAAAAAAATATTTTAAGTAACATCAATTTTGGCGACCACTGGAGCTTTAGCTACCTGATCTCTTGACTAATTTCATATAACGTGTTAAATCTCAGATAGATGATATACTTGGACAAAATGAACATTGAACTTGAACGAAATCGATGTTATTCTTAGAAATATAATATCAACAAACTTTAGATCTCAATTTATACGGCAACCACTAAAAAAACTATGGAGTTGAAATTTTTAACGATTTAAGTCCTTTTAGTAACCCAAATCAAATAAAAGTAAAATGCTATGAAACTCAAAGACCAAAGGCTTTATTTGCTAAAACACTGCAGGTACCTACAGGCTCTTGATATTTAAAAATAAGGAATAAAAATTTTAAAAAGGAAGATGGAATTTATGGGATATTAAAAGGAAGGGCTTTGTAAAAAGAACATTTTATTTTGCACCTCATAGTTTTTGAATGCCCCATACCGTGCCCCCTAATCTTAAAAGATTTCCAGACGAAAAATTTGTGAAATATCGTACTGATATAGAATTATGTAAATTTTACAAGAAAATTATAGCGAACATCCAGACATTTATAGTTTTTGAGGAATTGAGCAAAAACCATAAAATATATGAGCAATCCTTCCTATGGCTGTACACTACTGATTTTATAAAACGAGGAGCATTGCGGGGCACATAGCTCGTAGGAAGGCTGGCCGTTGGGGTAGTTAAGTTCTCTGGTGGCGAACGCGGTGGACCGATGACACCCAAAACACATTACCCTCCTTCCTTTCAACCACTCTACTCCACTCCACTTCACTTCACTCCACCGGCATTGCATTGCATGGGTAAACACCTATTAAAAACTTTTACAAACTTTTAGCGTGCATGGTGTTCCAGCGAGCGAGCCCAATGCCAGTGCCCACTGTGCCCCGTGGCGGTGGTGTTCTATTTCTATGTCTAATATTATGCGGTACTCGTATGCGGTAGGTATAGTATAGTATAGCATAGCATAGTATAGATTAGTATAGTATAGTAAAGCGAGCTTCTATTTGGCGCGAGTGGTGGTGTGTTGTGCGGTGGTGTGGTGGTGGAGGGTCGTCGTTTTTTAATTTCTAGCTCGGAGGAGCAAGACATTTATAGTAGAGTTGCCGCGAATAGTCGCTATTATTCGGTATTCGGCATTATTCGACATTTTTTTACTCTTCGTTGAATACCGAATAATAATGTCTATTATTCGACATTCGGCGAATAGTTGTATAAAATAAACTTTTAATAAAAAAAACTATAGGCTTAAATAATAAAATATTTTTTCTTAAAAAACAAAACACACTTAGTTTAGTATTAATTATTATCATTAAAACTAAATGTTATTAATATTTAAAATCCAAAAGGGGCAGATTGTGGTGCAAAAAAAACCATTTTTTTCTGCACGATTCGGATCACGTTGCGCTTTTTTTCATACATCAAACCTGCCTCAGAAAATAGTCTTTCTGAATAAACAGAACTTGCTGGTGTGATTAAGTATCGTTTAGCAAGCTTTCTCAAAATGGGGAATTCATTTTTACAAGCCCCACCATTCATATGGGTTTATATTTCTATCAGTCTTTGCTGACGCGATGTAATGGGTTATTTCTTCAGCAGTGACATTCTTGGGTTGCTCTTCAGAAGGCTGTGAGGTAATATCAGAAATGTGAGACTGATTTCCTAACTTCATTTTCTTTTCTCATAACCTTCGAAAAAATTTAGATTACAGTACATAGGTAAAAAAAAAAAGATTCTACAAGCGTGATGGTACATTCGATAACAAAAAATCTATTTTTTTATATTTCTTTGTTAATGTCGAATAATAATAGCGAATTATTCGAGTATTCGCCATAGGGAATGACGATTAATTGGTATGCGACTATTTGCTATTACAACTATTCGCGGCAACTCTAATTTATAGCAAATAAAAAATATAATAACCAAAGATACAGAAACTTCTGACTTTTGAAAGGAGAATTTTAAAAGAGATAGGTAGTTCCTCCGAGGTTAGTACATACGCGTGACTATGGTAAACCCTCGCCTGCGGCTCGGGCTCACAAATGTCACTCGTTTGTTATTGACCTTTTTACCACCCTTGTATCATAACATAAATAACTATTTACGAAGCTTTTTTACATAATGACCACTTCGCTTCGCTTATCGTAACGTAATACCTATGTAGGTAGGTACGATTTGTTTACAAAATGAACAACTTACGCTGTTACTAAACATGTTACTATGTTTTTGCGACTCAAAAGAAACCCCGACATTGTAACGAGGTCAGTATCAAAACAATAAATTGTAATGTATCATCGTAATATATGAATTATTTATTCGTCAGTTTTAGTTTACTTTCTTCCTTATCTACTTTCTAGGTCAGTAGATGTGTAAATATTTGTGTGCTCCTTCGTACTGCCACCTCACCTATCGCTTGCTTATCTCACTTTAACGTACATTTCAATAACGACTTTAATTAGTTATTGTGTACTTGGCGACTCGGGGACTTAGGGCAACCAAGGACCACAGAGCTTCTATATCTCTATAGAGACGCAAGAACTTTTCACATCTCGGCAGAGAACTTTTTTTTTTATTATTAACAATTGTTAAACCCTTGACAACATCTCACCTGGTGGTTAGTGACGATGTTGCCGAAGATGGAAGCGGGCTTACCAAGATTCCCCAACGCAATGGGGAACTGGCCATCTTATCTTCATGCAGGAACACACCAATGATATCAACATTGATATTTGGCGGCAAGACTTAGATAAAATGGTGGTAGCTAGCCAGGCGGGCTTAGAAAATGCCCTACCACCAGCCAAACCGAGTCTTACAAATTGACCCCGCAGGGAATCGAACCCGCGACCTCCTGTGTAAAGCCAGTGAACTTTGCCTCTGAGCTACGGAGGCGGTCATGTAGCAGATTCAAAGACGTACCTAGTTGAAAATATCAAACGTACCCTATTTCTATCTTACTCCCACTACCGTTACCTAGAAGAGTATGCCATACGGCATCCTCAAACGTAGGTCCATTTACTTTTCAGCAGGTAGGTATCTAGGTGACAGAATGTATCTCTGGAGATGTTACAGAAACTGTTTGTTTTTAACTATGTACCTGTATGTATTTTCTAGAAATAGATACGTGTAAGTTTCTTAATAATAACAAAAACAAGGTTGAAAGGGCATTTTATTATCTTGGACAAGTGTGTTATGTTAGTTCCGTGATAAGTATTAAAATTATAAATAAAAATTTCTAGTCATAATGCTATTGATGCGCACAGTCGTGAACTATATCCTTAACCAGTAAATAAAAACACGCCGTCATAGGAATTCGCGACACCAAAGCTAATAGTGATAGAGATAGCTGATAATGATGAAGAACAAAGTTACGCCACAGATGTTTACAGTGACCATTGAGTCTAGGGTTGCCAAGCGTCCTGTTTTCCCAGGACGTGTCCTACTTTTTGGGTGTCCTGGATAGTTTTTAAGTAGTGTCCTGGGTTTTGGGTGAATTATCTTATTTGAGAATCGAGTATATACCCAGTAGAGGTGCGATAGACATTAAAGAGTAGAAGTAGTTAGAAAGGACGAAACACAAGATTACAGTCTTAGGCAGGGACTTCTAAAGCCTTAGACACTTTCTCTGAGAAATTGATGATAAATGAGAAAACAGTACCTAGCTTATAATGGGCCTGCAGCTTAATTTTTGCTATTAGTTGAGTTTCATTAATCCTATATTCATTGCGTAATTGCAATTAACGTATTGTTCTTATATTGCGTCCTGTTTTTAAACAGAAGTGCCCTGGTGTTTCGAATTTGGGGATGGCAACCCTACCATTGACCCCACACGGGCACTAGGCTACTGCCTAGTAGGGGCTCACTAGGCACTACGCGATGCCTGTGTCGTGGTGGCCATAGATAAGTTATTACTATTACGTGACGTGGCTGTATCAATTGTGACGAAAAAGAACAAAATTATACAATCCCTAAATATGCATTTTTGTACTGTGTGTGTGTATTTAAGTATAGGCGGCGGCGGCGGGTATGGGGAGCGAGAAAAATCTTAGAGGCCGCGATTTCCTTTGATGTCGCTCTTGAATTGTAATTAAATTATTTTTATTTTACACGTGTGAGTTTCGTCAGCACAATATAGAACAATATAGTAGAATAACGAGTAGAATAGTTATGTACCTATACGACATAGTGTACTGCATTGCTATGTTAGAACGAAATTGTTGAAATCACTATTTCCACTTTCATACTTACCATAAACAAATGATTTTGACATTTTTTTTCCTATTAACAAGCTTTCTATGAAATAAGTTTGTTCGCAATCCCTCTAGTCAGTCTAGTCGCTTTCACGTTTTTATAGTAGATATCTTAGTTACACAGGCTAATTCCAATCATGTTCGCATTCTGTCACAGAACTTGTGTTGTGTTGTGGTATCTCTGAACATTTTATGACAATCGGATAACACGCTCTAAAGTTACATATAAATAAATACATCCTTACTGATATAATAAACACAAAAGTTTTTATGTACGGATGTTTGTTACTCTTTCACGCAAAAACTACTGAACGTATCTGGATGAAATTTGGTAGGTACATAGATTAGGACCTGGATTAACATAAAGGCTACTTTTTTCACGCTATGTTCACACGAGCGAAGCCGCTGACAAATGGAAAAACGCTCCAACCTAACTCTGAAATCTTCGCTAGGTAATTACTAATTAGTGACGGTCCTTTCAGATTTCATGATCACGATCAGACCTAACTTTTACGAGCTTCCCAACAGTAGGTAGTAGCATAGTGATAGCTCATTGACCAAAGTGAAGGGCCGAGACCGGGAAAGTACTCATAACACGGCAGCAATCGCAAGGCGTCAGTGACCCCGCGTGTTATTGCGAAACAACGGAAACCAGTCCATCTCCCCCCCCCCCCCCCCCACCTCCCGCGTCCCTCTACCACTACTTGGTTCCAGCACACCTGCCGCGAATAGTTAAAATCCTAGATAATAGTTGACATGTGCATGCGCCGTGCGCGGCTAGCTCGCCGAGTTCGCGACACACGAGTACGTGATTGGCATAGTCTCGCGACACCATGTGGTTACATCACTGCCTCCACATTCGCGGTCGGCAAAGTAGATTTGCGTTTTTTGCAATCTTCTGTGAATGTAGATGTAGCTTGTGATACCCTTATATGTACTCGTACTCCATAAAAATCACAGTGAGTCTGTGTCTGTATGTCTATACATATACATTAACTGGTCACGGCATTGGCGTTGTTTTTTTTTATAAGGCATGTAAAAACAATTGGTACTCGTATATATACCTAACTATTTTGTACTGTAAAAAATAATTTGTAGACACTAAATAACTATATTATTTGTATAATCGTCAACTGAATTCAGTCCTGAGGCCGTTTTTTTCATAATATTTGTTCCTGTGACGTGATCTTATGATTTGAATAAATATCCAGTTATTAAAAAATAATAGTATTGAAATTAGTTTCTTATAAAAGTGTATAATTTTCATAAAAAATAGGAACATTAATTGATTTCTTTGAACATAAGGGTCTCCAGGAGGCTCGAGTTTCCATACAAACGTAGTTCCGCTTTAATACAAAAACCACATGCTGGATTTAATCCAAACTTTGCAAATATGTTGAATAGACACATATTGATAGTTTTCGATGTACTCATATAAAACGGAAAAAATTAGAGAAGTTTCAAAGTTTCAGTACAAAACTAATTGGGTATGCTAAAAAAAAAATGTATTTTTTTAAATTTTTTTTCTGATGGTTTAGACCATTTTGAAAAACTAATTTGAATATTTCATTTTTTAAGCCTCTAGATATTTTTAAATATTTTTTTTAAATTTTGAAACCTTGATGACGTCATCGGTTCACATTACTATGAAACGAACAGCCCTATTTCTATGACGATGAAATGAATAGGCCTTGACGTCAACTGTCAAGTCACTCAAGTCAATCATTCCCAAAGTTTTTTTGGCGGGATTTGTGGTAGACGCATTCGTAGTTTTATTTTGTTGTTTTTTCATTGCACCGGCACTAGCATTACAAATCCAACAGCTAAGGAAGCCTAAATACGTCAGACCTGGCTGTATGGTCTTAGTAACCTTTGCCTTTTCCGAAACGAAACTATCACAAAACCAACAACGAAACGTCAAAGTCAAAATTTACTTGTCATCAAACATCATAATCTATGTATGGACAAGGCCTTCAGAGTTTAAATGTTTTTTAGAACCACAATAAAAATTGGACCTCTAATGAATATCTTACCCATTTAAGTATTTAATTTGAATGACGTTCTAATAATATTTGATTGTTTCAAACGTAGTTTTTGGTGGATGATAAATAAATAGTGCCTTTTTCAGTGCTCGACGAAAGCTCGTCCTCAAATGCAAGGTCCGTAATTGATATGACAAGTAAGAGTGCACGTTCCGTTCAGTGGTGAAATAAGGTTTTATTGTAAACTCGTGACGTCATAGGGGTCAAATGAAGGTTATTGTCCTTTTCCGATTTTTTTACGCAATCTTTTACTTTTTCGAGTGGAAAATGAAAAAATATGGCTTTAAATAAAAATATCTCGAAATGGTTTTTTTATTTTCATGGCTTATAAAAAATTTAGCATACCCAATTTAAGCCTTTGTTTAGTTATTTTTTAATTTAATAAGATGAAAACTAATTACAAACATCGATATGTGTCTACTTAACATATTCGCAAACTTTGGATTAAATCCGGCATGTAGTTTTTGTATGAAAGCGGAACTACGTTTGTATGGAAACGCGAGTCTCCTGGAGACTCTTAAGGTTTTAAGTTTTTTTACACAGCAATGGGTACGTTATCCTTTTATCGCGTAAATTAAGGAGTCGAAAAGTTTCTGAAGTGTGTGACTGTGGCGTAGGAGTGGTGCGTGACTGTGGCGTAGGAGTGGTGCGTGACTGTGGCGTAGGAGTGTTGCGTGACTGTGGCGTAGGAGTGGTGTGTGACTGTGGTGTAGGAGTGGTGCGTGACTGTGGCGTAGGAGTGGTGCGTGTCTGTGGCGTAGGAGTGGTGCGTGACTGTGGCGTAGGAGTGTTGCGTGACTGTGGCGTAGGAGTGGTGCGTGACTGCGGCGTAGGAGTGGTGTGTGACTGCGGTGTAGGAGTGGTGCGTGACTGTGGCGTAGGAGTGGTGCGTGTCTGTGGCGTAGGAGTGGTGCGTGACTGTGGCGTAGGAATGGTGTGTGACTGTGGCGTAGGAGTGGTGCGTGACTGTGGCGTAGGAGTGGTGCGTGTCTGTGGCGTAGGAGTGGTGCGTGACTGTGGCGTAGGAGTGGTGTGTGACTGTGGCGTAGGAGTGGTGCGTGACTGTGGCGTAGGAGTGGTGTGTGACTGTTGCGTAGGAGTGGTGTGTAACTGTGGCGTAGAAGTAGTGGACCTTGAAATAAATATTTTAGTTGATTAGGTGGCGTTCTCGCACTTTTTGTTTGTAGGCAGCCGTGCGGGCCTGTCATGTTTGAGCGCTTTTCTAGAACTTACTAAAAAACTTTTTGATTTGTTGTCATTAAAAACCCTAATCATTTATGCTATCTGTACGCCACCTAGCAGCGACCTATAAAGATATACGTGGATAGTGGTACACAAAAGGACAACGGCCGCACTGCCTCATTCGCAGGAATCGCAGGTAGGCTAAGGGGTTAAGGAACTTCGATGCACTATATCAAATACCATTGAACCTCCGCTGTCTCGCTCGCACACTGCACATTGCACCCTGATGCTTCACCGTGCGAAGCCTGGCTGCCTGATTACGCGCAACGCATTCGGATCAGAGTGCAGGGTGGCTACAAGCCACAAGCAGTAGGCGACGGAATACTCACGCATGAACCGTCCTCATGCCTACTAATTAGGTACTAATACACTGAAATTCTAGTTATGCAAAATTCTTACAACAGGGAAATACACACGACGCTGACAGTTGTTTCTCGGTAGTTAAGCTTGCACCCAAAACAACTTCGTAACGTAAACAAACATACTTTTTATTCTTGGAAGCGTCCAAAACTCTTTTCCTCTTAAAGGTCGACGCACCAACGGGTTTCGGCGTTACGTGAAGTAACAATAGCAAACTTACGTGGTTGTAAATAAAATGAGTACGCGTAGCTAGAGATTGCGGTATTTTATTGGGCGTCGTGTTTAATTTTCAAATAAGGCAAAATGCCTGTGACGTGCATTCAGAGATTTTTCCAGAATTTCTCCAGCGTTTTCTGATGGGCTCATAAAGAAAGAACACTTGTTTTATGTTACACTTTATCTCTTTGACTAGCGATAAAAAACACAAACATTTTCCATAGTTTTCCAGGTAACTCTAAATCCAGTTTTAGAGGGTAGGTGCGACCCTTAAGAAAGGGCAATATTCTCTGCTAGCGCACACTGGCGCATAGAATCTATTAAAATCTGTGGTGTAGAAAAGGTTCAAATTTTTAGAAATTTAATGCACCGCACCGTTACTGTTACGTAATGCTGTATGCGCCAGCTCAAGGCATGTGTCAATAATCAAGTTTAACGAGTGGAAAGTTCAGCGAGGGCACTGACACGTCGTCGGCGCTTTGCCGCTCACTCGCCGGAAAATCGCACGGTGCGCGTGACATTCGATCGACGCTGCGAAGTCGCACGACGCCAGGAAGACGCCTTCGACTTCACTGAGTAACAAAAGGGCCCCGCCCTCACTTCATGGCCACAAAAAATGTGAAAGATATCACATGGCAAAGGCAAAAATGTCGATACCCACAAGTAGGAGTAAGCTTAGATAAATATGTATCGCGTGACGTAGTTGTTTTGCAGACAGCTGCGTGCGATAGTCCTCAAGGCGAACCGATAGCGTGTCGTTGAACCTGATTAAGTAGATAGGATACCTACAATTTCGGCACGTAGGCACTTTGCACAATAATTATGTGAATGGCGTCTTTCATGAATTTGGAACAGGAACAAAACAGTAACCATCCAAGTTAAATAAAATGGTGTTGTTTTTTTAGAAATTTTCAGGAAAACTATCAGACTGATTTTAAGGAATATAATTATTTATGGAGACTTTATTGTTTTTATTAGTAAGTAGCTAATTTTAATGTGCACATGTAGTTACAAAATTGTTTGCCAGGGCTACCGTTTTTTAGATTTTATATTTAAAAATATAAAGGGTACATCCCATACAAAAATTACAAAAAAATAGCTCTTAATATGTTTTTAATTTTTTTGACATAAGTAACACTCATTTACATCTAAAATATAGCATAGGTATAATTTTCGAAAAAGCTCTAAAAATGGTACCTGCCAACCAAAAAAAAAAATTCAATACATGTTTTATCAAAAAAGTGAGCGTGCAAGAGGTATCTATCAAATTTTCACCATCAAGAACACATATTAATTTGTATAAAAGACTATATGTATAAGTGAAATGGGAATAGTGTTACCTCCCATACAATGAACTTCGTAAGAAGGTCTTGCGAGATAGTGATGTCGGTGAGTTCAGTTTATTACAAACGAACAGTCGCCCAAGCCACGGCCAACTAATATATATACTGTGCCACGGCTTCGCGCGCGTGGACATCGAGCGTGTGCGAGTGCGGTGCGTGAGCCACAAGCGACTCGCGATCTTTTTTAGTCCAAGTTGATCCTGATGGATGATCCATTCTAAATATCGGTAAAAGATATTTTTTTAATCGGTTGAGTAGTTTCAGATATTACCTCTTGCATTCTTAAGGGTTGTTCCTTTCCCTTTAGTATGGTCGAGGGGAGCGATGGCTGACTCTTGCGTTATACTCGTGGCCGGGTACAGTCCGTGAGAACAGGCCTATACTCTTGTCAAAGCTATCAATGATAAATTAAATAATTTTAACGTATAACTTCTCGTGTCATACATAACCTATTGTTTACATGTCCTAATGACTGGTGATCTCCTGGATCTTTTCATTAAAAAAATGACATTATTGTTTTATGTTAATGATTTTATTATGACATTATTAACTAATGATGATGTTTATGAAAAAAGTCTCAAACTGACATTATTCAATGTCTACCTATTTACAAAATGTACCTATATTCATCTATGTGATGATGATGATCTATCCGACCGGTTTCGGTCATGGCGACCACTTCGACTCTTAGTCGGTTTGCCTATGTATGTATATAAGGAGTTCTATTAAACTGTCATACATAGTAATTGATAGTGTGGCTGTGCATGTGGTGAAGCGCAGTTCCGCGGTCGAGTGGAGCGGGCGCGGGCGGGCGCTCGGCCCGGTGACCGCGCGGCCGCGAGGCGCGAACGCGGTCGCGGACCATTTCCCCAAATCGCGGCTCGCGCGGTCGCGTTTCCCATAGACCCCGACTTACTGGCCCACCGCCCTCCCTCTCCACCCGCACGCCGCCGCTGCACGCTGGCACACTGCCCTCGCTCGTAGCGGGCGCGTAGCGGCCGCGTGGCGCGTAGTATCTCGTAGTCGTAACTTAGCTCACCAATATCTAACTTTACATTTATTACAACTCTGTAATAGGATCCCGTTTGCAACATTTGGGCACGGAACCCTTGAACTAATATACCGCCCGCCGCCGCCGGTAGGAGTTCTCACAGAATATGTATTATTTTGCAGGATTTACCAACAACATGATGCTGATTATGATGATGATGATGATGCCAAGGGCTGACCAATTATGTACATGAAAAAACCAAATTGGAAAACAAATATACTGTACATGAGAAATGTGTTTTTTCAAAGGTTTTTTGGTTGTGCTCTATTGTGAAAACGGTAATACATACATACATGCGTCCAACATGGTGTGATGGTAGTAAAATCCTTAAAGTATAACAAAAAATAATAAAACCGTGGGCCGTGCTCACACTCACACTCAAGACATGAAGATCTGGATCTCATTAGGAAAATAACTTAGTTGCTCTTGTTGTTATGTATTTTGATTGAAATGATTACGATTAGGTACCGATCCTTAGATGGTTTTGGATATCTACTCGTTGATGTTGTTAATGTTCCCTAACCAGAGGTGTGTCAGCAATAAAACGGAACTCTTGGTGCGCAGCTTCTACTCGCACCTGATTGGCTTTTTATATTTTTTTCCGTTTCTGTTGAGTAAGCGTGGGATTTACATATGGTACTGAACTTTTGGTACCGACCAAGGACACGTAAAGTTTAGATTTACATATGGTACTGAACTTTTGGTACCGACCGAGGACACGTAAAGTTTAGATTTACATATGGTACTGAACTTTTGGTACCGACCAAGGACACGTAAAGTTTAGATTTACATATGGTACTGAACTTTTGGTACCGACCAAGGACACGTAAAGTTTAGATTTACATATGGTACTGAACTTTTGGTACCGACCAAGGACACGTAAAGTTTAGATTTACATATGGTACTGAACTTTTGGTACCGACCAAGGACACGTAAAGTTTAGATTTACATATGGTACTGAACTTTTGGTACCGACCAAGGACACGTAAAGTTTAGATTTACATATGGTACTGAACTTTTGGTACCGACCGAGGACACGTAAAGTTTAGATTTACATATGGTACTGAACTTTTGGTACCGACCAAGGACACGTAAAGTTTAGATTTACATATGGTACTGAACTTTTGGTACCGACCGAGGACACGTAAAGTTTAGATTTACATATGGTACTGAACTTTTGGTACCGACCAAGGACACGTAAAGTTTAGATTCAAGGAAGGTAATCATTAACATGTTTTAAAGCTTAATCGAGTGTGTATTTGCTAAATTCTTCCATGGGGGGAATAGTAAAGTGTTGTCGTGTTGGAAAACATGCACGATACGACATGTCACTACTGAAATTAACCTACATTTACATTCAGGTGTTGTTTTGGTCGCCAGCGCCCGTTCTACTAGGGAGTAGAAAACTCATGAAACTGAACAACTTTTGTTTAAAACTTTGTCGAAATCGGAAAAAATTGGCTTTTCATACAAATTGAAGAGCTGGTTGACCAATTTCGTATCGAGGCCATTTTATTTAGAATTGCTTACGAGTATGTGTTCCTTTAGGGTGATCGGGCCTTAGACGACCACAGGGTAGGCTCGAGCCCCTCGGTGGGGACGTATATGAGCTGATATGATGTGTTCCTTGGGGAAAGTTGTTCAGTTTCATGAGTAGAAGCCCTCCTGAAATGGCGTTGTCGACCTAAACATCGCCCTGTATAAGGTACTTTTAGAATCCAGTATAATCATAGTCCCGGCGTTATACATTGAAGCGGCGCGCGGCGCGGCGCGGCGCGGCGCGGCGCGGCGCGGCGCGGCGCTCGTACAATATCGAGAAGGCACTCGTACAGGTATACTATTCTTCAACAGAATACTGGTACCTACAAAAAAATAATTATACTGGGACAAATCACACATGGTCATCTAGCCCCATAGTAGGATTCCCTGTGTTATAGGAACCAGAGACTGATATATACATACTTATATACGTTTAAATACATACATATATAGATATTTAACACCCAGACACAGAGCAAACAAATCTGCTCATCACACAAGTGCTTGCCCTGGGTGGGGATCGAACCCACAACCCTCGGATCAGTAGTCAAGAGCACTAACCACTGAGCCACCGAGTCAGTCAAACCTACGTACAGTAGATAGATATAGTTTTCACATAATATTACAGCCGGTCGTACCGCGTACCCGTACCAAACTACGTACAGTTCTATAACGAACTTGTGAGTGTCATCACGTCACGTCACGCTGTCACGTGGCGGTGGCTGATACAGCCGGAGCGTACCTTTGTAGATGTGTATTTGCGCAGCGCTGCCGCTGCTGGCAGTTGTTTATCGCTTTAAGCGGAGACCTTGAGATTCGGCGGCGGTCAGTGGCCCGCCCAGCCCGCCCAGCCCGCCTGCGCCCGCGACGCAAACCAACCATTATTTTTCACAATGACAGAATTAGGGCCAATTCACATCGGAGGTGGCGGCCTTTTCATAATGATATATATTTAAATACAGATAGATCTGAGAAATCTCACTGTCGATAGATCTATAGAATATATCTAAGAATTCGAGTATATCTGTTACTAGTAATTCCAGTTTAGTCCGAGCTGAGTTAAAGAGGTTAGAAGTAAAAACTTTTAACCAAAACTTGTTATTTGGATACAGGCGTGACAAAGAAAACATACATATATGTGCATCTATGTCGCTAAGCTCAATCTGAGTAGAGTTGTAAAGATTAGAAGTATTTTCAACCGACTTCCAAAAAGGAGGAGGTTCTCAATTCGACTGTATGTTTTTTTTATATGTGTTACCTCAGAACTTTTGACTGGGTGAACCGATTTTTATGATTCTTTTTTTATTTAAAAGCCAGTGCTTCCCGTGCGGTCCCATATAAATTTTATCAAAATCGGTGTAGTACTTTATTAGAAAATTAACAAAAACCAAAAATAATAATGCAAAAATGTACTAAGTTGTTGCGATGGAAGTCGGTTTTTTAACGTGTTTATTAACATTCGTAACGCAGCTTTAGATCGAGTTTAGCAATAAAAGCTAAAATAAGTTTAGTTAGTATAGTAACGTTATACTGTAAGTACTTAAATAACAAGGATTGGTTAATGACCGTGCGGAAAAATTATATTTCTTACTTTTAACTTTCATATCCATAACTCAACTCGGACTGAGTTTAGCGATATATACCTTAACTAAGTTTCGTTTGTAACGTGAACGTGTACCCAGTAACAAAGTACGGTGGATGGCCGCGCCAAAAGAAAAGGCATCACCTTCCATACAAAATCCGGCATAGCCCTTTGCATATAACCCGCAACTAATGGCCTTTTCCCATTGGGCAAGTGTGTCAACACTACGTTTCCTCTTTCTATTAATCCCATTGTCTTGTCTTATCGACCACTCTGTAGTCCAGTACACGGTACACGGTACACGAGACGAGAAAGTATACTGAAACTAAAACAGCCTGTATCAAAGAGGAATAGTCGCGAGCCTGCTTTTGGCGACGCTTCGCTCCCAGTCTGCATTGACCCTTACAGACCTGTTTGTTCTACTTCCACAGCTAATTTTACCAGGAAATATACATATAATGTGCCTAGTGCGTCAAACCACACATAATTCATAGCCAAAATAACTCGGCCAAACTTTTTTATATGGTTTCATCACAAATTATGCCAAACTTATCTATTTATAAACTATCGCTTACTAATTTAACGTTGTTGTTAGGGTTAAGTAACTCAAAAAGAAAAAAGCAACCCTTATATAGGATCTCTTCGTTGTCCGTCTGTCTGTCAGTCAAGACCCTTTTTCTCAGGAATGCATGGAGATGTCAAGTTGAAATTAATATCAAATACCTACTAAAATCTATGGTACCGTAGAGCTGAAAAAAAATTAAACTTGTAAGTCTTAGACAAGATAGAACTGCGATCGAGAGAAATCCAGTCGTTTATGCCGCATATTTTCAAGTAAATCAAAACCTATACGATATACTTCCTTCCCGTTTACTTAGAATAAAGAAATTTGGCGAGAAGCAAGGTCTCACAAATACAAATAATAAAAAAAACTAAAAAAATGAAAAAAATAAAAAATTCAAATTAATCGTGTTCTATTTATTTTTTTGTGATAGAAGAAATCTAAAAAAAGTATAATCAAAAAGGAAATTTAATCAGCTCACTAGATCAGTAATTAGTTTTTATAGGTTTTATACAAAAATACTGAGAAAACCTCCGAAATCCGCAGCGCCGCCGACCCCCGCTAGTCCAGAGCGGAAGTACTTATCGTATGAGCGCCGTCGGGAGCTTTGAACTGGTCGCTGGAAGGGATATTTCCGAAAATTGTTAATTTCTAGTTTTATTACACTAAAAAAAATGCAATTAAAATGTACAGTTGCAGTTGCAACTTATTGTTAAGAGGGTGGTGGGTATAGAGTAAAATGTAAATTTAAAAATAATTTATTGAACGAGCGAGCGTTTCTATATAAGTGTTTGTTCGACGTTAACTCGAGTCTCGAGTATCGTTGATTGGAACGTCGTGAAATTAGGTAGGCGAATTAATGAGGGATTTTTTTTTCAGTTCGAACATAAGCCAATTCGGTTAAGCGGTTGCCGAGATATAGGGAGTTGTAAATGTCGAAAACGTGGTTTCTCTAAACACCACTAGATGGCGCTGGACGGATCCTACATGCGCAAGCGTTAGTGAGCGTACCCATATTTTTTTAAACCATGTAAATTGCGAGTTCAGTTGGGGACAAACCACATGCTGTGTGAACATGGGGTGTGAATGCTTAATTTATTAATTCAAGGAAAATAAGATAGTGCATTATCTGTATGAGAGTTGATTTAAATTTACTCTATACAGGAAGATTTTTTATCCTTTTATTGTAACTGTACCTCCCTCCTGTTATTTTTAAACCTGAAAAATTAAATACCTTTGAAGGTCACCGAGGGATACTATTAAGTACCATTTTGTGTTTTAAGATTTTCATTTTCGATTTATTTTCTTTTCGGATTCAATCAATCAATCAAATCAAAATAATTTATTGAAATGGGTGTTTACACAAACTTTTAAATAGTCAAAAAAACTTATTGAATATTACAAATAATGTCATGATTCAGATTACAGTTTCAGGTAATGGTATTTGTTATAGAATCAACATATATATACTTTTGTCATTTACATAATCTATTATTTTATATTATCCTCTAGAGCAGAAGCATTAAAATACATGCTTTATTGGAGACCATCCAGAGTCTAAACCTGCACCCGCTGAAAGAACAACCTGAACCGGCAAGGAAAACGAAGTTAAATACACATTTTGTTTACGACCCTTTTTGCTTTTTGGGTGTGTGTTGGTGAGCGGCAATTTTGGGAGAACCTTCAAGCACGACCACGACGACCAGTCGAGTTCAGTAGCACCTCCACACCTCCAGCGTGAACGACACCATTTCGAACGTTGAACCCATACCGATTTCCTGTGCCAACACCTCTGGTGACCATTTTAAATTCTTATTCAAAGTTATGTGTGTTCTACCTAAGCTGTTTAATTGAATTTCACTTAGAAACAATAGCTGATTTACATATGAATAAAAGAATTAGTCACGTGACGTTTCATGTCAACGAACTTGAGGAAAAACAGGTCAAGTGCGAGTCAGACTTGTGCACCAAGGTTTCCGCACCATCACACCACAGCACCAGTACAATCAAAAGACATTTACTTAGCGACAGGAAAATTCCGTTCGGGCTCCTTTTACTTTACCATTTCCACTATAATCACACCACGCCTCTATGTACATATTACAATTTCTACTATAATCACACCAAGCTACACGCTTGTATGTATACATATCACAATTTCTACTATAATCACACCAAGCTACACGCTTCTATGTACATATTACCATTTTCACTATAATCACACCACTTCTATATACATATTACCATTTTCACTATAATCACACCACTTCTATATACATATTACCATTATCACTATAATCACACCACTTCTATATACATATTACCATTTCTACTATTATCATACGAAGCTACACGCTTCTATGTACATTTACCATTTTAACGATAGAAAAAGAACCTTTAAAAACAATTTTCTAGTACGGAGTTTTTTGTATTCTTCATAACTTTTTTTGAATAATAATTTATTTGTTGGTAAATCCACTACGATAAACACATATATTGTGTGAAAATTGTAGCAGCTACCATTAAGGTTCATAAGATATAGCCCAAAAGGTCTTTCAGACAGACAGATGGACAGACAGACAGCGTAGGCTTAGTGATGGGGTCCCGTTACCTGACCCGTAACCCTTAAAAGTAACGTTACGTATCCTTGTATATAGAACTTAGTCACGCAGTGATGAAATGTCGGGTGAGGTCTTAAAGTGGATTTTGTTTGTTTCAGGTGAGTGTGGAAGTCATTGAGTGCCATTATCGCGTAGCGGCGCGTCGGCACAGCGGCACGCCGATGGTGAAGTAATGTTAATAATGATCGCACGTAATGCTGTGTTCTCGTTAGAGCACAATGCACCGGGCTGCACAGCGCAGTCACTCACCCCGCCTAACGGGGCTCGCCCTATGCAGCTCCCGTCGTCACCGCCGTCACCGCCGTCACCGCCACCGTCACCGCCGACACCGCCCATTGTCGTCAATGCACTACTAAGCATACCGATGCTGTAACCGCGACCTCCGAGAACCTTTTCTCTCAACTAAAATGACTCAGAAACGTCCCGTCGACCACTATAATGATGTCCGAGCGCACCCCCGCTGAGCTTTTGCCTAAAATTTACCACAAAAATCAATACGACACCCAATTATTGTTACGAGTAGACCAGTGACCGCATTAACGCTAACAATACGCGGTTTTTTTGGTCACAAAATTTCACGGCTAAAGAATAACTATTGATTTTCGAATATTCGTTAAATGCGAATCGCATAAACGTTTTCTTTTTCAAATTAATAGAGAGGAAGAGAGGTGATGGGCTGATTTATTAAAACTATTCATCATTCTTGTAAAGTCACATTTTACGTCAATTTAAAACCTACAGATTGTTATAGTAAAATGTTGTGAAAATATTGCGCGGCGCGACTTCCCGCTGGCATTTTGTCATTAAGACGCAGATTGTAAGGGCGCATCCCTTGGTCGCGATATCGTTTAGCGATACACAATGCGCCGACTATCTGGGAATGTCGGTTACGAACCCAAACTACAAAAGGAACTTAAAAAACTATTCCATATAAAAATATTCCATAGATGCATTTTTTGTCGCCAAAAGATTTCGATTAAACAATAATTTTCAGGTTTTTTTAAATGTTCACAGAAGAGTTAGATATCGCGAATCTTACACAAAGATACACGTTTAGCAAAAAAAGGTGGACCTTACCTGTTGTTGAAATCCGAGATGAAAAGAAAGGGTAGGTCGCATCGCGTCCTCATTTTTTAACAACGGGTAAATTTGATTCTATACCTGCATTTTTTTACAAAAAGGTAAAATTGGAAATCGCTAAAAACGAAATCAAAAGGAAGTCAGCTCAAGGGTTACCGGATTTCTATTCTCTTATTGTGTGTGACGCAGATGGTTTATTCGCTCGCCTCACTCTCTGATCTGATCCTCGAACAATGTGGGTCACGCACGCACGCACGCACGCACGGCCAAACTGTCTGATGTGCTATAACAATTTCAAAACCGTGTCCCCCAAATTAGTAAAAACCTTTTGTTTATCCTTATCCATCGTCCTCGTGGACAAATTGTCCGAAGACCGTAAAAGACAAACCATTTAAAATATTCATACAAAGAGATGTACACAAAAGAAAGTCCCTTCTAAGAAGTTTTCTAAAGAGTCATCATTGCAGTTTATTTCCCTAATAAATCACTTACTTTGTATTCCATTCGATAATTAAAATATGTAGTACAAGTTGTATACTTTTTTTTTAGATTTTTCTAAAATGATCTTGATCACTGGAGATTGTTTGTTTTTATTTGGTGCTACCATACTTTATGTAAGTACTTTTGAGATAGTTCCATCATTTTGTCTGTGTGCCGAGTGCCGAGTGCCGAGGGAATGGCGTGGCAAACGCGCGCGCAGCACCGTTACACGCGCTGGCGAGTTGAGTGCACGCGCGGTCGGCGACTCCGCCGGCGCCGGCGCCGCGGAGCCTCCAGCTAGGGCACCCGGGGCACCCAGGGCACCCAGGGCACATCGACAACTCGCCTCTCATGCCAAATGCCACACAACATAACTATGAGAAACTGGTAAAAAGACACGACGTGAGCCTACGTGCCTGCATGCTCCTCAGGGACGTGCATGCTGCGCGCCACGCGACACGCGACAACGCGTATACGTTTAAAAAACAGGCGTGAACCTTGCATTACCGCCTTTTCCTGCCGAATAAAAGAAATCTATGTAAACGAGAATTTCTGAATGAGTTTACTATAATGACAAGGTGTGGGTGCCTGGTGGCCGTGCCTGGTGGCGGTGCCTGGTGGCGGTGGCGGATGGCGTGGCGCGTTTCTCCGCCAGTCCGCCAGCTGGGAGACGAGGAAGCGCGTGCACAATGCTATATCAAATTATCAATTGCCAAAAATCGTAACCGCAAGCAAAAACCGGTCACAATTCTCTTTGATGAATAAAAAATACTTTGGCGGATCACAAGGCTTTAATAACATGGATTCGCAGTTGAACGACTGCTTTATTGTTTAATTTTTTATCACCCACCCGCAAGGGTCGACGTGTGCGACTATCCACCTTGACACGCGGAGGTAGAGAGCACATTAGAACGTGGACCTGGACTCTGGCACCGCCTTGTTCCGTGTTATAATTACGTGAACACCCGAAATGGCAGTAGCAGTAACAAATTTCAAACCCACGCAACACAGGACTCCGACAATCAGTTTACGGTTTAGTGAACTTCTTACCTTGTTGAAAATTAGTCAACTGTTTTGAAACTTATTTATTTCAAATAACATATATCTACTATACCTACCTACTACTTATAGTATATTATGCGGTCTGTAAGTATGCAAAATACGAATGCAAATCAAAAATGTGTAATGAATAATGATGATATGTAATATTATTGTCGTTTACATAATAAATGGTAAGCGTGGGTGCTGTGCGGTGGAAAAAAGCGTTCGAAACCGGTCGGTGATGAAATGAAAGTTGGGTGTAGTGTAAGTAACGCGCGGCACTTTCTCCGTGCTCTATAGGTGGTAGGTGGTGGGTGGTGGCGTAGCGCCGTAGGTATACCATCAACGCAGGTTTTCATACATGCGTACTGGTAGGTTCTTCATTCTGAGGCGGATCACCCTCACCCAGTGCGAGCGGGTGTTCACATCCTCCTTCATTCTAATTTCTTGTTCTCCATATTGCTCATGTGCACCAAACGATTTTTTCTAAAACACACCACTTCTTGAAGCAAAATTCTAGCAGAATACAATGCAAAAATAATAAAACAAAACTACAAAAGCGTACACCACCAATCTTGCCAAAGAATTCAAAGGTAACGTAAATTAGATCAACTGAACCTATATGTAATAGTAGCTACCAATAGTACCAATCTATAAATTTAGCCGGCCAAGTGCGAGTCGGACTCGCACACCGAGGGTTCCGTACAGCCACACAGCGACTTGTGGAATTCGGGGGCTAGCGAGAATTTTTGGTAGGTATTTTTTCATCGGGGGCTGGTGAAATATTAACCGACACTAAGTATATAGCCGATTGTAGGTATAACGTTACTTTTTATGTTACTTTAAAATTTGCATTATATTGGGTGACTTTTAACTAGTTCTTGATAGCAAAGGATATGAATATACTCGTGATTACAAACAACTTTCCTAAAGAAACTACATGTCAAATATAAAAAAAACTTTTGGTCCTTCATACATTTTTGCCGATTTGATAACTTAATATGTATCGAGGACCAATTTTTTTTTTTCTGATTAGACATATAGTTTCTTTGGGAAAGTTGTTTGTAATCACGAGTACATTCATATCCTTTGCTATCAAGAACTAATTAAAAGTCACCCTATATATAACACACCAAGTTTGACGCCTGTGAGTATTACCGTTTTTACAAAAGAGCAAAAATAAAGAAAAAATGTAACGTTTTCAAAAACACGGTCCTTGCTCAGGGACATCCTTAATTTTTATTATTGTTTTATAGAAAGTCCGCCATACATACACGCTCTCTGCGAAAACAACCGGCTACCTGTAATCACAGTATATTAATTTATTAGTACTACTAGCGTTCTATAATAATAGGACAGGGACAAGAACGGCCGGATGGCGTGTGCTTATTAATAGAAACTCTTTGGGTACGGAACCCTAAAAATGAACATTACCGTGGTGTCTACGTTTTTTTATATTGTGAAATGCAAACACCTAGGTATCTAGAACGGAATAGATATTAGCTAAATAATTTAAATAAAGTCGAGGGGATCATTTGCGTGGCAAACATCTTCGGGGTCAGTAGACTCGACGCCGAAATTATCGCGGCTCGAGTTACACGCGCCGCCCGCGCCCCGCGCCCCACCGCGCCCGGAGCGGCCAACGAACGAGCCAAGGCCAGCGCGGGCCCGGGCCGGTGGGACGTTGGCAGCCTCCCGCCCGGCCCGCGCCACCTGAACCTCCTGTGCGCACTGTGCGCAGCCCGCTCGAGGCTAGTTAAGTACCTATTTTAAGATTTTTTCTAAAAGAGACGCCCAATGATGGCGAATCTGCCAATTTCATTGATAAAGATTAGTCTTCCACGCTTAGTTTTTGAGATTCACCCACCCAGTCACAATCAAATAGAGTGCGGGTCGGGCAGCGGGCAGCGGGTGTTGGGCAGCGCGGGCGGCGGGCGGGCGGAGCGCTGGGCGGCGCGGCGCGGGCTGCAGCGCGCGGGCGGGGGCAGGTGTTGGCGTCAACGCGCGGCCGTGAACTTTCTTCGGACATGTTTTCAGGAGAGAATGCTGCGCAATTCCGCCGCTCTGTCAGAGCCCCCCTCCCCCGCCTCCCTGGGCGGCGTCACCTGCGCCATTCGCGTCCCCGGCGCGGGCCCCTCGCCGCTGGTGCTGGCCCAATATTACTGCACGTTCACGGTCATGCCATGACATAGTAGCTTAAAAAATGGAAAACATTACTGACACAAAGTTACTAGTTCCCGGAGCCAATACATTAAAGGCTAGTAATAAAGATCTCTGAAATTGTTTAAGAAATATATATTTTTTAAAGGCATAATAAACATTCGGTCCGCAAAATAACTACTTGAGCGGCAAGATTTCATGATTGAGCGGCAGAAAAACATGTCTATAAGCAGCAACTCAACACTGTAGGAAGAGTGTGGCACGGGGAGTTCTAAATGGAAGCGGGAGCGAGCGAAGCGAGCTCGGACTTGCGGAGCACCCCGACTCGGATCCGTTAGGTTCGGAGACTGTGCGGGGAGGCGAGCTTAGCTCGCCTCCCCGCACAGTCGTAGTGTTAGGTTTAACATGAGAACACAGAAGTAGGAGCCCCGAAGGGGCTCCGTCGACCACTCAACACTGTAGGAAGAGTGTAGTACGGGGATGTTTAAAATAATTACAGCCATCCAGAATGACATAAATTGCTGATTGATTTTGAAATGTTTGCTGACCATGAGTTGCTGACCAATTAGCTATTTCTGCTGACCGATTAGCTATTTCTGCTGACCGATTATATTTTTCTGCTCACAGAAATAACAATACTATGCTAACCATTTAATTGACACCCATTGTTTAACCGTCGAATAGTGAGTGGCATACGAGTAAAATACATTTTACCCGATATCCCAAGAAAGAGGGGTCATATTTTTATGCGGTCGTGTTTTTATTTTAAGTTATTGATGTACTAAAATAAAAAGGAACAAAATAAGAGCTAAGTAGGCTTTCATTTAGTATTACGATATAAACCAATTACGGACATCGACACGTATCTCTTGAATATAGGTGTTTTAACCGACTTCAAAAAAGGAGAAGGTTCTATGTTCGGCCATTATATTTTTATGTATGTTCACCGATTTCTCTGTCAATTGTGGACCGATTTTAAAAATTCTTTTTTTATTCGAAAGAGTATACTCCCGAGGGGGTCCCGTTGTCACCAAGTCAGGATCTGATGATGGGATCCCAGGGAAATCGAGGGCAACCCTCAAATTTTATAGGCACTATTACAGATTCATGTTTTCTAAAGCTATTAAAATACTTCTGTTGGTCATCATCTCATGTTGATAAGCTGATGAAGGAAGGTACATCTCCATAATGGTTAGGAGTTGAAGGAAAATTCTTTCAATATTATACATACATATATGCGTAGGTATGCATAGACTGATAGTTGTATTCCTTCAGGTTATTCAGATGAGCTGATGATGGACGATTTAACTCCTTCACTTTCATGCTGCTGAGATGATGATGGAAGCCACAGGACTCTTGTGTCCGTTAATGAAACACATGTATTGTGATTTGATTATTCCTATTCCTACGTTGTTAGATAGATAGCATTATCACTAAAAATAAAAATAAAAGTTTAAAAAAATTTAAAAACCGACTTCAAAATTAAATTCACTCATAAGTATGAAATAATGTTATTTTATTAAAATACACAACATTAACCAACGAAAAGGTGGGTACGAATTAAACTAGGGGCTTAATTTTTTTTTGAGGTCGGTGTCATCAAACCATCTAATCTAAAACATTTGATACTTAAGTAACTGGGTGCTGATACCTAATTAAAAAAAAAAATTAAGCACCTAATTTAATTTGTACCCACCTTTGATTTCGTTATTGTTGTTTAATGTTGTGTATTTAAGTACAATAATATTATTTCATACTTTTGAGTGAATTTCATGTTGAAGTCTGTTTTTAGTTTTTTTTAAGTTTGGATTCGATTCAATATTTCCTTTTTTTATTAATTCGGAACTACGTTTGTATGAAAACTCGAGCCTCCTAGTGAACCTTAAGCTTAATTTTGAGGCTTCCCTTAAGGATCGTTCAGTCCGTCTGTCCGTCTGTCCGTCCGTTACAAATTGCTAAAACTATAACTTTTTGAACCGGATGATTTGTCTCAAAAGTTTCTTGAATACATATATCTATTTTGAATATAAAGAATATATTTTTAATTTTGAGGGGTTTTCAAGGGCATGTAAAGAAGGAATGTAAAAATGATATAGAGTGCACTCCTTCAAATGGCTATCGTTATAAAGAGGTACCTACCTAGAGTTTTCTCAGAACATCATATTTTTGTCAGGCGAAAATTCGTTATTAATGTTTTTTAAAGTGAAAATTTCTTTAGGCGCGTTAGGCATTTTTGAGATGGGAAAAACTATTGAACACGCGACACTGTTACCCTCACCGACACTCGCAGGGTCGAAACTTATATATAAAACTGTAAAAAGTTTTCACTTCTATCGACTTTCCCGGACTGGTTAGGTTATTGTTTTTAAATAGTTGACATTTCGACCCAGAAACTTGAAATCACCCATGTATAACTAAAGGGTAATACATACAGGCGTGAAACTTGGTGTGATTATAGTGCTTAAACTGTAGTAAAACAACAAGTAATATTAATTGGCCAAGTGTGAGTCGTACTCGTGAGTGAATGAACTGAACGAACTGAATGACAAAAAAGTATATTTGTGTCGCTCGCGTTGATGTCTTTTGTTTTAAATGTGAATAGGTATCATTGACATAGTTGTGTGGAAAAGCGTTGTAGTACGGAACCCTCGGAGCGCGACTCCGACTCGCACTTTACCGATTTTTATGATTCTAAAACGTATCGCCGACAAGTCGTATATTTGTGATAAAATTAGTATTGTTTTATATTTGTGAACCCCTATTTTCTTTTGAGGCGACTTCAAAGCTAATAGATATGTATTTAGTTCGAGTTCAAGTGGATTCGTATCGATCGCATATTTATGATGGATGATGGTGCTTCCTGTCGTTTGGGAGTGCGGGAGTGAGCAGTACACAGACACACACAGTCTTGTTTATTTGTACACAAGTCACCTCAAATCGGAACACTAAATCGATTACACTAACTACTTATTTAAAATACTAACTTCCAAAGAAAAAGGTCACAAGCCTTGTCTGTGCCGGAAGCACAGTTGCACGGCAAACAGGATAGGTAAATTGTAATAATGTACAAAAACAATGAGGAGAGACCAGAAGATAGGTACGAGGTAAATATATTTATTGTACATGGTTATTATGTTCGTTCAAAAATATAATTTTTCTTCAATGTTTTATCCTCCAAAAATTCGCTAGAATAATTTACTACGCGTGTTTCCGAGCGGACTCGCCCTATTTCTCCACTTTGCTGGTTGAAGAAGTCATTCACCATTTGTAGCTCAAAATTAAGCTTAAAAAGATATTTAAAGTGTTTATACTTTTACTTTATACTCGCAAATACTTTGATTGACAGAGACAGATTTAATTTTTAATATTTCATTTTAAGCGAACACTTGAGTCACACCCTGGACACTTCAAAAAAGGAATGACGGAACAAACATAATGGCGGCGAAATCCTATACGTTCGACAATGAAACTGTAACCAATCTGTATCAATCTGGGTGACGAGGGGGTGAGGTCGCAATCTAGAGGGCGGCAGGGAGTGTCCATACTGTATGTTAGTACTAATATATACAGGGTGACCGGAAATTCGTCGTTTTCCTTTTAAGGGGAGACACAATGGCTAATTTGTAATAAAAAAAGTCATATAAACAAGGGGTCAAAAATAAAGCGTGTTGGAGTTATGATCATTTTATTTTTTTTAGAATTTTTTCCGACTTTCTAAAATAAAAATTAAGTGAAAAAAAAAACGTAATTTTTTTACTAACAATTTTTACTTTATTTAAAAGCTAGTGAACTTATAGCTTATTTAAAATTATTACATTAAACAAATTACCCTTAACTTTTAAGAAAATAGCCTCAATTTATTGTTGATGTAAAAAAAATCGAAGCTTTCAATTTCTTATGAGCCACTGGTGTAAAAAAATTGAATGAAAGTTCGCGTAAAAAGTATTTTAATTACTTCCTTGTATCATCAGCTACTCAGCAAAGTAAAAACATTCATAAAATTCTTACGCATTTCACAAAAATAACACGATAAATGCAGACCAAAGAGTACGCTTCTCGGAACCGACGACTGCCTGAGTGATAAGATAACAAAGACCCAGGTAGTTAACCGTCATAAGGGACCCTTTTGTTAATTGTCGGGACTAACAAAATTTGTTTATCAGTTCAGTTACAAAGAGTATGTTCAGTTAGTTAGTTGTCAATCCTCCACGTGTACGGACGTTATTACATCTAACTAAAGTTACACTGTGTTTAAAATCAGTTTTCTCAATGACTTCGTTTGAAAATGAAGAATATGCGGATATTCTGTTCGTGTATGGTTTCTGCAATGGTGACCGAGCTGCAGCACAAAGAGAATACCGGCGTCGTTTTCCAAATCGCAGGCTACCACACGTGGGCGTGTTTGCTGACACGTATCGGCGTATACGGGAATCAGGAAGCATACAACGGCGACAAAGCGATGCTGGAAGACCTCCCATTTACCCAGTGGAAGACGAAGAGGAAATTTTACAGTGTTTCGAACATGATCCTACTACATCCACTAGGATTGTGGCCGCACGTCTGGGGATCAGCCAGTGGAAGGTGTGGTTTACGATGCATACAGCTCGAATGCATCCTTACCATTACACACCAGTCCATGCCTTGGAGGAAGGAGACCCAGTAAGAAGAGTGGAATTCTGCCGGTTCATCATTAATGCCGACATGGAGGATCGAGACTTTTTGTCTAAAATATTGTGGACTGATGAATCTAAGTTCGACCGCGATGGAATCACTAACTATCACAATATCCATTACTGGGCGGAGAAGGGGCAGAACCCAAGGCGGAAGAAGGAAAAGGCTCATCAGAGAAGATTTTCTGTCAATGTCTGGATGGGTCTAATTGACAGGCACTTAATTGGACCTTACTTTTTGCCACAGAATTTAAATGGCATAACATACGCCGAATTCTTGAGGGAAGAACTGGCTGTGCTGCTTGTGGATGTACCCAAAGCAACAAGAATGGAGATTATCTATCAGCACGACGGCTGTCCAGCCCACTATTCTCGGCAAGTGCGCGAGTGGCTGGATAATAATTACCCGGAGAGGTGGGTTGGGCGAGGTGGACCGATTCCGTGGCCAGCAAGGTGCCCAGATCTTACACCTTGCGATTATTATTTATGGGGCCACATGAAGGAATTGGTGTACACTACACCCATAAATTCCGAAGACGAACTTAGGGAAAGAATAATAAACGCTGCAGAACAAATAAAAGCAGCTTTAACTTCAAGAATAGTGAAAACAGAACTAAGAAGGAGACTTAGATCCTGTATCAGACGGAAAGGCTCCCAGTTTGAGCAAGATTTGTAGTTTTTAATTGTACTGTTAAATTATGTTAGTAAAGAGAGTGTGTAAGTTTTAAAGTATGGTAAGAAATAGTTTTATTTAGTAAGTTTCAAATAATTTTATTTTTTCTTTCATAAAACCAAGATTTGTTATCTTAGATAAAATTGAGGGAAATTCCCAATTCCGCGATTTTTATTATTATCTTCACAAAATGCCCTTAAATTGTTAAGATTTGTATTATTTTGGATAGCTGATGATACAAGGAAGTAGTTAAAATACTTTTTACGCGAACTTTCATACAATTTTTTTACACCAGTGGCTCATAAAAAAATAAAAACTTCGATTTTTTTTTACTTTTCGTTAAATTGAGGCTATTTTCTTAAAAGTTACGGGTAATTTGTTTAATTTAATAATTTTAAACAAGCTGATAGTTCACTATCTTTTAAATAAAGTTAACATTTTTAGTAAAAAAATAATGTATATTTTTTTATTTAGTTTTTATTTAGGAAAGTCGGAAAAAATTCTAAAAAAAGTTAAATGATCATAACTCCAACACGCTTTATTTTTGACCCCTAGTTTATATGACTTTTTTTATTACAAATTAGCCATTGTGTCTCCCCTTAAAAGGAAAACGACGAATTTCCGGTCACCCTGTATACTTTGCTTGAGTAAAGAACTTTGTATGTGTATCTCGGAATAAATGTAAGGATAAAAAGACTATGTATTCAATATTTAACCATCGACAAACACTTTTTCGTAAAGATTTTTTATTTCTATTTCCAACAAAGAAGACATAACATAATCAATTTTATAATAACAATACTACTCAAAACAAAATGAGGGTAACCCAAGTCTTCTCAGTACATTTTCAAAAGGGAGGTGGCCCAAGCAGCCACGATTATTTTCAAATAAAGAAAAGTAAGGAAACTAGGAAGTGCAGTCATTAGGTGAGACCGTGGCGGTGTGGAAGATCACAACGTCCTGCTGATCCCCGGGAGCTCAGTAGACTGCTCAAAACAAGCAGCATGAATGCGATGCTAGCTTTGTTTTCCTAATTTGTTTTTGTGTGTTTGTTACCTCTTCACGCCTGAACGGCCTAGATCATATAGGCTACTTTTTATCCTTTTCAACGCGGAGGAAGTCGCGGGCAATAGCTAGATGTATATAATTCCCGTAGTATATAGGTGACGCTATTTAACATGGTGGCAGAACCCACCATGAGCGGGAAAATTGAACTAAACCACAGCGTTTCTTAAATCAGTGCCAACAACCTATGGTAAAAATATTGTGTCACACTTCTCGGAAGTATTGACATAATTCATTTGTGTACACCACCGTTGGATAAACGAAAAGCCGAATCAGATGTTCCACATCGCTGATGGGGAGAATCATTAAAGTGAGATCGTTAGCCTGCTATAAATGAGGGCGAGTAGAATGTAATACAGGGAAATATTTAGAATGCGCTTCCTCGTTCTGTTGGTGTGTTCTGTAGGTGAGTAATACGACGTAACGTAACGTGGCGTTGCGCGCGCGCCGCCCGCCGCCCGCCGCCCGCCGCCAACTCACGTGAGTTATACAACGTGCGCATCACCGCGCCGCTCTGATTACACCACCAGCACCAGCACCAGCACCAGCGTCCAGCACCAGGTACCCGGTGCCGCGTTACAATTCTAATACAACAATTAGCTCAAAGCAAAGTAGCTATTTCAAAGTATAATGTTCGTGCTCTTTACGAGACCATCTTGGACCAATAGCCAATTTCAACGCTCTACTTGGTACGCTTGCGTTCGGTTTTGTTTCGGTTTGTAGAGTATGCCATGAATATTGTGTTCCCCATGGTATTCTGCAGTTCTATAGTCACTTTGTGCCACTCGACACTCTCGAGCTAAGGTCGACAAGATACTCGTGGTACTACGTAAGTTTAGTTCAGTAGGACGCATTCGTCCTCGCATGCGCATGCGAGGTGGGAGCAGGAAGTCTCTATCAAAATATCAAGGCGAATTGACGCGTTCACCCAAAGGAGAAAGGCGGCCCTTCCTTCTACGGTGCAATATTGTCTTCCTGCTCGCTCACCAGCAATCCGGACTATGTATTATAAACTCATTAAAGTAACAACATGATCTGGACACTCGCTACATCTTCATTAAAAAATAAACGTAAAACGTAATAAGTGTAATTATGTGAATAAATATTTGTATTGCCTGCTGCATTGGTATTACATTGGTATTTGGTAACTTCATTAAACTTGTATATACATATACCTAAAGAGAGACATTATCCCAAATGTATCATATCATAAAGAGCTCGTCGTAGTAAGCAATGTCAGTGGACACATTGATCTTTGTGGTTCGTCGGTGAAACAAGCAGAAATCCACAATTTTGAAATATCAAAAAGTCTGACAAGGTGGAAGTATGAATGTATGTAAAAGTTTGAGTATGAAGGCAGTTCGGTGCAGCTACGAGTGGAGGTGAGGTCGGTAGATGGCGTGGCTGGCATTGCGGTTAATTCCGTACTCGACATTGACATAATGCATATTATAATGTTCCGTTCCGATATTCGAACGAGGAAGTGCCCCCAGGTCGTACTCGGCATGGCCAAGGGCCTGACGGGCCACGCCACACTCTTATGATGACGGCGTGTGATTTACCACGCTTTGTGCTGATTTGCTGTCCGATCAATCCCCCTCGAGGTTACCGAACTTCCACTTGGTTTTCCCTTGGTTGTCGCGGGCACGGGGCACGGGGCACGGCACAGATGAGATACTAGTTGGCGACGGGTAGCGCTTAACAAAAATTGTTGGTTTAATAAATTAGATGAATAGCTCAATAGGTCATATCGTAGCAGTTTTATTACTGTAGGCATAGTATGTAACTGAGGTACCCTTAGTGTCCTCAGGAGGCTCGAGTTTCTATAAAAACGTTCCGCTTTAAAACAAAAACTACAAGCCGGATTGAATTCAAACTTTGCGAATATATTGAGTAGACACTTAATGATGTTTGTAATTAGTTTTTGATGTACCAATATAAAACGGAAAAAAATAAGGGGTCTCAAACTTTCACTATAAAACTAGTTTAAGCCTTCGTTTAGTTATTTTTCAAGTTACTAAGATGAAAACTCATTACAAACATCAATATGTGTCTACTCAATATATTCGCAAAGTTTGAATTTAATCTGGCATGTAGTTTTTGTATTAAAGCGGAACTACGTTTGTATGGAAACTGGAGCCTCCCGTCCCGGGGACTTAAGAGCCCGCTGGAGTTCATAAATCTAAAAATAGTACACTCATTTCATTTAATCAAATTGTCAACTTAACGTGAAACCTTTAGAATATTTATGTGCACATGTCATGTAAGATTTGACATTTTCGCAAAGAGTATGTAACCACTACTTACGGATATTTGTCTAAACGTAATTTGTTTTAGTCCTAGCAGCAGCGGTACGCCAAAAACAGCTGTGCAAATGGTGTAAAAGCACGAAAATCCCTTCGATTGATCTTAAGACCATATATGAATCACCATCCCCACAGAACTAATAGTCAATTCTCAAAAAAAAAGTTTGGACCCTCCATACAAAAAATGCAATTTTAATTAAAAAATAATAAATGTAAATATTTTAAAAATTGCTTGCTTGGAATTGGATATGAGGATATTACGTATCATTTGAGGTATATTTTACAAAAAAAATATTCAACCGTATCGTATCTGGAGGAACCCAAACTTGGTATGTTTTGAAAATGTTTTTGATTGTAATTTAAAACAAGTGACTAAAATGTAATGATGTGATATAGTTTTAGAAATGCCTAAAAAAGCACCACACACGATAGGTTTCAGAACAATTTTTTTTCCATACAAAAAAAAAGATTTCATCATAACTTTTCTCCTTTTTTTGGTGCTACGGGTCACAGTGATCCATATGGCCAAAAGATCAATCGTACCGATGGTCATGCTTTTAACACTATTTGCAGCTATTTACTCAATTTCGGGGCTCGGGGTGCACCGCTAGCACTATTTGTGATTATTTTCAGAACAAGATTTCATTTATTTTTTCCTCGTTTGTTCCTCGCAACTGTATTGGAAAACGTCGTATGACGTATGACGTGTGGTGGGCCAGCACTCGGCACTCGGCACTCGGCACTCGGCTTGGTCACATCAGACTCACGGACGCTGAGAACATACTATTAATTTACTTAATTTGTAAAGGATAGTACCTACTCAAACTACATTTCATGGTAATTTATTCACAGTATCCGCCTACATTGTACAATTTAAAATTTTACTATTTATTCTGTACTTGTATTTTGTAATTTTACAATAAAGCGTATTTGATTGATTGATTGATTATATTACAATTTTAAATATTAAGTCACGGTGGCACGGCGGGGCGGGGCGGGGCGGCGGGGCAGGGTCATCGTTGTTCGTCGTCACTTGTTTGTATTTTGTATTACTATGTTTTTGCAGAACACTAAATGTCGATTATATCATCGGTTCGCCATATTTTTAGGGTTCTGTACTTCAAAAGGAAAAACCGGAACCCTTATAGGATCATTTCCTTTTGTGTGAGCAACATCGCAACATCGCAACATCGCAGCATCGCGATACCTGAAACGTAAAATAATAACGTGTATATGTCGAAACTCACGTTTCAATTTTAATTTGTAAAAAATACACTTTTTAGTTTGATCGTAATAATTGTAGCAATGATTAGTTAAAAAGTGTCAGCCATACAAAAGACATCATCGAGTAGTGCACTGCTCTTGTAACTCTTTCAGGCGCCGATTTTTATGGACACTGATAAGGACATGATTTTGGTTAATATTTAACGTCTAGGCCAACTCTAGAAAATTTTCGAAAAAAATATAATTCATGGGCTGGGCCCTATAATTTTTTAACTTACTCATTTTATATTTTTTATATAAAGTATGTCCTCTAAGAAGCTCAAAACTGTAATTATTTTTCATTGGTTTATTTTATCATCGAATTACCAATTATTTTTTCATAAATTTAACAAAAGCATTCCGGCAACGTGACATTGCAACGTTCCAAGGTGACATTGTGTTGTGTGGCGCAAACAAAGTCATCTCATCATGTTTGTACAGCCTACCGTACTATTTATAAAAAATAATATCTCGATAATAAAATAACATAAATAAATTTTAATTACAGTTTTCAGCTCTCAGAGGACAAAGTGTGACAAATGAGTAAAAAAAACTTACCAGGCCAATTCTATGACGCCCTTGAGTGAGTCGTTACACCCGGTAAAAACGGTTACTTCGTTCCAACCATAATAATAATGTCCAAAATATTTTAACAGAAGCAAGGTCGATTGTTTTGTGAGTGTCCCAGCCCACGGCGGGGCCCCTACAAGCCCGTACGCACCAACAGTGAGCTATTCTATTAATTGAGCTGAAAATTGACCTTGTCCTTGCCCGGGCAGCAGTGAGGTCACCTGCGCGTGGCGCGTCCGCACTCCGCTCTTCACACGAGTCAGCTTCCGTGACGTGAGCTGTCAACTGTCAACTCATATACTTACTTAATATTGTGGCTTAACTAACACAATAGGCCAAAAAAACTATGTTATTTTACAACGTTCACTTGTTTGGTGAGCAAAATTAATAAGTTCGCTTTTTTGGGTGTACTTGCACATATACGTGCTCTCTCGTGCATTTTATTTAACTTTATTTGTTTTTTTATGTTATGATGCTGCCTTAACACTCAAACCTAGGTACTGTAAAAAAATTAAAAACAATATTAATAGAAACAAAATAATAATATTCTTGTAATCTGTTCTGAAAATAACTGGTCAACTGTTACGTGGAAAACATTCTCTCCAGCCAGACATCGTAACTAGTAGGGGAACGAGGGGTAATGAGAGCGGGTGGGTAATGGGAGCGGTGTGAATATAGGCACAAATACAACTCGTATTCACTCGTGGACCACTCGAAAGCATTCGTATAACATCGACTAGGTTCGCCCCCCTGGCTGGACTCGACAGTGCCACGCATGTCGTTGCTCAAGACGATTGTTGGTTTTTCGCTCTGCGCTTAATAAGAATTCACGACTTTCCAAACCCCAAGTAAGTATCAAAATATATTTTTATTGCAATTAGAGCACATTAATCTTATGGCAAGATCTATCTAATTTTATGTTTATGCATTTAAAATGTGATAATTTTGATGTGTAATTTAGTTTTTGTTTTAAACCTAAGATGGTGGTCGCTGGGTAATAAGAGCCTACGTGGCTCTCATTATCCAGTTGGGCACATCAAGAATGTTCTGGTTCTGATGATCCAGCTGCCTATGTTTGTGCCTTTTGTTTGGACTCGTAATGTTAATTGTTATAGTCATAATTATTTTTTTAAATTAATATTTGAGACTGATTTAACATAATGGCTACCATTAAACATATGGGATTTATATAGGCTCTCATTTATTGCCATGGAGGGTAATAAGAGCGATTTTTATTTTTGGAAAAAAGTTTATTATCGACCAAATGCCTAATTATAAAACATTGAAGCTTTGATTATTTTGTAGTCAGATAAGTAAGGTTCATGTTCTTAATTTTAAAAAAACATACTTTAAATAAATTAGAGTTTTATTGACGATTTCCCTTAGTAAGTGCCAATTCCCCCTCGCTCCCCTATCTCTCATCTGTGTCTATAGTATGATGATGATGTCCTCCGTCGTCAGGGACACCTTGGTTCTACGTGGTTGAACGACACGGTACCTACATATCATTGCTATAACCTAATGACCGTTTTAAGTGGAATGTGGCCTTGGTATTTGAAGTAAACTATTACCTCTACTACTTTACTTGACATCCCCACTTGACATCCCCTATTCAGTGACCATCACACACGCACGGTCAGCTCTGCTGGCCCCAAACTAGGATTCCCGTGCTATGGGAACCAGCGCGGCGCGCCGCCAGCGACTGGGATACTTACTTTTACACGTGTAACGTAATCGTTACACTACAAAAACATTAATAGTACATAGATATTTAACACCGGACACAGAGCAAACAAACCTGTTTGTCACACAAATGTTTGCCCTGAGCGGGATCGAACCCGCGACACGACAGCAGCGCGGCGCTGGCGCTGGACCAACGGGTCAGTCACAAATTGAAGACACGTGTCACAAACTTTAGGGTAAAATACGTAACATGTTTTCTAAAGCATTTTTAAATAGTTATAGACGTACTGTACAATGCGGGCGTAGAATAGGGTTTAGCGTAGCTGATGCATTTAGCATTCTTTAATCCCATTTTAATCCTTTCAAAGTAAAACTAAAATTAACGTCAGGTAAAAATGTAGGCAGCCTGTCTCACTCACTCACGGGGTCAAGACGGTACCACACCACACCTCGCACTCCTAAATCCATCAAGCAGTTTAGGTTAGGCTACGCGACGGGTTCAGCCAACGAAACTGTCATGCACACATACAATCGTACACCTGCAGTTGGGTTTACCGTAGGTGTTTATACCTACTTAAACTAAATTATGCGACTATAGGTACTGATTAGAAACATGGTAATTTTAGCGGCGATGCAGTTCCGTACCGATGCAGTGTTTGTATCGGCTAGGCTCGGTAAACTTCTTCCTTTTACACTAGAACTATGTCCGTGGCAAAGTTGCGTTGATTAATTCCAATTTAAAATACTTGAATGTCGGCAAACTGATGTTGATTTCACATAATATTCAGTGATATTCAGCGAGGCGAGGCAGACTCGTCGTCGTGGGTCGGGGCTCTGCCGCGCGCGCGCGGGGTAAACGACTCCACCTGACCTCGCACGAGCAATGCCAGCTCGGAAAAATTCGGCGAACCTCGGCACTCTTCGCCAACCAGCTCTCGCACATTTTCAAATAACCCTACATACAGTGGGTGCTGGGAGGAGTTCAGCGCACTGAAATCATTATAGTCATCCCAGACTTCGAAATGACTGATGTCTCCATCATCAATTGTGGTTAAAATCCTCTAGCCTCCTGTTAATATTTAGTATACCTACTTCCAAAGACTCGGTGTACTAATCTCTAGCCTGATGAATATAATTACATTAGCTAAAAGACATCCTCTGTAGGATGTAGGCCTCCCCCGAGTTTGATTGATGAGAGTCATGTAAAACTTACAGAGTGACTGAGTAAGCGATCAGTCAGTGAGTCGAATGATGATTGATGAGATTCATGTAAAACTTACAGAGTGACTGAGTCAGCGATCAGTCAGGGAGTCGAATGATGATTGATGAGAGTCATGTAAAACTTACAGAGTGACTGAGGAAGCGATCAGTCAGGGAGTCGAATGATAGTTGATGAGAGTCATGTAAAACTTACAGAGTGACTGAGTCAGCAATCAGTCAGGGAGTCGAATGATGATTGATGAGAGTCATGTAAAACTTACAAAGTGACTGAGTCAGCGATCATTCAGGGAGTCGAATGATGATTTATGAGAGTCATGTAAAACTTACAGAGTGACTGAGTCAGCGATCAGTCAGGGAGTCGAATGATGATTTATGAGAGTCATGTAAAACTTACAGAGTGACTGAGTCAGCGATCAGTCAGGGAGTCGAATGATGATTGATGAGTCATGTAAAACTTACAGAGTGACTGAGTCAGCGATCAGTCAGGGAGTCGAATGATGATTGATGAGAGTCATGTAAAACTTACAGAGTGACTGAGTCAGCGATCAGTCAGGGAATCGAATGATGGTTGATGAGAGTCATGTAAAACTTACAAAGTGACTGAGTCAGCGATCATTCAGGGAGTCGAATGATGATTTATGAGAGTCATGTAAAACTTACAGAGTGACTGAGTCAGCGATCAGTCAGGGAGTCGAATGATGATTTATGAGAGTCATGTAAAACTTACAGAGTGACTGAGTCAGCAATCAGTCAGGGAGTCGAATGATGATTGATGAGAGTCATGTAAAACTTACAAAGTGACTGAGTCAGCGACCATTCAGGGAGTCGAATGATGATTTATGAGAGTCATGTAAAACTTACAGAGTGACTGAGTCAGCGATCAGTCAGGGAGTCGAATGATGATTTATGAGAGTCATGTAAAACTTACAGAGTGACTGAGTCAGCGATCAGTCAGGGAGTCGAATGATGATTGATGAGTCATGTAAAACTTACAGAGTGACTGAGTCAGCGATCAGTCAGGGAGTCGAATGATGATTGATGAGAGTCATGTAAAAGTTACAGAGTGACTGAGTCAGCGATCAGTCAGGGAGTCGAATGATGGTTGATGAGAGTCATGTAAAACTTACAGAGTGACTGAGTCAGCGATCAGTCAGGGAATCGAATGATGGTTGATAAATTCATGAGAGTCATGTAAATCTTACAGAGTGACTGAGTCAGCGATCAGTCAGGGAGTCGAATGATGGTTGATGAGAGTCATGTAAAACTTACAGAGTGACTGAGTCAGCGATCAGTCAGGGAGTCGAATGATGATTGATGAGAGTCATGTAACACTTACAGAGTGACTGAGTCAGCGATCAGTCAGGGAGTCGAATGATGGTTGATGAGAGTCATGTAAAACTTACAGAGTGACTGAGTCAGCGATCAGTCAGGGAGTCGAATGATGATTGATGAGAGTCATGTAACACTTACAGAGTGACTGAGTCAGCGATCAGTCAGGGAGTCGAATGATGATTGATGAGAGTCATGTAAAACTTACAGAGTGACTGAGTCAGCGATCAGTCAGGGAGTCGAATGATGATTGATGAGAGTCATGTAAAACTTACAGAGTGACTGAGGAAGCGATCAGTCAGGGAGTCGAATGATAGTTGATGAGAGTCATGTAAAACTTACAGAGTGACTGAGTCAGCAATCAGTCAGGGAGTCGAATGATGATTGATGAGAGTCATGTAAAACTTACAAAGTGTCTGAGTCAGCGATCATTCAAGGAGTCGAATGATGATTTATGAGAGTCATGTAAAACTTACAGAGTGACTGAGTAAGCGATCAGTCAGTGAGTCGAATGATGATTGATGAGATTCATGTAAAACTTACAGAGTGACTGAGTCAGCGATCAGTCAGGGAGTCGAATGATGATTGATGAGAGTCATGTAAAACTTACAGAGTGACTGAGGAAGCGATCAGTCAGGGAGTCGAATGATAGTTGATGAGAGTCATGTAAAACTTACAGAGTGACTGAGTCAGCAATCAGTCAGGGAGTCGAATGATGATTGATGAGAGTCATGTAAAACTTACAAAGTGACTGAGTCAGCGATCATTCAGGGAGTCGAATGATGATTTATGAGAGTCATGTAAAACTTACAGAGTGACTGAGTCAGCGATCAGTCAGGGAGTCGAATGATGATTTATGAGAGTCATGTAAAACTTACAGAGTGACTGAGTCAGCGATCAGTCAGGGAGTCGAATGATGATTGATGAGTCATGTAAAACTTACAGAGTGACTGAGTCAGCGATCAGTCAGGGAGTCGAATGATGATTGATGAGAGTCATGTAAAACTTACAGAGTGACTGAGTCAGCGATCAGTCAGGGAATCGAATGATGGTTGATGAGAGTCATGTAAAACTTACAAAGTGACTGAGTCAGCGATCATTCAGGGAGTCGAATGATGATTTATGAGAGTCATGTAAAACTTACAGAGTGACTGAGTCAGCGATCAGTCAGGGAGTCGAATGATGATTTATGAGAGTCATGTAAAACTTACAGAGTGACTGAGTCAGCAATCAGTCAGGGAGTCGAATGATGATTGATGAGAGTCATGTAAAACTTACAAAGTGACTGAGTCAGCGACCATTCAGGGAGTCAAATGATGATTTATGAGAGTCATGTAAAACTTACAGAGTGACTGAGTCAGCGATCAGTCAGGGAGTCGAATGATGATTTATGAGAGTCATGTAAAACTTACAGAGTGACTGAGTCAGCGATCAGTCAGGGAGTCGAATGATGATTGATGAGTCATGTAAAACTTACAGAGTGACTGAGTCAGCGATCAGTCAGGGAGTCGAATGATGATTGATGAGAGTCATGTAAAAGTTACAGAGTGACTGAGTCAGCGATCAGTCAGGGAGTCGAATGATGTTTGATGAGAGTCATGTAAAACTTACAGAGTGACTGAGTCAGCGATCAGTCAGGGAATCGAATGATGGTTGATAAATTCATGAGAGTCATGTAAATCTTACAGAGTGACTGAGTCAGCGATCAGTCAGGGAGTCGAATGATGGTTGATGAGAGTCATGTAAAACTTACAGAGTGACTGAGTCAGCGATCAGTCAGGGAGTCGAATGATGATTGATGAGAGTCATGTAACACTTACAGAGTGACTGAGTCAGCGATCAGTCAGGGAGTCGAATGATGGTTGATGAGAGTCATGTAAAACTTACAGAGTGACTGAGTCAGCGATCAGTCAGGGAGTCGAATGATGATTGATGAGAGTCATGTAACACTTACAGAGTGACTGAGTCAGCGATCAGTCAGGGAGTCGAATGATGATTGATGAGAGTCATGTAAAACTTACAGAGTGACTGAGTCAGCGATCAGTCAGGGAGTCGAATGATGATTGATGAGAGTCATGTAAAACTTACAGAGTGACTGAGGAAGCGATCAGTCAGGGAGTCGAATGATAGTTGATGAGAGTCATGTAAAACTTACAGAGTGACTGAGTCAGCAATCAGTCAGGGAGTCGAATGATGATTGATGAGAGTCATGTAAAACTTACAAAGTGTCTGAGTCAGCGATCATTCAAGGAGTCGAATGATGATTTATGAGAGTCATGTAAAACTTACAGAGTGACTGAGTCAGCGATCAGTCAGGGAGTCGAATGATGATTTATGAGAGTCATGTAAAACTTACAGAGTGACTGAGTCAGCGATCAGTCAGGGAGTCGAATGATGATTGATGAGTCATGTAAAACTTACAGAGTGACTGAGTCAGCGATCAGTCAGGGAGTCGAATGATGATTGATGAGAGTCATGTAAAACTTACAGAGTGACTGAGTCAGCGATCAGTCAGGGAATCGAATGATGGTTGATGTGATGAGAGTCATGTAAAATTTACAGAGTGACTGAGTCAGCAATCAGTCAGGGAGTCGAATGATGATTGATGAGAGTCATGTAAAACTTACAAAGTGACTGAGTCAGCGATCATTCAGGGAGTCGAATGATGATTTATGAGAGTCATGTAAAACTTACAGAGTGACTGAGTCAGCGATCAGTCAGGGTGTCGAATGATGATTTATGAGAGTCATGTAAAACTTACAGAGTGACTGAGTCAGCAATCAGTCAGGGAGTCGAATGATGATTTATAAGAATCATGTAAAACTTACAAAGTGACTGAGTCAGCGATCATTCAGGGAGTCGAATGATGATTTATGAGAGTCATGTAAAACTTACAGAGTGACTGAGTCAGCGATCAGTCAGGGAGTCGAATGATGATTTATGAGAGTCATGTAAAACTTACAGAGTGACTGAGTCAGCGATCAGTCAGGGAGTCGAATGATGATTGATGAGTCATGTAAAACTAACAGAGTGACTGAGTCAGCGATCAGTCAGGGAGTCGAAGGATGGTTGATGTGATGAGAGTCATGTAAAATTTACAGAGTGACTGAGTCAGCGATCAGTCAGGGAATCGAATGATGGTTGATAACTTCATGAGAGTCATGTAAAACTTACAGAGTGACTGAGTCAGCGATCAGTCAGGGAGTCGAATGATGGTTGATGTGATGAGAGTCATGTAAAATTTACAGAGTGACTGAGTCAGCGATCAGTCAGGGAGTCGAATGATGATTGATGAGAGTCATGTAAAACTTACAGAGTGACTGAGTCAGCGATCAGCCAGGGAATCGAATGATGATTGATGAGAGTCATGTAAAACTTACAGAGTGACTGAGTCAGCGATCAGTCAGGGAGTCGAATGATGATTGATGAGAGTCATGTAAAATTATCATTCTCAGATTTATACCTATACCTAATAGACATTTTGGCAAAGAATCGTATAACGGCCTCACACAGCCGAAAAATTCATAATCTGAATTCAGAAAGCCCGGATGTGGAAAAGGTCACAATATGAGTGAAGCATAATGAAATTATACGCAAATCTGGCTTTCTGAATTTATATAGGAATTTTGGCCTTGTGAATCCAGCCTTAGTCATACGCACATATACATACATACATACATCATTCCACCAAAACGAACAATGAGTTCTCTACGGGGTTGTTTGGAAGTAAAGAAGTATATGTACCTACCTACCTAATATGTTGCAAATTGCAATGGTCGAATACGGTTACAACAGGTACATCAGGTTGGTCAAAGTACGCATCGGGCATAGCCGTCGCATCAGCGAGACCTTGACTGCGGCCGCGGTGGCCGCGGTGGCCGCGGTGGCCGCGACCCCCATTCCTCATCCCTCCCCTCCCCGCGTAATCGCAAGCCCAGCTCCTCCTTACACTTCTCAGAACTTTCCGGCAGTCGCCACCGAGCGACAGCCTCACGTTACAATGTAAGCACGCCCTTGTTAGGACGTTTGTTTCTCGAACATGTGGCAGCCACATCACAATACCTACGTGTAATCCGAGCCCAGCGTGACCTCGACCCACTCCCTGACAAAAGGGCTCATCAACGCGACTCCTGGTTTGAGTTACGACATTCTCCTAACGACCTAGTTCCCATTTAACACTTTCACCTGCTATCGCATTATGTTTGACACCTCATATCTTCACGCCGCGCCGCGCCCTTGCGGTCGACGGGCCATAAAAAGATCCTTGACCATATTCTTTGGAAGAGTAGTTGTTAAGTTAATTTATGAGGGGGATAATAGATGCGCTATTGTCGGTCGGTCCCGTTGGTCCGGTGGAGCCGGAGCCGGCACGCTCGCCATTGTCCCGCCCGCCCGTGTCCTTCGCAGGACCATAGGCAGGACGGTCCGAGGCCGCCGGGTTCGCCGCTTATTCATCCTGCTTTACGTATTTATTACCACTTTTCAAAGGATCGTCAATACTCAATAACGGCCACGCGCTATTGAAACTTTGCTTTGCATGTACTTGAGCTTTTTAAAATCGTATAATATTACAACTCCTTATCGGTGTGTCTTTTCTTGTACTTTAACTGTTCTTAATCTTCTTAATCTTGTCCAGATTAAAAATTTCAAAACCAGTTCTTCGTCTAAAATCCCACAAGGTTTTATTTGCTGAGCTGGTCTATTAAAGGGAAAGGCCTGTCGATGATCCGGAAGCGCAAAAAGCAGATGCCATAAATTGCAAACAATATGGCAGTCGATCCAAATTCAATCTACTTTTTATTGCTGACGAAAAAATGCGAACGAATCGCCCGATCAGTGGAGATTATAATGAAATGAGTTAGGAGTGAGTCCCATCCTGCGGTGATGCGGTCGTACGAACAGAACAATACGAGTGAGCCGCCCGCCGGCCGGCGCGCCGGCGCCAGGAAGTTGCATTTCGTCCTTATTGCGATGGCCATTAGGACCAAGAGGTCGCCTAATTTGGCTTTACATGTGGCCACCGACTGACAACACCCTCGTGATCAGAATGAAAACATCACTGCAGTTTAAACTGCCCTTTATGACTGGACAATAAGATTCAGAATTGCCATATTGTGGTGCATAATATGCTACCGACTGAGTAATTTGATATTCTCACCCCGCCAACAAAAGTGAGGGCGAGCCGGAAGGAAGTAAAAAACACGGGTCCAACTCACTTTCATGCTTTTTGTTTGACATAAGCACATGTTGCAAACGTTTTTTTATGTCTTTATTGTAAGTGTCTTTCTATTATTTTAGTGTTGCATAGCGTAGCGAGTAAAGAGCACTTTCTGTGTAAGCAAAGCAATATTGTAGATTGGGTCGTTCAGTTTCCTTCCTTGTAATAAAATAGAAAAATTCGTAAAATAGCGGTCAGCACATACTCGTACATACCTACAGATTGACTATTATCATTAGTAAGGCAGCATACTAACTAAACTACTGTACAACGGGTACTAATCTAGTTGGCAAGGCACACAAAAATACCCTATTCTGTAAAAAAATCTATTCCTTTAGAGGCGGATAAAAAACAAGGACCAAATGCACGTGGGAGGATATTTGCGAAGCCTTTTAAAGGGGTTTCCTTTTGCGCAAAAGGGAAAGTATGGAGGCGAAATAATTGCGACAAAAAGTGTAAATAGAGCCCTGTGCCCCTGGCCCTGAACACCTTTTGGGCAAAGGGCAGTTGGGCGCTTCGCGTCGTCGCGTCGCGTCGCGTCGCGTCGGCTGCAAGTTGCAACCCTTTGTTCAGTTTGATGTTTTATGTGTTCTACTCGAAATCCTATGAATGCATCGGGTATGGATTATAGAGGACATAATGACAACAAAGGAACTATTTAGTTGGAATTTTTTACCCGACATACCTAGTAATTACCCATTGGGAGACTGTTCTGAGATATGTAGAGGCGTACTTAAATATATATCGCAATGAAAATAATAACTGTAGAGTTCTTCTAACGAGACAAAAAAGGTTTTGACTTTTGATAAAGAAACGAAAGTCTACACCTTCCCCCCCCCCTGCCCTGTTCCCAATTATTATTTGGGGTCGGCACAAATTTTTTTTCTCTATCTAAAACGAAAATCTGTTATTTTGACCAAAAAAAATTTACGGTTTGTTCTAATGAGAACAAAGTTTAAGTGCGAGTATAACAATACACAAAGGCATAGAGTAAACAACCACGTGTTAATCAAATCACATTCCTAGAACTAAGGTAGTAGTGGCACTAAAAAACACCCTTTCAATAGCTGAACACTGGACAGAAATATCACAAGCACGTCGCAACTATAGGGTTTTTTTGACATTTAAACTTTAAACCCAACACATGAACGAAAAATTTTATTTTCCAACCTACCTCCAAAAAGGAGGAGGTTCTCAATTCGACTGTATGTTTTTTTGTGTTTGTTACGCGATATCTTCGCAGATTGTGAACCGATTTTCATGATTCTCTTTTTATTCGATAGGGTCTGCTCTCAAGTTGGTCCCATATAAATTTTATCAGAATCGCTGTAGTACTTTTTTAGAAAAACAGCCGTCTATCCCTTGGATAGACCGGTTAATTGTGCCACACGATAAGACAGAGAGAGAGAGAGAGAAAATTATCAAAAACCCAAAATAACAATGCAAAATTGTATCTAGACACGCGACAGTGTGCCAGCCAAGTTCGAAAAGAAAAGGGCGACACCAGCCGTGAGTTATGTACACGAACTATTTTGGGCCACTTTCGATCTACCTGTAACTCAAAATCTGTTTGAACTACACACTTGCGATTTTGTGTGTCTAGTAAGACCCCTTGATCACCTAGAATCACAATTTTTATAAATTTATCTTTTGTTTCTGAGATATTGACATCCGAAAGTCACTATTTTTATGACTAACTGACTGACTACCTGACTCATCAAAATTATAGACCACTTCCAGGTGACATAGAAACTTTAAAATTTGACATCAAGGTAGGTTATTAGACGTATACAAAGGAAAAATTCAAAAAACGGCCAAGTGTGAGCCGTACTCGCGCATCAAATGTATCCGTATCACCACTATTCATCAAAATATACAGACCAGATTTTCAGGTGACTTAGAAACTTCAAATTTGGCATCGAGGTAGGTTATTGGGCGTATATAAAGGAAAAATTCGAATAATGACCAAGTGTGCGTCGTACTCGTGCACCAAGGGTTCCGTATCAGCACTACTCATCAAAATATATAGACTACTTCCAGGTGACTAAGGAACTTGTTTGGCAACGAGGTATAGGTTATTATACACATGCAAAAGGAAAATTAAAAAAACAGCCAAGTGTAAGTCGTACTCGCGACCTTAGTGAGAAGCGCGACAGTACCACCAAAAATGTATTATAGGTGCATGTATATTACTTGAATCTCTTTCTTGAAGTTGGACCTACCTTACTAGTTGTTTGTCCCAGGTATACATATTCAGCAAGAACTTCGAGTGTAGAGCATCCAACCTTCAGAGGAGTAGGTGCGACACGGACGTTTGACATAATTTTCGTCTTTTCCATGTTCATTCTAAGACCTACTTGTTGAGAGGCTCTACTGAAGCCATCGAGCATTGTTCCTAAGGCTTCCATAGTCTCAGCGATCAATCGTCGAATCCAGCTCGTATGGGCAGCGTTCGGGAAGCTTCGCAATATCTTCACGTCCCAAATACCACAGTGTCATGTTGTCTAGGGTTTACCAATTGTGAATAAAAAAAAAAAAAAAACCAAGGTCTTCGACCAGTGTGTGTTGCCAGTAATTTCATACGGAACTGAGACATGGTCGCTTACTATAGGCCTCATAAGAAGGCTGAAGATCACCCAAGATCGAATCAGAAACGAGAAGGTCCGTAGGAGAACCAAAGTTACCAAAATAGCTCTCAGAATTGCTAAGCTTAAGTGGCAGTGGGCGGGGCACATAGCTCTTAAAACAGATGGCCGTTGGGCATTAAAGTTCTCGAGTGGTGACCGTGCACCTGAAAACGTAGCGTGGACCGATGACCTGGGTAAGGTCGCAGGAAGCCACTGAATGCGGGTAGAGCTGAACCAGTCGTCGTGGAAATCCTTGGGGGAGGCCTATTTCCAGCATTGGACGTCCTTCAGCTGATATGATGGTTATCTACTTTATTAGAGGTAATCATTAAACTTAACAAAAATTAATGATATCCCAACAAAACATTAATGTGAAAGGGAGCCAAGTTCAAAAAAAATAATACAGAGATCGAAAAGGGTAGGTAGGTACCAAGTTTTAGAGTGATTTCTTGAATCATAGCTGCGGCACTTTAAATTGAAATATTTTTCGTGGAATTCTCCAAATATTGGAGAATGTACAACGGTTTACAGTTGTTTATAAGAAAATTATGTTTTGTGCTACATAATGGTGTAACTAGTCAAGTTAAGTAGTCTAGCCACCAAGCAAGCGGAGCTTACTTTTTAAAATAAACGCCACCGTAGAATATAATTGGATAATGAAAACTTGCCAAGATACACCATTAGTGGCACAAAACATAACAAACTTTATTTTAAACAACTGAAAACCGTTGTACACAAAAAATTAAACCGAAGAAAAAAGATAGGAACTGAAAATCGAAAAATAAAAAGAACCTTTGTAGTCTAACTGAGCTCCTACACATAGGTAAATACCTAAATAGCTTTGAGTCGGCGCCAAACAAACAAGCAAATCAATTACCTATTACGTAAAATGAAATGCACGGCGGCGGCGACCGACGTGATGCGTCCCTTTGTTGGCAATTGCCGAACGTTTGTTTGTTTGGCACCGACTCAAAATTATTTAGGTATTTATATAAGTGTAGGAGCTCAGTTAGACTATAAAGGTTCTTTTTATTTTTCGCTTTTCAGTTCCTATCTTTTTTCTTCGTTTTAATTTTTAATTTTTTTAATTTTTTGTAGCTAAAATGTAGGTACTAATGGGTGCTAATCCTCTAAATAAAAAAAGAATTATCAAAATCGGACTACTCTGTAAAAGTTATGCGTGGTCATACATTACAATCAGTAAGAGTACAATCAATCATCCCCTGCTTTCCTACCCTTAGGGTTGGATTTTTTTCCAAATTTATACGGGACCAACTTTGGGGTATACCGTTTTCAATAAAAAAAGTATCAAAATCGGAATACTCTGTAAAAAGTTGTGTGTGGACATACAAAAATATATATCGACTTCAGAACCTCTTCCGTTTTTTCGTCGGTTAAAAAATTTGTAAAAAATGTTAGCCGATACGAAAAAGAGGCCATTCAAATTTAGTGAAATGTCTCAATCGTTCATATTATCTTGGTGGCTTGGTGCCATTACCCTAGCTATTTTAATTAGTACCAGAAGAACGTTTCCAGGACGCAGGCAGGCGGCGGCAGCGGTAGAACTAGTTTCCTCATTACATTACACGATGGCACAGTGCGTTGTGCGATGATTTCATCCGCAGCTCAGCGGGCACGGGCACTGCGCAGGCGCGGCGCTGCTGGCCTTGACCGCGCCGCGCCAAATTTCCCGGTCATTCACCCGCCGCCCACCGCGATATTACGCGTTTCCACTCCAACCGCACAACCCACTCTCACGTCCACGCAATAAGGCACAATTTACAAAACTATCCACAATGTTGTTATCTAAAGTGTTTACATACTCGCACCTACCACCCACCGCCACCGCCACCGACTCTACATTGAATTAGAAACTTGTTGTTTACTTCACAGGGTGCTACGCGGGCTACGAAATGTACAGCTACGAGATTATTTAATATATTTATTTACTTAGGGCACAACTAGTCTTAAACAAATACAGTTTACAAAAACATTACACAAAAAGCTACAGGTCCATTGATAACAAACAAAAAAACATGTTCGTTTCGCTAACAGCAAGTGATCAAGTTAATAAGATTGCACAATGTACAGTGTACATGTGTATGTTCGTCTATACGAGTCTATCACGTGTAACGATTTTATATGATGTAAGAGTTAAAAACAAAAATACATATTTATTTTATTAATTTACTTATAAATAAATAAAAAATGCCTTAAACTTAAATCTACAGGAGATAATTGATTTAACTTATTTTGAACCCAGTACTCAGTAATTTACCTTGTTATTTTATTTTACTGACATTGATATTATTAACACGAGTACATGATCGGTGGTACAGACAGTGTATCATTAACACGAGTACATGATCGGTGGTACAGACGGTGTATCATTAACACGAGTACATGATCGGTGGTACAGACGGTGTATCATTAACACGAGTACATGATCGGTGGTACAGACAGTGTATCATTAACACGAGTACATGATCGGTGGTACAGACGGTGTATCATTAACACGAGTACATGATCGGTGGTACAGACGGTGTATCATTAACACGAGTACATGATCGGTGGTACAGACGGTGTATCATTAACACGAGTACATGATCGGTGGTACAGACGGTGTATCATTAACACGAGTACATGATCGGTGGTACAGACGGTGTATCATTAACACGAGTACATGATCGGTGGTACAGACAGTGTATCATTAACACGAGTACATGATCGGTGGTACAGACAGTGTATCATTAACACGAGTACATGATCGGTGGTACAGACGGTGTATCATTAACACGAGTTCATGATCGGTGGTACAGACGGTGTATCATTAACACGAGTTCATGATCGGTGGTACAGACACAGACAGTGTATCATTTTTCATCATAAATTATGCAAATGTAGACTTGTTAGCTACATCTTTCTAAAGGAGAACTTGTTCATTTGTCAATTTTTTTTCTTTTCTCTCTCTAATATAGTAAGTGAATATGACTAATAACAACAACATATTACAGTAACGTTCTCACGGTGGAAACTTGTAACGGCTCTGTCCTCTTGCCACCCAGTTCTCTATAATGATGTTAATTAGCTGTAAGTTTTCCTAATAAATAAAAAACAAAAAAAGACTTATTGTACATCGGAGTAGCTCAAAGTACTTTGTTACCCATTGTATTTTGATATATTTTTTAAATTTTTGGTTTTATTAGTTTATTATGTTGTGTGTAGTATCTCGCCCTGGTGACCCTGGTGGCCCTGTTGCCCCTGGTGGCCCTATTGCCCCTGGTGCGTAGGGAGTAGGGAGGGAGGGAGGGAAGCGGGTCAGTCCGCCACGGGCCCACGGCCCACGGCCCACGCCGCGACCGTGCGACCTACAGCGCTACAGCGGCCATCCATAGCTCTTTCTTGTTCAAGTTCACTAGCGCTCCATTACCAAAATATTTTGGTGGTGTGACGCAACTGCGGGCGGGCGGCTTCGTCCCACTCGCTGCCGTGCCGGTGCCGCTCTCCCGCTCTCGCGCGACCTTGGCCGCCGCGCGCCGCAAGGTTCAGGTCTTCGAACCCAGCGCGGGCCGGAGCGCGCGCGGGGCGCGGGCGCGTCGAGCCAATGGGGGGCCGCGCGCTGCTCGGCGCGGCCTCCCATTGGTCCGTCGGCGGCGCGGCAATGACCTCGGGGACTGGAGTTCGAAGCGCGCCGAGCCTCACTGCGAGGCGCAGACCGACAGGCTTCGCCGGCCGATAGAGCTCAATATCGCTTGCGGGCGAGGCGCCCTCGTCGAACCGATTGTATCGCTCGGAGCGCCGATCTTTTTGCAGACTTTCACTCTTAAGGGGAGGTTCGCGCGGCCGGCGGTTCGAGCGCGCTGCGCGGCTGGCCGGGCTGGCTCAGTTCGTAGATCGAGCTCGAGCAAGTAGCACGCGCGCGCAGCCCCAACGCGACCTTCATCCCCGAGCGCGCCGGCGCACGCACTCCTGGCCTACTTTCAGTGTTCGGGACGTTGAGGTGCGGAGTGTTCGGGCTCCGATGTGGCATTCGTGCAGTGAAGTGCGAGAGTAAACGCTCAGATACACAGAGAACATATGACTCCAGTGATGTCGCCGGACAGCAGCTACGCGAGCTACGATGCGCCCGCGCCGCCGCCGCCGCCGCAGCCGCCGCTAGAGCCGCTCCCCGCGATGGCTGCGCACGGCGAGCGCGAGCGGGAGCCAGAACTGCATATAGGTAGACAATACAATACATATTGCATCACAACATAAAAAAGAAGAAAACAACAATATAGAAGAAAGCCCAGGTAGAATAGGCTAGGTAGCAATTTCTTCCAGGCAACCTTTAGACTTTCCTTCTATCAGTAATACCCCAATAACCTCACACTTTTTGTGCGTCCAACACTTTTTATTCAGTCAGCACATGAATAAGTAAATTAGTTACAGACGATTACAATTTATTATTTATTTTATTTTATTATATTTGGAAAACTTACTGCTATTATACAGTAATGATAAAATAAACTTTATGTATCTAGAAGCTGATGACAAGTTGATGACATTTATTTTATTTTATTGTATCTGGAAAACTTACTGCTAAGTATTATAGCCTGTAATGGAAACAATAGTGCCTACAATAAATTATATGTTTTTGGTTTGGTTTTTTATAGTTGCGTTACAATTAAAAGAGAAAGAGACACTTAAAACTTTCTTTACTTTTTGTTGATTGATCATGACCATCGCGCTGCACGCTGCGCATTCGTAGCTCAACTAAAAATGCCGCTCGCGCTACAAGAGGACCTTATAGTACCAAAGTATACAATTATATTAGTACTAAGATACAGTATGGACACTCCCTGCCGCTCTCTAGATTGCGACCTCACCCCCTCGTCACCCAGATGGATACAGATTGGTTACAGTTTGGTTTCGAACGTATAGGATTTCACCGCCACTTTGTTTGTTCCGTTTTTCCTTTTTTAAAAATGTCATTTCTGGCCCGTTGTATGATGTGTCCAGGGTGTGACAGTACTATGAATAAAAGAGCAGTACGCGAGCGCAGGCGCAGGCAGCAGATAAAGTGTAAAAATATTTTTCTTACAATATGATGTAATAATTTTTGTTATTTTATATTACCTTTTGCCCGAGGCTTCGCCCGCTTGGATATTGTTTATAAGATTGTAACCGCGGGTGTATCTTTCGAATTGTTAGATAGGATGATTTTGAGTTCATACAATAAGCCCATGGAAAGCAGAACTTTCAGTTTTTCGCGAAATACTCAATTGGGCAACTTTTCCAATCTTTCCCTAAACTCGAACTATTACGAACATTAAAAAAAATTTCAAATACGGTCCAGCCGTGCAGCCCTACAAGTGATACACGTTAGGAACCTACGCTAACAAACCAACAAACAGCGTTTTTATTTACAAAACATATTAGATTTTTTTGTCTTTAAGCCGTTTGTATTAATTTGTTTTTTTTTTAAATTTAAGTACCTATAAAGGTACTTAAATTTTTAAAAAAATCATACCAGGTACTTCTTTACAATTCCAATAAATTACAAAAGCTCTTTAACAAATGTAAGTATTTCGACAGATACAACCAAGGAGTAATAAGTAAATATATAATTTATCACTTCGTAACAGTTAATCATACCAGTTACAATAAAACTTTCACGCCGAATCAAACAGCAATTTATGTTTTTCAAAAATTCTTGATTAATGATTTAGTTGTTAATTCTAAAATACTAATAATCATAAAAGGGTAAAATAACAATAACTTTAACTTCAATGTCGAACCTTTTGCAGAACGAATATTTGATTGATTGACTGGCGAGCATTTCCGCTCGAAAGGGCTCGCCAAAAACAATTCAAAAGCTTTGTGCGAACCTGTGGAGCCACTACACACTACACACTATACACTCGGCGCGACGGCGGCGATGGGAACCCCTTGCAGGCCGTGCCCTGCTCGCTGCTCAATCGGACCATGACTGCAGGGCGCCGTTACATCGATTAACTTTCTATTTCTAATGATCTTATCGTTTCCTTGTCGATCACCAATAACTTCTAATTCTCTAGTGAAATACATTTATTGAAAAAAATACAATACCTACCTTGTGCACCCTTTTCCGCGACAATGAAACCATAGAAAATATTTTTGTTAATGATTTAGCTATATTTTGGTTAGAGTTCGTTATGTAACGCATGAATGTTTTGCAAACTAAACTACTCCACAACGGCTGCTATACCACTTTTACTTTTCTCTCTCGCTCGATCTAGTACCATCACAGGTAGACGTAGACACGTAGAGACTTAGCTCCAGTTAGAGTTATACTAAGTAGGCGGTTAACAATATACCTAATCAATCATAGAAATATCAAATTAGTAATTTCTATTAACGCGGACATCGAATTCTATAAATGTTGTAACGTGTTAAATGATAGTGTAACAGTTGACAACACGTAACGCCATCGGCAACGAGACAGACGTGTCGTGTAGTGCAGGCAGCAGGCACTCGTTCGCAGGTATCTAACGATACGAGGATACAAACAGCAATACGTGATGGAAACGTGATGATGAGCTCATTATTTACAAACAAACATCGCCATGACACAGATCGATGTGCAGCTGATGAGCTGAGTGGTTACGTGACCGCACGACCACCACTTTCTCGCGCTTTCCTCGCTCGCTTTAATTGACGTAATGAAAGAGCGCGAGCGACTCTCACAAGCGCCGCGCGCCTGCGCTGCTGAAAAACGCACGCGTTGCATCACCCGAGGAGAAATGGCGGCATGCTACTGACTCTGTTGCAGTTGCACTAGTTACGTCTCACTGCTTTCCCTGCTCCATTGTGATCCCCACTGGCCCACTGGCGCGCTCGCGCTCGCACAATTGAAAGTAGAAACGTATGTGCCGACGAGATGAGACCGAAATAATCTCATCGAAGGCCTGCTCCGGGCTCTGTCGCCGCCGAGGGGAAAAAGAAAGTAACGCCATAGAAAGTGCGGGCGCGGGCGGTGTCGATCGTCGACCCGGCGGAGAGTTGCGCAGTGCGCGCGCGGCGCGGTGTCCGCCAGAAATAGAAAGTTCCTTCCAAAAGGCGCGTCGAACTGTCGAGCCCGCTCCCTTAACAAATAAACAAACTGGGAGTGAAAAGTGAGAGCTGTCGGCCGGGCGTTCCTCCAACCAGTTCCTGCGCCCTGTGTGTGCCGCGCGGCGCGCCACCTGTTGTGGCCGTGGGGCCGTGGAGCCCTCGTCTATAATAACTGACCTACAAACTAAATTGTTTACATCATTACAGTGACGAATACGATTCTTCACTAATGCTCTTTTCAATCATTGAATTCTAATTGTTTCTCCGTCCTATTAGCTGTGATTCCTTTATTGTATGGCTGAGTTGCGTTTATTACATCCACCACTATGACCACAACCACTGGGTCGTCGCATGTTGTTGAAACGTTTCCAACGAAGGCAAAGGCATGCGAAGGGGTCGTCGACTCGAACGACTGACGTAGAGACTAGAGACAGAGAACACTTTCTAAAATATCTATATTCAGAGTCACCTTGACGCAGCTGTTGCGTCATCTCATCAACTGCTTCACTTGAGTGTTTTCTCTAAAACTTATAATTTGTCTTTATGTGTAGTTAATGTGCACATCGTGGCGTGTTTTACGGTCAGGTAGGTGGAGCGATAAGAACAGGTCGCGTGTAGATGTTGTTCTTTATTGGGTAAATATTGTGGTGTGAAAGTAGGGGCGGTACGCTCTCTATGCGACGTGCGACCCCGTGCGTGCACGTGTAAGCCGATAACAGCCTCCAAAACACTGTTTCCATACACTCTCTCAACTAGCTGGCGTTCTAACTATACTAATCATGAATTAATGAAGCAACAGTGTACACTAATACCGGATCTAAATTTAGAAGCGAAAAGAGACGAATCGATCAGTACGTTTGAGTGTATTACTCGCCCAGTCACAGTACCACAGTGCCAGTGCCTCAAAACCATGACTAATAAGAAGAAAAGCAATAATAGCCAGCTACTTAATCGCAGTGGAACGGTCTGCGCTGGCGCAAGGTCGGCGTTTATCGCGAAATCACGTGCCGTCATGTTTGTTATACTAGTACCTGCACGGCCAGGATGTTTGGAGCGAGCTAACGACTCTCGTAATCTTTACAGCATCGTAAAATGGACTAACTGGTGTTGCTATAACATGTTCTTCTCCTTGTTGCAGAGTTCGACGGGACCACAGTGTTGTGTCGCGTCTGCGGCGACAAAGCAAGTGGATTCCATTACGGCGTGCATTCCTGTGAGGGCTGCAAGGTAATCATCGCATTTTTTTCGGGACAATTATTCATGATTACGAATTGTATATTGATAAACTTATACAACGTTGTATTTACGAGCTGACGTCACATCCAAATGTTCACTAGCACTTCAAACCACTAACGTTAACTGTTTCCATTTAAATCGCCAATCGCCAAGCAGTCCAAGCACCACCAACGCGACTCAAATCGGAAAAATGGGTATATTAGTTTATTACTTTTGTCGTATCGTTAGGTACTCAAGTCTCAATTAAGGTCTGGATAAACAGTAAATAGTACGCCAAATGCGCAGACCGCAGACGCTGCATTCTGCAGGACAGGTGGCAGATGCCGACGTCGACAAGGTCAGAAAATACGGAAGACAATCTCTGAAGTCAACTCTACGCGTTTGTTCGCCACACTGCACTGTCTCAATCTGGTGACCTTCTCATTGCAAGTCAATTAGTCAAAAATTCTGGTATTGTATCCCTTTAAACGACCTCGACCAGTACAGAACTGCATCGTGTGAACTTTTAAGTGTTTTTTTGTGGTCGTCGACTAGGTACCTGCCGTCTGGGCCCGTCAGTCCCTTGCGCCCTTGCGCCCGTGCGCCTCAAAGCATTACATTTTATTTTTGTAGATACCTGTCCCGGAACAATCACACGGGAACGAGCCGGTTTCTTTTTTTATTTAACTTTGCTTTGTGTATCGGTCGAGGTCAGCTCCAATGTGCTAAGGTTAAACAGTCCCAATCACTCCCCTTATGTAAATAAATTATTGTATCCGTCGTCGGTTTAAGCATGTCTATATGCAGGCTAGGCGTGCAGACGTGCAGACGTGCAGTGCGCGGTGACTGGAGGACTCGAGGGTCGTTACTGGGGCACACGGAAACACTTGAGATTGAGCCGCATTGTACGGTCGTTACCACTCGGACTCAGACGACGCCCGCATACGTTCCCCATTCTACCCGCGCGCGTCGGACCATCTTTTCCTCCTTAATTTGTCTGAGACAGGAAGCGATACTTAAAATGCTCTGACTGTCATCAATAAAAACTTTCATGAGGTTCGAATGTAGGGAAGAAAAATAAAAATGTAGAATCGAAAACAGGTCGTCGGACGTGGTCACAAATTAAAATAAGAAAAGTCGAAGCAAGGTCGTTTAATCAAGCAAGCGTAGCAAAGACACGTTGCCACCAAGACGTGTCAGTTTCAAAGCTTACATGTGCACTGCACTTCGCGTCGCGAAAATGTGCCCAAGCCGGCCAGCAGCCAGCGCGAGCGGCCAGCACAACGGTGTCTCTTGGGTAACTTATTGTATACCAAACATATTATCCATTGGCAATTTCAAGTCTTATGAAGTAAGGACTAAGGACGAGGTACTCGTAATGTCAAGTACAAACGTTTGCTTTCTACTGGAGTCCGATTCATATTATCTTGTCGCCCACTTGTTTACATTTTGTAAGTAGCTATTAAATTTAATTACTACCTACAAACAATAATTATAAAAAGTTCGGCCCAGATGACTGCGTGATTTGACCCTGAAAAGAAAATAGTCTAGATCTTAACTCTTTCTTCTCTTGTCGGTGTGGAGTAACCGCCATCCCTTTCTATCCCTCTCCTACTCATTTTATCGACATCACGATTATTTTAACTTTCACTTTGTCGATGTAACTAATTCTTGGCCCTCCTCTATAAATAGTATTTACGAATATTGTGTAATTCCAACAATATAGCATATAGTATACGTACATATACGGCACGGGTCGAATTGATAACCTACTTTTTTTGAAGGCGGCTGAAAATTTTATTGTGTCGATTACACTCCAAAGTAAAAACAAAATACATATTTCATATTTACGAGTAGCCCTCCCTGGCCAGTTTACAGTCAGGTTGACTGGGACAAACAATTGGCATCCTTCTGCCCCTCGCCCTCGGGGCCGTCAACTGGTGCATTACTACAAGAAAGGAGAGCGCTCCGAGACGCGGCGAGGTTAGCCTCACCAGGACGGACCCTTCACCTGCGAACTGTAGGGAAATTCTAATTCAATGATCGCCATATCTATTCTACTGATCATTTTATATGTTCTATAACTTCATTTTTGGAGAAAAATGTAATTATTGTGAACAACTGAGTAGCTCTACAATAACATTTTGTAGCGTTGCCACGGCACCGGCGATCCGGGAACCTGAGATTCGTCCGGAGATATCATTGTCAGTCTATCTCTGTCAGATTGCATAGAAGAGAAAGATCGGACGCACGAACCCCCAGTTACCTGATCGCACCGCGTATCGTACAATGTGCCTCTTTTCGGGTGTGTAGTGCCATCTGTCAGTGTTAGTTGGTATCAAGAGATAAAAGTTCCGCTACTCACCGTCAGATGGCGCACGGCGCAGGTAGAGTTCGAGCTGTGAGCTTGTCAAACAGTGTCGCCCCCAAAGCGCAGCGGTGGAAAACCGAAACATCGTTACATGAATGGCGGGCGGCGCGGCGGCGCTCTACACGCAGAGCATACTCGCTCACAGTGTCAATGAACCCAAACTAAGATTATTCATTTGGTTTTCTTAGTTTGCATATCGAAGTCAATTATTTACACAATTAGTTTGTCTTAATATTATCTTATATATATATAAAAAGAACCCCTATTTCTTTTGGTCATCGCATCACGCGCGAACGGCTGGACCGACTTCGCTAATTCTTTTTTTATTCAGTTCGATAATGTCAGGAGAAGGTTCTTATGTAGGGTAGGGTAGTGTAGTGTATTTTAAGGTGGTACGAAGTTAGCCGGGACAGGTAGTTAGTTATAATAATAAGAGTGAAAACCAATGTTAAATAGAAACAAACAATACAAGCTAAAATCCTGAACAATAATGTATTTTTGCTAAACTCTGGCGTATGAGTATATTCAAATTGGAGAAGTAATAAATGTAGGTAGGTGTAGGTGCGGGTGTGTACCTGTGTAGTGTCACAGATTACTAAATAGTTACTTCGGTAGTGTGTGCTTCGTTCGTCACTCGTTCGATAGGGGACGGACGGGCAAGAAGGATATGTTAATTTTAAAAATAAATTAAAAATATTTAACGCAATCATATTTATTTATTTCTCTTTTAATCATAATCTTTGGACATTCGAGCATACATAATTAAAATCAAAATCGCAGAAAATATACCTTAATCATAATAAAAACATTTTTTTTTAAAAAAGTGCTATTATCCGTTTTACCCACCCATGGCGGGCAAAATGAATACATGGGTCGGGCAAAATGGATACTTAAATCTAATCAAAACAAGTGTCACAAAAATATGTTCCTCGGCCTGAGTACGATGAGCAGGCTTCATGGGTCCACTCTTGACAGACTCCACATTGGATCCAGTCCTCGATGGGGGGATGGACATATACCTCTTTGCATACAGTGCAAAAATAAGATTGTATCCGTGTTTTTGTGTTAGAATTTTCTTTGATACTCATCTTTAATCTTTATTGCATATCATGTCAGGTGTAATATTGTGTTGGGTTACAACTTCCTCTAACAAGGAATAGAATCTGTTTACAGCCTCTCGATTAAATCCTTTTGCTCGGGCGACAGATGTTGGCTCTGGTGATCTCAAAACCAATGATGGGTTGCGAATCTTGAAATTTTTAAATCATCCTTTTCCCGCAATATTCCCACGAAAAACTCCAGCTTTCCCTTTCCTTTTGGCAAACTCCCCAGCCATCCTCATGAAATCAGTGCGCGTGAACCCAAAATACTTAGAATTCATTATTCTTTATTATTATTAACCAGTTCTTCCTCTTCTTCAAATGTGAAAACGGATTCGAATCGGCCTAATTTCTTTTTTGTTGAACCACTTGCGATATGTCGGTGTAGTGTTACGTAAGGTATTCTATACATTTTACTCGCATTTAATTTTGATGTTTTTTTGGCTTCTTCAATAGCTCTTGCTAAGTTTTCTTCTGTCCAGTTGGCCCGGTCGGTTTTTCTCTTGTAATTATAAACCATCTGAAATAAAGATACATAGTCTTAAATACAACTTTTCTACTTGGATTTTAACCATCTCAAACTAAAAGCATAAGGAGGGCAAAATGGATATTATCCATTTTGCCTGGTCTCATCTTGCCCGCCTCTTACTTTATCGATATAACCTAAAATAAAATAAAAATGGTGAGACTGAGACTCGAGATGAACACGTTTTTATACTCTTATTTCTATCACAATTCACTATACATATCGAAATTTTGATAGCTATGTATAAATTTAAAAAAACACAGGGTACTTACGATCGTTTTTTCCTAATTTTTTCATTAAAAACACATTTCTATCGACAAAACGCGTGGTAAGTAAACAATGCCTCGGATGCCGACTGTCAACAAGTGCGTGTGCGTGCACGAGTCGACCGACACTCGTGCCATCTCTTTCTAACAATAAAATATGAAACGAGCATCGTTATTCATCATGCCCGACCTCTCCGTCATGCCCGTCCGTCCCCTAGCTAGTTGTGTAGTTACTATAATTCGCTTTTCTACATATAGGTCATCATGTCAGCTCATATAGGTACTTCCCCACCGAGGGGCTCGAGCCTACCCTGAATTAGGGCGATCGGGCCTTAGTCGACCACGGGGGCCCAGTGCGGGTTGGTACATATATCTACTTACGACTAAAATACAATATTTTTGTTAAGTACTTATAAAAATAGACGTTTTAGTGTTTCGTACCTAAACGGCGCCAACATGTGCGACCTCTTGTATCTTTTGAAACGTTACGGGAGCCGCTAGCCGGCGGCGGCGGAAACTTTCACACATTTCTTATTATTTCAGGTTTTCGAAAACGATTATAAATAGTAAAAATTAAGGAAAGGATCATTCGCCTCTCAAGAGATGTGTTTTTAGAAGATTTTTTTGCTGATTCGCATATACAACCGGTGTGATCATAGTGCAATCCCTGAAGTCAAAATAAAATCCGGTCAAGTGTTAGTCGTACTCGCCCTAAGGATGTCCAACTGAAAGAAACAATAACACTTAAATACACAACACAACGAGCGTTAGGTAGGTACTCAAACCGATTCAGTTTCCAAAATTGGGTAAAAGCGTTTCCGCGCTCCAGCCGAGCCCGCTAGCCGCCGGCGGGGTCGCCACGGCAACGGGTTCATGAAATTCCTTTGTTCGGTTGGCGGTGGCGGTGGCGGTGGCCGACATATTTCCGCGGTGTGGGTCGCTCGTCTTTACGGCCGAGCCGCGATTCGGCGGCCGACGACCCCGTGCCCCGCGCCCCGCGCCCCGCGCCCCACGCCCCGCACTAGCGGCCGTAAACAACTTTTACGGGCACGAATTGTAAACGCAACGTGAACGTAACCCACATTTTTTTGAACTGTCAGCTTAAAGTTCAACGCTCCCAGTGATGTTTATTGGGAGCGGCGCGCTCACGCTTCCTGTTCGCTGAGCGCTGAGCAGGCAGATGTTCGCCGATGCCGAACTTGACGCAGCTCATTCGCGTTATGTTTTTGCCAGTTTCGATAATTTGCACATTTAATTAGGTGACCGCCTACGTTTTTTTTCCTTATACAAGCAATTTGCCTGTTATTTCTGTTTAAACTGGAAATTTCCCTCATGTAATTGCGTCGCATTTAGTTATGGTGTGGCCGAAACTTTACATTGGTTGGGGGTGACAAACGATCTTATACAAAGTGACATTAATTGAAATTGACTCCCGTAACCGTTTAGAGCCGCAGTCTCCCGCGGGAGCAGCCGGGCGGGCCCGGACGCGGGAGCCCCTCAGGGAGACTTGACTATCTTGACTCAGGTCAAGATACGAAATGGGCACAGTAGAAGCTCAGATCCAAATAAAATTTAAAATATTCGCGTTTCCTTCGCTCGTGAATTTCCTACACTTGTTCTGTTCCTTCTCCTGCTAGACATAAAAATATAAAAAATTCGCGCTGCCTTATAAATTATAAAGATGCCTTATTTCTCTTGTAAAATAAGGTTATGTTGATGTTGTAATAAAATTTTTAATAAAAATCGCGTTCGCTTCGCTTGCGCTTCTCTATACTACTGTTCCCCCTATAAACTGTCTAATGGCTGGATACAAAAATAAAACGACAATTCGCGCTCTATATTATAGATGCCTTATTTTCCTTGTAAAATGTGATCATGGCATCTACTAAGTAAGACGTGCCCAAAGGCGAAGGCCAACCCCAAGGATTTCCACAACGACCGGTCCAGCGCAGGCTGCACTCGACTTTCACAAGGTCGTCGGTCCACCGAGTTCCCACTACACTCCACTGCACTGCCCACGCTACGTCTTCCGTTGTGTGGTCGCCACTCGAGAACTTTACTGCCCCAACGGCTCTACGAGCTACATATAATATGTGCCCCGACCACTGTTTCTAAAACCCAACAAGAGGTCATGTATTGAATTAAAATCAAGAAATATCGAAGTTATTTGTATATTTCTCATCAAGTCTGGCTCACCTCTTCTGTGCGACTAGGGAAGCGTTCTGTATGCCTCGCGACACGTGACACGTGACACGTGGTGAGGCTACGCTAGAAAGTAGGTATGCAAAGCGTGGCTGTACAATTCATTTTTAAAATATGACAGTTTAAATTTCCGCAAAAATATTGAAGTTGAATTTTCGGACGATCATAGTCTTTCTTATATTTCTCTAACGCCCCTCGAAAGTCGAACCATTTCTATGTCAAAAATCGCAATTGTGTATGCCTTACGCCGCTTAGTATCATAGGGACTCGCAATGGTGTATGCCTTGCGCCTCGTAGTATCATAGGGACTCGCAATTGTGTATGCCTTACGCCTCGCAGTATCATAAGGACTCGCAATTGCTACGCCGCGCCATCGCACGGACGGACGGACGGACCGACGCTCTCGGCTGAATACTTCAAGGAGCTGACATTATTATTGATTTATTTATTGGTCACAAACGTTACCATATTTAATGTCACGCAACTAACCTAATCACCACTCACATATTATTATTACGTCCGTGCTAAATAGAGTCGCGATAAAGCCAAACGTGTACGGGAAATTAAATGAATCACATATGTTACGAGTTGCGTATGAGTCAGTCACTCAGTGTTATCGGCGTAAACATCTGGCAGGACTGTTAGGTGGCCCCCGTGCCCCGGCGGGCGGCCCGGCACGGCGGCACGGCGGCACGGCAGCCCGGCAAGTGTTGCGCATGCGTCAGCAAATTCGGGGCGAAGTGAGTGCGGTGTCGTTGGCCGCTGCGATGCACGTTACCGTTACCGTTACCCGGCAAACAGTCGCCAAACTTTGTGATGCTCTGTTTGCCGCTAGGTTTCGAGAAAACTCGGTGATGTTATGTTTATAGGCGAACAACGAACAAGTATATTACATACAACGGTATCAGGAGATTAGAGTATGTTTACCCTGTATTACATTTCAATTAAATAGCAACGTATTACTTTTCAAAATAGGCTTATTAATATTATCGTAATCACTGAGAACTATAATATCGACAGTGTTCATTCAAATTAGATGGATATGTGGAGAGCATGGCAAAAACGAACAACCTATAATAATGTTCGTTATTCTGTGTCACGGTCGTAACCGGGCTAACCACGGGCCCGTGTCGAAACTCTTACAAGACGAATGAGGGACGCGAGGCGCGAGGCGCGAGGCGCGACCCACATCCCGCTGACGAGCCGAAACTCTCATTATAACGCTATCTATGTATTTATTTATGTGCCACTTGCTCTCCAACTGTACCTACTCTTCATATACGAGTGCTGCCGTGCGCTGTGGTGTGAGCCGTGCGCCGTGCGCCGTGAGCCGCACCACACCACAGCCCATCATTTATGTGGCAAATGCGAGTAAACGCAACTAAACACTGCTTTTTTTACTGAACCTAAAAAATAAGTTTAAGCTTTGCCACTAAAATAAAACTGTACTTTGAAACAATACAAGATAGCCAGCTCCCCATTACGTTACGTTGGTAAGCCCGCTTCCTTCTTCGGCATCTTCTTAACTTACCATCAGGATCAGGTGAGTTGATGCGAAGGGCTTACCAGTAGTGATAAAAAAATGAAATTTTACCTAATCGTTCCGATCAACTGAAATTTGGGGAAGGAAAATAGCTGATTAAGATAATGACATTTAAAGTGTTAAATAGGCTGATAAGCAAGCAACTACATGCGAGCGAGTGATACTAACCTACAAGGAAAACGGAACGTATGTCGCGATGTACACACTACACACACAGACATACACACAGGCACGTCATACACGCGCACTGACTCATCTCGCTCGACAGCTCAGTTCATCAAGTGCTCTAAAATACATGAACTAGGTACCTACTTGTATTGTACCTATCTCGAAATTAGACGCAACGGGTGCCGAGTGCCGAGCACGAATAGATTAAGTGTTTTTAAAAACTCCGATCGAAGTTACCGTGTCGTGTTAATTACCCACTTAACGGGCGTTGACCTAACGAAATCGTTTTATTGACGGTTGTTCAATATCCACAGCATGCCAAACTAGACACGCTTGTGCTAACTCTTTGATTTTCAAGTAGGCGCGTATTCATTAAAATTGTTAAATTGTGAACGCATTTTTGTTAAGGACTTTAAGTGAAGTTTAAAGTATTAAGTTATTCTGTACGGATTAGTTGTTCACGTGCGTTCTATTTATCTAAAGATATGTATCGTAGTTATGCACGGCGAGGTGGCGAGGTGGCGAGGTAGCGAGGTAGCGGGCGGAAGGTTTTGTTTTCGCTGCGGCGGCGATGGGTCGACGACCGCGCGGCCGGTCAGTGCCCGCTGCGACCAATTATGGGCCACTCGTACAGCGCACAATGGATCGATGGCAGCGCGAAATTGGGCCACCGAGCCCCCCCCCCCCCCCCCCGAGCCCCCTCCCTTCCCTCCGTTCGTGCCCTGCCCTCCACCCGCGCAGCCTCCCGGCGTAGCCTCGCGCTCCAAAATATACCTCCTACGAAAGCTCTTATGTAATTGAAAATACTAATTTCAAATAGAGTCCCTTTTTCTTATGTATAAGCTCTACTTATTGAGTAAACAGCTAATATACTACAAGTGTAGCGATGTACGTAATGGAGAACATTGATCGTCCCTCGCTCGCTCGCTCGCCCTTCTTGTTTTAGTCTTTGCTTTTTTTATGAATATTATAAGTAGGCAACCCATATTTACATCTCGCTGCTGCAAGTGCGCACGTCGAATTCCCTCTCACCGTTTTCGTCTTTCTACCAAGTAGTCTTAAAAGAAGACGTGAAAACTTGTTTTATGTATGATAATTAATAGTTAAATGATAAACATAGAATCATGCAACCATTTGCAAAAGGCGCCATCGCCTTCGAATTATCCCATTTCTTCCCGAGGATGTCATGAGAGACGGCTGAGGTGAGGGACCTCAACTGAGGGAGGGCAGCGGCCGTAGGTGCCGTGCCACTGCCACCACATCGTACACTGCGATCGCCAACCCACTTGCCGAGCGTGGCGATTACGGCAAAACCCCCCAACTCGGGGAGGCTTTATGTCCAGCAGTGGACGTCTTTTGGCTGAGGCTGCTGAGGTGAAACATACAAATCATAACTTACGCATAATATACTAAATATCCATACATAATGAACGACGTATCATTATGTACATATTCTTGGAGCATAATCAGTCTTTAAATTTTGTTATTTTTAATATTTGAAAAACCAACGATCTACAAAGTCACAATATACTTATAAACACGTAATTAAATACTACACAACCAATAATAGATATTCACAGATAGTTAAAGTTAATTGTATGTTACTAATAAACGTCTTGTAGCTGGTTTTTTTCAAGTTAGTACTTATATGGTTGCACCCCTATGTAGGAGCGCGCGCGCATTGAGGTAGGCCGTGACGTGCGGCCCACGTCACCGGGCTCTAGCCGGTCGTCGCCCCGGCGCATCGGCCCGTGCCGCGTGCCGCGCGCCGCGCCCGCGGGCTCCCGGGCCGGGACGGGGCGGCGGTTGTGCAATCGCGCGGTCGTCGAACCGGGGTGAACGACCGCGCGCCGGGGCGCCCCGGGATGCGCCCGGCCTATATCTGGCGCGCCGGTGCGCTGCGCGGTGCAGCGGCTCGGGCGGCACGGCAGCGGCGCATTCTAGAGCGGCGAGCGAGCACCGTTAGCGGCGCAGCGCGGGCGGGCGGGCAGCGGGCGGGCGGGGGCAGCGCCAGGGCGCACTCTCACTTTCTCGGGCGGGTCGGGGGTCGGCGGCCGGCAAGTGGGTCACGCGGTAACTGTGCGCCGCAGCTCGCAGCGCTCCGCACAGTCCGCTGACGGCCGCCACAAGAGACGGTGCACTTCGCGATACCCTTGCACATCCAAAGTCCACAGTCCGCGTGCGCGCGTGTAGGTCGGTTGGTGGTGCTAGTGGTGCTAGTGACGCTAGTGACCGGTGCGTGCGAGTGCGTGCGATGGCGTGCGGTGCAGAGCTGCGCGCAAGGCACGCGGTGCTAGTGAGCATGCTGGAGGCGCGCCGCGAGTCCAGTGACTCGGGCTGCTCCAGTGACGATAGCTCAGACGCTGAGCGAGACATTCATTGCCGTTGTGATCCCCAGGGCTTCTTCCGCCGCTCCATCCAGCAGAAGATTCAGTACAGGCCCTGCACCAAGAACCAGCAGTGCTCCATTCTCAGAATCAATAGAAATCGGTGCCAATACTGCCGACTGAAAAAATGCATCGCCGTCGGCATGAGCAGAGATGGTGAGTTTTTCAAGTCACTTTCATAGATTTTAGCTTTAATTTAATAAAACTTACAAAAATTACAAAAAGCACCCAAATTCTTGCGAGTTTTATTAATTAATTTATAATGAAGTAGGTATAAGCGAACTATGAAATGTCGATGTTTTACATTTATATACTAGTGATTTATAAATTTTACAATAACTTCATTTCACTATCTAAACATGAGTATACGTAGAAATGTGATATCGACAAAATACTTTGCCTAATTATTATTTATAATTAACTCAGTGTTCCAATTACGCAACTGCAGTTAACAATATTGTAAAATTAATTTGCGGCACGTCTGGGGCGGTGATTGTATGCGCACGCGTCGATGTCGTGTGCATGCGCAATTAGCGCGGGAAGGAAGGTCGCCGCATACATCTCGCTTGTTACGCCAACTGGGACGCGCCTCACCGCCGCCCGAACCGCGCGTGCGCCTGCGACAGATCCTATTTCGCTCTAGGGAAGGGAGGGAGGAGGGGGGGGGGGGGGGTGAACCCGGCTGGTGGGGGACCGCGGGCTGGGAGGGGAGGGGCCAGGTTACGCAAGCGCGGGTGAGCGCACGCTAAGCGGGTCGTCGCCCGCACCACCGCGCCGCGGCCGCTTGCGACACGACGCAGCGAAACCTCGGTGAAAGCAGAGAAAGGCGCATTTCGTAAGCGCGAGAGTGAAATTCGTATTTTCACTTTCGTAACGCAGTTCATTCACCTCATTGTAACAGCGCGAGCGCAGCGCGAGATCGACTTGTGGCAGGAATTGTATGCGCAAACTCTCTGCGCCCATCAGTGTAGGGAAGCCCGGAGGATCTTAACCGCATGATGATCACGGCGAAAAATATAGTAATAGAAAACGATTTCAGATAGAAATAGAGTTAAAGAAAAAAAAATAGATTTCATTAATCTCTCATCAAACCGACCTTTCGGATATCTACATAACTATCACTTTTTTCGCCCTTGTTATCACACAGCTCAAATCCTCCCGTATAACGTATGCAGCGAGAATAGGTTGCCAACTTGCCACGTAATGCCTCATTCATCTCATCCATCAGTTAGGCGCATAGTAGTCGTACTTACACCTACTTACTATAAATAAGGACTACATAAATATATTATTTACTATTTTATTTTAAACGTAAAAAAATGGAACATTGTATTGTATTCTAAAGGTCAATTGATGAAACTGGCATTCGCCTAAAAAGGAAAACTATGATGCTCCAAGTATTTAAAATGATATTTAGAAGATGCTTTGATAAACTAGAAAAAATACTGATCAATAAATCAATATTCATTAAGTTATACCTACCATTAACTAAAATTAATAAGAAAATTAGGTCAGAATATTATGTCGCCTTGTTGGTTCTTCTACTCGATACTAGATGGCGCGCGGCGCTCGACGTGTACTTAGCAAGATAATCGCGACGACAGCGTTTCTCGTCGCGCGCGGACCTTTCGTGAACTATGTCGCTGTAGCTCGTAGCCATTTCGTAGCACAGTGTGCTGTGCGAGCCTACTAGCACCGGCACCGTTCGTAGTTTAGCTCGCCACTTTTATAGCTAGCACTAAAACGTGCGGCTAGCGCGGCGCGGCGACTACAACAGTGACCTTTTGTCATCTGTCAAAAACTAATTTTTGTTCTATTATTATTAAAATAACAAACTAGTGATAATTTTCAGTGCAATTGAATGGAAAAAATAAGCGAGTAAAGTTTATGAAATGGTCAATTAAGGTACAAATGTATAATAGCACCATAGTTAAAAAGAATAAATAATACTTAAATTTCGAATTTTATGAACTTCCTCTATGTAAAATCCCCACAAAATTCATTTCATAACTAAAATTATTTATTTTATTTTATTTATTTTATTTTTATTTATTAGGAAAACTTACAGCTTATTAACATCATTATAGAGAACTAGATAGCAAAATAACATAGCCGTTACAAGTTTCCACCTATAGAACGTTAATGTAACATATTATTGTTATTAGAGAGAAAAGAAAAAAATAGTCAAATGAACAAGTTGTCCTTTAGAAATATACAGCTAAGTAGGAAGTACCTTTAGAATAAATACGTGGTAAGATAGTGTGTACAAAGTGAGCTTAATTACTTGCATGGAGCACAGGTTGTGCTGAGTGTATGTATAGTGTAAAGTTGCGAAACAATGAATGCTGATGTCATAGTAGAAACAGATGAACAAATATGTAAACAAAAACATATTGCGCTTATATTATTTCTCAGTGAACTGAAATTCAGTGCTTAATTAACGATTTAAAACAATCTACAAATGAAAAATGTCGTTTAAGTGGACTCCACGTTGAGTGAATAAAAGTTCAACCACTGAAGGCTGCAGCACCTGCCAAAGCCACTTCCTCAATATATAAATTGTAATGAATGTCACATACATAATAATAACAAACCGAGATACGGAAATCTACTTGACATATTCGCACGTCACATGTCATATCTGCGAGGTTAAGTGGAGGGGGATGCGGAAGGGAGAGAGGGGGAGGTGCGCGGAGTTTATTGACGGCGCTCCCCCGCCGCGCGCCCCGCGCCGCGCAAGTTCAAGGTTGGCGTGCGCTCGGCGGCGGGGGGCGGCGGGGGGCGGTGGGGGGGCGCGCAGTGAGCGAGCGCGGCGCCGACGCGAGCAGTGCGAGGGAGTCCGGCCCGCGCTCCGGTCGTCAGCCCTCATGCCCACGCTACGCCCCGAGCTCCACGCACAGTCGCACACGCCACTCCGCGATACTGCTATACTGGATCACACGAGGATTACAGTGTCTGTGAATTTACCTGTGCTATGTGACATTCAACAAATATTGTTCGTGTTTAATAAATCAAACATTATATCGTGTTAGTCGTAACGTCAACGTGCAGTTACCGGTTATAGTTGTCTGTGGCTGTGAAATTAGTTTTAGTGAAAGAAACTGTAATGGTGTCAGAAATGGGGGAAGACTTGCCCATCCTGAAGGGCATCCTTAACGGAGTCGTCAACTATCACAACGCTCGTATGTATTTTGTTTATCTAACATATTTTAAATTTTATTACATAAATTATGGCAGCTACCTTGGACAAAGAATTAGTCTAGCTATTCAAAGGGGGAACGCTGCCAGTATCTTCGGAACCTTGCCTAAAGGGACTACTTTTAATAATATATTTTAGGCATATTATATTTTTTAAGGTTTTTAGTTTTAGGTTCATTGTTATAGTATATATATATATTTTGCTATTCATAAAAAAAAAAAAAAAAAAAATATTTTCACTTCAATTAGACATTGCAAAAAAAGTTTTGTAAATTTATAAATTCAAACCAAACCAGTGAGCACCATATAAGTTACGATGTTGTTAAATTTGGCAGTTTGTATGCTACGAACACTACGAACGCTACGACAGGCGTAGCAAACAAACACGAGTTATGAAAAATAATATTACTCATTTTTATATGTATTTTTATTATAAATTATTAGTAGCTATATGTATTTGTTATAATAATAACAAAAAATTAAATGTTACTGTTTAATAAAATATCATGTCAAACTAATTCTAGGTCATAAGTCAAATAAAAATATATCTTAATAATCTATAAATAGAAAAATAATTAAAAAAAAATATAAGTATGTACATATGGATAATGATTCATTAAATATGGACATACGTACTAATAATATTTTATTTACTAGCTTTCGGCCCACGGCGTGCCCACAACACGTGACACATTTTCGTCGTAATCTCTGATGTGCGGTACAGGCAGGCATAGAGGACGAAAAACAAACACTATTTTTAAATATTAGAAGAAATTGCATCTAATTACTTTTTTTTTAAATATTTATTGAAAACAGAACGGAAATTAAGAATTATACTTTCATCTAATAATAGCGTATACCTACGTAATTTATGCAAATCAATATTTTGAATTATAATTATAAAAATACCTAACTAAAGTATACTAAACACAGTTAAATAAACAACGGCTGTTTGCTAAAATAATAACGGCGGGTAATGAAATAAAAGAGAAACAGATAGTATGTCGTCGCGAACAATGGGATCGTGCATCTGGTGCGGCCCACATCGCGCGGCGAAAGTCGGGAGAAATGGCGAGAGGGCACTCACCGCTTTCGTTTTCAATCGTGCGCGCACGCAAACACTTTCACCGGTGCGCCGCGCCGCACCGCAAGCGACGCGCCGCCGGTGCCGCTTGCGGCCTTTCGCGCCGCGCACCCGCGAGAAAGTCGTAACACTTTTTAACGTGACCTCGCGATTCGCGCTTTGTCGATCGACACTCGAATTAGTTCACTGGATCGAGGCGCATTCACTCGACGCACAGATTTCGTTCGAAACTGCCAGACGATAGGGTGGACGCGACGGGCGATGAACTGTACCCTCGCGCCGTCAGCTGCGCGTGCACAATGCACATGGCTAGCTGCGCGCCCGCACACACGCGCGGCGCGCGCCCGGTAACAGCTGCTTCCTCGCATAAATTTAGCCCCGACCTTGCCCAACGTGCCCGCCGTTAGTCGATCGCTCCATTGCATTGAAGTTGAATGAGTCCCGTTCAGAAACGTCCACTTGGACTGGACGAGAGTGACCTTAGTTGTATTGACGTTTCGTTTGTTTTGTTGCAGCCGTGCGATTCGGTCGCGTGCCCAAGCGCGAGAAGGCGCGCATCCTAGCCGCGATGCAGCAGTCGTCGTCGTCGCGCGCGCACGAGCAGGCCGCGGCGGCCGAGCTGGATGACGGGCCGCGGCTGCTGGCGCGCGTGGTGCGCGCACACCTCGACACTTGCGAGTTCACGCGCCAGCGCGTCGCCGACATGCGCGCGCGGGCCCGCGACTCGCCCACCTACTCTCAACCCACTCTGGTGAGTACCGTTTCCTTCCTCGCAGACTCATGATGAACTTCACTCCCACACGGGGAGCACAGCTTCTATTAGGAGCGTCTAACATTTTCCCATTTGTATGGTAGGTACCTTTTTAGGTTTTTCCTGAACATACCACATGAGACATATTACAGAAGTTAATTAGTTTGACTACCTGATGTCCATTGAGCCATCTTTGAGAGAGAAAAATCTTGGAATTTTGTTCTATGGGTAGTGGTGGTTATATTTGTTATTTTGAAAGTAAAAAAAAATTGAAAAGGAAGCCTTTGTCAAATAGTTTCAAACATTTATGTACAAAATTTTATTAAAATTGGTCCAGAAGTTTGGGGCATTTACAATATTTTTCGAACGATCACATAACCCTTTTTATTCCTTCATAGCTCGAAGGTAAAAATCCTTCCAAGTTTATCGGAAAGACCGAGATAATAACCGCTGTTTCCCGTTGTCGTAGGCTTGCCCGCTGAACCCGGCGCCGGAGCTGCAGTCGGAGAAGGAGTTCTCGCAGCGCTTCGCCCACGTGATCCGCGGCGTGATCGACTTCGCCGGGCTCATCCCCGGCTTCCAGCTGCTCAGCCAGGACGACAAGTTCACGCTGCTCAAGAGCGGCCTCTTCGACGCGTTGTTTGTGCGGTTGATCTGTATGTTCGACGCCCCGCTCAATAGCATCATCTGCCTCAATGGACAGTTAATGAAACGTGACTCTATTCAAAGCGGTGCCAATGCGCGATTCCTCGTGGACTCTACCTTCAAATTCGCGGAACGCATGAACTCTATGAATCTGACGGATGCCGAAATCGGTCTCTTCTGCGCTATCGTGCTCATCACGCCAGACCGGCCGGGGCTGCGCAACGTGGAGCTAGTGGAGCGCATGCACGCGCGTCTCAAGGCGTGTCTGCAGACCGTGGTGACGCAGAACCGCCCCGACCGGCCCGGTTTCCTGCGCGAGCTCATGGACACGCTGCCCGACCTGCGCACCCTCAGCACCCTGCACACCGAGAAGCTGGTCGTGTTCCGCACCGAGCACAAGGAGCTCCTACGGCAGCAAATGTGGGGCGAGGAAGACGGCAACATGTGGATGGACTCCGGCGCTGACGAGTCGGCGCGGAGTCCCATCGGCTCGGTCTCCAGCAGCGAGTCCGGCGAAGCGATCGGCGACTGCGGCACGCCGCTGCTCGCCGCCACGCTGGCCGGCCGGCGCCGCCTCGACTCGCGGGGCTCCGTCGACGAGGAAGCCCTCGGCGTCGCGCACCTCGCGCACAACGGTCTCACGGTCACGCCGGTGCGCCCGCCGCCGCGCTACCGCAAGCTCGATTCGCCCACCGATTCCGGAATCGAGTCCGGCAACGAGAAGCACGAGAGGATAGTGGGCCCCGGCTCCGGATGCTCGAGTCCGCGCTCGTCTCTCGAGGAACATTCCGAAGACAGGAAGCCACCCGCCCCCGCCCCCGCCGACGACATGCCCGTGCTCAAACGCGTGCTCCAGGCGCCACCGCTGTACGACGCCTCCTCCCTGATGGACGAGGCGTACAAGCCGCACAAGAAGTTCCGCGCGATGCGACGCGACACCGGCGAGGCGGAGGCGCGGCCCGCGCGGCCCGGGCGGCCCAGCCCCTCGCCGCAGCCGCCGCTCCACCCGCACCCCGCCAGCCCCGCGCACCCCGCACACCCCGCGCACTCGCCCCGCCCGATGCGCGCTCCGCTCTCCTCAACGCACTCGGTGCTCGCCAAGAGTCTAATGGAAGGGCCGCGCATGACACCCGAGCAACTGAAGCGCACAGACATCATCCAGCAGTACATGCGGCGTGGCGAGGCGGGTGCAGCAGGCGAGTGCCCGCTGCGCGCGGGCGGGCTCCTCGCGTGCTACCGCGGCGCGTCGCCTGCGCCTCCGGTGCTGGCGCTGCAGGTGGACGTGGCGGAGGCGGACGCGCCGCAGCCGCTCAACCTCTCCAAGAAGTCGCCGTCGCCGACGCCGACGCGCGCCTACATGCCGCAGATGCTGGAGGCGTGAGGCCGGCACGCGGAGCCGACCGTCTCCGCCACCCCACCCCGACCTTCTATGAATTAAAAGGAACTAGTTAATAATTAATCGTTCGCAGATCGTTTTAATATATTATATGTGATAATTTGTTTAGGACGCGTGCGTGCGTGCTTGCGTGCGTGCGTGCGTGCGTGCGTGCGTGCGTGGCCGGTGCCGGACGAGGAGAGCGCAATAGACTGAACATAATTTAAGACTATACATAAGTATAATTTATATGCAATGCAGTGCCGGTCGCGGTGTGTTTGTGTGTGTATTGTATGTGCGTATGTGAGCGTGCTCAGTCATTTGTTTGTTAATATAATGACAGGTTGTCAAATTAAAATAAATAAAAGAAAATTGTAAAAAATATTTCCTCATTTTATTCCATTATTTTAAATTACCCATACCCCTATATTAAAAGTATATATTCAAAGTATAACCCTAGGTAGGTACCTATTTATTTACATAAAAAGAAACAGTGTTGATGTACATGAAAACTCTTCAAGCTCAAAAATGAAAACAATATGAGAAAAAAACAAGCTCGAAATAAAAGATTAAGGTACCATCGTATTACAAAAATCTTATTATCTACATTTACACAAGAAATTATTACAAATAACACATATACGTACCAATTATTGTATAAGTCAATGAGTATTTTTACCTGGGATGTTACCGAAGAAACAAAACTGCTTTATTGGCTGAAGGGCGAGCGGTCGTCGGCCGCGCGAAGGTGAGCCCGCGTTTCCGGCACGCGGGGGGCGCCCGCGCCGCCACCGCCGCCGCCGCGTTAGCTGCTGACCTTAAGAGGATTGTGAAGCTGCGACTTTTCATTATAACGACATTATAACGAATTTCACCTCTTAAATGTTAACCGATTTGGACGAAGCGAGATTTTGAGGCTAGGCTTATACGTTTTTGTTTTTTCGATAAAGTTATTAAGTTTAATTTTATTATCGTTACGTGTTTTCATACAAAACAAATTTTATAACGTATAAGCCTAGCTTTTGTTGATGACAACCTATTAAAAATTGGTCCAAATCGGTTAACATTTAAGAGGTGAAAATCGTTAACTCCGTTTGAATGAAAAGTCGTAACTTCACAATCTTTAAAAGGGTGCGCTTCCACTGACGGAGACAAGCGGAGCGACGTCACCTGATATATAAGTATATTTTTCACTTACTTATCTTTACTGTTGAAACAAAATATAACTTGGTAAGCCCGTTTCCATATTTGGTATCATCGGCATTCGGCACTAACCATCAGGTGAAATGATGTCAAGGGCTTACCATTGGTGTACAGAGCCACTTTACTTTTCCGAAAAGGCCAACATATACAGCAACCATTTCCAAGTGCAGAGAATTTAGGAACTACCTGTGTTAATAATGGAAAAAATATAAAAGGTTTAACAAAATTAGCTGAAACTATTTTAACTGGTGCTTCTACCCATGAAACTGAACAACATTCCCCATGAAACCCATAGTCAAATCTCAAAAAAATTGTTGAACTTCCCATACTAAGTTGGCTGATTAGCTGATCGAGTTAGTATGGGAGAGCCAAATTTTTTTTGCGATTTGACTATAGGTTCCTTGGGGAAAGTTGTACAGTTTCATGGGTAGAAGCACTAGTTAAAATAGTTTTAGCTAATTTTGTTACACCTTATACATATACTAATCATTATAAAATAATTAATTTTTTTTAGTAAGCAAGAACTATGAGAGCGCCGGACGCAGCTTCCGCGATCGCACACCGTACCGGCCGGCCGGCGTATTTTGAAAATAATGTTCATCTAAATAAGCCTTGAATAAATGACGCTCATCACTTTTAACTCGATCTTAGTACTAGCTCTTGATAAAGTATAGTTCAATAAAAACTTGATAAGTTTTACAAACCGGCTAGCTGCTATGTGAACTACTGAAGTAGCAACACTACAAATAAAATCAAGATCTTTTTAGGGTAGCACCAGACATGTTAAACTAATTGTCCGTTCGTCTATCCAATTCGGTTTTTGGAGTTTTGTTACTTCATTAGTTCACTAAGCGGCTTAAAAGAAATTGGCTGAGAGCATTCAAAATTTATTAAGAAAGAATGGTTTTTAATTTTAACTACGATCGCGATGGACTATTCAAAACTATATGCTATATTAATATAATATTTACCTTCATTACTGACTCACCGACTCTGTAATGCTGTCAACAGGACACTGTCACTTATTTTTCAACGGGCGCCTACAACCACCGGTCGTTACCGAGCTTTGACTCAGAATCTGATATGGAGGAACTTTGGGTATCTATAACTAAATATCGTTTAAACGTTACTGTTTAATGATATGTCAATCCACGTTTGGATGGATCACGAAATGCACGAACATTTCATAAACCGGTTGACCAGATTATGAAATGGCCGAACACATCATGCTAGACGACTCTAATCTAACTGTGTTTCGCCACCCAAAGGAGAGCGAGGCTCTTCGATAGTATAATCATCAAACCTAACGAACCTATTATGAAATGACATAGCATAACATGCTAGACGACTCCAACCTAACGGTATTTCGCCACCCAAGGGAGAGCGAGGCTCTTCGACAGTATAATCATCCAACCTAACGAACCAATTATGAAATGGCTGAGCATAACATGCTAGACGACTCCAACCTAACGGTATTTCGCCACCCAAGGGAGAGCGAGGCCCTTCAGTATAATCATCAAACCTAACGAACCTATTATGAAATGACTGAGCATAACATGCTAGACGACTCCAACCTAACGGTATTTCGCCACCCAAGGGAGAGCGAGGCTCTTCGATAGTATAATCATCAAACCTAACGAACCTATTATGAAATGACTGAGCATAACATGCTAGACGACTCCAACCTAACGGTATTTCGTCACCCAAGGGAGAGCGAGGCTCTTCGATAGTATAATCATCAAACCTAACGAACCTATTATGAAATGACTGAGCATACCATGCTAGACGACTTCAATCTAACTGTGTTTCGCCACCCAAGGGAGAGCGAGGCTCTTCGATAGTATAATCATCAAACCTAACGAACCTATTATGAAATGACTGAGCATAACATGCTAGACGACTCCAACCTAACGGTATTTCGCCACCCAAGGGAGAGCGAGGCTCTTCGATAGTATAATCATCAAACCTAACGAACCTATTATGAAATGACTGAGCATAACATGCTAGACGACTCCAACCTAACGGTATTTCGCCACCCAAGGGAGAGCGAGGCTGTTCGACAGTATAATCATCAAACCTAACGATTCCATTTCTATTTCGCTCGGGCATTTCATGATTTGGACAGTTTAGCTGTTCATATCGTCAATCACTGAATTATTCATTGATCTCGCCAGACTACATTATCATGATGTGGACAGCGAATATTGACTACTTCAAGAAATACAACCATTTCATGAAGTCGTGGATTCTACGATAGCGATAGCGTCACGACAACATCTGAACTTCAATGTTAACTATAAGCTTATAGCTGATTCTACGATAGCGCCACGACAACATCTAAACTTCAATTTTAACTATAAGCTTATAGCTGATTCTACGATAGCGCCACGACCACATCTCCACTTCAATGTTTACTATAAGCTTATAGCTGATTCTACGATAGCGCCACGACCACATCTCCACTTCAATGTTAACTATAAGCTTATAGCTGATTCTACGATATCGCCACGACCACATCTCCACTTCAATGTTTACTATAAGCTTATAGCTGTAAGTTTTCAAATAAATAATAAAATAACATAAAGTTACTAGACATAATAACGCCGGTTTAAGATTAGGATTAATTCTAAACCAGTTTTATGATGTCTGGTAATCAAACAATATTGTAACAAGACGCTGGAAACTCTTTATCGTGGTGTTTATTCGTTTGCGGGTGGTTTGTAAAACTGTTTACCAGAATTAAAATACATATTTAATCGACAGAAGATTCCCAACACAGACATGTTCCGAACTTTACAAGTAAGTTTTCATAGTTATCATTTTTCCTACGTTTCATTGGCCGTTTTTAATTTCGAGCGACTGTGTAGCGAGCATCAGGAAGGTGAAGGAGTGAAGAAGGTATGGTGATGGCAAAAAAACGAAGTTGAGATTTTGATATGGATCGATTGTCTTACACCGATTGTTTTAACCGCTTCCGTGGTGTAATGGTTAAGTCCATTAGCTTCACATCAGGAGGTCGCGGGATCGATTCCCGGCAGAGTTAACTATGGAAGACTGGAAGAGTTTTTTCAAAGCCCGCCTGCCTAGCTACCTCCATCTTATCTAAGTCTTGCCGCAAAACATCAATTTTAATAGTATTAATATGTTCCGGCTTGAAGATAAGATAGCCAGTTCCCCATTGCATTGGGGAATCTTGGTAAGCCCGCTTCCATCTTCGGCATCATCGTCACTTACCATCAGGTGAGATGATGCCAAGGGCTTACAATTGTAGATAAAAATAAACCACTAATAGTCAAAAAACTAAAAAATTATAAATGAATTTCGGTGTGTGCGTCCGTCCTGTCAGTGCTAGAGCGCCTAAGATACTCAACAGATGTGGGTGAAATTTGAGATAGAGCAATGTTGTTTTTTTAACTCTGGCTGTTTTTTTTTAATTCCTCTATGATTTTTCGGTTGCCACCATACTAAAAATCTCAATAATGGCTCCAATAATTTTGATGAAACTTTGTACGTTAATATCTTTCTTCTTATCTTAATATATATAAATCTCGTGTCACAATGTTTGTCCTCAATGGACTCCTAAACCACTTAACCGATTATAATAAAATTCGCACAACATGTGCAGTTCGATCCAACTTGAGAGATAGGATAGGGTAGGGTAGGGTAGTGTAGGGTAGGGTAGTGTAGGGTAGGGTAGTGTAGGGTAGGGTAGTGTAGGGTAGGGTAGTGTAGTGTAGTGTAGGGTAGTGTAGGGTAGGGCAGGGCAGTGTAATGTAATGTAAGGCGGTACGAAGTTCGCCGGGACAGCTAGTATATATATATAACTTTATATGCCGTACTACACGCCATAGTTTATTATTCCAGGAAAAATCGGAACAAGGTACCGCCTTTCACACAATTAATTTACAAGTTAATGACGTCAAAACGAACATTGACAGATTAGGTATGTCAATAGAACATGAAATCAATATGACGCGAGAAGCCATACATTAAAATCGTTGAATGTCATTAATGCTTTTGACAAGACCAGGCCAGTTCACACGGACAGCAACCGGTCACGAGTATAACGCGAGAGTCAGCCATCGCTCCCCTCGACCATATTAGAGGGGACGAACGACCTGCCTCCAGATGCGGCACCATCCACACGAACATTTAAGCAAGCATGCACCTCTCGTGTTAATGCAAAAATTTAAAAATCATTATGGGTTCGCAACGGAACAATGGATTAATATATTTTTTTGCACAGAGATGATTGAGGGGTAGCGAAATGACATATTTTACTAATTAGCCAAAGTTCCCAAGGGATCTGGGGACAACTCATTTCCACTCTCGCGCACGTTGGCGTCGCAACGAAGCAACACATTAAAGTGATTTTTGTATAGAATTGGTTGAGGGGTTGGGAAGTGATATAGACTGCTAATCAGAATAGCTCGATATAGTGCCTTCGGAATCACTCATCCTCAACGGCAGTCATAAAAACGATGTCCACGCAGGCGAAGCCGCGGGCAAAAGCTAGTATGTTATAACACAATCATCATCATCATATCAACCTGGCTAGCTACCACCATCTTATCTAAGTCTTGCCGCCAAACATCAGTGTTAACAAAATTGATGTGTTCCGGCTTGAAGATAAGATAGCCAGTTCTCCATTGCGTTGGAGAATCTTGGTAAGCCCGCTTCCATCTTCGGCATCATCGTCACTTACCATCAGGTGAGATGATGCCAAGGGCTTACCAATTGTGAATAAAAAATAAAATGAAAAAAACCGAAGGACGTCCACTGCTGGACATATGCCTCCACTAAGGATTTCCACGACTACCAGTTCTGCGCTACCCACATTCAGTGGCCTTCACCAGGTCATCGGTCCACCGAGTATTAGGCCTGTCTACGCTACGTTTTCCGATGTGCGGTCGCTTTACTACTTTACTGCCCCAACGGCCATCTGTTCTACGAGCTATTCTGACAGCTATGTCGGTTACTTTGGGTAACCTACGGATCTCCTGGTTTCTGATTCGATCAGGCAGAGAAACTCCGAGCATAGTACGCTCTATTGCCCTTTGGGTGACCTTGACCTTGAGCCTTCTAATGAGGCCCATAGTAAGCGACCATGTCTCAGTTCCGTATGTCATCACTGGCAACACACACTGGTCGAAGACCTTGGTCTTGAGACACTGCTGTATTTGGGACGTGAAGATATTGAGAAGCTTCCCGAACGCTGCCCAGCCGAGTTGGATTCGATGATTGATCTCTTTCTTAAAGTTGGACCTACCTGACTGAACTGTTTGTCCCAGTTACACATATTCGGCAATAACTTCGAGTATAAAGCCTCCAGCCTTCAGAGGAGTAGGCGTGACACGGACGTTTGACATAATTTTCGTCTTGTCCATGTTCATTCTCAGACCTATTTGTTGAGAGGCTCTACTGAGACCATCGAGCATTGTGCTTAAGTCGTCCATAGTCTCAGCTATGACCACGATATCGTCAGCAAATCGAAAGTGGGTGATGTACTCGCCGTTATTATTGATGCCGAGTCCATCCTAGTCCAGAAGCTTAAAAACATCTACCAGGGCGGCGGTGACCAGTTTCGGAGATGTGACATCTCCCTGTCTCACCCCTCGCTGCAGCTGGATAGGTTCCGAGTTTTGATCCTAGAGGCGAACCGATGTGGTGGCGTTTTCATACAAATGCTTCAGTACCTCGATATATATTAATAGTCAATTTTGCACAGCTGGAGAGACTGTAACAAAGTCCAAGTTTCAACCAAATAAAAGGCTTTCTCATAGTCCACGTAGCGTTCGTGGACTATGAGAAAGCGTTTTATTTGGTATAGTGGCTGATTGTACTCTTCAGTCTTCTGTATAATCTGCTTCAGCGTATGTATGTGGTCTATGGTACTAAAGCCTTTTTGGAAATTGACTTGTTCCGGAGGCTGGAAGTCGTCAAACCTGCGTGCAAGACGATTCGTAATGACTCTTGAAAAGTGTTTGTAGTCATGGCTTAGAAGTGGGATAGGTCTGTAGTACTTCAGCAGGGTGTTGTCACCCTTTTTGAAGAAAAGCACGACCACACTTCTGTGCCATGCCTTAGGCGTTTGGCTCTCGAGTATAAAGTAATTAAATAACTTCTGAAGAGCTTTTAGTACCGGTGATCTACCTGCTTTCAGAAGTTCGGCCGTAATTCCGTCATCACCCGGTGCCTTATTGTTCTTGAGCTGTTTGAGAGCCATTCTAATTCTAACGTCCGGGATATCTTCGGTATAGTGTCGGCTTAATCTGGCTCTTGTGTCTTTAGTCAGATCACCGACAGGCAGACGTGTGGTCGTGCACAATTGTCCATAGAGTTTTTCAACTTCTTCCACCAACTCAGTCTTAGACGATATGATCCTGCCATCCTCAGTCTTCAGCTTGGTCAGTTGGCTTTGTCCAAAAGACAGATCTCTCGCAAAACCTTTTGAGCCTTTGTGTTTCTCAATCGCTTCTTTAATACAATTTGTATTATACTGTCACTAATCGCGAGTCAGGACTTAGAGATCTGCCTATTTAGTTGCCGATACTGAGTAGCGTCTTCAGAGGACTGAAAAACCAATCAGCAACACAAAATAAAATAAAGTATTCCTTTTCATTAGCAGATCCTCAAGATGTGGCGGCATTTAAGAACGTATTTGTTTAACTAAACATTCGAGTCCAAATTAGAATACTCCTCTTAATTACATGATATGGTATGGCATTAAATTTGTGGCCGTCGTCAAACCCTTGTGATCAGAGATGTTAGAATTTTACTCTTAAATCAGCATTTCAGCACAAACTTGTAACGTTTAGCTGTAAAACTGACCATGATCCCTTCAAAAATGAGAAATTTCAGTTATTAACTTGTTAGGTTACCTACACACTCCAGCAAAAGATAAACTATGTGAGAAGCTTGACGCAAGGCGCAGTGACACTGAAAATTCTAGGAAGTAAACAAGACTCAGCCATATCTGCAGCCAAACACATTGATAAAGTAGTTTACGTCATTTATACGCTTCTTGAGAATAATAAATATTGATATCTACATTTCCCGCACAAGTTATTTTCCTTTGTGCGATACATATCGCTAAAATGCGAATAGAAAGAGGCAGCAGCACTATAAGCTATCAATATCTGGACGGGTTTCTTTACATCGTCACGTCTAGTTTGACTATAGGTGCAAAATGAGTTTGTTATTTTACACGTGTCGTGGCCATATCGTAGAATTGGGCACATCATGAAATGCCTCGATATATGATCCAAAACGAACAAAACCAAACTGCATTCCGTCACCCAAAGGGACGAGGGGGGAGAGGGGAGGCTCACTTCGCGAGGCTCTTCGACAGTTTCATCATCAAACCTAACTAACCTTGTATCACTTGCTTTGATTGCTCAACTCAGATTTGGCCGACCATTTCACGATCTGTCTGAAATATCTGGGAAAGTGGCGGACAAAAAACAAGAAGGGATCCTTTAAAGAAACTCAATGGTGGAATCCAGAAATTAAAGAAGCCGTATCAGCCAAAAAGGAAGCCTTTAAACTTTGGCAGTCTACAAAAGACGGACATGATTGAGTAAAATACAAACGATAAAGAAAGAAATTGAACAAAAGGTTGCAATGTCGAAGGCAAAATTAAATAATAAATTAAAAAAAGAGTAAGCTGATTCAGAATTAAATATCCATAAAATAGCAAAAACGCGTCATACCAACACCAAGGACGTAACAACTGTCAAGTACATTAACGACAATTGTAACAAACTTCTAACGCAAGATAAAGACATCAAAAATAGATTTACTGAATTTTAAAAGCATCTCCTAAACATATCCCACACCAGAAACTTAGACTATAGCCAACCTAAAGAAGTTCAAGGCCCGCCCTTTAATGTGACACCAGGCGCAGTTAAAGCAGCCTTAAAATAAGCGAAAAACAACAAATCCCCTGGCCCAGGCGAAATACCAGCTAAAGTCTAGGAACACTTAGAAGAGGAGGGAGCTATCTGGCTAAACGAGCTGTTCAACAAGCCGATTCAGGGATATCCGTTGCCGGACTTGTGGCGAAACAGTTTTCTAATACCATTCTACAAGGGAAAAGGAGATGTTAGATAATGCAGTAACTACAGGTCTATTAAATTAATGTCACACACCCTGAAAATATGGGAGCGCGTTATAAATAATAGGTTAAAACACATCATCTCATTGACGCCAAATTAATGTGGCTTTGTAGCTGAAAATAGCACGTCAGACGCAATTCAAACTATCAGAATACTGCTTGAAAAGGCAAAAACCAACAAGAAAAACCTGCATATGGTGTTAATTGACTTGGAGAAGGCCTTTGATCATGTCCCTCGAAATCTCATATGGGAATCACTCTGAGAGCAACTCGTTACTGAATACTACGTCACCCTCATTCAAGACACGTACAAGGGCATAACTACTCAGGTGCCTTGGCCAGCAGGCACAAGTGATAGATTCGAAATTGTAGTCGGAGTCCATCAAGGTTCCACACTAAGCCCATTGCTATTTAACACCATCATGGACCACCTAACTAGAAACTGCCAGCGGCCATTACCCTGGAACATGTTATACGCAGATGATGTTGCTCTTATAGCCAAAGATATAGATGATCTCCAGTTGAACCTTAATTCCTGGATACATGCGCTTGAACACAATGGCCTGAGGATTATTACAAAAAAACGCATGGGTCCTGCGTGTTTGATGACGCCTTCAAAATATAAGTTAAATTTCCATATCAAGATTTCCATAGGTTCTGCACTTAAATATTTGGGGTCTGTAATCAGTTATGATGGGAGGATCGACATTGATGTAGCCCATAGAACCACAACAGGCTGGCTTAAATGGAGGCAGCTGACTGGTGAGCTATGCGACAGAAAAATGCCACTCAAAGTCAAAGGCAAGATGTACAAAACTGCAATAAGACCTGCAATCTTGTACGGTTCTGAATGTTGGGCAGCCACCAAACAACATCTCAACAAACAACATACTACAGAAAAGTGCATGTTGCGATGGTCGGCGGGTGTGACATTGCTAGATAAAATCCGAAATGACTACATCAGAGGAAGCTTTAAAGTCGCACCAATAGCCAATAAAGTCAGGGAAAAGCGTCGAAGATATGTATATCGATGACGCTTTTTTCCCTGAATTTATTGGCAACTAGCTTTTGCCCGCGGCTTCGCCCGCATGGACATAGCTTTTATTTTGAGGGTGGGTGGTGCGCGAGCCGCAATCAGCTCGCAAGCGTGGACATGAGTTTTCTCCAGGTAACTCAGCTACTGTATCGGGCTATTCGGATTAGCAGTCTTTGTCACTTCACACCTCCTCAACAAATTTTATAAAAAAATCACTTCAATCTGTTGCTCCGTTGCAACCGACTTGCGCGAGCGTAGAAAACAGTTGTCCCCAGATCCCTCGGGAACTATGTCAGGATATACTTATTAGTAAATTATATCATTTTCCACCAAATTTCTGTGCTAAAAATCACACCAACCCATTTTTTTCGTTACGATTTTAAATAACTTAACGAACAAAGAGTATTGTTTTAGTTTCCTCGGGAACTGCATCGGGCTATGACAAATGAAATAACACATATACTTAGATTATCAAAAATCATTATATCAATCTAGTAATAAAATTTCCATAAAATATTAATAAGGGTCAAATCCTCAAGTCGTATCAGCTCCAAAGGAGCCCATGACGCACTTCTTGTTGCCGCGCTGGATGGCAATAGACAACCTTAGCAGCAGGTAGGACCTCACGTCACATCTCCTCTCTCGAAGGCGACGGCCAATCTCCTTTGTGAAGGCAAAGGCCTCTGAGGGTTCAGCAGCCTGTTGTCTCACAGACCAGCGGCACAAAGCAGTAATTTGCCTCCAAGACCGAGTACTTATTATGCTTCTTTCTCGCCGCAAATTGAGCAGCAGTACCGTACGGGTGAGGTGTGAGGCAGAAAAAGTGGCGTCCCAAAGCAGGCACGTTCCTCTCTGCCATGGCACCTGTTTAAACCCTCCGGCCTTTTGCCATAAGATCGACTAAAGCCCGGCGGCTGCATCAAAGATGGAATATTCCATCTGGCTGAGACCAGTGCCCTCCGAGTGAGGTCATTAAGGAATTGGTGACGTGGGAATCTTCACAAACAACGACTGCAACTCAGTGAGTGATGGCCAATTGCCTCCACCGTGGACCAGCAAATACATTGATGAGATTCACAGATGTTGATATTGTAGGCGAAGAGCAACTGCCACACGCAAATAGTCGCCGTCAGAAGAGTTCCCATATCTGTTCCTCTTGTTAAAAAATGCTAAACTCGGTTTATGTGTTTTTATTTTTTTTTACACGATTGGAATCTGTAAAAAAATACCTATCTGTTGGTCTATGAAACACATCGCTACGTGCCATAGTTCCAGAGTTAGAGTTGTGTTAAGTAGCGTATGCTGAAAAATACATAAAAGTAATCCACTCAAAAGTATGAAATAATATTTTAATGTTTTAATACAACTTTAGCGCGTTTTATTATCCCTGCAGTGCCATCCATTGACATTTTGCTGCTATGATTATAATGTGTGGTATGTGTAGCTAATATGGGGAAAAATATCTCTATTGTTATTATTGTAAGTATCGATAGATCTAATTTCCCACGGGACCTATTTAGTTTTCCGTGATAAAGAATACCCGACTATACATTGATGGTCAAAACACCACATCCCAATGTAAAGGTTTCATATTGTTACGTTGAGCCATTCTAGATACATTTTTTTGCATTCCTGCAGGAACCCTTGATTTTTTTGGGATTCACAATGTACCAGTTTTAGTTCGCGATATAGGGTATCAACGTGTAAAATTTGATTGTAATAGGTCAAGCCACATTTGTGTGGTGAGCCATTCTATAAATGAATACTTTTGATTTTCCCATGGGAACTCTTGAATTTTCCGGGATAAAAAGTATCCTATATGTTAACACGGGCTATAAGGAACCACCATACAAAATTTCATCAAAATCGGCCTGGTAGTTTTTACGTGATGCGCGAACATACAGACAGACAGACAAAAATTACAAAAGTTGTTGTTTTAGCCTCTGTATCGTTAGTAATGTCCACCACAAAAATATTTCATGTACAGACTCGGCCCCGTTACAGTTTTATTATATTAATAATAAATAATAATAATAATAATAGACTAATAGAATAGATAATAGATTCTATTGGGGCGACAAACTCTCACATAAAAAGACGTCCAAGCGAGCTCCACGCTACGCCTGAATCCACACTCCACAGATTCATAGGAAACATAATAGACCACCATATATATATATATATATATATATATATATATATATATATATATATATATATATATATATATATATATATATATATATATATATATATATATATATATATATATATATATATATATATATTATATTATGAGTTTCTGGAATCAGGCATAGCATGGAGCTCGCGTTGTTGTCTTCCCTATGAGTCTGCAAAGTCAGGCGTAGCATGGTGCATGAGTTGATATATTTCTTCAAAGCCTGTGGAGTCAGGCGTAGCATGGTACTCGAATTGATATATTTTCTATGAGCCTGTAGAGTCAGGCGTTGCAAGTATTCGAGTTGATATCCTTTCTATAAGCCTATAGAGTCAGGCGTTGCTAGCTTTGATGTCTTTTCTACAAGTCTGTGATGGAGACAGGCGTAAGATGGTCTAGTTAATATTTTTCCTATAAGTCTGTGGAGTCAGGCGTAACATGATACTCGAGTTGATACCTTCCCTATGAGGCTATGGTATGGAGTCAGGCCTAGCATGGTGATGATGACTGTGATGTGTGTTCCCTATGAGTCTGCGGTCGCGTTGTACTCGTGGTAGCATACTGTAGGGGGAATATAAGTTAGCGTATACAGTTGCCTGATACTGAACAACTTTTCTTCTATGAGTTTGCTGAAATTGCAAAAAAAAATTAACTCTTCATACAAATCAATCAGGTGATCGACCAATTTTGTGCATTTTTGTATGGAGGGTCCAATTTTTTTTGAGAAGCAAATTGTTCAGTATTAAGAGTAGAACCCCCAGTTAACGGGTCCTGCACCATTTTTTACACCCTGTATGCGTTGGTCCGTAATATGAAATGTACGTTCACTGTTATTTTGTATTCAAAGTATCTATTAAGAAGACGCGTGTCGACATCGTTTGAAAACAATAACAACGATTTGACATTAAAAAAATACTCGTTTAATAAAATCCTTCGCTGAGAATAATGTTCGTAAAGTGACCTTATAGCGAACACTGATTTCTTCCGTTTGAGTAAAGGTTGAGTGACCGGAAGGTAGCTCGTAATGTAATCATAATACAAGGCTCTACCTGTAGCATTGCAAGCCTCCTCAATGCAACTAAGCAATACGAAGCTGAATTACGAAAATGATATTATCTCAAAGAATATAAAACAATAACTACAGTAGTCATCGGTATTTTATAGTACTAACATACAGTATGGACACTCCCTGCCGCTCTCTAGATTGCGACCTCACCCCCTCGTCACCCATATTGATACAGATTCGTTACCGTTTGGTTGTCGAACGTATAGGATTTTGCCGCCACTTCGTTTGTTCCGTCATTCTATTTTTGAAATGTCATTTCTGGCCCGTTGTATAAAGTGACCATAGTAAAAAAAACTTAACCAATCTCATAAAACTTAGGTACGTACGTTTATGTAACTTTCAGTAGTTCATTATTTCGGGAACATCGGAATAAGGGACCTTCCATACAAACCTAGATTATTTGATTTTTAGGGTTCCGTACCAAAAGGTCATCACATCAGCTCATTTATACGTCCCCACCGAGGGGCTCGAGCCTTCCCTGAATCAGGACGATCGGGCCTTAGTCGACCACGCGGGCCCAGTGCGGGTAACGGGACCTATTACTAAGCCTATGCTGTCCGTTCGTTTGTCCTACCTTTAAAGGACTGTATAGCAACCGTAATAGATAGCCGAATTACATTTTGATAGAATATTTAAGGCCAATTCAGTAACAACAAATAAAAATTAATAAATAGAGTTAAAAAAACTAAAAAACACGCTTTTAAAGTACATCAGACTAAAAAGTAAAAAATACTTCTTAATATAAGTTGAAAATAATAATAATTAACAAAAAATACTAGTATTATTGTGAAAAAGCGTGGGGCGCTCTGTGCCATATTTTTCGTCTATCGAGCAACCCACACTTTTTCACAATAATACTAGTAATTTGTTAATTAATATTTTCAACTTATATTAAGAATTATTTTTTAGTCTGATGTACTTTAAAAGCGTGTTTTTTAGTTTTTTTTAACCCTATTTATTTTTTATTTTTTAGTTCAAACTTATGAAATTATTATATTGTCCCTGATTCTTGATAAGTAAGTCTACAAAGTTTGAATTAAATCTGTCCGTTTAAAGTGGGACAAAATCAAGTCCAAAGGAGTCGGTTACATACAAACATAAAGGTGAAGCTAATAAAAGCGTGATAAAAAGGAAAAAAAAGGGGGGGGATCCCCATAAATGGATTACTCTATCGTGACAACGGTAGTATATAAGGTCTAACAAAATTAGCTGAAACTATTTTAACTAGTGCTTTTACCCATGAAACTGAACAACTTTCTCCGTGAAACCCATAGTCAAATCTCAAAAAAAAATTTGAACTTCCCATACTAAGTTGGCTGATCAGCTGATCGAGTTAGTATGGGAAAGCCATTTTTTTTTTGCGATTTGACTATGGGTTCCATGGGAAAAGTTGAACAGTTTCATGGGTAGAAGCACCCGTTAAAATAGTTTCAGCTAATTTTGTTACACCTTATATATGTCGCAGCCATATTGTAGATTTAGCCGTTTTACAGAACTGCGCGCCGCTTTGTAAATTAAAGTAAATTTTCACAGTAGAACAAGACATGCTCACCGTAACCTAACCGTCTGTACGTCCGTCCGTTCAACTCGGTTTTATGTGGTAAAAAATATTCTCAAGTAAATTTATTAGTATATAAAGTAAAATTCACACTCTAAAGTAAAATAAAAATAACAAAAAGCAGGCAAGTGTTATATTACTGGCGCTAGGGATCCCGAACTGACCAAACAATGATGTGTATTTATTGAAATGGTCAGGTTGTATCACTGTTGTACTCGACTCGTAGGTACTCGTCGATGTTTCTACGGTTCCCTATCCAGAGATGTGGCGGGTGGCGGCGCGACGCGCTCGGTGCACGGGTCCGACTCGCACTTGGCCGGTTTTTCAGTTCAAGTCTGAAGAGTCGGATATACAATGTAATACGCCTATTATGTTTATTGTTGATTGATTTGTGTTAGCCAGACAGTGAAAGCTTCGCGTCGCTGTCCACTTTTTCCAATAGTTGACTGCCATGAGGTGAGTGTTTTTTCCCAATAGTTGACTGCCATGAGGTGAGTGTTTTTCGGGTAGCTGAACAGCTGAACACGGACAAAACTAGATTATGAAGATTTAGAGACTTCTTTCTGATCTTTCGCGGTTGATGACGGAACGTATTGAAGGAGTTTAGTAAAGATATCTGCATGGTAAGGGCCTGGTCTTTGAGATGTAGCCTATAGGCTACACGTTCTAACTAAGTTCAGCCGTAATTCCATCATCACCCGGTGCCTTATTGTTCTGGAACTGTTTGAAAGCCATTCTATCTCGTACAGGCTGATGTCCGGGATATCTTCGGTATAGTGTCGGATTAGTCTGGCTCTTGGATCTTTGGCCAGATCGCTGCTGACAGGCAGACGTGTGGTCGTGCACAATTGTCCGTAGAGTTTTTCAACTTCTTCCAGCAACTCAGTCTTAGACGATAATGATCCTGCCATCCTCAGTCTTCAGCTTGGTCAGTTGGCTTCGTTCAATAGACAGATTTCTCGCGAACACTTTCGAGCCTTTGTTGTTCTCAATAGCCTCTTTATTAAAATTTGTATTAAACTGGCGCAAATTGCGAGTCAGGGACTTAGAGATCTTCCTGTTTAGTTGCCGATACTGAATGGTGGGGGCCTGGTACAGAATTCCTACTACTAACGGGCATTGCTCCATACCGCAACCGAATAGTTGTTCAGTTTTTGCATAATTGTCATAAGTACAACTAGTAATTTCATTTTATATCTTACTCAGCCATTTCCCTTATCTTTTTTTTTGGTCACGATAACTAGTTTTTCAGGCGCTTTAAGTACATGACGCATTGCGCAGGCAGACGTAAGCATCAGAGGGTTGCCATTTATCCTGTGTACCTAAGGTTATGCATTTCCGTTATCGTTACCAGATTCGTCATGACCTCCTAGTCTATATACCCATCTAAAGGACGTACTTATATAAGTAAAGTGTCAGTCTAGGTTGACATGAAGCCATTTAACAAATAATAACTTAAGTTTGATAGATATTGGAGAACAATGACGTTGTTTAGATGGCAATGGCGGCTATTGACCGCCGCCGAGTGGCGGGTGGCGGGTGCAGGCGCGAGGCGCATGTGCGCGCGCGGCCCTGCACTTGACTCGCGGTGCATCGGTGCATCGCCCGTGCGCCCGCCACACGCCCCCGACTGCGCCCGCCACCCGCCACCCCGCCCACACCCCGGTGCACTGCTCCCGCAAGCAAACCTCCCAACCCATATAATACTTTAAAATTCAATCTCCAGGAAAGGCGGTGCAATGCTGGAGCTGGATCTGTGACGCAGTTTGTTATATTTCGTAGGGTTCCTGGAATTCCTACATTAATTTGATGATTTGTTAATCAACTAGATACAAATACATAATGTTATCAAGATAAATATGCACTCCAGAGTCTCATGGGGAATGGGAAAAAATTAAAGTATGCAACTTTCTATTCCATTTGACAATTTTCACGATCTTTTTTCCTTGTACCATGAGTTTCTGGTGTGCCTCTACTTATATTGCTCCATTGAATACTTAATTATTTTCCTCTACTGTATTCTTAAGATTTAATCAAGAGAACCGTAGGTCTAAATTTAACAATTTCATTTAATTAAGTACTTATGTGACTGTTGTGTTCTTGAATAAAATAAAATAGATCAATGTCATCGAAACAGCTATTTCGTTTTGTTCCCTTACATTACAACAGTGATCGCAATGATGCTTTAATGTGATTATTTTTTAGATTTGTGATTTTTTTACGGTTCCGTTAATTCCTACGAGGATCACTTATAATTTATTATAAGATATTTCAAATTTGGCACGGAGGTTCCTTATGATGAGGTGTAGGGGTGCACTAAGAAAGGATTTATCAAAAATCACACCCTAAGGAGGTGAAAGGGGAATCCAAACTTTGTATGGGGAAACAAGATTGGTCAGACTATTTTATCCAAAACTTCACAGGAGTACTCCTATCAATAAAATTAGTTTAGGGTTTTTTTAGAATTCAACCCCTAAATGGGGGAAATGGGGTGATTTGTCATTTCCTTTCACACTAATATAATATATACTTTGCTTTCACATGGTTATCGTTTGTATGGTTTATGTTTTAACTGCCTCCGTGATGTAATGGTTAGTCCATTCGCTTCGCAACAGGAGGTCGCGGGTTCGATTCCCGGCGGGGTCAACTTGTAAGACTCGGTTTGGTTGGTGGTAGGGCATTTTCTAAGCCTGCCTGGCTAGCTACCACCATCTTATCTAAGTCTTGCCGCCAAACATCAGTGTTAACAACATTGATGTGTTCCGGTTTAAAGACAAGATAGCCAGTTCTCCATTGCATTGGGGAATCTTGGTAAGACCGCTTTCATCTTCGGCATCATCGTCACTTACCATCAGATGAGATGATGCCAAGGGCTTACCAATTGCGAATTTTAAAAAAAACGGGTCGCTGATTACGAAAAAAACCGGCCAAGTGCGACTCGGCGTTACACAAACAGGGTTCCGCACCAAAACTTTAACTACCAACCTCAGCCACCAACAGAACAAGATCTTTCAGTATATACTTTGCTCAAGGTAAATAGGGATCTACTTATTCTGGACTATAAAAATTACATTATTTCCTGTAGGAACGGAAGGACTTTAGATTTTCACTAGGTATTTGCCTTTGCTCTAGCTGTTGCAACTTCCTTCTTTGCTATTTTTTTTGAGAGTTAGTATTGTTTAAAATGAGTTTCATCTGTCGTAGTCTGCTCTTTTTTATTATAGCACCCTTCACTTTGTCTTGCCATCAGTGTGTTTCTTTAAATGGTCCTCTTCTGGGTTCAGCATCATTCAAACTCATTCCACATTTTACTTGTGGTTAAATCGGTTTCATTTGTGATACTTACATTTTGATGGATCTCCTCTTTGTGATACTTACATTTTGATGGATCTCCTCTTTGAGGCGCTTTCCTAGTGGTTCAAATAACAATTTCCATTTATTTTTTGGGTTTATATTACGATTTGGTTTTGTTTTCGGTGGCGCAACGGCAAGGGCCGCTACCTTCTATCTGGGGAGTCGTGGTTCAAGTCCTGCCACGTACCAATTTGTTTTCGAATTTCAATCTCATATGTACGTTTATCCGACGCTCTTACGGTGAAGGAAAACATCGTGAAGAAACCTGCACAAGCAAGGGTGTGTAGCACCTAGCACCCACACTGTTCGCCGTATTCTTTGCAGTAGTAGTCAAGGAAGCCTTACATGCAGTTTCCGAAGAAGTCCGCATTCGTTTTCGCACAGACGGCAGACTATTTAGATTCGCCAGACTAAATGCGTGTACAAAAGTCTCGCATGCATTGATAACAGAGATCATGTATGCTGATGACGTATGCTTTGCAGCGGAAACCCCAGATGGCCCGCAAGAGCTAATGTCCAGTTTCCACGAATCTTGCCGTCAATTCGGCCTGAAGATCAGTGTCAAAAAGACAGAAGTCATGTCTCTGGACATCCATGGTCACGAGGCACTGTAGGAACGTAAAGGTTGGTGAGGATGTGCTTAAGCAGGTGGATAAATTTCGCTATCTGGGGAGCACCTATCTCATCCAAGTGTGACCTTGATGCTGAGATCGACAGCAGGATCGGTGCTGCAGCTGCAGCATTTGGGAAGCGTGTTCCAAGGTCTTCTGCTCGCACGACCTTAAGCTGGCTACTAAAATAACGGTATATATGGCAATTTTGCTGCCAAATCTCTTATATTCCTCCGAAACATGGTGCGAGTATCGCCGCCACATGCGCACTCTGCATCGTTTCCACCTCAAATGCCTCCGCTCCATTATGAAGATCAGATGGTTCGATTGGGTGCGTAATACCGAAGTTCTGCGACGAGCCAATGTCGGTGGCATTGAAGCCCATTTAATGCATCGGCAGCTTCGGTGGTGCGGTCACGTGTCACGTATGAAGGAGGAGAGAGTGGCGAAGTGCGTCTTCTGTTCTGAACTGGAGGAGGGTAAGCGGAAACACGGCGGACAGCTCCTCCGGTACAAAGATATTCTGAAGCGACATATGAAAGGATGCAACATAGAAACCTCTCAATGCGAGAGTTTGGCAGCAGAACGGCCAGAATGGCGCAAGATTGTGAATAGGCAAGTGCGCGAGTTCGAGGATCAGCGTAAAGCTGACCTTGATACCAAACGCGACGAGTTAAAGGCCCGACCACCTGCGACCATTTCATACAATTACGAGGGTGGTATACTTAAATGCCCTCAGTGTGCGAGGAGTTTCGCTGCTAGGAGTCGAAGTGGTCGCCATGACCGAAATCGGTCGGATAGATCATCATCATCAAGGTGAGTATTATTTGGACACTATAATTAAGGCTTGGGCTCGACTAGACAGATTAATTTTATTTTATTTTATGGTTTTCAGATGGCGCGTTCGTGGTACTTACTTATTATGTTTCTCGTGAGTCGTGAGCCCTCCAGAACCAGATACATTACGCAAATAAAACATAACTTTAGGGACATCCGCTTCTATAGCTTATAGCAGTTGATTTCACTATGAAGTAATTGGTTATCTTTCCGCCCTCGCACGACCCTCTCGCGGCTATACTTGTGCATTTAATAAATTGTTATTTATTATTATTATATCAGCTCATATACGTCCCCACCGAGGGGCTCGAGCCTACCCTGAAATCAGGGCGATCAGGCCTTAGTCGACCACGCGGGCCCAGTGCGGGTTGGTTGTTATTACCAAACTTTAAATATAAATCACCAATGAGACACTCCACAAATCAAATTAAAAGAAAATACTTTGATATCCACAATCAGTATCAATTCAAATTTGAATTGATTATAATTATAACATCACTCTACTCACAACCCTACACACAAACTCACTCACACGACCTGGTAGGTATGCAGGTAGTTAATAATTAAACAAAATAATTCATTAATTTTATTCAAAGTCACTCCACTCCATGCTTTTAGTCTTACTCGAACTTATTGCTCAAGGCACAAGAATCAATCTTATTTTCACATAACATATACTTAAATATAAAAAATAGGTACTGATGACTTTAAACCGTGCGTATTCTATCTCGCGAGTCACGGCATCGCGTCTGTCATCTCCATTTCCAGTCCTTTGTAATTAGTGTCTTAAATGTTTGTTTTTTGCTGATTTCGTTTCGATGCGTCGGTACCTCCAAGTAAAACTATTTTAACTCTTAGATTTGCTTTCGGTCTTCCGTTGTTCTCATAAAACACTGAAGAGAATTTTGTATGTTGATAAAACCACGTAAACCCACAAAACGATATCATTATAAACACAGACACAACCGAGAGTTAAACGCTCTTACCATCCATTTGTTAAGTTTTTAAACGACTTCAAAAAAGGAGGAGGTTTCTCAATACGACCGTATAGTTAAATCTTCCATCATCAGCTCATCTGAATAACCTGAAATAATACAACTTTCGGTCTATACGTACCTACGTATCTATCTATATTTAAAGAGTTATCTTCTAATTCATACCCGTTAATGAGTTGTACCTTTCTTAATCAGCTCATCATCTTCTCAGCTCATCTGAATAACCTGAAATAATACAACTATCGGTCTATGCGTACCTACGTATCTATATAAATTTAAACAGTTATCTTCTAATTCATACCCGTTAATGAGTTGTACCTTTCTTAATCAGCTCATCATCTTCAGATAATGACTGCCAAATGCAAATACTTTAATAGCTTTATAAAACATATGAAACACGTCATACTTGCCTATAAAATTTAAAGGTTGCCCTCGATTTCCCTGGGATTCTATCATCAGATCCTGGTTTTATTAACATGGTACCACTCTTGTGATATATTCTTTCCAACAAAAAAAGAATCATCAAAATCGGTTCATAAACGACGAAGTTATCTTCTAATTCATACCCGTTAATGAGTTGTACCTTTCTTAATCAGCTCATCATCTTCAGATAATATACATATTTATGTTTGTTCGCGGATAACTTCATCGTTTATGAACCGATTTTGATGAGTCTTTTTTATTGTAAGTTTCATAAAAGAGCAGCAGATAACCAGAAAAAGTGGTTATATTTATATTGATGACGAAATTTTGTTTATGGAATGGGGTGAATAGGTTTTTGTTCCAGATTTTTTTTTTCAAAAGATTTGTCGTTGGCAATTCATATTGAACTCGTTTGATAGCTAGATAAACGTAAAATTTAAGGTGACACAGACAATTTCCATTTTTTTTGGATTTAATAAAGGAAACAAAAGAACAATGACTTTTTTTCGACTAAATTAGTTCAATCGTTTCATTGTGGCAATACCAAGTCAAATGTCATTTTGAATGGAACTGTTATGATTTTTATAATAATACAAACATATATAAATAAGAAAACCATGTACAATCTTACCTAAACTCTGAAATTTTGATGTCAAAGGATAACCTGATTCAAAGTTATCCAAAATTCAAGAAAACTTTGAATGTGGCTTTTGGTGCAATTATAGACGGGTTTTGTAGATTAAATACTAAATTTATTATATTAAACCTATAAAAAAACATACTATTCATGTAATAAAGTAAACGTTAGTAAAAATAAATCAAATTGTATGTACAAAAATCGCAAAAAAATGTTCAATGTTACCCAGATTGACTGTAAGACAGTTGAAGAAAGTTCAATCGTTTCATTGTGGCAATACCAAGTCAAATGTCATTTTGAATGGAACTGTTATGATTTTTATAATAATACAAACATATATAAATAAGAAAACCATGTACAATCTTACCTAAACTCTGAAATTTTGATGTCAAAGGATAACCTGATTCAAAGTTATCCAAAATTCAAGAAAACTTTGAATGTGGCTTTTGGTGCAATTATAGACGGGTTTTGTAGATTAAATACTAAATTTATTATATTAAACCTATAAAAAAACATACTATTCATGTAATAAAGTAAACGTTAGTAAAAATAAATCAAATTGTATGTACAAAAATCGCAAAAAAATGTTCAATGTTACCCAGATTGACTGTAAGACAGTTGAAGAATAAAAACAGTGTTGGATAAGACGGGATATCCACCAAAGTAGTCAAATATAAGCCATAATTGGAAGTTATGGTTTTGTTTATGTATTAAACATACCTGTTTGCTATTTTAAAAGGGCGTAATTGTACATTGATTGTGGCCTTTCACATTAGAAAAACGATATTACTAACAAGAAAGGCCCTAATTTGAAAGATATGGCTTTTCATGTTAAAATTCGGGCTATAGTATATGAAATTATGGCCTTTTATCTATAGATATCTTTGGTATTAAGCGGAATTACACTTTGTTACTTAGAGCAAAAATATAATTTTTTTTGCCGATTTCAGTCATGTACTTAGCTCATTTTGTACCAAAAATGTAGTTATGGCCTTTTTTCGTATGACGGCAGTATAGGTTTTCCTGTAATCTGTAAAGAACAATTAATGTCTGTTTTTTTTTCAAAATTGTAGGCCCAGTAGTTTCAGAGAGAGAGAAAGAGAGAGAGATAGCCAATTTTCACCTATTTTCTTAATTAACTTAAAAACTGTTTACCCTAATTTATTTATTTTTTAAATAACTTCAAAACTACTTGTCTCCCATTCACGCGACAAACGGCCATCTTGGGATGTTTAACGAACATCGCTCACACGACCAACAACCCATTTGGGTTGTTTTTTACGTACTGGTTTAAGGTTGAAAATAGTATATAAAACTGCGTCTATCGTTATGTCGTCTTTGGCAAATGTGCGTGGAATGTGTGCATCCACCTTAATTGATATACTTTACATCCCATTTGACAGAATAATATTAATTAAAACGAAGTTTGCTTCCCGTTTTTCTGTGGTTGTCAGCCATTACGTCAATTACGTGTGATGTTTGAGTGATGTTGTTTTGTGTTATTTATCATGGAAGGGTATGTAAATTCAATTTATTTCCATTGTAAGATGTTATTGCTTTACAGTGTAGTGATTTTATCACCATATCTTTCTCGATAAAACTCTTAGAAACACATTGAGTTTGTAGCGGAAAATTAAACAAACTTTTTTTTTTGTCTCGAGTATGTTCCTAAACGGTTCCTAAATTCACCAAAACGGCTTGTTTTTGATATATATACATCTTCTAAACTGATCATCATCATTTCTAAGTGTTTGCATGTAATTTAGATCACCTAGGGTTTTTCCAAAGCAACCTGTTGCAATTCAACACAATGGTATTTTTTTGTGTAAAATTATGTAATTTAACCCTTCCATCCTACCGAAATACGAACAAATGTTGATTTATCATCATCATCTGACACCATCATCATAGTTTCTAAGAATTTAAATGAATTTTAGACCAATTTAAATTTTCTCCGAGGCAGCCTCGGGTAACTCAAACGATGGACTTTATTTGTACTATACCTACCCCCAGCTGGTTTTTAATTTACCATCATCATCACACCGTCATCATCACACAATCACTATAGTTTCTAAGAATTTACATGAATTTTTAGAACAATTCAAATATTCTCTGAAGCAGCCTGCGGCAATTCAAATGATGGACTTTATTTGTATTTATTTTGTACTATACCTACTTGTTTTTGATTTACAATCATCATCACACCATCATCATCACACTAATCATCAGTGTCTAAGAATTTAAATGAATTTTAGACCCATTCAAATTTTCTCTGAAAGCAGCCTGCGGCAATTCAAATGATGGACTTTATTTGTATTTATTTTGTACTATACCTACTTGTTTTTGATTTACAATCATCATCACACCATCATCATCACACTAATCATCAGTGTCTAAGAATTTAAATGAATTTTAGACCCATTCAAATTTTCTCTGAAAGCAGCCTGCGGCAATTCAAATGATGGACTTGTTTTTATATTTTGAATTAGTTCTACTGCTCCGAATGTTTTAATTTTTTTTTTGTGATAAGCCAAAAGGCCATTCTACTCAGAAAAATAAAAATTCAAACATCTGGACTTCAATTGGGGTCTCAAAAAAAAATCAAATTACTAGTTCTGTGTTCGAGTTTTGTAAATTTTTGGTTGTTTTTGAAACTAATTTTAAAAATTGTTTTTGCATTAGACAGTTTTTTTTGTATTGTACCGTGAAGATATTTAACTAAACCATTAGAAAAAAAATATTTCATATGTATATCTAAAGTGCTTAGATAGAAATAGATAAGGTAAGAAAATTGGAACAGAAAATAAAACACAATTTTAAATTTCAAAGTATTGTATTTAATTTATCTCTAATCTAACACATGTAAAATAAGAACCATTAAAAAGAAAATTTAATCATCTTACTAGATCAGTAATTAGTTGTTATAGGTATCATGCAAAAATTATGAGAAAACTTCGGAAATCCGCAGCGCGGCCGACCCCCGTTGAACGGCCCGCGCGGCACAAAATTTAATCATTTTTATAATATTTTTTTAAATTTGTCTTTGCACTAGACAATCGTTTTTTTGCTTTGTATCAATTAAAAAACAATATAAGAGATTCTCACAACAAGCCCTTTCATTTGATATCGTCACGCAATATAGTTTGTAAAACTTTTTTAAATTATCTAATTTACCCCCAAAAGTGGTCTCCATGTTTAAAATTCATTTTTTACGTGACACGTGTCCGTCTTTGGGTCACCGACTTACATCATCATAATATCAGCCGAAGGACGTCCACTGCTGGACACTGGACATAGGCCACCCCAAGGATTTCCATAACGAACGGACCCTCACCAGGTCATCGGTCCACCGAGTGGCAGGCCTGTCTACGCTACGTTTTCCGGTGCACGGTCGCCACTCGAGAACTTTTACATGCCGAGTCCACCCCAGTCCAAAAGCTTAAAAACATCTTCCAGGGCGACGGTGAACAGTTTCGGAAATATTACGTCTCCCTGTCTCACCCCTCGCTGTAGCCGGATAGGTTCCGAGTTTTGGTCCTGGAGGCGAACCGACATGGTGAGGTGGCGTTTTTATACAAACACTTCAGTACCTCAATATATAGTCAATTTGCCACCGCTGGAGCACAGTATATATATATTAGTAGGTACTAAGCTGGAGACTAACACAGCCCAAGTTTCAACTAAACCAAACGCTTCCTCATAGTCCATGAACGCTAAGCATAGTGGTTAATTGTACTCTTCGGTCTTCTGTATAATCTGCCGCAGCGTATGTATGTATGTACTAATTTTACCGACTTACCAAATTTTGACTAAATAGGCCCAATAGTTGGTAGTAGTAGAGCAAATTTGCTGTAACAGACGGACAGACAGACACGCGAGTGATCCTTTTTTCCTTTTGTGTTGTGGAATCCTAATAGTATGTTTTTGAACATATTGTGCAGTGTTTTTAGCTTTAGGAGTTGATTCGTTCATTAACAATGGTGTCGATTCGGTGTAACACGCACGATTTAACTTATTTGACAGGACCGTTTATTCCCATCTGCCCCCTTCAGAGCTTGCCACCGGGGTGGCGGTTGGGACTAATTAGGTGACGTTCGCCACCACCGTTTATTCCCATCTGCCCCCTTCGGAGTTTGCCACCGGGGTGGCGGTTGGCACTAAATTTAGTGCGTTTATTCCCATCTGCCCCCTTCGGAGCTTGTCACCGGGGTGGCGGTTGGCACTAATTAGATGACGTTCAGCACCACCGTTTATTCCCATCTGCCCCCTTCGGAGCTTGCCACCGGGGTGGCGGTTGGCACTAAATTTGGTGCGTTTATTCCCATCTGCCCCCTTCGGAGCTTGCCACCGGGGTGGAGGTTGGCACTAATTAGGTGGTGTTTACCGCCCCGGTGATCGATGACACCTATTTAGTTTCATCTGCCCCCCTCGTAGTTATATTACAGGGGTTTAAAAGGTTTATCGCATTTCGTATTGGACATTATCAATGGAAATTAATATAAAACCTAACTGTATATCATGAGCAATAAAAATTATGTTTAAAATAAATAATTTTGGAATTCTTATAGTTAGTAAATTATTATAAAAATTATTATAAAAATAATTTACATGGATAAATTAATTTTTTAAATAAAGATGAGCAATTAGAGAAACTATTTACATGGATGGGTATATAAATATTGCTGCTCTAGAATTAGAGAAACAATTTACATGGATGGGTATATAAATATTGCTGCTATGGTTTACCAACTGTGTATAAAATAACAAGTAAGTGTATGAAAGATAATAATAATTGCTAGAATAAAACGTTCATGGTATTTATGAATTAGAATTAGTAATTAAAATAAAAGTTCAATTTATTATACATTAATATACATCTTTATTGCTCGTGATACCCAGTGATGTTTTATATCAATTTCCATTGATAACGATCAATACGAAATGTGATAAACCCTTTAGACCCCTGTACCAACAAGGATCACAAATAAGCATAGGCTACTTTTTTCCACGCTCGTGAGCCGCTTGCGGCTCGCACACTGCGCACCCTCGAAAAGTCATAGAAACGTTGTCCATGCTGCGGGTGAAGCCGCGGGAAAAAGCTAGTACCCAATAAAGAAACAAAGTAATTTAAAATAATTTATATACCCATCCATGTAAATTGTTTCTCTAATTACTACTGTTAAAAATGTTTAATATTATTTGAAATGGCATAAAATTAATAAACAAACAATACAACATAATAATGAAATAACATTTAATAGTGATAAACCTAATTTTTATTACTCATACATAACATCCAGAGACATTTACACCCATCTTTGATTATTGTAAGAGTACAGTTATACCCAATAAAAGAAATAAAGAATTTAAAAAATCATTTATCCATGTAAATTATTTTTATAATAATTTACTAACTATAAGAATTCCAAAATTATTTATTTTAAACATAATTTTTATTGCTCATGATATACAGTTAGGTTTTATATTAATTTCCATTGATAATGTCCAATACGAAATGCGATAAACCCTTTAAACCCCTGTAATATAACTACGAGGGGGGCAGATGAAACTAAATAGGTGCCATCGATCACCGGGGCGGTAAATGCCACCTAATTAGTGCCAACCTCCACCCCGGTGGCAAGCTCCGAAGGGGGCAGATGGGAATAAACGGTGGTGCTAAACGTCATCTAATTAGTGCCAACCGCCACCCCGGTGACAAGCTCCGAAGGGGGCAGATGGGAATAAACGCACTAAATTTAGTGCCAACCGCCACCCCGGTGGCAAGCTCCGAAGGGGGCAGATGGGAATAAACGGTGGTGGCGAACGTCACCTAATTAGTCCCAACCGCCACCCCGGTGGCAAGCTCTGAAGGGGGCAGATGGGAATAAACGGACAGGACTAAACTAAATTTAAGCATTCTATCCTTGTCTTTTCGGTACAGAAAGTAAAAGACAGAATGTGTAAATTTAGTTTAATCCTGTCAATTAAGTTAAGTCGTGTAACACCGAATCGACACCAATATGTAATATCAATGAATTTATGTATGAGTATATCAATAATTATTAATTATTCCAGATCTTACCCTATTTTGTTATGTAAACCAAATCAGATTTTGTTTAGTTAAAAACAGTTCTGATCTATGTTGTTGAGTCTCTGGATGATAGAAATTGAAAAAAAAAATGAATATCTTCATTTTGAGATAAGTGGAGATAAGCATATTTTTTTCTAAATAAAGTACACAATTAATTCTGATTTCTAGTTTTATTGTCCACTACAAAAACATTTAGTAATGTGCATAGTAAAAATGTCTTAAAAATACTTGAGTATAAAAATAATAAAAAAACTTATATGCTTAGTTTGGACGGAAGATGTAAAAACAATGTGCAGTCTTGATTTATTTTAAAATTGATAAAAACATTTGATTAATGATTTAGGCTGGTGCGATGCAGTTGGCCGCATTGCAGCCACACATTTCATAATACTTTCAAATTTATTTGCAATATTCTACACGTCAACACAAACAAATTAGTTACAAATGTAAATGGGTGGGCTACTTGCATTCTGTTTAATGGCATTGTTAACCAGTACACAAGCCTGGTATGCGCGCTGCACAGCTCAACCGCTTTGCTGAAAAACCAGCATCCAATTGATTGGATCAAACTGTGTGTATATAATCTATACATACTTACATTAATGTGTATACTTACAATAAGAAAAGTAAAAAAACTATACCTACAGTAAACTAGTCTAACTTTAAAAATTGTCAGATCTAAGTACAGTGTAAACTCTGTAGAACGTCACTCAATATAAGGATTCACTCTTTGAAACGTCAAAATTTCTGACTGCAGTTGGTTTACTTTGATGCTAATTACTCTCTGTATAACGAAAACTCTCAATAACATCACAAAATACCCGGTCCCTTGAGTGTCGCTTTATAGAGTTTACACTGTATGTGATTCTCGGCACTCAAGAAGCATCATCCTCATTCCAGTATGGCTGGTCAGCATAGGTAGTGTGCCGCAGCTTGCACCAACGCGACCCGAAACGCAGGATCAACATTATAACCAACAGAACAAACAGAGACAGTACAGCTACTGCTGGATAAATCATGAGGAATGTCATCTTAATAATATGCTGTCCTCACCAACTTAAATAAGTGGCAGTGCAAACAGTCAGTCTTTTTAAAGATCACTCTCTTTAGTGTGCATCTGGCTGAATTCGTGCGAAGCTAGGGGTTGCTGGGAGAGAGAGGACTGCAGTTCACTTTCCTTGTGGTATGTTGTGTGGTATGGAACAATGTAGTGTGCGTTTTCGTTGGGGTACTCCAGCTCCGTGTAGTCGAGAGGTGGTTGCTTGTGCGGGGTTGTGGACCAGATCGACACCACCCACCGGTTGCCTACAACAAAATGACTATAAATGAATAAGGCTAGTTTACCAAAAATATTAAGTAAATCACTCCTTTCACTAACTTAAACTAGTGTTAGAAAATAAAAAAAGTTTATGATAGCAATATTAGTGACATATAGCCCCCGCAGGAACCTCAGGAGGATGTTCAACAATAAAGATCACAATTATCTTGAACTTTTTTGATTTCCTAATACTCCTTACACTAGGCCAAGTCTGCATCATGGGGGGTTAGTACTAGTTCATGGATTTAGTAAGGCAGCCCGGTTATGTGCACTCCAACCATGAACACTATCAAGGAAAAATGGCAACTGTGACAAGACTGGTTTCTTAGCTTGCTCCAAAAGACAAGTATTTGAGTAATAACTTGAGTAGGTGTATTTATCTGCCTCTATGCTCACTTAAAATTGCTAGTGTGACCGAAAAGCAGATGGTCACGCCCAACGCCATATTTTGCATGAACGAAAGACGAAAGGGAATCGTTGGTACCTATCGGATGTTAATAGCAATGAGTTACCTGTGTGCCTGTCCAGCCAGTAGTCCGAGTAGCGCGAGCAGCAGCAGATTACGTTGAGAATCAACAACGATCCCAGGATAACGGAACAAATTGCAATGGCAATGTAGAAGGGCGTGAAATTTCCAACTCTGGACACGAAGGGGTTTAGGGCTTTGTATGTACCGTTCTGCGTGGCGTAGGAAATCGCATCAAATGTGGACATTTTATATTACAATCAAATCAGGAATCAATGATTGATGCAAGGTTGTAGGAATTTCTACATAATAACTCAAATTTCTCAAATCACTAAAAAAATCAAAGGAAGAAAGAAAGGAACAACAAAGATCATATAAACAGAAAGGAATTTAGGTAGCAAGCAAAGCGGATGTGTCCACTATGCTATCAAGAACAAAGCGAATATAATACATTTACATTAGAATGCACCAATCTCCAATATAAAGCAAAGATGACCTATTATTACTAGAGTGAAAACGAAGGTGGTCTTGCAGTTTTAAAAACGCTTTACTGCGACCAGGTTGTCCAACTCATTATGAGTTGCTGCATATTATGTTGACAAGAACTGCACATAAGATTTGTAATGCAAAAGAAGAAATGAAGACATGATTACTTATGTCCATTTCTGCGTATGTTGTACCAAACTCCCAAGGCTTTTTAAGCTGTTTGGGGCGTATGTGACGTCTAAAAGATATATTATTTTTGTACTCATCATTTGTGGCGCTAGCATTGAAAACATAATTGATGCAAATGGTGGCATATACGGGGAAATGCTTTTGACAACGCCTTGTTCTTTACTTTATACTAAGTTACTTGATCATGAATAATAATAATAGTATCTAAAGCTAAACACGTAATTGACAGCTTGGTATTGAATATTAAGGTCAAGTTATTAAAAATGTATCCTCGTATGTGCCACTATCTGCATCGAATATCTCTCAAATGTCGCAAATGATGAGAGTACAAAAATAAGATTTATTTTAGGCGTCACTAAAGCCACAAACAGCATAAAAGCCCTAGAAGTTTGGAACTTACGAGGAAACGGTAACGATTATTTAAAGACTGTCTCAAAAGGACTTGTACAAAGAGACGTTAATAATTTGAAAAAAACTGGTTATCTGTAAAGTCGGTTTAATTACGGACGATAATTTTACGTGTTAGTACTATTATGTACTAAAATCAAACAAGATTATGAAGAATAATAAATAAAGCTATCTCAAAAGGGCTTGTACCCAGAAACATTGAAATATTATATAAAAAGGTGTATTTAAAGGCTTCGCAACTCACCGCCCGCCGCGCTCATCAGGGAGTTTTTAAATGAAGAATTCTCCAAATTCCAGTCGGGATTGCACACAAGTTTATCTTGTCTAAGCTCGCACACGAAGGCTTCCTTACTATCATAGGAACTCTTATAGTTTTGCCATGTCTGTCCTTCTGTCCGCCTGTCCACGGCTTAACTCAGAGGCTATTAGTATACTAAAAAACTGTTTGGCATGCGTATATATTAATCCATTTTTCGAAATATTAAGCTTTAAAGTGTTAAAGGGTCCCCCCCCCCTACCAGCTACACCGCTATTTCAGGACATCTGTAAAAAAACAAATAATAGGACACAATCGGCTAAGTAGGCTTTCTTACTTTAGGCAAAGTATATGTATTAGTACTAACATACTGTATGGACACTCCCTGCCGCTCTCTACTTTCCGACCTCACCTACTTGCCTCGTCACCCAGACTGATACAGATTGGTTATAGTTTGGTTCTCGAACGTATAGGATTTCGCCGTGATTTTTTTTGCTCCGTCATTTGTTTTTAGAAATGTCATTTCACGACCGTGGTATGCAATGTCCGGGGTGTGCTTTAGGAGTAATAGTCGACTAACTTAGGTGTGCAGTTGGATTTGTAAAAAGTTCATAGATTTTCCATACAAATTCTATTACTAACCGCAAGTATATTTTTGTTTTTTAAAATTTACATTTTGTTTTCAAAGATTACGGAACCTTACTTTGAGCAAGTCCGACTCGCATTTCGCCGGTTTTTTTATTACTTATTTGTTACGCTATAACGGCAACACACTGCGAAAATTTCAACCGTCATGAAATACAGCCAGCTGATAGATAGACGGACAGCGGAGGCTTAGTAATAGGGTCCCTGTCACTCTTTGGGTGTAAGTAACCCTAAAAATGAATTTTTGATGTGTAACATCTTTGCTCTCGCTTTCCTGCAATTTGTGGGAGTGATTTCGTGAAATGGGACGGAAATGTGTCCCATTGTAACAGGAAGTCGCGTTTTTTCAGGCTTTAAAAGCGCGGAAAAGGCAAAGGTATCTATGACCATACAGCCTAGTCTGCCGTGTCTTTGCCGTCCTTTTATAAAGTATTTTGTCACATGTTACACATCATATGCGAGTACTGTAGTTCTCGCTCGAATTTTTTTTTTCGAGTGCACCCTTTTGGCACTAATTTAGTACTAATATATATACGTTAGTACTAATATATAAGGTCTAACAAAATTAGCTGAAACTATTTTAAGGGCAAGTTCAGTAAACGAAACTGAACAACTTTTTCTTCAGCGACCATACTGAAATCTAAGAAAAAAAATCTATAATAAAAAAAAAGAAATCTTTATAAATCCGGCACTGGCCATCGTACCGTAGCAACTAGCAGTCCACGCGCTGACGCGCCTCCGCCGGGCTCCGCCACAGATGATAGTACAAGCCGTGTCTTCCGTCGCGTCGGACACATATTGGGTAGGTATCTAAACCCTATTTGTTTGGAAATAGCCAGACATGTAAACAAAACATGAACTTCAAAATAAACTAGTCTCAATTGGTTTTCAAGTCTTAAATGAACTAAAACACATTATTTATGTCAATAAAATCCTTGATGTCCAAATGTAAGTGATTAAGCTAAAATGATAAAATGATTTGTTTACATGTTTGGCCATTTCCAAACAAATAGATTTTTCTTTAATGTGACTTGTCCGCAAACAGGCTAAGGCGAACTACCTACCTACTTGCTTCTTATGTCTCCGGTGATTTTCTTGGTTGACCGGCATCTACAGGTCGTGGCATACTCGTAAAAGTACCGTAATCCCGGAATCGCTGCAAAGCACCTATAGTATTGTGTGTAGATGGCATGTAGATGGGGTCTACGGCTATGAAAATCTTGAAACATGTTCCTGGTGTCTATTAGGTTGAGGTTACAAACTTCATAGCACACCGCCATGTCCAAATATTGTTGTACACGGCATTTTCACAATGAAACACTTAACTTAGGCACTTAGGTCACAATCTGTAGGTTAGGCTTTGAGAACGTAACTCAATGAGTGCGCGAGAGTAACTGAGATATTTTTTTCGCGCACGCATCGCACTTGTTTGTAGGCGAAATGTACCTACGAGCGAGCAGCAAAATAGTTCAATGGCCTCAAAGCTTCAAAGAAGCCGCTCAATTTCTTATTTTTCGAAAAGTGTAAATACCTGTTAGGTTGTATTTTACTACCTACATCTAAAAGGGGAACTATAAGGTTTTAAATAGGTAATATTAGTTTTTAAATAAGAATTGATTGAGAGTACTACCAAAGGTCAACGGCCAGGCACAGCGCAGTTTCGTTGCGGCAAGGCACGAATCCAGCGAAAAGAAAGGACCGTACTACAACACAAGAATATTATAGTGGGCAATAATGGAATGTGGCAATTTTTTTTTTAGAATTCGGTATGGTCACTGAAGAAAAAGTTGTTCAGTTTCGTTTACTGAACTTGCCCTTAAAATAGTTTCAGCTAATTTTGTTAGACCTTATATATACTGTGCTCTGGAGAATGATGACGAGCAGACGTTAGTACTAATATATATAAGTACTGTGCTTTTGGCCTTAATATGTAAAAGTTATTTCCGGTATCCACTATCCAGTGATCGAATGTTTTCGAGTTGTGATTATGAAGTATAGGTACCTAGCTAGTGAATGAGTGCGGAACCCTATACGAGTATCTACTACTCGACACGCACTGCGGCGGCTTTTTGTTATTTATTATTGTTGCACTGAAATTGAAGTTTAAAAACGACATGAAACATTAAAAACGGCCGCTTGTTTAGTTTAAATATGCTGAACAAAACCTAACCTTTAGCCAATAACCACCGAGAACGATCTCAGGTCAGTCTAAATGTCACAGCCGACGACCTTTTCTAGAGCCGGCGGGCGCGGCGAGCCGCCCACATCCAAAATACACGACACGAATCCCGAAAACAACCCGATAACGCTACAACAACGCTACAACGCAACACTGCAGGTTAGCCTTCTAACAACTTATTTTAGGTATAAAGCATACATTATAAGTTGTAACAAAATTAGCTGTAACTATTTTAACTGGTGCTTCAACCCATGAAACTGAACAACTTTCCCCGTGAAACCCATGTTCAATATGTATACCTGGGACAAACAGTGCAGTTAGGTAGGTCCAACTTTCAGAAAGAGATCAATCGTCGAATCCAATTCGGCTGGGCAGCGTTCGGGAAACTTCGCAATATCTTTACGTCCCAGATACCGCAGTGTCTTAAGACCAAGGTGTTCGACCAGTGTGTGTTGCCAGTGATGACATACGGAACTGAGACATGGTCGCTTATTATGGGCCTTATCTGTCACCCCTTTCACGTAAGGCATAAAAGCCGGCTGTCTACTCACGTTAGGTTTCTTCTCTGTAATTCTTATTTTGAAGGTTCAAATCTTAAGGCCTTGAAAATACCTCGGTAATACCTGCGCTTCTTCTCTACCTCTACCTTCTTTAATTGTTGGGCAAGTGCGACTTGTACTCTAACATCAAATAAGATAAGAATCCTTTTTTGTGTGGATAGGATTTCGGATCAGATTATAATCCGAGGAAATCGGGACAATTATATTTTGTATGAAAAATAAGAAAATTTCAATGTTCTTTTCTAATGATGTCAATCGATCCTGTTCATGATAAGGATCAAAAGATACTAAAAGACCAACTGAGGTTCAAGTATCAGGGAATCTATAAATCACAAACTTTATCTAATACCAAATGTAGGTACAGTCGGCCAAAAATGTGGTCTACCACCCTTCGGTTGAAGTCCATTTGCAAAATGCACGTCACAGAACAACAAGGTTGATTTTCCCTTGCAATGATATCCGACAGTTACAAAGGTAAACCTTAGCGATATTTAGATTACACGGAAAGTATTGTGAAAACTGAGACCACTTCCTAGGCCGATCGTACCTATGGAAAAGGATTTTTTGCGATTTCTGACTTTTGTGTACTGTATGCTTACTTATTTATAAAATTACCTACCCTACCCTACCCTACCCTACCCTACACTACACTACACTACCCTACCCTACACTACCCTACCCTACCCTACATACACTATACTACACTACCCTACCCTACACTACCCTACACTACTCTACACTACCCTACACTACACTACCCTACCCTACACTACCCTACCCTACCCTACATACACTACACTACACTACCCTACACTACACTACCCTACACTACAATACCCTACACTGCACTACCCTACCCTACCCTACACTACCCTACCCTACCCTACACTATCCTACCCTACACTACACTACACTACCCTACCCTACCCTACCCTACCCTACATAAGAACCTTCTCCTGACAATAACGAACTCGACAAAAAAAGAATTAGCGAAATCGGTTCGTGCGTTCTGGACGTTTTCATTGTTTTTAAGAGGTATTCTGCTATTCGGGACGGAAACAAATCCAACAAATCAAAAACCATGGCAATCGGTCCAGCCGTTCTCGAGTTATAAGTGTTGTAACAAACACGACTTTCTTTTATATATATAGATGCCAAAATTGTTAACAAAACACCTAATGATTCCTTAGTCAGTTTTTCTTCATCATCTCTGGATTACGACTATTCTGTAAGGATAGTTTTATCATCGAAAAGAAAAACTCACTGAGAATTGTGAACCTGCGGTGAAAATTTGACTTTTCATACAAACATCGATAGCGATTTTAACCTTTAGAAGTGAACCGAATTTGATCATTTTTTGGTAAGTTGTCAGTCAGGATATAAGCTATGTTTGTAGGTTTCCTTTTTTTAATTAATTATTAATATTAAACAAATAATGGCCGAGACTAGTTTTATATGAAAACACTTAACAACAAATGAAATTGAACTTATTAATTGTATTGAAAAAACAAAAACCTATAAACCTAGCTTTTGTTGTGATTGTCAACCTATCAACAATAATTAAATTTTAAGACGTGAAAACTTAAATTTTAAATTTAAAAAACCCCCGACAAGAACCTCTGAAAAGTAAGAAATAATATGTACTGGCTCTTTAAGTTAGTAAGTTACTAGTAGACATCGCTACAATCGAAACTCTATCCGCACACTCACACAAATACTTTCCGGACGAAACACGAAATTGCGACATGAAATCTTGCCTGCCTTGTTTGGAGCTGCTATTAAATGTATGTTATATATAACTGTGTAAATGTATGTTATACGCCGTATGGCTCCCGGCTTAGAATAGGGCCATCCTATTTCATCCAATAGGTGTCGTAAGAGCCGACTAAGGGACTCAAACCGGAGGATGGGCAGCAGCGACCTTTCACACTGCACACTGCGATCGCCCACACGCCTGCCCAGCGTGAAGATTACGTGCCAACTCGGGGGAGGCCTACATCCTACAGAGGATGTCTTTTAGCTAATGTAATTATATTCATCAGGCTAGAGATTAGTACACCGAGTCTTTGGAAGTAGGTACACTAAATATTCCGTGACTTGCAGCCAATCTGCAACAAAACTGCGATCGCCAACCCGCCTGCCAAGCGTGGCGATTACGGCAACACCCCCTAATGATCGACACAAATAAAAAACGGCCCCTAGTCCCCAGCGGCCCCGCTATTCCTGGCTCTGGTAGCGGTCAAGGTTACGGCGGGGCATGGGGTGCGAAGAATCCCCGGCAGATGCCAGGCTACCAAAACAAAAGACTCCTGGCCCTGGCAACCTACATCACGCGCACACTGCGAACCGACTTAAAGATGACAGAACTCGAGGAAGCATTGAGCAGGTTACGTGGGACATCGTAGGATTGTGTGAAGTCCGAAGAGAGGGGGAGGACACCATAATCCTTAAATCCGGAAACCTGCTCTTTTTCCGGGAGGGCGACCAACTGTCCGAGGGTGGTGTCAGGTTTCTAGTCCACAAGTCCCTAATTAACAATGTGGTCCGGATCGAGAGCGTTTCGACGAGGGTAGCGTACCTTATTCTCCGAATTACCAAACGGTATTCGCTGAAAGTTATTCAGGTATATGCACCGACCGCGCAACACTCCGACGATGAAGTGGAGATCCTATATATGAGGATATCTCTAGAGCTCTACATAATAGCTCCCGGACCCAATACACCATTGTTATGGGGGCCTTTAACGCGGAACTGGGCAAACGAAGTGATGGTGAGCTGAGAGTGGGGCAATTTGGATATGGAGAGAGAAATGCACGTGGCCAGCTGCTGGCCGACTTTATGGAGAGGGAGGGCCCCTTTATGATGAACTCCTTCTTCAAAAAGCCTAAACAGCGAAAGTGGACATGGTTGCATCCCAATGGCGTAACAAAGAACGAGATCGACTTCATTTTGTCGACGAGAAGGCAAATATTCAATGATGTCTCTGTGATCAACTCGGTAAAAACAGGAAGCGATCACCGGATGGTAAGAGGCACACTGAATCTAAAGACTTAGCTAGAAAGATGTCGACTGATGAAATCCACGCTCTGACCAGCGCCCATCCAGCTCCAAAACCCTGAGAACTTTCAGCTCGAGTTGCACAGTCGCTTCGAATACCTAGGAGACTGCGAGAACGTAGACGATTATAACGACAGGTTCGTGGAAATTGTCCAAACGGTCGGGTCTAAGATTTTTAAAACTTGCTGTACAAACAGAACCAAAAAAATATCGGACTTCACCAGCAACCTCATGGAAGAAAGACGCAGATTGTTTTTGCAGTCCTCTGAAGACGCTACTCAGTATCGGCAACTAAACAAGCAGATCTCTAAGGCTCTAACTCGCGATTTGCGCCACTATAATACAAATTGTATTAAAGAGGCGATTGAAAACAACAAAGGCTCAAAAGTGTTCACGAGAGATCTGTCTGTTGGTCTAAGCCAACTGACCAAGCTGAAGACTGACGATGGCAGGATCATATCGTCTAAGACTGATTTGCTGGAAGAAGTTGAGAAGTTCTACGGACAATTGTACACGACCACACGTCTGCCTGTCAGCGATCTGGCTAAAGACCCAAGGGCTAGATTTACCCGACACTATACCGAAGATATCCCGGACGTCAGCCTGTACGAGATTAGAATGGCTCTTAAACAGCTTAAAAACAATAAGGTACCGGATGATGATGGAATTACGGCTGAACTTCTGATAGCAGGTGGAACACCGGTACTTAGAGCTCTTCAGAAGTTATTTAATTCCGTTATACTTGAGGGGCAAACGCCAAAGGCATGGCACAGAAGTGTGGTCGTGCGTTTCTTCAAAAAGGGCGACAATACCCTGCTGAAGAACTACAAACTTATCTCACTTCTGAGCCATGTCTACAAACTGTTTTCGAGAGTCATTACGAATCGTCTCGCACGCAGGTTTGACGACTTCCAGTCTCCCGAACAAGCCGGTTTCCGAAGGATTTAGTACCATAGACCACATACATACGCTGCGGCAGATTATACAGAAGACCGAAGTGTACAATCAGCCACTATGCTTGGCGTTCGTGGACTATGACAAAGCCTTCGATTCGGTCGAAACTTGGGCTGTGTTACAGTCTCTCCAGAGGTGCCAAATTGACTATCGATATATCGAAGTGCTGAAGTGTTTGTATGAAAACGCCACAATGTCGGTTCGCCTCCAGGATCAAAACTCGGAACCTATCCAGCTGCAGCGAGGGGTGAGACAGGGAGACGTTATATCTCCGAAATTGTTCACCGCCGCCCTGGAAGATGTTTTTCAGCTTTTGGACTGGGGTGGACTCGGCATCAATATCAACGGCGTGTACATCACCCACCTTCGATTCGCTGACGATATCGTGGTCATGGCTGAGACTATGGACGACTTAGGCACAATGCTCGATGGCCTAAGTAGAGCCTCTCAACAAGTGGGTCTTAGAATGAACATTGACAAGACGAAAATTATGTCAAACGTCCGTGTCATACCTACTCCTCTGAAGGTTGGGGGCTCTACACTCGAAGTTGTTACCGAATATAAAAAGCGTCGGTGGCTCAACCGGTAACGACTCGGTCCATCTAACCAGAGGTACCGGGTTCAAATCTGGACGGCCAATGTACCAATGAGTTTTTCAAAAACTTACGTACATATCATTACCGATTGCTTTAACGGTGAAGGAAAACATCGTGAGGAAACCTGCACACGCCTGCGAAGAAACTCGAAGATTGTGTGTGAAGTCGACCAACCCGCACTGGGCCCGCGTGGTCGACTAAGGCCTAATCGCCCTGATTCAGGGTAGGCTCGAGCCCCTCGGTGGGGACGTATATGAGCTGATAATAATGTATAGCTGGGATAAACAGTACAGTTAGGTAGGTCCAACTTCGAGAAAGAGATCAATCGTCGAATCCAACTCGGCTGGGCAGCGTTCGGGAAGCTTCGCAATATCTTTACGTCCCAGATACCGCAGTGTCTTAAGACCAAGGTCTTCGACCAGTGTGTGTTGCCAGTGATGACATACGGAACTGAAACATGGTCGCTTACTATGGGCCTATTAGAAGGCTCAAGGTCACCCAAAGGGCAATGGAGCGTGCTATGCTCGGAGTTTCTCTGCGTGATCGAATCAGAAACGAGGAGATCCGCAGAAGAACCAAAGTAACCGACATAGCTCTCAGAATTGCTAAACTTAAGTGGCAGTGGGCGGGGCACATTGCTCGTAGAACAGATGGCCGTTGGGGCAGTAAAGTTCTCGAGTGGTGACTAGGGCTTCCATCCCGAGATTCGAGAGTCTCGATTTCCCGAGAGTCTCGAGCGATATTTAGTCCCGATATTTTTCACTTCCAGTCTCGGGATTTTCGAGAGTCATTCAAACGCTAAGTAGGTTATATTTCCTATAAAGTTTTGCGTGTTAATAAGTAGTTATATAATAAAGTGTAAATTTTAAGATACACGTAACAAACAGAGAAGCACAAAACTTGTGTTTTTGTCTAAGATTTGAAATTTTTGTCTCTGGCGACTTGCGTCAATTTGGAATTGCAATAAAAATTACAGGACTTAACATATTTTATTATATTCCTATATCCTGTCCTTCTCATACCTTTCAAAAAGAAATAGGACAAGAAATTTTAGTGCTATCAAATTACAAAACCCATTGACTCTTTTCTATCTATTTAGGTCTGTATGTTTTAAGTTCGGAAAAATCTTAATATATAAACGTATAAAAGCCAAAGAATGTTTTTGTAGTCCTGATTTAGTTACAAAAAAACTATTTTTTTTACTGTTTTGATTTGGTATAATTTTGCGATTGTGTACTGGAAACACTAGTCTTCGTCCAGGCCAGAAATAAATAAAAAAAACAGCTGAGCGATATTGTCGAGGCGAGAAACATGAGCGTAGAAAGTCATTTAATTTGTTGTTTTATTATCAAATTTAATCAAACTTAATCCTACTTATGTGTGCTAGATAACTGGATAAGTATACGAGTTTGTATTAAATGTACTTATAATGAGTGCCGTTTATTTAATGTGTCGTTTTAGCTGAACTGCATGTTCGAGTTTGCCATTGAGATTCACTAACAAAAAGATTGAATGTTAAGCTAACTAACATTAATCAATACTCGCATTATTTATTTACGCTTTCTTTTAACAAAAGATCGACAATTTAACACATTTTTGGGTGAAATATTGTGAGCATTGTTTGAGGTTATATTTATGATTCACGTCCTTATTCTGAAGAAAGGCCGTATTCTGGGCATATTGCAAATTTCTGCCTGAAGAAAATGGATTCTCGAGAAGACGCAACCAGTTATAGATTAGCGAATGCTCTTAGGAAGCGAATCAAGCAATACAGATTACCAGAAGCTAGTCTTTTGCAATATTTGTACAATCCAGACCAGTACTTGAAAGACACCACTGATTGCGATACTTTTGAAAAGCCTGTCGAGTTCGACACAGCTACATTATTTGCAATGATATTCAAGCTTCTAAATAATACTGAAAATGATATAGCTGTGGAAGACAATGATGTAAATGTGATAGCTGTAGAAGAAGACGTCGTTCTCTCGACCAAAGCAGAATTGGATCGAGAAATTGAAAAAGTGATGCAAACAACCTCAATTCCCACTCAATCTGAGGAAGGTAACGAAGACGCTGTTTATACGGCAATCAGAATTGAGAAAGCTCTTTTTGAGAATGGTGGAAATAGAGGAAAACATTTAAAAGAATGCTATGAATATCTTTTGACAATTCCTCCTACCAGTGTCGAGGCAGATAGAGCCTTCTCAGCTGCTGGCTATTTCTGCAATAAAATTAGATCGTCAGTAAGTGACAAAACATTAAAACAGTTTGTGTGTATTAAGGTCATACTACCAAGATTATCACATGTCTTATGTTTTAAAAAAATAGTTCCATACTTGTATTTTTCTCTTTTAATAAAAACAATATTTACTTTTTGAATTTGATCATTTATTTACTAAATTTACTTATTAAATAGCAATATTAGCAATGCGTCATACATACTTAACCTAAAGTCTCGAAACTCTCGAAATCACGAGAATCCCGAGAGTCAGCCGTGTAGTCTCGTCTCGATCTCGGGATTGCGAAATAGGTTCGAGAGTGGAAGCCCTAGTGGTGACCACGCACCGGAAAGCGTAGTGTACTCGTAGGCAGGCCTCCCACTCGGTGGACCGATGACCTGGTGAAGGTCGCGGGAAGCCGCTGGATGCGGGCAGCGCAGAATCGGTCGTCGTGGAGATCCTTGGGGGAGGCCTATGTCCAGCAGAGGACGTCCTTCGGCTGATATGATGATGATGATATATAACTGTAAACATCCAATCAGTAATTGGACTTTTGGAAGTTAATGACACTAAATTAATAGGCTGGTAAGGAGCTGACAATTTACTTCTTTTTACCTCTGCTGTGAGTTGGAGAGGAGTTGGGTATCCTGCTGATTCCAGAAGTTGCTACAGCATCAGGTCATGTTGTATCTAACACCTATTTATTCATTGAGACTATTCCAATGAACCTAAACATGATACTTCTGATGTAAATTGGTGAGGAGTTGGATATCCTGCCGATTCCAGGAGATGCTGCAGCATCAGGTCAAGGTTACCAAGTTCTATCTAACTCCTATTCATTAGGACTATTTCTATGAGCCCTAACACGATACCTCTCCTGCAAGTTGGTGAGGAGTCGGGTATCCTGTAGATACCAGGAGATGCTGCAGCATCAGGTCAAGGTTACCCAGTTCTATCTAACCCCTATTCCTTAAGACTATTTCTATTAGCCCTAACACGATACCTCTCCTGCAAGTTGGTGAGAAGTCGGGTATCCGTAGATAAAAGGAGATGCTGCAGCATCAGGTCAAGGTTACCAAGTTCTATCTAGCCCCTATTCATTAAGACTATTTCTATGAGCCCTAACACGATACCTCTCCTGCAAGTTGGTGAGGAGTCAGGTATCCTGTTGATACCAGGAGATGCTGCAGCATCAGGTCAAGGTTACCAAGTTCTATCTAGCCCCTATTCATTAAGACTATTTCTATGAGCCCTAACACTATACCTCATCTGCAAGTTGGTGAGGAGTCGGGTATCCTGTAGATACCAGGAGATGCTGCAGCATCAGGTCAAGATTACTCTATTGTTCTAATATCATTTAAGTAACAGGACACCAAATTTCGAATCAATTAGACCGGTGGAAGATGTCCACATCCCTTCATCACTCAGAAAAGAGCTGATGATCCTCAAACGACTGAACAAATCTTCATAAATTATGGCTAAGAACCATCTCAATTATGTCAGCTTTCGAACAAAAAGTGCATCACAACCGGTCCGTTCGGGATTCGGTTAAACTTTATAACATTATATTTTACATATATTTTTGCGTCGGGAGTTAAAAATTACTACCGGCGTTTGTAAGAAATGTCGCAGGTTCCTCAAACGATTCCGTCAGTGAAGAAACTCCAAAAATATTACCGAACGTGGAAAAATGTAACAATATTTATTATGATACAAGGATGATAAAAAGGTCAATGACAAACGAGTGATATATGTGAGCCCGAGCCGCAGGCGAGGGTTTACCATCGTTACGAGTTTGTTATTTCCTTTTACACCCATGTATCATACGAGGTTTATCAATACAGTTGTGAGAAAACAGATAAAATAAAAAACCGACCGTGACAGAAAAACAGAATACATGGGTAGATACATACATAACAAAGTTTCAGCAGCCAAAGTTCTTTTACACGACTTGTGGCTTTTTTTTATGTTAAATGTCCGGGGAATAATCTCACTTTTTTTTCTTATACATACACATAAGTATATTTTTTATTACACATATATTAACGATCTATTATCACAAATAAAACATCTCAATTCAGTTTTACGAAAATTGCGCCATATTTTAGCTAGCACACGTACGCATGCGTAAGTTTTTTTATACTATCATAAATAGGCTACAATAAGGCTTGGGATACCGTTATTATAAGCATTAAAACCTCCTTGGAAAGGATGACCCATTCCTTGGCGTAACCTATGCGCTTCATTCATATTTTTTCTCTTTTCTTCACAAAGATGTACTAACCTCACGGAGGAACAACCTTTCTCTTTTAAAATTCTCCTTTCAAAAGTCTTAAAGAAGATTCTGTATCTTCGGTTATTATATTTTTATTTGCTAGAAATGTCTTGTTCCTCCGAGCTAGAAATTTAAAAGAGTGGTAAAGTAAAAGCACGTGTGCGGTAAAATCAATTTTGCACACACTTGACTGGTATGATAAAGGACCTCTTTTCGAGCAACTGTATTGAAATAATTATTTATGATACAAGGGTGGTAAAAAAGTAAAAACGGACCTCAAAATGAAATTCACTCAGGACTTTTTGGCGGGAATTTGTAGCGTTCAATTTGTCATTTTTCTTTTATTATCCGAAAAATTACATTTAGTGGTTTTTGATGTATAATATTGATAGTGTATTTATCAGCGAAGTATCATTTATGTGTTTCTTGTGTAGGATAATGAAATAAAAGTGTGTATACCGTGTTTCTTGTTCCCACAAAAAGTCCGAGCAAGCTTTAGCAAAAGTGCTATCATTTTGCTAGAGTATGTAGGTTAGGTTAGTTTATAGACAATGATATGATGTGAACGTGAAGAAACAGTGATCTTGAAGACTGAAAAGGAGAAAAATACTACATAATCTGAAAAATATACTGGAAATTACTGAAGACGTGAATTCTACAAATTAATACTACTGAAAAACATAATTATATTGAAGACTAGGCGGTATGGCCAATGAGCCTTAGCCTGCCCTAAAAGGGCGAAGAAAAAAAAATTGAAATTCACTCAAAAGTATGAAATAATATTATTATACTTAAATACACAACATTAACCAACAATAACGAAATCAAAGGTAGGTACGAATTAAATTAGGGGCTTTAAATTTTTTTTCGAGGTCGGTACCAGCACACAGTTACTTACGTATCAAATGTTTTAGATTCGATGGCTAAAAAATCGACATCAAAAAAAATAGCCCCTAATTTAATTCGTACCCACCTTTGATTTCGTTATTGTTGGTTAATGTTGTGTATTTAAGTAAGTATAATAATATTATTTCATACTTTTGAGTGAATTTCTTTTTGAAGTCGGTTTTTAGTTTTTTTAAACTTTTATTTTCTTTATTTTTAGTTATAATGCTATCTATCCAACAACGTTAAACCCAATCACCTACTCGCCAATAGGAATTATCAAATCATAATACATGTGTTTCATTAACAGATACAAAGTTCTGTGGCTTCCATCATCAATTCATCATCTCAGCGGATGATTCAATTCAATTCAATATATTTATTCAAAATAGGTGCAAATTACACTCCTTCTGATAGTCATAAAATAATAACGACAATGTCATTTGTGAAGAATCAAGAAATAAACAATAATTAGTTAATAACGTCAAAATTAAATCCTTGATATAAACCAGATTATGTCATTAGAACAAAAACAATATGACAGGAAAAGTTATACTTATAAATCATTGAATGCATTTAACAAGAGTAGGCCAGTTCACACGGACAGCACCCGGTCACGAGTATAACGCGAGAGTCAGCCATCGCTCCCATCAACCAAAGGAACGACCCGGCTCCCGATGCGCCACCATCCGCACCATCCGCATGATGGACGTTTTAACATCATCTGAATAACCTAAGAATACAACCTATCGGTCTATGCATACCTAAGTATATATCTATGTATAATATTGAAAGAATTTTCCTCCAACTCCTAACCGTTAAGGAGTTGTACCTTCCTTCATCAGCTTATCAACATGAGATGATGACTAATAGACGCCAGAACTTGAATAATTTTAGGAAATACATACAACACGTAATATGTGCCTATAAAATTTGAGGGTTGTTCTCGATTTCCCTGGGATCCCATCATCAGATCCTGACAAGGTGACAATGGGACCCCTTCGGGAATATACTCTTTCGAATGAAAAAAGAATTTTGAAAATCGGTCCACAATTGACGGAAAAATCGGTGAACATACATTAAAAAAAAATATACAGTCGAACTTGGTACCTCCCCCTTTTTGAAGTCGGTAAAAAGGAGGTTTGTCATTTCCTTTTACACTCATTTTACGACATTTTTCAATACAATTGTGAGAAAACAGTTAAAATAAAAAACGTCCGTGAGAGAAAAACAAAATACGTGGGTACATACCTATCAAGGTTCCGGCAATATATAAGTTCATTTTACGCGACTTGTGGCTTATTTTATGTTAAACTAGCTTTTGCCCGCGGCTTCGCCCGCATGGACATAGCTTTTATGACTCTTTTTGAGGGTGAGTGGTGCGCCAGCCGTAGTCTGCTAGCAAGTGTGGACATGAGTTTTCTCCAGGTACCTCAGGAACTAAAACGGGGTATTCTGATTAGCAGTCTTTGTCCCTTTCACTCCCTCAACAAATTATATACAAAATATCACTTTAATCCGTTGCTCCGTCGCGACGCCGCCGACGTGCGCGAGCGTAGAAAACAGTCGTCCCCAGATCCCTCTGGAACTATGTCAGGATATACTTATTAGCACATTATATCATTATCCACCTCATCTCTGTGCTAAAAAACACCACAAACCATTTTTTCGTTGCGATTTTAAATAAATTAACGAACAAAGAGTATTGTTTTAGTTTCCTCAGGAACTGCAACGGGCTATGATAATTTCAAGAGATAAAAAGTACTCTATTTCCTTCCACAGGCTACCTGCATGCCAAATTTCATCAAGATTGGTAGATGTGTTGGAGTCTGAATAGGTAACAAACAAAAACAAACACATTTTCAAATTTATTAAGTATATTAAGTAAGGTTCTAAATCTTAAATAACATATAGAGCGTCGGTGGCGTAACGGTTAGGGCCACTACCTCCTGTCCGGGAGGCCGTGGTTCGAATCCTGCCACTTACCAATATCTATTTAAATATCGATTTCATATGTACGTTGATCCGACGCTCTTACGGTGATGGAAAACATCGTGAGGAAACCTGCACACGCCTGCAAAGAAACTAAAGCTTATGTGAGAAGTCAATCAACCCGCAATGGGCCCGCGTGATCGTCTAAGGCCTGATGGCCCTAACTCAGGGCAGGTCGAGCCCCTCGGTGGGGACGTATATGAAATTATATGATGAAATAACACATATTATCAAAAACGAATTTAAATAATTATATCAATCTAGTAATAAAATTTCCTGAAAATATTAATATGGGTCAAATCCTCGAGCCGTATCAGCTCCAAAGGAGCCTATGTCGCACTTCTCTTTGCAGCGCTGGATGGCAATAGACAACATTAGCAGCAAGTAGGAACCGGAGGGGGCGTCACATCTTCTCTCTCGAAGGCGACGGCCAATCTCCTTAATGAAGGCAAAGGCCTCTGAGGGTTCAGCAGCCGGTTGTCTCACAGACCAGCGGCACAAAGCAGTAAATTGCCGATTTAAGACCGAGTATCTACTTATTATGCTTCTTTCTCGCCGCAAATTGAGCAGCAGTACCGTACGGTTGAGGTGTGACGCAAAAGTGGCGTCCCAAAGCAGGCACGTTCCTATCTGCCATGGCACCTGTTTAAACCATCCGGCCTTTTGCCATCAGATCGACTAAAGCCCGGCGGCTGCATCGAAGATGGAATATTCCATCTGGCCGAGACCAGTGCCCTCCGAGTGAGGTCATTAAGGGCATGGTGACGTGGGAATCTTCACCAAAGAACGACCGCAACTCTGTGCGTGATGGCCAATTGCCTCCACCGTGGACCCGCAAATACATTGATGAGGTCACAGGATGAGGTCCACAGATATTGCAGCCCAGGCGGAGAGCGACTGCCCCACGCAAATAGTCGCCGTCATAAGAGTTCCCATATCTGTGCCTCCTGTTAAAAGATACTAAACACGACTAATGTGTTTTTAATGGTTTTACACGATTGGAATCTGTAAAACAATACCTATCAGTTCGTCTATGAAACACATCGCTACGTGCCATAGTTCCAGAGTTAGAGTTGGGTAAAGTAGCGTATGCTGAAAAATACATAAGAGAAATTCACTCATAACATAAGTATGAAATAATATTTTAATACAACTTAAGCGCGTTTTATTGTCCCTGCAGCGCCATCTATTAACATTCTGCTGCTATGATTATAATGTGTGGTATGTGTAGCTAATATGGGGAAGTACTCTATTGTTATTATTGTAAGTATCGATAGATCTAATTTCCCACCGGACCTCTTTAGTTTTCCGGGATAAAGAATACCCAACTATGCAATGATGGTCAAAACACCCCATCCCAATGTAAAGGTTTCTTATTGTTACGTTGAGTCATTCTTAAGATACTATTTTTTTGAATTCCTGCAGGGACCCTTAATTTTTTTGGGATTCATAATGTACCAGTTTTAGTTTGCGATATAGGGTATCAACGTGTAAAATTTAATCGTAATAGGTCCAGCAACATTTGCATGGTGAGCCATTCTATAAATGAATACTTTTGATTTTCCCACGGGAACTCTTGAATTTTCCGGGATAAAAAGTATCCTATATGTTAACCCGGGCTTTAAGGAACCATCATACAGAATTTCATCGAAATCGGCTAGGTAGTTTTTGCGTGATGCGCGAACATACAGACAGACAGACAGACAGACAAAAATTCTAAAAGTTGTTGTTTTGGCCTCTGTATCGTTAGTAATGTCCACCACAGTTATTATTTTCCAAAAATATTTCATGTACAGACACGGCCCCGTTACAGTTTTATTATATTACTAGCTTTTGCCCGCGGCTTCGCCCACGTGGACATAGCTTTTATGACTCTTTTTGAGGGTGAGTGGTGCGCGAGCCGCAATCAGCTCGCAAGCGTGTACATGAGTTTTCACCAGGTACCTCAGGAACTGTATCGGGCTATTCGGATTAGCAGTCTTTGTCACTTCCCACCCCCTCAACAAATTCTATACCAAAAATCACTTTAATCCGTTGCTCCGTTGCGACGCCACCGACGTGCGCGAGCGTAGAAAACAGTTGTCCCCAGATCCCTCGGGAACTATGTCAGGATATACTTATTAGTAAATTATATCATTTTCCACCTCATCTCTGTGCTAAAAATCACACCAATCCATTTTTTCGTTATACGATTTTAAATAAAACGAACAAAGAGTATTGTTTTAGTTTCCTCAGGAACTGCATCGGACTATGATAATTTCCACAGATAAAAGGTTGACTATTTCATTCCCAGTGATACAGGCTACCTGCATGCCAAATTTCATCAAGATTGGTAGAGGTGTTGAAGTGTGAATAGGTAACAAACAAACAAACACATTTTCACATTTATAATATAAAAAGTATGGATTTCTAAATCTTAAATAAAATATAGAGCGTCGGTGGCAAAACGGTTAGGGCCACTACCTCCTGTCCGGAAGGCCGTGGTTCGAATCCTGCCACTTACCAATATCTATACGAATATCGATTTCATACTGGTATGTACGTTAATAAAAATATACAGTTTGCGCTGAAATAAAACCTAATGCGACTAGTGCAGAAATATTAAAAAGCTGTAAAAACCTGAATTTGAATAGCGAAGACAAACTTGTTATATGTGTAGGAGAAAATGATACGTATTTAAAAATAATCCTGCAAGAGCTACAGTCTTTGCTAAATAAATTCAGTGACAATAATATAATTATACTTGGTGTTGTGAAGAACTATAATTTAAATGTATATAATTTAAATAAGTGCATCAGAAACTTGTGTTACAATTACAAAAATTGTCGCTACATTAACTGTAAACACTACGATCATAAATTAACAGATATGTGTCAATCAGTAAATCATGCTGTAGACTGCTTCGATTACTACAGTAAATATCTTAATTATAAAGAGCTCAAAAAGCTTATAGTGCGCAACACATCACCCCAAAATCTAACTTTGACTGGACGGACCTCTAATTATCTGAAGGGAACGATTCCATATTATTTCGCTCGTATGCAAAAAGTTGTAAATAGCCCTAAACGCCAAGTTGATCCGCAGGGCTCTACAGAACCGTCATGTAAGCCACAAAAAGGCACTATTAAGTACTATTTCCCTGTTGTTAGAAATGAGTTTTTTCGGAACGACGTGATAAACCAATATCACAATCGTTAAACTTCAAAATTCTCCATCAAAACATTGCCAGCGTTTTATCAAAGCAAGAAATATTAGAACTAACAATCGACGAACTAAAAGAGTGTGATAATGAACCTGATGTAATATGTTTATCTGAGACTTTCCTAAAGTCTGGATATGATCATTTTCTAAAAATCAATAACTATGAAATCGTAGCCAGTTTTTGTAGAGAAAAACAAAGAGGTGGTACATGCATATTAATAAAGAAAGGTTTACCTTGTAAAGATTTAAATCTATTAAAAAAACATTCCAAAGAGAAGACTTTCGAAGCTTGTGGCATAGAAATCCCCTCTCAAAAACTGCTAGTTATCTGTCTCTATCGAACGCCTAATTCCGACCCTAATGTATTTCTAAGTAAACTTGACGGTGTCTTATATGAAATTGATAAAAAATACAAATCTAACTGGAATCTTGTCTTGGCTGGGGATCTCAACATAAATACTTTAAAACGTAGTACAATCTCAAACCACTTTTATGATATGGCGCAGGCCTATAATTTAACTATTCACATTAATGTCCCTACGAGAAAAACATCGTGTATAGACCACATTCTGAGTAATATCAAAGGTGCAGTAGCAAATGTATTGCCCCTTTACCTCTCTGACCATGATACTGCACAGTTATTGAGTTTTCCTATAAAGCAGAAAACGAATCAACATGTACTACAATACATATATAAAAAGGATTACAGCTCTGAAAATATTAAGAAGTTCAAAGACTGCCTAAGAAACTTGTCCTGGCTAGAAATATTTAGTGAAACTGATTCAAATTTAGCTTTCAAGAGTTTCCATGAGATCTTTTGCCTATTTTATAAACTATGTTTCCCTATAGTTCGAGTTAAAATAGGCAATTTGCATAAAAAGAAGGGAAACTGGAAAAGCAAAGGATTAAAAGTGAGCTGTAAGATCAAAAGAATATTAAGATATAAATACTACAAAAATAAAACATCTTCAAATAAAAATAAGTATATAATATACTCTAAAATATTAAGAAAATGCATCTTTAAATCAAAAAAGATTTCTAACATTAAGTACATAAGTCACAGCAACAACAAATGTAAAGCTGCATGGACAGTTATAAAAAATGAGATAACTAAATCAAAAGAAAATGACAATATTAATAGAATTAAATTCAAAAACCAAATTTTGACAAATCCCTTAGACATAGCTGAGGCTTTTAACAGCCACTTTATTTATTCTGCAAATGATAAGACTAGTGACAATAAAAGATTACAAAAAACAAACAAAACATTACCCAATTCGATGTTTCTCAAGCCGATGACAGAGAATGAAATAAGAGTAGAGGTTCTTTCACTAAAAAACACCAACTCTGTAGGTTACGACGAGATCAACACTAGAGTAACGAAGACGTGTATTGATGAAATTGTTCCTGTCTTGACTTATTTAATCAATTCCTCGTTCTCAACTGGAACATTTCCTGAACTCTTGAAAATTTCAATAGTGAAGCCACTGTTTAAAAAAGGCAGTAAAGAAGAAGTCAAAAATTATCGCCCAATTACGTTAATCCCAATTTTTTCAAAGATATATGAAAAGTGCATGCTTAAGAGACTTCTTGAATTTTGTGAAAAATATAAGATTATTAATGATGAACAATTTGGATTTCGGAAAGGAAAATCGACTACACTAGCTCTTTTCTCTCTACTTCAAATTATTCTGACTAATGTTAACAAAAATTTTATGACTACAGGGCTATTCCTTGATCTTTCTAAGGCATTTGACAGCATTCAGCATGACATACTACTTTCCAAATTAGAAGCGCTTGGTATTAGAGGTCCTACGCTTGAATGGATATCGTCATACCTAGTTAACAGACAACAATGTGTAGTTATTAAAAAATCAGACAGCAAAAACAACATAGTATCCTACTCCTCTAAATATAAGACAAATAAATATGGCGTTCCTCAGGGAAGTGTGTTGGGACCAATCTTATTTATACTATACGTAAATAGTATTACCGACATAACTAATCATAAATGCATTTTATATGCTGATGATATTTCCATTACAGTAACTTCTGACAAAAAGAGTACTTCAATCAAGGAACATGAAAACGACATTAATAATACATTAGAAAAAATAATAGACTGGCTTGACGTTAATAATTTGAAAATTAACTTTAATAAAACTAATTATATACAATTTAATAAGTCTCTTAATAATAAATATAATTACAATTTAGACATTCAGTATGAAAATTATACAATCAACGAGGTTAATAAACATACATTTCTAGGAATAACTATAGATCAGAATATAAATTGGAAACCTCAAATAGATAATGTATGCTGTAAAATAAATAGATTTGTGTATGCTCTCAAACATGTCAAAAATTGCACTAACATGAAAACGGCTTTATTAACATACCGTGCATACGTAGAGTCAGTTTTACGTTATGGTCTTATAGCTTGGGGAAATAGTACTGACATGAATCGAGCCTTTATTGCTCAAAAAAAATGTATTCGCGCTATGTATGGAATCCCACCCTTCGTATCTTGTAGATCACTCTTCAATAGACTTGGTGTTTTGCCGCTACCCTTGCTCTACATTTATGAAATTTGTATATTTGTACGGACAAATAGCGGACTATTTAAAAGAGCATGTGATGGAAGTATCAGATCCCGCAGGGACCCAGAAAAGCTAGTGTTTCAAGAAATTCCCAGGTCATTTGTATATGATAAAAGTTGCCTGACGATGTGTGTTCGCATGTATAACAAAATACCACATGAAATTAAGGATCTAAACAATAAACAATTCAATATCAAATTACATAAGTGGCTGAATGACACAGACTGTTATAATATTAAAGACTTTTTAAATTTGTAGATTACTTTAGTTGAAGATTGACATTATTTTGTATGTTTGTGACTAAGATTAAAATATTTTGCATGCTATTTTAAATACTAGCTAAACATGAGTTCTATATACATATTTTAAGATCTTTATATACCATGTTTAAGGCAAATAAATTACTATGAATTATGAGTTTATGCGATGCCCTTACGGTGAGAAAAACATCGTGAGGAAACCTGCACACGCCTGCGAAGAAATTCGAAGCTTATGTGTGAAGTCAATTAACCCGCAATGGGCCCGCGTGATCGTCTAAGGCCAGATCGCCCTAACTCAGGGCAGGTCGAGCCCCTTGGTGGGGACGTATATAAACTGATATGATGAAAAATTTTCTGAAACTGATATGATGAAAAAACCTAATTAAAATCATTATAGGTATCAATCTAGTAATAAATTTTCCTAACAATATTAATATGGGTCAAATCCTCGAGTCGTATCAGCTCCAAAGGAGCCCAAGACGCACTTCTCGTTGCCGCGCTGGATGGCAATAGACAACCTTAGCAGCAGGTAGGACCTCACGTCACATCTCCTCTCTCGAAGGCGAAAGCCAATCTTCTTTGTGAAGGTAAAGGCCTCTGAGGGTTCTTCAGCCGATTGTCTCACAGACCAGCGGCACAAAGCAGTAATTTGCCTCCAAGACCGAGTACTTATTATGCTTCTTTCTCACCGCAAATTGAGCAGCAGTACCGTACGGGTGAGGAGTGAGGCAGAAAAAGTGGCTTCCTAAAGCAGACACGTTCCTCACTGCCATAGCACCTGTTTAAACTCTCCGGCCTTTTGCCATCAGATCGACTAAAGCCCGGGCGGCGGCTGCAACAAAGATGGAATATTCCATCTAGCCGAGACCAGTGCCCTCCGAGTGAGGTCATTAAGGAATTGGTGACGTGGTAATCTTCACAAACACGACTGCAACTCAGTGAGTGATGGCCAATTGCCTCCACCGAGGACCCGCAAGTACATTGATGAGGTTCACATATATTGATATTGCAGGCGGAGAGCAACTGCCACATGCAAATAGTCGCCGTCAGAAGAGTTCCCATATCTGTGCCTCCTGTTAAAAGATGTTAAATTCGATTTATGTGTTTTTATTTTTTTACACGATTGGAATCTGTAAAAAAATACCTCTCTGTTCGTCTATGAAACACGGCCTGAGGGAACACATCGCTACGTACCATAGTTCCAGAGTATAAAGTAGCGTATGCTGAAAAATACATAAAAGAAATCCACTCAAAAGTATGAAATAATATTTTAATGTTTTAATACAACTTAAGCGCGTTTTATTATCCCTGCAGTGCCATCTATTGACATTCTGCTACTATGATTATAATGTTTGGTATGTGTAGCTAATATATAGAAAAAAGTACTCTTTTGTTATTATTGTATGTATCGATAGATAATTTCCCACGGGACCTCTTTAGTTTTCCGGGATAAAGAATACCCGACTATACAATGATGGTCAAAACACCCCATCCCAATGTAAAGGTTTCATATTGTTACGTTGAGTCATTCTAAAGATACAATTTTTTGCATTCCTGTAGGAACCCTAATTTTTTTGGGATTCACAATGTCCCAGTTTTAGTTCGCGATAAGGGTATCAACATGTAAAATTTGATTGTAATAGGTCAAGCAACATTTGCGTGGTGAGCCACTCTATAAATGAATACTTTTGATTTTCCCACGGGAACTCTTGAATTTTCTGGGATAAAAAGTATCCTATATGTTAACCCGGGCTATAAGGAACCACCATTCAAAATTTCATCAAAATCGGCCTGGTAGTTTTTGCGTGATGCGCGAACATACAGACAGACAGACAGACAGACAAAAATTCCAAAAGTTGTTGTTTTGGCCTCTGTATCGTTATTAATGTCCACCACAGTTATTATTTTCCAAAAATATTTCATGTACAGACACGGCCCCGTTACAGTTTTATTATATTATAGAAAATAGAAGATAGATAGATGTCCGGGGAATAATCTCACTTTTTTTCCCATACATACACATAAGTATTATTTTATATTACACGTATATTAACTTTTCATAATTTTATTCGTATTCACAGCTAAAATAACTCGATTCAGTAATTTACGAAAATTGTGCCATATTTAATTAAAATACGCATGCGTGAGGTTTTTTTTTAATTTTACCATAAATAGATTATAATAAGGCTTGGGATAATATTACTGTAAGCATTAAAACCTCCTTGGAAAAGATGACCCATTCCTTGGTGTAACCTATGCGCTTCATTCATATTTATTCTCCTTTCTTTGCAAAGATATAACCCAAATAGAATCTAATCATCTAGCGTTAGGTACTAACCTCACGGAGAAACAACCTATCTTTTTTAAAATTCTCCTTTAAAAAGTCTTAAAGAAGATTCTGTACCTTGGTTATTATATTTTTTTTATTTGCTAGAAATATATTGTTTCTCAGATCTAGAAATTAAAAAAAGTGGCAAAGTAAAAAGCACGTGTGCGGTAAAATCAATTTTGCGCACATAAAAATAGTATATTAAGTACCACTTTTCGAGCAACCGTATTGAAATACATTTTTTACGGAAACCTGATAAACCTCCCACACATATATTAGTTTCTTGAACGTGTTTACGAAATTTCAAAAACTTTAAATGAAACAAGAACCCATCTCACGTTTCGGAGCGCGCGCGCTAGACACACGTACAGTCGTACAGTCTGCGCGGAAAGAGAACCGTCGTGGCGTAAAATGTAACTAAAATTAAATACATTTCGTTCAGACATTTATTCATACAGAATTTGAAAAAAAAATCTAAGAAGATATACAGTCACGAACTAATGACTCAACAGTATAGTCAATATGACAGAGTATTCCAAACTTTGCGTCCTAAGTATGCATCGTTCTTTAAACTAGTTAGTCTGACAGTTTTTGTATTTCTTTTAATACGTAGGTAGGTTCACAATCAATATTAATTTATATGATTATCATCATTGAAGACGACGTCATGTCGACATGTCGCCGCCGATGTGAGTTGGGATCGCCTGTTGCCCAACTGCCTGCACTCCGATACAAAGGAGCACATTGTTACATCGGCGCGTCATTGTGACTCTTCATAATAAAATATGAATGCCTCTACGCGACGCGACGCGACGCGAGGCGAGGACGCGCCAATGTCAGAGACCTTCGGTCGACTTGCGGAAAACCACCAAAGCAGTGAGTAACCTTGCGGTGTGGCGGTGCTCGCGGTGCTCAGGGCCAGGGCCAAGGTCGCCATGGGAATGGTTCAGCGCAGAAACAGGATATTTTCCGTTCAACCTCTAAATTAGTGCTGTTGAAGTTTCAGTAGTCTTTACCTTATTTTAAAATAATGCGCAGTTAGGATATTAAGTCGGAATAATGTTCGCACGTACATTAACATGCGTTTAGTTAGATGTCTTGCAACACATAGTTATTTCTAATTGTAAACGTTGATCTACATCAAAGCGGATGATTGGCTGATTGCAGAATACCAGCGTCGGTCAACGATTTGAACTTCAGTTCCGTGCCCTCTTACTTATGTAGGTACTGAAAAGAGTGATATTAAATTTTGCACAAGGTGGAGGTTACAGGGGGAAGGTCGCGAGCATGGAGGCAGCTTCACCCTCACGTGGGCGCCGGGCGGGGGGCGGGGAGGCTCCAAGGTCGCAGAGTCACCGCCGGGCAAGGTCGCCGCGCCCGCGCGTGTTGCCGCCCCTCCCGCTCCCCGCTGTTTCCCCCCACCCCGACTCGTTTTGCGTGGGACGTGACCTTTATCGAAGTTCTGGAGGAATAATTGTATAAATACAGCCTTACGTAACAAATATTTAGGCGCCTATATATATAAATCTTTATGAACTTACTAATCAAGTGTGATCTCCATCGGTAAATAATGTCCACGCACAGATCACGCACGACTGGTCGGCTCTCCACCATGGCGAGTTTTCCGGATTCTGGGCGCTGGGCGCTGGGTGCTCAACTGCTCAGTGCTCATTGACGTCACCGCCCAGCGCCCACCGCCTGACCTTCGCGGGCGCAACACGTGTTCACTCCCAGTTTTCCGGGTATGTATGTATGACAGACTCGTTGATGATAATATTTGATGCCTGGCTCTTACCGATTCCATTAAAAAATACAAATTAGAACTATCCTTTATTATCACTCAAAAAGTCATCAATGAAGCCGATGAATTTCTAGCTTATGAAATATATATCCACATTTTCTCAAATTACGTAGTGCGCATCCCCCCACCAATTGTAGCGCTCGCTGTTGGGAAAACATGCACTTTTTGTTAGGTTATGGGACTATAGCCTAATATATTTAGTTTGCTATAGCCTCAAATAAAATGACTAGCGGGTGCCCGCGACTTAGACCGCATGAAAAAGAAAAAAGGTTTTCTCCACTACAAACTTACACACTTTCAGCCCCACTTTACAGCCGTAGGGGATGAAATTTGAGAAATGCTCAAATACGTACGTGTAAAATTATTGTTATTAAAGAGTACTCATGATACTTACTTATGATACTTTGACAAAGAATCACGTTTTTCCCAAATAAACTTTCGTTTCCTATAAAATACAAGATAGATAGATAATTCATTAATTATTTATTGACATTTTACAAGGAATAAAGTAAAAAGTTAGTTACTAATACGCTTATTTTAACTACACAAAAAGAAACAAGATTAAGAATAATAGACGCAATAAAACAAAATTGAAAACCAAATTAAAACACAAACAGGACGAACGAAGTAGTGCCCAATGAAAAGGCACTGACTCAACATAAATGTTGTGGATTGTGTGTGTTGTCACAGCTCCACAACGCTGATATTCTGTCAGTACCAGAACCATTTATTCATCACTCCAATTCTTTATTGCATCACAACATATCAATTTTATTTCTTTTTTTTAAATCTATTTTACACAATTAACTTTTTACTGACGACCTTTACGTCCCACAGACGTACCTATTTTTAATCCTTGCTCCTTACTTTAGTATTATAAATTTGAAAATGTGTTTGTGTGTTACCTTTTCACGCTTCAAAACCTTAACCAGTCTTGATGAATTTTGGCATGCAGGATTGCAGGTAGCCTGTGTCACGGGGAAGCACATAAGCTACTTTTTATCCCGTAAAATAGCATAGTCCGATGCAGTTCAGCCAGTTTATGAAGAAACTGAAAAAATACTCTTTTTTGGTTAATTTATTTTACAACGCAACGGAATAATGGATTGTTGTGATTGTTTTTGTGCAGAGATGTTTGAGGAGGTGGGAACTAACATAATTTACTAATTAGCATATCCTGGGATCCGAGGGATCTGGCGAAACTCATTTCCACTATAGAAATGATGGTTGAGGGGATGAGGGGGTGGGAAGTGACATAGACTGCTAATCATAATAGCCCGATATAGTTCCTGAGGGATCTTCAGAAAACTCATGTCCACGCTCGCGAGCCGCAACAGTAATATAAACGATATCCATGCGGGCGAAGCCGCGGGCAAAAGCTAGTTAATATTTTTTTTTAGTATGGCTCGCACTCGTTTTTTCCTCCTGCGGCTATGGCTACCTTCCTCCCCCAGCATCTTTTAGCCACCACCGACGTCCCACGCATATATCGACGCTTTCGCCGTCTCACAGACGTGAGCACGTTGTTTATGTACACAATATTTGTACGTCTCTTGGTGTTCACCTCGGTGTTTGTGTAGGGAAGCTCATAGTGTCTCGCTGACGTCATATCGGTTTGTTGTACTAATTACATGGCCAGAAAGAGTAATTCAAAATCTATGAGGCGAAAAAAAACCCGCTGATGATATATGTGGTTCCAAAGCAGTCTGCGAAACTTCGAAAAGGGAATAAGCCTTTGAAAGATGAGAAGAATCTACAAAAACACAGAAGTGATGTAATTTTTTTTACTGATCAGCTAAAATTTAATATTTTGTTTGTTTTAGACAATTGTTCATAGAAGTAAATATGTTTTAAGTTCATTTGTTGATTATTACATATTTTTTTAAATAGAAGCACTAACGTGAGGACTTAAAATTAATGCAATCTTGTTTAACAAATATCGATTGTAATTGAAAATTGAAGTTGCTTTTTAATAGACATAACACTTTAATTTTTCTAATATATAAGCTACAGAAAACAAACATGCCAATGTTATTTTTAACATAATTTTGTTTTTGACGTCTCTCAGACGTAACCTCTTCGTTAGTGCTACATTAACACAGGTCGTCAGCTAAAGGCTACGCCTGGTTCCACAGCTCTCCGGGAGGCCCGCCCGAATACCTGTGAAACGAAGAATGTGCAACGAGGCGCAAGCTTGGAAGTGTCCGGTTAGCATATGATTAAATACCCGACGCGTCAGCCACGCGGGAAGTTTCGGGGCTGCCGCTTGGTCGCTCGTATTTACCCGACGAGTCGTGAGGACCTGTCTTGTAATTACGACTCATCAATCAGTATTGTGTATTGTTGAGCGAGGTGAGCGAGCGATATCAGGTTCGTTAGGTTTGACTGATTATACTGTCGCGGAGCCTCGCGAGAAAGCGAGAAGTTTGGCAGATCTGACAGTTACGATAGTAAGACTCGTCATTGAGCGAGCGAAGCGAGCGATGTTAGGTTCGATCAGATTTGATTGATTATACAGTCAAAGAGCCTCGCGAAACGAGGCTCCCCCCTGAGTAGCAAAATGCTTCGATTGTTGGTGTTAGAAACTAACTAGTTACGGAAACTGGCGAGTTCTGTAAACTAACCCGACTCCCAGATCACACTCTGTTTACAAATATGCGTCCGGGTACGTGTTCCTTACGAGAGATGTCCTAGCGCCGAGCTAGCGCCTCAAGTGTGTCTCCGCTTCGGAAGCTACGACGGCAGTGTAAGTTCAGCCACTGTGTCGGTTGCTGTAATTAGATGGCGGTCGTTGAGCCGTGTCAATTTACTTAAGCTACTTGACACTTTCTGACATTGGGCGTAAAAGACATCAACAAGTACTACTTGCTAAAAGTTGCTACTTCACTTTATAGAAAACATATCGATGAACATTCACTCCCCGGTAAACCAGCCACAGCTCTATTGTACGAGTAGGACTAACAAGGTTTACCTAGTGTTCTCCAATATCGATGAACGAATCAAGATTTTAATTTGTTGCTTCAATGATGGAGAGAACTCATCCAGACCAGATCAATAGAGTGCAAACTACATTAATGTCGCTAACAACTTCCTATACAGAGAACTCATCGAGACCAGATCAATAGAGTGCAAACTACATTAATGTCGCTAACAACTTCCTATACAGAGAACTCATCGAGACCAGATCAATAGAGTGCAAACTACATTAATGTCGCTAACAATAACAACTTCCTATACAGAGAACTCATCGAGACCAGATCAATAGAGTGCAAACTACATTAATGTCGCTAACAATAACAACTTCCTATACAGAGAACTCATCGAGACCAGATCAATAGAGTGCAAACTACATTAATGTCGCTAACAACTTCCTATACAGAGAACTCATCCAGACCAGATCAATAGAGTGCAAACTACATTAATGTCGCTAACAACTTCCTATACAGAGAACTCATCCAGACCAGATCAATAGAGTGCAAACTACATTAATGTCGCTAACAACTTCCTATACAGAGAACTCATCGAGACCAGATCAATAGAGTGCAAACTACATTAATGTCGCTAACAACTTCCTATACAGCTCCGTCCAGTTTTCAGATTATCTTCTATTCATGTTGCTGCTTTTAACTAATAGACACACAGACAACTAATAGACACACAGACAACTAATAGACAGTATGCATTTATTGCCTCTTCTTTTTTTACTCCGATTGTATGTATAGGTATAATAGGTTTTTTGGGGAAAATTGTTTTGTTTCATACGTAGCACCTACCATTTGCCAGTATCATCGGATAAAAAGTTACCCTCGGATATTAATAACTAAAATTATGAAGAAAAAAACAAGCACTAAAACTAAACAGACACTTGTGTAAGGAGCACATACCTAAGAAGACAATGGATATTGAGTATCTGGCGTATTGGCCTCCAGCCGACCTTGGTTGGTATTAGGCATTTTGGTGTTGAATTTAGGTCGCGAGGAGGCGGCGCGGCGCGGCGAGGGATCGAGGACACCAGGCACAGGCAGCGGCCCAGATACACCAAATATTATGAGACCTATTTATGTATACTGTATAGTGTAGGGTCACCCACTACAGTGGCAACAAGAGGATTTTCTTTCTTTTTTTCTCTTTAAAACATGGAAAATTACAAGGTCGACTTTTTGAATGAATGTACGTTTATCCTTTTGCCTCTTTATTTTTTATCAAACTTTTTCAGTAGTACTTTTAATCATTTTTTTTTTAATTCACAATTGGTAAACCCTTGACAACATCTCACCTGGTGGTAAGTGACGATGTTGCCGAAGATGGAAGCGGGCTTACCAAGATTCCCCAACGCAATGGGGAACTGGCTATCTAATCTTCATGCCGGAACACACCAATGATATCAACATTGATATTTGGCGGCAAGACTTAGATAAGATGGTGGTAGCTAGCCAGGCGGGCTTAGAAAATGCCCTACCACCAACCAAACCGAGTCTTACAATTGACCCCACCGGGAATCGAACCCGCGACCTCCTGTGTAAAGCCAGTGAACTTTTGCCTCTGAGCTACGGAGGTGGTTTAAAATAAATAATAAAATAATAGAAAAAAAAAAAATTGATCGTCCATAGTTCGTTAGTAACACTTGCAGACACAATGTATGTTAGTAATTCTTAGTAATCGTAAATGAGCCGCTGTTTGCGTATGGATATAGTTTTTATGATTGCATTCGAGGGCACACAAACAGTTGTAAATAAAACGATACTAGTACTTATTTGCAATTCATTAACTAGCTCACAAACTACTACGGTCTAGCATGCTATTTTTAATTACAGATATAATTTTCATTTGTACCTCAAAATTCCAGCTGAAATCCTATTTGAACCTATACTTGTAGTAGCTTGGAAGAAAAACAAATAGTAACTAAAAGTAGCGTAAAGTAAGCGTTGACTAAGCTATGTATTTATGTTTTGCAGTCAAGTGTTTTCAATCAATCAATATTTCTTCTTTCAATTGATTGAATTGAATTAATTCTTCTTGAATTGAATGATAGCTTACTGTTTCTTTTGTGTAGAGATATTTTTTTAAAGTAAATTGTGTTTACATTTTTCTAAGATAATATGAATGAGGACTGCATGAAAAATAAATTATAGACTCATACTAAACTACCCTGCGACTGAAATTTTAAAAACTTTACTCGTTTTTTTTTTCAATCAAGCCTTCAATTTTTAATTCATTGTAAAAATTCAGAAAATGTACTTTTCGCACCTGTATTTCAAACATTTTTAGAACGAAAGGTCGTTTTTGACAGATGGTAAAAAGTAACTAAAATGACTAGCAGTCATCCATCATTCCTAGTCTAGTGTACAAAATCGGCAGCAATAGGTATGGTTTTCTTACTAGTAGCTGTAGCTCCGCTGTAGGCTGTAGGTGGCTGTAGGCAGTCTGTGGCGATGGCGCCCGTTGAAAAACAAATGACAGTGCCCGTCCGTTGATAGCGATAGCGTTAGAGGTAGTCAGTCATTTAGTATTAGTATTTAGCAGAGCATAAATATTATGGTGGATATGAACTATGGACATTAGGTACAATCATTTGGAATTGACTGTAATAAAAATTATGAAAAAAATAATAATAAGAAACCGGATAATAATTATTTTGATTACATATTTGTAAAATAACAGCAATATGGATGGACATCTCATACTAATTTTGTGAATTGCATGGAAAAGCTCATCATTTTATTTAGCGGTTTCTTGGGGAATATGAATGATATATTTGTGCAGACACATTAAACGGGAAAGTAAATAAAGATACCTACCTGTAGTTGTATTTATTTCAAAAGTAAACAATTTCTGCAGAAATAATATGAAATGAAGACTCCGCCCTGAATTTTGACTGAGCTTTCTGGGAGCCGGAGAATAGTAAGTGTTCCTTCAAGACTTTTTTATTTTCGGCCCATGGCCTCACAGAACCGCTAAACTTAAGTAACTGTGGGCGGGGCACATAGCTCGTAGAACATGATGCCCGTTGGGGTAGTAAAGTTCTTAAGTGGCAACCGCACACCGAAAGACATAGCGTAGGAAGCCCTCCCACTCGATGAACAGACGACCTGGTGAAGGTCGCGGGAAGCCGCCGCTCAGCGCGGGCAACGCAGGACCTATCGTCGTGGATATCCTTGGGGGAGGCCTTTGTCCATCAGTAGACGACTTTCAGCTGATAAGATGATGATGAAACCCCGGCCTCATTTCACTTAAGTGACGATGACACCGAAGATGGAAGCGGGCTTATCAAGATTTCCCAACGCATGGAGAAACTGACTATTTCACCGGAACCTCACCGTATCATGCCGGGACACATGAATGCTATTTACATTGAAGTTTGACTACAACACTTTAGGGTAGCTAACTAGCCAAAATGGAGTCTGGTGCTGGTGCAGGCGTTTATGCTAAGGATTACTCAGCGAGTATTAGTCTAGGGCAATATGCAACAGTCTTCCAGGCGGAGGCTTATGCTATCATTGCATGCGCACATGAGATTATAGACAAGGAAGTCAAAGACAAAACCATCTATATTCTCAGCGATAGCCAAGCTGTTCTTAAAGCTCTTGACTCCTTCAAGGTTGACTCCGGGCTAGTGCTAAATTGTGTAAAGGTCCTCAATAAGGTGGGCCGACACAACAAACTGCAACTGGTCTGGGTCCCTGGACACGTAGGAGTGGAAGGCAATGAAGAAGCAGACAAACTGGCTAGAATGGGATCACAAACAACAATGTGTGGTCCAGAACCGAGGATAGGGCTACCAAGGAGCACTATTATAAGGGCATTAAAGGAACAGGCCGAGGGAAGACACAGATTGACATGGCTATCCAGAGATGGACATAAACACTCTAAGCTCTTCATCGGCGAGGTCACCACAGGGGCAACCAAGTACATTTGGAATAACAGCAGGACGCGAGTCAGGGCGATAACAGGAGCGTTGACGGGCCACTTTGCCACAAATGCACACCTGCAAAAAATCGGCCTGACGCACGACCCGACCTGCAGGGCCTGTGGTGAAGATATAGAATCAATGGAACACCTACTGTGTCACTGCGATGTCCTGGCTAGTAAGCGTATGTACCTCCTAGGTGATGGCTACCCAACACCGGAGGACTACAAGCACCTTCCAATCAGCGGAATTGCTGCACTAATGCAGCACATCTTCGAGTAGGTTGGGGTGCAAAGGTTATAGGGGTAGACACAAAAGATCCCATTGGGTCGAAGTGTCGCTGCAACTGCAGCCCCCACTTACAAAGATAAGATAAGATAACTAGCCAGGCGGGCGGGCAATAGAAATGCACTATTTAAAAAAAACATTTGAGTGTGTTTAACTTTATCCCATGTAAAACGAGTGTACTGATATCACTACGCCATCGCCACAGACGTAGTAAAAATTTATAAGGAGAGATGAAATAAGTGAGTTTTTAATTATCATTCCAACATATAATAATAATATTTTTACAACACAAACCATAGAAAAGCATAATTATGCATATAGTAAAACTATAAACGGGGCCGTGTCTGTACATTAAAAGTTTTTGGAAAATAATAACTCTGTGGACATTACTAACGATATGGAGGCCAAAACAACAACTTTTGGAACTTTTGTCTGTCTGTTTGTATCTTCGCGCATCACGCAAAAACTACCTGGCCAAATTTGATGAATTTTTGTATAGTGGTTCCTTATAGCCCGGGTTAACAAACAGGATCCTTTTTATCCCGGAAAATTCATGAGTTACCGTGGGAAAATTAAAAACCTCCACGCGTGCGAAGTCGCGGGCACAGCTAGTAAATAATAAATGCCGTCCAGTGCGTCCCCGGGGTTTGGCGCGTTGGAAGGCGTCAGGCGATGCCGGTGCGTTGCCCTGAGAAGCTGCCAGCCCTGCGGTCACCAGTACCAGTAGTCTCGCTGAGACGCACTACAAGTTTTTTAACAATTATTTTAGAAGCGGGTCCCCAACGAGCTAAAGTCTTTAAAAGAGTTTTATATTTTTATACCATTTTTATTTGAAAGGGAAAGAAATCTTATTAATTACCTAAAACGTGTTTATTTTTACAAGAAATTTCGCTTGGAAATAACCCTTGTGTGACAAGCTGACAAACAAACGGACATCGAGATGATACCGTACGAGTGCGAGCGGTACACGGGCACGCATTGGAGATTTTGGTCGCAGAGATCTCGATATTTCTCAGCAAATAATTACAAAACATATGAAAGTGATATTTTGTAAACTGATTTTTCATTTCAACGACTTCATTTTGTGAGTTGCAGAAAGACAATTCGTAAACCTCTTTTAAAACAGATACTTTTTTGCATTCTACATGCAAACCAGACCGGTTTATTAGTATACCTCTAAAATTTCTTAGTCAAAATGCCAGTAGGATTTTTTTTAATTATTTGAAGTTTTTAATTGAAACAAAAAAAATTAAATAAGTGCAAAAGTGTGGTTATTTTCTTTACTCCTTACTCGTAAACAAAAAGATAGAGACAACTGTACCAATGAATGCCTCGCCTTGTTACTTCTCCTCACTCTCGCATTATATTTAAACTTACCATTCCGCTTAGAGAAACAATGCGAGCCGCAAAAGTTGAGTTTTATTGAATAAAAGAAAATGAAAAACTAACAGATACATTGTACAGGCACGCTGGCGCTGTGCACACTTTCTCGCGAAGCCTTCACCCTCTGTCGTAGTCGGGCTAGTACACATCAACAATGAAAGTATAGTTGATATCAAATACCATGGCGGGAAAGCACTCGAGACTTAGCCTTTTGTTGTATAATAATTATTTTATTACTTTAACATTCGAAGTCAAGCATCTGTTGTTAAGGCCTTAAGATAGGTCAAATTCAATTTAAATTATTGAAAGACTGTGTAAAGCTATCACTATGGAAAAAATATTGTAACAAAAAAAAAGGAAATTTGAACACAAAAAACGATTTAAGGAAACATGATCTAGCAGGGAAAGGAAAATAAAATTTTAGATCAGCATGAACATTGAGGCGATAACAAATCTTTTGTCGTGTCAAAAAAATACACCGAATGTGTGTCCTTGACAACCAAAAGTTTTAAATCTTCTTGCGCACGCTAAAAATATCTAGCCAAAAGATAAGAAATAGAACCAAAAAGTTTAAATTTTGTGACGATAGAAAATAGTTTTCTTTCCATTATAATATTATAATATTATATTATGCTTAAAGTAATAAAAATCTATTTCATTGAATACAACCGCATTTCATTTTAACCGCCTCCGTGGCGTAATGGTTAGTCCATTCGTTTCACACCAGGAGGTCGCGGGTTCGCTTCCCGGTGGGGACATCTTGTAAGACTCGGTTTGGTTGGGCATTTTCTAAGCCCGCCTGGCTAGCTACCACCATCTTCTCTAAGTCTTGCCGCCAAACATCAGTGTTAACAACATTGATGTGTTCCGGTTTGAAGATAAGATAGCCAGTTCTCCATTGCGTTGGAGAATCTTGGTAAGCCCGCTTCCATCTTAGGCATCATCGTCACTTACCATCAGGTAAGATGATGCCAAGGGCTTACCAATTGTGAATAAAAAAAGAATACAATTTTAAAAATATTACCACTTTTTATGTAAAGAAATATACCGTAGACCCTGTTTTTAGCATTAATTGCAGAATTTTAACAAATTATATATTTAATTTTTAAAAACAAATAGTTATTGTCGAATGAAACCAACACACAAAAATCGGTGGCCTTAAGACCTTTCATTTTAATTGAACACATTTTTTTAAACTTATTCAAAAGTATAGAAAAGTAATAAAAACATGTAAAAATCCAGAAGTGGACGTTCGGTTTTAATGTAACACTCGTAACGTAACAACCTGCTCGGATTGAGGCAACTTAAAGCCTTAATGCCACTTATCAACTATAGCAGGAACGATGCACTTTGGTACTTGAAGAATAATACAGAATAAAAAGTTTTTTTAGGGCATATTATATTTTTCTAGTACATATTTACAATTCCCTGTGCTAACTTATCCTAAGTTTAATCACGAAATCTGAGCTGCTATTTACAATTTCCTATAGTACAAACTAAATCTTATATTTAATCGCTATATCTACGCCGCTACAATTTCAATGTCATATGCTACAAACTAAACCTCTATCACTATCAAGCTCATCTTCGTACCAAAAGGATGAAAACTGGTTTATCATATTATATTATTATTATTTAATGACCATCAGAAAGAGTGTAATTTGCACCTATTTTGAATAAATATATTGAATTGAATTGAACACCACGCTAGAAAAAGGTCTTTCGATTTTAACACAAGTTGTTTTCTAAAACACACCAAAAAAGTTTTCTAACTGGTCACAACGAAAAATGCTGTATCGATTGTTAATACTAAGTACTCCTTTTGTTATCGCCTAATGAATGACCGTCTTAAGTGTTATCCCGCCGTGGTATCTGAAATGAACTTAATCTTTGCTATAGTTAGGTGTATCAGAATTGACGAAAAAAATACAAAAAATTTGGGTTTAGGGAAGGTACCTTACTCGGATTTTCACTGGAATAATTACGTACCCAGTGCAGTGGGCCCTATTAAGTTCTTGTTATCAACAAACGCACACACACACACACATTATTTTTTTAGACTTTACTAATGTAGACAATCAATACCTTCATCACTTCTTCGTCGCTCGAAAGTAATAATTTTAAACAAATAATTGACAACGCTAAACACGTTAAAAAACCGACTTCCATCGGAACAACTTAGTACATTTTTGCATCATTATTTTTGGTTTTTGTTAATTTTCTAAAAAAGTACTACACCGATTTTGATAAAATTTAAATGGGACCACACGAAAAGCACTAGCTTTCTAATAAAAAAGGAATCATAAAAATCGGTTCACCCAGCCAAAGTTATGAAGTAACAAACATTAAAAAAAATATACAGACCAATTGAGAACCTCCTCCTTTTTGGAAGTCGCTTGAAAAAACAAACGCACTAGTCGCCACTACGATTTTCGAAGATTCCCCTCGATTTCTTTAGGATGTCATCTTCAGATCCTGGTTTCCTTATCATGGTACAACCCGGGATATCTTCTTTCCAACAAAAAAAGAATCATCAAAATCGGTTCATAAATGACGGAATTTATCCGCGAACACACATAAAAAATATATATATATATACGGTCGAATTGAGAAACCTCCTCCTTTTTTTGAAGTCGGTTAAAAATGGTACCTACTTGTAGGTTTTTATTAATCATTTTTATTAAAAATTTTAACGAGCGTTTAAGTACATCTCACCTGATGGTAAGTGATGATGTTGTGGAGGAATATACACGCAAACTCAAATAATGCCTATTATCTCGCCTTGAAGTCCAAATTGTAGGAGTCGAGAAATACTGACGCAGGGAAGGAGTTCCACTCCATCGCTGTCCGCATAATAAATAAGAAAGCGTAACCCATTGCGCGTATAGGCTGAATATGAACAACAAAGGGGTGGAACCTCTCCCTGCGTCTCGTTGACCGAAGGTGGAATGGAGCTGGGGGAACGAGGTCGCGTAGTCCTTGCGCACGCTCTCCGAAATGAATTCGATAAAATACCGAAAGACAGGAAACTTTGCGTCGGTGCTCAAGGCTTTGGAACCTGGTTTTGACAAGCTCATCGTCGCCAAGGGTTTTCAAGATAGAGCAGGACTAAGGGTGTCTTTTCACAGAGACGGATATGAGCGATAAGAACAGGTAGTAATTTTCACTGAAGCGGAATGAAGAGCGGAGCGGAGGCGAGCAAAGAGGAGCGGAGGCCAGTGGGGCGGAGCTGTGGAGCAGGCGGGGTGACGCCGAACTGAACCAATACACTTTGTAAGATGCATTGCCCCGCTCCACTCTGTCCCGCCCTGCTCTGCTACACTCTGCCCGCTGTACTCCACGCTGCTCTGCCCCCCCCCCCCCCCCCGTACATTTTCATGCAATTCTTCTCCTCTAAGAAATTACTGGTTCCATTGAAGTGGAGCAGAGACGAGATGTGCATGTGATTGGTCAAATATCGCACGCCTCTTCTCCGTTCTTCCATGTTGAAAAAATGGGGATCCCTTGGGTTTGGTTTCTTAATTTTTTGATATAAGTATTTAACCATGAATGATGAAGACTAGTGGAATGGTAACACGTGTTTTGTAAAAAATGGCCACTTCATTGGCCTTGTGAAAGACAGACGGACGGACGGACGGACCGCCGATGAATGTAGGCTTAATAACAGACCTAACTATTCTTGAGTACGAAACGAAAAAGTTTTTTGTTTTATTGATTAGAGTGACGTAGCTATAGTAGAAAGAACGAATAGTTCAAGAACAAATAAATACTTATTTAGGGACACGTAGTTTAGGGTTGCGTGGCTCCGAAGTAGGATCACCTCCTCTACACAGTTACAGTTCACTGTACTGAACCAGAGACTGATAAACATAGGTACTCATATTCCTTTTAATTACATACCCTACTGTAACGTAATCTTTTTGGACATTCGTTACAAAATTATACCTTTTTGGTGTTCAGATTCTTTTTCATGCGAAATTAAAAAAAAACGTTTTCTGGCAGAAGTATTGATTGACAGGAGGAAAAATGAAAAAGATGAATGTTGGTCACCGAACGAGGATATTTTTTGGTTTTGTGTGTTTATACCTGAAATTCTAATGTGTATCGACGTGATGTACAACCCCAGTTAAAGTTATACGAAGTAACCCTTGCTGTTTTTTTCAAGGTACGAGTTTCCGACTTTCTTTCTGATTTTTCCTTGGCGAATGGCGCTATACTAAATGATAGATAGATAGATAAGATGGATAGATAACTCATTTATTTTTCTAGCAAAACAGCACCATACAGCAAACAAGCGATGGAGATAAAACATTATAAGTACTTAATTCATAAAAGAGTACACTGTTATTGAAAACACTAATAAAAACTAAAAGGTAACTGCCTAGCCAGAAAAAAAGGCCCGGGCTCAGCATAATGTTGTGCATGCAGAGTATACATACGCAACGCTGTTTTTCAGCCAAGACCAGCGAAGAGAGGTAAAATGTGCGCACCTCTGTGAAACAAACTCGAACCAGGCAAAATGAATATCATATTGTGTTATGCATTTATATGTATTAGTATGTGTATATAGTATATAGGTGCAAATAAGGCCAGTTGGTAAGTATGAAGCCCATAAATATATTTTATAAGATGATAATGTGTAAGTAACTATGCAAAATATCAGAGTGAAATGTTAATAAATATGGATGAGTGTTGCACAGCCAATTAAATAAAAAGGTATGGTTTTAATTTATATTATATTTTATTTTCGTCGCAGTATCCGCTACTCGCTTTGCTGTTGTGACATCAAATATTCCCGTAATTGTTTTTAAAAAATATAAAGTGATGGTAGTACACGAAGTGGCGGAGGGAGGTCGTTCCAGCATTTTGAAGCAAAGAAGCGGAAACTGCCGCGAAACAAAGCAGTTTTGTGTCGAGGGATAACGAAAACACTTGAACAATATCGTGCCACGTAACAATGACTAGCATAGCGCCAATTAAGTTTCTTAAAAAGATAGTCGGGTTGCTGCGTTTTAAGAATCCCGAAAAGCATCGACAAATAATATAGCTTTTGGCGACCCTGCATTTTCAAAATGTTAGAAGCATTAAGGTATGGCGTTACATGAGATTGTGGTGGTATGTAAAAACAATACCGGGCACAAGCATTCTGCACTCTTTGGATTAAACGCTGCGATTTTTGAAGAATGCAAGGGCCGTAAACCGCAACACAATAATTTAATTTTGACAGAATAATACTCTCACAAAGTCTGCAACGTAAGTCAACACTAATAAATGGTCGGATTCGGTATGAGATTTTCAACCGGTAAAGACAGTTCCGTACTGTGTCTGCTACATGTTTTTCAAAGCGTAAGTTTGCGTCAAACAGTACCCCCAGGTTACGAGCCTCGGTTACTTTTTCTATCGGTTCATTATTTATCACCACTTTTGGTTGCAACTGAGACATTACTTTAATTTGATGCTTGGTTCCCATGACTATATATTTAGACTTTGTTGGATTTAGCATTATGGAGTTATTAACTGACCACTCATAAACCCTACTTAAATCTTCATTTAAATTTTCAATAGCCTGCTGAACATTTTTTAAATCTATACTAGCATAAATTTGGAGGTCATCCGATTTCTCTCATATTTCTAGGGTTTTTTGGCATACCCCTTAACATATCCAGTGGGGAGGGATTTATTATCCGGCAAAGGTCGTCCCAAGCCATAAAAATCCGCCACCATTGCGTCAACGGCAAGGCGGATGTACCATCGGTCGGCGTAAGCGGTAGTCCATCTTCCCGTCTGCGCTTAAGGGAAGTACACGCCTTTGTTTCCTAATTTTCATATTTCCCGGACCAGACTTCTTCGGCATATAATGAACTTTATAAATTTAACTGTGTGTTAGTTTATAAGTAATTCTAGGTAGTTTCACTAAAATTACTGGTAAAAATCTATACGTATAGATCGCCGTTACTACTTTTGGTAAAATTTCTTAATTCGACTAAAGGTGTAGTCACACGTGTTAATTTTAATTTAACTTTTATATTATTATGTGTATGCAGGAATACATAAAGAGGTGACAAATTTACAAATTTTAAATTATATTTTTACTTATTACCACAAAATTTCTTTTTGTATTCAACATTGGCCATACAACCCCCTAAATTCTACGTATTATGTAACGGAATTTTGAAGGGTATTTAACCCGATTTTCAACCAATTTATGTTACACTACATATAAATATCAAACACTCAGATACAGAGACAATAGGCAATTGTGTTCTTCACACAAGTGTTCGCTCTGTTTTGCTCTGGGTGGAAACTGAACCCTTGAATCTCATTCAATCAAGCAGGTGCACTAATCAATACGCTACCGGGTCAGTTTAATAAGAATGTCTGTCACCCTAGTATAAGATCTAAAACATAACGATAACTAATATATATATATATACTGTGATAATGTTCTAGGGGTGGGCGCTGGGCGGGTACGCACTGCATAGACCTAGCCCCTAATACGGACGAAATTATTTAACGAACTTATTTGTAGACAATAACTGAATATTTATGAGACCCGTGCTTTATGTTTACTGGACAAACACCCAGCCAGAGCCATAAACGAGAAGTTGGAAGTTCTTGAAATTTAATGTCGACGTCTTTGAATTGTAAATTGGCAACGAAATGGAAGTGGAATCTATTCGAGAGGCTTCCCTTATTGTTTCAAGGTTGTAGCCAAACGCACGGCGCGCGCGGGGCGCGGGGCGTCCCGTCCTGGGGGCGCGGGCGGGGGCGGGGGAGGTTGTGAGGTCGCCCGCCGCAAGGTCAGGGGGGCGCCGCCCGACCTAAGTCTCAACATGCTCGGTAATATAGACCTCATTACATTACATGCGTAGGCATAGAATTAGGCAATCAGATATTGATCACTTTAATGTACTTCCAATTATGTACTACGCAACTCGATAGATTTGACAAAAAACACATTTTGTGTTCACACATCTGTTGGATTAAAGACAACAAAATAGTTTTGGAGTTAATAGACTTTAAAAAATCAATTTAAAGGTATTAGGTGTCTGTATCAATGAACAAATTGACCAATAGGGTCATTGATTACATATTATTAAAAAAAAAATATGAAATGTTATTCACCAAATTGCCCTTTCATAGAAATTTCAAAAAATCTTACCTACACCTGTTGTTGTGCACGGCGGCGTCTTAAACTTTTAATTAAAAAAAATACAAAATTAATAAATCAATGACGCCGAAAAAGTATTACGTCACGCGTTCCTATGTCATTCATTTTTAGAACAAAATTATGATAAAAGTGATTTAATACTGTGCCGAGGTGTTTACTGTAATACAGTTTTGTTCAATAAATCTTATGTGTATAGTATTAAAAACCGGCCGTGTGCGAGTCAGAACCGCACACACATGGTACCGTACCATCACACTAGATGGCGCTAGTTTCTTCATAACTACTATCTTTTGCCCCCGGCTTCGCCCTCGTGGATATCGTTTTTATGACTGTCTTTGTGGGTGAGTATTAGTGCACGAGCCGTGTGCGGCTTGCGAACGTAGACATAAGTTTCTGAGTAGTTCAGGAACTATATCGGGCTTTAGGTCACTTCCCATTCCAATTCTATACAAAAATCACTTCATACACCGTTGCTCCGTTGGGACGGCGACATGCACGAGCGTGGAAATGATTTTCCCCGGGTCCCTCGGGAACTATGTCAGGATATGCTAATTAGAAAACTATGTCATTTCCCAATCCCTCAACCATCTCTTTCCAAAAAATCACAACAATCCATTGTTTCATTACGATGTTAAACAAATTAACCAAAAAAGAGTATTTTTCAGTTCCCTCAGGAACTGCATCGGACTGTTTTACGGGATGATAGATAGCCTATGTTCTTCCTTGTGACACGGACTACCTGCATGCCAAATTTCATTAAGATTGGTCAAGGCTTGCAGCTTTAATAGCTAAAAAAACAAACACATTTTCACATTTATAATTTAGTAAATAGTAAGGATGCTGGGATATAAGACGATATAAGGGTCCAAGTAAACATTGTATATTATTAATCCTCTTCGGCGTTCTTAAGACTAAAACATAAATATGTAATCTGGTGGTAATAATTTTAAACAAAAAAAAAACGACTTCAAACGCACTAGTCACCACTACGATTTTTGAAGGTTCCTCTCGATTTCTCTGGGATGACATCATCAGATCCTGGTTTCCTTATCATGGTACCACCCTTGGGATATCTCCTTTCCAACAAAAATAGAATCATCAAAATCGGTTCATAAACGACGAAGTTATCCGCGAACAAACATAAAAAATATATTTTACGGTCGACTTGAGAAACCTCCTCCTTTTTTTGAAGTCGTTTAAAAACAGGTACTTAGATACAATGAATACACATGAATGTTTATGGATCAGAATCGTTTAGTCGACGAACGTCTTGTCATGTAGGCTGGCGACGACCTTCCCAGGGCGAATTACTGGGTCAGTGAGGCTCGCCCTTGACCGAGGGCGGCAGGTGCCCTTCACCACGCCCGCCCGCCCGCCCGCCCTGGCTCCAGCGAATGTCAGGACAAGGGCAATCAAACTGAGCGACTCACCAAACTAATATTAGAATCTAACTTCGTATTCACAAATTTGAGATAAGATAAAACTATATTTCAGACAAATACTCGTTATTTTTTTAAAATTTGCCTTCAAAAGTTGTTACCGAGTGACCTGGAGCGCCTGTTAACGGTACAAAAGACTATGTTCCATGCTACCACATAATCTGTAACCTCTTTCTATTAATTCTAACCTATTCAGCGAGATGCATTCATAAGTTCTTTTTGTTCGACCGTTTCCTTTTCAAGTAAACACGACTTATATTATACAGGTGTAACAAAATTGTTGTAGGTCCCTTTAACGGGACTTCTACTTATCATACTGTACAACTTTTCGCAGGGAACCCATTGTCAATCCTCCAAAAAAATTGAACCTTCCATACTAAAATGCTCAAAATTGGTCGATCAGCTGATCTATTTGTATGAAGAGGGAAAAAAAATGCGATTTCAGCAAAGTCATGGAACAAAAGTTGTTCAGTATGATGAGTAGAAGCCCCGTTAACGCGACCTGCACCAATTTGGATGATGTATCAAAATTAGTGCAGGGTTAGTGCGGGCTGCCGTACAGTTTAGTGCGAGCTGCCGTACATTTTAGTGCGGGCTGCCGTACAGTTTAGTGCGGGCTGCCGTACAGTTTAGTGCGGGCTGCCGTACAGTTTAGTGCGTGCTGCCGTACAGTTTAGTGCGGGCTGCCGTACAGTTTAGTGCGTGCTGCCGTACAGTTTAGTGCGTGCTGCCGTACAGTTTAGTGCGGGCTGCCGTACAGTTTAGTGCGGGCTGCCGTACAGTTTAGTGCGTGCTGCCGTACAGTTTAGTGCGGGCTGCCGTACAGTTTAGTGCGTGCTGCCGTACAGTTTAGTGCGTGCTGCCGTACAGTTTAGTGCGGGCTGCCGTACAGTTTAGTGCGTGCTGCCGTACAGTTTAGTGTGGGCTGCCGTACAGTTTAGTGCGGGCTGCCGTACAGTTTAGTGCGGGCTGCCGTACGGTTTAGTGCGGGCTGCCGTACAGTTTAGTGTGGGCTGCCGTACAGTTTAGTGCGGGCTGCTGTACAGTTTAGTGCGTGCTGCCGTACAGTTTAGTGCGGGCTGCCGTACAGTTTAGTGCGGGCTGCCGTACAGTTTAGTGCGGGCTGCCGTACAGTTTAGTGCGGGCTGCCGTACAGTTTAGTGCGGGCTGCCGTACAGTTTAGTGCGGGCTGCCGTACAGTTTATTGCGGGCTGCCGTACAGTTTAGTGCGGGCTGCCGTACAGTTTAGTGCGGGCTGCCGTACAGTTTAGTGCGTGCTGCCGTACAGTTTAGTGCGGGCTGCCGTACAGTTTAGTGCGGGCTGCCGTACAGTTTAGTGCGGGCTGCCGTACAGTTTAGTGCGGGCTGCCGTACAGTTTAGTGCGGGCTGCCGTACAGTTTAGTGTGGGCTGCCGTACAGTTTAGTGCGGGCTGCTGTACAGTTTAGTGCGGCAGTTCCCAGTTACAGTTCCCAGTAGACTTCCTAATAAAGTCCATTTGGGAAAGAAATTCCCAGTGGTTTTGCTCCTTTCTCTTTCTTGTCGTTTGGCACAACTAACCGTGCCATCCTACTGCTCGACTATCGGGATGGGCAAAATCGTTAAATTTATTTCGATTTCTCAAGGTTAAACAACTTGTATTTGCGCTGTGACTTTACAAATGACCTTGTTTAAAACATTTTATCGACGTCATTAACACCGCGTGGTAGCGTGTGGCGTGGATACATAGAAGCGCGATTATTCGGGGAAGTGCAGATAGAGACGAATAACGGGTTGGCTGCGAGTATACTATGGATATCGCACCCACACTCGCGCCTCTCGTAGCACTTGTAAATGAATGTGGTGTGAGTGTGGGTGTGGGTGTGTGACATTGAACTTCACACTCGGCGCACGAGTTTCTATAGGTAGACACATAATACCTACTCTAAGGTTGCCTTACCCGCTCGTTTAATTTGGACAAAAAGTTAAACTATAACTATGATTTAGAGGGGATCAATTGTAAATTGTGGCTGTGTGTGTTTGTGTGTGTGTGTGTGCGTGTGTCGTGTGTGCATTTTCAGGTTGTTGAACCAAAAACCAGAACAAAAAACCAGATTCTTAACAAATCAATTCATGGAAATCAATTGTCTTACACTAAGAGAGTCCAAGAAACTACGCTGTGCATACTTTCTCACGAAGCCTTCACCGTCTGTCATTAGTCACTACATAGCAGTCGGGCATGTACATTAGTCACTACATAGCAGTCGGGCATGTACATTAGTCACTACATAGCAGTCGGGCATGTACATTAGTCACTACATAGCAGTCGGGCATGTACATTAGTCACTACATAGCAGTCGGGCATGTACATTAGTCACTACATAGCAGTCGGGCATGTAAATTAGTCACTACATAGCAGTCGGGCATGTACATTAGTCACTACATAGCAGTCGAGCATGTACATTAGTCACTACATAGCAGTCGGGCATGTACATTAGTCACTACATAGCAGTCGGGCATGTACATTAGTCACTACATAGCAGTCGGGCATGTACATTAGTCACTACATAGCAGTCGGGCATGTACATTAGTCAGTACATAGCAGTCGGGCATGTACATTAGTCACTACATAGCAGTCGGGCATGTACATTAGTCAGTACATATAGCAGTCGGGCATGTACATTAGTCACTACATAGCAGTCGGGCATGTACAAATTAACAGTCAACATTAGTCACTACATAGCAGTCGGGCATGTACAAATTAACAGTCAACATTAGTCACTACATAGCAGTCGGGCATGTACAAATTAACAGTCAACATTAGTCACTACATAGTAGTCGGGCATGTACAAATTAACAGTCAACATTAGTCACTACATAGCAGTCGGGCATGTACAAATTAACAGTCAACATTAGTCACTACATAGCAGTCGGGCATGTACAAATTAACAGTCAACATTAGTCACTACATAGCAGTCGGGCATGTACAAATTAACAGTCAACATTAGTCACTACATAGCAGTCGGGCATGTACAAATTAACAGTCAACATTAGTCACTACATAGCAGTCGGGCATGTACAAATTAACAGTCAACATTAGTCACTACATAGCAGTCGGGCATGTACAAATTAACAGTCAACATTAGTCACTACATAGCAGTCGGGCCTGTACAAATTAACAGTCAACATTAGTCACTACATAGCAGTCGGGCATGTACAAATTAACAGTCAACATTAGTCACTACATAGCAGTCGGGCATGTACAAATTAACAGTCAACATTAGTCACTACATAGCAGTCGGGCATGTACAAATTAACAGTCAACATTAATAACACTTACTAAGTAAAGAAGCGAAGAATAAAGTAAGTTAAATATTAGGTCGGGGAAAAAGTTATCGTAATTTTTTTTTGTATGCAAATTCATACAGGGCGACAAGAGCGAGCTGCATCTTGAACGTTATTAAAATTTCCAGACTTGAAACGCTTGAACCAAGTTTGTAATACTGACTGATACTGCATCATGTCCATAAACAGCAAAAGAAAATTTTAAATAAAATTTTAAATTGTAGCGATTTTCTTCGTTGCTTTACACTCATTTAAAATTTTTGAAAAACCTAAAAACTCTTAGGTAAAAATTTATAATTGTGCATTGTCACGAGAAACAAATGTTTATGTTTATGTTTTACAATTTCAGCCCGATAGCTTTAGTGGAAGTGGGTGAAATTTTGATTGCAAACTTCCAGGACATACATAATAGAAAATTAAAATTTCGAATATTCACCATTTTAATTTTATTTCAACCAGCCATGTACAAATAATACAAGCAAAGAGATTTGATTACAAATGTATACTTATAAAATACGATGAAATTTTTTCCCGACCTTAATATATAAGGCCTAACAAAATTAGCTGAAACTATTTTAACTGGTGCTTCCACCCATGAAACTGAACAACTTTCCCAATGAAACCCATAGTCAAATCTCAAAAAAATATTTGAACTTCCCATACTAAGTTGCCTGATCAGCTGATCGAGTTAGTATGGGAGAGCCAATTTTTTTTGCGTTTTGACTATGGGTTCCAAGGGGAAAGTTGTTCAGCTTCGTGGGTAGAAGCACCAGTTAAAATAGTTTCAGCTAATTTTTTACACCTTATACACACACACACACACACTCATTCAATATTAGACTCGATTAAAAAATAAATAATTTGGGTTTTTATGGATTATGGGAGCTTTGTATGGGATTATGAGCTGATATGATGGATGTCGTGGAAATCCTTGGGGGAGGCCTTTGTCCAGCAGTGGACGATTTGTGGCTGATATGATGATGATGATGGATGACTCAGGTCTACAGGAACCGTAGAGATGTTAAAAAATCAAGCTTCTAAGTCAACGCAATGAAAAATACCGCCATTAAAAGCGCATATTCCGGTTGCCCTCAAACCATGAAATTTGACAATAAGCAAGGTCTCAACAGCACAAGTAAAAAAAATATTATTCGAAAATTGATAATCATCATTATCATATCAGCTCATATACGTCCCCACCGAGGGACTCGAGCTTACCCTGAATTAGGGCGATCAGGCCTAAGTCGACTACGCGGGCCCAGTGCGGGTTGCTCGACTTCACAAACAACCTGCAAGTTTCTTCGCAGGCGTGTGCAGGTTTCCTCACGATGTTTTCCTTCACCGTTAAAGCAATCGGTAAGTATATGTACGTAAGTTTTTGAAAAACTCATTAATACATTGGCCGTCCAGACTTGAACCCGGTAATACCTCTAGTTAGAAGGACCGAGTCGTTCCGGTTGAGCCACTGACGACGCTAATATTGATAATATTTTGTTTTTAGTTTGTTGTTTTATCTACTACAAAAAATAATTATTTTTTGCGATTACAAACTTAAATTTGCATTTGAATATCATGGTCAATTGAGAAAGAGAGAGATAGAGATAGAGAGAGAAAGAAAGAGAGTTGGAAACACGCCAACGAGATTTATGGGACAACATATTTTCAATTATACAAAGTGAAGATTTTCCTTCAACACGACATACTTTTTTTGTAAATACACAACACAATAGTTATTTGTGTTACAAGGGGTTTAAGTAATGTTTTGTTCCTCGAGAGAGTTCGTTTGGTTTCCCAGCGAAGCGAAGGCTTCTATAGTAGAATGCTGAGCTTCGCGAGGAATACAATAGGTAGGTATACGATACGCCCCGCCCAAGAACAAAATATATTGGCCCCAAGTGATGCTAAGTGATAATAATTACTAACATAGGCTAAGTCTTACTAACAAGCTATGGATTACTGTTGTCTGAAAATAAAAATTGAAAAAAAATTGATGCACACATATTTTTTTATCACTAACTATAAGAAAAAGATACTTGTAATTATGGAATTCAACGGACCAAAGAGAAAGCTCAAATTCCAAGCCGAACGCGGACCAATCAGAATAGAGGAACCAAAATTCCCTAGGGAATAAAGTAGAATTTTGTTGGCTCTTATTGAGCAACCAATCGTTGTTCGAATAGGTGTAGTGATGAAAATTTATTACGATGTTTGCGATTACAAACTTAAATTTGCAGTCGAAAAATTGACGGTCACCCTAATGTAATGACGGCTTCCACGCCGTGGTGCGCAAGCGTTGCGCCTCCATGCTGGCGCGCCTGCGAGCCAGCCGCAACACCATCCTCAGCACGCTCGCCGAACGCTGGGACTCGCCCCTACTGATCCACTGGGTTCGCCTGCATACTGCCCTGTAGCTATCTCATGTTGTTGTGTTTTCTATTAGTATTGTTGACATTGTTTAATTTTTAGATATGAAATTTTTGTTTACTGTTTATTTATATGTTTATTGACTATTGATAAATTAATTAATTGTGTTGACTATTTATTAATTTGACTATTTATTAATTAGCTAATTGATTTTTAAATTGATACAGTAATATGAAATACCATAGCATTATACTTATAATTATATTATTAATAAAATAATTATTAACATAGGCTAAGTCCTACTAACAAGCTATGGATCACCGTTGTCTGAAAATAAAAAATTGAATTGAAAAAATGTATGAGAGAACATTTTTTTCAATTACAAAGCTTAGTTTGTCCTTCAATCCGATTTTTATTTGTAAATACATAACACTTATTACGTTGTGTGGTGGTACGGGACTCTGGGTGCGCGAGCGGTTGCACTTGGCCTGTATTTTTCAAATCTCGCGTTTTAGAAACTCATTATAAAGAAAAGTCAGCTAAAGTTCACAAACACGCTAACCTAGTAAACTAAAAAAAAAACACGACTGTCTTGAAATATTATCCTCTTTTTGGGAAGTCGAGTAAAATGTTTCCTATGTCACTCAGGGGATCAAGACGAATCTAACGATATCTCGCACTCTGAAATCCATCGAGCCGTTTACAAGATATCGGGAAATAAAGGACACATTACACACACTTTAACTTCACTTTAAAAAATGAGCAAAGTACATGACTGGAATGAGCAAAAAATTTTCTATCTATTGCTTTATGTAAGAAAGTCTAATTACGCTTAATACCAAAAATATCTATAGACAAAAGGCCATAATTTCATTTACTATAGCCCGAACATTAAAAATATTTTTCGAAAAACCTAAAAATTTTTAGATACAAGCTTTTGATATTGCATTGTCACCATTGTCACGCTATATACATATGCATGCAAAATTACAGCTTAATCGGAAACCGGGAAGTGGGTCAAATTTAACTTGCAAGATTCCACCCAAACAACATACATTGCAAGTTAAAAAAAAGCTTGTAATGAAAAGCCATATGTTTCAAATTAGGGCTTTTCTTGTTATTGATATCGTTTTTCTAATGTGAAAGGCCACAGTGTACAATGACGCCCTTTTAAATCAGCAAGCAGCTATGTTTTATACATTTAATCTTGTAAAAATAAACCATAGCTGTTGAAACGGCTGGCCCGTGGGGCATGGAGGCAAAGGCCTCTATAAGAGAAATTGGGCGCCGACTAAGGAATAATGGGTTTGACTCCCGCTCCAGATCCTTCCTGGTGCAAAGGATATCTATAGCAATGCAGCGTGGCAATGTGGCAACGCTGCGAGCCTCATGGGAACCTTTGCACCAGCAACGATTATGGGTGGATTATTTTAATTATTTATTATTAGTTCCCTTGGTTATTATATTTAAGACACACAGTAATAAAATAATAAAGTACATATTGGTAACTCATGTTACTAAATTTTTAATAACCGTTACTTACAGTTATGGTTTATTTTTATTATAGTAGTTATTATGTGTTACATGGTCAAGTTACGCCTTAGAAACTTGTCATATTTTTGTACAAGACGTAAGGGAGGCGAACTCGAACTCGCTAATTGCCGGTGGCCAAATCTTAGCGAAGAAGATACAAATTACAATGTGGTGAGGTGCACCTTCTTGATTTCTGTTCTTAAAATTAGTCATATTTTGAATGTTCTTTTGTTTTTGTAGCTTATTAATAACTAGATAATAAACGGTTAATTGTGCCAAAAGAGAAGAAGAGTTGAGTTGACACATCTACAACTACGTATTTATGTACATTGATTCTTGATTTTTAGCAACAGGTTTCTACCAATTTACTCGGCAAATGGTGACAACCAAGTGTCAACGTATTTATTATTTGATCTCGATTATATTCAGTTTGTGCTTTTAGAAGATTATTTTATTGCTTAAAAAAATGATTTGTTTATTGATTTTAATAAGTTTTGTATTTGATACAGATATTTTTATTTATAAACACAGCACTAACATGTTGGCTCATGTCAATGTTTGCAGTAATTCTTTTTAATAAGTCAAATACAGCTAAGCTGGTCGATCTGTCCCTCTGGAAGCCTCGTTGTTCGTCTGAGAAGAGGTTTTGTCATTTCCATGTACCTATGCATTTAGTTCTTTGTGAATCAATTTTTCAATGTTTTTTGCCAAAACTGATAAAAGAGCAATCGGCCCATAACATGATATACCTATCTTCTTTATCGTTTTTTTGAAGAGACGTTTAATAACAGCAATCTTTAAAGCTTCCGGAAAAATGCCCGTACATATAATTTTATTTAAAATGTAGCTTAAATGAGAAGCCATACAGTCTACATACAACATATTTGACTACTTTGACTGTTTTTAATCTTCAACTGTCTTACGATATTTATGATGTCATTAGGACATTACGTTTAGTGACACAAACATTGAGTCAAGACTGAAACATTTAAATTTATATTTTTCCCTGCCTCGTTGTTGTTTTATTCTGCTTTTATGATAATCATTCCAACTTTCAGCAATTTCTTGTGAATCAGTAATAATCGAACCGTTTAGTTTTAATTTAGTGATCGCCATAATTGATATTTTGAACGAGAAAAACCTTATGTGCGTTCTTATGGCTATTCTGCTTAAAATTATGTTATTTCCTAATTGCTTTTTTGAAGCTAAAAGGCAAAATATGTAATAAAAAAATAGGAAAGCTTGACAGTAACAAAACTATAACAATTAAATTACAAATGTTTTTCTGAGTATAAAAAAAGTTTAAAAAAACTTAAAACCGACTTCAAAATGAAATTCACTCAAAAGTATGAAATAGTATTATTGTACTTAATTACACAACATTAACCAACAATAACGAAATCAAAGGTGGGTACGAATTAAATTAGAGGCTTAAATTTTTTTTTGATGTCGGTGTCAGCAAACCATCGAATCTAAAACATTTAATACGTAAGTAACTGTGTGCTGGTACCGACCTGAAAAAAAATTTGAGCCCCTAATTTAATCCGTACCCACCTTTGATTTCGTTATTGTTGTTTAATGTTGTGTATTTAAGTATAATAATATTATTTCACACTTTTGAATGAATTTCATTTTGAAGTCGGTTTTAAGTTTTTTTTTACTTTTTTATTTTATTTATTTTTAGTGGTAATGCTATCTATCTAGCAAAGTTAAATCCAATCACCTATACTCACCAATAGGAATTATCAAATCATAATACATGTGTTTCATTAACAGATACAGAGTCCAGTGACTTCCATCATCATCTCAGCAGCATGAAAGTAAAGGAGTTAAATTGTCCATCAAGCTCATCTGAATAACCTAAAGGAATACAACTATCGGTCTATGCATACCTACGTTTATATCTATGTATAACTAAAAAGAATTTTCCTGCAACTCCTAACCGTTAAGGAGTGCCTTTAAAATTCAAATTTTTCATTATTTTTGAAGGGTTGCCCTCGATTTCCCTGTGATCCCATCATCAGATCCTGACAAGGTGACAATGGGACCCCTTCGGGAGTATACTCTTTCGAATGAAAAAAGAATTTTGAAAATCGGTCCACAATTGACGGAAAAATCGGTGAACATACATCAAAAAAAAATATATAAAGTCGAACTGAGTACCTCCTCCTTTTTAAAATTGGCAAAAGTAAACAGCTTTATTATGTTACTTTAATTAAGCGAGAAACTTCAATTTTTATAAAACACAAATTATCTCGGAATCGACTTCAATGCAGTTATGGCATATATATCACCGTATGACCGCAGTATAATTACATCAAACTCTAAATACGCATTTCCAACAGTGTAAATAAATATCGCTATACGTTTTAGTTATAAATTATAATGCTAAATAGTCGCACTATCATCGACCGTCAATAATTGTAAGTGATGGATCGTGTGTTGTTTACGATGTCGGAAAAATCTAATTATCGAATCAGGATGACATTGACAGTGAACCGACTGGGCAACTGGGCGACTGGGCGACTGGGCAAGACACGCGAACAAATAAGTGGGTTTACAATGTTACGACAAGCGGAACATTAATGGTTTTATGGACGGTTCTTATCTTGTTTTCCTTATGTGACGTATCCGGACGGAGCGCGTGAGCATGCTCGTGCGACTGTTGGACACACTGAACAGATGATGTTTTAGTGCAAAAAGTGTTGTCGATAACATAGTAGGTACAAGTACCCTCTCGCTACGACGCGCGACGCGAAGACTATCCAATAATATTATAATTGTGAAAATGTGTTTGTTTGTTACCTTTTCACGCTTAACGCCTTGACCAATCTTTATGAAATTTGGCACGCAGGTAGCCTGTGATACGGGGAGGGACATAGGCTACTTTTTATCTCGGGATAATAGAATAATCTGATGCAGTTCCTGAGGGAACTAAAAAAATACTCGATTGTTGTGATTTTTTGCACAGAGATGGTTTAGTAGGTAGGAAACGACATAATTTACTAATCACACTTAAAGACAGTCATAAAAACGATGTGCACGCGGGCGCGGGAAAAAGCTAGTTACTACATTTTTTTTTGTTTTTAAGACTATTAGTGTATGACAATCGATCCCCAACTAAATCTCAACTTCGACTTTTTTTTACCGTCACAATACCTTCTTCGCTCCTTCGTAGCACTGAAGTAATAAAATAAATATAAATAGCACGTCTCACTGCTACAACAAAAAAATAGCCAATCGAGAGCTCCGTGTCATGTATCACCAGTCACCACATCTCTCCTCACGAGTAGAACAATAATACTTATATGTTCTTTACAAACAAAACACGGTCGAGAAAAGCCATAAGTGCGTAATTATGGCTATTCTGCTTAAAATCATATTATTTCCATATTACTTTTTTGAAGCTGAAAGGCAAAATATGTAATAAAAAAAATAGGAAAACTTAATTTTGCACTATCAACGCGACCGTTAGAAAACTGCGCGCTTTTTTTATTCAGTTCGGACTCCTTCCTTAGCGCGAGTACAACTCACACTTGGCTGGTTTTGAGGGTTCCCTTCACCCAAAGGTGACCAACGGGACCCAATTTTTAAGCCTCCGCTGTCGGAACGGAATAGCGACCCTTACTATAGGACCTAGCTTTCGGTGAGTGGGGACGCTATATCATAGACCTGGTAGTTAGCGTATCTGCTAGATATACGAGACGGAATTTCCATCCGTCTGTCTGTCGGTCAGCGGGTAGCCAGCTGTATTTCATGAACCGCAATAGGTAAAGAGTTGAAATTTAAACAGAGTTTTTGGGCCGTCAACACCGCTGCCTACTGGGCACTGGAACCTCGACACCAGAGAAGAAGAAGAACAGAGTTTTTTAATGCCTCTATAACAAAAAATTATAAAAATTTGAAAAAGTGCAAAATTAAGGGGATCTCCACACATAAAACGCGTTGTTTATAGGTATTTTAGGGGTATTTTTAATTTTGCTCTATCGTAAAAACACAGATTCGAGAGACAAAGGAGTGAAGAAGGTATTGTGATGTCAAAAATCGATTGTCATACACTAATAGTCTTTAAAACTTAAAAAAAGTAAGTGTGTGGTTTTATGAAACCAAGGGAAAAGTGAAACTTTACAGAGGACGAAACGATCATGGCTGCTCTCGCTAGGGTACAGAGGACGAAACGATCATACCGTCAGACGAAAGCGACCGTCACGCGACACGCAACACACAGACGAAAAAATGTGAGACGATGTAATAAAAGTTTCACTTTAATATAAAAAAATATAGTGCAACCTAATAAAGCACCTATCTACAGAGAGGATTTGGGTGAAATTTGGGTTAGGGCAATACTATTTTTATATCTCCAGCCGTTTTATAGAAATTTTTGTTATCTTCATCTTTCTGGGACTTTATTTTATTTGTTATCAAAAATGGCTCTAACAATAATCGAATCATTCCAGGAAAAATCTGAATAAGGTACTTTCCATATAAGTCAAAGTTCTTTGTTATTTTTTAAGAAAAGGCTTTAATGATTTTAATAGAAAATAGAGATTGCGCACTGTTCAACTTAGATGCCGCGATCTATATATACCTATTTGCTAGCACAAAGCTGGTAGTCCTTGAGTGCGTACTAATTCGCGAGTGTCGCTTCCGTGAGGCGACACCGACGCGAGGTCGCTACGCTACTCGCTACTCGCTACTCGCTACTCGCTACAGCCTCGCATGGCGATAACTACGGGTACAGATTACTACTATGGATAGCCGCGATGACCGCCACTCGCGACTCGCTCACGACCAACAGACGATCTTTCAGGGCTAATTTGTTTCCGCAAAAGACAATAAACAATAAATAAGTCCGTTTTTAATTACCAGCACGCTACTGACTATATAGGTGTAATAGGGTAGTTAAAATTATTATGACAAAATCTCAAAATTAGTATACGTCATTGACGCTGAACAACTATGACGTCACGCGTTTCTATTTCATACATTTTTAAGAACAAATTTTGACAGATGATAAAAAGTAACTCAAATGACTTTCAGTCATTCAGCATATTGTGGGGACTGATCCCATCTCAAGAAGGAAGCCAGTATACATTGTGAGTATGTACAGAGCAGAGTCGTTAAAGTCCGACGAACAGCTCCGTAGCCGCCTGTAATAGGAGTTCTTCAAAATTTTAAAATTACTTATACCTAAGTGTAGGCAGTGGAGGTAATTGCACTGTGCAGTGTAGTGCAGTGCAGTGCAGTGCATATTCAGAGCAACAATTTAGAGCAGCACCAACATTCCCCAACCAGTGTTGGGTAAACCTAGTTGGGTACGAGTAAACGCCGAATACAAATGAATATTCGGACATTACCCAAAGAGCTTGGGTAATCTTAAGTAAACCTGGGTAAACCTAAGTTTACTCTCTCTTCTAGCCTACCCGTCACAAATACATTAATTTGATAGAATGTTTTGTAAGAATTAGACAATAACCTTTCCTACAGTTTTATTTATTACTTACACTAGCTGTTTCCCGCGGTTTCACCCGCGTGGACAACGTTTCTATGACTTTTCGAGGGTGCGCAGTGCGCGAGCCGCAAGCGGCTCGCGAGCGTGGTAAAAAGTAGCCTATGTCTGAATCCAGGTCCTAATCTGTCTACCTACCAAATTTCAGCCAGATCCGTTCAGTAGTTTTTGCGGGAAAGCGTAACAGACAGACAGAGTTACTTTCACATTTATAATATTATTATATATTATATTATATATTATATATTATATATTATATATTATATATTATATTAGTAGGGATTTTTGTAAGTACTCTTAATAGATATAACCGCTAATACTACCATTCACGGAAATATACAATTACCTGTATCTACTCTACAGGTACAAGAACACATTGGAATAACAAACCAAAATGAAGAGCAAAGAGACCACCGGGTGGCCTCCACAAATAATAGTCAATAAATTGGCAAGTCCGGGTGACGCAGGCGGCGCGGGGCGGCGGCGGCGGGTGCGCGGGCGGCGGGCGCGGGTGCTATCTGGCTGTACAAATAGCCGCAACCTTGTTATTCGGCGCTACAAGGTCACGCGCGAATCGTTATCAGGGTTACGTCAGCGCGCGACCTCCGCGGGACCTTCGCGATGATAGCAGATACGATGGCGACCGATAGCGGGCCGTCCGCACCTGCGCGCGCGCCGCTGCTGTGACGCCGCCGCCTATCGACGTCGACGCTATGTGTGCGGCTATGCTTCCGCGGTACATTGCCGCGTTTGTTTATTATAGTAATTCAAGAGTACCTATTAAATAATAAAAATATATACATATTTATTCACTTATTAAATAAGACAAAGAAAAAACGCAATGTTTGACTCATATGACATTAGAATTTCTGCCATACTACGCCACAGCCCGTAGCGTACTAGAGCAAAATAACAACATTTCTTGCTACATATTTCTGTAATAATGTAGAATCTTTTGAAACGCAACACACCACCTAAATCACGACAAATAACAATGGTAATTACCTATGTTCCAACTACATATTATTATATCAACGTTTGGAGTACGTCCAGAAATAAAACATAGGTCGATTGAAATCACTTTCTACGCGCTTATCGTCATCGTCGCGAAAATACTGCACTGACCTTGCGCCATGCGCGTTCAGGGTCGTGCAAAAATATCAAGTTGACAGTCGAAACGATTTCCCGATCTGCCAGTTGCGAACCAGGAAGCTGCGAGTACTAGAGGCAGAGGCAGACCACACCTCGCCACACCCCGCCGCACCCCGCCGCGTCGAGGTCACGTTCGATTTTCAGGGAGATGAATATATGAATTACTGATCCTACTAATATTATAAATATGAAAGTTTGTATGTATGGATGTTTGTTACTCTTTCACGCAAAAACTACTGAACGTATCTATCTGATTGAAATTTGATAGGTAAACAGATTAGGACCTGGATTAAATTAAAACATAGGCTACTTTTTTACCGCCTGCGGCTCGCGCACTGCGCACCCTCGAAGACGGTCACAGAAACTTTACTATGTTCACGCGAGCGGAGCCGCTAGCAAAATCTAGTATGTAAATAATAAAAAGTAACTTTAAGTAACTTACTAACTAAACTGAGTTAATCTTAAGTTAGTTTTAACTTTAAGTTTTAAACTTTCCTCTTCATACTTCGTGTGATACATACGACTGTAGCAAATCAAAACGGCATGCATGGTAAGTGATTTCCATAACGTTCGTGGTCGGAACAGGTATCTCTATGGAACAGGTACACGTGTCATTTTCAATCGACTTAAAAAAGCAGTAGTTTCTTGTATGTTTTTTTATGTATGTTACGCGATATCTTCGCAGATTGTTAACCAATTGTCATGATTCTTTTTTTCTTCTATAGGGTATACTTCCTATAGGTTGGTCCCATGTAAATTTTACGAAAATCGATTGAGTTATTTTTAGGAAATTAACAAGAACCAAAATATGTACCAAAATTGTAGTTGGTTCTTGCGATTGAACTCGGATTTTTGTCTTTTGCAGCGTTTCGTAATGCCATGCGCCATATCTATCAACATTTGCAGCGTTTCGTAATGCCATGCGCCATATCTATCAACATTTGCAGCGTTTCGTAATGCCATGCGCCATATCTATCAACATTTGCAGCGTTTCGTAATGCCACGCGCCATATCTATCAACATTTGCAGCGTTTCGTAATGCCATGCGCCATATCTATCAACATTTGCAGCGTTTCGTAATGCCATGCGCCATATCTATCAACTTTTGCAGCGTTTCGTAATGCCATGCGCCATATCTATCAACATTTGCAGCGTTTCGTAATGCCATGCGCCATATCTATCAACATTTGCAGCGTTTCGTAATGCCATGCGCCATATCTATCAACATTTGCAGCGTTTCGTAATGCCATGCGCCATATCTATCAACATTTGCAGCGTTTCGTAATGCCATGCGCCATATCTATCAACTTTTGCAGCGTTTCGTAATGCCATGCGCCATATCTATCAACATTTGCAGCGTTTCGTAATGCCATGCGCCATATCTATCAACATTTGCAGCGTTTCGTAATGCCATGCGCCATATCTATCAACTTTTGCAGCGTTTCGTAATGCCATGCGCCATATCTATCAACATTTGCAGCGTTTCGTAATGCCATGCGCCATATCTATCAACATTTGCAGCGTTTCGTAATGCCATGCGCCATATCTATCAACATTTGCAGCGTTTCGTAATGCCATGCGCCATATCTATCAACATTTGCAGCGTTTCGTAATGCCATGCGCCATATCTATCAACTTTTGCAGCGTTTCGTAATGCCATGCGCCATATCTATCAACTTTTGCAGCGTTTCGTAATGCCATGCGCCATATCTATCAACATTTGCAGCGTTTCGTAATGCCATGCGCCATATCTATCAACTTTTGCAGCGTTTCGTAATGCCATGCGCCATATCTATCAACATTTACAGCGTTTCGTAATGCCATGCGCCATATCTATCAACATTTGCAGCGTTTCGTAATGCCATGCGCCATATCTATCAACATTTGCAGCGTTTCGTAATGCCATGCGCCATATCTATCAACATTTGCAGCGTTTCGTAATGCCATGCGCCATATCTATCAACATTTGCAGCGTTTCGTAATGCCATGCGCCATATCTATCAACTTTTGCAGCGTTTCGTAATGCCATGCGCCATATCTATCAACTTTTGCAGCGTTTCGTAATGCCATGCGCCATATCTATCAACATTTGCAGCGTTTCGTAATGCCATGCGCCATATCTATCAACTTTTGCAGCGTTTCGTAATGCCATGCGCCATATCTATCAACATTTGCAGCGTTTCGTAATGCCATGCGCCATATCTATCAACTTTTGCAGCGTTTCGTAATGCCATGCGCAATATCTATCAACATTTGCAGCGTTTCGTAATGCCATGCGCCATATCTATCAACATTTGCAGCGTTTCGTAATGCCATGCGCCATATCTATCAACATTTGCAGCGTTTCGTAATGCCATGCGCCATATCTATCAACTTTTGCAGTGTTTCGTAATGCCATGCGCCATATCTATCAACATTTGCAGCGTTTCGTAATGCCATGCGCCATATCTATCAACATTTGCAGCGTTTCGTAATGCCATGCGCCATATCTATCAACATTTGCAGCGTTTCGTAATGCCATGCGCCATATCTATCAACTTTTGCAGCGTTTCGTAATGCCATGCGCCATATCTATCAACTTTTGCAGCGTTTCGTAATGCCATGCGCCATATCTATCAACATTTGCAGCGTTTCGTAATGCCATGCGCCATATCTATCAACTTTTGCAGCGTTTCGTAATGCCATGCGCCATATCTATCAACATTTGCAGCGTTTCGTAATGCCATGCGCCATATCTATCAACATTTGCAGCGTTTCGTAATGCCATGCGCCATATCTATCAACATTTGCAGCGTTTCGTAATGCCATGCGCCATATCTATCAACATTTGCAGCGTTTCGTAATGCCATGCGCCATATCTATCAACATTTATTTAGAATCACAAAATATCTTTAGCTATAATAAGTAGTTTATTTGTTTGGTTTATATTAATTCTAATGTTGCTGACGTAGTTACTTACTGTTTGTGTAGGTAAAGACGACTAGTTACAAGATAAAAAATACGTACAAAACAAGGCGCGTGTTCACTTATCGCCATTCTTTTTGCCAAGGACGAAAAGCACAATATGTAAAATTGTACCTACTCGTAATCATGTTTTACAATCTATTATATGCTTAAGCGTATGTCTCGTAATATTATAAAATAATAAAACATTAAATTTCTTAGTCTGTGATTAATCTCTGGAACTACTAATTCGATTTAATAATTATTTCATTTAAAGTCAGCTAAAAGAGATAGGTAGTTTAAACTACACACACGAACCGCTTACGGCTCGCACACCGGTCCCTATAGAATCGAGTAATAAAAACTGTACCCAAGCGAAATCTTGTATCCGTGATGAAGTTAGTAACTATTATCTAATCTTTGGTGAAGCGTGGTAAGAAATAAAAGTTTGGTGATACCACGTCGTACTACTCATTCAACTATATCTTTGTTAAGTACCTAGGAATTTAATTTTAATTAACCAAATATTCTGTAAAAATTTTAGCAGTGTGTTTTTATTCACTATTGGTAAGCCCTTGGCATCATCTCACCTCAAGGTAAGTGACGATGATGCCGAAGATGGAAGCGGGCTTACCAAGATTCTTTGCGTTGACGTAATGGGGAACTGGCTATCTTATCTTCAAGTCGGTACACATCAATACTATTAACATCGATGTTTGGCGGTAATACTTAGATAAGACGATGGTAGCTAGTGCAATGTGCCATTCCGTAGCGTTATTCTTGATGAAGAACTTTTTTATTTGCGTGGGCAGATTAATGGAACTTTTTGGAGTACTAAACGATACAAAAAATATAATTTGAATTTGTTGTTCGGAATGAAAAAAAAATTGTTTTGGGGATTTCTGGACAGACGGTCTAGGAGAATATATTTTTTTTTTTTTTCTTATTAATTTTTGGGTAATATGGAAAATTATGCCGTGAATTTGAAGTAATGTTCAGTTAGTCTCCCCGCGCAGCTTCTTTTGTATAGGAAATGGAAAACTAATCATTTCGCAAAAATGCCGACGCGAACGACGTGAGTTGTACTCAAGGAGTGTGCCCGCAGGGCTTCGAGTCAACATCTAAGCCTTGTGCTATTGATTTGGAACTGTAATGGTATCGTACAAGCCAATTTTATATTTTTGATTACCATCTCGGCAAGTCTGAGTGATCTATCTCGGGGTACATCGTTCCACCACTTTAAAGCCTGAAGCCACCTGACTGATAATTTCGACCGAGATCCTTCATCGTCGTTGACTTGGGAACGAGAAGCCTCAGGGAGGTAACTATGGCAGGGTAGTTTAGTGCAGTGAGGCAGGTTATTTTATGTTTCTCTTTTTAACCTAGTTTGAGTCATTTTTACCGATTCAAGTTAAAACTAATTGGTTTTTAAGTTCAGTCAACTTTATGTGTTAAACGATAATAATTTTCAAATTCTGAAATGCACATTTTATGGCCCGATCAATTCTGGTTTTTGTTTTGTAATTTTTACTTCTTCTGGCGGTGCAATTATGAAATTTTAGGTATTTAATACTGGTCTTGTTTTTTTTTTGTTTTGCGCGTTAGCGTTGTGAGTTTTTCATTTTCAATAAGAACGTTATATTAATACCCTTATCCTTTTCTTTGATTTCGTATTGTAGTGGTGTCACAGTGTTCAGAGGTGTTTCAGTGTGGTTATGTGATTTCGTATTGTAGTGGTGTCACAGTGTTCAGAGGTGTTTCAGTGTGGTTTTGTGATTTCGTATTGTAGTGGTGTCACAGTGTTCAGAGGTGTTTCAGTGTGGTTATGTGATTTCGTATTGTAGTGGTGTCACAGTGTTCAGAGGTGTTTCAGTGTGGTTATGTGATTTCGTATTGTAGTGGTGTCACAGTGTTCAGAGGTGTTTCAGTGTGGTTATGTGATTTCGTATTGTAGTGGTGTCACAGTGTTCAGAGGTGTTTCAGTGTGGTTATGTGATCTCGATGCAGAAGCAAAATTAACGTTAGGTAAGAAGTATCCATTTCTCTTACGATTCAGTAAGTTCCTGTACTTTTTCTTACTTATTTAATCTTTTACGGCAGCAGACCGGCGGGCTTACGCGATGCCCTTCCACTAACCAAATGCAGTCTTACAAAGTTAAACTCGGAGACGGTTAAAAGTCTTTTGTATTTATTTGCTCCGACATGTACTTATTTACCTACCTACATTTTACCTATACCGCAGCCAATTTGTGTAATCGTCCATTTACAATCTGCCCGGAAAATTTGCGAAATTCAACCTTTAGTAAACGCCGAAGTCTATACAAAATTGAGAAAGCAAATCGTTCATCATTCTAGTAAGGTAGTTCAGTGGGTAGGTTTGTTCAGCTTATCTTGTGGAAGTCCTTCAATGGGGTTCATTTTGCGAGACGATTTGTAAATGGACGACGCCTTTTGTAAACGGGCGAGTTTTACAATATGTCGGCTGCATCCTGGTTGTCCCGTGGTCCACCTATTTTGTCCATCTAGGTGAATAATGGGCCAGATAGAATATTATTACATGTGGTCCACCTGCAAAACCTTTATTATGTTATTTTCATGCACACGTCAAGTTCGTTGTAGACAGGCCTCGCGTGTGCCCGACGAGAGAGGGCATAGCGCATCTTTTTTTTTCACAACTACAGGAAGACCAGCGGAAACACGGGGGCGGGGGACAGCTCCTCAGAACTACAGGAAGACCAGCGGAAACACGGTGGCGGGAGACAGCTCCTCAGAACTACAGGAAGACCAGCGGAAACACGGTGGCGGGGGACAGCTCCTCAGAACTACAGGAAGACCAGCGGAAACACGGTGGCGGGGGACAGCTCCTCAGAACTACAGGAAGACCAGCGGAAACACGGTGGCGGGGGACAGCTCCTCAGAACTACAGGAAGACCAGCGGAAACACGGTGGCGGGGGACAGCTCCTCAGAACTACAGGAAGACCAGCGGAAACACGGTGGCGGGGGACAGCTCCTCAGAACTACAGGAAGACCAGCGGAAACACGGTGGCGATGGACAGCTCCTCAGATACGAAGATGTTGTGAAAAGACATGGTAGGGTGCAACATCAAGCCACCTTGATGGTAGGACAAGGCAGCCAATCGCCCTGAATGGAGGCACCTGGTTCGAGAAAATATTTTCTTTATTTTGAATATCAGCGAAGGGTCGACCTCGATAAAAAGCGCGACAACTTAAAAGTCCAACCACCTGCGTCCTCTATATTTATTTTACTCTTATGATAAAAATAAAAGTTTAAAAAAGTAAAAACTGACTTCTGAAAAAAAATACCAAGTTTTGAAATGATATGTTTAAAATATATAAACATATGAAATTGAGCAACAATAACGAAATCGAAGGAAGTTACGAAACAAATAAGGGGCCCACAATTTTTTTAGGCTAGTATCAGCACTTGAAAAAAGTATATTAAATTACCTTTCAAATGTTTTACATTCGAAGGCTTTTCTGGCACCGACCTTAAAAAAAATTGTAGGCCCCTCATTTGTTTCGTACCCACCTTTGATTTGGTTCACCATATCAGTCGAAGCACGTCCACTGCTGGACACAGGCCTCCCCCAAGGATTTCCACGACGGCCGGTTCTGCACTACCCGCATCCAGCTGCTTCCCGCTACCTTCACCAGGTTGATTTTTGCTTAATTTCATGTAGGTATGTATATACCTAGTCGGGTCAAAAGTTCTGTCAAAACCTTATTATTTAAAATTTTCGAATACCAATTTTAAAAATAGAACGTTTGCGCATGCCGAAAATAAAGACATTTATTTTCAAATATGAAATGATTCGAAGATAGAAGATAGAGTAGCGGTTATCGCGTTGCACCGCTGTGGTTACGCGCCAAAAGAGATTTTCAATATTCTAAAAAAATTGAAAATAACCCTACGATTTGCTTATCGCACTATCAAACGATTCACTGAAGATTCAAGTTAAGAAGATCGTAAGAGGACCGGCCGACCTCGTACAGTTAGGACACCCGCGATCATCAAAGCAGTGAAGGCGCGAATTCAACGAAATCCTGTACGTAAACAAAAAATCTTAGCTCTTCAAATGGGCCAAAGCAGAATCACCGTCAAAAGAGTGATAAATGAAGACTTGGGACTGCGAGCTTATCGTAAGAAGACCGGTCATTTTTTGAACGAACGTTTGAAAAAAATTAGGCTGGATAGATCCCGCGCTTTGTTAAAAAATACCAAGAAATTTTGTTTTCGGATGTAAAAAATTTCAACATCGAAGAAAGTTATAATAAACAAAATGATAAGGTGTATGCCCACAGCAGTGAAGAAGCCAGCACGCGTATTCCGAGGGTTCAACGAGGACGTTATCCTTCGTCACTCATGGTTTAGCTTGGAGTTTCATATTCAGGCTAAACGAGGTGTTTTTCTGTGAAAAAGGTGTAACAACCAGTGCCGAGGTGTACTAAAAGACCGTCCTAACAAACACAGTGGAACCTGTTTCTCAAACAATGTTCATAAACAGACATTGGATATTCCACAGGACTCTGCACCAGCTCATGGGGCACGAAGCACGCAAAACTGGTTGACCGCCCGTGGAATTGACTTTATCGGACTAGAAGACTAGCCCTCTTCTAGTCCAGATTTAAACGCACTGGATTGCAAGATATGGCAACATTTGGAGGAGAAAGTCTGCGCTAAACCTCATCAGAATTTGGAATCTCTCGGAGCGTCTTTGGCTAAAGCAGCGGCAGAAATAGATATAAATGTAGTGCGTGTGGTGTGTGTGGTGCGTGTGGTGCGTGTGGTGCGTGTGGTGCGTGTGGTGCGTGTGGTGCGTGTGGTGCGTGTGGTGCGTGTGGTGCGTGTGGTGCGTGTGGTGCGTGTGGTGCGTGTGGTGCGTGTGGTGCGTGTGGTGCGTGTGGTGCGTGCTGCTGTTGATGATTGGCCGATTCAAAATAAGGAAGGGCTTTTGAATAATGTAAATAAAATTGTATTGTAAATTAAATTACTGTTCATTTCATATATAATTTTTAAAAAGTGTATTATTAATTTTATAAAAAGTTTTTGACAGAACTTATGACCTGACTAAGTATAAACATATTATATTTCAAAATTTTGAGTGAATTTCTTTCCCCGGGAGGCTCGAGGTTCCATACAAACGTAGTTCCGCTGTAATACAAAAACTACATGCTGGATTAAATCTAAACTTTGCGAATATATTGATTAGATACATATCGATCTTTGTAATTAGTTTTGATGTACATTATTTTCATATTCATGAAACGGAAAAAATAAGAGAAGTTTCAAACTTTCAGTACAGATCTAATTTAAGCCTTCATTTAGTTAAGTTTCAATTTACTACGATGAAAACTGTATAAACATCGTTATGTGTCTACTCAATATATTCGCAAAGTTTGGATTCAATACGGCATGTAGTTTTTGTTTTAAAGCGGAACTACGTTTGTATAGGAAAACTCGAGTCTCCTGGGGACCCTTTTTTTAGTTTTTTAAACTTTTATTTATATTTTGTTTATTTTTGTGATAATGCTATCTAACATCACCCACTTGCTAATAGGATATCATCAAATCATAATCATTAACCGATATAGAGTCCTGTGGCTTCCATCATCATCTCAGCGGCATGAAAGTTAAGGAGTCAACCCTTCCATCATCAGCTCACCTGAAATACCTAAAAGAATATAACTATCGGTCTATACGTACCTTTAATTTTTAAAGAATTATCTTCCAACTCCCAACCATTAAGAAGTTGCACCTTCTGTCACATCATCAACATGAGATGATGAATACCAGACGCAAATACATGAATAGCTTAATAAATGTAAGAAACACGTAACACGTGCCTATAAAATTTAAGGGTTGCCCTCATTTTCCCTGGGATCTCATCATCAGATCCTGACTTGGTGACAATGGGATCAACTCTCAAGAGTATCTCTTTCGATTAATAAAAGAATTTTGAAAATCGGCCTAGTTGTGGACGAAAACTTACTGCAAAGATTAGCATTCATATTAGTCATGTTTGAGCTTGAGCGCGCGCGCACGCGCATGCCTGGTTGCCAGGGCCATGGCAGGCTTACTGTAGCACCTATTACTATTCTGGCTGATCTTTGACATTGCCGTCGCCGAAATCGGTTAAATGACATTATTATTAGAATTCTTACTAGCTTTTACATGAATTTGGACATGAATATTCTCCATATCCCTCAGAAACTATATCGGGCCATTCTGATTAGCAGTCTATGTTACTTTCCACCCTCTCAACCAATTCTATACAAAAATCACTTCAATCCGTTACTCCGTTGCGACGCCGCTGCCGACGACGACGTGCGCGAGTGTGGAAAAGAGTTTACTCCAGATCCCTCGGGAACTAGGTCAGGATATGCTTATTAGTAAATTATAATATGCTTAATTATTATTATGCTTAGCATGGGCTGTCTGTGGCGCTTATCTTGGTTTTTTAATCTTTTGTTTGCTTTTTGTACTTGGTGATGGTAAATGTGTACATACTTTTTATGTAACAATAATAAATAAATAAATACAAACAATCAACAATCTCCATGCAAACAATCCATTGTTCCGTTGCGATGTTAAATAAATTAACCAAAAAAACAGTATTTTTTTAGTTCCCCCAGGAACTTTATCGGACTCTGCTATTTTCACGGGATTAAAAGTAGCCTATGTCCTTCCCAATGACACAGGCTACCTGCGTGCCAAATTTCATCGAGGTGTTGAAGCGTGAAAAGGTAACAAAGAAACAAACAAATACATTTTCACATTTATATTATTAGTAAGGATTTACAAAAGTAATTAATGTAATTTAAGTGTCATACAATGTAAATAAAAACAAGCAAAGAGTTTGTTACATAAATACACTAGACAGAGCAAACTAACCAGCGTTAGGGCGTAGGGCGAGGCGCACGCGCACATGACCTGAATCCCAACACAGCCGGCGCGCGGCGCGCGGCGAGAGAAATCTTGGCCAGCTTGCAGGCGCAGCTGTCGAGCTGTCGATGTCGCCGAGAGAGGAGAAAGGACAGCGTCCTCTAACACTTCACTCATTGTTCTACGCACCAAGTGTGGGCGGGGAGTCAGGTCATGAATAAAGATACCATGGGAGGACCCGGAGACGGGGAGAGGGAGACAGATGAGAAAAACGATCTCCTCAGTTTATGTGCAAATATCTACTTTCGTTTTTTAACTGAATTCAAAAACAGATGATATCAATTCGACCCGGTCCCGTTATCCCGTATGTATGTCATTTTGTTGGAATTGCCAATATTTGTTCTCTATGCGAGCTTCTCAACAGGTGTGCCAAATTTGATAAGTGTAAGTGTTTGTCGTACTTTGTATGTACAGTGTACACACATACTTTCCCTAGGGAGGGATATATTTAGACATTTCGTAAATAAGGACACGTATGGGTAGAAACTTTGGAGATTAGCAATAATGGATAACTAATTAATTTAATAACATAATAATGACTTATTTTTATATTGGAAACTTTGACAGATTGATAATTTAAGTTTGACATTGAGACTGCGTGCTATTATTAATTTCTTATTTCTGTCACAATTATTTTGACCCTTAAACATATTGTATTCTTTATAGCGGGTACCTAATTTTTAAAAGAATTTTTGCATGCCATTGTCTTGGCGAATCATGTATGTTCAACATAACTAATCATTTCTATCTTATGTACTATGGTTCAGCGAATAAATATTTCATTTCATTTCATATTTCATATATTTACCTTCTCAGTTCATATAAATTAATTTAGTTTTAAATGGTTTTTGTAAAAACGCGCGGAAAATGAAAATTGAGTTTTATATTGTCATAAAAGGATGGCACAGATTGTATGAAATTGGTAGAAGCCATGTTTAAAGAACTGAGAAGGTACTCGTAAAAGTTCCACCTCGACAGTGTTTACACCCCGCACCGCACCGCACCGCACCGCACTGCACCGCACCGCACCGCACCGCACTGCACCGCACCGCACCGCACCGCACCGCACCGCACCGCACCGCACCGCACCGCACCGCACCGCACTGCACAAGCACTAAGTAATTTTAATAGATTTTCAATAAACCATGTTTCGCATGAACATTTTTAAAATATCCCTAGGCAATGTTGAGCAGTATAAACACGTATATGTTTTTATGTATGTATGTATGTTCGTCCACATATTTCTCAGAAACTAGAAATTGAAGTGCAATGAATTCTTCTTTTTTATTTTTTTTGCAATGTATCTTTCAACTTGGGAACAGTGAAAGATCCATCCAAATCGGTTCAGTATTTTTCAAGTTATGGACTGTTAAGTGTGTACCAATCAGTGGAAACACGTCATATTTTGTTTGTGATTGAAGTCGGCTGTCTTTAACGTTTGTAGCGGCGCGGTGTCAATCAATACGAGCACGAGCACGTTCTTTGATACTAAATACACTTACACTTACTTAAATGTTTTCTCCCTGGAATAGTTAAAAGGTTTAAAGTATTTATTTGTAGATTGTAGACGCTTTGCTATACAAAGATAAACTTGAATGCCATTTGAAACCCATCCTGGGCTCCATTTTTGTTGGCCAGTAGGGCAGACAGTACACTGGTTGTATTAAGTTGATATCGCCTCAATTTCTCTGCGAGTGGCGTGTGGCGTGTGGCGGGCGCGGGGCGCGGGGCGCGGGGCGAGGGGCGGACGCAAGCGGAGGCACTTTCGCACAATGGGCGGAGAAAACGGACGGATGCTGTCATCGAGCTCTCGGTTGACTTAATGCTTTACAAAATCTACATACAATCATCGGAAGTAGGTCAGGGCATGGGGCCACGCCGCGCCGCGCCGCGCCGCGCCGCGCCGCACAGACAAGCGTCGCAGCCTTTGCTGTTGTTAAGTTACTATCGATATCCAGTATAAACTGGAGTTATCAGTAATCATATCTAAGGTTAAAAAACATCGTACCTTTTTTTTTATTCACAATCGGCATCATCTCACCTGATGGTAAGTGACGATGATGCCGAAGATGAAAGCGGGCTTACCAAGATTCTCCAACGCAATTAGGAAACTGGCTATCTTATCTTCAAGCCGGAACACATGAATGATGTTGAAATTGATGTTTGGCGGCAAGACTTAGATAAGATGGTGGTAGCTAGCCAGGCGGGCTTAGAAAATGCCCTACCACCAACCAAACCGAGTCTTACAAGTACAAGTACTACCCCCAACCCCACCGAGAATCGAACCCGCGACCTCCTGGTGTGAAGCGAAAGGACTAACCATTACGCCACGGAGGCGGATGACTCGGCGAATCAACACCTAAAAACTATCATTAAGCTTACGCAATCAAACTGTTATTAATTCGAGGAATTCCGACAACACGATCATCTAGCCTGTTGTTTTGCTGTTCTACAGAAACAAAGTGTTCAATTTCTGGTGTTTCATTTCAGCGCAATGTGAGACTTGGTGGAATATTTTTTTTCCTCGGTCGCTGACCTGCATTTCGCGCTTGCTCTGCAACTTCCACTTTTTTCGACAAATCCCGACGTGGCGTGGTCGGGTCTCGTGTCTCGCTTGTTGTCGTGCGAGGTGCGAGGTGCGAGCGACAGTGGCGCGCGCCTCCGCGGGCGCCGCGGGCGCAACGACCGGCTCTACTTTGGAAAACGAAATTAGAATGAAGTTCAATTTTTACGCAGACGATTTACGATGAAGGCAATACTTCAGCGGTGAATTTATACGTTGTCGTGTTGATTTTAACAAATTAGAAGACATTGATGAATACCCTCTTTTCTGTTTATTAATAACTAGCTGTTTCCCGCGGCTTCACCCGCGTGGACAACTTTTCTATGACTTTTCGAGGGTGCGACTTGCGCGCGTGGAAAAAGTAGCCTATGTGTTAATTCAGGTCCTAACCTGTCTACCTATCAAATTTCAGCCAAATCCGTTCAGTAGTTTTTGCGTGAAAGAGTAACAAACATACATCCATACATTCTTACAAACTTTCGCGTTTTGATATTAGTAGGATATCAATTCGACCCACGTTTCTTAATTTTTTTTCTACATCTTCATACCTATGCAAAATATTAATTTATACTACGTACTAATGCACCATTGATGTAGGTAATTAAATGAAGTGAGTTATCTATCAACAACACATCGACACAGGCAACTGGTGGTAGTGGCACGGTGGTAAGTATTCGTACCAACATAAATGTAACAATAGGCCCGCGCAGGCAGACAGTATTATTAAACCCTACAAATATAAATGTAACAATAGGCCCGCGCAGGCAGACAGTATTATTAAACCCTACAAATATAAATGTAAAAGGGAACCAAGTTCAATACAAAACAATTACACTTATCTAAATGTGTAGATACCAAGTTCCATAATGATTTCTTGAATCATAGCTACTTTTAAAAATAGTAATTTTCGGACGTCGATATCTCAGAAATGGTAAACTACATATTTATGAGGGGGTCTTACAACACAAACAATGACGCTAGTGTGTAGTTCAGACATACTTTGAGTTACGGGTAGGTCGAAAGTGGCCCGAACCGGTTCGTGTAATATAACCCACGGCGGGTGTCGCTTTTTTCTTTTCGAACTTGGCTGACACACTGCCGTGTGTCTAGATATTATAATTAGAAAAGTCATACGAGTGATTCCCGCGAAGACTCATAAGTGAAACTGTATCCGAATGCACCGGGCGGGCGCGGGCGGGGGAGGGATTGTTATCGCCGCCACGCTGCGGTCGTGACATTGTCGTGGTCGTGGCCAAAGTCGTCAGAGTGCAAAGACATCCTTTGTCAATGTTATAGAGACAGGATAGCGCGTGGATTAGGGAACAAACTGAAGGCTTTTTCAAACACTAATTTCAGCTTATTTTACTGACAAACTGTGTGAATCAGTCTGTGTTTGGACTAACCGGATTTTATCGGAAGTTTTAAACGTATTTTAGGTTCACAATATTGTGTCGGTACTCAGCTACCTCATGTTCGTTCGTGTGTTCTGTGGAGCCATTTCTCTTGTCCTATGTAGGTACAAAGGAGTAGGCCTGGCCACTGCCCCAAGCATGAATGAAAATTATGAATTATCATGTAACACATAGTGTTCAAATATTCATTGATTAATTACTATGTACTTATTAATATCCTTACCGAATATGTGTGCCTGGGACTTTATTTTTACTATGCCTGGGACAAACAGTCCAGTTAGGTAGGTCCAACTTCGAGAAAGAGATCAATCGTCGAACTCAACTCGGCTGGGCAGCGTTCGGGAAGCTTCGCAATATATTTACGTCCCAGATACCGCAGTGTCTTAAGACCAAGGTCTTCGACCAGTGTGTGTTGCCAGTGATGAAATACGGAACTGAGACATGGTCGCTTACTATGGGCCTCATAAGAAGGCTCGAGGTCACCCAAAGGGCAATGGAGCGTGCTATGCTCGGAGTTTCTCTGCGTGATCGAATCAGAAACGAGGAGATCCGCAGGAGAACCAAAGTAACCGACATAGCTCTCAGAATAGCTAAACTTAAGTGGCAGTGGGCGGAGCACATCGCTCGTAGAACAGATGGCCGTTGGGACAGTAAAGTTCTCGAAAACCGCGCACCGGAAAACGTAGCGTAGGTAGACCTCCCACTTGGTGGAACGATTACCTGGTGAAGGTCGCGGGATGAGGGTAGCGCAGAATCGGTCATCGTGGAAATCCTTGGGAGAGGCCTATGTCCAGCAGTCGACGTCCTTGGACTGATATGATGACTTATTAATCTCATACAACTTTCAGGAAATAATGACCAAATTAAAAGTTTTTTTTCTTTCTTTTCTTTGAGCACGTTATAGTAGGAGGTACTATTTATTTTTCAGAATTATGAAAAAACTAAAAGGTTCTGAAGTCGTCCATACATCACTATGCCATGTCATTCCCCCCATACATTCTGTTCTAGATTGCGGCAACATATCAAATGAGATAATTCCACCTATCTCGGTTTGTTCCTAAAGACCTTAAGTAAACTGTAAGTTCAACACTCGGGCATTCCATTACGAAGGTAATTAGAAAATCTGTCTCCTTTCTATTTTACTCCACTAAAAATACTTTTCATCTTTTTTTTTTCTTAGAAGTGTACTGTATACAGGTTGTAACAAAATTGGTGGAAGACCCGTTAACTGGGGCTCTACTCATCATACTGATCAACTTTCCCCAAGAAACCCATAGTCGATTCTCAACAAAAAGATTTGGACCCTCCATACAAAAATGCACAAAATTTGGTTGATCAGCTGATCGATTTGTACGGAGTTATTTTTTTTGCGATTTCAGCAAATTCACAGAACAAAAGTTGTTGAGTATGATGAGTAGAAGCTCCCGTTGACGGGACCTACACCAATTTCGTTGCACCCGCGTTTGCCCCCAGCTTCACCCGCGCGGACATCGCTTTTACCGGCGAGTTCGTTCTCGGTTTATTCTATCTCTATCCTCTGAAAATTTTATAAAATTAGCCACGCATTTTTTTACCTAATTTCCTTTTTTTTGCCTCCTTAATCCGCCCTTGTGGGTAAAATAATCGCTATTTCCCGCGACTTCGTTCCTGCTTCATTCTCTATCCCTTGAAAGGTTAGCAAAATTGGGCACCTAATATTTTTTTACTTACTTATTTTGACCACCTTAGTCCGTCCCTATGTAAAAAATCATAGTTTTAGCCCGCGACTTCACTCCCGCTTTATTCCCCATCCTTTTTTGCAAAATTGAGTGACCGTTTTTTACCTAATTTACATATTTTGACTACTTTAATCCATCTCTGTGTAAAAATCTTATTACCAGATTTATTAATTTATTTTTTAATCCAGAATATAGAGAACTGAAAAACATAGGACTTTCATATAAACTTACGACTAGAGCGTCAGTGGTATAATGGCTAGGGCCGCTACCTCCTGTCCGGGAGGTCGTGGTTCGAATCCTGCCACGTACCAATGTGTTTTTGAATTTCGATTTCATTTGTACGTTTATCCGACGTTCTAACGGTGAAGGGAAACATTCGTGAGGAAACCTGCACACGCCTGCGAAGAAACTCGAAGGTTGTGTGTGAAGTCGCCCAACCCGCAATAGGCCTACGTGGTCGACTAAGGCCTGATCGCCCTAAATCAAGGTAGGCTCGAGCCCCTCGGTGGGGACGTATATGATCTGATATGATGATGATAAACTTTAGACAGCCTTTAGACCCCCTTGATTTGGCCCTGTCGCCAAATCTGTTCTTAGTTGACGTCTCCCACTTATAAACTACCTACATGCTAAGTTTCAGCTTCATACGTGTAGTGGTATTCGAGATTTTGTGTTTAATGAGTAAGTGAATGACTTTCGCTTTTACATGTAGATTTGTTTGGCGTCATTCAACCTATAATGTTATTGTTGAAGGGTACTCAAGGGTTAAGGCATCAATTTTCTTTTGCGCGTCGCGCGTTATCGGCGCGGGCGACGGGCGGGCGGGGCGGCGCGACCACGTGGCGCGCAGCGTGCACCCGGGGCGGCGCGGGGCGGCGCGCGGCGGCGCGCGGCGCTGAACGTGATCTCGCTGCATCGGGAACCGCTCCGCTCACTACAACACCGCCGCAGCCTTTCTCGACACGTGTGTGCGCCTATAGGACACACGTTACGGACATCCGCAGATAGATTGAACGTGAAGTTCAAGTATGTAATTAAAAGAATACGAGCGATGAACCCATTCGCTACCTGCGCGCCACTGGCGCTACGCCGCCGTGTAGCCTTTATGGGCTCACCGCTACGGTTCACTTTCTACGGCGCACCAGCGACGCATATACAACTTTTCAGACGTTAGGCTTTTTATTTGTTTAATTTTATTTTTTCCACTAGTCGAAAAACTCTTTCTAACCATAAACGTCGGCTTTATTTCTGGTTCCAATGAAATTATTTCACGGTGATACATATACATACCTACATTATCTCTACAGACTAGGTATTATACAAGCAAAACAAAATGTGGCATTGGCACTGAAACACGTTTTGTTGGAGCAGTTAATTTCTTTTTTCAAGGCGATGTTTTTCAAGGTGTCTTTTTTAAACGTTCGCTTTTTGCAAAGTGTGGGCAGATTGTTTACAGCAACGATTCTCGCGTGATTTACCGCCAGCTCACAGTCTCACGTCTCACACGCTCTGCCTACCTACCGACTACCGTCTATAACCACCACAAGGTCAACATACATTGTGTTGCGAGCTTGTTTCAGTTCAAGGGGTTTTAATGTAGGCTCCTTCTGAAATACTTGAAATAATTAAGGGTTCGTTCCGTTCGCTCATGAAACTCAATAACTTTCCCCAAATTAGCCAAATAATTTGTGAACTCGACTAAAAATAAACAATTTTCGATAAACGTAAAAACTTTTAGGTAGGTACAAGCTTTTATTTGAAAAGAGTTTTTATGCTTAAAAAGCCAAATGCTTATACGAGTATATAAGTACACGGCGTTTCCAAATTCAAAAAAGGCAAGCAAACTATTTCTTATCCTTTCGACGATCTTGGGACCCCAAAGTTCAATGAATCAAAATAATTTATATTAAACTAGCTGTTTCCCGCGGCTTCATCCGCGTGGACCACGTTTCTATGACTTTTCGAGGGTGCGCAGTGCGCGAGCCGCAAGCGGCTCGCGAGCGTGGTAAAAAGTAGCCTATGTCTTAATCCAGGTCCTAATCTGTCTACCTACCAAATTTCAGCCAAATCCGTTCAGTAGTTTTTGCGGGAAAGCGTAACAGACAGACAGAGTTACTTTCGCATTTATAATATTAGTAGGGATAGTAGGGATAGGTGTTTACACATACACACATTTTTAAATAGTAAAAAAAACCTATTGAATATTACAAATAATGTCATGATTCAGATTACAAAGACCTAAAAAGAATGTCTTCAGTATTATACAGGGTGTAAAAAATGGTGTAGGACCCGTAAACTAGGGCTGCTACTCATCACACTGAACCCATAGTCATACGCAAAAAAAAATTATACGCTCCATACAAAAATGTACCAAAATTGGTCAATCAGCTGATACTCGTAGTTTTACGAAGAGATGAAATGTGGGTGAAAGATGGGTATTTGAAGAAAGCAGCAGGTTTAAAATAATTATTTTATAAAGTTTCCAAGTTTGGTTTCAAAAATATGTTGAATGGTGGAAATGATTTTTAATCCCATGTGTCACAGTTTATTAAAATTGTGACACATGGATTTTTTTGTGCCAGCGCATGCGTAATAAAACAAATAGATGAAATGAAATAGGTCGAATGAAAGAAGAACAAATGAAAGCGTTACCGCGTTACAAAGTATGCTAGCGACAAGATTGAGCTGAGCGTGCCATTCGCGCAGGCCGGCAGTGCCGATGTTCAGTGTCCTGCAGGCGCGCGAGCCCTAGCGCCCTAGCCCACCGACCGCCATGGTGGCCGTGGTGGCCGTGACGAACAGGCAAACTTGCATATTGCCATTGATTGGCGGCGACCAAAATTATTTTAGGTATTTACACAAGTGTAGGAGCTCAGTTAGACTATAAAGGTTCTTTTTATTTTTCGCTTTTCAGTTCCCATCTTTTTTCGTCGTTTTAATTTTTTGTTAAAAAATTTGCTTTAGTACCATTCGGTGCAACGGAAGCGAACACTATAATATTGTGTGTGTAAATGGGTTCGATTTTCATGTTGTTTGTTAGTGCATAACCCTCTAATAATGAATAAAATAATAGTGTAGAGTATAGACTATAGACAGACTGAGTGTGTGTCTGTTTCAGTACTTCTCGATCGATGTATTTTTTTAAATAAGACCGGTCGTCGTGGAAATCCTTGGAGGAGGTCTTTGTCCAGCAGTGGACGTCTTTCGGCAGATGCACGAATATTCCCATAAAATATTATTTTAATTAAAACGTGAAGTTGTTGACAGATAGGATTAAGGAAATAGTTACTTTGCGTCCATATAAGGCGCCCAGAGTTTATGGCCTTGCGCAGACGCAGCAGCATCGTGCGATATTTTTGTGCTAATGCGGAAGACTATTTCAAGAGACAGGGCCGGGCGCCACCGGCCGCCGCCGCCGCCGCCGCCGCCGCCGCCGCCGCCACCCGCTGCCACCCGCCGCTTTGCGCCTGCACTCGCTGGCTCCGCGGCGCGCGGCGTCGGCGGTGTCAAGTTTCCGTAACGTAACGCGCTCGCGCACCGTATGTACCGCACGAACACTCAAGAGTAATTAGTTCTCATCTGTGGTACCGCATACTCCGTGATCTGTGTGAAGCAGTAATCTAGAATCAAATTAAACTTCATTTAAGGTTCCAACACCGCAGTTTTCAGAAAAACTAATAATTGTTAATTATTGCAAGAATAAAAATACTATAAAAGACGTGTGGCACTCGGGGACTGCCGCGGTAAAGCTATTGCATAGCATTTTGTATCAACTTATGCAATTATAATTATTTATTTATTTTATTCATGCAGTATTTCTTTTTCTTTGATATTAATTCAAGTTACACTTTTTGAGCGTGGTGACCGATAAGAAAACAATTTTTTCTTTTATTAAATAAATAACAATATTTAGAAGTGATTATCGAATTTCGCGCGATGTACATTTATATAGATATAATATCATATATACTTTCTCTGCGCGGCATTCATGTGCATTATCTATACACCAAAAACAAAGGTACTGAATAGTACACGTGCTTGGTTTGATGGTTTCTGTTATATACATAATGAAGAATGAATTTATATATATATACATATTGAGAATCTAAATTGAGAATTTAAACTATACGCGTGTGTGTGTTTGTGTGTATAAAAGAGGGCTACTTTTAATATCGCTCATTTTAATATCAAAAATTTAGGTCACCTTTATAGCAGTATTATATTTTCAATTCAAAATTAATACTGCATTTGTGATAATAATAAAATGTATGTATATAGAGTACTCACTCATTTTCTTTCACTATTTTTTCGTGACTTTCTTCATGAATAATAAATGCACTTTGTTCATTCATATTTATTTTCGCTTAACCGCGCTTTTATTACTTTCTTCATTAATAATAAATGCACTTTGTTCATTCATATTTATTATTTATTTTCGCTTAACCGCGCTTTTTTACATCTTTGTTTTTTTTAAGCAATGGTAGTTGGAACTATACAGCCAAATATGGAATAAAATCTTTTTGTACTTTTTTTTTAAGCAATGGTAGTTGGAACTATACAGCCAAATATGGAATAAAATCTTTTTGTACCTATCTCTATAAATACAAACAGCTGTGTCTTAAATAAAATCTTTTTGCATTTGATAAATAAAAAATAATCAAATCTTTTTTGTCATATGGAGGTATATACAGTTTATGAAAAGAGTTTTATTATTCTCCGAAAATGATCAAATCTTCTTATATGTTTGTTTTGACAACCGATATTGTTGCCATGGCAACCGAGCGTCAGGTTTTTCTTCGTTACGGAATTTCTGGATTCGGTCCCCGCGCTCAAAGCCTGCGATAAAATCTATGCAATAGCTTAAAAACGATATCTTGAGTAAAACCAAGGCAGTGTGCTGACTGCTGACCTCAGCCACCGCTGTGTGAAGAGGACCTATGCGGAAGGAAATTGACAGGAAGCGATGAACGTCAGGCGAAACCTTTCGTCCTAATGATTTTTCAGTCAATATGAGTGACAATAAGTAATATAATATAGTACGTTACTGCAGTGGCGGGGCGCGGAGATCGAGTGCCTGTGTGCTTGAAGTTCGAGCCGCGGCACCATTTTTTTAACATTTAGCAAAGAGAGTTTTATGCATTTGTTTCAGTTGAACCTCTAGAGAGTGTTGTTTACTTCGTCAATTTTGTTTTATTTCCTACTAGTGGATGCCCGCAGCTTCGCCCGCGCAGACCCCGATTTTTGCGGTTACCGTGGGAATGTCCCAAAATCCTTTCTTAGCGGATGCCTCCGTCATAACATCTATGCATGCCAAATTTCAGTCCGATCCGTCCAGTGGTTTGGGCTGTGCGTTGATAGATCATCAGTCACCTTTGAGTTGTATATATTTAGATTTACCTTAAAATACGAGAAGAATTAACCGCAAACAACACAAAATTTTAAATATGTTGCACGACAAATAGAAAATTAAACAAGTAAAAAAAAGAACCCTGGGACATACATATTAGATTCTGTGAAAAATAATCAAAAAAAATTGTAGATACGTGTCTCAAATCATAGAAACACTTTTTCACAATGAGTTTCTAGATCTCCAGAGGGAGATTCTATGTCACATAAATGACCCCAAGTGAAAAGCCACTTACGGGAGTTATGGCATACTTCTCTTCATAAGTTGGTGTAGTGATGCAGAGGTTATTTACGCATTTGGGTTTAGTTTTAGAAGGGATGTTCAGTTCAGTACAGAACCGACAGACATGCGACACTGTGTAGCGTGGTGTAGCGCGGTGTAGCGCATAAACATGTATAGAGCTATTTAATTACAAACAAACAAAGGAGTCTGTTGTCGTCGATTTGCCAAAATGAGTTAAAACGAAGACACTGAGATCACCTCTAAAATTTGAAACCAATTCCAAGGCGAGTGCTCATATTTATGCGACCTTCACTTTTTTCTGAAAACAAAAACTGGATATGGTTAAATAGGTTTTTGTTTGGCACAAAACTAAACATCTAAGTATGTATATTTTTTTTATTATTATTGAAGATTTGGGAGCCTTTGACTACGATCTCATAATTAGTCACCATGTTGTTAATAATCACGCGTTTAAAAAATTGTTCTTTTGTACTTCATCATCATCATACCAGCCGAAAAACGTCCCGAAAAGGCCTCCCTCAAGGATTTCCACGACGACCAGTCTTGCACTGCCCACATCCAGCGGCTTCCCGCGATCTTGACTAGGTCGTCGGTCCACCGCGTGGGAGGCTTTTTGGGGTAATATGGAATACCTTTATTTTATAAGATTATAAATATTTGGGTAAAGATATAAACCAGTGGATAAGTTAAAGGTGTAAAGAGTGAATGACCGTGGAAATAACCTAAATATAAAAACAACACATTACATAATTTTAAAATATAAAAAAGGTTAGGTAACGATCGATCGTCCCCCCGGGTGTATAAAATGATCTAATAAATTCCTAAAAAAGTAAATCGAGTTCAATTATCAGGTGTCGAAATTACCCCTCAACGTTATAGGTAACAAACTTTGGGTGTACCATACTCTTAATAAATTTTAAATCAAACGCAAAATTGTTATAGTAAACGGAAGACAGGAGAACACGCAGGCCAGCAGCTGCGCTTGGAGGACGACAGCAGAACCTTGTCGGGCAGTAGTAATGCTTGGTCACTAGAGACAACAAAAGGCGCGGGCAGGTCGTAATGCTTGATCACCAGTAATAGTATTTGGTCACCAGTAACAATCAACTCCAATGGGCCTTAAATTAGGTATAAACAAAAGTTCCACTTCCCTTTGGGTAAGCGGCAGGCAGTTGCAGATCGGCGTAGTTAGCAATACTCCGGGGTATAGTAGTAGTATGCTGATTTGTTCGGACCGTGTGGAAGACCCCCAGTTAAAAATAGGAGGTCTTGAAAATAACAAGAAGAATCACAAAACTTTTAAAATATTTATATTGAAAACACCTATTTCGACGGTCAACACTCCTCAATTGTTTTCACTCTTGTCAAAAGCTCGCAATCATTTCCAAATTCTATTTTTATAGACGAACAGATCAAAAGAGAATTTAATTATGAAACGCAAGAAAGAAGATCGGCTCGAAACGATAGTTTGCGTTTCACAACCCATAAACTGGGAGTTCTACTCATTATACTGAACAACTTAAGTTTTATGACTACGCTGAAACGGCAAAAACATTGGACTTGCCCTACAAAGATGGCGAATGAGCTGATCGATTTGTATGGGAAGTCCGAATTTCTTGTTTTGCGTTTTTACCAAAGACGCTGGACGAGAGTTTTTTTCAAGATTCAAGATATTTATTCAAAATAGGTGCAAATTACATTCTTTCTGATAGTCATAAAAGAGTGATTACATAATTTTGTTTGTAAAAAATCATGAAATTAACAATCATTAGTTAATAACGTCAAAATCCAATCCGTGATATAAAAAAAAAATAATGTCATTAGAACATGAAAACAATATGACACGAGAAGTTAAACATTAAAATTATTGAATGTCATGAACTTAACGTTGACCAGTGTCATGCGTAGAGATTCCAGTTAACGAGCCCAATACCAAATTTGTTACACCCCCTATTAAGTAAATGTAACAATGACGTACCTTCTCGTACCTAATGCAATGATGGACGGAACAGGCCTCTTGAGTATCCATCTATCTTCTAGAAACCTTTTGTATAATTAAATTATCCATCGATCACTTTCTTTCACTTTCGAGCGATGAAGGAGTGAATAGAAAGTTTGTTTTTGAAGTGAAAACTTCTTTAGGCGCGTTTCGCATTTTTGAGATGGGAAAAACCATTAAACTCGCGACTGTAACCGACACCGTACCAGGAACACTCGAAGGGTCAAAACTTATAAAACTGTAAAAGTTTTTACTTCTGTCAGCACTCCCGGAGTGGTTAGTTTTTTTTGTGAACTCTTTGTAGATATGTTTGAATACAGAACATAATTTAGATAAGTATGGAAGTTATACAAAAGATCGTCCGAAAACTCAACTTCGAGATTTCGATGAAAACTTACTCTATGTCTCTAATAGTCAAAAAGTGGTCGAGAAAAAGTATTTGTGTTTGTATGTGTTTGTCCGACCACCTGTTTGTTGAAGAACCTGTTAGACCAATTTTGATAAAATTTTGCATATGCAGTTTTTAAATTATTGGCCATGGATAAATTTTTTACTATCAAATTATTAAGGGTATATTAAATATTTAAAACAGTTTTTACTTAATAGAGCCATTGCATAAGGATGTTTTTAAATATTTTTTTAAGTCATTCGTAAGTAACATTATTTATTGAGCGTGCCTACAGCTCCGGTACCACACCGGATATGTGGGAGCCAGCTTCTCTGGCATCCCGAGCGGGGATCGAACCGCCAACAGCGAAAGCCGCGGGAGGTGAGCGCGCCTACCTCCGGTACCACACCGGATATGTAGGAGCTTGCTTCTCTGGCGTCCCGAGCGGGGATCGAACCGCCAGCAGCGAAAGCCGTGGGAGGTGAGCGCGCCTACAGCTCCGGTACCACACCGGATATGTAGGAGCTTGCTTCTCTGGCGTCCCGAGCGGGGATCGAACCGCCAGCAGCGAAAGCCGTGGGAGGTGAGCGCGCCTACAGCTCCGGTACCACACCGGATATGTAGGAGCTTGCTTCTCTGGCGTCCCGAGCGGTGATCGAACCGCCAGCAGCGAAAGCCGCGGGAGGTGAGCGCGCCTGCAGCTCCGGTATCACACCGGATATATAGGAGCTTGCTTCTCTGGCGTCCCGAGCGGGGATCGAACCGCCAGCAGCGAAAGCCGCGGGAGGTGAGCGCGCCTACAGCTCCGGTACCACACCGGATATGTAGGAGCTTGCTTCTCTGGCGTCCCGAGCGGGGATCGAACCGCCAGCAGCGAAAGCCGCGGGAGGTGAGCGCGCCTACAGCTCCGGTACCACACCGGATATGTAGGAGCTTGCTTCTCTGGCGTCCCGAGCGGGGATCGAACCGCCAGCAGCGAAAGCCACGGGAGGTGAGCGCGCCTACAGCTCCGGTACCACACCGGATATGTAGGAGCTTGCTTCTCTGGCGTCCCGAGCGGGGATCGAACCGCCAGCAGCGAAAGCCGCGGGAGGTGAGCGCGCCTACAGCTCCGGGACCTACCTGGACAGTAGGTAGTGGTTCTCTTCCACGAAGCACTCGCCTTGCAGAGTACCAGGACAAGCGTCTTGGCGGCAAGACCTACCGTAACTGGTCCTTGTCTTCACCTTATGGTGTTGGCAGAAATAGGGGCCCTCACTTTATGACCTAGCTGTCGGTGAGTGGGGACGCTATATATCATAAACCTGGTAGTCTAGCGTATCTGGTAGATATACGAGAGGGAATGTCCCAACGGCCATCTGTTCTACAAGCTATGCGCCCTGCCTACTGCGTCTATACGTACCTATATCATCATCATCATCATATCAGTCAAAAGACGTCCACTGCTGGACAACGGCCTCCGCCAAGGATTTTCACGACGCCCGGTCCTTCGCTGCCCGCATCCAGCCCTACGTACTTATAATATTTCAAGAATTATCCTCCAACTCCTAACCGTTAAGGAGTTGTACCTTCCATCATCAGCTCATCAACCTGAGATGTACCTATAAAAAGTGAGGGTTAACCTCCCTGGGATCCCATCATCAGATCCTGACTTGATGACAATGGGACCACCTGGGAAATATACCCTTTCAAGCAAAACATAATTTTCCAAATCGGTCCAGGCGTCTTCGAATAATCGGGGCAGATACATAAATGATACATAAAAATAAATTTAAAGCTTCTGACGAATTGAGAACCTCTTCCTTTATTAAAGTCGGTCAAAAATGTAGAATAGGTGCAGGTACATCCTGTCATACAAATTTTTCTCCAAAATGGTGCAAGGGATGTGTATAAAAATTTTCAACACTAAGAACACATCCTTACTAATATTATAAATGTGAAAATGTGTTTGTTTGGTTGTTTGTTTATTTGTTACCTTTTCACGCTTCAACGCCTTGACCAATCTTTATGAAATTTGGCATGCAGGTAGCCTGTGTCACGGGGAAGGACATAGGCTACTTTTTATCCCGGGTTCCTGAGGGAACTAAAAAAATAGTCGATTGTTGTGATTTTTTGCACAGAGATGGTTGAGTAGGTGGGAAACGACATAATTTATTAATCACCCTTGAATAAAAACTATGTTCACGCGGGCGAAGCTTAACAGCAAAGAATAAAGTTAGGTATATCAGACTTGATGAAAATTTACAAATAATTTGGATTTGTATGGGAGGTACCTTCTTCGTATTTTTCCTGAAATAATTAACTAGCCAGTGCAGCAGGCCTTATTAAGTCCTATATAGTCATTCAAAGATTTTCATCAAAATAGTTGAAGCCATTTTTGAGAAAAAGTAATAAAGAACCTGGATTGGAATAGTTAGGTACCTTATTCTATTAAAATTACTGAAGCATCGGTGGCTCAACCGGTAACGACTCGGTCCTTCTAACCAGAGGTACCGGGTTCAAATCTGGACGGCCAGTGTACCGAGGAGTTTTTCAAAACTTACGTACATACTCGTACTTACCGATTGCTTTAACGGTGAAGGAAAACATCGTGAGGAAACCTGCACACGCCTGCGAAGAAACTCGAAGGCTGTGGGTGAAGTCGACCAACCCGCACTGGGCCCGCGTGGTCTACTAAGGCCTGATCGCCCTAATTCAGGGTAGTCTCGAGCCCCTCTTTGGGGACGTATATGAGCTGAGTAGTAGGTACCTAACTCGACTTTTTCTTGGAATAACGAACTAGCGAGTGCTTTAGGCCATGTAAATTTATAGTAACGTACCGAGTTTCATCAAAATCGTTAAGGCATTTGTGAGTAAAAAAATTATAAGTAATTTTTTACTTTCTCGACCCGTAGTACGGTACGCACGTAACGTACGCAGGGTAGAGGAAGTATTGTTATCGCGAAATAAACTCTTTTCAAATTATCATTAAAATGTGTTCTATATCATTAACACATTACCAAAAAACCGAAAAACTCAAATTCCGTTCGTTCGTCCGTCCGTCCGTCACGCTGGGCTCTGGAGGTTAAACTATTAGTCCGATTAGGACCCATTGAATTACTACTACTACGTATTGGGACCACATTTGGAACTTTCGGGTTTAACATTTTTTATCGAGGTATAAACTGAAGAGTAGCTGTCATAAAACCAAAGCTGATTTTTTTAAAACAAAAACGGTTCTAACGATTTTGATGAAACTTTGCACGTCGTAGTTTCCTACGTTTATCTATTTCCTCCTAACTCCTTCGACTAAGGCCTAGTCGCCCTGATTCAGGGTAGGCTCGAGCCCCTCGGTGGGGACGTATATGAGCTGCAATGATGATCTATTTCCTCCATTGGTCTGGAGGACAGCGACGCAATGTGAGTGTGCTGCGAGTGCCGCGTCGTGTGGCGGCGTGTGGCGTCCTCGGAGAGACCTCCGTATATTGTTAGTCCGCGAGTCCGCGATGTCCGCGAGACCTTGAACTTTGGAACTCAACCACGTAAACATGTTTGCGTGGCCTGCCGCTGCGCAGTGCGCACTGCTGCTGCTGCCTATTGACGTCTACGAGCATGTTGTGCTGTCCGCGTCCTCGTCCTACCGACCGTGCCGCTGCCTTGACCTATGTCGTCCTAGGACCGACGGGTAAGTACCAGGTACTTACCGTAGTTGCGCAAACCTTCATTACTTTTTTAACATTAATTAATATAAAATATTTTCACCCTAAGTGACACACGCCCTAATTTAAGGTAGGCTCGAGCCCCTCGGTGGGGACGTGTATGAGCTGATATGAATGAAGTGACATACACAAATTTTCATCACGACCTATGAGAAAACAAAATCACGAATGCGGACCAATCAGAAGCGAGATAGTTCAAACTTCAGTCGAACTCGTACCAATCAGAAGAGAGAAACCAAAACTCCCTAGGGAATAAAGTAGAATTATAGGTGTGGGATATAAATGTATTTGAATTTGAGTTTGACAGCCCATTAGTGGCTAATGGCAGATGAAAGTGCGCACGGTTGTCGCGCCGTTACAACAGGACAGGTAGACTTATAGACAGGAAGTAAGTACGAGTATAGGTTAGTTGACAAAATATGTTCATGCATGTTACTTTGTTTGTATTTGTTTGGCTTTATTTTAATTTTTATTCAAGTAATTTTTATTTAATTTTTATTTATTTACTAGCTTTTGCCCGCGGCTTCGCCCGCGTAGACATCGTTTTTGTGACTGACTTAGAGGGTGGATATGAATTTTCTCCAAACCATCTCTGTACAAAAAATCACACAATCCATTGTTCCGTTGCAATATTAAAAAGAAATTAACCAAAAAAGATTACATTTTCAGTTCCCTCGGGAATTTCATCGGGCTATGCTATTTTTACGGGATAAAAAGTAGCCTATGTCCTTCCTCGTGACACAGGCTACCTGGATACCAAATTTCATTAAGATTGGTCGCAAACAAACAAACACATTTTCACATTAGTAAGGATTTTGTTGTTGGAAAATTCACAGACAAATAATTTTCTTAAATGACATAATATAGGTTATACAATGCTAATTACGAATTTCCACCGATAGATATTTTAAGTACTTAACAGAGATTAACTTATAAAATATATACAGAAAATAAAATATATATAGAACGTTAACAATTAATATAAAGTAAGTAAAGTAATATTGCGTCAGTAATATTAATCCATTTTTAAGCTGACTATACTAGTAACTAATTAGTAATCTGTGACTATACTTTGTAAGTGCGGACGAAACAACGACAAGAAAAGTAGGTAAAATTAGATGGTGCTGTTACGTCCATTCGGACGAAACTTTTTGGACGTCGTAGTGACGAACGACTCTTTAGTTTTTTAAACTTTAATTTTTGTTTTCAGTGGTCATGCTACCTATCTAACAACGTTAAATCCAATCACCTACTCACTCGCGAATAGGAATCATCAAATCATAAAGCATGTGTTTCACTAACAGATACAGAGTCCTGTTGCTTCCATCATCATCACAGCAGCATGAGTTAAGGAGTTAAATCTATCACCATCAATCAGCTCATCTGAATAACCTGAAAGAATACAACTATCGGTCTATGTGTACCTGTGTATCTATCTACGTATAATATTTAAAGAACTATCCTCCAACTCCTAACCGTTAAGGAGTTGTACCTTCCTTCATCAGCTCATCGACATGAGATGATAACTACCAGACGCAAAAACTTTAATAGCTTTAGAAAACATGTCAAACACGTAATTCGTGCCTATAAAATTTGAGGGTTGCCCTCGATTTCCCCGGGATCCGATCATCAGATCCTGACTTGGTGACAATGGGACCCCCGCGGAAGTATACTCTTTCGAATAAAAAAAAGAATTCTGGAATCGGTTCACAATCTGCGGAGGTATCGCGTAACAAACATATACAAAAAAAACATACAGTCGAATTGAGAACCTCCTCCTTTTTTGTAGTCGATTGAAAAGCAAATCTAATTGATCAAATTAAACAATAACTAATCAATTATGTACTCAGCTACTGTACAATAATAGTATAATACTATTTGCAACAATCACTCTAATAGCTTCCTGGTTTTCCTGTCGCATCGTCAATTACGGCCCGTAAGCTGTACAAATAAAAACAATACCTTTCATGGTGGAAAATGTTCCTGTTTGTATTATATTTCACTAGGTAGGTTAATAAAATCCTTTGTGACGTCACGCTATGGTGACCGAGGTGACCGAGGTGACCGAGATAATGACTCCGCCAGGATAGGGCTGTCGTGTGGGTTGCCCTTTTTAACTGCCTCGTGCAACAAACGATATAGTACATACCTACTTAGATACATACCTTACTAAATAAATACTAATTAAGTACCTGACTAAGGTGAAGCAAAAAAGGGGCTTATTATTTTGACCGGTATGTAAATAAAATAAAACAATAGAAATGAAAATTGAGTTTATTAACAAAAACACATGAAATCAGCACAATAATACAATAATCCCACACTAGGCTACGCCTGTCTTGTGGAGATCAATAATACGGTTTACAAAATGAAATGCGGCTGCAGATGTACACTAAGAAAATTAATTAAATAAATAAAATAAATAATAACTAATTAAATACGTCAGAGGGGCCATGATCCCCGTTCCGGTTCGTACCTGATACAACGTGTATCCATCGCAAGTCGCAACCCCACGCGGCAACGCTGCGGGTGCGGGTGCGATGGGTTCTTTTGAATCTGGTGCGATTCGGGCCGGGATTTTTGATATTTGATGATTTTATAAAATGTTAATGTTTTTGAAAATATTAATGTAATTTTTAAAATTAATAAAAGATTTAATCTAACTTTTATAAATAAAAACTGGATATTAGGAACACATTAAAAGAAAAAAAATATTTTAATACTAAAAATTAAAAATTAGGTTTTTGTGTGTGTGAGAGAGAGAGAGAGTGTGTATGTGCGTGTGTGACAGCGTGTGGTATATGTGTGTTTAACATATAACTTTTAAAATACCCTCTACTGTATGTATGTATGTGGGTATTATTCTGTTTCCTTGCGTCGTTGTATGATTAATTAGATTAAATGATACATAAGTAGGCACTCAGAGGTACCTGTTCTAATACCAAAGCCGGTAGTTCTTCCTGAGTGACATATTAACATTATGTATAAAATAAAGGGATGTTCAAACAGTTTTCTCATAGTAGGCTGGGTATGTTCCCTTCTCTTATTTCGCGACTAAATAAACGCAATATTCATGATGCAAGTTCTCGCTAGTAGACAGCCCTAGCAGCCAAGGGCGACGCGTGCTAATTACAATTACCGCGAGTGGACATTCTTTGTTCCAATAATGATGAATACCGGTCGGTCGAGTGTCGCGACTCGCGCGCGCGCCACTGCGAATAGAGTGACTAGAGTGAGTGAGATAACAGGAAGCGTCCGTGCCCGCCAATGTCAGGCGGCAAGGTCGCCCCCCCCTACCTCGCCATGCCGCCCCGCCACCCCTCCAGCCATACGGTACACAATACAATACATATGCATCACTCAGTAAATACGACATATTATATAGGAACATAAATACCTACAGTACGTGGAAGATACGCCATCGCAAGTATTCTACCGCGCCACGTGGAAAATACCTTCCGTCATATCAGGAAAATGTTTCAATTACCATTGAAACACTTGTAGATTTTCTTCTCCTCACCCGACTGCCTCAGAAGGAGGGTGGTGACGTTTCTTGTGTGTAGGTATGTCTGTTTCTTTGGCTGAACCTGTAGCCTAAACGGCTTGACGGATTTTGGAGTGCGAGGTGGTGTTAGAGTCGTCTCGCCCCCCGAGTGACGCAGGTGACGCAGGTGACGCAGGTGACGCAGGTGACGCAGGTGACGCAGGTGACAGGATACAGAATTAACGGGTTGCCAAAAAAGAGAGTTCTTAGTGTTTTTAAGCGGTCGGGTTTTTAATTTTTAATTAAATTGGTTAGGTTATTTGAATTGCAACATAACTAGGTTTATTTGTTTGTTGTAATGTTGGCGTGACATGTACGTTTCAGACTATGTAATGTAATCTCGTAACCTTGTAGAAGTAACGAATCAGCAGAATAACAGTTATTGTTTCTTTTTTATTTTATTATACAGAAGTTGCCAAAGAAACGTGATCTGTATTTGTAGCTGATGCACGATACATATTCCACTGATCGTTTCCATTGCTTATCGTCAAGCTCTAATCAGAAAAGCGGCGTAGGACCTTGAGCCTGGCCTTGGATATATTTTTATCTGGATAGGTATTGCGCGAAGTTTTAGCACGTAGATATATATATATGTAGCTCAATTACATGGACTGAACAAGTTGTACCAAAAGACTGTCAGTCCCCAGGGTAACTTGCGTAATCCAATTTCATCATAGTATCAGCTCACTATGTGAGGGGCTCGAGCCTACCCTGGCTCTGCATTAGGGCGATCGGGCCTCAGTCGACCACGCGGGCCCAGTGCGAGTTGGTCGCCTTCACACTCACGATGTTTTCCTTCACCGTAAGAGCGTCGGATAAACGTAAATATGAAAACGAAGTAAAAAAAAAACACATTGTGGTAGGTACGTGGCAGGATTCAAACCACGACCTCCAGATAGCAGACGCCACATACGCGTACCTAACACAATTAATAGCGATCAGTCACATTAACAATGGTGCGTGCTATGCTCGGTGTTTCTCTACGTGATTGAATCAGAAACGAGGAGATCCGTAGGAGAACCAAAGTAACCGACATAGCTCTCAGAATTGCTAAACTTAAGTGGCAGTGGGCGGGGCACATTGCTCGTAGAACAGATGGCCGTTAGGGCAGTAAAGTTCTCGAGTTGCGACCACGCACCGGAAAGCGTAGTGTAGGCAGGCCTCCCACTCGGTGGACCGAAGACCTGGTGAAGGTCGCGGGAAGCCGCTGGATGCGGGCAGCGCAAAACCGGTCGTCGTGGAGATCCTTGGGGGAGGCCTATGTCCAGCCGTGGACGTCCTTCGGCTGATATGATGAATCACATTAACATTCGGTCTTGCTAAAAAAAATGTCGATAACACAGCTTCGAGATGAAATTATCCCAAAAACGATACCTTTGCTGTAAGTTGGTAATAAGGGATTGGGTATATCCTGCCGATACCAGGAGAAGCCGCAGCACTAGGTCAAGGTTACCATGTTCTATCTAAAACCTATACATTGAGACTATTTCAACGAGCTCAAACACGATACCGCTGCAGTAAGTTGGCGAGGGATTGGGTACTCTGCAGATTCCAGGAGGTGTTGCAGCATCAGGTCAAGGTTACCATATTCTATCTAAAACCTATTCATTGAGACTATTCCAATGAGCCCAAACGCCGATACCTCTGCTGTAAATTGGTAAAGAGTCGGGTATCCTGCAGATTCCAGGAGATGCTTCAGCATCTGGTCAAAGTTACTATGATTTTGCAATATTATTACATTAACAGGGCACTAAATTTTGAATCGATCAGACAAGTATAAGTTGCCCACATCCCTTCATCACCTAGATAAGAGCTTACGATCCAACAGGTCTTCACAAATTATAGCTATAAACCACATCGATCACGTCAGCTTTCAAACAAAAAAAACGCATCAAAATCGGTCCACTCGTTTCAGAACTACGATGCCACAGACAGACACACAGTAAACACGTTAAACTTTTAAACACCCCTCTTTTAGCGTCGGGGGTTAAAATCATGTTTGTACATGTTTGTACATGTTTGTCACGCGACGGCTGGGTCACGTTACCGCGTGTACGTAAACAAGCGAGTCCACCCACGGGCACAATGTGACGTTTGTGTGTATAAATGTTTGTTCGACGATAACTCGAGGGGAATCGTTGTTGATCGGAACGTCGTAAAATTTGGTAGACGAAATAATGAGACAAAAATAATTTTTAAGTTCTAAGATGAGATAAATCGGTCGAGGGGTTGCCACGATAGAGGTGGTTGTAAATGTTGAAAACGTGGTTTCTCTAAACACCACTAGATGGCGTTGGACGGATCCTACATTACGCAAGTGCGTTAGTACTAATAAATATACTTTGGCGCAAGCGTTAGTGAGCGTACCTTATAGCGCAGAGTACTATGAATAAACCGGAGACCTTATAGTGTCATTTCATGAATGACACAGTCCCCCTCACTAGCACATAAAAATGTAATTCAAAAAGCGATAGCTCCCTTTAGGAGCTCCTCGCGCAGTCGCGCAGTTGTTTTTGCACTTTGTTGTCGCTCAGATGAAGGGTACATAAGTCTTAGCAGACTTGTAATCCAGGGCGGTTTTTTGTGGGTATGCACTAGGCGAGTCCCACATAACCAGACCTAGGTCCGGTTGTCTGGTATGCGTCACGCATTTTTTAATCCTTCCACCCTCCGAAAAGGGGAACAAAAAAAAGGGCGTACTTATATGTTTTTTTTTAAACAAACGAGTACATCTCGTGTTCACAGTTCGTCGCGAACCACTAGTTATCGACGTGGCAACGTGATATCTACTGCTTTATGTAAATAGGTAAGTATTTTTCATCGCATCTTACAGCATTACATTATCGTAAAATAAAATATTCAGTGACGATAGCAGAAAGGTATCTATTTGATTATGATTATTTTTCCACCTTATGCTGGTTCGATTCCGGCAAGACAAGCAATTAAAAAAAACATATTTGGATGGAGTTTTACTATTAAATAAATAAAATCTCCTTTTAGTAAAATTCTCTATTTTCAAGAAATTTCCTTTCACGACCCATATCTCGAATAATACCAACTATTTTACGTTTAAAAACACTATTTTTTTTCGTTTGCCCTTTTTAGGGCAGGCTAAGGCTCGTAGGCCATACTGCCTTGTCTTAAGTACATATATATTTTTCAGTGTATAAGTTTATGTCTTTAGTAATTTTTCTTTCACAGTTTTCAGTACTTTTCAGCATCAATGTATTTTTTTACTGGCACTATATAACTAACTTAACCTACACACTACAGCAAAATGATTGCACTTTTGCTGAAGCTTTGGCGGACTACTTGTGGGAACTCGAAACACCGCATACACATTTTTGTAAACTATTAATAACACAATCAATATTATACATCAAAAACCACGAAATGTAATTTTTCTTATAATAAAAGAAAAATGACAAACCCCCCCAAAACTCCATAACCACAGAGATACAAAAAGTGAAATTAGATATATTAAAAAAAACTATATTTTTTTTATTATCATGACAAGTTTCATTTTCAAGATTTTTACAAATTATTCATACCTAATTAAATGTGTTATTTAGATAGGTGGTTACTACACATAATTACCTAATTAAAGTTAGAGATTTAATAAAATTTCAACTAAAATGACAAATCCGACGATTATAATAATAAGATATTGTGTTAATTGTTAATTATTTATTATAATTATTTATTTATCTGTTACACGGTTAGAAATCTGGCTGTTATACCAAAAATCGATTGCTGAATGAATGATGTAAGGGAAAAACTTTCATCAGCTGCGGAAAGATGGCCGTTGAACTCCGCTTCAGAAAAGATAAAAAAATATTTTAAATAAGTTAATTTCATTTCAGCACGATATAGAAGCATCTAAAAAAAGGAGTGTTAAAATGTAGTTTAATGCATAGTGTGACATATTTTAAAGAACCAAATAAAAATTACAACACGATATAAATATTTTTTTATTTTCTTCACTTAAGACATCAAAAGGAATTCTACTTCCTATCCTACTAATATTATAAACGCGAAAGTTTGTAAGAGTGTATGTAGGTAGACAGATTGAGACCTGGATTAACACATGGCTACTTTTTTTCACGCTCGCGAGCCGCTTGAAAAACCCACCCTCGAAAAATCATATAAACGTTGTCCACGCTAATGAAGCCGCGGGAAACGGCTAGTATACATATATTAATTTTATAAAAAAAATGTAGGGTTAACTTGTTTCCCAACATTTCTAAATTGCTCTCGTGTCACGAGACCATAATACGAAAAATGTGACACGCCGCATGCGCACGAGTGGTTTTTCATACAGCTGGGAGTGCTTTGGGCCGCCTGGGCCTCTATCCCAACACACGCTATGTATACAGGATGTAACAAAATTGGTGTAGGTCCCGTTAACTCGGGCTTCTACTCATCATACTGAACAACTTTTATTCAACGAATTTGCTGAAATCGCAAAAAAAATTGTATTCTTCATACAAATCGATCGCTGATCGACCAATTTTGTGCATTTTAGTATGAAGGGTCCAATTTTTTTTTGAGATTTGCCTAAGGGTTCCTTGGGGAAAGTTGTTCAGTATGTTGAATTAACGGGTCCTACACCAATTTTGTTACACCCTGTATAGCTTAGTGGAGAGTCAATGAGTAGTGTATGCGCCGTTCTGGGCGAGTCTGTCGAGGCGCGGCCGCCGCCCGCTCGATCAAGGAAGTCAAAATTAAATGATTCGACCTCGCCTCGACCTTGTATTTGCGAAAAAATATTCAACAAATATCCCCCGACACTCTTCTCCCCGTCGTAGCCTCCTTCCCCCCAAGTCCCGACAACCCCTTATCTATTAAAGCTACGCTACGGCGCTACGCCGCGGCGGCCGCATCTACAACATACTCGTAGCTGCCTGAAACAGACAATTCCTAAGAGGCCAAAATACATAGCTAGATGAACTGGTAAATTGAACGCTTTTAATATATTTTTTTATGATTCAGATTTATTGCATAGCATACAAGCACATGTTATCAGCTAATTGTTTTGAATTTGGAATCATTTGTTTTTGATAGAAAAAAAAAGGACCTGCGACGTGGACATCAACTACTTAATCAAATGGTCCCTACATTAGTTTTAGCGAAATCACAACTGCGGAAATACTATTTGGGGTGAGATTATTAACACAAAAAAAGTTGAAAAAAACTTAAAACCGAATTCAAAATGAAATTCACTCAAAAGTATAAAAATATTATTATTACACTTAAATACACGACATTAACAAGCAATAACGATAACGATGGTGTCAGCAACCCATCGAATCTAAACCATTTGTTGTAAGTAACTGTGTGCTGGTACCGACCTAAAAAAAATTTAAAATTATTTTAATTCGTACCCACCTTTGATTTCGTTATTGTTGGTTAATGTTGTGTATTTAACCACCAGGTGAGATGTTGTCAAGGGTTTACCAATTGTGAATAAAAAAAAAATAATAATAATAATAATATTTCATACTTTTGAGTGAATTTCATTTTGAAGTCGGTTTTTAGTTTTTTTTTAACTTTTTTTATTTTTTTATTTTTAGTGATAATGCTATCTACCTAACAACGTTAAACCCAATCACCTACTCACCAATAGGAATTATCAAATCATAATACATGTGTTTCATTAACAGATACAGATTCCTGTGGCTTCCATCATCATTTTAGAAGCATGAAAGTTAAGGAGTTAAATCGTCTATCATCAGCTCATCTGAATAACCTGAAAGAATACAACTATCGGTCTATGCATACCTACGTATATATCTTTAGGTATAAAATTGAAAGAATTTTCCTACAAATACTAACCGTTAAGGAGTTGTATATTCCTTCATCAGCTTATCATCAGATTCTGACTTGGTGACAATGGGACCCCCTCGGGAGTAGACTCTTTCGAATAATAAAAGAATTTTGAAAATCGGTCCACAATTGACGGAGAAATCGGTGAACCTCCTCCTTTTTTGAAGTCGGTTAGTACTAAACAGAAGGTCCAAAACCTACAAAAATCCTGGAATCTACAAGCATCGTCACTTAACTTGTGTTGTTTGTTCACCTATCATCATATCAGCTAATATACGTCCCCACTGAGGTTCTTAAGCTGAATTAGATCGATCGGGCCTTTGTTGACCACGCGGGCTCAATGCGGGTTGGTTTACTTCACACACAATCTTTGAATTTCTTCGTAGGTGTGTGCAGGATTCCTCACAATGTTTTTCTTTCACTGGAAGAGCATCGGATAAACGTACATAAGAAAACGAAACTCGATAACACATTGAACCACGACCTCCCGGACAGGAGTAGCGGCCCTAGCTTATAGTCACCGACGCTCTTGTGCTACCTATATCTTGTTAAAATAATGGTAAAAAGCGTGTATTAGTTAACTTTGTAACAACTATACTAAGAGCTGTATGTATTCATCTGCCATCCCATCACCGTCCCGTCTCTGTATAAACAGCCTATTAGTGAGATAACCAACGCAACGTCGTCGCGTCGAGTTGCACTAAAGTGATGATGAACGTGTTCGGAGAATTCGGTTATGTGTCTACTGTAGTCACTGTCCAAAACACTTCTGTGAATCACGATTCGCAATCAACTTAAAGTAAAGGGAAATTATTAATATAATTATTATAATATAACTATTATAATATAAATATAATAGGGGTTCGGACTGCATCAAAAATAAAATCTGAAATATGATTTCCTAAATTGCTCTCCTCTTGAAGTTTCAAAAAACCTTATACTTGTTTTGTTTTTCCATCACGTCTTCTATTTTTAATTGATCAAATTCACAAAATAAGTTCGTCAATGACGCTTAAAATCTATGACGTCACTTGTGGGTATTTCAAACATTTTTAGAACAAAATTTCGTTTTTACAGGTCATAAAAAGTAACTGAAATGACTAGCAGTCCGATCCCCTATTATAATAATAAAATAAACTTTAGGCATAATTAACAGTAACCTAGATCAAACTATTATAAATGTAATTAATGCTTTTTACTGTATTTTAAGAGATATTTTTTAATTTTTGAATTTAGGATTTTACTACTACGAGGTCTTATCAAATCATTAACATCCTTTGGCACCCTTTGGGCAAGGAATCCTAAAATGCAACATATAATGTTATTATTTGAATTTGTTGGTGTGCCACAGGGAAGCGTGCTGGAAAGTAACGGTATACGAGTAAGTTTGGCTAGGCCCTGGTTTGGTGTGCCACAGGGAAGCGTGCTGGAAAGTAACGGTATACGAGTAAGTTTGGCTAGGCCCTGGTTTGGTGTGCCACAGGGAAGCGTGCTGGAAAGTAACGGTATACGAGTAAGTTTGGCTAGGCCCTGGTTTGGTGTGCCACAGGGAAGCGTGCTGGAAAGTAACGGTATACGAGTAAGTTTGGCTAGGCCCTGGTTTGGTGTGCCACAGGGAAGCGTGCTGGAAAGTAACGGTATACGAGTAAGTTTGGCTAGGCCCTGGTTTGGTGTGCCACAGGGAAGCGTGCTGGAAAGTAACGGTATACGAGTAAGTTTGGCTAGGCCCTGGTTTGGTGTGCCACAGGGAAGCGTGCTGGAAAGTAACGGTATACGAGTAAGTTTGGCTAGGCCCTGGTTTGGTGTGCCACAGGGAAGCGTGCTGGAAAGTAACGGTATACGAGTAAGTTTGGCTAGGCCCTGGTTTGGTGTGCCACAGGGAAGCGTGCTGGAAAGTAACGGTATACGAGTAAGTTTGGCTAGGCCCTGGTTTGGTGTGCCACAGGGAAGCGTGCTGGAAAGTAACGGTATACGAGTAAGTTTGGCTAGGCCCTGGTTTGGTGTGCCACAGGGAAGCGTGCTGGAAAGTAACGGTATACGAGTAAGTTTGGCTAGGCCCTGGTTTGGTGTGCCACAGGGAAGCGTGCTGGAAAGTAACGGTATACGAGTAAGTTTGGCTAGGCCCTGGTTTGGTGTGCCACAGGGAAGCGTGCTGGAAAGTAACGGTATACGAGTAAGTTTGGCTAGGCCCTGGTTTGGTGTGCCACAGGGAAGCGTGCTGGAAAGTAACGGTATACGAGTAAGTTGGCTAGGCCCTGGTTTGGTGTGCCACAGGGAAGCGTGCTGGAAAGTAACGGTATACGAGTAAGTTTGGCTAGGCCCTGGTTTGGTGTGCCACAGGGAAGCGTGCTGGAAAGTAACGGTATACGAGTAAGTTTGGCTAGGCCCTGGTTTGGTGTGCCACAGGGAAGCGTGCTGGAAAGTAACGGTATACGAGTAAGTTTGGCTAGGCCCTGGTTTGGTGTGCCACAGGGAAGCGTGCTGGAAAGTAACGGTATACGAGTAAGTTTGGCTAGGCCCTGGTTTGGTGTGCCACAGGGAAGCGTGCTGGAAAGTAACGGTATACGAGTAAGTTTGGCTAGGCCCTGGTTTGGTGTGCCACAGGGAAGCGTGCTGGAAAGTAACGGTATACGAGTAAGTTTGGCTAGGCCCTGGTTTGGTGTGCCACAGGGAAGCGTGCTGGAAAGTAACGGTATACGAGTAAGTTTGGCTAGGCCCTGGTTTGGTGTGCCACAGGGAAGCGTGCTGGAAAGTAACGGTATACGAGTAAGTTTGGCTAGGCCCTGGTTTGGTGTGCCACAGGGAAGCGTGCTGGAAAGTAACGGTATACGAGTAAGTTTGGCTAGGCCCTGGTTTGGTGTGCCACAGGGAAGCGTGCTGGAAAGTAACGGTATACGAGTAAGTTTGGCTAGGCCCTGGTTTGGTGTGCCACAGGGAAGCGTGCTGGAAAGTAACGGTATACGAGTAAGTTTGGCTAGGCCCTGGTTTGGTGTGCCACAGGGAAGCGTGCTGGAAAGTAACGGTATACGAGTAAGTTTGGCTAGGCCCTGGTTTGGTGTGCCACAGGGAAGCGTGCTGGAAAGTAACGGTATACGAGTAAGTTTGGCTAGGCCCTGGTTTGGTGTGCCACAGGGAAGCGTGCTGGAAAGTAACGGTATACGAGTAAGTTTGGCTAGGCCCTGGTTTGGTGTGCCACAGGGAAGCGTGCTGGAAAGTAACGGTATACGAGTAAGTTTGGCTAGGCCCTGGTTTGGTGTGCCACAGGGAAGCGTGCTGGAAAGTAACGGTATACGAGTAAGTTTGGCTAGGCCCTGGTTTGGTGTGCCACAGGGAAGCGTGCTGGAAAGTAACGGTATACGAGTAAGTTTGGCTAGGCCCTGGTTTGGTGTGCCACAGGGAAGCGTGCTGGAAAGTAACGGTATACGAGTAAGTTTGGCTAGGCCCTGGTTTGGTGTGCCACAGGGAAGCGTGCTGGAAAGTAACGGTATACGAGTAAGTTTGGCTAGGCCCTGGTTTGGTGTGCCACAGGGAAGCGTGCTGGAAAGTAACGGTATACGAGTAAGTTTGGCTAGGCCCTGGTTTGGTGTGCCACAGGGAAGCGTGCTGGAAAGTAACGGTATACGAGTAAGTTTGGCTAGGCCCTGGTTTGGTGTGCCACAGGGAAGCGTGCTGGAAAGTAACGGTATACGAGTAAGTTTGGCTAGGCCCTGGTTTGGTGTGCCACAGGGAAGCGTGCTGGAAAGTAACGGTATACGAGTAAGTTTGGCTAGGCCCTGGTTTGGTGTGCCACAGGGAAGCGTGCTGGAAAGTAACGGTATACGAGTAAGTTTGGCTAGGCCCTGGTTTGGTGTGCCACAGGGAAGCGTGCTGGAAAGTAACGGTATACGAGTAAGTTTGGCTAGGCCCTGGTTTGGTGTGCCACAGGGAAGCGTGCTGGAAAGTAACGGTATACGAGTAAGTTTGGCTAGGCCCTGGTTTGGTGTGCCACAGGGAAGCGTGCTGGAAAGTAACGGTATACGAGTAAGTTTGGCTAGGCCCTGGTTTGGTGTGCCACAGGGAAGCGTGCTGGAAAGTAACGGTATACGAGTAAGTTTGGCTAGGCCCTGGTTTGGTGTGCCACAGGGAAGCGTGCTGGAAAGTAACGGTATACGAGTAAGTTTGGCTAGGCCCTGGTTTGGTGTGCCACAGGGAAGCGTGCTGGAAAGTAACGGTATACGAGTAAGTTTGGCTAGGCCCTGGTTTGGTGTGCCACAGGGAAGCGTGCTGGAAAGTAACGGTATACGAGTAAGTTTGGCTAGGCCCTGGTTTGGTGTGCCACAGGGAAGCGTGCTGGAAAGTAACGGTATACGAGTAAGTTTGGCTAGGCCCTGGTTTGGTGTGCCACAGGGAAGCGTGCTGGAAAGTAACGGTATACGAGTAAGTTTGGCTAGGCCCTGGTTTGGTGTGCCACAGGGAAGCGTGCTGGAAAGTAACGGTATACGAGTAAGTTTGGCTAGGCCCTGGTTTGGTGTGCCACAGGGAAGCGTGCTGGAAAGTAACGGTATACGAGTAAGTTTGGCTAGGCCCTGGTTTGGTGTGCCACAGGGAAGCGTGCTGGAAAGTAACGGTATACGAGTAAGTTTGGCTAGGCCCTGGTTTGGTGTGCCACAGGGAAGCGTGCTGGAAAGTAACGGTATACGAGTAAGTTTGGCTAGGCCCTGGTTTGGTGTGCCACAGGGAAGCGTGCTGGAAAGTAACGGTATACGAGTAAGTTTGGCTAGGCCCTGGTTTGGTGTGCCACAGGGAAGCGTGCTGGAAAGTAACGGTATACGAGTAAGTTTGGCTAGGCCCTGGTTTGGTGTGCCACAGGGAAGCGTGCTGGAAAGTAACGGTATACGAGTAAGTTTGGCTAGGCCCTGGTTTGGTGTGCCACAGGGAAGCGTGCTGGAAAGTAACGGTATACGAGTAAGTTTGGCTAGGCCCTGGTTTGGTGTGCCACAGGGAAGCGTGCTGGAAAGTAACGGTATACGAGTAAGTTTGGCTAGGCCCTGGTTTGGTGTGCCACAGGGAAGCGTGCTGGAAAGTAACGGTATACGAGTAAGTTTGGCTAGGCCCTGGTTTGGTGTGCCACAGGGAAGCGTGCTGGAAAGTAACGGTATACGAGTAAGTTTGGCTAGGCCCTGGTTTGGTGTGCCACAGGGAAGCGTGCTGGAAAGTAACGGTATACGAGTAAGTTTGGCTAGGCCCTGGTTTGGTGTGCCACAGGGAAGCGTGCTGGAAAGTAACGGTATACGAGTAAGTTTGGCTAGGCCCTGGTTTGGTGTGCCACAGGGAAGCGTGCTGGAAAGTAACGGTATACGAGTAAGTTTGGCTAGGCCCTGGTTTGGTGTGCCACAGGGAAGCGTGCTGGAAAGTAACGGTATACGAGTAAGTTTGGCTAGGCCCTGGTTTGGTGTGCCACAGGGAAGCGTGCTGGAAAGTAACGGTATACGAGTAAGTTTGGCTAGGCCCTGGTTTGGTGTGCCACAGGGAAGCGTGCTGGAAAGTAACGGTATACGAGTAAGTTTGGCTAGGCCCTGGTTTGGTGTGCCACAGGGAAGCGTGCTGGAAAGTAACGGTATACGAGTAAGTTTGGCTAGGCCCTGGTTTGGTGTGCCACAGGGAAGCGTGCTGGAAAGTAACGGTATACGAGTAAGTTTGGCTAGGCCCTGGTTTGGTGTGCCACAGGGAAGCGTGCTGGAAAGTAACGGTATACGAGTAAGTTTGGCTAGGCCCTGGTTTGGTGTGCCACAGGGAAGCGTGCTGGAAAGTAACGGTATACGAGTAAGTTTGGCTAGGCCCTGGTTTGGTGTGCCACAGGGAAGCGTGCTGGAAAGTAACGGTATACGAGTAAGTTTGGCTAGGCCCTGGTTTGGTGTGCCACAGGGAAGCGTGCTGGAAAGTAACGGTATACGAGTAAGTTTGGCTAGGCCCTGGTTTGGTGTGCCACAGGGAAGCGTGCTGGAAAGTAACGGTATACGAGTAAGTTTGGCTAGGCCCTGGTTTGGTGTGCCACAGGGAAGCGTGCTGGAAAGTAACGGTATACGAGTAAGTTTGGCTAGGCCCTGGTTTGGTGTGCCACAGGGAAGCGTGCTGGAAAGTAACGGTATACGAGTAAGTTTGGCTAGGCCCTGGTTTGGTGTGCCACAGGGAAGCGTGCTGGAAAGTAACGGTATACGAGTAAGTTTGGCTAGGCCCTGGTTTGGTGTGCCACAGGGAAGCGTGCTGGAAAGTAACGGTATACGAGTAAGTTTGGCTAGGCCCTGGTTTGGTGTGCCACAGGGAAGCGTGCTGGAAAGTAACGGTATACGAGTAAGTTTGGCTAGGCCCTGGTTTGGTGTGCCACAGGGAAGCGTGCTGGAAAGTAACGGTATACGAGTAAGTTTGGCTAGGCCCTGGTTTGGTGTGCCACAGGGAAGCGTGCTGGAAAGTAACGGTATACGAGTAAGTTTGGCTAGGCCCTGGTTTGGTGTGCCACAGGGAAGCGTGCTGGAAAGTAACGGTATACGAGTAAGTTTGGCTAGGCCCTGGTTTGGTGTGCCACAGGGAAGCGTGCTGGAAAGTAACGGTATACGAGTAAGTTTGGCTAGGCCCTGGTTTGGTGTGCCACAGGGAAGCGTGCTGGAAAGTAACGGTATACGAGTAAGTTTGGCTAGGCCCTGGTTTGGTGTGCCACAGGGAAGCGTGCTGGAAAGTAACGGTATACGAGTAAGTTTGGCTAGGCCCTGGTTTGGTGTGCCACAGGGAAGCGTGCTGGAAAGTAACGGTATACGAGTAAGTTTGGCTAGGCCCTGGTTTGGTGTGCCACAGGGAAGCGTGCTGGAAAGTAACGGTATACGAGTAAGTTTGGCTAGGCCCTGGTTTGGTGTGCCACAGGGAAGCGTGCTGGAAAGTAACGGTATACGAGTAAGTTTGGCTAGGCCCTGGTTTGGTGTGCCACAGGGAAGCGTGCTGGAAAGTAACGGTATACGAGTAAGTTTGGCTAGGCCCTGGTTTGGTGTGCCACAGGGAAGCGTGCTGGAAAGTAACGGTATACGAGTAAGTTTGGCTAGGCCCTGGTTTGGTGTGCCACAGGGAAGCGTGCTGGAAAGTAACGGTATACGAGTAAGTTTGGCTAGGCCCTGGTTTGGTGTGCCACAGGGAAGCGTGCTGGAAAGTAACGGTATACGAGTAAGTTTGGCTAGGCCCTGGTTTGGTGTGCCACAGGGAAGCGTGCTGGAAAGTAACGGTATACGAGTAAGTTTGGCTAGGCCCTGGTTTGGTGTGCCACAGGGAAGCGTGCTGGAAAGTAACGGTATACGAGTAAGTTTGGCTAGGCCCTGGTTTGGTGTGCCACAGGGAAGCGTGCTGGAAAGTAACGGTATACGAGTAAGTTTGGCTAGGCCCTGGTTTGGTGTGCCACAGGGAAGCGTGCTGGAAAGTAACGGTATACGAGTAAGTTTGGCTAGGCCCTGGTTTGGTGTGCCACAGGGAAGCGTGCTGGAAAGTAACGGTATACGAGTAAGTTTGGCTAGGCCCTGGTTTGGTGTGCCACAGGGAAGCGTGCTGGAAAGTAACGGTATACGAGTAAGTTTGGCTAGGCCCTGGTTTGGTGTGCCACAGGGAAGCGTGCTGGAAAGTAACGGTATACGAGTAAGTTTGGCTAGGCCCTGGTTTGGTGTGCCACAGGGAAGCGTGCTGGAAAGTAACGGTATACGAGTAAGTTTGGCTAGGCCCTGGTTTGGTGTGCCACAGGGAAGCGTGCTGGAAAGTAACGGTATACGAGTAAGTTTGGCTAGGCCCTGGTTTGGTGTGCCACAGGGAAGCGTGCTGGAAAGTAACGGTATACGAGTAAGTTTGGCTAGGCCCTGGTTTGGTGTGCCACAGGGAAGCGTGCTGGAAAGTAACGGTATACGAGTAAGTTTGGCTAGGCCCTGGTTTGGTGTGCCACAGGGAAGCGTGCTGGAAAGTAACGGTATACGAGTAAGTTTGGCTAGGCCCTGGTTTGGTGTGCCACAGGGAAGCGTGCTGGAAAGTAACGGTATACGAGTAAGTTTGGCTAGGCCCTGGTTTGGTGTGCCACAGGGAAGCGTGCTGGAAAGTAACGGTATACGAGTAAGTTTGGCTAGGCCCTGGTTTGGTGTGCCACAGGGAAGCGTGCTGGAAAGTAACGGTATACGAGTAAGTTTGGCTAGGCCCTGGTTTGGTGTGCCACAGGGAAGCGTGCTGGAAAGTAACGGTATACGAGTAAGTTTGGCTAGGCCCTGGTTTGGTGTGCCACAGGGAAGCGTGCTGGAAAGTAACGGTATACGAGTAAGTTTGGCTAGGCCCTGGTTTGGTGTGCCACAGGGAAGCGTGCTGGAAAGTAACGGTATACGAGTAAGTTTGGCTAGGCCCTGGTTTGGTGTGCCACAGGGAAGCGTGCTGGAAAGTAACGGTATACGAGTAAGTTTGGCTAGGCCCTGGTTTGGTGTGCCACAGGGAAGCGTGCTGGAAAGTAACGGTATACGAGTAAGTTTGGCTAGGCCCTGGTTTGGTGTGCCACAGGGAAGCGTGCTGGAAAGTAACGGTATACGAGTAAGTTTGGCTAGGCCCTGGTTTGGTGTGCCACAGGGAAGCGTGCTGGAAAGTAACGGTATACGAGTAAGTTTGGCTAGGCCCTGGTTTGGTGTGCCACAGGGAAGCGTGCTGGAAAGTAACGGTATACGAGTAAGTTTGGCTAGGCCCTGGTTTGGTGTGCCACAGGGAAGCGTGCTGGAAAGTAACGGTATACGAGTAAGTTTGGCTAGGCCCTGGTTTGGTGTGCCACAGGGAAGCGTGCTGGAAAGTAACGGTATACGAGTAAGTTTGGCTAGGCCCTGGTTTGGTGTGCCACAGGGAAGCGTGCTGGAAAGTAACGGTATACGAGTAAGTTTGGCTAGGCCCTGGTTTGATATGAACTTGCTCTCAATGAACGAAAACAGAACTACTTTTATTTGTTATGCTCTCACCTAGGCCGCTCTTCCTGGTCATGATGTTTCTGTGCAAATACATTCTTGTACATTAAGCTAAAACGGACCGCCTCCATTAAATACCTATAGGTGTAGACATAGATCGACACCTCAAATGGGATGTGCATATCACTAACCTAGTAAACAGAATAAAACGATGTTGCTATATCTATGCTGATCTAAGGAATAATGTAGATGATGATACTCTAATGCTTGTATACTCTTCCTTAGCGCAGTCTCTTTTACTGTATGGGATCACTGCATGGGGTAGTTGTGGCTCCACTATATTATCAACACAAGAACGAGCTCAAAAACTTAATAAGTTATAAAAAGTAAACCAAGGCTGTTCCCTACTGAAGAAATATTTAAAATTTCTAAAGTACTCACACTTCAGGCAAATTGGCGAATTATGGTCTACTTTGCGAAAAATGTCAAAGAAGTAACGTTATATCATAGCAAAGTACTACTACCAAAACCTTTAAAGAACCTTTTAGACACACTGCTATAGCCAGAAAACATTTCTCGGCTATTGCACCGCGATATTTTGAACTTGTACCACAAGAGTTAAAGAATCTAATATTTAGTTTTAGAGATGTTAATGATTTGATAAGACCTCGTAGTAGTAAAATCCTAAATTCAAAAATTAAAAAATATCTCTTAAAATACAGTAAAAAGCATATTAATTACATTTATAATAGTTTGATCTAGGTTACTGTTAATTATGCCTAAAGTTTATTTTATTTTTAGATCAGCTTTCTGTATCTGCTTTATTATTTTTTACCATAACTTTAACTGGATTGCTGCACTCACCGTTCTCCGTAGCTAATTGAAAGGCTTACTAGTGTAAATGTTCTCTAGTGTACAGTACCCTAACACAGGCTTTGGTATTTTCGGGACACTAGTGTGTTTCACCGCATGCTTAGCATGCTTAGCATGGGCTGTCTGTGGCGCTTATCTTGATGTTTGATCTTTTTTTTGTTTTTTGTTCTTGGTGATGGTACATACAGGTGTACATACTTTTTTGTAATAATAATAAATAAATAAAATAACCAAATCATACATACATATAAATATAATGTATTGTAGGTTCTCCCCATAGACAAGTATTTTTTTAAATTCCACAATTGTTAAGCCCTTGGCATCGTCTCACCTGATGGTATATGTGACGATGATGTCGAAGATGGAAGCGGGCTTACCAAGATGGGTATTAAACTGTGGTTTAATAACCGAACGGAGAACAAACTGTAAAAGTTATTTATATTATGTAAATAAAATATATCTAAAGATTTAATTGCACCCGTGGCGTAGTGGTTAGTCCACTCACTTCCCATCAGGAGATCGCGGATTCGGTTCCCGCAAGTTCTAACTTTGTAAGACTCAGTTTGGCTTGTAGTATAGGACATTTAGTAAGCTTCTTGGCGAGCTACCACCACCTTATCTAAACCATAATGTGTTCCAGCATAAAGACAGCCTACTCCCATAGCGTTGGGTAATCTTGGTAAGGCCGTTTCGGCATCGTCGTCACCTACCAATTACCATCAAGTGAAATGTAGCCAACGGCTGACAAATAGTGGATATAAAAAAAAACAGGCGTACCTACCATTACCTACCGTCACCCATAAGAGGATTATAAGGGTTTTCAATGAAAGAAGTTATGAGAGCCTTTTTGGATAAATCTATACGTAGTCACTATTTAAAGATTGTTAAACATCTCAAGCTATATCTGGTCGCAACCATTCGCGACGTGGCTAATTCTTGCTGGGACGATTGTCGCCGCGTGTTATGGAAACACTCTCCGACGCTATTGTTGCGCAACACGAACACCAAACATCCACGTACCTACCTGTTGAAGTTGTTTCCACTAGTTATGTAAACATAAAATCGTTCTATAGTTATTGCTACGTATCGTTAATACACCTACGTCTTTGTGTTTGGAAGCAACAAGTTAATTCCTAGCTTCAGATTAATAATTCCTAGAGGAATGAAAAACCTAAAAAAACTGTAGCAGTGCGAGTCACACTCGCCCACCGAGGGTTCCGTACAAATTTTGTAGGTACATATTATAAATGACAACAGTGCAAACTGTTAGGTATAGACTAGGAGGTCATGACAGATCTGGTAATGATAACGGAAATGGATAAACTTAGGTTGAAAGGATAAATGGCAACCCTCTGATGTTAAATGTTATGTCGGTCTGCCTGCGCAAAGTGTTTCGTTATGTACTTATAGCGCCTGAAAAACTAGTTATCGTAATCAAAAAAAGGATAAGGGAAATGGCTGAGTAAGATAGGAAATGAAAGTACTATTTGTACTCATGACAATTATGCAAAAACTGACCAAATATTCGGTTGCGTTATAGAGCAACGCCCGTTCGTAGTACAAATAGCGAGTTTTCTGTGCCAGGATCCCACCTCCCTGCCGGAGATCCAAAGTTGCCTGGAATTCCTATCTCAGAAACGCTTGGAGATAGCGAATTGGGACCACTCGCAAACTATTTAAATGAGAGGCGACAATATTGTTTTTAATAAAAAAAATCATAGGAATTTTCGCCATTTCCAACTTTGGGCTCCGGCAGTGGGATGGGATCCTGGCACAGAAAACTCGATATTTCTACTACTAACGGGCATTGCTCCTTACGCAACCGAATATTTGGTCAGTTCTTGCATAATTGACATGAGTACAACTAGCACTTTCATTTTCTATCTTACTCAGCCATTTCCCTTATCCTTTTTTTTTATCAAGATAACTAGTTTTTCAGGCGCTATACGTACATAACGCAACCACTTTGCGCAGGCACACCGACATATTTAACATCAAAGGGTTGCCATTTATCCTCTCCACCTAAGTTTATCCATTTCCGTTATCGGTACCAAATTTGTCGTTACCTCCTAGTTTACATACGCCAAAATTATTAGGTACATACCTATACATATACTACAGAGAAAAGATTTTTTTTTCAGTCTTCATCATAAATCGAAAACTATACATCAAAAAATAAATTAAAAATCTGTTTAAGCTTGTGTCAATGAAGCCCTTTCATACGATACCCCACATGACACGGTTAACTCATTTCAAAATTTGAACCGCCACGTTCCTTGCATAATTGATACGTACTTTATATAAAGACTGTATTTTTTATGATTTAATTACAAATGTACAGTTTTCAGATTTTGTCCAATAGGACAAGTAATAACTTGCAGGACAAGACGGCATTACTTGCCAAATTTCATAGTACTAGGTCAACGGGAAATACCCTATGAATTTTGATTCCCTTGAGAGTGTCGAAATATACGTTTTTTGCGGCATAAACGGCCGTATCTTTTTTTTACGTTAATTTAGAAGTTTGATTTTTTCATAGCTTCAAGGGAGTGTAGACCGGAGTATATGGTTTTGGTGTGATTATAGTTGTACTAGTAGTGAAATAAAACAACAAATCATAAAAATCGGCCAAGTGTAAGTCGTACTCGCGCAAAGGAATCCAAACTAAATGATAAAAAAGCATATTTTGGTCGCTCGCATTTATGTCTTTTGTTTTTCATGTGAATTGGTATCATTGTAATCAGACTATGTACTTGGTGTGGTGGTTCGGAACCCTTGGAGTGCTAAGTCGACTCGCCCTTGGCCGGTTGTTTCAATATTTACTACGCATAAGAACACGTTGTTCCACACACGTCGATTAAGTCAGTGACGTAGATGCACACGTGTAGCGCTACGGGAATTTTTTCCGAAGGTTCCACGTCAAGCCGTTTTAAAAAACACCTCTATAGTAAGCGAGTCTCCTGCACGATTCTGTCGACAATGAAATAAATTATAAAATATTCAGTTTTATTGCTCCTACCGAATGCGTGATAGATCACTGTAATTACATGCATACTTTTCAGCGCTTTAACATTATAGATCACTAAAAAATTCATTACGGTTACGTTAAGCTCTAGGACAAATATCCGCAGTAACGTCGCGTCGTCGCAGCAAATATATTTGTGTGTTTTTTGTAGTTACGCGTGCATAGAAAAGCAGATAAAAATCACAAAGACAAATATTCCCTCTTCCACCAGACGTATTAATATTGAAGAAGTACCTAATTATAAGATTCAAAACTGGTATAAAATGAACGCACTGATGCTATTTAAGTGCCTTAATAGCACAGCAATAGTGTCGGTGCACCTACTGCGCAATAATAGATCGTTCGACCTTAATCTTGAACGATAGAGCGCGGAGCAGCGCCCTGCTCTAGCCTTAGCTGCTTATCGCCGCCGCCGCCGCCGCCGCCGCCGCCGCCGCCGCCGCCGCCGCCGCCGCCGCCGCCGCCCACCGGCACCGCGTCGTCGCAAACCCCCGTCACAGACATCGCAGCTTCGAATACCTTTTAGCACTATGGTATTATTATAAATGCGGTTTATGCGCCAGGCTAATAATGAAATTGGAATTCACTCAATACTCGTGTAGTGTAGGTAGGTACGTGAAACGTGAATGGATTTCGATCCATTCAACCTTATGTAACTGTCTTGAAGTAGTTATGTATGACGCACTTACTCGCCATACTCGAGGAGTGTACTTACAAAACATAATGAAACTGAAAATGAAAGGTGCGCTTCACTAAATTATTATCAGTGTTTTGCTCCTAACAACAGGAGCAAAGCTATTTACTGAGCTATGGCCCATCTGCGCTGAATCACACTACTGTAAACTTATTTATTTAAATTATTTTGTTGTTATTTATTTGTTTCTTCTTTTTTATCTAATGTTCTCTCCCAGATTTTTTTTGCTCTCTTTTTTTTCTCTATGTGTGTGTTTGCAATGACGAATAAACGTGTTATCTATCTATCTATAATCTTAATATAAATACACATTGGTATTTTGAGATTCTGTCTGTTTTAGATTTGCTCTAACAAAAAATGACGTTTTTATTTTCAAAAATTACGTAGGTATATACATATGTAAGTTTATCTTTTTTTCGTAGGCAATATCTGGAAATGATATGGTAGTAATGTGTCACTGCATACAATAAAAGCCCTATTTATGTGAAATGTAATTCGCCTACAAATAAAGCTGCATTCCGCGAAGTAGTTGTTAGAATGCTTTGTTGAGTTGATGTCGTTGTTCGCGAAATTATTGTCTTATCGAGTGCCTACGAGTGCCTACGCGTGGGGGGTCCGAGCCTGTTGATGAAATAGGTTCGCAAAATTTCAACTGTGGCTTCTTTTCATGAAACTGAACGACGAAACGCATAAAAAATAACTTCTCACATAAATCGATCAGCTGATAGCTAACTTTGTATGGGAAGTAGGAAGTAATGGAATCCAAATATTTTTTTGTGAAATGACGAAACCCATTGTTTCTGGGTATTTTTTCAGTTTTTTTTAGTAGAAGTTACAGTAAATATCACCCTGTATATCCCGTTGGAATCCTCACCCGTCTATTTTTTTTAAATCAACAATGATACATTATTCGCGAAAGTAAACAAACTCTGCTTCCAAGAAGTGCACAAAAATGGCAAATAAAATACCGAGTACTGACGCATTGCAAAGAATAATAAGTATTTAGGTAGGTCGGCATCCTTCACAATGTACCTACTATTAATAAGTTGATACTCCTGAAATAGAATCTGGAAAAACTCCGTTGAAAACAAGTAAACATTGAAAGGACAAAGATGAGTCATCGACATAATGCCCATATGCGCCGCTATCAGAAACTTTAGCACAACATCTGGCACATCTAGCACTGAATTAGGGTTGCCAACCGTCTCGGTATACGCGCGTCGTCCCTTTTCTATGACCCTGGAAGAGATGTCCTGTTCAGGATGCACACGAGTACCTTACATACACTTCGTCACCGGCATAGCATTCCGGCTGCCGGCTGCTGGTCGTGGTTTTTTTTTTAATAAATATTTATGATCCTTGATACAATAGAACAAATATTTAACTGCAGTAGGGCATTTCAATAGCCCGCCTGGCTAGCTACCACCATCTTATCTAAGTCATCCCGCCAAACATCAGTGTTAACAGCATTGATGTGTTCCGGCTTAAAGATAATATATTTGGTTGGGGAATCTTAGTAAGCCCGCTTCCATCTTCGACATCATCGTCACTTACCATCAGGTGAGATGATGCCAAGGGCTTATCAATTGTAAATAATAATAAAAAAAATCTACAAAAAAAACACCTTTCAATTTAGTATTCCGTATAAAAGCAAGTAGCTCCCGCTTTTTAAACCCGTGTCCTGCGTTTAAAATGACGATTTCCCGCAAATTCTTATTTTAAAGTTGGCAGCCCTACACTGAATCATTAGCCCGGGCCCCGGGGTTTACGGTGAAATGGTAACGTGCGAGCGTTCCCTTACGTACGGCTGCGCGCACGCAGGCAGTTAGGGCATCGGAACCGGTTTTTCCCGGTTCCAAAAAAACCGGGAATTTCCGGTTCTGAGGGTCACACAAAAAACCGGTTCTCAAATTAAAAAACCCGGTTCTTTCGGTTCTTGTCACAAACAATAAAGGTTGCACTTGCAAGTGTGGACTGTGGGTGTGACACATTATCGTCATTCATGGTGTCACAACGCAAGTCGTAACTTGCATTTATCAAAGCAAAAACCCTGACATAAAAACATCAATTTTTGATTTTTGAACTTTTTAAAAAAAAGTTAAGAAAGTATAAATAGTAGGTATAGGTAAAAATTATCGATAATCCAGACGGCTGTCAATCAAATTGTCTGATAGATATAAAAAGCGACGCATCATTCAAGCATCAATACTACAGTACTTGACTAACCCAGAGAAGTATTTTGAAAATATCGCCAACGAAGACTCAACTGTGTTTTTGCGGCCTACAAGTGAAGAAATGCTGCAAGAAATTGTAACTCTTATCCAACGCACAAGTTCAACGCAAAGTGAATCCAATGATAGAATAGCTTTATCGGATAACGAAACAGATCGTAGAGTGCAGGATAGTGACATACAAGAACGTTTAACACACAAGGAGGAACTGAACAAAGAATTGAACCAAGCCTGCGCTGCTGCTTTTGCATCAATGTCTACTACGAATGATTTGAGAACTACTGTGAGAGTGGAAATGGCTCTCTTCGAAAATGGTGGTCAGCAACAACGAGGTTACAATCTGTCCCTGGCTTATAATCATTTAATGACTATAGCACCTACCAGTGTGGAGCCAGAACGGATTTTCTCATCAGCTGGTATAGTTTGTAACCGATTGCGCACGTCTTTAGCTGACAAAACCTTGGACGCTATTATTTTTTTGCGCATGTATTATCTAAGTAAAAAGAAATAGTTATTTTATAGACTTACTAAGCCAAAGCAGGCAGATGTTATCGTAAAACAGAATTACTTATTGTAAAATTATTGTACCTTGTTTTTGTTGATTTTTTCAGAATATTATTTTTTGTTATGAATGATTAAGCTCATGAATATTTATGTGCAACCAAAAAGGTTCCTTTATGCCTATTCTTAGTGAAATACTTTGTTTTAAAATGTTCTAATGTTGTTTATAGTTAACTTTTTCAGAATATTATATTTGATTTTGATTAAACTTATGATTGTTATGGTGTTGGTGTAACCAAAAAGGTTCCTATGTCTTATTACTAATGAAATTATTTGTGTAAAATATTTTAATTGTGATAGTTAGAATTTGAAAAAACTGATTTCAAAATAATAAACGTGATTTTGTACCACATTGTTTAATTTATAATCTTTTTAGATACCTAATATAAAAAAAATGAAAAAAAATCCGAAAGAACCGAAAAAACCGGGTACCCGGTTCTGAATAAAATTGGAACCGAAAGAACCGGTTCTCAAAATAACACCCGGTTCTCGATGCCCTAGGCAGCATACTGCAGCCACTCGCTGCTAGCGATAGCGTGACCCTGAGCAAATAAGAGCATGAGTAAACACTCTCAATCTACATACCTAGTTGAAGTAATCGCGTAATACGACGCGACGCCGCGCGGAGACTTCCTTGTTTGTCTTCATGCTCTTATTGCTGCGAAAATAACAATAAGAATAAGATTTGCCACAAGGTCACCCTAACCTTGTTTACTAGGAGCCAATGTGTCAGTTCAACATACCTATTTGTCTCCAATTATATTCAACGTCGTACGTACGTACACACGCACACACGCACAGGTAGGCACTCGCACGTGCGCAAACGCGGTAAAATAACTGGAAACGTTCGTATTATCACGCAAACGATATACGTAAATAGATTAAGATTAAATAAACTGATTTCCATGCGTATACATAAGTAACTATGTAGTTAAATAGTTAAAATAATTTTCGAAAAACATAAATACTTAGGTGTAATAAATAAGCTTTTATTTGGTAAGAGTTTTCATGCTCAAAAAGCCAAATTCTTAAATTTATATAAATAATATCAATATCAATTATTATCAATACGCGTATCGAAATTTAAAAAAGCGAGCACATTATTTCCTACAATTTTATTGAAAATAAATAATAAAAGTTTAAAGATAGTGAAAACCGACTTCAAAATTAAATTTACTGAAAAGTATGAAATAATATTATTATACTTAAATAAACAACAATAGCCAAATCAAAGGTGGGTACGAATTAAGTTAGGGGCTTACATTTTTTTTGAGGTCGGTACCAGCACACAGTTACTTATACGTATCAAATGTTTTAGATTCGATGGATTGCTGACACCGACATCAAAAAAAAATTTAAGCCCCTAATTTAATTCGTACCCACCTTGATTTCGTTATTGTTGGTCAATGTTGTGCATTTAAGTATAATAATATTATTTCATACTTTTCAGTGAATTTTATTTTATATTTAAACTTTTATTTTCTTTATTTTTAGTGATAATGCTGTCTATCTAACAACGTTAAACCCAACAACCCACTCGCCAATAGGAATTATCAAATCATAAAGCATGTGTTTCATTAACAGACACAGAGTCCTGTGGCTTCCATCACCATCTCAGCAGCAGCATGAAAGATAAGGAGTTAAATCTTCCATCATCAGCTCAAGTGTAGAACCTCAAAGAGTACAACTATCGGTCTACGCGTACCTACGTATGTATCTATGTATAATATTGAAAGAGTTATCCTCCAACTCCAAACCGTTAAGGAGTTGAACCTTTCTTCATCAGGTTATCAACATGAGACGATGACTACCAGACGCAAGTATTTTAATAGCTTTAGAAAACATATGAATCACGTAATACGTGCCTATAAAATTTGAGGGTTACCCTCGATTTCCTTAGGATCCCATCATCAGATCCTGACTTGGTGACACTGGGGCCCAAAGAGTATTCTTTCGAATAAAAAAATAATTTTGAAAATCGGTTCACAACCTGCGGAGATATCGCTTAAAAAACATACAAAAAAAGAAACATACAGTCTAATTGAGAACCTCCTCCCTTTTTACGATTCTGGGACTTCATTCCACCTCCCAAGTTCATCATCATCAAATCAACATCAAAATACCAAAATATATTAATAATATAGATCTATTGTCACCGGGAGTATTCCCGTATGGCTTCTTACCAAATTTCAGCTCAATCGGATTTTTGGAAGTCACTCTAAAATCGTTTACAATATTTGACCTGGGTCTGGGTCTGGGCACCTACTCGTAACAATCTAACATAAAAAGTTTTTAAAACGGAATCTTTACGAGTAAAGTAAAGAAATGTAGAACAACGAAATTAATAGAAGCAACACTCTTCAATACAAACATTTCTGAGATATCTAGGTAGATATGTAGGTAGCTGTCAACCACCACGGTGACGTGTACCTTTCTATTTTATTTGAATACTAGCTTTTGCCAGCGGCTTCGCTCGCGTGAACATAGTTTCGATGACTGTCTACGAGGGTGCGCAGTGCGCGAGCCAACTGCTCGCGAGCGTGGAAAAAGTAGCCTACATGTTAATCCAGGTCCTAATCTGTCTACCTACCAAATTTCAGCCAGACAAGTTCAGTAGTTTTTGCGTGAAAGAGTAACAAACATCCATACATACAAAGTTTCACATTTATAATATTAGTAGGATGTAACGTGAACAGTAAAGTTCTCGAGTGGCGACCACGCACCGGAAAGCGTAGCGTAGGCAGGCCTCCTACTCGGTGGACCGATGACCTGGTGAAGGTCGCGGGAAGCCGCTGGATGCGGGCAGCGCAGAACCGGTCGTCGTGGAGATCCTTGAGGGAGGCCTATGTCCAGCAGTGGACGTCCTTTGGCTGATATGATGATGATGATGAACGTGTACAAGTAATCACTATTGACAATTCGGTCAAACAAACGTACATACAAGAAGGCATCGAAAAGTGAATATATTGTGTGTGTGTGTGTGTGTGTGTGGTGCACTGTGCACGCACGGCGGCGCGGGCGCAGGTGGGGCGGGCGCGGCGCGAGAGTACTCCACCGCGACCGCGCGGCTGCATCTGCCGCGGAACGGAACGAGGACGACATATTGTTACCGTCGTCGTCGCCAGCCGCGAGCCGTTCCGAAGTTTGACTGGCCGACTCGCCGACTCGCCGACTCGCCGACTCGCCGACCTAGCTCGCAGAGGCATTGTAAAAAGTGTGAAGGTCTGGCGCCTGGCGGAGGTAAGGACTCGGAAAGAGGTCAAGTGTAATGGCTCGCGTTCCACTGACCTCATTCGGAAGCGGCTGGCGGCTGCCGCGAACGGCTCACTACCGCCTTTCATATTATGTACAACGTGCCCTAGTTTGATACTCCTCTTCGGTATAATTGCTACTATTCATACATTTTAGAAATTTTGAGCTAATTATTTTTTTACAGAAATATTTGAAGAAACAATGGAATATGTTGAATTTGTATTGAACCGAGTTTAATCTAAAGCATGGCAAAAAATAGTTTGAGGTGGTGACAGATGGAGCTAATTGATTTTTTAATGACAAAACAAGTTTGCTGTCAACGGATTTGTCATTATTGTGTAGTGGTTATCGTTTTTTTTAAATTCCATTGAATTTCACAATTATTTTCGCTAAACTGACTACCATAGGTGTGAAGAAGCGCTCTCATTTTCTCCAAACTCTTTTTGCCAGGCTGTAAACCTTATTTTTTGCTGGTTAACGAGCTTTGAATTATTATTATCAGCTCATATACGTCCCCACCGAGGGGCTCGAGCCTAGCCTGAATTAGGGTGATCGGGCCTTAGTCGACCACGCGGGCCCAGTGCTGGTTGGTCGACTTCACACAGAACCTTCGAGTTTCTTCGCAGGTGTATGCAGGTTTCCTCACGATGTTTTCCTTCACCGTTAAAGCAATGGTGAGTATACTAATAAGTATGTAAGTTTAGAAAAACTCATTGGTACATTGGCCGTCCGCATTTGAGCCCGGCACCTCTGGTTAGGAGGGTCGAGTCGTTACCGGTTGAGCCACCGACGCTTTTACGAGCTTTGAATAAAAAAAAAAATAGGATGTCTAGAAAATGACAGCCTTAAAACGTCCAGCTGCTTTCGCCTATCTTTCTAACTTAAATAACGTAGGTAGACAGGTGCCTCATAGTACTTTTCAAGTAAACTCGGAACATTTTCAATGAGCTAAACTTCACAAAATAATTGAACATATAATGAAAAATCCGGAAACGTTGGTGGCAGAAGCGACCTCGTTCTGTGCCGAATGGGACCTTCGCCCGCTATAATTATCTTTTCGGCCGCGAAATCGGAACACTGACACACATCGCTCGAACACCATGCTGCCCATAACTCATGGAGGCCTTGGCCCCGATAGCAGCCGGCTGCAGCCCCCCACCCCAGGGATAAGGCGGATATCATTCGGCTGCATGTGGTGTTTTTTTTTGTTTATTTAAGGACTAATAAACATTATACACAATCTGCATTATAATACAACTTAAATAGTTATCTTATTACTAATTGTGAAACCCACAACGTTAGCCACAGTTATATTTAAGTTATCGTTGAGAAACTTTATAATTGAAAACGCTAAACATGTTAAAAAACCGACTTCCATCGCAACAACTTAGTAAATTTTTGCATTATTATTTTTGATTTTTGTTAATTTTCTAATAAAGTACTACATTGATTTTGATAAAATTAATATGGGACTATACGGGAAGCACTAGCTTTCAAATAAAAATAGAATCATAAAAATCGGTTCACACAGTCAAAAGTTATGAGGTAACACGTATAAAAAAAACATACAGACGAATTGAGAACCTCTTCCTTTTTGGAAGTCGCTTGAAAAAGTAAAAAATCCATAATAACTAGATGCATTTTAAAAACAAAATACTTAATTAAATGTTTAACACAGATTTGTAAAGAAAAGGACAATAAGTACTTAAGCATTTTAAGGTTAAATAAGTTTATAGGATAGTTATTTAAGGTAAGATTAGTAAATTGTGATCAGATTAGTAAGAGAATAGGTCGAAACTTAACTATGCAACATTAATTTAGAAACTAGTAATTAAGTGACTTATTATGAATTCCTAAAAAGCGTCGGTGGCTCAACCGGTAACGACTCGGTCCATCTAACCAGAGGTACCGGGTTCAAATCTGGACGGCGAATGTACCAATGAGTTTTTCAAAAACTTACTTACATACTTACCGATTGCTTTAACGGTGAAGGAAAACATCGTGAGGAAACCTGCACACGCCTGCGAAGAACCTCGAAGGTTGTGTGTGAAGTCGACCAACCCGCACTGGGCCCGCGTGGTCGACTAAGGCCTAATCGCCCTGATTCAGGGTAGGCTCGAGCCCCTCGGTGAGGACGTATATGAGCTGTAATGATGATTATGAATTCCTATTTGAGCATTCAGACTGTTAAGAATATTTGATCTAAAGGCATTCACATGATTGCCAAATAGGTATATCTCTGTCGTTAAACATGGTATTATAAGTATTCGAAGATGATAATATAGTGGCGAGCGTTTTCCAGCGTTAGTGCGACATCTAGGAGGAATAAAGGTAGTACAAGAGCGTGAGGTTCTGTTATAAGATCTAGCCGGCACACGATATCGAAGCTTGTAATTATAGGAATACAGTCATATTTGTCGTGACAAAGGTCATATAATAGAAGTACTTCCAACTGATGACGTGACTTACTGTTTTGTACTTTTAAAGTAGTTGTTCATAAGGCCATTGGCAGTCGTAAATAAGTTATGTCCCGTTTCCGATGGCGTTACGAGGGTGGTGCAAGTAAGAACTGCAGGGGGGGTCTAAGATAAGACCTCTGCAGCGACTGTTTCCCTTAGAGCTGCGTGACGCTGACGAACCAACACCGGTTTTAACAGACGTGACTCAAGAGACACACGACACTAAAAACGTACGGCCAACCCGAGCTAGGAGGTTACCACAATATCCTTTTGATTACGTTATGAATTAAGCTAGTGGTAGTCTCCCGGCTTTTCTCGCTGGGGAGTGTGACGTACCCGTTGCTGTAGTAACTAGAAAAACACACATAAGGTGGCATACTTAAATGCCCTCAGTGCGCGAGGAGTTTCGCTGCGAAGATTGGCTATATTAACCATCTTCGAGCGCACGCGCGGCAAACCGACTAGGAGTCGAAGTGGTCGCCATGACCGAAATCGGTCGGATAGATCATCATCATCATCATAAGGTACGAATTTACATAAACACCTATATTGCATTGATTTCATAAACTTTTTCTGTATTCTTTCGATATTATTTATATAGACATCATAGTAAGGATTCCATAATATTGAGACTGCATATTCCAATTGTGAGCGTATCAATGTTTTATACAGGTAAATGTACGTAAGCGGATTTTTAAACGCATTGCATGCTCTCATAACAAAACCAAACATTTTGTATGCCTTATTGCAAATATTTGTATCCAGAGTTAGTTTACAATCAATATCGATACCAAGATCGCGCGTATTATGAACGTGTTCAAGTTTAGTATTGCACAATGAATAAGAATAATTGGAAACTTTCATTTTTTTAGTCACAGTAATTTTTTTACACTTATTTACACTTAAACTCAATTTATTCCTATAACAGTATTCAGTATTTATATGGTCACTATAATTTTTAATAGTTGTATACATTTTTAAATCGTCAGCGTACAATAAAAAGTTGCAATAGCGAAAACATTCGTGTATATCATTTATAAATAGTATAAATAAGAGTGGCCCTATAATGGAGCCTTGTGGCACACCAGAACTAATTGGAACAGGGCTTGATTCGAAACCATTAACAACAACTTTCTGTGTACGATTGGATATATAGGATTAAAACCAACGCCACAAGTTGCCTCGAATACCAATCTATGCAATCGTGATGTTAAATAATTGGTGGCGTCTTATTTTAACGGCTCAGATTTGCATATGTATATATTAAGTACCTATGGAAACAATAAAAGCCGGAATCGTGAAATTAGTGATAGGCACCTACTGTGCCAGCTCAAAAAACCTCTGTTACGAGTACTGTTGTGGCCCTAAGAGTCACAAACTGGGGTACGTAGTCAGAAGTGGTTCAAACCTCTGTTACGAGTACTGTTGTGGCCCTAAGAGTCACAAACTCGGTGTACGTAGTCAGAAGTGGTTCCAACCTCTGTTACGAGCACTGTTGTGGCCCTAAGAGTCACAAACTCGGTGTACGTAGTCAGAAGTGGTTCCAACCTCTGTTACGAGCACTGTTGTGGCCCTAAGAGTCACAAACTGGGGTACGTAGTCAGAAGTGGTTCAAACCTCTGTTACGAGTACTGTTGTGGCCCTAAGAGTCACAAACTCGGTGTACGTAGTCAGAAGTGGTTCCAACCTCTGTTACGAGCACTGTTGTGGCCCTAAGAGTCACAAACTGGGGTACGTAGTCAGAAGTGGTTCAAACCTCTGTTACGAGTACTGTTGTGGCCCTAAGAGTCACAAACTGGGGTACGTAGTCAGAAGTGGTTCAAACCTCTGTTACGAGTACTGTTGTGGCCCTAAGAGTCACAAACTCGGTGTACGTAGTCAGAAGTGGTTCCAACCTCTGTTACGAGCACTGTTGTGGCCCTAAGAGTCACAAACTGGGGTACGTAGTCAGAAGTGGTTCAAACCTCTGTTACGAGTACTGTTGTGGCCCTAAGAGTCACAAACTCGGTGTACGTAGTCAGAAGTGGTTCCAACCTCTGTTACGAGCACTGTTGTGGCCCTAAGGGTCACAAACTGGGGTACGTAGTCAGAAGTGGTTCAAACCTCTGTCACGAGTACTGTTGTGGCCCTAAGAGTCACAAACTCGGTGTACGTAGTCAGAAGTGGTTCAAACCTCTGTTACGAGTACTGTTGTGGCCCTAAGAGTCACAAACTGGGGTAGGTAGTCAGAAGTGGTTCAAACCTCTGTTACGAGTACTGTTGTGGCCCTAAGGGTCACAAACTGGGGAACGTAGTCAGAAGTGGTTCAAACCTCTGTTACGAGTACTGTTGTGGCCCTAAGAGTCACAAACTGGGGTACGTAGTCAGAAGTGGTTCAAACCTCTGTTACGAGTACTGTGTTGGCCCTAAGAGTCACAAACTCGGTGTACGTAGTCAGAAGTGGTTCCAACCTCTGTTACGAGTACTGTTGTGGCCCTAAGAGTCACAAACTGGGGTACGTAGTCAGAAGTGGTTCAAACCTCTGTTACGAGTACTGTTGTGGCCCTAAGAGTCACAAACTCGGTGTACGTAGTCAGAAGTGGTTCCAACCTCTGTTACGAGTACTGTTGTGGCCCTAAGAGTCACAAACTCGGTGTACGTAGTCAGAAGTGGTTCCAACCTCTGTTACGAGTACTGTTGTGGCCCTAAGAGTCACAAACTGGGGTACGTAGTCAGAAGTGGTTCCAACCTCTGTTACGAGTACTGTTGTGGCCCTAAGAGTCACAAACTCGGTGTACGCAGTCAGAAGTGGTTCCAACCTCTGTTACGAGTACTGTTGTGGCCCTAAGAGTCACAAACTGGGGTACGTAGTCAGAAGTGGTTCAAACCTCTGTTACGAGTACTGTTGTGGCCCTAAGAGTCACAAACTCGGTGTACGTAGTCAGAAGTGGTTCAAACCTCTGTTACGAGTACTGTTGTGGCCCTAAGAGTCACAAACTCGGTGTACGTAGTCAGAAGTGGTTCAAACCTCTGTTACGAGTACTGTTGTGGCCCTAAGAGTCACAAACTCGGTGTACGCAGTCAGAAGTGGTTCAAACCTCTGTTACGAGTACTGTTGTGGCCCTAAGAGTCACAAACTCGGTGTACGCAGTCAGAAGTGGTTCAAACCTCTGTTACGAGTACTGTTGTGGCCCTAAGAGTCACAAACTCGGTGTACGCAGTCAGAAGTGGTTCAAACCTCTGTTACGAGTACTGTTGTGGCCCTAAGAGTCACAAACTCGGTGTACGCAGTCAGAAGTGGTTCAAACCTCTGTTACGAGTACTGTTGTGGCCCTAAGAGTCACAAACTCGGTGTACGCAGTCAGAAGTGGTTCCAACCTCTGTTACGAGCACTGTTGTGGCCCTAAGAGTCACAAACTGGGGTACGTAGTCAGAAGTGGTTCAAACCTCTGTTACGAGTACTGTTGTGGCCCTAAGAGTCACAAACTCGGTGTACGTAGTCAGAAGTGGTTCCAACCTCTGTTACGAGTACTGTTGTGGCCCTAAGAGTCACAAACTCGGTGTACGTAGTCAGAAGTGGTTCCAACCTCTGTTACGAGTACTGTTGTGGCCCTAAGAGTCACAAACTCGGTGTACGCAGTCAGAAGTGGTTCCAACCTCTGTTACGAGTACTGTTGTGGCCCTAAGAGTCACAAACTGGGGTACGTAGTCAGAAGTGGTTCAAACCTCTGTTACGAGTACTGTTGTGGCCCTAAGAGTCACAAACTCGTTGTACGTAGTCAGAGGTGGTTCAAACCCTAACAAATATAAGAACGTTTACATTTAACTTTTTATTTGATTTTTCTTTATACATATATAGCTGTGACGGCTGGCTGATTTTTAACGCGATTAAAGACTAAGTTATTGGCGAGCGTTTTAGCTATCCAACTTCTGAGGAGTTTTTCTAAAGCTCTTAACTTAGCCAAGACTGAACCAGGAATTCAAAACTGAATAATTTACAATTCAAATATTCAATTATTATTTTTTAATAACGCGCTGTCAGATTGCTACCAAAGGAGATGCAATGGACGATTGTAAGGAGATCCTTACAGTACTTTATTCATGCTGACCTATCTGTTGCAACGAGTTCCATGGAAAGTCAAACAACTGGAAGGCGCAGTGGGTGACAGTAACAGAACTTTCAAAACAACCGCCATACCACAGATTACTAAATATGTAGTTACTTCGCCATACGCCATACGCCATACGCCACTCCACGCGACCACTTGCGACTTGACGTAGACGAAGGCAAACAACGAAATGCGTTCGATTATTTGTACGTGACCTTAAACTATGGATATATTATGCATTGTCTTTTTCTTAAGAAATCCTTGTGAATAATAAACTGTGTCCTCTAACAAGAACATTTGTATAAGCAATGAGCTGTAAGTATTAAAAACATACTCATGGATCTCACAGAATCGATAAACTGAAGTGGCAGTGGGCAGGGCACATAGCTCGTAGAACAGGTGGCCGTTGAGGCAGTAAAGTTCTCAAGTGGCGACCACACACACACATGCATGAAATGGTCAGCATGCAGTCCCAATCTTCACCCTGTTAAGCATGCATGGAAACAAGCTCTTAAGCAAAGAAACCCCCCCTCCATAGAAGCTTTTTGAGCTGATAGAGGAAAACCGTCTTGACAGCTACTGCTACTGCAGCATGCACTAATGCAATGCACTAAAATGTGTGAAAATTATACTTCTGGAGCAAAATATATACCAACTCGTTTACCTTCTTAATACTTTGCAATGGAAGTGACACTTATTTGTTACGTAATTATCCTTTTTCAAATATTAAAATTACTAAACGAGTTATTATATGTAAGTCCTAATAATTATTCTGTAACACAGTTGTAAATTCATCGTTACTGAGATATTCCAGTTTTTATATGGAACCCTTTATTTTTGCTCGCCAGTGTGGTTACTTCTTACTAAATTATTAAAATATAAATTCAATATCTTTGAAGTAAAAATGCAAATTTTTACTTTTTAAATTGCTTTATTTTATTTACAAGAAGACATCATGTACACTCACAAAATACAGAATCTTCTAAAAGAAGTACCTAATACTAGGTGAGGTATGTGTGTGTGTGTGTGTGTGTGCGTGTGTGTGTGTGAAGACTTGACATACCTCGATTGCATTATATGTACTTACGTAAATACGTATCCCACCAAAAACATCCTGTAAAAACTAGCCAAGTCTCGATTGAGCTGCTTGTTTTTCTATAAAAAGTAATGAAATCTCTAAGCAAAGCCAAGCCTAGTCTAGGGTTCTTTACTGCGATTTCTTTATTATTATGGTTAGATTTTATGTGACCTGCCGTTGAACATTCTTTATGCATATTTACTCCTTGAGACATCCAAGTCAACGGCCAAGTCACATAAAATCTAACCATAATAATAAAGAAATTGCAGTAAAGAACCCTAGACTAGGCTTGGCTTTGCTTAGAGATTTCATTACTTTTTATAGAAAAACAAGCAGCTCAATCGAGACTTGGCTAGTTTTTACAGGATGTTTTTGGTGGGATTTCACTTATTTTTGTAGAAAACTACATTGATTCATGAACTGCGCCTTAAAAACTAGTAAATCAAGGAGTTCGGTCCTGCGACTGCATAAATAACTTTGTAATCCTATATATTTTATATGGGATTACAAAGTAATTTATGTAGTTTGTGTAACTAGAAAACTGGACCGAAATTGCAAAATGTTTGAGTTTTTCCTTGCTTTATACACTAAAGACTAATTGTATTCTAAATTTGAATCTTCTATGTCGGCTAGAAGTGCCTTGGAATTTTGATGATCTGTCAGTCAGTGAGTGACAAATTAGGAAACTTTGACTAGTTATAATTCTTAAAGTACTGGTTCAAATTGAATGAAATTTGGAATATACCGTGCTTATATGATGCCTGCTTGGGTACAGAAAATTCAGGCTTCTAGGTTTATCTACAACGAATTGTGGGGGGGTCGAAAATGGCCTGAACTGCTTCGAGAAAAGGATGGTACGGCCGTGCCGCTTTTTTTCTCGACTTGGCGGGGGCACTGCCGTGCCCCCAGATCCAAAAGGAAACATGAAGCGAAAATTGAATACATTTGTAACTTCACCACCCACACTTTATTCTGTGAAGCATCAGGCTCTAATGTCAATCCCGTGTACTCTGTGCACTGTACGCTGTACAGTACATCACTCGAGTTACAAGAAAGTAGGCTAATGGGAGCAGTCGGGTAACAGGAGCGCGTGCGCGCGCGCAAGCGGTACGATTATAAAAGTACCCATATAGCTGTTATTCACTCAAATTCCGCGAACTTGTTCAACAACATCGTCAATGGTCTATCGATAAAGATTTTCCAATGTTCATTTTCGTTTTGCCACGCGGTTAGTTGTTAGGGATTCACTAATCAAGACGAAGTAGTAAGAAGTAAGTAAGAAGCGTGTCAGCCAAGTTCAAAAAGAAAAAGGCGACCATCTTAAGCCACTTTCAACCTACCCCGTATCTTAAAATCTGCTTGACTACACACTTGCGATTTTATGTGTCTAGTAAGAACCCGTCATTTACAGGAATTACGGACATCAATAAAACACATGGATTTACATAAAAATAAGCAAAAATATTTTATTTAAATATATTTGAAAGGTGTGTGTGATGGTGCACAGTCAAACAAGGCAGGAGCCGAGAAAGAACTAATTTATATCGGAGTCAGACTCACAAACAAAGATTATTATTATGAAGTTAATGTTAATATTACTATGCTCGCACATTTGTTGCGCAGGATTAGGGAAGCCCAGAAAAACCTAAGCAGACTATATACTTAAGTATTTAAAAACTTAAACTGAACTTATTAAATGAAAAATAGGTAGGTAGCGTTAAATTATGTCTGTTTCACTCTTATAAAAGACTAGTGGATGCCCGCAGCTTCGCCCGCGCAGATCCCGATTTTTGCAATTTGGAATTTAACAAAATCCTTTCTTAGCGAATGCCTACGTCATAACATCTACCTTCATGCCAAATTTCAGCCCGATCCGTCCAGTGGTTTGGGCTGTTCGTTGATAGATCACTATGTCAGTCAGTCTGTCACCTTTGAGTTATATATATTTAGAAGATTATCTCTCATTTGTGTGAATCTGACAGCTAGTATCGGCTTTGTTAAAATGTCAGCTAACTGGTCACCTAAAAATAGATAAACTGTTTTAATTAAATTTTTTCCACCTGTTCTCTAGAAAGAGAAATGATATTTTATGTCGATGTGTTTTGACGTTTTGTGACTAGTAGGATTATTAGCTATACTAATCGCATTAAACATTTCTTAAACTTTGTTTATGTACGCCGTCTGATCCAATGTATTTGAATCATTATTCCTTTGAATTCGAATCCCCAAGGAACATCTGATTTCGTTCAAATCTAACAATTTTATTTATTCATCAAGTAAATTTTTGAAGTTATTCATGGTATCCATTTTTGCTGTTGAAATAACTACATCAACGATATAAAGTACCACATAGATATTTTTCATAATATCGGCTGTATCTAGAATGTAAAGCATCGATCAGCTGATAAGTATCGAAATCCCCTTTCAATTAATGCTTGCTTGAACATTTGAAACCAACAGCGTGCAGACTGTTTTAAACCATATAGCGACTTGTTTAATTTGCACACCATTTTAACCGCACATGGGTTCCCTTCAGGAATTATCATGTATATTTCTTCCTCTAATTTCCCATTCAAAAATACAGTTTTTACGTCCATATGGTGAATAAATAAATTATATTGGTTCGCAAAAGCTAATATGAACCTCAAGCTTGATATCCTTGCAACAGGTGCGAAAGTTTCATTATAGTCAGTCCAGTATTCCTGACTGAAACCGCGAGCCACTAAACGAGCTTTGTATTCAAGGGGCCTTCCGAACTCATCATTTTTGATAGTAAATATCCACTTACAAATGTTTGCCCTGGGTGGGGATCGAACCCACAACTCTCGGATCAGCAGTCAAGAGCACTAACCACTAAGCCACTGAGTCAGTCAATATTCACAATTTATGACATTAATTATTATTAATTAAAATTTCTTATTGGCCTCCCATTACACCACTTTCCATTACCTATCATTGTGTCTGACAGCACAGTAAGTAAGCCTGCCTTATAGTTTGCTTCATTTGACCGCTGTGTTCATATCAACAACCAACAATGCCCGGGCTCGTCTCTGATGGCCGAGAGGTCGGATAATATAGCTTCAAGGTCCATTTGACGTGGTGACCTCGCGGTATCGGCGGTATCGGTCGCGCCGCGCGCGCGGAGGACACAATACAGACGGCGCAAATATTTGAGCGGGCGCGGGGGGCGCGGGGCGCGGGCGCGACGGGCGCGGTAACCTTGCTACGCGTCTGTTGCACGACCTTGATCTTGAGACGACCGCAGTGGCGGCGCGGCCCCAGATCATGCCACTTAATACCAGAAGACCAACTACACCAGTATTACTAGACCATGCGACATGACTAAGATATGCAACTAGTTTCACTCAACTACACGCATATTACTAATGTTAAATAAAATGTTATTAAACAAAGGCTTTTAAATGTTGTTATAACCACTTAAGTATTCATTCATATCAGCTCATATACGTCCCCACCGAGGGGCTCGAGCCTGCCCTGATTTAGGGCTAAAGTATATTTTTATTGAAATGAATAATAACGAAAAACTTACAATCTTTTAGGTATACATAGCCTTTATTTCAAAGGACTTTTTATGCTCGAAAATGCCAAATACTCAGTGAGCTAATTGTGAATTAAAATACACGTTTCCAAGTTTAAAAAGGCAAGCAGTGTTACCTACGATTCTTTTGAAAACAAAAGATGGTTATGGGACCTTGATTCCACCTCCAAAGTTCACAGTCAGCTCAACTTCGAAATACCAAAAGGATCTTTTGTCACCGGGAATACGGCTTCATACCAAATATCAGCTCAATCGGACTTCTGGAAGTCGCTCTAAAAGCAAGATTTGACCTAAACAAACATACAAACATTGCAAGTTATATAAGCTTGTAAAAAAAGGGTTCGTCCGTAACTTCCAAACCCCTATACCTACATACCTACTTATACCACCAGTTATAAAGTCAAATCCATATCAATTGTGGATAAAAAAAGGTTGTCCAACGTCTTTGATGTTTGCGTCAAAGACCAAAGCCGACATCACTAGTCAGTGGGCAGTTGTCTCGAGGTCCTGCGCCAACCGCCTGAAGCCGACATCACTAGTCAGTGGGCAGTGGGCTCGAGGTCCTGCGCCAACCGCCTGAAGCCGACATCACTAGTCAGTGGGCAGTGGGCTCGAGGTCCTGCGCCAACCGCCTGAAGCCGACATCACTAGTCAGTGGGCAGTTGTCTCGAGGTCCTGCGCCAACCGCCTGAAGCCGACATCACTAGTCAGTGGGCAGTTGTCTCGAGGTCCTGCGCCAACCGCCTGAAGCCGACATCACTAGTCAGTGGGCAGTGGGCTCGAGCTCCTGCGCCAACCGCCTGAAGCCGACATCACTAGTCAGTGGGCAGTGGGCTCGAGCTCCTGCGCCAACCGCCTGAAGCCGACATCACTAGTCAGTGGGCAGTGGGCTCGAGCTCCTGCGCCAACCGCCTGAAGCCGACATCACTAGTCAGTGGGCAGTGGGCTCGAGCTCCTGCGCCAACCGCCTGAAGCCGACATCACTAGTCAGTGGGCAGTGGGCTCGAGCTCCTGCGCCAACCGCCTGAAGCCGACATCACTAGTCAGTGGGCAGTGGGCTCGAGCTCCTGCGCCAACCGCCTGAAGCCGACATCACTAGTCAGTGGGCAGTGGGCTCGAGCTCCTGCGCCAACCGCCTGAAGCCGACATCACTAGTCAGTGGGCAGTGGGCTCGAGCTCCTGCGCCAACCGCCTGAAGCCGACATCACTAGTCAGTGGGCAGTGGGCTCGAGCTCCTGCGCCAACCGCCTGAAGCCGACATCACTAGTCAGTGGGCAGTGGGCTCGAGCTCCTGCGCCAACCGCCTGAAGCCGACATCACTAGTCAGTGGGCAGTGGGCTCGAGCTCCTGCGCCAACCGCCTGAAGCCGACATCACTAGTCAGTGGGCAGTGGGCTCGAGCTCCTGCGCCAACCGCCTGAAGCCGACATCACTAGTCAGTGGGCAGTGGGCTCGAGCTCCTGCGCCAACCGCCTGAAGCCGACATCACTAGTCAGTGGGCAGTGGGCTCGAGCTCCTGCGCCAACCGCCTGAAGCCGACATCACTAGTCAGTGGGCAGTGGGCTCGAGCTCCTGCGCCAACCGCCTGAAGCCGACATCACTAGTCAGTGGGCAGTGGGCTCGAGCTCCTGCGCCAACCGCCTGAAGCCGACATCACTAGTCAGTGGGCAGTGGGCTCGAGCTCCTGCGCCAACCGCCTGAAGCCGACATCACTAGTCAGTGGGCAGTGGGCTCGAGCTCCTGCGCCAACCGCCTGAAGCCGACATCACTAGTCAGTGGGCAGTGGGCTCGAGCTCCTGCGCCAACCGCCTGAAGCCGACATCACTAGTCAGTGGGCAGTGGGCTCGAGCTCCTGCGCCAACCGCCTGAAGCCGACATCACTAGTCAGTGGGCAGTGGGCTCGAGCTCCTGCGCCAACCGCCTGAAGACGCGAAGGGTCCCGATCCCGAGTGTGACTATGGAAACTGGGGCTCGACCTTGGGCCCCCGCGCGATCGCCTTGTCTAAAACGTCTCCGTTGGATTACTGCATGCCATCTGGCCTGGCACATGGAATACGTGTGGAATAGGTAAACTATTCGTTCATCAATAATACATATAGCATGCATGCATAAAAGTAATAGGATAAATTATTCTATTACTTTTTATTTCGTTTTAAAAACGTGTTACTTTAAAAAAAAACTGCATTTTGTTGTTGTTTATTTTTTGTCATCCAGTTCTGAGCTACGTTTAAAGTGTCAAGTGTAGCTCATCAGAAAGTTTGTTAAATATCGACTGCAGAACTTGTATCGAGCAGATCAAGTATTTTTTTTATTTATTTGTTTTAATTTTCTTTTCATATTATTTCATAGATATTGACGTCACTAAGTGGGGAATACCCGGATAAGAATAAAATGAATCCTAACTTATTAGTTAGGATCAAAAATATAAAAATGTAAAAAAATCAAATAAAAATAAATCAAATCCTTACTAATATTATAAATGTGAAAATATTTGTTTGTTTGTTTGTTTGTTTGTTACCTTTTCACGCTTTAACGCCTTGACCAATCTTTATGAAATTTGGCATGCAGGTAACCTGTGTCACAAGGAAGGATAAAGGCTACTTTTTATCCCGTGAAAATAGCATAGCCCGATGCAATTCCCGAGGGAACTGAAAATATACACTTTTTTGGCTAATTAACATCGCAAGGGAACAATGGATTGTGTGATTTTTTGCACCGAGATGGTTGAGGGGGTGGGAAATGACACGATTTACTTATAAGCATATCCTGACATAGTTCCCGAGGATCTGGAGAAAATTCATGTCCACGCACCCTCTAAGTCAGTCACAAAAACGATGTCCACGCGGGCGAAGCCGCGGGCAAAAGCTAGTATTTTATAAACGCGAAAGTTTGTATGCATGGACGTTCGTTACTCTTTCACGCCACAACCACAGATGAGATACTAGTTACTCCACAACAGATAAACGGATCTGGATGAAATTTGGTAGGTAGACAGATTAAGACCTGGATTAACACACAGGCTAGTTTTTGCCACGCTCGCGAGCCGCTTGCGGCTCGCTCACTGCGCACCCTCTAAGACAGTCTTAGAAACTTTGTTCACGCGAGCGAAGCCGCTGGCATAAGCTAGTTACGAAATAATTTCACCTTCGAGGGAAGAAGGAGCAAATACATAATATAGGGTTATAAGGTCGTCCGAAAAACCGATTGAGTATGAGATTTTTACAAATTCACACAGACACACCCAAAATGTGTTTTAGAAAAATATCAAGGATACTTCCCATAGTAAAATTCTCAAAAATGACGCTTTAATATGACGCTAAACACCTTAATTTTCCAATTTTTTGCCATTGAGATGAGAACACTTAAAATATGCTATAATAAGTATTTTTCTCCAAAATGGGCCCTAATTCATTTATCAAATTTACGCAACCGACAAAAGAAAATTTACAGGCGGCTATAATATGTCATTAGTTTTATATCTAGAGAAACCCTAAAAAAGATACCTCTCATACAAATTGAATAATATTAGAAGCACCTGCAAATTCTGCGAGCAGGTATCCGTCCCCATACAGTTCCCCATGTTCTTTTATTCAGTTTGGGATACTTAGCGCAGATCGGATTTTTTTTTTTTTTTTTTTTTTACAATTGGTAAGCCCTTGGCATCATCTCACCTGATGGTAAGTGACGATGTTGCCGAAGATGGAAGCGGGCTTACCAAGATTCCCCAACGCAATGGGGAACTGGCTATCTTATCTTCATGCCGGAACACACCAATGATATAAATAAATAAATAAATAAATATTCTGGGACAAATCACACATGGTCATCTGGCCCCAAAGTAGGATTCCCTGTGTTATGGGAACCAGAGACTGATATACATACTTATATACGTTTAAATACATACATATATAGATATTTAACACCCAGACACAACATTGATATTTGGCGGCAAGACTTAGATAAGATGGTGGTAGCTAGCCAGGCGGGCTTAGAAAATGCCCTACCACCAACCAAACCGAGTCTTACAATTGACCCCGCCGGGAATCGAACCCGCGACCTCCTGTGTAAAGCCAGTGAACTTTGCCTCTGAGCTACGGAGGTGGTCTTAACTTAGGAGGCGGATTTCATTAATTGTTGTTTTACTTCATACAGTTTTCAAACACCTACAATAACTTACATCAAATTTGACACTTGTGTACGGGTGTCAATTAAATGGTTAGCATAGTATTGTTATTTCTGTGAGCAGAAAAGTATAATCGGTCAGCAGAAATAGCTAATCGGTCAGCAGAAATAGCTAATTGGTCAGCAACTCATGGTCAGCAAACATTTCAAAATCAATCAGCAATTTATGTCATTCTGGATGGCTGTAATTATTTTAAACATCCCCGTACCACACTCTTCCTACAGTGTTGAGTGGTCGACGGAGCCCCTTCGGGGCTCCTACTTCTGTGTTCTCATGTTAAACCTAACACTACGACTGTGCGGGGAGGCGAGCTTAGCTCGCCTCCCCGCACAGTCTCCGAACCTAACGGATCCGAGTCGGGGTGCTCCGCAAGTCCGAGCTCGCTTCGCTCGCTCCCGCTTCCATTTAGAACTCCCCGTACCACACTCTTCCTACAGTGTTGAGTTGCTGCTTATAGACATGTTTTTCTGCCGCTCAATCATGAAATCTTGCCGCTCAAGTAGTTATTTTGCGGACCGAATGTTTATTATGCCTTTAAAAAATATATATTTTATCCTTTTTACGAGCAAAAACAAAAATCTTGACGAAAAACCGTTTCTTGTATGGGGATCTTTTGTTTTGCAATACTCCAAATACCTACTTAAATTGATTTTATTTATTTTAATAATGTTGAATAACGTTTTGTTTGTCATTAATTATTACCTTGTAAATAATAATTAAATTTTTATCCAAAGTTGCCTTTTGCCGTGTTTGGTTTTAGATTTCAAATACTCTGCGGAGTGTGCACATTTGAACCGACTGCCTGTTGTTAGGGTTTGTACGTGGCTCTTCCAATATCGGACGGACAGAGAGACAGAGAGACAGACGGACGGACGAAATAATAAAATCCGTCGGCACTCTTCGTATACGGAACCCATAGAATGTAGATGTTTACATAAAAAATGAAGTTTTAAATGAACACCACTCGTACTTTAGATTTCCGGACAACACTGGAGAACACTCGTCTGTCTCTGTCGCGCGCGTACCTAACAACTCTGTTGACATTACCTGTACCTAAGTTGATATTTAGTTTACCTTGCTCGACCTTGTTTACTGTAGTTTAATGAACCAACATAAAAATAGATAGGTACTGCAGTAAGGTATTCTATAGACACTACAGTTTCTACGCGTTGTTTCGCTCTTTCTGCTCTGTCTACAATGTGTACTGTAGGACTAAGTATCCCTCTCATCGACACTAAGGCCGATATTACTTACTTACTTCGCTGGCTCAGGGACCCGAAGTGGATCTTGGCCTCCGACATTAAAGTGCGTCACTCTATCCTATTATGTGCCAAGTTTGACCATTCGGGCACTCCCAACACTTTGAGGTCTTTGGCGACTTCATCTTTCCAACGATACCTTGGTCGACCCACCGGGCGGCGCTATTACACTATCATATATACAGGATGTAACAAAATTGGTGTAGAACCCGTTAACTGTGGGTTCTACTCATCATACTGACCAACTTTCCCCAAAGAACCCATAGTCAATTCTCAAAAAAAATTGGACCCTCCATACTAAAATGCACAAAATTGGTCGATCAGCTGATCGATTTGTATTAAGAATAAAACAAAATATTGCGTGTTCAGCAAAGTCGTAGAACAAAAGTTGTTCAGTATGATGAGCAGAAGCCCCAGTTAACGGGACCTACACCAATTTTTTTACATCCTGTATATATGATCATAGATGTAGCCCAATGATCATTTTTGACAGCATGCTGTGAAATATGATCCTACAAAGGCGGCAATGTAATAGATCTAGGATCATATTATATATGACTTAGTGTAATCCAGGCCTAAAACAAACGACACGACACGTATAAATTGCTCGGCTAACTGCCCAGCGAGCGTCTGCCTACGAGTACATCATACCAGTAGCTGTCCCAGAGGAAGGTTGGGCTGCGGCTGCAGTCTGGCTGCGCGCGCGCACGGCCGGCTCGCGGCTGTCACCTACCTACTGTAAGAACAAAACGTGACCCTGACAGACTTGTAAGGAACACAATACAGTAGGTATGTTTTACCTTCCTAGTCGACTCTATTAAGATGACACCATGCTCGTAAATCAAACAGTCACCAAACTTGGATTGCTTGCCAAGTAGTGACAAGTGTACGGTGGTGTATGGTGGTGTATGGTGGTATCTAGATGGAAAGGAAATCAAACTTTTCCTCTATCTAAGGCTTACTCACAAACTTTCAGACAGTACCATTAACGGTGCATCATCCATCACATTATAGGTAAATGAGTTAGAGTATAATAGCAACGATGCCGATGGCAGGCTGGTTGGCGATAACAGTGGGCAGTGTGCAGTGTGCAGTGGGCAGTTTGCAGTTTGCAGTGTGGTGGCACAGCACGCGGGAAGGACGCTGCTGCCCAATCCTCCTGTTTTCGAACCCTTAAGCTTAATAAGCTTTTCCAGAGATTTTCAAGAGACGGTGCCTTAGTTGAATTAAATTATTTAATTATTTTTTATTATAAATTTGAGTGCGTTTGACTATATCTCACCTAATGGTAAGTGGTTATTAACTGACACTGATTTGTTCTAATGAATACGGGTACACTAAGCGGCAAACATCTTAAACATTTTCCTTGAGACCAAACATTGAGTAGTAGACACTGGGAGCAACGGTTGTGTCATCATTGCGACCTTGTGACATGGCTGCCCGGCTGCCTAGCTAATCACAAGGTCGCAATGATGATCCCAACGCTTGCTCCCTGTGTCCACTACTAAATGTTTAGTCTCAAGCAAAATGTTCAAGATGTTGCCGCCCAGTATAGGTAGGAAGTTAGTTACCTTCCAGGCAGGTAGGTACCTATCTAGTTATACATAACTAAATGAACACTCATGCGAGTGTGGGTAGGTATTGTTAACAATGTATGCTCTTCCATCGCAATGAGGTGAGTTGCGTTTGCGTGCAGACTGCAGTTTGACTTTAAAACGCAACTGCAGTGACCGTGCGTGTTAAATGGTCAGCGGCACGTGGAGGCAGCAACCTTGCGATAAGCCACATCCGTTGATAAGGCACGTCACTGCTGCGCGCGCACTTTCCACGGTGCCAGCGCGCGCGCAAGGTCACTCGTCGTGCACCCTGCGCACTGCGCGCCCGCGGCGCCCGCCCGCCTGCACCGCGCCGCGCAGGCCGCGCAGGCAGCGCAATAAACATATGCGATGCGACACGTGCACCGCTAACATTACTCCGTCCTAGACGGTTCGCAGTAATGAAAATACTGATTAGTTTGTTGAAGATTACACTTACTTCCACGGCACCAAACGGTGCGGCTCCGATTTCATATAATTTGATATATGTTCGAGAGTAGTCTACTACAATTTTTTTTATTCATAATTGGTAAGCTCTTGGCATCATCCCACCTGACGGTAAGTGACGATGATGCCGAAGATGGAAGCGGGCTTACCAAGGTTCCCCAACACAATGGAGAACTGGCTATCTTATCTTCAAGCCGGAACACATCTTTGAACAAGACTTGGATAAGATGGTGGTAGCTAGCCAGGCGGGCTTAGAAAATGCCCTCCCACCAACCAAACCGAGTCTTACAAGTGACCCCACCGGGAATCGAACCCGCGACCTCTTGGTGTGGAGCGAATGGACTAACCATTACGCCACGGAGGCGGTTTAGACTCGTATTTACTTCAACCTACTGCACCTACTGCACCTACTGCACCTACTGGGAGAAACTGTTATCCAAAATCCAAAGTACTAAAAATCGGCCAAGTGCGAGTCGGGCTCGCGCGAGGTAGGGTTCCGTACTCTTTTAAAATAAATGCATATTTTGAAAAACAAAACTATATTTGCAGTAAGTAATAGAACATTTTGTATGAAAAATCAATGAACATTACATATCCAACTGCGCATCTTAAGTTGGTCAACTATTACTCCTAAAAAACCAAAATAGAAAAATAATCGAGGCTGCTAAAAATAAATGTAAAGCATCATGGCAAATAGTTAAGAATTACTCAGGTACAAATATTTTCCCGGAATTGATTACATGTCTTCAGGAAAACGGTGAATCAGTCAGTGATCCATACGAAATAGCAAAAAGCTTTAATAACTACTTCATAGATTCGCTTCCCAGAGACCATGAAAATCAAACTGGCAGTGTTGATAGGAATATAAATTCAAATCCACAATCAATTTTCATATCTCCTGTAACAGAAAAAGAACTAATTGGTGTAATAAAGTCCTTAAAGAACACTATCTCTGTAGGATATGATACAATTTCTACACAAATTATAAAGAAATCGAGTAGTCTGATCGTTCGTCCTTTTTTGCACATTGTCAATCTGTCATTTGAACAGGGAGAGTTCCCGAAAAAACTAAAATTTTCTATTATAAAGCCCTTACATAAGACAGGTGACCGGAAAAAACGAAGTAACTACAGGCCAGTGACATTGATACCTATTTTTTCCAAAATATTGGAAAAAGTCATGTTTACCAGGCTTATGGATTTTTCAGATAAAAATAATTTAATTGTTAATGAGCAAAACGGCTTTCGCAAAGGTAGGTCCACTAATCTTGCAATGTATCAGCTATTACAACCAATACATCAATGTATAGATAACCGCCGTCGCATATGTTCTCTATTTACTGACATGTCGAAGGCTTTTGACTGTGTGGATCATAGCCTGTTATTAAATAAGTTAGAGAAATACGGTGTCCGGGGAAATGCACTAAACTGGCTAAAAACATACCTCACGGAGAGACATCAATGTACTGAAATTAGTAACCTATGCGCCAAAACGAAAACAATCATAAATGTAAGATCAGAATACAGAACCAGTGATAGAGGAGTCCCTCAGGGGAGTATTTTGGGGCCTCTTCTATTCTTGTTCTACATCAATGATCTCCCAAAAAGTACGTCCAATCAGGTAGTTCTATTTGCCGACGATAGCACAATAATTATCAAAGCTAACTCTATGGAAGAATATGAATCTGAAATAAATAAATCTCTGAGTGATATTGCTCGATGGATGAGCTGCAATAAGTTGCACATAAACGTATCTAAGACAAACATAATGCAGTTTCATTCGTACTACAGGCAACCAGTAGAGTTGAGTATCACCTACAAAGATGTATCTGTACAAGAAGTGAATCAGACAAAATTTTTGGGCCTTTTGCTTGACACAAATTGCAGTTGGAAACCGCACATTCAGAACGTATGTGATAGACTATCGCGCTTCACATATCCTTTAAGACGATTAGTAAGTTGTGCGTCAGAAGGCGCCGGGCTTATGGCTTACTTTGGTTATGTCCAGTCCATACTAAGCTATGGACTAATATTCTGGGGCCACTCGACGGATTTTCCTCATGCATTCATAGCCCAAAAACGTTGCGTCAGAGCTATTGGTGGAATCTCACAAAGAGATTCATGCTTTCCTCTTTTTGCTCGTTATAAAATTTTACCTTTGCCGTGTCTTTATATAAAGGAGGTTGTTATGTTTGTTAAGAAACACATGTTTCTATTTGAATCGACAAGTAAACTAACCAGTAAAATTAACTGGAACTTAAGGCGCAATCATAAACTTTTACACTCGCATCACCCTAAGACAACTTTTTATCAGAAAAGCATTTACTACATGGCAGTAATATTGTACAATAACCTACCTCATAGTTTTAAGCAGCTTAATGACTACTGTTTTAAAAAAGCAGTTACAGAATGGTTGCTGTCGAAACTCTTTTATAGTGTGCGAGAATTCATAGAAAATAAGGGCAAATTGTAATTTCATGGTACTGATTTATTTTTATTAATTAATGACAATTTAATGAATTGATTTAATTAATTGCTTTTTTTTATTGACATACATTTTTGTTGCTAACTTTATATTGTACGCCTGTTAAGGTATATCATAGTGAGCTTACCATACACAATAACATCTTATTTTATAACCTGTGATAAATGCAATAAATGATTTCTGATTTCTGATTTCTGAAAAAACTAACAAAGTATACTTAGCCGTGATAGTTTTCTTTTTAAATTGATTATATGTCCTACTAAAAGCCAAGGATAGAGAATCGTGGCATTCCTTGGGGAGGCTTTTAGCCAAACGGGGTCCATACAAACAATAATGTACTAAATCTCTTTTTGGTGCAATAAAATATATATTTTTTTTTTATAAAGAATTAAATTAAATAACAATTAAAATTTTAGAAATAAATACATAAACTTAACATATGTAACCAGAAAGAGCTATACGTTTAATAAATTTATTAATTTTATAATGGCTATATGTAAAATATGAATTTATCATTGTAATCTGTATGGAATTAAATAAAGCTTTATTGTTATTATTATTATTTTATATGTCCTACTATTAAAAAAACCAGATGTCCTGAAATAGCGGTTTAGCTGGTGCGGGGCACGGGGGCGGACGGCACAATTGACTCTAACAAGCATTTACACTTTAAAGCTTAATATTTCGCAATTCAATCCCTAAACCTACAAATGGTTTTAGCAAACCCTTAGTAGTTTTAAAAGACCTATTAACGATATCCCAAAAATCACCCTAAAAAAATGTTTAATAAAATTAAATTTTTATTGTACCACTTTGTCGGGTTGATTAATATGCATATCCATGCCAAATTACAGCTTTCTAATACTAAAGTCTCTGAGCTAAGCCGCGGACAGACGGACAGACAGACATGACGATAAATTATGATGGTTCCTTGTTGACTTCGGAACCCTAAAAAGTGATTAATTTTTTAGACTCTACTAGTGTAAGACAATGGATCCCCATCAAAATCTCGACTTAGATTTTTTTCCATCTCAATACCTTCTTCACTCTTTCGTCGCTCATCAGCCGAAAAACGTCCATGCTGGACAAAGGCGGGCGGCCTTTTGGATATGATTTTGTTATGTTTGCTTAATTGAATGAATACCTCACTTCTCCACAAGGAGCGGACTAGCGGAGGTCAAACAGCGGTCAAGTTGGTTTCATATATTTAATATTTATATTATAATAATAATATTTGATATTGGTGTGACCGCGCTCCCGTAGCGGGGCGGTGGCGGCGCGGTCACGGCTCACGGCGGACGGGTGGATGGAAGGATAAAGGAGGTGACTTTGCGCGACCCGCCGACCGCTGGAGCGGTCCTCACTGTGCGTGTGCGTCTGCGTGTGCGCCGGTGAGTTGCGACCACCGCACCGCGCCGCTGACACTGCTACCTACATGACATGACATGACTCATGAGTACTCATGACATGACGTACCGCCCGACCGACCGTCCGATACGCCGAGGTCACCGCTACTGCCATTGTGCACTGTCGCGATTCGCGATGTTGCACAGCTGCACTTTCGTACGAGACATTATTTACATTTACATGAATTATGATTATCATTTTATGTTTGGGCAAATAAAAAAATCAATAATATTTATATAATGTATGTCACCTTGCCGTATGGCTCCCGGCTTATAGACAGGGCCATCCCGTCTCTGCCATCACATCGCACACTGCGATCGCCAACCCGCCACCCGCCTCACCAGCGTGGCGATTACGGCAAACCCCCCCAACTCGGGGGAGGCCTGTGTCCAGCAGGCAGGGTGGACGTCTCTTGGCTGTTATGATGGCGGTCGTTGTCATCACATGCAATGGCAGGCTGACCGGCAGGAGTACCCCACCTGCCTAGAGTTTTCGATACAAGTTGATAACCTTACATCGAGCGCTTACCCACGGTTCCACCGCTATCACCCACTGGTGGGTCCACATCCGCTGCTGCCCCTGTATGGTTACATACCGTATGTACATAGATATCGTCGGTTACATAATATGCGACTGAATACAACCCAACCGATCACCTCGCTAACTCCTTATTTGATCCCAGTCAGCTGGCCCCAAATGGGAACTAGCGATTGATATTGATATACATACTGATATACGCTTAAATACGTTAAAATACGCCCAGCAGACAGCAGCACTGCCACTGGACCAACGGGTCAGTCAATATATTACGTATATACTTTTTTATGTTTTTTCCCTCCTCGTCCTTTGTAACTGTTGCTGCGAGTACTACACTCAGTTCGCTGTAACTGTTGCTGCGAGTACTACACTCAGTTCGCTGTAACTGTTGCTGCGAGTACTACACTCAGTTCGCTGTAACTGTTGCTGCGAGTACTACACTCAGTTCGCTTTAACTGTTGCTGCGAGTACTACACTCAGTTCGCTGTAACTGTTGCTGCGAGTACTACACTCAGTTCGCTGTAACTGTTGCTGCGAGTACTACACTCAGTTCGCTATAACTGTTGCTGAGAGTACTACACTCAGTTCGTTGCAACTGTTGCTGCGAGTACTACACTCAGTTCGTTGCAACTGTTGCTGCGAGTACTACACTCAGTTCGCTGTAACTGTTGCTACGAGTACTACACTCAGTTCATTGTAACTGTTGCTATGAGTACTACACTTAGTTCGCTGTAACTGTTGCTGCGAGTACTACACTCAGTTCGCTGTAACTGTTGATGCGAGTACTACACTCAGTTCGCTGTAACTGTTGCTGCGAGTACTACACTCAGTTCGCTGTAACTGTTGCTGCGAGTACTACACTCAGTTCGCTTTAACTGTTGCTATGAGTACTACACTTAGTTCGCTGTAACTGTTGCTGCGAGTACTACACTCAGTTCGCTGTAACTGTTGCTACGAGTACTACACTCAGTTCGCTGTAACTGTTGCTGCGAGTACTACACTCAGTTCCCTGTAACTGTTGCTACGAGTAATACACTCAGTTCGCTGTAACTGTTGCTGCGAGTACTACACTCAGTTCGTTGTAACTGTTGCTACGAGTACTACACTCAGTTCGCTGTAACTGTTGCTGCATGTACTACACTCAGTTCGCTGTAACTGTTGCTGCGAGTACTACACTCAGTTCGTTGTAACTGTTGCTACGAGTACTACACTCAGTTCGTTGTAACTGTTGCTACGAGTACTACACTCAGTTCGTTGTAACTGTTGCTACGAGTACTACACTCAGTTCGTTGTAACTGTTGCTACGAGTACTATACTCAGTTCGTTGTAACTGTTGCTACGAGTACTACACTCAGTTCGCTGTAACTGTTGCTGCGAGTACTACACTCAGTTCGCTGTAACTGTTGCTGCGAGTACTACACTCAGTTCGTTTTAACTGTTGCTACGAGTACTACACTCAGTTCGTTGTAACTGTTGCTACGAGTACTACACTCAGTTCGTTGTAACTGTTGCTACGAGTACTACACTCAGTTCGTTGTAACTGTTGCTACGAGTACTACACTCAGTTCGTTGTAACTGTTGCTACGAGTACTACACTCAGTTCGTTGTAACTGTTGCTACGAGTACTACACTCAGTTCGTTGTAACTGTTGCTACGAGTACTACACTCAGTTCGTTGTAACTGTTGCTACGAGTACTATACTCAGTTCGTTGTAACTGTTGCTACGAGTACTACACTCAGTTCGTTGTAACTGTTGCTACGAGTACTACACTCAGTTCGTTGTAACTGTTGCTACGAGTACTACACTCAGTTCGTTGTAACTGTTGCTACGAGTACTACACTCAGTTCGTTGTAACTGTTGCTACGAGTACTACACTCAGTTCGTTGTAACTGTTGCTACGAGTACTACACTCAGTTCGTTGTAACTGTTGCTACGAGTACTACACTCAGTTCGTTGTAACTGTTGCTACGAGTACTACACTCAGTTCGTTTTAACTGTTGCTACGAGTACTACACTCAGTTCGTTGTAACTGTTGCTACGAGTACTACACTCAGTTCGTTGTAACTGTTGCTACGAGTACTATACTCAGTTCGTTGTAACTGTTGCTACGAGTACTACACTCAGTTCGTTGTAACTGTTGCTACGAGTACTACACTCAGTTCGTTGTAACTGTTGCTACGAGTACTACACTCAGTTCGTTGTAACTGTTGCTACGAGTACTACACTCAGTTCGTTTTAACTGTTGCTACGAGTACTACACTCAGTTCGTTGTAACTGTTGCTACGAGTACTACACTCAGTTCGTTGTAACTGTTGCTACGAGTACTATACTCAGTTCGTTGTAACTGTTGCTACGAGTACTACACTCAGTTCGTTGTAACTGTTGCTACGAGTACTACACTCAGTTCGTTGTAACTGTTGCTACGAGTACTACACTCAGTTCGTTGTAACTGTTGCTACGAGTACTACACTCAGTTCGTTGTAACTGTTGCTACGAGTACTACACTCAGTTCGTTGTAACTGTTGCTACGAGTACTACACTCAGTTCGTTGTAACTGTTGCTACGAGTACTACACTCAGTTCGTTTTAACTGTTGCTACGAGTACTACACTCAGTTCGTTGTAACTGTTGCTACGAGTACTACACTCAGTTCGTTGTAACTGTTGCTACGAGTACTATACTCAGTTCGTTGTAACTGTTGCTACGAGTACTATACTCAGTTCGTTGTAACTGTTGCTACGAGTACTACACTCAGTTCGTTGTAACTGTTGCTACGAGTACTACACTCAGTTCGTTGTAACTGTTGCTACGAGTACTACACTCAGTTCGTTGTAACTGTTGCTACGAGTACTATACTCAGAACGTTGTAACTGTTGCTACGAGTACTATACTCAGTTCGTTGTAACTGTTGCTACGAGTACTACACTCAGTTCGTTGTAACTGTTGCTACGAGTACTATACTCAGTTCGTTGTAACTGTTGCTACGAGTACTACACTCAGTTCGTTGTAACTGTTGCTACGAGTACTACACTCAGTTCGTTGTAACTGTTGCTACGAGTACTACACTCAGTTCGTTGTAACTGTTGCTACGAGTACTACACTCAGTTCGTTGTAACTGTTGCTACGAGTACTACACTCAGTTCGTTGTAACTGTTGCTACGAGTACTACACTCAGTTCGTTGTAACTGTTGCTACGAGTACTACACTCAGTTCGTTTTAACTGTTGCTACGAGTACTACACTCAGTTCGTTGTAACTGTTGCTACGAGTACTACACTCAGTTCGTTGTAACTGTTGCTACGAGTACTACACTCAGTTCGTTGTAACTGTTGCTACGAGTACTACACTCAGTTCGTTGTAACTGTTGCTACGAGTACTACACTCAGTTCGTTGTAACTGTTGCTACGAGTACTACACTCAGTTCGTTGTAACTGTTGCTACGAGTACTACACTCAGTTCGTTTTAACTGTTGCTACGAGTACTACACTCAGTTCGTTGTAACTGTTGCTACGAGTACTACACTCAGTTCGTTGTAACTGTTGCTACGAGTACTACACTCAGTTCGTTGTAACTGTTGCTACGAGTACTATACTCAGTTCGTTGTAACTGTTGCTACGAGTACTACACTCAGTTCGTTGTAACTGTTGCTACGAGTACTACACTCAGTTCGTTGTAACTGTTGCTACGAGTACTACACTCAGTTCGTTGTAACTGTTGCTACGAGTACTATACTCAGAACGTTGCGTACGGAAAAGAGTCGATTGACCTATTGTTTTTTAGGGTTCCTTGCCCAATGGTAAAAATGGAACCATTATAGGCTCACTCGTGTGTCTGTCTGTCTGTCCGTCCGTCTGTCCGTCTGTCATAGCCAATTTGCTCCGAAACTACTGGACCGATTGAGTTGAAATATTGTACACATTGTAAGTCGGTGACCCAAAGACGGGCGCGTAACGTAGGTAAATAAATTAACTTTTAACTTTTAGAGGGTAAATTAGAAAATTTGAAAAAAAAGGTTTTGCAATTGATATAGGGGTGCTAATTAACGCGCCATTTTTAACAGCACTTTTGTCTTCTAATAACTCAGTTGTTTTTTTAATTACTAGGTTAGCGACCATTCAAGAGTACATATCTAAAATTATTGTTTTATTAATTGATTACTCCACATTGTTTTGCCGACCATATACCTATTATGAAAAAAAGATTCAGGTTTTCACAATGATAATCGGCAATACAGTATAATTGTCGGCAAAACAGAAATCTTTAAGATGCCCACAAATAGTCGCTGACCTAGTAACTTAGAGGGCAACTTACATAAATAGAAGACAAAAACTGATATTTAAAGGAAGGCGACTCAAAGTTTAGTTAGATGCAAGGTTTATTGTTTCTCACGATATTGTGTGATATATTGAATTATATACTCTCAATTTTTTTCCTTAATCCTACTAATATTATAAAGCGTCGGTGGCTCAACCGGTAACGACTCGGTCCGCCTGACCAGAGGTCCCGGGTTCAAATCCAGACGGCCAATGTACCAATGAGTTTTTCTAAACTTACGTACCTACATATACTTACCGATTGCTTTAACGGTGAAGGAAAACATCGTGAGGAAACCTACACATCTGATTCCAGATGTGTATGAAGGTCGCGTTGCACACGTCCGTAGGTGTTAATTAGGGATGCCTCGATACACCTTTATGCCGATACGACACCGATACCGATACTCTTATAAAAATATCGGCGATACTGATACCGATACCGATACGCTTATTGAATTCAAAAAGAAAGGTAGAATAAATAAAACACAATTAATTAATAGTTTTAGTAATCAAAATTAACATTTATACGATTTTTATTTAAAAAACAAAGCATTCTCAAGTTTTGCAGGCAAAGGTGATTTCGCAAGTCTGTTTGAATAAGACCTGCGGTGGAAAATAGTCTCTCAGATGCGACAGATGCCTCGTTTGCAACGAAATAGATGGGACAACACGCGCGTTTACATTGCATTTTTAAAGCGCGAAATTTGAAAAGTATCGTTGAATCTGCAATAAAAATATTGCCGATACCGATATATCGGCAAACCCGAAGTATCGCCGATATATCGGTATCGTTATCGGTATCGGATGCATCCCTAGTGTTAATTTAAATACCCTACGTGTGACCGCGGGTGATGCTAAGTGCAACGCCAGTCAACCACCGTCTATCCCTTGGATAGTACGGTTAATTGTGTCACACGATAAGAAAAAGAAAAAGAATTATAAACGCGATAGTTTGTATGTATGGATGTATGCGTGTATGGATGTTTGTTACTCTTTCACGCAAAAAACTACTAAACGTATCTGGATGATATTTGGTAAGTAGATAGATTAGGACCGGGATTAACACATAGGCTACTGTTTTTCACGCTCGCGCACTGCGCACCCTCGAAGACAGTCATAGAAACTACGTTCAAACGAGAGAAGCCGCTGGCAAAAGCTAGTTTTAAAATAAATAAATTTGAAGTAATTTAAAAATTAGGCAAAAATTTACCATTCCTCTTTGTCTCCGAAACCACTTTGCTTAAAATCTCGGATAAACCACAGCACTTACATGAGGTTGAATGCATAGATTTCAGGAAAACCTATGCAAAAATCTAAAGTCATTCCGTTCCTATAGGAAACATAAAATTTCCTTAGTCCAGAATAAGTACACTCCTATTAACCTAAAGCAAAGTATGTACTGAGAGGTCTTGTTCTCTCTCATCATATCAGCTCATATACGTCCCCACCAAGGGGCTCGAGCCTACCCTGAATTAGGGCGATCGGGCCTTAGTCGACCACGCGGGTCCAGTACGGGTTGGTCGACTTCACACACAACCTTCGAGTTTCTCCGCAGGCGTGTGCAGGTTTCCTCACGATGTTTTCCTTCACCGTAAGAGCGTCGGATGTAGTCATTAAAGTTAGTATGGCCGGGTTATTTTTCAACATTTTAAAATTTTCGAGCAAGTGGGAGAAAACGTTATTGTTACGATCAAGTTGTTATATTACCTACTTAAACTTATGTGCAAGATCGAGTTGCGATTATTCATCGGCCAGTGATGCACGAGAGAGTCATCGAAACGCGTTCAAACACAACAACAGTGACAATAGTCCTGCTGCCGTCATCGCGCCGATGAATCGCAGCTTGCGTCCACCAGTGCACCCGCGTCCCGAGGCTAACAATGGTACGTGGTACGAATTTTTATAATACCTACTGCTCAAGTACTTAAGGTTGTCACAAACGGGCGCTATTTTATCTTAAGGCCCCGTGGTACCTAAAAATCCACTTAAACAGGTTTTTAGAATTCATTTTTGAAGTAGTTAACAGTAAATTAAAATTCTAGGAAAACATACTGGTATTATTGAGAATAGTTACGAGGGACCATGTCGACTGGAAACACGATTTAATAAAGTTGGCTCAATAGAATAATTTCGCGAAGGTAGCTCTTTTCGAGCCATTTTATCGTCTATTTTCGGTTTTATTATTAAAATAAGTAATTTGATAATATGATTTATTTACTGAAATAAAGTTCATAGGTGACTGAAGGGAAAACATCGAATTGATTTTTATTTAAGATAAATACGAGTATTTTCATCATAAAAACAAAAAACATCGAAAAAGTGCAAAAGTGTGGTTACTTTTTTCCCTCTTTACACGTAAAGAAAAAGACAAAGACAGATTTTTAAGTACCATTGCGCCTTAAGACACTCGCATATACTCGCGAGTATCTTAAGATACAAACTTATAGCATAGCAAGGTATCACACACGGGAGCTGTACTATAATATATGAAAACCCCACATTCTGTTACGAGTCTTTGAATGAGCTACCCCTAAAACGTTATAAACAGGCTAATTAAGAAAATGGGTTCGCGTATGTTGCTATGTTACTACACAGTTCGTCAGAGGACGAAGCCGACTTTGACTAGTAACTAATTAGTAATCTGTGCTTTGACGAAGTGACGATGATGCCGAAGATGGAAGCGGGCTTACCAAGATTCCCCAACGCAATGGGGGATCTGGCTATCTTCAAGCCGGAACACATCAATGCTAGGTTAGTTCATTCGCTTCACACCAGAAGGCCGCGGGTTCGATTCCCGGAGGGTTCAACTTTGTAAGACTCGGTTTGGTTGGTGGTAGGGCATTTTCATAGCCCGCCTGGCTAGCTAGCACCATCTTATCTAATTCTTGCCGCCAAACATCAGTGTTAACAACATCGATATGTTCCGGCTTGAAGATAAAATAACCAGTTCTCCATTGCGTTGGGGAATCTTGTTAAGCCCGCTTCCATCATCGGCATCATCTTCACTTACCATCAGGTGAGATGATGCCAAGGGCTTACCAATTGTAAAATTTAAAAAATATATATACAGGGTGTAAAAAAATTTAAGTTAACTGGGGCTTCTACTCATCATACTGAACAACTTTTGTTTTACAAGTTTGCTGAAATGACGAAAAAAGTAAGTGTGTGGTTTTATGAAACCACGGTAAAAGTGAAACTTTACAGAGGACGAAACGATCATGGGCTCTCGCTACTGTACAGAGGACGAAACGATCATATAGTCAGACGAAAGCGACCGTCACGCGACATGCAACACACAGACGAAAAAATGTAAGAAGATGTAATAAAAGTTTCACTTTGAAACAAATTTGAACTCTTCATACAAAACGATCAGCTGATTGACCAATTTTGTGCATTTTTGTATGGAGCGTCGAATTTTTTTTTGAGAATTAACTATGGGTTCATTGGGGAAAGTTTGATGAGTAGAAGCCCCAAATAACGCGACCTACACCAATTTTGTTACACCCTGTATGTTTGGCGACAACACTTAGATAAGATGGTGGCCATGCGGTCTATGAATCACCAGCCAAACCGAGTCTTATAAAGTTGTCCTAGCCGGGAATCGAACCCGCGACCTCCTGGTGTGAAGTGAATGGACTAACCATTACGCCACGCAGGCGGTTAAAAACTCTTTTTAATCATGCTTTATTTATCTTAAGATACCTGTTGAGCTTTGCGAGGCGAGCTCGCGCGGTACCGCGCGGTATCGCTCGATGAAATATATATTACCTGTCCCGTGTGTGTACTCTCTTTCATTTCTTTCTATGAAGAGCGATATTGTAAGATATCTATTACGTTAAATATATTTTATAGTATGGCGGCCGTGTGTGACAACCTTAAAGGTTCCTTGCCGACACCCGACACAGACACAGCTGACACTGCATGTAGAGGTAGGTACGTATGAAATTGTCACAACACCCATGCATTCATTCATAACATGCGCTGCCTGCGCCTGCGCAGTGCGCTTGTGGTGTGAGTGATGGATGATCTCAATTAATCGAATCCATTTCAGTTCTATTTGTTCGTTACTTTTCTTAGGCAATTATTCAAATTCAATATATTTATTCAAAATAGGTGCAAATTACACTATTTCTGGTAGTTATAAAATAATAATAACAATGTCATTTGTGAAGAATCAAGAAATAAACAAATATTAGTCAATAACGTCAAAATTAAATACTTGATATAAATCAGATTATGTCGTTAGAACATGAAAACAATATGACACGAAAAGTTATAAATAAAAATCATTGAATTCATTCATTCCCTTAACACAGGGAATCCTACTTTGGGGCCAGATGACCATGTGTGATTTGTCCCAGAATATTTATTATTATTATAATGCATTTAACAAGAGTAGGCCATGCAGTTCACACGGACAGGACCCGGTCACGAGTATAACGCGAGAATCAGCCGTCGCTCCCATCAACCATATTAGAGGGAAAGGAACGACCCGGCTTCCGATCCGCCACCATCCGCACGAACATTTAAGCGAGCATGCACCACTCATGTCAATGCTAAGATAAAAATATTAATTAAAAGAAGTACTAGACTTGTCATGTCCTGTCGCTTCCACGTGATTACAGGTTCTACAATAATTAAATTACCAATCTGTATAATTGTGTTATCATAACAAAACATGTGTTATCATAACAAAACATTTTCTTTTCATTTTGCTGTGTTAAAAATAAAAATATCTTACTCTTTCTGAAACATAACGAAGCCGAACAAAAACGGTGAAAATTCGAATAGGGTCGTCTTTTTTTTACCCCACTACGCCAGAAAGAGGGTTAGGTTTATATGTATGTATGTTTATTTATTTCTTTGACAATCCAAGTATTGCGAGGGTCTTTAGATTCGTCTTGATCCCGTGAGTGATTTTGGATACATTTATACCCAACTGGGCACAAAAGAGTGGTTGAGTTTTTATGCAATCTGGTTTTATTTTTTTTATTAATTCGTGTAATTATTTAATGTCCAGTCTTAGAAAAGGTATGTAGAAACTAGTATAGGAACATACTCGTATATATACCGTAGAGTAGCATTACAATGGGACTTTACACAAAATAAGAACCAATTGTTGGAGCCAAGCAGCTCTGTCAGAAGAAGATTGCGAACGTTCATACTGAGGGCTGTGGTCCCTACACAACATTGTCTTATAACTAGCTAGTTTTAGGTATAATAAAACTAGATGGCACTAGTAGGGAATTAATCTACTTTTACTTGAAACTAAATAATTTCTCCTCGGAGCTGTCATATAGACACTCTTTTAACTAGAGTCTAGCTAGACCAAGTATAAATGTGACAAAAATGTCGGTACTTACGTAGATGATTTATTTATTCAAGAAAAATACAGCTTACAGAAAACTTCCAAAGCACTGTATTCTAACTTAAGATTAAATTTAACGCTATTGTATGTTTAAAACAAAACTTAACTAAGAGATACAGGTTGTTGGCCTATTGTCAATGCTCTCACATAAACTTAGGCAAGCATCAGATATACTTCGCCATGAATCACTAAAAATATCAAACTGAGTGTTCTTGGATATTGAATAGTTATTGAGGAGTACCAAGGCACGTATTAAGGGTGAGTTGCGTCTGGCCTCAGTGCGCCAAGGCGGAACCGCTAGCAAACTACGGGGGCGCCGCGAGCTGATTTCGTTTCGCGGGATAGTAGGGACAGCAAGCCTCACGGTTTTAGAAACCAGTTCCGGACAATCAGATTCTCCTCGTAGAATGTGACAGATGTAGGTGAGCAACGAATGATTACGCCTCACCTCTAAAGAATTGAATCCTAATGTACCGAGCAGAAAATTTGTTGGGTACAAAAAAGGGTAGTAACCAAATTGTTTTTTGTACAGAAATCTTAAGAAAGATTTCTGTATTTTTTCAAGAAGCAATGAATAGGTTACTTCGTAGGGATTCCATACTAAAGACGCTGTTTCAACTTTACTCCTGACAAAAGCAGTGTATAAGAGTTTCATGGTCTTGATGTCATTGAAATCACGAGCACTCCTAATTATAAAACCTAATTTGCGGAAATCTCTTGATCAAAAGGCTTAAAAAAAGAATCCGTGGCGTAATGCTTAGTCCATTAGCTTCGCATCCGGGGGTGGCGGGTTCGATTCCCCGCGGAGTCTAACTTTGCAACACTCGGTTTGGTTGGTGGAATATCATTTCCTAAGCCCGCCTGGGTAGCTAACGACATCTATTCTTATCTAACTCTTGCCGGCAAACATCAACGTTAACAACATTGATGTGGTCAGGAGTGAAGAAAGATAACCAGTTCCCAATTGCGTTGGGGAATCTTGGTAAGCCCGCTTCCATCTTCTGCATCATCGTTACTTATTTTTTAACATCAGGTGAAATGATACGTAGGTATAGAGATTAACACTTTTCTTAAAAATTGTCTTTGTTCTTTATGTTTTTCTACTCTCATTTGGTAATTTGCTTAATAATTACATAACCTCAAATCATATCACAAAAGTATTCATTCCCACAAGTCGTTTTACAACGAGACAACTGTACTACAACGAAACTTTTTAAATATTTTTATGGCTTTGGCTCAAATATTCAATATATTATGATTGAGGCGAGGTATTGATTGGAACAGTTGTCTCTGTCTTTTTCTTTACCTGTAAAGAGTAAAGAAAATAACCACACTTTTTGACTTTTTAATGGTTTTTAGTATAAAAAATAATAATATTACTCACTTTGTATTATCATACATAACCAATATTGTTGCATATTTTAAAAAAAATTATACTTGAAAATATTAGTCATACATAACTAGAGTTGACAGTAACGGTGTAGACCTATCTTTGTGATTTTTTCTATCGAGCCAAAACTGCTCAATCGTGTTTCTAATAGCTTTTGACTTTAAGGAACATCATCAACAATAACGGTATTTTTTTTCGACCCTGCGTTTATGAATAATTGACGTCAAAAATAACGAAAATCTGTAATATTACCGCCCACAAAATTTAAATGTATTTTGTGCAAGATGCCAAGGCCATTTAAATGTATTTTGTGCAGGATGCCAAGGCCATTTAAATGTATTTTGTGCAGGATGCCAAGGCCATTTAAGAAAGCGCGCGTACATGCGCTATGGCTGAACATAGGGTTGCCAGATCTACTATATAATATAGTATCTTACTATATTTTGGGCCAAGATACTATATACTGTTGAAAAAATATATAGTAGACTAATCTACTATATTTTAGCCATACAGCGACATGTCTGTCATACATTACATACTTAAATCGAGTTAAAAAACACGCGTTCAGAAACGAACCCCGAAATCCTTAACAAAACTGAGCAGATCATATCATAAGTAAAAATCACATTGTTTGTGTTTCTGAACGCAACTTTTAAGAGTCATGTCATGTCACTGTCAAGTGTCAATGTCAAATATCATTCTGTCTGTATGATCACTGAGCATATAATCACCTACGGTTTTTGTATGATGTTCTAGCACCAGTTCTTTGTACCTTTATTGTTCGGTTCGCCTCTTTTGTGTGAAATATACTTACAAAATGAGTGATTTAAATGCTGAAAGTGGAAGTGAAGAAGATACAGATAGGGAATCAAAGTTAACTGGGCCTACCCGGCGGAAAAAGCGATTAATAATAAACTCATTAAAATGGCCCAAAGTTCCCAAAAATATAATTACATGAAAAAATAAAGTCTACTATATATTTTAACTGGATACTGTTTTCTTTTGACCCCCTAAATGGAAATCTCCTATATTCATCTTGAATTTTTCTGGTAACCCTAGCTGAACATCGCGTGTGATTAGGCTGTATGGATGAATTTTTGACGGTTTACAATTTTCTTTTATTTATTTCATGCTCGTAGAAAAAATATTGTATGCCACTGCACGCAATTAAACATTGTAACGCTCGTGCTGTCTATTGTGCCACTCAGCTTCGCTTCGTGGTACAAACGAGCACTTATGTTACAATGGCTCTCATTACTTGGCAGTGGCATATATAACTTTTTTTTTTTAATCTACAAATATGAAAATACAATTATGAATTCACAAACAGAACTAGTTGGGCAGTGCGTGAGTGAACAGCGAGGTGCCGTTTTACAAACTGGCCACAAATTACGTAAAGCCTAGTCGGACGTGTAGAGGGAAGGATGATTTTATAAAATTTATTTATTAATAATAAATAAAGGTTTAAGTACGTCAGTAATCATGATTGGTGCTACCGTTAAAATGAGCCGAGCCGTGAGTGGTGGTGAACTCGTTATTTATACTGTAGCAAAGTATTTATATATTAGTACTAACATACAGTATGGACACTCCCTGCCGCTCTCTAGATTGCGACCTCACCCCCTCGTCACCGAGATTGATACAGATTGGTTACAGTTTGGTTGTCGAACGTATAGGATTTCGACGCCATTTTGTTTGTTCCGTCAATCCTTTTTTGAAATGTCATTTCTGGCCCGTTATATGCAGTTTCCAGGGTGTGACAGTAGTGTAAAACGGCAAAGTTTATAATTTGGCTGCAACACATACACGCAGTGGCTTCGAAGGAATTAGGTCGGCACGGCGCGCGGGGCGCGGGGCGCGGGGGTGTGGCGAGCAGGCGGAATTCGCGTAAAGTTACGTCAGCGGGCATCGGCCGTCGGCCGTCGGCCCCGCGCGCGGCGGTCGCTGACCCGCCGCTATCTATGAGTGGCTCTACTAGTCGCACGCGCAACTCGCAACGCGCAACAAACGCATTAACAGCTAGACGCGCCGCGCGCGCAACTGTTCGTGGACATCTTCAAATGACTCTCCGTACTTGCTGCGCGTGCACCGCACCGTGGACGTGGAGTGCAGAGACAGCTGAGAAAAGCCCGGACGGAGAACGCACATGGCCGAACACCGACAACTAACCTTTTTGAAAACGTAATTATTGTTGTTACCATATCCCCAGGTATTAATACTTGGCAAAAACAGAGTATGTAATAGATGAAAAGAGGTCGACATATAAATAAGTAATTCTAATTACCTTCCTACGTTTGTAGGACTTCCAAATGGTATACTGTTACTAGTTACTAGCTCATTGCTCTCAATAACATAGCAGTACAAAAGACATCAACGCGTCGTTCAGTACTTTTAGTAAAATTTAGCGGGCCCCTAAAAAAATTTTACAGGGTCATAATAATTCCTATTCTTTGTCAGGGTGCCAGTCAAAAAGTGCACAAACAAAAGGAGTGAAACTAGCTACACTCAAATTTATCTTAAAAATTAATGAAATTATATTACCTACATAAGTTTGAACTCCATCCATAGGTAGGTAATTCCTTGTAAAAAAAAGACGTGTGGCACTCGGGGACTGCCGCGGTAAAGCTATTGCATAGCATTTTTTATCAACTTATGCAATTATAATTATTTATTTATTTTTTATTTATCAGTACCATATAGTCCTTGGGGCGGGGGATGTTTATGTAATAAATTAACTAACACTAAAAAAGGTCATCATCATCATTATACGCCATCATCAATCGCCATCTTTAATCGCCATCATCAATCGCGTTCATTAATCGCGATCATCTATCGCCATCATCAATCGCCATCGTCAATCGCCATCGTCAATCGCCATCGCCATCGCCATCATTATCATCATCATCATCATGATGGATGGATAGATAGATGGCACTGTAAGTTTTTTAGAACTCAATATTTCTTTTTTGGCGTGTCAGGTTTTATTTTCGTTACGAAATTTCTTAATTCGGTCCCCTCAAAGCCCGCGATAAAAGCTATACAATAGCTTAACACTAGAGTACACGCGTGGCCTACTATAGTAGACCATGGTGACATATAAGGTTGCAATTTTTTTAATTCGCGCGATACCACGTTGTGCCTCAAGCTATTCCTCGTAAAGACAATTATGCTTAAGGTCAGTGACAGGTGCGACTCCAGCGCGTACGGATGAGTCCACTATTTGGCGCCAAAACTGCAGGATTACCATTGGAGTCCGCGCGAGCACTGGCGTAACAAATAAATGTAGGTGACTTTATTATGATATAATATGTATAAAATATTATAAAATGTTTCTAATGTTGTGTTCTTTGTTTTATAGGTTAGGTTTCAGTTTGACATTGAAATAATAAGTCTAAAAAGATGTATTTTTTTAGTTTTGGAAAGAAATTTCTCAATAGTGCCATATTTTTGTTAATTTTCTTAAGTTTTTGATTTGTTAATTATTTCCTAGTTTAAAAAGCAAATAAATGCTAAAACTGTGTTCTTAACATAAGACTAATAAATAAAGAACTGATACCAAATACTATTTTATTCATATAGTACGTAAACAAAAAGTAAACATGTTTTTATAAGGCCTACTATAGTCGGCCACGCGAGCACTCGTGCTAAAAAAACAGGCGCGTGTACTGTAGTGTTAAAATAAGACAAACAACGTTAACTTTTTTTTAAGTAGAACGATAGTTGAATGCAGATTATCAAATAGTAATAAAGAACTGGCCAAGTGCGAGTCGGACTCGCGCGAAGTAGGGTTCGTTAGTATTTTCAAAAATAAATGAAAGGTATATTTTAAAAAACAAAATTATGTTTGTATGTAAAATCTATGAACATTTTACAAATCCAACAGCATATCTAAATATCTTAAGTTGGTCGGCTCCTAAACTAAGAAAGCCTACTTAGCCGTGATAGTTTTCCTTTTAATTGTGTGATTATTATGTCCTAATATTCACCCTCCTTTACATGTAGGAGAGGTTCCTAAAATATTTTTTACAAGATTTTATTGTAACACTGCGGCGTGACCCGTGCCAAATAACAGCTTTCTAGTACTAGTAGTCTGTGAGCTAAGCTGCGAACAGACGGACAGACAGATAGACTGACACGGCGAAACTATAAAGGTTCCTTATTGCCTTCGGAACCCTTCTGAGCGTTGTGCGGCCGTTATTCCAAAAAAATCTACAGAAAAATTAATTAATTAATTAAATTTATATTTTATGCCTCTTCTGTTATTTACCTATCTCTGTACACAATAAATTGTTAAACAAATAAAGCTATAGTGTAAGTGCTGTTCACACTAATACGGGTAGTAGGTAACTTACGCTTACTGATAAGTGATAACAAGATGCTACAAAAATGTTCTGTAACAACAATTTATAGAAAAGTGACTAACTCATTAAGATTGGATCAATATTCAATAATCATTATATCGGATGAGTTAATAAAGCTGTCTGCCTTCCATACTGTTCTACGCTGATAGTAACTATTTCACGGTACGCAGGTACGCAGGTACGCACAGTGCACGCGGTCTAACCGCAAGTTTTTGTTTTGAAACGAACGGTTCGTCATGTTTAGAATCGTTACGGCACAGTCGGAGGTCGTCAACCTCCAGCGAGGTGTTCTAAATCTCTACATTATACACACCATAGGCAGCAACACACATACTGTCCAAAACGGGAAATAATACGGTTCAATCCATTTGATGGCACGCGCACACAGAACTTAAACCACGTCTTAATTTCTTACTTGCACACTGCACAGCGCTGTACTTAATTGGAAAGACAAATATCATTGTGTCTTGTGATGAAGAGATCAAGAGGTTTTCTTATTCATTTTGTCATTTTATATATTTTTGGAAAAAACAAAACAAATGAATAACTATCACCAGTATTTGTTCGTACGCATTGTCAACAAGGAACCCTTAGGTATAGTTTGACCGAGTGCATCTGTCGTCTGGCGTCTGGCATCTGGCTGCGACTTAGCTCATGGACCCTTACAGGTAACTATTTTTTTATTCACAATTATTATCTCATCTGTGCTTCTAGCACCTACCAGAAAACTGTTATTAGGCGTACATACAAATCATGCCGACAAAGTGGTAGAGAGTGGTTGGTGGTGATTTTTTTTCCTGTATCCCAAAAAGGATATTGAGAATATTGAGGGTGTGTAAAAACCCTTTTTTGATTCAGGGTCTTACTTTTCGGATCCATTTGCGAAATAATAACCCTTCTTCTTTTTATGGCCTTTTCCCACTTTTATTTGGGGTCGGATTTCCTAATCTGTCTTCTCCAGAGACATCTGCTCGTCATCATTCTCCAGAGTCATCGGGTCGGTCGTCATTTCATATTGTTTTTTGAGTCTTTTCTCATTACAGACATCCTTGTTACACGGAGTCGTCCACGCTTTTTCGGGCCTGGCTTATGATCTAGTACTTTTCTGATCATGTGGGCATCGGCCTTCTCCTGACATGGCCGTGCCATCGGAGTCGTGTTTCCACCAGCTCACCTGTACAGGTCTTACTTTGAATGTGCCTCTGATGTAATGGTTCAGCACTTTGTCTAGTACTGTGACTACTGTGTCTAGTACCCCGCCAGACCTTCTAAGCGTTATGTTTCTTCTGTGGGCGATGGCTTTGTCCGTGTTACCGTAGGTCGCTATTACACTGCCTAAGTACTTAAAACTGTCAACCACTTTCAGCGCAGTGCCTTGAAGGTGTAAGTTGTGCTAGGAGTTGGTGATGGAAAAATTGCAATGCATATATCCTTTTTTTTACTGCTAATCAACAACCCTGCATTTTTAAGGCTATTTCTCCATATGTCTATCGTCCGTTGAAGGGATATTGGGTCTTCATCGACGAGGAGAACATCATCCACGTAGAGGATGTTCCAGGGTGCTGGTTTCTGCGTTTTTGACCTCAGGTAATCCATTACAAGGTTAAAAAACTATGGATGAGGGCTGACCCTTGATGAACTCCAACATTTAAATAGAATTCATTGCCAATTCCTGTCGGGCATCGTACTTTTGTTGTGACATTGCTGTATATGTCGATAATACAACATTCAGGGACTTTCTGTGATAGTACAGCCTGCCAAATCAGTGCATGGCCTTGTGATGCTTTTTCTAGATTTATGAAAACCATATGTCGATCTTCTGTATTGTTTTTTGGCTTGCAATAAAGTATATTTACTTCTTACTTACTTATCTTTTTTGTTTTCTCTATAGGATTCCATAAAAATGCGAATAGTGTGAATTGCATCCGTTGTTGATTTTCACGCGACGAACCCGCACTGATTTTCTTTCACTGATGTTAGTTGACAGAGTGTTTGGATTATCACACGTTCCCAGATTTTAAAACTGTGTGATATTAATTTAATTGCTCGATAGTTCCCACATAGCCTAATATCGCCCTCGTTTGTATAAAATGGCACTAGGTAGTTATTCCTCCATTCATCAGGGATACCATATGGCAGAATTTTATTAAACAGTGTTGTTAGGAGATAAACTTCAGAATCATCCAGAATCTTCTACAACTCAACTGGTATATTATCAGTTCTGGTTGGTATTACCCATTTTTCTTATGGCAAGTTTGACTTCATCGGGCGTGAAAACAGGTCACGGGCCTGTTGGCAGCTGCGCCACTGGTTCAAATTGATACGTCTCATTTAGCACATTTTTGTGTAGTACACCCGCCATGTTGCATTTATTTCCTTATCAGATGTTAAGAGAGTTCCTTGTGGGTCCTTGTTATACCTACTTAGTTGAACACCTCAGTGTGTAGGGAGGGAGTCTTGATGTCTCTGTTTGACAGTTGTTTGTCGTTACTAACAAAGGATAGGGCGTAACGGCTGGGGCCGCTACCTCCTGCCCTCCGTCCGGGAGGTCGCGGTTCGAATCCTGCCACGTACCAATGTGTTTTCCAATTTCGATTTCATATGAAAGTTAATCCGACTTGTAGAGAAGGAAAACATCGTGAGACAACCTGCACACGCCTACGAAGAAACTCGAAGGTCTTTGCTAGAAGAAACACAAAAAAATATTGAGCAGTGTAGCGTAGCGTTACTCAAACAGTTTCCAAACTCCTGCTCGTTGACGCATATAATGCTATCTTCAATAAGTTTTACTTGTTAAGTAACTCTAGTATAGGCCACAGTACGCGGCAGGTGTGTTATTTTTTTTATATCACCATATCAGACGAAGGATATCCACTGCTGGACATAGGCCTCCAGCAAGGATTTCCACGACGACCGGTTCGCACGCCATGCCCCGCCACCGTTACCCTGACCGCTACTAGAGCCAGGTACAGCGGGGCTGCCGGGGACTTGGGGATTTTTGTTGTGTAGTTTATTGGGGGGTGTTGCTGTAATCGCCACGCTTGGCACCCATGCATCCTAACTAATATTATAAATGTGAAAATGTGTTTGTTCGTTTGTTACCTTTTCACGCTGCAACACCTTGACCAATCTTGATGAAATTTGGCATGAAGGTAGCCTGTGTCATGGGGAATGACATAGGCCACTTTTTATCCCGCGAAAATAGCATAGCCCGATGCAGTTCCTGAGGGAACTAAAAAAATACTCTTTTTGGTTAATTTCTTTAACATCGCAACGAAACAATGAGTTGTGTGATTTTTTGCACAGAGATGGTTGAGGGGATGGGAAATGACATGAGTTACTAATAAGCATATCCTGACATAGTTCCCGAGGGATCTGAAGTAAATTCATGTCCACCGAGCACCCTATAAGACAGTCATAAAACTGATGTCCACGCGGGCGAAGCCGCGGGCAAAAGCTAGTTTTAAATAAATCAATAAATTTAAATAATTTATTTATTTATTTATTTATTTCTTTATAACACTGCATTACAGTTATTACCTATTCACAGTATTATCAAAATATTATTATGAAAATAAGTGCCTACATAAAAATAACAAATACTTACATTTATTCACACTAATAACTCTAATAACTCATACACCAACAGAACTCACCCTTCCATCCCTTTCACAAAATCTCAAACACTCTTGGAATAGGCCGGCCCAGTGGTCAGCGAACAAGTCGGCGTGCGGCGCCGCCTCGAGCTTTTCGTTCAGCATGTGGAGTGCGCGCACGAGCGGCGAGTGACGCCGCGCCACGGTGCGGCACAGCGGCGGCGCGAGCAAGCGCGGCCTACGAAGTGCCATGCGCTTGTCGGGCGTGAATAGACGCAAGAAACTCGTCAACTGAGGGCATTGTATTTCACCCCTCAATATCCGGCAGGCGCCCATCATAAGTTCACAGTTTCTTCTTGTTTCCAAGGAGTTAAGGCCAAGTACTCCGAGAAGAAACTTCGTGGGGTACATGAATGGGTAGTACCCAAACTTTTTCTTGTACAGAAAGCGTAGAAAAGCTTTCTGGACTTTCTCTAGTTGCAAGATATACTTATCCTCATAAGGATTCCAGACAGTTGAGGCTGTCTCAATTTTGGTTCGCACAAGTGCTGTGTACACAAGTTGTATAGCTTTAGGATCGCGGAAATCCCGAGCATTTCGTAGTACGAATCCAAGCCTACCGTAGCAGTTGGCAACTAGGGTTTGAACATGCTCACGGAACGTGAGCCCCGGATCGAAGAGTACTCCGAGGTCCCTAACAGAGCCAACACGGGGGTTGTCTTCCTCCCCAAGCAGATACCTTGCACGTAAGGGATTGTCAGATCGTGTAAATGACATGATGCAGCATTTATTAGTGTTAAACAGTAGTTTATTGGCTACACTCCACTTGTACACTGCAACAATATCCTCCTGAAGCAAGTCAAAATTGGACTCCTGCTTCACGCTAAGAACAAGCTTAAGGTCATCCGCATACAGTAAGCACATTGAGTGCTTGAGAACCTTGTCTAAGTCGTTAATCATTAAGGTGAAAATTAGAGGTCCAAGAATAATAATATCACCATCATAATCATGATACAGATTTTATACCGGCTATGTATTAGCATTCTTTATTCAAGCACCAGCGCTCTGTCCCCTAAACTAGCATTAAAGTGGTGGTCTACATCTATAATATAATAAAACTGTAACGGGGCCGTGTCTGTACATGAAATCATCATATCAGCCGAAGGAAGTCCACTGCTGGACATAGGCCTCCCCCAAGGATCTCCACGACGACCGGTTCTGCGCTGCCCGCATCCAGCGGCTTCCCGCGACCTTCACCAGGTCATCGGTCCACCGAGTGGGAGGCCTTCCTACACTACGCTTTCCGGTGCGTGGTCGCCACTCGAGAACTTTACTGCCCCAACGGCCATCTGTTCTACGAGCAATGTGCCCCGCCCACTGCCACTTAAGTTTAGCAATTCTAAGAGCTATGTCGGTTACTTTGGTTCTCTTACGGATCTCCTCGTTTCTGATTCGATCACGCAGAGAAACTCCGAGCATAGCACGCTCCATTGCCCTTTGGGTGACCTTGAGCCTTCTTATGAGGCCCATAGTAAGCGACCATGTCTCAGTTCCGCATGAAATATTTTTGGAAAATAATAACTGTGGTGGACATTACTAACGATACAGAGGCCAAAACAACAACTTTTGGAATTATTGTCTGTCTGTCTGTCTGTCTGTCTGTCTGTCTGTCTGTCTGTATGTTCGCGCATCACGCAAAAACTACCAGGCCGATTTTGATGAAATTTTGTATGGTGGTTCCTTATAGCCCGGGTTAACATATGGGATACTTTTTATCCCGGTAAATTCAAGAGTTCCCGTGGGAAAATCAAAAGTATTCATATACAGAATGGCTCACCACGCAAATGCGGCTTGACCTATTACAATCAAATTTTATACGTTGATACCCTTATCGCGAACTAAAACTGGGACATTGTGAATCCCAAAAAAAATAAGGATTCCTGCAGGAATGTAAAAAAATGTATCTTTAGAATGACTCAACGTAACAATATGAAACCATTACATTGGGATGGGGTGTTTTGAACATCATTGTATAGTCGGGTATTCTTTATCCAGGAAAACTAAAGAGGTCCCGTGGGAAATTATCTATCGATACTTACAATAATAATTAATATAGAGTACTTTTTTTCAACATATAAGCTACACATACCACACATTATAATCATAGCAGCAAAATGTCAATAGATGGCACTGCAGGAATAATAAAACGCGCTTAAGTTGTGTTAAAACATTAAAATATTATTTCATACTTTTGAGTGGATTTCTTTTATGTATTTTTCAGCATACGCTTTTTACACAACTCTCTGGAATTATGTCACGTAGTGATGTGTTTCATACACGAACAGATAGGTATTTTTTATAGATTGCAATCGTGTAAAAAAATTAAAAACATATAAATCGAGTTTAGCTTCCTTTAACAGGAGGCACAGATATGGGAACTCTTCTGACGGCGACTATTTGCGTGTGGCAGTTGCTCTCCGCCTGCAATATCAATATCTGTGAACCTCATCAATGTATTTGCGGGTCCACGGTGGAGGCAATTGGCCATCACTCACTGAGTTGCGGTCGTTGTTTGTGAAGATTCCCACGTCACCAATTCCTTAATGACCTCACTCGGAGGGCACTGGTATCGGCCAGATGGAATATTCCATCTTTGATGCAGCCACTGGGCTTTAGTCGATGTGATGGCAAAAGCTTAGGCCGGAGGGATTAAACAGGTGCTATGGAAGAGAGGAACGTGCCTGCTTTGGGACTCTACTTTTTCTGCCTCACTTCTCACCCGTACGGTACTGCTGCTCAATTTGCGGCGAGAAAGAAGCATAATAAGTACTCGGTCTTGAAGGCAAATTACTGCTTTGTGCCGCTGGTCTGTGAGACAACCGGCTGCTGAACCCTCAGAGGCCTTTGACTTCACAAAGGAGATTGGCCGTCGCCTTCGAGAGAGGAGATGTGACGTGTGGTCCTACCTGCTGCTAAGGTTGTCTATTGCCATTCAGCGCGGCAACGAGAAGTGCGTCATGGGCTACTTTGGAGCTGATACGACTCGAGGATTTGACCCATATTAATATTTTTAGGAAGTTTTATTACTAGATTGATGCAATGATTTGAATTAGTTTTTCAATAATATAGGTATAAGTGTTATTTCATCATATCAGTTTATATACGTCCCCACCAAGGGGCTCGACCTGCCCTGAGTTAGGGCGATCAGGCCTTAGACGATCACGCGGGCCCATTGCGAATTGCGGGTTGATTGACTTCACACATAAGCTTCGAGTTTCTTCGCAGGCGTGTGCAGGTTTCCTCACGATGTTTTTGTCACCGTAAGAGCGTCGGATAAACGTACATACCAGTATGAAATCGATATTCGTATAGATTTTGTTAAGTGGCAGCATTCGAACCACGGCTTTCCGGACAGGAGATAGTGGCCCTAACCGTTCTGCCACCGACGCTCTATATGTTATTTAAGATTTAGAAATCCTTACTTATTATTATAAATGTGAAAATGTGTTTGTTTGTTTGTTACCTATTCACACTTCAACACCTCTACCAATATTGATGAAATTTGGCATGCAAATAGCCTGTATCACTGGGAATGAAATATTCAACTTTATATTTGTGGAAATTATCATAGCCCGATGCAGTTCCTGAGGAAACTAAAACAATACTCTTTGTTCGTTAAGTTATTTAAAATCGTAACGTAAAAATGAGTTTGTGTGATTTTTAGCACAGAGATGAGGTGGAAAATGATATAATTTACTAATAAGTATATCCTGACATAGTTCCCGCGGGATCTGGGGACAACTGTTTTCTAAGCTCGCGCACGTCGGTGGCGTCGCAACGGAGCAACGGATTAAAGTTATTTTTTGTATAGAATTTGTTGAGGGGGTGGGAAAATAATCCGAATAGCCTGATACAGTTCCTGAGGTACCTGGAGAAAACTCATGTCCACGCTTGCGAGCTGATTGCGGCTCGCGCACCACCCACCCTCAAAAAGAGTCATAAAAGCTATGTCCAGGCGGGCGAAGCCGCGGGCAAAAGCTAGTTCTAAATAAAAACCACGGTGCCAAACTAACTTTTCCAAACTCGTACATGAGTTCTACATGTACTGAAAAAGAACTCTTGAAAATCGATGATTTTTATATCTTCTTATTATAATTAATTATATCATGGATAAGTTGAATTTATATTTTTAACTCTTTTCTTCATGGTGGTTACTTGCTAACCACCAATTTTTTTTTATTTATTAAAAATAAATCGATGGGAACATTAAATAAAAAACAAAGAAAGAAAAACATTTATTTTTAGTTTTTTTTTATTTGGCAGTCCTTGAGATTAGATGAACTTAATTGAGAACAGAACAGAGAAATTATCCCCGTGAAGAAAAGAGTTAATAACTATTTATTGTTCTCTATTCTATTGGAATTAATTGGAAAAGCTGGACACGTTAAAAACAAACTTCCATCGCAACAACATAATACAATTTTGCATTACTTGTTTTTGTTTATATTATTTTTTATAAAAAAAGTACTACACCGATTTTGATAAAATTTATATGAGACCACCTTGAGAGCGTACTCTATCGAATAAAAAATAATCAAAAAATCGTTTCACAATCTGCGAAGATGTGTCGTAACAAAGAAACATACAGTCGAACTGAGAACCTCCTCCTTTTTGGAAGTCGGTTGAAAAGCATATTAGTGACTTGCAAATTTGCGCAAATTTAAAAAGCGTCGGTGGCTCAACCGGTAACGACTCGGTCCTTCTAACCAGAGGTACCGGGTTCAAATCTGGACGGCCAATGTACCAATGAGTTTTTCCAAAACTTACGTACATATCATTACCGATTGCTTTAACGGTGAAGGAAAACATCGTGAGGAAACCTGCACACGCCTGCGAAGAAACTCGCAGGTTGTGTGTGAAGTCGACCAACCCGCGCTGGGCCCGCGTGGTCGACTAAGGCCTGATCACCCTGATTCAAATGACGATGATGACTCGCAAATTTGTAGTCACCGTGCATTCGCCTCATCTAACGAAGTTTGGATATTCGCATAATTGTTGTTATCACGGAAGCGTATCTCCCTTGTAACTACAACTTAACGTACCATACTACGCTATCTTTTTGACCATCCATTTCTCTCTTTAACATCAATCTCAATTACCGCGTCTATTTTTCTGAAATAAAATGGCAGAAGAAAGCACTGTAACTAATAGACTAGGTTTAAAAAGTTGAGAAAGTGCGGCGCTAGCGCGAGCGGCTGGACGGACGGACGGACAGACGGACAGACGGTCGAATCCAGGCCACTTTCATTTTCGTTCGTTTCTTTTCGGATGCACTGCAGCCTGCGCGCGCGCCGCGTTTCGTTCAACATTTGCCGCGCTGCTTAGCGCGTATCCATTACCTCCTTTCTTTGCACACTTATTAGTGGAACTTTAGTTTCTTTAGTCGGATAATTGTTTTGTTTAACACACTGCCACAATAAATTTGTGATGCAGTGGTGTGTGCGTGCGGTGGCCGCTTTTATCATAATTTAGAATCACACTAATATTATTAAAGGTGTATGTTTTAACACAAAGCCTAGGTATCTTATTTCACGCTCGCTCAAAAAGTCATAGAAACGTTGTCCACGCGGGTGAAGCCGCGGCAACAGCTAGTTTAGAATAATTTAGTCCACTATTGAGTTACACAAAGAAAAAGTTTTAGAAATAAGTATCTACCTACTAGCTTTTGCCCGCAACTTCACCCGCGTGGATATCGATTTAATTACAACTGTGAGATGCGGAGCGCGGGCCGCTTGCATGGGAAAAAGTTGTCACCAGAGTCCCGGGCAGGGAGCTCGTTCGAACTACAAAACATTTATTTCACTCGGTGTCCATCAATCAACAAGCTCTATGCAAATCATGTCGACGTGGTGCTCCCTTGCGACGTGACATACACGTGACATACACGTGACATACATAGGCAGACAATTATCATAGGCCGTCTATCCCTCGGACAGGACGTTTAATCTATAATTGTTCATTTAAATTTAATGTAAAATCTAAACAATAAAGTCATTTCATAAATACCTATATACATGGTAGGCCTACGTAGGACCAGTACCACACGTTAAGAGAGTTGAGGACATGCAACCAATTTTCTTTTTTTTTTATCGGGCTAGTATGTTGCTTTTACGGGATAAAAGTGAACTTATATAACTTATCTAAGTCTTGCCGCCAAACATCAGTGTTAACAACATTGATGTGTTCCGGCTTGAAGATAAGATAGCCAGTTCTCCATTGCGTTGAGGAATATTGGTAACCTCGCTTCCATATTCGGCATCATCGTCACTTACCATCAGGTGAGATGATGCCAAGGGCTTACCACTGGTGAATAAAAAAAAAGAACTACCTATGTTATTTCCTACTTCGTCAAATATCTTTGTACAAAAAAATCTAGATCTTTTATAGTCAATCAATCAGTCAAAAATAGAAACAAACAAACACACTTTCACTTGTGTAATATTTTAATAAGGGTATAATTTTAGCATTATTGTCCAATCAATACCTATTACACCTATGTCTTCAGTTAACTTTCAATGTTTTCTCTTCTTCAGCAAAGAAACTAAGTATACTTATATACAAACTCCTGCCGACAGCTATTCGTTTCGTTCGGCCTTCATAGAGGTCAATATTTTTTTCCCGTATTTTTTTATTTTATTTATTTATTTATTATTCGAAAAAATGTGTACATAGGTAAACATTAGACCCACAAAACTGAATGATCAGTTTTTCTGTGGAATGACAGTCTCACAATTATACATTACAATCATAGAAAAGACGTAACTGTGGTAACTAGATTCTAAGTGAATCGGTACGTCGGAGGCAAGAGCCAAACTCCCTTAAAGGCTGCTCATGAAAAAAAACTTTAAACAGATTTTTAAATTTGTGTGTGTGTGTGTGAGCCGCCACACCGTATGTTTAATGCTACGTACGAGTATAGTATCTCTGTTGCATTAAAAATAACAAATGGGGCCTCTTGGCTGGCACAGTTCTCAAAATATTAACCGGATTTTAGGCTGTGATGCGGATGCGGCGCGGCGGCGCGGCGGCGCGTAGCGACCACGGCGGCAGCGGCGCCCGCGCAGCGCGCGTCGAAAGTTTACCACTTTCTAGGCCACTCTTCGCCGTCACGCTCATCACGCACTTTTATAACAAACCATGTTTCTAATAGTACAGTCAAAAAGTTGCGACAAACTTAATCGTAACAAACATGCCGGCGGTGCGGCGGTGCGGGGAAGTTTTATGAAAAACAACGATTTGGGAGAAATTTAGAAAGTGCAAGGAAAAGTTTAAACATGAAACTTTCCCGTAGGTAAATCACATTTCTCCTTTTAGTCGGGCAGAATAGATAGATAGATAGATAATTCATTTATTCATTGACAGTTTACTTATACATAGAATAAAGTATTAAGGTAGATACTAATACGCTTATTTTAACTACACAAAGAACAAGATTAAAATAAAAGACGTAATAAAGCAAAATTAAAAATTAAGTTAAAACACAAACTGGACGAACGAACTACTGACAATGAAACGAATTGAATTATACTGATGTGGATAAAAGCAAAAGTTTCCGCAGATCAAGGAGAATTCTATAGGAATTGATTTATGCTCATCTGGGGAGAATCAACCGAACCGATAGAGTTCACTGTGTAATCTGGCGGATTCTTACTGTAACATTTAATCAACCTAACCGATACTGGTCACTTTGTAAATTGGCGGGTCCCTACTGTAATATTCATCATCATTATGTCAGCTGAAAAACGTCAACTGCTGGACAATGGCCTCCCCCAAGGATTTCCACGACGATCGGTCCTGCGCTGCCCGCATCCATCGGCGATCTTTACCAGGTCATCGGTCAACCACGTGGGAGGCTGCCTACGCTACGTTTTCCGGGCCGCGCTCGCCACTCGAGAACTTTACTGCCCCAACGGCCATCTGTTCTACGAGCTATGTGCCCTGCCCACTGCCACTTCAGTTTAGCGATTCTGTGAGCTATGTCGGTTACTTTGGTTCTCCTGCGGATCTCCTCATTTCTGATTCCATCGCGTAGGGAAATTCCGAGTATAGCTCGCTCCATTGCCCTTTGGGTGACCTTGAGCCTTCTTATGGAGCCCATAGTAAGCGACCATGTCTTAGTTCCATAAGTCATCACTGGCAACACACACTGAGTATTGAGACACTGCGGTATTTAGGACATGAAGATATTGCAAGGCTTCCCGAACACTGCCCAGTCGAGTTGGATTCATCGATTGATCTCTTTCTTGAATTTGGACCTGCCTAGCTGGACTGTTTGTTCCAGGTATACATATTCGTCAACAACTCCCAGTGTAGAGTCTTCAACCTTTAGAGGAGTGGGTGCGATACGGACATTTTACATTATTTTCGTCTTATCCATGTTCGTTTTAAGACCCACTTGTTGAGAGACTTTGCTGAGGCCATCGAGCATTATGCTTAGGTCTTCCATAGTCTTAGCCATGACCACGATATCGTCAGCGAATCGGAGGTGGGTTATATACTCGCCGTTGATATTGATACCGAGTCCACCCCAGTCCAGAAGCTTGAAAACATCTTACAGGGCCGCGGTAAACAGTTTCGGAGATATAACGTCTCCCTGTCTTACCCCTCGCTGCAAATGGATAGGTTTCGAGTTCTGGCCCTGGAGGCGAACCGACATGGTGACGTTTTCATACAGACAGACTCTCAACACCTCGATGTATCGATGGTCAATTTGGCACCGCTGGACAGACTGTAGCATAGCCCAGGTTTCGACTGAATCAAAGGCTTTACTGTAATATTAAATCAACCGATCCGATAGTGGTCACTTTGTAAACTGGCGGGGGGTCCCTTTCAACACATAATCAGCCGAACCGATACGGGATACTTTGTAAACTGGCGGGGGTCCCTAAGTCCCTAGTGTACTCGTTACATAAATCCATGGAACACTAAAATACGAATTCCAGAAGTATCATCGTAAAACAGTAACTTTATTATACTTTTAAAATAGTACTTGCACAAGTCTCTGAACCTGGTAGAAGGCTGGACTAAACCCAGAACTATATCCTTACTAATATTATAAATGTGAAAATGTGTTTGTTTGATTGTTACCTTTTCACGCTTCAACGCCTTGACCAATTTTTATGAAATTTGGCATGCAGGTAGCCTGTGTCACGGGAAAGGACATAGGCTACTTTTTATCCCGGAAAAATAGCATAATCTGATGTAGTTTCTGAGGGAACTAAAAAAATAATCGATTGTTGTGATTTTTTGCAGAGATATGGTTGAGTACGTGGGAAACGACATATAATTTACTAATCACCCTTAAACAGTCATAAAAACGATGTCCACGCGGGCGGAGCCGCGGGAAAAAGCTAGTATCTCATAATTAAATACATTGATTGTGCCAGAACTTTGTATTCCAGTTTAATGTATCAATGCACTTTCTAAGGCCCACGTAGTAGACGCAGGTCAGGCTGCACCGTGCACCGTGCACCGTGCAGCGCGACAGTGGAAAGGTGAAACTTAGCCAGGCGAGAAATCGACGGGAAGCAAATGTACGTATATAGTAAGGAGACCGGCGCGATCGGGCGCGAGGGAAACTGAAAGTAATGTAATGGCGTCGTATTCAACCCACTTTCACTGCTCTGCAGCACGCAGCACGCGGCGTGCGGCGTGCGTGAGCGCAGTCTGCGCAGCGGCCACGACCAGTGCACTACCTACATTATCAATTCATCACAAATATAACCTATTTTTGGACCCCCCTCCAAAACTATACAGTGGCATTAACTAAACAACACTGTAGCGCGGTGCGCAGTTATTCATTCTCCTTTCATTCAACCTTCTTTTTATTCCATTTATTTCTTTTCTGCGTATGCGTCAATCTATTTGACAATATCATTTTAAATTCTTTCCGAACACAATCACAAAACTTAATAAATTATAAAATAAATTATCTAAATACCTAGATATATTTACAGGCTGCTCCCTTTATAAGACCCATTTTGGGTAATATATAATTATATGTTTAATTAGTTTGTGTATAGTGTAAATTTAATGTATGTTTTCTAATTTTCGTATATTTCTTTTTAGGTCTTATTTTTAATAATAAAATTAATTCTGTGGCACGCATATTGTATTTAAACCCACGCCCTGCTACCTACTACCTACAAGTCGTGCTACAACACTTGTAAACATGTTTTTTATACAAACCGATCACCTGATAATTTTTTTACAATTTTATAAAGTTCCTCATGCAATCGATCAGCTGATTGGCCAAAGTAAGTGAAGTTCATTTTTTATCACTTCCAGGAATGTTGTAGACCAAAAGTTGATCAGTTTCATGAGTAGAAGCCATTAGTTTTTGCCGGAGGGAGGGAGGCGGGGGGTTCAGCCAGAAATAGCCCTCATTCTTGGTAATCAAGTCAGAAAATGCCGATTGAGTTAAAATGCCCTTGGGTAAAATGGCCTTGAGAAATTTTAATTTTGTATGAAAAACACATTTCTTTCAAAGTACCGAGATATTGTTAAAAAAGTATTCTAGGAATAATATTTAACAAGCGCGCACAATATGAGGAAAACCAATTTTCAATTTACCAGGTTTCCAACAAAGAATTAAAGAATTTGACTGACTCGGTGGCTCAGTGGCTAGTGCTCTTGACTGCTGATCCGAGAGTTGTGGGTTCGATCCCCACCGAGGGCAAACATTGTGTGATGAGCAGATTTGTTTGCTCTGTGTCTGGGTGTTAAATATCTATATATGTATGTATTTAAACGTATATAAGTATGTATATATAAGTCTCTGGTTCCCATAACACAGGGAATCCTACTTTGGGGCCAGATGACCATGTGTGGTTTGTCCCAGAAAAAAAACCACAATCTACATAACATTTTGGTACCTATGTAGCTTTTATTTCAGTTGACGGAAAGTGGTGTTGGACCGCACAGTAGGGTTCCCTAGTCTTTCCAAATAACGGGTGTCGCCCGTGGTCCAAAATATATCTTTAAAAAAATCGGCCAAGTGTGAGTCGGACTAGCACTCCGAGGGCTCCGTAACACCACACCTCTCCACACAACCACATACATATAATAGTATAATGTCATTGATACCTACCTATTCAAATTTCAAGCAAAAGACATCAACGCGAGCAACAATGACATGCTTTTGTTTGTCATTCAGACCGGATTCCTTGGAGCGAGCACGACTCACGCTTGGCTTATATACGGAACCCTATTACTAAGACTCCGCTGTCCGACCGTCCGTCACCAGGCTGTATTTCATGAACCATGATAGCAAAAAACAAACCATATAAATGTTTGTGTACAATAACGGATATCACACTAATATTATAAAGGCGAAAGTTTGTGAGTGCGTATGTTTGTTACTTCTTCACGCAAAAACTACTGAACGGATCTGGCTGAAATTTGGTAGGTAGACAGATTAGGACCTGGATTAACACATAGGCTACTTTATTTAACGCTTGAAAAGTCATAGAAACGTTTTCCACGCGGGTGAAGCCGCGGGAAACAGCTAGTATAAATATATAGCTAGACAGTTGAAATTTTCACAGTTGATGTATTTCTGTTGCCGCTATAACAACCAATACTAAAAATTAGAAAAAGTGAAAGTCTCCATCCATACAAAAAACATTTTTTTTGAAACGTGAAGAAACTAGCGCCATCTAGTATGATGGTACGGAACCCTTTGTGCGCGGTTCTGACTCGCAATTTATAGTTTTTTTAAATATTTGTTATTTTAATTCAGTATTAGTACTATAATCAATAATCACACCACGCTTGTAGGTATGTATTATCGTTTTTACGATAGAGCTAAATCAAAAATACTTCTAAAGACATAAAAAAAACAAGTTTTTTTTGTAAGGAGACCCCCTTATTTTTTTAGTTTTTCTAATTGTTAGTGTTTGTTGTTATAGCGGCAACAGAAATACACATTCTGTGAAAATTTCAACTGTCCACCTATTACGGTTCATGAAATACAGCCGGCTGATAGGCGGACAAACGGACAGACAGCGGAGGCTTAGTAATGGGGTCCCGCCGCGCCGGTCACCCGTTGGGTGTGCGGAACCCTCAAAACTAAGTAATTTTTGCACTAGGCACCTAGAGCGTACCTACTGTATGGTATGGAACATCTAAGTTGGTCGGCTAACACCATTCGCCCCTAAACCACAGTATATATATTAGTACTAACGCCTAAACTAAGGAACACTCTTTGCCGGGATCATTTCCCTTTTAAATTAACATACAGTAAGTATAAACTCTAATAGCTGCCAAGAGCAAAGTGTTTTAATCTGTAATAGTCTGGGAGTAAGACAGACAGATGGACGTAGCGAAACTATAGTTTCTATTAGGGAAATACCATTTGACTAAGGAGCTTAAAAATAACATAAGACATTGCGTCACGACTCACGACACTATAGAAAAACTTATTGATGTTTCCAAATTAAAAAAAATACGATTTGAGTGGCCACCTTAACTTCAAAATACCAATAGGATCTATCGTAACTGGGAATCGAATCGACCCCTGTAAGTCACTGTATAATAAACAAATACGTCGTGAAATAAAATGAAAACTTGTATTTTTTTATTATTTGCGGACTGACTGTACTTTTCAATAATTGTTAATTTTAAATAACAACTCAAAAATCTCAAATTAGGTTAGGAACGCGGGCCGCTATTGTTTAGTTTGGTTTAGTGCACTAAATATAATATACTAGCTGTTTCCCGCGGCTTCACCCGCGTGGACCACGTGTCTATGACTTTTCGAGGGTGCGCAGTGCGCGAGCCACAAGCGGCTCGCGAGCGTGGTAAAAAGTAGCCTATGTCTTAACCCAGGTCCTAATCTGTCTACCTACCAAATTTCAGCCAAATCCGTTCTGTAGTTTTTGCGGGAAAGCGTAACAGACAGACAGAGTTACTTTCACATTTATAATATTAGTAGGGATTACTCATGTTATTAGCGGCTTTTCGATCATCGTCCTGCCTATCAGCCGAAAGACGTATACTAGGCCTCCCTCTCCCAAGAAGCGTTTTAATTCGAGGTAAAGTCCCAAACAATATATCTAACATGAATATTTAAAGATGTAACTAAAGGCACCTACTTATACGAAACAGTTTGATCCATGCGGGCGCGGGCGTTGGCGCGAGCAGCGGAGCTTAGAGCGCGCGTTTGGCGGCAACTTGGCCAGCGCGGCCAGCGCGGCCAGCGCGGCCAGCGCGGCAGTGTCACGGGGAGTCGCCGACCCCGCGGAGTCAAGGGCCCGGTCGACGACCGCGGCGCCCGGCGCCCGGCGCACGACGCACGGCACGGCCGAGCCCGCAGGAGCCACCCCGGTGGACCACCAGCCGCTCTACTCCAACTCAACAACCCTACACATGCGTTTTTATCGATGTAATGTTTAGTAGTGCAGTATGTTGCACATTTCCCTATTCTTTCAGGAGCTCCTCAACTCGACTGTTGGTATGTTTTTATTTGTATGTATAGTATATGACGCGATTTATGCGCCGATTGTAAAGCGAGCGGTGAAGTAGTGAAGATCCAGGTATTGTGATGGCAAAAAAAAATCGAAGTTGAGATTTTTATAGGGATCTATTGGCTTACACTAATAATCTAAAAAATAAAAAAAATGTATGTCACCCACCCACACGTGTGTATGTGCGTCCGTCCGGTGCTTTAGTTCACAAACTACTGGACGGATTTGGGTTAGGGCAATATTATTTTTATATTGAGCCTAGCATTAAATTATTGAATTGGCAACCCTAAGAAATTAAGAAAGGGGAAGTTTGAAAAAAAGAGACTGTATATACATATATAATATTATTTCTTAGGGTTGCCACCTTAGTAAAAAAAACCACATGAGATAATGTCAGGGGCTTATCAATTGTGGAAAAAAAGCATGCCATTCCCATACAAATACAGGTTGTTGGTTACTTTTTCTCAAAAATGGCTGTAATCATTTTAATGAACTATGTGAATAACTAGGACTTAGTATGACCTTACTGCATTCGGTAGTTAATTATTCCAGGAGAAATACGAGTAAGTGTGCAAACCCAAATTATTTGAAAGTTGAAAAAAATGTAAACCGATTATGATTATTTTTTTTATTGCAAAGGTGATACTGCTGTGATGGTCCTATAAAAATCAATAAATGATCTGAATATGCACTCTAAAGATACACTACACAACTCCTAAATAAGTTGCCTCTTCGCGGTTTACAAATACATGTAGCGCCATCTATTAACAATTTAGCGAACTATTTTTTACTTCTTTTGGCTTTTCTTAGTGGCACAATAGACATCACGAGTGTTACAATGGCTAATTGCGTGCAGTGGCATACTATATTTTTTCTACGACCATGGAATAAATAAAAGAAAATTTTAAACCGTCAAAAATTCATCCATACAGCCTAATCACACGCGATGTTTAGCCATGGCACAGGTACGCACGTTTTTATAAATGGCCTTGGCATCTTGCACAAAATACTTATCTACATTTAAATTGAGACGTCATAATCATTTATTGATTTTTTGAGCCAAAGCGATAAAATTACTTAAAGTTTCATTGTTATACAGTTGTCTCGTTTTGAAATGATCATTGTAAAACGACTTGTAGGAATGAATACTTTTGTGATATGATTTGAGGTTATTTACTTATTAAGCAAATTACCAAATGAGAGTAGAAAAAAGTGGTTTTTGTATCTTGCAACCATTGGCCGTGGATAAATTAATAAATAAGGTACCATTTTAAATCAAATTAAAATTATTTTGAAAACATTTTATATTTTTTTAATAAAATATGGGTCACAATTTAACAGGGGTAGATCGGGGTTGTGTTGGATATCAAATGAAAGGGCCCTAGTACACATTCTAAAACTTTTATTAATACCTGTTGCCGACTACTTCGCCCGTACAGACCCCTTTCTGTGCCGCTCACGTGAGAATTTTCCAAAATCCTTCCTTAGCGGATGCCTACGTTATAATTATTGCCAAATTTCAGCCGAGTCTGTCCCGTGGTTTGAGCTGTGCGTTGATAGATCAGTCAGTCACGGTTTCAATACAGACAAACAAAAAATGTCATGTAACATAGTGTCCTAAAACGTCACGTTACGGAGATAATTGAGTATACAGGGTGACTGGTAAGTAGTGCAAATCCTTTTAAGGGGATAAACTACATCTAATTTGAAAAATTTCAACAAAATTTTAAAATTAAATGGGCTTTAACTCGAAAACTGTTAAATTCCGACCCCCAGTTAATATGACTTTTTCTATTGCAAATTAGATGTAGTTTTCCCCTTAAAAGGATTTGCACTACTTACCAGTCATCCTGTATACTCAATTATCTCCGTAACGTGACGTTTTAGGACACTATGTTACATGACATTTTTTGTTTGTCTGTATGTTCCTTATGTAAATATATAGGTCTGAATGTGTGACGCCATTTTGAAAAAATTAAAAATATTTCGGACTCCAGTATGCCAGTCTCCATACAAAAATTTTCAAACCGCTTTGGTATCTCATTCATGCTACATTTTGAGTACCTACGTCTCTCTATCCCCGTCATTGTTTATATTTGAACGAGATTCGGTAGACTATATAAAGGTGTGTGTGTTTGCGTGTAGTTTTATTGGACTCATTTTTTATGAGATAATGTACGAATAGGGCCAGTCCATTATATTTGGTCGAAGGTGTTAATTGGTTAACTAAAGTTTTTTTTTATATCAGGAAGGCTAAGACTCCATAGTCATAACTCCAGCCTAAACCGCGAGGCCGCAGGCAGATCTCTGTGAAGGACGAAGAAGCCCAGAGCGCCTTTCACCTGCTTCAAGACATCGGATTGAATCGAAAATTGCTCACGTATTAAGAACCTATGACGATACAATAATTTTAAAAAAGCGTCGCGTCGCGTCGTGCTCGTGCTCGTGCTCGCGCTCGGTGGTACTATATTGTAAGCGTTCCATACCCAAAGGGTAAAAACGGGACCCTTTAACTAAGACTCCGCTATTCGTCCGTCCGTCCGTCCGTCCGTCTGTCTGTCTGTCCGTCTGTCACCGGGCCGTATTTCATGAACCGTGATAGCTAGACAGTTGAAATTTTCACACATGATGTATTTCTGTTGCCGCTGTAACAGCAAATACTAAAAATTAGAAAAAGTGAAAGTCTCCATACAAAAACCAGTTTTTTTTAATGTGAAGAAACCAGAGCCTTCTAGTATGATGGCACGGAACCCTTTGTGCGCGGTCCTGACTCGCACTTTACCGGTTTTTAGTACTTAATGTATTAAATTATGTCAGCCATCCTATTCTACTTAGTGCCGTAGCTATTATACTTGCATCCGATTTTTTTTTATTCAAAATTGGTAAGCCCTTGGGATCATCTCACCTGATGGTAAGTGACTATGATGCCGAAGATGGAAGCGGCCTTACCAAGATTCCCCAACGCAATGGAGAATTGGCTATCTTATCTTCAAACCGGAACACATCAATGTTGTTAACACTGATGTTTTGCGGCAAGACTTACAGAGGATGGTGGTAGCTAGCCAGGCGGGCTTAGAGAATGCCCTAACACCAACCAAACCGAGTCTTAAAAGTTGACCCCACCGGAAATCGAACCTGCGACCTCCTGGTGTGAAGCGAATGGAATAACCATTACGCCACGGAGGCGGTTAAAGTAATTCCTTAAGTAGCCACAAACGTTAAGTTACAATTACCATCTAACACGAGGCACTATGTTGTGTGAAATTATTTCATTGATACTCGCTCGTTTAACTACGGTACGAATGTGGCAAGCCATCTATGAATTCAAGCGGGCATCGGGCATCGGGCATCGGGCATCGGGTTGGCGCGACCGGCCGTCGAACCCACGGCTCGTTGCACAGCGTCCACGCCAACCTATGTATAACGAACGTAACGAACTGGTGCAACTGACGCACCACTACAACACATTGTAACAACACGACTACTATAACTATTAATAAAATGACGTTGCAATGGAACAAGTTTAAAAACAAAAACATTAATAAATAGTAGGTCTAGGTGCGACACGAACGTCGAAACGGAAAAGTTGACGTTTAAAAAGTTTAATTTTGGTTTGGTTTTTAACCGCCTCCGTGGTGTAATAGTTAGTCCATTCGCTTCGCAACAGGAGGTCGCGGGTTCGATTCCCGGCGGAGTCAACTTTTAAGACTCGGTTTGGTTGGTGGCAGGGCATTTTCTAAGCCCGCCTGGCTAGCTACCACCATCTTATCTAAGTCTTGCCGCCAAACATCAAGTGTGTTAAAAACATTGATGTGTTCCGGCTTGAAGATAAGATAGCCAGTTCTTCATTGCATTGGGGAATCTTGGTAAGCCCGCTTCCATCTTCGGCATCATCGTCACTTACCATCAGGTGAGATGATGCCAAGGGCTACCAATTGTGGATAAAAAAAGCGGTTTATTTTGGGGGTTTTGGGGGTCCGAAGGGTGCCAACGGGCTATTACCGCCCTAAGCCACAGTGCAGATGATTACACTAATTAGTAATAGTACCTACGATGGTATTCTTCGTTATCGCTACGCGTATACGCCACCGCCGCGCGCCGCCCCTCCTTCCTGTCTGCAGTGTGTCACACACCAGGGCCAGGGAATCAGTATCACCTCAGTATCACGGCAACGCGGCGGACAGCTCCTCAGATACAAAGATGTTCTGAAAACACACATGGCAAGGAGCAACATCGAGCCACCTCGGTGGAAGGACGAGGCAGCCAATCGCCCTGAACGGAGGCGCCCGGTTCAGGATAATGTTTTTGCCTTTGAACGTCAGCGAAGGGTGGATCTCGGTGATAAAAACGTGACGACCTCGAAGCCAGACCACCTGCGGCTATCTTTTACTATTACGAGAATGGTGTGCTCAGATGTCCTCGTTGTGGACGAACATTTACAGCAAAAATTGGCTATATTAGCTGTGACATTAGTCATCTTCGAGCGCGAGCGCATGGCAGGGCAGACCAACTGCAAGACTTAGCACCTATTATTATTTTGGCTGATCTGTGGCAGTCGCGCGCTATCACCGGAATCGGTTGGATAACATTATTATTATAATATTATGTATCACAGAGATACATACTTGTCGGAGGGTCATTGAAAACGCGACCAATACCAGCTCGAGATAAGTTTACATAGTTACACTTTGTTTGGATCAAACGTCAGGTATTAGTACCTGGGTGAAACCGGTGGTGGCGTGACGATCGCTTGTACTCGTGAGACGATCGTTTGTGGTAGCAAAGATGATGTATTAACGGAAGGCTGTTTGTGCTGCCACACTGAGTTGAGAATTTATTAGATCTGTGGAGAAGCCAGATTAGCTGGACGTCAGTCTCGGAGCAGACACTTTTTGACGGAGCGTCGAGCAGATCACAAGTAGTGGTGATCTGTGAGCAAAACGGACGTGTCACGCCATCGCTGTGATCACCGCGTTTGCATCCATTGTTATCCAAGGCATCCTGTACAATTTCGATTACCAAATGATCAAGACTATTGAAGAAGGACCTCTGTGATATAGCTGCATTGTTATTTCGACGCCCAATACCGAAATAGTTAAGGACGTGAACCACGAGGCCATCCATAACCTAACCTAACTATCACCCTCGCCCTGTCGACATCAGAAGTTGGATAGTTCCCTGCGCTCGCAACAAGTGGACAACGACGGGAAAATGTGAAAATTGATGATGGAGCAGCGAAATAAAAACCACTGGCAACAATTCTTCGTGCTTCAGAACCAGAACATGCTGCGATTGATTGAGGCTATGCGAGCACCATCCTACATCTGCTGCAATCACATTGACAGAATTGACCCCGAATATACCTGAAGCTAATCCACGTGCACGGTGCACAACTGTCGACATCTCCCTTACGGAACGACCATTGGAATGAGGTGACAGCGTGGGCTGCGCTGGCAGCAGCGGAGATGCACGCGAGCGGCGCGTGCGGCTTCTGCGAAGTTCGTGATGTACGCGGTGCTACGAAAATCCGGTGAGTCGTACCCCGTTTGTTTTGATAGTGGTACTAGTACAAACGTAGTACTATTACCTAATCTGTGGTGGTACTGAGTGTTTTCTCGTTAAGGAAGGTTTCGTGTATAGACTTTCGGGAGTGTGTTCAGTACAAACGCACGATTGACTTTTATAGGCAACGCTCACGTTTACTGTACAGAACAAATATTGAGTGAGGGTAGTATTGACGGGAATCATTCAGAATTTTTATTTTTTTGTTATACCAAACGAGTACCTACGTTCCAACCTACGTACAACAATACGTGCCAACAATATTATGATCGGTTCAGATATTTTAAATCTAGGATTGACGGTATTCTTAAACGAGTCTGTCAATAACAAAACAGCTTGACTGTCGGTAAGGATGCGAATAGAGTAGTTAGTCCCTTACCCTTCTAGTAGTGATTGCATTAGCAGCCAAAATGATGCCTTGTAGTCCTTCAAAGTGCTCTTTCACGTGCTTTCGGATAGTTCCTTGTGGCACAGCGTCGTGATTCAACGGTAGATTTAAAAACTAGAGTTTTGGTTATACAAACCTAAACCAGGATAGAAAGTATTGAAATCCCTTTAAGCTTTTATAATATTGAGACTGACATTTTTACATGGAGTAAAAAAAAAAAACCTTTATTAGCTTTCGTAGTATTGGGACTGATATTCTCATTGATCATAGGCCAAAGTTGTTGCCTATTTTTAATAGCTTTCGTGATGAATTTGTCGAGGGCATCCTTAATGCCCCGCTATCATATAGACCCTATGTAGGTATGAGTTTCGGGGACCCCAATAAAATATTTTGTTTACCAATTGTAAAAAAAAAAAGAATAATAACAGGGTAGTATGCGGAGTGCAGTGATGAACGTCTTACGGCTGATGTGATGATGATACAGGATTCATGGGCTGGAGGCTGCGAATGTCATAAGCCCCGAAGCTTTCCCTTTTTGACGGCCTTATCATGCTGGTAAAGAAAAAGGATAGCATAGAACGCAAGTGTTGATAACCGTGAAAAAAAAATGATAACAACATGCCTGAACGGAAATTGCTTCCTCTGATAGCTTGGAACATCGATTGACTTCATAGGTGGTCACTATTTAACCACGTCAGGCATAGCTAGTGGTTACATCAGGTGCATTCTTTACCTATTAAATCGAAATGACTGATTTTGTAACCTCTGTTCAAATACGTCCACGTGTCATTCGATCTACGTAATGCCCCCTTGTATTTGAACTTACGTTCATAAACGCTTTAGGCGCGTGGCAACGGTCAGGTGAATCTTAGCACGTTTAAACGTTGGTACTCTTAGTTAAGTGTCCTTTAAAATATGCTCACTTCCTTCGAGTATAGTAATGAGATTTCAATGTTACAAGTCCTTCCATGATGATCATTTGGCAGCAACCAAACTGTTGGGTTAACCGAGTTACGAAGTACAGCCTCCTGGAGTTGCTTCTAGGTACGAGTAAAGTAGCCTAACCTCTAAATGTCATGTTTGTCGATTACACACACAGGCTGTAATTTTATCTAAGTGAAGCACGACAACATACTAGTGATAATACGAAGAGTAACGCATCCTATTACAGGAGTTGTTAATCAGCTTGCTGCTGATGTGATAATAGACATGGGCCTCCCCCATGTTGGAGCGGTTTCACCAATTGTAAAAAAAAAAAAAAAAAAAAAAAAACGCTACGCTTGGTGGGCTGTTTGGCGGTACAGTATGAGCGTGAAGGATGATGTTGCTTGTCCTCAAATTTTTAGTCCCTTAGTCACTTCTTGTGAAACCCTTGGGAAGAGATGGGGTGGTGTATTGCTCTGAGGCAGCGCCACTGGCTGATTTCTAGACAAAAGCTTAGTTTCACAAGTTACCTAACTTTGTGTTGTTACAAATGGAGAAGCGTTACCTACCACTTTAGATATCAAATACCGTCAGTTATTGAGGACAGACTACGTTAAATGCCCGATAGTGACAGTATTATTGACTTGGACAGAATTGATGATGGAGAGACTGAACCTCGACCATCTACTAGTGCAGATTAAGGACTTTTGTACTTGACCGTGATTTTAACGTTCACTAGTTTGTATTTTGAACCTTAGACGTAAACAATTTTTCGCAACTGGATGACAATAGCCTCAGCCATTCGTAGACGTAGGCGTAAAACACCGAGTTGATTTTCTCGTTGCTGTGCGGCCACAACTGTGTGTGGCGTGCGTTTGGCTCGCAGGCGTATCACCGGGGAGGTGATGTTGGCAATGACCAGAAAGAGGTGATGTTTGAGATCGCCGCATGGAAGCGATAGTGTGGTTGGACACCGGAGGGAGGTGGTCCAAGAGTCGCCAGGTAGGGTGACTGTGTGTTTGGGCGGGCACCGGATGGAGGTGTCTGAGAGTCGCCAGGTTGGGTGACTGTTGTTTGTTTGGGCACCGGATGGAGGTGGCCCAGAGTTGCCAAGATGGGTGACTGTTGTGGTGATACAAAATAAGGAGCGTAACCAAACCAAGTTAGATCCCAAATACCGAGGGCCGTTCAGGGTCGTAGAGGTCTTAGAAGGTGACAGATACAAATTACAAGCTTTGAATTTGAGACGAAGTTACAAGTATGCCCATGACCGTTTACGTAGTATGTCCGAAGGTTATTTGCCTCCGGATGTTGACGATGAATCTGGTGCAGAGGCGTCTACCTTTCAATGTTAATTGTATTGACAGATCGTAACTCAATCAATTGTGTACAGTTGTAATTTTTTTCTTTATCGTTTATTTTTGTGTGTAGTACTGAAGTATTCCGACATGTTTCAGCGGTAAATGAAGAGTGCTGAATGGCGCTATATGTTTGCATGAATTGGCTGCTGCTTGTTTTGTCAGACTCGTTCTGTCATGATGTGTAGCAGGTACATTCGTGTTTTTGTAAAAAAGAAGTATCCCGTTTACCGGCTAAAACTGTTGATGGTATTCCGTCGCCTGTATAGGTGATGATGGTATTCCGTCGCCAGTATTGGTGATGATGGTGTTCCATTGCCTGGATTGGTGATGATGGTATTCCGTCGCCTGTATTGGTGATGATGGTGTTCCATTGCCTGTATTGGTGATGATGGTGTTCCATTGCCTAGATTGGTGATGATGGTATTCCGTCGCCTGTATTGGTGATGATGGTGTTCCACTGCCTAGATTGGTGGTGATGGTGTTCCGTCACCTGGACTGGTGATGATGACTGATTGGTATTCCGTCGCTTGGCGTTAGTGATGATGATTCTTTGTGGTGTCCCGCCACCCGGATGTGGTGATGTTTAGTTCTGGTGTTCCGTCGCTTGTGATTTGCGATGATGATTATGTTCCGTTCTATGTGCCCCTAAAAGTTGTAAATGGTTGTAAGGTTTCAAGCCTTGCAGCTGTGATTTACCTTGGAGACCTAAACTGATTTGAGATTGTTTGAGTTACGATGCTAATGCTGAGGTTTATTTAGTTTACGAGAGTGAAATTATTTTGGTTTTTTTTGAGACTGTTAAAATATGTCATTACCATGATTGTAGTCTTGAATTAAAGCTTCACATTATTAGTGTTGCTTTTATTCCTTGAGCTGTGGACCTTCCTAATGAAGGTCAGGATTGGCCGAACGAAATGGAATCTACTGGTTACCCTTTTCTTTTTCAGGTTAGTCACCCGAGGACGTGTGACTCGCAGGATGGCCGTGTCGGAGGGTCATTGAAAACGCGACCAATACCAGCTCGAGATAAGTTTACATAGTTACACTTTGTTTGGATCAAACGTCAGGTATTAGTACCTGGGTGAAACCGGTGGTGGCGTGACGATCGCTTGTACTCGTGAGACGATCGTTTGTGGTAGCAAAGATGATGTATTAACGGAAGGCTGTTTGTGCTGCCACACTGAGTTGAGAATTTATTAGATCTGTGGAGAAGCCAGATTAGCTGGACGTCAGTCTCGGAGCAGACACTTTTTGACGGAGCGTCGAGCAGATCACAAGTAGTGGTGATCTGTGAGCAAAACGGACGTGTCACGCCATCGCTGTGATCACCGCGTTTGCATCCATTGTTATCCAAGGCATCCTGTACAATTTCGATTACCAAATGATCAAGACTATTGAAGAAGGACCTCTGTGATATAGCTGCATTGTTATTTCGACGCCCAATACCGAAATAGTTAAGGACGTGAACCACGAGGCCATCCATAACCTAACCTAACTATCACCCTCGCCCTTCGACATACTAATAAAAATTCGCTCCGCGTCGAGTTTTTGTGCTGCATGTAAGTTTCTTTTAATAGGGACGACGAATGCTAGTCATCGGAGTTACTTTTTATCATCTGTCAAAAACGACATTTTGTTCTAAAAATGTTTGAAATATCTAGGCGTGACATCATAGTTAAGCAGGGAAATTTATTTACTCATTTTGTGAGTTTGGTGAATTCAAAATCGAAGACTTGATGGAAAACAAAACGCGTAAGGTTTTCCGAAGTTTAAGTAGGAGGCGAATTTAGCGATCAAGAGTTCATAATTTATTTCTGATGCTGTCGTCACCCCTATTAACAGTAACAGGTAGGCCGCTCAAATATGTCAGAATACGCGTTACGTTTTCTATATCGTGTGACATGTCAAACGCCTAATTATTAAGATGGGTGCGGCGGAGGTGCGCGGGCGTGAGCCGCCACGCGTTTGTGTTTGAGACCCTTAGTGCACGAGTCCGATTCGCACTTGCCCACTCTATTACTTAATCTATTTAGTTTTATCTGAATACAAAAGATAATAATAGTATTCAGGGACAAATGTCAGGCGGTCATCTGACCCCAAACGAGGATTCTCTTCCCTGTACTGCCTGTACTGTGGGAACCAGAGATATTCTACATAAGTACAACTTTTCATTTAAACCCATTCAGCCGTTTTGGCGTAAGTAATTGGAGAAACGATCAAAACTGTCACATTTATAACATTAGTGTTTAGTGCAAAGTGAGTCAAGAAGAAAAGGGACGATAAACGGATGAGCCACAGGACAGCTTGTTAGTCGTCAGCGTCACACGTCACACGTCACACGTCACACGTCACACGTCACACGTCACACGTCACACAACACACCTCAAACCCAGATTGCAGTAATTAATAGCAAATTCCTCAGACCTATTGGCGATTGATGCCGGGGTACCTCAGGGATCTGTTCTTTCTGCAACACTATTTCTACTTCACATTAACGATCTGCTGAAACCAGGTATAATTGGTTATGCGGACGATAGCACGGTTGTAGAAAGATACTTGTCCAGTGCACGAGCTAACAGTGCTGATACGCTGTTTCTGAGAGAGGCCATGATAGAGCGCATAAACCTATCACTTTAGGCAGTGTCTGAATGGGGTGATTCCAACCTCGTAAGGTTTAATGCCTCTAAAACACGGGCGTGTCTTTTTTCCGCCAAAAGGAGTCCATTCACCTTGACTCCAACTCTCCGGAATGAACCGATTCAGATATCTAACCACCTGGAACTCCTCGGCGTGGATTTAACATCCAATCTTAACTTCGGTCGTTACATTGAGTCCAAGGCAAAAGTTGCTGCAATGAAGCTGGGCATTGTCTCTAAGGTGAGACGGTACTTCACACCTGGACAGCTGCTTACCTTATGTCAAGCACAGGTCCGCTTATGTATGGAGTACTGTTCACACTTATGGGATGGATCAGCCCGCTATCAGCTGGATACCTTGGACGCCATCGTCCGACGCGCACGGAGACTCATTGGTGACGACGAGCTAGTCAATGACAAGCTCCAAAGCCTTGAGCATCGCCGCAAAGTCGCCTGTCTGTCGGTATTCTATCGAATTCTTTTCGGAGAGTGCGCGCAAGAACTTCACGACCTCATTCCCCCGGCTCCATTCCACCGTCGGTCAACGAGACGCAGGGAACTCCTTTGTTGTTGATGTTCCACCTTTTCGCACGAATCGTTACGCTTCTTCATTTATTATGCGTACAGCGCAAGAGTGGAACTCCTTGCCTGCGTCAGTGTTTCCCGATTCCTATAATTTGGGGATCTTCAAGGCAAGAGTGAATAGTCATTATTTGAGTTTGCGTGTACCATCCTCGACTGCATCATCACTTACCATCAGGTGAGTTGTAGTCAAACGCACTCAAATTTTTAATAAAAAAAAAATTGAAAAGGAGCTATGACTGTGTTGTATTAAGTTTTAGTATTTTGTAGATTAAAAAATTTTAAAGGCGCTCAATTGTTGACTAACTATAAAAACTGATTTTTATTTGCTATTCCTAAATGAATAATAATTCTCCTGTCATTATTTAATAAATAACAATTATGCTGTCACCGTACACGTGTCTTTTAAATTTGGAATGTAAATAATAATAATAATTAATAATAATAATTTATTTAGACCAAAAAAGTTTACAAAAATATTCTCCACATGCAGCAAGAAATACAGATCAGTATTAAAATTATTACAAACTAGCTTTTGCCCGCGGCTTCGCTCACGTGGACATAGCTTTTATGACTCTTTTTGAGGGTGAGTGGAGCGCGAGCCGCAATCAGCTCGCAAGCGTGGACATGAGTTTTCTCCAGGTACCTCAGGAACTGTATCGGACTATTCGGATAAGCAGTCTTTGTCACTTCCCCCCCACCCTCTCAACAAATTCTATACAAAAAATCACTTTAATCCGTGCTAAAAATCACACCACCCCATTTCTTCGTTACGATTTTTAATAACTTAACGAACAAAGAGTATTGTTTTTGTTTCCTCGGGAACTGCATAGGGCTATGATAATTTCACAGGTAAAAAATAAACTATTTCATTCCCAGTGATACAGGCATGCCATATTTCATTAAGATTGGTAGAGGTGTTGAAGTGTGAAAAGGTATCAAACAAACAAACACATTTTCATATTTATAATATTAAGTTAGGATTTCTAAATCTTAAATAACATATAGAGCGTCGGTGGCAGAACGGTTAGAGCCAATACCTCCTGTCCGGAAGGCCGTGGTTCGAATCCTGTCAATTACCAATATCTATACGAATATCGATTTCATACTGGTATGTACGTTTATCCGACGCTCTTACGGTGAGAAAAACATCGTGAGGAAACCTGTACACGCCTGCGAAGAAACCCGCGTAATCGTCTAAGGCCTAATCGCCCTAACTCAGGGCAGATCGAGCCCCTTGGTGGGGACGTATATAAACTGATATGATGAAATAACACATATACCTATATTATAAAAAAAATAATTCAAATCATTATATCAATCTAGTAATAAAATTTCCTAAAAATATTAATATGGGTCAAATCCTCGAGTCTTATAAGCTCCAATGGAGCCCATGACGCACTTCTCCTTGCCGCGCTGGATGGCAATAGACAACCTTAGCAGCAGGTAGGACCTCACGTCACAACTCCTCTCTCGAAGGCGACGGCCAATCTCCTTTGTGAAGGCAAAGGCCTCTGAGGGTTCAGCAGCCGGTTGTCTCACAGACCAGCGGCACAAAGCAGTAATTTGCCTCAAAGACCGAGCACTTATTATGCTTTTTTCTCGCCGCAAATTGAGCAGCAGTAACGCACGGGTGAGGAGTGAGGCAAAAAAAGTGGCGTCCCAATGCAGGCACGTTCCTCTCTGCCATAGCACCTGTTTAAACCCTCCGGCGTTTTGCCATCAGATCGACTAAAGCGGCTGCATCAAAGATGGAATATTCCATCTGGCCGAGACCAGTGCCCTCCGAGTGAGGTCATTAAGGAATTGGTGACGTGGGAATCTTCACAAATAACGACCGCAACTCAGTGAATGATGGCCAATTGCCTCCACCGTGGACCCGCAAATACATTGATGAGGTTCACAGATATTGATATTGCAGGCGGAGAGCAACTGCCACACGCAAATAGTCGCCGTCAGAAGAGTTTCCATGTCTGTGCCTCCTGTTAAAAGAAGCTAAACTCGATTTATTTGTTTTTAATTTTTTACACGATTGCAATCTATAAAAAAATACCTATCTGTACGTCTATGAAACACATCGCTACGGGCCTTAGTTCCAGAGAGTTGTGTAAAAAGTGTATGCTGAAAAATACATAAAAGAAATCCACTCAAAAGTATGAAATAATATTTTAATGTTTTAACACAACTTAAGCGCGTTTTATTATTCCTGCAGTGCCATCAATTGACAGTTTGCTGCTATGATTATAATGTGTGGTATGTGTAGCTTATATGTTGAAAAAGTACTCTATATATTTTATTATTATAGATTGTAAGTATCGATAGATAATTTCCCACGGGGCCTCTTTAGTTTTCCGGGATAAAGAATACCCGACTATACAATGATGTTCAAAACACCCCATCCCAATCTAATGGTTTCATATTGTTACGTTGAGCCATTCTAAAGATATTTTTTTTTGCATTCCTGCAGGAACCCTTATTTTTTTTTGGGATTCACAATGTCCCAGTTTTAGTTCGCGATAAGGGTATCAACGTGTAAAATTTGATTGTAATAGGTCAAGCCACATATGGTGGTGGTGGGCCATTCTATAAATGAATACTTTTGATTTTCTCACGGGAACTCTTGAATTTTCCGGGATAAAAAGTATCCTATATGTTAACCCGGGCTATAAGGAACCACCATACAAAATTTCATCAAAATCGGCCCGGTAGTTTTTGCGTGATGCGCGAACATACAGACAGACAGACAGACAGACAAAAATTCCAAAAGTTGTTGTTTTGGCCTCCATATCGTTAGTAATGTCCACCACAGTTATTATTTTCCAAAAATATTTCATGTACAGACGCGGCTCCGTTACAGTTTTATTATATTATATTATAGATAAAGCCTAAGCTAGGCAAGAGCCTGTGTTATAGGCATTAGTCCTCTTCCAGTTGGCGCAATACTTTATTTTGATAAAAAGAAGTAACGGAGAGAACAATTTAAAAGGTTCACTAAAATTAAAATTAGAATAATCCTAAACTATCATGCAAGCATGCAATGCGTGTATTTGTGTGTGTGTGTGTGTGTGTGTGTGTGCGTGCGTGCGCGCGGGTGTGTTAGATTTATACATGTGAGCCTGTTAATACAAAAAAAAAGGATAATCAACGTATTATTCGTAACAGTTTTTCTATTTCGTCAAAACTAAGAGACATTAGCTTTCATTCATTTTCACCTTGCAATTGTAGGATGACAGGAAGTAAAATAGGTTTTCATGGGCGCATGCTTTATTGTACAGAAAATTGCCAAGGAAACTGAAATGTTTTTGGGCAAAAGACGTACGACAATTTATTGTAGGACAAATTCGGTCAGTCCGTCTTTTTGAAGCTGCAGCCGTAATAAATGAGCATGGCAAAGAGATGTGAGTTTTCAGAATTACATGAGCGATAAATATTTGTCTAACTAATAGCATCTCACTTTCCTTAAATAGTTTGTCAGTAGGATACTGGAAACCGCGAAACGTTGCGACCTTTAAAATAGCTCTATTAGCTCTTTCTAACGGAATCAAGTGGGATACACAAGAACCTCCCCAGACGATACAGTAGCTTAGAACGGATTTACACAGGGTGAGATATATTTTTTTTACAATTTTGGGCTCAGCAGCTTGTCGTATGTTTCTAAATAGTGGTATTAACTTTCTTATTTGTTGAGTGACAGCGTCTATATGGCATTTAAAGTTAAGGTGTGAATCTAGAATTATACCAAGGTACTTTATGTTATTAACCCTTTCTAATAAAGAGCAACGGCAGCTGAAATTACAGTGCAGAGAGTTTATAGAAAGACATGAAGAAGAATGTGCAATAATGTTGGACGTTCTAACAGGTTGAGTTGTTTTTTGAATGGAAAAGATTTTTTCACTATTTAAAGTCAGTTAACTATCGCAAAGCCAGGCAGTCACCATATTAAATCCTTTTTGTGCCGAAGAGAAAGTGTCCTCCCAATTCCGTCCCCGGAACACTAGTGCAGTATCGTCGGTGAATGCAAAAATTTTTCCATTGGTTAAGGACAGTTGACACAGGTCATTTATGTAGACCAGGAAAAGGGTTGGGCCTAGGATACTTCCTTGCGGAACACCATACGTTACAGGGAGTTCGCTGCTAAAGTGATTACCTATGGAGACACACTGTGACATTTCGCTAAGGTAGTCTCTAAATAGTTGAAGTTGTCCATTTCGAATACCAATGCGTTCTAGTTTAGAAATTAATCGAGGGATGGATACGGTGTCAAAGGCTTTGGCAAGATCCAAGAAAATAGCAATGCTTCTTTCCCTGACGTCCAAAGCCCCGACAACGTTGTTAGTGGGTTGAAGAACAGCATCGTTTGTGGACCTAACTTGCCGAAAGAATTACCCTGTTTGTGAATGGGAATAATGACAGCGTTTTTGAAGACCTTAGGGAAAACATTTCTCTCAAAACACAAATTACAAATATAAGTGACCGGCTCTATAAGAATGTCTTTATACAATTTGATAATATTAGACGCTATGTTATCCCAACCACTAGCACAATCGGATCGAAGTGTATTAATTATGGTTGAAATTTCGTACGCATCCGTGGGAAATAAATCAAAAGACTGCGAAATCGAATCACGAACAGGTGGAATATTTTCCGCAGTTGGCTGGTAAATTTTCGAGGCTAGGTCTTTACCAACATTCGAAAAGAACAAATTGACTTTGTTTACGGATTCTGAAGCTGATGGGCAAAGGTTTAGGAGGTCTATTGACTTTACTGGTCTAGATTTGTAGTTAGTAATATATTTAATAATTTCCCAGGTTTTTTTGATATTTACATTACAGGCTTTTTGCAACTCGGCCTTCTCATAAGCTCGCTTAACTTTTCTAAGAAGTCCATTACAAAAATTTCGATACCGTCGATATGTTTCTTTTAGAATAACATTGCCAGGACAATTTTTGATTTTACGGTGCATGATATCACGGTTCCGCATACACCTTAGTAATCCGGGAGTAATCCACGGTTTGTTTATTGTGTTACGGCGGTTTAATTTTACTGCAAATGAGTTTTTAATCACGGCATCAGATACAGTTTTAATTAGGAAGGAAGAGGCGACTGCAGTCTAGGTTGTATAGCGGAGAGAAATCTATATTATTAAAATCTGTTGTAAGTCTTTCATAGTTTAGTTTATATATTGTTTTTGCTGGATGAACATTACAAAACTTAAGGTTCAGCTAAATCAACGGTGTATAGTGATCAGTCAACGTATTCTGCACAACTAGTGTTAAGGCTTGTTTATGTGATTTTAACAAAACATGATCGATACGGGATGATCCTCTCATAGGGAGTTGATGCGCTGGAAGAAGTCCATATGAAGCCGTTAGATCTAAGTATTCTGATGAATTTTTATCTTTAGTATCAGTAGCAATATCGATATTTAGATCTCCTACAAAAATAACATGCTTGTATTTTTGGACCGCCTCTAAAGTCATGTTTAGCGAGTTTCGGAAATTTTAATGTTGAAGGCTACTATTATAAGAAGGAGATCTATAAATGGATAATATGGCAGTATCGTTGTTTACTACTGTAACAAGACAGTTTGCGTTGGAAAAAGTAGGTTCATAAGTTGTGATATTTAGTTTGTTACTGATGTAAACAACAACACCTTCGTTTTGGTAACTAACTAAAATTGTCTTAAAAACTGAATAATTACAGATAGTTGGTAAGTTATCGATACCAGATAGCCAGCATTCTGTAAGAACAATCACGTCAGCGATAATCTTCATTCTGTTTAGCAGCAGCTCGAATCCAGAAAAGTTTGCATTAATGCTTCTGATATTTTGGCACATAATTGTTAGGTTATTTTTAGTCTGTTGCAGCAATGATCGACACTTTTCAGGAAGACAGTACCGAGCTATAGAAACATGAGACGAGTCGATACTATTTCCAACGAAGTCAACGCTATTCATAAATGAGTTGATAAATATACTGGGCGCAGATAAGAGCGGGGTCATGGTAAATAATAGTTTTAAGAACACTATTTTTGGAGAGAACGGCTTTCATGGGGAAATCCAAGTTCAGATATTCAAGAGTTTCGGGACTAGTGCAGTGTAAAGTACGTAAATGGTGTATTCAAGATTCAAGGTATTTATTCAAAATAGGTGCAAATTACACTCTTTCTGATAGTCATAAATTAATATTAACTGTAATTTCATTTGTGAAAAATCAAGAAATAAACAATCATTAATTAGTTAATAATGTCAAAATTAAATCCTAGAAATAAACTAGATTATGTCATTAAAACATGAAAACAATATGACACGATAAGTTATAAGTATACACAATTATTTAATGTCATAGAAACCTTTGACAAGACTAGGCCAGTTCACACGGACAGCACCCGGTCACAGATTACTAAATAGTTACTACGTAACAGATACTTCATTCAGTAGTAAATTTCCAATACCTACTGCTATAATAGCCTACTCCATCGCGTCAGCAACTGCAGTACATGCTTCACACCGCTCGATCGCAGGGCTGCCTCTTCGATAAAATTAAATTAACGTAACTTTTTGTGTCTATGTTATTGAGAACTGTGAATATATTTTGACTTATAGGTGGTAGTTTAAAATTGTATCATTTATCTAAATATCTATAATATAAAAATGAATCGCAAAATGTGTTGGTAAGCGCGTAACTCGAGAACGGCTGGACCGATTTGGCTAATTCTTTTTTTGTCGAGTTTGTTATTATTAGGAGAAGTTTCTTATGTAGGGTAGGGTAGGGTAGGGCAGTGTAGTGTAGTGTAGGGTAGGGTAGTGTAGAGTAGGGTAGTGTAGAGTAGGGTAGGGTAGGGTAGGGTAGGGTAGGGTAGGGTAGTGTAGTGTAGTGTAGGGTATGGTAGTGCAGGGTAGGGTAGGGTAGGGTAGCGTAGGGTAGGGTAGGGTAGTGTAGGGTAGGGTAGGGTAGTGTAGGGTAGGGTAGTGTAGTGTAGGGTAGTGTAGTGTAGTGTAGGGTAGTGTAGTGTAGTGTAGTGTAGGGTAGGGTAGGGTAGGGCAGTGTAATGTAATGTAAGGCGGTACGTAGTTCGCCGGGACAGCTAGTATATATATATATATAATTCTCGTGTCACAGTGTTAGTAACCATACTTCTCCGAAACGGCTGGACCGATTTTTATGAAATTTTGTGTGCATATCGGGTAGGTCTGAGAATAGGTTCTTATCAATTTTTCATACCTCTACGCGGGCGAAGCCGCGGGAAACAGCTAGAAAAATATATATTTTTTTATAAATTGGTGCTGACTGTGCAATACATCTAGATAACACATAATTTTAGAGGTCAGTGTGTAAGTAAAATGAAAAAATCTTTAAGAGTTACATGTGTTTTATTTTTATATAATTTTTTATTAATTTCTTACCCTTTCTAAATTCTCGGTTATTAAATTTTAGTGTAGCAAAAATCCTGAATCTACTAAAAAGTTTTATTAGATATTGTTTTGGGAAACAAGGGCAGGGAGAGTCAAAATGTATGTCATTTAAAATTTCATATACCTATACTACCCGGCCTTTGTTTTATATTTTTTTCAAAATTATTAATAAACATAGTCTCAAGTTCTCTTACATAATTATAAAACGCATCTGTTAGTACTTTTAACTTTCCATAAAAAGACGATGTTTTGTTGAATGCTTTGCACATATTTGCTTTGAACATTGTTGAATGCTACAGCACATAAGGCACCAGACGGCATCGTAGGTACGCGTACGAACGAACGAAACGATTTAAATTAAAATACGTGCGTGCGCTTCGTTTGTGAAAACCGCACTGAATTGGGTCCGCAAACGGCCCGAGAACGCTCTGCTGGGCGGTAGGTTATTATAGCGCGCAAGTACATGGAGTGACGGAGGCCTGACCCGGTCACGAGTATAACGCGAGAGTCAGCCATCGCTCCCATCAACCATATTAGAGGGAAAGGAACGACCCGGCTCCAGTAGATCTAACGTTTATAAATACCATAGGAAGTATGTGTGATTTAAAATTTATAAATACCATAGGAATCACTTTTAAAACTAAATAACTTAGCATAACAAACAAGTAATTAGAAAATAGGTTTAAATCTAGAAGTCACTTTGTCATAAGGCTATTCAGTTGTTCTTCCGACTTAATCAAAAATTTTTTTTATCTCCCTCTCTCTTACGAATTCGAACATTTCCCTTAGAAGTCCAACAGTAGGCGAATCCCTCAGACTTAGCGTATTCTCTAGCTAGATAATGAAGTTTCTTTGTTTTAGCCGTAAGCAGTTCCGAGATGTAGATTGGGGTAATAAGGTCAACAATACCCATGTGTCTTGAGCTCAGTTGAGTCGAGTGGGTCTTATTGTATTGGCGGAAGGATGAGATGACTTTTTGTTTTAGCAAAGTATTGGCAAACTCCACCACGAAGGAAGAGCAGCTGGCGTCCCTCTTGCTAGGTAGACGGTACACATCTCGTATTTCGTTCGTTGTTAGTTCAATTTGCAAGCTTTTGCTCAACGTTTGGAAAGCATCATAGAGGTCCTGAAGTTTCTCTTGATTCCTCTTTGGCACATTTCTGATTTCAACGCTGGTCTTCTCAGACGACCGATCTATGAACTCACACCTTTCGTCCATTACTGATATTTGTATGTGGAAGGATTTGCGTTCTTGTTCGAGTCCACTTATCTTATTTTCTAGGTCTTTGATTTGTGTGGAGACAAAGGCAATCGATTTCTCAATCTCCGAGTTAGATTTTTGTATAGAAACAGCATGCAGTTTTACTTCTGACATAATAAAATTCGGGGAAAAACAAAACTTTAAAAGTCCCTTATGTCCCCAAATAAAAATTCGGGGACATGCAAAACTAAAAGTCTCACATGTCCCCACGCGGGGACAAGCGCGCGGGGTCATATGGGACTAACCAACTCAGACGCAGCTCTTTGGGCAGAAGAGGATTGGAAATGGTACTTTTGAGTAACTTTGAGTAAATTCTTAGTTTTTGGTATTTTTACGGTAGGGCATTGTGATTTCAAGGTAGTGCCCCCCCCCCCCCCCCTAGCTACGGCCATGGTCTACGCTACGAATATTATATTAGTAACTATATTGTTTGCTCCGGGCTACGAGCACGCAGGGCTCATCCTTGGGCTCCGAGTCTGCCGAGTCCGACGTGCGCGTGACTGACTAATTTAATCAACGTACCTACATCGTGCAACACTTTGAGCAGAAGAGGATTGAATATAGTCACAACAGCTCCATATATACGTCCCCACCGAGGGGCTCGAGCCTACCCTGAATTAGTGCCTTAGTCGACCACGCGGGCCCATTTCGGGTTGGTCAACTTCACACACAACCTTCGAGTTTCTTCGCAGATGTGTGCAGGTTTCCTCACGATGTTTTCCTTCACCGTGTAAGAGCGTCGGAGCGTCGGATAAACGTACTTATGAGATCGAAATTCGAAAACACATTGGTACGTGGCAGGACTCGAACCACGACCTCCCGGATAGGAGGTAGCGGCCCTTGCCGTTGCGCCACCGACGCCTAGTAATTGAAAATGGTACAATCGCCGAAAGTTGTAGCAGGCATAGCTCAGTGCGACATGCGTGGTTGCGTCCATCATGCGGGTCAACTGACCTGAAGCACGGTCATCACCTGGATGCGATAAGTGGCATACTTCTCGACCGTACCCGTGCTTCGAAAGACACGTTCAGCCATTGGTGTCGGTTGCCATGACTAGATGGCAGTCGTTAAGCCGTGTCAGATGCCTAATAGGCGGTTTGAAAAACTTCTCTCTCTTATCGTGTGGCACAAGTAACTGTGCTATCCAAGGGATAGACGATAGTTGCCTGGTGTTGCACTTAGCATCACCCGCGGACACGTGTATGTCATTTAGATTTACACCTACGGACGTGTGCAACGCGACCTTCACACACATCTGGAATCAGATGTGCAGGTTTCTCACGATGTTTTCCTTCACCGTTAAAGCAATCGGTAAGTGTGCGTACGTAAGTGTCGGTCGAACAACTCATGAGAAACTTCTGACAGTGCGGTTTGCCTCAGAACCTTCACCAACCCGGTCTTGGTCCCCGCCCCCGTGTGGTGTACATGGCCTAACCTTTCCCGTTTGGAAGAGACCCGTGCCCCGTCCGCGGCTTTAAAATGCTCAAAAAAATATACTTAATCAACCCCATGCGCCGGCGGCTCAAGGGTAATAACTCGGTCTTCTTAACCAGAGGTCCTGGGTTCGAATCCGGATGGCCAATGTACCCATGAATTTTCCGAAACTTATATATAAGTGGGTACATACATTTTATTTCTTAGCGATGGATTTCACGGTGAAGGAAAAAATCGTGAGGAAGCCTGCACATCTGATTCCAGAATCCAGTTGTGTATGGAGGTTGTGTTGTATAAATACCCTTGACGTGACCGCGAGGGATAAGTGGATGGTACTGTTAATGGTATCACAACTTAAGACAGAGAGTCACTACAAGCAGAAAATGTTTCCTTTATATTTAGTTGAGCATGCAAGTAATTAAATGCTTAATCCACAAGTGCATAAAATACAGCTCCCCTGTTGAAACTGAGACAATAATGCGGTGACGACGACGGGACAATGCGTGCGCAAGTCCGCAGTTCATCACAGGTTTTATAGCCAATCAGCGACCGTAAACGTCGGCGCGGTCGGTGTCCGCAAAAAGCTTTGAGAAGCTTGAGCGGCGACGACGACGGGCTTATTTTGGGGTTATTTCGGCTAATGACCTTACTGTGCTCGACTGATGTCGAATGGGTTCACCTGCGGCGACTACCGCTCGAGCGCCGCGGGGCGCGGGCGCGTGTAAGCGCTTAGCGCTTTGTCTGAGACGACTCGCCAGTGTTGTTCTTGTATTTTTTTCAGTTGCCGTATTTGGTCAGCGAAATTGCCGTATATCGGAGAAAAATCGCAGTGTTTCGATATAATTACTACACTCACAAAAGAATTACAACATTTGAAATTGCCGTATTTGTATGAAAACTTCTGCTCTAGACGGCCGTAGCCAGTTTGATTTTTGCCCTGATTGCCGTAGAATACGGCAATTGCCGTAGCAATAACAACACTGACTCGCTCGGCATTGAACGTGGTCGCTCACCCGCTCTGTGATCACTGATCACTCTAAAACTGTGAACTTTATTGTGCGGGCACGTCCAGCTGTCCCGGAGATTTGTGTAACCTCCTCTGAAGGCAATTCATCCATGACTCGATGAGACGCGTCACCGTGCCAGGCAGATGAGCGCGATCAGACCACAATGATACCAACTGAGTCATCTTCTGTGATTTGCAGAATTTTTGAATCGACACTCTGTTCGATCCCAGATTCTACCTCAGGCAATGCTTCCAATACTACATACTTGCAGTGTCTGTCCTGCTGCAGAATGCACAGATGGATATTCATTGACGAATAGAATGCAAATGTTGTAGCAAGCAGGTACGACTACTTCCCTACCTGGTACCTACTTAGCTGGTGTATGATATAATAACAATACAATTTCTCAAAAGTATTGCATAATTTAAAAATGTCCCTTGTTTGGTTCTAATTTTGATCACTTTTACTGTGATTTTTCTTCTACATTGACATTGGCGGAATTATTGTGGCTTAACACAATATAAGGCCAAAAAAAACGTAGCTAAATGTAAGGAGAGGAATCATCACCTCCACACTAAAACTTTGTACATCACAGTTGTTTAATTAAAAAGCCGAGCTTTGCTCCTCCAACAGCGCCTTCCCTCTTGTAGATCCCTACAAACCATAAGATAGGTACCTACAATAGGTACCTACGCTATTTCATCATAATATCAGGCATCAGCTCATATACGTCCCCACCGAGGGGCTCCAGCCTACCCTGAATTAGGGCGATTGGGCCTTAGTCGACCACGCGGGCCCAGTGTAGGTTGGTCGACTTCACACACAATCTGCGAGTTTCTCCGCAGACGTGTGCAGGTTTCCTCACGATGTTTTCCTTCACCGTAAGAGCGTCGGACCTAAGCTATTTACTAGTGCAAAATTATTCACGAATTTTGGGATTTATTATCCACGTAAATGAACCTATTTGTGTGTGACTTGCGTGCGTGATTGTGTCGCGGTCGATCACGTAGGTTAACTGACGTGAAGCACGATCATTACCTGGATGGGTCCGACTGTTAGTGGCATTTTTCACGACTGTTTCCGTGCTTCACTAGATAGCAGGCGTTAAGCAGTGTCAGGTGCCACAAAGAGGGGCGGCTTGAAAAATTTCTCGCAGTGGGGTTAGCCACTAGCCCAACAACCGCCACCGACCCGGATTGGGCCATTGGGACCCATGTGAGGAGTGTGGCCTCACATCCCCGAGTTCGATAAGAGAGCCGTGCCTGGTGTCCCAGCAGTGGGGACGTTATGTGTTGTTGACGAAACAACGTTATCTACAATCAATGTTTTCTTTTTTAGGGTTCCGTCACTCAAAAGGAAAAAAAGGAACCCTTTTAGGATCACTTTGTTGTCCGTCCGTCTGTCTGTCAATACCCTTTATCTCGGGAATGCGTAAAGGTATCGAGTTAAAATTAAAACCATATACGCCGCCGGTCTACGGTCCCTTGAAGCTGTGAAAAAATCTAACTTCTAAGTTAACGTAAAAAAGATACGGCCGTTTATACCGCACGAAACGTACATTTCGACACTCTCAAAGGAATTAAAATTCATAGGGTATTTTCCACTGACCTAGAACTTTGAAAGTAATTACGTCTTATACTACAAATAAAGGGAATAATCTGAAAACTGTACATTTGTTAATAAATCATAAAAAAATTATTTAGAGTACGTAATCAATTATGCAAGGAACGGGTCCAAATTTTGAATTGAGTTAACCGTGTCATGTGTGATATCGTATGAAAGGGCTTCATTGGCACAAGCTTTAAATAGATTTTTAATTAATTTCATGATGTATAGTTTTCGATTTATTATTTTTAAAGTTCCTTATCCAGATGCGGAACCCTGGGTGAGCGAGTCCGACTCCCACTTGGCCGGCTTTTTTTTTATTTACAATTGGTAAGCCTTTGGCGGCATCAGCTAACCTGATGGTAATTGACGATGCTGCCGAAGATGGAAGTGGGCTTACCAAGATTCCCCAACGCAATGGGGATATGGCTATCTTATCTTTAAGTCGGAACACATCAATGCTGTTATGTTTGATGGCAAGACTTAGATAATATGGTGGTAGCTAGCCAGGCGAGCTATGAAAATGCCCTTCCACCAACCAAACCAATTCTTACAAAGTTGACTCCGCCGGGAATCGAATCGCGACCTCCTGGTGTGAAGCAAATGTTCTAACCATTACGCCACGAAGGCGGTTAAATTGTGTAGTGTTATTATATTACCTACTTTATGCTTTACCAATTGTGAATAAAAAAAATAAAAAATGCCCATTTTTAAAGACTGGAACGGCCGTCTCTGTCATCGGAAAATAGTAGTTAATCTAATCATTGCGTTCAAAAAACCCTCAGAATGCTTATGTAGGTATACCTTGAGTTACGCTGATGATGTTTTGCTGATATTCTTACAGAGACTAAAACAGTGCTCATTTGTCATATCTACCTCACTCCACGAACAGTAAATGATGAGCAGGTAAATGTGTCCGCCTCTGATGTACAGTATAGGTACTGGGTCGAGACGAGAATGTATCTGGCTGTGGGGTCCATTACGGCAGATTAGTGAACGGGGTGGGCCTGGCGCGCGCGGCCGAGTGGAATGGAACCCGCGACCTTGCGAGGGCGAGGTCACTCCGCCCCCGCGCCCCGCGCCCGCCTGCCGTTTCTACCTGCGCCTCCTCGACCGTCACGTCACTCCGAACCCTCTCTCTATACCTACACCTACCTACCTACTTACAGATATACAAACTTACGCCCCGCCAACCTTAATTTGCAACACAAGGTCACTCCCGACTCCCGTTGAGTACCCACATCCCACGCACGTGCGCACGGTCCCGCCCGCGGCCACGCCATGAGCTGATTGGGAACGACAAAAATGTTTCTATAGGTACCTTCATATTATCTAATTGAGATCGACACGTCTTACCTACCTACCTACCTACCCGAGCACCTTTCCGTACCTGAACAAACTCGGACAACAGCCATAGTAGAAATGCAACAGCCCATCAGACCGAGGTGATAGACGTAATCACGCGAATGCAAGAGCAATTAATGCATTAATTTTTGAATTAATAATAAATAGGTATACAGAGGCCAGCACATCAAGCTAGACACTCGTAGTGCGATTCTAATCCTTATGTGTACGTCATAAGAACGGTACAAAGTCCAAAGTGTTTAGCTTGATGTGCTGGTCTCTGTACCTTGCTATCAGATTCTTGCGCTATCGTTGTTTTACATAATATATTTGAATATATCTCATCTGCCAAGGGTTGTCTGGAAGAGATCGCTTTTAGCGATAAGACTGCCTTTGTACACTTAAGTCTGATAAAACCATTTTGTGATTATTCCTTGTGTGCAATAAAGAATTAATTATACATACATACTATACTTTGATTATGTTTCCGGTTGATACAAACTTATTTTTACTTCAAATCCTTTTACCTTAACTAAATAGTCCTAACAATAATTAAGCAAAATTTTCTTACTATCTGAAAAAGGGTCCTTCCAAACGCTACCAAGCGACGCTTACGCAGATGCTACAATTTAACATCATGTGGAAAAACTGGTATCAAAGCTAGAACGTTGCAATTTTTTTATTGGACAGAAAATCCAACGAGAATTAATAAAATAAGACAAAAAAATCCGTCAAACTTGAAATTTATTTTAAAAAAATATTTAAATTGCTTAATTATTTTTTTTATCAATAACGTTTTATTGGTGGACTTTATTTATTTTCTAAATGACATCAACTATCAGCCATTATAATGATTCAAAAGTTATGACCAAAAAAAACCATCGATATCAATCAAATATTTTTTTTAGATTTTTTAAAAATATTTTTTTTATCGACAAATTGTGGTCTAGTTTCGTCAATTATCGTTTGTACAGATTATCCTGGAACACCTGTATATGCAAGTGTACGCGACTACATAGCTCCCCTCGCCTACAATTTCATTAGATAGGTACCTAAATGCTAGCCTATGTAGGTATACATACTAGTTTTTCAATAAAGTATCAGACTGAGTGGCACTGTGGCAGACTGGCAGTGAGGTCCCGAAAATGACATTGAGAACGACTTTGTTCACCAAAAAGGTGTAACTAAGGTCACGGATCACGTTGAAAACTCACGCTACGACGCACTCCGGATGGGTAAGTGGGCAGTGGGCAGTGGGTAGTGGGTAGATATCCTCACATAATGTTTTTCAGAACTGAAGCGAATATTATCTACGACGTGGATACGTATGCCTACTGACAATGTATGTGTACAATATATAGTTAGATGTGGATGCCGTGGAGTTGGGCGAGTCGGCCTTGGCCGTGATCGTGGCTCGATATAGCTGGCGAAGTGGCGACCGACGGCCGCCCCCGCCCCCCGCCCGCCGCACGCCGCCCGCGCCCCACGACACTCGCCCAAGTGGATGGAAGTGTGGAACCTTTCCATTCCAACCTCCCACTATTTCTAATAATAATCTGACGTTACTTATTTATTTTAATCAAGCTGATGAAAACAATTAATAGCTTAACAGCGGCGGGTACCCATTGTGTCGCAAGTCCCAAAGATTTAGATAGATCCAGGAGCCAGGTATGACTGTGGTATCTAAATAAGGTAGGTACTTACTAAAGTTAAGTTAAGAAACTAATTACTATAGAAGAGCGGGACCCCTCGGCACAAGTATAATTATACTTAAAAGGGGGTCCCATCCATGTCTGTAGATATTTTTGTATTTTGTTACTGAAATAAACATTTTTCATTTTCATATTTCATTTATGGTATAATTCTAGCGTCGGTGGCGTAATGCCAAGGGCCGCTACCTCCTGTCCGAGAGGTCGTGGTTCGATCCTGCAACGTACCAATGTATTTTCGAATTTCGATTTCATATGTACGTTTATCCGACGACGCTCATTATACGATGAAGGAAAACAAGGAAACCTGCATATGCCTGCGAAGAAACTCGAAGGCTGTGTGTGAAGTCGACCAACTCGCACGGGGCCCGCGTGGTCGACTAAGGCCTGATCGCCCTAATTCAGGGTATGCTCGAGCCCCTCAGTGGGGACGTATATAGCTGATGTGATGATGGTAAAAATCCATGTACGGTAAGTTTACATAGGCACATGACGGCTTAGTGAAAAGCAAATTAAATGTGTGTTACAATACCTATCGTAATTACTTATGTAAAGGTTTTGGAATACGCCGCTGGACGGAACTTACTAGATCGTCGGCAGACGCAGTTAGAGCGGATCAAAATTAGACACGAAGGTCACGCAGCGGAGTGATATCATTGGTGCCTACGGCGCGCGCGTCCCTGAACTCGAGCCGTCGAGCCGCGGCGCGAGTGACGCACGCGCCGCGAATACCGCGCCCCTGACCTTCCCTCGATACGTCTTCCATTAAAACTGCCGCTGGCGTTGTTTTATCGAAATACTGGTAATGACCCTGACTTTCGTGTTATTATCATCTATACTCACATATTCATACGTATTGTATCATGTTTCCTGTTCAATCGGATGACACGCTGATGTGTCACCTTCACGGTGTATTACTTGATGATAAGTTGATAATATGATATTGAAATTGTGAAAACTATGAATAATAATACATTTGTCATTTAGCATAACGAGCGTATATATTCGTACACTTTGTATTGTATTTACAAGACACTAGCTTACCCTAAACGTTAAAAAAATTATTTTCCTTTCTTTCGGCCTTTCATTTTTGGGGCCTTATTCTTGTTCGGCTTATTCTTGGCTGGCTTATTCTTAGCTGGCTTGTTCTTCGTTGTCTTGTTGCCCCGGCCTTTTGTTTTTTCTTTCGCCTTCTGGGCACGCAAGTCTTTTTTCATTCGCGGGTCGACCACCTTGTAGTGTCCCTTGACTCCGGTCGGCCGCTTCATGCGTTTGGCGCTCGTGTGCTTTTTAGCGACCACATAAGTGACCTTCTTTTTGCCATCGGTCTGCGCCTTTTTGTACAGGGTCCGGATTTGCTGCGCTTTCTCCCGCTCCGACATATCGGCGTTCTCCATGACCGCCTCCACCTTCTTCTTCGCGCGCTCCATTTTTTTTATCATGCGCTTCTTCTTGCGCGCTTTCGCTTCTATCACTTTCTTTATAGGGCGAGCGTTAATATCCTGCAGTCTGTTCTTGTACTCTTCAGTATACTTCTAAAACAAAAAGATGATGATGTAAATTAAAATGTTTTATGCTTATTATTAAAAAGTAAGTGTGTGGTTTTATGAAACCACGGTAAAAGTGAAACTTTACAGAGGACGAAACGATCATACCGTCAGACGAAAGCGACCGTCACGCGACATGCAACACACAGACGAAAAAAATTGAGACGATGTAATAAAAGTTTCACTTTAAAAACATGATATAGTGAAACATACGCCCACGTAGATTGTAGTTTATACGCTGTCTTTGTAGTCCGAAGTTTCAGAGCGGCGACCTTGCGCTTCATGATAACGCAACGCCACTCAGGATTTAGGCTCAGTAAACTCTGGTTATTTCCCAGATGGCCAAGACCCACCCCTACCCTGCGGTCCCCCTGTGTTTCTTTTTAAATTCCATTACCCCCTTAGAAATGTGTCGCACTGTGGCTTGTTCCATTTTGCAGAGAACTTGTAACAGGTGGGAGTAAAATGTCACAACACCAATTAATGTACACTAAATTACCTACATATTAATATTGCTACTAAATTACCTATATATTAATATTGCTACTAAATTACCTATATATTAATATTGCTACTAAATTACCTATATATTAATATTAATACTAAATTACCTATATATTAATATTGCTACTAAATTACCTATATATTAATATTACTACTAAATTACCTATATATTAATATTGCTACTAAATTAACTATATATAGCACTGTATTTATTTATAAGTTTTATATACTATTTAATATTTTGCTGTTAGTCTTCCTAAAATAAATAAATAAATAATAAATAAATAAATATACAGGATGACTTTTAATTAGTTCTTGATAGCAAAGGATATGAATGTACTCGTGATTACAAACAACTTTCCCTAAGAAACTATATGTGAAATATGAAAAAAAAAATTTGGTCCTTCATACATTTTTGTCGATTTGATAACTTGTTATGTATCGAGGACCAAAAATTTTTTTCTGATTCGACATATAGTTTCTTTGGGAAAGTTGTTTGTAATCACGAGTACATTCATATCCTTTGCTATCAAGAACTAATTTAAGGTCACCCTATATATTAATATTGCTACTAAATTACCTATATATTAATATTGCTACTAAATTACCTATATATTAATATTACTATTAAATTACCTATATATTAATATTGCTACTAAATTACCTATATATTAATATTGTTTGCTACTAAATTACCTATATATTAATATTGCTACTAAATTACCTATATATTAATATTACTACTAAATTCGAATAGATTCTGTAATATGGCTTCGACATTGAAACAAATTTTGAAAAAAAATCTATTTAATTAATACAAAAACTACTGAAGCTTTGACGAGACAATGTAGAAACAACTTCATCCTCATTTTAGCCGAAAGATGTCCACTGCTGGACAAAGGTCTTCCCCAATTTTTCCATGCGCTGCCCGCATCCAGCGGCTTCCCGCGAACTTCACCAGGTCGTCGGACCACCCAGTAGGAGTGCTTTCCTACGCTAGGTCTTTCGGTGCGCGGTCGACACTCGCGAACTTTACTGCCCCAGAGGCCATCTGTTCTAGGAAGCCCACTGCCACTTAAGTTTGGCGTTTACGTTTAACATGTTAAACCTTATCAATTTTCCTAAAAAAATATACCGACGTAGTTGATTGTCGTGTACGAGTATTGGTTTCGTAGTTGTCTCCGGTTGGAGATGGTCCGGTGCGTACTTTTTTCTGCTACCGTTTAAAAACAAAAGCTGCACCGGTCTCATTAATTAAAATGAACGATTTTTCCTAAGAAACCCACAGAGAATTCGCAAAACAAATCGATTTCCCATACTAAATGCATTTTCTATACTAAATGTATTTCCTATACTAAATGCATTTCCTATACTAAATGTATTCCCTATACTAAATGTATTTCCAGGGGAGAGTGCATCTACAAACAGAAGCTAGGAAACAAATACTTGTACTACAGTTAACTAGCTCTTATTTTTTAGGTTAAGGGCCACCAGGAGGCTCGAGTTTCCATACAAACGGAGTTCTGCTTTAATACAAAAACTACATGCCGGATTGAATTCAAACCTTTGCAAATATATTGAGGAGACACATATCGATGTTTGTAATTAGTTTTCGATGTACCAATATAAAACGGAAAAAAATAAGAGCAGTTTCAAACTTTCAGTACAAAACAAATTTAAGCCTTCGTTTAGTTAGGTTAATATTTACTACGATGAAAACTAATTACAAACATCGATATGTGTTAGTTTTGAGACACTGCGGTATTTGGGTCGTGAAGATATTTCGAAGCTTCCCGAACGCTGCCCAGCCGAGTTGGATTCGTCATTCTCTTTCTTGACGTTGGATCTACCTAGCTGGCCTGTTTGTCCCAGGTATACATATTCGTCAACAACTTCTAGTGTAGAGTCTCCAACCTTTAGAGGGGTGGGTACGACACGGACATTTAACATTATTTTCGTCTTGTCCATGTTCATTTTAAGATCCACTTGTTGAGAGACGTTACTGAGGCCATCGTGCATTGTGCTTAGGTCTTACATAGTCTCAGCCATGACCACAATATCGTCAGCGAATCGGAGGTGGTTATGTACTCGCCGTTGATATTGATGCCGAGTCCACCCCAGTCCAGAAGCTCAAAAACATCTTCCAGGGCGGCGATGAACAGTTTCGGAGATATAACGTCTCCCTGTCTCACCCCTCGCTGCAACTGGATAGGTTTTGAGTTCTGATCCTGAAAGCGAACCGACATGGTGGCGTTTTCATATAGACACTTCAACACCGCGATGTATCGATGGTCAATTTGGCACCGCTGGAGAGACTGTAGCACAGCCCAGGTTTCGACTGAATCGCAGGCTTTCTCCTAGTCCACAAACGCTAAGCATAGTGGCGGATTGTACTCTTCGGTCTTCTATATAATCTGCCGCAGCGTATGTATGTGGTCTATGGTACTAAAGCCTTTTCGGAAACCGGCTTGTTGGGGAGGCTGGAAGTCGTCAAACCTGCGTGAGTGACGATTCGTAATGACTCTCGAAAACAGCTTGTAGACATGGCTCAGAAGTGAGATGGGTCTGTAATTCTTCAGCAGGGTGTTGCCACCCTTTTTGAAGAAAAGCACGACCACACTTCTGTGCCATGCCTTAGGCGTTTGTCCCTCGAGCATAACGGAATTAAATAACTTCTGAAGAGCTTTTAGTATCGGTGATTCACCTGCTTTCAGAAGTTCAGGCGTAATTCCCAGTGCCTTGTTGTTCTTGAGCTGTTTGAGAGCCTTTCTAATCTCGTACAGGCTGACGTCCGGGATATCTTCGGTATAGTGTCGGGTTAGTCTGGCTCTTGGGTCTTCAGCCAGATCGCTGACAGGCAAACGTGTGGTCTTGTACAATAAACTTCTTCAAGCAACTCTGTCTTAGACGATATGGTCCTGTCGTCCTCAGTCTTCAGCTTGGTCAGTTGGCTTTGTCCAACAGACAGATCTCTCGCGAACACTTATGAGCCTTTGTTGTGCTCAATCGCCTCTTTAATACAATTTGTATTATATTGTGTAAATCGCGAGTCAGGGACTTAGAGATCTGCCTTTTTAGTTGCCGATACTGAGTAGCGTCTTCAGAGGACTGCAAAACCAATCTGCGTCTTTCTTCCATGAGGTTGCTGGTGAAGTCTGAGATATTTTTGGTTCTGTTTGAACGGCGAGTTTTAAAAATCTTAGACCCGACCGTTTGAACAATTTCCACGAACCTGTCATTATAATCGTCCACATTCTCGCAGTCTCCTAGGCATTCGAAACGATTGTGCAACTCGAGCTGAAATCTTTCGGGGATTTGGAGCTGGATGGGCGCTGGTCGGAGCGTAGACTTCATTAGTCGACATCTTTCTAGCTTGTTCTTTAGATTCAATGTGCCTCTTACCATCCGGTGATCGCTTCCTGTTTTGACTGAATTGATCACGGAGACATCATTGAATATTTGCCTCCTTGTCGACAAGATGAATTCTATCACGTTTTTCGTTACGCCATTGGGATGCAACCATGTCCACTTCCGCTGTTTTGACTTTTTGAAGAAGGAGTTCAACATAAAGAGGTTCTCCTTCTCCATAAAGTCGGTCAGCATCTGGCCACGTGTATTTCTTACTCCATATCCAAATTGCCCCACTCTCAGCTCACTATCGCTTCGTTTGTCCAATTTCGCGTTAAAGTCCCCCATAACAACGGTATAATTGGTCCTGGTGCTATGTAAGGCTGTAGAGATGTCCTCATACATAGTCTCTACCTCGACGTCGGAGTGGGAAAGTAACAAAGCTAATCTATTACAGATTAAAAGAAATAACTAGGTACAGAATCAAAGGAATCAATCTTTGGGTTTATTTAATCTGTAATAGACTGGCTTTCCCCATGATCTGGATCTGCATAGTATTGTACATTAAAACTATTTTAGTATCAGCTACCAAATGAAAAGTTTAAGTACTAGAATTTATCTCTATTGAGATCCAGAGATTACATTTAACTAATTAAATTAAACTGCAAAAGTCATTACATTACCCAACTCTTACTCGTGAAAATTAGAGCAGTGTCATCTAGTGCATAGATTTGTAGACTTTTAACTGGTATCTGACTAAGTGCGTTGATGTAGATGAGTAAGAAATTGATGATTTTTGAACAATACTCCAATAGCATTTAGCAGGCAACAGTTCGGATTGACAGCAGATTTATTCAGTCTCCCGGGCCAGATTTTCATGGGACCACCACCGGTCTGCAGTCACTGTAGTGCACTTACTTTTGATGTAACACACGAAAACCTACCTCATCAATGGCGACTGGCTTCATCATATGTTTCTTCTCGTCCTCTACGAACCAGTCCGGCAGATTCCTGTCGTTGAACGCGTATCGGTTCCATGCGTCATCGATTAGATCGCGCTTGAACTTCTTAGAAGTGGCTATCATAGTCCCTAGGGCCAGGGTTTCTGCGTCCATCTTTATGCTCTTCTTTAGTCTCTTTAAATCTGCAATTATTATTATTTTCAAATTACACACGGGTCGGTCATCTCATCAAACTAGGATTCCCTGGACTATGGAAACCAGAGATTGATAATCACACAAATATACTTAAAGATAAACACCCAGATACAGAGCAAAAAAACATGTTCATCACACTAATGATTGCCCTGAGTGGGAATCGAACTCACGACTTACGGCCTACCATGCAGGGGTGCCGATCAGTCTCTGTCTGTCTATCCGTCTGTCCTTCTCTGTCTAGAGCTACCCGGCTAGGTAGAGTTCGCAGTCGGAACTACGGGTCCGGCTGTTTAGATCAGGGTACTACGGGGTCGGGGGTAACCCATTGCTTGCCTGCTGTCGGATCTATCGCGTTCGACAGGCTTGTCGGTCCCCCGACTGGGTCATGGACTCGTAGTGGCATGTGATTAGTTGCAGGGGTTGTGCAATGTATGTTGCCTGTCAAGCCCGTTGCGTCCAGGCGTCCTCCCCCGCGCATTTAGTGTTGTCTCAGCCGGCCAAGTGGGCTCTGGGCGAAAGCAACGCGGGGCACGTGAGTTGTATATTGGAACCGCTGGTTTGTTTACTGGCGGGGAAGCATCTCCGGAACTTGCGTGGATAGCAAGCAGAGCTACGCTAGTACTGCTGATCCAACCGCGTAGGAGTGAGACTGGACAGGTGCGATAAGCGCAGGAAAAACTGGCCATTAATTCATGATCTGGTCAACCATTCCATGAAATGGGCAATTCTATGATATCTGCACGACTATACAAGCGTAAAACTTGACGTGATTATCTAATCTTAAAGAAAACAAAAATAATAAAAACCGCCCAAATGTGAGTCGTACTCGTAAAAAAATTGATGTCTTTTTTAACTAAAAAGGAACCATCATTCTATGTACTTGTGGGGAGAGGTACGGACTACGGAGCCCTCTACGGGTGAGTCCAACTCGCACTTGGCCGGTTACTATACTATGTACTTGTGGGGAGAGGTGCGGTGGTACGGAGCCCTCTACGGGTTAGTCCAACTCGCACTTGGCCGGTTACTATACTATGTACTTGTGGGGAGAGGTGCGGTGGTACGGAGCCCTCTACGGGTGAGTCCAACTCGCACTTGGCCGGTTACTATACTATGTACTTGTGGGGAGAGGTGCGGTGGTACGGAGCCCTCTACGGGTGAGTCCAACTCGCACTTGGCCGGTTACTATACTATGTACTTGTGGGGAGAGGTGCGGTGGTACGGAGCCCTCTACGGGTGAGTCCAACTCGCACTTGGCCGGTTACTATACTATGTACTTGTGGGGAGAGGTGCGGTGGTACGGAGCCCTCTACGGGTGAGTCCAACTCGCACTTGGCCGGTTACTATACTATGTACTTGTGGGGAGAGGTGCGGTGGTACGGAGCCCTCTACGGGTGAGTCCAACTCGCACTTGGCCGGTTACTATACTATGTACTTGTGGGGAGAGGTGCGGTGGTACGGAGCCCTCTACGGGTGAGTCCAACTCGCACTTGGCCGGTTACTATACTATGTACTTGTGGGGAGAGGTGCGGTGGTACGGAGCCCTCTACGGGTGAGTCCAACTCGCACTTGGCCGGTTACTATACTATGTACTTGTGGGGAGAGGTGCGGTGGTACGGAGCCCTCTACGGGTGAGTCCAACTCGCACTTGGCCGGTTACTATACTATGTACTTGTGGGGAGAGGTGCGGTGGTACGGAGCCCTCTACGGGTGAGTCCAACTCGCACTTGGCCGGTTACTATACTATGTACTTGTGGGGAGAGGTGCGGTGGTACGGAGCCCTCTACGGGTGAGTCCAACTCGCACTTGGCCGGTTACTATACTATGTACTTGTGGGGAGAGGTGCGGTGGTACGGAGCCCTCTACGGGTGAGTCCAACTCGCACTTGGCCGGTTACTATACTATGTACTTGTGGGGAGAGGTGCGGTGGTACGGAGCCCTCTACGGGTGAGTCCAACTCGCACTTGGCCGGTTACTATACTATGTACTTGTGGGGAGAGGTGCGGTGGTACGGAGCCCTCTACGGGTGAGTCCAACTCGCACTTGGCCGGTTACTATACTATGTACTTGTGGGGAGAGGTGCGGTGGTACGGAGCCCTCTACGGGTGAGTCCAACTCGCACTTGGCCGGTTACTATACTATGTACTTGTGGGGAGAGGTGCGGTGGTACGGAGCCCTCTACGGGTGAGTCCAACTCGCACTTGGCCGGTTACTATACTATGTACTTGTGGGGAGAGGTGCGGTGGTACGGAGCCCTCTACGGGTGAGTCCAACTCGCACTTGGCCGGTTACTATACTATGTACTTGTGGGGAGAGGTGCGGTGGTACGGAGCCCTCTACGGGTGAGTCCAACTCGCACTTGGCCGGTTACTATACTATGTACTTGTGGGGAGAGGTGCGGTGGTACGGAGCCCTCTACGGGTGAGTCCAACTCGCACTTGGCCGGTTACTATACTATGTATGTACTTGTGGGGAGAGGTGCGGTGGTACGGAGCCCTCTACGGGTGAGTCCAACTCGCACTTGGCCGGTTACTATACTATGTACTTGTGGGGAGAGGTGCGGTGGTACGGAGCCCTCTACGGGTGAGTCCAACTCGCACTTGGCCGGTTACTATACTATGTACTTGTGGGGAGAGGTGCGGTGGTACGGAGCCCTCTACGGGTGAGTCCAACTCGCACTTGGCCGGTTACTATACTATGTACTTGTGGGGAGAGGTGCGGTGGTACGGAGCCCTCTACGGGTGAGTCCAACTCGCACTTGGCCGGTTACTATACTATGTACTTGTGGGGAGAGGTGCGGTGGTACGGAGCCCTCTACGGGTGAGTCCAACTCGCACTTGGCCGGTTACTATACTATGTACTTGTGGGGAGAGGTGCGGTGGTACGGAGCCCTCTACGGGTGAGTCCAACTCGCACTTGGCCGGTTACTATACTATGTACTTGTGGGGAGAGGTGCGGTGGTACGGAGCCCTCTACGGGTGAGTCCAACTCGCACTTGGCCGGTTACTATACCACAGTATATATATTAGTACTAACGTACAGTATGGACACTCCCTGCCGCTCTCTAAATTCGACCTCACCCCCCCGTCACTCAGATTGGATGTAGATTGGGTACCAAACGTAAAGGACGAGCTACGCAAGCGCGATAAACGTCACTTATATTCACTTTGCGCGCCGCTGTGATTTCGTACACCGGAATAAAAAGCAACTAGTTACCGAACGTAAAGGACGAACTACGCATGCGCGATTAACGTCACTTATATTTACTTTGCGCGCCGCTCACCGCTCGACGCCAATAGGCGGCCGCGGCGCTGAGATGCCTCGTATCATGATTGGCTGACCACCAATATTATACGACCAAATCTAAGAACAATCAGTTCCTGTGATACTTCATACTAGCTGTATCTTTTTTTTTTAGAAATGTAGTTCCTTTATGTTTTTCATATGTCAGATATCAGTTTGTTATTGTGGCTTGTGAGATATTTTGTTCGTTTTATTTATTGTTTGTAATAATTTGATTAGATGGTGTGAAAGTATGAGTTGTATAGAAATAACTAGTGGTGTAATATTATAAAATGTGATCTCGGAATTATAGATTGAGATTGACTATTATTGTAGGTTGCTAAATGAGATTGTTTCACGGACAAAAGCTCCTGTGTTTGAAGAACAAATGAACAATGTTATCCATGTAAGTTACTTAATCATGTAAGATAACTATTGATTGTTGCTTGCAGCACAGTATATATATCTTGCAGTGTGCATGCAGTAAATAACTAACAAACATTCGTGACCAATACCGCCGGTGTGATTCAACCCTACCTGCATTCTTGCCTATAGATACGTCAGTTATATATATGTATATCATTTCTCGCTCGTTTGTATGGAGTGTCCGGGGTGTGACTATACTATGTACTTGTGGGGAGAGGTGCGGTGGTACGGAGCCCTCTACGGGTGAGTCCAACTCGCACTTGGCCGGTTACTATACTATGTACTTGTGGGGAGAGGTGCGGTGGTACGGAGCCCTCTACGGGTGAGTCCAACTCGCACTTGGCCGGTTTTACTGTCTACATAAGGTGACTTTTATTCGCTGAAAAGCAGCAAATGGTGATGCTACTTATAAAACTGAACAACTTTCCTAAAGAATTCTATACAATCGGAGCAAAAAATTATCGACCCCCTATACCAATTAACAGTAAAATTGTTTTGATTTGCAAATTTCTATAAAGTTTGAACTTTTTTGTTCTGATTTTATAGTTGTTACCTTGCAAAAAGTTGTTCAGTTTCATGAGTAGCATCACCATTTGCCGCTTTTCTGTGAATAAAATTAATTTAAATATGTATAAGTATATATTTATATGTATATAATACATGTGTATGTATATTTATATAATAGTTACTATATGTATAGAATAATAATATTAGCATTTATTATTTTTTTTAGTCAGTTAATTAACTTGGTCTGCCCTAATTGTAAACTTAATTATTTTGTGCTTTCCTGTAACTAAAGGTTGTCTGGAAGAGATTGCATTTTGCAATAAGACCGCCTACTGTACACTCTATATAATATCACTATGTATTCGCTTTACGAAATTGTTTTTGGTGTACTATAGGTGTAAATCTCTCTACTCTATAAAAATAAGTCGGGTTTTCCTTCCTGACGCTATAACTCCAGAACGGCTGGACCGATTTGGCTAATTCTTTTTTTGTCGAGTTCGTTATTGTCAGGAGAAGGTTCTTATGTAGGGTAGGGTAGGGTAGTGTAGTGTAGGGTAGGGTAGTGTAGTGTAGGGTAGGGCAGGGTAGGGTAGGGTAGGGTAGGGTAGTGTAGTGTAGGGTAGGGTAGGAAAGTATAGGGTAGGGTAGTGTAGGGTAGGGTTGGGTAGTGTAGTGTAGGGTAGTGTAGTGTAGTGTATGTAGGGTAGGGTAGGGTAGTGTAGGGTAGGGTAGTGTAGTGTAGGGTAGTGTAGTGTAGGGTAGTGTAGTGTATGTAGGGTAGGGTAGGGTAATGTAGGGTAGGGTAGTGTAGTGTAGGGTAGTGTAGTGTATGTAGGGTAGGGTAGCGTAATGTAGGGTAGGGTAGGGTAGTGTACGGTAGAGTAGTGTAGGGTAGAGTAGTGTAGGGTAGAGTAGTGTAGGATAGGGTAGTGAAGTGTAGGGTAGGGCAGTGTAATGTAATGTAAGGCGGTACGTAGTTCACCGGGACAGCTAGTAAATAAATAAAAGGTCACAATATACGGCTTTGATCAACTAAAAATATCGCAGCTCCTGTGATCTAAATCTTAAAACGCACTGGCATGCAAGTATTGCTGACAAGCTCCGTACTTTGCAAAACAAAGGGAATGCACTGGCAGTCACTTCAGCTTTGAGTATGAACAAGAGGATAGTGTAGATCTGTGAGGATAGTGGACTGTATTTTCAAACATTTTTAGAACGAAATTTCGTTCTTGACAGATAAAAAACGACTAGCAGTCAACTGGCCTATTACTCAGGTTAAACAAAACACTTTGTACTTTACCTGGATCCTGAGACACCACCTCAAAGCCATCTTTCTTGCCAGCCTGGGCCCCTGCCTTGCTGACCGCTGTCGCCACAGCTTCCTCCACGTCGTAGTCACTGCCTGAGGAATCCTCATCGGAACTGTCTTCTTCACTGATCTTCCTTTTTATACCCTTAGATTTTTGGTTCAAATCAGTTTCTTCTAGGTCCTCTTTGACTTTTTTACCTATTTTAAAATAACTAAGTATTATTATTTTTAATCTTACTAATATTATAAATCCGAAATTGTAACTGTCTGTCTCTGTTACTCTTTCACTGAGCTAGTTTCGCTGAAATTTGGTACAGACAAAGTATATATATATTAGTACTGACGTACAGAGCAGTGAAGGGCGGAAAACAACATAGGACACTTTTTTTCCGAAAAAATGCGCAGTTCCCATCGCAACAAAAACAATTTCTCCGTGTTTTTACGGTTCCGTAGTCAACAAGGAACCCTCATAGTTTCGCCATGTCGGTCCGTCTGTCCGCGGCTTAGCTCAGAGACTATCAGTACTAAAAAGCAATAATTTGGCATGGGTATATATATTAATCATCACGCTGACAGAGTGGTACAATAAAATTTTGAAAAAATAAAAAGGTACCTCCCTTTTTTTTCGATGACTTATACCCTATCGTATGGGGTATTATTGAATAGGGACTTAAAACTACTGTGGGTTTGCTAAAACCATTTTCCGATTCTGCGAAATATTATGCTTGAAAGTGCAAATTTTTGTTAGAGTCAAGTGTGCGTGCGTGCGTTGTGCGTGTTTGTGTTTCCCCTACACACGACATGTGATTTTTTTATAGTAGGACATTTAAAAGGAAAACTATCACGGCAAGTAGGCTTTCTTAGTTAACCAACCAACTTAAAATGTGCAGTTGGATTTGTGAAAAGTACATAGATTTTTAATAAAAATGTTCTATTATCAACTGCAAATATAATTTTGTTCTTTAAAATGTACATTTATTTTTAGACAATTATTTTTCTTTGTTAATTTCATAAAAACGGAAGCACTACACCGATTTAATTAAAATTTATATGGAACCAACTTCGAAGTATAAACCTATCCAATAAAAAATAACATTGAAATCAAACTAATCTGTAAAAAATTATGTGTGGTCATTGGTCATACAATTATTTTTTTATATGCGTTGACTTGGAAACATCCTCGTTCTTTGTGCTCAAGGACGTGTTAGACCATGCGCAAAATGAGGTTCACAAGTCTTTTAATAAATACAAATATTTAAAAAAAAGGTATTTTTTCAGTTGGTTATAGAACATTTGGTATGGAAAACTGGGAACATTTTACAAATCCAACTGCACAATAATGCACATCTTAAGTTGGGCAACTATTACTCCTAAACTAAAAATCCTGTAGAACACCAGTAGGTGAGATGTTGTCAAGGGTTTACCAATTGTGAATATAAAAAAATAAAAAAGGCAAGCGAAGTTGTGGTGATGCTCATTCCATAAGTGAGAGCAGTACTTCATACATGACCCTTCATACATGATGAAATTGTTGCCATCTTACCCTTTTCCCTGTATGTTGTAGCCAGTTTATTCAAGTCTACACCTTCATCATCATCCTCATCAATATCTTTGAAAGATTCTTTCTGGAACCAGAGCTCGGCCTTCAGGGAGCGCCTGGAGATCGGGTCAGTGTCATCTAAGTCGGTCAATAGGGGGTTGTTCTTAGGTATTTTAGGAGTTGTGGTTACTTTGCTGTTCCTTAAAGTGTTCAGTTCTGTTAGCTTGTCTATTTTCTTCCTCTTTTTTTTATCTTCATTATCTGAATCTGAGAAAGCTGTCAAAAATATAAAAAAACAATCAGTTATTTTTCAATACTTTGGCAGACATTCAAGATAATTATGTAAAATTTATAATGTTTCAACAAATAAAGTCCATAATCATATTAAATAACCTAAAGATTCCTTTTCATTTTCACTTCCAGAATCTGATTCCATTTCCAGTTCACTGTCTGAGTCCTTGTAATAGAGGCCTGAAGAGTCCAGCTTGGTTGACTCTACATCGTACTTGGTGTATTTTGGTTTCACCCTCAATTCGTCTTCATCTTCACTGGCCTCTGCTACAATATCCGGCTCTTGATCAATCATACTTCTCATTTGCTGTAAATAATATTCCCTTTAAAATATTCTGGGATAAATCGCACATGGTCATCTGGCCCAAAACTGGGATCCCTTGTACTAAGGGAACCAGAGACTGATATACTGAGAATTAAAAAAAACTGTTTGTCACAGGAATGTTTGGGGATTGAACCCATGAGCCTCGGCCCAACAGACAAAACCTTAATACTGAACTATGGGGTAAGGCGAAGTTTAAAAAAAACATCTTTGTAGTGTTACAAGGTAATTAAACAAACAAAGCAGTAGCAACAAATAGTAATATACCTCAGCATTTTTAATGTCAGACAAACGAAACATGTCATTGCTCTCCAAAATAGGTCCGTCGTCCCCTTTCAGCACCATCTTTAAATTCATTTTCTCTGCTAACTTCTGTCTCTGTTTATTGAGCTGTTTTCGTTTGCGTTTCGATTGACGCCTTTCTTCATCCTGAAATGTTTTATTATTTTATATCTACGTTTTACTAAAGCAATTGTAAAGTGCCTATGTTGTATATTTCAGGTACAACACCTGCAGTTCAGCTATCTGTGTGTCCACTTCATCATTCTCGTCTTTCCCTTCGGTTTCCTCCTCTGAAGCCTTATCTTCTTTGTTTTCCTCTTTCTGTTCCTGCAAAGTAAAAAATAAATAAATATGAAATAAAATTGCTTTTAGTGTACTTATTATCCCTTTCGCTGGCAGCCGCCATTTTGCAACTTCCCCTAACTGGCAAAATCCTGCTCTGGGACAAAAAAAGCACTTCTGCCAAGGTCCCGCTTTGGGACGATAATAAAGCGCTGTTTTAGTGTGTATTGTATCAGCACAGACTAGTTTTGCATTACTCTAACACATGGAGATTCGAGATCATAGAATAAAGACAGCCTACAACTGCTGAATAAATTGTCCAGCACTTGAATTTTTTCATAGTAACTGAGAGAGCTTGGACGACAGTGTGTGTTTGTGCTAAAGGGTAATTGATTGTGGTTCGTTTTAAGAAAAATGGGATGGTCATTATGTAATACTTTTAATTCTCAGATATTGAACGGAAAGTAGTTTTATCTACTAATTTGAAGTTTTTACACCCATAAGAGGATTTTTTTTTTTAATAAAACAACATATCAAGTCAAACAGAGTTATCTGTATGTTTCGACTCAGAATGTTGTTTTATTTTTATACCTTAGGCCTATTAACCTAACAAGATTTAATAAGTGTTTTTTAGTCATTCAAAAATTAAAGCATGCGTACATAGGTTTCATACAAAAAAGTAGTATTATTAGAGTTTTTCTAAAAACCGTAAGCCTAAGCAGAGCGAGCGAGTGAGCATCTGTCAGATAAGGAAAAAAATCTAAAATGACCGCTGCCAGATGACGTCTTGTTTTCGCGTTCCCGCTGCGGGAATTTGCCAAGCAAAGGGCTACGTAAAATATAAATATAACATAAGTACCTGTGAACTTTTCCATTCTTTTATGTGCTTTAACCAACTTAGAAGAGCTTTTAAATCTTTCCTGCCTAATACTTTGATATCCTTGCAGCATTCCTTAATTTCTTGAGTTGTTTTAGGATATTCTTCTATAGATTTGTCATCAAATAGTATCTGTCAAATAGAAAAAAGACATCATTTAAGTGTTGTAACTTGTTTAACCCGTGAAAAGGCACACCTAATTTTGTTACACGGAGAGGCATGCGTGGACAAATTGCACACACCACTTTAAATGCTCGTATATGTTGTAGTACTTATTGACTTATAATGGATTTATATGAATATAACAAGGTTTAATTAGTAAGAAAATAAGTCTTTTAATTAAAACTATAAAACATAAATGCAACTTCTAGAGCAAATAACAAAAATTTTTTGCAGTCTAAGTCTCAGGAATCTCAATTAAAACTCTTACTTATAAAAAAAACTGAAATAAAATATTATTCCATGAGATCTGCACTAGCATGCTTCTCAAAACTAAGTTTATAAAAGTAGGTGCTTGAAATGGTATGGAGAGGGTAAGACCAAATATTGTTGAATTACATTTTTGTGTGAGCAAATTGCTCATAGCATGCTTTCTCACAGGTTTAAGTTGATGTGATAAGAAAAATTCTATATTTTTTTACCTGTGAACACTCTTGTAGTAAATCCAATGTATCTATGTCGCCCAGAAACTCAGACACAGGAACTGGATGGAAGGTAGTGTAGTCATTCTCTTTGTAGCCTTCTGCTTTGGCCTTTTTCTGCTTCTCAGGATGCATGAAGTTCATGTGTTGCTTCTTAGCAATTTCCAAGTCTTCAAACACATGTTTGGGATCCAGGAATTTAGGGTCTATTGAATCTGGAGCTATGTACCCTTGACAAACAACAAATATCTCAGAAGACTCATTACGAGATGCCTGAGGCTTAGTAGCATGAACCTTTTTGAAAAATTGTTTCAATACCCACAATAGTGCATGGTAATCTTTCGATCTGAACACTTTTGTGACAAACCAACCACCTTCTCTAAGGAAATGTGTTGCAAGTTTCATGGCACTGAGAGTAAGACTAGCCTGCTGGTAGGCATCATGTAGCCAGTTAAGACCAACGTTGGGGGCTCCGTCGTGAAGCACAACATCTGCTTTCCATGTCTTAATTTCCTTTTTTATGGCAGTTTTACACTTCTCAGTAGTGATGTCCTCAGTGAGGCCGATGCACCCGGGAACGGGCTTGATAGGAAACAGATCCACGCCGATGACCACGCTGGACAACGGCATGTTCTGGTGCGCCACCTGCATCCACCCTCCTGGCGCTGCGCATAGATCTATACATACTCGAGACTTTTGAAGGAAACCAAACTTTCGGTTTAACTGAATTAGCTTAAAAGCCGCTCTTGAACGGTATCCTGAAAATAATATTGCAAATATTTGTCAAGAATCAGTATGTAAGGCCATTCGACGCAACACTTTCATTCAGTACTTAGACAAAACATCATACCTGTTTCTTTGGCTAATTGGTAATATTTATCTTTGCGCTGTTTCCCTACTTTAGTTTTCTTCCCCATTTTTATTTTTTGGAAATTTGTTCAAATTCTAAATATTATGTATTAAATTCCAATTCCATCTTCTTCCTGCACAATTACACATATGCTTGCTTTGCTTTTGTAAGGTTAGGCATAGAGAACATTTTTACTTCTTTTTTGACAGTATGACAGCTTTTAAAGAACGCTTTCACTAAAGCCATCTTTCGCACGGGTTATCTTTGACACCGTTAACAAAGGTGACCTTTTATTCGTACACTCAAAGCAAAGTATATATATTAGTACTAACATACAGTATGGACACTCCCTGCCGCTCTCTAGATTGCGACCTCACCCCCTCGTCACCCAGATTGATACAGATTGGTTACAGTTTGGTTGTCGAACGTATGGTGTTTCGCCGCCATTTTGTTTGTTCCGTCATTCTTTTTTTTTTTTCGTATCATTTCTTGCCCGTTGTATGAAGTGTCCAGGGTGTGCTCAAAGCCTACAATATTTTATTATTAATAATTTGTTTCAGGCCCAGCTAAACACGCGGCCGGCTACGAACATCTCCGACGCGCTGCACCAGCGCGGCAGGCGGTGGAGCGCCTGCCACGCGTTGTTGTGTTGCACACGTGTATTTGCACCACAGTTCAGCCGTGTATAGGTTCGTGCAGTGAGTGTTGAACAGTAGGCGTTTAACGGGACGGCTGCATCGCTGAAAGCTACGCGCAAGCATGTTTCCCTTTACGCTGATAGCACGGCGTTGTCTTTCTATGTCTACCTCTATGTATTTCACTTCATAAAAGGTCATCTTTTAAATGGAGTATCAAAAACGACCTGTGTGAAAGATAGCTTTAGTGAAAGCGTTCCTTAATGACTTTGCCTAATAATAGGTTATCTTTGACATTACAGAGGCATGCGTTATCCTCCATCCTATCTCCTTCTGACACAAGCCACCGTGTATAAGTTTTTCTCATTTCCAGATTAACCTCTCTTTTCTTTACACTGCAACGGTTGCCTATGTCAGAAAGAGAGGGGTTGATGAGGAATTAGTTGACGTGTACCTATTGTCGAGCGAGTGAATCCGAGGTGATTCCAAACAGTGTTGCCAACTACACCGTAATTACGGTAGATATACCGTATTTACGTGTTTTTCAGTGTCTTCTACTGTAATGAATTTTGATAAATTTCATAGAAACACCGTAATTTTGGAATTAGCGGTTTCTTTATTAGCAGGGTATTTTTGAAATCATTCATTTAGTATGGCGGATATCGTAATTTTGAACCTACTAACACCGTAATTTGATCGAGTGGTTTGGCAACACTGAATCCAAAGCTAATATAAATCAAACGCTTGACTGTGGAATAGTGTATGTTCTCTATTTAAGTAGTGACGACTTACGAAACTCCTTGCGACTTACAATTTACTGATTACTTTTTTTGCTTGTTGCATCAGAAATCGTTTACATTTTTAACGCTCATCTAAATTGTGAAACGTGAAATAATCCTTCAAAATGGCTCCAAATCTACAAACATTCGTCAACAGTTTTCAGAATCGACTGTAAGTTACCAGCTATCATATTATTTTTGCCTTTTGTGGTCCCACGGAACACTCCATTGTTTGTTTTTGCAAATCAAAATCTGATTTTTGTTATTGCATTGATCAATATGAAACCTTGGACTCGCCTATATTTTGAAGGTCAAGGAAATGTTTTCTGTATGCTTCTAGAACTTTGCAGTTTTCTCCATGAAAGAGTGGTTCATTAAAATTATGCTATACTACGCCTGCTATAACTCGTTCAGTGACGCATATGTACCAAATCGTCTATACAAGCATTTCATGTTCTGACAAAGATTTTAATCAGCCTAGTATTGCATTACTCAAACCTGTTTTTATAATTAAAAAATATTTATTTTTATAGGGAAGCACCTGTCCGTCAACACCTTAAGAATGTATACGGTACTCTGATGATGACCTGCGCGTCAGCCTCTGCTGGCGTGTGTGTGGACATGTTCACCAGATTCCAGGCTGGCTTCCTGTCTACCATCCTCAGCATTGGGCTCATGCTGATGCTCATTGCTACTCCAGATAATGGGAAAAACACAAAATTGCGTTTGGGCTATCTTCTAGGCTTTGGTCTCACATCAGGTAATGATTGCATGTTTATACTAAATTATTCATTGTCATGATGTTCAAAGTTCACTTACAGTTGCACAGTTATAGGTTTGATTATTTGTTAACCATTTGAAATCATTAATTTTAACTGAAAAAAAAACCTGTATACTTAGTAATACTTCTGGTACATAATACAGTAGTCTGGCAGTTTGAATACAGCTGTCCTGCTCAATAATCTGTTAGGCTTACACTGCTGACTACCGAATTACAGAGCACAGTTACTGTAAAAATCTATGATAGAATTTGTTCCTGCTATAAATCCAATAATTTGACAGTTCCAGTAATCTGGGAAAAAATTGTAGCAAAATACTGAGTGCCCATTGTATTTCAATACATTATGCAATGATTTCAGGAATGAGTATGGGTCCGCTGCTGGAGCATGTCAGCTTTGTTAACCCTGCCATCATAGTGACTGCGCTGCTGGGCACCACACTGGTGTTTGTGTGCTTCTCGGTAGCCGCCATGCTTGCAGAGCGTGGCAGCTGGCTGTTCCTGGGCGGCACACTCATGACCCTGCTCACCTCCATGTCGCTCATGAGTCTGTTCAACCTGTTCATGCAGTCACATGTTCTCTACCAGGTTAGCTCACTACAATCATGTACTTTATTATTTAATATTAACAGCCCATTCTGTCCCACTGCTGAGCAAAGGCCTCCCCTCAATTTTGCCATGCTTCTTTATCCCAAACAAACTCTGTCATCTCTTTCTTGGTCTGCTGCAACCTCGATGGACTTCCACATTAGTACTGACATTATTAGTTCCTACTGTTAAACAGACTTACTTAAGATAGTAGTGACATCACGATAAAAATTCATACATTAGTATCAAAGTAAAAAAAAAAATACTGCAAATACAAATAAATTTATTGGATAAATGGATATAAGGATACATAATAAGCATTCGATCTCTACACTAGGCAGAGCCTGTATTATGGAGATTTCTATGGAGTTGTGATAATCATCTGATGTTTTATATCCTAAAAAGTCTGTATGTGTGTATAGAATGTTTGTGAGTGAGCATGAGTGTAAAAGTGTGTGTTGTGTCCTTATTTTATAATTTCCAGTATTGTCTCAGCCTCTTTGTGTTAATTCCCCAGACTCACCTGTACTTAAGCCTCATGCTGATGTGTGGGTTCGTGCTTTTCGACACTCAACTGATTATCGAGAAGCGCCGCATGGGCAGCAAGGACTTCGTGCAGCATGCCATGGAACTCTTCATTGACTTCATTGTCATATTCAAGAAACTGCTCATCATCTTGACACAGAAGGTACTTATGCTCACTAATGCAAATTGTAGATGCTTCTCTTACACCAATTCTCATTTTGAGGTAAACTTGCGGGTGTATGTTTTTTTAGTAGAATGCCAGACAAGTAGATATTGTACACTTAAAGAAGTAAAAACCGGCCAAGTGCGAGTCTGACTCGCGCACTGTGGGTTCTGTACTACAACACAATAATTTTTTTTTGCATTTAATTTAGTATTTACCAAAAAAGTTTTTCTTTTTCATCCCATTCGGTAGCTGTACATATTTTACAAAATACATCACAATCACAAGACCAGTAAAAAAATATTTTTCTTTCATTCAGTTCTGGTAATCCTCACCATCACAGGGTGACCAGACACGGGGGACGATTCCACCCACCTCTTTGTTGTTAATGTACCACATATTATGTATTTATTTTTATTCCACAATTGATAAGCCCTTGGCATTATCTCACCTGATGGTAAGTGACGATGATGCCGAAGATGGAAGCGGGCTTACCAAGATTCCCCAATGCATATGTATAAATAAAGTGTTATGCTTCATCATTCATCATGTAAACAGCCAAGGAGTGGAATAACCTGCCGTGTCTGGGTTCCCCGATTCATATTATTTAGGAATCTTCAAGAGGAGAGTGTTACATCCTCAGCTTTTTACATTAAAGCAAATACAATAACACATGAAAATTGTTTCTAGTATAGGGAATACAGCGTCGGTGGCGTAACGGCTAGGGCCGCCGCCTCCTGTCCGGACGGTCGTGGTTCGATTCCTGCCACGTACCAATGCGATTTCGAATTTAGATTTCATATGTACGTTTATCCGACGCTCTTACGGTGAAGGAAAACATCGTGAGGAAACCTGCACACGCTTGCGGAGAAACTCGCAGGTTGTGTGTGAAGTCGACCAAGCCGGCCCGCCTCGTCGACTAAGGCCCGATCGCCCTAATTCAGGGTAGGCTCGAGCCCCTCGGTGGGGACGTATATGAGTTGATATGATGATGATAGGAAATGGGGATCCCTCTGATTTTTTCACAATTTGAGATACTTAATATTTGCGAGTAAATGTGCCTTATTATTCGGCTGTTATGATGAAATCTGCCTTAAATAAAATATTTTGTAAAAAAATCAACAGTCATCCTATTACGGTTCAAAAGATTCAGGTCGGACAGATTGACGGCGCGCGCAAGCTTAGTAACTGTGTCCCGTTGGTACCCTTGTAAACTACGTGTGTAGATAAATTTATTTTGTACAGAGGTCAGCACATCGAGCTATACACTCATAGTACGATTCTGATCCATACGCATTCGGCATAAGAACGGTATACAAAGTCCAAAGTGTGTAGCCTGATGTGCTGGCCTGTGTACTTGAGAAATTTGTACAGTGTTAGCATAATGGATGAAGTCAGTAATTTACATAAGTGACAATGGTGTAAACACTTGTGTTACTCGTATGTTTGCAGGAGGAGCAAGAGCGCCGCCGCAAGCGCGAGTAGGCACTGGCACTGCGTCTCCCGGCTTTCCCGGCTCTCCCGGCTCCGGCAAGCGCCTACTAGTTGATACATGCTACGTCAACATGGGGATCTACAGGTTCTTCAAGTCAAAACTTTGTTGAAAATAAATTAAATACTATAATTTAATCAAATAAATAGCTAAACTTATTATTTTAGTGTTTCCTTTATAGATTTTTGTACTTACATATTCTCTCCCTCAGCATAGATCATCATCATATCAGCTCATATACGTCCCCACCGAGGGGCTTGAGCCTACCCTGAATTAGGGCGATCAGGCCTTAGTCGACCACGCGGGCTCAGTGCGGGTTGGTCGACTTCACACACAACCTGCAAATTTCTTCGCAGGCGTGTGCAGGTTTCCTCACGATGTTTTCCTTCACCGTTAAAGCAATCATACTGGTGTGATAATCTGGTGTGACTACGAGTCGGCAACGTCAGTAAGTATATGTAAGTAAGTTTTGAAAAACTCTTGGTACATTGGCCGTCCCAAGATTTGAACCCAGCACCTCTGGTTAGAAGGACCGAGTCGTTACCGGTTGAGCCACCGACGCTTTTTTCATAAATATAGAATAATTTTTGTAAGGTGAACTTTGATTCAAAATATACATACTACAATTGAGTACACAAAAACTACTCATGTGTTTTGTTTACCATAAAACTGTTTGCGTAAACAAAGTACAAGTAGAACACCTATTTTATTAACAACTTACAGTACCTACTTAATTTGTTCATATTTATGTTTACTACTGTGGACACCCCCGGGGCCGCCCGCGCGGACCTCGAGGGTGCACGGTGCCAGAACCGCATCTCGCTATCCATGCTTTTTTTGTTATAAACATTCCCTAACGCGTATCACACAATTGACCAAAGTTTCTCATCGTAATCGGTAGAGTTTTCGAGTTTTGACTTTTGCTGTTAGCAAAACATTTAGCGATTAATTTTTATTAGGTACACATAGATATTTCTGTACGCTTCTATGAAAAACACATTATTTGTTAGCTGGCAATATCATCGTGGTGGGGATGAATTCTGTTTTTATTATTATTGTAAAGAATATTTTTTTTAGCTCCGTCTAATTCATTTGCAAACAGAAAGCTAATCAACTTGTTAGCCTCGCCACCCCCAACCCCATTGCTTACACTTGAACACGTGACACTTTCGGAATTTGTTTGCGCACTAGCTGAAATAACATTCTCTATTTCTACACCTGCACCACTATCTGGCGTATTTCTTTTGATAGTTTTACTTACCCCAGGGCATCTATTGCTAAACTTATTATTACAACATCCCAAGACAATGTCACATGGTGATGATTTTTTAAAACTGTCACTTCTTACAATATATTCGTATGTAGATACGCCTAACATAGAGATATAAACATGAAAACAACACAAATGTAACAAGGCACATGCAATTGCTAAGGCAATCACAAAAAAGATTACCAAGAATGTTAAAAAGGATATAGAACTTGTACAATATTTTGTTATTTGTGTAGTTTCCAGTAATGAAGTGCAACTAATAAAGTTTTGGGTCACTGTACTTAATTGTTCTGGATGAGTGAGAAAAAGCACGATATCAGTGAGACACAGAGACGAAGTGAGGACAGATATGAGTAGAGCCGTAACAACACTGGTAATGAAGGCTACGTAGTTTCTGTGTCCAACGCAGTTGTTGAGCCACTTGCAGTGGTGGTCGAAGCTGTCGACGCATTTGTTGCACAGGCTGCAGTGCTTAGTGCGGCGCCCGCTAGTGTAGATGTTGCACAGGTGGCAGCGCCCGTTTTCGATCACGTGCTTGTGCAGGCGCCGGTCGAACTCCGGCACGTTGTTCACTCTCAACTTCCGCAGCTCCCTCTCGCCGGGGTCCGCCAGCAGAGCCGCGGCGTGCGACCCGATGTGGCAAATGTACAAGACAACATAAACTACTAAAGACGCGATCTTCAACTCGTAAAACTGCACCTCCGTTAAGATCACTAAGTTCAACAACGCTGTGGTCACCAGTACGATCCATCCTAAAACTTGGTGGTAGTTGAGAGGCAGCTGGAGGCCGTTCGATCTTCGCTGAGGTCTCGGTTCCAGGCGTGACGCGCAACATTTATCCATTTGTTTTACGACCGCCCTTTGTTTCCATTGGAGAACAGTCAATTCAAACTGTGAATATGACACTGCCGTCTGCCGGGAGTGGTGCCTATTCCGCTATCCTGTGGGTTTGGTTCACGAATTCCACCGGAGTGTTGCGCGCGCATGCTATGAAGTCACCTTTCGTGGTGACACTAATTGATTTCTTCCTAACATTCCAAGCGTAATTACCAAAGTATACCTGCACATTTGATTACTAACTTAATTGCCGTGTTGTTTGGATAGGTCTGCGAAAACTCGACTGTTTAACAAACAAAAACTATCGTTGAAGGGAACTATCTTTGTATGTCTATTGTAGTTTCCATGGTAACAGCCTTGTAACCTTTATTAAATTAGAAAATGCTAGTGTTGAATCAATTTATTTACAGACTTTACAATAATTTACAAACAAACCTAAGTATGGAATTGCTATGATATGACGACTTATGTGCTTCGCTCCACCATCATTTTTTCTGCAGCGAATCTCTTTGCAGTTTCTCGCCTCGTGCGCGCGAGTATCCGGTGCCCTATGCAGTCCAAATTCTCTTCAAAGCACTTATCTCGACAACACTTCTTACAGAGCTTGTAGACACATTTACCACCCTAAAAAATGTTTTAAGGTACATATTCAACATATTAGAAACGATTACTGCTGTTGATTACGGGGTGTAAAAAAGTATTAAGTGTAAAAAAACTTTAAAAAACTAAAACCCGACGACGAAAAGTATGAAAACTTGATTCCCGCCTGAAATCATAGCCTTTATTTTTCCCTTCATCTGGGGTAATAGCCGTGCCGCAAGCCATAATGACCTATCATATTATTTATGATAAAAAAATTATTACGATAGGGCTTGCGACTACGGCTATTACCTCAGATGAAGGGAAAATAAATCAGGCGGAAAACTGTTGTTTTCATACTTTTCCGTAGTCGGGTTTCAACCACTAATTTTTAACTATTACTATTGGTGGTCCAAATTTTTTTTTGCAAACGAATGTTTTTTCGCCATTTTCCCGATTCCGAATTACCACGTAAATTTTTAACGACTTTTCTTTTTTACACCCTATTTTAGTAGTAAAAAATACGTAATCCGGCACTTCAGTATAGCGGCACGTCCAGCATGCAGCAGTCCGGGACGCTCCGGGACGCTACGCTACGCCACAAGTACTACAACTTGCAAAAAGCCAGCCAGGTGCGAGTCGGACTCTGCGACCAAGTGTTCCGTCCGTACCGCCGCACCTCTTCATACGATTACAAGAATGATACCTTAAAAGACATCAAGAAGAGCGACAGAATTTTTTTTTTCATTCAGTTCAGGCTCAGCGCGAGTACGACTCACACTTGATCACTTAGCCGATATTAATTATAAGTATGTTGCTTTACTTTAGGATTTATCTGCGCTACAACCATTTACCACACCAAGTTTCACGCGTACGTATGTATTATCGTTTTTACGATACCCCTTAATTTTATATATATTTTTAATAATCATCATCATCATATCAGCTCATATACGTCCCCACCGAGGGGCTCGAGCCTACCCTGAATTAGGGCGATCGGGCCTTAGTTGACCCCGCAGGCCTAGTGCGGGTTGGTCGACTTCACACACAACCTTCGAGTTTCTTCGCAGGTGTGTGCAGATTTCCTCACGATGTTTTCCTTCACCGTTAAAGCAATCGGTGAGTATAATATGTACGTATGTTTCGAAAAACTCATTGGTACACTGGCCTTCCGGATTTGAGCCCGGCACCTCTGGTTAGGAGGACCGAGTCGTTACCGGTTGAGCCACCGACGCTTTTAAATAATATTTGTTAGTAAATCCGCCATAATAACATATAATTTTAGGATCAGCCGGCTTACTACTACGATTTAAACGCAGACGGAGGGCGCCGACACAGTAGCATGGTAATAGGGTCCTGTTGCCTGGTACGGAACACTAACAACAAACCTTAATTATGGACTATTAAGATTTTAAGAGAAGTAAGACAAATAAATTGACATAAATCTCCTTATTAACATACGCAATGCTTCATTTACCAGAACGTTTCCTGTCCAATCCAATAATCCGGCACTCCCTTGGTCTTTACGGGGATCCCCATACCTAACTAGTGCCTCCATCAGTTCAATAATTTTGAACAAAAAAAACCGACTTCAAACAGGAAACTAAGATTCCCTTCGATTTCTCTGACATGCCATAATCAGATCCTGGTTTCCTTGGGATATCTCCTTTCGAACAAAAAAAGAATCATCAAAATCGGTTCTTATACGACGAAGTTATGCGCGAACACACATAAAAAAAATATACGGTCGAATTGAGAAACCTCCTCCTTTTTTTGAAGTCGGTTAAAAATAACTACTCGCTGAGTACTGACTACTGATGAAAATAATGTACCTCATTAGTTTATTAAAAACCATCAATAGATAGCACAAGTGCCAAAAGTGAACACTTTAGGCACTTACGCAGTCTGTAACTACGGCAGGCTTTATCTAAACAGTTGATAGTTCCTAAATAAACTACAGCTGCTATTCTTTATTTTCATCGTTGACAATAGGGGATCGGACTGCATCCAAAATAAAATCTGAAATATGATTTCCTAAACTGCCCTCCTCTTGAAGTTTCAAAAAACCTTACTTGTTTTGTTTTCCCATCACGTCTTTAATTTTTAATTGATCAAATTCACAAAATAAGTTCGTCAATGACGCTTAAAATCTATGACGTCACTTGTGGGTATTTCAAACATTTTTAGAACAAAATGTTGTTTTTGACAGATCATAAAAAGTAACTCAAATGACTAGCAGTCCGATCCCCTATTATCGTAATGTTTGTACTCAGGTGTAAATATTTATTTAACTGAGATCGCAGCGCTAGATAGCTGTGGTACATTAGTACTAATATAAAGGTGAGTTTTTTTAAGGGTCAGTATGGGGAAATGGAAAACTATAAATAAGAGATAGAGAAAAACGCTCTTAGAAACCGTGATTTCAATTTTAGAGAAAATAAAAATGCCGTTTTGAAAAATAAAAACACTTATTAGGTTCGAGGATATGGCTTTATTAAAAAAAAAAAATTGCTATTTCGATTGTATATCACTATACAAACCAAAAGTTGTATGGAGACCATAGGTCTAAAGTTGCTAGAAGTTGTTGAAATTACTTTTTTATTAATCATATCAGCCACAAATCGTCCACTGCTGGACAAAGGCCTCCCCCAAGGATTTCCACGACGACCGGTCCTGCGCTGCCCGCATCCATCGGCTTCCCGCGATCTTCACCAGGTCATCGGTCCACCGCGTGGGAGGCCTGCCTACGGTACGTTTTCCGGTGCGCGGTCGCTACTCGAGAACTTTACTACCCCATCGGCCATCTGTTCTACGAGCTATGTGTCCTGCCCAATGCCACTTCAGTTTAGCGATTCTGTGAGCTATGTCGGTTACTTTAGTTCTCCTGCGGATCTCCTCGTTTCTGATTCTATCACGCAGAGAAACTCCGAGCATAGCACGCTCCATTGCCCTTTGGGTTTCTTATGAGGCCCATAGTAAGCGACCATGTCTCAGTTCCGTAAGTCATCAATGGCTACGCACACTGGTCAAAGACCTTAGTTTTGAGACACTGCGGTATTTGGGACGTGAAGATATTGCGAAGCTTCCCGAACGCTGCCCAGCCGAGTTGGATTCGTCGATTGATCTCTTTCTTGAAGTTGGAACTACCTAGCTGGACTGTTTGTTCGAGGTATACATATTCTTCAACAACTTCCAGTGTAGAGTCTCCAACCTTTAGAGGAGTGGGTGCGACACGGACATTTAACATTATTTTCGTCTTGTCCATGTTCATTTTAAGACCCACTTGTTGAGAGACTTTACTGAGGCCATCGAGCATTGTGCTTAGGTCTTCCATAGTCTCAGCCATGACCACGATATCATCAGCGAATCGGAGGTGGGATATGTACTCGCCGTTGATATTGATGCCGAGTCCACCCCAGTCCAGAAGCTTAAAAACATCTTCCAGGGCGGCGGTGAACAATTTCGGAGATATAACGTCTCCCTGTCTCACCCCTCGCTGCAACTGGATAGGTTTCGAGTTCTGGTCCTGGAGGCGAACCGACATGGTGGCGTTTTCATACAGACACTTCAACACCTCGATGTATCGATGGTCAATTTGGCACCGCTGGAGAGACTGTAGCACAGCCCAGGTTTCGACTGAATCAAAGGCCTTCTCATAGTCCACAAACCCCAAGCATAGTGGCTGATTGTACTCTTCGGTCTTCTGTATAATCTGCCGCAGCGTATGTATGTGGTCTATGGTACTAAAGCCTTTTCGGAAACCGGCTTGTTCGGGAGGCTGGAAGTCGTCAAACCTGCGTGCGAGACGATTCGTAATGACTCTCGAAAACAGTTTGTAGACATGGCTCAGAAGTGAGATGGGTCTGTAGTTCTTCAGCTAGGGTGTTGTCACCCTTTTTGAAGAAAAGCACTACCACACTGCTGTGCCATGCCTTAGGTGTTTGTCCCTCGAGTATAAAGGAATTAATAAATATTCTTTATTGCATACCAAAAAACTTTACAGAAACTTAATTAAATAAATAACTTCTGAAGAGCTTTTAGTACCGGTGATCCACCTGCTTTCAGAAGTTCAGCCATAATTCCATCATCACCCGGTGCCTTCTTGTTATTGAGCTGTTTGAGATCCATTCTAATCTCGTACAGGCTGACGTCCGGGATATCTTCGGTATAGTGTCGGGTTAGTCTGGCTCTTGGGTCTTCAGCCAGATCGCTGACAGGCAAACGTGTGGTCTTGTACAATTGTCCATTTACTTTTCAACTTCTTCCAGCAACTGTCTTAGACGATATGGTCCTGCCATCCTCAGTCTTCAGCTTGGTCAGTTGGCTTTGTCCAACAGACAGATCTCTCGCGAACACTTTTGAGCCTTTGTTGTGCTCAATCGCCTCTTTTATACAATTTGTATTATACTGGCGTAAATTGCGAGTTAGGGACTTAGAGATCTGCCTGTTTAGTTGCCGATACTGAGTAGCGTCTTCAGAGGACTGCAAAACCAATCTGCGTCTTTCTTCCATGAAGTTGCTGGTGAAGTCAGAGATTTTTTTGGTTCTGTTTGAACGGCGAGTTTTAAAAATTATAATCGCCCACATTCTCGCAGTCTCCTAGGCATTCAAAACGATTGTGCAACTCGAGCTGAAAGCTCTCGGGGTTTTGGAGCTGGATGGGCGCCAGTCGGAGCGTAGACTTCATCAGTCGACATCTTTCTAGCTTGGTCTTTAGATTCAATGTGCCTCTGACCATCCGGTGATCGCTTCCTGTTTTGACTGAATTGATCACGGAGACATCATTGAATATTTGCCTCCTTGTCGACAAGATGAAGTCTATCTCGTTTTTTGTTACGACATTGGGATGCAAACATGTCCACTTCCGCTGTTTTGACTTTTTGAAGAAGGAGTTCATCATAAAGAGGCTCTCCTTATCAATTTTTTATTAAAGATACATTTTATTATCCAATTGATAGGATAAATGAAACAAAACCAAAAATCTGCCACTTGCCTTAGTCCCACAAAACTAAATTTATCTTAAAAATTGATCGAAGTGTCCTCCACTTTCGCCTAAGCACAGTCGACTTCGGCGATGTACTTAGAGTTGCATTTCTCAAAGAAATGTATGGTATTGTGTTTAGCATTTGACGGACTCATCAACAGTGTCATAGCGATTTTTGTACACTTCATTTTTTAAGTGACCGCATAGAAAAAAATCAATAGGCGTTAGATCAGTTGACCCAAGAGTACACACACACACACAACTTGTTTTTTTTTTTGGTCTGAATGTTTTTTCTTTTTACCTTTTTCATTTGAAAATAGGCCAGTAAGTTTAGTTTCCACATAACTATACAACTACTAGCAACTTTGGACTTATGTTCCCATACAATTTTTCGTTTGTATAGTTGATATACAATCGAAATAACAAAAAAACTGTTTTCAAAAAAAGCCATGTCTGCGAACATATTAAGACTTTTTAATTTTTTAAAATGCCATTTTTATTTTTTCTAAAATTGAGATTACGGTTCCTAAAAGCGTTTTTCTCTATCTCTTATAGTTTAGAATTTCCCCATACTGACCCTTAAAAAAACACTTTGGCTGGGGGCAGCCCTTAAGATCAAGCAAGATCTATCATACACAGGGTCTAACAAAATTGGTGTAGGTCTGTAGGTACCGTTAACTGGAGCTTCTACTTATTATTCTGAACAACTTTTGTTCAATGACTGCTGAATTGCAAAAAAAACATTAACTTCATTCAAATTCACTCGGTCTTTTCAATTTAAAATTAGTTACGCAGTCTATTATTGTGAAAAGAAATACTTTGGTTATGGCATCCCATACTTTTCGACACTGTTTTAAGATTCTAAATTATTTATTCCATTTTATTTTCTTGCTTATTTTATTATGTACTGTGTAAAGACGTAACAAAGGTTCCCTCGCCGAACATTTTGAGGTACGTTCATTGTTATTTCCCTTTTCGCTTCGTGCTGATCTAAATAGTGTTCCTTTTTATATTTTTAGGGTTCCGGTTTCTGGGTTTAAAGATACTATATATAATTATGGTCTACTAGCCCAACTACTAGGACAAAGTGTCACACAACGCCCTACTTTGTGGCAAAGCTTGTACTCCCGCGCCACTGACATTGTAACATGCTGTTCATCGATCTAGTTTTGCAGCACAGGGAAGTACAAACCTATTATTGTTTTTCCTGTAGTGTTAATTTTAAGTATGTACAGAAGTGGACGATTTTTGGCTGATATGATGATGATGATGTACAGAAGTATATAACAACCCATACGTATCGGTTGTTCATACATCGACTAGATCGATTATTTAAAAAGTATTTTTAAGGTGTAATCACACGTCTACACTTTGTGTTCAAATAAGAGAAATGTTCTCATACTTTCTAAATTCAATTCTATTTTATCAAAGACTGTAAAACTGTATTCTATCCGTCTCCTGCGATGACCATTCTTTTTTAAATAATACTTTGTTCCTTTTCTTTTTTTTATCAAGAAAATTATAAATTATATTCTTTACCTTTCACAACCTTTTTCCTTTTCATAACATTACCTTTTGCCGAACTCATTCTAAATTCTACGTATGATGTAGCAAAGCCTTTCTAGGGTATTTTTCCCCATTTTAAATATATTATGCTACACTTAGTCAAACATTTAAAGCTTTATCTGGGATACCCATCCCAGATATAGCTTTAAATGTATGTAGTATCGGTTATCTATATAATTATCTCCTACTTACCAGTGGATTAGGACACTTTTCTTTTACGCATAGTTCTCCGTTTCTCCCGTGCTCCTGGTGTTTTACTGGTCTTCTCATCATTCTTTTTAACTTTTTCATTTTCTTCCTAGATATTGTATTACTTTCAGTTCCTTCATGAATTCTCTTTATATGGTTATTGTTATCCTAAAAAAAATATTGAAAACAAAACTCTTACTAGTGTAGTGGCTCTGCGAGTTTTTCGAATGGCTGTAATAAGATGTTATTTACGTTTGCAACCCCCTTGGCTCCGCCATTTTAAATAAAAATCAAAAAATGGTTTGACAAAAATAATCCTTATAATTATCGAACCTGCTCACAAAAATTTCACGAGAATCAATTCTGAAATGCGACCTGCAGAGGAGAACCGCCGGACATACGAAAGCATTTTTGGTCAAGAAGCACCTCGAGTAGAAATGATGACTGCTAATCATTTGATTTACTTTTAATTATTTGGCAAAAACGATGTTTTGTTCTAGAAATGTTTGAAATACCTAGAAGTGGTGTCATAGTTTATTAGTCTCATTTATAAAGGAATCTACTCATTTTGTGATTTTTAAAAATTAAAAATTGAAGACTTGATGAAAAAAAGGGAGTAAGGTTATTTAAAATATTAGAGAGACATCGAGTATAATCAAACTCAAACAACTCTTTAATGTACATCAAAATAAATAAATACATATACAAAATTTAACTAGCAACTAAGAGACGTACGATTTAGGCGGTCTTATCGCTAATCAATCGTTCATAAGTTATTTTTGATGCAGTCATCATCCCAATTACACATTAGAGTGTGGTTTTGGTCAACAACGCCCGACACACGACGACGCCCAAAAAATCTATATACAGTGTGTATCGGATAGGATTACCGATAATTTAAGGCCATGTAGTACACCACATTTCATTGACAAAAAAACCCCCATTAGGGGGTAGTACCCTTCTCCCCTCCAAATGGCAGCCATTTTTTATTTATTTTTGTAGGTCTTCATGAAAAATATGTTTTCTCTTGAATTAGCAGCAGCATAAACTTCAAAATGGTCTCATTTGAAAGGATATTTAATTTCTCAGGTTATCCAAACATAAAATTAACCGAAACAATTGAGAAAAAAACAAAAAAGTTTAAAGAAAATAATCTTCATTTTTATTTTTTTGAACCTACTGTAAAAACGAGGTCATTACATTAATGTCTTGTTTTTTTTTTCTTTTAATCGATTGATTTTAAGCTGTAAAACGACACCAAATTATGTACCACTAGCCGTCCCGCCCGCGGCTACGCCCGTGTTTTTTTTTCGATTTTCCCGTGCGAATAAACCGTTTTCCCGGGGTAAAAAGTAGCCTATGTCCTATTCCAGGACCTAACCTACATGTGTGCCAAGTTTCATCCCGATCCGTCCAGTGGTTGAAGCGTGAAAGAGTAACAAACATCCATACACACAAGACATTAATGTAATGACCTCGTTGCAGGCGTAGCCGCGGGCAAACAGCTAGTTTATAATATTAGTAGGACTAACCGTTCGCTAAAAAAAGATAATTTTTTTTAATTTTTTTTTTTTGTTTTTTTCCTCAAATATTTCAGTTAATTTTATGTGTGAATCACCATTATGTGACAATTATGAAGTCTATGCTGCTGCTAATTCAAGAGAAAAAATAGTTTTCATGAATTGCTACAAAAAAATAAATTGAAAATAAAATCGGCTGAAATTTAGAGAAAAGAAGAATCATCACCATCATCATATCAGCCGAAGGACGTCCACTGCTGAATATAGGCTTCCCCCAAGGATTTCCACGACGATCGGTTCTGCGCTGCCCGCATCCAGCGGCCGCGCACCGGAAAACGTAGCGTAGGCAGGCCTCCCACTCGGTGGACCGATGACCTGGTGAAGGTCGCGGGAAGATGTATGCGACCCCCTAATTGGGGGGTTTTCGTCGATGAAATTTGGTATACTATAACATGCTCTTAAAATATCGGTAACCCTATCCGATACACACTGTATATAACAAAATTAGCTGAAACTATTTTAACTGGTGCTTCTACCCATGGAACTGAACAACTTTCCCCATAAAACCCTTAGACAAATCTCAAAAAAAAATTGGAACTTCCCATACTAAAGCTAAAGTTGGCTAGTCAGCTGATCGAGTTTAGTATGGGAGAGCCAAATATTTTCAGCTAATTTTGTAAAACCTTATAAAAAACAAAGAACACCATTTATAACTCGAGAACAGCTGGACCGATTTTCATGATTTTTGTTTTGTCTCGAGCCCGAATAGCAGAAAAAATATGAAAACATCGAAAAAATAAAGAAAATTAATTTTCCAACTGTAGGTTTTGGCCCAATTCCTATAGAAATCCCTTTGGGAGTAGTGTAGCCTATACAGGGTTACTTGTAATTCGATACAGATATTTTAAGAGGACAAACTACAGTTCATTTGCAACGAATAAAAGTCATATAATACAGGGTTCGAAATTAAAGGTTTTTTAATTAGGAACAGTTAAACTTTGTATGAAAATGTCATTTTTATTCATCGTGATTTTGTAAAAAAAAAAACATATAATAGATGTAAGCGTGCAAAATATGGAGAAAACTTCCTTATTTTACCAGCTTTCCAACAAGATATTCAATCCAAAAGTTTCAAAAATCAATTAAATTTTCAAATTTTGTATGAAAAACGCATTGATTGATTGCTTTGTGATTTTATTTTCCTTATTTTATTAGCTTTCCTAAAAAGTATAAAAGTTGCATAACATAAATTCAATAAAAACAAAAAATAATTATTTCTGATGAGGTGCATCAATTATTATTATTATTTGATGAATACACTAGCAGCTCTAAGAGCTGATGCGCGTATATCACAAATATCATTCCCATACAAATATCTATAATTAATGGTTTAATACACAAGTTTTTACTATCTAAAATTTTACCTTAATAGGCGTCATTTGGCAATATTCGCACGCTAATCGAAAAAATGCAGACCCGATTTTTGCCGTAGAGTTCCGAAAAAATTGTATGGGTCTTGATGCACCTTCATAACAGAAATTATTATTTTTTGTTTTTATTGAATTTATGTTATGTAACTTTTATACTTTTTAGGAAAGCTAATAAAATAAGGAAAATAAAATCACAAAGCAATCAATCAATGCGTATTTCATACAAAATTTAAAAATTAAATTTGCTTAAACTCAAAAACCGTTGATTTCCGATCCCTCTATTAGTTGAAATTTTTTGCTGCAAATGAGCTGTAGTTTGTCCCATTAAAATATATGTATCGAATTAACAGTAACCCTGTGGAGCAGAGTTTGTGCGGCGGTACGAAGTTCACCCGGACAGCCAATATACATACAGGTAATAATAGGTCTTTACCTATGAAATTGCCGATTGTATAAAAAAGTTTTAAGATGAAAATTAATATTAAGAACAATAGTTTTTAAAACAAAATTTATTCTCTAAACAGCATTAGACTATTAGAAATTAAATGGTGGTAAACACATGCCTATTGTTTATATATACGGTGGCTTTAACCCCATAAGGTCGGGTTTTTTTATTACATTATTTATTTTAAAGCTCTAGAGTTATCGCAGCAGTTTCAACGTTACTAATGTCATATTTGGGAATACCCGCATAAGATTTCGAAACCACTAAGAAAACGCCTTTGTTTCATTCAATGGTACCTATATATCTCAGGAGATTGGAACATGAAAGACATGCCTCTAGTTACTAATAAAAGACCATAAGTAGTAGTGTCACCATAAGATCAATAATAAAAACACTATCATTTTTATTTTTAATAAAAATAGGCATTTAAATTCTAAATCTGAATCGGCAATGTCATAGGTAAAGATCTATTATATATATCAACACCCCGTTCATTTGTTAACGCTATTCAACTGTCTATCAAAGCTGTTTAAATGATACCTGGTTTCTCGCTAACTGTTCCATTTTCTGTGTATGCTCTTCTGGCGACATCCTCACATATGGCTGACATATCCAAGGAGGCAAGATCAGCCCATAGCCATCTCTAGTAATGTGCTCATTGTCATCAAAATTTATTTTACCTTCATGGTAGGGTGAATATTTATCTTTTATTCTAACACAGACTTCTCTGAAGTCATTTAAGTTTTGTGCTGTAGCCAATATTTCTCTAGTTTCATTATTATCCTCAAATGTAAATCTGTGAAAAAAAATATATTATAAAGTATAAACGTTTTTGAGAAGGGTTCCATAACAAGGTCCCGCTAACGCTAGAGTTAGCGATGAAAGTAGAACCGTTTTTAAGAAGGGTTTCATAACAAGGTCCCGCTAACGCTAAGAGACGAAAGTAAAAACGTTTTTGAGAAGGGTTCCATAACAAGGTCCCACTAACGCTAGAGTTAGCGATGAAAGTAAAACCGTTTTTAAGAAGGGTTTCATAACAAGGTCCCGCTAACGCTAAGAGACGAAAGTAAAAACGTTTTTGAGAAGGGTTCCACAAGGTCCCGCTAACGCTAGAGTTAGCGATGAAAGTAAAACCGTTTTTAAGAAGGGTTTCATAACAAGGTCCCGCTAACGCTAAGAGACGAAAATAAAAACGTTTTTGAGAAGGGTTCCATAACAAGGTCCCGCTAACGCTAGAGTTAGCGATGAAAGTAGAACCGTTTTTAAGAAGGGTTTCATAACAAGGTCCCGCTAACGCTAAGAGACGAAAGTAAAAACGTTTTTGAGAAGGGTTCCATAACAAGGTCCCACTAACGCTAGAGTTAGCGATGAAAGTAAAACCGTTTTTAAGAAGGGTTTCATAACAAGGTCCCGCTAACGCTAAGAGACGAAAGTAAAAACGTTTTTGAGAAGGGTTCCATAACAAGGTCCCGCTAACGCTAGAGTTAGCGATGAAAGTAAAACCGTTTTTAAGAAGGGTTTCATAACAAGGTCCCGCTAACGCTAAGAGACGAAAGTAAAAACGTTTTTGAGAAGGGTTCCATAACAAGGTCCCGCTAACGCTAGAGTTAGCGATGAAAGTAGAACCGTTTTTAAGAAGGGTTTCATAACAAGGTCCCGCTAACGCTAAGAGACTAAAGTAAAAACGTTTTTGAGAAGGGTTCCATAACAAGGTCCCACTAACGCTAGAGTTAGCGACGAAAGTAAAACCATTTTTAAGAAGGGTTTCATAACAAGGTCCCGCTAACGCTAAGAGACGAAAGTAAAAACGTTTTTGAGAAGGGTTCCATAACAAGGTCCCGCTAACGCTAGAGTTAGCGATGAAAGTAAAACCGTTTTTAAGAAGGGTTTCATAACAAGGTCCCGCTAACGCTAAGAGACGAAAGTAAAAACGTTTTTGAGAAGGGTTCCATAACAAGGTCCCACTAACGCTAGAGTTAGCGATGAAAGTAAAACCGTTTTTAAGAAGGGTTTCATAACAAGGTCCCGCTAACGCTAAGATACGAAAGTAAAAACGTTTTTGAGAAGGGTTCCATAACAAGGTCCCGCTAACGCTAGAGTTAGCGATGAAAGTAAAACCGTTTTTAAGAAGGGTTTCATAACAAGGCCCCGCTAACGCTAAGAGACGAAAGTAAAAACGTTTTTGAGAAGGGTTCCATAACAAGGTCCCGCTAACGCTAGAGTTAGCGATGAAAGTAAAACCGTTTTTAAGAAGGGTTTCATAACAAGGTCCCGCTAACGCTAAGAGACGAAAGTAAAATCGTTTTTGAGAAGGGTTCCATAACAAGGTCCCGCTAACGCTAGAGTTAGCGATGAAAGTAAAACCGTTTTTAAGAAGGGTTTCATAACAAGGTCCTGCTAACGCTAAGAGACGAAAGTAAAAACGTTTTTGAGAAGGGTTCCATAACAAGGTCCCACTAACGCTAGAGTTAGCGATGAAAGTAAAACCGTTTTTAAGAAGGGTTCCATTACAAGGTCCCGCTAACGCTAGAGTTAGCGAGTTTTGTTTTGTTGTCGCCAAAAATTTTAAGTTGAAACTTTAAAAAAACCGGTCGAGAGCGAGAGGCTTCCGTACTTATTACGTTTTCCGTAAGAACGTCAATATCTTTTTAGAATTTTTTATTTAGGTTTTCCGTAAACTGTAAGAAAGGCCCTATTTCCCATTTTTTCCAAATTTAAGGCTCGGTAGTTTAGTGATTGGGTCATCAAGGTATTCCAAATTTCAACTTTTTTTGTCCAGTAGATTCGGAGAAAATTGGGTGTGGCGGACGGGCGGACGGACAGACATATGAGTGATCTTTTATGGGTTTATTTTTTTAATCGGATGTACGGACCCTAAAAGGCTTCCATACTAAGATCGCGCCAGAGTTAGCAATGAAACGCGTCTGTTGTCGCCAAAAAAATTAATATATCTCTTGACTCGCGGGATATTATAGCTCTAAGTGTCTATGTCTTCCGAAAATAAACCATTTAATTAAGGTAATCGCTGATTTAAAAAATCGTGCGTCCTCGGGGGCTCAAAAAGATGTCATAACTCCGCAACGGAAAGGGTTACTCTAAAAAGTAAACAAAGCAGATAATAGTTATTTATGCCGCTGCCAAGTAATGATAGCCATTGTAACATGAGTGCTAGTTTGTGCCACGAAGCAAAGCTGAATGGCACAATAGACAGCACGAGTGTCACAGTGGCATACAATACTTTTTCTACTCCCATTTGGTAATTTGCTTAATACATAACCTCAAATCATATCACAAAAGTATACAGTCATGTCGTTTTATAATGATCATTTCAAAGCGGGACAACTGTACTATTTTAAATATTTTTATGGCTTTGGCTTTCAAAACGAGAAAACTGTACTTCAATAAAACTTTTTTAAATATTTTTATGGCTTTGGCTTCAAAAATTCAATGTATGATTATGATAAAATTTCAATGTATTTTGTACAAGATACTTAAAAAAGGCCACTTAAAAAAGCGCGCGTACCTTCTAAATATAGCGTGTGATTAGGCTGTATGGATAAAATTTTGACGGTTTAAATTTTTTATTTTTTTATTTTATGGTGGTAGAAAATATCGCCATTGTATCATGAGTGCTAGTTTGTGCCACGAAGCAAAGCTGAGTGGCACCATAGACAGCACGAGTGTTACAATGGCTAATTGCGTGCAGTGGCATACAATATTACTTTTTCTACGCGCATGAAATAAATAAAAGAAAATTTTAAACCGTCAAAAATTTATCCATACAGCCTATCACACGCGACGTTTAGCCATGGAGCAGGTACACGAGCTTTTTTAAATGGCCTTGGCATCTTGCACAAAATACATTGAAATTTTGTCAACCATGAATTGAATTTTTGAAGCCAAAGCCATAAAAATATTTTAAAAGCTTCATTGAAGTACAGTTGTCTTGTTTTGAAAGCCAGTCATAATAATATTTAAAAAGTTTAATTATAGTACAGTTGTCTTGTTTTGAAATGATCATTTAAACGACTTGTAGGAATGAATACTTTTGTGATATGATTTGAGGAGTTCAGACGCATAGTGGCAGAAACGCAAATTACCTTTTACGCGGATGACCTGATGTGCATTTCGTAAATTACCAGATACGCAGATGACCAGATTCTGTTTCGCAAATTACCAGATCTATGTAACAATAAATAAATGAGCGAGCGAAGTGAGCTTGATCGATTTAACAGTCAAAGAGCCTCGCGAAGCGAGGCTCCCCACCCTGGGTACCAAAATACTTCGCAGCAGAAGATTTCATCGGAAGATGACTCCTGGTAATTTGCGAAACAGAATCTGGTCATCTGCGTATCTGGTAATTTACGAAATGCACATCAGGTCATCCGCGTAAAAGGTAATTTGCGTTTCTGCCACTATGCGTCTGAACCATTTGAGGTTATATATTAAGCAAATTACCAAATGGGAATATAAAAAAGTTTTCGAGTAAAAGTTGTGACGGGTGACAATTTACAAAACGTTCTAAAATTAATTTCTTTCGTCTTATCCTAGTGCCAACGAAACACATTTTCACGCAAAAATGTTTGTTTGTTTGTTTGTTTGTAAACTCTTTATTGTACAAAATCTTAAAATAATGTTATAAAAAAAAAACCTTAAGTACAAAGGCGGACTTATCCCTTAGAGGGATCTCTTCCAGTCAACCTCTGCAATAATAAACAGAGGACTTAGTGAGGACAAAGAAACACGTAATTACGTACAAGCTAGTTAAGAACATCAATACAACTAATATTACATTTAAACCTACGTAGCCTAATTTTAATAAATACAAACTCAATTTAATAAATGTAACATAAATAAATATGATACATAATATTATATAATATATAATATATACATTATATATATATATATATATATATATATATATAAGCTCAAGACAGATGGGTAGATCTCATACATTGATGATACGGTAGTAAAGCAATACCACCGTTTTTTTTTTCATTTAAAATTACGTTATTCAGAAAACTAAATCTATATACAGGCTGTCACAAAATTGATGTACGTCCCGTTAACTGGGGCTTCTACTCATCATACTGAACAACTTTTGTTTTCCGAGTTTGCTGAATAAATCGATCAGTTGATCAACCAATTTTGTGCATTTTTGTATTTCAAATAATAATAATTTTCAAATATTTTTTTAAAAATTGACTATGGGTTTCTTGGACCGAGTTTTTCAGTATGATGAGAAAAACTCCCAGTTAACGGGTCCTACACCAACTTTTTTAGACCCGTGACTATAAAAAGCTATAAAGGCTCACATTTTATGGAATATTTTGAATAAATGTCCTCTTATGTAAGAAGTTGGACATGGATACATTTCAACGAAATCAAGATATTCCTCAGCAATTTCCCAAGATACAGGATTGACTCCTTCAAATATTGCAGGATTAGTCAGATTGCCTTCCGCACTCATCACTCCGTTCACCCCGGTGTGCTCCAAACACCTGTGCACGTCTTGCAAGCATTGGATGTTACCGTTTGCAAACATGGGTATTGATACTGCTTCTCTGAAACAATTTTAAAGTCAACATCAGCATATCAGCCGAAAAACGTCCACTGCTGGACAAAGGCCTCCCCTTGCCACTGCCACTTCAGTTTAGCGATTCTGTTAGCTATATCGGTTACTTTGATTCTCCTGCGGATCTCCTCATTTGTGAATCGATCGCGTAGGGAAATTCCGAGCATAGCTCCATTGCCCTTTGGGTGACCTTGAGCCTTCTTATGAGGCCCATAGTAAGCGACCATGTGATATTGCGAAGCGTCAATTGATCTCTTTCTTGAATTTGGACCTACCTAGCTGGACTGTTTGTCCCAGGTATACATATTAGTCAACAACTTCCAGTGTAGTCTCCAACCTTTAGAGGGGTGGTTGCGACACGGACATTTAACATTATTTTCGTCTTTCCCATGTTCATTTTAAGACTCACTTGTTGAGAGACTTTACTGAGGCCATCGAGCATTGTGCTTAGGTCTTCCATAGTCTCAGCCATGACAACGATAATGTCAAAATGCGTCATATTATATATCATAGTGTAATGTCAGCGAATCGGAGGTCGGTTATGCACTCGCCGTTGATATTGATGCCTAGTCCACCCCGGTCCAGAAGCTTGAAAACATCTTCCAGGGCGGCGGTAAACAGTTTCGGAGGTATAACGTCTCCCTGTCTCACCCCTCGCTGCAACTGGATGGGTTTGAGTTCTGGTCCTGGAGGTGAATCGACATGGTGGCGTTTTCATATAGACACTTCAACACCTCGATGTATCGATTTGGCCCCGCTGGAGAGACTGTAGCATAGCCCAGGTTTCGACTGAATCAAAGGCTTTCTCATAGTCAACAAACGCCAAGCATAGTGGCTGATTGTATTTTTCAGTCTTCTGTATGATGTGACGCAGCGTATGTATGTGGTCTATAGAACTATAGCCTTTTCTGAAACCGGCTTGTTCGGGAGGCTGGAAGTCGTCAAACCTCCGTGCGAGACGATTCGTAATGACTCTCGAAAACAGCTTTTAGACATGGCTCAGAAGTAAAATGGGTCTGTAGTTCTTCACAGGGTGTTGTAACCCTTTTTGAAGAAAAGCACGATCACACTTCTTTGCCATGCCTTAAGCGTTTGTCTCTTGAGAATAACGGAATTAAATAACTTCTGAAGAGCTTTTCTGTTTGAACGGCGAGTTTTAAAAATCTCAGACCCGACCGTTAGGACAATTACCACAAATCTGTCATAATAATCGTCCACATTCTCGCAGTCTCCTAGGCATTCGAAGCGATTGTGCAACTCGAGCTAAAAGCTCTCGGGGTTTTGGAGCTGGATGAGCGCTGGTCGGCGCTTCATCAGTCGAAATCTTTCTAGCTTGGTATTTAGATTCGCCCTGATTCAGGGTAGGCTCGAGCCCCTCGGTGGGGACGTATATGAACTGTTATAATAATTTAGATTCAATTTGCTTCTTACCATCCGGTGATCGCTTCCAGTTTTGACTGAATTGATCACAGAGACATCATTGAATATTTGCTTCCTTGTCGACAAGATGAAGTCAATCTCGTTTTTCATTACGCCATTGGGATGTAACCATGTCCACTTCCGCTGTTTTGATTTTTTGAAGGAGTTCATTATAAAGAGGCTGTCCTTCTTCATAAAGTCGGCCAGCATTCGACCACGTGCATTTCTTACTCCGTGTCCAAATTGCCCCACTCTCAGCTCACCATCGCTTCGTTTGCCCAGTTTCGCGTTGAAGTCCCCTATAACAACGGTATAATGGGTTCTGGTGCTATGTATGGCTGTAGAGATATCCTCATACATAGTCTCTACCTCTTCGTCGGAGTGTTCCGTGGTCGGCGCGTATACCTGTATGACCTTCATCGAACACCGTTTGGTGATTCTAAGTATAAGGTATGCTACCCCTGTCGAAACGCTCACGATCTGGGCCACATTGTTAATGAGGGACTTCTGGACAAGAAACCCGACACCACCCTGGGACAGTTGGTCGCCCTCCCGGGAATAGAGCCGGTTTCCAGATTTAAGTATCATGGTGTCCTCTCCCTCTCATCGGACTTCACATAAACCTACGATATACCAACGTAACCTGCTCAATACTTCTTCGAGTTCTGTAAGCTTCTCGTCAGTGTACGCGTGTTGTGAGTTGCCAGGGCCAAAGGTCGTTGGATTTGGTAGCCTGGCATCTGCCGGGGATTCTTTACACCCCCCGCGCCGCCCGTTACCATGACTGCTACCGGAGCCAGGAATAGCAGGGCCGCCGGGGACTAGGGGCCGTTTTCTGGTTGTGGTATTCATAGGGGGTTTTGCCGTAATTGCCACGCTTGGCAAGCGGGTTGGCGATCGCAGTGTGGTTGCAGGTGTGTTGCAGTGCACGGAAAGGACGCTGCTGCCCACCCTCCGGTTTTAAGCCCCTTAGTCGACTCTTACGACCCCCATTGGAAGAGATGGGATGGTCCTATTCTAAGCCGTGAACCATACTTAATTTCAAGTAAGTTTTTCAATTGTCAATATGTACTTTTTCATCCCCAATTTTTAAACACTTATATTTTTTAAACTATTAAAAGTTATGGCAAAACTAAACACCTTTTTTCAGATATTTACATTATTCTCGAGATAATGAATTATTTCCCAATAAGCGTTTTTCAAAGACAAGTAATTATGTTTAGTAATGGTAAAAATCTGCTTAAAACTTACTTTGACAGCATATCTGACTGGGGCGATGCCATTCTTGTAAGGTTAATAGGCGAAAAGGAGACCTTTTACCCTAACTCCTACTTTCCGATATGAATCTATCCAGATCTCCGACCATCTTGAGCTCCTTGGCGTAGATTTAATATCCAATCTGAATTTCGGGAGATACATTGAATCCAAGGCAAGAATGGCTGCCGAAAAGCTTGGTATCCTCTCGAAGGTGAGACTTTACTCCACACCAGAGCAGCTTCTAATTTTATACCAAGCTCAAGTTCGATCATGTATGGAGTACTGCTCTCCCTTATGGGACGGATCGATTCCTTACCAGCTAGATGCCTTGGATTCTATCGACCGACGCGCTAGGAGACTCATTGGCGACGAGGAACTTGTTACAAACAGGCTCCAAAGCCTCGAGCATCGCCGCAAAGTCGCCTGTCTATCGGTGTTCTACAAGATTCATTTCGGAGAGTGTGCCCTGAAGCTTTACGAGCTCATTCCACCCTCTCCGTTTCATCATCGGGCTACCAGGCTCGGAGGGCGGTTCCACCCCTACTAATGCTCCACCTTTACTTAATGTTCCACCTTTACGCACGAAGCGTTTTGCTTCTTCGTTCATTATGCGAACGGCTAAGGAGTAGAATTCCCTGCCGGCGTCTGTATTACCCGATTCGTATAATGTAGGATTCTTCAAGACGAGAGTGAATAGGTACTATTTGAGCTTGCATGTTACACCCTCGGCTGCATCGGCATTTACCATCATGAGGTGCAGCCAAACACACTCAAATTCTTAATAAAATAAAAATGAAAGTTTTTGTCGGCCGTAACAAAACATCAGTTACCTGGTCAGCAACTAAATCAAAAATTTTCAGAAAATAAGTAGACATTTGGTCTGCTTGATAATGTATAGGTATATCTGCAGAATAAATAGTCGTAATAAAAAATATTATTAGGTCAGAAGGATACAGAATACAATTAGTCAGCATAAAAATAATATTTAGAAGATATAATCGTCTGCATTTGAAAATTATGGTCAGCTAACAATTTAAAATTAGCACGATTGTGTTGAAAAAGTGACATAGCTCAATTAAATTGGACGGAGTTTCTCAACACGAGCAGTCATTTAATGAATTATTGCATCGAGAATAATGTGCTTAACAGTGTTTACATTTATTTTTTCCATAAAAAGGATAATAACAGTTTGTGTAATCATCGGCATTATGAAGAAAATCAACTTCAAGGTCCTGATTATAATTTGATAAAAACCGAATCACAATTTACTGCTCTATTACTACTATTGCTGCAGATATATTTAATTTTCTATGACAACAATTTTAAAGCTGCCCAATACCACATTACTTGCTGATCAATCTAATTATTTTTGAAGTATGTTTTTGTTGCTCATCAAACAACTAATCACCTATCAATTTATTTTCATTATTTAAAAAAAAATGATGACAATTCTATCAAAAATACTGATTGAAAATCAAATTATCTATCCTTCTCAACTGGACTAGAGTTGAGGGAGAGCAAAGCGAGTTAGGTTTGATTGAGTATACCCTCGAGGAGCTTCACAAAGCAAAGTAAAGCGATGCTCCCCCCTCCTGAGAGGAGGATCTGACTTACAAAATGATAAAACAGTTTTGCTTAAACTAGATAAATGCTATACTTGTAGGTAAATAGTAGTGCACCACGAACCTAAACTTAATTATATTTTGAGGTAAGTATTTTGCTGTGCAATCAGTAATTTCAATGGGAATATTATACAAAAAGTAGTTTTTTTTATTTGCATTTAATTACTACTCATTATTTTTGCCAACCACTAGAAGCAGTTCAATTCACTTTGTTTGCTGACAAAATACATTTTGGAGCTGAACAAAACCTCTTCAATTAACTGATAGCCTTTTTCAAATTGTACAGGAGTGTAGTGGCTTATCCTTAAGAGGTGCTATAAAGCAAAATAAACATTTTAGAAATGTTTTATCTGAACAATTATGCTAAGTATTACTGAGGGCTGACTTAAGGCAAAAACATGATTGCTGATAATTTATAAAAAAATTGCACTAATCAATTGTGTACTCATACATTAAAACTGGAATAAACATTAAATTTGTAAATTTAAATACCTTTGAAGGTATCGATTTATTTTCGACTCCCGCTGTTTTTTAATAAAAAAATTGTGCAAGAGTGAGGAAGAGAAACATTTTGCTTTATGTGCCCTTTTAAGTCAGGTTCACAACTTTTTGTAAATTGGATGTCTGTCACCCTGATGTCAAAGGAACATCATCTTTATACAGCCTTAAAACACTAATGGGGCAAAAGTGTAGATATCTTCTCCAGTAATATATATTTTTAAAAAAAGTGTTTTAATTTATGTCTGTGGTGTTTTACTTTTGCCTAATAACAGGTTTGCATATCAAACTGGTGAAATAATCTATATTTTATGATATTAAAAATTTGTAATGACAGTTTGGAAAATCATTTATACAGATTTTTTTTTTTTTTTTTGCATTTTTAATGATGACAATAAAATTGTCCGTGTGAACTTGGTTATAATTTTAAAATCATTCTATACTAACCTTACAGCTTTTATGTGTTTCCAACTGGCAGTACCAGTGAGAGGTCCTTTCTGTTCCCGCGTCCTGCCGTGCACTGTAAGCAGCTTGCACCCGGCCTCCTGCAGCATCAGTGCATATGCTACGGACTTCTCTACACTCTCAAAGATTCTCACCTTGCATGTTATGGGCACTGACACTGCTTTAGACATCATACTCACTTAAAAAAAGAAAAGTAAATTATACCGCTTCGCCTTTAACTGTGGACATTATTTTACTAGTATGGATGTGGGGTCTCTCAGGCACCAATATGTAATAGCCAGATCAATATTTAAATACTTATCTAAATGAACATTTACTACCTTGAATAATAATTTTAGGTATCCAAATAAAGAAATATATTCAGTTTAGACAAAACTAATTTATATTTTTTAGGTATTTATGGCACTTTATAAACATTGGGCACTTTTTAGTCTTACTTGACCTGATATCATTAATAAAACAAAATCTCATAATCTATGCAATATGAAATATGAAAAACATAAAAAATACTTGGTACTCATAAAAGGATAATTTTGACAAGGGTTCAATATATTATTATATATATATTATATCAGCTCATATACGTCCCCACCGAGGGGCTCGAGCCTACCCTGAATCAGGGCGATTAGGCCTTAGTTGACCACGCGGGCCCAGTGCGGGTTGGTCGACTTCACACACAACCTTCGAGTTTCTTCGCAGGCCTGTGCAGGTTTCCTCACTATGTTTTCCTTCACAGTTAAAGCAATCGGTAATGATATGTACGTAAGTTTTAGAAAAACTCATTGGTACATTGGCCGTCCAGATTTGAACCCGGTACCTTTGGTTAGATGGACCGAGTCGTTACCGGTTGAGCCACCGACGCTTCTAAGGGTTCAATTTGAGGTAGTTATTGGTAGTCCTTGCACAAAAGCTTGAACATTGAAAACATACTGGACAACTACAAGCCACACATGCGGGGTTAGGCTTCCTGTCAAGACTTGTTGTACAGAGTCAGCATTGTTTTCACCTAGCTGGTGTGGGGTCTTCATCCCTCATCTCTCTTGAAGACATATCTGGTTCTAAAACCTTTTTTTGGTGTAAACGTCAATTATTTTGGCATACTCGCAAGGATCTTCAGCTTGCAATACTGTGATTGCTACTGAATTGATGATATTGACGCTAGTTTCATTACCGTGATACTTGGTTGACTATTAGTAAGCATTTTGAACTAAACTAATTTGTAACAACCACATAAATATCTTTAAATTATGGGAATACTGGACGTGGGGTCTTTCAGGCACTGTTTAAAACTCCAAGCAGTATAACCCACCAAGTTGGTCTTCCATTGTGACCATCGTTTTACAACTAAAACTGAAGCTACTGACTGAGTGCCTCGAAAGGGGGAAGTGCAGGAAAGTATGTGTTACAAGAATATAATAAACTGTGTGGTTCCTGTGAGAAGCTATGTCCACAGTTAAAGGTTAAAATTTAAAAAAATTAAGAAATTTCTAAACTAAAGTAGCAACAAAATATAGGTATCTGTAATGTTTGGCAAGAAGAAACAATCAAAAACAAATTTTTAAGAATGTAAGTACCTATATTCTTGAGCAAATCCCATTCGTCTTGTAAAAAGGAGCCATATCTTCCTCGCTTGGCTATTGACTGGGGGCACCCGAGGTTCACGTCCACAGCGTCACAATGTTTCTCTACAAGTTTCGCAGCTGCAGCCATTACTTCAGGATTATTACCACAGAACTATTACGAAATAAGCAAGCATACAGAATTTGTATTACAACTTTATGGCATACTACAAAAGTAGCCTTATGGGCGGAATCTAAAATTTCTTCCAAAATCAATGTTTTACCTGTACAATAAGTGGCCGGTCCTCAGGGCAAGTCACAAAATTCTCTTTCCTATATTTAGGGTCTTTATTAAACACATTGCTGTGGAACATAGGAGTGTAGCACAACTGGGCACAGTGTCTTCTGCAGAGAAGCCTCCACGCCAGCTCACTAGCGTCCACCATCGGAGCAACCACATACTTCGGTTGTCCTATTGATTCAAACCACTCACAAGACATTATTTTTGCAGATATAATACACACAGAGAATCAGGCACGCACGTGTACGGGATTTTTCTTGCAAAAATAGCAATTCAACCAATGTTCAATAACAAACAACCCACAGATACGTTAGTACTAATATATATACTGTGCCACAGATATAATAAACCATATTAGATCTGTGAAATAACCAAAGATAATATCAGGGCAATAACACATAGGTAGGTAGGGTAGGTACTTTACTTTTGTATGAGCAAATGTCGAGGTCTTTAGTTTTGTTATTTCTCGATAGACAGCGCCACAAGACATTGCGATTTTCATTATTTCATAAATATAAAAATTAGTCTTAATTTTTCATACAATTTTTAACTAATGATTTCAAATATTTTAATATAAATTTATTCCATGCAACTGGACTTGCCCGCCCGCGCAATATGATTGGTAATTTCGTATCCAATGTTAATATTAGCTTAGTGGTTAGAGCTTACGTCTAATCATCTCGTAGGGTCGGGTTGGTTGGTACGAGTCAAGAAGTTTATAGGTAAACCTATAAACTTATTAGTGCGAGTTCAACACAGATCTTCAACTGCAGTCAAATTTTAAATCAGTTCTTTACCTTTTCTTTATAGATCGGTCTCTAAACACAAGATGTCGCTTACAATTCAATCTCACTGAACATACCAATAAAAAAAAGCACAATGTAAACAAAATTAGTAGGGATTTGACAGTTTCATATGTCTTTTTTTTGCTTTTACTTGGCGCAATAACGGATTCGTGATTAGTGACCTCAGCAATCGGTTCAGTATGTTAAAAATGAAATGGCCGCCATTATGTGATTCTGACAACGGATTCTTGATCAGAGATCTAAGGTACCTTCAAATATCGTTTTTTTTTTATTAAAAATTTGAGTGCGTTTGGCTGCATCTCACATTTTACGCTATTGAAGTCATTTTTCTACGTGATGGCATTTTATTTCATTTTATTGTCAAGTATTGTGACAACTCTTGGTACAGTGATGATCAGTGACTAGTTATGTCGACTATGACGCGATTATCAAAGGCATTAGACGACTGTATCCATTCTTATAATGTGGTAGTGGTGCTAGTGGAAGACTATGTCGGCGTCAATCTCCAACACTATAAAAACTTTTTATAAAAATTACTAATATTATAAATGTGAAAATGTGTTTGTTTGTTACCTTTTCAAGCTCAACGCCTTGACCAATCTTTATGAAATTTGGCATGCAGGTAGCCTGTGTCACGGGGAAGGACATATGCTACTTTTTATCCCGGGAAAATAGCATAATCTGATGCAGTTCCTGAGGAAACTAAAAAAATACTCGATTGTTGTGATTTTTTGCACAGAGATGGTTGAGTAGGTGGGAAACGACATAATTTACTAATCACCCTTAAAGACAGTCATTAGAACGATGTCCACTAATAAATAGACTATTTTTTGGATAATTTCTTTAACATCGCAACGGAACAATGGATTGTGTGATTTTTTGCACAGAGATGGTTGAGGGGGTGGGAAATGACATGATTTACTATTAAGCATATCAAAATCAAATCAAATCAAAAACAATTTATTTCAAATAGGTGTTTACACACACTTTTAAATAGTCAAAACAAAAAAAAAATTACAGTATATTACAAATAATGTCATGATTCAGATTACAGTCTCAGGTAATGGTATTTGATATAGAATCAACATATATATCTTTGTCATTTACATAATCTATTATTTTATAATATCCTCTAGAGCACAAAACTTTTTTGACACGAGTCTTGAACTTATTCTCTGACAAACTAGTTACATTTTCTGGAATTTTATTGTAGAATCTTATACACTGCCCCACAAATGACTTTTTAACCTTACTCAGTCTCGAAAAGGCTATATCTATTTTATTTACATTTCTTAAATTCAAATTATGCCTGTCACTGTTTTTAGGAAATAAATGCAAATTCTTACGAACGTACATGATGTTTTCATATATAAATTGACTAGCAACAGTTAAAATATTGATTTCTTTAAACTTATTCTGTAACGACTCACGTGATCGCATCTGATAGATTGCGCGGATAGCTCTTTTCTGCAGGATGAAAATAGTTTCTATATCAGCCGCATGCCCCCACAGTAATATGCCATAAGACATTATACTATGGAAGTAACTAAAATACACTAGTCTCGCAGTATCTACATCCGTTAACTGTCTTATTTTCTTAACGGCATAAGCAGCTGAACTAAGCCTTCCCGCTAAAGTTTCAATGTGTGGTCCCCATTGAAGTGAAACATTCAAAGTTATACCAAGGAACACCGTGGTATTTACAAATTCTAATTTATTACTGTCTAATATTACACTATTGACCTTTTTTACATTTGGCAAACAAAATTTTATACATTTTGTTTTCTTAGCATTTAATAATAAGTTGTTTACAGTGAACCAGTTCAGTATCTTTGAAAGAGTGTTGTTTACTTTGTCAATTTCGTTTTCTTTCCTATTCACTTTAAAAATAAGAGATGTATCATCCGCAAACAACACAATATTTGACAGATGTTGCACCATAAAAGGCAAATCATTTACGTAAACAAGGAAAAGAAAAGGCCCTAATATGGAACCCTGGGGCACCCCCATTTTCACTTTAGATCCAGATGAGTTCGTGCCATTCACTTGTACTTTTTGTGTTCTGTTGTCTAAATACGAATTTAAAAGACTGAGAGCCCCTTCCTCTACACCATAATGCTTTAATTTCATAAGTAATGTTTGGTGTTCAACACAATCAAAAGCCTTAGATAAATCACAAAACACTCCAATTGCATTCTGCGATTCCTCGAAGGCATCATATATGTTTCGAATGAGTGCTACTGAGTGATATCCTGACATAGTTCCCGAGGGATCTGGAGAAAATGTATGTTCACGCTCGCGAGCCGTGCGGCTCGCGCACCGCGCACCCTCTAAGACAGTCATAAAAACTATGTCCACGCGGGCGAAGCCGCGGGCAAAAGCTAGTATTTTTATAAAAATTACAGAAAAAGATTTAAGAACCTGTTTACAGAGAACTTTAAGAAGTTTTCTCAGTATTTTCGTGTGAAACCTATAAAAACTAATTACTGTTCTAGAAATCTGATAAAATTTCCTTTTTAACTATATTTATTTTTGATGTCTTGTGTTACAAACAAAAAAATACAACAAGATTAATTTGAAACTTTTGTTTGTTTCATTTTTTTACTATTTCTATTTCAGTACTACTTATATACTGTTTATATGATCTTTTTCTAATGGCTAGGTAAATGTATCTACATGATACAAAACAAAAAAAATGTCTAGTGCAAAAAAAAATATTCTAAATGGCGGACTGTCGAATAACCAACTGAAATAAAGCGTCATTTTACGAAAAATTTCTATGGTATGATTCAAATTAACGATGCTGAATGGTGCCTCAGTCCCTCACTAGTATTATGGTAAAGTTTGACAGAGATTGCATCAGTTTTCGTATACTAGGCGATCAACCAGTTAGCGTTGGCGGTAAGATCACCGATAGGCGATTATTCCGCTTGAGCGTTGGCCGATAACATCGCCGATAAGCGAGTGTCCCGCTTGAGATGTGACATTTAAAAATGGCTGACTTCCTAAACTGTGTTACCCTATCGGGTGGCCGTCACAGGACGGGCCTTCGATGAACCCTCCATGCACTATAATCGCATTTTCTTTCTTCTTACTTAAAAAAAACATGGTATGGTTGACGAAGTAAACAACACTCTTTCAAAGATACTGAACTGGTTCACTGTGAACAACTTATTAAATGCTAAATTTTTATTTAAGTATTTCTTTCGTTATGCATTCTTCTTACTATATCCTTGATATTTTTTTCCAAATTCCGTATTTTTGCATTTTTTTTTTGTAAATAAAAACAATGATGTTTCCTCGTTTTTGGTTTGTGACTAAATCACAGGCTTAACAGAATTGAAAAAAGTTGCCGCCATTTTGAACTTTTTAGTTACTGGACCGATCAAAATTACTGACCCCCCGGTAATTTGGGTCGGGTTACCTGTCTGAAAAAAATCCGATTGTAAATTTGTAGTTACAGCACATCTTTCTCTTTTGTGAAATCTACAAACTTACATTTGCAGGAGGAACATTGACCGTGAGGTCCATGTATGGGAGAACATTTTTGTGAAATCTACCTAACATTTGCAGGAGGAACATTGACCGTGAGGTCGATGAATGTGGGAGAACAATATTTTTGAATATAAAGTTAAGTTTGTCATTCAATCCGATTGTTGTACTCGTTTATTTATGCATGTAAAGTTTTGTACCCTAATGTTTTTGGTGTAGCCGGTTCGGATTTTTGAAAAATTAAGTGGACTGTATTTTGCGGAGCGGGGTGATATATAGCGGATGAAATATTGCGGCTATGCGTGTGTTTTCAATAAGGGGCTAAAGGTAAGGAAAAAAAGAAAAAGGAGAGGGACTCACCATCACGAAGTAAAAGCGGCACGTGGTTAGCCAGCGCTGGCTCAAATTCTCCTCTTCCCGTTGGAACTCCTTGCGGTAGGCACCTTAATTTAGCACTTCACAATTACACTGACACACGCGGATTATTATTTGGTCTTTTACAGCGGTTTGATATTTAAATTAAATTTTAATAGCGGAGCGACACGCATTCGTTGCGAAGTCATTTTCGGAAGACATCTCGTTCTCGTTAGTTCTTGGTTTCGACACCAGCAGGCACGGCGTCGATGTATGCTTTCTCACTCGAGGCGCCATATTCGATGCGTGAGTGGGAAAGGGAGAGGAATATTACAGGATATGGAAGGCTGAACACACATAACATAACGCGCGAGTTTTTAAAATATGATTACGGCGTAAACATCCTTCCGGCCTTGATAATACATGGTATTATCAAAGAAAGCGGTTACAAAACAATATATAAAATTAAAGTAAAAAGTCAATAAGAGAGATGAGACATTATTACTACCTACCTATAAAACATATTAAATTTAAGGAAGTTATAATTAAAAAAATATTGAGAAGGCAATGGGCAAAGTTTTACGATAGGATGTTTAAAAGAAGTATTCGCGGTCTTAACTAAAGCAACACGAACTCTACCATCTTTACCCGGGTAAACCTCTTGTATAATGCCTAACGGCCAGCGGAGCGGGGGAACATCATCTTGATGTATCAATACGACAACACCTGGCTTAACGTTATCAGTATCAGTAAGCCATTTCTGTCTTATTTGTAAAGAATTAAGATATTCTAAACGCCATCTTTTCCAGTAGCTACTAAACATCTGATCGAGAAGCTCTTTGCGATGACGCAGGGTCTTCGTTCCTTCAGAAACGGGCATGACAGGTAGGTAAGTTAATGGGGAAGCCATAATAAAATGTGCGGGAGTAAGAGGCTCTGGATAGGGGTCCTCTGATAAAATACAAAGCGGTTTTGAGTTAATAATCGTCTCGATCTGTGTCAAAACGGTTAAAAATTCCTCGTAGGTAAGCAACTGTGAACCAATCACGCGGTATAAATGAAGTTTAACACTTTTAATATTAGACTCCCAAATTCCTCCAAAATGAGGAGCGCGGGGCGGAATCATATGCCATTCGATGCGATGGTCAGTAAGTAATTCGTTTATCTGAGACTTAGCTCCCACAAAATTCGTACCATTGTCTGAGTACATATGAGAGACAGGACCACGCCTAGAAATAAAGCGTTTGAAAGCCGAAATAAAGGTGTCGGACGAGAGATCTGTAGCTAGTTCAATGTGAACTGCTTTAGTCGCTAGGCAGATAAATAGACAAATGTAAGCCTTCTGACTTCTTTGTCCGCGGCGTCTACACGGAGTTATATTTATAGGGCCAGCATAATCTACGCCCGTATGAACGAAAGCTTTAGTCTCTTGTACGCGGTAAGAAGGCAAATCAGCCATTTTAGTATTGAGAGGAGTAGGTGAGTTTTTAAAACAAAAGTTACACGCATGGACACGTTGTCTAATCACATTTCGAGAAGATAAAATCCAATATTTTTGGCGTAATAAAGAACTCAATACATTGGCACCGGTGTGACAATGTAGGCGGTGGAAATAATCAATTAAAAGGTGAGTAATATGATCATGCTTTGGTAGCAACGCCGGATGCTGAGCTTCGTAAGGTAAATTACTATTTGAAAGTCTACCTTCTATCCTTATTGTTCCATATTCATCGATGAACAAATCAAGTTTTTTTTATGGTGATGAAGTAACTTTATTAGTTTTTAAATCGCGAGACAATTGCTTAAAGTGGAAGTCTTGAACGGCGCGAATTAAGTATCTTTCAGCTATTTCGAGCTGAGAAGCGGAAATGCGGTCATTACGAGGTAAACGTTTTGTAAATATTAAAATGTAGGTGATAACCCGCAAGATTTTATTCCAAGAAGAATACTTTTGTGCTAGGTCATAAATAAAACCAGGAGCAGCGGTATTGGGAGTTAACTGTCGCACAGTGCGCATAGCTAAGAAAGGACTGCATTTTAGACCAAACGCAACACGATTAAAATGATATTCGCGCATGGTTGCAAAGGGTCAAAACGGAATAAAATCTTTTGATATTTGCGGTGTTCAGGTTTTAGAAGAATCCTGAGATACATCTGTTTTATATCAGCGGATAACGCTATCTCAAATAAGCGGAAATTTAATAACAGGACAAATATATCTGCTTGGAGATTTGGTCCTGTATGGAGAATATCATTAAGTGAAATGCCATTGTGGCATTTAGCACTAGCGTCGAGTACAATACGAGTTTTCGTAGTCTCTTTGTCGCGTCGCACGACGGCGTGATGCGGTATAAAATATCCCTGCGAGTAGTCCTCACTGTCGGGCGGTACCTCGGAGAGATAACCATTTTCTATGTAGTCCCGAACTACCTCGTTATAGCTGGTACGCAGCTCGGGATCCTGTAGCTTGCGCTCCAACGACAGTAGCCGGCGGACAGCGGTCGAGCGGGAGTCACCCAACTCGGAAGGATCTCCACAGAACGGCAATGCGGTGCAATATCGGCCCGTCGTGTCACGTGACACAGTGGCAGCATACATTTCCTTACACTGACTTTCCTCGGGGCTAAGAAACTGCTTAGCAGGCATTTCTTCCATTAAACAAAACTTAGTTAAAGTTTTATCAAGCTGCAAGCTATCGAAGCGGTCGTGCGCCCCTACACCTTCCGAACAGGTGAAGAAAGTAGCGGAATTCATATTTTTACATTTAGAAGCGGTGTTATTTTTATTAAAGTTAGAAGTGGTAGGTGCGTCGCCCATCAAAACATAACCAAATACGGTTTCAATAGCAGCGGGAGCGGGGGGTGGAACGACCTTGCTACCTAGCAATAGATGCGGAAACAGCTGAGCGCCGAGTATCAACTCGACCTCACCTGGGATGTGCCAAAAGGGATAGGCGAGCGGTAAGTTAACTAAATGTCGCACTATCGTAGTGTCAACATATTCAGATGGCATGCGGTCGGTTATATTATCTACAACCAAAGCGGTTATATTATAAGAATATTTCTTATTTTTAGCGGTCACAAGAAGCTGAACGTATCCGCGAACTGTTTGTGAAGCGGAGCCGATGCCCTTGATAAATGAATTGGAAAGTGGAATAGGTTTAATTTTAAGCTGTTCACAGCATGCGGACGTAATCAAATTATTTTGCGAAGCATTATCAATTAAACATCGCACGGAAATATTTTGCTTGTCATTATTTGAAATGTTTACTTGCGCGGAGGGGAGAAGTACCGTCGTATTTCGTAAAGGCCCCGTACCAAGAAATTGCGTTTCATTAGATCGCGCGTGAGCGCATAGCGATACATTGACTGATGCGCTGTCCGTGGGCTTATCAGAAGCCTGCGCGTGCGAGTGAGGCGACGGTATCGCGTCACCTACGGCGGTCGCGTTCGTAGAGAGTACAGGGGGGCGGGCTCGCTGCGCTTGTCGTGACGCGGCGCTGTCTGGCGGCACGGCAGTGCCCCAAGTTGTGCAGCCAAGTTGTGTCTGTCTGTCCGTGCCTCCAGCCAAGTTGTGTATTATTATCATTATTTAAATGTAATAAAGTGTGATGCGGCTTTTTACATGACTTACAAGCGTATTTTGAATTACAATTGGAAGCGGTGTGAGATAAACTTAAGCAGTTTATACATCCTCGTTTCGATTTAACAAACTCGAAACGACCTCTGGCGGGAAGCGCTTTGAACGCGGGACATCTATACAATTGTTGATGGTCGACATTGTTACACATTGAACAGGGTTCAAAACTCTCGCCATCATTAGCGAGAAAAGTCTGAGACTGGTAGGCACCATGCGAGCGACTTTGTTTCGCATTACTATTAGGGTGGTGTTCCACTGTGCCTGTTGATTGCGACGACGTAGGAGCGGTTCGGTCTAATATTTTTACCTGACTTTTAGTAAAATCAATGAAATCCTTATAAGAAGGAATCTCTTTTTCTCTTATAAAAGTCTCGAAGGCATGAGCGGTAGCTGAGTCAATTTTACGTAGTGCCATGTTGAGCAAAATAAAATCTTTTAAGTCGTCAATCTTCAAAAGTTTTAAAGCCGAAACAGCGGCGTCGAAAGTTTCCACAAATGAATTTAACGAAGTGGAATTATTTGTTGCGGATTTAATATTAAATAATATGGACATGTAGTGACACCCTAAAGCCCTTTTATCTTGATATTTTTGAACTAAACTTTCCCAAGTTGACAAATAATTTTCACCTGAGGGAATGATACCAGCGATTATTTTTAAAGCGGAACCCGTTAATTTATCGGTCAAATATTGAATCCTTTGAGAGTCGGTTAAATTTTGATTCGAGTGTATATTCGCCTTAAATGACTCATAAAAGACAGGCCAGTTTTCAATTTTTCCATCGAACGACGGGATATTAATTGGTGGGAGTTTAACGAGTGGGAACTCGCCTTTATTTCCGCACGTGTTCGATTTTGTTTTGGTGGCGTTATCTGTTATACGAGACCGGACTCTTTGAATTCTTGCGTAAATGTCTTCGAAGGCATTAAGCGGCATGTAATTTGGTTTATAGTTAGAATTAATTTGAAAGCCTAACTCATTAATGGAGTCTAAATTTGAAATGTATTCTTGACGTATAATTGCTAACGTCTCAGATTCTGCCATAAATGTCTCTGTGGAACGAAGATCCGTAGCCGTGATAGGTATTTTCTGAGCGGTGTCATTAAGACAAGTCAAGCGCGCGAATATTGCACTGTTTTTAGCCTCCAACATGGATAATTTAGCTTCCATTGTGAACGGCTGTCGTTATCGTTCGTAAATAAGGAAAGTACCTATACAACGTACTAGGCAGATAATATTTATGTAGGTACACACGCACTAGGTATGGCCTACTGATACAGATATCGTAACGAGATGTAGGTCAGTTATGATTTATGCGGGTACTTGTATAAATTTATAAGTATGTATGGATGCGGAATGAAATATAGGTATGTACCTAAATATAATAAGCGGCTAACTGGGTATTATTTTCAACGCGATCAGCGTGTGAAAATTGATTAAGTATTAAGTAATTGCGGGTATTAAGTAATACAATGAGATTGCGGTATGATTACGTGTAAACTGTCAGAGTTTAACACCAATAAAATATAGTGGAAAGCGGGAATATTACGTGTAAACTATCAGAGTTTAACACCAATAAAATATAGTTATCCGGCTCGAGTCCGACCAAAAGAATGGTGTAGCCGGTTCGGATTTTTGAAAAATTAAGTGGACTGTATTTTGCGGAGCGGGGTGATATATAGCGGATGAAATATTGCGGCCATGCGTGTGTTTTCAATAAGGGGCTAAAGGTAAGGAAAAAAAGAAAAAGGAGAGGGACTCACCATCACGAAGTAAAAGCGGCACGTGGTTAGCCAGCGCTGGCTCAAATTATCCTCTTCCCGTTGGAACTCCTTGCGGTAGGCACCTTAATTTAGCACTTCACAATTACACTGACACACGCGGATTATTATTTGGTCTTTTACAGCGGTTGGATATTTAAATTAAATTTTATTAGCGGAGCGACACGCATTCGTTGCGAAGTCATTTTCGGAAGACATCTCGTTCTCGTTAGTTCTTGGTTTCGACACCAGCAGGCACGGCGTCGATGTATGCTTTCTCACTCGAGGCGCCATATTCGATGCGTGAGTGGGAAAGGGAGAGGAATATTACAGGATATGGAAGGCTGAACACACATAACATAACGCGCGAGTTTTTAAAATATGATTACGGCGTAAACAGTTTTTTTGTATGGAACTCTCAGAGCGCGAGTCCGACTCGCCCTTGGCCGGTTGTTCTTGTGTAAAAACAGATTTTCTCCGGGATCACTCCTAACAAGATATTAGTACTAGCCTACGACGCTTTGAAAACGTAATGATTATTGGTGATTGATTTGTGTATGGCAGACGAAGGCTGCGTGAGAAAGTATGGCTGTACAATATATTTTTATCCACTGCTTCATCTAGTGTTTACTAAGTAGATGCTTGATTTAAAGCCATAAGGTTTATGTCATAATTATGTTTATTCCAAAAGATAGGCGGACTATACTTTTTTTTAAATAAAAACACAGAAATAAAATCAAAACTATTTTTTATTTATCGAGTTTGTAAGAATTCCTTACGAGTATTACAACTGAAAACATTTTCTAATTTGATAGACGTATTATCATTTTAATCAAGTAGGTATCTTTGGTTTTATATAATAATTTATAATTTATTTTTGTGTTAACATTTTTCAATAACTATTAAGTATGCACCTACTACTTAATACAACACTGTTGACTGCTATGTACATACAAACGTAAGTGCACTAAGGCTTGCTAATAATAACTGACGATCGTGCTGTACCTATCGTCTCTGGAAGCTGAGGATCTTGATGAGGACCAATCCCATGACGGTGGCGGCCGCGAACCCAAGGCCGGCCTTCCACCATGAAGAGTTATCGCCCGCCAGACTCGCGAAATGCTTCAGGTGTCTGCACATTACAAAAACTTATTACAACTTCATCGAGAATCAAAATAGTACGTTGTGATGCACGGGTCATAAAATAATATACTCTGAGACATTGTAATACACGGGTCATATATATGTCGGATCAGGTTCAGGTGGAGTTCCTTTATCAGACATCGTGTGGGCCTAGTTGGGTAAGTCGAGTAAAGAGACAACAATGAACTTGCACAATCGTAGATTTATTTAAACACAATCACTTAGTTAACTTCACTTTAGGTATGCTCTTGTAACGAGGATAGTTCCTAGGCAGGCAAGTCACGACCAGCCCTCGTCGAAGCCTTCTTTGGAATGCGTGGCCGGCGAGCTCTCGCGCCTAGGCTCCGTCCTAGCGCATGGCGGCGGAACCAGTCATCTCAGGTACCAACATACCGATCTGACAGGTTAGCCAATATGGCCGCTAGTGCGCTGCGCTACAACTGAGCAACCGTAATCATGACCGTCTCCGACACGGCCATCCTGAGCATACACACGTCCTCGTGTGTCTAATCTGAAACAAGGAAGACAGCAAAGTACACCCGCTCGGTCTTTCCTGGCTTAACTAATTCTAAGGGTCTATCTCAACTAAACTGCTTTTTCCATAAATAATCTTCACTTTATTGAAACTAATTTTAAATAATTTTTATCTCTACCATATTCAGTGTATTCACTTCAGTTCACAAGTCTCTCATGTAAGGAAATTCATAAAGACCTTAACTGACGACTATCTTCAACAAGGGATTTTTTTTTTAAACTAAGAAAAGATTATTTTCCATACTTCCATAAAATAACTAAAAACATCTTTAACCCTGAATCAGCGAACTCAATCCAATTAAAAGTAAATTTTACACAGAAAATACGAGAGCAATCAAGTACCAATTGAAAGTATTATTCATTTCATTAAAACAACATCCAGTAGACCAATTAACAAACCGGGTATCGAATTCGTGGCCATAGGGCTATTACATAGCCACCCACATACGCGCACCCCCACATGGGGTCGCCGAGTCAACCATATGACTCTACGGTCTCTCTAGACCCGACCTCCGCCAGAGCTCACCGCGCACCGCGTATCCACGGACTACTCAGAGTAGACACCGACTTCTACCGGACTACGGCTACGGTAAAGCCTCTGGTACGGTCTGACCAGCCGAATCGAACCCAAACAAAACTTGACCTTCTATGTCATTATCTTCCTCTACTTCGCATGGTACTTGAATCTCCGGCATTTCCCTCAACCTGTCTCGACTTCGTAGCCCAGGAACTTCACACGCGTTTTTTTTAAAAAGAACATTTCTTCAAGTTTAGCGACATACGCTTACTACCATCCGATTCTTCCATCAACAGTGCGGGGCTAGCGAACGGAGACTTACTCGGTCTTATTATTTCTGCTTCTAACAGTTCATTGTTACTTGACATTCCGCGGGTGAACACCTGTACGGTCGTTTTTGACAAAATGCTTTACCATCAACCAAACCGAGTTTTACAAGTTGACCCCACCGGGAATCGAACCCGCGACCTCCTGGTGTGAAGCGAATGGACTAACCATTACGCCACGGAGGCGGTTAAAATCAACTTCGGCTCGAACTAATCTCGCGCTCACCGGTGGTAACGCGAGTAGTTGGGAATCCCCGAGTAAATTTATCGGAGTATTTTTCTAACAACATAAGTACTTGCCTACTCTCAATCGAAACGTCCGTATCTACCTCCTGGAAATGAATAATTTGTTTGTTTTGGTTCTGCGTCGTGACGCACGTATTTACTGCACACGACTTAGTTAACGAAAACTCACTGACACCAATGTTTGCAAGACTTAAACTCAAGACTCGAAAGATACACGTCCGGCAAAACATGAAATATTTTTTCGGTCGGATAGTCACAAATATCAACGAGACAACACTTGTTAGGTACAGTTAACTCTCGTTTTACCTATACCTAATAACGACACTACATTTTTTATGCGTTTCCCGGACAATCGGCAAGCTACACTCTCTTTTACTAAGTAACACTCGGCACCGGAACCGAAGTGAAAACAAAACTGCTTACCAAGGTGTTTCAAGTGTTCCAACAGGGGCGTCCACCTCACACAGGTTGACGCGTCGCTCGGCGCGTGCCGCACTGGTAGTGGCGGCTGCAGGGCCGGGGCAGCGGCTCGCGATGTGGCCGCGCTCGCCGCACTTGAAGCAGACCACCGCTCCACTAGTGGACGGGAGGCTCACGCGTGACGCGGCAGTCGGGGAATTACCGGCCACGTTAGTCATCCTCACGTCCTTTGTCCTCTGTCGACACTCCGATTGTTTATGTCCGAGTTTTCCGCATCCGAAACATTTTATTGGTGTAGTGGGTGGTCTTGTGCGTTTTGCAGTATCAAGGCCGGCGTCTTTTGTGTCCACGTTGGACGCCTTTCGTTTCAAATAAGAAAAGGCTTGCAGCTCCTTTTGTAGTTGTTGGCGTGTAGTAATTTCCGTTGTGAATGCCAGGCGCTCGAACCGTGGGTCAATCTGTGCTAGGTGAGCGAGCACGACTGATACGACGATGTGTTCGGCGTTCACGTTTTTGAAGCGGTTCATTAACGACGAAAAAATGCGACTGACGTAAGCTCCATATGTTTCCTTCTCACTTGGTTTATCGGTTCCAAGGTTAGCTAGGGTAGCGGCCACGGTTTCGACCGGGGCGTATCTTGTGGTAAACAGGCCTTTAAATTCAGTCCACGTCATACCTTGGTAGGTTATTTGCGATAACCATGTCGATGCAGATCCCTTCAGGGCCTTGCTGATTGCGACGACGATTTGTCCACCTTCTAACGGGCCGTCAGCCATGCACACGTCAGCAGTAGTGCACCAAGACAGCGCGTCTACTTCTTGCTTGTCAGGGTCAAACTCCGGAAAGACGACGTGTTTGTTGGCGGCCGGCGGGTTCATCAGGGTCTGGATCAGCGCGCGCATTTGTTCATTTTGCGCCTCGAGAATTTGTCGCCATTGTCTGTCGCTTCCAGTATCACCACATTGCGTCTCATTTACTCGACCGAATCCCACTTCTGATGTCGGATCAGGTTCAGGTGGAGTTCCTTTATCAGACATCGTGTGGGCCTAGTTGGGTAAGTCGAGTAAAGAGACAACAATGAACTTGCACAATCGTAGATTTATTTAAACACAATCACTTAGTTAACTTCACTTTAGGTATGCTCTTGTAACGAGGATAGTTCCTAGGCAGGCAAGTCACGACCAGCCCTCGTCGAAGCCTTCTTTGGAATGCGTGGCCGGCGAGCTCTCGCGCCTAGGCTCCGTCCTAGCGCATGGCGGCGGAACCAGTCATCTCAGGTACCAACATACCGATCTGACAGGTTAGCCAATATGGCCGCTAGTGCGCTGCGCTACAACTGAGCAACCGTAATCATGACCGTCTCCGACATATAGGTGATTACAAACGATTTATATGCTTACCATCGTTACGAGTTTATAATTACCTTTTACGCCCCTGTATCATAAGGACGACGCTTTTAAATACAGTAATAAAAAGAGTTAAAGGACAATGCGCCAAAACGTCCCCCTCGCAACATGATTATGATACAAGTGAGCTAAGTTGGTCATAACACTCGAGGCAGGATTGCAAAGCAATAATGAATCTGAGAGTGCAAAGACCAATGCTTACGACTCACGAGTGTCATACTTACAGTGCTTTATACTACACGATCCTAATCGATCCCCAACAAAGTCTCAAATTTGATTTTGTTTGCCATAACTATATTTACACTCTTACTCCTTCATCCCTCGCAACCGCTCATTCTTCAGTCGCTCGAAAGTAAAAAAAAAGTACAGCCAAGCCTCCTAGAGCCTGGACACACACACAGCAATTTTTTGGGTTTTTTGGACTCTTATCGATCCGATTCTCATTATAATTTCAACTTCGATGTTTTTTGCCCTCACTATACCTTCTTGATTGTTTCTTCTCTCACTGACGCTTGTCCCTCAGTCGCTCAAACAAAAGTAAAAGTCTGATCACGCCCAATTTAGCCCTAGTGCGGTTTGGCAGGTTACACATTGGGAAAGCGATCGTGCGAGACGTTGATGTACCGCTACACTACACGCACAAACTGAGCTAAAATTTGTACTGATTTGAAATATTGTTGTGTAAACAAAGTTAGGTAGAGCAGAACCGTCAGTGTTTCCCGATTCCTATAATTTGGGGATCTTCAAGGCAAGAGTGAATAGGCATTATTTGAGTTTGCGTGTACCATCCTCGACTGCATCATCACTTACCTTCAGGTGAGTTGCAGTCAAACGCACTCAAATTTTTAATAAAATAAAAAAAATCCTTGGGGGAGGGTCTATGTCCAGCAGTGGACGTCCTTCGACTGATATGATGATGATGAAACAAAATTAGACACCTATAGTGCGGCCGTCGAGAGAATGCTGATTGGACACCTCAATCCTGAGAAAGAATGTAAAATTCTATAATCTTCGAAATTGTAAACAAATCAATCTTTAGTGTTTAAGCTTAAGAAACATGAAAAATCATTTTTTTTACTAAATAATAGTAAAAGAACATATATTTCGTTTCATGTATACATTTAAGAACGTTATAGAATGTGTATTTTGTAATTATATGAAACGTAAGTAAAACGGTATAATTTTTTTTTATTATGAATTCATTACCACACAAACATTTATTTCTTGTGGTCAAATCAACCAACCATACAAGTTTCAGGCATAAAAGTGATATGTTTAAGTAATAACAATATCAGATTGTACATTAAGAGCATAAAACAAGCCATTTTACCCGAGACGTTCAGGTACGGCGAGGGTAAATTGGCTTTAATGCTCGAGTTTTACACTCTGCTTTTCACTTCGATTGCAATGAAATACAAAATATTCAACCGCTATACAACAAATTTGGCTAATTTCGACTAATAATTAGTTCCCGCCACACAATTTTTCTTAGTTTTCACCCATTACCACCCCTAAAATCGACAGTCCACAAAGAACACTTTAGCCTCGGATTTGGCAACACTATTTTAACAATGGCTATTTTATTTCGTTATATGTTACATCTACATGATAGGTATGTAGTATCTACTATGGATGTCTATGGGCACATCACTAGTTACCTCAAACTAGCATATGTCAAATCAGCATTCTCACGACAGCCGAACCGCCTCCGTGGCGTAATGGTTAGTCCATTCGCTTCACACCAGGAGGTCGTGGGTTCGATTCCCGGTGGGGTCATCTTGTAAGACTCTGTTTGGTTGGTGGTAGGGCATTTTCTAAGCCCGCCTGGCTAGCTACCACCATCTCATCTAAGTCTTGCCGCCAAACATCAGTGTTAGTAACATTGATGTGTTCAAGCTTGAAGATAAGATAGCCAGTTCTCCATTGCGTTGGGGAATCTTGGTAAGCCCGCTTCCATCTTCGGCATCATCGTCACTTACCATCAGGTGAGGTAATGCCAAGGGCTTACCAATTGTGAATTTAAAAAAAAATCTGCACTATAGATAATTAAATTTTAAAAATGGTACAAACCTGTGCTTGCTGAATAAAACCCAAGCAGCTTGAAATTGACTGACAGATAATAGATTAAAATAACAATTTTTAAATACAGTAAATATGTCAAACTTAAAAAATCAATGGCGGCGTAGTTGGCGGGGGGCGGGAGGTCTTACCCATTCGTGCAGTTTAGTTAGTAGCCAATTTTGATAAATGAACGAACCAGAAACAAACGAGAATCCATTTCGTGAGCACCAGTATATTTATATCAACTCAACCATAAAAAACGCTACGTATCTAGTGAAAATTTTCGGGCTCGCTAGGCTTGCCCTTTTCATATGCAATGGGCGCCCCTAAGGTGTCGTAGTTAGGACACTAAATGGGAGCAGAGAGCCATTCAATGTAGGCGCAAAACACCTTACAATTTCTTTTTAGTCAGATCCTGTTGTCTATCTGGTCCAGAGTTGAAACAACCAAGGGCGTAGCTAAAAATTTTCAGGGCGGGGGGCGCGGAAATTTCTGACTACAGCCTTAGTTGTTTTTATTTTTATTTTGGGGGTGCTTAATAGAAAACCGCTCCGCCACTGGAAAAAATCCTTACTAATATTATAAATGTTAAAATGTGTTTGTTTGTTACCTTTTCACGCTTCAACACCTCAAGCAATCTTGACGAAATTGGCATGCCACTGGAAAAAATCCTTACTAATATTATAAATGTTAAAATGTGTTTGTTTGTTACCTTTTCACGCTTCAACACCTCAAGCAATCTTGACGAAATTGGCATGCAGGTAGCCTGCGTCACTGGGAAGGACGTAGGCTACTTTTTATCTCGTGAAAATAGCATAGTTGCGATGTTAAAGAAATTAACCAAAAAAAACTTTTTTTGGTTAATTTCTTTAACATCGCAACGGAACAATGGATTGTTGTGATTTTTTACGCATAAATGTGTGAAGGGGTGGGAAATGACATAATATTTTATTAATTAGCATATCCTGACATAGTTCCCGAGGGATCCGAGGAAAACTGATTTCCACGCTCGCGCACGTCGGCGTCACAACGGCTGGAAGTGATTTTTTGTATAGAATTGGTTTTCAGGGGGTGGGAAGTGACATAGACTGCTAATCAGAATAGCCCGATATATTTCCTGAGAGATCTGGAGGAAACCCATGTCCACGCTAGCATACCGCACCACACACCCTCGAAGACCGTCATAAAAACGATGTCCTCGCGGACGAAAGCTAGTATTTAATAAAGTTTTGGTGGAAACAAAATTAGACAGGCAAAATCCCTCGCCATATAAGGCATCTTAATTAAAATGATTTCTCTCCACTGAAGCGCGCAATTTTTTTAAAGTTTATTTTCAATTTATGGCTCCGTCAACATTTTTGTGGTTCACCCAAACTACTTTTTAATAAAGGCGACCTACATCTTGCAAACGGTATATACCTGATAAAAACATGTTCAGAGGAAACCTAATTTATTTTAAAAGACTTATTTCAAGGACACCACATAAGAGGCACTGCACTCGAAAAAACGAAACGTGTAATGAGATTGACTTCATCTTGTCGACGAAGAGGCAAATATTCAATGATGCCTCTGGTCAAAACAGGAAGCGGTCACCCCTCAGAGTAAGTATGTATACTCAAAGGGTCACCCAATTGTAAGACGCATTTTGAATCTAAGAAATGAGAGCTTTCAGCTCGAATTGCATAATCGCTTCGAGAACACTGCGAAAATGTGGACAATTATAATGACAGGTTTGTGGAAATTGTCTAAAGGACCAAGATTTTTAAACTCGCCGTTAAAACGGAACCAAAAGAACTCGGACTTCACCAACAAACTCATGGAAGAACGACGTAGTTTAGTTCTACAGTCCCCTGAAGACGCTGGAGACGAGGCAGATTTCCAAGTCCCTGACTCGCAAATTATATTCATACGAATTGTATTAAAGAGGCGATTGAGCACAACAAGTATTCGCGAGGGATCTGTCTGTTGGACAGAGCCAACTGACGAAGCTGAAGATTAACGATGGCAGGATCGTATCGTCAAAGCCTGAGTTGTTGGCAGAGGTTGATAAGTACTACGGACAATTGGGATAATGTCGTTACTAATTAAATGTTCGATGGCCTCAGTCGAGGTCTTAAAATGAACATGGACAAGACGAAAATTATGTCAAATGTCCGTGTCGCACCTATTTCTCTGAAGATTGGAGGCTCTACAATCGTAGTTGTTGACGAATAAATATATCTGGGATAAACAGTCCAGTTAGGTAGGTCCATATTCGAGAAAGAGATCAATTAACGTATACAACTCGGCTGGGCAGTGTTCCGGAAGTTTCGCAATATCTTCACGTCCCAAATACCGCAGTGTCAAGACCAAGGTATTTGTGATCAGTTTAGGTTGCCAATGATGACATACGAAGCTGAGACATGGTCGCTTAAATATCCATCCAAATAGCATTGGAACTTGCTATGCTCGGAGTTTCCCTGAGTGATCGAATCAGAAAAATGTTCTATACCAAATGCAAAAATAAGGATATGAAGGTGTGAAAAACCGTGTGAATGACTTCGTGTAAGATACATACACGTTGTGCTCGTTTGTTACCCTAAGCTCCACTGCGAGGCTCAACTTATTGAGCCTTACCAATAGATACTGACGGCACAACTGGCTTCATTTTTACCTACGGCTCAACTAGTTCCCCAAAGCTCAAACTTATCATGGTTCTTAAAATAATTTGAAAAACTGAATCACTTTTAGTTTGTTTTAAACTGCAATTTAAAATATCAGTTTAGTTATTTTTTTAATCGTGTCTCGATACTTTGTCAGCTCATATTTATTTTTGTCATTATTGGGATCAAATTATGACTCAGATACATCACGAAAACATTAGAGGAATAACAAAAATTGTGTGAGATGTTATAAACAGAAAAAAATGTTTTCCAATAGTAAATATTCGGGATATCATAAAAAATAAATATAAAAAATAAGGAGGTCGAGTTAAGATCATTGATGCTAAAAAGTCGTCAATGGTTCCTGTTTGGCCAACGTTCTACCAAAACCCTGTAATAAACAGGGTGTATGGTAGATATTTTTTAATGTACATTTTTAAGTTTAAAATGTCGAATAAAATGTTTTTGTAGTAACTTTGAAAAACCCTAAATAGGTAGATTTTGTACCTGGGACTATCTATACCTATGTAGCTATATCTAATGTCTACTAAATTGTAAATATTCGTGTTGTCCTTAGTTAAAAAAGCAATGTACTTAGAGTGCCTTTAGAGTTGAGCCATAGAGAAATGTTTTCTAATCTACTAGTACACAACTAGTTGCGACTATGTGAAAAAGTACGAACGGCTCAATCAGTTGAGCACTTGAGCCTCGTAGCTGAGCCAAGAGTAACGAACGGTTGTGTTGGCTGGAATTTGGCCAATTATTTTAATGTACGAAAAAAATACTCTTTCGGCACTATAACTCAAGGAAATGCAAACATTTGAATTTGAAAAGAAAGAATACCCGATGGAGCCATAAACACCAAAAAAACCTTAAAGATGCCTTAAGGCGACTGACGCGTTGGAAACTTTGGTCGCAGAGATCTCGACTTTTCTCAGCAATAACAAAACATTATGCAACTGATATTTCTATGATTCATTGATATGAAGAAACTGGTCATGATTCTTTATATCAATAAATTAATTTTGTCAGCTGCAGAAACACGATTCGTTAACTTTTATAACAGAAAAAAACATATCAAAGAAACCTCTTTTAAAACAGAGATTTACATTCTATTCCGATTTAGTACCTACCTCTAAATTTTCTTAGTCGGTTAGTCGGAACACACACTTCCATTTGATTCTTTTTAAATTAATAGTAATAGTTTAGTAATAGTTTTTAATTAAAACGAAAAAACATTGAAAAAGTGCAAAAATGTGGTTACTTTCTTTACTCTTTACACGCAAAGAAAAAGACAGAGAAAACTGTTTCAATTAATATGTCCCGAATTATATTTATATATTTGTATCCCGCCTTAAAAAAAGAATTTCACGCCATTATCGAAAGCAAAGTATATATATATTAGTACTAACATACAGTATGGACACTCCCTGCCGCTCTATAGATTCCGACCTCACCCCTCGTCTTCCAGGTTGGTACAGATTGGTTTAAGTGTGTGTCTCGAACGTATAGAATTTCGCCGTGATTTCATTTGTTCCTTCATTTGTTTTTAGAAATGTCATTTTCCGCCCGTTGTATGAAGTGTCCGGGGTGTGTCGAAAGGGTGAGTATCAACCAGATGTTACTAGTCCTTACCAGTTGGTATAACGGAAGTGAGGATTAGTTAATGTCCATCCCAAATCCAAAAACACAAACAGAAGTACTCACGGAAATGCGGCCATAGTAGCCAACTTGACAAAGACGTCGTTCTTGTTGTCCCGCACGTGGAACAGCTGCGGCGGCAGCAGCCGGTACTTGGCGCAGAACACGTCCGGCTGCAGAATGTACTCCTGGCGCGCGGGCAGCGCCTCGCCGCGCGCGCCCACGATCAGCACCGGGATGTGGCTCTCCGCGAAATATTTCTGTTACATAGGGAATTCATTATATAACAAACTAAATACCATATATGTATGCTGTTTGTTTGTAAGCGCATCATTTGAGAACGGCTGAGCCGATTTGTTTTTTTTTATGTTCGTGACAGTTCGAATCCCTACTAATCCCTACTAATATCCCTACTAATATTATAAATGCGAAAGTAACTCTGTCTGTCTGTTACGCTTTCCCGCAAAAACTACTGAACGGATTTGGCTGAAATTTGGTAGGTAGACAGATTAGGACCTGGATTAAGATATAGGCTACTTTTTACCACGCTCGCGAGCCGCTTGCGCCTCGCGCACTGCGCACCCTCGAAATGTCATAGAAACGTTGTCCACGCGGGTGAAACCGCGGGAAACAGCTAGTAAGGTTATAAGGGAAAAAAATAGAAAAGATGCCGCGCCCCGCACACCCTTGATATCCACGCGGACAAAGCCGCGGGCAACAGCTAATAGGAAATAGGGTAGGTAGTCAAAGACCTTGCATCAGAGCGCAAGCGAAATAGAACGTCTTTGAAACTCGTTTAAATAATGAGATATTTGTACACCCATCCCTACCGCGCAATTAAATCACTTGTACCATTTGTTGAAATGTAGCTCGTGCAAATACAATTTATACCTTTTTATGCTATAGATACCAGCTCAAACTGATCAAAGGCAATGCAAGCACTCTTATTTTAACTTTACAAGTGATACTTTCACACACGCATCGTTTACCTTCACAATGGAACGACATCATAACTGTGGGAAGAACAATAGATATAGAAATCTTATGAGTACCTATACAAAAAACCAGCCAACTGCGAGTCGGACTAGCACTCTGAGGGTTCCGTACCACCACATCTCTCCACACAACTACATAATATAATAAAAATGATACCTATTCACATTATAAACAAAAGATATAAACGCGAGCGACAAAAATATGCTTTTTTGTCATTCAGTTTGGACTCCTTGGCGCGGTTACGACTCACACTTGGCCGATTTTCATTATTTTTTGTTTTACTTCAGTACTCGAACCATAATCTCACCAAGTTACAGCCTTGTATGTATTGCCGTTTTACGAAGGAGCAAAATCAAAAATACTTCTAAAGACCTTAAACAAAACACGTTATTTTTCTTTCTTTTTTGTTGTTATAGCGGCAACAGAAATTCACATGATATGAGAACTTCAACTGTCTACCTGTTTCGGTTCATGCAATACAGCCCGCAGACGGACGGACGGACGGACAGACAGCGGAGGCTTAGTAATAGGGTCCCGTTGGGTGTACGGAACCCTAGAAACTATGAGTGCAATCGTCTTGTTCATCCGAGCGTCTCTGCCAACTTATGTTACTTTGAAGTGAAAAAACGTTAATTTGTGGACTTTCCCAACTCAGTGCTTTCAACTACTTATAAATAAATACTGTTAACTCGAAAACAGCTGGCGTGACATGACATGACATGCACTTCGTAGACTGTAGGTTCACGCTATGGCTATTCTCTTATGCCGAATATGCCTCCTGTTCCTCCTGCACTGCTAGTTGACGATTTAGAAGATACTTTATTTTATTTTATTAGGGAAGTTTACAGCTTAAATAAACACTATATGATAAAAGTACAAAATTAACTATGAGCTAATAAAAAAACTTCCACAAATGGACGATGTGTCTGCTAGTCTACTTACAATAAGTACGTGGATAAGTATCGCATGATCTTGATCTCGAGTGGCGACCACGCACCGGAAAGCGTAGTGTAGGCAGGCTTCCCACTCGGTGGACCGATGACGTGGTGAAGGTCGCGGGAAGCCGCTGGATGCGGGCAGCGCAGAACCGGTCGTCGTGGAGATCCTTGGGGGAGGCCTATGTCCAGCAGTGGACGTCTTTCGGCTGATATGATGATGATCGTGATATGTATCTCCCCTTCTCCTGTCCCTAATTTATAGTTGACGATTGCTCCTACTCACAATATAAATCCCGGCGATGTACTCGAAGGAGCGACTAGCAGACACATCTAGACCACAAACGGGACTTCGCATGTGACACTCTCGTGAAAGCCAGTCAAGGTCTCATCTTCAGTAGGTATGGGATACTTCTCCTGTCCGTAATCTGATATTGAATAATTTCTAGTACCTACTCATAACCAAAATCCATATAATTACTCTAACCGTTACGTCCACATTCCCTGCACAGTCGTCCGAGTGACAGGGACAAATCCATATGTTAGACAAAGATTCTGTAATTCTAACACTTTCTAACATAATGGCGTTTGGCGAACTATAAACACGCGGCATCACAGAGTTGATCTGATGTGCCTGGAGTGAGTCAGAAACGCGCGTGAAAGAGACTTTAGTCAAGGATATACATTCCTTGAAGGAACGGCTGGCAGACCGCTCTTCGCATTCCAAAGACGCGACGTGACGTCTCAATTGACCTGATGCGCCTGGACTAGGTAGAGAGCGCGCGTGAAGGAGACTTTAGGACGATATACTGACCTTAATTATTTTATTTTTTATTTTTTATTCACAGTTGGTAAACCCTTGACAACATCTCACCTGGTGATAAGTGACGATGTTGCCGAAGATGGAAGCGGGCTTACCAAGATTCCCCAACGCAATGTGGAACTGGCTATTTTATCTTCATGCCGGAATTGACCAATGATATCAACATTGATATTTGGCGGCAAGACTTAGATAAGATGGTGGTAGCTAGCCAGGCGGGCTTAGAAAATGCCCTACCACCAACCAAACCGAGTCTTATAATTGACCCCACCGGGAATCGAACCCGCGACCTCCTGTACAAAGCCAGTGGACTTTGCCTCTGAGCTACGGAGGCGGTTAAAAATGAGACAGATTTCTGAAACTCACAATATAAATCCTTGCGATGTACTCGAAGGAACGGCTGGCAGACACATCGTAGACCAAACACGCAACGTCGCAATTGACCTCATTCGGCTGAAGCGGGTCGGACACGCGCGTGATCGGGATCTCCTTCAGGACGAGATACTTCTCCTGGCCGTAGACGGAGACCGTGTTGATGCAACAGTGGTCTCCTGTGATGGCGCCGTCACCGCGCTCCTGACTGTGTTTTATTTTCTGTTGGTGATATTGATTTTTTAATGTCATAAAACTTTGAATTGTTTTTACTTATTGAGACTGATAGAACAGGATATTTCATAAGTTTCATGTAACATTTTTTTTTACATCATTAAACTTAAATAAAGGATGCTTGGTGACCTTTCTAGGTCTTATTCTATTGACAATAATATTCTCTGATGTTTCTTATCATAACGATTCCTAATCATCACACTAATATTGTAAACGCGAAAGTATGTTGACGTGTTTGTTTGTTTGTGTCCCTTTCACGCCCAAACGGCTGTACGGATTTGGATGAAATTTGGTAGGAAAATAGTTTAATCAAAAATTTAGGTTTAGTGACTGGGCAAATGTGGGTATATACAAGAGTAGAGATTTTTTTTATCGTTTTATGAACAAAGACATACAACTTTGATCTAAAATTATTTAAAAGAGTTTGTTTGGCAGCTATCTTTATTTCTAAGAAAATTAAATATTCTGAAAATAAAATAAAAGCTGTTTGGAACGTAATTAATAAAAAAGACGGGGAAAACGAAGCCGCGAGAGAAACAATATGTCTTGCAAACTGACCGTGGTCTCATTTCTGAAACCTCAGAGGTAACAGAAGAATTTGAATCTTTCTTTACAAATGTTCCACTCAAAACAACCGAAGAGCCTCGACTCGTCGCCTATTCTCGCAAATCAGTTACTTTCTGAATATGTACCAAAGTGCGAAGAAGATTTTACATTTCGAAACTAAAGAATACTGAGGATCTTTGGGGCATGTCTGTTAATTTAATAAAGTCCGTAATTGAAACTTTAGCCCCTCACTTGGCCGATTTATTCAACATTTGTATTGATACTGGAGTGTTTCCGGGTCTCATGAAATTTAGTAAAGTGGTTCAACTCTTCAAGTCCGGAGAAAAGAAAGACCCTAGTAATTATAGGCCTGTTACCTGTGTTACTAGTTTGAGTAAGGTTTTTTTAAAAAAATATTAAATCAAATGTGGACTCACTTTAATATCAATACATTGCTACATAACTTGCAGTTTGGCTTAACAAAAGGGCGATCCACAACGGACGCGGGAGTTGAAACTCGTTAAAAACATATATGATGCTTTTGAGAAATCCCAGAACGCGATAGGGATCTTCTGCGACTTGTCAAAGGCATTCGATTGTGTGGAATATAAAACTCTGCTTGTAAAACTGGACCATTACGGTGTTGAAACTAAGGCTCTAGATCTTTTAGAATCGTATTTAGTTAATAGGATACGAAAAACCGGCCAAGTGCGAGTCAGAACCGCACACATAGAGTTTCGTACCATCATTTAGATGGCACTAGTTTCTTCAGTTCCGTACTATCGTACTAGATGGCACTAGTTTCTTCACGTTTAAAAAAAATAAGTTTTTTTGTTTGGAGGCTTACACTCTTTCTAATTTTTGTATTTGTTGTTATAGCGGCAACAGAAATTCATCATCTGTGAAAATTTCAACTGTCTAGCTATCACAGTTCATGAAATCAGCTTGGTGACAGACGGACAGACTGACGGAAAGCGAAGTCTTAGTAATGGAGTCCCTTTTTTACCCTTTGGGTACCGAACTCTAAAAAGTACAAATAAATCGTACGAAATCCATGGGATTCTTGGGTTAAGATGGGTGTGTCTCAAGGTTCTATTTTAGGACCTTTCCTTTTTTAGTTCATACTAATGATCTACTATTCATGGTTGAATCACTGTCGAAAATTGTGTTGTTGCGGATGATACATCGCTAGTTTTTAAGGTTGACAGAAAAACTGATATGTCTGAACAAGTAAACGACACTCTTTCAAAAGTATACAATTGGTTTAATATAAATAACTAATAATGACCAAATGTTTTAAATTCACATTACCTAATGTTATTGAAGTAAACAACAATGTATCCTTAGCTGGTAATATACTATAATTTGTAAATCAAAGCGTGTTTCTAAGATTATCTGTAGATTCAAAGCTTCAATGGGGCCCGCATATAGAAACGCTAGCAGGCAGGATTAGCTCAGCCGCATACGCAGTTAAAAAAAAATCAGGCAACTTACAGATATAGACACTGCAAGACTGCTATAATATCTCAACTTCTTTCATAGTATTATGTCTTATGGGACACTTTTGTGGGGACATGCAGCTGATATAAATACCATATTTGTTCTGCACAAAAGAGCATTCTCGAGAGTCGCTTCAAGATAAGTTCAAAGATATTAATATAATGTAATGACTTTGAAACTTTGGCCATGATACTTTACAAATATCAACAAAAAATATTTATCGTAAAAATGTCCTTAAAAACTCTTAATAGATACGTAAGACCTGTTCAAAGATACCCCAAAAACATTTAAAACATTTTTCTTATTTGTAGGCATAACAAATTTGTATAATCATATCAAAATTCTGCTTTATAGCTGTTATAGTCTTTGAGTAAAACGGCTGCGACATACCGATGGACATAGCGAAACTATACGACTTCCTTCCAGTTTGACTTTGGAATTCCAATAATGAGTGGCTGGTGAAATACTAAAACTTTCTCTGCACTCTCATTGGAAACAAAACAAAAGACGCGTGCGAATTTATAAGCTATTAACCAACCTTGTGCGCTATCCCTAAGAAACTTCTACAGATAGACGTTTTGCCGCACGACCTTGGCCCGATGACATGACATTGGTAAACATTGCGGCTTGATTGCTTCTTGGCAATGTCCACCTTCTTCTCACGCGTTACTGTAAAATGTTAATTAGTGAGTGACGTCATAGTCCAGACACTAGGTATAACGACACGACTTGGCACTCCACTCACTGTGTATGGCTGCCTTTTGTGACTCGTTCTCTAAAAAGTTAAATCCTAAATAAGCTAAATATGCACTTGTGTTTTGCAAGTCCATTAAAGCCATCAAAGTCCACCGACACATCCAGCCCTGGAGCGTGAGGTATCCCTGCAAATAACAGAAACTTAGCTTCTTTAGAAATAAGCAGTTACCCTTTGTATGACCTTACTTTTTAAAATGTGTAACTTATGTTTCCTGTGTACACTAAACTATAAATAAATAAACAGGCTCTAAGAGTATTGTGAACCTGCAAATTTTCATACAAACAATAGCGATTCTCATAAAAATTAACTGGTTTTGCTTAAACTTAATTTTTTGATAGATTCAATTTTATTTGTTGTTCAGTGTTTTCTTACTAAACTAATTTCGGCCATTATTTGTTTCTTTTTAATAAATAATTTTAAAAACGAAACCTACAACTAACAATCTATAGGTGAAAATCGCTTTCGCAGTTTATATGAATGACTAATGTTCGCCGTAGGTTCACGATACTCTTAATAAATCATGTATGTGAAAATAATACTTTGTAAAGAGGAAGACATCTTGTTCTTACTTTCTCATTGGTTGGCACTGCATACCGCAAATTATGCCACGGTATTCGAGGACAGCAGGAAAACACATTTTTCAGTTCAATTGGATTAAGCATGCCATCTTTGTCTTTATCATATTTCTCAAACAATTGTGTCAAGAATTGCTGCCCCTTGTAGGACAACTCTGAAGTGCAGCCTACTGGAACCTTTATACTGTGGAAAGAAAATAGTTACACTCCAATTCAATTCAAATGATTGACTTGTAGACCATGTGTATTTAGATAGGTTGATTGGTGTTTAAAATTCCAGGGGGTAAGATTTTCTAAGATCTTTTGTAAATTGTTACTTAAATGGTTTTAATAGTAATATACTGAATAAAAATATTTTAAAAGTCGTCTCCTTCACGAAGTTCGTAGCCATCTCTTCTATATACCTTAAACTGGTATGTATGTGTTCCTTGTGCTGTATAGAACACGAAACTGCCGGTTTTAATTGGAGGAAGTGGAGACACGCAAAGCTATGACGTCACAAAGATGGCGGCCGACCGTATCAAGTTTTTCTTCATTTCTCAAGTTCTATAGCATCAATTTCGGTGTTAATACGTCATTTAAAAGACTATTTAATTATTTATGATTGCATTATAAAATATATTTTGTAAGCTCTGTTATTATTAAAATATTTTAAAAGAATGATATTTTTTTGTAGATTACAAAAATATGACCAGATTAATTCAAAAATGATATTATTGAGCGTAATATTTCATTAATAACATTAAAACAAGTTTCATTCCATCATTACCTTCTCAAAAAGATATATATCATCGCTTTACGATAATAAATAAATAAATTATGACCATTACCGTAAAACAAGTAGGTACGCGCGCCGCGCAATCTTGACAGCGTTGGGGTCATCGAAATACGTGTAAAAGCCAGCTGTTTGGGACTCGCAAGAAGTTCTTAGATTCTTCTTCAACAAAAGTACTTGATCGGATTCGTGGCAAGTGATTTCCTAAATAGTTCAATCACTCAGGGAAACTCAGAGCATAGCAGACCTTTGTCTTAATACACTGCGGTATATGGGACGTGAAGATATTGGGTAGCGTAAATTAAACCCATAACATAAAAAATAAGTTATCAAAAATCACGCCTCTAGTGAGGTTTAGAACCCAGGTCTTTCGGTTTGTCAGCTAGAAGACTCGCGACTCGTTAACCGCTCGGCTAGGATAGCTTCTGAAATAAATTGTGAAAATATTATACATATTGCGCGGCATATTTTCCGCCCGACTCCAGTGCGTAAAATCCCGGAAAGCGTTTTTCCAGAGATAAGACCTATCTAGATCGATTTCTCGCCCCCAAAAACCCCCATATACCAATTCTCAAGCAAATCGTTGGAGCCGTTTCTGAGAAAACAATCATTAAACAATATATTATTAATTATTTATTACAAGAATCGCCGGTGGCGTAAAAGAGCTTCGGTGGCGTAACGGCTAGGGCCGCCGCCTGCTGTACGGGAGGTCGTGGTTCGAGTCCTGCCACGTACCAATGTGTTTCCGAATTTAGATTTCATATGTACGTTTATCCGACGCTCTTACCTTCTATTATGCTCAAGGAACACATACGTACTAGTTTTAGGTATATAAAAGAGATGGCTAAGAAAAATCTCAAATTGCTTCGTCGTCTCCTAACAATAATGTTAATATCAATATTTTAAGTTTGCTCAATCTTACTTGGCATATAAGTAGCTGTGCTGCAAATCCAAGCTTTCATCATATCCAAACTTGCGTAGAACTGTCCAGGTGGTCTCATTGCGGCCCCTTTGTATGAAGAGACAGTGCAAGAAAATAAAACCTTTCATTGTTATACACTCATTCTCTATTCCTCCCGGTATGTTCTGGGCAATCACCGATTTCACTTCATCTAAAATCTAAAGAAAAAATTGTTGGACACTCGACTCTAACAAAAATTGGCACAGATCCCTAAATGGAAAAATGGTTTTAGCTAACCACCAGTAGTTTTGAAAGACCTATTCAACGCAACCCCGCACATTACGGGTATGTCGCCGAGGTACCCTACATTTTTGTTTTCTACATTTTACTGTACCTCTTTATTGGCGTGATCAAGTGTAGCCATGCCAAATTACAGTTTTTAGTACTAATAGTCTGTAAGCTAAGCCGCGGACAAACAGACATGGCGTAACTATAAGGGTTCCTTGTTGATTAAGGAACCCTAAAAACGAACCGAGCATGTCTTTGGTTGACTTGTGCCAATGCAGCATATCAAAAATAGTAAATTTGTATGCTTTTTTGGTTATCTTTTTTTAAATTTCTTATTTTTCCATGTGGTGCGGGCCGCCTTATGGCGTGGGACCCTACGCGGGCGCCTATGTAGCCTGCTTACATCCGGTAGTGGTACCAGTGTTCAGTGCTTTCAGAAAATCAGCTGTAATTCCATCATCACCTTATTGTTCTTGAGTCATTGCTTTGTGAACGCACTGAGCTTGGAGGTCCTCCAAATCCATGTTGTTTCTGACGACGCCCACGGAAAGAGATGGGATGGCCCTAAACTAAGCCAAGAGCCATATGGCCAAAACTGATCAGGATGAACAAATTACCTGTAATTGCAGAGGAGTGTCAAAGCACTTTCTTTGAAATACTGTTATTTCATAGTCATCTAGCAGTCCATCACCATCCAAGTCACATATTTTAAATATTCGAGAAAGTGCTTTTTTACACTTTTCAGTCAGCTGAAAATGGAAAACAAGAATTAAATGAGTAGAAACAATAACATTAAAAACATATAAATAACACAGTTTATCTGCACACCTCTTGTTCTTCAATAGAATATATTGGGCTAATGGGATGTAGGACTGCCTTTTGCGCATTGTAAAACATTTCTGAAACATTCATAAGGGTTTTCGCTGAACATTCTATGCATCTATCCACTTCTGGGTATTCCTCTGCAATGTCCCAAATGTTCTGTAAATTAATAACATTTATCAAAGTTGACTGACCCAATTATGTAATTTATATTTATCAAAAACATTGTTTCAATCTTATCACTTACATCTAGTATTGAGTAATCAATTAAGTCTATCTTGTTTCCAACAAGAATAACTGGTTTTCTGACATCAGAAGGGCAGTTGTCTCTCACAAGGGGCAGCCAGTAGGACGCTATCTTACTCAGAGTTTCTTGTCTGTCCACGGAGAATACTATGCAAATGACGTGGGCCTTTTCTATCTCTTCACCTACCTGTTCCAGAGACTGCTCAGCAACTGAAAATATTTTACTCACAGTAGCAAAGGGCAATCAGGTTCCAGGAAGCATGGACGCAACCAACAACCAACAGATCATAGATAAGTTTTATTTATTTATTTATTAGCTGTTCGAAAGATTTACTTACAGCTTGATATTATATACAGGCTGAGTTTTTTTAAGGGTCAGTTTGAGGTAGTTCTTAACTATAAGAGATACAGAAAAACACTCTTAGGAACCGTGACCTCAATTTTAGAGAAAATAAAAATGGCGATGACCTTTAAAAAATATTAATATGTTCAGAGATATGGCTTTTTTTGAAAAACATTTTTTTTTGTTATTTTGTTTGCATATCATTATACAAACCAAGAATTGTATGGAGACCATAGGTCTAAAGTTGCTAGAAGTTGTTGAAATAAATGTTTTAGTGTTCTTTAATAGTTAAGTTAAAAAAGAAAACACATTCAGACTTAAAAAAAACAAGTTGTATGTTTCTGTGATTCATTAAATGCATAATTTAGTCAATTAATTAGTTGTGTTGTGAATTCAATGGTGAACTAAATAGGTAAAATGCTTCAATCAAATTCCGAAAAAATGGATTTATTGAGAGGGTATCATAACAGGAACCAAACATCGGCAATTGACTGGTATCATAATGAATTCTCCCTGAGAGAAACGCCAAGTCACCATACTTATAAATTTTATACTTATACTTTATACTTATACCAACCCGCACTGGGCCCGCGTGGTCGACTACCAACCCGCACTGGGCCCGCGTGGTCGACTAAGGCCTAATCGCCCTGATTCAGGGTAGGCTCGAGCCCCTCGGTGGGGACGTATATGAGCTGATATAATAATAATAACTTTATACTTATAAATTTATTAAATAAAATAAAATATAAAATAAAAATAAAATAAAAAATAAAATACTTTGACCACAATATTGAATAATTTACTGAGGTACAGAAGCTTCCCAAAGCCTCACAAAAACATTCCTATACCCTGTATCAACCAAGCACAATGTAAACAAACTTAGTAGGGATTTGACAGTTTCATCAATTCTATAGTACTTTTGTTTACCCTTTGCTTTTTTTTGGTTGATATGTGGTATAATACATCATAAGTCGAGATGTCGAAATAAATGTATTGTGTTATGTCGAGAGTTTTCCGGATATTTCGTCGAGAGATATCGCTACGGAAATGGCTATTGGACGGATGAGACTAACTTTTCAAATAATGGTAAACTGAGATTACTTCTCTGATTTATTAATTTCTTTTTATGCTTTTTTTATGACGTAAACTTATAATGCCACATATCATTTCAGGGATGTATAACCGGTGCAACAACCATTACTGGTTCACAGAAAATCCTTTGCTAAACACTGAAAGCAGCAACCATATTAGATTTTCTTTTAATTGTTGATGTGGGATTTTGGACAATAGAGTCGTGTCCATTCAGTTTTACGGTGGGACCCTTCGAGGTCCAACATACCTGGATATTCTCAGAAATCTTGATGATGATTTAGATGATTTGCCTTAGGCAGCAATATGGAACATGAGGTTCCAACAAGATGGAGCCCCTGCGCACAATGGTCACCTTACACAAAATTACCTCAAGGAATGGTTTGGGAACACATGGATAGGTACCTAAGGCGAAGTCTAGTGGCCAGCGTGGTCACCTGATCTAGCTTTAAATCTTTGGTATGCTAAGATCTGCATACGGAAAGACTTGGGGCTTGAAACCCACAGTCATATACTGGCTATACACAATGATAGTAAGACCCATTATTACTTATGGCAGTATTATGTGGTGGCCTAGATCGGAGTTAGGCACATGCAGGCAAACACTGACAAAACTTCAGCAGTTGGCTTGCCTGGCAATTACTGGAGCATTTCGTACAACACCTATTGCATCTATGGAAATGCTGCTCAATCTAAAGCCGCTTCAAATACAAATTCAAACAGAGGCGGCCAAGGCATTACACAGATTATCATTAAATGGCATGTGGAATTTTTACATGCCCAAAACCAGACATACCAATCTACTATTAGATACAGGTATGGAAAGGCTTATGCGCATGGGATGTGACAGAATACAGACTGTGCACATATTAAAAAATGAATATAAAATCTATGTTCCGACAAGGGAAGAATGGAGTAAAGGACTTACACAACGAGGACCAAACACTCTTATTAGGTACACAGAAGGATCGAAAATGGAGTCTGGTGCTGGGGCAGGCGTCTATGGTAAGGATTACTCAGTGAGTATCAGTCGAGGGCAATATGCAAAAGTCTTCCAGGCGGCGACTTTTGCTATCATTGCATGTGCACAGGAAATTATAGACAAGGAAGTCAAAGACAAAACCATCTAAATTATCAGCAATAGCCAAGCCGTTCTTAAAGCTCTTAACTCCTTCAAGGTAGACTCTGAGCTTGTGCTAAATTGTGTAAAGGTCCTCAATATGGTGGGCCGACACAACAAACTGCAACTGGTCTGGGTCCCTGGACACGTAGGAGTGGAAGGCAATGAAGAAGCAGACAAACTGGCTAGAATGGAATCACACAACAATGTGTGGTCCAGAACCACGGATAGGGCTACCAAGGAGCACTATTATAAGGGCATTAAAGACACACAGATTGATATGGCTATCCAGGGATGGACATAAACACTCTAAGCTCTTCATCAGTGAGGTCACTACAGGGGCAACCAAGTACATTGAAATAACAGCAGGACGCGCATCAGGGCTGTAACAGGAGTGTTGACAGGCAACTTTGCCACAAACACACACCTGCAAAAAATTGGCCTGACGAATGACCCGACCTGTAGGGCTTGCGGTGAAGATACAGAATCAATGGAACACTTACTGTGCCACTGCGATGTCTTGGCTAGCAAACGTATGTAACCCTAGGTGATGGCTGCCCAAAACCAGAGGACTACAAGCACCTTCCAATCAGCAGAATTGCTGCATTGATGTAGCACATCTTTGGGTCAAAGTTTCGCTGCAACTGCAGCCCCCACTTACAAAGATAAGATCTAACGCCCATGGATTTTTTTCTATGGGGTCACTTAAAAATTTAAGTGAACTAAAATCGCTGTGATATATTCAGTCCATCAAATGCTAAACACAATACCAAACATTTCATTGAGAAATGCAATTCGGGGAATGCTTCGCAAAAGTCGATTGTTCTGAGGCGAAAGTGGAGGACAATTCAAACAATGTTTTAGATAAGTTTAGTTTCGTGGGACTAAGGCAAGTAGCAGATTTTTGGTTTTGTTTCATTTCAATTGTCCATCATATCAAATTGGATTATAAACAGAGATATGCTATATATAAGGGGAGGATTATAAAATGTAGCTATAATAACATGTTAATTTCAAGTAAATTCAACAACTTCCAGCAACTTTAGACCTATGGTCACAAATGGACAATTTACTCACCTGTAAAACTAACAAAATTAAATTTAAAAAGAGACAAATTACACACCTTCACCGTAAGAAAATAGAAAATGAAGATATAACTTAACTATTACTATTACAAATCATATCAAGTTTTACCGCAAATATCGACGATGTTGGTTGGAACTTGTTCTGGAGTAACGTCTGCCGGTATCGTAATCTCTTCAGCTTTTGGCGGCACATGTTCAGTAAACTCCTCGGTCACTAGAGAAAGAATCAGGGAAGTTTTTCCTACTCCAGGTTCTCCAAGGAGCAGGATCCGAACTGTACGAGGCATGGATTCAAAGACCATCGTTTATTGTTTGCAGTCACTGTGGCTGTCGCTGTTGTTACATGACAATCTAAATTATATTATGCATTTTAGGAGTTTAGGACAATTTTCTTTGGATTGTTTCAAAATCTAATAATTACGCACGGTACGCACCACAGATCACCACTGGTATGGTACAAAAAGAATATAATACACTACGTTTTGGTATGGTATATAATACTACTCTTTGTCACTACTATTATTTGCAATTATTTGTTACGAAGTAACTATTTAGTAATCTGTGCTATTTATCAAAGTGAATAATGGATGTAATGGATCTTTTTGATGAATGGTTTGAAAGCTGACGTGATCGAGTTGGTTCTAGCTATAATTTATGAAGATCTGTTCAGCCGTTTGAGGATCATCAGCTCTTATCAAGGTGATAAAGGAATGTGGGCAACTTATACAGGTCTGATCGATTCAAAATTTGTAATTTGGAACAGTCCCAATCAATAGTTTTTAGATAGAACGTAGTAACTTTGACCTGATGCTGCAGCATCTTCTGGAATTTACAGGAAACCCAACTCCTCACCAACTTACAGCAGATGAATCGTGTTTGGGCTCATTGGAATAGTCTCAATTAATAGCTTTTAGATGTCAATATTATGTAGCTTGTATGTACCTATTAATCCTTATATGTTAGATCAATCTGATTCAAACAAGACATTACGAAATTCGTCAGAGGTTTTTATGAATCGTACTTAAGAAACTAGGGGTTTTCTAAATGCATCTAGAGGGGAAGGTGGAAAAAATCTGACAACACTGAGTTGCTTATATACTCTTTGATCACAACGTGTTTGTGTTGTATATTGCCCGCATCGCTCACTGTTAGTGTTGGAAATTGGTAAATTATGTGATAAACACGAAATACTTAATAATAAAATACCGTCATGGGAGAGTTGACTAAAAAACAGAATGAATGGGATTCCTCTAAAGGACTGCGTGATCCGATTAAAACACTGGAGGTCAGGATGGTGCACTCAAATTATATATTAGTGCAGTGTTATGATTTTTTGTATTGTACTATTTCGTTTTGAGTGCTTAATTTTTAGGTTTTTCGCTTTTTAGGAGTTCTATAACTGACTTACTGAAGATGATTGAAATGTACATAATGTTCTCTATGTGGCTGAGGTGTAGAGAAGCTTAGTGTGCTCCACTAAGACAGGTGTACCCAAAGACCCAGAAATTACAAAAAATGTAGGGCAACCCCCTAAAGTGCACCCCAATCGATGAAGTCACTTATTTGAGAGAAATGTAGGGACATGGTCAAACTATACAGCTATTTTTGGACCCCCCTGCTAAAACTACACAGTTGGCTTCTACTGATGAAACCGAACTTCTTTGCTATGAAAAAAAAATGGACTTCCCTTACAAAGTTGGCCAATCAGCTGATCAAATTAGTAATGGGAATTAATTATTTTTTTGATGTCAGTAAAGTTGTAGAACAATTTTAAGTGTTTTAGTTTCAACAATTGTAGCTACTGTGAAGTTTTAGCGGTGCATCCAAAAACAGCCCTGTACAATATACCTATCACAACTTACGTAATTTTCTTTTTCAGGATAAGTGGAAACTGGTTCCATCATTCTTACAGGTCAAAGGATTAGTCAAGCAACACATTGATTCTTTCAACTATTTTATAAATGTGGAAATTAAAAAGATTGTACAGGCCAATGAGAAAGTCTTTTGTGATTCCGACCCCTTGTTTTATGTGAAATATTTAAATGCTTATGTTGGAACTCCAGATTTGGAGGAAGGTTACAATGTATCGAAAGGAACTACCCCTCATGAGTGCAGGCTTCGTGACATGACATACTCTGCACCTATCACGGTGGATATTGAGTACATCAGAGGTAACCAAAGAGTTATCAAAAACAAACAGTTGATTGGACGGTGAGTGCTTTTATTTGCAGCTCAAAAGTTAGATGTATTATATTCCAGTTTTAAGTGTCAAAGTTATTTATTTATCTGTTTTATTACACTACCTTGGTATTTTCAACCGACTTCAAAAAGGAGGAGGTTCTCAATACGACTGTATGTTTTTTTTTGTATGTTTGTTACGCAATATCTTCGCCGATTGTGAACCGATTTTCAAAATTCTTTTTTTGTTCGAAAGAGTATACTCCCGAGAGGGTCCTATTGTCACCAAGTCAGGATCTGATGATGGGATCCCAGGGAAATCGAGAAAACCCTCGAATTTTATAGGCACATATTACGTGTTGCATGTACATATTTCCTAAAACTATTCAAGTTTTGGCGTCTGTTAGTCATCATCTCATGTTGATGAGCTGATGAAGGAAGGTACAACTCCTTAACGGTTAGGATTTGGAGGATAATTCTTTAAATATTTTACGTAGATACGTAGGTAAGTATCAGGTTATTCAGATGAGCTGATGATGGAAGATTTAACTCCTTAACTTTCATGCTGTTGAGATGATGATGGAAGCCACAGGAATCTGTATCTGTTAATGAAACACATTCTTTATGATTTGATGGTTCCTATTGGCGACTGCGTGATTGGGTATAACGTTGTTAGATAGATAGCATTATTACTAAAATATATAAAATAAAAGTAAAAGTTTAAAAAACTTAAAAACCAACTTCAAAATGAAATTCACTCAAAAGTATGAAATAATAAATTAATATTATACTTAGATACACAACATTAACCAACAATAACGAAATCAAAGGTGGGTACGAAATAAAATAGGGGCCTAAAATTTGTTTTGAAGTCGGTGTCAGCAAAGCTATCGAATCTAAAACATTTGATACGTAAGTAACTGTGTGCTGGTACCGACCACAAAAATAAATTTAGGCCCCTGGGCTAATTTACTTCGTACCCACCTTTGATTTCGTTATTGTTGGTTAATGTTGTGTATCTAAGTATAATAATATTATTTCATACTTTTGAGTTAATTTCATTTTGAAGTCAGTTTTTAAGTTTTTTAAACTTTTATTTTTATGTTAATGTTTATTGTATTGTGTTTGTTCTTAGAATGCCTTTGATGTTGAGGTCTTCAAACTGTGTTCTGACAAATAAGTCCGATTTTGAATTGGCACAGTTGAATGAATGTCCACATGATCCTGGCGGCTATTTTATTATACGAGGTATATTTTTTAATAATTTTGAAACATTAAGCTGTTATGTTCAATTGTTAATTGTTCTTCAAAGGTTATCATATCGCAAGTTATTGTTTTCAGGCCAAGAAAAAGTGATATTGATTCAAGAGCAGTTGTCCAAAAACAGAATGATTGTAGATGAGTTCAAAGGAGCCATTCAATGCCAAGTAACCAGTTCAACACATGAGAAGAAGACTAGGACCATTGTAATTGTGAAGAATGGCAAATATGTTGTGAGACACAATGCACTATCTGATGTAATAATGAGTTTCTTTTATCAGAAAACTTTATTTTGTTAAAATAATGATGTGTAGGTATATTAATATAGTATGGTTTTAGGACATTCCCATTGCTATTGTTTTTAAATCAATGGGAATCTGCAGTGACCAGGAAATTATGCAACTTATTGGCTCAGATGACACAACTGTGAAGAAAATGGCACCATGTATAATGGATTGCCATAATTTGAAGATATTCACACAAAATCAGGCCCTTGCTTACATAGGTACCAAGCTGAAAGTAAAGAGGTTAAGGATATTGCCTTATTATTAAATATTAAAATTCCAGTAATGTTACTAAGAGTAATCAACAAAATAAACACATATTTCAGGTTTCAGAATGCAAATACAAAGTTTAAGACCCCAGTAGACGAAGCTCGGGATCTCCTGGCAACCACAATATTGGCGCACGTCACAGTAGAGAATTACAACTTCTATGTGAAAGCCATTTATTTAGCCATCATGGTGAAACGAGTCATTGAGGCTGAGACCACCACATCCGCTATAGACGATCCTGACTACTATGGAAATAAGAGGCTGGAGTTAGCCGGCTCATTATTAGCTCTCATGTTTGAAGATTTGTTCAAAAGGTTCAACTGGGAGCTGAAGTCAATAGCAGACAAAATTATACCAAAAGTAAAAGCTGCCCCCTTTGATGTTGTAAAACATATGAGGCCTGATCTGATTGCTAACGGTCTGTTTACAGCTATTTCATCTGTGAGTGTCTACCAAGTCCTCAAAGGTAAAAATTACCAGGACAAGAAATACATAATTAATTCTCATTCCTTTTTTAGGGTAACTGGACCATCAAAAGATTTAAAATGGAAAGGCATGGTGTAACTCAAGTACTTAGTCGCCTTAGTTATATATCGGCCTTAGGCATGATGACCAGAGTGAACTCACAGTTTGAGAAGACCAGGAAAGTGTCAGGCCCTCGTTCCCTGCAGCCATCTCAGTGGGGGATGTTGTGTCCTTCAGATACTCCTGAAGGTGAATGCTGTGGTCTAGTCAAGAACTTGGCATTGATGACTCATATAACTACAGAGTGTTCAGAGGAACCTATAGCAAGACTAGCATGTAATGCTGGGGTTGAGGATGTGAGATTACTGGGCGGTGAAGAAATCAACCATCCAGCTGCTTACATAGTATTCCTCAATGGTAAGTAAACAGGTCCTGATACATACTGAGCTGAGAACTATTTCAGGAGTCCCCACTAGTCAGTAAAGTCTGTTGTTCCTGCAAATGGTACTGACTTTACTCAATGTCAATCAATGAGGGAGGCAAAATTTACCAAAATGAAAAGTGAGGCTGTTGTCTCAAGCAGCAATGAATTTTTCAAAATTTTGTCTCAATAAGTCTAAATTTTCATTTTATTAAGTTGAAATTTAAAAAGTTCGCGCTCGCTATCTTCGTGCTGTCAGTAGATAAAATAAAGTTAACCTTTAACTGAAGACCTATACGTCTCACAGACGTACCTACTTTTAATTATTATTATTTTTTAATGCGGCTTGCGCAGTGTCCCTCCTCCGGCTACCTTCCTCCCCCAGCATCTTTTAGCCACCACCGACGTCTCACGCACGGCAAGTGAAAACGTGTCCATAACGCCGTCTCACAGACGTGAGCACGTTGTTTATGTACACAATATTTGTACGTCTCTTGGTCGTCACGTCGGTCGGTGTTTGTGTAGGGAAGCTCATAGTGTCTCGCTGACGTCATATCGGTTTGTTATGCGTAATAATATGCCCAGAAAGAAGAATTCAACACCTATGTGGCGGCAAAGATCCGCTGATGATGGAATATGGTTTCAGAGCAAACTACGAAACGGCAATAGGCCTTTGACAGATGAAACAGAAGTGATGTAATTTTTTTACTGTTTGTTCAACCAAGACTCAATATTTTTGTTTGTTTTGTACAATGGTTTATAGAAGTAAATATGTTTTAAGTCCATTTGATTCCAGTTGATTCTTACAAATTTTTAGAAAATAGGAGGACTGTAGTGAAGACAACAGGCTTCGAAAGGATAATTATCAATGATAACTATCATGATAATTATCGGATAGTTACGTAATTATCTTGATTTTTTCGAACCCTGTTAAGCAAGCAACTTTTGTGATCTCTTTTACAAACGTTCATTGTACCTGAAAATTGAACTTGGTTTTTTAATAGAATATACAATTCATTTACGTAATACTTTAAACTTTCAAATATATAAGCTACAGGAATCAAGCATGCCATTCTTATTTTTTTACATTATTTTGTTACGTCTCTCAGATGTAACCTTGTTAGTGCAATATTAAGACAGGTCGTCAGCTAAAGGTTAATCAAAAGTATGGAACAGAGCTACTTTCCCTTTAAAAAATCTATATTAGATTCGCAAACTTGTCGTACTAATTTAATCAGCTGATAGCGAACTTTGTACATACTTTTTTTTTTCACAATTGGTACACCCTTGACAACATCTCACCTGGTGGTAAGTGACTTGATGAAAAAGTCCAGTATTTTTGCGAATTGGGTACAAATGGCCGTTTGGGCTATAAAGTTCTTAAGTGTCGACCGCGCACCGGAATACGTAGCGTAGGAAGGCCTCCTACTAGGTGGACCGAAGACCTGGTGATGGTCGTAGGAAGCAGTGAGATGTAGGCAGGGCAGGACCGGACCGTCGTCGTTCGGCTGATGTGATACAAAATCAGTAAAAGGTCAGTTATTTCGCGCTCTGGTATCAGTAAAGTCCGTATTTTAACCCTGATATTTTTATAATTCATCATCATCACAGCGGGAGACATCCACTGCTGAACTTATCCCCACAAGACCTCCATTTAGCATGTTTTTAAAAATCATTATTAACATTGTATTTTAGGTAACATCTTGGGAATAACACGGCAATATAAAAAGCTCATCAGAGTGTTCAGAATGTTTAGGAGACGCGGGCTCATATCAGCCTTCGTGTCCATTTATCCAAATCACAATCAAAGAACTGTGTATATCTGTAGTGACGGCGGTCGCCTGTGCCGGCCTTACATTATCGTCGAGAACGGACAATCTTTAGTCCAGCAACATCACATACATGAGCTGAACAGAGGCATACGAAAATTCCAAGACTTTTTGAATGATGGCCTTATTGAATACTTAGATGTGAACGAAGAAAACGACAGTCACATCGCGACACGTGAAGCGGAAATCGAACCTTATGTGACTACTCATCTCGAAATAGAACCTTTCACAATACTGGGGGTATGTGCAGGGCTCGTCCCTTACCCTCATCACAACCAGAGTCCCAGGAATACATATCAATGTGCTATGGGGAAACAAGCTATGGGTATGTATCACAGGTTCTACTTCTTTAATTTGTCTACTCGTTTAATTAATAAGAAATCTTAAACAAAGAAAGGGGTAGGTCTGGCCGCCCTAGAACTAATTTCACGGACATTGTCGTTAATTTTTACTACGGTGGCAACTATAAAATTATGAAAAAAACGTATAGAGATATATAAATAATATTGCCCTAACCCAAATTTTACCTAAATCCGTATAGAAGTTTTGGAACTAGAGCACCGTTGAAGGATGCACAGACACAAATACTACCCACACATACATCTTTTTTGTTTTAGACTGTTAGCAAAGATTGAAAAATATTACTTTAATAAAAAACGGTAATTTAAAAAACTAAAAAACCCGCCTGCGTTTCTGTGTAATTTGGAAATGAAAAACCCTAAAACAAGAAAGACGTCATACCCGATTGCACTTAACTCAAGAAAAATTGTAGCAGTCGGGACCCATTCTAGAAAGTCAGTCGTCTAGTCAGTATATTGGAGTAATCTGCAATGTAATATAGGTATGTGCTCTCAATTCACTATGCCTCCATTTCTAGAATGGGTCCCGACTGCTACAATTTTTCTTGAGTTAAGTGCAATCGGGTATGACGACTTTCTTGTTTTAGGGTTTTTCATTTCCAAATTACACAGAAACGCAGGCGGGTTTTTTAGTTTTTTAAATTACCGTTTTTTATTTTATTAGTTTTTTAGTTTTATTATTGAATGAGTTTGTATATTAACCTATATACACATGACACACATTAAGATTACGCAGATTATTAAGCTATAATTCATCGAGCCGTTCAGGCTGCGGAGCGTGTCAAACATTTCAATTTGGCGCCAAAAATCCGCCATTTTTATTTTTTTTATTTTGATATACCCAGTGTCACTCTCACAGTAAATACGAATCTAACGACACGTCTCAAGCTAAAATCCATCCAGCCGTTCAGGCTGCAGAGCGTGCCAAACAATTATACATACAAACATACATACATACATACATACATACATACTCTCGAAAAACATAACCCTCCTTCTAGCGCAGTCGGGTAAAAAGGATGCTGCGAATTCAATGAACGCAAGATTCATGAGCGCTGCCTTTTTGTGTGGGGCTCCGCGAGCCGACGTGGCCCGAGCCTGGGCCGCGCTGAGCGCTGCCCGCGCGCCCGCCGACCGCTCTCTGCTCTCAGATATTCCACACGACAGGTCGCAGGCGGTAGTGAGTGACGGAGGAAAGGTAACGTCGGATCCACTTACCACAACCATGGGCATAGCACGGCGATCGTCGGTATCCAATATATTATTTTCGCTGCTGTTGTTGTGTCGCAGGACTCGCCCTTAACCTCCAAAAAACACACTTTCTGTTTTTCTATCTGAGAGGGAAACCACCTAGAAACATGTTGGTACGATTAGGCGGAGTAAATATAGACCAGGTGGGCCTTCCTCGGATTCGAATTTGACCGTGGTCTCACCTGGGAATCTCATATAGCAAAGCTATGTGGGAAACTAGGAGGAGTTAGCTTCGCTCTCCGGCGGCTCTCCCCTGGTTGGTCCCGAGGGAGGTGGTGAGGTCCAGCTACTTAGCGACGGCACAGTCGCTACTGCAATACGGGGTGGAGCTGTGGGGGTGCGCGGCTGACTGGGAGCGCGCCTTCCGTATGCAAAAAAGGGCCGTGCGGGCGATAGTACAAGTATCGCGCTACACTTCTGTCAGCCCCTACTTCCAAAGTTTAGAAATCCTCACACTGCCCTCGCTACTGATCCATCAGGTGGCTGTGTATGTGTACAACCATCGTCACGAGTACGTGACACCGCGGAATGTACACACTCGCAACCACCGCCACATGGACAGGCTCCTGCCGGTGCGGTGTAGACTCGCTATAGTAGTAGAGTCCGGTAAGACGACTCATGTGTTGGGGCCAACAGTGTACAACAAACTGCCGACTCATATCACTAGGCTGTCACACACACAGGCGGCAAGCTTCAAGGCTTTAAACCGGTGGCTTCTCGCGTACACATTTTACATTTTTAATGAATTTTTAAATATGAAATAATGTTATCTTTAAATATACAATTTTATTTTTTTAAATGACATATTATTATTAGGGATGCAGCGAACGATACCGATACTCTTATAAAAATATCGGCGATACCGATACCGATAAGCTTATTGAATTCAAAAAGGAAGGTAGAATAAATAAAACATAATTAATTAATAGTTTTAGTAATCAAAATTAACATTTATAAGATTTTTATTTAAAAAACAAAGCATTCTTAAGTTTTGCGGGCAAAGGCGATTTCGCAAGTCTGTTTGAATAAGAACTGCGGTGGAAAATAGTCTCACAGATGCGACAGATGCCTCATTTGCAACGAAATAGATGGGACAACACACGCGTTTACATTACATTTTTAAAGCGCGAAATTTGAAAAGTATCTTTGAATCTGCCATAAAAATATCGCCGATACCGATATATCGGCAAACCCGAAGTATCGCCGATATATCAGTATCGGTATCGGATGCATCCCTAATTATTATCATATTTTGTATTGACCAACTGTTTTACTGCCTAGTATTTTAATTTGGTGTTGACATTTGTTTTTTTTTTTTTAATTTATATTTAATCAAAATTGACGTTTAAATATTTATTTTACCAATAAATGATTATGATTATAATTACAGAATTGTTTGGTAAAACAGCTGAAAAGATAAATTGTATTAAGTTAATACTTTATTTTTACAGGAACAATAGCTTACAACCAAAAAAACAGAATAGACACTCTTATGTACAACTTAGTCTACCCTCAATGTCCAATGGTTAAAACCAAAACCATTGAACTGACAAACTTCGACAAGTTACCGGCGGGACAAAACGCCACAGTCGCCGTGATGAGCTACAGTGGCTATGATATTGAAGACGCTTTGGTTCTGAACAAAGCGTCCATAGACAGAGGCTATGGTCGGTGTCTAGTTTACAAAAGCGCCAAAACCACAATGAAAAGGTATAGCAACCAAACCTCAGATAGAATATTGGGTCCTTCCAGAGATGCCGCTACAGGGAAAGTGATTAGAGCACATGAGATACTAGATTCGGATGGGATAGCTGCTCCTGGTGAGATGGTAGAAAACAGACAAGTGCTTATAAACAAACAGATGCCGCCCGCTACTTTAAATCCTGTCACTCAAGGACAACCACAGCAAGTGGATTACAAAGATGTCCCTATCACTTACAAAGGACCAGTTGAATCGTACATCGAAAAGGTTATGGTATCCTCCAATTCTGAAGATGCTTTCCTCATCAAAATATTATTGAGACAAACCAGGATCCCTGAAATAGGAGACAAATTCAGTTCACGGCACGGACAGAAGGGCGTGACAGGTCTGATAGTCCAGCAAGAAGATATGCCATTCAATGATAAAGGCATATGTCCTGACATGATTATGAACCCCCATGGATTCCCGTCTAGAATGACAGTTGGGAAAACTATTGAGTTATTAGCTGGTAAAGCTGGTCTAATGGAAGGAAAGTTTCATTACGGTATGATATTCTGTTCAATGTTTTAAACTTATCAATCTGGGTGTTTAAGGGCCGCCAGGAGGCTCGAGTTTCCATACAAACGTAGTTCCGCTTTAATACAAAAACTACATGCCAGATTGAATCCAAACTTTGCTATCGATGTTTGTAATTAGTTTTCGATGTACTAATATAAGACGGAAAAAATTAAAAGCAGTTTTAAATGTTCAGTACAAAACTAATTTAAGCCTTCGTTTAGTTATGTTAAAATTTACTACGATGAAAACTAATTACAAACATCGATATGTGTCTAATTAATATATTTACAAAGTTTGGATTCAATCAAGTATGTAGTTTTTGTATTAAAGCGGAACTACGTTTGTATGGAAACTCGAGCCTCCTGGAGACTGTTAATATTTATCTACTATTGTATTATTTGAGTGCGTTTGACTGCAACTCACCTGATGGTAAGTGATGATGCAGTCGAGGATGGTACACGCAAACTCAAATAATGCCTATTCACTCTTGCCTTGAAGATCCCCAAATTATAGGAATCGGGAAACACTGACGCAGGCACTCCTGCGCTGTCATCATATCAGCTCATATACGTCCCCACCGAGGGGCTCGAGCCTACCCTGAAATAGGGCGATCGGGCCTTAGTCGACCACGCGGGCCCAGTGCGAGTTGGTCGACTTCACACACACCTGCGCGTTTCTTCGCAGGTTTGTGCAGGTTTCCTCGCGATGTTTTTCCTTCACCGTTAAAGCAATCGGTGAGTATATGTACGTAAGTTTCGAAAAACTCATTGGTACATTGGCCGTCTGGATTTGAACCCGGCACCTCTGGTTAGGAGGACCGAGTCGTTACCGGTTGAGCCACCGACGCTTACGCATCCTGCGCTGTACGCATATTGAATGAAGAAGCGTAACGATTCGTGCGAAAAGGTGGAACATCAAAATATAAATAAATACATTTATGTATTTAAACTCACGATCATCCCTGGGAGCGAGGGCGTGTTCTGCTCTGGGACGCGAACTGCCCGCGTGCACCTTCGCAGCAGCACATGTGCCCCGTGCCTCGCGGGCCGCAACGGCGGCTGCGGAGTGGGTCGCGAGTCAAAAATTAACAAAGTACGCTCACCTGGTGCACTCACTACTTTGTGCTCAGCGGCTTTAAAAAAATATAATGCAAATAGGCAGGTGCTCGAGGACCCGCGGTACAGACCCCCCCGGCGCGCTGGCTCGTACCTGGCTCAACAGGCATCCCTGGCTATACTGCGCGACAACGCGGACAGTACAATGGGTACTTTTGATCCAACTAAGTGGCGCGACATACACTTAGTACCTAATTGCCTCCTTGGTGTAATGGTACGTCAGTACTAATATACATATATACTTTGGTAATGGCACAGTATATATATATTAGTACTAACGTACAGTATGGACACTCCCTGCCCCTCTCTAAATTCGACCTCACCCCCCCCCCCCCCCCCGTCACTCAGATTGGGTGTAGATTGGGTACCAAACGTAAAGGACGAGCTACGCAAGCACTTTTATTCACTTTGCGCGCCGCTGTGATTTCGTTCACAAGCATAGTTACTGAACGTAAAGGCCCAACTGAAATCTTTTTTTTTCATACTTGTCTTATGTTGTAAACAACCACCGCTCGAACAAAAAACACCACTTTCCGAATACACCATACACAGTATGAGACTACCTATAAAACATTGTAAATGGTAACTGCGACGTGGACGTAGGAATTAACACTGAAAACTGCTATTATTTTATACGGTCATCTTCTAACACTTTTTCCATAAAATTTGGGGGTTGTAAAAATTGACTTCACCTTTTTTTGGAATAAGCTGTAGCGATTTTCGGCGTCATGAAGTAGATGACCTTTTTTTAATAAGCGGTAGCGATTTGTCGGTCAAGGAAAAAGTGTTTAAAGATGAAAAAATAATACAAAATAATACAAAATAATAGCAGGTTTCAGTGTTAATTCGTACGGCCACATCGCAGTTACCATTTACAATGTTTTTTAGTCTCATAATGTGTATGGTGTATTCGGAAAGTGGTGTTTTTTGTTTCGAACGGTGTTTGTTCGGAAAGTGGTGTCTTTTTTTTCGAACGGTGTTTGTTTACAACAGAAAAGTATGAAAAAAAAAAGAGATTAGTATTCACACTGTTGCATTCAGTAAATAACTAACAAACATTTCGTGACCAATACCGCCGGTGTGATTCAACCCTACCTGCATTCTTGCCTATAGATACGTCAGTTATAATTATGTATATCATTTCTCGCTCGTTTGTATGGAGTGTCCGGGGTGTGGTAATGGTTAGTCCATTCGCTTCACACCAGGAGGTCGCGGGTTCGATTCCCAGTGGGGTAATCTTGTAAGACTCGGTTTGGTTGGTGGTAGGGCATTTTCTAAGCCCGTTTGGCTAGCTACCACCATCTTATCTAAGTCTTGCCGCCAAACATCAATTTTAACAGCATTGACGTGTTCCGGCTTGAAGATAAGATAGTCAGTTCTCCATTGCTTTGGGGGAATCTTGGTAAGCCCGTTTCCATGATCGGCATCATCGTCATTTACCATCAGGTGAGGTGATGCCAAGGTCTTACAATTATATGGATAAAAAACCTTTTCAGGTACTGCATTCGGCGGTTCTAAAGTTCAAGATGTGTGTGCAGAACTAGAAAAGCATGGGTACAACTACCATGGAAAGGATTTCTTCTATTCAGGATTGACTGGAGAGCCCTTAGAAGCCTACATCTATTCGGGACCGGTAATAGTATATTTCAGTGTATTCTGCGACCTTGTTCACTAACAACGGAGACTGTAGAATGTCCTGTGGCGGTTACTTTTATTGCTGTCGAACTTACAACCTACAACCTGGACACTTCATACAACGGGCCAGAAATGACATTTCAAAAAAGGAATGACGGAACAAACAAAATGGCGGCGAAATTACAACCAAACTGTAACCAATCTGTATCAAACTGGGTGACGAGGGGGTGAGGTCGCAGTCTAGAGAGCGGCAGAGAGGGGCATGAAAATTTATGGGCAGTAAAATCAAAACGTTATGCGATAGTTGTATACTATAGTTATTAATACCCGTCTCCGCCGAAAAGAGGAGTTAAATTTTAGTATGTATGTACATGTGAGCACGTGTGTGTACATGTGTTATATAGGGTCTTAACAAAGGTACGCACTTTTTTTTAAATTGGAGCTTGTACTCACGAAACTGAACAACCTTCCCCAAAAAACCCGTGGTCAATTCGCATTTATTATTTTTTAATTAAATTATCAACTGCTCAGAATACAACTCCCAGCTGGTATCCGCGTATTGGCAAAGTTTAATGACCGCGCCGGCCCGCCTCGCCACCGCGGCGTATTCTGGCGTAATCCGCGCAATTTAAAAATTTAATTATAAAAAAAAACCGAATTGACCATGGGTTCCTTGGGGAAAGTTGTAGAGTTTCATGAGTACATGCTCTAGTTAAAAAAAGTGCGTACCTTTGGTTAAGACCCTGTATAGTATAGTTATTAATTTTGTGCGCAAGTTATCTTTCCCCTAGCACATTTATATTCGTTCGTAACGAGTAAACTCCAGTCGCGCGTCGGAGCTGACACACACTTTTTATAATTTTTACGAGTGTTAGGTATTGCTTATTTTTTTACATTTTTACACTTTAAAAGAAAATTTCGAGGGATTTTTGATGTGTAACATCTTTGCTCTCGCTTTCCTGCAATTTGTGGGAGTGATTTCGTGAAATGGGACGGAAATGTGTAACAGGAAATGCGAACGTTTTTTAATCCTCGAAAACTAAGGTTGTCATAGCCACGCCGCCTAGTGTGATGGCAAAGGCAAAGATGACATACTACTTTGAAAAATTGAAAAAATAAGGAACTGATACAATTTTCATACTGTAGTATAACATTTTTTTCAATCAATGCGTTTTTCATACAAAATTTGAAATTTAAATGGGCTTTTACTCGAGAACCGTTGATTAGCGACCCCTAGTTAATATCATATTTTCTTTGTTGAAAATTAGGTGTAGTTTATCCCCGTAAAAGAATCACGTCGAATTTCCAGGCACCTGTACATTGAAAAGACTACGGAATCCTATTTTGCTTTAGAAAAGTTCGACTAAGTATTTTGCGCGTGATCCAACAAGCACTTGGCCTCTATTTAAATAATATTTCTCGGTATGTATATGGTTTTGGTACTTCAAGTCTATTTTACCAAAATAACTACTGTCTACTTTCTCAAAATTACCACATGTCTATGATGTCTACTTTCCCAAACTTACAACTCACTATTAGTTTTTTTTTCTAAAAAACTGTATTAGGTTCGGTCAGGTTTGATTAATTATACATTCAAAGAGGCCTTCCAATGGGTAGCAGAATGCCTTGCAGAAGAAGAAATTTTTTTATTCGGAATAATATATAGTCTATAGTTAAGTAGTTATATTTTGATCTAAGAGTCATCGACTCATCGCGTAGGGGGACCGCTAAGTTAATAAAATAAAAACAGAATGCAACTGTTTTACTTTAATAATTTCACAACTTAGCGACGACTCTAAGATCAAAATATATTAAACCTAAAGGGCCAAGACATATTATTTTCTACTTTTTAGCGGTTTTTTCAATTTTTAATTCAAGTTTTTGCTTCAGTAAGTTAAGCAATTCTGAGAGCTAAGTCTTTTACTTTGGTTCTCCTACGGATCTCCACGTTTCGAATTCGATCACGCAGAGAAACTCCGAGCATAGCACGCACCATTGTCCTTTGAGTGACCTTGATCCTTCTTATGAGGTCCATAGGAAGCGACCATGTCTGAGTTCTTTATATCATCACTGGCAACACAGACTGGTCATAGACCTTTACAATGTATACCCATGCCAAATTACAGCTTTGTAGTACCTGCTGTGTCCGAGTTAAACCGCGGACAGACGGACAAGGCGAAACTATAAGGGTTCCTTGCTGACTACGTTGCCCTACAAAATGTGGCTGTTTTATTTACTGCATAAAAATTAGGGGAGCAAAATTTGATATGTTGTGAAATTTGTGAACTATGAATTAAAGCCATGTTAACCTTGGCAGGTGTACTACCAGAAGCTGAAACATATGGTGCAGGACAAGATGCACGCGCGCGCGCGAGGCCCGCGCGCCGTGCTCACGCGCCAGCCCACCGAGGGGCGGTCCCGCGACGGCGGGCTGCGGCTCGGCGAGATGGAGCGCGACTGCCTCATCGGATACGGTGCTAGGTGAGCCACCCGATCTGCTCAGTTTATGGAGATTGTACCCAAACAGGCCAGTGGCGATTCCTCTAAGTTGGAGACGTTGGCGCCGCCAAACCAGCCGTTATGAATATTTTTATATATTTATCTCTACTTACCACACTAATATTATATAGGCGAAAGTTTGTGAGTGGTATGTTTGTTACTTCTTCACGTAAAAACTATTGAACGGATCTGGCTGAAATTTGGTAGGTAGACATATTATGACCTGGATGAACACATAGGCTACTTTTTTTCACGCTCGCGAAACTTAAGAAATGTAAAATAAAATATAGGATAGGATATAGCCTATTCGAGACTGAGTAAGGTTAAAAAGTCATTTAAGATTCTACAATAATATTTCTAAAAATGCTGAAAACGCTGGATGCGGGCAGCGCAGAACCGGTCGTCGTGGAGATCCTTGGGGGAGGCCTATGTCCAGCAGTGGACGTCCTTCGGCTGATATGATGATTTCTAAAAATGTAACTAGTTTGCCAGAGAATAAATCCAAGACTCATGTCAATAAATGCCTGTGGTCTAGAGGATGGTATAAAATAATCTATTCATATACCTTTAAACTCGGAGGAAGAAAAAAAGACGGAGGGAATATCTTTTTTAAATCAGCTGAAGTATAGTAATGGCGGCGGTCTAAGAATGTATGAGTGAATAGAGGGTTGCCATTTTAATATAAATTTCCCCATTTTTTCTATACTATTCGTGACCTATCTTACTAGCGTAAGGATGCGACACGAACCTCCCCTCCGCTGACAAGTCGTCCGGGGGGAGGGGGGGGGGTATTGTTAGTTATCATGTATCGTCGATTGTCACCGTGAGCTGTGTAAAATTACCTTGAAAAAAAAATGCTAAATTTTTAATGATTGACGAGTACACGAAGTTCAGAAAAAGACAAAGTTGTTCATATTCATGGTTCAATGTAACAAAGACAAGAATATCAAATAACCTTTGAAAATGGCAAAGTGGGGTCCGCGTGTTGGATTTGGACCTAATTATTCGCTTAAACAACAAATAGTATTGTTCGCGGGACTACTAAATTGTTATGATTCGAATTCTCGTATTATCAGTGCCACTCCGTACGCGCCCAAACTGCATGAATGTCAAATTCACACTAAAGTAAGGTGTACGGATTGTAATACAGTTTAGTCGAACAGAGTGAGCGTTTGGATCGCAAAATCTAGTGCGTAGTACATATATGTAAGTATATCTATGTATAGCTGTAACTCGTCAGAGACGTAACGGCTAGGACCGCTATAGCCTGTCCGAGAGGTCGTGGTTCGAATCCTGATACGTACCAATGTGTTTTCGAATTTCGATTTCATATGCACGTTTATTCAATAACGAAATTGAGTACTCATATCGATTTTTAAAGCAGTTGGTTCCGTAACTAAAAAGTTCAAAATGGCGGCCCCTTTGATAAATTCTGACAACGGATTTGAATCTTCAAATATCGATTTTCAGAGAAATCGATCCATTATCGAAAAGTTCAAAAGGGCGGCCACTTTTTTCAATTCTGACAACGGGTTCGAGATCAGACTTCAAGGGCTTTCTGATATCGATTTTGAAAGTAATTGGTCTCGTAACCACAAAGTTGAAAATGGTGGCAACTTTTTTTCAATTCTGACAACGGATGTGATTTGGTCAGCCAGTCAATAATTATTGAGTGGGTCTCTAGCTATTTACATTATAATAGTGTTTGATGGACATGGTGAAACAAGAGAATTCCTAGTTTTACTACGGAACCCTAAAAACGGGCGTGACGGACGCAGGGGATGGACGGTGGACGTACGTGGAAGTAATGTTGTTATAGGGTTCCATTTCGTTCTAGTGAGGAACTATAAAAACCAATAAATTAATACATTTTAAAGTACACATACTTTGATTGGATAACATTTCGAGCACACGAACATTCCAACTTCTATCGAGGGGACATACTATGATACACGAGGGAACCTAAAGTAAATAATTAACAAGTAATAAATGCCCAACTTCATGAGATAGGACATATTATTATTATTATCATTTATTTCAGACAACAACGATCCAGAACTTGTTAATAAGACTTAGCCTATATTAAGCTCGATCTCCCACAATTTCAGGTTTTTTTTCTGAAATTAGTGGCAACACTAGTTATTTGGTTGGGGTTTTTTGTTCCAATGTTTACAAATTTTAACGCGTTAAATATAGGAAAATAAGTGAAAATAATCTGAACTAACGTATGGAATGTGATCCCCTCATGTTTTTCCCACGCTCGGAATTATTTTTACAGCGTTTCACTACGCAAATCGGCATGATAAATATTATTCCACGTTACGTATATTTGTTCTTTTGCGAAAGGTTCGCTGCGTAATGGCGGCCCATGGCTGCAATATTAGTACAAATATACATATATACTGTGAATATAGTATGAATATGTGCGCGCGGGGCTTGTACCTACGAGCGAGTGGGTGCAATAGGGGTACTTCAGTCGCTTGTTATCGATAGGGGGTCCGGCTATTATTAAAACATCCTCGCCTATAAACGAACAATTATTGTATACAATCTGAATCTCAGAAAAGGCTCCAACGATTTGCTTGAAAATTAGTCTACGGGGATATTAAGGGGCGACAAATCGATTTAGATAGTCTCAACACAATTTTTTGCTCGGTCGCCCATGTATTAGATTATGTAAATGACAAGGATATATGGATAAGTATCAGTCCTTCAACAAATACCATAACCTGAGACTGAAATCAGAACATTATTTATGAATAGATATTAGGGTTTTATTTTTTGACAATTTAAAATAAATATTTTTTGTATTGGAATCTACCAAAGCCACACATGTACGTACTTACAAATGACTATGCAAAAATTCAATTCGAAAATACTTATGTACGCTAGCCTACGCTAGCCGACCGTTTTAAAATATAATAATAGTATAAAAGCTCTGTGAGCTGTAGACGTCGCGAGTTTTTCAAAATGGCTGAAATATGTTATTTTTTCCATTTTCAACTCCCATTGCTCCGCCATTTTGAAAATTTTCCAAAAACTAAGTCTGAAAACAAAATCCGTATAGTTATCGAACCTGCTCACAAAATTTCTCGAGAATCGGTTGAGAAATGCGACCTGTATAGTAGAACAGTCGGGGCCGGACTAACATACGAAAGCATTTTTGCCCAAGCTGAAAAGGAGATGCTTCGCGCTCGCTCGGTCATGTTTTCAAATTCTATCACAACGTATAAAAATACATATACCTGTTCGGTCCAAAACTTTCTGGCTGGAATAATTTGGCGGCTTAAAAAAAAATAAAAAAGATGTCATCGCGATTGTCATTTAGTCTGCTTTTTCGAGTCTGGTTTTGGCGTTTCTGTTGGTTGTAGTTTTGATTTTACGGCGTTTTAACGATACGAATCCTAGGAAAACTTTCGAAATGATCAAATTGGAATATCATTCCGTGATCAAATTCCTGACTAAGGAAGGGGTCAGCCCGACCGATATAAAAAAAAGGTTGGATGCCGTGTACGGGGATTCTTCTCCATCATTTTCCACGGTAAAAGAATGGAGTAAACAGTTTCGATTGGGGCGGGAACCCATTGACGACGAACCTCGCTCCGGCCGGCCTATAGAAGTACCGAGCAATGTATTAAATTAGTGGAAGAGGAAGTTCTGAGTGATCGAAGACTAAAGACTAAAGAAATAGCGGCAAGAACCGGACTTTCCAAAACTTCAGTACTTAGGATACTACATGATCATCTTCACATGAATAAAGTTAGTGCTAGGTGGGTACCCAAACTTCTTTCGAGCTTGCAGCGTACTGAGAGAAAAGCGTGTTCTCAAGAAGTTTTAGACGCGTATAGGCGTTACGGAAAAAGTTATTTGGAGTCGATTGTTACGGGAGACGAAACCATGGTTTTGTACTATGATCCCCTGTCTAAAAGGGAATCGATGGAGTGGCGTCGTCTTGGTGAAAAGCCACCTAGAAAGGCCAAGGTAACGCAATCCACCAAAAAGATTATGGCAACGGTATTCTGGGATTGTCACGGAATACTAATGATTGACATAAAAGAAAGGAATACCACGGTAAATGGCAGCTACTACGCCACCCTTATTGAGCAGTTGCGAGAGGCGATCAAGCAGAAACGACGTGGAAAACTTAGTAGAGGTGTTCGGCTTCTCCACGATAATGCTCCCGTTCACACTGCTGCAATTGCCAAAGCTGCTGTAGCTAAATGTGGCTTCGAGGAAATTCGCCACCCCCCTTACAGCCCAGACCTGGCCCCAAGCGACTACTACTTGTTCTCGAGACTTAAGGCAGACTTAAGGGGAAGACGATTTTCTTCGGATGATGAAGTGGCCCAAGCAGTTTTTACCCATTTCGAGGACAAAACTCCAGAATATTTTTATAAGGGGATTGAAATGCTTATCACGAGATCTGCAAAGTGCGTTGAAATAGAGGGGGACTATATCGAAAAATAAAAATAAAATTGTAAATATATCTTCTTGTTTTCTTTGTTAGGCCGGACACTTTTGGACCGCACCTCGTAAGTACCTAATCACACGAGATGTTTAGCCATGGCGTAGGTACACCACGCGCTTTTTTAAATGGCCTTGGCATCTTGCACTAAATACAATGAAATTTTGTCATAATCATATATTGAATTTTTGATCCAAAGCGATAAAAATATTTAAAAAGTTTCATTGTAGTACAGTCGTTTTGAAATGATCATTGTAAAACGACTTGTAGGAATTCATACTTTTGTGATATGATTTAAAGTTATTTACTTATTAAGCAAATTACCAAATGGGAGTAGAAAAACAAATTACGGACTTCGCTCTGTGTCTTCACAGTTTTATCCTCGACGTAAATCATTTTCCTACCTTGTTCCCCTTTTTTTGGAGTCCATCCAACGTGTCTTTCTCGTCCATGCTTCCCTATCTGCAGTCATCTCTACGTTCACTTCTTTCTACTCATCTTTCTCACCGTCTATCCATCTTTTCTTAATACTCTTCACTCTTTTTGTCACATGCTTCTCCTAAATACCTACACATTATGGGTTGATTTTTCGGATACCTATGTAATTGAAATTAAGAAGTTCAGGAATTCAAAAATATTATTTTCATGTCCTCGTTTCCCAGCATGCTGTTGATGGAGCGGCTGATGCTGGCGTCGGACGCGTTCAGCGCGGACATCTGCGGCGCGTGCGGGCGGCTCGCGGCGCGCGCCTGGTGTCACGCGTGCCGCTCCTCCGCCGCCGTCTCCACAGTCGACATGCCCTACGCGTGCAAGCTGCTCTTCCAGGAGCTCGCCTCTATGAACATCACCCCTAAGCTCACTCTTAAGAAGTTCTGTTAAATAAAACAATAGTTATCTCTGATAAAAGCTTTTGTTATATTTCAAAAAAGTAATCAGAAAGAAAACCAATAATAAATTAAAATACACTATTACAAATCACGAGCGAGTACACAATGAAGATTCAATAAGTTTCAAATATTTTAAAGACGCCTTTGTGAACACAACAAACGTCCAAATTGCGATGAGGCAGAACATATAGAAGTAGCCGCTGCAAGACAAGCAGCTGAAACACAAATATCCTACGATGAACCATATGAGGAAGCGGTGTGAGCCGAGGGTCCGCAGCGACAGCCGCGCCCCCAGCTCCTGGCTCACTATACTCTGGTGATAGCTCGAATTCTTCACGTAGGTCCTGACTCTACATGGCTCTTGTAAAATTTCTCGCGCCACGTATCCCCAGAAGTTATCTTTACTCCACAAATCTGAGAATTCTTGGCCATACTGCAACAGAAAAAGTTTCTTAAATCACGTATAGATAGTACATTACTGCCGCGGCCTGTAATGACTGCGTTGCGAGCCACGTTAATGATGGCCGAGCAGCGCCGCCTCGAGGCCATCACAGCGCGGACAGCATTGCAGCCCTTGATATCCCAGCTGGAATGAATATTTAAAGCGCGGACAGCAAGGCCTACAATGCTGGCAAAGCTTGAAGGCCGAGAGCGTAGCTGAGCGAAGCTCAAGGCCATCATACTGTGGCCGGTAGTGTAGTAATTACGGGCCAAAGCTTGTATAGTGATAAGTAAAAAAAATATCAAAAATGCGAGTAATTTAAATAAAATCAGTTCACTTTAGATATGAATAGTAAGGATTTAATTAAAAGAGCAGTTTTTAAAAGTAAACTAATATTCAGAACCGCTTTGCCATCACCAAAACAGTGCACTTCAGCATGGAGTAAGTGTTCCAGAGACTTGAGAGGTTTATTTTATTTGTAAGGTCGCCAAAGTAAGCTAGAAAAACGTTTTCCGAAAGACTGACTTTCTGTCGAGATTAGAAGATTTTTCGCTGCCTGAGTCAATTTCTACGATTTTATTTTAATTAAAATGAAAAAACTAAGATTTTACCGCAGTTTTCTTTTTTTATGGGCTTTTGTTTTTTTACAGTCTATTTCTGTATAAAATCTTTACCGCGCACGCACGTTTTTTTAAATTAGGTAAATGATGCTTGTTATCATATGCGCGTCCTATCTGTGAGATAGGCACAGCCCAATACCACAGTATATATATTAGTACTAACCAATACTCTCTTTGTATACTAAAATTGCGGTCTTAGCATCGCAAGGCAGACTTTGTTTCTAAGAAGCTTGTCAAAGTAATGACCAAATTTTTGAGTTTCATACAAAATAAATAAAAAAAATGTCGGGACAGTTGTTTGACGGGAGACGACAAAAGGATATGAATATTCCGATAGCTCTGTTAGACATTCACTTTCACGGGTTTCCTTCTCTGTCTCCGTGAACAAAAAGGGTGAGTTTATGTTCGGACACTTGCGTCACCGTGAATTTTCCCATAAAAACAAAAAACCTCGAAAATGAATGGGCTGTTTTATATTAAACTAAAGATGTAAGCAATACACGAAATAGGCAACATGCAATATTTTTATTTTTGCTTTCATTTTAAAGAACTCCATGCAGAATAAACCAGGAGTATATAAAAAAAAAACTTGTTTTTTTAATTTTAAATGCGGTTTTAAAGTAACCGTTTAAATTTGCGCGCGCAAACGGACGTATAGTTCCGATGACGTCACTCCTAGCTGTCACTCAGACCAAAGAGAATATAATACATTGTAATTGTAATGTATTATATTCTCTTTGGTCTGAGTGACAGACAGGAGACAATGTATTATATTCTCTTTGGTCTGAGTGACAGACAGGAGTGACGTCATCGGAACTATACGTCCGTTTGCGCGCGCAAATTTAAACAGTTACTTTAAAACCGCATTTAAAATTAAAAAAACAAGTTTTTTTATTTTTTTTATATACTCCTGGTTTATTCTGCATGGAGTTCTTTAAAATGCAAGCAAAAAAAGCGAAAAATAAAAATATTGCATGTTGCCTTTTGTAAAGAGTCTATGGACCACTTTTTTGTTAAATATTGTCACTACATTCTAATGGATTTTAAGATTTTGACAGTCGTCTTATAAAATTCGATAATCTTTTTTAAAGTATTTCGAAGAAGAAATCCATACACTCCCTAGGATTTCAAGACTAGCTCACGTGTATAATTTTTTTATTAAAAAAAGTCTAAATATGGCACACAAGTTTATGCAATATAATGGCTTAAGGTCGACTAAGGCCGGATCGCCCTAATAATTCCCTCTGTTAACAGTAGCTCAATTAACAGTTCAATCGATTGAACTGGTGAAACTTTTTAATCAGTAATTCAATCAATTTTCAGGGCAGGCTCGCGCCCCTCGGTGGGGACGTATATGAGCTGTTACGATGATGAATGCCTTAAGGTGCAAACGAAACAAATGTATAAGTACAGTAGCATAATTACCATTTCATTCAACTTTGATGACAATTGATAAAGTATTCGGACTAAAATAGTGCTCTCGTGAGACGTTATCGGCATGAGGTCAGGGTCTCCCATGTAGTGTACGTCGGTATGATTCACTCGCAGCTGCAAACAATTTAGAGTTTTTTTGTAACAGTAGTCAGTGTTAGTTGATGTGTTCTACTTAAACAAGCTTATACTCGTAATTTGACTGCCGGCTCCAATACCGGGATCTGGACACAATTGGACTATGGTCACAGATAAGATACTAGTTACTTCGTAACTAGAGTACCTACTTATTATTTGAGTCCAGAGTCGACGAGGTTACGTTAAGTCATTTAAGGAGTTCCTTGAACCACCTTCGGACTCCATCATCAATTCATCAGACCAGTTCTATGGTACAATATATTCCAATATATTGTTGTCGAATCTACTTGTATTCGCAAATATTCAGCTTAAATTTCATTTATATTACGGACCTACGGAACATAGTACAAACATAAAGGCTCAGACCCACCGCGGCGCACGGAGAGGCTATGCACGTACGCAGTTTTTTTTTTTGAGGTCGGTGTCAGCAATGCTATAAGTAAAATGTGAGAAGCTGTGTGCTGGTACCGACCACAAAAAAACTTTAATCCCCTAATTTAATTCGTACCCACCTTTGATTTCCTTATTGTTGGTTAATGCCGTGTATCTAAGTATAATAATATTATTTCATACTTTTGAGTAAATTTCATTTGAAGTCGGTTTTTAGTTTTTTAAACTTTTACAGTAAACAGTAAAACCGATTAGAATGATTTCGCCTTAGACAACTAGAGCCGACTCGAACCGATAGGTGGTTAGATAAAATTTTCATTATTTTTTTAATTTTGCCTCTACCTACCATGTGTATGAAGTATGAACCCTGTGCATACTAACGTACATATTTTTTATATCACAGAGGTAAAAAAATCACTCGGGGCGGTGAAATCGGAAGTCTTTGATAGATCCTATAAACTATAGACTTTGTTACGTTATCAACGAGTTGTCAACAGATTGTACCTACCTTGTTAGTGATGTATAGCGGGAAGTTTGTTGAGTTTGTGAAGGAGGAGTGATCCACTTCAGCGTCTTCTATACCGGATTCTGGAGTAACCATTGTATTTTCATCCAGCTGAAAAAAAACTTAAATAAATAAATATTCAGAGACAAATCTACACACAATCATGTAGCCCCCAAAACAAAAAGGTAGAAGATGGCTAAGCGATGATAGGTATATTTTATCAGTTTTACACTTACGCCAAATATATTGGAAAAGTTCTGGATAGAGGCATTCAGCAATGTGGGAACCTTTTTGTACTCTTCTAATAGAACCTGCTCTTCGTGTGTGGTACCAATCATGAGCCAATTCTTGATACTTGACCACACCCCTGCGAAAAATAAATAAAATGTGCAGCATAACAAATGAACAAATATTCAAGGACAAATCACACTTCCGTCTTCTGGAAGTAACTATTTAGTAATCTGTGCTTCTGGCCCATGGCTCTAAACTAGAATTGCTTTGCATAAATACCAGCTTAGTTTTAATATTAAAAACGAATGATTTAATGCAGCATATTTTACCTTGATTCTGTTCCATCATTTTCTTGGTGTATTCTCGTAACACATTATCAGCCGCCATTTTGGACATATGTATTTTTTTTACGAAATTCAGGGCAAATTCAGTCTTATTGTCAGTCCATATCGGTTCGTATTCGAAATTAGTAGACATATTCAGTTCAGATATAGCTTGTTTAGCTATGGCGACCCATTTGTGCAATGGGATGCCATTGTATGTGTACCTGAAATTTAGGTTTAGGTTGAGGAATTTGTCTAACTAGTGGTCGGTCTACGCAAGGCACTATTTGAGCTTGCCTTTTACATCCTCGGCTGCATCGGCACTTACCATCAGGTGACGTGCAGCCAAACGCACTCAAATTTTTAATAAAAAATAATAATTTTAAAAAAAACGCAAATCGATGTACAAGATAGCCGTTTGGTACACACGTAGGTACCTACTTTAAGTTGAAACCAATGACTTATATATTACTGGCGTAAGGACCCGGCCAACGAGCGCGTCTAATGCTCCCAGCGAATTGGTGCGAAAATCGAGTTTCGCACACTCGCGACTCAGTCGTCTGCGGGAAATTGTACAGTGCGGTGGAAAGAAATTCCATATAAAAATGCTTTATTGTGTTGTTAGAGGCTGTAAAAAACATGAAAGAAAGGCTAAAAAAAACATGAGTTGTCGTATCATCGATAAGTAACCTAACATTTTATTTTTTCTTGTAAACAAATTAAATAAACGAATTTTTAAGGCGACAATTCTACCAAGGTTCTTATAAAGCGGCACTGACGTCAACTCTCGCCCACGCTAGTTCGTACGAGTTATGTCAGATGGCGCTACTTTTTGCTTGTATGATGAAAATCAGATTAAAATATGGAGACGGGCGGATCCTTCTGTCCAAATCTGTGGTTGAAGCAATCATTTTGACCGTTGGTCCTTGAAAATACTTCCCCTACTTAAGACGTCCTCCAGATTTTTCTATGAGTTTTGACTACTTTTTCCTGAAACCTACTCTTTAAACACCATAACTTTTCAACGACCTGTTTTTTAAAAAGCTAAAAGTATTTTTAAAACATACAAAGTTTAGGCTCCTCCAGGTAGGATACGGCTGAGTATTGTTTTGTAAAACATATACCAAACGTCTTGTAATATACTTCTTTAAGTGGAAGTTTTTTTCATAAGCTCGTAGTTAAAGTGACTTTATTATTAGTTTATTAAACAATACAATTTTTTTATTTAAACTTTTTAATTAACGGAACACCCACCAAATACCTTTAATTTTATGGAACCCCATATCAAATGATTACAAATCAAAGACACTTAGACACCATAATTTAAGTAAAAACTAAAACTTTGATTAGAAATATTTTAAAACTGAACACTTTACTTTATAGTTGAACTTTAAATGTGAAGAATGAACTTGTTTCACTGTTTTAGCAATAATTGCTTTTTAGTTCACCATTATGTCGCGGAACCCTGGTAACTTTTCTACGGAACCCACTTTGAGAATCGCTGTGCTAGTTAATACAAGTCAAATAACTAAATATGAATACTCGTAAAGTACCTAATTATTCTGCTTTTGGTCTCATTAAGGAACAAAACAGTAAATTTACGAAATACTTCAGAGCTGTCATTAAATAAGTCTCCATGTAACTGTCCTGTAACCTGTAAGCAGTTTGTTTAGTAGCTCGATTGCCCGGGCAGTAGGCACGTGCGCGGCGCTGCTCAGCTATCCGTCCGGCACGGACAAACCCATTCGAGACACCGCCACCGTCGAGTTGTCAACACGACCAGTCAATATAGCATGACATGACAGTGCATGAAAAGCATTAGTTTACGCCTCAACAGTAGGCTGTCCAATCAAATCATTCCATATACGAACATAGAGGGGAAGAGATAAGGATATACAGGGTATCCCGTGGCAGATTTAGGATTTGAAATTCGAATATTTTTCGAACGGTTGCGCGGGGGGGCGGGGAGGGGTTACAGTTTAGCGCGGCATTCCTGCGGATTGGTCAGTCACGATGTCGCAGTGGACTAGCGCGCATCGCGCTTTTGCAGTTGAAGCGTATTTTAATGGTAGCGATTCCTGCATTGCTCCTCGCCGAAAATTTTGTTCTTAATACAATATTTGTTCTGGGCGGACTGTAGAAAAAAACTCAGGGATCCAGTGAAGTCTTCTTTTTATTCCTATTAGTAGAATTTCAACTGAACGACTACCGGTAACAATTTCCCGAGGGCCTTGTCTTGGAGCAATACCACAAAGAAAGCCATAGCATTTTCGACTGGCTTTGCATGTTATTTTCATTTTGAAGTTTACATATATTTGCCCCTATCTCAGAAACTACTTAACCAATTACAATGAATCTTTTACGATTATAAACTTAATGTTATTGTCTTACTTAATAAGTCTTTAGTTACAATGACGAATATGGCATCCTATCCATAAATCTAGGCGGAAACTTAAATTGGTACCTATTTTTGACTAATTTTAATCTTTGACAATTTTTATAATATTAGTTTCTAGCTGCTAGACTAGGAACCCTATCTTAACGGTTAGATCACCTAATGATCTAAATAGATCACACAAAGAAACAAATCATTTAATCGAGAAAACATAGGAAAAACAAAGGAGAACCTAATTTCAATAAAACTATATCTATCTTATTCTAACTTGGTGCTATCTCGTTCTATCGAGGTTCCTAATTACCTATCCTACTCTAACCTTGTGCTATCTTGTTCTATCGAGGTTCCTAATTACCTATCCTACTCTAACCTAGTGCTATCTTGTTCACAAGTAAAACACAAACAAGTTAATTATTTATTCAAGAAAACTTATAAAAATCAATGAAATTAACTTATTATCTATACAGTTAACCTAAGGGTCGTGATCATTCTCCCGCCGTCGCGCGAGCGATTACTCTTGTATCACGACGATTTTCTTGGTCGGTCTCCGGAGGATGTGCCCGCCGTTGGTGACGACGTCGACGACTCTGGTCTCGCCATCCTTGCCCGGGAACACCTTGCTGATACGTCCTCGCGGCCATGTGTTGCGAGGCAGGTTGGAGTCGCAGATGATGACCAGATCTCCTTCTTTCGGTGGCACGCCGATCGTTCTGGGCTCCCGCCGGTGCTGGAGCAGAGGGACATACTCGCGCACCCACCGACGCCAGAAGACGTCAGCGAGCATCTGGGCGCGCTTCCATTGCTGCTTCGGCGTGATGTCCCTTTCTTCGTAGCGTGTGAAGGTGGGAAGTCTGCTGTTCGGCCCAATGAGAATGAGGTTGGGCGTGATTCCTTCTGGGTCTTCTGGCTCGGAGCCGACGTGTGTCAAGGGTCGAGAGTTGACGGTGTTCTCGACTTCTGTCAGTAGAGTCAGTAGCGTCTCGTCGCTCGGATGCTGTTCGTGCAGGGTGACTCGGAGCGCCTCCTTCACTGCTCGTACCATGCGCTCCCATACCCCACCCATGAATGGAGCAGCGGGGGGTATGTAACGCCAGGTGATCTGGTGATTGGCAGCTTCCTCTTGCAGGGCTTCTACAGCTGCCTCGCTGAGTTCTCTTTCGGCAGCCTTGAAGCAGGTGGCGTTGTCGCTCCACAGCTCAGTGGGGCACCCTCGTCGTGCCATGAACCGTCGGAGTGCTGCGATGGCTGAATCCGCGCTCAGTGAGTAGACCACCTCGATGTGAATAGCGCGGCAGGTCATACAGGTGAAGAGCGCTCCATATCGCTTCTCACGATGACGGCCCACGGTGACTTCGATCGGCCCGAAGTAGTCCAGCCCTGAGTAGGTGAAGGGTCGCGCATGATGAGCCAAGCGCGCTGCTGGAAGGTTTCCCATGGCTGGAGATGCTGGTTTCTTCCTCCAGAGCTGACACGAGATGCATTTCTTGATGATCTCCTTGATTGTTGGTCGTATTCTGAGGATCCACATCCGCTGGCGCAGCTCATTGACTACCATTTCCACCCCTCCATGGTGTAGTCTCTCGTGGACATGTTGGATGTAGAGACGGGTGTAGGGGTGTTTCCCGTCCATGAGGGGTGGGTTGGCGGCATCTTCGCCGATCTGATGCGCTGATGTCACTCGCCCCTTTAGTCGCAGTGTTCCCTCTTCGTCGACGAACACACTAAGAGCTGCAAGACGATCGCTTCCATGGGGAGGAGCTCCGCTGAGTACCCTCTTGATTTCGGGCCCGAAGCTTTCCTTCTGCGATTCTTGTATCCAGAGCTCTTCTGCTCTTCTGATGTAGTGTGCTGGAATAGTGCGGTAGGGAGTTTTTTCTTCCTTTTTATCGTCTCTTGACCAGTCTTCTGGATCGTCTTTTTCTTTTGTCGCCAGTCGGGGTCCTTCTCCTGGTTTTTCATTGTCCTCTTCTTTTTTGCTGCAGCGACTGTTGCCTTCTGAGGACGACAGAGGTCGATGAACTGGAGGACTCGTGCAGTGGCTCTGATTAGTCTCAACCACCTCGAGAACCTGGTGATGTCTGGAAGATGACTGTGTTCGCGATGATCTTGAACGACGTAGCATCTCTCTTTTTCTTCTCCGGTTTCGACTTCTCGCGTGCTTTTCTCTTCCTGTGGCCATTCTTCTTCGGAGAGGTACAGGAAATCTGGTCCATTGAACCATCTGTGACAGAAGTCGAAGTTGTGAGGAGTTGCTCTGGTGGCGTCGTCAGCGACGTTCTCACTGGATTGCAGCCATCTCCATTCATTCTTTTTCGTTGTGTCTTCGATCTCGGCCAGCCTGTGAGCCACGAAGGTTTTGAAGGTTCTCGGCTCTGCTCTTATCCAGGTTAGCGCGGTCCTTGAATCTGACCAGTAGGTTTTGCTGGTCGCCTCGAAGTCGTGCTCCAACAGGACGGTGCGTGCCAGTCTTGCGCCAAGAAGAGCCGCTTGGAGTTCTAGCCTTGGTATCGATATCGGCTTCAGGGGAGTCACTCGGCTCTTTAATTACACCCTTTCAAGGTCCCAATGGTACAGGCACTTAAACCTCATGACTACCGAGAGCGCAAGGAGTTCTGTGATAACATGTTGAGACGATTCCGAACTGTTAACGCAATTAGGTTCAGTGATGAGCTCATTTTCACTTGAATGGTTTTGTCAATAAACAAAGCTGCCGCTATTGGGTGCCGAGAGGACAAAACCCACGATTAAAACACCAAAAAGCCTTGCATAGCCCGAAGATAACCGTTTGGGCAGCTCTGTCTCCCAATGGAATAATTGGACCGTTTTTCTTAGAAAATTCTCGTGGAGTAACCGTAACTGTTGATGGGATGCCTACCGCCGCGTGATTAACGAATATTTCATTCCGAGACTTAGAGAACATCCATCGAACAGCTCTCACACGTGTTTTCAGCAGGATGGCGCCACGCCTCACACAGCAAGAGCCACCATGAGCCATCTCCGCGCAGAATTCCCCGCAAAATTGATTAGCCGATTTGGCGGCATCGCATGGCCACCCAGATCGCCAGATCTTACCCCTTTAGATTTTTTCTATGGGGGTATCTAAAGGGAAAAGTGTACGACAGCAAGCCGGCGGATCTAACGGTATTAAAAGAAAATATCGTGCGAGAAGTGAACGCTATTCCTCGGTCAGTACTGCATCGCGTTGCTCAGAATACTCTCGAAAGATTCCAAAAAAATTCGCATGTCTCGCCTTTCTTTTATACCAAATACATTTATATTCTAAAATGACAACATATTTTAGTTTAATTATGAAATCCTAAATCTGCCACACCACATCCTGTACATTGTACATCTTCCTGTAAATATATCTTGCCATTTTTTTCTGGATCTACTCCAGCATGTTATCATACTCGTATTTGGTTTTCATATTTGGTTTTTTGTTTCATACAAAAGCCCTAAATTCCAATACGCTGCGAACGTATGCATTGTAAAGCATTAATATTTTTCATTTACTGACACGATAGATACCCGACACCTGTGGGCCCACCGGCTATGCTGTACATCGATTTGCAGTTTCCGCTCCATATATTGGCTTTCTACATCAACACCGCTCAGTAAACGATAGTTTCATATATAGCAGACGTAGCTTGGTGCGATTTGCATGGTTGCGTCCATCACGCGGGTTAACTGACCTGAAGCACGGTCATTACCTGGATGATAGTGTCGTTCTTTAGACCGTCCTGGTGCCTCGCAAGGCACGTTAAGCTAATGATTGCCACCAAGTGATAGTAACGGCCACCAACGGCTGAGCCGTGTTATCTGGCATCTGCTGTCTAGGTGGCTTGACGCGGCGGCGGCTGCGGGTTCGCCACCAGCCCGGACTCGGCCCCCGTGTGTGGAGAATGGCCCAACCTTGCCCAGTTTGCGAAGAAACGTGTGTCCCTCCCAGCAGTGGGGACGTTTATAGGTTGATAATTTCATTTACATATGAGTTTACACAACGCCTCACCTTAGTTCTTGTGATGAGCTATGGAAGGTTGCATCGTGGGATTGATGAAAAGACGCACTGTCTATAATAGCTAGCTCCAAGTTATATAGGACAGGGACCAGGTGCTGTTGCGAAAAAACCTGTAAATGGCAAGTCAAATTAAATTTTTAACCGTTGACCTGATTTTGATTGTTTTTTTTTTTAAAATGAGGACTTGAGAGATTGTCATACATAGGCCGTGATATCAGCTTTTTTCTAGTTGATGAAGGGATGTGAGCAATTTCCACAGGTCTGATCGATTTGAAAGGTACCTTGTGGTAAAGGACATTGTTACTTCAATGATATTGCATGAGCATGGTGACCTTGACCTGATGCTGCAGTATCACTTGGAATCTGCAGGACAATAGTACTGCAGAAGTAGGGGTATCGTATTTGGGCTCGTTGGAATGGTGTCAATGGATAGGTTAGAGATATGTATATGATAGAAGAATAACATAAAAATTAATACATGTTATTGTCGGGGATTTCTTATTTCAACTTTCGAGCGACGAAGGAGTGAAAATCGAAGTTGAGATCGATCGATTGTCGTACACAAAAGAGCCTAAAAAACAAAAAATATGTGTGTGTGTCTGTCTGTCTGTACGTCCGTCCGTCCGGTGCTCTAGTTCCCAAACTACAGGATAGATTTTGATAATAATTGGTAAGCGCAATATTATTTTTATATCTCCTATCTCCTCTTTTAGGGTTGCCACTATAGTAAAAAATTACTTATTATTTTTTTTACTCAAAAATGGCTCTGACGATTTGATGAAACTCGGTGTGTTAGCAACTGTATATATAAAATGAAAAGGTGACTGACCGGTATATCAACGCACAGCCGAAACCAGTGAACGGATTTCGCTGAAATTTTGAATACAGATAGCAATTAGAACGTGGGCATCCGCTAAGAAAGGATTTTGGGAAATTCCCACGGGAACGGCAAAAACGGGATCTGCGCGGGCGAAGCTGCGGGCATCCACTAGTAACTGTATATGTAGTCCGTTGTTTTAAGAAAAATCGGAATAAGGTACCTCCCCTACAAATCCAGGTTGTTTGTTACTTTTTCTTAAAAATGGCTCTAATAATTTTAATGAAACTTTGTGAACAATTAGGAATTAATAAGGCCTACTTATACTAAGTACTTCATTACTCCAGGAAAAATCTGAGTAAGGTACCTCCCATAAAAACCCAAATTATTTGTAAATTTTTCATGAAGTCTGGTATACCTGAGTTTATTCTTTGCTACTAAGTAAGTGTAATGTTTATTGTTGATTTGTGTATGCGCGGCTACGACACACGGTGAAGACTTCGCGAGAAAGTACGCACAGCGTGGCTGTACAATTTTATTTATTTCATAGTTATATTCCTTGAAGGTATTGCGATTAAAAAAATATCGACGTTGAGATTTTGCCGAGGATTGATTTTTCTTACACAGTTTAATAAAAAACGTATGTATGTCTGTACGACTGTCCGATGCTCTAGTGTCTAAACTAGTGGATATGAAAACAATTTGGGTGGGTTAGGGAAATATTATTCAAATATCTGCAGATACAAATAAAACTGTTTATCCATCTATCTATCTATCTCCAGCCGTTCAAAGTCTACCTAACTTGATACAAAAACATTTGTTCAAAAATGGCTGTAACTATTTTGATATATAATTCTATACGTTTGTATAATTTTATATCGCCTAGTCCATGTGGTAGTTCTTTATTCCAGGAAAAATCGTTATTAGGTTTCATGCATATCCAGGTTTTTTGTTATTTTTTCTCCAAATATGGTTTTTAACGATTTTAATGAAACTTTGTGAATAATTCGGTAAATTTTTAGGGTTCAGTATACACCCCCAACGGGTGACTAACGGGCATTACAATGTGTATTTCTGTTGCCGCTATAACAACAAATACTAAAACTAGAAAAAGTTAAAAAATAAGGTAGGTCTTTAGAAATATTTTTGATTTAGCTCTATCGTAAAAACGGTAATACAAGCGTGAAAATTTATGTGATTATAGTACTAATACTGAAGCAACACAACAAATAATAAAAATCGGCTAAGTGTGAGTCGTACTCGCGCTAAGGCGTCCGAATTGAATGGCAAAAAAAAGTATATTTTTGTCGCTCGCGTTGGTGTGTTTTGTTTGTAAAGTGAATAGGTATCATTGTCATTATACTATGTAGGTAGTTGCGTGGAGAATTGGAACCCTCGGAGTGCTAGTCCGGCTCGCACTTGGCCGGTTGCTCTTCCCTGGCCAATGTGCTACGTAAAAAATATTTATTATCTTACTAGATTTTGCCAGCGGCTTCGCTCGCTTGAACATAGTTTTATGACTGTCTTCGAGGGTGCGCAGTGCGCGAGCCGCAAACGGCTCACGAATGTTCACCCGAAAACTAACTAACTACTGAACATATCTAGCTGAAATTTGGTACGACAGCACAAAAAAACTATGTAGTTTTTATGTCTGTCGTCCTGTCGAGCGTGGAACTGAGTCTTGGAACTACAAAACTAACTAAACTAACTAACTATCCCTTTGGAACTATGTCGGGCTATGCTAATTAGTAGTCAATTCGAAAATCAGTATTAATTAGCACGTCAATCCTTCGCTTCATTGCGAAGTGACAGAAATTACCAAAAAAAAGAGATTTAACAGCTATCCCACGGGAATCTGAATAAAACCTATATGTGTGCCAAGTTTCATCGCCATCCGCCCAGTGGTTGAAGCGTGAAAGAGTAACAAACATCCATACATACAAACTTTCGCGTTTATAATATTAGTAGGATTGAATAATTTATGAAATGAAAGTGGGATTTACCTTTCCTAGTCTGAATAACATGACGGCGTTTTTGTAAGCCGTCAGATCCAGCCTGAAGAACCTGGGTAGTACCAGCTGGAAGATGTAGGTGTACGCTGGGAAGTTTTCTGCAATAAACTGTGTATGACTCCCGTCTATTGTGCAGGGAGCAGCTTCCTCCATATTGTTGTTTACACTTGGAAACCTAAACAAAAACAAAACATTTGCTAAATGTCTAATTTTATACAATAATATTTTTATACAAACAGAAAATAATCAGGATATTTACCTATCTTGTCTGATAGTGTTGTTGGTATACCTCCAAGGCTGTATGAGGCTCAACCAAAGCTCCATCACCAGTCTGAATGAAGAGTCCAGTGGCCAGGTCATCACGAGGTGCTTGATGTAGTGGTAGGCGCGCGCGCACATCACCTGCCGAGCGTATTTCCTCAACGCAGACGACCGCGACGCGGTGTCGGACATGTATTTAGCAGAAAAAGAGTGGATGTGCTTCACGAGGACTCTCACTATGCGAACTCTTTCAGGGCTTGATGAAAGGGCGTTGTAGTTTCTTTGGTGTGCCTGAAATAATATTCATCTACTCTCATATCGTAAAGTTATCAACTTCAAAACGAGTTTATATTGGCATACTTTATAAACACAATACCATAACTTAAAAAAAAATACATTATAACATTATTTTGTTAGATAAATAATGTTATAATGTATTTTTTTTCCATTACGATACAAGTTAAACCAAAGAGATAATATCACCAACGAAGTTCCATATTTTTTTTTTATTGGAACGCACATGCGGTTCGCGCCGTTTTTACAGCAATACAAAAAATTTGCATTCTAATTTTTACTTGTCTGTGACAGCGCCCGCTTTAACGCATGCGCGGTGATGTGTTGGTTTTTCATTGAATTTTGTTGTAGATACAGAATTTCGTGGATAATTTTCATTCTTGTTTAAAAATGTCTGAGATCAGTGAAAGCATTGTTTTTACCTGTCTGTGACACCGTGTGCAAGCGCGGTGATGCGCTGGGATTCAGCGCTATGACACGTTTTGTTGTAGGTACTTACTGAATTTCGTGGGATTTTTTTCTTACTCTTAACTTTTATCTTTGATTTTAGTTGATTCAATCCCAATGTATGAGATTAGATAAAGTAGTGTATGAAACTGCACATAATTTGGTCTTAAAACACTCGTGTAATACTATAAAAAAACTCGCCTACGGCTCGTTTTTTTACCTTACACTCGTATTTTAAGAACCCTTATGATGCAAAAGTTTCATAAACTACTAAAAAGATGACATATAAGATACATGTTGGGGATAATGCTAGAAGAAGAGGTAAACCTAGGTTTATCTGGGTATACCTAGCGGTACTCATGTTCCTAGTGTAAAGTCCGATACAAATTTAAATTCAAACTTTACCTAAGTACACTAAATCTACCAAACGCTGGCTGGGTAATGTTAGGTAAAAAGGAGCTATGGTACGTTTCATATGAATTTGACAAAGGCGAGCATGTGCGGTACTTCACTCGTAGTCTAAGGCTAGAAATCTTAGCTTAGCTTTACACAAATGACGTTGGTTCTGGCGCTACGCCGGCCGCGGTCGCGGCACGCTCGCTGGGTTCGCGCGTTGTCTATCATGTCAAACCGAACACTGCTCCTCGCTTCGGACTTTGCCTGTCATCATCATCATACCAGCTCATATACGTCCCCACCGAGTGGCTCGAGCCTACGTTGAATTAGGGCGATCGGCCCTTCGACCACGAGGGCCCCGTGCGGATGGGTCGACTTCACACACAACCTACGAGTTTCCTCGCAGGCGTGTGCAGGTTTCCTCACGATGTTTCCCTTCACCGATGCCTGTCACATAGTGACATAAGTATGCATGCATTTCCATTGTATAATATACTGAGTGTGAAAATACAATTCAGGAATATCTAGATAGCACTATTCCAAAAGGTCAGGTGGCAAACTTACATCAACATCTCTGGGATCAAATTGTTCCACGCTCATCCACATGTCAATGAAGACCTGAAGAACAGTCTCTGAGCGCCAAACCTCATTACGTGATTGACTTTGGGGCGATGTATGCTGGTTACCCATTCCACATAAGTCGGGCAGTAGTAACAGCGACGATGTGTACATTGGCCTGATAAACAAATGAAGACAGTGAAGTTGGGGAAAAACAAAGATATGTACCAAAGCCTCCAGTGGTGGTCAGGTTATCACTAGATGATTGATATAGCGGTTAGCGCGCGCACATCAACTAGCGGGCGTATCGGAAATGTATGTAGCAGACAAAGGATGGATGTATTTTACGAGGACTTTCAGAATGCAGACTCTTCACCTAACTATAAACTATAATAATAATAATATCCGTTAACGTGCTAATTTCAGCCGACCTTGAACGTCACCTAAGGCGGCTGGATCTCCGAGGCAGACCAATAATTGCAGCAATGCAGAAAGCAGTCCTCCTCGACAATGCCCGGATAGTTCGAAGCTTTCTCTCCCCGTCGCGTCGCACTGAACTCCAGCCGACTGTGCTTTCGCTGGAGGTGCTCCTGCCACTTTGCCTCGTGCCAAGTGAGCAGGGCACCTTAAGTTTATACATTGAAATAATAATAAATATCCTTTATTGCATACCAAAAAAGCATTACAGAAAACAACAATAAGAACCCAAAAAAATTGAATTAGGTACATATGTATTTTAGAGTTGATTTAAGTTTTAAATGACATGTCATGTTACCTGTTAGTGTTCTGGAGAGGTGCAGCCATGGGCACCTTCCCCGTGTAATGCGGGATGTGGGGCAGCACCGGCACATTAGGGTCAGACGGCAGGAAGTGCATGAGATAGTCGCACGCTAGAGCGAAGTAGACACTGTTCCAGTTCTCCCAGGTGCTCTGCTGTTGGCTGTTGTTCACCAGGTGCAGGGAGAAGTTGAACATGTAGTAGTCAAATGGGTCTGCCAATTATTGCTAAGGAAATGAACTAATGTCATAAATTGTCATTGATAATGTCATTGCGCGCCAGCCCTAACAGCATCCTGAGAGTCATAGCAGAGAGATATGACTCCCAGCTGTTTTCACATTTCATTCATGTGCTGGTTGGGCAGGGACCACATGCCTTCTGTGAATATGAAAGGTGTCAAAATGATTTTTATCGTATTTATTGTTTTTAGTTGTTTTTTTTCTTTTTGTGTTTTACTAACATCAGTATATAATGAACTAACTAACAAAATGGAGTATGTTTGTCTGAATAAATAAAAAATATTAATAATAAAGACACTAACACAGAAGTCACAAAATTGAAGGGTTGCTGTTGTACACTCGCCTACACACAAAGGAGAAGGCACCTACGTCTACAAAAGAGTACTAACTATCACTACGAATCAGCAGCACGGGAGCTGGGTCATTCCTTTCCCTCTCATATGGCCAAGAGGAGCGGTGACTGACCCTCGCGTTATACTCGTGACCAGGTGCTAACCATGTGAACTGGCATACTCTTGTCAAAGGTATTATTGACAAATTCAATAACGTCTTGTAAGTATCACGTTGTTTTCATATCCTAATTCGGTATTTTACTATAGCCATTTGAGCAACTTTTAATCAATTATACAAAACGAAAGTATTTTCTGCAATTATTCACGTTACTGACATAGTGACGTCATAAGTGCCATAGTCTATAACGAACTAAGTAATTTGCTGTTTTTAACTATAAAATTAAAAATTGTTTAATATTTTCAAATGAGCAAGTGTTTTTGCTATTCTAGAAGAAATTATATTTATTGAATTGTGTGTTTTAATTTATTTTTTAAACGGTAAAATAGCCTATTATTATTATAAACGGTAAAATAGCCTATTATTATTATTAACTAATGATTGTTTGTTTTTAAAATTTTCACAATATGTTCAATATACAGGGTTATTGGTAATTAGACCGGATCCTCTTAAGAGGGTATAGGGGCGGTTATTTGGAATAATTTTGACCCCATATTGCATTATCCGAAACTCAACCGTTTTTGAGATATTTGCTTTTTAAGAGTTTTTTTTGGTAATCAGATTTTCTCCTTCAAAAATTTATAAAAAAATAACTATTCATCCAGATTTCATTTTGTTTACATTTTTAGATAGAGTACATTTTAATTCTTAATATTCAATCATAAAATCATAATATTCTGTATTAATACAGAAAGTACAGGCCACTTCGTAAAAAACAAATCAGACTTTTTGTTAAACTGTCTACTTAAATGTGATTTTTCTCGAAGAAAACCCCTATTAATTGAGTCTGCATGTTATTTGAAAAACATCTACACATTTCTAGCTATCCAACGAGGTAAAAAACATTGCATTTAGTTACAAAATTTCAAAGAAAATGTGAAAACAATAGGCCCAGGTAGTGAATTCCGAGAATGTGGTTTTTGATCCGAGGTCAATAAGCGATACTACTTCAATGCTCCGTATGCTCTGTCTCGCTCTCGCTCACGTTGCTACCAGATTTGTGTTGTTGTTAAGTCCAGTTTGCTCGTGCAATTCGTACTGTGTAGACGCTTTCCACTATCTTTGGACTTCGGTATCTTTACTTTGTGACTTGGCTTGTAAACGTTTTGTGACTGATTGCATTCTCGACGACTTGGCGTGTATTAAAGGACTTGATTGACGATCAAATTATGGCTGCAGATCCCCGCGTCCAACCTCGTCCTCGAGAGTTTTCAAATGAGGAATATGCGGACATAATGTTTTGCTATGGATATGCCAACGGTATCTCTACTCGTGCTCGTACGGAGTATCAGTCTCGATTTCCTAACCGCCGTTTACCCGATGAGAGTGTGTTTGACGGAGTGTATCGGCGACTACGAGAAACCGGTAGCGTTCAGAGAAGACAAATCGATGCTGGCAGACCTCGTGTTTATCGTGTGGAGGAAGAAGAAGACATTCTTCGTTACTTTGAAGAGGATCCAACCACCTCGACCAACATGGTAGCACGACGTCTTGGTATAACCTAATGGAAATTGAAAGAAATACCTTGATTCTAAAAACTTCCTTAAATTATTATTTCAACCTCACACCTTTAGTTTCTACTACCCAGTTTTGGTTTTGTCACATTTTCTCTGAAACCATGCCACGAAATGCAGTGTTTTTTACCTCGTTGGATAGCTAGAAATGTGTAGATGTTTTTCAAATAACATGCAGACTCAATTAATAGGGGTTTTCTTCGAGAAAAATCACATTTAAGTAGACAGTTTAACAAAAAGTCTGATTTGTTTTTTACGAAGTGGCCTGTACTTTCTGTATTAATACAGAATATTATGATTTTATGATTGAATATTAAGAATTAAAATGTACTCTATCTAAAAATGTAAACAAAATGAAATCTGGATGAATAGTTATTTTTTTATAAATTTTTGAAGGAGAAAATCTGATTTTTCCAAAAAAAACTCTTAAAAAGCAAATATCTCAAAAACGGTTGAGTTTCGGATAATGCAATATGGGGTCAAAATTATTCCAAATAACCGCCCCTATACCCTCTTAAGAGGATCCGGTCTAATTACCAATAACCCTGTATAACACTAATATGTGAACTAAAAACCATAAAATATAATCATTACAAAAGGACAAATAAGAAAGCATAAATATAATCATTACAAAAGGACAAATAAAAAAGCATAAATTTAATCAATACAAAAAAACAAATAAAGAAGTATAAATATTATCATTACAAAAGGACAAATAAAAAAGCTAAATATAATCATTACAAATGGACAAATAAAAAAAAATATCACCGTCAGAAAGAGTGTAATATGCACCCATTTTTAATAAACATTTTGAAATTTGAAATCGTTCACTTTTCCACTCACCTCTGCATTTAAAATTATTGTCACCTGTGACCAAGTTGTATGCAAAGGAGTTGGCTTGGCTACTGCCCCAAGCATGTATAGAAACTTCTCACTAACACATAGTTTTCAAATATTCATTGATTAATTACTATGTACTTATTAATCTTATAGAACTTTCAGGAAATAATTAACAAAATAAAAGTTTTTTTTGTTTATTTTGTTTGTTCCTTGAAAAAATCATAGATGGCACTATCCATACCCTTCCTATGTTCTATACCAAAATTCATTCATAGGACCCAAAAAAGTGTATGTAGTAATAATAGGTCATCTTTGTCTAGAGCTTAGTACGGTCAAAGTTATATTCTCTTTGACAATATCTTTTTTTTTACCCAGTTAATTGAAGTTTGTATAAACGCCTAGCTAAAAGTTAATAGCAAAGTCTTATATATAGCAATTTCTGCACGTATTATAGTAGGATTTCTACTATTTATTTTTCAGAATTATTAAATTACGAAAAGTTCCTGAAAGTTTTTTCATGCGGACTACTGATATTTAGCTATTCAGCTTCACTTTTCAGTAGGTACAGTGTTTATACATTGCTGGGGCAGTCGCCCATACTTCATCAAGCCATGTCATTTTAAATGGTTGGTCTGTTGCTGAGAAAGCAACACGTGGACACTGAGGTGAGAAAGAGAATCACCTAAACCACCAAGTGTAGGTATATACTTCTACTTAGATTATACCTATAATATGCGTGTGTATGTTGTATGTTGAATGAGTGTTTAACAATAAGTAACATACAACACGGGATTTACACTCAGCCACTGCCACTGCACACTGCCAGAAATATTGCCCTAAATACTTCTGTGGCAACATCGACGCAAGTGAGTCTTCTCACTCAGCCGTTTTCCTTTGACTTCCGCACGAAAGCCGACAATCGTGGCAATGGCAGCGGGAGCGGCATGAGCAGTGGCAGCGCGAGTGAGCTATTCACACAGATTTGGACAGAAGGATCCGCCCGTCTCTATATTTTATTTAGATTTTCATCATACAAACAAAAAGTGGAGCCATCTGACATAACTCGTACGAACTAACGTGGACGGTTTGACGTCAGTGCCGCGCTAAAAGAACCTTGGTAGAATTGTCGCTTTAAAAAAATGTTTATTTAATTTGTTTACAAGAAAAAGTACAATGTAAGGTTACTTAACGATGATACGACATCCCATGTCTCTTTTTAGCTTTTCTTTCATGATTTTTACGGCCTCTAACAACACAATAAGGCATTTTTATATGGAATATCTTTCCACCGCACTGTAAAATTTCCCGTAGACGACCGACTCTTTCGATTTTCGCAGCAATTCGCTGGGAGCATTAGTCGCGCGCGTTGGCCGGGTCCTTACGCTAGTAATATATAAGTCATTGCCTATTCACATATTCGCGCTGCCCACTTCCCTGCTAACTTACCTGTCCAAGAGGACTGAGTGCAAATAAACCATTAGGAATCCAAATATGTAGGTGATATTAGGTTCAAGTATTTAAATATCAAATATTGCAAAAGGATACTGAGTGCCAAAGCTACAACATTCATTGATTGGGCATCCATCACAAGCATGTCTGTGTAAAACTGAGGACATCTCCCCCTCCCGAGTGCAATCTGCAAGTCCAGCTGAAAATGACATTTTAGATAGAATACTACTTATAGCTTTCATACCACTGCTCATACTTGCTCTTAGCTTTCTCTCTAATATGGTTGAGAGGAGCGCTGGCTGACTCTCGCGTTATACTCGTGACCGGGTAGTCTGTGTGAACTGGCCTACACTTGTCAAAGGCGTTCATGACATTCAATAATTTTAATGTATAACTTCTCGTGTCATATTGTTTTCATGTTCTAATGACATAATTATTTTTTATATATCACGGATTGGATTTTGACGTTGTTAACTAATTATTGTTTATTTCTTGATTTTTTACAAATGAACTTATGTAATCACTATTTTATGACAATCAGAAAGAGTGTAATTTGCACCTATTTTGAATAAATTATATTGAATCTTGAGCAAATTTGTTTAGTTAAAATCCTACTAATATTATAAACGAGAAAGTTTGTAAGAATGTATGGATTTATGTTTGTTAGGGCGTGACCGCTGCGCCAGGTTTTAAACAGAACATTGTTTGTTCTAAACATTTCCCGTCCGCTGCGACTTTAGCAATGTTCAGTAAACACAGTTTTTCAACAAAACTTCACATTTGAAATAATGAGCAGCGACGAGGAAGACGTGACCATTGTTTTTGCTGTAGTGGATTTGGTTCTCGAAATAGAAATGAAATAGATTTTTGGTTTATTTTTATTTTTGTTTGAAATGGCATCCCAATGCACGGGTCTTACACGTATCAACGTGATCAACAACATAATTGTCTCTGGATTCCACTCCACACTGCACTCCACCATGATAGTCAGTCACATCAAAACACTTTAATATTCCGAGCAAAACGTCTCCCTGCGACAAAATCGAACATAAAATGAACGATTTCCCCCCGCTCCGCCGCGCGCCACAAACTCCGGCAAACAGGTTCAAGTGTATTTGCTACACAAAACATTTAGGCCACGCCACTATTTTATGTTTTCGAACAATGTTCTGTTCAAAATATCGCACTGCGGACCCGGCTTTACTCTTTGACGCAAAAACTACTGAACGGATCTGACTGAAATTTGGTAGGTAGACAGATTAGGACCTGGATTAACACATAGGCTACTTTTTTCCACGCTCGCGTGCGGCTCGCGCACTGCGCACCCTTGAAGTCATAGAAACGTTGTCCACGCGGGTGAAGCCGCAGGAAACAGCTAGTACTACATAAAGCCATCAAGTAGGTACAACACATTGTTTAACCAAATTTTGGGAAACTTGTCTTCACAAGGATAGTTAGCAGTTCACCCAAAGGATAATGTAGGAGAGTGTGCTATGTGCTATGCTTGGAATTTTGCTGCGTGATCCAATTAAAAATGAGGAGATCCGTAGGTGTGCTGTGCCGCATAATCTGACCAAATCTGAGAAGTCTGTATATGTCCTTGGCCCGATGGTTTACAATCGGCTCCCAGACCAAGTGAAAGACGCACCATCACACCAGGCATTTAAGGCAAGACTCAAGTTGTGGTTGCTAGGAAAGCAATTTTATGCTTTGTAGGACTTTTTTCATCCACCCAATATGTTATAACAAAAATTGACTTCTTTTAGGGTTCCGTAGGAACCCTTATAGTTTTGTCATGTCTGTCTCTCCATGGCCTAGCTCCTAGACTATTAGTTAAGAGCTGAAATTTAGCAAAGATATATATATATATATATACTCTCAATGTTATTTAACCTGTGTCTGTGTCACTCGTACTTACCTAAAGCTTTGATGCATACCGTTGTGGTAGCGATAGTAAAAAATAAGACGGGTGACAAGTCCGACAGAGATAACTACCGTCCTATTTCTCTTGCTACAACTATAGGTAAAGTGCTCGACAGTTTGCTGAACGGTGAACTTCAAAAGCAGGTGAGCCTGCACGATGCCCAGTTTGGGTTCAGATCAGGATTGTCCACAGAAAGCGCCATTCTAAGCTTAAAGCACACTGTCGAGTATTATACAGCGAGGAGGACGCCGGTATACGCGTGTTTCCTCGACCTTTCCAGAGCTTTTGATTTAGTTTCATATGATGTCCTATGGGGAAAGTTGGGGGACGCGGGTGTGCCGGCGGAGTGCTCTGCCCTCCTAAAATATTGGTATTTGAACCAGACAAACCAGGTGAGATGGGCTGGTGCTCTGTCGGACGAGTACCTGATGGAGTGTGGCGTGAGACAGGGTGGATTAAGCTCCCCCCTGCTGTTTAACCTGTATGTCAACCAGCTTCTGGAGCGGCTCAGCAGCACACATGTAGGATGCTTCATTGACGAAACCTGTGTCAACAATATTAGCTATGCTGACGACATGGTGCTGCTGAGTCCCTCGATCAATGCGTTGAGGAGGCTACTGTCTATTTGCAGCGAGTACGCAGAATCGCATGGACTGACGTATAATTCGAAGAAGAGCGAAATACTAGTATTTAAATCAGGTAAAAGACAACCAAATCATGTACCTCCAGTCCTCCTCGACGGCGTTGCATTGAAGCTGGTGGACAGATTCAAATACCTTGGGCATGTTGTGACGAGCGATCTCAGGGACGACGAGGATATTGAGCGTGAGCGTAGGGCGTTGTCGGTGAGGAGCAATATGCTCGCTCGCAGATTCACTCGATGTACAAAAGAAGTAAAAATAACACTCTTCAAAGCGTATTGTCAATCATTTTACTCGAGTGGTCTGTGGGTGAGATATTCGCGCCGAGCCTACAGCGTCCTACGAGTCCAATATAATAATGCCTTCAGGATGCTGTTGGGACTGCCGTGGCGCTGCAGCGCATCAGGAATGTTCGCGGAAGCACATACAGATGGCTTCCATGCTATTATGCGCAAGAAAGCTGCATCCTTGCTGCGACGCCTACGCAGCGGTCACAAGAGTATCCTGGAGACTATCGCTGCTAGGTTTGACTGCCCTATTCAAAAACATTGGGTGGGGTTAGTCACAGGAAGAATAAAATAAATATGTACTCCTAATAAAATCTCTGTCGCTCTGCTAACAAAAAAATAAGAACTAACATAGATAATAAGCCAATATTGTTACTAATACACTAATATACTATGGATATTATTTTTCCGAAATAAAGCTTATTTATTATTATTATTTATATATATATACAGGATGTAACAAAATTGGTGTAGGTCCCGTTAACTGGGGGTTCTACTCGTCATACTGAACAACATTCTCCAAGGATACTATAGTCAATTTTCAAAAAAAAAATGGACCCTCCATATTAAAATGCAAAAAACCGGTCGATCAGCTGATCGATTTGTATGAAGAGTAAAAAAAATTTTTTATGATTTCAGCAGTTGTAGAACAAAAGTTGTTCAGTATGATGAGTAGAAGCCCCAGTTAACGGGACCTACACCAATTTTGTTACACCCTGTATATAATAATTAGGCGGAGAACTGTAAAAAAATTTGGAAAAATTCTTTTTAAGGGTACCTCCCCTACAAGTAAAGTGGGGATAATATTTTTTCTCCCAATACCCATTTGTGTGGGGTATCGTTGGTTAGAGCTTAAAAAATAGTTGTGAGTCTTCTAAGACCATTTTATAATTTAGGGTTCCGTTTACAAAAAAATAGGCTTGAAAGTGCTAAATTTTGTTGGAATCGAGTTTCCCCACCCATAACAACTAAAACATATTTGGAAATTTGAAAAAATTCATGAAAGTAGTCTATACATATAATGAATTTAAAAGGAAAACTATCAATCTATTATGGCTTTTCTAGTTGACGAGCAAGTCAATTAAAAAAAAATCGTATATACACTAACCTGCTCAAAAATGTTGCTAGCGTGTTTTAGAATATATCAAAATGTAAATTAATCACTATAACAAACATATTGGCAACTAAGGAAACCTACATTGCCCGTGGCCCGACACACACTTGGCAGGTTTTTTTATTTTTGTTTTTGTAATGTATATGTACTTAATTAAGTATTATTACTATTATAATCAATAAATTATTATAATTATAATTATAATAATTAGAAATTACTGACATGTAAATTTTCTTTTACCAATAAATTGTATTGAAGCCGCTGGATGCAGGCCATGCAGGACTAGTCATTGTGGAAAGTAATCCTTGGTGGGGTAGAAGCCATTGTCCAGGAGTGTATGTCTTTCAGATGATATAATGAGTTCGCAGCTAGCCTCAAATTAAATACTTACAGGTAAAACATTCACAGGAAGATTAAATTTCAACTGTGGATCAGACATAAGTTTGTAGCACAATCTGAACATTGGTCCCTGTGGCTCGAGGAAGCTTGTCAATGCCTCAAAAGCATGCCTGCTTTTGTCACACGTAATCATCTTCAGGTTCCACCCATTGCCAAATGAAGTTGAGAAGATATGGTTTATCAATTGTTCATAAAACGCTTGCAAATCTTTATTGGGACTAGATTCATCAATTATCTTTGACAAGTTAATTAGCTTTTCATCCAAGCCCAAATTAAGGCAAGTGTAGAATTTACTCTGGAAAGGAAAATAAGATTTTATTACACTACTATAGATATGGACCAGTACTATAGCAAATAGATGCATTTGAAATGTAGTGCTGGCACAGCATGCTTTAATGTTGCATAAATGTAAGTATCTAGCAAAGTAATAACATTGATTTTTTTACTTAGAGGATATTTTTGTATGGCACCCTTATAAGAGCACCCTAAACCAACAATTTCCTAAATTCATTGAAATTAATGATCAGGAGTGATCACTGGTCGTGTGAATATCCTTATCTCCTTTAATATTATTATTTTCAGTTAGATAGAACTTTAAAAAAGGTGGTTGTGTGTATTCAGTTAGTCGCCACACCATTTCAGGTTCAAAGAGGAATATACGACTAGTTGAAATATCAGTCTGTGGATCTCGCTGGCTTGCTAATAAAATTATACATTAATAAATTTGTTTAACATGCCAAATTTTGGTAGCTTTAATAATTTTTAATAAGAAATGGAAGTGGTAAGAAAATTAATTAAAAATGAAATCTAGACCAAATTATTATCTAGTAAAGAAACCACAAAAAAAGCGTCGGTGGCTCAACGGGTAACGACTTGGTCCATCTAACCAGAGGTACCGGGTTCAAATCTGGACGGCCAATGTACCAATGAGTTTTTCAAAAACTTACGTACATATAATTACCGATTGCTTTAACGGTGAAGGAAAACATCGTGAGGAAACCTGCAACACGCCTACGAAGAAACTCGAAGGTTGTGTGTGAAGTCGACCAACCCGCACTGGGCCCGCGTGGTCGACTAAGGCCTAATCGCCCTGATTCAGGGTAGGCTCGAGCCCCTCAGTGGGGACGTATATAAGCTGATATAATAATAATAAAGAAACCACATCAAGAATCAAAAATATAATATACTTTAATAAAATAAAATAATCAATTGTAATATTATCTATCGGCAAGATACCATTCTTTCTTTTTCTTTGTAACTTAATTTAGATAGTTAAATTTTTACATTCCATATTAGGGCCTTTTTCCTTGTTTACATAAATGATTTGCCATTTATGGTGCAACATCTGTTAAATATTGTGATTATTGCGGATGATACTTCTCTTACTTACAAAGTGAATAGGAATGAAAAACAATTGTGAAGTAAACAACACTCTTTCAAAGATACTGAACTGGTTCACTGTGAAGAACAAATGCTAAGAAAACAAAATGTATAGAATTTTGTTTGCCAAATGTAAATAAGTCAATATTAGTGTAATATTAGATAGTAATAAATTAGAATTTGTCAATACTACGGTGTTCCTTGGTATAACTCTGATGTTTTACTGCAATGGGAAGCATACATTGAAACTTTAGCAGGAAGGCTTAGTTCAACTGCATATGCCGTTAAGAAAATAAAACAGTTAACGGATGTAGGTACAGCGAGACTAGTAGTGTATTTAAGTTACTTTCATAGCATAATGTCTTATGGCATCTTACTTACTTTGTCTCTCATCTTATCTTTCTGCTGACATAGAAACTATTTTCATCTTCCAGTAAAGAGCTATCCGCACAGTCGATAGATAATAAATTAATTTACCTATTTATAATGTCGATCCTATCGATATTACTATCGAATGACAGCATAGCTGTTTTCGAATTAAAACTATCGATAGTTAAACTATTAACACTATTAGAATGTATGCCTGCTGCGCTGCGATGCGATGAACTAACAAGAAGAAAGAAGAAGAAGGGAAGAAATGACCAGGACAGCACGCACCACGCCGGGCACGCCGGCCTGCATGCATTCAATGTACTAAGTGCAGATCGAAGTAATAGTGGCACAAGAAATCCATCCACGATGGTCTCGTCTATCGGACATGAGGAGACAAGACAACTTACCATGATATCTTGTGCCATTTTAAATTAATAGCAATTTTAATGTGTAACAACTCCAATTAAAATAATAAACTAAGTATTTTATTCTTTTACAATTTAATAGTACGAAATGATATAGTATGGGTAACCCATCCCCATCACCCACGTATCAAAACACTTCTGTTCTGAAATTTCTGAGTCCCCTAAAAAACTTAAATAACCTCAATCGGAACGGAATAGGAATAAACTAAACATAAAACACAAACAAAATATATTCCTTTTTTTTTGGTTTCTTCTTTCCGGCTAACAAAAAGCGCGGAAAAGGCAAAGGTTACTAAGACCATACAGCCAGGTCTGACGTATTTAAGCTTCCTTAACTTTTGAATTTGTAATGCTAGTGCCGGTGCATTACAAATCTTCTCTGAAGTTCTTGACAGCATTTGCAGCAGCTACATTCTGAGGTGGAACACACAGTTGCTGTAAGGCGTCTATAAAACTGCACCTAGAGCAAGTTGGGTTCTCACGTCCTCCTTCGTTTTATTTTCTTGTTCTCCACATTGCTTACGTGCACTAGACGATTTTCTCCAAAATGCACCACTTTTTAAACAAAAAACTAGCAGAAAACAATGAAAAAACAACAAAATAAAACTACGAATGCGTCTACCACAAATCCCGCCAAAAAGCTCCCAAAATATATTCCTTTTGCAAAATATATTTTTTTTAATTTCTTTTGTGACTGGATACAAAATATGTTAATATTTTCTCCAATTTCGTTGGATTTTTTTGTGAATCGGTAACTTACAACTTCACGTGACCAGGCCGATACGGGCTCTGCCTAGTGCGGATTCACAAGGCATACTTTATACTGTATACTACACCATTCTTTGAAATTTTTTTTTTGTATCCTTGTCCATATTAATTCCTCAGCTACATGTATCGACAAATACGTCTGCACTAGAGCACGTTGACGTGTTGAATGCGCATCGCGAAGTTTGCAAAAAGGCAAAGTCCACACACTAGCCGAGGGCGCCCGGTAAGCCATGTGGATGAGTGTCCTTAAAGTTCGGGCAATCCGGGAGAGAGGGATAAACCCCTGCCTACGAGTAGACCCCCCTTTTTTAGAAAAAAAATAATTTCTCACTATAAGTTCATATTTGTCCAGAAATTTGCTTTAAGATACCTACCGAAATCTTAATCATACCTTCGGGATCCGAGGGGGATGTGGGAGTGCTAGAGTAAGGAAATATGGGGGTTTTTGTCCCATTTATCCCTTTGTTTATAATAGAGTTGTAAAAGTATGTGATTGAACTTTTAAGGACACTTTAAGTTTTCCGCCCAAGTCGGATCCGCATACTTTCCCCACCCTGATACTCCCACATCCCCATCGGATTCCGAAAGTTTGTTTGGGATCAAAATGGGTGGAACGTCCTTATTACAAATCTGTTTAAACTACACACTTGCAATTTGTGTGTCTACTTAGATCCCCTCGATCACCTAGAATCCTAATTTTCAGAAATATATCTTTTACCATCTCTGAGACGTCCGAAAATCACTATTTTTCACTGACTGAGTCATCAAAATTATGGACCACTTTCAGGTGACTTAGAAACTTGAAATTTGGCATCAAGGTAGGTGTACAAATGATAACTTTACAAAAAAGTATAATATCCCAACAAAACATAAATGTAAGTGATTTAATGAAGATTGATCAAGGTGAAAAAAAGTAACGAATAAACACATTTTTACATTTATAATATTAGTAAGGATTTCAATTTGAGGTACCGTAGCTATGATTTAAGAAACCACTGTACCTACACATTTACATCTCTGTAATTTTTTTGTATCAAACTTGGCTCTTATGAGGCTCGGTTCAAAAATGGCGATTTTACATCTATATAGTGTACAAGCAAATTAAACTGATTTCTTTAAAAATAGAAATCTAAAGATCAAGCTACTGTACTAAGATTTATTTTAGTGAAATAAATATTCTTGACTCAAAACTCGAGCATCTAATCGAACAGGTATTATAATATTATTTATCGGGCTTTACATTTTAAAGAGTTTCAAAACTTTTTTTTTAATCGTTAATACCCATTTATAGTCAATAATATTTCTGTCTATTTGTTTTCGTACTAAAGTCCAGGTTTTATTTTAATTTGAGTTAATTTCTTTATTAATTTTATTTGGGAATTATATTTTTCGTCCTCAATTAAATAGATTCATCTGTATTCAATATTTTCGTTCTCAAATTGATAGATCTGTCATCAAATTGATAGAACTGTCATTAAAAAATACTGTGGCACTCGAGGACTGCCGCGGTAAAGCTATTGCATGGTAACAAATCGAAAAACAATAAATAAATGAGCGAGCGAAGCGAGCGATGTTAGGTTCGGTCAGGTTTGATTGATTTAACAGTCAAAGAGCCTCGCGAAGCGAGGCTCCCCACCCTGGGTACAAAAGTACTTCGCAGCAGAAGATCATCGGAAGATGACCCCTAACGGGGGCGTAGCCCCCGCCGCCCGTTTCGAACATCAACAAACCTTCGGGATCCGAAGAGGATGTGGGAGTATCTGTAGGTCACCTTTGTTAGTAATTTTAGGCATTTCTTTGGTGACAGATCTACTATTTTGAGTACAAACTATATTATTTAGGAAATTTCATTTTTTTTATTTAGTGGTCGAATCTATTTAATTGACAATCGATAAAAGACTTTTCTGGTGATAAATCTTTTCCTTTTGAGTATTGTTTTGGTGTTGTTTGATGACTTTACTTTGGCGACAGATCTACTATTTTGAGTACAAACTATACTATTTAGGGAATTTCATTCTTTTTATTTAGTGATCGAATCTATTTAATTGACAATCGATAAAATCATACCCATTTTATTTTCCTGAAATACTCATTAGCCCTGGATTCAATGCCTTCAGATAAAAAGTATGGTATCTTGCATACCAAAAACTTAGCATAGAACTAATAATTCATACAGATATCGTTCTCAATTTCAGGGGCTTATTAATCTTACTCCACAGATTTTAGGAACGCATTATTTATTTTTATTTATTAAGTCTGAGTGCATATCTGTTTTACATACTTATGGCACAGTATATATATATATATATATATATATATATATATATATATATATATATATATATATTAGTACTAACGTACAGTATGGACACTCCCTGCCGCTCTCTAGATTCGACCTCACCCCCCCGTCACTCAGATTGGCTGTAGATTGGTTACCAAACGTAAAGGACGAGCTACGCAAGCACTTTTATTCACTATATTTACTTTGCGCGCCGCTGTGATTTCGTTCACAGGAATAAAAACATACGTAAATGCCCAACTGAACTCTTTTTTTTTCATACTTGTCTTATGTTGTAAACAAACACCGCTCGAAAAAAAAACACCGCTTTCCGAATACACCATACACATTATGAGACTTAAAACATTGTAAATGGTAACTGCGACGTGGACGTATGAATTAACATTGAAAACTGCTATTATTTTATACATCTTTTAACACATTTTCCATAAAATTGCGAAATTGATAAAGGATTTTGTCACAGATTAAAAATCGACATGATAGTTTTGTTGCTTTGGTGTAGAGATGGGACGAAGTGAATGACTGAATGAATGATTTTGAACTGTTGTTGCGAGGTAAAAATTGGGTCATCTTTGGGCTCAACTGTACAATAGGGTACATCGATTTGGCAGTCCGCGATTTTTTGGTAAGAGATAGACTTTAGCTGAATATCCATACCAAATTTCAAGGTAAGGAAACCAGCGGTTTTTGAGTTATGAATTTTTGAAAATTGTGTTTTTAGGTACTCTTTGGTCTTTGTTTTGTGAGTTTATATAGGACCAAAGATCACTTATTACTGATTGTATAATTTGATTCCAAAGATTCATAATATAGGGTTAAAACCCCCAACAAACCCCTGGGATCCAAGGGGGATGTGGGAGTATCAGGGCGGGGAAAGCACGCGCGGCCGACTTGAGGGCGGACAAACTTGGGGGTAACAAATCGAAAACCAGGGGGTAATCCGTCAAGGTCAAGGTCAATCAGTCAAGGTCATTTCAAGGTCAAGGTCTAAGTCAATTTGATCCCAAAGATTCATAATATGGGGTCCGCGAGTGAGGGACGGGGAGTTCTAAATAGAAGCGGGAGCGAGCGAAGCGAGCTCGGACTTTCGGAGCACCCCGACTCGGATCCGTTAGGTTCGGAGACTGTGCGGGGAGGCGAGTTTAGCTTGCCTCCCCGCACAGTCGGAGTGTTAGGTTTAACATGAGAATGCAGAAGTAGGAGCCCCGAGTTTGTCGGCCCCGCGTGCTTTCCCCGCCCTGATACTCCCACATCCCCTTCGGATCCCGAAGGTTTGTTGGGGGTTTTAAATGGGTGGCGGGGGCTACGCCCCCGTTAGGGGTCCGGGCCCCGCGTGCTTTCCCCGCCCTGATACTCCCACATCCCCCTCGGATCCCGAAAGTTCGTTGGGGATTTTAAATGGGTGGCGGGGGCTACGCCCCCGTTAGGGATCCGGGCCCCGCGTGCTTTCCCCGCCCTGATACTCCCACATCCCCCTCGGATCCCGAAGGTTTGTTGGGGGTTTTAAATGGGTGGTTAGGGGTCCAGGCCCCGCGTCTTTCCCCGCCCTGATACTCCCACATCCCCCTCGGATCCAAGTTTGCCCGCCCTCAAGTCGGCCTCGCGTGCTTTTCCCGCTTCGCGGACCCCATATTATGAATCTTTGGAATCAAATTATACAATCAGTAATAAGTCATATTTGGTCCTACATAAACTTACAAAACAAAGACCAAAGAGTACCTAAAAATACAATTTTCAAAAATTCATAACTCAAAAACCGCTGGTTTCTTAACCTTGAAATTTGGTATGGATGTTCAGCTAAAGCCTATCTCTTACCAAAAAATCGCGGACTGCCAAATCGATGTACCCTATTGTACAGTTGAGCCCAAAGATGACCCAATTTTTACCTCGCAACAACAGTTCAAAATCATTCATTCAGTCATTCACTTCGTCCCATCTCTACACCAAAGCAACAAAACTATCATGTCGATTTTTATTTTATGGAAAAAGTGTTCAAAGATGTAAAAAATAATAGCAGTTTTCAGTGTTAATTCATACGTCCACATCGCAGTTACCATTTACAATGTTTTTTAGTCTCATAATGTGCATGGTGTATTCGGAAAGTGGTGTGTTTTGTTCGAGCGGTGTTTGTTTACAACTTATGAAAAGTATGAAAAAAAAGAGTTTAGTATTCACACTGTTGCATTCAGTAAATAACTAACAAACATTTCGTGACCAATACCGCCGGTGTGATTCAACCCTACCTGCATTCTTGCCTATAGATACGTCAGTATCATTTCTCGCTCGTTTGTATGGAGTGTCCGGGGTGTGCTTTTAGATTATAATGTGGTGGATCTTGTATCTTACAAGTTTTTTTAATCTATCAGATGTGCAGGGAACTGATTTTAACTAATCAGGTTTGCATTGATCTGATCTCACCCCACCAGATTTACAGGAACCTGATTTAACTTTATCAGGTTTGCATTGGTCTGATTCCATTGGATCGGGTATCCGCAACTAACTTAGCAGTACGCTTGTCAAAATTACCTTTTTTTTAAGGCACAATTCCTTCAGGAAATCTCTGACTTATACAAACTTTTCACCTACAACATCCCCACATTTTACTATTCAGTTCACAATTTCACATCCAACCAATTAACTATTAAAAAAAATCATCAAACTTGGTTGAAATTTTATTAACATAGGTAATAAACAGTTGAACAGATATTTTTAAATATTTCAGTTTGGGTTCATCATGCCACAATTCATATGGTGTGTTTGTTAGGTATCTATTTTCAGTGCTTTAGTGGGGCAAATATTTTAAAATGTATACCAGTTAACACATAGTTAACATAGAATGTAATAACCACATCATATCAGCTTATACATATATACGTCCCCACCGAGGGTCTCGAGCCTACCCTGAATTAGGGCGATCGGGCCCTAGTCGACCACGCGGGCCCAATGCTGGTTGGTCAACCCCACACACAACCTTCGAGTTTCTTCGCAGATGTGTGCAGGTTTTCTAATGATGTTTTCCTTTACCATAAGAGAGTCGGATAAACCTACATATGAGATCGAAATTGGAAAAACACATTGGTACGTGGCAAGACTCGAACCACTACCTCCCGGATAGAAGGTAGCGGCCCTTGCCGTTGCGCCACCGACGATAATAATCACAGAACGTTTTATATAACTTAGCGCCAAAAACTATTGTGCGACTTTGTTCTGTTATTGTTTTAATGATTTGTTAGTCAACCCTTTTCAATCATATTAAAGCGGCACTGTTTAGTTATAGTTAATACCTTTTTATACAGAACTCTGTAATCTCATTCAATAAATGTTCACCATAATTATCAAACTACAATTTAACTGTTTTCAAATTAAAAATAAGCTTAACTTTTTGCCATATTATTTTAAAATCCAACTATGGCGAAAACATCTGATTTATGGGCACAATTACACAAAAATTGTATTTTGTTTTACCTACATGATAAATTTGTTCAGTATCAGAAAATAGTTACTTGTTTTTTTATTTTCGCAATTTTAGATTTGCCATCGTGATCCAATCTTTGATATCACATATAATCACAATTCATAATTACTGATGACGACTCCATTTAGATAATTTTATGACTTAATGAGTTACCCTTATGAATATTTAAATTAAAACATTGTTTTGGTGAAAGCCGTCGCAGAAAACTGCCGTCTATCCTTTGGATAATACGGTTAGTTATGCCATACAAATTCTGATAAGAAGAACAATTAAACCTTGTCAGTCCAACACAAAGTTTATACTAATTAAATTATTCAATAAACTCACCCTTTGTCACAATCTTACCATCGTTGTGTATTTAGACAATATAACATCCTTACCAAAGACGAGTTACATTCTAGTTTGTAGCACCTTTTTACCGAGAGTAGATTGTATAGGGTCTCGGATCATCCTCTTCGCGCCACATTACTGAAAATAGGAAGATTCCTTTCTTTGTCGTTTGGTTGTATACTCATATGTAGCGACAGAAATTTAATTGATTTCTGCAGCTTTGTAAAGTTTTCAGCCAGATTCTCTGATTATTAGACGGTCCTAAACTCTTTCATATTTTCAGAGCGTTGATTGGCCTTTTTGTTAAAGAAATATATTTCATTAATATGGTCCTTTCTCCCGCAATAATAGCACTTAAGATGAGTTTTAGATTTATATGATTTTTGTTACTCTGGCTGCAAACCAAATTTTGTTTTCGGATTTTATTTTATTTTTTTGTAGGTGTTTATTGATACTTTGAATTTTCTACTTAGAGAAATTCATACTTGTGTAGTACTAATATATATACTGTGCTTGTGTTGTGTCTCTCATGTGTCAACTTTATTTCGTCATCTATAAGTTTTGTATAAAGCTAGTCACTTGCTATGCTATTACGTCATATATCGAGTCCAATTTATAAACATTTGTTTTGTAGTATATTTTTTTCACGTGTGAGTACCAGCAAGGAATCCGATAAGTATTCAACCAAAGTATTTTTGGCAATTTCCTCCGTATTTAACCACTCGACGTGTGGTGGAGCTGGAGTTCCAAAATCAATTATTTATTAGCACATCAAGTTCATTGAATTTTCATATTCTAAGTTTCCACACACTCTATTTGTCTCCACCAAACGGTTTGATTTTACCTTTTAATTTTAAAGTCTCCATTTTATTTTAATCACTTTAAAGTCACTCAGAATACTAAAAAGTCACTTTCCACACGCTATTTACTATTTATATTTTATTTTTATATTTCACTGGGCCCATTACCTGTTGGGTTTGGATGACCAATTGAAAGACACATTTACAGTATTCAACGGTGAAAGAATAATAATATTTACTATACTGTTTATCAGGAATGGTGTGTATGCATGTCTTCTCTACTCAACGTCCCGATAGCAAGTACAGGACCGAGAGCCTACAGAGAAACTGAAACGTAGCTTAAAAGCAGATTAGAGGAAAGGGCTCTTGTATTCAACTAATAAATACATGTATGACAGAGAAAAAAATACCTGTAGTCAAAGTGAGACAGATTTATTTTTGTTGATATTCCAACACGGGCAAAATAATGAGTAACATATTTCAGCGTTTTCTAATATTAACCCCTAAAAGGGTAGAATAGGGGATGAAACGCACAGGCCAAAACCTAAAGGCTAGTAAATTGAAATTTCACACACGTATCCTCCTCATATGACGAAAGCATCCACAAAGGAATATTTTTTTTATAAATTCAACCCCAAACTTCTTACTAAATGGGGATCAATTTAGTAAGAAGCTTCTTATTCCTTGGACATATTTGCATGTTTCGTATAATTTGAGTACAAACTCCTAAGAGGGTAAAATAGGGAATGAAACGCACAGGCCAAACCCTTAGGGATAGAAACTTAAAATTTGGTACACGTAGGTATTCCTGTTATGACGTAGGAGTTTACTAAGGAACGATTTTTCAAAATTTAACCCCCAGGGGGTGATATAGGACAAAAAAGTTTGTATGAAACTTCTTATTCTTTGGACATATTTGCATAAAATTTCGTGTGAACTGAGTACGGAAAAAATTATGAGTTGCGGATTTTAGATTTTTCTGAAATTTTACCCCTAAGAGGGTAAAATAGGGGATGAAACTCACAGGCCAAGCTCTTAGGGCTAGAAATTTTAGTTTCGCACACGTATTTCACTCACCCTCAAAGATAGTCATAAAAACTATGTCCACGCGGGCGAAGCCGCGGGCAAATGCTAGTTATGGATAAATGTTCGAATATTTATCTTTTGAGCATTTATCTATCGGCTATTTTACCCACCAGTAATTATTTTAAACGGTATAATTTTTACACTGCGTATAAGAACGCACTTAAACGCAGATAAAAGGTTATCTTTGGTTTTGTTCTGCTTCGGTTGGACCGCCAACAGCATTGAATGAAACAATTCGTTCATTCATTCTTCCGGCGTCCTCACCTCTCTCGCTCGCCGCTCGCTAACGCTAATCGCCATTTTTCTCTTCTTTGTGCTGTTCTCCCCGGCCGGTCGTGCGTGGTATCGTCCGCGTGTGTCTTGCTTGTCGGTTTTTGTATTTAATCTGAAATAAGCAATGGGTGATCGTAAGTTTTCCGTGTTTCTGTAGTTGTGAAATATTCTTGTTCTAAATTTAACCTAATAAAATGTTGTTTCGTGTTAGCCTACGCATCTGGAGATTATAGCGGCGGAGGTGGCGGTGGTTACGCCGCGCAATATTCCATGCCGCCGCCGCCTATCGCGTCTAGTGACACCTATAATGCCGGTGGCCAGCAAGCAGGCTACAATCAAAGCGGATATGGAGGTCAAACCGCTGGCCAGGAGTGGAATCAACAAAGTGCTGGTAAATTGTGCATGAAAGCCCTTTTGATTGATCACGTCATGTCACGCAACTTTTTTTTTGCTGACTGAAGCAATCTATAGGTTTAAATGAAATAACCTTTTATAGGTGCAAATCCTTACGGCAACCAGACTGGAAATAACTATGGTCAAAGTTATAATAGTAACGCTAGCTCTGGTGGCTACGAAGCCAGCGCGGGTGGTGGCGGCGGATTCGACCGCAGCAGTAATGGCGGAGGTTACAACGCGAGCGGTGGGGACCGCAGCGGCAACAGCTACGGCGGGAGCGACCGCGGTGGCTCGTCCTATGGCGGCGGCAGCGACCGCGCCAGCGGTGGCTCCTATGGCGGCGATCGCGGCGGGTACGGGGGAGGTGACCGTTCAAGCTACAATAGAGATGGGGGGAATAGAGATGGTGGATATGGGTGAGTTCTCTTGTTTTTTATCCTTATTTCAAGCTGTTCGCCATTGTATGAAACACTGATAATCACTTGTATTTTCTAAAAGAGGAAAAAAGGTAAAACAATTGATTTTTTCGTACAAACAAATGCTTGGACTGAGATCCAATAAAGGTTTTTCAATTTAGTTGTATAATGGTTTAAATTGATATTGTCTGCTGAATACCCTGTATTGTGAGAGGTCTTATGATTTTAGAGATGTTGTATAGTTTGACTATTGACACAAGTACTATAGTGCCGGAAATCCAAATTATCTGAACGTTGATGACTAAACGAATCAAAATAATTTTTAATGGGTCTATTTAAGTTTTAATACATAATATGCAAAGGTTCATCTTTATGCGTTTGTATATCATTTGTCTGATGAGTTGAAGCTTTTTGAGTTGCGTGCAGCATGCCTGATAATATTTTTGATTTAAGTTGAAGACCATGTTAACAAAGTTACAAGCATTAGCCAGTTTTATTTATGTCAGTAGCTGATCTTAAGAGTCTGGCAGATCATGAAATGCCTGGGCATATCATTTGCAAGGCTCTGAAAAATACTCTAAGGCTCCTTTCTTCAGTGGCACCAGACATGCTAAATTAAACAGGCATATCATAATCTATCCAATTCTATGATTGGCCTCCAACATTTATAAATTGTCTCATAAGGAGCCTAAAATTAATTTTATCTCATTGTTGATCTGTGAAACTATTGACTTGTAGATATAAACAAATTAATATTCTAGGTTCCCATCAGAAATAAATATTTTATAAAATGTGGGTGTTAAACAAACTTGACTAGCCCATTAAAAAAGCAATTAATAAATTGTTATGAAGACATGTAACATCCTCCAATTAGTTTGATAATTGAGGCTTACTGGAAAGTACAAAAAATACTGCAACATACATAAATATGTTTGTGTCAGCAGTCACTCCCACCATCCTGGGACCTCCACACGCTTGGCAAACTAAGACTAGCCAAATGTCTGTATCATCATGGCGCTAGTGTGCTAATATGTTGGGTGCAGAGTTGCCACCTAAAATATGGCAGATGAAGTTACTACAATGGTGTTGATTTGGTTTTGCACAAATCAACAACACTAAAGTTAGGTTAAGATGTGTCAAAATTACGTTTGCTATTCGGAAAAATTCGACTTTACTTATCTGACAGATCTAAACTTAAATTGAACTTAATTAAGTGTAGAACACCATTTTGCTATTCGGAATGACCATATTTTAGATGTGTCAAACTAAATTTGAGCCAATTTTAATTGTGACGTATTTTGGTGACTACTAAATTTAAAAAAAAACAAAATCTGTTGTTTTTATTGAATGTTTCATAGATTATATTCGTAGCATAAATGATATATTATGCACAGCGCTATAGAAAATTATGTCTTGTTTTTTCTTTTACTTATGGTAAACAGGTTACATCAATCATATTGCTCATTCTTTCTTTCATCCTTTAACCTCCTCGCTCGCGGACTTGATGTATGTCATTGTTATCTCATTGTTCTCCGGTACACATGTGTAACCGATCCGAGCGAGGGAGTTAACATAGTCTGTGAATTCAATTTGATCGTGTTTAGTCCTGTCTAACTAGGCAACCAAATTTAGTTTGTGCATAAAACCGAATAGCATATGAAAATGACTAAACTTATTTTAATCATATTTTAGTTTAGTTAATCGAGTGTTTTGTTCGAATCGACAGTACTGGCTATTATGTTCAATTCAACCTATTTTTAAACAGAGTAATAACGGGTGGCCAACTTAAGAGGTGTAAAGGTTTTAGTTTCTGCGCCTTTTTTTTTTTTAACAATTATTTTAAATAGTATGGCAAATTTGTCATGGAGCATTTTTCAGTTAAACAACGTATTTTAGTTTTCAAAGCCTTCTACTCAAATCAATCGGAAGTTGCGGAAACGCTGAGAAAATAGCGCCCTACATTCGGGAAAAAAAAGCTTACCTTTACGAAAGACAATTACTCATTTACCACTGGTAGTGTGCGAAAATTTGATGACAAATGTGATGAAAAGAACTTGCATTTGTTATGCTGTGAGAGTTGGACATTTAACAGATGTTATATTCCATACATAATTGCTAGGCCTAAATAAAGTATTGATGGAAAAATATCTGTCATTTTTGATTTGAGGTAAAAATTATTTTAAATTTGGGTTGTTCTTATTTGGCCACCCTGTACATAGCAAAAAATATGTCTCACGCCGGTTCGCCAGCTACACTGACTACACTGGAGCATGTGGAGAGTGCACAAGCATTTTCTGCAAGCTCCCTTTGACATGTGCACAAAACACTCGATTGCTGTTGTTGTTGTTGCTTGGCAAGCGTGCGAAGTGACCATCAGATGTTACAAATTATTATTAATAGCCAAAAATTTAAATGGGATGCTGGTTGGGAAAAAATTATAAACATAGGTTTTTGCAATTGGTCGGCGTTACTGCCAAATGAGGTTTCATTTGGCAGTAACGCATGTAGGTAAATGAAGAGAAATCAGGAAAAGTTATTGAGGTTGGGGCAGAGGTAATGACCCGGTTTTGATGGTATATAAAACCAGCTGAGTGGGAGTCAGACTCACGACCCGAGGGTTCCGTACCACCACACCTCTGCACACAACTTTGACATTGATACCTATTCACATTACAAATTACAAACAAAAGACATCAACGCGAGCAACAGAAAAATGATTTTATTTTAATTCAGTTTGGACTCCTTAGGGCAAGTACGACTCACACTTGGGCAGGTTTTATTATTTGTTGTTTTAGGTTTAATATTACAATCAAACCAAGTTTTTTAGGATAAAACAATAAACACTTGTCATAAGCTTTGTGGCATTTACCAATCAGGGAACATTGTCTTATGTTACGGGTGTCAGTTTAATGTAAAATTGTAAACTGAGCAGTGATTGGTCCATTCCTGTATGATTTTATGGATGCAAAATCGTTCGTTTATAAAATTACCAGACAACATAAATTGACCAATTGACTAAAATTTATTGTGTTAAATAATACATTTCAACTGCTGTTTAGGATTTTTCGATGGTTTATTATCAATTACCTCGAATATTGATCAACTTTAGATTCTTGTTTTTTTTTTGACATATATAACTGCACTTTGGTTTATTCATAAAAATTAAACACTTATATATAAAAAACACGTTTTTTGTATGTAATTTTTCACTTTTTCTAATTTTATTATTTGTTATAGCGGTAATAGAAAAACACACTTTGAAAATATACAGCACACTGACGAGATAGATAGTAGAGGTTTGGTAATATGGGTGTATGGAACTAATCACTTAAGACTTTTTTTATTATGATCTGATAATCTCATTTTATTCATTAAGTTTTGAATGCAAGATGGCAGCCCAGCAATATACTGATGTAGTCTGTTTCTGAAGTTTGGGCTGCTTCTCTGCTTACTTCAAGGGGTGCGGCGGAGGTTTCCTCAATTATTAAGGGTCTTCAGGTCTTCTAAAGTGTGAGGGCGATGTTTAAAAACTTTCTTCTTCAAATAACCTCACAGAGAAAAGTCGCACAAGCTTAAATAAGGCGAGCGCGCTGGCTGTCTCACGTCACTCCTTAGTAACTTCCATACTGCTGAGTGAAACACACACAGGTCTCGTCCCTAACTCATTAGGCCATACCCACTAGGATAATTTTCAAAAACAACAAACACCATCTTGGATATTATCTTCTCATAAATTGAAGTACAGATCAAGTTTTTTTTTTTGGTAAGGCCTCACCTGATAGTAAGTGACGATGATGCCGAAGATGGAAGCGGGCTTACCAAGGTTCCCCAATGCAATGGGGATCTGCCACCAACCAAACCGAGTCTTATAAGAAGACCCCGCCGGAAATTGAACCCGCGACCTCCTGGTGTGAAGCAAATGGACTAACCATTACGCTGCGGAGGCGGTTTAGCCACATCCACACATAGGTGTTAAGTATGGGTTAAAAATAGTGACAGGTCCATTTTAGTAGTAGTTGCACTCTACAGGTAACAATGTCATACAAAAGAGAAACTCAGTACCAGGTGACTTCAACTCTGCAACTTCGTGTACATCATTTAAGTGATAGTTGGTTAATCAATTCATTAATCAAGTAGTAAATCACGTTAAAATATTTGTTTAAGCATTTGAAAGTACTCCTGTGAATTTTGTTGGCACCTGAGTGGTAACTCTTTGCATAGTGGGGTAGTGCTTTCTGAAAATGAGAAGGATACCTGTGTTTTTGCTAAACACGCGGTGTAAGGTTCTAAAGGATATGAAAGAAAAGATAAACTTGATGAAGATTGTCACATGGGTGTGATGAATTGGTGACCATCAGACGAAGCTAGAGGTTTCCTACGTGTGCTAGTTGTGCTAGCTCCTAAACAAAAGTTCACCTACCAGCCATGCCATTATATACTAAATTGTTTATGTACTATTTTTAATGCCTGCTTTGCTCGATCCAGATACCCTAACAGATTTTATGAAAAAATAAAACCCGACTGCTCTAAATGTTTTTTATGCTGCAACACTATGTTACTCAGGAGCTCATGACAAATCTAAAGTCACCTTGCACTTCAAAATCCATCAAGCCGGTTAGGTTACAAGCTCAACCAAAGAAAACAAACTTGCATACATACACACACTACAAAAGCATTACCATCCATCCTTGAGCAGTCGGGTGAACATTTCTCAAATTTTTGGCTATTACTGTTGTGTATCTAATTTTTGAAAAAGATGCCTTTGGTGCGTGCATATTGGCAAGCTAGTAGGACGGTCATGGATTGCTTTGGAGTCACTTCAGTAGTATACTACTAGAAAGAATAGAAAAAATATTACTTTTCCTCACAGATGCCATGTATCTTTTTCCAAAATTATGTGCCATTATTATTGAAGTGTCTTATATTTTACAAATACTGCTAGCATGCATTGTGTTGAGGACTATGTGAATGTATAACGTCATGAAACAATGTTCTAAGGTTTTCAAGGTTAAGCATATAGTAAAGAAAAGGATCCAATACTTGGACTGAGGTCACTGGTCACTGGTTAAGTGGACTTAGGTGTCGATGAAACAGCGTGCTCCGAACGATCCCCAGCTGCCCGCTGCCCGGTGCACGGTGTACTAAATGGTGCTCTTATTGTTTTAGTGGCGGCGGCAGGGGGGGTGGTTTTAATAAAGGTAAAGCTCCTCGCTGTGTGCGAGTGGTGCTGTTGTCATATTATTAATTTGTATTAGTAAGGGCTGCCAAAGTCAATCGGATATTATATAATCACGACTACTGCTTGACTGTTGACGACTTGATGAGTATTACCTACTTGAAAACATCGGTTTCCAAATAATACATGGTTTGAGGCGCATTTCGTTTTATGATTTCATAAGAGCGTGTTAAAATATGGTTCGCTAGTCGTATTTAAAAGTAAGATCTACATAATCATTGTTCTAATTTTGTTATGGTAAACGGTTATTTTATAATGGTATCTCTATGGAAATATTGCGAGGGAGAAGAGTGTCGAAAAACGTCATTTGAAAAGAGATTTGCCACGGCAAATGTGCAGTGCACTACAGACTCCTGGTATGGTATGGTTCCATCGTTCTAAATGGTATCTTCATCAGACGCGGTATTTTCGTTGCGCCTTCACCTAATTTAAATCGCGAAGGCAATACTCGTATTATGATTGTTTGATTAGCAACGATACAAAGGATACATGCTGTAAAAGCTAGATTTAAGAGGATTGGAAATGAAAATAATGGACTAAACTAAGATGATTAACATAACGACGGAACTGTTTTCCCTGACTGGCGGCATACCTCGGACTTTAAGGAGTATTGTGTTTGTAAATAAAATATGAATGTTAACATCAAGAGGGAAGGGTCCAAAAAAGAAAATGGAACTGCGCATGTATAAGGTTAAAAGTGTATGAATAATTATATTTGAGGTCATTAGGACGGCATTTTCAATGCTTATTCCAAGGTTTTAACCACTCGACGAACAAATGAATTGGGGCTGTGATTTTCAGTAGTCAATACTTATTCTTCCAAGGTCTTATTACTTTACCATCGACTCGGCATGTTTGTTTTTAGCACTTTCTGTTTTTAAAACTGGTATAAGGTAGGGTGTCTGGCGCTGGACTGGGTGCCAGAAGGTCGTAGGGTCGCGGTAAAGCCGCTGCTAGACGGAGGTACAGTTCGCCACCTAAAGAATATTATTGCTTTTTTTTAAATCGGATTAAAAAACTGGTACATGGTAGGGAGTCTGGCGCTGGACTGTGTGCCCAAAAGCCGTAGGGTCGCGGTAGAGCCGCTGCTAGACGGAGGTACAGTTCGCCACCTAAAGAATATTATTCTTTTTTTTTTAAATCGGATTAAAAAACTGTGATAATAGGTAGGGAGTCTGGCGCTGGACTGTGCTGTGTGCCAGAAGGTCGTAGGGTCGCGGTAGAGGCGGTTCTAGACGGAGGTACAGTTCGCCACCTAAAGAATATTATTGCTTTTTTTAAATCGGATTACAAAAACTGGTATAAGGGCGGGAGTGTTGCGCTGGACTGCGTGCCAGAAGGTCGTAGGGTCGCCGCTTCTGGAAGGAGGTACAGTTCACCACCTAAAGAATTTTATTGCTTTTTTAAATCGGATTAAAAAAACTGGTATAAGGGCGGGAGTCTGGCGCAGGACTGGGTGCCAGAAGGTCGTAGGGTCGCGGTAGAGCCGCTTCTAGACGGAGGTACAGTTCATCACCTAAAGAATTTTATTGCTTTTTTAAATCGGATTAAAAAACTGGTATAAGGGCGGGAGTCTGGCGCAGGACTGGGTGTCAGAAGGTCGTAGGGTCGCGGCAGAGGCGCTGCTAGACGGAGGTACAGTTCGGCACCTAAAGAATATTATTGGTTTTTTAAAAATCGGATTTAAAAAACTGTGGTAAAAGGGTGGGAGTCTGGCGCTGGACTGGGTGCCAGAAGGTCGTAGGGTCGCGGTAGAGGCGCTTCTAGACGGAGGTGCAGTTCACCACTTAAAGAATTTTATTGTTTTTTTAAATCGGATTAAAAAAACTGGTATAAGGGCGGGAGTGTGGCGCTGGACTGGGTGCCAGAAGGTCGTAGGGTCGCGGCAGAGCCGCTGCTAGACGGAGGTGGAGGGATGAAAGGGCTGGATTCCTCGAGGATGTTGCCCGGTATATAGGGATGTGTGGAAGAATCCAGGGGAGCCCTTTACGCAGCTATAGGACATGAATGAAAATAAAAAAACCAATAACATAGTGTCTAATAAAATTGCGACTATGCTAATGTTAAACTGTCAGCAGTCTCGTCACATGTTCGTAGGTCAATGCATATACAGAGTGCTCTGGTAGAGGCTCATTCAATTTGTCATCGTTATTCCCTAGGAAAACATGTTTGTTACTGATGCTTCTTCCCAAAATCTAAAACCTATGGCCATGCGAAAACTCGCAAAAATAGTGTTCTGTTACAGGTGATTTGGCAACCTTGTATGAGGAGTATCATTTTTTTAAAGCTTGACTAAGTATTTCGGGAAAATTTGTTGATAAGCGTCAAAGAAAAGATACATGCATATTTTATAAAATACTTACAATTTTCCAGAGTACCAACTATTAGCCGGACTCATTAAAATACCATTAAAATACCAGAAACACTGTATGTATATGTATTGTTTTGGCAGCCCTGTGGTTGATTATAAGTAAAAAATATTGATTGTGAAAAAGGTTTATATTCTACACTACACGTCAAATTAATGGTTTTCTCATAGGTACTCGTATGATAACTTGTTACTGTGAATTCTGAAGAAGCTAGCCAAGGTGGAGTTCACTAAATAGTATGGTGTTTTAAGCTATGGTAAAATCTTGCAGATATATTTAGTTTCGAGAGACCTGTGGTTATTAACACATATTTAAAAGATTACGAGAGTAATAACCGGATATGCCTGCTTATCAGAATATTGTTGTCGCTGCAGATTGATGGCAAAATATAATGCAATTATTAGGATTGGTAAAATGTGTTTACTTTATAGTCAAGAAATGTTTACAGTGTAGAAAACACTAATAATTTCATTAGTTTGGGTATCTTATCAAATCATACACTCAAATTTTTCATTTTTTTTAAATAGAATAGGGATGACGACAGCATCAGAAATAAATTATGAACTCTTGATCACTAAATTACCCTCCTACTTAAACTTCGGTAAACCTTACGCGTTTTGTTTTCCAAATAGACTTCGATTTTTTATTCACCAAAATCACAAAATGAGTACATAAATGATGCTGCATAACTATGACGTCACGCCTAGGTATTTCAATTATTCTTAGAACAAAATGTCTTTTATGACAGATGATAAAAAGTATCCCTATTACTTATGAATAAAAGATAATAAAACGACTTCTGAGATCATACATAATAAATTATATGTTCTTTAGATATTGTTTTGATGACAATATTAATACTTAAAATTTTTAGGCGGCGGCGGTGGCTTTGGCGGAGACCGGGGAGGGGGTGGAGGGGGTGACATGGTGACGCAGGAGGATACTGTATTCATTCAAGGCATGAACCCAAGTACTACTGAAGAGGAACTATGCCAGTATTTTGGATCTATCGGTATTATTAAGGTACCTAACTTTTTAAAATTTATAACTACTTATAATTCGTAACTCTACAAAGGAGGACCATGCGCAAATTGTACGGACGCAGTCCTTACATCGTTATAACTGTTACAATCATGGCAAATCTAATCCTTACTAATATTATAAATGTGAAAATGTGTTTGTATCCTTTTCACGCTTCAACAAACTCAACCAAGTCATGGGGAAGGACAAAGGCTTCTTAAAAATAAAATATTTTTTTTTGGTTGATTTCTTTAACTGTTACTTTCTCTAGCTGTTACTAATATAGATTAAGTTATGTTTATATTAAAAAAAATATGGATCTTTGGTCTGAAAATAAATGATATTATTCAAATATAAAACTAGAGCCTCTCTGCTCACTTGGCACGAGGCGAAGTGGCAGGAGCACCTCCAGCGGAAGCACAGTCGGCTGGCGTTCAGTGCGACGGGGAGAGAAAACGTCGAACTATCCAGGCATTGTCGAGGAGGACTGCTTCCTGCATTGCTGCAATTATTGGTCTGCCTCGGAGTTCCAGCCGCCTTAGGTGACGTTCAACGTTCAAGGTCGGCTGAAATTAGCCCGTTTACGGATAGGACTACGGGGATGATTTCGGTAGATTCCACTTGCCAAATGTCAGTAACCTCGTGCGCCAGGTCCAGGTACATGGTCCTTTTTGCGGCATCAGTCTGCACGAGGTTTTCATCGTATGGGATGTGACATCCACCAAAAACACAAAACCAAAGTGGACTCAAGACAGTCGCCCTGGAATATTCCCCTCTTAATCCGGTCCTCCGCATTCGAAAACCGCTGACCATGGAGACTAAGGATCGTACTCCATTGCCCCATACACGATCCGAGGAAGTCTCGAACTGTTTCATCTATCTTGTACAGTTCGAGGACCCTCTTCAACCATGAATGGGGGACCGAGTCGAAAGCCTTCTTATAATCAATCCAGGCAGCGGAGAAATTGCGTCGATTGCGGTTCACCAATTTACCCACGACCGCATCAATCAGGAGTAGCTCCTGCGTACCGCGACTACCGCCCCGACAGCCATTCTGCGGTACCGCCATGATATCATTCGCCTTAATGAAGGCGTCATTATTATTATTATTTAACATCACAACGGAGCAACACAAAGGGATGATTGAGGGGGTGAGAAATCACATAGACTACTAATTAGCATAGCCGAGATAGTTGCTGAAGGATCTGGGGAAAACGCCGCGCGCACGTCGGGCCGCGACAGAGCAACGGATTGACGTGATTTTTTGCATATAAATAGTTGAAGGAGTGGGAAGTGACATAGTCTGCTAACGATATAGTTCCTTAGGAATCTGGAATAAACACCACCACCCACCTTCGACCCACCCATGCGAGCGAAGCTGCGGGAAAAAGCTAGTATTTAATGTTCGTTCGTTCATTTTCTATGCCTGCCTTTACCGTTCATCCAATTACGATAAATATTTTTTTTTAGCTTCTCTTTTTGTCCATTAAATATTATGGTTCTCACCAAGAATCAAAATCGCAACTCATGATCTAATAAGCCGGAAGTCAAATGTTACTTTTACGTAACCACTTGGATAGATTGCAGTTTGTAGTTTATTGTGTATTTAATCGAGCAGACTGGATTTAATATATACAAATGTTTTTACATATCTTGTTCTCGTAAAAAAAGTCAATTAATGGTACCTATACTTTCAAAATTTTAAATAAGTATTATTCGTGGGTTAGTAGTTATCTTTGACTCTGTTTATTATTTTTAATTGATAATATTTTATCTAAAGCGAATAAAGCCCTTGACTTCAATAAGAGATCTTCCACTGATTTTCAAAACATAAAAGCTATCAAGATTATATACTGTGCTTATGAGGCCACCTGAAGTTTGCTTCCCAGGTAATTTGACTCGAGTTTATTATTTGATAAGCACATTGATTTTCAAAATATAAAGCTATCAAGATTCTATGCTGTGCTTATTGTGGGCCGAGGCGAAGTCCATCAATGCCTAGTTGTGGCCAAGGCTTGTACAGTACTTTTCTCAAATAATACGCGTAAATTACAACTTCAATAATTACTTTTCAAAATCAATGACGAACAAATTTAATTTTTCACGCGCCAGTGTTCATTTGTTTTTTTTTTTTTTTTTCAATAAACAGCGTTCTATTTGCAAGTCAGTTCGAAATGTAAACGAAACCTTTGATAAGTAACCTCCTTGGTTGCCATGTTTCGGATTAATATATAGTTTGTTTTAAATTACACAACAGATATCGAGTTTACATAGTAATTTATTTGGCCGCTAAACACGGCAGATATGGATTTTCATACAACTTTTTCCGGCCGCTGCTCGCATGTATATGGTCAGTACAGCTATTTCGTTTTATTTCGAAGAAGGTTGTCAAATAATGCTCAAATTTCCAAACATGTTTGAGAAAAATTTAAATTTTCCTCAGACATTTATATGTCATTTTAAAATTAATAATTCATGTTTTGTATGAAAGCGTCTTTTTCCTTTCACTTTTGTTGAAATATCAGTAAGTTAGTACTTTAAAAGGGATGACGACAGCATCAGAAATAAATAAGCAATTCTAGATCACTAAATAGCCCTCCTACTTAAACTTCGGAAAACTTTTTTGTCAAGCGACTTCCAAAAAGGAGTAGGTTCTCAATTCGTCTGTATGTTTTTTTTTATGTATGTTACCTCAGAACTTTTGACTGGGTGAACCGATTTTTATGATTCTTTTTTTATTTGAAAGCTAGTGCTTCCAAATAAAAAAAGAATGGGTGGTCCCATATAAATTTTATCAAAATTGGTGTAGTACTTTAGTAGAAAATTTACAAAAACCAAAAATAATAATGCAAAAATGTACTAATTTGTTGCGATGGAAGTCGGTTTTTTAACGTGATTAGCGTTTTTTTTGCCACAAGTATTCGATTTTAAATTCATCAAAATCACAAACGAGTACATAAATGACACTGTAAAACTATGACGTCACGCCTAGGTGTTTCAAACATTTTTAGAACAAAATGAAAACTTTCAGTGTGGCCTTCGTACAAAATGTCGACAAAACATTATAAGTTGGCACGGCGAAACCCTTTTTTTTTTTTCCTAGTGAGCTTGTATTTATCTTGCACCATGTCCAGACTCCAGACCCAGGATGAAACTTCTCTAATTTACTAGCTGTTTCCCGCGGCTTCACCCGCGTGGACAACGTTTCTATGACTTATCGAGGGTGCGCAGTACGCGAGCCGCATGCGGCTCGCGAGCGTAAAAAGAGTAGCATATGTGTTAATACAGGTCCTAATCTGTCTACCTACCAAACAGCCAGATCCGTTCAGTACTTTTTGCGTGAAGAAGTAACAAACATACACACTCACAAATTTTCGCCTTTATAATATTAGTGTGATGAATTGATAATACATAAATAAAGAAGTTCTTAATAAAACCTTTGTTAGGGATGATGACTGCTAGTCATTCGACTTACTTTTTGTCTTCTTTCAAAAACTACATTTTGTTCTATAAATTAAATACCTAGGCGTGACGTCATAGTTTTTCAGCGTCATTAATATACTAATTTTGTGATTTTGGTTAATTCAAAATTGAGGACTAGATGGAAATCCAAATGAGTAAGGTTTTTAAAAAAAATCAATAGGAGGGTAATTTGTCCCAATTGTGATGTGATGAATCACAAAGTGCTACGTGCTGTGTTTTTCCCCCGTTTATTATTTTGTATGTAATGATACTAAAAAAGGTATTCAAGCTTTGTTTTTTTTTCACAGACTGATAAGAAGACGCAGAGGCCAAAGGTGTGGTTGTACAAAGATAAATCTACGGGACAACCTAAAGGAGAAGGTACCGTGACTTATGAAGACGCGAACGCTGCTTCTTCAGCTATTCAGTGGTTCGATGGAAAAGACTTCAATGGGTCTACCTTAAAAGTGTCCCTCGCTCAAAGACAAAATACGTGGGCTGGAGGTAGAGGGGGCGGTGGCGGTGGCGGAGGCGGTGGCTTCCGCGGCGGAAGAGGCGGCGGCGGTGACCGCGGCGGCATGGGCCGTGGCGGCGGCGGGGGCCGCGGCGGCGGGCCGCCCTCGGGCAACCGCGAGGGCGACTGGAGGTGCCCTAACCCGAGCTGTGGAAACACCAACTTTTCATGGAGAAAAGCCTGCAACCGTTGCAATGAAGAAAGGCCCGAAGGTGTTGGAGATGACTCTGGCGGTGGTGGTCGGGGAGGTGGCGGCGGGCGCGGCGGTCCGCCCGGACGCGGGGGCCGTGGCGGTGGGCGCGGCGGCGGCGACCGCGGCGGTGGCGGCTGGGGTGGGCGCGGCGGCGGCGGCGACCGCGGCGGTGACCGCGGCGGCGGCGACCGGCGCGGCTACGGCGGCGGCGGAGGCGATCGCGGCGATAGGGGTGACCGAAGCGGCGGCGCTATGCGAAGCGACGGAGGGTAAAGCTTTGAATTGTTTTTATTACATTATTAGTATGACCTGTGTTTATGTATGTGTGGAAGCCATGTTGTAGAATCCGCCGGTTTCCAAAACAGCGCAGGATTGTAAAATAACGCGAATAACGCAGGATTGTAAAATTGCGGTGTTTTTTTAATGCGGCGACATCACGTTCAGCTGGATTACAATTCGGCTGAGAAAAGGTACGCCGCCGTTTTGGAAACCGGCGGATTCTACGTAACGGCTGCGACATGTATAAATACTTTATTCATCATCATCATATCGGCCGAAAGACGGCCACTGTTGGACAAAGGCCTCTCCCAAAGACGACGACCAGCCATGCGCTACCCGCATCCAGCGGCTTCCTGTGGCCTTCACCGGGTCGTCGGTCCACTGAGTGGGAGGTCTTCCGGTGCGCGGTCGCCACTCGAGAACTTTACTACCCCAGCGGCCGTCTGTTCTATAAGCTATGTGACCCGCCCACTGCCACTTCATTTAGCGATTCTGTGAGCTATGTCGGTTGCTTTGGTTCTCCTGCAGATCTCCTCGTAGGGAAATTCCGAGCATAGCTCGCTCCATTGCCCTTTGGGTGACCTTTACCCTTCTTATGAGGCCCATAGTAAGCGACCACGTCTCAGTTCTGTATGTCATCACTGGCAACACACACTGGTCAAAGACCTTAGTCTTGAGACACTGCAGTATTTGGGACGTGAAGATATTGCAAAGCTTCCCCAGCCCAGTCGAGTTGGATTTGTTTATTGATCTCTTGAAGTTGGACCTACCTAGCTGGACTGTTTTTCCCAGGTACACATAGCCAAGGGCTTACCATGTGGATAAAAAAAACTCTGTATGCTCAAAATGAATCACTGCCAATAAAGTGGGTTCCCTGCTGATTATTACATTGCCGAAGTTCACCGTAGGATTCTTAGTTTAAACTCTGACCTGACTTCTACGTTGTTTCTTTGTTTCAGTAGCAGAGACAGGCAGAGACCGTACTAGGCTAAGAAACCGAAGTATTTAAAATAAGGTTTTTAAAATATGTAGGTGTATGTCGTTCGCTGTTTGTATGTCTGAATGTTACTTTCTTAGACTGACTTGTAAGAATGATACAATATATTAACATGTTTTTGTGAATTTCAAAAGCTGGCTATTGATTATGAAATGTTATTATGACTTGTGCATAGATTTTGTTGATGCTACAGCTGAACATGGTAAAATAATTTTGAACTGTAAGTACATTGCTGTCTTCATTTGTTTCAATAATGTAATTAATAATGTATAGAAAAGATAGAATGCTACTAGGATGATAGTTAAAAAAATGGGATTTTAAAAAGGGTGTAAAAAGAAAGTACGAGTGATATTTTAAAAAGTGATTCAAAATCGACTCTAGAATAGGTACAGGAAAACTCTAGAACAAAATGTATTAACAAAAAATGTTGGTCCTTCATAGGTAGTGTGGAGCGCTGTAGAAAATGAAAAATAAAACAGTAAAAGTAATTTGAAAAACTTTCAAGTGGATGTTATCACTCCACAGATTACCTAACTTCACCAAATACCAGGACATCAGGTATCTATCAGTCTCAACAACTGTATATTGGACAACTTGATAGTGACAATGATGGCACTAGTCTAGACGAAGACTAATTACATGAAGCCAAAGAAAATTTTTGAAAACTTATTTCAAATTCCTGTATTCCATTTTAGAGTCGATCCTGAACCAGACTTAGAATATGAGTTTCACTCGTAATTTAGAATCATCACTTTTTTTACACTCTATATAATAAAATTTAAAAAACAATTTTAAGTACCTACTTATACAATTTATCTGATATTTATTGTGTACAGGGGCCAGCACATCAAGCTATACACTCGTATTGCGCTTCTGATCCATACCCATTCGGCATAAGAACGGTACTAAGTCCAAAGTAGCTTGATGTGCTGGCCTGTGTACATACAGCCAGTAATCGCTTCTCAGATGCGAGCGTACTGTACGCGACGCGTGTATATCACAAGAATTAGTCTATAGGTATTGTTTTTCATTGTCGAGATTCATTATTATCAATGAATGTAACCAGAAAAATAAAACTGATATACATACATAATATAAATTTTAAGTAGGTATTAGGACGAGTCGGCTGTTGATGAACATCTGACATAGGTAAATAGGTAAGCATTCTCGGTGTGCAGGTTACTTGCACTGTAAATCTGATCATGAATTTTGCTTGAATAAACCAATATTCTGTTCAAAGAGCTGTTTCCATTTACCATCCTGTTGCTGCTCCTACTCGTAGCATAGCATTTTGCAACCCTTTTGGCGCTTTGCACACGACGGGGCGGGGCGGGGCGGTCAATTTCGCTGCCAACGATAGCACAAAGGGAATCCTATACTACCAACGCACATGGAGGCGGCGCGGTCTTTTTGTCCTCCGTGTGCGTTGGTAGTATAGGATTCCCTTCGTGCTATCGTTGGCGGCGAAATTGACCGCCCCGCCCCGCCCCGTCGTGTGCAAAGCGCCTTTAGGTATTGTTACGACTACTTATTTGCAATCTCCTTTTGTATAAAAGTAACGTGTGTGTATGCACAGAGAGACCGCAACCACAACAGGCCCGTCTTGTCACATTCTCGGAATGTCCACGTGTGGACTGTGGAGTCAGTGGGATTTGATAACATGCGTATTTATTCAATAAAATTACTCTTGATAGTCCAAATCGCCAGCAAGTTAAAAAACACAAATATATTTGATTTAAAATATTCATATTCATCATGTCAGCTGAAAGACGTCCACTGCTGGACAAAGGCCTCCCCCAAGGATTAAAATATTAGTCCAATTTAAATTTAATCCTAGTGACGGACCAGATGGCTGTGTGACTTCTCCCTGAATATTAAATACTTAGATGTTTGGCGGCAAGACTTCGATAAGATGGTGATAGCTAGCCAGGCGGGCTATGAAAATGCCCTACCACCAACCAAACCGAGTCTTACAAAGTTGACCCCGCCGGGAATCGAACCCGCGGCCTCCGGGTGTGAAGCGAATGAACTAACCCTTACGCCGTGGAGGCGGTTAACAGCATTGATGTGTTCCGGCTTGAAGATAAGATAGCCAGATCACCATTACCATCAATCTTGGTAAGCCCGCTTCCATCTTCGGCATCATCGTCACTTCGTCAAAGTCGGCTTCATCCTCTGACGAACTGTCTATTAAGTCCAATAGCAACATACGCGAACTAATTTTCTTAACCATCCTGTATAAAACGTTTTAGGTGTAGCTCATTCAAAGACTCGTAACAGAAAGTGGGGTTTTCATATATTATAGTATAGCGCCCGTGTGTGACACCTTGCTATGTTGTTATCTTAAGATACTCGCGAGGCATTAGTATCGTTTTGTCTAAAAAGCAGGTGGTCTTAAAACCGAATCGTCTAAATAGCAGCTCGTCTATGTAGCATCTGGTCTAAAAAGTAGCTCGTCTATGTAACTAAATAAATGAGCGAGCGATGTTAGGTTCGGTCAGGTTTGATTGATTTTCAAAGAGCCTCGGGTACCAAAATACTTCGCAGCAGAAGAAATCATCGAAAGATTAGACCAGTTGCTATTTAGGCGAAAAGCGTTTTAGACCAGGTGTCAAGTGCGTTTTAGACGATTTGGTTTTTAGACCACCTGCTTTTTAGACGAAACGATACTAACCCCTCGCGAGTATCATAAGATAAAATAGCGCACGTGTGTGACAACTTTAAACATACGCCGCATTCGTGATGAGCCATCGACTAAATATTGAGAACTGTGTAGCACGGTTTAGAGCTTCAGGTTCAGCAATAAACATGCCGATGCAGGGTCCAAGACCAACGGAAGAAAACGTAAGTATTCTGACTATTGGAAAAAATAGTCTAAATTAGTCGCAGAATCAAAAAAAATTGTCGCTTCTTATTTTCAAAGTTACAGACATACGTTGATGAGTATTACAGGCATAACCTCATTCCTTATTACTCACCTCATTACTATTGAACGGTGCAAGCTAAGACTTTGGTTTAATCTTCTAAAAATTGACAATAATAAGTCGATGCTACAACAAATCTCAGAATCAGTCATTCAAGGGAACTATACCTAATAGTTCATGGCCTGATGAGTATTATAGAATGAGGTTCAGCCTGTAATACTCATCTCCCATTTCTCATAATCTTATGATATAATTCAAAAGGAAATTCACTCAAATATAAGGAATAATATATTTATAATTATAGTAGGCGTCGATGGCGTAACGGTTAGGGCCGCTACCTCCTGTCCGAGAGGTCGTGGTTCGAATCCTGCCACGTACCAATTATGTTTTCGAATTTCGATTTTATATGTATACGTTATATTTATGGTGAAGAAAAACATCGTGAGGAAACCTGCACAGTGCACACGCTTGCGAAGAAATTCGAAGGTTGTATGTGAAATCGACCAACCCGCACGGGGCCCTCCCGCCCTAATTCAGGGTATAGGCTCGAGCCCCACGGTGGGGACATATGTGAGCTGTTATGATGATGATGAACTGTTTCTACAGGTTGAAGGTGCTTTATAGAATAAGACCATTTCTAGAAACTAAGATACGTATTAATCTCTGTGAATCACTCATCTTATCTAAACTAAATTATTGTATCACGGTGTATGGTAAGAAAACTCAGCGTCTAATACAGCGGGTTCAAAACGCCTGTGCACGTTTTTCTTTTCACATTCCCCCTAGAACTCATGTTACTCCCTTTTTAAATAAATCAGGTCTATTGAAGATGGAAAGCCGCTATAAATTGCATTTTGCTACTTTGCTATTTGGTATAATCAAACATAAAATGCCTGAATACCTGCACAATAAACTCACTTGGTCTGCTGCTGGCCATCGCTACAACACTAAGGCCTCTGCCTATCTCCTATGTGTTCCACGGCATAGGTCCTCTGCATTTCGTGGAAGCTTTAGGTATCTAGCCACGAAATGCTGGAACAACTTACCTCCTCCTGTCCGCGATGTACAAAGTTTGTTCTCTTTAAGGGAAAGTATCGCGAGTATCTCCTTGATTTGCAAAGATCAGAGTAACTACTTACTACATAATAATTTATTTTTTTAAATACCTAACCTTATACAATGTACTCTAGTACCTATGATATATTGATAATCTTTATACCCATTAATACTAGTTTTTATCAGCGGCTTCGCTCGCATGGGTATCGTTTTTGTGACTATCTCTGAGGGTGAGTGGTGCGCGAGCCGCAAGCGGTTCGTGAGCGTAGTGTCAATCGGGAAAGTGTAGCTTTCTACTGATGAAAATATTTTCAAATCGGTTCAGTAGTTCCAGAGATTACTTACTACAAACAAACTTACAAACTTTGCCTCTTTGTAATATTATTGTATTTTAAGTACCTACCTTTATATATGTATATCTTTATTTATTACACATATGCTCAGCAATTTACAAGTAACTATTTAGTAATCTGTGTATTTACTAACATACTAGGCATACATACAATCGCACACAGTTGTACTTAGTAATCTGTGTATTTACTAACATACTAGGCATACATACAATCGCACACAGTTGTACCTATTTAGTTTTACAACGATGTAATTTGTTCGTTCTTGTGCCTCTACTTTTAAAAAATAACATTTTTATTGTCTCTATTTTAATTTATTAAATTTTTTTTTAACATGTTGTGAAGAGCGTGCGTTCGTTCGCCGAACCGGTTTCTGGCAGAATAACAGCGCTGCAGAGTATACTGCAGCATATGCTGAGTCAGTACCGTTTTGGTGCACAGTACAGCTATTTTTTATAGTTTATTTCTATCGTTTGTAAATTGTACCTGGAAATTGTTGTACTGTGCTCTAAATAAAAGTTTTTCTATTCTATTCTATTCTATAAGTACCCAAAATTAACCTACAATTATATTGGGGTCAGCGCCAGCAAAGCCATCGAATCTAAACATTTGACAGGTAAGTGTAGTTTACTAAGTGCTGGTTGTTTCGTACCTACCTTACCTACCTTTGATTTCGTTATTGTTAGTTAATTTCGTGTTCATTATTTCATAATTTTGAGTAATTTCTTTTTGACGTTGGTTTTTATTTTCTTTTAACTTTTTTTTCATACTCTTGTATTCTTTGCTACTAAGTAAGTTAAGTATTTATTGTTGAGTACCCTACACTGCACTACATTACCCTAACCTACACTACACTACACTACCCTACCCTACCCATCTATTGAATATTTACTCAATCTAGATAACAGATATCGCCATCTGTTAGAAACTATAAGTTAGACTATAAATTGAAATGTAAGCTATCCTATCTTTCAAGTTGGGTCGATTTGCACACGGTGTGCAAATCAAATTTAAAATCGGTTCAGTAGCTTAGGAGTTCATCGCGGACAAACAACGTGACACATAATCTTATATATAAAATTCTCGTGTCACAATGTTCGTTCCCGTACTCCTCCGAAACGGCTTGACCGATTCTCATGAAATTTTGTGAGCATATTGAGTAGGTCTGAGAATCGGCCAACATCTATTTTATTTTAGGGTAGTGTAGTGTAGTGTAGTGTATGTAGGGTAGGGTAGTGTAGTGTAGTGTAGGGTAGGGTAGGGTAGGGCAGTGTAATGTAATGTAAGGCGGTACGTAGTTCGCCGGGACAGCTAGTTTTTATATATAAAGATTAGTGTATATGCTCGACTAAGACCGACGATGAAGGCTTCACGAGAAAGTATGCACAGCGAGGTTGTACAATTCATTAAATGTAGGTACCTATTAAATTTTACGTCATGTATGTGGACATTATAGTGTACTCACCAGTACTAACTGCTAGCCCTGTGATTACTTAGTCGATGCGATGTAATAATTGTAAGTACCTATAGGCTCTTACCTAGTACATTAATGATTAATGAAATACCTGCCTACTAATCTTGCCCACCAGAGGGTTTTTTTTACTTCTAATCATTCATCAATGTTACGATGTCTTTAACAAATAAATGACAAGAATTACATTGCTGCGTCGGTACCGGCACTTTTATATCGATGCTGGGTACCTGGATGGATTACTTGCTCGTTATTGTGCATTGGAACTTGACTGCTTCTGCATAACATAAAATTTCCTTTCATCAACTTAGTTTTTTCAATAAAACACCATGTAAGTAGCAGGGACCGAGCAGTTACCGAAGAATTCCTTTTTTAAATTAGATTTACAGTTGGTAAGCCCGGTACAAATATTTGTATTTAACAATATTTGGGGTCAATTCAAACAAGGCCGAACTATATATCGAAGCGTACGTACTTTTAAGCCCCCAGAAGCACAAAGAAGTCTGAAATTTTAGTCTATGTACCATTCTTACTGCAGGTCTACCCCCAAATTACAAGTTTGTGCCTAGTATAGTTTGCGAGCGTCGGTGGCGTAATGGCAAGGGCCGCTACCTCCTGTCCGGGAGGTCGTGGTTTGAATCCTACCACGTAGCAATGTGTTTTCGAATTTCGATTTCATATGTAGGTACGTTATGCCGACGCTCTTACGGTAAAGGAAAACATCGAGAGGAAACCTGCACACGCCTGTGAAGAAACTCAAAAGTTGTGTGTGAAGTCGACCAACCCGCATGGATCCGCGTGGTCGACTAAGGCCCGATCGCCCTAATTCAGGGTAGGCTCGAGCCCCTCGGTGGGGACGTATATAGGCTGATATGATGATGATAGTTTGCGAAATATTTCAAGTTAAGGGCACCGATCATCAAAAATCTAATGTAGGTAGGTACTTAATTGTAGCTTACCTACCTAATACAAACTTGAAATTTGATACAAGGATAGATTTCAGGTGATTTTAGTAAGTACCCATACAAAGACGGCTAAACTATACTTGGATATAAAAAGTAGTGAGATTAAATAAAGAGTCAAGTTCAAGTGAATAAAATAAAACGACTGACTTGGCCGTCAAACATTTTACCAAGTGGTAAATACCTAAGAGATATGTCAAAAAAGTGATTCTTATAGTTTCAATATAAAGCCTATAACAATAAAAGCATTTATATGTATGTATATCTGCCCTGAAATACTACTCTTTCAAAATGTTTAACTGCCAATTCACTAGTTTTCTTTTATAAAGCCACTTCCAAAAAGGAGGAGGTTCTCAATTCGTCTGTATGTTTTTTTTTATGTGTGTTACCTCATAACTTTTGACTGGGTGAACCGATTTTTATGATTCTTTTTTTGTTTGAAAGCTAGTGCTTCCCGTGTAGTCCCATATTAACTTCATCAAAATTGGTGTAGTACTTTATTAGAAAACTAGCTTTTGCCCGCGGCTTCGCCCGCGTGGACATAGCTTTTATGACTCTTTTGAGGGTGAGTGGTGCGCGAGCCGCAATCAGCTCGCAAACGTGGACATGAGTTTTCTCCAGGTACCTCAGGAACTGTATCGGGCTATTCGGATTAGCAGTCTTTGTCACTTCCCACCCCCTCAACAAATTCTATACAAAAAATCACTTTAATCCGTTGCTCCTTTGCGACGCCCGCCACCGACGTAGATCCCTCGGGAACTATGTCAGGATATACTTATTAGTAAATTATATCATTTTCCACCTCATCTCTGTGCTAAAAATCACACCATTCCATTTTTTCGTTGCAATTTTAAATAACGAACAAAGAGTATTGTTTTAGTTTGCTCAGGAACTGCATCGGGCTATGATAATTTCCAGAGATAAAAAGTAGACTTTTTCATTCCCAGTGATTCAGGCTACCTGCATGCCAAATTTCATCAAGATTGGTAGAGGTGTTGAAGTGTGAATAGGTAACAAACAAACAAACATATTTTCACATTTAAGTAAGGATTTCTAAATCTTAAATAACATATAGAGCGTCGGTGGCGTAACGGTTAAGGCCACTACCACCTGTCCAGAAGGCCGTGGTTCGAATCCTGTCACTTATCAATATCTATACGAATATCGATTTCATACTCGTATGTACGTTTATCCGACGCTCTTACGGTGAGAAAGACATCGTGAGGAAACCTGCACACGCCTGCGAAGAAACTCGAAGCTTATGTGTAACGTCAATAACCCGCAATGGGCCCGCGTGATCGTCTAAGGCCTGATCGCCCTAACTCAGGGCAGGTCGAGCCCCTTGGTGGGGACGTATATAAACTGATATGATGAAATAACACATATACCTATATTATCAAAAAACTAATTCGAAACATTATATCAATCTAGTAATAAAATTTCCTAAAAATATTAATATGGGTCAAATCCTTGAGTCGTATCACTTCTCGTTGCCGCGCTGGATGGCAATAGACAACCTTAGGAGCAGGTAGGACCCGGAGCGGGCGTCACGTCTCCTCTCTCGAAGGCGGCAGCCAATCTCCTTAATGAAGGCAAAGGCCTCTGAGGGTTCAGCAGCTCACAGACCAGCGGCACAAAGCAGTAATTTGCCTCCAAGACCGAGTACTTATTATGCTTCTTTCTCGCCGCAAATTGAGCAGCAGTACCATACGGGTGAGGTGTGAGGCAGAAAAAGTGTCGTCCCAAAGCAGGCACGTTCCTCTCTGCCATGGCACCTGTTTAAACCCTCCGGCCTTTTGCTATCAGATCGACTAAAGCCCGGCGGCTGCATCAAAGATGGAATATTTCATCTGGCCGAGACCAGTACCCTCCGAGTGAGGTCATTAAGGAATTGGTGACGTGGGAATCTTCACAAAAAACGACCGCAACTCAGTGCGTGATGGCCAATTGCCTCCACCGTTGACCCGCAAATACGTTGATTGAGTGAACCTATCACAGATATTGATATTGCAGGCGGAGAGCAACGGCCACACGCAAATAGTCGCCGTCAGAAGAGTTCCCATATCTGTGCCTCCTGTTAAAATATGATAAACTCGATTTATGTGTTTTTAATTTTTTTACACGATTGGAATCTGTAAAAAAATACCTATCGGTTCGTCTATGAAACACATAAAAACGTGCCATAGTTCCAGAGTTAGAGTTGTGTAAAGTAGCGTATGCTGAAAAATACATAAAAAAAATCTAATCAAAAGTATGAAATAATATTTCAATGTTTGAATACAACTTGAGCGCGTTTTATTATCCCTGCAGTGCCATCTATTGACATTCTACTGCTATGATTATAATGTGTGGTATGTGTAGCTAACATGGGGAAAAAAGTACTCTATTGTTATTATTATTGTAAGAATCGATAGATCTAATTTCCCACGGGACCTCTTTAGTTTTCCGGGATAAAGAATACCCGACTATACAACGATGGTCAAAACACCCCATCCCAATGTAAAGGTTTCATATTGTAACGTTGAGCCAATGTAAAGATAGAATTTTTTGCATTCCTGCAGGAACCCTTAATTTTTTTGGGATTCACAATGTCCCAGTTTTAGTTCGCGATATAGGGTATCAAAGTGTATAATTAGATTGTAATAGGTCAAGCCACATTTGCGTGGTGAGCCATTCTATAAATGAATACTTTTGATTTTCCCACGGGAACTCTTCAATTTTCCGGGATAAAAAGTATCCTATATGTTACCCCGGGCTAAAAGGAACCACCATACAAAATTTCATCAAAATCGGCCTGGTAGTTTTTGCGTGATGCGCGAACATACAGACAGACAGACAGACAGACAAAAATTCCAAAAGTTGTTGTTTTGGCCTCTATATCGTTAGTAATGTCCACCACAGTTATTATTTTCCAAAAATATTTCATGTACAGACGCGGCCCCGTTACAGTTTTATTATATTATAGATTAACTAAAACCAAAAATAATTATGCAAAAATGTACTAAGTTGTTGCGATGGAAGTCGGTTTTTTAACGTGTTTAGCGTTTTCAATTATTCACATAAACTTGGCTCTTTATTTCATCTGGCTTCTTGTTATGGCCAAGTGATCTTTATACATGACGGTATTAAATGCTATACGTAACGGTATCAGTATCGGGGTTATGTCGATTCGGTATTACGTAACGGTATCAGTATCAGGGTTAGGTCGATTTATTGTTACGTAACGGTATCAGTATCAGGGTTAGGTCGATTTAGTGTTACGTAACGGTATCAGTATCAGGGTTAGGTCGATTTATTGTTACGTAACGGTATCAGTATCAGGGTTAGGTCGATTTATTGTTACGTAACGGTATCAGTATCAGGGTTAGGACGATTTAGTGTTACGTAACGGTATCAGTATCAGGGTTAGGACGATTTAGTGTTACGTAACGGTATCAGTATCAGGGTTAGGACGATTTAGTGTTACGTAACGGTATCAGTATCAGGGATTAGGTCGATTTGGTACTACGTAACGGTAAGAAGGAAATGGAATAGCGTAACTAAATCGCAAATGGACCCGAGTAGTTTACTCCACCGTTTTCAGATCCCGGTAAATAGGTACCAAAGTAACTTAGGCAGGCCGCCTGGCCTGTACTGTACCTACCTACATACAATGTTGTAAAATAACTTACATTCAATCATAGGTACATATACATACATAATACATGTTTCAGGACTGAGGACCCTCTAAAAATAAAATATGTTAAAATACTACGTATGTTTTTGTGGTCCCTTGGAGCATGGCCTGGTGAAATTCTCGGCGAAAAGGTGCCACTTATCATTAGATATCACAGAAGACATGCATGTGCCCAAAGTTCTATTGTGTTGGTCGGTCAAATATTATTTTTGTTCAAGTATTCCAGCAGTTTAAATTTTTTCGTGGTTGGGAACTGTTACATTAGCACTTTTTTGGGCGCATTGACGGCTGTAAGTACCTTTGAACTTACTTTAAGTTGTTCTTATTTTATTTAATAATAAGAAAATTGATGGAGCCTTTGCTCAGCTATATGGAACCCGGATCAGAGTAACTTTTTTCTGATATTGCAGGTAAGGACAAGTCTGCCTAATTTTAAAAAGTATGGTGTAGTCACTAAGAAGTTTTTGATGGAATTACATTTGGTGCATTTTCGGGGCAAGTCTTCATATAACGAAAAGGTATACATAAGCTTTCCAATTAAACGCATACCAAAATACCTTGATATATCTATTTACTTAGATAATTATACACTAGTGAGCGTTAAAACCCGGCAGGCTAGTTTGGAAGGCCTAACTTTGGATATAAATTAAATCATTATTCACAAGGTAATAATTTATAAAGAAAACGTTAATTCAACATAATTTAAATAAAAGCAACAATTTCCTTAAAATTTAGAGTATTACCTACAAATAAAAGGGGAGTGCCGGGTTTCGACGCTCGTGAGTGTATTTAATTACCATCTAATTTTAAATAGGTACCTAGTAGGCAAGCAGTTGATAGAGCCTATTAATTTGTGGTTCTGATGTCAATACTACGAAGGTTGTGATGTAAGAGGCGAGCCTTTACCTTCAGAACCTCAACCTACAGAGTCGGGTGCTCCGACTTCCTGAGCTAGCCTTGCTTGCTCTAGCATCAGTTTAGAGTTCCAGATAGCTAAACAGTGCCCCAGTGGGTGCGCAAGTAAGTAGAACCTAACCACCCAATCGAGGTTCTCCGAGTAGGGATGTCGACTGCATCAAAAATAGATTATGAAATATATTTCCAAAATTTCCTTCGTCCTATAATTTCAAAAAACCTTACTAGCTTTGTTTTCCATCAATTCCTCAATTTTTAAGTAATAAAATTCACGAAATTAGTACATCAATGACATGTATGACGTCACTCGTTCTTATTTCATACATGATAAAAACTAATTTAGATTAGCAGTCGACATCCCTCTCGCATTAGCAGCAGTCGACAGAATGGACTGTGCAATTAGTAATTTTGATATGCAATTGATATACACTCGCGTCAAATAAATCGCACCTTTTGTAAAATTTATTTCAAAGTTTGGAATTAATAATGAAGGTAATGTTGGATATCAATTGAAAGATATTGAAAAGGAGTAATTAAAAACAATACAACAAATGTGATAAATCATTTCGTTTAATTAAAAAAAAGTTTCCAGAACAACAGAAATCCTTTATTAAAGCGTTACATAAAAACAGTTCAATTACAAAAAAAGTACAAAAAGTTGCTAAAAACTAACCCAAAACTGTGTTACTCCCCCTTGCTTTGATTACGGCTTCCATGCGCTCCCTCGTGGACCTCCCCATAGCCCCTGGGGACTCGTGGGAGCGGGATCTTGGGACCGAACCTTGCGTTTTAGATGGTCCCAGAGGTGCTCTATTGGGTTCAGATCCGGACTTCTCGCTGGCCACTGCATCACAAAGATCCCAACCTCTAGAAGGTAGTCGCGCACGATTGCTGCAACGTGAGCGCGACCGCTATCGTGCATTAATGTGAACCCCTCGCCAACAAAACCGGGGACCACATGCTCTTCTAAGATCTCTGTGATGTACCGGTGAGCCGTCAGCGACCCTTGCCCGCTAGCACCAGTCCGGGAGAGGCATACGAGGTCGGTGTTGCCGTCGGCTGAAATGCCGCCCCAGAACATACAGGAACCGCCCCCATATTTTACTGTCTCTTGAATTCAGACTTGAGCGAAACGTTCCCCCTGCTTTCTGTACACTCTTCTGCGTCTATCATTGTAGAAAAAGCACACTCTTGTCTCATCTGAGAAAAGAACAGCTCTTCATTGGTCTAGGGTCCAATCGACGTGGTAGCGTGCAAACTGCAAGCGGGCTCGCCTATACGCTGCGGTCAACTTTGAACCCGTAGCAGCTCTATGAGCCGCAATTTTTTTCTCCTTCAGTCTTCGCCTAACCGTAGAGACGCTCACGGTTCTTCTACGAGTTGCCTGGAGCTCCTGTTGCAACTCCACAGCATTAAAGAACCCATGCCTCAAAGACGTCGACACGATGAATCGGTCGTCTCTCTCCGAGGTGCAGCGACGTCTACCAGAGCCATGCCTCCGGATGTAGCCACTGATCTTCAAGAACCGCTGGGGCAGTCTTTGAACCGAGAAACGGGTCCAGTTCAGTTGCCTGATTAGAGCAGTGCAACCACTTGGGCGGCTTCATTAGCTGGTATCCATCTTTAAGTTTTTTTTTGTGAAGTATTCCCGTGTGTCCTCTTCAACGTTTGGATAGCGAATGACACTCGTAGGACCTGTACCGACCCTTTTATACCTGCAAAGGGTATCTTTAAGTTTTTTTTTGTGAAGTATTCCCGTGTGTCCTCTTCAACGTTTGGATAGCGAATGACACTCGTAGGACCTGTACCGACCCTTTTATACCTGCAAAGGGTAGCGCAGCTAGTGACCGTTTTGGTGAGCCCAAATTTTGGTTCTTTTTAAAGTCACATTGTGGTATCAAGCTTTCTTTTAAAGAAATAAAATGTTTTATTTTTTAAGTATATTTGTTGGGCTTTAAAATGACATCAATTTTGGTAGGGGTACATGCGTGTTTTAAGGGTTAATGACGTTTGAAAGTTATTTTCGCGGAGGTGCGATTTTTTTGACGCCGAGTGTATAACTAGGTAGTACTAACAATCTTATATTTGGTGCTATAGTTTACTTATGCATATATTTTTTGATGGTCCATTAAACATGTATTTCTCTTAGATTATTAACATCCCTTTATCATCGTCTGGTCCGCTTAAGGACACTCTAGTCTTTGCTTTTCAACTGATGGAAAGACCCGCACTCTAACCACACTTAAATCGACCGGCACCCTTAGTAATCGAATCCAAACGTTCTCTTTTAGATGTATACCGTGATAGATAAAGTATCCTATTATTTCACGCTGTACTTGATGGCGATGATGGTGGGCGGCATGGTGTTGTTCAACGTGTCTCCCGTCTACCAGAACTACCGGATCGGCGCGTTCACTGGCAACAAGCCGGAGAACGTCACCGCGGACTTCTCCGTTTTCTACACATTTCCAGGCTTCAATCCCTACGATAACTTTGCATTTGTCACTATTTTCAACTTCTACCTGTCTTACAACTGCGCTATCTCCGTGTGTTCCATCGATCTACTCTTGTCTCTAATGGTGTTTCAAATAATCGGTCACATTCAAATATTGCGGAGAAACTTGGAAACTATACCCTTGCCCGAGAAAATGTCAACAGCAAACACTACTGGTATTGACTGCGAAATGTACGATTCTAAAGAGAACAAAACTATTCGTAACACATTAGTGGAATGCGTTACCCATCATAGGCTGATCGTCAGGTGATTACTAACAACAATTACTTTAAAATTGGAACATCATTTGGATAGGGACTATAACACTTAACACGCTATTTCCATTTAAGTTTTGCAGACGACATATCAAACTTCTTCGGGCCCATGCTAGGTCTAAACTATATGTTTCATTTGGTTGGTTGCTGCTTATTACTCCTGGAATGTTCACAAGGTGTATGTATTTTATTAAATTAAGTATTCGTATATATACCATTCATTACATAGGAATACTTATATAGGTAGTAACATTTTTGTATGGGAGCGTGGCATAGTGACAATAATATATGTACATACATTTTTTCAAAATCTTCCTGCGCACGATTGAACCTATGTAACACAAACCGAACATATACTACGACATTTTGGCCTAAAGCGCCATGTTGCTGATATTTAAAGAGGGAAATCAATTTCTTGACAACCTTTAACTCCAAACATCTCAGCAACGTGACTTGCGTGACGCTTTAGGCCACAATGTCCAGCGTTGTAGATCCTCGTAATCTACAACATATGCTGAGTCAGATCCTTTTCGTTGAGCCTGCACAGCTCAGCTGGTGATATGTATCTTTATATCTTTTCTACACTTTCTTTAGTATTATTAGTATTTTACATGTATGATTTTATTTATCTGTTGTAAGTTGTGTGCTGTGCTGGTTCGTGAATATATTCTATTCCTAGTATATTTTCGGCTCGTATTTGCATTCCCTATCGAAAAATATAAATTCAATCGTGCACCGAAAGATTTTGAAAAAATGTATGTACATATAGCGTTACTATGTCAAAAAGGATATTGCCCTTTGCAGGATCCCGATGCTCTTATACGTTTTGGGCCCCTAACCATTATAATATTCGGACAACTAATTCAGTTATCGATTACGTTTGAAATAGTCAATGCTGTGGTAAGTAAAACTTCATTGAGTAGCCTTTTATCCTAGATATTTTTTTTTTCTAATAACGTGAATTTATCGATTATACAAGGTGTAACATACAGGTGCAGTGATATTTTAAGGTGGGTTTGTACTTGTAGGGACGCATTGTAATAAGAACGCTTACGGAAATCCAGGCGCACGGCTACTAGCTAATGTCTGGCCAGTCGTTTCTCGTCGCGCGACCGGAGTACACTTTGTATTCATTTGCTTGTCTCCAATAAACCTACTGGAAAATCCTTCTGATATTTAATTAATGAATAACCGTAACACTCCACCAAAATAACCCTAATGTGGTGAATCCGACGTGACCTTAAATACTCATCAAACTGAACAACTTTTGTTCTATAACTTTGCTTAAATACCTTTTTTAAAAAAAAATTCTTAGAAACTGGCCAATCAGCTGACCGATTTGTATAAAAAAATCCAAGAAAAAATTCGCGATTTCAGCTAAGTTGTAGAACATAAGTTGTTCAGTGTGATGAGTACACGCCCACCTTTGTGTTACACCCTGTACAGTAATCAGATTCGCATAATAAGATATCAGTTGGTATTCATTATTGTAGAGTGACAAATTGAGCTATTCAGTTTACTACGCGCCCTGGCAGTACATGAACACCGACAACCGTCGGCTGGTGTGCATCCTGCTCCAAAGGGCACAAGCTCCCATCCAAGTGACGGCCATGGGGATGACCTCAGTTGGAGTGCAGACTATGGCACAGGTAAAACTGTCGAACATTAGACGTAGGTGGGTAACCACACCTACCTAATAAATAGGTAAGTAATTAGACCCCAACTTGTATAGCGCGAAACTTTTTGTCACCTTGTATGCGAAGGGTTAATAAAATGATAATATTATAACCGGTGGCGTAACGGTTAGGGCCGCTACCTAGGTCGTGGTTAGAATCCTTCCACGTACCAATGTGTTTTCGAATTTCCGTTTCAAATGTAAGTTTACGATGTGTATATGTACTAAAACATTGTGAGGAAATCTGCACACACGCCTGCCAACAAACTCGAAGGTAGTGTGTGAAGTCGACTAACCCGCACTGGGCCCGCGTGGTCTACTAAGGCCCGATCACCCTAATTCAGGATAGGTTTTCGTCGAGGACACCGGGACTCAATTATATAAAAGGACAGCCCCGTTCAAAACGGAACGTATGGTCACATTATAAATACATGAATGCTAATAGCGTTGATGTGTTCCGGCTTGAAGATAAGATAGCCAGTTCCCCATTGCGTTGGGGAATTTTGGTAAGCCCATTTCTATCTTCGGCATCATCGTCACTTACCATCAGGTGAGATGATGCCAAGGGCTTACCAATTGTGGATTAAAGTCTCCTTTTATTAACCTATTTATTATTGTATTTGGATATGATATGCCGATATAATGTGCATGCTGCTTTTGAAGAAAATGAAATATTCTAACTGCTACAGCCCATGTGTTATTTGTCTGTTCCAGATACTCAAAGCTACGTTTTCGTATTTCACTTTTCTTCGTTCTATGGACATTTAAAAAAATGCAGTACGTAGCGTGCACTTGACATTCAAACAACAAAATATCAAAATTCGAAGCATACTTTTATTAGGTCACGGAATTCACAATTATGTATCTAATTTATTGCTAACCAGTAATTAAAGTTAAGTTGACATTTCTACATAAACACGGGCACTTCAAATCTTTTGTTATTTAGCATAAATGGTACATTCGCAAAATCATACATCACTAAACTTCATTCATATAAAAAATGAATACATACATTCACACAGTAATAATAGTGACTGCAGATTCAGTAGGTCCTGATTTATAAGAGAACAGTTACAACATTTTACATTTTTTTACTACGCTATATGCAATGCAGAATGGTGTAAAATACTAGGAATTATCATTTCATTACATACCTAAATTAAAAATTACTGAATAAAACTTTATGGAACGTAGAGATGTCCGGTTCCACATTGGAGTTTGTGCTGTACAGAGCTGGTTTGCTGGTACCCCTGCAACAAAATAACTAGTGTAAGCAGAAAACCAATTGTTTTAATTTTCGAGCGACGTAGGAGTTAAGAAGGTATTGTGATGGCAAAAAAACTCGAGAATTTAAGTTTCATCGAAGTTTAGATTTTGATGGGGATCGATTTTCTTACACTAATAGAGCATTGTGTGTGAAAATGTGTGGTGTGTGTATGTGTGTTTGTGTGAGTGTCTCTGCGTCTGCCGTTTAATTATTACTAGACATCGGATTATATGCATTTTCATGTTTGCATATGCAAATGCATATAATTCTATTGTTACAGCGTTATTGCATATTTTGGTACTTTTTCATTGATAGTGCATATTTCAGTAGCTATACGAGTTAGGCGGGCTGTATTATGCTGTCAACCACGTCTTCCTCGCACACGCTCAGCGAGCGCAGTGAATCCGATTTACTGGCCTTCCGAGTTCACTATCGCAAAAGGTTCATGGCAAATTAAATGAAGTTTTGTATAAAAACCCCGGTCTTGAAGGAATAAAGAAAATTGACGCATTTATCAACGGCACCGGACAAACTCTGCCTGAAGAGGTCTCTGCAGAAATGGCGCCAAATTTCAAGTTCTGTCCGGTAACGTCAGTTGACGTCGAAAGGTCATTTTCAGCCAATAAATTGATATAAAGTGACAAACGTCACAAGTTTTCTGTAGAAAACCTGGAAAAATATGTTATTGTTTATTGTCACAAGAATTATAACAATAACTAATATGAATATATGTATGAATATATGTCTTTTTCAAATAGATAAATCATTAAGCTTTTGCTGTATTTTCATTTTAGTTTTTCGTATAGGTGGATACATATTTCATTTTTTTTTAATACTGATGTATTGTCATATTTATTTCTTTTCTCTTTTATGTGCTTTATTTTTGATAACATAGGGTAGATAATTCAGCGTAAGTGTATTTTGTCAGCAACGATAGTAACTAGTACACGGATAAACCTGTAAAGGTTTTTGATGTATTAGTATTATAATTTTTTTGTAACATTATATTTATCAAATAAATTAAAAATAAATAAAATGACATATAAATATAATGTTAAAACAAATGTGAATTGTAAAAAATAAATGGTTTTTGATTTTGCATATTTTGCGCATATTTCGCCCTTTTTTAGTGCATATTTTGGCATTTTGATAGTGCATATAATCTAATGTCTAATTATTACCTATGAGATTTAATGTATGTACGAGAAATGCTAAATTTCGACATTTTCTCAAAAAACTCGTTATATCTCGAAAACGGCAAGACATCGAAAAACAAACTGCATTTTTGAATTAAAGGAATTAAGATTACCTGTTATTAAGTTTCTAAAAAATTGTAAAACCTACTCTAATGTAACTTTCTACCTCTGAGAAAAAAAACGAAACTCTAGTAAGTGTACGAATTATATGCTACAAAAATAAGGAAAAATATGCATGACAATGGTGTCGATTCGGTTTTGCACAAATCAACTAAACTTAACTAAAATTAGGTTAAGATGTGTCGAAATTAAGTTTGCTATTCGGAAAAACTCGACTTAACTTATCTGACAGATCTAAATTAAAATCGAACTAATTTAAGTTTAGAACGCCATTTTGCTATTCGGAACGAACATTATTTTGATGTGCCAAACTAAAATTGAGCCAATTTTAATCGCGACCTATTTTGGTGACCACTAAATTTTAATTTGTCTTTAAAAAAACTAAAGTGAAAATTGTGATGAAAACCTAATTAAAGTGATGGTATAAAACCCTGATAAGTACTCCAGAACACTGGAACCCTTGACCTGAGGGTCTCATGATGACCAGGTTGGTGGCCGTCAGCTCTATAAAACAGTCAAAGCTAGAAGTTTGGCGTTTGAACCAAGATGCATCAGCACACTGCGCGACTCTGACTCGAAGAATTCTGATCTGAGGGTTTGACTCTGATAATGGTGACCACTGACCAGGTCAATAAACCAGGTTGGAAGACGTCTGGTCTTAAATCTTTTCAACTTTCAACTTCGGCAGTTTTATAAAGAGATCGATTGCCATGGTTCTCATCAAACCTTCAATTTCTTCAGATTTTGACGATTCACAATGCCCCGACGCACTTTTAGGCAAATTCAAACTCCTTAATACTTGACTCAAAAATCCTTGATGCCAAGCCAAAAAAACAAGGAAAAGAAAATCAGCTGTTTCTATCTCGTTTTATTGACCGTTTCATAGATTATATACGTAGCATAAAAGACATTATGCAACAGAGACAGCGCTATAGAAAATTATATCTTGTTTTCTCTTTCACTTACGATAAATAGGTTACGTCATCAATGATATTGTTGATTCTTTCTTTCATCCTTTATAATAGTCTGTGAATTCAATTTGATCGTGTTTAGTGCTGTCAAAGTAGGCAACCAAATTTAGTTCGTGCATAAAACCGAATAGCACATGAAAACCACTAAACGTATTTTAATCGTATTTTAGTTTAGTTAAGTCGAGTGTTTTGTTCGAATCGACACCAATATTCGAAAATCTAAATCGTACACTTACTACAATTTAAAAAATGCGCTTTTCTGCTTTGAACCTTTAGAAAATCTTAATCGTGCTTTTACTACTCTTTCGTGTTTTACTTTTAGGTACAAAGTTTCATTACAACCGGCCAATTCATTTTCGCGAAATAAGAATGATTAGTTAGTATGGAATACTTTTTCAACCTATTTGCAAAGCTCTGAGAGGGGTCAAAGTATGCCGTCCTAGTTGATGGATTGAGGGCCTGTTACCTGGTTATTGCCGCAGTGGTGGATCGTGGGGTCACCAGCAGACAGTTCATGGGCTGTCCGTCCAGCTGCCTGTTGTGGTACAGCTCCACAGCCTTCTGTGCATCCTCCACGGTCTTGTAAATGACCTCCGCTGTGCCCGGTCTGACTAGGCGGGATTCCACCATGCCGCCAACATCACCAAATAGTTCCTATAGAATTGTATGTCACATTTTAATGTCGCAAAGATTTATCTGCCAAAGTGCAAGGATCCATACATGCAGTAGTCTGACGCCTTTCATGTTTGCGCCAACGCCGACATCACCAGTAACTCATAACGATCAGCAGCTGCACCAGTACCATCGGACATAGTCTTTGGACTTTCTGAACAAGCGTCGTCTGAACACGTTAGCCCTGTCTAGAAGTCTATGTTGGACCACTGTATGTATTCTTTAGACCGTGATACTACAATGTATGGAACACCAAATATGTATGAAATACCAAGAGATCAATCGTCGAAGACACCTCGGCTTGAGAAGCTTCGCAATACCTTCACGTCCCAAATACTGTGTCTCAAGCCTTAAGGTCTTTAACCAGCGTGTGTTGCCAGTTGATGACATACAGAACTGAGACATGGCACTTACTAGAGGACTTCATAAGAAGGTTCGAGGTCACCCAAAGGGCAATGGAGCATGTTACGCTCTGAGTTTTTAGTAACAGTAGGCGGCTTATATACATAGTTGGTCAAAAGGTTCTGTTACTGCATTTCTTCATCGATTTCTGGACATGAAGAGTAAAAAATTTACCACATTTTGTTCAATTCACCAGGGAATGGGGGTTGATGGAGAATCGTGTCGCTGTAATTGCACTGCACAAACGTGGGCACTGGGCACCCACCGAAGATGATTTGCAAATTGCTACAAAAGTTGAAAATCAACAAGCTAAGTAGAACCTTGACCGTCATGACCAAAAAGATCCAAAAGACCACACACCTTTATTTTTTTTATTAAAAATTTGAGTGCACCGTTCGGACACCAGCTGTGATTAAGACAGTGAAGGCGAGAATCGCGAGAAATCCCGCCCGGAAGCAAAAGTTGTTGGCAATACAGGTGACTGTGAAGAGAAGTTCCATTAAAAAATATTAATGATAACCTTGGGCTTCACGCGTACCGTACACGAAAGGCTCGTCTGCTAAACGCGCAATTGAAAGCTACAAGGTTAGCACAAAGTCACTTGCTACTAAAGTGGTACGCACAAATAAGCCATCGAAAATCTTATTTACAGATGAAAAAATCTTCACCGTCGAAGGAAATTTTAACTGTCAAAATGATAAAGAGTATATGCTAAAAACAATCAAGAAGCCAGCATGATTGCTTCGAGGGTCCAACGATCACTTATCAGTGATTATTTGGCTGGGGGTGTCCTATTCAGGGCTAACTAAGGTTCTTTTTTGTGAAACGGGCGTGAAAACGGGAGGTAGAATCCATCAAGATGCCGTTCTGGAACCTGTGGTCAAACCCTTAAGCCACACCTTATTATAAAACCAGCCATGGGTCTTCCAGCAGGACTCAGGCCCCGGGCACATAGCAAAATCTACGCAAGCGTCGTCGTTTCAGACTAACGAAATCGATTTTTCGCGCAAGAAGAATGGCCAGCCCACAACCCTCTGGATTATGCCATATGGCAAGTGATTGAGGGAAAAGCCTGTACTAAACCCCACATGAATCTCGACTCTCTAAGGCACGCTATTGTCAAGACAGTTGCGGAATTGGACACGGTGGTAGTGCGTGCTGCTATCAATGACTGACCTCTTTGTCTAAAGGCATGTGTTCATGCCGGGGGCGGTCATTTCAAATGACTTCAATACCAGATAATCTTGAATATTTGTTTCATTCAGTGGACTGACGACCTGGTGAAGGTAGCAGGAAGCCGCTGGATACAGGCAGCACAGGACCGGTCATTGTGAAATTCCTTCATTCCTTCGGGGAGGTCTTTGTCCAGCAGTGGATGTCTTTCAGCTGATATAATGATGATATAACATATCATTATCTCCCATTATTATTTTAATCTACTTTATGCTGTACTAACATACTATGGATCTGTTGTCCAAAATAAAAATATTTTTATTATATTTTAAATTGAAAGAAAAAACAAAGTTGCACATTAATATGTATGTGTAGTGCTTACTTCAATGTCCCCTCCTGTGACAGTATTCCTTAAATTGCTGACTATTATTCTATACTCAAGGGCGGGCTTTTCAGTTTTCTTTTCATTCCTAAGGGCTGCCATGGGCCTCTTCTTGAGAATCGACGGAGGTCGAGGTGGGCTTATTTCCTTCTCGGGTGTCAAGAGTCTGCAATGAAACATTAAACTGTGCACTAACTTTCCATGCGAAACACGTGTTTCTAACTAATTAATGGTACATATATACAGGGTGACCGGAAATTCGCCGTTTCAATTTTAAGGAAACAAACTTCAGCTTATTTGCAAAAAAAAAACTAGTAATCTAGGGGTCGAAAATGAAATTTTAGATTTTGGGCTATTGAAAAACTTAAATAAACTCAGCGGCACAGAAACTTGTTCACCAAATTTTTATCAGTCCATTTGCATACAAAGAGCGTGCCAAAATAACAACAATTATTATTTTTTATCAAGTTTTTTATAAAGTAAGGAAACTTTGAATTGCAGTCGATAGGTTAGATCCTTGGCTACAAATTTGCCGAAGAGCCCAACATTCTGCAGAGCCTCGGAAACTCTGTAAATTACTCAAAACAAAGAAGATGATTTTATTTCGCAAAATGTATGGGAAATTTGCTAATTTACTGTGCGTTCTCATCTGAACAATTTACGGAGTACCCGGGGCTCTGCAGAATGTTGGGCTCTTTTACAAATTTGTAGCCAGGGTTCTAACCTATCGACTGTGCACTTCGTAGTTTCCTTACTTTTCTTGATTAATAATAATTGTAACTATTTGGGCACCCTCTTTGTATCAAAATGAATTGAGAAAAATTAGGTGGCCAAGTTTCTGTGCCGCCGAGTGTATGTTATCCGACTTATGAAGAATGGAATTTTATTAAAAAAATATAATGATTAATTTTAAATGATTGCGTCCTACAAATAAACCATAAATTTTAAGAAGCGGGCCTTAACTTACATGTTATTTATTACACATAGGCCAGCACATCAAGCTGGACACTTTGGACTTTGTACCGTTCTTATGCCGTGTGCGTATGGATCAGAATCGCACCACGAGTGTCTAAGTTGATGTGCTGGCCACTACTGTACAATAAATAGTAGTTTTTGATTCCTTTAAGTCATTTCTTTAAAATAATAGCAAACGTTAAACACGTTAAAAAACCTAATTCAATCAACACAACAAAGTACAATTAAGCTACATTTTTTCTTGTTTTTGTTAATTTTCTGGAAAAGTAAGTACTTACTGCAATGAACTTGATGAAATTTCTATGGGATCGATCTGAAAATCTCCTTTCAAATAAAAAAAAACACTTTTCCAAATCGGTTTATAAATGATGGAGTTCTGAGGTAACAAACCAGCCAAGTGCGAGTCGGACTCGCACAAACTAGGGTTCCTTAGTGTTTTCAAAAAATGAATGTAAATTTTAAAAAACAAAATTATATTTGCAGTTCGTAAAAGAATATTTTGCATGGAAAATCTATGAACTTTTTACAAATCCAACTGCACAAGTTAAGTTAGTCGACTATTACTCCTAAACTAAGAAAGCCTACTTAGCCGTGATAGTTTTCTTTATGAATTGAATAGGTATAATGTCCTAATATTTAAAAAAAAACAGACGTCCTGAAAAAACTTCGCAAACAGATCCCTGAATCGAGAAATTGTTTTAGAAAACCCCTGAAAGACCCGTTCAACGACACCCTCATGATAGGGTACATCAACGACACCCTCATGATAGGGTACATCAACGACACCCTCATGATAGGGTACATCAACGACACCCTCATGATAGGGTACATCAACGACACCCTCATGATAGGGTACATCAACGACACCCTCAAGATAGGGTACATCAACGAAAAAAAAAAAAATCCATGTTGATTACGGAACCCTAAAAACATACAAACCATATTGAGAACCTCATCCTTTTTGAATTTGGTTGAAAAATGTATCAGTTTTCGTAAAAACAGTTTCAGTAGTTCCTAACATCATCACCATCAGCAACTCGCAAACTGTTTATTATTGAATCCTAGATTTACTTTTGACTTTTTTTATTGCAAATAAGCTGAAGCTTATTTCCTGAAAGGAAAACGGCGCATTTCCGGTAACCCTGTATGTAAAGTTTGAAACCTGAATTTGCACATACAGCGAAATGAAATACGCAATGTCCGATTATTTTACGGCGCTCCTGTATGTTGCTGGGCAAGGCAAACTGAACTAACCTAATCCTGTTGTTACGTTGTTACCTAATTAACTTTTCTTAATTATTATTTTTTACAATAGGCGAATTAATTCAATTGTCAACCTTTCAACTTCTCCGTCATCTGATCTATGTCATATTATATCATAATACTGTGGAGGGACTCAGGATTCAATATGTCGTTTATTTAAGTCTTTCCATAGATTTTTTTCCAGGGTGAAGGTTTCTAAACTCTTTCGGCGTCAGGTTTTACTAACACCGAAAGAGTTCAGAAACCTGACACCATTATTTGCAAAAAATGCAAAATAATGCTAACGTGTTTAAATTGACATAAGATAGGTAGACGATTTCATTAGTTAAATAGATCAGTAATTAGTTTTACAGGTTTCATACAAAAATACTGATAAAAATCCTCGGATATCCGCAGCGCGGCCGCCCCCCGTTCATCCGGCGAAATTACCTCGCGAGCAGATACGCCCTGGGCGGTTCTTTTGATCTGGGCAGTCATGTGGAAGGGTTAAGTAGCTCAGTTGGCGTTGTGCAACAACATAATATAGACGCCGCGCGGCGCTCCGTCAATTTTTTTTTCATCATTTTCATATATAGGAATGGACGTGGAAAGAAATGGAGACTAGAATGCGGTGTTTGAGCCTGAATTTAAGGAATTACTCTTCATCATATCAGCCGAAGAACGTCCACTGCTGAGAATAGGCCTCGCCCAAGGATTTCCACGACGACCGGTTCTGCGCTGCCCGCATCCAGCGGCTTCCTGCGACCTTCACCAGGTCATCGGACCACCGAGTGGGAGTGTGCCTTCCTACACTACGTTTTACGGTGTGTGGTCGCCACTTGAGAACTTTACTGCCCCAACGGCCATCTGTTCTACGAGCAATGTGCCCCGCCCACTGCCACTTAAATTTAGCAATTCTTATCTGTATCTAGTACAGAATACAAGAAAACATAGGCAGTAGTTATAGGCGGAAGGACGGATCTAGTTTTACGTAGGTATTATAATATACTGCTGTGCGCTCGTACTATTATTTCTCGTAATAATTTCTCGGTTTGTATGTGAAAGTGTTTTTAAAGCAGGGTTCGAAAAAATTAAGATAATTACGCTTCTTGATAATTATCCGATAATTATCGGAGTAAGAAAGTGTAAGAAATTAATTTGTTATATTGTTTCATAATAAATGCATTATAATTTGTACTATTCTAACAAAAAAATAAATTAATAGTTTATACATTCTTATTATTTATTACAAGGCATTTTTCAAATTTAACTCAATAAACAATGGTGTCGATTCGGTGTGACACGATTTAACTTATTTGACAGGACTAAACTAAATTTAAGCATTCTATCCTTGTCTTTTCGATACAGAAAGTAAAAGACAGAATGCGTAAATTTAGTTTAATCCTGTCAAATAGGTTAAGTCGTGTTACACCGAATCGACACCAATATTGAACTTAAAAAACCAATGACACTCAAGTTTACGTTGGCATAATCCTGTAATCCGAACTATTTTTTTTTTGTAAGGGTATCCTTACGACGGCGCGGCACGTTTTCACTTTGTACGTTCGGATAGACGCAAGTTCGGAAATACACGTTCGAATACAGTTCACTTTCACGAACGCAATCTTTTGTTATTAGCAGTCGATAATTATCCATTTGTTATTATCGCGATAATTATCATGATAATTATCCTTTCGAACCCTGTTTTTAAGATAGATTTTTAAAATATTTTTTCCTGTACTTTTTACTCCATACTGAGAAAACTTTTAAAAATTCCTTCGTGCTTTTTTTAATACCCCATACTATGTGAGATAATTATTGATGATCTGTACCTACCTGTGTGTTCTGTTACTGGAGCTCCTGGTCTCTCTAATATCATTGTTTTGTGCTATGATTCTGAGCTGTAAATTTGCTTTCCTGTTGAGAGGGGCCCTTGGAGATACAAACTCATCTTCCATTGGATCATCGTCATCAATGATATCAAGGTCGTTTTCTACTGTTCTGAGTATTGGCTTAAGCCTTGGAGCTTCATATGGCCTGTTACTGGATTTTCTATCAATTGATCTGTTTTCCAAGAATTTCTTAGTATTTAATTGATGGTTGGCTGCGAGAGTTTTTCTCGACAGTGGCTGAGACACTACCTGTCTTGAAGAGTCAATGAACACTGGAATAAATAATGAAGACTGTATTATTGTATAAAAGCTAGTTGTGTTTTGCAACTACCGCTATTGCATTCAATCCGGTATTTTCCTTCGTCAATCATCAGAATCATACCAGCCCAAAAACGTCCACTGCTAGACAAAGGCCTACCCCAAGGATTTCCACGATGACTGCTTCTGCGCTGCCCGCATTCAGCGGATTCCCGCGATCTTCACCAGGTCGTCGGTCCATCGCGTGGGAGACCTGGCTTTGCTATGTTTACTGCCCTAATGGCCATCTGTTCTACGAGCTATGCCCACTTCCACTTCACTTTAGCGATTCTGTGATTCGGTTTAAGTGTCAATAGTAAATTACTAATAATATTACTAAATAGCTTTCGTTTTAAAATTACTGAAATGAAAACCTTAGAAGCTTGTCACTATCATTAATTTTCAATTTTGATTATTAAAATTACAAGGTTCCCAAACAATGTTACCCAAGTTATACTTATTTGATAACATCATAAACAATTTGAAAACAAAAAGTGTTTTTGACCAACAAAAAAACAATACTTTTCTATGTTAAATCAATAATACAGCCGCGCTGTGCAGACACTCCCGCATACGCTTCACCTTCTGGCATACACATCAGCATTAGAAACGAGCTTACTAATTAGCAAAAACAGAGATGTGTCAGAATTGATGAAAATTTTTAATAATTGGGGTTTGAATGGGAGGTACTTTATTACGATTTTTTATTGAATAATGAACTACCTAGTGCTGTATGCCTTATTAAGTTCTAGTAACCCAAAAAGTTTCATTAAAATCGTTAGAGCCATTTATGAAAAATAAGAAAGACCTTGGATTCCCTTCTTGGAATAATGAACATCCATCACAGTATAAGCAGGAAGTATAAAGTTGTATTAACAAACAGTTGCATCAAAATCAATCAGTTGCAATCCTTAAAATAATAATTTTTAAATTTATAACAAGGTGGCAATCCTCAAAATAATAATGGTTAAATTTATAACAAGGTGGCAATCCCATCGCCCTAATTCAGGGTAGGCTCGAGCCCCTCGGTGGGGACATACTATATGAGCTGACATGATGATGAATCAGATAAATAATAATGTTTAAATTTATAACATGGTGGCAATCCTTAAAACATCTCAACTTCGATTTATTTGCCATCACAATACCTTCTTCACAATTTCACAGCTCGCTCTTCAGTTGCTCAAAAATAAAAAGGGAGGTCAAGGTGACTTTATTTGAAGCCTATTGCCAGATTTTCTAACACATGCAGCCTATGGACTAACTCTACGCAGCGGGCATAAAGGGTTCTATGCATCCAATATATCAATGTGCTAGAATACTGTTGCGAACACCGCGATTATACAGTGCCATAACGATGTTCGCCAAGGTGCAGGCAAACTGATGACTTTTACGCTGACAGCAGACAGACACATGAATGATCCTATAATTTATTTATTTATTTATTTGATAAACAAACACTGGTTCTATTTGAACTTTTGAAGTATGAAACCCTAAAAATCGCTAATTATCAACCACAAAAAGCTATTGGACCCTGTAAAAAGAAAGCCTACAATTAGGTTCCAGGCCTAGCAAACAAGATCATAAAATAGAATTTCAAAAAGTGTCTATGGGACCCTATTACTAAGCCTCCCATGTCTATTCATCTGTCAGCAGGCTGTATTTGATGAAACATAATAGGCAGTCAGTTGAAATTTTCAGTGTGTATTTCTATTGCCGCTGGCAAAGAAACATAATTTTCATCCGTTTATCTGTCTGTCAGCAGGCAGTTGAAACTTTCACAGAGTGTGTATTTCTATTGCTTCTATAACAACAAATAATAAAAATATATATATTTTTTAAATTATGTGTATTAACTAATACAAGAAACGTTATTGTTTTGAAGTATAAAAAGTGTATAAGTAGTGTTAAATCTTGGACAATGGTACAGGACACTTCCGATCTGTGTGATACCGATTCGCACTTAACTGGATTTTTTAACTTTCATAACACACTGTTGAGAAAAAGTATAGTTGGAGGTTTTAGCTTATTTATATTCAACAGCCAGCGTGCACATATGTTGCAGAAGTTCCACGAGTTCTTCAGTGGTTATGTTTTCACTCATGCCACAGTGCTATAACTTCGCACAAGTAATGATGACATGACAGCTTGAAAAGTAGTGTCGTGGTGGTGGCGGTGGTGTAGTGGTCACTAACTAACAGGAGACTGTGTTTCTAGGGTTGGGCGACATTACAGCCCAATTATATCGACTTTCTTTAAATGATGTGTATGAATATTGCTTGCAAACTGTAATTCTTTTCATTTACATTGATAGTGTGTCTGATATGTGACATATAAAAGTTTCCTGAACACAAAAAGAAAGTTTTTTTATAATAATTTGCAATAAACAATGCTGAGCCATACAACACTCTTTGGCTTGCCCTCACCTCTCCGGAGTGTCATACATAACATATTATGTCTTACCTTAACAGTGAGTTAGTTATGTTACCTAGTTTGGTGACTGAAAAGAAAAGGCTTGATACTGATAGCCTAAAATGTTTTGCAACCAATAATGTTTTAATGTAATAAACATTTTAGATGTTAATTTATAATAAAATATATGACATTGGGTCACATCAGCACCATTGCAGAATACTTAGTAAATGCCCATCTCTGGTGGCCAAAGGGTTAACAACCAATAGCATCCCTACTGCTGCAGATGGGTCTCTTCCCAAACTCACAGCATTCCCAAACATGATTTGTTTTCTGTTATTTTTAATTTAATTGTCCTCTTATATTAATCAATGAACTTATTATTTTATTATTAAAGTGAATTTCTCTAATTAATAATTTGTAATATTTTAACTCCTTTTAATTTTTAGACAATACTAGTGTTTGTCATTTATGTAATCATTTAAAGTTTAATTCATCACCATGGTACTAAAGATTTGCATGCCGTTACGGCGGAATATTTAAGGCACTATTATGTAAGACTACAACTTTTGTTACCAATATTCTGCAAATAAATGTTCTACTTACTTACTCAGGAAAGTTAAGATTGGTGGAGGTTAAAGAGCTAGCAGCGGGTCCCATTTTTAGACCACTGACATTTGACTTTGCTTAAAACTGCCATCTAGTGATAGCCACTGCATCAAAGGCTAAACTGCCATCAAGTGATTGCAAAATGTCTTTGCTTGCCTTGCCAAGCACAGAAATGGTCAAGATAAATGCCACTAACAGTCAAATCCATCCAGGTGCTGACTATGATTCCTGATTTTTTGTAAGTCCGAAGACCCCACTATAGGTCTCTACCCATATCTGTGGAAGATTAGATCAATCCACACTGGAGCCACATCAGGAATGGTGAATTACCATCTAGTGATCGCATAGCACTTGGCACTAAAAGCTTATATACCACAAACATACCTTGTGAAGCATAGAGACGGCACTAACCAATCAAGCCTATCCAGGATCCAGGTTATCTCTGTGAGTTAACCTGCATGACCCATGTGACCACAGTCGCACAGAGCCACAACTGCTTCAGTCCAAGTGAAGCTACAATTTTGAGTTTCATACCTCTCTCTTTATTTTGGGTTGACCTCATTAATTTTCCATGAGACTGCAACAGGTTCCTCCCCTGTTGTGTTGCCAATGCCCTTCCTGGAAGTGAAGCTAATGCCCTGCCTTGATGCGATGATAATGCCCTTGCTTGGTGTGGTGCTAGAGCCCTTCCATGTGATGCTAATGCCTGCTAAAAAAGAAATTATACTTAGTTTTTTTATATTTTACAAGGCAGCCCTCTTGAATGCACCCCAATCACAATAGCAAACCACCATTTTAATGGGGTATTTCTAACGTGACCATTTATTTTTTTCCTCAGAGCGGGACACCAGTGGAACTATGTAAAAAACTTTTTATCTATTTTACTAGTGTTTTTAAAAAAATGAATAACTTAATTAATAAATAACTAAATGGGCCTGCGTGGGCGACTAAGGCCCGATCGCCTCAAATAAGGGTAAGCTTGAGCCCCTTGTTGGGGATGTATAATATGAGCTGATATGATGAACACTGAATAATAAGTAGGTTTTTTTTAGTACATGTCATGTACACATTAGTCGAGTTAGTACCTGAGCCTTAATCACATGACTTCTAACTTTTAAGTGCAAAAATATAGGTATATAAACTTAAATTAATTTATTGTTTGGACTGTCCCACCCAAAGCGGGACGTATGGTCACGTTAGGTATTTAAAAAGAATTTTTTCAGTTTTCAAAATGTATTTTACTCTTTTCTTCCTTAGCTGCTCAAGTTTCTGGCGGGCATCTTTTTGTTTGGCAAGCTCTGCTAATTTGTCTCGGGCATCAGTTATTTGAGTTCTCTTCTTAGATATTATTTTGTTTCTTGCATCTATCATTGGGAGCTTGTTGTTTCTGGCAGCTGGTAGTGGTGCCCTTTTGGTGACTGAGTTACCTTTGTTTTTTAAAGGTTTCGGTGCATTACTCGATCTGCAACAAAAGTGATGATTTAATTTTCATCTGAGATGAGGGTCTATTACGAGCAACGCAGTGAATTGCTATCATGCTATTGAAGAATTATTTATCTAGATACAAACCTTTTGTATTCTCGTTTCTTTTTTTGGATAATATCATCCAAACTCATGTCAATGATAGAAGCCATGTTTGGTTGAAGTACAACGAATCTCGACAATAGTATAAATGTATATTTTTCAGGTGAACCTATATTAAATTTCCTTACTTAAAGACGTAAATATCCAATAATAAATTGTATTGTAATCACTGTAGATAGGTACTTAATTCGTGAATATTGTAATTTTCTCTACGACAGCCATTTCAATTTCGACTTTTTCAAATTTCAGAGAAATGGACCACCAATGGACGACTGCAAAGCGGATAGTAAATACGTTTGGTTTTTAAAATTATATGAACGTCTCTGGGTACAAGCCCTTTTGAGACATTTTTTCGTGTTTATTTTTACCCAAACCCGTGTTCAAAGAGAATATAATAAACTGTAAACAATTTTCTCTATAGAGTTTCGCTAGGCTGGAAAAGATGGAAGCTGGCAGTCAAAGAGAATATAAGTCACTGAGCTGCTTTCTTACCAATCAAACCTAGATCATGACGATTATGAAATAGGTAATAATAAAAAGCGAATAGAAACAAAAACATTAAATAAATTATTCTCTTGATTTAATTTTCTATATACCTACGCGTGACGTGTCATCTAGTTTTTGTGTAAATTACAATACAATGGAGAAAGAGGAAGGTGAAATGAGTGACGATAATGCAATGCTCGTCGATGATGATGATGAATTAGTAAAACAAATGCCTACGGTGGTAAAAGATGAAGATTGCACTGTGGTAAGTAGTTTTAGAGCAACAAGCCTCAAAATCATATTATATATAATTTTTAAAACTTGTGCAGTTCTACAACACAACACCTGGTCACTAATATTTTTTTGTTCCAACAGTTATTTAAGGCAAAAAAAGATGGAATAGTTATGGAAACACTGGAGAAGATAGATGCTATGAAATTAGAAGAAAGAGCCAAGAGATTTGGCTTGAACTTGTGTGGAAATAGAGTTGTCACACAAAGGCAAATTGATGAACTCTATGCAAAGTCTGGTATTGTAAGTGGAAATGAGAGGCATTTCCGTTTTGAAACACTTCATTTGTATGGGATTGATGGACTCACCACAAGAGATATATTTGAGTACTTGGAAGATTACAAGCCTGTGTCATTGGAAAAAGTTGATGAACTGTCATGTAAGCACTATAATTTTATAATAGACTAGTTTTTGCCCGCGCGGACATAGTTTTTATGACTATCTGAGAGTGAGTGGTGCTTACGGCTCGTGAGCTTAGATATGAGTTTTCTCCAGATCTCTTGGAAACTATATCGGGCTATTTTACAGTCTATGTTACTTCTCCTCACACCTTCAACTATTTCTATGCAAAAATTACATTACTTAATCTGTTATTCCGTTGCGATGCAGAGGTGCGTGAACATGGAAATGAGTTCCCTCAGGAACTATGTTGGTTTAAGTATGCTAATTAGAAGTCTATGCCATTTCCACCCCTCAACCTGTGCAGAAATCACAATTTGTTGCTTTGTTGCGATGTTAAAGAAATCATTCAAAAAAACCTCTAAAAAGTAGAAAACAATATGTTTTGGCCTTTTAAGTTTATTATAAGTTGTTATATTTTGATCTAAGAGCTGTCACACAGGGGGACTGCTAAGTTGTGAAATGATTAGTAATTAATTGTAGTAAAGTAAAACAGTTGTATTCTGTTTTTATTTTATTTACTTAACAGTCCCCTTTTGTGCAACTTTTAGATCTATATATAACAACTTATATTAAACTTAAAGGGCCAAAACATATTATATATTATTTTTAGAGATTTTTTGTCAGGGAATTTTTAAATTTAATTTTTATTTCATGCTTTTTAAACTTTATGTATCTAAAACATGATACCTCTGCTCTAAGTTGGTAAGCCCATCATGCAGATACTAGGAGATGCTGCAGCGTCAGGTTAAGGTTACCATGTTCTATCTAAAACCTATTGAGACTATTCCAAAGAGCCCAAACACAATTTATCTGCTGTAGGTTTGTGAGGAGTTGGATATCCTACAGATTCCATGAGATGTTGCAGCATCAGGTCAAAGTTACCATACACTTATTTATTAGCCCTAACACAATATCATCATATCAGCTTATATACGTCCCCACCGAGGGGCTCGAGCCTACCCTGAGGTTTTTCTAACCTAACACAATATATCTGCTGTAAATTGGTGAGGATACCAGAAGCTGCTGCAGCATAAGGTTAAAGTTACCATGTTCTATCTAACACCTATTCATTGAGACTATTCCAATGAGCCCAAACATGATACCTTTGCTATAAGTTGGCGTGGTGTTGATTATCCTGTAGATTCGAGGAGATAATGCAGCATCAGGTAAAGATTACCATATTCTATCTAACACCTATTTATTGAGTCTATTTCAATAAGCCCAATATGATGCCTCTGCTGTAAGTTGGTGAGGAGTTGGGTATCCTGCAGATTCCAGGAGATGCTGCAGCATCAGGTCAAGGTTACCATGGTTTTGCAATATTGTTACAATTACACGGCACCAAATTTCGGATCGAATAGACCATTATAAGTTGCTCACATCCCTTCATCACCTAGATAAGAGGTGATGATTTTCAAACTGCTGAATTGATTTTCACCAAATATAGCTAAGAACCACCGCAAGGAAACTTTCTTTCACATATAAAAAACTGCATCAAAATCGGTCCAACCGTTTAAGAACAACGAAGCCACAGACAGACACACCCACCCACACAGACAATGGCGTCAAACTTATAAAACCCCTCTTCTTACGTCGGGGGTTAATGACTTGAGTTTTATAAATTCCCTCAGGAACTCTAATGGACTATGCTATTTTCATGGAGTAAAAAGTAGGCTGATCTACATGTTATGTGCCCTGTCCGCTGCTACTTAAGTTTAGCGATTCTGTGAGTTATGTCTATTACCTTTTTTCACCTATGGATCTATCATTCGATCGCGTAGGGGGAAATTCCGAGCATAGCTTGCTTCATTGCCTTTTCTGTGACCATGAGCCTTCTTATGAGGCCCACCCATGGTAAGCGACCATGTCTCCGTTCCATATTTCATCACTGGCAACACAAACTGGTTAAAGACCTTAGTCTTCAGACACTGTGCTATTTGGGACATGAAGATATTGCGAAGCTTCCCGAATGCTGCCCAGCCGAGTTGGATTCGTCAATTGAGCTACATTATTTTTGTCTTGTCCATGTTCATATTAAGACCCACTTGTTGAGAGATTACTGAGGCCATCAAGCTTTTTAGGTCTTCCATAGTCTCAGCCATAACCACGACATCGTCAGCGAATCGGAGGTGGGTGATGTACTCACTGTTAATATTGATGTTGAGTCTACCCCAGACCAGATTAAATGTTCGTGCTGATGTTGGCGCATCGGGAGCCGGGTCGTTCCTTTCCCTCTAATATGGTTGAGAGGAGCGATGGCTGATTCTCGCGTTATACTCGTGACCGGGTGCTGTCGGTGTGAACTGGCCTACACTTGTCAAAGGCGTTCATGACTTTCAATAATTTTAATGTATAACTTCTAGTGTCATATTGTTTTCATGTTCTAATGCAATATTTGTTTATTTTTATTCACGGATTGGATTTTGACGTTATTAACTAATGATTGTTTATTTCTTGATTTTTTACAAATGAAATTATGTCATCACTATTTTTTGACTATCAGAAAGTGTAATTTGCACCTATTTTGAATAAATATCTTGAATCTTGACCAGAAGGTGGAAAACATCTTCCATGGTGGTGGTGAACAGTTTCGGAGATATAACGTCTCCCTGTCTCACCCGTCCCTGCAGCTGGATAGGTTTCGATTTCTGGTCCTGACATTTTCATACAAAAACTTTAAAACTTCGATGTATTGATAGTCAATTTTGGCATCATTGGAGAGACTAGCATAGCCCAGGTTTCAACTAAATCAATTGCTTTCTCATAGTCTACAATCGCCAAGCGTAGTGGCTGATTCTACTCTTCAGTCTTCTGTATAATCTGCCGCAGCGTATGTATGTGGTCTATGGTACTAAAGCTCTTCGGAAGCCGGCTTTTTCGGGATGCTGTACGTTGTTAAACCTGCGTGCGAGATGATTCATAATGACTCTTGAAAACAGCTTATAAACATGGCTCAGAAGTCAGATGGGTCTGTAGTTCTTCAGCAGGGTGTTGTCGCCCTTTTTGAAGTAGAGTACCACCACACTTCTGTACCATGCCTTAGGCGTTGTTTGTTTGTAGAATTGCGACTTGTTGACTTTTTGAAGTAGAGTACCACCACACTTCTGTACCATGCCTTAGGCGTTGTTTGTTTGTAGAATTGCAACTTGTTGATTTTTTGAAGTAGAGTACCACCACACTTCTGTACCATGCCTTAGGCGTTGTTTGTTTGTAGAATTGCGACTTGTTGACTTTTTGAAGTAGAGTACCACCACACTTCTGTACCATGCCTTAGGCGTTGTTTGTTTGTAGAATTGCAACTTGTTGATTTTTTGAAGTAGAGTACCACCACACTTCTGTACCATGCCTTAGGCATTGTTTGTTTGTAGAATTGCGACTTGTTGACTTTTTGAAGTAGAGTACCACCACACTTCTGTACCATGCCTTAGGCGTTGTTTGTTTGTAGAATTGCAACTTGTTGATTTTTTGAAGTAGAGTACCACCACACTTCTGTACCATGCCTTAGGCGTTGCTTGTTTGTAGAATTGCAACTTGTTGACTTTTTGAAGTAGATAGATAGATAGATAAAACTTTATTTCACTAAAAGGGCACAATACATTTTAACAATACACAAACAAATAAATAAAACTTAATGACAAATATTACTAGTTTAAATAAAAAATATGAAACAGTGTCAGTGGTGCCAAGTTAGTGAATCTGGTCCAGGCTCAGCATAAATGTTGTGGGTCGCAGAGTACTCACAACGCTGTTTTTCAGCCAAAACCAAGAAAAACGTACACGCACCTCAGTGGTCAACAATATAGTTATGAAAAAAATAAAAATTTAAAAGAAAATTTGTACATTTATACCTGTGCTGGTGATTAAGGGAAGACGACGATAGTGCTCGCATAGACAGGACAAATATCCCTTACAGTGTCTACCTGCCTGGTAATAACATATGTACGCATACACAGCCGCTTAAACCCAGACTATAACGTTATATTATATAAAAGGAAACAGTGACGGAATGACTGATCCTTCGACGCACAAGCTTAAACACTAAACGGATCAGGCTGAAATTGGGCGTACAGATGGCAATTATGACGTAGGCATCCGCTCAGAAAGGATTTCAAAAATTTTTATGGGAACGGTAATAAACGGGACACATTCCGCTGCTTTATCCGCTACCCTCCTCTCTGCTCAGTCGAGATATTCACGCAATTTTCTTTTGAAAGTATATAGTGTAGGAATTTCCCGCAGTGGTGGAGGGAGATCATTCCAACACTTTGAGGCGAGGAAACGGAAGCTACCACGGAATATTGTTGTTTTATGTTTTGGGATGTCAAAAACTGACGAGCAGACCGTACTAACTCATGGGCAACTCTACGTGGCGTGCTCACGACTCACGAGTGGCAAACCCGCAAAATCTTTATGTTTTAGCCCTTTGCCTTATCCTTTATGGAAAAACAAAAAACTTAGTTTATAAAAATATATTAAAATAAGCTATTTACAGTAAACTACAGCAGTTTGTTTGTGTATTATTTGCAAAATAAGTATCCTAAAAAGAAAAAAATGCTGCCCAAAGTAACTGGGTGGGTATTCCACGCCAACGAAGTCGCGGGCAAAAGCTAGTTTCTAATAAAACTTATAATGAATATTATTTCTACTACTTAACACGAAAACCGTTGTTTCCTCTCGACGCAAAATTATAATAAAGCCCTGGATAACGACTGGCATGCTCAAGTGTATTTAGAATCAGGACGCTTTGCACCGTACATTGAAACCAAACCCAGATAATGTTATTCTTAAAACTATATTAGATATCGTACTGCAGTTCCTTGCTCAAGAAAGCTAAGAAGGCCCATGAAAAAGTTAAGCTAGCTGAAGCTACTTCTACTTATATTATAAAAAGGTTTATTATTATTCAATTATGTATCTATATGTAAGTAAGTAAAATGAGATCAGCAGGAGAACCAAAGTAACCGACATAGCTCACAGAATCGCTAAACTGAAGTGGCAGTGGGCAAAGCACATAGCTAGTAGAATAGATGGCCGTTGGGGCAGTAAAGTTCTCGAGTGGCGACTGCGCACCGGATGACGTAGCGTAGACAGGCCTCTCTCGCGGTAAATAAACGACCTGGTGAAAGTCGCGGGAAGCCGCTGGATGCGGGCAACGACTAGTCCTGCAGTCGTCGTGAAAATCCTTGGTGGCCCTATGTCAAGCAGTGGACGTCTTTCGGTTGATATGATGATACTCTTAAACTCTACAGCAAATAAAAATAAATATTTTGTAGAATTAGTGCTACGGGATGTACTCGCATTTCGCCGGTTTTCATGGTTTCATCTGATGTAGATGATAGCCGACATTTATAGTATATAGTCGTGGAAATCTTTGGGGGAGGCCTTTGTCCAGCAGTGGACCTGTTTCGGCTGATATGATGATGATGAATTACCATAATGTAATCTATTGCCTTGCATTGACACCACTAACTAATCAACATTGTTTTTTCAGGTAATGTTGTATGTCAAGATCATATAGCAGCAGCTTTAGCACTACTTGTTCATTCACGTGAGATAAACAATGAAGAGTTACAAACAGTACTGTCTGAGAAATCAGACCACCATTGGAGGGAAGGAATGCCACATCCGAAAAAAGATCTCATTTTGATGCGATTTGCAACAAATGGGGATAAGAAAGTTAGAACGAAAAAATCGAAAGGTCAACAACTTGAAGAAAGTATTGACCAAAGTATGGATCCCATCAGTAAAAATCCATGGGGTGACCTTTGCAAATCCTGGGGTGTGTACGATCATCAAGAGGTGCAGCGAAAACTACCAAAAAACGATTATAAAGATGAAACAAGTGAACCAAACCAGCCAGTGCAGATAATGAATAAAAGGTTAGCTCTGCGCTTGGGGAAGAGGCGTCAGAAATCAGTTCATACTGATGGAAGTGACTCTGACGACTCGGAGTGGAAAAATAAATCCAAAGCTCCACGAATGAGAATGCATGCAGATGATGAAGAATCGAAGCAGCAGAAGAAAAAGCAACTGTTCAGAATAACTAAAGAGGAAGATGGTGATGCATTTGCTCCTCTATCCATTGAAGTTGTTAATTCAAGTAGCAGTTACACACCAAGAGAACCTACAAAGTTATCAGATAAATTTAAATTTACGTCGCAAAGCCATAAGACAGTAGATAGCAACAAAGAGACAATACATTCACGGCTGGGAGTTAAAGTAGAAGTAGACGTAGATGGTTCAAGTGAAGGTTACTCATCCGACATCTCGGAGCATGACGTGCAGAGCAGGGTGCAGAAGGTAGGCAGCAAGGGGAGTGCACGACCACGAGCACGGGCGCGGGGCGGCGGCAGCGTGTGGGCGCGCCTGGACGCCGGCGCCGGCGCCGACCAGCTTGTGGCGCCTAGCCAGAGTGATTTACGACAAATCTTAAAGTCTAGATCTAAAAAGCAGCCACACTCTGATGATTTAAGAGGTAAATTAAGTAATTCCAAGAAAGCAGCTTTACGTATTGAAATTGACAATAATTATGCAAGAAATTAATTTTAAAACATAATATTTTTACTTCCGCAATGAAATTAATAAGCGCATTTCCCGTGGCACTACCAGTGGAACTACTGGTAGTGCCATAGTTAAATTTCATTTACCGTAGCACTACTGATTTAATTTGATAGGTTTACTCCCAATCCCACCAAACAAAAAAAAGCTAAGCAGCAGATTACTTTACTTTAGATTATTTTTTACTAAGTTTTATCTCAAAAAACTGTAAATGAGCGAGCGAAGCGAGCGATATTAGGTTTGGTCAGGTTTGATTGATTATACAGTCAAAGAGCCTCGCGAAGCGAAGCGAGGCTCCCCTGATGGGCAGAAGAATGCTTCGCAGAAGAAGAAAAGTTAGGGAGTATACTTAATAGCTATTGGTAGTGCTACGGTAAATTAAATTTAACTATGACACTACCAGTAGTTCCACTGGTAGTGCCACGGGATATTCCCGAATTTATATACACATCCAAACTATTAGGTTATTTACTCGAATGTATAGGGGTGGAACAAAATTGGTTTTGGACCCGTTACAGGTCTTTTAATCATCATCCAAGGTTGACTGGAAGAATCCCGAAAGTGATAAGTCCGCCTTTTGCTTTACTGTTATTCTTTTGTTAACTTATTCGTTTTTAAATGCAATAAAGAGTTTACAAACAAACAAACATGCTGTACATTTTCTCCAGAAGATCATTGTCAATTCGCATTTTTTTTTGAACTCTACAAATCAATTAGACGATTGACCAATTTTGTATGGAGTTAATTTTTTTTGAGATTTGACAATAGGTTCCCTGCGGAAAGTTGTTCAGTATGATGTGATGGGTGGAAACACCAGGTAACGGCACCTAAACCTATTTTGTTTCATAAATCAAAGATATGTATTTTATAGTAATTTTTTTAATTAAATAAGGGTATAAAATTATTGTGCTGGCTTGTGTTAAGTGCAATGAAGCATTTTTATGTTCATAAAATGTTTTACATAATTTTATTATTAATTCATCAACATCTATATTCTATTTACCTGTGAATAATATTTAACATGATTATAACAGATCTATAAAAACTACACAAAAATAAAATACAAAAATTTGTAAACAAAGTGAAAACAATTAGGTAAATATCGTTTTTGATAATAGAGTATTTTGTCCTTTTTTATGTACCTAGTATAGCTAACGTAAACATATTATCTTAGATTAACTGTTTGAACTGTAAATAAATGATTAATTACTATGGTCTTTAATGTCTTAAAATAAATCATATTTTATTATTATTTATATTCCTTTTTTATTCAATGATTATTTGACAAAAACTTTGGGTAAAAAACGTGATCACCACACTTGCCACTCCCATTCTACAATACCCATTTTTTGTATACAAATTCATCAACATAATGATATGTCTGTACTAAAGAGTGCTAGTCTCGAGGCGAGGAGATGGGCGGACTTTTTTTATCCCGCTCAAGAAACAACTTTACTATTAATCCGAGACCATCTTGTTCCATACTTTGTAGGGTTCTGTACTTAAACCGTGCCAACAATGAGACCTTATGAGCCTACGCTGAAGTCTGTCCTGTGTCTGTCCAGCGGCACAGATGCGATACTAGTTACTTCTGAAGTCCGTTTGTGTCTGTCCATCGGCACAGATTAGATACTAGTTACTTCTGAAGTCCGTTTGTGTCTGTCCATCGGCACAGATTAGATACTAGTTATTTCTGAAGTCCGTTTGTGTCTGTCCAGCGGCACAGATTAGATACTAGTTACTTCTGAAGTCCGTTTGTGTCTGTCCAGCGGCACAGATTAGATACTAGTTACTTCTGAAGTCCGTTTGTGTCTGTCCATCGGCACAGATTAGATACTAGTTACTTCTGAAGTCCGTTTGTGTCTGTCCAGCGGCACAGATTAGATACTAGTTACTTCTGAAGTCCGTTTGTGTCTGTCCAGCGGCACAGATTAGATACTAGTTACTTCTGAAGTCCGTTTGTGTCTGTCCATCGGCACAGATTAGATACTAGTTATTTCTGAAGTCCGTTTGTGTCTGTCCATCGGCACAGATTAGATACTAGTTACTTCTGAAGTCCGTTTGTGTCTGTCCAGCGGCACAGATTAGATACTAGTTACTTCTGAAGTCCGTTTGTGTCTGTCCATCGGCACAGATTAGATACTAGTTACTTCTGAAGTCCGTTTGTGTCTGTCCAGCGGCACAGATTAGATACTAGTTACTTCTGAAGTCCGTTTGTGTCTGTCCAGCGGCACAGATTAGATACTAGTTACTTCTGAAGTCCGTTTGTGTCTGTCCAGCGGCACAGATTAGATACTAGTTACTTCTGAAGTCCGTTTGTGTCTGTCCATCGGCACAGATTAGATACTAGTTACTTCTGAAGTCCGTTTGTGTCTGTCCAGCGGCACAGATTAGATACTAGTTACTTCTGAAGTCCGTTTGTGTCTGTCCAGCGGCACAGATTAGATACTAGTTACTTCTGAAGTCCGTTTGTGTCTGTCCAGCGGCACAGATTAGATACTAGTTACTTCTGAAGTCCGTTTGTGTCTGTCCAGCGGCACAGATGCGATACTAGTTACTTTGCCATCGGTCTATCAGTCACGGCGTTATCAGGACCTATCATGGCAAAAGATCTGCTCAAAATCTATGTGGGTCTCAATAAACAATATTTAAAATGGTAATGCACAAAAAGAAATTGGTTTTCTTTGTTTATTTATCTCTAGGGCGGCGCGTCGCATAAATATCGGACACGTCTTGTCCGATAACCTACGCACGCACACAAGCATAAAAAAGCTGGCCCGTTTTTATCGCAGTGATCAGGGTGGCGCTATAACTAGAGAGTAAATAAAGTTGGTTTTCTTATAGTGCATACTCTAAAGTAGTAGGCAGGCTCCCACGGTGGTGGAGGTTGCGGGAAGCCGCTGGATGCGGGCAGCGCAGGACCGGTCGTCGTGAAATCCTTGGGGAAAGCCTTCGTCCAGCAGTGAACGTCTTTCGGCTGATATGATGATACTCTCTATACTAAAAAACTCTACAGCAAATAAAAAAATGATTTTGTAGAATTAGTGTTACGGAATGTGCTCGCAGTTCATAGGTTTTCGTGGTTTAATCTGATGTAGACGATAGCCGACATGTATTCTTTACCTCAACATGTGCATTTTAACCTTTCATCTTATACTTTACTTTCTCGCTTTAGTACTACTTAGCTCACTAAAATTTTACATAGAGGGTGGAGAACAACATAGGATACATTTTATCCCAAAAAAATGCATAGTTGCGGGCCGCAGCGTGCACCTTACGCAAGCGAAGCCGCAGGCAAAAGCTAGTACTTAACTTGCCTTAACGCTAGTCAGATGCTTGTATTCAATTCAATATATTTATTCAAAATAGGTGCAACTTACACTCTTTCTGATAGTCATACAATAATAATAACAATGTCATTTGTGAAGAATCAAGAGATAAACAATCATTAGTTAATAACGTCAAAATTAAATCCTTGGTATAAACCAGATTATGTCATTAGAACATAAAAACAATATGACACGAAAAGTTATACATAAAAATCATTGAATGCATTTAACAAGAGTAGGCCAGTTCACACGGACAGCACCCGGTCACGAGTATAACGCGAGTCAGCCATCGATATTAGAGGGAAAGGAACGACCCGAATCCCGATGCACCACTTATGATGTAAATTTCAAGTCTATGGTCTGCACATTTATAGCCAGCATGCGCTGTGCAGTTTGCGTAGTAACTAGTAATATGTGGTGCAGTGCAGTTTATATTGGTATTCAAATAACTTTTCTATTCTTTAAGTACGTTTTTAAACTGATTTTCGAATGTTACTAATTAATTTAATTAGCGTAGATGGCACAATTTTATCCTGGCACAGCGTTTGATAGGCATTTCAAGATCTCTCTTTCCACATTTAGTCATATGTAAAAACAACAGGGAAAAACATATCTTAAATAATATTCAGTGATCTAAAATAGAAATAAATGAGGTCTAATACATAAGTAATAATCCTATTGATAAGTACAGTCATATTTCTAAAACGGAATGTTTCAGTCTTAATTAAGTAGGTACTTCGTAAGTATGTACCTACGAGCCGCTCGTGGAAATAAGTAGGTACCTATCGAGATAACTACAATAATTATGATATGTTGTAAAACGTTCCATAATATTTAGAGGTTTATATTTTATAATAACTAACAAATACTATACAAAATACTTGGATTGGTACAAATTACAAACATTACTTTTCCTTTTCCGTTTTCGCTTCCTTGCGCTCGCCAGAGTCGTCTTTTTTCTTAGAAATCAAGGAATGTTTGGCTTTCTTTAGTTGCTTCTTAACTTTATCTTTCATTTTGTTCTTTTTTGGGATCGGCGCAACTTCGAAGGATTTCATCGAGGAACTGTTGGACCCGCTGTTCCGTTGCGCTGTAATGATAATCGAGTGGATACTTAAAAGCAGTTAAACAATCGATAAGTAATAACCTTCTGCCTTGGAGGTGCTTATCTGCCATTTGGAGTGTGTATACTTCGACAACTATACGCACCCCCCACCCCCTTTAAATTTTCACGTAGCTTTGAGGAAAACGGATACCATTAAGGATGGGGGTAGTTTGGTACCGTTTGGCGTTCACTATATGGTTTCCAATCGCCACACTCAAGTTAGAAAGAGAAGCCCATAAAGTCGCCTCTATGTTGTGCTGTCCTTTGCGATCACGTGGTTAACCTGTACGTGGTAGGTATGTCCTAGATTTTACTACAGCGGCACGTACTTCGCTTGAAGACGTGAGGACGATGGTGTCGATCTTGCACTAGTCGCCACACAGCTGCTAGCCTTGAGTGACAACTACAGCGGTAGGTTCCTCGCTTGGAGACGAAGGGGCGATAGTGTGGATTTACACTAGTCGCCATACAGGTGTTAGCCTTGAGTGAAAACTACAGCGGCACGTACCTCGCTTGGAGGCGATGGCGAGGTGTCGATCTGCACTAGTCGCCACACAGCTGATAGGCTCGAGTGACAACTACAGCTGCACGTACCTCGCTTGGAGACGTGAGGGCGATGGTGTCGATCTGCACCAGCCGCGACACAGCTGCTAGCCTCGAGTGACAACTACAGCGGCACGTACCTCGCTTGGAGGCGATGCAGGCGGCGATGGCGAGGTCCTCACGGCGCTCACGGCGACGCTCGGCGTCGATCTGCTGCACTAGCTCGTCGCGAAGCAGCACGATCTGCACCAGCCGCGACACCAGCTGCTCCTCGCGGGCCTGCAATATCGATTTCAGTGAATCAACACTTAATTAACTTGCTGGGGCACATGTCTATTTTCATAACGTTCTATAAGAGCTTCGGCCAAGTTCGGATTGGTGGGCGCTATAAGGGCGCTGCAATTTTTTGGGGCAACGGCTGTGAGGCCTCTGACATGCACGGAATCTCGTTACTAAAACCGGCACAAACGGTACAACGAAACGTGCCTTGCAAAGCATGGGAAGTTGGTAACGGCCGACAAAAATGCCATCAAACCCACGTGGCCAGAAGTCCCGCGCCTGACACCAAATGTCTCGCTTATCCGATAACTTAAAAATACTGACATTTATTTATTTATTTGTTTACTTTCAATAAGAGCTTACAGTTTCCCAAAACATTCTTACTACTAGATTACACATGTTCATAAATATTTGTTATATACAGTCTTAGATTAGTGGATATCTTCCCTATGTGATCATCAAATATGTCAACATCTTGGATCTCAAACACAAATCTATTGAGCAAAGCAATGGCCCTACAAGTAGGTGCGTTGCGCGCGTGGCTGGTACGCGGCGCGGCACAACACAAATCACAAATTTAACGCATTTCCATGTTACAATTGCTACTATGACTTCTTTATCGGTGGTAAGCCCATCCACATCCAAAACCATGCGAACTGAATAGGTATTCCTTACAGCCAACAGAACTGCCCCCCATCCCACGCTACCCGCGCGATCTTTGCGCAGTACAGTGTATCCAAGAGGGAATAACTCTGCATCAAATACCGAGCTGTTCAGGAAAGTTTCAGTTAGTGCAATGATATCGTTAGATAAACTTGCAGATACATTGTTATAGAACGTCGATGTTTTACTTCTAATACCTACATCTAATTTTAGCTCTTATCTTCAAATAAACTTAGACAATTTCGCGTTCACTTTGCTCGCGTTTTATTTTATGCGTGTCTGTTTACTGATTTCCACATTTTAGCTTATCATTCAGCCATTTTTAGATTTCTTGTATCCTTTATGTTTTGGGGGTGTTGAATCCGAATCTGACGTAGACGGAGAATAGGCTGTTAACGGATTCTGAGGTTTACTAACTAAACTTCTTGTCGGAATATTAATTTACAATCCAAAACGTCCTAACTGCTGGGGAACGGGACTCTTCCCAAACACAGGAAGGTAAGCCCATACTTCAAACACCAGGGGGAGGCAAGTTCGGCTTTGTGGAGGTCGTAGGTCTAATGGCGAACCCCACTTTCCAAGCCGCCTATAAGGCATCTGACACGGCTTAACGACAGCCATCTAGTGACAGCAACCGATAGCAACGGCTTACATGACTTGCGAAGCACGTTCAGTCAAGAAAAATGCCATCATTAGTCAAATCCATCCGAGTAATGACCGTGCTTCAGGTCAGTTAACCTGGGTGATCCACCCAACCACGCAAGTCGCACTGAGCTACGACCTTTTTTAACCGTGAATTAAAACTTCAAGTACTTACGTGTCAAAGTTGACTAATTTTTGCTCCAACGTGAGACCAGAACCGTCTTTGTAGGTTCCAAAGTGTAGCATTTCAAAATTCAACCTTTTTAACGATTTTGGCGGCTTATATCTTGCTAATCTACATCTATTTAGATTTTATTCTAAAAACTTTACTTCATTTTAAAACACCTATTCAACGATAACTCAAACAAAGGGGTGACTTTTTATTACCCCTTAACCTCAAAAAACTAAAATTAAATTCGTTTAATTATTCAAATAGAGATCTGTATTCATTACTTTTATGCCAAAACGTGTTCAAGTTATGATGTGACTGTCTGTGAGGGACGCATCAACGGAAAGAACTATACTTTTTTCATTTTCTTTTTTCTAAAAACTTAAAAATATCTGAATAACATGTTTTGTTCATTTATTAGAAGCCCATAACTTGACAACTAAGCCTCATACGAAATAGTTATTTGTGTGACAAGGGGACAAAGTAATATTTTGTTCCGAGGGCGTTAGTTTGAATTCTGAGCTTAGCAAGGAACTCAATATACGTCGCCCGACAGTAAAATATTTGGACCCCGAGTGACACACACAAGTTTTCATCGCAACCTATGTGAAAGAGAAATTAGTACTTACACTAGTCACCTTTGTCTAACACTCAAACATCAAAATGAACTTTTTGTATAATCTCTTCGAAAAAAAAAACTGGCTGCCTATAAAATTTTAATAGAAATAAAAATTCGATAATAATGTAATAAGCAGGAGTGCGGCCAATGTTTTTTGATATCTACGTTTTTCGGAAGATCATATTACCGTCTATGATTGTACTCCTTTGTTTTGGTCACTGAAATAAATCAATAAATAAAGCTTGTTCGTCGCTCGAAGGTAAAAAAACAAAGGTATATCATTTGTATGTGGAGATATCCTTGAATTAGTCATCGATAGCCATCCATAAAATCAATATCTACTAATTAATCGCGTTTTTGGAATTTCAGGCTAATCCCTCATTAAATTAAGTACTTACCTTATCAGCGTCGATACGGTTCACCGCTGGACGAGATTGTATCACACGGATTTCATGTTCAATGTCGGCTTGTTCTTGCTCCAAGCGTTGCTGCCTTCGGCTAGAATGAGATGAAGAAAAATTTGTAAGGATTTCAAATAGGGAAGTTCATGAAGAGGGCTTTGTTCGCAAAACATTAGTACACTGTAGGGGCTGATTTCTACACTTAGATTATGATATGATAATGAGATAATAGCAGTAACCGACATAGCTCACAGAATCGCTAAACTGAAGTGGCAGTGGGCAGGGCACGTAGCTCATAGAACAGATGGCCTTTGGGGTAGCAAAGTATTCGAGTGGCTACCGCGCATCGGGGCCGTAGCGTAGGCAGGCCTCCACGCGGTGGGCCGATGATCTGGTGAAGGTCGACCGGTTGTCGTGGAAATCCTTGGGGGAGGCCTTTGTCTAGCAGTGGACGTCTTTCCGCTGATATGAATGAATGATGTAATAACGATAAATAGGAATACCGACCCTGTTGAGTACTAAAATTAGACTCTTCAATTAATTTCTTAACCTAAACCACCCTGGACACTTCATACAACGGGCCAGAAATGATATCAAAAAACGAATGACGAAACAAACAAACTGGCGGCTAAATCCTATACGTTCGACAACCAAACTGTAACCAATCTGTATCAATCTGGGTGACGAGGGGGTGAGGTCTCAATCTAGAGAGCGGCAGGGAGTGTCCATACTGTATGTTAGTACTAATATACAGGGTTATTGGTAATTAGACCGGATCCTCTTAAGAGGGTATAGGGGCGGTTATTTGGAATAATTTTGACCCCATATTGCATTATCCGAAACTCAACCGTTTTTGAGATATTTGCTTTTTAAGAGTTTTTTTGGAAAAATCAGATTTTCTCCTTCAAAAATTTATAAAAAAATAACTATTCATCCAGATTTCATTTTGTTTACATTTTTAGATAGAGTACATTTTAATTCTTAATATTCAATCATAAAATCATAATATTCTGTATTAATACAGAAAGTACAGGCCACTTCGTAAAAAACAAATCAGATTTTTTGTTAAACTGTCTACTTAAATGTGATTTTTCTCGAAGAAAACCCCTATTAATTGAGTCTGCATGTTATTTGAAAAACATCTACACATTTCTAGCTATCCAACGAGGTAAAAAACATTGCATTTAGTTACAAAATTTCAAAGAAAATGTGAAAACAATAGGCCCAGGTAGTGAATTCCGAGAATGTGGTTTTTGATCCGAGGTCAATAAGCGATACTACTTTAATGCTCCGTATGCTCTGTCTCGCTCTCGCTCACGTTGCTAGCAGATTTGTGTTGTTGTTAAGTCCAGTTTGCTCGTGCGATTCGTACTGTGTAGACGCTTTCCACTATCTTTGGACTTCGGTATCTTTACTTTGTGACTTGGCTTGTAAACGTTTTGTGACTGATTGCATTCCCGACGACTTGGCGTGTATTAAAGGACTTGATTGACGATCAAATTATGGCTGCAGATCCCCGCGTCCAACCTCGTCCTCGAGAGTTTTCAAATGAGGAATATGCGGACATAATGTTTTGCTATGGATATGCCAACGGTATCTCTACTCGTGCTCGTACGGAGTATCAGTCTCGATTTCCTAACCGCCGTTTACCCGATGGGAGTGTGTTTGACGGAGTGTATCGGCGACTACGAGAAACCGGTAGCGTTCAGAGAAGACAAATCGATGCTGGCAGACCTCGTGTTTATCGTGTGGAGGAAGAAGAAGACAAATGTGTAGATGTTTTTCAAATAACATGCAGACTCAATTAATAGGGGTTTTCTTCGAGAAAAATCACATTTAAGTAGACAGTTTAACAAAAAATCTGATTTGTTTTTTACGAAGTGGCCTGTACTTTCTGTATTAATACAGAATATTATGATTTTATGATTGAATATTAAGAATTAAAATGTACTCTATCTAAAAATGTAAACAAAATGAAATCTGGATGAATAGTTATTTTTTTATAAATTTTTGAAGGAGAAAATCTGATTTTTCCAAAAAAACTCTTAAAAAGCAAATATCTCAAAAACGGTTGAGTTTCGGATAATGCAATATGGGGTCAAAATTATTCCAAATAACCGCCCCTATACCCTCTTAAGAGGATCCGGTCTAATTACCAATAACCCTGTATATACTTTGCCTAAACAGTACAAAGTGCAATGCGCAATCGCGACTTGCTAAAGAGGCCGCATTGGCATGTATAATTCTCTAATGACACCTACATGAAAATAAAAATGTACGTTGGCTCGTACATTCACGTTCTGTGCATAGTTACTTTCAAATCGAACTAAAATATACAACTCGAAACAAAATAAGGGCCATTCAAGTTTTCTCAGTACGCTTACATACAGAGAGGTAGCCCAAAAAGCCACGATTATTTTTAAAGTGAAACTTTTATTACATCGTCTCAAATTTTTTCGTCTGTGTGTTGCATGTCGCGTGACGGTCGCTTTCGTCTGACTGTATGATCGTTTCGTCCTCTGTACAGTAGCGAGAGCAGCCATGATCGTTTCGTCCTCTGTAAAGTTTCACTTTTACCGTGGTTTCATAAGACCACACACTTACTTTTTTATCAAGAAAAGTAAGGAAACCATGAAGTGTAGTCGTATCCCCGGTTACAAATATGTCGAAGATCACAACATCCTGCTGATCCTTAAAAACTCGGTAGATTGCTCAAAATAAGCAGCATAATTTTTGTATGGAAAATATGGTATTTACCGTGTGCTCTCTTCTCTCCAAGAATCAGCAGAATGTTGTGATCTCCGACACATTTGTAGAAAGGGATCTAACCTAATGACTACACTGCGTAGTTTCTTTGCCTTTCCTTTATTTTAAGAAAATAATCATTTTAACCACTTCTCTGTATGAAAAGTACATTTTTTGAAAACCTAAGTGGCCCTTATTTTGTTTTGAGTAGTACATTTTTTTAATATTATTGACTGACTCACTGGTCCAGTGGTGAGCTACTGCCCGCTGGACCGAGGGAAAAAATTCGTGTGACGAACAGGTTTGTTCTGTGTCCATGTGTTTAATCCTACTAATACATTATAATGTAAACGCGAAAGTTTGTAAGAATGTATGGATGTATGTTTGTTACTCTCACGCAAAAACTACTGAACGGATCTGGCTATAATTTGGTAGGTAGACAGATTAGGAACTGAATTAACACATAGGCAAATTTTTACTACGCTCGCGAGCCGCTTGCTGCTCGCGCACTGCGCACCCCCGAAAAGTCATAGAAACGTTGTCCACGTTGGGTGAAGCCGCGGGAAACAGCTAGTATTTAAATATGTATGTATTTAAGAGCCTTCCGCCAGCTAACTAGCGCTGTAGTTACAGATAGCATATGAGTGCTAAAAATGCCCGCCTCTCACCTGTGCTGTCTGTGACTACAGCGAACTATGTTTCACAGAGGTGATAGTATTTAAATAGACTACAGTACCCATTCTTAAAATTAATCGTCGAACAATTTCGATAAAGTATTTTTAACTGATGGCGGCGCTAGTAAGGGGGGAGTCGCATCAGTTTCTGGTTCCCATAGTACAGGGAATCTTGTTTCGGGGCCAGGTGACTGTGTATAGTTTGGGGCCAGATGACCGTGTATAGTTTGGGGCCAGGTGACCGTGTATAGTTAGGGGCCAGGTTACCGTGTATAGTTTGGGGCCAGGTGACCGTGTATAGTTTGGAGCCAGGTGACCGTGTATAGTTTGGGGCCAGGTGACCGTGTATAGTTTGGGGCGAGGTGACCGTGTATAGTTTGGGGCGAGATGACCGTGTATAGTTTGGAGCCAGGTGACCGTGTATAGTTTGGGGCCAGGTGACACTGTATAGTTTGGGGCCAGGTGACCGAGTATAGTTTGGGGCCAGGTGACCGTGTGTAATTTGTCCCTGAATAACATTATATTACTAGGATCAAATAACGTGACATTTATAAAGTCATTTAAATTTAAAACGTCTCGTATAGTTACAACTGACAACTATTATGTTATGTGTCACGTAAAATAGAACACAAAAAGGCTTCTGTTCATTAAAATAAACAATGTTTGTTCTACAAATCGCAAAAAAAACCAGATTTACGACACAAATTTGGCGAGTAATGCTTTTGCGATTTGAGTTATAGAACAAAAAGTTGTTAAATTTAATAAATTAGTAAAAGCCCACCTTAAAAGTGTTTTATTTTACTTAACGGCCTGTATAATAGGAAGAATACCGTCTGTGTCGAGGGAAAATGAACAGATTAAACGGATAATTGATAACTACTTAATCAATCAGGACCTGAAGCACTAACAATGCGGTACCTACCTAGTTGATTGCATCAATAATAAATTATGAAATATTATTTCCCAAATTGCTTTCAAAAAGGAGTTGAAGTTTTTTCCACGTGTCCATCACTTTTTTTTTATTCACAATTGGTAAACCCTTGACAACATCTCACCTGGAGGTAAGTGACGATGTTGTCGAAGATGGAGCGGGCTTACCAAGATTCCCCAACGCAATGGCTATCTTATCTTCATGCCAGAACACACCAATGATATCAACATTGATATTTGGCGGCAAGACTTAGATAAGATGGTGGTTGGTAGCTAGCCAGGCGGGCTTAGAAAATGCCCTACCACCAACCAAACCGAGTCTTACAATTGACCCCGCCGGAAATCGAACCCGCGACCTCCTGTGTAAAGCCAGTGAACTTTTGCCTCTGAGCTACGGAGGCGGTTAAAACTGGTATAGTACCAGGTCCTCCATTTTCTAAACAGCGTCGCCCAACTAAACCTGTTTATTGGAATAGAGAAAATATAGACAAACAAAAAAATGTCAATTCATTTTTCCAAAATGCTAACATTGTGTCCTAAATGTCACGTTATTAGAAATAATTGGACTTAGAAAAATGAATATATTTCGAGTCATTTTGAATTTTCATGTCCAGTTCTCTCCGTAATGTGACGTTTTGGGACATAATGCAAAATGGCATTTTTTGTTTGTGTATATTTCCCATATATCCAAATATATACAAGTTTCATCGTGTGATACAATTTTGATTTTATGGATATTGAGTTAGATAATACTAAAATGGACTATGCCATTAATTTTGCAACTCATTTTCGAAAAACCTTGCCGTTTTGTTTTCCATCGCGACTTCAATTTCGAATTATTCAAAGTCACAAAATTAGTCTTACTTCAATCGATGAAAAACTACAATTGACGCGTTTTGAGAAAATTTAGTTTTTTTCTTAACATGAGATGATGCCAAAGGATTACTAATTGTGGACAAAAAATATCCTCCGCGTCACATACGTCTGTATTGTTGTACTACGGAACCCTTTAAAGTGGTTATGTGTGCGTCGGACCACAGTGCAGTAGAATTATAAAAAAAAAAAAACTTTTAAAAAACAAAGTTATTTTTGCAGTTGGTAAAATAGATTTTACTATACAATCTTCTAGACTAACAGCATAAATAACTTTGTTTTTTAAAAAGTTTTTTAAGTTGGTTGACTATTACTTACTCCTACACTAAGAGAGTACTTGGCTGGGATAATTGTACTTTTAAATTTATGAAAAACCCTACAATTTTCAATACTTTTTAAATTGCCTGATAGGGGGTGGTAACTCTAATAAATATCACCACTTTAAACCTTAACATTTATTCTCAAAATACAGAACAATTCAGAACCCGCGTACCCCTTAAATTTTGAGTAGTTTCTACGTTTGGGCCCTTCTAAATCCAGCACGCAGGTGGTTTATTTTTGTGAGTAAACAAGAAGTAGTTCTCTATAACTTATCTTACTCAAAAAGCTTTAAAATCAGACCTAAAATAGTAATATTACAGCCAATATTAAACCCTCAGTTGTTTTAAAAGAGCTATTCAAACGTATCCTACACAATGGGTTACGTGAACAGAAAAAAACCTGACCTCAATGACTTATATATTACTGGCGTAAGGACCCGGCCAACGCGCGCGACTAATGCTCCTAGCGAATTAATGCGAAAATAAGTTTCGCAAACTCGCGACTCAGTCGCCTGCGGGAAATTGTACAGTGCAGTGGAAAGATATTCCATGTAAAAATGCCTTGTTGTGTTGTTAGAGGCTGTAAAAATCATGAAAGAAAGGCTCAAAAGAAACATGGCATGTCTTATCATCGTTAAGTAACCTTACATTGTATTTTTTCTTGTAAACAAATTAAATAAACGAACTTTTAAAGCGACAATTCTACCAAGGTTCTTTTACGCGGCACTGACGTCAACTCTCGCCCATGCTAGTTCGTACGAGTTATGTCAGATGGCGCTACTTTTTGCTTATATGAAGAAAATCTGAGTAAAATATGGAGACGGGCGGATCCTTCTGTCCAAATCTGTGCCACCCCTACTTTACAGTTAGGGGACGTACCCTAGATAACTTTTTAATAGATTTTTATTCCATAACTTTATAGGGGTCACAGATTTGTAAAACCATATCAAATTCCAGCTTTATTCCTCCTTTTTTAAAGTCGGTTACAAAGCAACTCAAATGAGTAGCAATCAATTACATTATTGGGAACCTATATATAAATAACGTGAATAACTCACATGTACATCAATTCGGTCTGTTTCCTGAAGAGGTCGTTCTTCTCGTTGACCAGTTCACACAGCTGTATTACTAAATCTTCCACTTCCTCCGGCGGCGCGGTACACTCCTCGTCGCCTGTAAACAAATCAATCTAGTCTGATGACCCCTGTGACGTGCATCAGATGTGGGATGCGTGCGACGTGATGGACTGATGTGTGACATAAAGCAGGGATGTTATGGATATGAAATTTCGGATACGGATTGGATACGGATATAGAAATGATTATTATACCGGATACGGATATGAAATTATTTCGGATTATCCGTTAGTTTCGTATAAGGATATTAGATTTTAAAGGAATTTATAAAAGTAAAATATAAATATAATACGTATGATAAGACGACAACAGAAGAAAACAAACAATGCGCGCGTGTGTCGACCGCCCGGTCAATCAACAAAACAACCTGTCATAACGTGTCGCAATTAGGCTCCGCCCCTATCCGATATTATCCGAAATTGTTTTAGGGATTCGGTTACGGTTATGGATATTATTTTATATCGGATATTCGATAGTTTCGGTTACTGTTACGGAGCTCCCTAACATCCCTGATATAAAGGAATTATACGGGCTCAAACATAAATCGGCGGCGCAAGGTCGCATCGCCAATTTATAATGGAGTAGGGCGACTATTATTTTCGAGTACTTGAGTCGGCCGGCTCGAGGGGAGGGGTTTTGAGGGGGAAGGTATTGGTGATAAGCTAAGGGAGAGTCTAGGGGTTGAGGGGCAGCCAATGATGACGAGGTTATGAGGGCAGGGGTGAGGGGCTGTGACGAGTTTGGGAGGATGAGAAAGTTAAAAGGCGAAAGGGGGAGAGGTTTCTTGTATTTGAAATACGTCATCATCATCATATCAGCCGAAGGACGTCCACTGCTGGACATAGGCCTCCCCCAAGAATCTCCACGACGACCGGTTCTGCGCTGCCCGGATACAGCGGCTTCCCGCGACCTTCACCAGGTCACCGGTCCACCAAGTGGGAGGCCTGCCTACACTACGCTTTCCGGTGCGTGGTCGCCACTCGAGAACATTACTACCCCAACGGCCATCTGTTCTACGAGCAATGTGCCACATAAGTTTAGCAATTCTGAGAGCTATGTCGGTTACTTTAGTTCTCCTGCGGATCTCCTCGTTTCTGATTCGATCGCGCAGAGAAACTCCGAGCATAGCACGCTCCATTGCCCTTTGGGTGACCTTGAGCCTTCTTATGAGGCCCATAGTAAGCGACCATGTCTCAGTTCCGTAAGCCATCACTGGCAGTGAATATGTATTTACCTCTAATGTATTTACGACTCCCGACACAGGGAATACTAGTGGGAGAGTTAGAGTATAATTACAAAGCTACCACTAAGATGTAATTTAACGAAGTGCCTCACTTTAATTATTTTGTAAGCTATTATTCTGTATCTAAACATTCATATTTCAATAAAATACTTACTTACATATATATTACTAGCTGTTTCCCGCGGATTTGCCCGCGCAAATAACGTTTTTTACCGGTACCGTTTAAATTTCCGAATGAAAAATAGATTACGACCTATTCTCAGACCTACCGAATATACACAGAAAATTTCATGGAAATCGTTCCACCCGTTTTCGAGGAGTTTGGCAACTAACACTGTGACATGAGAATTTTATATATATAGAGAAGAGATAGAGATAAAACAGATGGCCATTGAGGCAGTAAATTCTCGAGTGGCGACCGCGCACCGAAATAAGTGGCGTATGAAGGCCTCCCACTCGGTGGATCAACGACCTGGTGAAGTTCGTGGGAAGTAGCTGGATGCGGGCAGCGCAGGACCAGACGTTGTGAAATCCTTGGAGGAGGCCTTTATAACCAACTATATTCACATTTATATTAGTTCTGAAAAGGTTATAGAACTTGGTGTACCTCAAGGCAGCGTATTAGGGCCAACATTGTTTCTTGCATATATAAATGACCTCTGTAATTTAAAACTAAATAATGCACATATATTTGCTTACGCCGATGATACAGCAGTAGTCTTCGAAGGGACTTCTTGGGACAGTCTTCGTATAGAAGCCGAAAAAGGTATGAAAACTATTGCTAATTGGCTTAGCAAAAATCTGCTAACCCTAAACTCAAATAAAACTAATTACATTTGTTTCACTCTAAATAAACGTACCCAACCTAGTAACGATTTTAATCTAATAATTCATAAATGTAATGGAAATCTGCAATCTTGTACATGTCCTGTAATAGAAAAGATGTCAAACACCAAATATCTTGGAGTCATGGTAGATCAAAGACTGTCCTGGCATAATCAAATTTCAAATAGAGTAAGGAAACTGTCATGGATCTTTAAAACTTTAAGGCATGTTATCCCTGCCACTAAAAATGTTGAAAGCTCTACAACTGCAACAAAACACAAAGCTAACTTACTAAATACTCTGTATATTGTATTAGTGCAATCAGTTTTCACCTACTGTCTTACTATCTGGGGTGGTGCCAGTAAAATAAAATTTCTAGAATTGGAAAGATCAGAGATTATTGTTGAAAGTAATGCATTTTAAGCATAGAAGATTTCCAACTGATGAATTATTCACCTTATGTAAAGTGCTTTCTATTAGAAAACTGTTCATTTTACAGATAATTTCAAAATAACATAGAAGTTTAGGCTATGACCCTAACATACTAAACAAAAGACGAAATGATATCGTAGCATCCTCTAAATTTACAAAAACATCTTTTGCACAGCATCAATACAATTATTTATCATCGTATTTATATAATAAAATAAATAGTAAGACTAATATATATCCCCTAAATATGTACGATTGTAAAGATACTATAGTTAAATGGCTCAATACTCTTCATTATGAAGACGTAGAGAGTCTTTTAAAACACACAGCCTAAGATATACGAACACACACTTCTTAAACATACACACTGTACATACAAACATAATATAATTGCACACACATACAAAAACCCACACGCACACACACACACCACACTCACACACACACACACCACAAACACACACAAACACACTCAATCACATGCACACATAAATACTTCGCGGGCGTGCTTATTAATACGTAGCGCATATATTTGTAAAGTATTGTTGTTTTTAATTATTTTAATTTTTATACTGTATCTCTGTGTTGTTTATAAGTTATGGAAGCGCGGATTCTTCTGGCACAAGTATTCTTATACTTAAAAGAAGTCTCCTGCAACATGTATTATTTTTCACAATGAGATACCGCAATAAACTTTTTTCTTTTTTCATTTCTTTTTTTAAACCGTTAACACCCTTTTGGCCCACCGTGTATAATTAGTTTTTTTGTAAGTCGATGTTTAATATCACTGGTATTAATCTTTAAAGGTACAAAATACGTAAAGGAGTATTTCGATGGAATAGTGTGGCGCTTACGGCAACCGCCTTGCCCCGCCCCGCCCCGCTCACAACTCGCGGGAGGCTTTTGCCCAGCAGTATAAGTCCTCACATGCCACAACAGGCTGATTAGTTGAAAATCTGTGATTTGAAGGCACTACACAAAATGAAAATTATTATTGATTATACACGAAAAGTGAAATGCACAATCGTAGTAGATACGTAAGTGTATATTGATTTGTATCTCTCCGAACGGGACTACAGATATTGAAGGAAATACAAAAACGTATTTATCTACTTACCTAACATTTCATCATCATCATCATATAAGCTGAAGGACTTCCACTGCTGGACATAGGCCTTCCACAAGGATTTACACGACGACCGGTTCTGCGCTGCCCTCATCCAGCGGCTTCCCGCGACCTTCACTATGTCATCGGTCCACCGAGTGTGAGGCCTGACTATCTACGTTTTCCGGTGCGTGGTCGCCACTCGAGAACTTTACTACCCCAACGGCCATTTGTTCTACGACTAATGTGCCCCGCCCACTGCCACTTAAGATTAGCAATTCTGAGAGCTATGTCGGTTACTTTGGTTCTCCTACGGATCTCCTCGTTTTTGATTGAATCACGCAGAGTAACTTCGAGCATAGCACGCTCCATTACCCTTTGGGTACGTTAGTACTAATATATATACTGTGCTTTGGGTGACCTTGAGCCTTCTTATGAGGCCCATAGTAAGCGACCATGTCTCAGTTCCGTATGTCATCACTGGCAACACACACTGGTCGAAGACCTTGGTCTTAGAAACTGCGGTATCTGGGACGTAAAGATATTGCGAAGCTTCATAAACATTTAGGTATAGTGTAATAATAATAAGTGATAAAGACCCATTTTTAAGTAAACATGGAGAATCCCTTGATATCTCTGTAAAATCTGATAAAATTATTTATAAAGTCAACATACGATCTTTCTTATCGTAAACGGTACATGTTTATAGCTTCATGTTTCTTATATTTGTATGTTTATTTGCCTCAAATCTTGCAACAGGTAAAAATAACTTGTTTATTTTTTTCACATAAATCTGACAAACCACAAACACAGATATTAGTTTTAGTACTGTTTACAAAATTTCCTTTGATAATTATTTAAATAAGAACCAACTTACGTTTGTATGAAGCACACTAGGAATATACTCCTCTTAACCCTAGAGTGGTCGCACTATGAGCATTTTGCCGCCCTCGGTAAATAATGTATAATATTTTATTAACTACGCACTCGCCAAGGTCAAGCCTTCCAGTAGCTGCTGCTCTGTCCTTTACCTACTTGTTTCATAAGTTGGAAGAACATCAGTGCGCGGGTGACCGCGGGATGAAAGTGTTGTCAGGACCAAAAATAGTTGCATTATATACAAGCAATTGGATAAAATATATATAAAGACGCTTTCACACGAAAAGAAGAAGACTATGGAGCGAACACTGTTCGTACATTTTCAGGACTTATTTTTACTAAAATATGTAGTGGTGTGGCTAACAATGCTATTTAACAAAATACTAAAAGAAGGGCAAATGCCAGACATGTGGAGAATCAGTAATCTGATCCCTTTTTACAAAAATAAAAGCAATATAGCTGACTGCGGTAACTACAGAGCAATACAACTGACCTGCCATACACTCAAAATTTGGTAAAGGATACTTGCTGCCATGCTCTCCAACATCACTGAAATTGCACCCAATCAGTGTGGTTTTAGAGGAGGTTCTAGTACTACAGATGCTCTTTTTTATTCACAATTGGTAAGCCCTTGGCATCATCTCACCTGATGGTAAGTGACGATGACACCGAAGATGGAAGCGGTTTTACCAAGATTCCCCAACGCAATGTATAACTGGCTATTTTATTTTCAAGCCGGAACACATCAATATTGCTCCAAATATACAATCCAAATACTGATGGAAAAATATAAGACGCTGCGTAGAGACCTCCACCTCATCTTTATTGATCTCGAAAAAGCATTTGACCGAGTGCCGCGCCGCTTGATATGGCAAGGTTTAAGAGCCCAAATTTTACCCGAGCACTATATTAGTCTTATACAAGACATGTACAGTAATATAAAAACCCAGGTAATTACGCCTGCTGGCACAAGCGAACAATTTGAATTAGGAGTCAGTGTACATCAGGGTTCAGCCCTTAGCCCACTGCTATTTAATATCGTAATGAAATATGTCACGAAACACCAGCTCTATGGACACTACTTTATGCGGATGACATAGTTCTAATTGCAGAATCCGTGCAAGAGGCACAAGCGGACCTATCACTTTGGTGTGAAGCCTTAGAGAAGAGAGGCCGTAAATTCAGCAAACAAAAAACCTGCAATTTCTCTGGGAATTCATATAACGGTACAGTCTCAATTAATGGCACACCTATAAACAGTGTATACGATTTTAAATACCTAGGCTCTGTATTTGACACAAAAGCAAATGCTCAAAAAGACACCGAGAGCAGAATAAGAGCAGGGTGGTTGAAATGGAGAGCACTGACTGGGATACTATGTGACCCAAAAATGCTGTTAAGACTAAAGGCAAGGTATACAAAGCAGCGGTAAGACCTGCATTGATGTATGGATCGGAATGCTGGCCCATGAGGAGAGAGGATGTGCAACGGCTACATGTCAATGAAATGAAGATGCTCCGATGGTCAGGAGGAGTCACCCGACTGGATAAGATCAGGAATGAATACATTCGTGGCTCCTTTAAAGTCGCTAATATCGAGCTAAAGTTGAGGGAAAACCGACTCCGTTGGTACGGACATGTGATGCGACGCGATGAGAGTCACATGACCCGGGCCGTAATGGAGATACAGGAGGGTAAGAGAGGTAGAGGCCGTCCACCCACCACTTGGATGCGAAACGTCCCTGCAGATATGATGACATTGGACCTTAGCCCAGAAATGGCACTAAATCGCCTAGAGTGGCGAAATCATATCAGAAGGGCCGACCCCGTACAGGCGTAAAGCCAGGAGAGAAGAAGATTTTTACTAAAGAATATGCCGAAGATAATGACAATATATTAAAACGCTATTAAATTAAATATTTTAACAAAAACTTTAGAAGATACATAAAGATGGTCAAAAAGAAGCAATTTTCCCAAAGATCTTGTGTTTTTTTTCTGAAGTTATTAAATTTACTCAAATATGTCAATATTACTGTTTTGTATAGTGCATGATTGATATTTATTCTTCTGAAAACATTCATAAGTTTTTTTAAACCATTGTGTGAAAAAAAGTATTTTAACATGGGCGGCAAATTAATGCTCCCCACGCGACCACTCACGCTTCACGGAAAGGCGCGACTACTCTAGGGTTAAGGCAATAAAAGTATGTGCATTTGTGCACACTAAAGTTTACTTTCAAAAGGCGCTCTCTCGTGGCCGGGCTGTTAATCTGCCAAATTATACATATGTACGTATACATTGTGTGCTGAAGCTAGGAAAGTACGTGCGTGTAATGGTTTACCCTCACACTTGTCGCGAAGAACCGCCCAGAACCAGCAGCTCTACATACACCTCCAGCTGACTACAACACAGTCATTTACAGGTGCTAAAGCTAGGAAAGTACGTGCGTCCAATGATTTACCCTCACACTTGTCGCGAATCATCTGCTCAATGAGCACGCCCTGGCGCTCCAGGCCAAGTTGCTGTGTCTCCAGAAGGTCCAGCTGAACTTGCAGCTCTCCGGGCGACATCTGCATCTTCACCTCCCGCCGCTCAGGTAGCGGCAGCCCGGGCGCTGGCCCCTTCACTTTGCGACCACTTTCTAGATTAAACAAAAGATAAAATGGGAAAATCCCTGTGGTACTTAATCCCTCTGTCACACAATTGGTGATATCTATAGTTATAATTATGATCTAACTTGTCGATGAATCTATTGTCTATTTTTAGAAAGATACACTCTCTATTGTAAGAAAGATAATTACACATACCTGCATTTTTTATCAACAATTGGTAAGCCCTTGGCATTATCTCACTTGATGGTAAATGACGATGACGTGCTTACCAAGATTCCCCAACTCAATAGGAAACTGGCTATCTTATCCTTATGCCGGAACACATCATGTTAACTAGCCAGGCGGGCTTGGAAAATGCCCTATCACCCGTCAAATCAGACCCCACCGAGATTGTAACCAACGACCTCCTGGTGTAAAGCGAGTGGACTAACCACTACGCCACGAGGAGGTATTTACTTACGACTAGACTGAAGAAGAAGAATGAAAATAAGGAAATATTATTTACCTATATTTAAATTAGCCTTGTAGGTTTCGTTACTAATAGTGGCTCTAAAGTCTGGCTAGCGAAGCATGATAATGGGATTTATTTATTATAAAGAAGCTGTTGCCCGCGCGCGGCGCAATACACAAACCTTTTCCTGACAATTACGAGTACACAAAAAAAAAATTGCCAAATCCGACAGTTTCCAAAGCCGTTCTCAATTATACATTCGGCAACTGATTTTGAGGGTTCCGTACCCAAAGGGTAAAAACGGGACCCTATTACTAAGACTTCGCTGTACATCCGTCCGTCTGTCACCAGGCTGTATTTCTGTTGCCGCTATAACAACAAATACTAAAAATTAGAAAAAATTTGTCTCCATACGAATAACAAGTTTTTTTTAAACATGAAGAAACTAGCGCCATCACTACATACTAATGATGGTACGGAACCCTTTGTGCGCGGTTCTGATTCGCACTTTACCGATTTTTTTATATAGATGATGAAACCTATAAAAGTCGAAGCGAGGAAGTGAATGTTACTAACAAAAAAGGAAGCGAAGATGGCGCAGCAAAACAAAATTTTCTGCCTATTTTTAGGGTAACCAACACTTTTTTTTTAAAGTGAAACTTTTATTACATCGTCACAAATTTTTTCGTCTGTGTGTCGCGTGACGGTCGGTATGATCGTGTTGTCCTCTGTACCGTAGCTCCAAGACGAGAGCAGCCATGATCTTTTCGTGCTCCGTTAATGTCTATAATGTGAAAAAGTTTCACTTTTACCATGATTTCATAAAACCACACACTCTTTTTATTATTTTCCACGGTTTTTAATTATCAGGTTTCGCTAGCCAGACTCTAGCACAGAATAGAGCTTACGGTCCGAGGTGTTAGTGCGCATGGTGCAGTCCAGCCCCCCCTCCATGGAGCCCGACACCGAGGCGGTGGACACGCTGTCCGGCGGCGTCGGCGCCAAACGCTTCTTCAACCTTGGCGTGATCTTGCCGAACGATTTCTGTTGTAAATAAACACTTTTATCTACTCTCATATCGTAACGTTTGCATTATCAACTTCAAAACGAGTTTATATTGGCATACTTTATAAACACAATACCATAATAAAAAAATACATTATAACATTATAACATTATTTTGTTAGAGAAATAATGTTATAAATAATGTATTTCTTTTTCCATTACGATACAAGTTAAACCAAAGAGATAATATCACCAACAAAGTTCCATATAATTTTTTTTTATTGGCACGCACATGCGGTTCGCGCCATTTTTACAGCAATACAAAAAGTTTTCATTCCAATTTTTACTTGTCTGTTTTAACGCATGCGCGGTGATGTGTTGGTTTTTCATTGAATTTTGTTGTATAGATACTGAATTTCGTGGATAATTTTCGTTCTTGTTTAAAAATGTCTGAGATCAGTGAAAGCATTGTTTTTACCTGTCTGTGACACCGTCCGCTTCAGTGCAAGCGCGGTGATGCGCTGGGATTCAGTGCTATGACACGTTTTGTTGTAGGTACTTACTGAATTTCGTGGGTTTTTTTTACTCTTAACTTTGATCTTTGTATTTTAGTCGATTCAATACCAATGTATGAGATAATTTATGTCAGAAATGATCAACTATTGATCTTTTTTAAATGCGGCAATTGATTTTTATTTACATAAAAGTTTAAAAAAAAATCAAAGTAAAACAAAATGCTTTTTTTTATTGAGGGCTCTTTAAGGATAAAAACTCTTTCAGAAATAATAAAATAAAATTTTGACATAGGTAGTCTCATCCGCCCCGGTGAGCGACCTCGTGAACAGTTCCCCGCCGCGCCGTTCCATCCCGGTACTACGTTTTGCAGGGTGAATAGAATATTATTCTAAACATTCTATATACATACGTAAAGAAGAGAATGAATAAATATAAAAGTAATAGCAGGTAAAATAGAGAAAAAGATTATATTTTCAAATATTTTACAATTTTTAAGCAATCTCTCCTTTACGTGTATAGAATAATATTCTGTTCTGCCCGCAAAACGTAGTACCGGGATGGAAATGCGGGGAAACTTTAACGGGGCCGCTCACCGGGGCGGATTGGAGCGAGTCGTGTATCATTCAATTAAACGCCGAGGCCGGGGCTACCGGGGCCGATGTGACAACTATTCCCATCTGTCCCGTTGACGGGGTAGACCCACCGAGGCGGAAGGGACAAAGTGAAAATTTTGGAGCAAAAATGTAAAAATATCCAACCAGCAGGAGATGAAAATCTATTAATGTTTATTAGCGCCCAGGCCAGAAAGGCAACAACCTCGGCGTCAGGTGGTAACCGGCCGTAAAACCCATATAACCACAATCACCTTCTCTTAATCCTGAAAAGAACGAATAAAGAGAATAAAGGTAATGATGCTAGGGCGAACGCCAGAAACGACGCAAATACTACGCGCGCTACGCTAGGGCGCCCCCCCCCCCCCCAAGCGACGACATAAATGACAAGAACAAATATTCGCAAATAAACGCACACCATCAGATACGATTAGCAACGTGGAATCTGGGATCTATCACTGGATGCAGTCAAGAACTCCTTGGAGGAAGATAAATACCTGCTGCGTACAAGAAACAATATTGTAGGGATCTAAATTCAGAAACCTAGGTTTAGGATACCAGCTGGTCAACCATGGCAAAGACAATAAACGTTATGGAGTGGGTATAGTCACAGTATTACGATATGGCTGAAAGTAGCGGAATTCCTTTGATGTCGCACGATGCGCCACCGGCGTAAGTACTAGCCCATACTGCCCTGTAGTCAGCCTGTGCCCCGCCGTCCGCTGCCCCACAAGTACTCTTCCGTTGCTCTGCGTAAGTACATTCGTTGCGCTACTGTAAGCTGCTATATTGTAATTCTGTAGTATAGTCCTAGATAAGTCACTTTGAAAGTCGAATAGTTAACATCGAAAGGAAATCGGAATTTCTCATTTCGGTAAAGTTAGCAATGGGCAACCAACCCATATAACATATTATGTGCCTATGCGCCTTAAGTTGGCTGCTTAGAATCAGAAAAGGAAACCGTCTGGAAGGAACTGGATAAGCTGATAGCAAGCATACCTGCTGAAAAGTCGAGTCGAGATGCCTGCTTGGAGACCGTAACGGACACATACGTCAGAAAAACAAAACATACAAGGAATTTCACGGGGGTTATATTATCTTGAATAAAGAAGGCGAAAACATTTTAGAATTTGCATCCAGACATGATCTCATACTCATACTTTATTCCAAAAAAGAGAAACACATTTGATAACTTATAAAATCATTCACAAATCGAATTCATATTAGCCGACAGAAATTTTAAGCGTGGTTTTAAGAACTGCGTATCCAAAGGAAGAATAAGCACAGAAAAAGATCCAACTTGGTGGAATGAATAGGCGAAGGGTGTTCTTCACAATAAGAAAGATCTCTTTAAGACCTGGAAAAACTCTGGGACTGAAAACGATCGAATTAAATACAAAGTGATACCGGGAGAGTCATTAATTTGGCAACATCGACTTCTGATCGCTGTATTTTTAAACTGCCCAAGTCTATCAAGAAGTTAGTGGTTGAAACACCTAAAATAAAGTGGAAAGATTTATCTGGTCTGAAAGGAGAATCTCTCAAGAACAACATGCGTGATTATCTGAAGAAAGATTTGGAAACCAACTACAAAAATGCTGACTCGATGTGGTCTAAATTTGAAAGACACTGTAAAAATGAAGCCAGTTCTACATTTGGCGTATCCAAAGGAGGAATAAGCACAGGAAAAGATCCAACTTGATGGAATGATGAGGTGAAGGGTGTTCTTCACAATAAGAAAGATCTCTTTAAGACCTGGAAAAACCCTGGGACGGAAAACGATCGAATTAAATACAAAGAAGCCAAAAAAGCAGCTAAAAGATTTGTAGAATAATCTAAAGCCAAATCACTAGTGGGATTGTATAGTAACCTAGAAAACGCCGGAACGGATGCAGAAATATTTAAAACTAGCTGTCCCGGTGAACTTCGTTCCACCTTACACTACACTACCCTAACCTACACTACATTACCCTACCCTACCGTACACTACACTACCCTACACTACCCTACCCTACATACACTACACTACCCTTCTCTGGACTTCCACAAATAATTCAATACCAAAAATTAGCCAAATCGGTCCAGCCGTTCTCGAGTTTTAGCGAGGCTAACGAACAGCCATTCATTTTTATAATATATAGATTGCCAAATCTAGAAATAAAGCAAGCATAGATATTAAAACCAACAAGTTCACCAAAAGTAAAGGTCAGAGCCTGCTCAATTCAAATGAAGATATTAATCGCAGCAGCTCAGCTCATATACGTCCCCACCAAGGGGCTCGAGCCTACCCCAAATTAGAGCGATCAGGCCTTGGTCGACCACGGGGGCCCAGTGCGGGTTGGTCGACTTCACACACAACCTTCGAGTTTCTTCGCAGGCGTGTGCAGGTTTCCTCACGATGTTTTCCTTCATCGTTAAAGCAATCGTTAAGTATGTAACGTAAGTTTTGAAAAACTCATTGGTACATTGGCCGACCAGATTTAAACCCGGTACCTCTGGTTAGAAGAAACGAGTCGTTACCGGTTGAGCCACCGATTCTTTTTTATTAATTAATTTCGAATATTACAATGAACTTCTCAATGAAGAATTCCCAAGTAACACCATTATCCCCCTACCAGCAGTTAAGGGTCCGGTCTAGGAGGTTAGCAGCTATGAAGTAAAACAAGCCGTCAAAAGATTGAAGAACCGTAAAGCTGTTTAACCTGATGAGATACCAGCTGATCTCTGGAAATCATAAGGGCCAATAGCCTTAGAATGGCTCACAAAACTTTTTAATAAAATATTAAGAAGCAAATCTATCCCCGAGGCGTGGCGGCGGCAAAGCTACATTGTATTTTTTTTCAAAACTCGATATATGATATAACACAATGCGGTAATTACAGGGGAATTCAATTAACCTCTCATACCCTAAAACTTTGGGAACTTATATTGAATAATCATATCCAAGATCTTTCCATGATTACCCCAACTCAATTTGGTTTCACACCATCAAAATCAACCACAGACGCAATACAGGCCGTGAGAATAATAATGGAAAGACATCGCATGAATAGGGAAGACTTGCAATACATTTTTATCGACCTGGAAGAAGCGTTCGTCCGTAAACCAGAGAGCCCAACAATTGCCTGAACATTACATAAACCTTATTCCGGATATGTATGATATCATCCGCACAAGAGTCAGAAGCCCAGCTGGTCTGAGCTAGGAATTTAGGGTTGAGGTGGAAGTTCACCAAGGTTCAGCACTCAGCCCACTACTGTTCAACCTAGTAATGGACTACATCACCAAAGATATCCAAGCGAAACTACCATGGAGCCTTTTTTGTGCTGATGATAATGTACTTATCACTAAAACTGCCGAAGAACTGCAGGATACACTGTCAGCTTGGATAACTGCACTTGAGGCATTGGGACTTCGCGTTAGTGTGTCAAATCAGTAGTAGACAAGCTAGAGCTGCTACTGTATATTATCCAAACAGAACGCCGGTGGCAAAAGTAGAACATTTTAAGTACCTAGGCTCAGTTATTAACTTATTACCTAAGATGCAAATGTTGACGCGGATATATCTTATAGAGTAAATGTTGCCTGGCAGAAGTGACAATCACTTAACAGTGTATTATGTGATGCAAGCATGCCCATTCGCACCAAAGGCAAAGTCTACTAGACCGTTGTAAGATCCGCGATGCTCTATGGAGCTGATTGTTGGACAGTAAAGGAAACACAAGCCCAAATGTTATACGTGGCAAAGATGAAAATGCTAAAATGGTTGGGCGGGGTTACGAGACTGGACGGAATTCGTAACGAATATGTACGAGGTAGGTTTAAGGTGGCCCCCATCCCCGACAAGCTGGCAGAAAGTCGTTTAAGATGTTACGGCCACGTGATGAGAAGAGATAATGAACAAGTGGTTCGTAAGTAGGGGACGCCCTCCGCTAACTTGGTGGACCAGCAAGACCAAGCTTATTCAAAAAGCCCAACTACCCAATCTGATAACTCAAAGGAGACCATCTTGGCGCAGAATGATTAGGAGAGCCGACCCCACTTAATGTGGGAAGTGGCAAAGAAAAAGAAGAGCGCTTTCCAAATTAAAATTCAATAAGTATCTTATAAATCTGCAATTTTTTGCGAATTTTGTTAGCGATTGAGATGGCTTTACGGAATCCATGGCAAAGGATGGTGCAGACTTTTAACAAATGTAAATGTCTAGAAAGTAGTATAAGATAACCAAAAATATACAGGATGTAACAAAATAGGTCCCGTTGACTGGGCTTCTACTCATCATACTGAACAACTTTTGTTTTATGACATTGCCGAAATCGCAAAAAAATTTAACTCTTCATGCAAATTGATCAGCTGACCGACCAATTTTGTAAATTTTTGTATGGAGTCCAAATTTTCCTCAGTTAAAGGTCCAGACACCATTTAAAAAAAATCCTGTTTATCTTGTAGCGGGATCAGGTTGCAATATATAGGTACTAACGAATTAACAATGTTTTATTGTGGAAGCGGTTACCTGATCCGAATAGACAGTGGAGTTATACGAGCTGTAGGAAGAGATACTAGCGACATCGTCCATGGAAGTACAGGGCTGGTCGAGAGGCGGAGGGTCCACGGTGAGCGCGGGCGGCGGGGGCGGCGCGCGGCCTTTCTTGCGCCGCGTCGACTCCACGCCCGGCAGGTTTGGCGTACTCGTCGCCATTGAAGCTTTGTACATGGAAGTACTGAGAGAAAAAATGTATCTAGCTTGATGCATGTAATATAATACTCAAAGTAAAAGATTAGATAAAGGAGTAAAAAAAACTACCTGTCGTTATTAGGTTCATCTTCTGATGAAGGCTCTTCACCATCCGACCAGAAGGGGTTCAATGCTGTAATGTGTCGCTTCCTGAAATGACATAAAACAAACATATCTATCTATCTATAAATACGTTAAATGCAATGTTTTTATGTAGGCACAGTTTGTTTTGGAATAAGTACAATAAGTAATATTTTATTTGTAGGTACTTACGCAGGAGTTGTGTTCACTGTTTTCAACGAACTCGGTATCGGCGGGACTTCATCATCTTCTTCGTCGCTACTTCCAAAGGGATTTGTGCTGACTTTTTGTTTTTGATTGCTGCCATTCTAAAATTTGTAATAAAGATAATTTAAGCATAAATAAGGAGTCATATTTGATTTTTTTGAAACAATGAAATGCTCATAGTTTTACCTCTTCCGTTTCGTCTTCCTCATCAGAAAAAGGGTTTAAATTATCAGGATATTCTTGAATACTTTTATTTGATTGTTTTTCTTTCTTACTTTTTGGAGGACTTTTCTTTTTTCTTCTTGGAGGTACACTTATGCTCAACTCTTTATTTTTATTTAAATCATTTTCTTCTAAAGCCAAAGTGTCTAATCTTGGGGGCTCACTATGAGTTTTAGCTAGTCTGATGTCATCTGTGATATTACTTTCTTCTTGATTTACAGCACTACATTCATTATTAACTCTACTATTTTTTAAAGTTACATCTCCTACATTACATTCGAAATTTTCCTTAGATGGTTTGGTCACCACATCTCCATCATCATCTACTTTGCTGTCAGTTTCCAAAACCTCACCTGAGAGCTGGGTTTGTAAAAAAGTTAATTTATTGACATTAGTTTTGTAACTATTCTCTGGAACTGTCTCTTGTATAGGACTTTGGCTTTCTGTTACTAGTTGGTCTGCAGTCTTTGAATCTGTTTCAGTAGAGCTAGGCTCACTCAGTATTCCGCTGGTGCTGCTTAAACAACTTGATGTACTTAAATCCTTATGCTTATTATGTACATTTTTGTTTAAAGTTATATTGCTTAACTTATTTTCAATGCTTTCTTTTTCCATGTTATTTTCAAATTTATTTATTCGTTCTGAAATGTTAAATTATAAGTTTTGGGCAGGTATATTGAAATTGTTGGGGCAGAGTATAATAGTAAATAGCTAAAATTTAAAGACACAAACAAAAGCCTAGGTTAGAAATCTAATAAGAAAAAGAAACAACAGTAGATTAAGTTGATGGGTACCAAACAAGATAAAAAACATAAAATAATTTCCAAGACGTACCTAATATTGACAAACGTTTTGGCTGAAGCTTTGGGCTTATTGGCTTTTCTTCATCTTGAGGTTTGGTTCCACTTTCACTTTGATCATCAGTAAATGCCAGCATTCCCATTTGATCATTATTGTTCAAAAATTTCGATAAAGTCTTTTCATTCTTACAACTATCACATAAAAAATCAGACCCTTCAATTACTACAAAATTCTTCGGATTTAGGTGGCCAGAGCATTTGGAACAACGGAAACACCTCCTGTGATACAGTTTGTGTGATACAATGAGTCGTTGCGCTAAGTAAACAGGCAGGTCGCATGCAGCACATTTATCTAGACCTGCTTTACCAAACTTGAATTGTGCCTAGAAATTGAAGAATGCAAGAGTCAGAACAAACCAACAGAAAGAACATGCTAGAATACAGTGTGGCAAACATTAGACGTGTAGTCACATCACAGGTAACATTATAGTTAGAATGTGTACAAATCACTGTGCCCATACTAACGGTTGACTGAGTTGATGATGGCAGAGATGACTTGCTTTCATTCTCCGAGGCTTTTGTGTTCACTGTAAATAAAAGGAACACAATAAGTTCATTCAGTGTGCTAATATATGCATAAATGCAGGGCATGGCTACACTATTGTCCCTTACATATTATACATACAGGGTGTCCAAGGACTAGTACGACAAACTTAAGGGGGTGATAGCTTGGGTCATTACCTCTCAGAATATCTAAATTTGACCTCAGTAAAAACCTCACCATTTTCGAGATATTTCGACTTTTTCAAAAATCCGTTAATTTACTACCTTGTGTCGAAATATTATTTACTGTTTTTTCAAAATAACATTTGTAAATAAAAAAAACACACTAAATTGTTTTTGATAGGTAGGATTACATAGATAGATAGATAGGTACATGACATTTTTCACCAGTGGAATAAGAAAGTCGGAAAAATTATGACCGTGAAGTAAGAGCGCATTTGAATAACGTGTATCGCGACAGATGGATCGATCGTCTAGGGCCTATTCTTTGGCCACCTCGGTCACCGGACCTTAACCCTCTCGACTTTTTTTACTGGGGTTGCCTAAAAGATAAGGTGTACAAGATACCAATAAAAAACCAGCAGGAACTACGACACCGCGTGAACGTTGCTGCACAAGAAATCAGCTAGACCATAAGTCTAAGAAACTTAAAAAGATCGTTTTGCGGAGATGCCGAGCATGCATTCGGGCGGGGGGAAACAGTTTGAACACCTTTTAATTTTTTTTTAATTAAAAGTTGGTTTTCAAATACGTTTTTTTTTATTTCCTCTTAATTAACGAATGTTGTAAACCTTAAGCTAATAATACTCAGTCAAATCATAAAAAAATAAGTTAATTTTTACAATAAATTCCATAACTCCCGATTTCATTGAAATCAGCCCATTATGCAAGAAAAATAGCAATACCTCATTATCCGTAAATAAAATGGATTAATGTTATACCTTTTTTAAATCTGCATTAAATGAGTAACTTTTTAAAATAGTTTGCCATCACAGTTCAGAACATTTTTTTTTACCAAAGAAGGTCAAAGTTCAAGTAGATAATTTTCTGAAGTTAAAAATCCAAATTTAAAGTAATTTTTTCCGACATTCTTATTCCACTGGTGAAAAATGTCATTTACATTGGGTATTCCTACCTATCAGAAACAATTTAGTGTATTTTTTTTATTTACACATGTTATTTTGAAAAAACAGTAATTAATAATTCGACACGAGGTAGTAAATTAAAGGATTTTTGAAAAAGTCGAAATATCTCGAAAATGTTTTATACAAAACAGTTTTTACTGAGGTCAAATTTGGATATTCTGACAGGTAATGACCCAAGCTATCACCCCCTTAAGTTTGTCGTACTAGTCCTTGGACACCCTGTATATAGTACAAGCTTGTTGGTTTGGTTTATTTTTAGGGTTTCATATCAGGTAACAGGATCCTATTACTAAGCCTACACTATCTATCCAAACAGCTGTACCACCTTTATAAGGATGGAACTTTTGAACCATAACATATATATATATGTATATTTTGTACAATAAAGAGTTTACAAACAAACAAAAAAACATAACAGGTGGTTAGCTGAAATTTTCACAAAATATATGTTATTACTTCTTATGGCGAATATGCTAACAAATACTTGGTAAAAATGAAAAATTAAGGGGGTCTCATACAAGAAACCTATTTTTTTAAGGATTTTAGTTTTTGCTCTATTATAGAAATGGTAATACATACAAGCGTCAAACTTTGTGTGAGCATAGTACTTGTCTAAAAGTAACACATCAAACAATAAAAACTGGCTAAGTGTGAGTTGTACTTGCTCCACAAACTGAAATAAAAAGAACTAATATTTCTGTCACCTTTATTGATGCCTTTTGATTGAAATGAATAGAGATCATTGTTGTACTCATGTGGAGATTGTGGTGGTAGGGAGAGGGAACCCTCAGTGTGCAAGTCCAACTCACACTTAGCTGACTTTTTCATTTTCTCTAAGGCAGATTTTTTATACTTGATAATACAAATTATTCTTTAACAGAAAATGCCGTACAATCTGCTATTACTGTATTAGCACAGAATTACAATATGGCCTACAGTAGCGCAACGAATGTACTTACGCAGAGCAACGGAGGGGTACTTGAGGGGCAGCGGGCGGCGGGGTATGCGGCTGGCAAACTCCCGCGAGTTTGCCAGTCTAGCGAGAAGGGGCGTCGACGCGTGCATGTTTTGCTAGGCTCAAAATACTTTTATACTAATATCGTTTATAACCTCTACTTTCGTATAATGAATACTTAGTGTTCTGTGCACGGTTGTCAATCGACATCCGTCTATAGTATTATTAATACTTTATTGAACATCTCCGTGGCGTAATAATTAAGGCAATTAGCTTCACATCAAGAGGTCGTAGATTCTATTCCCGGTGGAGTCTAACTTTGTAATGTGGATGGAAGGGCATTATCTAAGCCCGCCTGGCTAGCTACTACCACTACTACTGGCTTGCCGCCAAACATCAATGTTCACAATATTGATGTGTTCCGGCTTGAAGATAAGTTAGGTACTTCCCCATTGCGTTGGGGAATCTTGGTAAGCCCGCTTCCATCTTCGGCATCGTCACTTATCATTAGGTGCGATAATGCCAAGGGCTTACCAATTGTAAATAAAAAAAGATACCTAATAGGTAGGTAGGTGAGTAAGTACCTACCTACCACACGTGTGGTAGGTAGGTACTTACTCACCTACCTACCTATACTATAATAGGTGCGGAGTAGTACCTACATCACTACTTAGAAACATAATTAGATATAATAATAATAATATATGTATGATCTTGATACTATGTGCCTATACTTACTTATAATAGGATTAGGTATCTTTTTTTATTTACAATTGGTAAGCCCTTGCACACGTACTAATATCATATCAGCCAAAGGACATCCACTGCTGGACATAGGCCTTCCCCAAGGATTTCCACGACGACCGGTTCTGTGCTGCCCGCATCCAGCGGCTTTCCGCGACCTTCACCAGGTCATCGGTCCATCGAGTGGGAGGCCTTCCTACGCTACGCTTTCCGGTGCGCGGTCGCCACTCGAGAACTTTACTGCCCCAATGGCAATCCGTTCTACGAGCTATGTGACCCGCTCACTGCCACTTAAGTTTAGCAATTCTGAGAGCTAGTCGGTTCCTTTGGTTCTCGTACAGATCTCGTCGTTTCTGATTCGATCACGCGTAAACTCACAAACTGATTCGATCACGAGAAACTCCAAGCATAGCATAGCACGCTCCATTGCCCTTTGGTACTAATATATATATATATACGTACTAATATATATTAGTAAGTATTGGCACTGGTTTGATCTGGGATCTGGGCTTGAATTCTCATCCTGATGTTTGTTAAGGTACTTATTTAAAAAAATGTGTATGTATGTACATAGGTAAGTACCTAGGTAAGTACCTAGGTAGGGATTTTAATCTTTTAAGAGCCAATAATACCATAATTATTATTTTTTTCGGGTCGGTTATGGGATCCAGATGGCGTCGCACCACCATTGAAATATTATGTAGGTACCACCGCACTCACTGCACGCCGTACAGGTCAACAGTAGGATAGTTAGGTAGGTATCACGGATTCATCCGAATGCGAATCCATTAAACAATAAAATTTTCTAAGCACAATCTTAAATCAACTAAAATTAAAGTGTCGCATAAGTATTTGGTACTGTAACACTTATAAATATGTATATCTTAATCTAACTCAATAAATGATCGATCACCATATTATATCAATAATAGTAAATCATAATTGATTTATTTTCAATTTTGTGACAATCCTTCCTTTATTTCGTATGTCAGTGCTAGTACCTACGCCGGTGGCGGCATCGTGTGTCATCAAAGGCATTGCACTACTGTAGGCAATATCGCAATACTGTGGTATTAGTATGTAACAAACATACAACTTACCTGTATGACCTAGACGCTGATAAAACTGTGACAAGTAAGTTAGTATTGACAGTCTGTCTGGCACTTCATTCTCAACCATATCTTCTGGGTCCAGGAGTGCCGGTATCCCCAGATGTTTCTCAGCAACACTAAACGCTAATTGATTATTTTCATATATGTTTTCAGGATTCAGCGAAGAGACATCACTAAAAATTAGTCACTTCATAAAATAACATTCAATGTTGGACAAGAAACAAATCACAATCACTTATTAAGCACTTTTTTAACATGGCATCAGGATTAATAGATATTAAAAGGATTACATATAGGTAAAAACTTACATCAGGTCAGGTCTAAAGTGATGAACCAAAGCACAAAAAGCTATACCATTTCTCCATGATGTTGTCATGTTTTCTATTTGTACATTAGGGCAATCTTTTACCAGCCGCTTACACCACAACTCAAGAGCTTTTGTTCCCTTCCTTTCAGACATTTTTCACACTTTTGAAATACTGCTTAGTGCTTAGAAATACGATATGATTGTTCCATGAGTCATAATAACCACTTTCCATTAACGTTGAGAAACGTATGTATTAGCCATTATAGCACATAAACATTCAATATTTTTTTATTAAATATATAACTGAACTGAATAGAATACTGAATCATTATTTACCACTATATACTAGTGTTTTTGACCAATTTTACAACTTTTCGAAATTTTGGTTAGGTGGCACTCTTGTAAGTTGTGAAACTACAACCTATACATACCTATGATGCCTATGACTGCTACTTTGCACTCTATTTGATGTACCTATTTTGATTTTTGACAGTGACATTAGTTTTCTTAATTGTTTATAGCTTAAGGTAAAAGTGGTGTTTGCTGCTGCATAGGTCGCAGCCATCTGGTTAAATCTGTCATTTGATTGAAAGGCCAGCCCGTTGATTGAATGGTGATATTCAATTGAATGATTAAAGCACAACTGGCCAAGTCGATGAATGTAACGTTCAACGACTTTGCTGAACGTCATTTAGTCAAGTCGTTGAATGGGATAATATTCCGAATATACTCCGAATAAAAAACCGATGATTTCTTCTTCTGCGAAGTATTCTGCTACTCATGACTTTACTGTACAATCAATCAATCCTGACCGAATCTAATATCCCTCGCTTCGCCCGCTCGTTTACAGTTTTTTTTAGAAAAAAACTAATTTTTGCCAACCAACTCCCTTCTCGTTGTATGGAACTTTACGTCCGCCATGTTCAAAGGGCTAGCTTACAATCAGCCAACTAGTTGAATGTTGAGTGACGCTTGTTCAATCAACGTTCGGCCTAGCTTACAATCAGCCAACTAGTTGACCTTTGAGTGAGGCTTATTCAATCAACGTCGGCCTAGTCATTCAATTGAATATCGCCATACAATGAACCGGCTAGGCAGTTAATTGAATGGTTAATTTAACCAGTTGGCTGCGACATATACATTACATAGGACGTAAAATCACATTTAGCGCAAGTTCATTGTGACGAGGTTGCTTACCCAGAGGCTGCCTCTTTTGCATATTTTCGACGCACCTTTAGCAAAGATGACCTATTACTACTAGGACGCCTTTAATATACTTATATTAAAAAATATGACCTACTATTATTAACGTACAACCTATACTGGCGGTGGACAAGGAGTAAGGACCCTGGAGGTGCTGGAGGTCTCAGAGGGTTAAGACGTTGAGGTAAATCCTCAATCAACGGCAGCATGTATTATAAGCATCCTCATGTCTCAAACATGCCTTGTTTGTTAGAACCGTTTGATGACGCGATAGTCCGAATTGCACTTTGCCAGCTTTTTATGCGTTTAATTAGTAGTTTGAGTCTCATTTGAATGTTATTCAGTTATTTTTTTAATTCACAAGTTAGCCCTTGGCATCATCTCATTATTAACATTAACAATTGGCGGCAAGACATAGATAATATTGTGGTAGCTAGCCAGGCGGGCGTAGAAAATGCCGTTCCACTCCACCAATCAAACCGAGACCTACAAAGTTAGACTCGTTAGGGAAGCGAACCCGCGACCTCCTGATGTGAAGCTAATGGACTTAAACATTACGCCACGGAGGCGGTTATTTATTACGCCACGGATCATTGAAATTTTGTAAACACATTCTAAAAGTACCAATCTTTGATTGATTAATATTCAAATAAATACCAAAGTACGTTTGTATGCAGCACGCTATGGGGCGTCCCGCCGCAGGCAGGGACACTACACTATCGTAGGTACCTAATTTCAGTACTTACCTATTCAATATCTAAGCGCTTGATTGTATCAAAATAAAAATCACAATAGTTAATACTTATTATTTAATACAAATAAGTAGGTATTTAGAGATAGGTTATGTAGTATCTAATCAATAATCATTACATATGGTTAACCACCTAAGCGAAGATTTCACGACAAATTCCTAATGCATCTGGTCTGTAGCCCGCAGGACATTGATTAGGGACACTAATTATATTCTTGAAGGATCCGTTTTCGTCATCTTCGTAATCCTGTCTTTTCATTTCTTGTGCAGTGAACATGGACTTCAAAAAGACTTTCATCAAATTGGATTCCCTGTAATGTAACAATCATATTCGTAAATTATAGGCATCTCCTTTTTCTTCAGGCCATCGATGTACCTAAAATGTGTGTCTATTCGTATGTCCAGAGATTATAAAGTGACGGAACCGCACTGACAAAATGGCTGTGTGAGTAACTCAGCACATCTATGTCCTTGGGTTGAATAAATCTTTGTGTGAGTAGGTAAAGCGAATTCGCGATCACACCGATCGGTAACACGATAAATAACTGTGATTTTGAGCAATCGGCCTTACAAAGAGCATATCTTACATGGCTCATCCACCTTAGAAATATGTACCTTGACAAACCGTATATCTAAACCGTCTCATTTGAATGTTAATCAGTTATTTTTTTAATTCACAAGTTAGCCCTTGGCATCATCTCATTATTAACATTAACAATTGGCGGCAAGACATAGATAATATTGTGGTAGCTAGCCAGGCGGGCGTAGAAAATGCCGTTCCACTCCACCAACCAAACCGAGTCCTACAAAGTTAGACTCGTTAGGGAAGCGAACCCGCGACCTCCTGATAAGCTTATACAACATAAGCTCTTTGTAAGGCCGATTGCTCAAAATCACAGTTATTTATCGTGTTACCGATCGGTGTGATCGCGAATTCGCTTTACCTACTCACACAAAGATTTATTCAACCCAAGGACATAGATGTGCTGAGTTACTCACACAGCCATTTTGTCAGTGCGGTTCCGTCACTTTTGTTGTGCTTGGTTGTGCAGAGGCTGTGTACGTGTGATTTTTTTAAAGTTTTCCTAAAAATGAAAAAAATATTTCTTATGCGTTGACTAGGTGGTGTTGACAACAGTTTGCGAATGAAAAGTTTAGTAGGTATACTGTTTTGTTAGTTTGCGTTTGTTTTAAAAATTTTATTAAAGTTAAGTTATACAAGGGTTGGCTGGAAGAGATCCCTGTTTGGGATAAGTCCGCCTTTGTGCGTGCTAATGCTATTCTGTATCTATAATTATATATTTTGTTGTACAATAAAGAGTTCACAAACAAAAAAACAAACAAAATGATAATTAAAACAAAGTAATTTGTGATCGTTACATATAAAACGCGAAACTGGGCAAACGAAGCGATGGTGAGCTGAGAGTGGGGCAATTTGGATATGGAGTAAGAAATGCACGTGGCCAGATGCTGGCCGACTTTATGGAGAAGGAGAGCCTTTTTATGATGAACTCCTTCTTCAAAAAGTCAAAACAGCGGAAGTGGACATGACTGCATCCCAATGGCGTTACGAAGAACGAGATAGACTTCATCTTGTCGACAAGGAGGAAAATATTCAATGATGTCTCCGTGATCAATTCAGTCAAAACAGGAAGCGATCACCGGATGGTAAGAGGCACATTGAATCTAAAGACCAAGCTAGAAAGATGTCGACTGATGAAGTCTACGCTCCGACCAGCTCCAAAACCCCGAGAGCTTTCAGCTCGAGTTGCACAATCGTTTCGAATGCCTAGGAGACTGCGAGAATGTGGACGATTATAATGACAGGTTCGTGGAAATTGACCAAATGGTTGGGTCTAAGATTTTTAAAACTCGCCGTTCAAACAGAACCAAAAAAAATTCAGTCAATTCAATTCAATCAATTCACCAGCAACCTCATGGAAGAAAGACGCAGATTGGTTTTGCAGTCCTCTGAAGACGCTACTCAGTATCGGCAACTAAACAGGCAGATCTCTAAGTCCCTGACCCGCGATTTACGCCAATATAATACAAATTTTATTAAAGAGGCGATTGAGCACAACAAAGGCTCAAAAGTGTTCGCGAGATATCTGTCTGTTGGACAAAACCAACTGAACAAGCTGAAGACTGAGGATGGCAGGACCATATCGTCTAAGACCGAGTTGCTGGAAGAAGTTGAGAAGTTCTATGGACAATTGTACAAGATCACATGTTTGCCTGTCAGCGTACTGGCTGAATACCCAAGAGTCAGACTAATCCGACACTATACCGAAGATATCCCGGACGTTAGCCTGTACGAGATTAGAATGGCTTTCAAACAGCTCAAGAACAACAAGGCACCGGGTGATGATGATGGAATTACGGCTGATCTTCTGAAAGTAGGTGGATCACCGGTACTGAAAGCTCTTCAGAAGTTATTTAATTGCGTTATACTCGAGGGACAAACGCCTAAGGCATGGCACAGAAGTGTAGTCGTGCTATTCTTCAAAAAGGGTGACAACAACCTGCTGAAGAACTACAGACCCATCTCACTTCTGAGCCATGTCTACAAGCTGTTTTCGAGAGTCATTACGGCTTCCAGCCTCCCGAACAAGCCGGTTTCGAAAAGGCTTTAGTACCACAGACCACATTCATACGCTGCGGCAGATTATACAGAAGACCGAAGAGTACAATCAACCACTATGCTTGGCGTTCGTGGACTAAAAGAAAGCCTTCGATTCGGTAGAAACTTGGGCTATGTTATAGTCTCTCCAGCGGTGCCAAATTGACCATCGATACATCGAGGTGTTGAAATGTCTGTATGAAAACGCCACTATGTCAGTTCGCCTCCAGGATCAGAACTCGAAACCTATTCAGTTGCAGCGAGGGGTGAGACAGGGAGACGTTATATCTCCGGAACTGTTCACTGCCGCCCTGGAGGATGTTTTTGAGCTTCTGGACTGGGGTGGACTCGGCATCAATATCAACGGCGAGTATATAACCCACCTCCGATTCACTGACGATATCGTGGTCATGGCTGAGACTATGGAAGACTTAAGCACACTGCTCGATGGCCTTTTGTTTTAGTTACCTATTTATCTAGAAAAAAAGTAAAAAATATTGTAGTTAATAACAAATAATAAAAACTGTTTAGGTCTTGGTTGTCTTCCATGGTCCACCCGCCTTACTCGTACATATAAGCTCTATTGCATATTCTTTTCAAATTGGGATAGATATGTCCCAGGCATATAGAAATTCGACATTTTAAGGCAAATTGTAAAATTCCGTTCGCAGATTTCTGCTACTCAAACCTGACCGAACCTTACATCGCTCGCTCATTTCAGTTTCGCTTGTATATTTTACAATCTGCGTATGGCATCTTACAATTTCGTATGGCATCTTACAATTTACCTGACTGTTTATATACGGACGAATTATACAATTTGCCTGTCCATTTCTTAAATGACTAATCGTACAATATGCCTGCCACTGATATATTAATTTGGCCAAGGCTTAGTCAACTTACATTACAGGGTAAATAGCGGCACCATTAGACTGAGAGCCTGCCTTCCAGATTTCTCGGCACACTCCATTGATTAACTGTTGTCCAGCCGGGCAGTTGGGTGGGACCGTCACCATGTTGGGTGGCATCCCATTTATGTCAACTCCAGTTCTCCACCTTAAATTTTTAATTTTGATTACAAAATCACCTTATTTTTCAAAGACGTATGTATAGTATCCCCAAGATTATCGTAATTTTTGTTACATTTTAATGTTTCGCCATTATGGCAGGCAGGGCAGGAGAAAAGAACAGCAGTAAGTATCTACAAGAAAAGCGAGATTGTATTTTTTATTATAAGTAGGACCTCATATACTGCCTATGCCCATATTACATCTTGATTTTTGACCTAGTGGATAAGGGGGGCGCCCTTTTATCCACGCCTGCCTACATTAAGTTTGAATCTATTTTCCACAAAGTGGGTATATGTAGCCACCCACATAAGTACTTATTTTCCTTCTTATATAGCGACTTCATTGTTGATAGAGGAAACGCGGTCTAAAGAATAGGTATTTGAATAAAATGTTGCTGTCTCCCTCCACCAAACCTCTCCGTATACAGCAAGAAAGGGAGAACTGCAGCGCAGACCGATAATAGGCACTAAAATTGACCAAAACAGCATTTCGTAGTCCCCTATTTCCTCCTCCAAAACTTGAGCAATAATATTATTTTTTTCAAGAATATTTAAAAAAAAAAACGCATTACCTATGCCTCTATGTTTTAATTTTATTGTTGATATGCGTTTTATTTTTTTGGAGGGTGTCCAAAAATGACGTTTCATTTGGGCAATTTTCTCAGTTTTTGAAGGCTCCTATTTCCTATTTAAAATAAGAACATTGAAAAAAAGAAAAAACATAGAGGCATGGCCGTGGTAGGTAGGTTTGATGGAAAAAATATTTTTGCTCTATTGTCATTATCCAGGGAGGAAACAGGGGACTACGTTTGTATTGAAAAAATGGCGCCCGCGTTTCCTCTTAAGGCAAAACATTTGTAAAACAGTTGTCTCTGTTTTTTCCTTTACGTGTAAAGAGTCAAGACAATAACCACACTATTGCACTTTTTCAATGTTTTACGTTGTTATTTCTTGTAAGACTTGAATTTAAAAACTAAAATTTAGCAGATTCTCTGTAGTACTTAAAAATAAATATCTCCATATAAAAATTATGTGCAAATTTAGAAATTTTATTAATAAACAATTCGTTTTAGACTTTTTTTTTGACGTTTTAGACTTGTTTTGGGTTTTTTTATGATCGAGTAAAGTACACACTATCGTGTAACGTATTAGCATATTCCTTAGACAATATCCTTAAGTTTGTCCAATATTTTTTGCAAAACCGATATTTAGTAGTAATTACCCAAAAAAAAAATTGATCTAGCTAAAGGGTTTCTCCGTTTCTCCACCGGTGCCTCGCCTTAATTCTTAATATTTATCTACGAATGTAGGAACCTAGTTACTAGTTACTTTTTAGGCTTTCGTACTCACAAAGGGTACTACTAAGCCTTCGCTGCTCTTCGCCGTCTGTATGTCAGCGGACTGTATTTCATGAACCGATTACGGTTGAGGGTTGAAATTTCACAGAGCGTGTACAGTCGAGTTCATTAATATATTGGCAGGGCCAATGGTTCAAAACATTGTAAGCGTCGAAATGAATATAAAGTTCTATACAAACATACGTAGATATCAATATAATGTTATCATGTAAACGGTTCATTAATTGTTTGTATAGAACTTTATATTCATTTCGACGATTACAATGTTTTTAACAATTGGCCCTGCCAATATATTAATGAACTCGACTGTACCTACTTCTATTGCCGCTTTAACCACAAATAATAAAAAAATAATAAAAATTAAAGGGGGATCATGAACACAGTTGAATTACCTGGTACTACAACAGCAATTAGTTCCTTTTTATATCTATAGACGATACTATAGTATAGATAGACGAAAATTAGTTTTTGGCTACCGAACCTTCAGTGCACAAGTACGACTTGCACTTGGACGGTATTTTTAAAATTCTTAAAAAAATACTGTACCTAAATAAACAGGTTTAAGTAAGATTGATTAACTCGATCAGACGACAGATAAGAACATATTCTAGTGATTAGATTAAAGCGGAGAAACTATGTCTTACAATAAAGATAACTTTAAAACTTTACGTCTGGGTGATTGATTTGGTTACAAATAGCAATACTTACTTACATGGTAGCCACCAAAATTGAATAAGAAATGTGTTTTAAAATAAATAAGAATGTAAGTGTGGTCATATTCAAGTAAAATCTAACGAAATGTAAAAGTAGGACACAAATAAGTACAAGTTAGATATGTAAGATTGTAAAAACGTAATGTTAGGTAGGTAATATAGGTTACCTACGAAATTTTCTAAATCTAGTCTAGTTTTAGGAAACAACTTGTTTTTTATTACAAACACTCTTACAAACCGACATCAATCACAAAAACCAAGTAGGTACTAAAAAATTTGCTACATCTTGTTATTGTTAGAGACCTAGAAAAGTACTGATTCGATTTTGATGAAATTTTTATCGAACCAATATGAAAGTATATAATTTCAAATAAAAAAATGTTTTTTTTAAATCGGTTTATAAATGACGGAGTTCTGAGGTATCAACATTAAAAAAAAAATCAATCTGTCGATAAAATATGTAGGTACTTACCCTAAATATTCTTCATCAGTTTGGTAGTCTAGTGCCCTACTAGTTTCACGGCACAGCCCGTTGGCAAATTGCTGTCCCCTGGGGCAGATACCACCAGCCCTCCACACTTCCCGGCATTGGCCATTTATCAGCTCCTGCCCCGCGGGACAATTAGGGGGCACCGTCACCATATTTTGTGGGTCCACATCGTGGATGTTTGGACGAGCCAAACACAAAGCCGCGACCGTTGATAGCAATAGAAACACTATCATAATTTCGCTGAATCTGAGTTACGACTGACTGAACAGAAATGGGGATTGACTTTAATTGATTTTTAAAGTGATTTATCGATAAGTCTAGTATACAGGCGTTTTAGATAAAATTATTAGTGACGCGCATGCGATTGATAATGTTTATCGTAGGTAAGGACTTAAGTATGTATGTAGTTGTTTGTTTTGATAAATTAATTATAATTGATCGCAATACAAATACCTACGGAGTGTACCGTATCACAAGGATAATATGTTTTTGACTACTATACTCATTTGCGTTGCTTTTTTAACCCCCGACGCAAGAAGAGGGGGTGTTATACCCAATGACTTATATATTACTAGCTGTTTCCCGCGGTTTCACCCGCGTGGACAACGTTTCTATGACTTTTCGAGGGTGCGCAGTGCGCGAGCCGCAAGCGGCTCGCGAGCGTGGTAAAACGTAGCCTATGTCTGAATCCAGGTCCTAATCTGTCTACCTACCAAATTTCAGCCAAATCCGTTCAGTAGTTTTTGCGGGAAAGCGTAACAGACAGACAGAGTTACTTTCACATTTATAATATTAGTAGGGATAGGGATTACTGGCGTAGTTATACCTAAGTTTCAAGCCTAGTCTGTCTGACTTTCGGCACTTTCGGTCTGTGTGTCTGTCTGTAAATATGTCATCGTATTTCTTTAACTGATGGACCCGTTGCAATTCAGTTATTTAAGCTAGCTATTTATGAAATTAAGATGATACTTAGCCATGTTTGATAAAAATCCATCCAGCCGTTAATGGAGGATTGTCAACTGCCCGCCAGATGCCGCCAGGCGCCAAAACGATAAGACATAGAGGGGTGTGCGGGTGTGTGCTTTAAACTAAACTAATGTAGGTACAGACGCCAGCAAATTAAGCTATACACTCGTAGTGCGATTCTGATCCATACCCATTCGGCATAAGAACAGTACAAAGTCCAAAGTGTGTAGCTTGATATGCTGGCCTGTGTACAACCTGGCCAGATTATAGGTCCTTTAAAAAAACGTCAGAAAACAATATGGCTGCCCAAAGTGGAGTGACTCTGAGTCGGGGATTTTGATTTCGCTATAATTATATCAACTAGGTATCAATAGTTATATTTTGTGTAACAAGGGAGGAAAGTAGTATTTTGTTCCTCTAGGGCGTTAGTTTAAATTCCTAGCGAAGGGAAGGACTCCAAAGTAGAATCCTGAGCTTCGAGAGGAATTTAATATACTTACCTACGCTACCCGAGAACATAATATGTTGGCCCCGACTAATAACAATAGCACACAATTTAATATACCTACGCTATCCGAGAACATAATATGTTGGCCCCGAGTAATAACAATAACACACAAATTAATATACCTACGCTACCCGATAACATAATGTTGGCCCGAATAATAACAATAACACACAATTTAGTATACCTACGCTACCCGAGAACATAATATGTTGGCCCCGAGTAATAACAATAACACACAATTTAATATACCTACGCTATCCGAGAACATAATATGTTGGCCCCGAGTAATAACAATAACACACAAATTAATATACCTACGCTATCCGAGAACATAATATGTTGGCCCCGAGTAATAACAATAACACACAAATTAATATACCTACGCTATCCGAGAACATAATATGTTGGCCCCGAGTAATAACAATAACACACAAATTAATATACCTACGCTACCCGAGAACATAATGTTGGCCCGACTAATAACAATAACACACAATTAAATATACCTACGCTACCCGAGAACGGTTGGCCCCGACTAATAACATTAACACACAATTTAATATACCTACGCTACCCGAGAACATAATATGTTGGCTTCGACTAATAACAATAACATACAATTTAATATCCTACGCTACCCGAGAACATAATATGTTGGCCCCGACTAATAACAATAACACACAATTTTATACCTACGCTATCCGAGAACATAATATGTTGGCCCCGAGTAATAACAATAACACACAATTTAATATACCTACGCTATCCGAGAACATAATGTTGGCCCGACTAATAACAATAACACACAATTTAATATACCTACGCTACCCGAGAACATAATATGTTGGCCCAGAGTAATAACAATAACACACACAATTTTTCATCACAAACCTATGAGAAAAAAAAACTCGTATGTACATAATTCAACCGACTAATCAAAAGATAAAGTTTAAACTCCAATCACGAACGCGAACCAATAAGAAGAGTGAAACCAAAAACTCCCCAGGGAACAAAGTAGAATTTTTTAAACTTATTGAGGAACCAATCGTCGTTTTTAGGGTCCCGTAGTACAACAAGAAACCCTTATAGTTTCGTCATGTCTGTCTGTCCGTCTGTATGTCCGCGGCCTAGCTCCTAAACTATTAGTAATTAAGAGCTGAAATTTGGCAAAGATATATAAATTATAGTAAAGTGGGGATGATTTTTTTTCTCGTCAAACTCAGTCGTGTGGGGATCGTTGGTTAGAGCTTAAAAATAGTTGTGAGTGTTCTAAGACCATTTTATTGTTCAGGGTTCCGTTTTCGAAATAATAGGCCTTAAAGTGCAAAATTTCGTTGGAGTCGAGTTTCCTCACCCCCTAACAACTAAACCACTGTATTTGGAAATTTGAAAAAAAATAATGAAAGTAGTGTATATAATGAATTTAAAAGGAAAACTATCAAAGCTAATAAGGCTTTTCTAGTTGACGAGCAAAAGTCGATAAAAAAAATTCGTATATGTACATTAACCTGCACAAATATGTTGCTAGCGCGTTTTTTAGGGTTTCTTTAATTGTTAAACAATATTTTAACTATTTATTATTGAAACTGGACTACCAACCTCGAGGACGATGGTCACGCAAGCTTCTTTTAGATACGGACGCGATAATGGCAACTACGGAACCCTACATTGCGCGTGGCCCGACACACACTTGGCCGGTTTTATTCGAATAGGTGTGATAAAAAAACATTATCACAACAAAAAAATTAAGCCGTAATCAAAGACAACACAGCGCCACTTAATTATTAACAGCGTAAAACATTAATACCTACAAAAATAGTACGAAATGCAGAGATATGCTATATATAAGGGGAGGTAGATAGGTTACGTGCATCCAAAAAGTGAAGCAAAAAAAAGATGCCAATTGGCATCTCTTTTCTTGTAGCGTTCGGTACAATGGAAGCGAACTACCTATAACATTGTGTGTGTAAATGGCTTCCATTTTCAAATGTTGTTTGTTAGTGCATAACCCATCTATGGTAACAAATCTCTGACGAAATGCAATAATTAAAATTTACAGTTTTTGATGTTGGTGGCAAGCAAGTTGAGCAACAAGCATTTTAGTTTTTATTGACCGTTAAAACTCATTATTCATGTCATCCTAATGATGTCGACTGTGGACAACATCGATTGGTCCTGCCCTGCACTGCCCGAAGCCAGTAATAATTTAGTAATTTACTTGTAGCAAAGTAAAAAATAGTCCAGTTAGGTAGGTCCAACTTCGAGAAAGATCGATCGATAAATCCAACTCGTCTGGGCAGCGTTCGGAAAGCTACTCTACGCAATATCTTCACATCCCAAATACCGCAGTGTCTCAAGAACGACCAGTATATGTTGCCAGTGATGACGTGTGGAACTGAGACATGGTCGCTTACTATAAGCCCCATAAGAAGGCTCAAGGTCACCCAAAGGGCGATGGAGCGAACTATTCTCGGAGTTTCCAAACGCTAACTAATCAGAAATTAGGGGATCCGTAGGAAAACCAAGGTAACAGCAGGCATAACACATTGATGAAGTCTGTAAAAAAATTAATAAATTTGTTTATGCTCTTCGTAGACTGACATGCATTGCTTCACAACACTTGTCTTTGTCTGCATATCATAGATATGTGAGTTCAGCTCTACGATATGGTTTACTAATCTGGGGAAACGGCTCCTACGTTCAGAGAGCTTTTATTGCTCAGAAGAAATGTGTCCGAGCTATATTCGGAGCTGGTCCCTATGACAGCTGTAAACCAAATACTGACACTGCCCTCCATGTATATCTTGGAAATATGTAAGTTTGTGAGGCTGCATCCATAACTTTTTAAAACTGTGTCAGAAGTCAACCCAAGGGCAGTAAGGCACCCATTTTTTCAAAACAATTTATTTCAAATAGGTGTTTACACACACTTTTAAAATAATGTCATGATTCAGATTACAGTCTCAGGTAATGGTATTTGTTATAGAATCAACATAATATATATCTTTGTCATTTACATAATCTATTATTTTATAATATCCTCTAGAGCACAAAACTTTTTTGACATGAGTCTTGAATTTATTCTCTGACAAACTAGTTACATTTTCTGAAATTTTATTGTAGACACTGCCCCACAAATGACTTTTTAACTTTACTCAGTCTCGAAAAGGCTATATCTATTTAATTTACATTTCTTAAATGCAAATTCTTACGAACGTACATGATGTTTTCATATATAAATTAACTAGCAACAGTTAAAATATTGATTTCTTTGAACTTATTCTGTAACGACTCGCGTGATCGCATCTAATAGATTGCGCGGATAGCTCTTTTCTGCAGGATGAAAATAGTTTCTATATCAGCCGCATGCCCCAATTAGCTCTATAAAATTAGCTCTATGTCATTCATTATCCAAGGACATAATTTTATCCAAAGAACAGTTATAGTATGTGTGTTAAAATATATAACAGGGTACCAGACCAATTTAAAACAATGAACGCGAATCGAATGTGTAATAAATAAGTTATTTAAGTGGCTTGTAGACATGAAATTTTATAATATTAGCACAATAAAGTAACTTTTCTATATTGTGGTATTAGTGAATTTTTAGAATACAAGCAATTTAAACTGTAATCAATTTCCTGTTGATAAATTGATTAATTCTACTGTTTATTTAATCATTAATTAATGACATCCTCAGATAAGATTGTATTAATATTGCCTTATTTTGAAATTTTTATTAGGAAAGATGATAGGACACCTAATGAGACTCGATAATTTTATCAAGAAGATAATAAAAGGAAAGATCGAAGGAAAGCGCGGAAGAGAAAGACCTGGAATTGTTTATATAGACCAAGTTAAGGTGGAAACGTATAAAGAAATGAAGGGGGAGAGAGCGACCTGGAAAGAGCTACACCGACAAGAGCACGGCTCTTAAATGATGATGATGATGATGATTATTTTAATTCATACGCTGTACTCAGCTAGGCGTGAGAGCTCCTAATGATATCAAAATCTAAAATCACCATGTTTACCACAAATAAAGATTTTTCATTTTCTGATTTTGATTAACTCAAAGAATCGTTAAACTTAACTAGCGGTGGGCGGGGCACATAGCTCGTAGTAAAGTTTTGGAGTGGCGACTGCGCATCGGAAGACGTAGTGTAGGAGGGCCTCCCACTCAGTGGACTGGCGACCTGTGAAGGATTCGGGAAGCCGTTGGATGAGGGCAGCACAGGACAATAATAATAATAATAATAATAATAAGGAGGAGGAGGAGTACGTCGCATGAGATGGACTACTTCTCAAAATACGAACCTCATGCGTGCGTACTACAGTGCGACGGGGGGAGAAACCCGTCGGACGGGCTACCGAGCGAGGCTGCACCAAGAGTTCTTGCGATTAGAGCCTGCATTGTCTGTCTCGGAGCAGAACCTTGCGGATCGAGTTCGGTACATATTGCGCTCGAACATCTTTAGCGTGACCGAACTCGAAGGACTACGACGCGAGGTCGTTCCCGCCTCACGATCCTCATTAAATGGCTCGCGCCGATTATCGGCACATGTGCCGCAAGTGGCTGAGCCAATTTCAGCCCAACCGCCACCACCATCTCTTGGCGAGGATTGTGAGACGGAAACGGTTTCCCAGGAATTGGAGCGAATCAGGAGTACACTAGAGGAGGCGATTCAGGAATTCCGTATTTTGCCTCCCGAGGAGAGGCCGCGGCTTCCACGGTTGCCCCTTAGCGTCCGAAATCGGGATGTCATTGAGGCCATAAACCGCATGCTGCCAGAATATCTGGTGAACAGCAGCGACCTCAGTGGTACGAACTCAATCCTTTTTGGCGCTGCAATGGCAGTCTGCCGTTTTATTGGTGCCAAATCGCCAGAACCGACTCGCACATCCCGTCCGCGGGAAAAGCCGGCATGGCAGAAAAGGATTGAGCGTCGTATTGCTGAGGCTAGAGTCCTCATTGGCAAACTGATTGCTTTTAGGTATAGTAGGCCTCGAGTGATGCGCTTTGTCAGGCTCGCATTTGCGGGATCGGAATTTGATCCCGCAGGACGTAATGCCATGCGGTTAGTGACAGAGCGCATCGACGACCTGAAGCAACGGATTGCTGCGTGGGCAAACCGTATTCGGCGATACTCGGAGCGGGTAGACCGGTTTCGCCAGAATCGCCTCTTCATGAGTGATCAGAAGAAGTTCTACAGGTCACTGGACCGACCTGCTGTGTTGAACACAGGCGAGAGACCGAATCATGCGGGTATTGTTGCCTTTTGGCGTAACCTGTGGTCCCGGCCTGTGCAACACAACGAGGGGCAATGGACGGCTGAGCTGGAGGAGGCGTGTGCTCGCATCGAACCCATGAACCCCGTGACCATTAGTGCCAATGATGTGTTGCAAGCGGTCCGTAAGGCTCCGAACTGGAAAACTCCAGGGAGTGATGGACTGCACCACTATTGGCTCAAGGGGTTTCATGCGAGTCATGAGACTTTGGCTAGCCAGTTCCAGCAAGCACTCGAGCAGCGTCAGGTCCTGGACTTCTTCACTACTGGGATCACTCATTTAGCTCCTAAGTCGAGTAATACCGCTGACCCTAGTCAATACCGCCCTATCACTTGTCTTTCCACCACCTACAAGACACTGACATCCATTCTGAAGGCCAAAATTGACGCGTTTATTGAGGCGAATGTTATCATGGCGGTAACTCAGAATGGCTGTCGGGGCGGTAGTCGCGGTACGAAGGAGCTACTCCTGATTGATGCGGTCGTGGGTAAATTGGTGAACCGCAATCGACGCAATTTCTCCGCTGCCTGGATTGATTATAAGAAGGCTTTCGACTCGGTCCCCCACTCATGGTTGAAGAGGGTCCTCGAACTGTACAAGATAGATGAAACAGTTCGAGACTTCCTCGGATCGTGTATGGGGCAATGGAGTACGATCCTTAGTCTCCATGGTCAGCGGTTGTCGAATGCGGAGGACCGGATTTGGATTAAGAGGGGAATATTCCAGGGCGACTGTCTGAGTCCACTTTGGTTTTGCCTGTCCCTGAATCCACTCAGCTTTCTGCTCGAGAAGTCAGGGACGGGATTTCAGTTTCGGAGAGGTGATTCACGCATGACCCACCTTTTCTACATGGACGATCTCAAACTGTTCGCTCCAAATGCAACACGGTTGGAGGAACTGCTGAAAATCACATGTGATTTCAGTAGTTCCATCAACATGGAGCTAGGAGTGGATAAGTGCGCGATTCTTCATGTGGACAGGGGTAGGGTGGTTCACTCAGATGGAGTCAATATCGATTCCATTAACATCCGCACCCTCTCTGAAACTGATACATACCGGTATCTGGGTATGTCGCAGAGTATTGGTGTTCACGAGGCAGGGGTGAAACAGGCGGTTTGTGACGTGTTTTGGGAGCGGCTGACAAAAGTTCTTGAGAGCTATTTGTCGGGCGTTAACAAGATACAAGCATTCTACGCCTGGGTCATGCCTGTTCTTTTGTACACCTTCGGCATACTCAGATGGTCACAGACCGAACTGGACGCCCTGGATCGAAAAGTCCGCACTACTATGACACTCCATAGGATGCATCATCCGAGGTCGTCACTGATGAGGCTGTATATCCCGCGGAAGAGTGGCGGTCGTGGCCTCCTCAATGCCAAACAAATGCATAACCGCGAGATATGCAGCCTACGAAGTTACTTCCTGTCGAAAATCGGTAGTGACTTGCATAGAGTTGTCATAGCGTGTGATAAAGGACTAACCCCTCTATCCATGGCCCAAGAGAACTGGCAGGCACCGGCTGTACTTAGCACTACTGATCGAGAGGCCATATGGAAAGACAAAGAGCTGCACGGTAGGTTCTTCAAGGCCCTTTGTGGATCCTTCGTAGATCAAAAGGCCTCCGTGCACTGGCTGCGCTTCGGAGATCTTTTTGCGGAGACCGAGGGTTTTGTCTGTGCTATACAGGATCAGGTGGTCAAGACGAACAACTATAGGAGGTTCATAATTAAAGATGGCACCTTGGACGTTTGTCGGTTGTGCCGTCAACCAGGGGAGACCCTGCGTCATATAACCTCCGGTTGTTCCATGCTTGCCAACACTGAGTATTTGCACAGGCACAACCAAGCAGCCAGGATCCTGCACCAAGAGATCGCTCTTAAGTATGGCCTCATATCTCGACGGTTGCCATTTTACAAGTACACGCCGGAGCCGGTTCTCGAAAACGACCGCGCCAAGCTCTACTGGGACCGACCCATCATCACGGACAGGACTATTCCTTCGAATAAGCCTGATATCGTGTTGATGGATCGGGCGCAGTCAAGAGTGTTTTTGGTTGATGTCACTATCCCATATGACGAAAACCTCGTGCAGGCTGATGCCGATAAAAGGACCAAGTACCTGGACCTGGCACACGAGGTTACTGATATGTGGCGAGTGGAATCCACCGAAATCATCCCCATAGTCCTGTCCGTGAACGGGCTAATTCCAGCCGACCTTGAACGTCACCTAAGGCGGCTGGATCTCCGAGGCAGACCAATAATTGCAGCAATGCAAAAAGCAGTCCTCCTCGATAATGCCCGGATAGTTCGACGCTTTCTCTCCCCGTAGCACTGAACTCCAGCCGACTGTGCTTCCGCTGGAGGTGCTCCTGCCACTTCGCCTCGTGCGAAGTTAGCAGAGTAGCTGAAATTTTATATATCGAAATAATAATAATAATAATAACCCTAAATCAATACCTACGAACAATAGATTTAAAAGAAAACTTAATACACACCTTACAAAAAGCCGCTATCCTAAATACCTGTCGTTTGGTGAGAAAGTTCCTGCAGTTTAACGACATTAGCGATAACTAATATAATATCACTCACACCCTGTAATTACTTGGCATAGCCCGTAATTACAGGCTTAACCAGCAAAAAGCTGAGAAAAAAAAAACTTACCTTAAAATAATAATAATAATAGTTCGACGCTTTCTCTCCCCGTCGCACTGAACTCCAGCCGACTGTGCTTCCGCTGGAGGTGCTCCTGCCACTTCGCCTCGTGCGAAGTTAGCAGAGTAGCTGAAATTTTATATATCGAAATAATAATAATAATAAATATTCTTTATTGCACACCAAAAAACTTTACATAAACTTAATTTAAAAATGTACAGTGCAAAGGCGGCCTTATCGCTTTTAGCGATTTTTTCCAGGCAACCTTAAGGTAACCGGTAGGAGTTGGTAGGTAAAAGGCTAAATGCGGGTGGCTGCAGAAAAAAAAAACTAAATAATACATATATAAATATATAAAATACAAATTAAAACAAATAAATATTATAAAAATAAACATAAAACAGTAACAGGACCAGTCGCCCTAGAAATCCTTGGCGAAAGCCTTTGTCCAGCAGTGGATGTATTTCGACTGATTTGATGATGATGCTGCCGTTGCTGATTTTTTTAGACTATTAGATGCTATTAGTGTAAGACAATCGATTAATTTTTTTAGCCATCACGATACCTTTTTCACTCCTTCGTCACTTGAAAGTAAAAATGCAATAAAACAGGAGACGAGAACTAGAACCGTTCAAGAACATAAGGATAGCAATTAGGAACATAAGTAGGGTATAATGCTTCTGAATGTGCGCAGCTTGAATGTGTGCACCTCCACGTATACACCCGAAAAGCATTACCCTCCTTTTTGGGGCAGTTGGGTGAAAAGAACTACTTCATTCAATTATCCCCATACGAGGGGGGTTCACAAAATAATTTCTTCCGTGCCGCTTTTACTTGTATGGGAGTTATGTAAACCTAAAAAAATTGTTTGACAAAAGGACTGCATGTTTCATTTATGTATTTTTAACCGACTTCAAAAAAGGAGGAGGTTTCTGAATTCGATCGTATATATACAATACATATATTATATGTGTTCGCGGATAACTTCGTCGTTTATGAACCGATTTTGATGATTATTTTTTTTTGGAAAGGAAATATCATAAGGATACCATGATAAGGAAACCAGGATCTGATGATGGCATCCCAGAGAAATCGAGGAAAACCTTAGTTTCCTGTTTGAAGTTGTTTTTTTTGTTCAAAATTATTTAACAGTATACGTTTTACAGACGAGGAGGTGAAATCAGAAACACCTTACACTTGAATGAGTATGAATGGTGGGAAAACATTTTTTTCTTGTCATTTAAATAACTTTAGTTTGTTCATTCTCAGGATCAAATAAAAAAAAAATTACATAATTTTTATTGCACATCTTACAGACAAATACATCTACAAAACAAAAGTGACAATTATGAGACAAATAGATATACAGGTGTAACAAAATTGATGTAGGTCCCGTTAACTGGGGGTTCTACTCGTCATACTGAACAACTTTCCCCAAGGAACACATAGTCAATTCTCTAAACAAAATTTGGACCCGCCATACTAAAATGAGCAAAATTGGTCGATCAGCTGATCGATTTGTATGAAGAAAATTTTTTTTTGCGCTTTCAGCAAAGTCATAGAACAAAAGTTGTTCAGTATGGTGAGTAGAAGCCCCAGTTAACGGGACCTACACCAATTTTGTTACATTCTGTATATCATAAGTCGAATAACAAAAGATCACATAGGCACTAAACTTAAGTAGCAGTGGCGGGGTACAAAATATAGCTCGTAGACCAGATGGCCGTTGGGGCAGTAGAGTTCTTGAGTAGCGACCGTGCATCGAAAAACGTAGCGTACAGGTTGGAGAGTTCAGGACCGCTCTTCGTGGAAATGCTTTGGGGAGGCCTGGTCCAGAAGTGGACGTCTTCCGGCTGATTTGATGATGATGATAAATTGAAAAGTTAGAAGGACCCGGATCCACGAAACCGTTACTTTGGACTTCAATAATTTGCACTTGTTAATGTTACTTTATCAAAAAGGTGTTCAAAAAAACCTTTCATTCATTTTATAAGACCCTATCAACTTTCCTCCTAATTTTATAAGTAGAGAGGCTACCCAATTTGTTTAAATATTGACTTTTACAAGTAGCGAGGCTACCCAATTTGTTTACATGTTGACTATTACAAGTAGCGAGGCTACTCAATTTGTTTACATATTGACTTTTACAAGTAGCGAGGCTACCCAATTTGTTTACTTATTGACTTTTATAAGTAGCGAGGCTACCCAATTTGTTTACATATTGACTATTACAAGTAGCGAGGCTATCCAATTTGTTTACATATTGACTTTTCTAAGTAGCGAGGCTACCCAATTTGTTTACATATTGACTTTTATAAGTAGCGTAAGTACTTACGAGTAGCCATATCGGGCGCATGACATTCCAAATGAAGCAGTAAACCCGCCCGCGCCCCATGCGGCTGACATTGTGCTAAGTACTTACGAGTAGCCATCGGGCGCATGACATTCCAAATGAAGCAGTAAACCCGCCCGCGCCCCATGCAGCTGACATTGTGCTCAGTACTTACGAGTAGACATCGGGCGCATGACATTCCAAATGAAGCAGTAAACCCGCGCACGCCCCATGCGGCTGACATTGTGCTAAGTACTTACGAGTAGCCATCGGGCGCATGACATTCCAAATGAAGCAGTAAACCCGCGCGCGCCCCATGCGGCTGACATTGTGCTAAGTACTTACGAGTAGCCATCGGGCGCATGACATTCCAAATGAAGCAGTAAACCCGCCCGCGCCCCATGCGGCTGACATTGTGCTAAATGCTTACGAGTAGCCATCGGGCGCATGACATTCCAAATGAAGCAGTAAACCCGCCCGCGCCCCATGCGGCTGACATTGTGCTAAGTACTTACGAGTAGCCATCGGGCGCATGACATTCCAAATGAAGCAGTAAACCCGCCCGCGCCCCATGCGGCTGACATTGTGCTAAGTACTTACGAGTAGCCATCGGGCGCATGACATTCCAAATGAAGCAGTAAACCCGCCCGCGCCCCATGCAGCTGACATTGTGCTCAGTACTTACGAGTAGACATCGGGCGCATGACATTCCAAATGAAGCAGTAAACCCGCCAGCGCCCCATGCGGCTGACATTGTGCTAAGTACTTACGAGTAGACATCGGGCGCATGACATTCCAAATGAAGCAGTAAACCCGCCCGCGCCCCATGCGGCTGACATTGTGCTAAGTACTTACGAGTAGATAGATACATGCTCCGAATCAATTTATCAATTGACTGTCTGTACGTCCCTACTTTACCTTTACGAGTAACTTACTAAGGAACTCTTTCCTGTCTGCTGAATGGAAGAAGAAGATTTTCTGTAGTGTGTAATAGAGTCTCTTATTGAAAGTCTTTGCATCATTTATTGAAGGATCGCGATAGTGGGTCTTGCTCCTCTGAGCCGTGGCTATAGTTAATACAATAATAGCCCCACGTGATGACGTGACACGTCGATCTTTCGAGCCAATTTAGACCACCTATTACGTTCAAGGGTAGAAGGTATGTAAACACGACACAGAGGGAATTGGCAGAAACGTTGCAGCATGCTATTTGCCGTCTTCCAATATCGAATCGTCTATGCAATGAGACAAATGTAATCATTTCGATCTAAGTATTATTAGATCTAAGTAAGTAGTATTATACGAGGAGATCCGTAGGAGAACCAAAGTAACCGACATAGCTCTCAGAATTGCTAAACTTAAGTGGCAGTGGGCGGGGCACATAGCTCGTAGAACAGATGGCCGTTGGGGCAGTAAAGTTCTTGAGTGATGACCGCGCACCGAAAAACGTAGCGTAGGTAGGCCTCCCAGTCGGTGGACCGATGACCTGTTGAAGGTCGCGGGAAGCCGCTGGATGCGGGCAGCGCAGAACCGGTCGTCATGGAAATCCTTGGGAGAGGCCTATTATGCCCAGCAGTGGACGTCGGTCGGCTTATATGATGAAGTATTATACAGGTGTAACAAATTGGACTCAATATTGTCATTTGCTGAAATCACAAAAAAAATAACTTTTCATCCAAATCGATCAGCTGATTGACCTATTTTGTGCATTTTTGTATGGAGGGATGATTTTTTTTGAGAATTCACTATGGGTTTCTTGGGGAAAGTTGTTCAGTATGATGAGTAGAGTCCCCAGATAACAGGTCCTACATCTTGTATATACTCTGTGTATATTTATTTAAAAAGCGTCGGTGGCTCAACCGGTAACGACTCGGTCAAATCGGTGCTGGGTTCAAATCGGGACGGGCCAATGTACCAATGAGTTTTTCGAAACTTACTTACATATACTCACCGATTCCTTTAACGGTGAAGGAAAACATCGTGAGGAAACCTGCACACACCTGCGAAGAAACTCGAAGGTTCTGTGTGAAGTCGACCAACCTGCACTGGGCCCGCGTGGTCGACTAAGGCCCGATTGCCTTAATTCAGGGTAGGCTCGAGCCCCTCGGTGGGGACTTATTTGAGCTAATATTAATTTAGTACACAGGTACCTAGTGCCTGCCTAGCCTAGGTTAGTAACTTACTACGGACGGAAGGCTGAGTCGTTGTGTGTGAGTGTCGAGTTCATAGTCCGTGATTTGGTAGCCGTCGGACACCTACCTATATTATTGATTCCACGAGAGTGGCCTCGTCGTCCACTCGGCAGCGCGGCCAGCGCGGGTCATACCTATACCTTGATAGGTCATAGGTCATGCGTGCCAATCCATAATACCACTTATACAACTAGCTTCAGCACTCTAAATTGCTTGCATGTAAGCGCTTCTGGCGAGGGGTGGTGGGCGAGCAACAATTGACGTCAACATTACAAATGTCTTACTTTCCAGAACAGACTCAGACAGGCGAGTGCCGTGTGTAAACGTCTACGTTGTTGTGTATAATCGATAAACTTAGTTAATGTGCAGTTTCACTTTACTAAGGTGACTCAGTATATCATTATTTTGTGAAGATGAAGAGGAGACTTTTGATAACGCTGTTATTAATATTGACAATAGCAGCTATAGAAGGCAAGAAAATATCGAGAGGCCGTTCGAGTTCTAGTCGCGGGACCGGCAGAAAAACTGGTTACAACCCACAGCCGACGTCACAGAGCCATGCGCAGCCCCTGCCGCAACCGTCTGCGCCAAAACCGTCACTATTCGGTTGGCAAGAAAAATCTGCACAGCGTACGCAAACCTCGAATAGGCAATCAAAGCCAACAAATACTAAGCCTCAAACACATTCGTATCCCTCGAGCCAAACAGGCATCTCAGGAAATAGCCCCGCTAGACAACCAACAAATCAAGAAAGTGTTCAAAGAACCAATGCAGCAGGCAGTTACTCTCCTTCGCGTACTGCAGCACAACCACAACAGAACAACCAGGCGGGTCACTCTTACCCTGCCTCCGGGGGTTTATCTGGCGGTTCAGGATCGGGAGTGGGCTATCCTCAAGGTAGTGGACTTTCTGGTTCTGGAGCAGCAGGCGTACCTGCGCACAGCAGCGGAAACAATTACAATACTCATGGACAGACCCATTCATATCCAGGGGGATCTGGAGTCGGTTACCCGAAACAACAAGGAAGTGGGTTACCGGGCTCCGGTGCTGCCCCACCACCGTACAGCAGTGGTGGTGGCGGCTATTCTTCTAATAATTACGGTAATAATTATCACCACCCACAGGGACCACCGCCGCCATACTCAAACAATTACGGAGGGTATGGTGGATATCACGGCTCGTACAATCCCGTTCACACGCCACAGATGCCAGGATATTTTGGAGGATACGGAGGAAACAATGGTCGAGGTTTTGGGGGTGTAAGCAGATCCAGCAACGTTCTTACTGGAGTGGGTATCGCCGGAGCTGGCGTGGGTACAATTTTGACCGGCTTGGCTCTGTGGAATTTGGCAAGGTCAACCGGACGTCAACATCATACTGTTATTTACGACAACAGAGGGCAACCTGTGGCTGTAGCTCCTAACAACAGCACCGAGCCGGTCGTGGATCCTATATTAGGCGATTTGGTTAATTGTACACTGACAATTAGCAGCGACAATGCTACAGAAGTGCTGGCGATTCCTTGCGCTATTGCTACATCATTTACACCGGAAGCCGATGTGAAAGATCCCGGTAGTAGCACGAGTGTTACCGACAATACTAAATGTACTGTGACAGTTGTCACAAAGACCGGAAAGGAGTTTATGACGACAATACCTTGTTCTATTTTATTACATACAGCTGCTGAAAACAATGTGACAGAACCTCCAATGCTGCCAGTTAACGCGAGTGAGATAGTCAACGGTACGCTGGATACAGCTGCAGGTATACACGCACAGATTGGTAATCAGCCTATGCCATTCCCGCTTCCAAGCGAAGTCGTAGCAAACAGTACGCAGCCTCCACTTACAGCACCGACGACGCTGCCCAGTTGCACGCTAGAACCTGGTGATATTAGGGACCCTATAAATCCGTGCTTTACTGTTACGCAAAATTTAACAGTTCTACCTTTGCAGGTTAATTATAGCAGTAGTTATACGACCCCAAGTAGTGCTTAATTGAATTATGTAATGTACTCACTAGAAACTATTTATAAGATAAACTTCAAGTCAAATAAATAAATACATACTCAGACTCAGACCTATACTCGTAGTTAATACACCTAATACTAGACACTACCTTACTTATCCAAGGGATAGACGGCGGTTGCCTGGTGTTGCACTTAGCATCACCCGCAATCACGTGTAGGGCCTTTAGATTTTCACCTACGGAGGTGTGCAACGCGACCTTCATACACATGTGGATTCAGATGTGCAGGTTTCCTCACGATGTTTTCCTTCACCGTTAAAGCAATCCGTAAGTATATGTACGTAAGTTTCGAAAAGCTCATTGGTACATTGGCCGTCCGGATTTGAACCCGACACCTCTGGTTAGGAGGACCGAGTCGTTACCGGTTGAGCCTCCGACGCTTTTCTAGACTCTGCCTGTAGACCGATACCACATATGAGTAAATGTTATAATTATAACGTATAAGCCAATTCTAACCTTCTAACCACCTCCGTGGCGTATGGTTAGTCCATAAGCTTCACATCTGGAGGTCGCGGGTTCGATTCCCGGCGGAGACTATTTTTGTAAGACTCGGTGTGGTTGGTGGTATAGGTATTAGGGTATTTTCTAGCGCCAACATTCTTTTTTATTTTTTTTAATAAAAAAATTGAGTGCGTTTGACTGCAACTCACCTTAGAAAGAACTCTTATCTAAGTCTTGCCGCCAAACAACAATGTTAACAGCATTGAAGCGTTCCGGATTGTAGATAAGGTATCCCGTTCCCCATAGCGTTGGGGAATCTTGGTAAACTCGTATCAATCTTCGGCATGATCGTCACTTACCATCAGACGCCATCAGTTGAGACGATGCAAAGGGATTTAAATAAATGTGTTTTGAATATGGTGTGTGTTATATTATGTGTGTGTGTGTGTGTGTGTGTGTGGTGTTGATGTGCTTTACTTACCTATTATTTTATACATATACAGGATGTAACAAATAACCCGATAACGGAGGGTTCTAACACTCATTAAATTTTCCCAAGAAAACCTTATGTACATAGTCAATTCTCAAAAAAAAAATTGACCATGCATACTAAAATGCACAAAATTGCTCGATCAGCTGATCGGTTTGTATAAAAAGTTTTTTTTGCGATTTCAGCAATGTCGTAGAACAAAAGTTGTTTAATATGACGAGTAGAAGCCCCAGTTAACGGGACCTACACCAATTTTGTTACACCTGTCTTAGTTGCAGATTCCTAGGAACATGATTTGAGTCCAAAAGTAGCTAATAACATCATTAAAATTAATAAAACCGGCCAAGTGCGAGTTGGACTTGCGATATGAGGGTTCCGCACCACCACACCTCTCCACACAACTATGACAATGATATTCACATGACAAACAAAAGACACAAACGCGAGCAAAAAAAAAATACTACTAGCGCTATCTAGTGGTGTTTTAGTGAACTATTTTCCGTAAGTGAACGTAATTGAGTTTACCACTGTAATTTCAATTATAGAATTCTTATAGGTTTTCCTGTAGTCTACAAGCAATAAACTATATTTCGTATTTTTTTCAAAATTTTAGGCTCTGTAGTTTCGGAGATTAGGGGGGGGGGGGGGGGAATGATCAATTTTCGTCTTCTTTCATGAATAAAATTAAAACTATTTATTTTACAATAATAACAAAAATATATGTGAGATCCTCATAACGAGCCCTTTCATTTGATATAGGACACATTTTTTTTTAAATTTTTCCTTATTTTTTCCCCGAAAATGACCCTTATTAAAAAAAATATATTTATTTACTTTACACATCTGTGTTTGGGTCATAGGATTACACCATCCTACCAAATTTCACCTGATTTGATCCAGTAGATTGGCTGTGACAGACGGACGGACAGACAGACAGACGCACGAGTGATCCTATAAGGGTTCCGTTTTTTTTTGTTTTACGGAACCATAAAAAATAATCTAAACGCTCCACGGATAACGTACTGTATCATCCCGCAAGAGCGTCAATCATTTTTCAATTTCTACGAGAACCCATGCTGCTCTTTTTTTAATTATGGACAGGGAGAGTTCGCGGCGGCGGGCGGGCGACCCGCAATCCTCAAGCGGCTCGCCATCGACGTTGCGCGTTGAATGTTCGCAGCGTTGAGAAGGGCGAAAGTTAGGTGATTTTTAATGCTTAGCGACGAATCTATATATTAATACTTTTCATTAAAAAAAGCAAATCGGTTGGATAGAACGTCTGGACGGGCTCACTTTTTTTAATATACAGAAGGGTAAAAGTTAGGTGATATTCAATGCTTGATGACAAATCTGTGCATCACTACCATTCATAAAAAAAGTTAAGCAAATCGGTTGGATAAAACGGCTGGAGGACTCGCACTACATTTGTATCGATGCAAAATATAATCGTTACATTTTTTGTCGAATTAGCCAAGAACTCACCTCTTTAACTCCTCCTAAATAATCATAAAAAGTTTAAAGGTAGAGCAAGAGTATATAGAGTTGAGAGATAGGAATAGTAGGAAGGTGGAATGAGTTGTAGAGAGGGTAGTGGAAGAGTAAAAGAGCGTTTGGTATAGAAGCTAGAAAAGTAGTAGGGTATAAAAAGTTTGAAGGTAGAGCAAGAGTACATAGAGTTCAAAGATTAGATGATAGTAAAAGTAGGGGTTGGTGGGAGATGTACGGTTTGTAGGATGGTATATAAGTTTACATATACTACATATGAATAATTTAAAAAATCAAGTAAATATACTGTATATATAAATGGTAAAGATATTAAGTGTTGATGGCGTAGGACTAAGCGTGAAGCTCATGGCATGAGAGCCAAAATGCCTTGCCAACGAAGAGTAAGTGTAAAATAAATAGATATTAGTGTAAATAATATGATAAGGTAATAATTTATATGTGTGAGATCGGCATTGGTACTTTGCTTCTATGCCATGAGCTTCGTGCTTCATCCAATGCCGATCTCACACGTATAAATTATTACCTTATCATATTATTTACACTAATATCTATTTATTTTACACTTACTCTTCGTTGGCAAGGCAATTGGCGGCCTTTTTTTTCACGTCTATAGTGGTTAGGATTACGTTACTGTCAATACTGTCATTGATTGAGATTCATTCGACTTTTTTTTTATTTTATTTTTATTCACAATTGGTAAACCCTTGACATTAACTCACCTGGTAAGTTAACCTGCTAAGTGACGATGTTGCCGAAGATGGAAGCGGGCTTACCAAAATTCCCCAACGCAATGGGGAACTGGCTATCTTATCTTCATGCCGGAACACACCAATGATATCAACATTGATATTTGGCGGCAAGACTTAGATAAGATGGTGGTAGCTAGCCAGGCGGGCTTAGAAAATGCCCTACCACCAACCAAACCAAGTCTTACAATTGACCCCGCCGGGATTCGAACCCGCGACCTCCTGTGTAAAGCCAGTGAACTTTGCCTCTGAGCTACGGAGGCGGTTAAAATGAATCCAAGGATCATTCTATTTCACCAATACCTACATTTACCTAATGTAACTGTGTCCATACTGTATGTTAGTACTAATATAATTATATACTTTGCTTAAACCGTATTTTACGGTGATACCTAAGAGTGATAGAGGCAGGCTTGAGTTTCGTCACAAAACTCACTTAGGCATAGAAAATAGTTTATGCTACTAAAAGATTAAGTGTACAACTGTACTTAAGCTTAACTTAAAAACTTTTTAATTAACAGCTTGTAAGAGTAGTGTGCCAAATGATAATGTTATAAAATTAATGCTTGATTCCTTTGAAAAAGCTGGGCTTGATTGGAAAAATACACGATCTCGGACCTTGATTTTACCTTCGTATTTGATCATCAGATCAACTTCGAAATACCAATTAAAGGATCTATTGTCACCTGGCTTCATACCGAATTCCAGCTAAATTGGATCACAGGAAGTCACACTTAAATCGATCATAAAATTTGAAACGGACTTGCAGACGAACGTTGCACGTAAATAAAAGCTTGTAAAAATGGGCTATTAAACACCAGTGTGATAATATTTTTACACGAGTGTTTTAATACCTTATTATTTGCAGTTGCATGCACTGTTTTATCTTCACTCATGCATTACGCATTTTTAAATGAAAGTGATATTACTATGTTTTATATAGCCAGTGGCGGCAAATCAATGTTTATTCTGCGCATATCCGTGAATTGCGCATATGAAAAAGTTATATTAAGGCACATGTATATTATGCAGGCGCTTACTAAAGAAAATGTACTGCAGCACCTGGCACTATAAAACACCTAATAAAAAATCTTTAAAGAGTTTGAATGTATATTAAATTTATACTCATCATATATACGTCCCCCACCGAAGGACACGAGACTGCCCTGAATCGAGTCGACCATGCGGACCAAGTTAGGGTTGGTCGACACACCACCTTCGAGTTTCTTCGCAGGCGTGTGCAGGTTTCCTTACGATGTTTTCATTCACCGTAAGAGCACACCCCAGACACTGCATACAACGGTCGTGAAATGACATTTCTAAAAACATGACGGAGCAAACAAAATCACGGCGAAATCCTATACGTTCGAGAACCAAACTATAACCAATCTGTATCATCTGGATGACGACGGGGTGAGGTCGTAATCTAGAGAGCGGCAGGGAGTGTCCATACTGTATGTTAGTACTAATATATATACTTTGGTAAGAGAGTCGGATAAACGTACCTATATATGAAATTAAAATTCGAAAACATACTGCTACGTTGTAGGATTCGAACCACAACCTCCTGGACAGGAGTTAGTAGCCCTAGCCGTTACGACTTAAAAGAATATTTGCTCTAGGCGCCATCTGTTGAGGAGCTGAAAAAACTCCATGTAGCTTGACCGATTAGTAGGTCTTGAGCTGTGGCACAGTCTAAGAATTCATACTTAGACTGTAGCTGTGGGCTTTGTAGTCGTGGTGGCGAGGGAGGAGGTTCTGCGCCCAAACGCCCTGCCGAACACTGATCCAAATCAACGTAAATTCTCATCACAATCAACTCGATAGAATACGAGTAGAAATAAACTTCAAACAATAACAAGACTGCAGCATGAATTCATTCATTCAGCACTGCCTTAGAAGGTAGACGTCAGTCCACCGAAGATTTTCTTAAATACCTATGTCTTCTACTATGTGTACGTACAAGAACACGCGGCTGACACAAGCACTTCTACTGAAATTTTAAAAAAGCTAAAATTAATATGTAATTAAGTATAGGTACTTACTTTATTATATTGCATAGCCCGCCTGGCTAGCTACCACCATCTTATCTAAGTCTTGCCGCCAAATATCAATGTTGATATCATTGGTGTGTTCCGGCATGAAGATAAGATAGCCAGCTCCCCATTGCGTTGGGGAATCTTGGTAAGCCCGCTTCCATCTTCGGCAACATCGTTACTTACCACCAGGTGAGATGTTGTCAAGGATTTACCAATTGTGCATAAAAAAAAAGTCGAATGAATCTCAATCAATGACAGTATTGACAGTAACGTTAAATAATAACTTTAGGACTCACGACCTCATTCCCCCAGCTCCATTCCACCTTCGGTCAACGAGACGCGGGGGGAGGTTCCACCCCTTTGTTGTTGATATTCAGCCTATGCGCACGAAGCGTTACGCTTCCTCATTTATTATGGGGACAGCGATGGAGTGGAACTCCTTGCCTGCGTCTGTGTTTCCCGACTCCTACAATTTGGGGATCTTCAAGGCGAGAGTGAATAGGCATTATTTGAGTTTGCGTGTACCAACCTCGACTACATCGTCACTTACCATCAGGTGAGATATAGTCAAACGCACTCAAATTTTTAATAAAAAAAAGGAATTAATTAAAAGTTAAAAACCCGGCTGCGTAAAAACATAAACCATCTTTTTGGCCAGTCGGGTAAAAATGTATCCAAATTCCAATGTCACTCACGGGATCAAGACGAATCTAACAATACCTCATACGTTAAAATCCTTCAAGTCGTTCAGGCTGTAGCAAGGAACATTGTACATTGTACATAGAAATCTATGTACAATGTACACAGGCCAGCACATCAAGCTACACACTTTGGACTAATGGCGAATGCGTATGAATCAGAATCGCACTACGAGTGTATAGCTTGATGTGCTGGCCTCTGTACATACACACATACATACACTCGAAAAACATAGCCCTCCTTCAGAGACAGTCGGGTAAAAAGGGAAGAAATTCGCTTCTAAGATACAGAGCAACGACTTCTCAGATACTAGCAACGAAAAGTCAGCCGTATAGTCAGTAGATTGGAATAATCTGCTATGTAATATAGGTATGTGTTCTCAATTCACTAAGCCTCCATTTCTAGAATGGGTCCCAACTGCTACAATTTTTCTTGTATTTAAAAATATTGTTAAAAATACAATGAGCTGCTGTTCTATAATTTACCTACCCCTATTTAATTAGTCAAGTGTCCGTTTGCACTAAACTTCAGCGCCTAAAGAATAATAAGTAAGGTCTAAATTGTCATTTTGGTATGGATTTGACGCTTAAATTGTAATTGTAATTGTAAGGACGGGCTGATTTCCGCAACCAGGCGCCTGAGCGCCCATTTTGCGTGGTTGGCCGGCATCACTGCCAGCCCAGCTCCTCCAGGAAGCCTAGTAGCCCCCGCAGGTTGCCGACGACTTCCGGGAGTGTCCTGTGGTCGCCGAGATGCTCGGCCCTGTACGCCGCCACCTCTCTGCAATCCAGGAGGATGTGGGCGGCTGTCTCCTCGGCCGCCATGCACGCGCGGCACAGCGGGCTGTCTGTAATCCCCAGGGTAAAAAGATGTTTATTAAAGTAACCGTGACCGGTAATGGTCGCTGTTACCTTACGGAGCTGGAGTCTCCCGAGTTTCAGGAGCTTCCTAGTCAGGCCAGCATTTGGCGACGGTAGCGCCTGTCTGGCCTGGCGACATGCTTCCAGTCCTGTCCAATATCGGTTATGTTCTGACCTTGTACGCAGCCGTAAGGTGGATCTGAACCAGCCCGAGGGGAGGGGTAAAATAGGTTCTGGTCCTACAGCTACAAGTTCTGACCCTCTCCTGGCCAGTTCGTCGGCTGCGTCGTTTCCACGCGAGTTACTGTGTCCCTTGATCCACTGCAGAGTTACATTGCTGTGGTAACATACCTCTGTTAGTCTTTGGTGACACTCGTGTATTAGCCCCGAAGTGATGACATTACTTTGGAGGGCCAGTAAAACCGCTCGACTGTCTGAAAGGATACGAATGGAGTAGCCCTGTACCCTTCTAGCAGTGATTGCATTAGCAGCCAGAATGATGCCCATACACTCCGCCTGAAAGACTGTGTTGTACGCACCAAGTGGTTTGGATATTTTTATGTTTAGGTCTTCTGAGAAGACCCCGCAGCCGGTCCCAGCTCCAGTTTTGGACCCATCGGTAAAGATCCGAAGGTCCGATAGGTTCTGGCCTTCCCAGGGGTCCTCGTAGAGCTGAATTTTGTATTTCTTGTCAAAGATGAACTGTTTTGGGATTCTATCGTTGACAGCTGCGAACAGCGGTTCTTCCGAGACAATATTGTCCAGAAGTTCGACGTGAGGAATCCCTTCCTTGGTCCAGAGGTTCAGCAGCTTTAAACGTACCGCAGCGCTGGCTGCCTCTTGCTGGATGAACAGCTGCAGGGGCGGCACGTTCAGCATCGTCTCCAGGGCTGCTGTTGGTGTTGTTCGCATGCAGCCGGAGACCGCCATGCATGCTGTCCTTTGGAAACATTGAAGTTTACTTACGACAGTCGAAAGTTTGGTGCGTGGCCACCATACCACCGCGCCGTAGCTTACCATAGGGCGAATAACCGCTGTATAGAGCCATAGCATGATTTTTGGGGTAAGGCCCCATTTCTTACCCACCATTCTACGGCACTGCCACAGAGTTATTGTAGCTTTATTTAACTTGCAGTTTAGGTGACTGCTCCAATTCAACTTGCTGTCAAGTATGACCCCTAGGTACTTAACTTCTGGTGAGAGTTGGAGATCTGTGTTGAATAGCTTGGGTAAATTATAGTTACCCAGGTTCCGCTTGTTGGTGAACAATACTAGTTCTGTTTTCTTGGGGTTCACTGACAGTTTGAACTCGGTGCACCAGCGTTCCACGATGCGTAGCGCGGAGCGAGTGACATCGCAGACTATGTTTGCGAAATTTCCTGATATAAGGATGGTCAGGTCGTCTGCATAGCCTACCGTGAAGTAGTGATGTCTGTTAAGCGTGGTAATCAGGTCGTTTACCACCAGATTCCACAGTAGCGGTGATAGTACACCTCCTTGGGGGCATCCCTTCGCGACTATGGCTGTACGTGCCTTACCTCTGTCCAGCTTGACGACCCGCTGACTAAGCATGTTCCCGATCCACTTTGTCATGGTCGGGTTCACGCCGTGCTTACGGAGCGCCATCTCTATGCTGGAGAAGTTTGTCTTATCAAATGCACCTTCGATGTCGATGAAGGTGCCTAGGCACATGGCCTTGCCTTGAAGCGCCGCCTCAATCTTACTGACAACAGCGTGAAGGGCTGACTCTGTGGATTTACCTTGACTGTACGCATGTTGGTTGCGGTGAAGTGGTAAGTTTATTAGCGCGTTTTCCCTCAGGTCCCTGTCACAAAGTCTCTCTAGCGTTTTCAAAAGAAACGATGTGAGACTGATGGGTCTGAAGGATTTAGCGTCAGTGTAGTCGCTTTTTCCTGGTTTGGGCAAGAATATCACCTTTACCTCCCTCCATTTGTGCGGTACGTACCTGTGGGCAAGGCACGCCCTGAGGATGTCCGTCAGGATATTAATGACGGGATCTCCCCCCCACTGCAAGAGGGCGGGGAAGATTCCATCACAACCAGCTGCTTTGAAGGGTTGGAAGCTGTTTAACGCCCACTTTACTTTATCTGCGGAGACCACTTTGTCGGCTACGGCCCAGTCTGTCTCAGTTGCATATGTTTCCTCTGCATTCCAACTTACCTCTTGCACTATTCGGCAGTCGGGGAAGTGTGTCTGTAGTAGTACACACTCCGCCTCCTCAGGCGAGTTGGTGAGGGTGTCGTCGGGTTTCTTTAGCGATCCCAGATCTTGATTCGGGCCGCTGGAGAGGACCTTTCTTACCCTGTTCGCTTGGGCACACGATTCAACTCCATCGCAGAAGCTACGCCACGATGCAGTGCTATAGTATCGTATCCTCTTCTTGTATTTGGACTTGGCAGTTTTGTAGTTGTCCCAGTCCTGTTCGTTACAAGTGTTCATTGCTCTATTAAATAGCCTTCTGACTTTTTTCCTGAGCCTCTCCAATTCAGGTCCCCACCAGCTTACCTTTTGGCTGCCATTCGCTGGTGGATTGATTAAGGGGCAAGTTTCTTGGTAGACGCTGCTCAGGCAGTCTGTTAGGTCACTTACTTGCAGTTCTATTTGGTGTGCTCCTTCCAATCTATGCGGTACCCCAGACTCTTGCAGTTTCTGCTCCACCTTAGAGCGGTAGGCAGCCCGATCGGTCTTCCGGGGGTTCCTGCGAGGAGGTTTTGCCACTGTATTCACCTGGAGATCGAACCGGATCCACCTGTGGTCTGAGCATGAAGCTTCCTCAGTCGCTACGTGCCAGTTGGATACCAGTTGCATTACTCCGCTGGTTGCTAAAGTAATGTCTATTATGCTCCTGCTCCTTCTCGTGACGAAGGTAGGTACCGAACCTCTGTTTAAAATGTTGAGATTGGTTGTGAAGAGATAGTCCACTAGGGCCTTACCTCTCTCGTTGCAGCTTGTCATGCCCCACAGGGTATGGTGCGCGTTGCTGTCAGCAGCCACGAGCAGCTCCAGTCCATTACCCTCGCAGTATGAGATCAGCCTCTCCAGATCTTGAGGTGGGGGGTCGTCGCCGTCGGGCATATAGGCCGATGCGACAACCATCTCAGGAAGGCTGTTGTTTGGTTCGCCCTGGAGCAGCTTGATGGCGCTCAGGTCTCTAGAAAAGAACTCGGTTAACGGTTGTGCAGCCACGTTTTTAGTGATGTATATAGCTGATCTGGGGCCCTCAGGTCCACCGTAGGAAAATAACTTACCTCCGGCGTTGGAGAGCCCGCATATCTTTCCGGCCCTAACCCACGGCTCCTGTATTAGGGCCACCGCAGTTTTGTTGACCTCCAGCCACTTGCGGAACTGAGCCGTTGCGGTTGTACTGTGGTGGAGGTTGGCCTGTAGGACGCTAGAGACGAGGGAAGGGGACGCCATCTTGCGATAGCAAGCCCCTCTCCTCGTCCGATCCGATGGCAAGGTTGCCCATCTCCTCGGTGCACTCGTCACCGCCATCCGAGAGATCTGAGATCTCCGGAGAGCCGAGACGACCGCCCGTAGGAGACGGCCCGATGGTTACTGGTGTAACCTCGGTGTCCGCAACCTCAGCCATGGGTTCCAGCTGACCGGCGGGTGCCGGAGTTAGCGGGTCAGTTACGTTAAACTTTCCCTTAGGCCCTTGAAATTTAACGTAGACCTTGCCCAGCATGAATGACAGGCGACGTCCACGCTCAACCAGGGCCCCGACGATATCGTCTGGGAGGCTGACCACAATGAATGTTCCATTCTCTTGTGGGTCAACCTTGTGGATGCGCCACCGGTGGACCTGGGCCCAAGAGTTTTGGTGGTTGAGCGCACGCCCAACGTCCGTAATCTCGGGCCAGTCCCCTGGTAGCAAAATGCCCCCGAGCACTTTGCGGGGCACCTCTGACTGTTGTATGACCGTAAGTTTTTCACCTGTGGGTAAGGTGAAATCCTGTACGGCCTTTTTGAGCCACTGCAGTGTGGTGTGATTGGCGCACCAGAGTTTGAGGACCCCGCCCGTGTGGACGGGCCTTCCGTCAAAGTCCGGTCCGCCCCCGCCCACGCTAGTAGAAGCCTCATCTAGGAGGCGCCTATACATGGCGGTTTGGAAAAGCTGCGCATCCTGCTGCGTTAAGTGTCCGCTTGTCACCGTGGTGACAGCGACAGCAAGATCCGCAGATGCTGCCCCTGCGTAGCTGGCGCGATGTGTCCTGCTCGGGGACCCCAACCGCACGCGCTTGTGCCCACCTCGAGGAGATATGGTGTCGTCGAGGCGGACACGTTTAGCGCCCGCGTTCTGGGCCCCCTTGCCGGCACGTCCGCCGGCCTGTGCTGTTGTCGAGGTCTTCTCCCTACCCACTGAGTCACCAGTTGTGGCCGCGGTTCCGTGAGGGCAAGCCTCAGGAGGAGCGTGGCTCCCCGAGGCCCGTCCCTCCAGACCCGCAGCCGTGGTGTCAGTGGTTGACCCACCTTGTGTAGAGACAGCGGCGGCCTGTTTCTTGCGCAAAGCCTTGCGCTTTTTCTGGCTTGGCCGCTTGGCCTTTGTCCGGTCCCCTTGGGCCCGAGCGGGTTTGCTGGTTTTGGTTGAAGTTTTCTTCTTACCCACCAGTGTCCAGCCTGCGTCGATGCTGGCCAGCACTGAGGCTAAGCGCGGGTCCTCGGTACCCTCCATAGGAGTCCCCCTGTCGGTCGCAGGTTTCTCCGCGCCCGAATTTGGGGGAACCTGGGAGGTCTGGGGTGCCAGCGTGCTAGGTGGCGGCTGAAGTTGGCCGCTAGCCGAGGCCCTGATGACTGCCTTCGGATTAACCAGGGTGGTCGCAGATTTCTCCACGCCCAAAGCCCTGGGGTCCGTGGTGGTCTGGGCCTGCTGCTGTGATTTAGGGGGCTGAGAGGCAGACAGAAGAGGTGTTTTGGGTTTCCCCTTTTTCTTCTTGCCCGCCTTCTTCACCTTAAGCGGCCTGGTACCAGTTGCCTGGTCCCGAGGCCCTGTACCGGGGTTTGCTCCGGTCACGGGATGGCCATCGGTTTTCACCGTCGGCCCTCCTATGCCCTGATCAGCCCCGGAAGGGTTGCCGTTGCCTTTGGGTTTCCCCTCCGACACCGGCGGTGATGTTGTGGGTGTTTTGGATCCTATTTCTGCCATAGTCCAAACTGTAGATATTTTCGTTCTTCCGACTTCCCACCCTCCACGGAGCCCGCACCTTTGGGGATGCCTCATTGCGGCACCAGGATTATCGGAAGAATATAGGTGTGTTGAGTTGGAGCTCACTGCGCGATATCGGGAGCTCGAGATGTGCAGGCTGGGCGGACGAAAGGATCCACCGCCCAGATGTGCCCCGCACGCTCTTGCCCCGTCAGCATGGCCGAGTCCATCCCACCTGAGTGGGACCCCCCCACACCTCGCCAAGTGACCCCTGAAGGGGGCCACAGCCCATTCCCCACGTGTTGGCTAGACACGGAGGCACCGTTTAGCCTGAATCCTGGGCCAAAGAGGGCGTGTTGCCGACCAGGGATAACACACCCTGACCCCTAGTCAGCTCAACCCTCCAGGATCCCATTCTCCCGGCATACGGCGATCAACTGCGCACGCGCAGGGCTTAGCGCAGGTAGGTGCAGTTTAGTCTGTCAGGCCTCACCTACTAGTCCCAACAGATCCTAGCAGAGTTAGCCGCCCCCAGCGAGAGATCCACTCTAAAGAACAAATCAATCGCTGGACACGTTACCGGTGGACGCCGGGCAGAGGGGTGGTGTCAAAAGCCAAACGAGACCAACCAGTAACTAGTGTTGTTGGTCGGTCGAGATTGCCTCATGCCACCACTCCCCCACCACTCTTGGAGGCCTCTGCTTTGCCCACCATTTGACGCTTATAAGCATCGCCTTAGCAACTTTGGCGATTCTTAAGTTAAATGCAACCGGGTATGACGACTTTCTTGTTTTAGGGTTTTTTCATTTCCAAATTACACAGAAACGCAGAAGGGTCTTTTAGTTTTTTAAATTACCGTTTTTGATGTGTAACATCTTTGCTCTCGCTTTCCTGCAATTTGTGGGAGTGATTTCGTGAAATGGGACGGAAATGTGTAACAGGAAATGCGAACGTTTTTTAATTCTCGAAAACTAAGGTTGTCATAGCCATGCCGCCTAGTGTGATGGCAAAGGCAAAGATGACATACTACTATTCGAAGGGTCGGCCCGTGAATGTACGACCCGATAATTAATTAATTTAATAAGTATTTTGTCACATGTTACACATCGGCTACGTTCCACTAAACGCCCGCAACGATTGTAACACCCTCTGTATCGTTCCACCTAAGGCCCGTGGTCGTCGCGAGCGATGGCTCGACGTCATAGATGACGTCACTGTTCGCGACCACATCGCGCCCACTTCGCCCACAAAATATGTGTGGGTCAGAGTGGGCTTTCACCAAAGAGAATGTGGCCTCCCTATTGAAGAAGAGACTCCGGCAAAAATCAGAAGAGGAGGAAGCGCGTGCGTAAGTTTTCATACGCAGTTAAAAAAAATCTATAGTATTCAGATTTAATATCGATTATTTATTTAACTATTTATACGAGAAAACAGAAAACTTTCACCATGCCGCCATATTGCGAGCACACAGCGCTCAAGATGTGCGTTCCACCTAAAACATTCGCCTACAACGCCCGCGGCCTTTTTCCGTTAGTGGAATGGCAGTTTCAGCGGTCGCGGTCGATGGCGTTGCGGGCGTTAAGTGGAACGTACCCATCATATGCGAGTAATGTAGGTCTCGTTTTTTTTTTATTCAAGATTTCATTGTACCACTTTGTCGGCGTGGTGAAATGTACATTACAGCTTTCTGGTATCAATAGGCTAAGCCGCGGACAGTCGGAGAGGCAGACAGACGGACAGACATGGCGAAACTATAAGGGTTCCTTGTTGACTAAGGATTCCAAAAAACAGATTTTCGGAGAATTGTGACAAAGCCTTTGGAATAGGGCCTATTTCTGTGCATAGTACCTTAGCCAACTAGGTTTTAATTGTTTCGTAGACAACTTCGCAAACCTACGATGAAATTAATATTATCCACTCACTATCCACTACTGGCAACAGAGATCTTAAAGTACTCTGGGTACGTTCCACTTAACGCCCGCAACGCCATCGACCGCGACCGCTGAAACTGCCGTTCCACTAACGGAAAAAGGCCGCGGGCGTTGTAGGCGAATGTTTTAGGTGGAACGCACATTTTGAGCGCTGTGTGCTCGCAATATGGCGGCATGGTGAAAGTTTTCTGTTTTCTCGTATAAATAGTTCAATCAATAATCGATATTAAATCTGAATACTATAGATTTTTTTTTAACTGCGTATGAAAACTTATGCACGTGCTTCCTCCTCTTCTGATTTTTGCCGGAGTCTCTTCTTCAATAGGGAGGCCACATTCTCTTTGGTGAAAGCCCACTCTGACCCACCAATATTTTGTGGGCGAAGTGGGCGCGATGTGGTCGCGAACAGTGACGTCATCTATGACGTAGAGCGATCGCTCGCGACGACCACGCGCCTTAGGTGGAACGATACAGAGGGTGTTACGATCGTTGCGGCCGTTTAGTGGAACGTAGCCTCTGTGTGCCTGCCACAGATCTATGGATTATTAGATCTGTGGTGCCCAAAGAGAATATAACAAACTACGTTTTTAGTTTTTAGCACTTGTGGACTGTGGTGCCTGCATTTCATTTCTGCATCAAAGAGAATGTAGTCGCTAATATTAGTTCCGCATTTCTAAGTTTTCTAAAGTTTTTTAGCATTTTTTTCGGGTTTTTACATATTCTATACCTAGAAGTAATTGGTTTGTACTCATTTTATTAACTTGGAAAATGTCGGATCCTACTATACAGACGTTCTGTTGCCATCATACGGGAAATAAAGCAGATATGGCAGTAAGAATCATGAATGAATTCAATACCGATTCTTACAATACAGTTTGCTTGATATCATCGACTATAGGTATACTTGGTTCACTATACCAGGTAAGCGACATACTTACCTATTCTTATAACACAATGTTTGTTTACCTACGTATTATTCGTCTACTTTTATGGCAAACACACTCAGCTTTTCCAAATTTTAGATATTTCCGCGCTCTACTATTGGCTCCCAGAGGTTACACACCTTATCTTCAATTCGTGGACGACGCATTATAATATGGCTTGCAGTCGCAGATTTATTAGCATCATTTGGTAAAAGCACCAATGTCTACACAGTACCTAAATGTTCCTATGGATTATCTATCATTCATCACTTATGAAGACTTTACCTTAAATTTTAGGTGTAATGGTGCGGTCTTCGCTGTGGCTGAAGTACAAAAATATTATGCCAGGCCCAGATGATAACTTCAGTGTATTATTCTGTAGTATAACGTCTGTAAGTTATTTGGTATTATGAAATTGAAATTTACTAACTTCAGAAAAACACTAATTTAAAAAAAATTGTCTTACAGGCCTGGACTCAGTATTTTTATACAGTGACCTGGTTTTGGACATTGTTTTATGCAATAGACACCTGGCTTATTTTGAAGGGTCGAGACTCTCACCCCTTGCTGTACCACTCTCTGGCCTGGGGAGTGCCAGCTGCAACCACCAGTATCGGATTGTCCATACTTTACATTCCTAATGCAAAGTAGGTACCTACTGTAAAATGTAGCAACTCCACCATACTGTAGGCATTTGATTAGTCAGTGATTTTTAAAACATCTTCATAAACAAACTTGGTTTTAATGGTAGTATTTTTTAAGTTTAGGGTAGAATTTCAACTTTTTTCTCAATGGCATCGTTGATAGTTATGACAATATGACTGTCCAAAGTGTGCTGCTGTGAAGTTGTATTTAGGATTGTTTCATAAATTATGCTCACAGAGCTTTTAACTATTTGTCAGAGGTGAGTGACTGACTGCTACGTGGCAACTTTACTGCCAGTTAGGGTTATTATTATTTTTATTGGCTAGGACACCTGCGGGGTACAGGTGGGTGTTCACCTCACCAGGTGGAATCATCACACCCTATTCCCATGTTGGTACAATTGTTACTGTGACCCCCGTGGCATCCCTCCTTCAAACCTTGAGCTCCTTCTACGGTACTATGCTATGCGGCTGATATCCAAGTCGCATAGTTCCTCTTCCTTGATCTTGTCGGTGGCAAATGTCTCCAATCTGAGTTTGCTGTAGAGTACACACTCAGCCAAGTAGTTGGTTTTGATCACAGTTGGCAGGAGGGATCAGTGGTCCTTTAGGGACATGTGTCCGTTTAATCTACAATGCCCAACACCATTTCCAAACTTTTACGGCTTAGTGATAGCAATGTCCTGGTTTTCGTGCGATTCCTTCCCTTCAGGAACATCTTTGCTTTTCTGCAGCTTTGTTTCTTACCCATACTTCCTGGGCTTCTCGCTTCATTAGCTCTATAATCGGAGTGATTATAGAGCTAATGAAGCTAATTTGTGACTCTGGCTGATATTATAAAGTTGAGGTTCTGGTCCTATGAAACTTGAGCTGGCGCCCTCTCGTGCCAGCATGTCTGCTCTTTCATTACCTAAAGTTCCTTGATGTCCTAGAACCCAGCTATCATGCCTGTCATTTATTACTCTATGACAAACCTCGATGAGGCCTCTGCCTTAGCCACTGCTTTGATTGTTGCCTGGCTATTTGAATAAAATATAGTGCTGTTGGCCCCTCCCCATGAGTCCACCAGCACTGCTCCTACACATACCGATTGCAAATACCTCTGCTTGGAAAACGCTGACGCGGCTGGAGCCTTGGCCTTGCTTGGGTTGCTGGGTGTATGTATCTCTGCGCCTGCTAGGCAGTTAGGGTTGGCAAGAAGTCAAGTATTTTTTTTAATTAGTTAATTTCATTTGTTTAGGTACTTACACAAAATAACAGCAAACAGCAAAAAACAAATGAAAGTTTAAATGAATATGGTTCTAGCTAGACTATAATGTGTAAATAATTATTTCTTAAATTTGTCTTTTTGATTTTTGACAACCCTGTGAGTTTAAAGACATATGTTGTATGTAAATTGTCAGGATCTCTGGACAATTTTTACCTAATGAGTGTTGCCATTTTTCTTTGCTTATAACCTCCTACTCAGCTTTTCATTACAATATAGGCATTATAATGAGTCTTCTTTACCAAAGGTATCGTCTTCTAAGCAATCTATACAAAAAAATATATCTTTACCTGCGTCCTTTATTACCCTATCCATAAAACTCAAAATAAGAGATTTTCTAGTGACAAGTGCAGAAAACGTTAGCCAGATGTATAACAAATAAGTATTGTACCATTTCTTGCTACTTATACAGGGTGTTAATCTAAAAGTGCGTCAAATTCTCGGAAGTAGGTATACTGCTGATTCTAAATCCAATAAAATTATAAAATAACGACCTAACATTTTTACCAAAAAATATCTTAATTTTTTTTTACCGACACCATATGCACACAACTCTTATTATCGAAATATCATGCACATCACTATGCGATGCTATGCGGCTACGCCGGCCGCGGCCGGCGCGGCGGCGCTGTGCCGTCAAAGGACACAAATGTTCCGGCAGCGGGGCGGCGCGCGCCGGCGCGGCTCTTTGACATTCTTTGATGAGCCGCGGCGCATTCGCAAGTTATCATATCTATCAGTCAGTGCACCCGCGACCTTTGTCTAGCGAAGGCCCATATGTACATCTTTTAATTATCTCCCGCTCGCTGCACCAACGTTTCGTGTCAAGATGTGAAATGGTGCGACTTTACAATTATTCCAATGTGGACTTATGTGCAATGGTGCGTCTTCATGCAATAAGTGGTACCAGCTTAGGGCAAGCTGTGGAGGACCAAGGATGCTTGCTGCGTGTGCGACTCAAAATCTCAGAGAGAGACTATTGCCTAATGCCTCAATCGTTTCTTAGTAAGTACGTAATAACCACGTTTATTTCTCGCGTTTTTGTTGTTTTTGTTCAGACAGAACTAGGAAACTAATAAAGAAATTGGTTATTTTGTCGGTCCTAAGCCCGCCAAGCAGCTGCTACACTTGCCAATACTCGTAGACACCCGACCTCGGTGACCTCGGTTGCTTTAGGTGTATTCCCATTCCGTCCGAAATCAAGCGCGAAAGAAAATGGTTTATTCCCATTGACACTCTAAAACATACTTGTTGTTTCTTTTTTCGTTTTTTAAATAACCTGAAATTATGTATAGTCAACATTTGATGGTAACACGATTTACTATTATATCTGTGAATATGACGCACTTTTAGATTAACACCCTGTATAATATTATATAAATATATTTAAATTTTAAGCACATTAAGGACTTGCGACCGATTTTATAAATTCCTTCTGGTATTATTTATTTTACCACTTTTATACCAAGAATGATCATTCCCACTTGGGCACTTTTTTATAATTTTGTACTGTGATGACAATAAATATTTTTTATATGCTGTGTAATTCTACTTTCCCTTTTTCAATCACATTACTTGCCTCACCAACTTTTTCCTTTTCCCATCTAACAACTTAGGCCAGATTCCAAATGACTACGTAGTTGTGTGGCAAATAGGGTTCCATGTCTTTTCATTTTAACCCTATTTTTGCTACAATATGTAGAAAAAGTAATATGTCTTTACACCTGATATACAAAAAATATTTAGATTTAAGTCCAAAAACGTGTTCAAGTTTTAAAGTACCTATAACATGTAAAAAAATTATGTTACGGTAACTTCTTTATGAATAAGAAATTAGAATAGTAGGAAGATAGGAGGTTGTTTTTAACAAGCAATACACATAAATCATCTCCATGTTAAAAATATTATCAACACCTTACTTTTGTTTCAGGTGCCACAACTTAACATCTGTAACGAGTGCCCTAATAAAAATTTTGCCCAATTACTGTGCCACTTACTTACCCATTGCTATTGTCATGATAGTGAACCCAATAATTTACATGTTGGCAAGTAAAGATGTTGAAATAGCTGTTGCACTACCCTTAGCTCAGGTATATGAAAATGGTTCAAGAAAACTCAAAATTCTGTGCTTTTGTAATAATTTGTTCATTCAATTCAATCAATCATTTGTTTACTTTTTTAGTTCACAAGCAAGGAACGCAGAGTTGCTGATACTCTAAGACTGAAGTTCTTGCTGATAAATGTAGTATTTTATGTGTGCTGGATACCAAACTTAGTGAATGGAGTGCTACTATGGACAATGTGGTTCAACATGCCTGTCAAAGTTATTATTGTGATGTGGTACATCATGGTCAGTAGTTGTTACATACTACACAACACACATTCACCATTATTATAAGAATAAAGACACAGTTGTGTAAAATTTCTTATTTTCCAGGCTTTCATCAATCCTATGCAAGCTCTGCTCAATGCTTTAGTATACAGAAAGTGGGACTCAAATAATACACGTTATTTTCCAACATTTCCTGCTAGCAAACAAAAGGACATTAACTTCTATGATGAACAGTCTCCACTTTTGGGATCTGAGCCACCTCGCCTTCAGTTGTCGCCTATTGCGCCATCTAGCATAAATAACTATGTTACTTTATAACTAAGACATTCTAAGACTGACCTTTTTGCCATTTTTATAAGTAATCTTTTACACTTTTTTGTACAATAAAATTTTTGATTAATAAAATGAAAGTAAATGGACAAACTTTTATTTTATATTTTGGAGTTCAATTGTAAACAGTTTTCGTATGCGTAAATATTTATTATTAGTTACATAATATGTACCTACCTATATAACTACATATATTACAAATTATTCAAAGGGAAGGACAATATAAATAAACAATGATTTATATTTTTGAGCTAATCTTGCATAACTTGGGTATTTTGGGAAAGTAAGATTAGTGTACTTTCATCTGTAATCAACTAATCAGTCATCAAATGATCACCAAACTTTTTAAATATTTGACGTAATTTGCTAATTTATTATCACATCATCATATCAGCCGGAAATCGTCCACTGCTGGACAAAGGCCTCCCCCAAGGATTTCCACGACGACCGGTTCCGCGCTGCCCGCATCCATCGGCTTCCCAAGATCTTCACCAGGTCGTCGGTCCACCGCGTGGGAGGCCTGCCTACGCTACGTTTTCCGGTGTGCGGTCGCCAATCGAGAACTTTACTGCCCCATCGGCCATCTGTTCTACGAGCTATGTGCCCTGCCCACTGCCACTTCAGTTTAGCGATTCTGTGAGCTATGTCGATTACTTTAGTTCTCCTGCGGATCTCCTCGTTTCTGATTCGATCATGCAGAGAAACTCCGAGCATAGCACGCTCCATTGCCCTTTGTTTATTATCACATCCCATTACAATTATATTGCATAACATATTACACTTATACATCACTTTCAGAGTCTGGTGGAGCCATAGTTAAGTCTGTTACATCCTTGACTATCATGTGGGCAACTTGCCACGCCATTTCCTCTTCAACTCTAGAAGTTGTAGTTGGCACAAATTTATTTACCATTTTTTTAAGAACAGACTTGTCTTTCTTATCTGGGTCGGGTTCAAATTTAGATTCAAATCTTCCTAAACTGTTAATTCTTCCTAAAATCAATCCATCATGTTTTTTTCTTTGCCATAGAGCATCTGCATTATACAGTTGATTTGAATCTATTGTCATGTCAGGCACAGAATGATTGCGTTTCTTTTTCCGAAATATAGGATCTCCCATTGCCAGGAGAGTATTTTGAGTGCTGACACTGACTTCGCTGCTGCAGTCTGAGTGAGATTTGTGATTAGATGACCATGTCAGATCCACTGAGTGAATCATTTCTGAAAGATACTTATAATATACTTCAGAATCCAAAAACAACTTTACATATTTAGAGAGAGTTTTATACACAATCAAGTATGTTAGATCAAAGCAAGTGGGTAGAGGGCCTCCTTCTCTGCAAATATCGCTTTCGATTTTTAACCTTACTTCGGTAGAGAAGCCAATAGGATTTGTTGCTTGAAGAGAAAAGTATTTGTCATACAGAACAATGGCATCTTCTTGGGCCTGATCAGGGCTGGTGGAGTTGCTATTTATTAAATTTTCTCTAAAATGCATGACTGCCATTAGAAACTCTAATAGAATTCTGCAATTTTCTTGTTCTAAAAATTCTGTGAAATAGAAAAGTATTGTATCGTTGTTCAAAATATCTTCCAGGTTGAGAGAGCCATCAGTCAAATTATCGATTTGTGCCTTTATACAGAAAGGACTGTTTACAAAATCATTAAAATAACTAGATTCAATGAGATTAAAAACAAAATCTTGTACTGGTTTAAAACAATCTTCTTTCACATGCCCTTCAGGATGGCATATATTCGATATAACCAATTTTCTCACGCTGTCTGGCAATTCAAGAGGGCACGGCGCTTCCAGAGCTACATACTTTTTAAACAAAGATAGAGCTTCTTCTGTAGGATTAGAGCAATTCTTATCATCACATGTTTCACAATTTATTGATTTATCATAGTTAGATAAATTCCAACAAGAGTTTGTAGAATAATTCTCTTTACTTAAATTGAAATCACTAGATACAGAAAATGTGTCGCTATTTACTCTTTTCCAGCCAAATCGTTGTGTTGATTGGTTGTTACACTTGCAAAGGAGATTGATGCTTTTAATTCTATTCAGTTTAGAATGGTCAGATTCACTGCTTAACTTTGTATTTCTAACTATTTTCTTAAAATAATCTAATTCTAGCCAACATCTAACAAGTGTTTGCTTTCCTGTTGTTTCCATAAATTGTATGAAATACTTGAGAGATTTTTTTTCCACTAATATGTCATGTAAATTTAACGATAACTTAGATTTCTTTTTGAATACATCAGAGTAATCTGAAAAGAGTTTATAATATCTAATTAGTTGTGTTATCAACATTTAGTTAATATACATTATGAGTAAATATTCTGTAATTAATTACCAACCTTCGTTTTCGTCTACAGCTTGAGTTTCTATAAGAGATCTGTAGCTTGGTTGGGTGTCGCTGCTGCAATGAGCACTCTCTGGAGGACGCACTGGGCATCCTGTTTTACCTTTCGCTGTAATCAAAATTACACGATTTAAGTACTGCAACATTGAAAAGGGTGGTCCTGACGTACATATTCCGCGTGTATTAACCAAAATTGAGGAATGGTATATTAATATCAAGCATTAATACATAAGCAAGTAATGGTATCGATGAGGTACGACGACAGTGGTGGTACGATACCTGCACTCTTCCAAAACTTGATCATTTCGTTGGATATGGTGCCATTAACGTGGCAAACTGAACCGTGATCACACTAGAACCTGTGGCACATAAATTCTTCATTGGCCTATCGTACTTTATCAAATTAACACACAAGGTAAACAATAATAGTAAAATGAAAACAGTGAGAATGAAAACAATTTTCAAAGCAAGCAATACGTCATACAAATTGACATTGACAGTTTTTGGCAGTGGTGTTTTTTTTTGTTTCTCCGGCTTCCAAAAGCGCGAAAAGGCAAAGGTAACTTTATTTTAAATTAAAAATTTGAGTGCGTTTGGCTGCACCTCACCTGTAACTATGACCATACAGCCTAGTATGTCGTATTTTAGTTTCCTTATTAGTTTTTTTGATTTGTAATGCCAGTGCCCGTGCATTACAAAGCAGCCTAATTCTGAGGTGGAACACCCAGTTGCTGTTGGGCGTCTATAAAACTGCACCCAGAGCAAGTTGGGTTCTCACGTCCTCCTTCGTTTTATTTTCTTGTTCTCCACATTGCTCATGTGCACAAGACGATTTTTTTCAAAATGCACCACTTCTTGAACACATTACAAAATCCTAGCAGAAAACAATGAAAAAACAACAATTGTTTATTATCTATGATTTGTGCCGTTTTTACCACGTTTTTAGCGTCCGTTTCCCACCTTACTACCAGACCTTACTACCAGTAGTAAAGGGGGGAAATTTTACTACCCACCTTACAACCAACGCTTGCAGTAGTAAGGTCGGGCTTTTATAGTCACCCTCCTTACTACCAGGTAACCCGACTCTAATCTCGTTAAATTTACTGTCAGTAAACCACTAAACGACAAAAAAGAAAATTGGAAAATAAAAGTACAGACGAATGACGTTTCGAAATTAGCTATTTATATATTTAATTTGCATTTCATTTGAGTAAAATAATACTTAGGTAAGAAGGTGATTTGTGGACTAGATTTCTAATTTATCTGGCATTATGGCATTTGATACCCATATCATGGGGGTGGATTTCAAACAGCCAGTCCGCCATCTTGGGGAGGCCGCCATATTGGATTTGTAATGACGTTTCTTAGCTAGTCATGTATTGTCATCAGAACTCAGAGCGTGTGCAAAATTTCATCCTAATCGAAGACCGGAAAGTGGGTCAAATTAAGATTCCAAGATTTTCTTACATGTACATAGTTACAAGTGAAGCTAATAAAAGCGTATTAAAAATAATTCTTAATATAAGTTGAAAATAATAATTAACAAAAAATACTCATATTTTTGTGAAAAAGTGTGGATTGCTCGATAGACGAAATAATGTACAGAGCGTCCCACGCTTTTTCACAATAATACGAGTATTATTATTTAGGGCTAATATGATTAGGTCATCTTTGATGGACAAAGATGACCTAATCATATTAACGTTGCTCCGTAATAGTAGTCATTTTTGTCCATGAGTTCCTCGGATAAATACCAAAAGTACACCGTGTGTAGAGATTTTTATCTCGTGCCGAGCATGAACGCACCGTAATAGGCTTATTTTGAGGTGTTCGGGAAGCTTCAAAATATCTTCACTGTCTTTGATCAGTGTGTGTTGCCAGTGATAAGATAACATACCTAACTGAGACATGGTCGCTTACTATGGGCTTCATAAGAAGGCTAAAGGCCACCCAAAGGGCGATGGAGCGATCTATGCTCGGAGAGTTCCCTATGCGATCGAATCAGAAGTGAAGAGATCCGTAGGAGAACTAAAATAACCGACATAGCTCATAGAATCGCTAAACTTACGTGGCAGTGGGCAGGGCACATAGCTAGTAGAATAGATGGCCGTTGGGATATTAAAGTTCTCGAGTGGCGATCGCGCACCTGACAACATAGCGTAAGTAGACCTCCCACACGGTGAACCGATGACCTGGTGAAGGTGGCGGGAAGCCGCAGGACCGGTCGTCGTGAAAATCCTTGAGGGTGGCCTTTGTCCAGCAGTGGGCGTCTTTCGGCTGCTATGAATGAACGAATAAATGAATGGTCAGTTAACCATAGTAGTCTGCTACCCACAGGTCTCAAGGCAGAAATTAATAAAAACAATATAAATAACCCTCCTTCTGGCGCAGTCGGGTAAAAATAAAAAAAAATTATACTTTCTTGCTAATCCTAATATAAAATTCGAATAATCATAAAATTCTGAACATTAGATATATTAACATACAAATAATAATAATATAAAATAAAAAATACTCCAAAATCAGTGTATCAGCGACATACACTCACACACAGTCACACATAGAGTACTTTCACAGAGAGTACACATTGACGTCACCATTGTTCTTGTGTTGTGAACATCTTTTTACGAGAGTTTGTATTGTGTCTATATGGCAGTTATTTTTATTTAAGTACCTACCACTACATAAGCACAGTATATATATTAGTACTAACTGAAACGCTAACTATCGTTTCGAGCCGATCTCTTTTGTCGCGTTTCATAATTAAATTCTTTTTTGATGTCGTTGCTCTATGGTATTTGAATTTGAAAATTGTTGTTATTTTTTGACAAGAAAAACAAAAGGTTGACCGTGATCCCGTCTACAGATGCGAATTTTAATTTTTTTTGATAAATTGTTTTATAAGTCGTTATTGAGGCCCACAATTTTATTCTGTGGTAAGTAATTTGTATAAGGAAACCGCTTTGCGTGTATTTTTGGTTCTGCGGCGAATTACATTGTTATATCTCCGTAGGGTTTCATCCAGCCCCTACGAGGTTGACGTTCCCGAAGTTTTACAATAAAGGATTAATCCCGGGATGGAGCAGTGCTGATCACCAGCCACTCCTTTCTACTGCCCGCCCAGCTGCTCGCCATAAGGGAAGTGAATTTATTTTATCTTTTATCCCGAGCGACTCTCTGACTCTCTGACCTTTCCGCCGACCTAGAAGATTTCCTGTTTCCAGTTTCTGACCATTAGTTATTTATTTTAAATTTTAAAAGTGTTTTGTATCTGATACATATTTTGTTAAAAAGATAGGGTAATTCAGATCAAACTGAAATTTTAAACTTGTAACTTATTTAAGTACCAAAGGGACGGTGACGATCGTTGCCTGCCGGCATACTATAAAATAACCATTTTATATACAGATAAAATTGTAACCTTAAATTTATTTCCGTAAATTCTCCATAAATATATTAGGTCATTGTTTTTAATTGTCTACACGGTCAACCATTGTATATTGTTCATATTGTTGGTCATATTGTTTATTGTTCCTTCTTTTTAGGAAAAAATCATAAAATATATTTATTCTAATTTACCCCATAATATTTTTTTCTTCAAACTCCATTTAGGCCTGAACCTCTAAATCGTACGTATTGTATGTGGCAAATTCCGTGAGGGTTTTTATCCCCAGTTCCCTTTATTTTTGTCACATAACGTAATAAGTATGCTTTGGGTGTCACCTACCCTCATCATTATATTCAATATAGTCTTCGACTTCTGTGCAACACAAAAACCCGATAGGGTTTCCTTTGTATTGTATTAATATCTTTATGTTTGTTCTTTATAAATAAAAAATAAATAAAAAATAAAAAAAAAGAATTAGCGAAATCGGTCCAGCCGTTCACGTGTGTTGCGATGACCAGAAGGAGAAGGGGTTCATTTTTATATTTATAGACTAGCTGTCCCAGCGAACTACGTTCCATCTTACTACACTACATTACACTACACTACACTACACTACACTACACTACACTAGCCTACCCTTCCCTAACCTACCCTACCCCTACACTACACTACTCTACCCTCCCCTACCCTACACTACACTACCCTACCCTACGATGATATGATGTTGCTTTAAAGATAACTATGGTGTAATTTGCTGAATAATGATTTAAAAAAGTACTGCAAGACTTGGCTCCACCATATATTTTTACGAGATAGTCCCGAGACTTGGCGAATCCTAACTAATATTATAAATGTGAAAATGTGTTTGTTTGTTACCTTTTCACGCTTCAACACCTTGACCTATCTTGATGGAATTTGGGCACGGAGGTTGCCTGAGTCACGGGGAAGCACACACCACACCACACCCTACACACTACTTTTTATCCTGTGAAAATTGCATAGTAAGATGCAGTTCTCGAAGGAACTGAAAAAATACTCTTTTTTTGGCTAACTTCTTTAACATCGCAACGAAACAATAGATTGTTGATATTTTGCACAGTGAGAAATTACATTATTGATTAATTATCATATCCTGACATAGTTCCTGAGGGATCTCGGAAAAACTCGTTTCCACGCTCGCGCACGCCACCGGTGGCGGCGTCGCAACAGAGCAACGGATTGGGTAGGACTGTACAATAGGGTACATCGCTTTGGGGGTTGGGAGTGGGGGGGAGGGGGGGGGGGAGAGGGGAACCCTCCCCTAGAAGATGGAAGTTAGAAGGGGGGTAGTTTTTGAGAAAATGAATTTTGAAAATTGGTATTTTTACATACTCTTTGATCGGAAAACGACAAAAATCAATGTACCCTATTGTACAGTTGAGCCTCTTTTGTTAGGAATTTTCATTTTTTTCTTTGGCAATTCTGATTCTTGTACGTTGTTTATTGGTTGACGCAAAACCCTCTCCCGGTTTTTATAAGTTTTTCAACACATACTCGTAATATCAACATCAGCTTCACTATTACGAGTATTGCAGAATATTTGCAGATTTTTGAATTTTCCCTTTATGAACTCCCTATTACTCCCAACAACCTATCTCTATACCTCTACTTTCTAAATCACCTAGAAGTGATCTATCTTTTTGATCATCATCATCAGTGAGTGACGCAATATCGAATCAAAATTTCGATTAACGATATATATACGCTGTCTCCATTACGTAAACAATCAAATATTAATTTCAGGCAGTTTCTTCAGTCCCTATTAACAAAGACATTAAGAGGGAGGATATCACGCACTCTCTACAACAAGAGCAAACGGTTTTGTGTCCTATCATATAATGTTTAGGGTTCCGTAGCCAAAGGTTAAAAACGGGACCATATTTACTAAGACTCTGCTGTCCGTCCGTCTGTCTGTCCGTCTGTCACCAGGTTGTACTTCATGAACCGTGATAGCTACACAGTTGAAATTTTCACAGATGATGTATTTATGTTGCCGCTATAACAACAAATAGTGAAAAGTGAAAGTATCCGTACAAAAAACGTGTTTTTTCAACGTGAAGAAACTAGCGCCGTTTAGTATGATGGTAAGGAACCCTTTGCGCACAAAGGGGTCTGACTCGCACTTTACCGGTTTTTAATTATGTTATTGACACAATAAAAAACTAGGTTTACCCGTGAAATTACTATTTTATTAATAATTGAATGTGAATACAATTATAAAAAAAAAACCGGACAAATGCGGGTCGGACTCGCCCACCGAGGGTTCCGTACAAATTTGTACATACAAGGTAAGATCTAGGGCTGTATTAGTTTAAAAGAATATTAATATTGTCTACTTTCTACGTGAACTGAATGTGACCTATGTTTGTTGAATATCTATTAAAATTTAATATGTATCATCATTACAGCTCATATACGTCCCCACCGAGGGGCTCGAGCCTACTCTCAGTCGCCGTTCGAGCTCGTTTGAGACGGTCGTTTGCACCTGTCCTGCGTCGCGTTTAGTGTACATTCCATCGCAATTTTATCACTGTTTAGGTATTTACGCCCTACGTGCACTCGCATTAAAGTGTAATTTACTAGTGACTGCACTCAAACTAAAACTGAAATGGCTAGTGACGATTTGTGTCCCGATATTATTTGTACCAAGTGCGGAAAAGAGGTAAATGATCCAGTACTATGCAGTGCGTGTCACGCCAATCTGCACTATGCGTGTGCCAGCATCACCGAGCTTGGGTACAAAAGGATGAATACGGAAAAGAAGGCAAGCTGGAGATGTCCTACCTGCCGAAATGCGCCTGCTCCTTCTACTCATCCTCCACCTGCTTCTACTACTGCTGAAACCACTTTGGCGGATCTCATGCAAGAACTACGGAGCTTTCGATCCTCTGTTGAAACCGAACTTAGTGATGTCAAAAAGTCAATAACAGCATTGAATAAAAGATGGAGCGATCTTGATTTACGCGTGGAAAAAACAGAGGGTAGGATCTCCTCGCTGGAGGATGAAGTCGCACCACTCCCTTCCGTGTCAAAAAACCTAAAACAAGCCGAAAGTACCATTGAAAGCCTGCTGCAAGAAAATAATGATCGTGACCAATTTTCAAGGCTTAACAATTTGGAAATTTCTGGAGTACCTGTCACTAAAAGCGAAAATTTGAGCAACATCATGGTTACTCTGTCAAGTAAAATTGGATTCAAGCTGATAGATTCGGATATCGACACCGTACACAGGATTCGCCGTTTCGTGGCCGATAGGAGTACCAACGATACTCGCCCACCCGCCATAATCGTACGATTTACCCAGCGCCGGAGAAAAGATGAGTTTCTGGCCGCAGCCCGGGCGCGCCGTGGCCTCACCACGGCCGACCTCAACATAACAGGAGCGGCCTCCCAGGTCTTTGTAAACGAACATCTAACGCCTGGCAATAAGCTGCTGCTAAAACAAGCTAGGCAACTCAAAACGGAGCTTAACTATAGTTACTTGTGGATAAAAAATTGTAAAATTTTAATGCGAAAAAATGACACATCTAAAATCATTCACATTGGTAAACAAGCCGATCTGTATAAAATCAAGTGACTACTTCTATTCGGCTTTGGTTTAACTGTTTACCAAATTAAATAAAAATCGCAAACCAAAAAAATGTATTTTTAACCCAAAAAAGGTAAATGTCTACCAAAATTTGACACCCTATTTTATACTAAAACGCATACATTTATTTAATTTTACATTAGCCAATTAAAGCACATGAGACCCAAAATAAGCTAAGTTTGCCCACATTTTGAATAGCATTTAATTATTCAATAGACTGTCAAATATTAACATAAGGGTACATACCTATTTTAAAGTTTGTCGATTTTAGAACTCCCCGTTCCACACTCTTCCTACAGTGTTGAGTGGTCGACGGAGCCCCTTCGGGGCTCCTACTTCTGTGTTCTCATGTCAAACCTAACACTACGACTGTGCGGGGAGGCGAGCTAAGCTAAGCTCGCCTCCCCGCACAGTCTCCGAACCTAACGCATCCGAGTCGGGGTGCTCCGAAAGTCCGAGCTCGCTTCGCTCGCTCCCGCTTCCATTTAGAACTCCCCGTACCACACCCTTCCTACAGGTGTACTGAATTTGGTAGACATTTACTAATTTTGGCTTTCGATTACATTTTAAAGTTCGAGCATAACTTTATCAGATAAACGCACTTTTTTAATTGCGTTGCGGATATACTTTTTTACGCATTCGTTTTTTGGTACACTATTAATTTTTTGGTATACCTTGTCGTTTTAAGGTAAACGTGTTTAGGTATTAAAAACTGATTTTGGTATACAATATATTTGTTCCCCTTCTATTCATATTCTCTGTGTTATCCGTAGCTATATGGTGGTGGTTATTGTATAACATTATCATAAAAACCTATTACGCGCATAATCTAACGCACACGCATCCGTTCACTTATCAGTTTAAAATAATTAGAATAATCTCATCGGAAAGATGTACTGTATTATACCTACTATGTAATGTCTATAGTGAAGACCGTCTGAAGAAAATATGGTTTATTATAAATAATTCTCTTGATTTTTCATATGTGATTTTTGTATTATTTTTTCGGTATAAAATTCAGTGCTATAAATAATCTCAATATTTATTATCAAAATGCGAGAGGATTGCGTACTAAGTCGCATACCTTTCTATCTAGTGTGTTGCGATCTGAATATGATATAATATGCATCTCTGAAACTTGGTTAGAATCTAGCTTTTACGACTTTGAATATTTTGATAGCAGGTATAACGTATTTAGGCTTGATCGAGTCAGAGGACGTGGGCGTGGGCCTGGCGGGGGGGTGGCCGTCGCCGTGCGCCGCGAGCTAGCCGCGCAGCCGCGCGATGAGTGGCGTGTCTCCGAACACCTCGAGGTTTTGTGGTTAAGTATACCTATATTAACAGATGTCTGCGCCCCCGCCGCCACTGCCTCTCGCAACCACCATTACCTACATTTAATGTGCGGCTATTTCCCTCACAATAATAATCACTATAATTCATTACAGAGTTTCTTCGATTGCACTTCTGATATTGTGACTGGGCATCCTAATGATGTATTTTTAATATTAGGGGATTTTAATATATCGTATGCCGGTTGGCAACAGTGTAATGATTCAGACTACCTACTCCTTATTTCAAATGATGACAGTAAATCACTTTTACTGTCTGACTTCCTAAACTTAGCTGATTTTAAGCAATATAACGGGCACACTAATGTTAATAATCGCATCTTGGACCTGGTAATTAGTAATCTGCACTGTTCAGTTACATCATGCGATCCATTCACACGTGAAGATCCTCATCATAAAACACTTCACATTACTTTAAAAACTTGTCCCCTACACACATTGAAAAAACATTTAACTGAAAAGTTGGTATTTTCCTCAGCAAATTATGAAGAAATTAAGAACGAATTATTAATTCACGATTGGTCTGTTCTTTGTGCAATGAGTACTGAGCAAGCCGTATCATATTTTTACAGTATACTTCTTTCAATTATTGATAGATTTGTGCCTAAACGCAAAGTCTATAACAAATCTGGTAAGCCACCCTGGTATACAAAAGCATTATTAAAACTAGGTCGTGAGAAACGCAAGGCCCATGCAAAGTGGAAGAGGTATAAAAATTAGGGATGCATCGATACGCCTTTTTGCCGATACGATACCGATACTTGATACTGCCACTTGAGAACTTTACTGTGCCCTAACAGTCATCTGCTCTACGACTATATTTTTTATGATTTAATTACAAATGTTTAATTTTTCGGATTTTTCCCCATAAAGACCGTATTACTTGCCAAATTTCATAGTTCTAGTCAACGGAAAATCTATATATATATATATATATATATATATATATATATATATATATATATATACAGGGTGGGAAGTAGTATACCGACAGATTTTAACCATGGATTCCTGGTGGTATTATGAGTAAATAATGTTATATCAACATGGGTCTAAAACTGCCTTATTAACTTACTTAATTTCTGGAACAAAAAATCAATTAACGATAGTAATCCCTTCTGAACGAAACCTTAGTCTAAAGAGTGAAAAAGAAAACTTCACACTTCACGAACGACTTCGACAACATACGATAAACGACGAGTGAAGTCAACATCAGTATGATACTTTGAGGCAACAAACGTCCTATAAGATTAAGAAGAATAACGACGATTACGTCATATTATTAGGGCGTGTTACCCTTGAGATTTTTTGAACTTGTGAATTATTTAAAAAATTAATATCTCGAAAATTAGGCTTTACTGGCCCATGTTTATATTACTTTTTTTTGTCTAAATAGGCATTAGAATCTTTGGTTAAAATCTGTCGGTATACTCCTTCCCATCCTGTATATTAAAATGAATCCCTATTTCCTTTGGTCACGGCATCACGCATGAACGGCTGGACCGATTTCGCTAATTCTTTTTTTGTCGAGTTCGTTATTGTCAGGAGAAGGTTCTTATGTAGGGTAGTGTAGGGTAGTGTAGGGTAGGGTAGGGGAGTGTAGTGTAGGGGTAGGGTAGGGTAGGGAAGGGTAGGGTAGTGTATTGTAGTGTAGTGTAGTGTAGCGTAGCGTAGCGTAGTGTAGTGTAGTGTAGTGTAGTGTAGTGTAGTGTAGTGTAGTGTAGGGTAGGGTAGGATAGGGTAGTGTAGTGTAGTGTAGTGTAGGGTAGGGTAGTGTAGGGTAGGGTAGGGTAGTGTAGTGTAGTGTAGTGTAGTGTAGGGTAGGGTAGGGTAGGGTAGGATAGGGTAGTGTAGTGTAGTGTAGGGTAGGGTAGGGTAGAATAGGGTAGGGTAGTGTAGTGTAGTGTAGTGAAAGGTGTTGGCCGGGAATACTAATAACCTATAAAATTTGATTCCTTTGAGAGTGTCGAAATATACGTTTTTGCGGCATAGATAAACGGACGTATCTTTTTTTACGTTATAACAGTTTGATTTTTTCACAGCTTCGAGGGGCTGTAGACCAGAATATGTGGTTTTAATTTCAACTCGATACCTCACGTGTTGCCGAGATGAAGGGTCTTGACAGACAACAAAATGATCCTATAAGGGTTCCGTTTATTTCCTTTTGAGATACGGAACCCTAAAAATAGTAATTGCAGGGGTGACTGGGTTAAGCTTTAAAGTGTAAATTTTTGTTAGAGTCAAGTGTCCACCTCTACTAGCTTAGCCGCTATTTCAGGACATTTGAAAAAGAATGAAAATTGCAGGAAGGAAAACTATCGCAGTTAAGTAGGCTTTCTTAAATGAGGAGTAATAGTCGACCAACTTCAGATGTGCAGTTGGGTTTCTAAAAAAAAATTTAGATTTTCCACGTACAAAATGTTAAAATACAAGTACTTATATTTATTTTTTGAAAAGTCCGACTCGCCCTCGGCCGGTTTTAGACATAGATATTTTTATTGGTAAAATTATATATTTAATTTATTGACTTTCTAACTTGTCTAAGCGTTCCACGGACACACACGGCAGTATATACAGGTGTAACAAAATTCGTGTAGGTCCCGTTAACTGGGGGTTCTACTCGTCATACTGAACAACTTTCTTTAAGGAATCCATAGTCAATTCTAAAAAAAAATAGACTCCATACTAACATGCAGAAAATCGCTCGATCAACTCATCGATTTGTATGCAGGGTATTTTTTTTTTACGTTTACAGCAAAGTCGTAGAACAAAGGTTGTTCAGTATGATGAGTAGAAGCCCCAGTTAAAGGGATCTACACCAATTTTGTTACACCCTGTATATTCTGCGTCTCCCTGCTTAGCGACATGTAGTTTAATGTAAGTGTAGATCGTCTTGAGGTCTTAACGGTTGATCGAGAAAATTATCCGCGTTCCTTGCGTAATCGGAGGACGCACTGCACTAGCTGAGTGGGGCTATCGACCTTCCGACGGTTACTTGAATTAACTGTTATTAAGTCGGCAACAACTTGATGTTAAGTTACGCGCAGGGAGGCCGACCGCTCCACAGTCCACAGTCGCGCCACACCTCGGGGCTCGACCACTATTTCAGACCACAGTTTTCCTCTAAACAAAACATGTGCAAAACAATAATTTTCATTGTGTGTTGTCTTTTAGGATGTGCTCATTCTGCGTCTACTTACGATCAAAGACAAAGTGGCGATCTGAACGTGCAAGTAGACTTGAAGGATCTGCAAATCATAGCATTGATGAAAGGGGGTAAAGAAGAATATGTTGTGAGTAATTTTTTAAATGTTTTATATACGTAAGATACATTCAAGGCTACAAGTTTAGAGTTTTTGTTTTTCGTTTTTGATTTTGTGAAAATAGGCAAGTTTAAACAAACGAGATTTATAAGATTGTAAATAAGGATCTGGAGAAAACTAATGTCTACGCTCGCAAGCAGCTTGCGGCTCGCGCATCACTCACCCACTAAGACAGTCTTAAAAACGATGTCTACGCTGACGAAGCCGCTGGCAAAAGCTAGTGTTTTTTTAATGCAAATTAAAATAACCGCCACCGTGGCGTAATGGTTAGTCTATTCTTTTCACACCACAAGGTCGCGGGTTCGATTCCCGGCGGGGTCTACTTGTAAGACTCGGTTTGGTTGGTGGTAGGGCATTTTCTAAGCCCGCCTGGCTAGTTACAACCATCTTATCTAAGTCTTGCCGCCAAACATCAGTGTTAACAACATTGATGTGTTCCGGCTTGAAGGATAGCCAGTTCTCCATTGCGTTGAGGAATCTTGGTAAGCCCGCTTCCATCTTCGGCATCATCGTCACTTACCATCAGGTGAGATGATGCCAAGGGCTTACGTGAATTAAAAAAAATGTATTGTAAAATTGTCATTTCTATTACAGGATTACGATTACGCATACGATTATTCGGAAATGACTATAAAACCACAGAACGCAACAACTCCGAAACCGTTAAATGCTACAGGCGCCGGCGCCGGCGCCGGCCCTGGTACAGAATTAGACAGAAATAATACAACCATACCAATGAACCTTATAGAACATACTACTTTGACAACTAAAGATAACACTTCGCTCATTACGGATGCAGTTGTCACATCGTATCCTGCGGTTAACCACTCTTCCACTTTGCCAACTACAAAAGGCTCGGAGACCACTACTGCAACTCCGTCCGGGCTGACCGTGGACGTCAAAAATGGGACTAGTACTGCTGCAGCTGCCACTGACCATATCTGCAAAAAGGGGTTTACCTTAAACCAGATGGGTGACTGCGAGATTAAATTACAAGGCCCAGGAAACGCGTGAGTACTTCATACCTAATCTACACTCTGTGTACGTCGTAACCCATTGAATAAATTACAAGGCTCAGGAATGTGTAAGTTCTTATTATCTTAACTCATCGTAGGTAATCAATTCAAATATTGTAAATCACAAGAAATGAGTAACACTTTAACAAATTTTTTACCCGACTGAGGAGGGAAATGTTTTTCTGGTGCATATGTGTAGATATGTATTCATGTCTGTTTCTTTGGCTGAGCCACACCCTGGACACTTTATACAACGGACCAGAAATGACATTTCAAAATACGAATGACGGAACTAAAAATGGCGGCGAAAATCTATACGTTTGACAACCAAACTGTAACTAATCTGAATCAATCTGGGTGACGAGGGGGTGAGGTCGCAATCTAGAGAGCGGTAGGGAGTGTCCATACTGTATGTTAGTACTAATATATCGCTCATTTGGTACTACAATGACGAAATTAAGGTTTTTATCAAAAATGAGTTAAGTATGTCAAATGATATATTTAGGTTGGTTACTTTCGGGGTAAAATCGACGGTAATGTATTTTCATAAACTGCGGCTAGATGGCGTTGACGTCATTGTTACTTTTATACCAAAACGCAAGCATTCTACAGCTACAACGGCGATTTAGTCAGTTGTGCCGGGGGGGTTTCTTGAAGTGAGGTGTCAGTTTGGTGCAACAACGACGGCAAGGTAAATATGACATCACTTTTATCCCCTCCTGGCGGAACAACGACGACAATGCTTAATTTTGTCGTTGTTTCCGTAAAGTGAGAACTTATTTTGTGTGCAACAATGACGAGAATATAAATGTGACATTTGTTTTATGTGCACTTGACGGAACAGCGACGACAATGCTTAGTTTCGTCGTTGTTTCCATAAAGTTATTTTGTGTGCAGCAATGACCAAAAGATAAATGTGACATTTTTTTTATCTCCACTCGGCGGAACAGTGACAAAAAAGCGTAGTTACGTTGATATTTCCCCAGATATTATATTTATTTTGCGGGAAAACGACGATAATGTAAACTATGAATTATGGAATATACAACTTCTTAATTGTTTCTCCATTTTTTTGGGAAATTTATTTTTGAGGTCGGTACCAGCACACAGCTACTTTCGTATCAAATGTTTTAGATTTGATAGCATTGCTGACACCGACCTCAGAAAAAAATTTTAGGCCCCTAGTTTAATTCGTACCTACCTTTGATTTCGTTATTGTTGGTTAATGTCGTGTATCTAAGTAAATAATATTATTTAGTAAATACTTTTATTTTTATTTTATTTATTTTTAGTGATAATTCTATCTATTTAAAAACGTTATACCCAATCACCCACTCGCCCATAGGAACCATTAAATCTAGACCGTAAGTGTTTGTTTATCAAATAAATAAATAAATAAATAAAGCATGTGTTTCATTAAAAGATACAGATTCCTGTAGCTTCCATCATCATCTTAACAGAATTAAAGTTAAGGAGTTAAATCTTCCATCATCAGCTCAACTGAATAATCTGAAAGAATACAACTGTCGGTCTATACTTACCGTATCTACGCAAAATATTTGAAGAATTATCCTCCATCTCCTAACCGTTAAGGAGTTGTACCTTCCTTCATCAGCTCATCAACATGAGATGATGACTAATAGACGCCAAAACTTGAACAGTTTTAGGAAATACATGCAACACGTAATATGTGCCTATAAAATTTGAGGGTTGTTCTCGATTTTCCTGAGATCCAATCCTCAGATCCTGACTTGGTGACAATGGGACCCCTCGAGAGTATACTCTTTCGAATAAAAAAAAATATTTTGAAAATCGGTTCACAATCGGCGGAGATATCGCGTAACAAACATACAAAAAAAAACATACAGTCGAATTAGAATCTCCTCCTTTTTGAAGTCGGTTGATAATGTATGTAAGTTAAACTCTTGAAAATTGCTTCTAATCGAGAAGTTGAGATTGTTTAAGCTTAAGTGAAATTAATCTTAGTAATACGACTGCAATTTGATTAAGTGAAAGTGACGGAAAATTTTATATAAGTTTTATACGAGGTACCAAAAAATATTAACAGTGACGGATGATTAAAAACGTGTGTTAAGAATTTTAGTTGTAATTGAATCTGTTTTTTAGTTGGCAGAATTGAATTCCTTATATTTATAATGAGTAAAGATTTAGTATTAGGCTTAAAAATTAGTCCCTATTGAGAAGTTGTTATTTATACGACTGATAATTGAATAAATTCAAGCGACTGCGTTTTTCAGAATGTGATTTTCTGGTTAACTAAGTATTGTAGAAGTTACCAAATGAATAATTAAAAATGATTAAAAAAAAACTGTTTGCTTCTGTAACCTTATATTGAGTTTTGTATGAAAGCATTACATATAATTAAAAGAATCCTGGTGGAACAATGACAAAATTGGGGGTGTCGCTCTAGTTTTGTTTTAATAAAAGAGATATTTATATAGATAAACAGTTGACATATACTACTCATAAAACTATAATACTTATGCCATGTTTTAAGTCTAAAATCATACAATAGTGATATATTTAAAGGTCATTAACTGGATGATGAAAGTTGATTTTTTTTTTAAATCGCTCTCCTGTAAAGTTACAAAAAGTGCATTTTCGTCATTGTAGTACCAAATGAGCGATATATACTTTGGTTGAGCTTTAACGGCTTGATGGATAGTGCTAGGTGTCATTAATACATCTTGATCACATGTGTGATATTTGGATACATTTTTACCCGACAACCCAAAAAGAGAAGTTACGTGTTTAGCGTTTAAACCATCCCAAGTCCCTCGTTTTCCTTAATTCATTTAAACTTGGCTCTCACTACTTTTTACAGCCAAGTAATCCTAGTCGAGACTTGGCACATTTTTACAGAATGTTTAAGTTAGGAATTTGATGTACGAATACTTATTACTATTTTCTGAATGTTTTTTTTATTATTTTAATCGTCTCAAGCTAAATAGAAAGTAGGTAGTAGGTACCCAGTAGTTTTATTTTAAACCGAATTTCAAAAATTTATTTAAAAATTTAATAAAATCACGAATGCATAAAAAACTTACCGCTCTTTTTTGTGGAAATTGAGTAAATGGTGTCCTATGTTACTCACGGGATTAGACACGGAAACAATACACACCTTTTTTGTGGGCAGTCGTGTATAATTGAAAACGCTAAACACGTTAAAAAACCGACTTCTATCGCAACAACTTCGAACAATTTTGCATTGTTATTTTTGGTTTTTGTTAATTTTATAATAAAGTACTACACCGATTTTGATAAAATTTATATGGGACTACACGGGAAGCACTAGCTTTCGAATAAAAATAGAATCATCAAAATCGGTTCACCCAGTCAAAAGTTATGAGGTAACTAACATGAAAAAAAAAAACATACAGACGAATTGAGAACCTCCTCCTTTTTGGAAGTCGCTTGAAAAATATAAATATAGCCATTAAAAATGCAATAAAATACAGGGTCACATAATATATACCCTCCACAACCGCCACGTAACTTTTTTCACCACATCCTCGCTGGGTTAACAGTCATTGGGCATACATAAGAGTTACTCAGCTACACTTTCCTATAAAAGACATCCCAACGAGCAGGTACACCTAACAGCAAGTTGGTACTTTAGGTAACACAAATGAAAAAAAAAACATACAGTCGAATTGAGAACCTCTTCCTTTTTGGAAGTCGCTTGAAAGTAGGAGGTTCTCAATTCGACAGTCGACTGTACACGCGATTTCTTCGCCGATTGTTAACCGATTTTGACGATTCTTTTATTAATTGATAGGTAACGCCTACAGGGTGGTCCCATACAGGTTTTTAAATCGAAAACAGATAAATGCGTTTTTAAAAATTTAACAAGAACAAAATAACACTAGTATATTTATGTTCAAGACAGGTTATTATAACAGTAGCTGCATACTTACTTAATAAATAAATAAAAAACCGGCTAAGTGCGGGTCGGACTCGCATACCAAGGGTTCCGCACCACTACACTCTCTACACAATAATACTTCAAGAGCGGCAGAAAAATGCATTATTTTCTTTCAGTTCGGACTCCTTAGCACGAGTACGACTCAGACTTGGCCGCTTTTTATTATTTGTTGTTTTACTTTAGGTTTAGTCGATACTACAATCACACCAAGTTTCACGCTTGTATGTGTTACCGTTTTTACGATAGGTAGAGCAAAAACAAAAACCTTGAAATCACCGTATTTTAAAAATTTTCTCATGTTGTTCAAATTTCAACTGCCTACCTATTAATACGGTTCATGAAATACATCCCCCTGACAGACAGACGGACGAAGGAATAGCACTGGCTCGGTAATAGGGTCCCGCTGGTACCCTGTGACTACGGAACTCTAAAAACTGAATGTGGAAAACAGAGAGGTTTGTTAGTTGTTTACTTTGATATTCATATGGAACTTTATCATTACAGATTGCTGAAACTGGTGAAATTATCCCAAAAATTAAAATTGAGAAGAGAAAATAGGAAGGGTAGCAGCAACTCTAAGTGAAGGAAGCTCTTGTGTATTTCGGCGTACTTATAAACAGGAAGCTGCCAAAAAAAGAATCAGCTATAAACAGCCAGTTTTTTTACACATTTTCTTTTGTGATAAATGGTTGAAGGCTGTTGTTGGTTATAATTTTTTTTCTACGTAAAATAAACCACCCTAATCTTACAACTCCAAAAAATTAAAAAAATTAGGTAGGTACCCACTTTTTTTGAAAATTATACTTTCATTATTGCTTACAATTTTCGAAAATATAATTTCAAATTTATGGCTAGAATTGAGGGAGTGACAAAGAAAGGAGAGTGACATGTCTAGGGTGGCTTACCCTAATCGTTTATTTGTTGGTCCAGGCTAAACCATGTAATAATATTTTTTCGAGTTCTATTTTAATTGTATAAATTAATATTTTTACATGTTGTGTGGAAATGTGAATTATAGTTTTTTTTGTTTTATAACAGCCAATACTCAGTAGGACTGTTATTATTGTAAGTATCTGCAAGTAGTAACAGACTGCTATTATTGTAAGTATCTGCAAGTAGTAACAGACTGTTATTATTGTAAGTATCTGCAAGTAGTAACAGACTGTTATTATTGTAAGTATCTGCAAGTAGTAACAGACTGTTATTATTGTAAGTATCTACAAGTAGTAACAGACTGTTATTATTGTAAGTATCTGCAAGTAGTAACAGACTGTTATTATTTAAGTATCTGCAAGTAGTAACAGACTGTTATTATTGTAAATATCTGCAATAGTAACAGACTTTATAATTGTAAGTATCTGCAAGTAGTAACAGACTGTTATAATTGTAAGTATCTGCAAGTAGTAACAGACTGTTATTATTGTAAGTATCTGCAAGTAGTAACAGACTGTTATTATTGTAAGTATCTGCAAGTAGTAACAGACTGTTATTATTGTAAGTATCTGCAAGTAGTAACAGACTGTTATTATTGTAAGTAACTGCAAGTAGTAACAGACTGTTATTATTGTAAGTATCTGCAAGTAGTAACAGACTGTTATTATTGTAAGTATCTGCAAGTAGTAACAGACTGTTATTATTGTATCTGCAAGTAGTAACAGACTGTTATTATTGTAAGTATCTGCAAGTAGTAACAGACTGTTATTATTTAAGTATCTGCAAGTAGTAACAGACTGTTATTATTGTAAGTATCTGCAAGTAGTAACAGACTGTTATTATTGTAAGTATCTGCAAGTAGTAACAGACTGTTATTAATGTAAGTAACTGCAAGTAGTAACAGACTGTTATTATTGTAAGTATCTGCAAGTAGTAACAGACTGTTATTAATGTAAGTATCTGCAAGTAGTAACAGACTGTTATTATTGTAAGTATCTGCATGTAGTAACAGACTGTTATTATTGTAAGTATCTGCAAGTAGTAACAGACTGTTATTATTGTAAGTATCTGCAAGTAGTAACAGACTGTTATTATTGTAAGTATCTGCAAGTAGTAACAGACTGTTATTATTGTAAGTATCTGCAAGTAGTAACAGACTGTTATTATTGTAAGTATCTGCAAGTAGTAACAGACTGTTATTATTGTAAGTATCTGCAAGTAGTAACAGACTGTTATAATTGTAAGTATCTGCAAGTAGTAACAGACTGTTATTATTGTAAGTATCTGCAAGTAGTAACAGACTGTTATTATTGTTAGTATCTGCAAGTAGTAACAGACTGTTATTAATGTAAGTAACTGCAAGTAGTAACAGACTGTTATTATTGTAAGTAACTGCAAGTAAGTATAAGTTAAGCGATGCCTAAAAGCTATTATAGAAGCAATGAAAACAGTTTTTTTTTCATAATCAACTTATACTGGTACCTACAGAATACCTCATCCTTCTTATCTAACTTCCTGTCTGCCAAGTGGCAAATATGTCTAGCTAAATTTGTATTGTAGAAAGTAAAAATTCTATCAGTGCAGGATAAGCAGACATGTACGTACGTACATATCGACAAAGGGCATAGTACTTTGAATATCACATTTTTGTACTAAGAAAAATATAACATTTACTTAAAAAATTTATTTCACAGGATGGATGACCCATTAAAGATAAATAACTTTTATACAGACCAAGCAACAGACAATCACACATGATCTAACAAATTACAGTTTACATAAACAGAACAAGAGTGGAATGAAAGCACCTATAGTTATGAATACAGGGATAAGTACAGAACTGTCGTCCATGGAGTAAGGGTCAGGCTGTTTGGGCCCGCTCGCCCGCTTCGACTTGCTAATTTTTTCTTCAACTTCTTCTTTCACTTCTTCAGTTTCATTGTCAGGCCATACTATAGGAGGCAGTTTAGGAACTTCATCTATAGTTCCACGCATTACATACAAGGCGTTAATTTTTGGGTTATCTCTGTAACCTTTTATAAATTCAACTTTAATTTTTCCTCCTCTAATGTCTGATTCTTCCTCATTGTAGTACAGTTTACCATTTTTAATTGAGTATGGTATGTATTCATCATGTGCTACACCTCTGCCCACTTTATCAAATATGTCTAAATCAGCTACAATAGTGTGATCACCATTGAGCACCACGTCAAACACTTTCATGTTGGGAGCATTGAAGTAGACTTCACTGAACTTGAGCACGAGCACGTAGTCGCCGTCCTTGCTGGCGGGGATGTCGTAACCAAACGTGCTGTGGTGGTAGCGTTCCGTCTGGTACAGGATCTCGTCCTTGGTATTCACGCGCCCTATCATCAGCAACTGCTTCCCGTAGTCCGAGGCGGTCCCGACTCTTCCATGTAAAGGATCCTTTTCATAATGTATACCGTATATGTCCGTATGTGCTGGTCCACCAGCATTAATAGCATAAATAATTTCCCCTAAGCCTGTAGCGGTTTTTAACACAGAAAATATGCAAAGAGTTGCACAAAATATTGGAAACATCATCGCTGAATGTGATGACGAGTCAATTCAATAAAACGAGGATAGGAAGAAATTCGATTATCACCTGGGTAAATAATGTTTTTACACTATTGCTATTATTTACTTAGATACAGTTTATCACTTTTTGATCAAAATTAATGAGAGAATTGGGTATTACTTCATTGCCGGCACAACGTCCTTCCTACATCCATCGTCAGTCAGTCAGACAGACGTCAGTCGAAAACTATATTTTTTTATGGATTGAGGATTGAGACCTTCAGTCAAAGATGACCTATTTCAGTTTTGCTCCCTGAGCTTGCATGCGGTCGGACGACTAAAATACCTACTACTACTACGCTAGCAAACAGTGTGACCAGATTTAAATTGAACATTATGCCAGCTGCTTGGCTGAATTCTGCTAAAGGCTGCTAATTTTTTTGTTACTAATGCCAAAAATCTTCTAATGAATAAACTCATATTTTGTACCAATATATTAATTAAAAAAAGTAAAGATAATTATTATAAATATTTGATGACCACTATAGGGGCCACTAATTGATCGTAAGTACCTATTGGTCTAACTAAAGTTCATTTATTTACGTTAGACATCTGTCTTTGGTTCACTGACTCACATATACGAGTATGTGAACCAAACTTTAACTCAATCGGTCTAATAGTTTAGGAGCAAATTGGCTGTGACAAACGGATGGACGCGAGTAATAAGGGTTCCGTTTTTTTCCTTTTGAGGTACGGAACCCTAAAAAGAAGTTTTTGCAGAAAATATAGGTAGAATCACTTACCGATGACTGTCCAGAATATCCAATGATCCATTTTTTGTGTATCATTGTTTATTTATATAATCTTTAGAACAGAAAGCCTTGAAACTTATTTGACATTATATGCTTTACAAAAACGGCATTGTTGTCCTTCTTGGATCTTGATTTTGCTCACAACACAACTGACTGACAACGATTACTACGCACTGCGCAGGAAATGTTGTCTACATATAACTCACTCAAAAGAAAATGTACGTTTTCCGGAATGCCCCTGAAGGCTGAAATTTACTTAAGGGTTGCTAGCTATCTTATTGGGGATCAAAATTAAGCTAAAATTGCAGAATTCTGCTAAATTTCTATTAAAGTGTCATTAGATTCTGTTAATAACTGCCAACTTTTTTTAAATTTGCGACATAATATGTTAAGCTCGGAATTGTGGGTCAAATTCTGCTAAAATTGCAGAATTCTGCTAAATCTGGTCACGCTGCTAGCAAAGATGAACTATGGTATTGGCGAGTGTTTACACAAAACCACACAAAACACTGAGCCAAAGATGACATGATTATAACCTTACCATAGACTGTAATTAAGTTGGTTATATACCAAGCGAGCTTGTCACCGTACCAGGCCTGTCGCACTCCGCGCTGTAGGCATGAAAATGTACCTACGGCAAGCTCTACGCCACGCGGCCCCCTGAATGGGGCAAATTCAGTAGCCAACAGTGATAAGACTTACGCAATAGAAAGAGAGGTAACTTGTAGGCGAATATAACTGTAGGCAATTAGCGCTGTGCTACCTGAATTTGCACTTTACTGTGCCGTAGCAAGAGCCGCCAGTCATTCAAATGATTTTGCGGAGTTAATCTTCTTTTACGTAGGTAGTATAAAGTTCTCACTCTTAACCGTACTTAGGGCTCCATTATCCTTTTCGTTCGCGTACTTAGGGTAAAACACAGGCGAAAATGGTACTTAGGGCCTCATTACCTCCTCCGTTTGCGTACTTAGGGTGACATTATGGCGAAAACGGTAATAGAGCCCTAAGTATGGCGAGCAAGCTCGCCTATCACCAGCTTTAGATTAGATTAGAACTACCATAGATTAACTGACCATAAAGGCTACGACAAAGAAAAAGATATAGATAACAGCGCGATAGAAAGAGACAAAGAAGGCACCGAGTAGGTAACTTATTGTACCTCAGACTTGTAAGAAACAGTTTTCACAGTCGTCTTAAGGTTCCATTTCACACGAATAACGTCAACTTTTCATCCGTCCTCATAATAATAATTACTGAATGTTGTCATCAGTCAATCCGACTCTTTAGTTGGATATTGGACGATTAAGGCAAAACTATGACACTTCATACTATAAGTACCTACACTTTTACACGTTTACTTGAAATAAGGAATATCAGCCACAAAGAGATACTTTGTCTCAACATTCAAGAACCATTTACAAATCTTCAATGTTTTATGAATCATTATCATATCAGCCGAAAGACGTCCACTGCTAGATAAAGGCTTACCCCAACTTCCACAACGATCGGTCCTGCGCTGCCCTTTGCATTCAACGGCTTCCCGCGACCTTCATCATGTCGTTAATCCACCGAATGCGCGGTCTTTAAGAGTATTTTTTTTTTTTTTTTTTTTATTTTTATTTATTGCTTTAAAGAACAAACATACAGATATTAATACAGTAAAAAAGAAACCCTATCGGGTTTTTGTATTGCACAGAAGTCGAAGACTATTTAATTTAATGATGAGGGTAGGTGACACCCAAGGCATACTTATGTAGTGTAGGTACTATGTTCACAACACAAGAACAATGGTAACGTCAATAAGTAACCCCTATCTGTGAAAGTACTTTAAGTGTGACTGTGTGTGAGTGTATGTCGCTGATACAGGTATGATTTCTTGACAAACAGGATGTGACTTTTGGAGTATTTTTTATTTTATATTATTATAATTTGTATGTTATTATATCTATTACTAATGTTCAGAATTTTATGATTATTCGAATTTTATATTAGGATTAGCAAGAAAGAATAATTTTAATTTATTTTTTATATTGTTTTTATTAATTTCTGCCTTGAGACCTTTGGGTAGCTGGTTGATTAGGAACGGTACAAATTGCTTAATAATTGACGTTCCTGACTTCCTCGGAAGGAACTAGGACCCGTTGGTCCAGTGGCAGGAAGGGAGTAGCCAGGATTTTTATTTGGGGGGTGGGTGAGGGATGAACAGTGTCAGGGTGTTCAATATCTGTCCCACAGACTTATCTGACCCGGTGACGGACGTCAGTTTTCTGTCGACTGTCCTGTGTATGCCAGTCGAGACTTGAAGATGTCACCGGGTCAGAAATTGATCTATGATATAATATGATATGATTTCTCAAGTACTATGAATGTTACAAGTGTGTAACTTATAACGCCGAGTTCGTTAAGAAACAAGCTAACTCGTTGTAGAATAATCTATACAAGATAGATTTTGTAATTGTGACAATTCTTAGCTATAATATTGGTTGACTTTTTTTTCGGTTTTTTCCGGTATTTTGTATAAATACCCAAAGATCTCATAAATAACAATGAAATAATTATGTATTTGAAAAGAGAAAAGATTGTTTTACTTTAATTTAACCTAAAAGACCACAAAAGATACATTTAACATAACAAAAATAAACCACGAACTCAAAAGCACTGCCGTCGCTCGGGAACGGTACTAGGAAATCACGTTCGTTTTGATAGCAGGAACGTCGTCACTTCTTGCCAGTGGAGCGGCTCTGTCTTTGTCTATCATAGGAGCGTTTTGTATTCTATTTTCACGACACGTTCCGTTTCTTTTTAACAAAACAATGAAATATGTGACGACAGCTAGCAAGGTACAGCGTCACCGCTTGGCAGTTGACGGATCTTTTGACAGCAGGCACGTCGTCACTTCTCGCCAGTTGAGCGGGGTCAGGCAAATTGTATAATTCTTGGATCGGACATTGTTCCTCATTAGGACCGGGCCCCGCCCGAGCCACGAAGGGATGAACTGGCAGACCGGAGTACTTCGGGGGAAATTGGAAATCTCTCATGAGGGGTCGCATTAATTGAATTACACAGGAGTGAGCATCCGCAATGTAGAGCAGGTTTTAAAGCAAGTTCCCAGTTTTCAATGGTCAGGTTCTTAGATCGAAGATTTAACTGTATAGTCCGCACATTTAACCTTTCTACCTGTCCGCTTCCTTCAGGATTATAAGGTGTTGTGCGCGAAGATGCCATAGCATCTTCATGTCAGAAGAATTACAAATATTCTTAAGAAATCAATGCATGCATTTACAAACTGATAAAGGCTACCTCTCCTATGGAACGCCTGAGATTGACTTTAAAGGACCTGTTCTATCACGGACCCATAACCGGTACATACTCACCGTTATTGACGAATACTCTAGATTCTCGTTTGCATTCCTTTGTTCGGATATCAATGCCAAGACGGTAATCAAACATCTAAACAGCATCTTATGATATTCAGATTTCCGTCGTATATCCACTCCGATCGGGGAACTTCGTTTCTATCATCAGAAGTAAGAGAATTTCTACACTCACGTGGAATAGCAACAAGCAGAACAACGTCCTATAAGCCCCAAGGAAATGGCCAGGTAGAGTAGTTGAACTCTACCCTATGGAAAACAGTCCAACTTGCTCTGCGTTCGTACAATATGCCCACTGAGAATTGAGAACATGTTCTGTGACCTTCCACTCCATTTGATCGTTCTTATGCACAGCCACTAATTCTACGCCGCATGAAAGAATGTTCACACACCCACGTAGGTCCCTGAACGGTCACAGCATCCTGACATGTTTCGCTAATTCAGACCAAGTTCTGATGCGTCGATTCAACCGGACCAATAGGTATCAACCTGTCGTAGAAGAATTTGAACCGCTGCAGGCGAATCCTGACTATTCTTTTGTGCGATTGAGCTATATCGAATCGACATCTTGCACCCGTGGAAGGTCAAGGAGCGGCGATAGCTGAATGTGAGGATACCCTAACAGAGAATAACGCAAACGAGAATACCCTGAGCCTAACAGAGAATCACGTAAACGAGCCCGACCCGGAGGCCGAAGCCCGCCTATCAATGCTCACGAGTCTGACCTACAGACTAATAATAAATGACCCTGAGCAAACAACTTCTTCTGTAGAAATCAGAAGATCAGGCAGGAACAGAATATTACCACTATATCTAGAAGACTATTAGTTGTAGTTAACAAAATAGCATGGAAGAATGAGATGATATGCAATCTTCGTGGTAATCAAAATAAAAAAAAATTTCGAGCGAGACCTACAGTACTCGCATATGATGTGTAACATGTGACAAAATACTTTATAAAAGGACGGCAAAGATACGGCAGACTAGGCTGTATGGTCATAGATACCTTTGCCTTTTCCGCGCTTTTAAAGCCTGAAAAAAGGACGGCAAAGATACGGCAGACTAGGCTGTATGGTCGTAGATACCTTTGCCTTTTCCGCGCTTTTAAAGCCTGAAAAAACGCGAGGGACACATTTCCGTCCCATGGGACACATTTCCGTCCCATTTCACGAAATCACTCCCACAAATTGCAGGAAAGCGAGAGCAAAGATGTTACACATCAAAAATTGGTATAGTGTCAACCTTGTCAACTGTGTTAAAATGTCATCTTTATGTCTGCATAATATTACGCGTAGGTAATTTTTATGTTAAATAAAGCCTAATAGAGGTTTATTTGTATAGTTACTTCACCGTGTTTGGCTTTTCGTTAGACATTTTTTAAGCTAATAAAATTGATACATTATTACGATAAACCTTCGAAAACTAGGCTTATAAATATAAGCTTGTAAACATACAACGAGAAATGAATGGACAGACACTAAAGCCCCGTATTCATTAGGCAACATTTGTTAATAAACTCATAAACATCATCTATGTAAACAGTTTATAAACAAAGATGATGAAACATTTGTTTCAGAAACATGTTGCCGTGTTCTCCACTCAAAGTGGAGAGCACGCGAAACATCTAGTTTATAAACAGAAGTCAACTGGTGTGGACGAGTGTTGCGTGAGTTTATAAACATGGAAGTAGTGTGGTCAAACAATCAGATTTCCATGCTAATAGAGCTTTACCAACATTTCAAAATCAGATGGTAACATTCTGGTGAAATTCTGAAAGGACCCATCAAATCCGCGGAGGTCATGGAAATACATAATTTCTATTCAAGAGATAATTTCGAATCCACCACCTTTTCCTCTTTTTTTTCTATTAGCACTCTCTTGAATTATTATTTAAGCAGCAGCGAGCATCACTACCTCCTCGGGCGACATCCTAGCAACAACTGACAAGTGTGGACTGCCAAGTTTCAGGAACAGTGTTTACGGTAAACTTGTTTAGACTTGGCGGGGGCACTGCCGTGCCCCCAGATAAACACGATGATCAACTTCATAAACAGTTTATCAACAAATGTTGCCTAATGAATACGGGGCTTAAGACTTGTCATTGTCACATACATTTTAACCATAGAGAATGTAAAGTAAGCTTCCAGTTGTAGAAGGAGATTTATATCACAGGTCGTGTCGTGTCGCATGTCTGATTTAATTTTTTTAAATTCAAACCGCCATCAATGTCAAACAATCAGACAATCGTAGGACAATCGAGGTTTCTTCGATTTGAAGCTAGTTCTTCAGTCTTATTCGCCTTTTAAGCCAGCCATGTTAATTGTAAAATAAAATTAATAAGTCAGTTCATGCGTGTACTGCAAAACATGGCTTCGGATTCATCTTCGTGGGGGCGTGCACTTGCTACAAACACAAAAATTATAACCGATCCTCTGGCTGGTATTTAGCACAAGTGTTGTTCGATATTTCTGAAACGTTGTAGTTTTCAAAAGTTAAATAATATTTTTTTCCCATAGTGATATACAACGAATGCCAATGGAACGTTTACAAAGTTTCACCTCTGTACAACCTGCAATATAACCCTGTCAAAGTGAAGCAGTATGCGTCCAAAATACGCCAAGAAATTGTGAGCAGCGTCCAAGCTACTTCGATGACATACACAGTGACCTGCGAAGTGCTGCCTGACTTAAAATATGCGGATGAGGACCCTAATGGATTGAAGGTTGTATAAATACGTTAGGGCGTATACACGTAGAACGCTGGCTACCAGCGCTTATCGGAGTCGGTTCGTGCAGATAGTCGGCGCAGGCAGTCTCTATACTTTGCACGGAACCAGCGCTGATAAGTGACAGCTTGCTTTATGAAGAGGTTATCAGAACGGACCAGTGCCGATAAGTGCTGGTAGATCGGCACCGGTAGCCAGCTTTCTACATAAACTACTTTCTTAAGGCACTATGATGGATCAAATCACAATATTCAATTCAAATTATTGAGATTGCGCAAAACTATGGAAAAAATAAATAATATTCTTAAAAGTAATGAAAAACTATTTATTTGAATACAATTTTTAAAAATATTACCACTTGATGTAAAAAAATATCTTGAATCTGTTTTTGCATTAATTGCAAAATTCCTGGAAAACAAATTGTTTATGTTGAATGAAACCAACACACAAAAATCTGTGACTTAAACACTTTAAACTTATTTGAAAGTGAAGACAAGTAATAAATACATGTAAAATGGAGAATTGGGCGTTTAATTTCAACGTAACAGCAACAATGAAGCCTGTATTGATTAGAACTTAAAATGAACAGACCTATGTTTTATATTATTTTATCATGGACTGACCTACTCGCATTGAGTCATCTTAAAGCCTTAAGGAGTTGAATTTTTTTAAACGCTTTGCACATTTGCTGCTCTTGTTAGCGTTCCATACACAGTGCCCTAGGCGCCGGTCTCTGGCTATTGCTAAGTACGTTTAGTGCCTATGAATGGGGTGAAAGTAATTAACTTAAAATTTGCAGGTCACAATATACTCTACCAAAAACAATACTAAGAAGCCCAAGGAGGCATACATGGCTCTCCTATTGTCCTGGGGCAAGTGCATACAAATGGAAAATGCGGTCCACTTGCCTTACATGTTGGACAGAGGGGAGCAGTGTCTTGGCACAGCTGTGATGTCCACATTGCAAACCATGTTCGATTGTAACATAAAACAGTTTTCATTTGAACAGGTAAGTTTGAAACAAAAACACACATACAGGTGTCCAAAAACTGAATGATGATCCTGTGAAGAAGATTTTACCGTATTGGGCACTCCAAATGTATTATAACTTTTTTTAAAATCACGAAGCATTTTAACAAATGCATTTTTCATACAATATTTCATAAAAAAAAACTGGTTGTCTGTAAAGTCGGTTTACAGATGATAATTTTACATGTTAAGATAATATAACATCATTCATAACCCTTTGCAACCAACTCATAGTTAAGCTTGCATTTCACTTTTAACCTTTAACTGTGGACATCATTTTTTTGTCACACTAGTATGGACACGCGGCCTCCCAGACCGCCATGTTTGAAGGTCAAAATTATGTAAAAATACTTATTTTATCAATGTTTTTATTATTTATACATCTAAAGGGGGTACTAAACTCAATTAATTTAATACATTTAATCAATGTTTATTTATTTTCTTAGAAATCTTAAGCTTTTTAACAATTTAAGGCACTTTTCAGTCTAAAGTTACCTGAGATCACTTATAGGAACAAAACCTTACAAGACTGAAATATTTTTGAAAATTCAACATAACTTTCTTTAAATCTAATGTATACTCAACACTAAAAACAAAAAGACAACTCTGTAACTTGAAACATAAAAATTCTGACAGGTAGTGAATATGTCCAAAATTATTGGCAATCTTAGCACAGGGGCGTAGAACACTGCAAGCATGTTGCTTGTTGGCAACTGATACATGTATAGTTAGTCTTCCTTTTCAGCTTAGGTGGACAGAGCCTACAAGTCCTTCGCTTTGATGTACCCACTTCATGAGTAGAAGGTTCTTCAGGAAGCATGTCTTTTCCCAGAACTCGCTTTATGGTCAGGTTCAACTCTTTCGGGAGATTCGAATTTATTATGCGTCTTTGCATGTGTGGAACGACCAGGGTTCGAGCTAGTTTCTTTACAAAATCTCCTCTTTCCATTTCTTTGGCCTGATTCAGGTTGTAAAGAACGTAAGCATTTACGGCAGATAAGTCAAGAACTCTATAGAATATCACCATAGGCCACCTTCTTGTTCGGCGACTGCTTGAGTAGATTGAACATTTTTTGTCTGTTTCATCCACGCCACCTTTGGTTGAGTTGTAGTACTGTATTATTTCAGGCTTTTGGGACTGTTCGTCAACAGTTTTACTGTGATGCATTGAAGATATCAATACAACAGCTTTGTTCTTTTTCGGGACGTAGGAAATCAGAGTTTTGTCTTTCGTGAAACCAAACAAAGTAGAACCAGCTTCTCTAGACTTTTGTGGCTGAAACTGTTTTGGTATCTCCCGCTTGTTCTTTTTCATGGTACCAACATAAGTTAGTTTTTTTTTAGCCAATTCATCTACTAGCTCGACAGATGAAAACCAGTTGTCTGCGGTTACGTTGCGGTTGGTTCCTTGAATGGGCTTCGTCAAACAAAGAACGCACTGAGTAGGAATAAGAAACTTTTTCTCGTCCGTTGACGACTCAATCCCATCAGAGCATTTTCCGGAATATATGTATCCATTGTAAAAATAGAAAGTCTCAGAGTCAACTAAAGCGCGCACAATGAGTCCATACTTTCCTGGTTTCTTTGGCATGTACGAAATCATATGGCTTCTTCCACGAAACTTCACCAGCATCTCGTCAACAGTGGCACATTCTCCGACTTGATATATTTTTTGGGAATTAGTGACAAACTTCTCAAAAATAAAAGAAATCGCTGCCAGTTTATCATTCATTTGTCTTTCCAAACGATCAGCTGGATTGTCAAATCGCAGACATCGCAGAAGAACCAAAAATCTGGTTTCAGACATACAGCATCTGAATATTTCACAGCCTGTACCATCGTTAGCAAATATGTAACTCGCGTTTTGATGATTCGATTTCAGGACGGCAGAATAGTATAGTAGTCCCAAAAATGCGTCCAGTTCTATCATATCCAAATTTTTTAATTCGGGTCTAGCTTGCCGTTTGAAATTTGCTTTGAATTCAGTGATTTTCAGATTGGTCCACGTCAGAATGGTCTGCCTCATTTCTTCATCAAAGAGTTTATTCCAAATACTGATTAGATCCTTTCTTTCGTCGATAGCCAAAAGTGATGTAGGTTTACATGTCACTATGTTATGCTGCGGAGTTCTGACCCTGTTAGAGGGTGGATTGGTAGCCCACTTAGACCGGTTTTTACCATAGTAATATTTAGGCCCTCGGTCTTGTCTTTGTATTTCTATAAGAGGTATAAATCATCTTCCGAGCTGTAATCGTCTGGATTGTTACTCACAGTATCAGTATCACGTACTTGTACGTCATCGGAGTTACTTTCTTCTTCCAATTCTTGATCACTGTCATGATTGAGTATGAAATCTTCTTCAGTGACTATGCAATCTTCAATATCTTCCTCGTTATCCGACTCGTCTGACTCCAAAAGTAAGTTATTGACCTCATTTTCAAATGAAGGATCTTCTACCCTCAATATTTTGTTCGCACGCTGTTGCGGCGGCGGCGACCTTGCCACTTGTTTTGATGCAGGTGTATTTGTCAGACTTTTTTTTGACATTTTGAACCAAAATTACCTAAAACAAACATAAACTCAATCTCAGATCTTTTGTATGGGAAACGGGGACACGCGGTCTCACAGGCCGCAGTCAAAACTTTGAATGAAATAACTCACCAAGTTTTCCGCCGGCAACACCACCTCTCGTCTCAGCAGTCGTTTCGCCACTAAAATCGAAGCTACTGAGCACCTCAAAAGCGAGGAGTGCGGGAAAGGGGGTAAACTCGAAAATAGTAAACATCGAGCGGCCTGTAGGACCGCGTGTCCACAGTTAAAGGTTAAATAATCTAGCGCTTCCCATAACTTATTTTACCGAACACAACTGACATCGCTCACTAGTGTACGATATAGTGCTTCCTAGAAAAATTAATGCTGCAGCTCCCTGCCTGATGGTCTACGGCTGTATAACATGTCTAGACTTGCCCTGAATAACGTAACCAATTTATAAAAATTAAAAAATGCGACTACAAAAAACATTACCACTCTTTTTTGGGCAGTCGGGTTAAAATTAATCCTAATTCACTGTCAGGATTAGACATTTGTAATGGACACATCACACTCCAAATTCAATCAAACCATTTAGGCTACAGGTTCAGCCAAAGAAACGGACATACATACACCTGGAAAACTTTATCTTTGCTTTTGGACAGTCTGGTAAAAATTACACTTATACAAAACAAAAAACCGCAGTGAAATCGGTTGAATAGTTCCTGATAAGCTTCAAGCGCCAATCATTTTGGCTAAAAAAAATGTTTGTAGAGAACAAAATATTTTTGCATTTTCTTCATTACACTAATTGTTTGTTTCTTTTAATCGACTTTAAAATAGGAGGAGGTTCTATGTTCGACTGTATATTTTTTTATTTTTAATGTATGTTCACCGATTTCTCCGTCAATTGAAACCGATTTTTAAAATTCTTTTTTTATTCGAAAGAGTATACTCCCGAGGGGGTCCCGTTGTCACCAAGTCAGGATCTGATGATGGGATCCAAGGGAACTAGTTGCCAACAAAGAAGGAAAATTCTTCCTTTGCAACTGGTTACGAAACATGGTTGCGGTGGCGGCCGAAGCGTCAAGAGACGGCAACCCTCAAATTTTATAGGCACTTATTACGTGATTCATATTTTTTCTAAAGCTATTAAAATACTTGCGTCTGTTAGTCATCATTTCATGTTGATAAGCTGATGAAGGAAGGTACAACTCATTAACGGTTAGGAGTTGAAGGAAAATTGTTTAACTCCTTAACTTTCATGCTGCTAAGATGATGATGTTAAGCCACAGGATTCTGTATCTGTTAATGAAACACATGTATTATGATTTGATAATTCCTATTGGTGAGTAGGTGATTGGGGTTAACGTTGTTAGATAGCATTATCACTAGAAATAAAGAAAATTAAAAATAAAAGTTTAAAAAAACTAAAACCGACTTCAAAATGAAATTCACTCAAAAGTATGAAATAATATTATTATACTTAAATACACAACATTAAGCAACAGTAACGAGATACAGCGTCCTTAATTCGTGCCCACCTTTGATTTGGTTAATGTTGTGTATTTAAGTATAATAATATTATTTCATACTTATGAGTGAATTTCATTTTGAAGTCGGTTTTTAGTTTTTTTAAACTTTTATGTTTAAAATTAAATTGGTTCGGTTATTTTGTTTTGTCTTAGCGAGAAGGCGGGAACACCGAAAAAAGCGACTAGAACTATATAGTCGCTTTTTTCGGTGTTCCCGCCTTCTCGCTAAGACAAAACAAAATAACCTGTAGACGGATGCAGTTTTACAATGTTCTATTGAACAAAAAAAATATGCTTGACCCTGAAGTGGTTCAGTTTCATATGCAGATTAAAGTGTAAATTTGAAATATTATTGCCTAAAGTCGGTCGTCGTGGAAATCCTTGAGGGAGGCCTTTGTCCAGCAGTGGACGTTTTTCGGCTGATATGATGATTGCCTAAAGTAACTGTCAGTTTCAAACTCAAACTCAAAACTCAAACTCAAAAGGCTTTATTTGCTAGAACACTGTAGGTACAGGATCTTGTTATTTTCTTAGTGCTAGTGTTCAACCTGCAGGCAGGTGTGCAAACATAAAGAAATTAAAAAACAGTTAAAAATAGCTAAAATTACAAAAAATATACAATTATCTCATCAATTAACGATTAAATTTTCTTATTTTTTCTTATAATTAATAAAGTCGTTAACAGTATAAAAACAATTTCCTAATAGCCATTTGGTCAATTCATTCTTAAAATATTTGAAGTCAAGTGATTTAATTTCGTCAGGTAGGTTATTATAAATTAAAATACACATATTATAAATATTTCTACGGTAAATATCTTTGCAACAAAGAGGTTGATGTAGTAAGTTCATATATTTAGCCCGTGTCTGTCGCTCTATTACTTCACCACGCCTTTTGAAAAAGTGTAAATGCTTTTGAACAAAATACAGACATCTTTGATGTACATGCAGGGCAATGGCAGTATTTTATATTTTTTAAACAAGGGCTTGCATCTAGAAACCAAGCTCCATCAATTACTCGAATGCACTTTTTCTGTATTTTAAAGACTCTTTCCACGTCTACAGAATTTCCCCACATGATAAGTCCGTAGCTTAGCACTGAGCTTACATACCCATAGTAGGCTGTCAATGCAGCCTCAGTAGATACCGTTTGTTTTAATTTCTTTAACGCATAAACAAACCGATCTAGTTTCTGACAAGTTATTTCTACGTGTTGTTTCCAATTCAAGTGTTTGTCAATAGTCAACCCTAAGAATTTCATGGAATCTACTTGCTCTACAGTAGTATGATTATAGTGAACATGGATTGGTAATATCTTAGAATTATATGATTGAAATTGCATGATTTTAGTCTTAGTCATATTAATGCTTAAATTATTTTGTTCCATCCAGTTTATGATGTCTGCTATAGCCTGGTTCACACCAGGGCGTAAGTCTGTATATTTTTTCCTATCAACAATGATGGTAGTATCGTCCGCAAAAAGTATACAATTCTCCGAAGACGAGTTTGGCAGGTCATTTATGTAGAGAAGAAAAAGAACAGGGCCTAGAATACTGCCCTGCGGAACCCCGTTTGTATTGACTACAAAATCAGATCTGTAAACATTCTTAGTTAATTTACGGTTGGCTTCTGAGAGTTTTGTTATTTCTGTACAAAGATAAGTAACTTGGTTCACAAGGTTTAAAATACTGTTAACAATTGCAGTTGATGGACTTTGTTAGTAAGGCCACATAATATCCAGGGCATCATAGACAATAAACATTTTTTTTTGACACAAACACAGCGAATCGGTATACAAGATATACAATAACAAGATAGAAAAGACACGTAGAAATAAATAATTAAAATAAACAAAAGAGAACAAGAAAAACTAACGAAATCGGTGTAGTGAGAAAATAGACTTGAAGTGAGATGATGCCAATAAGTGACTTAAAAGTCTGATCTGTTCAGTGAGTTTGCTTTAAAACCTTTTAGAGAAATTTTTTTTGGAACCTGAAGCACACCTCATAAAACGGGCCAGAAATGACATTTCAAAAAAGGAATGACGGAACAAACAAAATGGCGGCGAAATCCTATACGTTCGACAACCAAACTGTAATCAATCTGGGTGACGAGGGGGTTAGGTCGCAATACAGAGAGCGGCTGGGAGTGTCCATACTGTATTTTAGAACTAATACTTTGCATGAAGCCCAGATTAATATGAATTTACTGTGCTTGTAGGCAAAAATTAATAGAGGTTTCTTCTCGAAACTGAACAATCCTATGTACTACCACAAAAAAATAGATTTCTCATTAAAAATTTATCAGCTGTTTGACTAACTCAATAAGAGAAGGTTACGTTCTTTTTCTATGTTTCTGGACTTCTATTTAAGAAAAACCCTGTACGTTTAGTGCAAAAATATAATAAAACTAACTTTCGCTGTTTCTGCCGAGTGTTGTAATCTCCAGAATGGAACCCACAACCAGTACCGCCGCAGGCGCTGCGCACACGTTTTATTTATTTACCTACACCGTGTTGACAGAAAGCTTACACTTTTCTTTTCTTTGCACTATATTTATTTACGGCTATTGCATTTATGATATTATACTAGTATTGTTAGTTTTCGCTGTGAGCGATTTAGTTGCTAGTAGTAATTGGAATAAGTTGGGTTAAGACTGAGCCAAGTGCACCCATAGGCAATGATATGTATTTTAAAATAAGTGCCTTTTATCCCTTGGATAGCACGGTTAATTGTGCCACACGATAAAAGAGAGAGAGAGATAGAGAGAGCCTTTTTGACGTGAATTCGATGAACGTCTTCCGCCTTATCCCGGCGGGCATTCCAGAAAAATATCGTTACCGAAAACGTGTACTTTCAAGGGCTTCGTACGGCTAAACTGTAGCACATCGAAAAAATTCTACTAATATTATAAACGCGAAAGTTTGTAAGAATGTATGGATGTATGATTGTTACTCTTTCACGCAAAAACTACGGAACTGATCTGGCTGAAATTTGGTAGGTAGACAGATTAGGACCTGGATTAACACATAGACTAGTTTTTTTCCACGCTCGCGCACTGCGCACCCTCGAAAACTCATAGAAACATTGTCCGCGCGGTCCACGTTGTCATTGTCCACTGAAGCCGCGGGAAACAACTATATATATATATATGTATATGTAATATAATGTATATACTGCCTATAAGATCGATTTGGCGAAAATACAAAAATATATATGTTTTTAATTCCCGAGTTACCTCACTTACTGACTGACTCATCAACGTCCAGCCCAGACCCTAAAACGTAGAAAGCTGAAATTTTGCACAGAATTTCGCTTGATGATGTAGACAAGGAATTAACAAGGTCGCATTTTTCAGGATTTCCACGGGATAGGAAATAAAGCGGGAATGAATTCACGGGCACCCTCTAGTTTATTATAATAACAATAAAAACTTTGCTCATTAAAAAGATAAAATTAATTAAGTCTGATTTGTATTCTATACTAGCAGCCGCCCGCAACTTCGCACATGTACCTCGGTCATCTACCTTCGTTGTACCTACATTGGTACATGTATTTTGTTGAACCCACGAGAGTCTTTCGATTTTGACAGGTTAAAACATATGTAGTTATTTGTTATACTAGGCTGCAGAGTTGTTATTTGGCGCGAGTTACCTCTACATACCTCTGTATATCTGAGCGGAACGAGCGAATTTTGCGCGCTTAAATGGAATAACAAACAAAACCTTCCTAGCGTGTGAGGTGAAAAGAAATATTTGGGTACTCGAACAAATATATCTGTTAAGTACCTAAGGTAGTTTATAATAACCGCGCTCTAAAAATATTTGAGGTAAGTACATGCAATTATTTCAGTTTAAACCCATGACACGAGTTATCGGACTGTTCATTCACAGGTCGTGCATTATCTGGATACCCTTAATGCATGTTTCCAAATTCAAAAAAAGGCGAGAATAGTGGGAATCTATTGAAAACAAAAGTCGAACCTCGGACATTGCTTTTACCTCTAAAGTTCATCATCAGATCAACTTCAAAATACCAAAAGAATCTATTGTCACCGGGAATACGGATGGGAATACGAACAAAACTGTAGTTGTTCTGTAGCGCAGAAAACGGCTGCAGTATAGGACAGTTTAGCTGTTCATATCTTTAAACGCTAAGGAGCGAAGCTGAGCGAGCGAAGCAAGCGATAATAGGTTCGTTAGGTTTGATTGATAATAATACTATCAAAAAGTCTCGTGAAGCGAGGGGCGAAGCAAAGCTCTTCGATAGCATTATCAATCAAACCTAACGAACCTATTATTTCTTCGCTCGCTCAACTTTAGAAATAAATGCAGCTGCACTACGAGCCACAGTGTTACAGCCATTCGCAAGATAAAAAGCACAGACTATGGGTGTTTGTGTTGAGTTCGCATTTTCGGTGACTTTTATAAATAAATACGGCTGAACTACAGACTGCCGTGGTGCGGCTGGGCTTGAATAGACTGTAACCAAAGTATATATATTACTACTAACATACAGTATGGACACTCCCAGCTGCTCTTTAGATTTCGACCTCACCCCCTCGTCACCCAGATTGATGTAGATTGGTTCATGAACGTGTAGGATTTCACCGTGATTTTGTTTGCTCCGTCATTTTTTTTTTAGAAATGTCTTTTCACGACCTTTGTATGCAGTGTCCGGGGTGTGCTATAACTGCTTTAAGCCATCTACAAGATATGCAGCACAGACTTTGGGTGTCCGTGTTGCATCTGCGTTTGTATTTACGCCACCGGGACAGGTGAACGTAAATAAAAGCTTGCAAAAACTGGGTTTCAGGCAGCTGTGTTTCACTTAGGTCATATTTAGTTATTCAACTAATTGTTATTCAACTAAATGTGGGACATTTTATGACATACTTTTGTAATAACAATTTGTTAGTAATCCTTATTACTAATCTGGAAAAACCTTTAAAACATCCACATCGGCAACATCGTCACTTACCACCAGGTGAGATGTTGTCAAGGGTTTACCAATTAAGAATAAAAAAAATAAAAAAATATGACATACTTTTTGTAATAATAATTTATATTAATAATTATTTTATTTATATTACACATCCAAGAGTGTGTCTGTTTGTTTTTTTTACGCTAAAATTAAGAAAATTAAAATTTCGCTAAAATTCGACTAGGCTAGTACTATACGGGCGGTTTTGCCGCCGCGGGAATCCGCTTCTGAACCGCACTAGTCACAATTTAATATGAAAGTTGTATGCTGCATACTACACTGCGCGGTTTCCCGCCGCGGTTTACACGCGGGAGAAATACGACCGCCGCATGCAGCGTCAAACCGCCGCTGATAACCGCCGCTTTTAACTACACGGGCTGTTTCCCGCGGTTTTACGTCATTTTGCGCGGGACCTTGGCGCTCGCTCGTCGTTCGTCGTCTCTTGCGTGGGTGTCGCGTCAAAATGTTCGATATGGAGCGTTTTATTGTAACGATTACTTAACACTGGTTCCACCCACACATTGCGCTGTACTTTATTTTTTAATAATTCTAATAATATGAGGGCTGCAAGCGCAGTTATCGTTGGCGGATCCATGTTGAAATGAACGAAAGACAGCGGTAAACCGCGTTCCGTGTAGTTTGGCTATTGCGGCAGCTTTGTCGAGCGGATTCCCGCGGCGGGAAAACCGCCCGTATAGTACTAGCCTAAGAAGTTTTTTTATCCCGAAAAACCTTTGACACCTACCTCCACGCATTTCTGAGAAAAAGTGTCTTGACAGACAGATAGATGGACAACAAAGTAAACCTGTAAGGGTTCCTTTGTTTCTTTTTCAACCGACTTCCAAAAAGGAGAAGGTTCTCAATTCAATTGTATGTTTTTTTGTATGTTTGTTACGCGTTATTTTCGCAGATTATGAACTGATTTGCATGATTCTTTTTTTATTCAATAGGGTATGCTCTCGAAATGGTTCCATATAAATTTTATCAAAATCAAAGTAGAAATTAATTATAAAATTAACAAAAACCAAAAATACTAATGTAAAGTTGTACTATGTGGTTGCGATGAAAGACGGTTTTTGACGTGACAACGTCTTATAATTCGATAGAGCTGGCTGCACGCACGAAAAAACATGACTCATGCGTCGTTACCTCGCTCTGAGGCGTTCCGTCATGCGTCGTTACCTCGCTCTGAGGCGTTCCGTGACAACGTCTTATAATTCGATAGAGCTGGCTGCACGCACGAAAAAACATGACTCATGCGTCGTTACCTCGCTCTGAGGCGTTCCGTCATGCGTCGTTACCTCGCTCTGAGGCGTTCCGTGTAAGTCTTGAAGTGCAAGCGAGAGCGCGAACGAGCGACAAAGAAGCACAATCGGCCTTTACGTTCGGCAGCGTTCGACATCCGTCTCTCTCCTACTTGAGTGAGCGATGTGTCTGTGTGAACAGCTGCTATACTATAGTACATCTACATGTTTTGATCGAGTATCAAGTGCAGTGAAAAGTGAATGTGTTGTTCTTGTTTATAACAACGATAATTACAGCGATAAAGGTAATGATTCTTTCGATATTAATTATATATTCAGTGATATATTGTCGAATATTCGTGCTTTCATCATTAAAATGAATAGCATCGGTCCGCTAGTGCAGCGATTATAGGTTATGCTATAATTGACAAAATTAAAACAATAAGTTAACAGAACTATTTCACGATGACTAAAAAATCGATGACTTTACTATTCAATCGAAATAATTATCGAGTGTTATTATGATTTAAAAAAATTAAAACATAAATATTAAATCTTCCATATATCACAACAACGTGTCTGAAATGACAGGTTGGATTGGACCAGCCATCCGTCAAAGGGAACATTTTCTCCTATATTAAACACATTGAGGCGGGCTTTTTAAAAACTAGATTTACGAAAATTTTAATGTTTCCAAATTTTAAATTTTAAATGTAAGATTTATAAACAATAATTTAATGATTGTTTATTCTTATAATGAATTATTTAAAAATATTACTTTTTTATAACAAATTACAATTAAACTTGCAAAAATAATTAAGTAAAACAGCACTAATACTTCAACGTGGGCATCTACTTATCAAACCGAACAACTTCTCCAACACATAGTTAATTCTCAAAAATGTCAAGTGGGGTAAGAGAAACATACTTTACTGGTATGTGCATATTTTGGCCTTCAGCTATCAAAATTATACATTTACTTCGATATTAATAGAAACAAATCTTCGTTTTTAAAATATACTTACATTTTTTTTGACACAGAACTAGATTCTTAGTGTAATTACGGAACAATTTAGCAACAAAGCTAGGTCTTATAAATGTTCCTCTTTCCCGAGATTTGGGGTAAGAGGAACACTCGATACTTTTAAGTAATAACTCATGTTTTTAAGTGTTATTATAGCATGTTTTAAAAAAAAAATTTGAGTGAAAGGAATTGAACCTAACCTCGTTTAAAATAAGGTCTTCTTTAGGATGACAGCAAACAAAATCGAAATTTGGGGTAACAGGAACATATAGGTAAGGTCAGAGGTGCTAAACTTTTTGTGCTATTAAATGTTTTTTTTTTATTGGTTAAATTTATCCCTTACGGGAAAGGCAAAGGGATCGTAGCCCATTCAGCCTTGTCTGTTTTATAGGTTAACCAAGCGTATTTTATGTCTTCTGTAATTTGCTATACAATACTAATGCCAAGCATTTTATAGCTTTCTGGAAGCTTCGGCGACAAATCTGCACATTCAGGTCGTGAAGCCAAGGTGATCTGTATGAAAAAGTCACGTTTCACATATCACAGAATCTCTTGATTTTCCAATGAATTTGCAACATTCCACATCAAAGTTCACTTTAATGAGCATTACTAAAGTGCTCACAAAACGGCACTAATTTTATGCACTAAATCCCACAATAAACCACTGAAATGAATATTACAAATCACTGTCGACCATCTTTCACAGAATTCCCGCCAAAACTCCGCTATTAAATGAATGTATTAAAAATAGAAATGTATGCTAAAAACAGATAAGGTTTTAATAAATTTCTTTAATTACAATTTAAAAAATCAACTCAAAAGAAACAAAACATAAACTTCTAACACTTTTGAACTTTTCTCACTTTGGTCTATACGCGTAATAGTAAGCAACAATGTATCACAACAAAAATACTGTCACAAACAATAACATTCGTAGTGAAATTTAAACTATACTTACCGAATTTCAAAATCAGTCTAGCTTAGGTCTAAAACATGTCTAAAGCAAATCATGGCTATTTACGGAACGTGTTATATTTTAGCGGATTTTAAAAATGTTTGTTACCCCTGAAACCGGAAAAGAGGAACATATGTTTCTCTTAACCTGGTATAGCCGTTCCTCTTTCCCACCTTGCCATTTTGAAGTTTATGTTTTTATTGACATCGAAAAAGCACTAAAAACACACGTTACAAACAATGTAATACGTAGAAAATAAAGATTAAACGTAATAATTACACTTACCATAGCAATCAACCGCAACAACAACCGTTTTTGATATTAAAATTAACTTAAACCAGGAACGCGCTAGGTAGTGGTTTTTTTAAGCTTGACAACTGATTTTTTTTTCTCTTTCACTCGCTTAGTTGCCGTGTTCCAGCGCCATCTATCCAAGAATATTTGAACTACGCCTAATACTGTTTTATCGACGTAGTGACCATAGAGCTGCGCATTATAGTTTTCTTTTTACTAGTTACTGTTACTCTTCCCCCAGCGTCCCTCTTACCCCACCTGACACTAATTGAAAAAATTTAATTATATTATTAAAATAATGTTTATTAAAATAATATTAATAAAATAATTAAGTAACTAATTGAAAAAAAATAATTATATTATTAAAATAATATTTCCAAATTTTAAATTTTAAATGTAAGACTTATAAACAATAATTTAATGATTGTTTATTCTTATAATGAATTATATAAAAATATTACTTTTTTATAACAAATTACATTTAAATTTGCAAAAATAATTAAGTAACTAATTGAAAAAAATTAATTATATTATTAAAATAATAAAATCAAAATTTTAATTTTAACAATTGATTAGAAATTTAAACAATAAATTTTATTCAAGTATTTTGTTGTATTTTTATTGACGTGATAACGTCTTATAATTCGATGGAGCCGGCTGCACGCACGAAAAAATGCGTCGTTACCTCGCTCTGAGGCGTTCCGTGAGGCGTTCCGTTTAAGGCTTGAAGTGCAAGCGAGAGCGTGCAACGAGCGACAAAGAGGCACAATTGGCCTCCGCGTTCGGCAGCGTTCGACATCTGTCTCTCTCCTCCTTGAGTGAGCGATGCGTCCGCGTGGACAGCTGCTATACAATACATTTACATGTTCTCGTCAAGTATGAAGTGCAGTGAAAAGTGAATGTGGTGTCAATTGTTTATAGCAATGATAATTGCGGCGATAAAGGTAATGATTCTTTCGATATTATGAAACCATTCCATCAGTATTTTCTTATGACGTTGTCACGTTCAACTATCGTCAGTAAACCGACTTTACAGACAACCGTTTTTTTTTTAACGTGTTTAGCGATTTAAATTTGTTGTAACATCCAGACTTTCGCCAAAGTATATATTATATTAGTACTAACATACAGTATGGACACTCCCTGCCGCTCTCTAGATTTTGACCTCACCCCCTCGTCACCCAGATTGATACAGATTGGTTATAGTTTGGTTGTCGAACGTATAGCATTTCGCCGTGATTTTGTTTGTTCCGACATTTGTTTTTTGAAATCTCATTACACGACCGTTGTATGCAATGTCCGGGGTGTGCTTTCGTATTGCGAAGGCATTATTATAGGGATAAAAAAGTACGATTACGCTTATCATACAGCAAAATGTAACAGTATGCAACAATTGTTTTGATACTTTACGTATAAGTGGACGTTTTGAGTGTATTAATTGAGATTTATACGATACTTCAAATAGAAGAGCACAAAAAGCCTTATACTATATAAGGATCTCATTATCAATTTATCATCCACATATCTAAATTGATACAAGTTGAAAGTGTTGGCACGTAAGAATAGGAACCCAAAACGTGTCAATATAAATTTATTCTGAATGTCTACTACGGAGGCAGAAATCTACAGTGAAGATGAGTATGACCGAATGGTGTCGTTGTTAAATACGCTGGCGTACTATTTAATAACAGTATCGTTAATTTTATCTTTGATTGTTTTGGTGGCTGGTGCGGGCATCTGGATGACAGCTCCACCGTGGAGGACCTTGAGAAGCTACGTATATCTTAACTTAATTTTTACTGAAGCTTGCATCTGTATTGAAGAATTATTATATTATAGTGTCGTCGATACTGAATTTATGAAAACTATCGATTCATTTCTAAAGCTCATCTTTTATTGTTGGGTGTTCGTCATGACTTGTATTATTTACTCTGATATTGTTAAAATTTTTCCTACTGGAGTTACCAGAAAAGTTCTTAAATGCAACTTGTTCGCTTGGGGAATACCTTTGCTATATGCTTTTTTAAACTCGCTTGTTACATTTTTCTGTGACTCTTATACAAAAGACGACATTCTTTGGATTATAAATGCAGTTATGACGATGGCGTGGTGTTCAGTCAATTTTTGCTTGTACTTGAGGGTTTTGTACGCGCTGGCAAAGAGTTCAAATGTGAGGCGATTTAAAAAGATCCAAGTAGCAACTGTGACATTTTTCACAAGTGGCATACTTATAAGTGTTGCCTGTTTAACTGATGTTGTTATGTCATCGCCTATGTTCTCAAATTACATAATAATAACTGAAAAACAGGTTTATGTGTATATAATTATTACCGCTACGTTTACTTCCTTGGAATTCTTGTGTGTGAGTTTTTCATTTTTCATGTTGAAATCAAATCGTACGGCGTTGTGTGTTTTTGTCAGAAATGTAATGCAAACGTTGAATAATTTGTTATTTATCTAAGATTCGGTTAATTAAAGGGTCCCCAGGAGGCTCGAGATTCCATACGATCGTATTTCCGCTTTAGATATTGTGTTATTCACACTAAACTGTTGTCTGCTCTGGCACTATTCCTGTCCACGTCCACAACAGATAGCATTTCGGTGTTAACAGCGTCTTATTTTTTTTCTCTTTCAGTCCCAATTACTAAGCCAGGTAAAAAAGACACCCTACTAGACCAATTCTCTACCTACTTGATCGTGGCAACTGCAGGACTTACTGGTTTATTTTTATTAATTCCAGTTACGTAGGACATTGATGAGAAACAACTAAAATTTGATAAATGATCAATAAGAAACAATACAAGTGTTACACCATTTTGGAATCGGCATGGCATAGGGAAGTTTTTAAAGATATTTGTTCATTATGTTTGAAGTAATTTATTTTTACGGTGGCTGCTCAAAGTCGAAACTATTATTTTTATGTGAGAATAAAATTGAGATTGACCATCAACTGTCGTTATTTCACATTACTTATCGTCTAAGTATTGTTTGTTTCATAATAAGTAACTATTGTTGAGGGAATACACATAAAAAAAGTAAAATAAAGTGCATTTAAAAAAATATCTGATACAAACATTACAAAAAAATGGTGATTTTTAAAAACGGACTAAAACTGGTCTAAACTCAAAATCCACGAAACTTTTCTATGGGCATGTTAGGCTTGTTCAATGCGTCTACCTCTGGTGTCAGTGTGACGTGCTAATTTTGGGACACCCCGTATTTTCAAAGTTTGGATTCAATCCGGCATGTAGTTTTTGTATTAAAGCGGAACTACGTTTGTATGGAAACACGAGCCTCCTGGGGAACCCATATGGTAGTTACAAAAAAATCGGGTAGGACTGTGTCGAGGCGGGGCGGACTGCCCTTGGTTTTACGTAAAGTAATTAGATAGCTAACGAGGCTTACTTGTTCAAAGAAGAAGGTTTCTACCGGAAACAGATCTAAGTCTTTCTTTATCAAAATCAAATCAAATCATTTATTTCAAGTCACATTGTATCATGAACTCATAAAATAACAATTTAAGTTATAAAAAATGACAATTAATGTAATTTTAATTTACTATGCATACTAAATATAAAAATAAAAAATTAAATTCTTAATTAAAATAAGTATATCCGTTGCATTTCCCGTATGTAATTTTAAAGACGTTTCGCGTCAAAACTATAACTATATGTCATTTATATGAAACATAGCCAGTTATTTCTATGTTAAGTGTTAAAGTATTTATGTAATATTTTTAAAAAATGTAAAAAAAAATGGAAAATTTTCCTTTACTACCTTGTGGTCATAGCATAGGTACCTTAAGTTGATCAATATGTTTTATCCGATACTTACCATTGTGTTTTAGGCATGTTTTCTATTTTGTTCGAATCTATTACATTATAATAAAACGTTGTCTGGAAGAGATTGCTTTTAGCAATAAGACCGCCTAATGTACACTATATTATAGTATCTATATGTATTACTTTACGAAATTGTTTTTGGTGTACTATAAGTGTAAATAAATAAATAAAATAAAACTGTAACGGGGCCGTGTCTGTATCTATAATATAATAAAACTGTAACGGGGCCGTGTCTGTACATGAAATATTTTTGGAAAATAATAACTGCGGTGGACATTACTAACGATACAGAGGCCAAAACAACAATTTTTGGAATTTTTGTCTGTCTGTCTGTCTGTATGTTCGCGCATCACGCAAAAACTACCAGGCCGATTTTGATGAAATTTTGTATGGTGGTTCCTTATAGCCCGGGTTAACATATAGGATACTTTTTATCCCGGAAAATTCAAGAGTTCCCGTGGGAAAATCAAAAGTATTCATTTATGGAATGTCTCACCACGCAAATGTGGCTTGACCTATTACAATCAAATTTTACACGTTGATACCCTTATCGCGAACTAAAACTGGGACATTGTGAATCCCAAAAAAATTAAGGGTTCCTGCAGGAATGGAAAAAAAAGTATCTTTAGAATGGCTCAACGTAACAATATGAAACCTTTACATTGGGATGGAGTGTTTTGACCATCATTGTATAGTCGGGTATTCTTTATCCCGAAAAACTAAAGAGGTCCCGTGGGAAATTATTTATCGATACTTACAATAATAACAATAGAGTACTTTTTTCCACATATTAGCTACACATACCATACATTATAATCATAGCAGCAGAATGTTAATAGATGGCACTGCAGGGATAATAAAACGCGCTTAAGTTGTATTAAAACATTAAAATATTACTTCATACTTTTGAGTGGATTACTTTAATGTATTTTTCAGCATACGCTACTGTACACAACTCTCTGGAACTATGGCACGTAGCGATGTGTTTCATAGACGAACAGATAGGTATTTTTTACAGATTCCAATCGTGTAAAAAAATTTAAAACACATAAATCGAGTTTTAGCATCTTTCACAGGAGGCACAGATATGGGAACTCTTCTGACGGCGACTATTTGCGTGTGGCAGTTGCTCTCCGCCTGCAATATCAATATCTGTGAACCTTATCAATATATTTGCGGGTCCACGGTGGAGGCAATTAGCCATCACTCACTGAGTTGCGGTCGTTGTTTGTGAAGATTCCCACGTCACCAATTCCTTAATGACCTCACTCGGAGGGCACTGGTATCGGCCAGATGGAATATTCCATCTTTGATGCAGCCGCCGGCCGGGCTTTAGTCGATCTGATGGCAAAAGACCGGAGGGCTTAAACAGGTGCTATGGCAGAGAGGAACGTGCCTGCTTGAGAAGCCACTTTTTCTGCCTCACTCCTCACCCGTACGGTACTGCTGCTCAATTTGCGGCGAGAAAATTACTGCTTTGTGCCGCTGGTCTGTGAGACAACCCTCTGCTGAACCCTCAGAGGCCTTTGCCTTCACAAAGGATATTGGCCGTCGCCTTCGAGAGAGAAGTTGTGACGATAGGTCCTACCTGCTGCTAAGGTTGTCTATTGCCATTCAGCGTGGCAACGAGAAATGCGTCATGGGCTCCTTTGGAGCTGATACGACTCGAGGATTTGACCCATATTCATATTTTTAGGAAATTTTAATACTAGATTGATATAATAATTTAAATTAGTTTTTTGATAATATAGGTATATGTGTTATTTCATCATATCAGTTTATATACGTCCCCACCAAGGGGCTCGACCTGCCCTGAGTTAGGGCGATCAGGCCTTAGACGATCACGCGGGCTCATTGCGGGTTGATTGACTTCACACATAAGCTTCGAGTTTTTTCGCAGGCGTGTGCAGGACGATGTTTTTCTCACCGTAAGAGCGTCGGATAAACGTACATACCAGTATGAAATCGATATTCGTATAGATATTGGTAAGTGGCAGGATTCGAACCATGGCCTTCCGGACAGGAGATAGTGTGGTTACACTATTTGAACTATTTAACGGTTGTTCTGCCACCGAAGCTCTATATGTTATTTAAGATTTAGAAATCCTTACTTAATATTATTAATGTGAAAATGTGTTTGTTTGTTTGTTACCTATTCACACTTCAACAACTCTACCACTCTTGATGAAATTTGGCATGCAGGTAGCCTGTATCACTGGAAATGAAATAGTCTACTTTTTATCTGTGGAAATTATCATAGCCCGAACTAAAACAATACTCTTAGTTCGTTGAGTTATTTAAAATCGTAACGAAAAAATGGGTGGGTGTGATTTTTAGCACAGAGATGAGGTGGAAAATGATATAATTTACTAATAAGTATATCCTGACATAGTTCCCGAGGGATCTGGGGACAACTGTTTTCTACGCTAGCGCACGTCGGTGGCGTCGCAACGGAGCAACGGATTAAAGTGATTTTTTGTATAGAATTTGTTGAGGGGGTGGAAAGTGACAAAGACTGCTAATCCGAATAGCCCGATACAGTTCCTGAGGTACCTGGAGAAAACTCACGTCCACGCTTGCGAGCTGATTGCGGCTCGCGCACTACTCACCCTCAAAAAGAGTCATAAAAGCTATGTCCACGCGGGCGAAGCCGCGGGCAAAAGCTAGTATGAAATATTTTTGAAAAATAATAACTATGGTGGACATTACTAAAAATATAGAGGCCAAAACAACAACTTTTGAAATTTTGATCTGTCTGCCTGTCTTTATGTTCGCGCATCACGCAAAAACTACCAGGGCGATTTTGATGAAATTTTGTATGGTGTTTCCTTATCATCATATCAGCCGGAGGACGTCCACTGCTAGACATAGGCCTCCCCCAAGGATTTCCACGACGACCGGTTCTGCGCTACCCGCATCCAGCGGCTTCCCTCGACCTTCATCAGGTCATCGGTCCACCGAGTGGGAGGCCTGCGTACGCTACGTTTTCCGGTGTGCCACTCGCACTCGGTTCCTTATAGCCCGGGTTAACATATACGATACTTTATATCCCGGAAAGCTAACAAGTAACAGTTTTCAGTTCCTAACCCAGTATAGAAAAAGTTGCAAATAATTAGTTATAATGACTATTAAAACAAAGCGTTCATTAAAACGATAACATTAATTAAGTCTGATTTGTTTTTTTAATACTAGCAGACGCCCGCAACTTTGTACACGTAGACCATTACGAACCCGCGCGAACTTTTTGGTATTCCCGGGATAAAAATGAGTGAGAATACTAATACTCAATAATATTATAAATACAAATGTATGTCTGTTTCTCTGTTTGTTATTCTTAAACGTACGTTAAAACTATTTCACAAAAATTAGACATCCTACAGCTAATGTAAAGAGTAGAGAACAACATAAAGAACTTTTTGTCCTCAAAAAAAATTTAGAAGGATCTGAAAAAAAGTATTCCACTAGAATTTCCTAGACTGAAACCCATTATCACTTTAACAGTATTGTGACGTCGTCAACGAGACGCCGGGGGTGTAATAAGTAATAAAATATTTAGGATACGTTTTAAATAATTATTATATATTTTAAAACGTAAAAATTGATGGAAGGCTCTGTCGGCTGACTGATTTTTAGTAGCTTCAATGATTCCTCTTACTTTCTTGCTATGGTTTAGGGGAACTCAGCCCAGTCGCGCGGACAATTGAAATATCCTTTTACTCAAAGGACCTCCGTCCTGGCTCACGGTCAGCCCTCGAATCTATCTATTGTTTCAAAAAGCTTCCGAATGACTTATAAAATCAAATTTAAATTAATATTCTTAATACGATTCGCGCTGGCAAGAAACTAAGCAAAGAGGCTGAGAGTAGATGTATGTAGAGACATACGATCTCTACATCACCCACCGCCAAATGAGAAACGCACCGTGAAGCGATGCTTTTCTTCACCTCTTATCTATACCTACCTATAAGTGCCAACGTCTCTTGGCGCCTACCTATAGGGGAAGACGTCGTCAGAGAGAGATCTTTCGATATTGATCCAACAATGGGAGGTAAATTTGGAAAAGTATATGTACAGACCAACTACACATATACACCGCGTTAATGTTGAAACCGCCCATTGCCTCAGCAGGTTAAACCCCTTAAATCCCTACTGCTCTCTGTCTAACATGTATACATTTCAAAACTAATTCCTCCCTATCTTAAGAAACATAAAACAAATCTAGCCTGATTCCCTACACCTGACTTAACTCAACTATCCCAAAAATATTTTCTTTAAGTCGCTTAAACCACCTTTAACAAAAATCAAACAAAAATAATTAATGACCATACTATCTGTGGCCTATAAAAGTTTAAACTAAGCAAGACTATCTTAAAAGTGGTATTAATTACGAGATAAATAAATACTTAATGGTCTGACCATAAAAGTTCCCGGATAATCTGTGGTCATCTCAGATTCAAATAAAATTTTTTCTAAGCACCAATATTTCGAGATCAATACCAGATATCAGAGGAGAAATCAATCATCACTGAGATCCGCCAGAAATCAATGTATTAGGCTCAAAGAAATTTTGCAATATGAACCATAGTCAAACACTAGGGGAATAAACTCCAAATCAGAGCACTTAGCTAGCGTATTGCTAACACTAAGCTCCCCATAGCGATATAGCTATAACTCATACCCATATTCTCTAAGAACAAAGTTAAACAAGAAATTCAAATTCAAATTTTAAGATTATTGGATCTCCTCTCCTCTTCGAACTGGTCAGATCAGCTAACGGTTTGCCAACATCCTGGCAACCATGCCGCCTGTTCCTGGAGGGATACTGCTTGTCCGTCCTCAACGGATGGTAGCAGCTCTCTCCTCCCCTCCAAAAGTGTACTGCTTGGTGCTGAATGCCCACAGCCGGTCATTTCAATGGTCAGCCAATTCGCCATATTCTCAAACGGTTTTGACACATGAAACAAAATGTTACAGTATTAGCAAAAAAATTATATCCTCATTATTACATTCACCATGACCTACCACTCACTAACAAGAAACTTTTATATTACTTACAATTATAAAATTTTCAACCAATAAGCGTGAAATTTTCTTTTAAAACTTTCTATACTAACTAATGTAACACCTCAATATTTATTTACATTTTATTTTTACTTCTTTTAATATCATATTTTCTCAATATTTTTTTTTTCATGCATTTTTTTTTTTTTTATGAAATTTAATATTTTTAATATTTTTTTATTTTCTTTTGAATATTTTTTATAAAAATAGAAATAATTATCCTTTATATGTTTATAGCAAATAATATAATTGAACTTCTCTAATATTTTTATACATGACGTCCCTATTCTACTCTAACCCTAGGAAAGAATTTTTTTAAACGATTTACATGTACGATATCTCGTCGTGCACCGATATTAAGTTTCTTAACCATATTATTACCATCATTAATCTGTCCGATCATCATATCTGCCCATAAAAATATAACTTTCCAATTCATCCCTTTCATAACTTCATTATACAGGGTGATACTTTTCTCCCTAAAATATTTTTTCTTTCGAGTGCAAACCAAATTAATATTGCTATGAAATATGCAATGCCTTTTATTCCTACTACTTCTTCTTTTTATTCCCAAAACACTTTTTCTAGAATGCAAATCCCCATAACATAATATTAAACACAATAAAACTTTGCGGGACAGATATCCCAACATTATTAAACAAATATTAATGAACCACCAAACAATCCAGCAAACCTGATCCCCTACTGATATCTTACCAGCAATAGAAGATAATGACAAATCCAACTCATTTTTTTGTTCCCCTATATCATTAATACATAATGTACTTATATCCTCACCTAAACCGACTTCTTCAGTTTGCATTTGAAAATCCTTCTTAAACACATCCTGTACATTAACTTCTTTCCCCATATCCGACTTAATACATATAACTTCCCCAATTAATTCATCATACAAATTTTGGAAAAAAACGGTTGTCTGTAAAGTCGGTTTACTGACGATAGTTGAACGTGACAACGTCATAAGAAAATACTGATGGAATGGTTTCATAATATCGAAAGAATCATTACCTTTATCGCCGCAATTATCATTGCTATAAACAATTGACACCACATTCACTTTTCACTGCACTTCATACTTGACGAGAACATGTAAATGTATTGTATAGCAGCTGTCCACGCGGACGCATCGCTCACTCAAGGAGGAGAGAGACAGATGTCGAACGCTGCCGAACGCGGAGGCCAATTGTGCCTCTTTGTCGCTCGTTGCACGCTCTCGCTTGCACTTCAAGCCTTAAACGGAACGCCTCACGGAACGCCTCAGAGCGAGGTAACGACGCATTTTTTCGTGCGTGCAGCCGGCTCCATCGAATTATAAGACGTTATCACGTCAATAAAAATACAACAAAATACTTGAATAAAATTTATTGTTTAAATTTCTAATCAATTGTTAAAATTAAAATTTTGATTTTATTATTTTAATAATATAATTAATTTTTTTCAATTAGTTACTTAATTATTTTTGCAAATTTAATTGTAATTTGTTATAAAAAAGTAATATTTTTATATAATTCATTATAAGAATAAACAATCATTAAATTATTGTTTATAAGTCTTACATTTAAAATTTAAAATTTGGAAATATTATTTTAATAATATAATTATTTTTTTTCAATTAGTTACTTAATTATTTTATTAATATTATTTTAATAAACATTATTTTAATAATATAATTAAATTTTTTCAATTAGTGTCAGGTGGGGTAAGAGGGACGCTGGGGGAAGAGTAACAGTAACTAGTAAAAAGAAAACTATAATGCGCAGCTCTATGGTCACTACGTCGATAAAACAGTATTAGGCGTAGTTCAAATATTCTTGGATAGATGGCGCTGGAACACGGCAACTAAGCGAGTGAAAGAGAAAAAAAAATCAGTTGTCAAGCTTAAAAAAACCACTACCTAGCGCGTTCCTGGTTTAAGTTAATTTTAATATCAAAAACGGTTGTTGTTGCGGTTGATTGCTATGGTAAGTGTAATTATTACGTTTAATCTTTATTTTCTACGTATTACATTGTTTGTAACGTGTGTTTTTAGTGCTTTTTCGATGTCAATAAAAACATAAACTTCAAAATGGCAAGGTGGGAAAGAGGAACGGCTATACCAGGTTAAGAGAAACATATGTTCCTCTTTTCCGGTTTCAGGGGTAACAAACATTTTTAAAATCCGCTAAAATATAACACGTTCCGTAAATAGCCATGATTTGCTTTAGACATGTTTTAGACCTAAGCTAGACTGATTTTGAAATTCGGTAAGTATAGTTTAAATTTCACTACGAATGTTATTGTTTGTGACAGTATTTTTGTTGTGATACATTGTTGCTTACTATTACGCGTATAGACCAAAGTGAGAAAAGTTCAAAAGTGTTAGAAGTTTATGTTTTGTTTCTTTTGAGTTGATTTTTTAAATTGTAATTAAAGAAATTTATTAAAACCTTATCTGTTTTTAGCATACATTTCTATTTTTAATACATTCATTTAATAGCGGAGTTTTGGCGGGAATTCTGTGAAAGATGGTCGACAGTGATTTGTAATATTCATTTCAGTGGTTTATTGTGGGATTTAGTGCATAAAATTAGTGCCGTTTTGTGAGCACTTTAGTAATGCTCATTAAAGTGAACTTTGATGTGGAATGTTGCAAATTCATTGGAAAATCAAGAGATTCTGTGATATGTGAAACGTGACTTTTTCATACAGATCACCTTGGCTTCACGACCTGAATGTGCAGATTTGTCGCCGAAGCTTCCAGAAAGCTATAAAATGCTTGGCATTAGTATTGTATAGCAAATTACAGAAGACATAAAATACGCTTGGTTAACCTATAAAACAGACAAGGCTGAATGGGCTACGATCCCTTTGCCTTTCCCGTAAGGGATAAATTTAACCAATAAAAAAAAAACATTTAATAGCACAAAAAGTTTAGCACCTCTGACCTTACCTATATGTTCCTGTTACCCCAAATTTCGATTTTGTTTGCTGTCATCCTAAAGAAGACCTTATTTTAAACGAGGTTAGGTTCAATTCCTTTCACTCAAATTTTTTTTTTAAAACATGCTATAATAACACTTAAAAACATGAGTTATTACTTCAAAGTATCGAGTGTTCCTCTTACCCCAAATCTCGGGAAAGAGGAACATTTATAAGACCTAGCTTTGTTGCTAAATTGTTCCGTAATTACACTAAGAATCTAGTTCTGTGTCAAAAAAAATGTAAGTATATTTTAAAAACGAAGATTTGTTTCTATTAATATCGAAGTAAATGTATAATTTTGATAGCTGAAGGCCAAAATATGCACATACCAGTAAAGTATGTTTCTCTTACCCCACTTGACCTTAGTTGTATGGAGGTCAATTTCATTTTTGAGAATTAACTATGTGTTGGAGAAGTTGTTCGGTTTGATAAGTAGATGCCCACGTTGAAGTATTAGTGCTGTTTTACTTAATTATTTTTGCAAGTTTAATTGTAATTTGTTATAAAAAAGTAATATTTTTAAATAATTCATTATAAGAATAAACAATCATTAAATTATTGTTTATAAATCTTACATTTAAAATTTAAAATTTGGAAACATTAAAATTTTCGTAAATCTAGTTTTTAAAAAGCCCGCCTCAATGTGTTTAATATAGGAGAAAATGTTCCCTTTGACGGATGGCTGGTCCAATCCAACCTGTCATTTCAGACACGTTGTTGTGATATATGGAAGATTTAATATTTATGTTTTAATTTTTTTAAATCATAATAACACTCGATAATTATTTCGATTGAATAGTAAAGTCATCGATTTTTTAGTCATCGTGAAATAGTTCTGTTAACTTATTGTTTTAATTTTGTCAATTATAGCATAACCTATAATCGCTGCACTAGCGGACCGATGCTATTCATTTTAATGATGAAAGCACGAATATTCGACAATATATCACTGAATATATAATTAATATCGAAAGAATCATTACCTTTATCGCTGTAATTATCGTTGTTATAAACAAGAACAACACATTCACTTTTCACTGCACTTGATACTCGATCAAAACATGTAGATGTACTATAGTATAGCAGCTGTTCACACAGACACATCGCTCACTCAAGTAGGAGAGAGACGGATGTCGAACGCTGCCGAACGTAAAGGCCGATTGTGCTTCTTTGTCGCTCGTTCGCGCTCTCGCTTGCACTTCAAGACTTACACGGAACGCCTCAGAGCGAGGTAACGACGCATGACGGAACGCCTCAGAGCGAGGTAACGACGCATGAGTCATGTTTTTTCGTGCGTGCAGCCAGCTCTATCGAATTATAAGACGTTGTCACGGAACGCCTCAGAGCGAGGTAACGACGCATGACGGAACGCCTCAGAGCGAGGTAACGACGCATGAGTCATGTTTTTTCGTGCGTGCAGCCAGCTCTATCGAATTATAAGACGTTGTCACGTCAAAAACATAATCTTGTTGTTGTATTATTGTCTGACAAGATATGACATCTACTATTGATTCACTTTTCCCTTTTTCTCTAAGGAGATTAACCTTCAAATCTATGTCCGGAAAACTTACATACTTTTTTGAAAAATCTACTACAATCTTATGACGGTTAATAAAATCTTGTCCGAGAATTAATCTACATGACATTTGTTCAATTACTACAAATTGAAATTGAAAATCTTGATTTTCAATTTTGAAAAACATGTTTGTTTGACCAATTACTTTTAAAATATTTCCACCTATTCCCCTGATCATTCTCGAAAATGAATTATCTATTTTTAACTTTAATTTTTTACACATGTCATAATCAATACAACTGATGCTAGCCCCTGTATCTAACAAAGCATTTACATAAATATTATCTACTTTAATAGCAAACACAGGTAATACCTTCTCACTAGACGAATCTTGCACAAGAGTTGTTTCTTCCTTCGGAATCTGTGATGTAGTGGTTGACAAAACAGCCTTCTTATAATCTTCCTTCTTCGACGTGGATAGACGTGGCATCTGTTCGCTTACCTCCCTGCTTGAAGGTTTCCTTGAATGGAAATATGGTGTGGGACGATTACATGAAAAATGTGGATTTCTCTGTCTCCTTTGAGGAGAATTGCGTTTCCAACCAAATGGGTATCCATACTGTGGCGATGTTGAAAAATATTGTCTTCGCGGCTCGAACGCGGATCGCTGCTGCGCATGTTGTTGACGCTTTCGCAGTCTTTGCGAGATCTGCGGTCGTGGATATCCATCAAATCCTTGATTGTTTGACATACTACTATTTACAAGCACAATTTGCTTAGGGAAGGGTAACATTAAATCTTTTGGTTCACAATATTCATAAATAGCCCTATATTGATTAATAGCTGCTTTCAGCTCTTCTTTAGAGTTGTAGACACGCATGGCTAGCTTTTCTTTATATTTGGGATTCAATTTTCGTAAAAAATGCATGATGAATGTCTGCTCATCAATGCTTGTTTTTGATGCTAATTGTTCAAGTGCAAAATAAAAAGTGATGAGGTCTTCATCCGGCATTTGCCCACGGTTAAAAAAAAGATCCAAGTATGAAATATTGGATTTGAACTCTTTCTTAAATACATTTTCTATCTCTATAAAGTTCGTAACCGATGTCGTGATTGTTTTGTACAGAGATAGGGCCGGACCACTCAGGTAAAACGAAAGGGCTGCTATTTTCTTTTTCTCATCATATTCTTCTACTAACGTAATTGTGTGATATTGTCTAAAAAAGTCTTCCACATCTTCTCCTAAACCACTGAATTTAGCTGCCATTTTGTTAATATTACTAAAAATTAATAAAACACTATACGGAACCCAGATATTGTTTGTTCGACTCAGTTTTCCAGTTTCTTTCTTCCGATTTCAAATTCTTGATTTTCTCCACCAAATGTGGGCACCTCCACCAAATGTGAGCACCTCCACCAAATGTGACGTCGTCAACGAGACGCCGGGGGTGTAATAAGTAATAAAATATTTAGGATACGTTTTAAATAATTATTATATATTTTAAAACGTAAAAATTGATGGAAGGCTCTGTCGGCTGACTGATTTTTAGTAGCTTCAATGATTCCTCTTACTTTCTTGCTATGGTTTAGGGGAACTCAGCCCAGTCGCGCGGACAATTGAAATATCCTTTTACTCAAAGGACCTCCGTCCTGGCTCACGGTCAGCCCTCGAATCTATCTATTGTTTCAAAAAGCTTCCGAATGACTTATAAAATCAAATTTAAATTAATATTCTTAATACGATTCGCGCTGGCAAGAAACTAAGCAAAGAGGCTGAGAGTAGATGTATGTAGAGACATACGATCTCTACAGTATCACACCCCGGACACTGCATACAACGGCTAAAAACAAATAACGGAGAAAACAAAATGACGGCGAAATCCCATACGTTCGAGAACCAAACTATAAGCAATCTGTAACAATCTGGGTGACGAGAGGGTGAGGTCGGAATCTAGAGAGCGGCAGGGAGTGTCCATACTGTATGTTAGTACTAATTTATACACTTGACAGTATCGTGGTTAATGAAAAAAAAACATTCAGACTTTCGCAATGCAATGATAGAACTAGCGGGACAAAAAGTACAATTACGCTTATCATCAGACACAATGCATTGTGCAACAAATCTTTTTGTACTTTACATATAACTGGACCTTTACTTTTGATTGATTCAGTTGAGCTTTTTAAAGAAATCAATACCACAGTAGATTACTTTAGTCTATTGTGTCAATACGGATGACGAATGCTAGTCATCTGAGCACAGATTTGAACAGAAGGATCCGCCCTTCTCCCATATTTTAGTCAGATTTTCTTCATACATGCAAAAAATAGCGCCATCTGACATAACTCGTACGAACTAGCGTGGGCGAGAGTTGACTGACGTGCCGAGTTAAAAGAACCTTGATAGAATTGTCGCTTTAAAAATTCGTTTTTTTAATTTGTTTACAAGAAAAAATAAAATGTAAGGTTACTTATCGATGATACGACATCCCATGTTCCTTTTTAGCCTTTCTTTTATGATATTTACGGCCTCTTACAACACAATAAGGCATTTTTATATGGAATATTTTTCCACCGCACTGAACAATGTCCCGCAGACGACTGAGTCGCGAGTGTGCGAAACTTTCGATTTTCGCACCAATTCGCTGGGCCCATTAGTCGCGCGCGTTGGCCGGGTCCTTACGCCAGTAATATATAAGTCATTGCATCTGAGTTACTTTTTATAATCTGTCAAAAGCGACATTTTGTTTTAAAATTGTTATAAATACCTACCTAGTCGTGACGTCATAGATTAGCAGCGTCATTCATGTACTCATTTTGTGATTTTGGTGGATTAAAAATCGAAGACTTGATGGAAAACAAGACGAGTAAGGTTTTCCGAAGTTTATGTAGGGGGGCAATTTAGTGATCAAGATTCATAATTTATTTCTGATGCTGTCGTCACCCTTGGACTGACGGTATTTTTTTAAAACTTTACAAAACAAGGTTCTAAACACTCTTATAAATATAACAGGACGTCCCGGAAAGTATTTGGAAACTTTTGCTGTTCCATTTTTGACGGTTCAAAAGATTTGAACTTTTTTTTTATAACACACGTTAGATAGCCAGCAGCTGCATAAAAATCTTCTTCCGGTAAAACATATTCTTGTACAACTTTATGAAAAAAAAAGCTGATAGCCTTCACAGTTATTTATGTTTTTTTCTGGAAGAAAAGAAAATAAGTTTTATATTTTGAAATGACCTCCATCATGCCACCGTTCGATTTGGTCCATACTCCCCGGGACATTCTTTAAATAATGTTTAAATACACTCGCGAGAGTGAAAATTTATTATTTTTTATTTAATATTTTAAATTAAATAATAAATTTAATTATTATTAACGATAAAAAACGTTAATTCAACATTAATCAGATAAAATAAATAAAACGTTTAAAAAAATAAAAAAACGACTTCAAAATGAAATTCACTCAAAAGTATGAAATAATATTATTACACTTAAATACACAACAGTAACCAACAATAACGAAATCAAAGGTGGGCACGAATTAAGTTAGGGGCTTAAAATTTTTTTTGAGGTCGGTGTCAGCAAACCATCGAATCTAAAACGTAACTGTGTGCTGGTACCGACCTCAAAATTTTTTTTAAGCCCCTAACTTAATTCGTGCCCACCTTTGATTTCGTTATTGTTGGTTAATGTTGTGTATTTAAGTGTAATAATATTATTTCATACTTTTGAGTTTCATACGTTCCAAAAAAGCCTCCGTAATATACGGACCGTATATAGGTTAACATAGGGTTTAAAACAAGTTGTCAACCATATTTCAAAAAAATATATACTGACTTTCCCCGCAATTTATAACTGCATTAACATATTTCATTAAAAAAATAAAGAATATCTAATTGAAAAATAATTCGCATGTTTATAATAATGAACCAATAATAATTCATTAGTTAGGCTATTAAGATAAATGATCTTCATTATTATAGTATTTTTTTTTTTTTACATTTAATCTTGCTTTCATTTGCATGATAATACATAATAACAAAACAAAATAATTTATTGAGTAGTTAATTACATCCAGTTGTATATTTTTAAATCTAACCAAGAACTAAATATGTCGGTACGTTAGTACTAATATATATATATATACGAGGGCAGTTTGAGAACTCAATGACTAAGGTTGAATAAAAACTTTTTTGATATATTTTTTTTGTCTCATATTTGGAAACTCACTACGAAGCGTATGCCGTTCTCTTTTCAAATTTGGCGCGAAAACAAGCTTTTTAGAAACAAAAAAGTTAGGCGACTTCTAAGTATTCTTTGAAAATGGAGAAAAGCGAGTTTCGAGTGCTAATTAAACACAATTTTTCACGTGGTAAAACAATTAAGCAGACCGAAGACAAATTGAAAAAGTATTATGGTGATTCTGCGCCTTCTCATGGGATGGTACATAAGTGGTTCACTGAATTTCGTAGTGGACGTACTACTACTAATGACGCGGAGCGCCCAGAAAGGCCGATTGAGGTCACTACGGAGGGCATGGTTAGTAAAATACATGATATTGTTTTGGCAGACCGTCGAGTGAAGATACGCGAAATAAATGATGCTGTGCACATCTCGACTGAACGAGTTTTTTATATTTTGCATGATATTCTGGGCATGGAAAAGCTTTCTGCAAGATGGGTGCCGCGTTTACTAACAGTCGACCAGAAACGAAATCGTGTAACAGCTTCTGAGGAATGCCTAGCCATGTTTAATCGCAATCCGAGTGAGTTTATGCGTCGGTACATAACAATTGACGAAACGTGGGTCCATCATGATACACCAGAGACTAAGCAACAGTCGAAGCAATGGACTTCTACCGGGGAACGTGCCCCAAAGAAGGCAAAAACTGTTTGCTCGGCTGGTAAAGTGATGGCCACAGTCTTTTGGGACAGCCAAGGGGTTATTTACATAGATTTTTTGGATAAAGGCAAGACAATAACCGGAGCTTACTATGCTGCATTGTTAGATAGATTCAATGAAAAGTTGATCAAGAAACGACCGCATCTAGCAAAGAAAAAAATTCTATTTCATCAGGATAATGCACCGGCCCACTCGTCTGCAATCGCGACATCAAAAATTGTCGAATTAGGATACGAATCATTGCCACACCCTCCGTATTCGCCAGGTTTAGCCCCCTGTGACTTTTTCCTCTTCCCAAACATGAAGAAATGGCTTGGCGGGCAAAGATTTTCGTCAAACGAAGAGGTGGTAGCCGAAACTGAGGCCTTTTTTTCAGGGTTTTACAAAAATATTTTTTTTAAAGGGTGTAAGAGGTTGGAACATCGCTGGACTAAGTGCGTAGAGTTGAAAGGAAATTATGTAGAAAAATAAAAATATATGTCGGAGGGTCATTGAAAACGCGACCAATACCAGCTCGAGATAAGTTTACATAGTTACACTTTGTTTGGATCAAACGTCAGGTATTAGTACCTGGGTGAAACCGGTGGTGGCGTGACGATCGCTTGTACTCGTGAGACGATCGTTTGTGGTAGCAAAGATGATGTATTAACGGAAGGCTGTTTGTGCTGCCACACTGAGTTGAGAATTTATTAGATCTGTGGAGAAGCCAGATTAGCTGGACGTCAGTCTCGGAGCAGACACTTTTTGACGGAGCGTCGAGCAGAACACATGCAGTGGTGATCTGTGAGAAAAATGGACGTGTCACGCCATCGCTGTGATCACCGCGTTTGCATCCATTGTTATCCAAGGCATCCTGTACAATTTCGATTACCAAATGATCAAGACTATTGAAGAAGGACCTCTGTGATATAGCTGCATTGTTATTTCGACACCTACAACCGAAATAGTTAAGGAGTGAACCACGAGGCCAACCATAACCTAACCACTCACTTCCTTCGACATCAGAAGTTGGATTGTTCCCAGCGCTCGCAACAAGTGGACAACGACGGGAAAATGTGAAAAATGATAATGGAGCAGCGAAATAAAAACTCACTGGCAACAATTCTTCGTGCTACAGAACTACATGCTGCGATTGATTGAGGTTATGCAAGCACCATCGACTACATCTGCTGCAATCATATTGCCAGCATTCAACTGGAATATACCGGAAGCTAATCCACGTGCACGGCGCTCAACTGTCGACATCTCCCTTACGGAACGACCGTTGGAATGAGGTGACAGCGTGGGCTGCGCTAGCAGCGGCAGAGAGGCACTCGAGCGGCGTCTGCGAAATTCGTGGTATACGCGGAGCTACGAAAATCCGGTGAGTCGTACCCCTTTTGTTTTGATAGTGGTACTAGAATAGTACGAACGTAGTACTATTACCTAATCTGTAGTGGTGCCTACTGTTCTCTCGTTAAAGAAAGTTTCGTGTATAGACTTTCGGGAGTGTGTTCAGTGCAAACGCACGATTGACTTTTATAGGCAAAGCTCACGTTTACTGTACAGAACAAATATTGAGTGAGGGTAGTATTGACGGGAATCATTCAGAATTTTTATTTTTTAGTTATGCCAGACGAGTACCTACGTGCCAACCTACGTACAACAATACGTGCCAACAATATTATGATCGGTTCAGATATTTTAAATCTAGGATTGACGGTATTCTTAAACGAGTCTGTCAATAACAAAACAGCTTGACTGTCGGTAAGGATGCGAATAGAGTAGTTAGTCCCTTACCCTTCTAGTAGTGATTGCATTAGCAGCTAAAATGATGCCTTGTGGAAAGTACTCTTTCACATGCTTTCGGATTTTTACTTGTGACACAACGTCGTGATTGAACGGAAGATTTAAAAAGAGGACTCATTGTAAATATGATGATTCATTTAGTTAACTAGTTTCGGTTATACAAACCTAAACCAAGATTGAAAGTATTGAAACCCCTTTAAGCTTTTATAATATTGAGACTGACATTTTTACATGGAGTAAAAAAAAAACCTTTATTAGCTTTCGTAGTATTGGGACTGATATTCTCATTGATCATAGGCCAAAGTTGTTGCCTATTTTTAATAGCTTTCGTGATGAATTTGTCGAGGGCATCCTTAATGCCCCGCTATCGTATAGACCCTATGAAGGTAGATTAATTTCGGGGACCCCAATAAAATATTTTGTTTACCAATTGTAAAAAAAAAAAAAAGAGAATAATAACAGGGTAGTATGCGGAGTGCAGTGATGAACGTCTTACGGCTGATGTGATGATGATACAGGATTCATGGGCTGGAGGCTGCGAATGTCATAAGCCCCGAAGCTTTCCCTTTTTGACGGCCTTATCATGCTGGTAAAGAAAAAGGATAGCATAGAACGCAAGTGTTGATAACCGTGAAAAAAAAATGATAACAACATGCCTGAACGGAAATTGCTTCCTCTGATAGCTTGGAACATCGATTGACTTCATAGGTGGTCACTATTTAACCACGTCAGGCATAGCTAGTGGTTACATCAGGTGCATTCTTTACCTATTAAATCGAAATGACTGATTTTGTAACCTCTGTTCAAATACGTCCACGTGTCATTCGATCTACGTAATGCCCCCTTGTATTTGAACTTACGTTCATAAACGCTTTAGGCGCGTGGCAACGGTCAGGTGAATCTTAGTACGTTTAAACGTTGGTACTCTTAGTTAAGTGTCCTTTAAAATATGCTCACTTCCTTCGAGTATAGTAATGAGATTTCAATGTTACAAGTCCTTCCATGATGATCATTTGGCAGCAACCAAACTGTTGGGTTAACCGAGTTACGAAGTACAGCCTCCTGGAGTTGCTTCTAGGTACGAGTAAAGTAGCCTAACCTCTAAATGTCATGTTTGTCGATTACACACACAGGCTGTAATTTTATCTAAGTGAAGCACGACAACATACTAGTGATAATACGGAGAGTAACGCATCCTATTACAGGAGTTGTTAATCAGCTTGCTGCTGATGTGATAATAGATATGGGCCTCCCCCATGTTGGAGCGGTTTCACCAATTGTAAAAAAAAAAAAAAACAAAAAAAAACGCTACGCTTGGCGGGCTGTTTGGCGGTACAGTATGAGCGTGAAGGACGATGTTGCTTGTCCTCAAATTTTTAGTCCCTTAGTCACTTCTTGTGAAACCCTTGGGAAGAGATGGGGTGGTGTATTGCTCTGAGGCAGCGCCACTGGCTGATTTCTAGACAAAAGCTTAGTTTCACAAGTTACCTAACTTTGTGTTGTTACAAATGGAGAAGCGTTACCTACCACTTTAGATATCAAATACCGTCAGTTATTGAGGACAGACTACGTTAAATGCCCGATAGTGACAGTATTATTGACTTGGACAGAATTGATGATGGAGAGACTGAACCTCGACCATCTACTAGTGCAGATTAAGGACTTTTGTACTTGACCGTGATTTTAACGTTCACTAGTTTGTATTTTGAACCTTAGACGTAAACAATTTTTCGCAACTGGATGACAATAGCCTCAGCCATTCGTAGACGTAGGCGTAAAACACCGAGTTGATTTTCTCGTTGCTGTGCGGCCACAACTGTGTGTGGCGTGCGTTTGGCTCGCAGGCGTATCACCGGGGAGGTGATGTTGGCAATGACCAGAAAGAGGTGATGTTTGAGATCGCCGCATGGAAGCGATAGTGTGGTTGGACACCGGAGGGAGGTGGTCCAAGAGTCGCCAGGTAGGGTGACTGTGTGTTTGGGCGGGCACCGGATGGAGGTGTCTGAGAGTCGCCAGGTTGGGTGACTGTTGTTTGTTTGGGCACCGGATGGAGGTGGCCCAGAGTTGCCAAGATGGGTGACTGTTGTGGTGATACAAAATAAGGAGCGTAACCAAACCAAGTTAGATCCCAAATACCGAGGGCCGTTCAGGGTCGTAGAGGTCTTAGAAGGTGACAGATACAAATTACAAGCTTTGAATTTGAGACGAAGTTACAAGTATGCCCATGACCGTTTACGTAGTATGTCCGAAGGTTATTTGCCTCCGGATGTTGACGATGAATCTGGTGCAGAGGCGTCTACCTTTCAATGTTAATTGTATTGACAGATCGTAACTCAATCAATTGTGTACAGTTGTAATTTTTTTCTTTATCGTTTATTTTTGTGTGTAGTACTGAAGTATTCCGACATGTTTCAGCGGTAAATGAAGAGTGCTGAATGGCGCTATATGTTTGCATGAATTGGCTGCTGCTTGTTTTGTCAGACTCGTTCTGTCATGATGTGTAGCAGGTACATTCGTGTTTTTGTAAAAAAGAAGTATCCCGTTTACCGGCTGAAACTGTTGATGGTATTCCGTCGCCTGTATAGGTGATGATGGTATTCCGTCGCCAGTATTGGTGATGATGGTGTTCCATTGCCTGGATTGGTGATGATGGTATTCCGTCGCCTGTATTGGTGATGATGGTGTTCCATTGCCTGTATTGGTGATGATGGTGTTCCATTGCCTAGATTGGTGATGATGGTATTCCGTCGCCTGTATTGGTGATGATGGTGTTCCACTGCCTAGATTGGTGGTGATGGTGTTCCGTCACCTGGACTGGTGATGATGACTGATTGGTATTCCGTCGCTTGGCGTTAGTGATGATGATTCTTTGTGGTGTCCCGCCACCCGGATGTGGTGATGTTTAGTTCTGGTGTTCCGTCGCTTGTGATTTGCGATGATGATTATGTTCCGTTCTATGTGCCCCTAAAAGTTGTAAATGGTTGTAAGGTTTCAAGCCTTGCAGCTGTGATTTACCTTGGAGACCTAAACTGATTTGAGATTGTTTGAGTTACGATGCTAATGCTGAGGTTTATTTAGTTTACGAGAGTGAAATTATTTTGGTTTTTTTTGAGACTGTTAAAATATGTCATTACCATGATTGTAGTCTTGAATTAAAGCTTCACATTATTAGTGTTGCTTTTATTCCTTGAGCTGTGGACCTTCCTAATGAAGGTCAGGATTGGCCGAACGAAATGGAATCTACTGGTTACCCTTTTCTTTTCAGGTTAGTCACCCGAGGACGTGTGACTCGCAGGATGGCCGTGTCGGAGGGTCATTGAAAACGCGACCAATACCAGCTCGAGATAAGTTTACATAGTTACACTTTGTTTGGATCAAACGTCAGGTATTAGTACCTGGGTGAAACCGGTGGTGGCGTGACGATCGCTTGTACTCGTGAGACGATCGTTTGTGGTAGCAAAGATGATGTATTAACGGAAGGCTGTTTGTGCTGCCACACTGAGTTGAGAATTTATTAGATCTGTGGAGAAGCCAGATTAGCTGGACGTCAGTCTCGGAGCAGACACTTTTTGACGGAGCGTCGAGCAGAACACATGCAGTGGTGATCTGTGAGAAAAATGGACGTGTCACGCCATCGCTGTGATCACCGCGTTTGCATCCATTGTTATCCAAGGCATCCTGTACAATTTCGATTACCAAATGATCAAGACTATTGAAGAAGGACCTCTGTGATATAGCTGCATTGTTATTTCGACACCTACAACCGAAATAGTTAAGGAGTGAACCACGAGGCCAACCATAACCTAACCACTCACTTCCTTCGACATATATATATGTAAAAAGAGTGTTTCTTCTTTCCTAAGTCATGGACTTATCAAACCGCCCTCGTATACTGTGATGAGGTCTGCTCCCCGCACCCATATGCACGTAATTTGTAGTTATTTTTATTTTTATGATTGTTATTAGTATTCGAATATTCTTTAATTTACTATTCGAATATGAATTTCGATAGGAAATTCGAATATTCGATTGCAACCTCTAGTTGAAACGCAAAGGCGTCGCGCGGCCAGCTTATACTGGTTTTGTATAGCTTGATGTGTCGCTGTCCGTACATAAGGTGACAGAGGCCTGGCTGAATTTTATTAGAACAAGATGGAGCAGCCAAACTGAAACAGAACGAAAAACTAGGGAGCTAAACAGTCAAAAAGATAAACAATACGTTTGAACAAAGCAAAATTAATTAGTTTTCCTCTTGTTTCAGCAACAAGTTCTTCAACTTGGCTTGACTTTCTTAGAGAATGACACATCACGGAGTGACGAGGCCTTCACTCTGGTCTATAGAAACCCTGAAGCTGAAGTCGAAGAAAAACTCAGTTTCTCCTTTGACGTTGAAGGTGTCAAAATTATTTGGCATGGGTAAGATTAAACTTGCTCGTATATGACTTTACTTTTTTACACATTTTTATTCTTTGCCCAATACTTTTGTATCAAGATCAATAAGCAATATTTTTAAGAATCTTACCCGACTGCGGCGAAGCCCAAAAGAAGGATAATGTGTTGGTAGGTCCGTTTATATGTTCCCTCTTACTTACTAAACGGATGAACCAATTTTGGTAAATTATACGTCTTAAGATTCGTCTTAAGAGTATTGTGAAGCTGCGAATTCTCATACAAACGGCATTAGCGATTTTCACCTCTTAAGAGGATTCTGAAGCTGCGACTTTTCATACAAACGGCGATAACGATTTTCACCTCATAAATGTGGTTAACAAAAGTTAGGCCATTTTAAAAAAAATATTACCAGTAATTTAAAAAACAGAAGGTATAAAAAGTAGTTTGTATGAAAATTAGAATTTTCGCCGTGGGTACACAGTCCCCTTAAATGTTAACCGATTTGGTCCAATTTTTGAAAGGTTGTCAGCCAGAACAAAAGCTAGGCTTATACGTTTCGTTTTTTTAATGACTGATTGTAAATAAACAAGAAATTCCCGAAATTAGTTTTGTATGAAAACACGTGAACGACAATAAAAAATCACTTATTAACTTTATCTAAAAAAACAAAAACCTAGCCTAGCTGTTGTTCTGACTGACAACCTATTAAAAATTGGTCCAAATCGGTTAACATTTAAGAGGTGAAAATCGTTCACGCCGTTTGTATGAAAAGTCGCAGCTTCACAATTCTCTTAACGGCGCGAGTCACATAAAAAAAAAAAAAACGAAATGATAGATTTTGAGCGCCATATTGTGGGGTTTGAATTTATTTTCTTCCAAATCCATCGAAGTTACAAAAGGAGTTTTAAAAAACATATGTGCAAATGCTATGTTTTGAACTAATTGCATACAAACTGAAATTAAATTTAAATAACAATAAAATCATCTGGAAATCTTGCACAGCATTAAACTAAAAAGCTGAAAATAAAAAGTTATTAAAAACTAAAAGTCCCAATCGGTACAACAAAAAAACCTGAAAAGCAATAAACAAGCAGAAAAAGTCAAGATTAAGGTTTGACCGAACATGTCACTAAAACATGTTGTAATATTATGTTGTATATGTCACGGCCAAAGGTGGGTGTGAGTGAACATTAACTTGAGGTTAGCCGGCTAAACTTCACCCAGGGGGGAGAGGCTCTTCGACTGTATAATCTATCAAACCTGACCAAACCTAATATTGCTCGCTTACCATTTACCCGGGTATACTTAGTATCACCCGAGCTGTTTGGGTAAAGTTCGATTTTCAATTTGTATTCGGTGTATAACCGTACACAACTAGGTCTACCCAACACTGGCTGGGTAATGTTTATGGGTGGTGAGTGAGCGAAGCAAGCAGTATTAGGTTCAGTCAGGTTTGATCGATTATACAGGCGAGGCTCGCCCCTCTGGGTGAAGTCTAGCCGGCTAATCTAAGTTTAGCTTTTTGCCGTAACATACATAGTTATAAATTTTAAATTAAAGGAAACTGGGAAGCAGACGCAGTTAAATTATTTGTATCATAGTTGGGTTTAAGTCTTTTAAATACTTTTTAATTTATATTAAGCTCGGTTTTAAGTTCAGTATTCAATATTATTTAATTCAATTTAAAATCTATTTTTAAGATCCACACCTTACACAAATTTTTTTGCTCAGTAGGTAAAAAGTTCAATAAGCAACATCGATTTTTAAATCTATTTTCAGGGTAAAGGAAGAAACTGAAAACTTGTCCCAAGCCCAGCAGCTGACACTAGCTTACCAGATGTTACATGAACAAATATTTTTTATGACAACATTAGATTTGAATGCACTAGAGCTGTGTGAGGTAGTGTTACCGAAAGCACATGTGAAAAACAAGGGGATCGTTAAGATGAAAACGGCAGAAATGGTGAATTGTGTATTCGTTCTGTTAAACTACTTCACAAAAACAGAATTAGAAGAACTACTATTATCTGATTCTGAGTAGTAATAAGGGTTTTTCAAAATTATAAGTTGTGTAGGTATTAAGTGAAGATAAAGACTGTTAAGTGTAATATTAATATCTCATAGTGTTTTATTATTATTAACTACAATTAGATGTAATGGACCTAAAAATACATAACCTATTTTGTAATCATGTATTTCGTTACCTACCTAGAAAACAATCCTTTTTATTAATAACTAGCTGTCCCGGCGAACTTCGTACCGCCTTACACTACACTACAATGCAATACACTACACTGCACTGCACTCCACTGCACTCCACTGCACTACACTGCACTCCACTGCGCTACACTGCACTCCACTGCGCTACACTGCACTCCACTGCACTACACTACACTCAACTGTACTCCACTGAACTACACTGCACTACACTGCACTACACTGCACTACACTGCACTACACTGCACTACACTGCACTACACTGCACAACACTGCACAACACAGCACAACACAGTACTACACTGCACTACACTACACTACACTGCACTACACTGCACTACACTGCACTACACTGCACTACACTGCACTACACTTCACTACACTGCACTACACTGCACTACACTGCACTACACTGCACTACACTGCACTACACTGCACTACACTGCACTACACTGCACTACACTGTACTACACTGTACTACACTGCACTACACTGCACTACACAGCACTACACTGCATCACACTGCACTCCACTGCACTCCACTGCACTCGACTGCACTACACTCCACTGCACTACACTCCACTGCACTCCACTGCACTCCACTGAACTACACTGCACTACACTGCACAACACTGCACTACACTGCACTAAACTGCACTACAGTGCATCACACTGCACTACACTGCATCACACTGCACTACACTACACTGCATCACACTGCACTACACTGCACTGCACTACACTGCACTATTCTTCACAAGCATAAAAACCAACCAGTTACCGAACGTAAAGGCCTAACTGAAATCTTTATACACCATACACAGTATGAGACTATAAAACATTGTAAATTGCAACTGCGACGTGGACGTATGAATTAACACTGAAAACTGCTATTATTTTATACGGTCTAACACTTTTTCCATAAAATTTGGGGGTTGCAAATGGGTGGAGGGGGCTGGGCCCCCTGGACCCCATATCATGAATCTTGGTGATCAAATTGACTTCACCTTTTTTTGGAATAAGCGTTAGCGATTTTCGCCCGTCAGAGAAGTTGAGGACCTTTTTTTTAATAAGCGGCAGCGATTTTCGGCGTCATAGAAGTAGATGACCTTTTTTTAATAAGCGGTAGCGATTTGTCGGTCAAGGAAAAAGTGTTTAAAGATGTACAAAATAATAGCAGGTTTCAGTGTTAATTCGTAAGTCATTCGTTTTTTCGAACGGTGTTCGTTTACAACGAAAAGTATGAAAAAAGAAGAGTTTAGTATTCACCAAAATAACTAACAAACATTTTGTGACCAATACCGCCGGTGTGATTCAACCCTACCTGCATTCTTGCCTATAGATACGTCAGTTATAATTATGTATATCATTTCTCGCTCGTTTGTATGGAGTGTCCGGGGTGTGACACTACACTACTTTTTGTTGATAATGCAGGAATTTTCAGGTAATTTTTTCACACCTTGGGTTACAGTTTTAGAAAGGATCCCTATTTGAAAATATAATATAGCCTGTAGCAACCGCGGATAGTGTAGCTTCCCAACAGTGAAATAATTTTTCAAATCGGTCCAGTAGTTTCGGAGCCTGTTCAATGCAAACAAACAAATCCATCCTCTTTATAATATTATTATTACTACGCTACGGCTGCATTGCTTGGGGCCACGCTGGTCATTGCGCGGTGGCGGTGTTTATTTTCATAAATTCTTAATATCTTCTGAATGGAATGTCCGATTTAAGTAATTCAAAAGGTTATCTATAGATATCGAAACATTTTTGAATTTAAAATGATTTATTTGGTTAAGCGTTAATACTAAGGTATGGTTATCATTGTCTGATTTTAGTCAGTTTTTTATTAACTTTTAAAATGTAAAAAGTGGTTATAGCCAAATATACAATAGTTGGACATATAGTATCGCGAAGTTTTTGTCTCTAATATTGTAGAACATTTTTTTGTTCTATCTTCAATAGTTTCCGTAGCGTAAGCGATGAAAGAAATTTTTAAGCAAGTTTTTTTACACCTTGGTTCACGTTACTGAAGTTTTATCAAGGATCCCTTACTTTTTCTAGTAATAAATATAGCCTATGTTACTCAGCGATAATGTAGCATTCTAATGGTGAAAGAATTTTTAAAATCGGTTCAGTAGTTTTATTAGTTTATTCATTATAAACATACACACACACACAAAAATACAAATCTTTCCTCTTTATAATATTAGTGTAGATATATCTGTCATATCATAAATGAATGACTGCTTCCTTTCGATGACTGAATTCTGAAATTTGTCACAAGGTAAAAAAGGCAAATGTATAGTTTAAACAAAATCACAACTATTTTATACTAAGGGTATTAAAATAATTATTTAACTGGATACAAGTTAAACCCTACAATAAATTAGAATGTAAAATAGAAAATATAGAAAGTACTAAGCTCCTTGAGGGTACTTAATTGTCGTCCCCTTCGCGGTGGAAGTGAGCAGAGACCAAGAAGATTGTGCGGGAGCTGGGGCGTCAGATCAGCAACAGCGGAGATGCCAGCTCTGGATCGTTCCTGGTGCAGCGCATTTCTCTCGCTATACCTACATAGAGGCAATGCCGCCTGCGTTATGGCATAGTAAAAATAAGAATATTAAGTTATCTTCATACAATGGTACATCGTGTGGTTTGAATGTGTGCGCGTCAGTAGGCACGCACGCACACTACAAAATAAAAACGATTTAAAACTACTGCAACTGAGGCCGGCTTCTTCAAGTCCTCGGAGACGCACCCCAATCCGTTAATTCGTGAGGCAGCGGACTATACCCCGCCTCTCGAACTATCTAGTTAGGTATATGGTCTGTAAACCAAGACTCATACTGTCTGATCCTCTCGATGAAATTTCAGCAAACCTAAACTGTCTTCTGGCAGCTCAGGGAGGAACCGATAGTGTCAATCTTCAGTTGACACCCTCCCCCCCCTCACTAGCACAACAAATCTCCCATCAGGAGCTCCTCGCCCAGACCTCTTAGCGCCCTTTTTCGCACCCCTAGGGAGGTGGGGGAGTCGCTCCGATAGGTACTGGTATGCGTAAAAAAAATGTGCGCTGTGTGTGCCTGGCCGTTGACCTTTGCTAGTTCTCTCAATCAGTACTTATTTAAAATACTAATATTACCTTTTTAAAACCATACAGTTCCCATCCTAGTTCCTTTTAGCTGTAGGTAGTAAAATAACCTAAAACTACGAAAAAAAAGGAATTGAAATTGAAGGCGGCTTCTTTGAGGCGTTTGAGGCCATTGAACTATTTTGCTCCGTGCGAAATATACCTACAAGTACGTCACTGTGCGACATGCAATGCGATGCGCGGAAATTATATTATCTCAATTGCTCTCGCGCACTCACTGAGTTGCATTGCTCACCGCCTAACCTACGACAGATTGTGACCTAATTTAAGTGTTCCGTAGTGCAAATGCCGTACAATAGTATTTGGACATGGCGGTGTGCTATGAAGTTTGTAACCACAACCTAACACACACCAGGAACATGTTTCAAGATTGGCATGGCCGGAGACCCCTTTTACACACAATACTAGGTGTTTTGCAGCGATTCCGGACTACGGTACTTTTATGCCACGACCTGTAGATGCCGGTCAACCAAGAAGATCATCAGATACCGAAGAAGCAAGTAGGTAGGTAAGTACCAAAGTACGTCCCAGTGACGGATTAAATATGATGTCTTTTTTTTATAATAGTTTTTTTTTTAGATTTCAGTATGGTCGCTGAACATAAAAGTTGTTCAGTTTCGTTTGCTGAACTTGCCCTAAACTAGTTTCAGCTAATTTTGTTAAAACTTATATGTACCTACGTATGTATCTATGTATCTATGTATGTATGTATACGTATGTTTGTATGTGTGTGTGTGTATGTGTGTACTGTGTGTACATGTGTGCACTTGTTTGTACATGTGTGTATATGTGTATACATTTGCGTACATGTGTGTATGTGAGGGTGTATGTATGTATATACTAGCAGTTTCCCGCGGCTTCGCCCGCGCAGGTCCCGGTGAAAAAATTCTATACCTAATTACCTACCTATTCTCAGACCTACCGAATATACATAGAAAATTTCAAGGAAATCTGTCCAGCCGTTTCTGAGGAGTATGGCAACTGACACTGTGACACGAGAATTTTATGTATGCACCTATTTTGAAATTATTTTGTTACAGTTTTAGACTTAAGGTTTTGATATACGCAGCGAACATTCTAGAAATTTATTCACAGCTCTAAAAAATATGTAAAAGCAGGGTAGAAAAATATATACACATGTATTTTTTGTATTGAATTTTACTAAGAATCCACTTACATACATAACTAAAAGTAATTGGCACAGCCCTGCGTATCTGCGCAACAGTAGGCTATGAACTCTGCCACGGGCCGGAAGATGACTTTCTATTCTTTCCTTTTACTGTGGTTATGGGCGCATTTGCACCGGAGGCGATTCGAGGCGGGCTTTTGGACAAGGCACACCCCGGATACTTCATACTAACGAGCGAGAAATGATACTTATACAAATGCTTTTGATCTGATTTATGTCTTAAAAATTTGACGTGAAATAGTCGAGTTCATTGATATAAGTTTAAACCTGCGTAATAGTGTAGAACACAATCAAAAATATTTTTTTTGCATACATTTGGCAGCAGTACAGTCGTGCATACAATCACAGCGCTAGTATAGGTTTAAAGGCTACACGATGCTAGTTATTTTACTAAATTGTTGTATAAAACCTTACTACCTTTAACCCACAGCAATTATACGTATTTATTTAATAAATCTTATATTGCTATTTTTTTCGTTTTTGAATAAAAATTTACCCATCATAGCTCGGTTATGTTAATCTCTTAAACACTTAGACAAATATATTTTGTTCGAGAGGCAAAGTTCAATAAAAACATATTACCTATATATTTATTTATATGTATATATACTATATTATTTACACTAAATAACATCAAAAGGAAACTTCGGATTAAAAAAAAATCTTCATTGACGCATTTTATTTAAGCAGTAGATCAAAAAATTTAAGTGCATACCTTTTTTAACATCTGTTAGCATTTAAATATGCAAATAATAAACATTAATCATACTAAAACCATACAAATATAAAGACAGATTTTTATAAATGATTACTTATCATGTATTTAGTTTAATTTATTTGTTTTGACAGGCTTCTCTCACTCCTCGTGTAAGTATCGAAGACATACATACGGGCGGCGACCCACTGCAATAGGCTCATCCAGTAGCATAGAATTCTCTTTTGCGCGACGCACTGAACAGGTTTAGTGCATCGTTATCCAGAGTTACTTGTAAGAATGACATTGGTTTGCAATGGATTTCAGTAGATAACTAAACGAAAAGATGTTCAACTCTGAGGCAAGCCAAGTTACACCAAATGGTTGACGACAACGGGTAGATTTTTTTTTGAATAACTTAGCAAAGTAATCGATCTGTACAGAGTAGTAGTATTTTTAATCTGTGGTTTTGACATATAAATAAATACATAGGTAATAATTTTTTATTGAACTTTGCCTTACGAACAAAATATATTTGTCTAAGCGTTTATGAGATTAATACCTGGGTAACCGAGCTATGCTTGGATAATTTTTTATTCAAAAACAAAAAAATAGCAATAAGATTTATTAAATAAGTACGTATAATTGCCGTGGGTTAAAGGTAGTAAGGTTTTATACAACGATTAAGTAAAATAACTAGCATCGCCTATAAATTAAACCTATACTAGCGCTGTGATTGTGTGCACGACTGTACTGCTGCTAAATGTACATAGGCAAAAAATGACCATGTATTTTTGATTGTGTTCTACACTATTAACCAGGTTTAAAATTATATCAACGAAGTCGACTATTTCACGTCAAATTTTTGACACATAAAGCAGCTCAAAAGCTACGGGCGTTTATGAGAAATGGGAGATGGGTATTACAGGCTGAACCTCATTCTATAATACTCATCAGGCCATGTTAATATCTAATGGTCGACTTATTATCTAGTCTAGCGACCATTGCCCAGCCTGGGCAAATAGCGCACATGACAATTTTTAGAAGTATAAACCAAGGTCTTAGCTTTCACGGTTTACTAGTAATGATATTATGGAATGAGGTTCAGCCTGTAATACTCATCAACATATGTCTGTAACTTTGAAAATAAGAAGCGACAATTTTTTTTTAATTGTGCGACTGATTTCGTCAATTTTTTGAAAAAAAATTTACAGGATGAGGGACACAAAGTTACGGGTATACATGAGAAATAGGAGATGAGTATTACCTCATTCCATAATACTCATCCCTTCGAATCCTTCGTTACCTTGAATGCCTGATTCTGAGATTTGTTATCTCTTAGCATCGACTTATTTATTAATGACAATTTTTAGAAGTATAAACCAAGGCCTTAGCTTGCACCGTTTAATAGTAATGAGGCGAGTATTATGGAACGAGGTTCAGCCTGTAATACTCATTAACGTATGTCTGTAACTTTAAAAATAAGAAGCGACATTTTTTTTTATTGTGCGACTAATTTCGACTATTTTTTGTCAATTTTTTGCAATATTCAGAATTCTTAAATTCATAGGTGAGTAATTACAGGATGACGGACACTATTTTTTTTCCTTTGAAGGTACGGAACCCTAAAAAGACAGAATTCCTTAAAAAATAGTTAAAACAATTGTTTAAAAAACACAGATATTCGTCTTTAGAACGAGTTAAAAAAAATCTGTAATTTTGTTTGACTCATTTCAAATAGAACCAAAAACTAAGTTTGTAGGGAGCGCTACGAATACCCGTTTTAAGGTCACGATGCTGCGTGGGGTTTTATTTACACAAAACGTGACAACTGGACACATGAGTTCTGTCCAGTGCTGCCAGTATAAATTTTCTAAAAAGGACATAAGGTTATCTTAAAAGGTACGATTTTTCATGTGATGTGTGAAACAGCCCCGTAGCGAGCTTAACGCTACACTGCCACCCGTCTCGGATCGCCTGCGCCAATGCTTGCGTCAACCATCCTCGGCCCAGCCGCCGCCCATACCAAAACCCCATACGGTCTTGTACGCTGAGCTAGCCCAGCATTACAAGCACCTGTTGAGGATTTGAGCCACAGAACAACGCCGCCGCATCTCCCGCCGCCGCGCCTAAAGCGCTGCCCGTTCCTGCCCTAGCTGCCGCCATGCTCAAAGCGCCGCTGCCGCTGATGCTGCTGCCATCCCCACTGTCTGCTGCTGTCGGCTAACCCAAGAAGATCCACTGCCCGCCTTTGATAGTGCAGTCCCTTTCAAATTGGCCGACCCACTTCCATTAGTTCACCGAGTAGCTCAGGCAAGCACTTCATCCCCGTGGACGGCGACGAGTACCGCGCAATGCTGCGGTACCTGCCCACGCTGCAGGAAACCAACAGGATATCAGCCGATTCTCCTATATCCTTCCAGCCTACAGGTCCCTCAAATATAGCCATCCGCGGCCTCCCCGACCATCGAGCCCGCCAAAATCATCGCCGCCTTAGCCGTATGAGAAGGCCACCCGGGAGCGTGCCACCCGGGAGCGTGCCATCCGGGAGCTTGCAGCATTGCATCTTAACGCAGGTGTAGTGAACCCCCGACTTGCATCACGGGCCTTCAGGCCTTTTTTGCCATCGAGGCATGGCGTGGGAAAAAGGGCCCCGCGCAGTGTTTTTTTAATTTACAATTTGTAAGCCCTGGGCGGTATCTCACCTGATGGTAAGTGAGGATGATGCCGAAGATGGAAGCGGGCTTACCAAGATTCCCCAGCGCAATGGGCATCTGGCTATCTTATGTATGTATGTACAAATTCTTTATTGTTATCAAGGAATAATCACAGTTATTTTTTCTTATCTTCAAGCCGAAACACATCAATGATGCTAACACCGATGTTTGGCGGAAAGACTTAGAAAAGATAGCGGTAGCTAGCCAGGCGAGCTATAAAAATGCCCTACCACCAACCAAACCGAGTCTTACAAAGTTGACCCCGCCGGGAATCGAACTCGCAACCTCCTGGTGTGACGCGAATGGACTAACCATTACGCCACGGAGGCAGTGCCACCGGTGTCAATTTTCCGGTATTATTCTCACTGCTGCCACCGCCCGCAAGCCTGCTTCCATCATGTGGCGACCATCATTTCGCCAAAGACTGCCTCCGGTCGTTGGAGGTCCTGCTGATCTGCCTGCGCCAGCATCTCGCTAAATACACTTCGCACCTGGTGATCCGAAGGGAGATCCGTTACAAGAAGCCCGGGTCCCGCCTTACCCTCGCATGGCCTGTAACCGTGCAGGTTTCAGTCCCCGTCACTCTGATGGCGCCTGCCAAGTGCCAAACCGCCTGTTGGCAGTGGCACATTACCATATGACTATATTGTAATACTGTTGCAGCGGTAAAACCACGCCGATCAACCGCTGCAGGAAGAAGGTCCCTGTTTCCGGCGCCCTACGATAGCTCAGCTCTAGACTCCGCCACTATGACCATGCCACCCCCGACCGGGTCTAGAGCGACCACCAAGGGCCTAGCCAATTCGAGGTACCGCTCAAAATGGGCAGCGAAAAACACCTCATCATGAATATGACATCTTCGGGGGCAACGAGAAGATAGCCCGAGCCGTTTAACAGGGTAAAAAGTACGGTCAACGGAGGTACTACAGTGGTACGGTCAGGTGATAAATAGTACGGAAAACCGTACATTCCGGTACGTTCTGCCAACACCGAGTCCGTCTGACCGCGCCTATGTAAGTACTTATTGTGAGAAGGTTGCCTATACGAACAGGTAGACTAATGTGCGGCACATTAGTCTACCTGTCCGTATTGTATTGTGTCTCTGTTCATGAAAGCATTTGTAATCAATTGCCTGTACGGTTTTGACGTAGGTACGTAATAGGTGACGGTGTTTTAAACCAAAGAACAAAGGGTGGCCGTGGAAAAATTGGACGAGTTATTACCACCATACATCAGGCGGGGATGAAAAATGAATGGACAATGAAAATATTGTGTTAAATTTTCCTTACCTGCTGTGTTGTTTATGTTTCGGCTACTTGATTCAAACTAAATTAATAGAGTCTGGCCAGCCAAACTGCAATCTGAGAAAACGTGGAAAATTCAAAATTACTCAATGTAGTGCGAAAAAAAATGCATACCAACTTGAGTATTGAATATTATTTTTTTAACAAATATAAAACTCACGAGCACATATTACTTCGATGCCCCCGAGAACAAAAAAATGATATACTTGAGTGTTATTTATTTATCTATATTAATACGTTTACCTATCAAATCGGAGATTTGTATGAAAATATTTAATGGTAGCTTTAGCTTATCAAACTAGGTATACTGGCCCAAATTATCTATACAATTTTGCCATTTTGATGGAAGTTTGTTTATCCCTCTATTGTAGAAATATGCCAGACGGGAGGCCATGAAGTCAGCGAAAGCGTTTTGTACTGGCTCTCGAGGGTTGAATTTTTTCCCACTTTAACAAATTTTCTAAATTTTGAAAAAAGTAGAAATCTTTTGGGGCAAGGTCCGATGAGTACGGTGGGTGACGGAGAGCTTCCAGCTGTAAATCTTGTAGCTTTGCGATGGTCTGCCGTGAAGTGTGAGCTCGCGCGTTGTCGTGGAGAAGCAATGGGGAAAACCGATTGACCAGTCTTGGTTGTTAAATTGCGAGCTTCCCCATCGTTATTTGCAATTCTTGGCAATAGACATCTGCCGTCACTGTTGTGCCATACGGTAAGAAGCTGTGATATACAAGGCCACCATCATCTTCCTATGAGTAATCTTTTTACCCGACTGCGCCAGAAGGAGGGTTATGTTTTTCGAGAGTATGTATGTATGTATGTTTGTATGTATAATTGTTTGGCACGCTCTGCAGCCTGAACGGCTGGATGGATTTTAGCTTGAGACGTGTCGTTAGATTCGTATTTACTGTGAGAGTGACACTGGGTATATCAAAATAAAAAAAACAAAATGGCGGATTTTTGGCGCAAAATTCAAATGTTTGACACGCTCTGCAGCCTAAACGGCTCGATGAATTATAGCTTGAGGGTTGTCGTTAGATACGTTTTTACTGTGAGAATGACACTGGGTATATCCAAATAAAAAACAAAATGGCGTATTTTTGGCGCCAAATTCAAATGATGAGTTCATTTGAATTTGGCGCCAAAAATACGCCATTTTGTTTTTTTTATTTGATATACCCAGTGTCACTCACACAGTAAATATGTATCTAACGACACCCCTCAAACTAAAATCTATCAAGCCGTTCAGGCTGCAGTGCGTGCCTAACATTGGAATTTGGCGCCAAAAATCCGCCATTTTGTTTTTTTATTTGGATATACTCAGTGTCATTCTCACAGTAAAAACGTATCGAACGACAACCCTCAAGCTCTTAATAATAAAACTTAAAAAATGAATAAAATAAAAAACGGTAATTTAAAAAACTAAAAAACCCGCCTGCGTTTCTGTGTAATTTGGAAATGAAAAACCCTAAAACAAGAAAGTCGTCATACCCGATTGCACTTAACTTAAGAAAAATTGTAGCAGTCGGGACCCATTCTAGAAATGGAGGCATAGTGAATTCAGAGCACATACCTATATTACATTGCAGATTACTCCAATATACTGACTATATAGACGGCTGACTTTCTAGAATGGGTCCCGACTGCTACAATTTTTCTTAAGTTAAGTGCAATCGGGTATGACGACTTACTTGTTTTAGGGTTTTTCATTTCCAAATTACACAGAAACGCAGGCGGGTTTTTTAGTTTTTTAAATTACCGTTTTTTATTTTAGCGCACTGATTAGGTGCTGTACCCGGGCCCACCCACTGAGACGAACGCTTACGGTTGTCGTACAGGATCCACTTTTCATCGCAGGTAACAATTCGATTTAGAATTCCCTCGTTTCTATGCAGATTCGCTTTTGATCGCTTACTTCGTGTGGCAGCCACTGGCACCCACTTATCTAGCTTTTTATCTCTCCGATTCCACGCAAGTGCTTCAATGTTATTTTGACACTAACTCCAAGGTCCCGCAGCAAGCTCGCCGTAGATTGAGTTGGATCCGCTTCCACTATCGCCTTCGCCAATGGTTACCGGCCGACCGCGAGGCTCGTTCTTCAACTCAAAATTTCCAGATTTAAAACGATTGAACCAATAATGGGCCGTGTTTATGCAAGCAGTGTTAGGCCCGTACACGTCATTAATGTTTCGTGTTGTTTGCGCAGCGGTATTTCCACGTAAGAACTCATATTCGAAAATTGTACGAAATATCAGTTTATCTATGGCGCCAAAAACTAACACGAAATTCAAAATTCAAAAAAACAAAACACTATCTAAAAACAAATGACTGAATTTGAAATTAAAATGGCTTTTGAATAAAATTTATTTGATATTCGAATTGCGCGCCAATCCACAGATAATTAAATCTGAAAATGCAGGTTAAAGAATCTCCAATTTCATAGGTACAGACCTATTATTATAAAAAGGTAAAGTTTGTATGTAGGTACGAGGTAATCTTCTAAACTATTCATCCGATTAAACAAATCTTTCAACAATAGGTAAACTGGAATTTCAGGATGAACATACAGCTTTCGGGAAGCTTTGCAATATCTTTACGTCCCAAATACCACAGGGTTTCAATACTAAGGTCTTTGACCAGTGTGTGTTGCCAGTGGTGACATAAGAAACTGAGACATAGTCGCTTACTCATAAGAAGAATCAAGGACACCCAAAGGGCAATGGATCGAGCTATACAACAGTATACAGCTATACAGTTTCCCTACGCGATCGAATCAGAAATGGTAACCGACAGAGCTCACAGAATCGTTAAACTTAAGTGGCAGTGGAAAGGGCACATAGCTCGTAGAACAGATGGCTATTCCGGCCTCTATTCCGCTATTCCTGTCAACACCATAAGGCGAAGGCAAGGACCGGTTGCGGTAGGTTTTCCCGCCAAGACGCTTGTCCTGGTACTCTGCAAGGCGAGTGCCTCGTGGAAGAGAACCACTACCTATTCTCCAGGTAGGTCCCGGAGCTGTAGGCATGCTCACCTTCCGCGGCTTTCGCTGCTGGCCGTTCGATCCCCGCTCGGGACGCCAGAGAAGCTGGCTCCCACATCTCCAGTGTGGTACCGGAGCTGTTGGCGCGCTCACTTCCCGGCGCTTATCGTACGTGTCCAGACTTACTCCTGCCACTACAACACTACCCAACGCCTGCAACTAACCACACACCACTACGATTCCTTGACCCAGTCGGGGGACCGACAAGCCTGCCGAAGGCGATAGATCCGAAAGCAGGCAAGCGGTGGGCTACCCTAATCCAAACAGCCGGACCCGTAGTTCCGGCTGCGACCTCTACTTTGTCGTTGGGACATTCCCTCTCGTATATCTACCAGATACGCTAAAACTACCACGTTTATGATATAGGGTCCCTACTTAACTACCCTAAGGCATAACAGTGAGGGCCGCTATTCCTGCCAACACCATAAGGTAAAGGGACATTCCCTCTCGTATATCTACCAGATACGCTATACTAACAGGTTTATGATATAGCGTCCCCACTCACCGACAGCTAGGTCATAAAGTGAGGGCCGCTACGCCTGCCAACACCATAAGGTGAAGACAAGGACCAGTTACGGTAGGTCTTGCCGCCAAGATGCTTGTCCCGGTACTCTGCAAGGCGAGTGCCTCGTGGAAGAGAACCACTACCTACTGTCCAGGTAGGTCCCAGAGCTGTAGGCACGCTCACCTCCCGCGGCTTTCGCTGCTGGCGGTTCGAAAGCTGAAGGACAGGGAAATTCTCGAGTGGCACCGGAAGACGTAGCGTAGGCAGACCGCCCACACGGTGGGCCGACGACCTGGTTAAGGTCGCGGGAAGCCGCTGGATGCGTGCATCGCAGGATCGGTCGTCGTGGAAATCCTTGGGAGAGGCCTTTGTCCAGCAGTGGATAACTTTTGGTTGATATGATGACGATGAAGATGATACAAAAATGCAATTTATGAAATAATAAAAAATTGATAAAAAATATTAAACGTAAATATTTTCAAAATCTTTTCATGAGGTTAGTTAGGTGTTAGGATATAACCTACGTATCATTTGAGGTGTATCTTACAAAAATGAATTCAGCCGTATCTTAATTAGAGGAGCCCAAACTTGGAAAGTTTTGAAAATGTTTTATGTTTTAATTTAAAACAAGTGACTAATTTAATGATGTAGTATATTTTTAGAACCGGCTCAGAAAGTTCTTTCAATTACAGTAGGCTTCAGGAAAAAAATACTTTCTTTTTCATACAAAAAAAAGACGTCATATATCCCCTCTTATGGGAAATATTTTTAGGAAAATGCGGGTCAACGTTATTTTTTTGATCTAAAGTAGACGTGTGCCAAACGGGGCTGTCCTTTACATCGATTTGTCGTATTCCAACGATATTGGGCACGTAGCACGTACATGCCGGCGACTACTGGGAAACAAGTTGTTTTTCCTCTTTTTGTTTTAACTTACTGATCATTGTCAGCTTTCGCACGTTTTATCTTTTTACCTGTTTACCCATGTTTTGAACCCCCGACGCAAAAATAGGGGTGTTATAAGTTTGACGCCAATGTCTGTGTGTGTGTCTGTATGTCTCTGGCATCGTAGTCCTCGAACGGATGGACCGATTTTAATGCGTTTTTTTACGTGAAAGCAAGTTTCCTTGCGGTGATTCTTAACTATAATTGATAAAGATGTGTTCAGCCGTTTGAGGATCATCAGCTATCATCTAGATTCTAGGTGATGAAGGGGCCCCCCCATTATCTTTTTACTTTTTCAAATTTTATATTTGTTGTTAAAGCGGCAACAGAAGTACACATTCTGTGAAAATTTCAATTGTCTTCCTTTCGGTTCATGATATATAGCCCGCTAACAGATTAACAGACGGACCGACAGCGGAGGCTTAGTAATAGGGTCCCATCGGTCACCCACCGGGTGTACGGAACCCTAATAAGTACCTTTTACTCTAATGAGTAATATAACGTTTCACACTAATTCTGTTCCTTTGTAAATATTTGACGAAAGATGAGGTAGGTGCCTATAGCTATCCAGGGTACCTACGGTAGATACCTATCAAAACTGTTTTGGGGCTATAAGCGTCAAACGTGAGTAAATAATTGAAAACGTTAAAGACGTTAAAAAACAGACTTCTATCGCAATAACTTAGTACATTTTGCATTATTATTTTTGGTTTTTGTAAATTTTATAATAAAGTACGGCACTGATTTTGATAAAATTTATATGGGACCACACGGGAAGCACTAACTTTCAATAAAGGAAGAATCATAAAAATTCGTTCACCCAGTCAAAAGTTCAGAGGTAACACACAAAAAAAACACCTTCGATTTGAGAACCTCCTTCTTTTTGGAAGTCGCTTGAAAACTGTTTGGAACCGTGTTACAAAATTAAGGGATACAAGAAACTTTTTTTATAGGTTTTTGTTTTTGCTCTATCGTAAAAACGATATTACATACTAGCGTGAAACTTGGTGTGATTAAAGTATTAAAAAACTTTTACTGAAGTAAAATACATACAAAAACCGGCCAAGTGCGAGTCTGACTCGCGCATATAAAGGTTCCGTAGTCTTTTCAAAAATATATGCATACTTTAAAAAAATATATTTTAAGTAAGTAATAGAACATTTTGTATGAAAAATCTATGAACTTTTTACAAATCCATCTGCACACTTTAAGTTGGTCGTCTATTGCCTACTCCTAAATTAAGAAAGCCTACTAAGGTCCTAAAATAGCGCTTTAGCTGGCGGGGTGGGGGGGACGGACTTTTGACTCTATAAGAAGCTTAATATTTCGCATTATACAACTTTGTCGGCGTGATTGAAATATCAAATTACAGCTTTCAAGTACTACTAGTCTCTGAGCTAAGCCTGACGAACAGACAGACAGACAGACACGGCAAAACTATAAGGGTTCCTTGTTTACTTCGGAACCATAAAAACCGGCCAAGCGCAAGTCGTGTAATACGAGTGTGCTTTACACCACACGACTGAAGTAAAACTTCTTTAGCCCCGTATATATGTTTATATTTGTATAATTTAAACATGTATTTACATATATTAATTTTCTACAAAAATTAAGACAATGCAGTATGGCCAATGAGCGTTAGCCTGCCCTGAAAAGGGCACACAAACACAAAAAATAAAGCTGTAATTTGACTGTAATTGCTTTCTGTGTATGGGAGTCCTGACTCAAAAAAACGAATTTTGTTACATTCTCTTTGGAATGCCGTGTATTCAATAGAAACTAGAAAGCTGTAATTCCTTTCTACGTATGGGAGTCCCTACTTTTAAAAACGTAGTTTGTTATATTTTCTTTGGAATGGCGCGTATTATTAGAGAGAAAAAATAGACAAGGAAAAAGGAACGCTGCATATGACGCTACGACGCCAGCAACGAGTACCTATGAGATACGCACTTACCTTCGAGAATAATTTTATAATCAGTTGGTTGGGTCTCACTAGGTTTAAAATCATGCCTTGAATATGCTGTCATACACTTTTTATTCACAATTTTCGTACGTAATTTCTTCTTAGTTGATGGTCCTGGAGTACCGCTTTCATATTCAGAGTCTGTGTCACTTCCTGCCATAATTTTATTCAACCCAAAATTCACATATTAATAATTTATAAAATTGTTCAAGAATTAAATGAAATTACGAAAAAAACACCGTTCTATCTTCACTAACTGATATCTGCCTCTCAACTTCCGTTCGCCTCGCCCGATACTTTCCGTAACGCTCTCTTCACGCATTTACCAGATTACTGCCCAAGTCAAGCGTGCGGAAAGAAGTTTTACTTCAAAATGTTTTTCTGGCGCTCGCGTTGATGTCTTATTTGTAATGAATAGGCATGATTGTCATCTCGTGTAGAGAGGAGTGGTGGTGCGGAAACCTCAGTGCGCGAGTCCGACACACACTTGGCCGGTTTTGATAGCTGATAAAAAGTGACTCAAATAACCTACTAAGGACTTAGTCAAATACTGGATTCGTTTCCATCTTAGCACACCCTGGACACTTCATACAACGGGCCAGAAATGACATTTCAAAAAACGGATGACGAAACAAACAAAATGGCGGCGAAACCCTATACGTTCAACAACCAAACTGTAACCAATCTGTAGCAGTCTGGGTGACGAGGGGGTGAGGTCGCATTCTAGAGAGCGGCAGGGAGTGTCCGTAATGTATGTTAGTACTAATATATATATATATATATATACACTTTGATCTTAGGTTAGGTTTGTAGTAGGCGTGGGTTTAGAATAAGGATGCGTGCGTACAATTTAATTTACTATGTGAATTATAGATGAAATATAAGACCTCAAAAAGAACGGGAATAAATATAATGTAACTGCATAATAAACATTCAGTCCGCAAAATAACTAGGTACTTGAGCGGCAAGATTTCATGATTGAGCGGCAGAAAAACATGTCTATAAGCAGCAACTCAACACTGTAGGAAGAGCGTGGTACGGGGAGTTCTAAATGGAAGCGGGAGCGAGCGAAGCGGGAGCGAGCGAAGCGAGCTCGGACTTGCGGAGCACCCCGACTCGGATCCGTTAGGTTCGGAGACTGTGCGGGGAGGCGAGCTAAGCTCGCCTCCCCGCACAGTCGTAGTGTTAGGTTTAACATGAGAACACAGAAGTAGGAGCCCCGAAGGGGCTCCGTCGACCACTCAACACTGTAGGAAGAGTGTAGTACGGGGATGTTTAAAATAATTACAGCCATCCAGAATGACATAAATTGCTGATTGATTTTGAAATGTTTGCTGACCATGAGTTGCTGACCAATTAGCTATTTCTGCTCACCGATTATATTTTTCTGCTCACAGAAATAACAATACTATGCTAACCATTTAATTGACACCCAAAAAGAACATAAGAATTAGAAAACGATACACACTTAAATTTAAATTAGAAATAACAGGAAAAACACAAATATAACCTACCCAAAATGGGTCTTGTATAAGAGAGAATAATTTATTTTATTTAGTAATTAATATGAATGATGAATATAATGTTGATTTTTAATGATATTGTCAGATGGGTGACAGCGCATGCGTGGAAAAGAAATAAATGGAATGAAAAGAAGGTCGGATGAACAAAGAAGGAATATCAGAGCACCGCGCCACAGGTTACTCACTAGATAATCCATTTTCATCGCCTTGTATGTATGTATGTACGTACGTACCTACACCTTTATGAATATACACCTTAAACTGGGTAGGTATAAGCATAGTAGAATGTACTTCTACTATGGTATAAGCCTGGCCTCACACAGCCGGAAAATTCATAATAAATTCTTGATCTGAATTCAGAAAGCCCGGATTAAGAAAAAGTCCCAATATGAGTGAAGCAAAATGACATTATACGCTAATCTAGGCTTCCTGAATTCAGAGAGAAATTCCGGCCGTGTGAGTCAAGCCTAAATGTCATCAATTCATCAAGAGCTCGACCTCACAACCTTATTTACAACAAGCGAGATGAGAATAGTACTTATTGCGGAGCAAGCAACTTGATTGATTAAAAATCTAAGTCGTACTTCTTCTAAAGTAAAATAAGGTAAAAACCATCTCAATCCTTTCTCTTTAGATGTGTTCGCTTCCCTCGTGATTCGTCCGTAAGTGATTTGGTGGGCATGAAGCCTTTACCCGATGACCCTCCCAGAGGTCGGGTAGAGAGACAGTTGTCAACGGTTTTTTACTTAATTTTATTTTCACAGTATCCAACCCTTCTTTACTTTTGTGTGAGTGAAAATACTGCGATGAAAAGGTCTCTTAAATAACGTGCCTATCGGCTCTCCAATTTTATGTTAAAGCCAAAAAAAAAGATTGTTTAGGTTGGTACGTACTGAGATAAAGAATACAGAGGTTGCGAATGGATTTAATTGATAGGTAGATAAATAGATAGATAAACCGTTTATTCACCGATCAAGCACAAAAACAATAGGTAATAGGTTGGTAATAATAAAAAATTAAGGTTAAACCACTAAGGCTACTTACAGCTACTTACTAATTCATTCATTGATATCAGCTCATATACGTCCCCACCGAGGGGCTCGAGCCTACCCTGAATTAGGGCGATCGGGCCTTAGTCAACCACGCGGGCCCAGTGCGGGTTGGTCGACTTCACTCACAACCTGCGAGTTTCTTCGCAGGCGTGTGCAGATTTACTTGCGATGTTTTCCTTCACAGTACTAATAAATACAATAAAAAACAATAAAGCAGAGTTCAAGTGGCAGGCCAGTGAAAAAGTCCTGGCTCAGCATATGTTATAAGTGAATACCTATAACGCTGATATTCTGCCAGGCCCTCAACAGTGTGCGTACTGCGACAGCATAATAATAACAGTAGTAATTAATTACTCATAAAAATACCTATAAGCTACCTGCAGTTTAAACTAGTTCGCGATTGCTTACTTCTTCAGTAGGTACTTTAAAAAAATACTTATTCAAAAATAATAATATAATAAGAATTACAAAGTAAAACATGTTGAGCGCTCTCTGTGCCGAGAAGGACAATAGACTAAAACAGTGTTAACGGTTTTTATAACATAATTCTTTTTTTTTTGGAAAGAAGATATCCCAAGGGTACCACCCCATGACAAGAAAACCAGGATCTGATGATGGAATCCCAGGGAAATCGAGGGCAACCCTCAAATTTTATAGGCAAGTATTACGTGTTCCATATGTTTTCTAAAGCTATTTAAGTATTTGCATTTGGCAGTCATTATCTCATGATGATGAGTTGATTAAGAAAGGTACAACTCATTAACGGGTATGAGTTAGTGGGGATCCTAGAGGCAGCTGTGAATGTCACTCACCTGTATCTCATAGCTTTTTACCAGTGACTAGCACAAACGAAAAACAACCAAATACACAAAAAAAGATTAAAAAAGAAAAGAATGTTGGATTAACAAAGAATAGCGAAAGGCGAAAGAAAGTGAGGCGAAAGTCTATCAGTTCATCAACCGAAGAAGATGACAATGATGTTTATATTGAGTATGCGGAAAGCGATGCTACAGAGTGTTTTTCTGACGATTCTCTGAGTTTTAATTTTAGTGACGATGAAAACAGACTGATCACGGTACTTGATGAAAAAACAGGTGTTCTTAAGCCAAAAATTAATACAAACAGAAAAGTGTCTTTAATATCCACAGCAACTTTAAAGAAACCCGATGAAGAAACTAATACTAAAGAAAAAAAAGAGATAAAGATACCTTGTAATAATAGAGAATTAATGCAAAGACGATTTTCCGAAACTAGAGAACATATTGCTGGGAAAGATGATGTGACAGTGTTGTCCCAAATAAGGAAAATTCCGGAGAATATTTCAAGTTATGATTTGAGAAGGAGCAATATATTTTGGAACACTGTCTCAGAACTTGATGAAGAAATTCATGTCAAAAAACCTAAAATTGATCCAAGTAAGAGATTAAATTTGCTATCCACAGTAATTATAAAGAAACCTGACGATGAGAATAATACTGAACAAGGAAAAAAAAGAAAGATAATTTGTAAAAACGAAGAATTAATGCAAAAAAGATTTCGCCAAACTACGGAACATAGTACCAGGAAAGGTGAAACAGATGAAAACAAAGAAAATAAAAATCAAATTAAAGAAGAGGCAAAAAAGTCATTAAAAGAAATCCTTGTGAAAGAGGAGAAAGACAAAAGTGATAAAACATATATGACATATAATGACAGTAATAACAAGGAATCGAATACAAATATGAAGGAAGGAGATGAATTGAATGAAGGTGAGGAACAAAAAGATACAACTGAAATTGAATGTACAAAAGAATATGACATTGAGAAAAATAAATTTAATTTAAATGAAAAAGAAGGAAGAAAAACGATCGAGAAAGAAGAAAATAAGCAGGATGAATTTATTTTGAACATAAATGATAGTGTAATGGTTAGATACTTCCAAAGAAAAACGTGGAAATATTTTAAAGGATTTATTACGAACATAGAATCTAAGGATGGAGAAAATAATTACAAGGTACGTTTCTTGAAAACTGTCAAGGATTCGTTGAATTCCGTCAAGTTCATTGTCCAAAGAAAATTAGACAGTGATATAGTGACTAATATTTCTATCGTCAAAAAAGTTAATTTGATTCAACATGAGGTCGCCTCTAAAGAATATTACCTGAGTGACGATTTTGATATGGTTTATTTTAATTAATTATTTAACTTTAATAAAAATTGTGTTATGTTATAATTTTATCTAAATAAGATAATGTTTATGTAGTTGTAAGAAATGTTAAATCGAAAGCGCGAGATGGGCGCGTGTCCGTACCAACTCGTTCACTATAAAAGTGTTCACTTTATCTTGCGATTCTAATTGATTTTATATGTTTAATTCTGCCACGTCGCGCGTCATCGCGGTCTCGCTCGTTAACACGCTTCGATGTGACAGAGGTTGTGAGTCACTTGCTTGAGATTTTCAAATTTTTGTGGTTTAACTTAAATGACCACAGTTGGTTTAAAACATATACCTAATGAATGTTATTTTATGTCCCTTTTCTAAAAAAAAGTGTTTTTGAGTTTTATATTTCCATTCTTTATTTTGATAAGAAGCTACGTTGTTTTTGTTTCTTTATTTTAATGATGAATGTTATGCTATTTCTAGCAAGAAGATGTTTTTGAGTTTTTGAAGTTTCTTTACTTTATTTCGATAAGAAGTTATTGTTCTTGGTTATTTAATTTAATAAAGCAATGTTGTTTCAATTTATCGAGTTTTTATTTTTTAATAATATTCATTTAATTCATAAGTGGCCAGATTTTCGAGATTACAGAATCTCGACAGTTATACAGATAACTCCAAACTGTTGTAAGTTTAAAAGAGTTTTTTTTCTCCTCCACGCACGCTAAATAATTTTTACATTTTTTTGTCCGAAATTATGTTTCATACAGTTTTTTTTTAATTCTAATTGTAAATTATTTAAATGTACATCAGTATGCACTAAAGTTTAAGTCATTTTTCTGTATTCGTATAACTTTCGTACGAAATGATTTTTGTAAGTACAAGTAAGTAGAATAAAAAACTTGCACGTTTTGAAATCAGCCTTACAAATATTAGACGTTACTTCTACGTTACTGTAACATAGAAGTGTCTATGTTACTCTATGTTACAAAGTGGCAAAATCTACGGCCTTACCCATTATGATCTGATGGTGCCTATAATAGGCGAGTAGGTGATTGGGTTTAACGTTGTTAGATAAATAGCATTATAACTAAAAATAAATAAAATAAAAATAAAAGTTTAAAAAACTAAAAACCGACTTCAAAATGAAATTCACTCAAAAGTATGAAATAATATTAATATACTTAGATACACGGCATTAACCAACAATAACGAAATCAAAGGTGGGTACGATATAAATAAGGGGCTGAAATTTTTTTTGAGGTCGGTACCAGCACACAGCTACTTACGTATCAAATGCTTTACACTCAATGGCATTGCTGACACCAACCTCAAAAAAAATTTTAGGCCCTTAATTTAATTCGTACCCATCTTTGATTTCGTTATTGTTGGTTAATGTCGTGTATTTAAGTATAATAATATTATTTCATACTTTTGAGTTAATTTCATTTTGAAGTCGTTTTTCAGTTTTTTTAAACTTTTTTATCAATTAATATTTGAGACTAATTTGGAACAATAATGTAAGACGGATTTAAAAATAATGGCATTTTTATGGGCTCTAATTTCCCGCAATGGGAGGGTAATGAGAGCAGTTCTGTTTTTTTTTAAGTTTAATATCGGCTAAATGCCTTATAATAAAACATTGAAGCTGTGGTTATATGATTATAAATTAGAAACTGTTTGTGTCAAACTATAGTTTCAACATAATTATATGAGTTTTATTGACGATTTCCCCCTAGTAGGCTCCCATTCCCCCGTGCTCGCACTAGAGACCACATCAGGTAGAACCTGCCAGCATAAGCTGGCCTCGCTACGCTATGCATGAATGCATGATTTACCCTAAGCGAGGCCTGTTTATACTGGCAGTGATGTGTATGTGTGATACTGTACTCGGACTTTCTCAAAATATTTTTAAAAATTTCACATCTGGTACATTTTTTTCTTACATTATACATATTGTAGTTATTATGCAGAGTGTAACAAAATTGACGTAAGTCCTGTTACTGAGCCCTCTACCTGTACATCCGCGGCAATCTCCTTTACTTTCTGTTTTGTCATGACGCAATATGGTACGAGCGGAGCCCTCTAACTGTACACCCGCGGCAATCTCCTCTACTTTCTGTATTGTCATGACGCAGTATGGTACGAGCGGAGCCCTCTAACTGTACATCCGCGGCAATCTCCTTTACTTTCTGTTTTGTCATGATGCAGTATGGTACGAGCGGAGCCCTCTAACTGTACATCCGCGGCAATCTCCTTTACTTTCTGTTTTGTCATGACGCAATATGGTACGAGCGGAGCCCTCTAACTGTACATCCGCGGCAATCTCCTTTACTTTCTGTTTTGTCATGACGCAATATGGTACGAGCGGAGCCCTCTAACTGTACATCCGCGGCAATCTCCTTTACTGTCTGTTTGATAATACTGGCTATTTCAAGAAAATACCATGTTAAACAAATAATTAAAGCAAACAAAATATTATTAAAACAAGTATTTATGTATATTATTGAAAAAAAAAACTTTTTACGCCTAAACCGCTAAACCAATTTTGATGAAATTTGTTTTAGAGATAGATCGAACCTTGAAGATATTGATTTTAGTACCCTAAGTTGTTTGTAGTATACCTTAAATATTTGTTATTTATGACAACACTTTTGACACGACGGCTCTCCCTTTCCTCCGCAAATTTATCATGGCCGGCCGGACGCAATTATTTTAATTATATTATTTATATTTATATTTATAAGCGTCGGTGGCTCAACAAGCGTCGGTGGCTCAACCGGTAACGACTCGGTCCATCTAACCAGAGGTACCGGGTTCAAATCTGGACGGCCAATGTACCAATGAGTTTTTCAAAAAACTTACGTACATACTTACCGATTGCTTTAACGGTGAAGGAAAACATCGTGAGGAAACCTACACACGCCTGCGAAGAAACTTGAAGGTTGTGTGTGAAGTCGACCAACCCGCACTGGGCCCGCGTGGTCGACTAAGGCCTAATCGCCCTGATTCAGGGTAGGCTCGAGCCCCTCGGTGGGGACGTATATGAGCTGTAATGATGATGATTTATATATGTTACTGTAAAAGCCCGTAATTTGGTACATCTTAGGATTTACCAATTTGTGTTGGTAGATGTTAGGTTTTATAATGAATGTGAAAAACGCTAAACACGTTAAAAAACCGACTTCCATCGCAACAACATAGTACATTTTTGCATTATTATTTTTGGTTTTTGTTTATTTTCTACTAAAATACTACACCGATTTTGATTAAATTTATATGGAACCACACGGGAAGCACTAGCTTTCAAATAAAAAAAGAATCGTAAAAATCGGTTCACCTAGTCAAAAGTTGAGGTAACAAACATAAAAAAAAACATACAGACGAATTGAGAACCTCCTCCTTTTTGGAAGTCGCTTGATAAAAAGAGACAATATTTCGGGCTTTTACTATTACTGTTATGTAGATTTTATCAATGACGGTTGATGATAAAACTTGAACTTTTTGGTAAATAAATTATTCATCTGTGGTCATCTCATACATCTCCCTCTCATATTCCGGCAGTGGCATTATAATAAATGACACCATAAGCGAAGTGTATAACACTAAATAAATGAACGAAAGTCATTAATAATAATTATTTAAGGTATACTACAAACAACTTAGGGTAATCATACTAAAATCAATATCTACAAGGTTCAATCTATCTCTAAAAGAAATTTCATGAAAATTGGTTTAGCGGTTTAGGCGTAAAAAAAGTTTGGATTTAACTTTTAACAATAATATTTAAATACTTGTTTTTATAATATTTTGTTTGCTTTACGTTAGAGCCATTGATATTACGCACATTACGGTACCCTAAGCACTTTCATCGCCTTGTCACAACTCACAGTTTCGTTGAAAGTGGTTCGTTGATACCGGTGCACGGTGCGGGTGCGAGCGAAAAAAACATTTTGAATGTTAAATAATTTTCCGAAAAACCTAAAAACTTAGAGGTACATGCTTTAATTTGAAAATAATTTTAACTATTTCGTATTATTCTCAGTAAACCTTTCATTTGATACCCACACCACGGGGGTGTTATTACTACGGGGGTTGATACATGAAAATAACTGATCCACCATCTTTGGGAGTCTGCCATAGTGGATTTTAAATGACGTCACTTAGTTAAACATGCATTGTTCTCCAAACTTAACGTGTACACAAAATTTCAGCTCAATCGGAAACCGGAAAGTTAATTTAGTTTCCAAGATTTGTCTAACACACCATTCGTCGATGTAACAAACACACAAACTTAGGTACCAACACGGCAAGCTAATATAAAGCTGTATAAAGCTTAAGAGCTTCGGTGGCGTAACGGCTAGGGCCGCCGCCTCCTGTCCGGGAGGTCGTGCTTCGAATCCTGCCACGTACCAATGTGATTTCGAATTTAGATTTCATATGTATACGTTAATCCGACGCTCTTACGGTGAAGGAAAACATCGCGAGGAAACCTGCACACGCCTGCGAAGAAACTCACAGGTTGTGTGTGAAGTCGACTAAGGCCCGATCACCCCAATTCAGGGTAGGCTCGAGCCCCACGGTGGGGACGTATATAAGCTGATATGATGTTGAAAGCTTGTAAAAACTACTGAGACAACACCAACAGGAAGGCGCTGGGATGATGGTACGGTATCTAGATAATGCACTGCAAAGCCAAATCCTAGCCTAGTTTAGTGGCAGAGTTCTAATAAGTTGATTCAGATCTACAACTAGACTTAAGACTTCGTTTTCTATCTTGTAAACTTTTCGTGATTAATTTACTACATGAAGAAAAAATAGCACCTATCAAATGGTGATATTATTTTTATGTTTTGTGTTCATGAAAAAAGCATATTTGATGCACTAAATGACTTATTTTATTAACTATTATAATTACTATAATTATGTTCTGCGATTCATAATAGCTATATAATATGATAGAGCGTCTGTGGCGTAACGTTTACGGCCGCTACCTTCTGTCCGGGAAGCCGTGGTTCGAATCCTGACACGTACCAATATGTTTTCGAATTTCCATCTCATATCTACTTTTATCCGACGCTCTTACGGTGAAGGAAACCATCGAGAGGAAAACTGCACACGTCTGCGGAGAAACTCGAAGGTTGTGTGTGAAGTCGACCAACCCGCACTGGGTCCGCGTGGTCGACTAAGGCCCGATCGACCTAATTCAGGGTAGGATCGAGCCCCTACGTGGGGACGTATATACGTTTATACTCATATGAGCTGATAGGAAGATATAATATGGTAATAGATTTTCCCAAGTGCTACAAGACAAATTTCGAGCAGGAAGCGAGCAAGTAGTACCTATAATTTGTAAATTAACGGTTCCAAAGTAAAAAAAAATCGACCAAGTGTGAGTGGTACTCGCGCTAAGGAGTCCGAACTGAATGACAAAAAAACCGGCCAAGTGCGAGTCGGCTTCGATCACCAAGGGTTCCATACTAACACATCTCTGGATGTCTCAATAAACTTATTCTATTCTATTCTAGTAACCTTAATAAATCGAAAACTATACATCAAGAAAATAATGAAAAATCTGTTTGAGCTTGTGCCAATTAAGCCCTTTCATACGATACCCCGCATGAATAAAGATTACATTTTGAATGATTTAATAACAAATGTATAGTTTTCACCTTTTTCCCTATATATACTTTTAGTATAAGATGGTATTACTTGCCAAATTTCATAGTTCTAGGTCAACGAAAAACACCCTATAAATTTTGATTCCCTTGAGAGTGTCGAAATATACGGTTTTATCTTTTTTTACCCTTAATTTATAAGTTTGATTTTTTCACAGCTTCAAGGGACTGCACACGGGTGTATGTATATGGTTTTAATTTCAACTCGATACCTCCACGCGTTCCCAAGATAAACGGTCTCGACAGACAGACGAAAGGACGCTCAAAAAAGTGATCCTATAAGGGTCCCGTTTTTTACTTTTGAGGTACAGAACCCTAAAAAAAAACATTGAATCTGTGCCTGAGGGCTGGGATACAAAAGGGGCTTTAGAAAAAAAACTCGCAGGAACTAAAGGCCAGACTACGAAATGAAAGTGAAAGAGGTACTCCCACTGTAACATCAATCAAAGAGAAACTCTATTTATTTTCAGGATAATCAGAATAATAATGCTTTTTTGTGCCCTACAATTAATTATGGCGGTTCTGTTTCTTTTTTGGTTCTAATTTATTATTCAAATGATTCTTTTGAGCACTAAACTAACTGTTATTTTTGAGAAGGTAGAAATGAGTTAATAAATAACACTTAACCCGGCGCCAATGACGTGTAAAAAATAACGCGGACGATGACGCGGGGTCAGTATGACCCGAATGTTTTTTTTCTTAATTATCTGGTTATCTGCTGAATTATAACAAAAAAATAATACAAAGTAAGAACTATTGCATGACCACGAAGTCATTGTAGTACCAATATGTTAAAGTTAATTTAGATATCAAATTATGATTTGGTTTTAATACAACAACCTCAAAAGGGCAACAAAAATAATTTCTCTTTTAGAACTAAAAATGTATGGAGCTGTAGCCGTTTTATTCCCGTTTTATTCAAGAAAAGGGATTTTACCATTCTTCACTGGCGCTTGCTCACTACACTATGGTACAAATCATATGAATTAAGGTCTTATCTTCAGCTACTGACAAAAACCATGAACGATCATAATACGTTTTTTTTCAAAATTTCCCTAATTGAAAATCGCTTAGGTCAATATGACCCAGAGTCATTGTCGCCGGGTTAATACTATTAAACAATAAAAACAAAACTTTATATAATAATACAAAAAATGCATTTCAAAATACCTACTAGGATTTCCGTGTTGCAGAGCTCGTTTATGTATACAAGGAACAGCGAAGGTCCCAGAGCGCTACCCTGTAGGACACCATAAGTACATGCCGCGTTATAACTCATGAAATTACCTACTTTTACTCTTTGGTTTCGGTGTAGAAGGTAATCTTTAAACCAATTGTAAGCCGTTCCTCTGATACCTACGTTTTCCAGGCGCTTTAGTAAAATGGGAAGAGAGACGGTGTCAAATGCCATTTGGAGATCTAAGAAAACACCAATACTTCTTTTACCCTTGTCAAGTTGTGAAGTAACCAATGATGTTAGTTTTAGTACAGCATCGTCTGTTGAACGGTTATTACCAAAGCCAAATTGGTTGTTTGAAAGGAGATTGTTGCTTTCCAGATAAGACATTAACCTTTTATTTACTATTTTTTCTAGAATTTTAGAAAAAACACTAAGTACTGAGATAGGTCTATAATTCGAAGAATCATTTTTATCTCCTGCTTTAAAAATTGGTGTAACTAAAGCCGTTTTAAAAGTTTTTGGAAATACGCCTTGATTAAAACTGAGGTTGTACAAATGAGCGAGGGGCTCGACCAAGTACGGATGATGAGTTTTAAGAATGTTCGTAGGGATGCGATCAAATCCTGGAGCACTATTGCTTTTTAGCGTACTAATTATTCTCTTAATGCATCGTTTGGATAAAAAAGTAAGGAATTTAAGTTTGAAACTTTGCTTGCTAGGTCTGCATCTGATTGCTCAAGTTTCTGAAGAGTTTTGTTAGCAAGTCTACTATTGTGGTAAAATAGGTGTTTACATGATTAAATGACTCTAGAGGTGATTGCTTAATATTTAATAATTGTTCAGGAGGGTCTTTAGATTTAACGGTAGTACATACTTCCTTAATGATATTCCACATTTGTTTGGTATTTTCGTAACTTTCTTGAAATTGTGATTGATAATAGTGTTTCTTTAAATATTTAATAATTCTGTAGCAAATGTTTCTGTATACTGTATACCTACGTTGCATGGTCAAATCAGACGGCGCCCTTTTAGCTTTTTTATGTAATTTATCCTTTTTTATTATGGCTTTTACTACACTTACAATAAGCCATGGTTTAATCGGACGTGTCTTTTTAGATACCATTATCTGTGTAGTGTTGTTCTCAATTATGGCTTGTTGTTTTTTGCAGTAAGGTTAACATCTTCTATGTAAAAGAATGGATCCCAAGAAATCGATTTCAGGGATGTCTCAATCCCTTGAAAATCGATCCTGTAAGATTTTGTATCTATTTTATTATTCCTAGGAGGAGAACTGTAAAGTTGTAGCAGTATAGGACAATGGCCAGTTATAAGCGGGTCTAGAACAAAAGTTTTCCAGTCACCATCTGACCTAATCATAAAGTGGTCTAAATAGGAATCTAGTGTTGTGAGTTTGTTTATTCCTTGCTGTAGGCCGTATTCAGCCATAAGACATAAATAGCTAGAAACGTGATCTACAGAGTCAGATGACAGTGTGTTTAGGTTGATATCTCCTGTTAAAATAACGGTACGTGCCTTTGCTTTATCTAGGATAGAAGCAAGGGATTCTAGGTATCTTTTTTTTTAATTAAAAATTTCAGTGCGTTTGACTGCAACTCACCTGATGGTAAGTGATGATGCAGTCAAGGATGGTACACGCAGACTCAAATAATGCCCATTCACTCTTGCCTTGAAGATCCCCAAGTTCTAGGAATCGGGAAACACTGACGCAGGCAAGGAGTTTAGTAGAGTTTCTGATACTAGGAGGTCTGTAGGAACATATTATAATACAGAAATCAATGCTAAGTTGCAGAACCAAACAGTTACCGTCACAGAATTGTAGTTCGGAAGCTATGCAGTCTATTGATTCAGCAACGTAGGCAACAACTCCGTCATTTTGAATAATGTAATTTTTGGTATAAAATGTTTTATAACCTACTAAACTCGGCGGAGAGAAGTCGCAACTAGTCCAGCATTCTGTTAAAACCACTATGTTAATATTTGCGTTCATTCTTTGGAGAAGAGTTGATAAGGAATCTAAATTTCTGTTTAAACTTCGAATATTTATCGACAGGATAGTTAGTGTCGATCTTTTATCTGAGGCGCAAATAATATTGTGAACACTATGTTATTTGTTTTATTGCAACGTAGGTCTTCGTTGTTATCTATTTCTTTTAAAATATTACATAAAGGATCGAATTTTAACGATAAAATACCGTATTAATAAAGCTAGGTCATGTGAGAAATCTACGCGGAACAGTATAGATTTGTATGTATGTTGCATATCCTGTAGAGCCCTATCTATTATATTTATATATTTTTTAATTATTTTTGAAGTCTTGTGCCAGGTTTGTTTGTGTTGGGTTTTGTGAAAAAGCGACGAAAAGTGTAGCGATTGTTTTATTATTGGGTGATTTTAGTAGAGTATGTATGCGTGTGTTACGTGTATTAAGAAGTTTTTCTTGGAACTTATGAAGCTAAGTGTGCATTCAAGGTTAATGTATAACAAAAATCGATGTTTAGAGTAATGTGCGATAGTGAACAATTGCTTTTCAGATTTTTTTCTTAGAAGTAGCAGCGTAGATTATTAAAACAAAAATCAACAGACTTACGGAGATGATTACAATATTAACGTTGATTGTTTTCCTGTCAGTCCGTTTGTACTCGCAACACGGCAGCGGTACATAGGCGGCAGCGCTTATATCTTCCGTATTTCTTGGTTGATTTAAATTTTCATTTCAGTTTTTGACATTGTTTTTACGGAATTTTCATATTTTATTAAGAGATGCGATAGAAAAATTTCATGCATTATTACCTACACCTGAGATGTTATTGTTGGTTAATTTGGACTTCAAAAATCTGAATCAGAATAATTTATTTGCAAGAATACTTAAGTCATAAATATACATATCTTAAAATTGCCAAGTATAATACGTATTCAGCCTTATGAAGAAATTCAAATTAAAAACAAAAATAAAATAAAATGTTAAAATTAATAATGATATGATAAGTGCTTTAAAGTGCTTAGAAATTAATTTTATATTTTAATTAACTTCCGAAAAACCTAAACCCTTTTAGGTTCAAGCTTTTAATAATGCATTGTCAAGCTATATACATATGCATGCAAAATTTCAGCTCAATCGGAAACTCGGGAAGTGGGTCAAATTTAACTTGCAAAATTTCATTACAGACACCTGGACAGGTGAAACTAAACAAAAGCTTGTAAAAAGGTGCTATTTCAGACGAACGAAACTATCGCTGCTAGGTTTGACTGCCCTATTCAAAAACATTGGGTGGGGTTAGTCACTGGAAGAATAAAATAATAGGTACTCCAAATAAAATCTCTGTCCCTCTGCTAACAATATAAAAATAAAAGTTTAAAAAAACTTTAAACCGACTTCAAAATGAAATTCACTCAAAAGTATGAAATAATATTATTATACTTAAATACACAACGTTAACCAACAATAACGAAATCAAAGGTGGGTACGAATTAAATTAGGGGCTTTAATTTTTTTTTGAGGTCGGTTCCAAACACTCAGTTACTTACGTATCAAATGTTTTAGATTCGATGGCATTGCTGACACCGACTAATTATATATGACATATAATTATACATTTTGAAGTCGGTTTATAGTTTTTTTAAACTTTTATTTTTATTTTCTTTATTTTTAGTGATAATGCTATCTATCTAATAACGTTAAACCCAATCACCTACTCAGCAATAGGAATTATCAAATCATAATACATGTATTTCATTAATAGATACAAAGTCCTGTGGCTTCAAACAACATGAAAGTTATGGAGTTAATCGTCCATCATAAGCTCATCTGAATAACCTGAAAGAATACCACCTATTGGTCTATGCATATCTACGTATATATATCTACGTATAATATTGAAATAATTTTCCTCCAACTCCTAACCGTTACGGAGTTGTACCTTCCTTCATCAGCTTATAAACATGAGATGATGACTAACAGACGCAAGTATTTTAATAGCTTCAGAAAACATATGAATCACGTAATAAGTGCCTACGTAATGAGGGTTGCTCTCGATTTCTCTGGGATCCCATCATCAGATCCTGACTTGGTGACCACCTCTTTCGAATGAAAAAAGAATTTTGAAAATCGGTCCACAATTGACGGAAAAATCGGTGAACATACATTAAAAAAATAATATACATTCGAACTTAGTACCTCCTCCTTTTTGAAGTCGGTAAAAATAGGAAGTCAACATTGTTACTAATACACTATAGATATTATTTTTCCGAGATAAAGCTTATTTATTATTATTATTAGATAGTGCTGAAAGGGTGTGGCGGGCGCGTTGTTCTCGCACCCTTTGGTGCTTTGTCGCTACGGCACGCACCCGTGGGACCATTGACGGATTACACCCGGTGAGTTCAGCAACGTGGGCGGAAAGCCGCCCGCCCGCCAGTATCCATGGCCGCAAGAAACCGCCTGCGCCGCCGCCTAGACCACAGAACGTGACTACTACGTGACTGCAGTAGGTAGGTAGGCGGGCCAGCAGTCGCAGTCGTTATCACAGCGGCCCCGGAGCGGCACGCGCGCGCCCCAACGTTCGCCAACCGACCGACACTCGCCACGACGCGACATTCGCCCGCGTAAATAATTCCAAACACGACACCCAACTAAATTAAGATGAATCGTTATTATTATTCTCATGCATCCCACTTGATCTCTACGACCTCGTTAATTTAAAGAGATATTTGCGCACAAAAAGTACTGTGTACTTAACTTTTGGCAACAATAAAAAGTTTTCGTGAGCGCTTTCTGATTGCGGATGCGATGAACGCGTAGGTGTTAGTGGTTGCCGTCGGCTGTTTCCATGGATTAAACCGATAGCCCTGAAACTTTATATACCTACCTACGAATGAAATATTTATGGAGTTTAATTTTGTGCAAGTGCAACATCCATTTCTGAAACGGCTGGCTATAAGGTTAGTATTTTTTTACCATTCACGGACATATCATTCACTAGGATTCCCTGTAGTATGGAAACTAGATAATAATATACTTATTATATTATAGAGCGTCGGTGGCGTAACGGCTAGGGCCGCCGCCTCCTGTCTGGAAGGTCGTGGTTCGAATCCTGCCAATGTGATTTCGAATTTCGATTTCACATGTATCGTTTATCCGACGCTCTTACGGTGAAGGAAAACATTGTGAGGAAACCTGCACACGCCTGCGGAGAAACTCTCAGGTTGTGTGTGAAGTCGACCAACCCGCACTGGGCCCGCGTGGTCTAATGAGCTGATATGATGATGATGATATAGATACTGAACATGTAGACACAGAGCAGACAAACTTGTTTGTCGCACGATTGTTTGCTAACTGACCAACGCGACGACGGCGGGTCAGACAATGTGAGTGAAATAAGTAACAATACTCAGGTAGGTAGGGATTCAGTTTCAGAATATGCCGAATTAAAAATTTATATATTTATTTATTTTATTATATTTGGAAAACTTACTGCTATTATACAATAATGATAAAATAAACTGTATGTATCTAGAAGCTGATGACAAGTTTTCGCAGATAAAATTTAAGAACATATAATATACTAGCTGTCCCGGCGAACTTCGTACCGCCTAACATTACATTACACTGCCCTACCCTACACTACACTACCCTACCCTACTACATACACTACACTACACTACCCTACCCTACACTACCCTACCCTACACTACACTACCCTACACTACCCTACACTACACTACCCTACCCTACACTACCCTACACTACCCTACCCTACACTACCCTACCCTACCCTACACTACCCTACCCTACCCTACACTACACTACACTACCCTACCCTACCCTACCCTACCCTACCCTACATAAGAACCTTCTCCTGACAATAACGAACTCGACAAAAAAAGAATTAGCGAAATCGGTCCAGCCGTTTAGGAGGTGTTCAATGACTAACACACGGACAGAAGATTTATATGGAATAAAATCTTTTTGTACCTATCTCTATAAATACAAACAGCTGTGTCTTAAATAAAAATGTTTTTGCATTTTATAAATAAAAAATAATCAAATCTTTTTTGTCATCTGGAGGTATATACAGTTTATGAAAAGAGTTTTATTATTCTCCGAAAATGATCAAATCTTCTTATATGTTTGTTTTGACAACCGATATTGTTGCCATGGCAACCGAGCGTGAAGTTTTTTTCTTCGTTACGGAATTTCTGGATTCTCAATTAAAATTGCGACTATAATTTGAGATTTAAACTATCCTATCTCTCAAGTTGGATCGAACTGCACATGGTGTGCGAATTTTATTATAATTGGTTAAGTGGTTTAGGAGTCCATTGGGGACAAACATTGTGACACGAGATTTATATATATTAAGACTAGCTGTCCCGGCGAACTTCGTACCGCCTAACATTACATTACACTGCCCTACCCTACACTACACTACCCTACCCTACTACATACACTACACTACACTACCCTACCCTACACTACCCTACCCTACACTACACTACCCTACACTACCCTACACTACACTACCCTACCCTACACTACCCTACACTACCCTACCCTACACTACCCTACCCTACCCTACACTACCCTACCCTACCCTACACTACACTACACTACCCTACCCTACCCTACCCTACCCTACCCTACATAAGAACCTTCTCCTGACAATAACGAACTCGACAAAAAAAGAATTAGCGAAATCGGTCCAGCCGTTTAGGAGGTGTTCAATGACTAACACACGGACAGAAGATTTATATGGAATAAAATCTTTTTGTACCTATCTCTATAAATACAAACAGCTGTGTCTTAAATAAAAATGTTTTTGCATTTTATAAATAAAAAATAATCAAATCTTTTTTGTCATATGGAGGAATATACAGTTTATGAAAAGAGTTTTATTATTCTCCGAAAATGATCAAATCTTCTTATATGTTTGTTTTGACAACCGATATTGTTGCCATGGCAACCGAGCGTGAAGTTTTTTTCTTCGTTACGGAATTTCTGGATTCTCAATTAAAATTGCGACTATAATTTGAGATTTAAACTATCCTATCTCTCAAGTTGGATCGAACTGCACATGGTGTGCGAATTTTATTATAATTGGTTAAGTGGTTTAGGAGTCCATTGGGGACAAACATTGTGACACGAGATTTATATATATTAAGATGTTAAACACAGATGTCCGATATATCATAGTGGGCGAAGTGTTCCAACGTTCCTGAGTGTGTTGAATTTTAATAAACTATTAACATCTAATTTGTCATAAATACCAGTACATTCTTCATGCATAGCTAGAATGGGATCACAAACAACAATGTGTGGTCCAGAACCGAGGATAGGGCTACCAAGGAGCACTATTATAAGGGCATTAAAGGAACAGGCCGAGGGAAGACACAGATTGACATGGCTATCCAGAGATGGACATAAACACTCTAAGCTCTTCATCGGCGAGGTCACCACAGGGGCAACCAAGTACATTTGGAATAACAGCAGGACGCGAGTCAGGGCGATAACAGGAGCGTTGACGGGCCACTTTGCCACAAATGCACACCTGCAAAAAATCGGCCTGACGCACGACCCGACCTGCAGGGCCTGTGGTGAAGATATAGAATCAATGGAACACTTACTGTGTCACTGCGATGTCCTGGCTAGTAAGCGTATGTACCTCCTAGGTGATGGCTACCCAACACCGGAGGACTACAAGCACCTTCCAATCAGCGGAATTGCTGCATTAATGCAGCACATCTTCGAGTAGGTTGGGGTGCAAAGGTTATAGGGGTAGACACAAAAGATCCCATTGGGTCGAAGTGTCGCTGCAACTGCAGCCCCCACTTACAAAGATAAGATAAGATAAGATGCATAGCTAAAAATATCTGAACGCACGAAACGCCAAAGGTATGTTTGCAGTCGGAGGGTGCAATGATTACAAGGATACGAGCATTTTCGAAAAATACATTAGTAATTATCTTTAGTATCATAATCATATTAAGATATTTTAAGCTCGTTGTGTACCTATGTGTCAAGAAGAATATTATATTGAAAAATCAGCTGCTCAGATATTAATGAAACATTAGATGTTCAGATATTAATAGCTTCTAGTGCACTTAATGCATTGAAATTCCACGCTGCTGATAAATATTTAAAAACCTCGCCCGCTACGATATATCTGATGGCGACGACACTTACTAAAATGTTTTTAATCACTTCTCAACATTGTCTAGATCCTTGGAGGTATTTTAAACAAAAACATTTCGTTTTAAAAAGCTTTTAACAAGTCATTACAGCTCATATACGTCCCCACCGAGGGGCTCGAGCCTACCCTGAATCAGGGCGATTAGGCCTTAGTCAACCACGCGGGCCCAGTGCGGGTTGGTCGACTTCACACACAACCTTCGAGTTTCTTCGCAGGCGTGTGCAGGTTTCCTCACGATGTTTTCCTTCACCGTTAAAGCAATCGGTAAGTATGTACGTAAGTTTTTTGAAAAACTCATTGGTACATTGGCCATCCAGATTTGAACCTGGTACCTCTGGTTAGATGGACCGAGTCGTTACCGGTTGAGCCACCGACGCTTTTTAGCCACCGACGCTTTTTAACAAGTAACTTGCTTTTTAACAAGTAACTTGAGAAATGTGTAGAAATGTGTTTTGTAGGTATACAAATTTTGGTTTGATTTAAGCTGTTTTTCTTGCACCTAAAAGTTTTCTTCGCTCTAGTGAGGTGAAAAATTGTGTGCTTCGATCGACAGCAAAGTTTTTTTGCGTTTCGTACCTTCGAAACCCTCGCTACGCCCAGGATTCTATCTTTAAACCGTACGCTTCGTCCGTGGTTTATTCCTAGAATCCTCCACTTGCTCAGGTTTCTACCTTTAAACCACACGCTTCGCTCGTGGTTTAATCCTAGAATCCTTCGCTTGCTCAGGCTTCAACACAAGTAACTCGCGCCTAGTAACATCTTTGCAGCCTTGCATAACAAATACTATTTATCTGTAAGCAAATAGTGGAACACAAGTCTATCTACGAGTATAACGATTGTACAAAATGTAACGCTAAGTGAAATTCGTTTAAAATCCTATTGTTTATGATCCCTAGACAATGTTGAGCCACAGATGAGACACTAGTTAATTGTTGATCTTCTTCTGAATAGAAGTACGTGATTGAATATACTCTAGTTTAACTAATTTTCCCTTTGCTTAGCTTTTTTTAACTCGCGAACGTTAAAATCCGGCACCCCCACGGGTAAACGCCTCCCTGTATTTGCAATACTCCAAATTGTAATCAAATTATGGCTTTTATTTATTTTATTAAATTAATGTTGAATTGACGTTTTGCTTATCATTTATTACATTGTGAGTAATGAATGATTCAATTTCTATTCAATATTAGGTTTTCCAAACTACCCTGCCGGGTTTGAAGTTTGAACCCCCTCAACTATATATATTTTTATCCACAATTGGTAAGCGCGATGCACGATGGTAAGTAACGATGATGCCGAAGATGAAAGTGGGCTTACCCAACGGAATGATGGGGAACTGGCTATCTGATATTTTCAATAAGCTGGAACACATCAATGCTGTTATCAATATTGATTTTTGACGGCCAGACTTAAAAAAGATAGTGGTAGCTAGCCAGGCGGGCTAGAAAATGCCCTTTCACCAACCAAACCAAAATTAAGTTAGACTTTGCCAGGAACCGAACCCGCGACCTCATGATGGACTAACTATTACGTCAGGAAGGCGCTTGTAGATAACAAATTTTATCTCATTATACTATTGAAAATGAAAAAACCTAACCACTCCGGGAGTGCGACAGAAGTGAAAACTTTTACAGTTTTATAAGTTTTGACCCTCCGAGTGATCCTGTCGGTGTCGTTTACAGTTCTGTGGTTACAGTTTCGCGAGTTCAACGGTTTTTTCCCATCTCTAAAAATGCCCAACGCGCCTAAAGCAGTTTTCACTTCAAAAATGTTCGTTATGTCACACCCTGGACACTTCATACAACGGGCGAGAAATGACATTTCAAAAAAGGAATGACGGAACAAACTGCCCGCGAAATCCTAAACGTTCGACAACCAAACTGTAACCAATCTGTATCAACCTGGGTGACGAGGGGGTGAGGTCGCAATCTAGAGAGCGGCCGGGAGTGTCCATACTGTATGTTAGTACTAATATATAATACTATGGTTATGTAGCAGTATACATATACTTTTCGAAGGTTTTTTTAAGTCGACTTAATAGGGAGTTCCTACAGCTTTGAACTCGTACGTCTCGGAAGGTTTCGGGAGGTTTCGGGAGGTCGAGTGAGAAGAAAGGTCGAGCCTAAATCAACTCATCACGAAAACGTCCTACATGCTTTTACGTCTTAAGGGGGTACTGGAGGGACGAAATCCCATACAAACGTACTTTCGTTTTAATTTCGAAACCATAAAACTCATCGTATTCAAATTTTTTACAAGCATTAAGATGATAAATATCTAGATCTGTAATAAGTTTTGGTTCGAAAATAATAAACAAAAAAAAAGTTATAGCAACTTAAAAAATTTGCCCTTTTTATCGACGAAATCGAGTAATATTAGTAACTTTTTTTTTGTTTATTATTTTCGAACCAAAACTAATTACAGATCTAGATATTTATCATCTTAATGCTTGTAAAAAATTTGAATACGATGAGTTTTATGGTTTCGAAATTAAAACGAAAGTACGTTTGTATGGGATTTCGTCCCTCCAGTTAACCCTTAACTTCGATCAATTGAGATAACCGGTAGGAATCGTTTTTTTATCTCTCCATACAAAAATATACAAAATCGGTCGTTCAGCTGATCGATTTGTATGAACAGCTAACATTTTTTTTGCGATATATCCAAAGTCATAGAACAAAAGTTGTTCAGTATGATGATAGACTGTGCTAAGTGGTAAAAACTAGTTATAAGTTTTTTTCAGTTCGTTTCTTATTGTTGTTTATTGGAAAGATCGTTACCCATACAAACTTAAAATTACTACCTCTTAAAATTGAGTGAATTCTAATGAAACTTGATATACATAAGCAAATCATCAAATTCTAGTTTGTGGGTAGATTACATTTTTAACCGACTTCAAATTAAAAGGAGGAGGTTTCTCAATTCGACCGTATATTTTTTTTAATGTGTGTTAGCGGATAACTTCGTCGTTTATTAACCGATTCTGATGACTCTTTTTTTGTTGAAAAGGAGATATCCCAAGGGTGGTACCATACCATGAAAAGGAAACTAGGATCTGATGATGGCATCCCAGATAAATCGAAGGGAACCTTAGTTTAATGTTTGAAGTCGCTTTTTTTGTTCAAAATTATCAAAATACTGGTTTTTAAAAAACATAAGCGAATTTTAAGATAACTATGAAAACCTTAAATCACACGGACAGACGATTCGGTTAGCATGTCTGTGAGGCTTCGCCCGACTCGGTTCTATACGGAATCTTTTAGAGTCGGTCGAGAAATGCGACCTGCAGAGAACAGCCGGACATCCGCCGGAAATGCGAAAGCATTTTTGCTCAAGCTGAAACGGAGACGCTTAGCTCACGCGAACTCACTCGGTCAATAATTAGTGTAGCTCCCGAGGGATCTGGAGAGACCTGGAGTAAACTCATTTCTGCGCTCACGCTGAACTGCACGCACCGCACGCCCGCCCTCAGAGAATCATACAAAGGATGTCTATGCGGGCTAAGCCGCGAGCACAAGTTAGTTAGGTAAGGTTTCTTCCTAATTGGTACGCCTTTGTTAACATTTTATCTCTGAAGATCCAACCGCCTCCGTGGCTTAGTGGCAACATCCATCTTCACATCAGAAGGTAGCGGGTTCGATTCCCGGCGAAGTCTAACTTTGTGTGACTCGGTTTGGTTGGTGGAAGGGCATTTTCTGAGCCAGCTTGGCTAGCCACCACCATCTTATCTAAGTCTTATCGCCAAGCAGCAATGTTAACAGCATTGATGTGTTCCGGCTTGTAGATAAGATAGCAGTTCCCCATTGCGTTGGAGAATCTTGGTAAGCCCGCTTCCATCAGATGAGATGATGTCAAGGGTTTACTTTTTACCCACGACGGAACGGAGCAGGTATATGCGTTTAGGGTGAGAGATGTTTGTTTGTGTGTGCGTTTGTGCAAAGTAATGTTCCCACCTATCTTCTAAACTAATGATCCGATTTTGATGCGGTTTTCAATAACGGGTTTGTGTTTGATGACTTCATGTTCTTAGACAGGTGTCATGGCTGTAACTCACTAGGGGGCGCCACAATATTAGTGCAAAACAATGTTGCAATATAATTAAAACGAAATGTCCGATTACAATTAGTTCTGTTTTCAGCAATGTGTACGTGGTAGCTTAATGCATGTTCCCAAATAATAAAAACTAGAGGGCGCTACAATATTAGTGCAAAATAATATTGCAATAATATTAAAACGAATTGTCCGATTTCAATGCGGTTTTCAGCAATGGGTTCGTAGTTGATTGGTGCATGGTCTAAGGTAAGTCTTATGATACTAACTCACTAGGGGGCGCTGCTATATTAGTGTGAAACGATTATATTGCAATATTATTAAAATTAAAACGTATTGTCTGATTTCAATGCGGATTTCAGGAATGAGTTCGTGGGTGATTGGTGCATGCTCTCAGATGAGTGTTATAGAGGTAACTTATAACAATGTTTAATGTAATAGTCTGAGTAAAATTTCAAAATTATACCTAGACGGCGTATTTGTAATGGATTTTAGAGCCCTTACGAGCTTTCTTCTATTTTATCATCACTTTGCGATCGGCATTACCTACACATTATATAGATTATAATTCGTATATGCTCTCTAAAAAGTCTGAAATAAAATTAAGCAAAATTAAAAATTTTGAAAAAACCCACGACGGTAAAAATCTCATCGAAAAAGAATAAAATAACTCAAAACCCCCGACTTAACCCAATTATTATGTAACGAAATATTATAAAAGACGTAAAAATACTTTCTAAAAAGAGTTGATATCTCGAGAAATCGGTAATAGATATACTTAAGTACCTAAACAATGAATATCGATGTTTACAGTTTTTTCCTAACGTGTCTGTTTCTCGAAGATATACTTAGATGTAGCGATAATAATTTTACCATAATACATAACCGAGGAATATCCGTCGGGGGCTGCCTTTCCTATATGAAATTTCAACAAAAATTTAATCATACTCATAAGTGTATTTTATGTCGTCGTTAAACATCTACAATTCTTCAATAATTGTATTCACGTCACTAAAAAAACTTAAGCTGGTTTAATGGCAGCCCCCGACGGATATTCCTCGGTTATGTATTATGGTAAAATTATTATCGCTACATCTAAGTATATCTTCGAGAAACAGACACGTTAGGAAAAAACTGTAAACATCGATATTCATTGTTTAGGTACTTAAGTATATCTATTACCGATTTCTCGAGATATCAACTCTTTTTAGAAAGTATTTTTACGTCTTTTATAATATTTCGTTACATAATAATTGGGTTAAGTCGGGGGTTTTGAGTTATTTTATTCTTTTTCGATGAGATTTTTACCGTCGTGGGTTTTTTCAAAATTTTTAATTTTGCTTAATTTTAATTCACGATTGGTAAACCCTTGACAACATCTCACCTGGTGGTAAGTGACGATGTTGCCGAAGATGGAAGCGGGCTTACCAAGATTCCCCAACGCAATGGGAAACTGGCTATCTTATCTGCATGCCGGAACACACCAATGATATCAACATTAATATTTGGCGGCAAGACTTAGATAACATGGTGGTAGCTAGCCAGGCGGGCTTGGAAAATGCCCTAACACCAACCAAACCGAGTCTTACAATTGACCCCGCCGGGAAGCGAACCCGCGACCTCCTGTGTAAAGCTAGTGAACTTTTGCCTCTGAGCTACGGAGGCGGTTAAAAACTACTTACTAATTGTGGATACAAAAACAAGATGCTTCTCGCGAATTTTCATCGTAAAGATCAACATTGGAACTATTCATTAAATTTCTATTCAAACCTTACGTTACCCTACCAGTAAGTATATCTTTCCATTTATGAGGCTGTATAATGTAATGAAGGCTAAAAAGATTAACCGTTAAATCACCATCTACATCGCCAATAGGTGCTTTTGTTATGCTAATGATCTGTAATAAATAAAACATTAAAATATTAAATAGACTTGCTACGTGGAGTCTAAATGAGAAGATAAATGCAAATAAGTATGTAGAGGTGAAACATTCTGTTGAATAAGTTATGGAACGGTAGGTAGGTATCGTACGTAGTGGAAAGCACTCTAGGCACTGACTAGCACGGTATCGTGAGCACAGCTAGTCTTGGGAATCTTTTATGCACAGGTTTTAGTTTAGGGCTAATAATTTTCAGTTTATTCAATTCAATATATTTATTCAAAAAAGGTGCAAATTACACTATTTCTGATAGTCATAAAAATAATAATAACAAACAATGTCATTTGTGAAGAATCAAGAAATAAACAATAATTAGTTATTAACGTCAAAATTAAATCCTTGATATAAACCAGATTATGTCATTAGAACATGAAATCAATATGACACGAAAAGTTATACTTATAAATCACGAGTATAACGCGAGAGTCAGCCATCGCTCCCATCAACCATATTAGAGGGAAAGGAACGACCCGGCTCCCGATGCGCCACCATCCGCACGAACATTTAAGCGAGCACAAAAGCGTCAGTAGCTCCACCGGTAACGACTCGATCCTCATAACCAGAGGTCCCAGGTTCAAATCCAGACGGCCAATGTACCAAAAAAGTTTTTCGAAACTTACGTACATATACTTACCGATTGCTTTAACGGTGGAGGAAAACATCGTGAGCAAACCTGCACATCTGATTCCAGATGTGTATGAAGGTCGCGTTGCACACGTCCGTAGGTGTAAATCTAAATGCCATACACGTGACCGCGGGTGATGCTAAGTGCAACACCAGGCAACCGCCGTCTGTGCCTTGGATAGCATGGTTAATAATGCCACACGATAACAAAGAGACCAAAATAGGCAAAACATTGAACTGAACATTAAAATTACCCAGAGAGCTATAAAATTTAAAATATTATATCGATATGTTTATATCGATGCCCCGGGGTGCGAAAGCAGAAACGTCACGTTAACACTTTATGATAGATCTTGAGTCACAGCCAGACCCAGTGTCTCCTTCTGTTGAATCTGGCGACAAAATATCAACAGTCAATAGAATGTTATTGTTTGTCGATGGCCTTCACACGACAACACACTTGACAATGGCTTGGTTACATGCTAGCTAAAACGACTCTGAACTTGTGTGCCTATTTACCCCACCCATGTTAACTTAGTGTGGCATCCAACGGGTTAAGATATCGGTAAATCATTATCGTGCCATTTGTTTACAAGATAGCCTTTTAATAACCAGCGATAATGGTCGGTCGAAAGAGTTTGGGGCATTAAGGGGTTTCTCATTTCCAATACACTTGCTTTAGTTAGTTCTGTGTAATACTAGTAACTAATTAGTAATCTGTGGTAATACATAAAAAGTACATACTACTAAAGAGATATGTATGACACAAGCTTACAAGCTACTCGTCCGAAGGAAGGATCTAGTCTAAAGTTTAGGGATAATTAAAGAAACAAAAGCTGACAAGATGGGTCGTTGAGTAAGCGTGGCGCTTTGAGTGTTTTTGAATATCAAAGCAGGTGCCTAAAGTAGAGAGGTACCTTTCAAAAGACCACGATTTCACACTTAACTTACGTAGAAGCTCTGTTCCTTTTCTGGAAAAATCTTTGTGCTAAAATGACTTGCGTATAAAATCCAGATGATGTAAAAAAGAATTAGGCTGTGTAGGTAGCTACATAAATAGGTAATACGGAATAAGAAGATTACATTAAAATAGAGGACTTAGTTATATGTAAATAAGAGTTGCCTATCGCTACGCTAGCGCGTTATCTCTCTTCTCCGAACTAGGTTACTTGTGGGTTGCTTGCTTGGTTTTGTATTCCGTCATTTACCTAATTGGCTCCGGCCGGTCGCGGTCGGACTGTCGCGACTGTCGCGGAAGCGGGCGGCGTGTTTCCTATCACAAAATGCTAGCGCGCGGTGTTTGTCACTCACAGTAAGATATATGTATGTTTGTATAAATGCTTTATTGCACACAAGGAATAATTACATGGTTTTATCGGACCTAAGTGTATAAAGGCGGTCTTCTTTCAGACAACCCTTGGCCGATGAGATAGGTATATTTAAATATAAGATAAAAAGTGTCGGTGGCACAACCGGTAACGACTCGGTCCTCCTAACCAGAGGTACCGGGTTCAAATCTGGACGGCCGATGTACCAATGAGTTTTTCAAAAACTTACGTACATATACTTACCGATTGCTTTAACGGTGAAGGACAATATCGTGAGGAAATCTTGCACACGCCTGCGAAGAAACTCGAAGGTTGTGTGTGAAGTCGACCAACCCGCACTGGGCCCGCGTGGTCGACTAAGGCCTGATCGCCCTAATTCAGGGTAGGCTCGAGCCCCTCGGTGGGGACGTATATGAGCTGATATGATGAAGTAATACAACTCGTGCATAATATATACACCGATATATAAACAATCTAGTCTATCTATTCTGTAAACCTTACAATATATAGGACAAACACAAATTTATAGGGCGAATGTCAAAAAATAACATCGATCTTCTCTTATTTAACATTTTATTTAACATTTTATTTTCAGGCTTCTTAGCTTAACCAATCCTTAAGACGGTTCGATTAGCACACTAGCGCCGCGCTGCGCCGCCAATATAAATAAATCATTTACTCATTCTTAAGGACTAATTGAAATCATTGAGTATTTTGCGCATGCAGGGCGGCAACAACTATTGTTTAATTGTTATTTTATAACTGTCAAATAATATTTACTTTTATTATTCTATTTCTATGTATTGGTGGCGCTAGTGTGCTATTCGAACCTCCTTGTTCAGTAATTTGTTTAAACTGGGATTTGGCGATTGGAACGCCATTGCTGGATGAAAATAGATTTTTGTCCCACGAGTTTCTGATCGATCACAACAAATTTTTTAACGGACTTCAAAAAAGGCACTGCACACTGTATGTATGTTTATCGATTTCTCTGTCAAGTGTGGACGGATTTTCAAAATTCTTTTTTCTTTAAAAGAATGTACTCCCGAGGTGGTCCCATTGTCACCAAGTTAGGATCCAATGATGGAATCCCAGGGAAATCGATGGCAACATATTGCGTGTTTCATATATTTTCTAAAGCTATATAAGTATTTGCGTTTGGTAGTCATCATCTCATCTTGATATGCTGATAATGGAAGGTACAACTCCTTAACGGTTAAGAGTTCGAGGATAAGTCTTTAAATATTCTGCGTAGATACGTAGGCAAGTATACACAGATAGTTGTATTCTTTCAAGTTATTCAGGTGTGCAAGTCAAAGAAACCGACATAGCTCTCAGAATTGCTAAACTTAAGTGGCAGCGGGCGGGGCACATTGCTCGTACAACAGATGGCCGTTGGAGCAGTAAAGTTATCGAGTGGCGATCTCGCACTGGAAAGCGTAGTGTAGGCAGGCCTCCCACTCGGTGGACCGATGACCTGGTGATGGTCGCGGGAAGCCGCTGGATGCGGGCAGCGCAGAACTGGTCGTCGTGGAGATCCTTGGGGGAGGCCTATGTCCAGCAGTAGACGTCCTTCGGCTGATATGATGATTCAGGTGTGCTGATGATGGAAGGCTTGACTCCTTAACTTTCATGCTGCTGATATGATAATGGAAGCCACAGGACTCTGTATCGGTTAATGAAACACATACATTATGATTTAATGATTCCTATTGGCGAGTAGGTGATTGGGTTTAAAACGTTGTTAGAATAGATAGCATTATCACTAAAAATAAAATTAAATAACAGTTTAAAAAAAATTAAAAACCGCTTCAAAAAGAAATTCATTCAAAAGTATGACATTATAATATTTTTGTATATAAATAAACGAAATTAACCACAGAATTACAAAGATGTAGAAAACAAATAACGTATTTATATGTAGGTCACGTTTAAGCTTCCAAAAACAACATCTAATTAGTCAGAGATCTTGTGGTCGACACGATAGGCGAAGAATACTCATCTAGAAAGATTAGAAAAATATTTAGAAATCATTGTAAAGATAAAATAAAAAAATCTTATTTCCCAGTAAAAACCAAAAAATGATTTACAATAAATAACATATATTTTTATTTTAAAGTACCTTCACTAAATACAAATACTATTCGAAAAGTTTATTGCCGTCATAAGTATTCTTAATTAACCGACAATAACGAAATAAAAGGTAGGTACGAATCAAATTAGTGAACTATATATTTTTTTGAGGTCGGTGCCAGCACCGCAGTCATCCAATCCAAAACATTCGATGGCTATGAATATGTACTGGCACACCGACCTCAAAAAATTGACGGCCCCTGGTTTGATTGGTTCCTACCTTTGATTTCGTTATTTATGGTTTTCGTGTATATACATCATCATATCTCGAGCGTACCCTGAATCGGTCCTGATCGAACCTTAGTCGACCACGCGGGCCTAACCCAGAACCTGCGAGTTTCTCCGCAGGCGTGTGCAGGTGTCCTCACGATGTTTTCCTTCACCGTAAGAGCGTCGGATAAAAGTACATAATATGAAATCGTAATTCGAAAGCACATAAGTACGCGGCAGGATTCGAACCACGACCTTCCGGATAGGAGGTAGCGGCCCTAACCGTTACGCCACCGACGCTTATTTACATATAAAAATAATGTATTACGTAGTTTAAGATTGGATATTTATTTATTTATTTTTTATTTTATTTTTTCTCTATGAATTTGTTTATTGCCCACTACTACCCCACAATAATGATTTCTCATATTTCCTTCACCTAAAGGTTGTCTGGAAGAGATCGCTTGTTAGCGATAAGACCGCCTATATGTACAACTTCCTTAATCATTGTACCTATCTTTTTTTTTTTCTCTTATGTTGTGCAATAAAGTGTTTTCAATCAATCAATCAATCAATCAATCAATGTTTCATACTTTTGAGTGAATTTCTTTATAAGTCAGTTTTAATTTTTTAAAACTTTTTGTCCCATTTGTTTTTGATGGATCACAACAGGTTTTGGTCCCATGAGTTTCTGATCGGTTACAACGGTTTTTTCCCATGAGTTTCTGATCGGTCACAACAGGTTTTTGTCCCATGAGTTTCTGATCGGTCACAACAGGTTTTGTCCCATGAGTTTCTGATCGGTCACAACAGGTTTTGTCCCATGAGTTTCTGATCGGTCACAACAGGTTTTTGTCCCATGAGTTTCTGATCGGTCATAACAGGTTTTGTCCCATGAGTTTCTGATCGGTCACAACAGGTTTTTGTCCCATGAGTTTCTGATCGGTCACAACAGGTTTTTGTCTCATGAGTTTCTGATCGGGTCACTACAGGTTTTTGTCCCCTGAGTTTCTGATCAGTCACAACAGGTTTTTGTCCCATGAGTTTCTGATCGGTCACAACAGGTTTTTGTCCCATGAGTTTCTGATCGTGTCACAACAGGTTTTTGTCCCATGAGTTTCTGATCGGTCACAACAGGTTTTTGTCCCATGAGTTTCTGATCGGTCACAACAGATTTTAGTCCCATGAGTTTCTGATCGGTCACAACAGATTTTAGTTCCATGAGTTTCTGATCGGTCACAACAGATTTTAGTCCCATGAGTTTCTGATCGGTCACATAAGATTTTAGTCCCATAAGTTTCTGATCGGTCACAACAGATTTTAGTCCCATAAGTTTCTGATCGGTCACAACAGATTTTAGTCCCATGAGTTTCTGATCGTGTCACAACAGGTTTTTGTCCCATGAGTTTCTGATCGGTCGCAACAGGTTTTTGTCCCATGAGTTTCTGATCGGTCACAACAGATTTTAGTCCCATGAGTTTCTGATCGGTCACAACAGATTTTAGTTCCATGAGTTTCTGATCGGTCACAACAGATTTTAGTCCCATGAGTTTCTGATCGGTCACAACAGATTTTAGTCCCATAAGTTTCTGATCGGTCACAACAGATTTTAGTCCCATAAGTTTCTGATCGGTCACAACAGATTTTAGTCCCATGAGTTTCTGATCGGTCACAACAGGTTTTTGTCCCATGAGTTTCTGATCGGTCACAACAGGTTTTTGTCCCATGAGTTTCTGATCGGTTACAACAGTGTGTCCCATGTGTTTCGGGGAAGTCCGGCTTTGTTATCCAGGAATACTAAATTGAAAATAAATTCCCAAGAGTACAAGACAAGTATCAGTAGCGTCATACTAATGATTATTATCGTAATCGTTCTGTATATCGTATCACATAACTCTAAAGAAATTTGTTAACAATGTATCCACAGTACGCTATCTCCTTGTGTGCAATAATAGTGCATTAGGTATTGTCCAGGCTGGAATAAATAAGTTTATGGCCGAGCAATATCAGAGTGATTCTAAAAGGACGAGGCGCCCGCCGAGTCTTTTCTGATAAATAACGCTTTTATTGCTCTTTGGGCTGAGACTTGTGTTATAGCAAAATATATAACATTAGGTTCTTTTCTCAAATTTGCGAGGAAACAATAAACAAATTGGTAAGACTGCTTCCATCTTCGGCATCATCGTCACTTACCATCAGGTGAGATGATGCAAAGGGCTTACTAATTGTAAAAAAAAACAAGAATTACATAAAAGTTCAATTGGGATTATGACTGAGACAGAAATAAATTATGAAATCTTGATTACTTGAAAATAAAAAAATCGGCCAAGTGCGAGTCGGACTCGTGCAAAGTAGCGTTCCGCAGTCTTTTCAAAACACAAATGTATATTTTAAAAACTAAATTATTTTTGCAGTTGGTAAAAGAACATTATATATGGAAAATCTATGAACTTTTTACAAATCCAACTGCACATCTTGACTTGGTCGACAAAACTACTTCTAAACCAAAGTATGTATTCCTAAACTAACACAGCCCGCTTAGTCGTGATAGTTTTCCTTTTAAAATCATTGTATTTCCTACTATTTTCATTTTTTTCAGATTTCGGTTTAGTTGGTAGGGGGGACATACACACACACACACACACACACACACACACACACACTTCACTCTAATAAAAAAAATCACTTTGAAGCTTAATATTTCGCAAACCAATCCCCGAATCGAAAAATGGTTTTGCAAACCCTCTGTAGCCTTGAAAGTCCTATTCAATGATATCCCACACAACAGGGTACGTCACCGAAATAACAATTACCTCCTCTTTACATGTAAGGGATGTACCTGACAATATATTGAAAAAAAAAAAAAATATTATACCACTTTGTCGGCGTGATTAATATGTGTGTACCCATGCTAAATTACAGCTTTCTAGTACTAACAGTCTCTGAGCTAAGCCGCGGACAGACAGACAGACGGATAGATATACAGACATGGCGATACTATAAGGTTCCTTTTTGACTACGGAACCCTCAAAACCTTTATTTTAGTGTGTATGTCCTAAATTTTTTAAACATACTAAATTTGTATAATGCAATACCTTACTCGCTTTCTTTTTCATCAAATCTCTATAACAGTACATAAATGACAATGAAAAGTTTTATATTGAAAACTTTTCAATTCAGAATACCTATAAATCAATTTAAAAGTAAAAATATCACGGCTGTGTAGGCTTTCTTAGCTTAGGAGTAATAGTCGACCAATTTTAGATGTGCAGTTGGGTAATGCTCTACGTGATGTCAGATCGGCAGGATTCTCTTTTGTATTAACGTAGGACCACGTTGTCTTTAAGTTATTGTTTATATCTATCATTTCTTACGTAAGTCTTCCACCTTCCTGGAGCTCCTTTAATCCACGCCAAAGTAATTTGTTAATCTGACAATGCGCAGGTGTTCTCAGGTTTCACTTTCATAGCCGTCGCGACATGTTTCAAAAGTTTGCACAGTAAAAATGCAGCACATAACTCTAGCCTCGGAAGTACAATCATTTTCACTGGTGCTACTTTTGTTTTAGCCATAAGTAGCGATGTAGTTATCTCTCCACTAAAATGTACAACTCTACTATATACCACTGCTGCGAACGCTATCATCGAAGCGTCTGAGAATCCATGAAGCTGAACTAACTCTCGCTCATCTGTTATTCCTATCCATCTTGGAATTCTTAACTCTGTCAGATCTTCAATTTGAGAATGAAACTTAATCCATTCTTTGACGCAGTCAGAAGGTAACTCGTCATCCCAGGTCAATCCCAATTTGCACAGTCTTTGCATAAAGGGCTTCGCCAGCACAATAGTCGGAGCCAGCCATCCCATGGGATCGAATAGTGATGCGATCACTGACACAACATTCCTCTTTGTGGTTCTCTGCTCAAATTGAATGTCCACTTTGCTCTTGACTTGAAGCTTATCTCTCTTAACATTCCAGGTGACTCCCAGTGCTTTTATTGTTTTTGTCCTATTAATGCAAACTTCTGAATATTTGGCTCTCTTTTCTGAGCAGTTTCTAAACATTCACTTCACTAATAAACGACTCTTGCGAACAAGGATCGATTAAAGCACGTACCAGTTGTAGGCCCTTGCCTGTTTCAATGTTGATTAACGCAGTTGCCATTAATGTATTTTACCCATGTGTTGTTATATGTGTTCTCATTACTGGTACCTCATCTCTGATTATTTAGATTTAGGTAGTGTTGTTCTCGCATTCTCATTTCTCTCTCTTGTGTAGTGTAAAGGTGAATGATGTCTCTTATAGCATTCTCGACACGATCATTTATTTTTGCAGTACTTTACAGCCTATTTTGATGATAGGTAATTAAAACACAGGTACTCTACTCTGTCGTTCACAGTCAGTTTGCTAAACTCTTTGCACAGAAATAAATGATAGTTTTCCTTGGAGTATGCGCATTTTTCATTTTCGGATGCATTCACAGGTGATGTTGCAAGAAATATTTTAGGTTTCGCAATAGTCCTCTCTCTCTCTGATGGGAAGTACTCCGTTGAATCATCTACAGCACGCGGAACCTCGTCTGAAGAAACTCTTTGCACTTCCTGAGCGATGGTAGTTAACTAAAAATCTCTTCTTCCCATGACTTATGCGTCTCATCATCCAGTTTGTTAACCACCAAGTGAATGATCAAAACATCCCAGTTCTCGATGTTTACGTAGTTATTTTGCAAATTATTCAAGCACTCCGCTGTTGTATCCAATAACTCTTTGATCCCCTTTGCAGTAGCGATATTCAATTTCCTCTAACTCAGCAATCTCGTAAATATGGCGCACACTATAACTCGCTTGTTACCTTTTTATTAAAGTTTCCCAGGATACCTCATAATTCACTTCCGTTATCTGTATATAAGGTCTAAAAAAATTAGCTGAAACTATTTTAACTGGTGTGTCCCAAAAAATGTTTGTTGATTATTTACTCCTCATAGTCCCCCGTTTCTTCTCCAAAACTTGAGTAATGATAATGCTTCTACCCACGAAACTGAACAACTTTCCCTATGAAACCCATAGTCAAGTCTCAAAAAAAAATTTGAACTTCCCATACTAAGTTAGCTGATCAGCTGATCGAGTTAGTATGGGCGAGAGAATTTTTTTGCGATTTGGAAAGGGGATGATCATCCATGGGGAAAGTTAATCAGTTTCATGGGTAGAAGCACCAGTTAAAATAGTTTCACCTAATTTTGTTACACCTTATATGTTTCAATAGCTGTTCGGGCTCACCTGGTAATATAGACTTTTGCACTTAATTTACTGAAATATTATCGTGAATAAGCGATTTTTATAAATCTCGGAAAGTACACCAATCATTGTAACTGCCATTGAATTGTTGTAGATTCATCTTCATCATATCAGCCGAAGGACGTCCACTGCTGGACATGGGCCTCCCTCCCCCAAGGATTCCCAGGACGAGCGGTTCTGCGCTACCCGAATCCAGCGGCTTCCCGCCGTGACCTTCAGTAGTTCATCGGTTCACCAAGTGGGAGGCCTGCCTTCGCTACGTTTTCCGGTGCGCGGTCGCCACTCGAGAAATTTACTACCCCAACGGCCATCTGTTCTACGAGCTATGTACCCCGCCCACTGCCACTTAAGTTTAGCGATTCTCAACGTTTATTTTTTAATGTCTATTTACACACAAAAACTATTAAGTCACAATACGTATGAAATCCTCTAAAGTCCAAACTCTTCATAGAGAATCAAAGAAAAAGTTTATAAGACCTAGAACAATTTTTAAGAATTTCGAAAAGTCTTTACACTTTCTTTTGTTTTTGATCCGGCTCTATTTGGACTACAATATGTTTTTACTAAAATTACCGTTCACTTTTAGCACTCATATATTTTTTTACTGTTTAACTCAACTCAACTCTGAACTTGAATTTTGCATGATTTTTTTCCCCTCGGAACAGAGGAGGAAGGAGGAAAAAGCATCATGCATACCAGTACATACAAATACAAGACTGCACCTACAGACTAACGACCCCCTGAAGCTTTGGTAACTTGGTTACATTAAGAGCCTATCAGAGCGACTAGGGAGGTTCGAAAAGGGGCGCTAAGGAGACTGCGCGGAGAGCTCCTGCTGGGAGCTACCGCTTAGGGAGTTACATTTGTTGTGCTAGTGAGGGGGGGTTGTGTCAACTGAAGATTGACACTATCGGTTCCTCCCTGAGCTGCCAGGAGATGAAATTTGTTTGGGAGGATCAGACAGTACGTGTCTTGGTCTACGGACCATATAACTAGATCGAGTGGCGGGTATAGTCCGTTGCCCCTCGAATTAACGGATTGGAGACTATGCATGCAATTCTTGAAGCTTTAGTCTATTTGTTGTGTACGACCCTCAAGCGCGATCTTAAATTACACAGTTTCCTTTAGTGGCACCATATGTTATTTAACGTTATAGAGCGTCGGTGGCGTAACGGTTACGGTTGCTACCTCCTGCCACGTACCAATGTGTTTTTGAATTTCGATTTCATATGTACGTTTATCCGACGCTCTTACGGTGAAGGAAAACATCGTGAGGAAACCTGCACACGCCTGCGGAGAAACTCTAAGGTTATGTGTGACGACCAACCCGCACTGGGCCCGCGTGGTCGACTAAGGCCCGATCGCCCTAATTCAGGGTAGGCTCGAGCCCCTCGGTGGGGACGTATATGAGCTGATAAGTATGTTATTTAACGTCCTCCACACACCCAAAGGGCAATGGAGCGTGCTATGCCAAAGAATAAAGACTAGAACTATGCTTGGACTCTGCGCGATCGAATCAGAAACGAAAAGTCTGGTAGATCCGTAGGAGAACCAAAGTAACCGACATAGCTCTCAGAATTGTTAAACTTATGTGGCTGTGGGCGGGGTACATAGCTCGTAGAACTGATGACCTTTGGAACAGTAAAATTCTCGAGTGGCGACTACGCACCGGTAAACGTAGCGTAGGCAGTCCTCTCACTCGGTGGACCGATGACCTGGTGTAGGTCGCGGGAAGCCGCTGGATGCGGGCAACGCAGAACCGGTTGCCGTGGAAATCTTTGGGGAGGCCATTGTCTAGCAGTGGACGTCCTTTGGCTGATATGATGATGAAGATGGAAATTGGATGAGTTTTTTTTAATATATTTTTTTATTCATAGCTTTAAAGAACAAACATGAGGTATTAATACAGTACAAAGGAAATCCTATCGGGTTTTTGTATTGCACAGAAGTCGAAGACTATTGAATATAATGAGGTTAGGTGACACCCAAAGCATTCTTATGTAGTGTAGGTACTTAAATAAAAAGAACTGCCATAGAGACATATAGAGATGTTCACAACACAAGAACAATGGTACCCCTCTCTGTGAAAGAGCTTTATGTGAGACTGTGTATAGGTGAGATAAAGGCAAGCTCACTCAAATTTTTAAAATTTCTAACAAAAAAAAATTTAAAAAAACATTTTATTTTAGTTACGGTTGTTCTAGTATAATAATTGTCCGTTGCGGGAACGATTATTGGCATTATATATTTTTGAATTCGCTTCTATAGCACAATAATGGAGTTTAAATTCATACATATTTCGCCTTATATGTAAATTTAATTTAATACTCGTTACTGCCAACCACAGTAATGCTTTTTTTTGTTATCAAAATCGTTAACACTGTTTTAATCAATGTCCTTCTTGGCACGGAAAGCGCTGTTTTTCTTTGCAATTTTTATTTTTTGAATATGTATTTTTTTTTAAGTACCGACTGTAGAAGTGAGCAACTGCGAACTATGTAGATTAATCTGCAGGTAGCTTATAGGTTTTTTATGATTTATTATTTCTGTATTAGTGTACTGTCGCGGTACGCACACTGGTGCGGGCGAAGGCAGAATATCAGCGTTAAGAGCATTCACCTGTAACACATGCTGAGCCAGGACCTTTTTCACTGGCTTGCCACTTACTGCAATTTCATTGTATTTTTTTAATTAGTAAATAGCTATAAGTTAGTCTTAGTGGTGTAATCTTCTTTTTTTTACTTTATTGTTACCAACCTTTTACTTATTGTTTTTTTGTGCCTAGTCGATGAATAAACGGTTTATATATCTATCTATCTATCTATCTATGACTTTTAATCCTTACTTAATATTATAAATTTAATATTACTTAATATTAAAATCGCCTGACCGTATTGGTTGCTTTGAGGGTTCCGTATCGGATGACGGAACCCCGCTGTATCTTTTGAGGGTTCCGTATCGGATGACGGAACCCCGCCGTATCTTTTGAGGGCTCCGTATCGGATGACGGAACCCCGCTGTATCTTTTGAGGGTTCCGTATCGGATGACGGAACCCCGCTGTATCTTTTGAGGGTTCCGTATCGGATGACGGAACCCCGCTGTATCTTTTGAGGGTTCCGTATCGGATGACGGAACCCCGCTGTATCTTTTGAGGGTTCCGTATCGGATGACGGAACCCCGCTGTATCTTTTGAGGGTTCCGTATCGGATGACGGAACCCCGCTGTATCTTTTGAGGGTTCCGTATCGGATGACGGAACCCCGCTGTATCTTTTGAGGGTTCCGTATCGGATGACGGAACCCCGCTGTATCTTTTGAGGGTTCCGTATCGGATGACGGAACCCCGCTGTATCTTTTGAGGGTTCCGTATCGGATGACGGAACCCCGCTGTATCTTTTGAGGGCTCCGTATCGGATGACGGAACCCCGCTGTATCTTTTGAGGGTTCCGTATCGGATGACGGAACCCCGCTGTATCTTTTGAGGGTTCCGTATCGGATGACGGAACCCCGCTGTATCTTTTGAGGGCTCCGTATCGGATGACGGAACCCCGCTGTATCTTTTGAGGGTTCCGTATCGGATGACGGAACCCCGCTGTATCTTTTGAGGGTTCCGTATCGGATGACGGAACCCCGCTGTATATTTTGAGGGTTCCGTATCGGATGACGGAACCCCGCTGTATCTTTTGAGGGTTCCGTATCGGATGACGGAACCCCGCCGTATCTTTTGAGGGTTCCGTATCGGATGACGGAACCCCGCTGTATCTTTTGAGGGTTCCGTATCGGATGACGGAACCCCGCTGTATCTTTTGAGGGTTCCGTATCGGATGACGGAACCCCGCTGTATCTTTTAATCATAGTAAATAACTGTCTGAAGTTTTTACACAATATGTGTTATTACGTAATTGGTGACATGAAATAAATAATCTAATCTAATCTATAGGGGATTTACCAGCACAAAAAAAAAATAAGTAAAGTAAATATAGTTAAAAGTTTACAAAAAATGTGATTTTTGAAGGTTTTTATTTCTTATCTATCGTATAAAAACGGTATGCGGTAATACATAAAATAGTAAAACTTAGAGCGATTTTATAGTAAAACAATAAATAATTTGAAGAAGAATTTACAAATAATTTGGGTTTGGAAGATACCTTACTCGGATTATTTCTGGAATAATAAACTACCCAGTAATTTAGGCCTCATTAAGTTCTGGTTATTCACAAAGTTTCATTAAAATCGTTAGAGCCATTTTTGAGAAAAGTAACACATTATTTTTTAAGCTATTGCATAGCTTTTATCGCGGGCTTTGAGCGCGGCGACTGAACCAAGAAATTCCGTTACGAAAATAAAACCTAACACCTCCCACTCCGCCTACCATGTAGCTCGGCCGAGCGTAAGTAACGTTACCGCGTTCTAAAAACTTACAGTGCCATCTATTAGCGATTTGCGGTACTAAAAGGACAGTCAATTTTACTGGTGTAACTTTCTTAGTGTTAGTTTATTACATAAACATCCTATAGGACTATATGGTCCTTTAATCAAAAGGAGCACACGAGAACAGTAAAACATCAAAAAATAGTGAATTATTACTGCATAAATAAAAAATAAATAAATAATTATAATTGCATAAGTTGATAAAAAATGCTATGTAATAGCTTTACCGAGTGCGACACGTTTTTTACAATTCAAAATTGGTAAGCCCTTGGCATCATCTCACCTGATGTGGTAAGTAACGATGATACCGAAGATGGAAGCGGGCTTACCAAGATTTGGGCTTGGATTTGTATCGGAGGTAGGTATCTTATTACGATTTTTTGGAATAACGAACTGCTAATACTACACATACACACGCACACACACGCACACATATAGTTTACTTACACATAAAACATAAAAGTAGAAAGCCTTTGTTGTATTTAAATAAATAAATTACTACTAAAACAGTTACGGAGTAACTAGTATCTCATCTGTGACTATGCTATCGACACCAGGCAACCCAGGCAACCGCAACAGTATATTGCTGCAGGAAGCTAACACATCGTTATCGCCTACTGTATTTTATCTGCATTTCATTTCATAAAAAGGTCATGGATAAAAAGAGACTTTCAATTTAATTTATTACCTTTGTACAAACAAGAAAAAACTCCTTTGAGTGAAGCCTATGGCTCTGGGCGGGCAGGAAATTGATGATGGTAGATACCAGGAATCGGTTTGACAAATCTACTCTTTTGTCACTACCGAGTATCGATGTAGGTATGTAGTACTTATAAAATGGGGTTATAATGTTACTGGTACAGAGGTAAAGGGCAGGTGCTACTCAACACACATAAATTTTCCCTAAGGCACCCATACTGTCGGAGTTAAAAAATGCAAGACTTACCATACAAATTTTGAAAACGACTGATAGATCCGTGTAGGTTCCTTTGGAAATTTTGTTCAGTGTTATTGGTAGAATGTCCAAGGGGTGATACAAACGTAATGATAACTGAATACTTGAGGCAAAATTTAATAGTCTCAATTGAAAGTACGCGCCGTGAATCGCGTATTGAGGAATACTGGCAGGTTGCAATCTGTGCCCCGGCGCGGCGCACTACACTAGCAGCCGTGAAAAATCCGCGCGTAATTGGACCAACATTTTATGAACGGCTACCCGCCTCACCGCGGGAAATATGAGATGACAAAACATTTAGGCGCCATTTAAAAAACTTCTTGTTGGACAAAGAATATTATTCAATTGGCAAATTTAAAAAAATGAAACACTTACATACTTTTTGACATTTAAATTTTTGTGATTTGACATTTTATTTTTCACTATTGACATATCTTATAATTTGACGTGTATATTTTATGAATTTGTGACTTGTAATATATAAATCTAATCTAATCTTATTGTATTTGATTAAATAGCTATTTATGCAACTGTTGCATAATGAGGGGTATTTAACACGAGTGTGGTTTATGAAACGAGCGCAGCGAGTTTCATAAAAGTATACACGAGTGTTAAATACTAATTATGTACAGTTGCATACAATAGTTTATCTACACTCATACAACAAATTTAAATTAAAGACAAAATAAAGTAATCATTGTTTATATACAAACTGCATAAGGAAAAATACAAACGTTAATGGCGCGAAAATAAATTTGCAGTAATATCGCACCGCGCATGCGCGCCGCCAAGGTTGCGTTCCGATACACGCTAGTGTGCTCAAATAGCAAGCATCTGCGTAAAAATTAAAAAAAAAACTTCATTTTGTTACAACTTTGCGATAACGAAATGAAATTTGTATGGATCCTTAGTCACGGCTCCATCGAAAGGTATATCATTTGCTTAGCGTTTCTGATAAGTAAATGAAGGATTTACGACATGAGTGTAGATAAATAAATATATGTTGCGTTACTGGTCTTATATACATACTCCTTAGTAAAAAAATGTATTTGTCAGAGAGAGAGTTGCAACTGTTTTTTCATAAGCGGTCATAATAATAACGCAAAAATGGAAAAAAAACTGAGGTCAAAGCGGTTTTTAAACAATTTTGTTTAAAAAAATATGTACTCAAGATACGCTGAATTAGTGGGAAAACTGGGGGACTCCACTCCGCCGTATTCTAAATGGCGCGCTGGTCGAAGGAGTTGTAACATGGGAAGAACATCCACTCAAGATGAACATCGCGAAGGCCGCCCATCTGTGGTCCTTTGAAAAAAACATAAAAAAAATCATGTTCTCGTGTTAATAGATAGAAGGAAGCTCAGGGGGATCTCTTATGGCAGTATTAAGAGGATCTTTACGGATGAACTACACATTAAAAATATAGTTTAAAAAACCTAAAAACTCGCTTTTAAAGCACATCGAACTAAAATGAGAAAAATATTTCTCAATATCAGCTTAAAACAATAATAAACGAAAAATACCAGCATTATTCTGAAAAAAACGTGGGGCGCTTTGTGCCATATTTTTCGTATACCGAGCAACCCACGCTTTTTCACAATAATACTAGTATTTTTCGTCCATTATAGTTTTCAGCTTATTTTTAAAAGTGTCAAAATCGAGTGCAAAGAAGTCGGTTACGAACATATAAATATACATACAGGTGAAGCTAATTAAAGCGTGATAAACTACGATCTAGAATTTCAAAGACTAATCTTGAGAAATATCTGAATGATCTCGAAACATTTTTGCGTCGGTATGTAACCAAGGATGAGTCTTGGATCCATAGTTTGGATCCTAAGAACAAACAGCAATGTGTAACCTGGACGCGATCGACTTCCCATACACCGAAGAAATTCAAGATTGCAAGCTCAGCTGGGAAGTTCACGGCTTCAGCGTTCTGGGATGCCGAGGGAGTAATAATGATTGAATATCTGGAAAAAGGAACCACTATTACGGACTCTTCTACGAAAGAATCATTCAAAGAAAAGCGGCGGGGTAAACTTGGAGCTGGTGTCCTGTTTCACCAGGACAACGCACCCTCTCACAGGGCCGGTGTTGCCGTGGCTGCCATCTATGATGCAGAGTTCGAATTGCTGGAACACCCTCCATATTCGCCAGATCCAGCCCCCAGCGACTTTTATCTCTTTCCACGTTTTAAAGACAACAAATTTTCGGATGATAGCGAGGTAATGGCCGCTGTGGAGGCATTTTTAAAGGGTCAAGATTTTTTTTTTGTAAAGGAATACGCAGTCTTGAGAAACGATGGATGATGGAACAAAAGTGTAGACTTGCTAGGAGACTGCGTTGAATTTTTTTTAACATATTATGTGTCTCATACTGATTATCATTACTTTTGGATCATCCCTCGTAGAATATACTAAAAAAGTCACCCAAAAGGACGACTAGATAATCAGTCAACCTTGGGCGTGGCTATGGGGGTTGTGACACTTTAACTAGCGAATAATGAGTACCTACCTTAGTACGTACCTATTGTACCTACCACATGAAAATTTATTTCAAAAAAAAAAAAACTATAAAAACGTGACAAGTACCAATTCAGATTAATTGACCATAAAAAACGACGGGTTGCACTCCGGGAGTGCCGGCAGAAGTGAAAACTTGAATATTAACGTTGTGCATTTTCGATATTTTGGAATGGTTAAGGAATAATTTTGCACGAATTGCTTTGATTATCAGTATAAAAGTACTATCATTTATGTGGTAGAATACAATATTTATTTATTGCGCTATCGTACACAAACATGACAATTTATATTACATTAAAAAGTTTATATCTCAGAAAAATCAACAAAAAATCAACTCCATCCGTCTTACGAATTTTCGATCAGGTCACGTGTCCTGACGCGAGTTCAACATTTTTTAACCATTACAAAACAAGTGCACAACGCTGCTGAAGAAGTTTTCACAACTCCATCCGTCTTACGAATTTTCGATCAGGTCACGTGTCCTGACGCGAGTTTAACATTTTTTACTCATTACAAAAAAAGTGCACAACGCCGCTAAAGAAGTTTTCACTACTCCATCCGTCTTACGAATTTTCGATCAGGTCACGTGTCCTGACGCGAGTTTAACATTTTTTACTCATTACAAAAAAAGTGCACAACGCCGCTAAAGAAGTTTTCACAACTCCATCCGTCTTACGAATTTTCGATCAGGTCACGTGTCCTGACGCGAGTTTAACATTTTTTACTCATTACAAAAAAAGTGCACAACGCCGCTAAAGAAGTTTTCACTTCAAAAAAGTAGTGAGATTAAATAGAGAGCCAAGTCCAAGTGAATTGAAGAAAACGAATGACTCAGCCTTTTACTAAATAGTCTAGGTGGATACGTAGATGCTTTAATTTTTTAAGCAACCAATTTTTTAATTTATTATTTAAGCAACCTTAGATTCACTGTTGCTAACATATCTACCTTGATTTACTACTACGTATTAAGTCACTCATTTTCTTTTATTCACTTAGACCGGGCTTTTTATTTCATTCCACTACTTTTAAGAGACAAGTAATGTTAATCGAGACTTGGCAAGTTTTTACAGAATGTTTTAGTACGAACGAACCTAGTGCCGAGATGCAGGAGCTCTAAAATCAGCCAAAATGATTCTAGAAATACCGGCAGAGGTTGGTTTGCGCTGGACTTACCGTGGGCACTGCCGTGCACTCAGAACAAGCCTTATCACATTTTAAAGACTGTTTTTGTTGGGATTTAATTTCTTTTTGTACAAACACCTGGAGGACTATTTTTAATAACATCCTCATTTTGTAAGTTTTTTCTTTGTATACGTATGGTTACTTAAACACGAAAAGGTTTACTAAATTTTAAATTTGTAGGTATTTAAGCTAGAAGTACTTTAGATTTTTGATGATCGATGATTTTTTTAGTGACAAAATAAAAAAAAAATGACTTGAGATATTACGTACAAACTACATGTAGGTTTAGTAAGTAACTCAAATTTCAGATTTCTACCTAGGGTAGGGTAATGTAGTGTAGTGCAGTGCAGTGCAATGCAGTGTAGAGTCGGGTAGTGTAGTGCAGTGCAGTATAATGCAGTGTAACGAAGGTGAGGTGGAACCAAGTTCGCCGGGACAGCTAGTTATGGAATAAAAATAAAAAATAGATATTATTATTTAGAACAAAGATACGGCTTAAAATTATCGTAAATTGCTTTGATAAAAGTACCTATGGTACGTACGGCCGTGTTCGACTTGGTCAGTACTAATATATATATACTGTGACTTGGTGGAGGCACTCCAAGATTACTATGCGTTCTAGCGCACAAGCAGAAAGTAATTAAAATGGCCTTACTTTCTTCTCAATTAAATTTTTAAGAAAAAGGATATTTCAATGAAAGGAATAAAATTACCTGACTTGGTGGAGGCACTCCAAGATTACTATGCGTTCTAGCGCACAAGCAGAAAGTAATTAAAATGGCCTTACTTTCTTCTCAATAAAATTTTTGGAAAAAGGATATTTCAATGAAAGGAATAAATTTACCCAAGACTTTACTGGAAGTTGGTAAGAACTTCGCAACAAAGACCGGTAAGTAGGGGAAAACGGGTATTGGGAGCCATCGGGTAATCAGGTGGCGCGATTTTTAAGGAATTACCCATCGCTGTTATCCATTTAAGTGGCTTTCGAACATGGTCGTCAAAAATCGATAAAGTAATGCGCTTATCTCACTTGTTCTTTAGGTTTGTTTTTATGGGCAGAAATTGATTTTTCGCGCTTTACATACAAAAAAATCAAAAAAACAAGCGTTCAGAAAAAAAATATAGCTATTACATTGTGTGTATCTAGTATACAAATTTACATAGATCTGTCTTATTTTAAATGAAACTCATTAAATTCTATTATAACTATTATTTAATATGTACAATATCCGATTAGGTGGTTGGCGTATAGTGGGAGCCTATGTGTATGGTCTCAAAGTATCTTCTGTTCAGTTCATTTATAAAAAAACGATTAGTTTAATAGTATCATCTTAATTTATAATTTTAGACTATGACAATGAAATTTATAATTAATGACTGACTCGGTGGCTCAGTGGTTAATGCTCTTGACTACTGATCCGAGAGTCGTGGGTTCGATCCCCACCCCGGGCAAACATTTGTGTGATGAGCAGATTTGTTTGCTCTGTGTCTGGGTGTTAAATATTTATTTAAGGATTTTTTTTTTCACAATTGGTAAACCCTTGACAACATCTCACCTGGTGGTAAGTGATGATGTTGCCGAAGATGGAAGCGGGCTTACCAAGATTCCCCAACGCAATGGGGAACTGGCTATCTTATCTTCATGCCGGAACACACCAATGATATCAACATTGATATTTGGCGGCAAGACTTAGATAAGATGGTGGTAGCTAGCCAGGCGGGCTTAGAAAATGCCCTACCACCAACCAAACCGAGTCTTACAATTGACCCCGCCGGGAATCAAACCCGCGACCTCCTGTGTAAAGCCAGTGAACTTTGCCTCTGAGCTACGGAGGCGGTTGAATTTAAACCAACCCGCACTGGGCCCGCGTGGTCGACTAAGGCTTAATCGCCCTAATTTAGGGTAGGCTCGAACCCCTCGGTGGGGACGTATATGAGCTGATATAAATGACAATGTATTTAAACGTATATAAGTATGTATATCAGTCTCTGGTTCCCATAACACAGGGAATCCTACTTTGGGGCCAGATGACACGTGTGATTTGTCCCAGAAAAATAATAATTACTGGCGTGCAAAGTGAACTTTTTGAGATTGTAGGAAAATTAATGGTTTCCGTTTCCCATAACATGGGCGTAAACATAGGCTCTCCTTTCCCTAACTGTGCAGTAATGGGAGCGATTGACTTATTTTTTAGAAAAAGTTTAAATTTTCCGCAAACGTGGAATGTGTTTATTATTTCCGATGATCATATTGTAGTCAATTAAACAAGGTTTAGGTACGTTTTTATTGGAAACAATCAGTGCAACCAATAATGACATTAATTATTTTCTATATTCCTTGGGGGCCCCCATTATCTTACTCTACCCTACCTATCCTTCAGTGTCACAAAATACTGAGAAGCGAGAAACGTTAAGTTATTCAAATAATCTATTCAATAGCCTTAGCGAATGGGAAAAGATTATCGTTTTCGTAACAGAAACAACCTCTTATACATTTTTGCCGAGTTGATAACTTATTATGTATCGAGGACCAAAATTTTTTTTTCTGATTTTACACATACTTTCTTTGGGAAAGTTGTTTGTAATCACGAGTACATGCATACCTTTTGTTATCAAGAACTAATTAGAAGTCAACCTGTATAATCTATTGCCGCCATAATCTCGAAATATTTACCTAAAACCTTACGAAAGTTTAATGGACTGGAGGAATAAGAAACATATTATATTCTTTCACAGAAAGCGTATTTTTGGCATATTTTGATGAATTGACGAAAAAATATCAACCATCGTCGTTGTGGAGTTCGTATTCTATGTTAAAATCGACAGTGAATATGAAGCATGTATAGCATGTATATTTCTATAGGTGCAGTAGTTTAATATGTTTCTATAGGTGCAGCAGTTTAATATGTTTCTATAGGTGCAGCAGTTTAAAATGTTTCTATAGGTGCAGTAGTTTATAATGTTTCTATGGGTGCAGTAGTTTATATTGTTTCTATAGGTGCAGTAGTTTAATATGTTTCGAAAGGTGCAGTAGTTTAATATGTTTCTATAGGTGCAGTAGTTTAATATATTTCTATAGGTGCAGCAGTTTAATATATTTCTATAGGTGCAGCAGTTTAAAATGTTTCTATAGGTGCAGTAGTTCAAAATGTTTCCATAAGTGCAGTAGTTTAATAGAGATAGATAGATAAGCGTTTATTTAGGATTTCACCCAGAACACACAATACATTTCAATATGTTTCTATAGGTGCAGTAGATTAATATGTTTCTATAGGTTCAGCAGTTTAATATATTTCTATAGGTGCAGCAGTTTAAAATGTTTCTATAAGTGCAGTAGTTCAATATGTTTCCATAGGTGCAGTAGTTTAATATAGATAGATAAGCGTTTATTTAGGATTTCACCCAGCACACACAATACATTTTAATATGTTATATAGGTGCAGTAAATTAATATGTTTCTATAGGTTCAGTATTTTAATATGTTTCTATAGGCGCAGTAGTTAAATATGTTTCTATAGGTGCAGTAGTTTTAAAGAAGTCTTTTAGTAACTGTCACTTTTCAAAAGTACACAGGTGCAACTAAAATGTTCTGTAACTAAATCAAAACATAGGTTACTGTTGGTGGTTGTTACGTTTCTGTCTCATTAAATCACAGCGAGTCATGTTTCCTTCTCTTCTGGATAAATTATATTAATAACTTTCACTTCAGTATCCGAGAGTTACGCTCATTTATTTTAAAAGCAACTGGGTAAGAAGGAAGTGTATCTAAATAAATTTCAAAATCGTGCCTCTATGCAAACACGTAATGTAGATACCATTTTGTAGTTCGGACTTAAATTTCGCAAATAACTGGCTATCTGCACCAATTGAGTTTATTACAAGCCTTATTTAACTTGAAATGTATGTATGTTTGTTCTGTTGTTGAGCTGAAATTTTTTATGCACCTTCAGTTTGGATGAAAATGCATGGCTAACTGTGTGACGTCATTCTTAATACAACATGGCGGCACACCCAAGATGGCGGACTAGTTATTTTTAATTCTCTCCTACAATATGGGTATCAAATAAAGGGTTTTCTGAGAAGAATACGAAATAATGAAAATTATTTTCAAATTAAAGCTTGTACCTAAAAGTTTTTGGTTTTTCGAAAATTATTTAATGAAATTGAAGGTAGAATAGTATTCCAAAAACATTTTTTTCTAACTGAAATAATTTCGTCTAAAATAATATACTTCAATATATTACAATTTGGCTGAAGGTACGTACTAGCTCAATAATACAAGGTTGAATTCTTCGGTAGTTATTACTTTGTTCGAGAAGGCACGGGTAGGTATTTGTCGTTAAGTAATTTAGAGAAAAAAATCAGGGATTCTAACTTTTTCCCGGGAAATATTTTTTTGCGAAGGGAAAGAATTGTTTGCGAAAGCTCCATTTCTTTTTTGTACCTTCCACGAAAATATTACATTTGCAAGAGGCCCGGCGGCGGCGGCGGCGGCGGCGGCGCGCGGGGGCCTAGCGTTCCGTATCATATCCTGCAGGAGTTTCGCGTTTAATCACACGCAGACGAAGTCTGAGATCAAACAAAAGTTACTCCAACAAACAGCACCTAAAGCAGAATATCTTCAATCAAAACAGAATATCTTATAACAACTACATAATATCTTTGATTGACCCGGTGGCGTAGTGGTTTTTTTATTTTAAATCAACTCAAAACTCAAATAACTCTTTATTGTACATCAAAATAAATACATAATATGCAAAATTTAAATTAATAATTAAGAGACGTATAATTGAGGCGGTTTTATTGCAATTTTTTTAAATTAAAAATTTGAGTGCGTTTGACTACATCTCACCTGATGGTAAGTGACGATGTAGTCGAAGATGGTACACGCAAACTCAAATAATGCCTATTCACTCTCACCTTGAAGATCCCCAAATTGTAGGAGTCGGGAAACACAGACGCAGGCAAGGAGTTCCACTCCATCGCTGTCCGCATAATAAAACGTGGTTAACGCTCCTGCCTGTTAAGCTGAGGGCTGTTGTATCGATTCCCACCTAGGTCAAATTTCTTTAGGTCTTTATGTATGGGTGATTTAAAAAAAATATATTTAATTAATAAATTTGCAAAAAAATATTTGAACTCTTCGCGTACACGTCAACCGGCTGATTGACCATGTGCATATTTTTGAATGGTGAGCGAATTTTTTTGGTTTTTGAGAACTGACGCGACCCTTGAGGAAAGCAGTTCAGTATGATGAGTAGATTTTGTTGGGTACATCCGTATATTTAAACATATATAAGTACTAGCTGTTTCCCGCGGCTTCGCCCACGTGGATATCGTTTCAAATCGAGTCATGAAAAACCCCACACAAAAATCTATCAGTTTTTCCCGAATTCCCCAAATCCCTGAGCTTCTCGATTTAATTTTGATGCGAAACATCTAATGCGGTGACTCAGTTGGCGTAGCGACGACGCGTCACCACGCGTTAAGCGTTGTGTTTCGACCCGTATGTGATACAGTAAGTAATATGTCATCCTTACTAATATCATAAATGCGAAAATGTGTTTCTTTGTTTTTTACCTTTTCACGCTTAGCACGTTAGCTGTGAATTTTATAAGTAATAATTATAATAAGATTAATATTTGCATGCCGATCTGGTGAAATATGAGGACTACCTAAATAATGTAACAACTTTAAAACCATGTTTTATGCAAATAAACTTTTATTTCATTTCATTTCACGCTTCAACACCTCGACCAATCTTAATGAATGGCATGCAGGTAGGCTGTGTTACTGGGAACAAAGGCTACTTTTTATAGCGTGAAAATAGCACAGTCCGATGCAGTTCCTGACGGAACTGAAAAAATACTCTTTAATATCGCAACGAAACAATGGATTGTTCTGATTTTTAGCACAGAGATGGTTGAAGAGGTGGGAAATGACATAATTTACTATTAAGTATATCCTGACATAGTTCTCGAAACTCATTTCCACGCTCGCGCAAGTAGGCGTCGCAACGGATTGAAGTGTTTTTTTGTATAGAATTGGATGAGGGGTGGGAATTGACATAGACTGTTAATCAGAAAAGTCCGATAGATGTAGTTCATGAGCGATCCGGAAAAACCTTATGTCCACGCTCGCGAGCCGCTTGCGGCTCCGCGTACCACTCACCCTCAACCATAGTCATAAAAACGATGTCCACGCGGGCGAAGCCGGGGGCAAAAGCTAGTAATTACATTAGTACCTAATGACTTGCCCAGTGGTAGCAAAAAATACTATAATGGGTATGACATACTAGCCTTTGTAAATGTCAGGTATACAAGGTAGCTGCTTCGCATTTGTTCTCCTTATGTAAAACATCTAAAAACTATGCAGCGGGTGTTCAGACCAGCTGTTGGACGCGCTTTGCATTGTGTACCGATGCGTGAGTGAGACAGTAATATGTTATTGTGTTGAGTATGAAAGAGTTAGGAGGTACTGTTAACTTTACTCAAAGGTTCGGTACACACTGGAAAAAGATCAATGTATCATTAATAATTTTTTTTTTTTTTTTTTATTTTTTTTTATTAACAATTGGTAAACCCTTGACAACATCTCACCTGGTGGTAAGTGATGATGTTGCCGAAGATGGAAGCGGGCTTACCAAGATTCTTTTCTTATACTTATACAGGTGTAACGAAATTGGTGTAGGACCCGTTAACTCATCACACTGAACAAATTTCCTCAAGAACCCAAAGTCAGTTTTCAAAAAAAAGGTAACCTTCATACAAGAATGCACAAAATTGGTCGATCAGCTGATCGTTTTAAAAAAATATATTTTTCTAAGATTTCAGTAAAGTCGTAGAACAAAAGAAGTACAGTATGACGAGTAGAAGCTCCACTTAACAGGACCTACACAATTTTTGTTACACCTGTATATTTGGGATTTTTATTTCTATATATTTTTGGTTAATGCCATGTATATTTTCATATTTCAGTCATTAGCTGTTATCCTTACGCGTATATTACCTTTAATGAATCCATCCATTCATTCATATTTTCTGTACAAAATGGTTTCGATGTTTCACATCTGCCAGGCGTCTCGCGACGGCTCAATATTTTTTTTGTTAAAATCTTTCCCAGGCGAGCGTGCAACAAAGTTCTTCGGTCAATTTGTTTAGAAGTAAATGAGAAACACTTATAGTTTCGTTATGTTCGTCTGTCCGTCTGTCCCGGGCTTAGCTCATAGACTATTAATACTAGAAAGCTGTAATTTGGCATGGGTAATTAATCACGCTGACAAGGACAAGGTAGTAAAATAAAATATTGAAAAAGAACATTTAGGGTTAAATGTAAATAGTAGGACATAAATAAACAATTTAAATTGGAAAAATTTCATGGATACGTAGGCTTTCTTAGTTTAGGAGTAAAGTTAAAGTTTTTCTTAAGATATGCAGTTAGATTTATAAAAAGTCCATACATGTTCCGTACACAATGTTCAATTGCCAAATGTAAAAATAATATTATTTTTCAAAATATACGTTTGTTTTTGGAAAATACTACGCAACCCTACCTTGAGTCCGACCCGCACTTGGCCAGTTTTTACTTTCGAGCGACTATGGAGTGAAGGAGATATTGTGAATTGTAATGGCAAAAAAAAATCGACCTTGAAATTTTGATGGGGATCGATTGTCTTACACTAATAGAGTGTAAAAAAATCATTTTTTTAAAATGTGTGTATGCTGTGTGTCTCTTTGTCTGTCTGGTGCTCCAGTTCCGAAACTACTGGACAGATTTTGGTTAGATTTGGGTTATGGTTAGGGCAATAATATCTCAAGCCGTGTTTTTTAATTTCCCTTATCTTGATTTTTTAGGGTTGCCTAAAAATGGCTAAAACGATTTTGATGAAACTCGTTAAGTTACTATAACTTTACATGGCCTACAACACGCAGTAGTTTGTTTTTCTAAGAAAAAAGGGAATAAGGTACCTCCCATAAAATCCAGGATTCGTTAATTTTTCACAAAACTGGCTCTAACGTTTTAATGAAGCTTTGTGAATAACTAGGGCTTATAAGACCTTACTGTACTGGTTACTTAATTATTTGAGAAAAATCGGAGTAAAGCACCTCCCATACAAAACGAGGTAAATTTTTCGTCAAGTCTGATATATCTTACTGTATTTTTTGCTACTAAGTAAGTATAATTTTTATAGTTGATTTGTGTATGCCCGACTGCGACAGACGGTGAAGGCTTTGCGAGAAAGTGTGCACAGCCTGGCTGTACAATTCTTTAATCTAGCTTTTGCTCGCGTATTTGCCTGTATGGATATCTTTGTTATAACGGTAATCGAGGGTAAAGTGGAATAAAGATTAGCCTATGTCTTTATCCAGTTCTTGATCTACCTACTAACCAAATTTTAACCAAATTTGTTCAGCCGTTTAGGTGTAAAAGTGGAACAAACCTACAAACATCCATACTCTCGCGTTTATACGAGAAGGTTTGATTTAGCACTCTCCACTCCTCCTCTCTTGCGACTTATGTTAAATAATATGAGGTGCCTAAATAATGAGCTAGCTACGTTTTGTTGCTATTGAAACTATTGTTTTAGAATAGGACGACTTGGAGAAAGTCTTGAGAAATACTTATAGTCAGTGGCGCGTAGCAATAGGCGCTCGCATTGTTCCAACGAGTTCATTTATTTTATACTGGCCGGGGTACCCGGCTACGCTCAGGAAGGCTTCACACAAAAAGGCTTCGAATGGTCCAAACTGTTCCAAAACACTCCACAACATTCGATAGTGTTCTGGAATATTCCACAATGATCTAGGATGTTGTTGGGGAATGCTCTGGAATACTCTCAAATGTTCTTGGCTTTTCTAGAAACTTCCACTCATTATATCTTCAAAAGCACGCTATTTAGGTAAAAACGGGAGCCTTCTTCACGGGTGGGGGATAGAGGGCTACCACAACATACGAGTATAACTTCCTTGATCGTATACCGGGACTCGGTTCTTAATTTTAGCGGCACGCCCATTGTACACTTTATTTTATAGTAAATGCATGATTGTAAAAACCCCTCTCAGACCAAAACGGATTTTTAGGGAAATCAAGAAAAACTTTCTCCTATAAAGAAACAAATGTTATTTGTTTTGAATTAATTATTGTTGTAGAAAATTGTGTAGATTACCATATAGTTAGAGATTTTTTTGCGAAATTGTCCTTGGGTTGTTAGTATACACACTTTTTTTTGTTAAGAGGTGTTTTTACAGTCAGTATTGTTTCGTTTCTTTAGACGTAGCATAACATACCTCAAGGTTGCCTTACAAAACTAATTCACAGTACGAAAATAAAATGATAAGTCTATGAAAATAATATTCACTACTTCGACAAAATTATTATTGTCAAAATATTCAGTTGAATTGGAATTAAAAAAAAAAAGCCTTTTCGAGATTGAGTAAGGTTAAAAAGTCATTTGTGGGGAGTGCATAAGATTCTACAATAAAATTCCAGATAATGTAACTAGTTTGTCAGAGAATAAATTCAAGACTCGTGTCAAATAATGCTTGTGCTCTAGAGGGTATTATAAAATAATAGATTATGTAAATGACAAAGATATATATATATGTTGATTCTATTACAAACACCATTACCTGAGACTGTAATCTGAATCATGACATTATGCAATAGACAATAAGTTTTGTTTTGACTATTTAAAAGTGTGTGTAAACACCTATTTAAAATAAATGATTTTGATTTGATTTGGTTTGATATACACAAGGTCATGCAATGCATAAGATCTATGAATTTTTTGATTATTTGAATGCGCATTAAAAGAACTGAACCGTTAGAATATAGGAGTCAGTTGAGAATTTGAGATGCAATGTTTCTCACTAGGACATAATATGGTGCAAGCAACCCTTGCCGGCGTCGGCAGCTGTGCACTGTGACATATGCTAGGTATGCACATGCGGAACACTCGTGATCTGAATATATTATTGGATACTAGTTAAGCTCATACATTTAGATAGCTAAAGCACTTAAGCCTTGCCTAGGAAGGTACTAAGACTGTAGGATGAGAGGGCCAACGCCCCCGAACATATTTACCCAACTGCTCAAAACGGAGGGCAATGTATGTGTGTGTGTGTGTGTACGTCTGTTTCTTTGGCTGAGCCTGTTGCTTAATCGGCTTCATGGATTTTTATGTGTGTGGTATATTGAGGTTATATTTGTTTTGACCCCCTGAGTTTTGGCTTGATCATAGTTGTCACTGATAAGTAAAAGAAATGTTACGCTCAAGATTATTTTTTTATCCACATTTGTAAGCCCTTGGCTGGCATCATCTCAGCTGATGGTAAGTGTCGATGATGCCAAAGATGGAAGCGGGCTTACTAAGGTTCCCCAACGCAATGGGTAACTGGCTATCTTATCTTCAAGCTGGAATAAATCAATGCTGTTAACATTGCTGTTTGACGGCAAGATTTATACAAGATTGTGATAGCTAGCCAAGCTGGCTTAGAAAATGCCCTTCCACCAACCAAACCGAGTCTTACAAAGTTACGTTCCGAACCCGCTACCTTCTGATGTGAAGCTAATGGACTAACCATTTTGCCATGGAGGTGGTTAAAGGCGCAGATTTTGGCTTAAATTTATCATGAAGGTGGCTACGTACGTACTTAGATTTTAATTGGAAAAATGCCGGTCGCTAAATTTTCATAAAGCTGCCTGATTCAAATTTAGAAATATAAAATTATCAGTCCACATCTTTGGTCCACATTAATAATTCAAACAGCATTCATCAAAGAAATGGAGAGCTATTCGAACATTCCAATTTCATTTAGTTGCGCCAGCTTAATAGGAAATATTTTTGCTCAAAGATGTGCGGAAATATTATTAATACATAAATATGTACTTAAAAAAAGAAAATGTACATGAAGTATACCATTTTACGCACAGAGTATTTTTTTTAAACATGCCTGTGATGAATTTGCTCACAACTTTCCTAGTCAGTTTTTGAACCAAAAGAGAATACGCTATTAATGGATTTTTATACAATTTTTCTAAAGGGGTTTTGTATGTACCGCATTAAAGCGATTATTTTGAACACTGCATTATATTATTGTTACGTCGCACTTTTTAAATACACTGTGTCAAACTATTAATATATGTTTCTTCTTCTTCTGAAAATGTTCATGTACCTATCTTTGTACTGCGTCTGTGTCTACCAGTGACGTGAACAGTCTATTCATGATAAATGTACTTAACTAGGTATTCAAATGCAAAACTAATAGTAAATAGACTTTAATATAAATATTTTTTTCACTTCTCATGCTCTCAAAGTACGCCAATATAGCCCTACGAAGCGGGACTAAAGTAACCACTTTAGTCTCTAGGGAGTGAAAAGTAATTAGTTTTTTAATTTCCTTCGTGTGACATAGACAAACTCAAACAGCCAGTAAATATACTATTATCTGTGGAGTGTGGACCATCTTCAATGCGAAAATGTTGAGAGTTTTAGTTCCATGGTTTTTTCGTTTTACCTTCTGGTGGCGCCATGTGTTTTGAAATCTTTTGTTATTTTTAGTAATGTTTATTAAATGTTTTTGTACTAAATTGACTATTTTTCTCGCACTCAAAGTGAAAAGTATAGTTTTCACCTCGAGACTAAACGCCAAATTAATATACCCAATTACCCATATATACTTAAGATAGCCAGTTCTCCATTGCGTTGAGGAATCTTGGTAAGCCCGCCTCCTTCTTCGGCATCATCGTCACTTACCATCAGGTGAGATGATGCCAAGAGCTTACCAATTGTGAATTAAAAAAAACCCTCGGTTTCATTGACTCAAATAAATATTGACTCATAGAGTCAAACCACCTCCGGCATTGGCTTCGTTTAGGCCCTCAATATAAAATATACTATTTTATATGTGTGTGATGTATGTATGTATGATGTATGTATGACCGGTCGTCGTGGAAATCCTTGGGGGAGGCCTTTGTCCAGCAGTGGACGATTTGTGGCTGATATGATGATGATGATATGTGTGTGATACTCGTTTTTAATTATTTGTATTTTTTGATGTGTAATATCTTTGCTCTCGCTTTTCTGCAATTTGTGTGAGTGATTTCGTGAAATGGGACGGAAATGTGTAACATGGGACGGAAATGTGTGACAGGAAGTCGCGAAAGCGCGCGCTATTCGATCTGACGAATGAGCTTTGCTCTCGCTTTCCTGCAATTTGTGGGAGTGATTTCGTGAAATGGGACGGAAATGTGTAACAGTGATTTGTTACACATCATATGCGAGTACTGTAGGTCTCGCTCACTTTTTTATTTTATTTTATTGTATTTCTTGAGAAAAGCACAACCTATACTCGGCGGGAAATGGAAATGGCAATTACATATTGCCCTCGCCTGATGTACAGAGGCCAGCACATCAAGCCAGACACCGTAGTGCGATTCCGATCTATACGCGTACGGCATAAGAACGGCATAAAGTCCAAAGTGTGTAACTGGATGTGCTGGTCACTGTACCCACTCAACCTGAATAAAATTGCCAATTTCCCGGACCTTGCAATAATGTACTATTATTACTTACTTATCAGTTTGGAAGCTTTACAGACTATATTTCTCTGTCATCTTGAAATTAATTGATTAGCCATGAAATTTTTATGTATTATTTACAATATGTATTTATATTAGTTAATATATATTTATCTATGTATTTATATATATATAATCTGTTATCTATATAATTTAAGTACTTTTATTTATGTATTTGTTGTCTATTTTTGTTAAAATTTAGTATTTATTTAATATTACTTTAAGTATTACTTTTTTTATTTATTAAGTTGTGTACACGTCTGCCATATCAGTCAAAACTTTCTTCTTTCCCGGGTCTGCTGGAAGAAATTTCTTTAGGAATAAGCTGTACCCTTTGTATGACCTTAATATTTAAAATCTGTATTTTATGTATCCTGTGTACAATAAACTGTTAAACAAATAAATAAATAAACTTGTGGACAGGAAAGTTTAGGAAAAATCTCACTAAATATTCATGTAGGTACAACGCGAATTTCCGACTGATGATGTTAGTAAAGATTTTTCCGATTTTATTCAAATCTCATCGTAACTCACCTCAAAGCGTTGGTGGGTTAAAAGAGTTAACGTCATTCAAATACAAAATTATAATAATTTGAATGAACATGAATAGGCATTTCATGCATATTCACCGTTTATCGAATTAGCTGAGGCCTGGAGCCGAAATGAACACGCGTGAAAGGTCGGGAATTATAAACATGTTGAAGTGGTGGCCTGGGTGAGGCCCTTCGCCTCCTGGAAGGGTTTGTTGTTTCAACAAGCTTGCATGGGTGCGGCCCGCCGCGCTGCCGCCCGATGAGTACTTACGTAAGTACTCGTTATAATTTGCGAATCCAATTGAGATGTTACCCAAAATTGTTTTGGTAAGTTTTGGGGAATGGTTTTCCTGAATAACAAAATATTTAAATTCTAATTTTAAACAAAAAAAAACCGACTTCAAACGTACTAGTCGCCACTACGATTTTTGAAGGTTCCTCTCGATTTCTCTGGGATGCCATCATCAGATCCTGGTTTCCTTATCATGGTACCACCCTTAGGATATCTCCTTTCCAACAAAAAAAGAATCATCAGAATCGGTTCATAAACGACGAAGTTATCCGCGAACACACATAAAAAAATGAAAATATATACGGTCGGATTGAGAAACCTCATCCTTTTTTTGAAGTTTGTTAAAAAGGGTTGCACTAGTCGAGTAAATCGAGAGATAAAATCAATATTTTAAATTTCCATAGGTTCGTGTCTGACAATAAATATTTTGAACAAGAAAGTATATGTAGGAACAGTGTGTTCCTACTTGATGAGAGCAAAGGGGGATATCTCCGCCAGGCGAGGCGGTGTGCCTGGGGTTCGGCCGTAGAACAATAATCGTTGATGATTGGTACTTGTATATATACTTATTGCTGAAGAAATGTTAATAGCGCGTTCTAGATATCGTATTTCTTTTGTCTCTCGTCGCTTGTGTTAAGGGTCAGTAGAGGGTTACTGCAGTTGCCGCCACATATCTACTTCATAAACCTCAAGGTTTTTAGGGTTCCGAAGTCAACAAGGAACCCTTATAGTTTCGCCATGTCTGTCTGTCCGTCCGTCTGTTCGCGGCTTAGCTGAGAGACTATTAGTACTAGAAAGCTGTAATTTGGCATGGGTATACATACTAATCACGCCGACAAAGTGGTACAATAAAATATTGAAAACAAATTTTCTTAGGGTGGAGAAAGTTACTTGGAAAAGGGGGGTCATTTTTTTTCCTAGAGGGTATCTAGGGGTATCGTTGAATAGGTCTTTAAAAACTATTGTTGTTTTTTCTTTTTGCCAGTAAAAAAACACCTTGTATATGTCGCAGGCATACTGTATAATTCGTCATTATACGTACGGTCAGGCAAATTATATAATGGCGAGGGCGGGGAGCCTCGCTTCGCGGGGCTCTATGATAGTTAAATCAATCAAACCTGACCAAACCTAACATCGATCGCTTCACGAGCTCTTTTACAATCTGCCGTACGACATTTTGTCAATTTGCCTAACTCGGCATTAACCGTTTATATGCGGACGAATTATTACAATTTGCCTGACCGTATGTAAAATGACTAATTTGCCCACCACACATAAATTATTTAACTGCAGTAGCATCTCGACTCTAGCCTCTTTGTCCAATTTGACAGAGAAGCACTTAGAGCAAATTATTGAACGCCAATCACAGGAAATACCTTTCAAATAAATATCTACTGAGAAATAAAGGCACCAATGCTAGTATGTAGCGTTAGAAACTTCAACAGTGACATTACGGGTCGCTGAGAAATTCACTAACATTATTTTCTGCTTCTGAGGATATCAATTTAGCCGTATTGCATTCTCTTATTTCAAGTTAGATTTTGCCCGCAGCTTCGCCTGCGTGTATTTCGAGGGTGCGCATCAGTGCGTGCGTCGCAAGCTGCTACCGAGTGTGAACGAATGTGACATTTGTAATTTCACATGTGACATTTGACACAATATTTAACTACAAAAGCCAGATTTTTTTTTCAGATTTCTCGTGTATAATATGCTATGCTTTTCTCCGCCATTTATTTAACGTTTGTGCCTAATTGCAGTAAAGTCGGTTCAATAGCATGACATTGGGAGAGTCACAAACAGGCAGATAGATACATTTTCGAATTTATATATTAGTAAGTATAAATAGCGGGTGGTGAAGACCTGGAGCGGGTAGCCGCTGGTTCTGGGCAGCGCAGGACTGGCATTTGTCCAGCAGTGGACGTCTTTCAGCTGATATTGTGATGTGTCCGGCTTGAAGATGAGATAGTCAGTTCCCCATTACGTTGGGAAATCTCCGTAAGCCCGCTTCCATCTTCTGAATCATCGTGACTTACCATTAATTGAATAATATGTCAACGGCATACCAATTGTGGTTTTAAAAAAAATGATAAAAGGATTTTTTATTTTTATTCACAATTGGTAAACCCTTGACAAAATCTCACCTGGTGGTAAGTGACGAAGTTGCCGAAGATGGCAGCGGGCTTACCAAGATTCCCCAGATTAAACATGATACGAGTTTCACTTAGACTGCTGTTACTTATTTAATACATATAAGGTACATATTTGCAGAGAATTCAAATAAGAATACTAATATTTTCTTTGGCATATCAAATATGTATATTTTGTTATTGTTTAATAACCGTGAAAGATGCCTGTTAAACCGCGCTCGGAATATTGTGAAATGTGGCGAGTAGGGAATATGTGGGGACTGCGGGCTGCGGGGCGGAGACTCGGAGAGTCACGCAAACGTGAACTGAAGACGGAGTTAAAACTAAATCTAGCGAGTGACACACGATTACAGATCATGGCAGTGACAAATTTTATAATATACTAGCTTTTGCCCGCGTGAACTTCGTTTTTATAACTGTCTTTGAGGGTGAGTGGTGCGCGAGCTGCAAGCTACTCACGAGCGTGGAAATGAGTTTTCTTCAGATCCCTATCCCAGATCGGGCTATTCTTATTAGCAGTCTATGTCACAGTTGTCACTGCCCACCCCCTCAACCAAAAAAAATCACTTCAATCCGTTGCTCCGTTGCGACGCCGCCGGAAATGAGTTTTCCCCAAATCCCTTGGGTACTATGTCAGGATATGCTAATTAGTATTTCATATCATTTCCCAGCCCCCAATCATCTTTGTGCTAAAAATCACAACAATCAATTGTTCCGTTGCGATGTTAAAGAAATTAACCAAAAAAGAGTATCTTTTCAGTTCCCTCAGGAACTGCATCGGACTATACTATTTTCACGGGATAAAAAGTAGCCTTTGTCCTTTGACACAGGCTACCTGTATGCCAAATTTCACTGAGATTAATCAAGGTGCTGAAGCGTGAAAAAGTAACAAACAGATTTGAAATAAATTAGAGATATTGAAAATAATCTTTTTATGAATTAATTTTAAAGTGAAACTTTTATTACATCGTCTCAAATTTTTCCCTCTGTGTGTCGCGTGACGGTCGGTATGATCGTTTCGTCCTCTGTACCGTAGCTCCAAGACGAGAGCAACCATGATCGTTTCTTTCTATAATGTGAAACAAAGTTTCACTTTTACCGTGGTTTCACAAAACCACACTCTCTTTTTTTTAGTTATAACTAGCGTTAGTCCGCGGCTTCGCCCGCGTGGACATCGTTTTCGTGACTGTCTTCGAAGATGTGTGGAGCATGGGAATGAGGTTTACTCAAAAATGCTTGTAATTTTGTCATTACTTTGACAACCCTCTTTGAGCATAGTCGGTCTTGCCATACTACTCGGAAAACAGGACCGCAAATTAATTTTGCGAACCTAGGATCGCAAAATCCCGTACAAAGAGATATTATTCAGAACTAGGTTAATTGTTATATAAGTCCAGAGTAGTCTTTGGAATTTCATTTTTCCTGTAGGAACGGAAGGACTTTAGATTTTCTCATTGATTTTCCTGTAATTTATACATTTAACTGTGATTTTTTCAAAACCTTAGGCCCAGTAGTTTTTGTGATCAGGTAATTTTTTGCATATTTTATTCAAAAACTTTAAAACTATTTATCTTGAAATTAAAAAAGGAAATTATGTATGAAATTCTTACAACAAACCCTAAAAGGGTTGCGGTGGCACACGATATAGTATGCAACACTTTTTTATGTTATAATTTATCCCCCAAAAGTGGCCTTCATGTTTAAAATTTAACCGACAGGTTGCAGTGCAGTGTCGCGAGTTCAGTGGTTTTCCCCATCTCAAAAATGCAGAAAAACTTCAGAAAACGTGTGGTGATGAATAAGTGATCCAACAACCAAACTGTGCGCTTGGATTATCACTTACTATTAGCACACACACCCTGGACACTTCATACAACGGGCCAAAAATGACATTCCAAAAAAGGAATGACGGAACAAACAAAATGGCGGCGAAATGCTCTACGTTCGACAACCAAACTGTAACCAATCTGTATCAATCTGGGTGACGAGGGGGTGAGGTCCCAATCTAGAGAGTGGCAGGGAGTGTCTATACTGTATGTTAGTACTAATATATAAGGTCTAACAAAATTAGCTGAAACTATTTTAAGGGCAAGTTCAGTAAACGAAACTGAACAACTTTTTCTTCAGTGACCATACCGAATTCTTAAAAAAAATTGCCACATTCCATTATTGCCCACTATAATAATTCTCGTGTTGTAGTACGGTCCTTTCTTTTCGCTGGATTCGTGCCTTGCCGCAACGAAACTGCGCTGTGCCTGGCCGTTGACCTTTGGTAGTTCTCTCAATCAATTCTTATTTAAAAACGAATATTACCTATTTAAAACCTTATAGTTCCCCTTTTAGATGTAGGTAGTAAAATACAATCCAACAGGTATTTACACTTTTCGAAAAATAAGAAATTGAGCGGCTTCTTTGAAGTTGAGGCCATTGAACTATTTTGCTGCTCGCTCGTAGGTACATTTCGCCTACAAACAAATGCGATGCGTGCGCGAAAAAAATATCTCAGTTACTCTCGCGCACTCATTGAGTTACGTTCTCAAAGCCTAACCTACAGATTGTGACCTAAGTGCCTAAGTTAAGTGTTTTATTGTGAAAATGCCATGTACAACAATATTTGGACATGGCGGTGTGATATGAAGTTTGTAACCACAACCTAATAGACACCAGGAACATGTTTCAAGATTTTCATAGCCGTAGACCCCATCTACATGCCATCTACACACAATACTATAGGTGCTTTGCAGCGATTCCGGGATTACGGTACTTTTACGAGTATGCCACGACCTGTAGATGCTGGTCAACCAAGAAAATCACCGGAGACATAAGAAGCAAGTAGGTAGGTAGTTCGCCTTAGCCTGTTTGCGGACAAGTCACATTAAAGAAAAATCTATTTGTTTGGAAATGGCCAAACATGTAAACAAATCATTTTATCATTTTAGCTTAATCACTTACATTTGGACATCAAGGATTTTATTGACATAAATACTGTGTTTTAGTTCATTTAAGATTTGAAAACCAATTGAAACTAGTTTATTTTGAAGTTCATGTTTTGTTTACATGTCTGGCTATTTCCAAACAAATAGGGAGATACCTACCCAATATGTGTCCGACGCGACGGAAGACACGGCTTGTACTATCATCTGTGGCGGAGGCGCGTCAGCGCGTGGACTGCTACGGTACGATGGCCAGTGCCGGATTTATAAAGATTTCTTTTTTTTTATTGTAGATTTTTTTTATTGTAGATTTCAGTATGGTCGCTGAAGAAAAAGTTGTTCAGTTTCGTTTACTGAACTTGCCCTTAAAATAGTTTCAGCTAATTTTGTTAGACCTTATATACTTTGATATTAGTAATATAAAAAGCGTCGGTGGCTCAACCAGTAACGACTCGGTTCTTCTAACTAGAGGTACCGGGTTCAAATCTGGACGGCCAATGTACCAATGAGTTTTTCAAAACTTACGTACATATACTTACCGTCGCATTTTTAAGCACTACAACAAGCCTTGGTCCGTAATGACTGCACTGCCGGCTACAGTACAATTAGTAATCTGTGACAGTACGAAGGCCGAGAGCTTAGCTTTGGCTACGCCTTCAAGCTTTGTCAGCATTGTAGGCCTTGCTGTCCGCGCTTTAAATATTCATTCCAGCTGGGATATCAAGGGCTGCAATGGTGTCCGCGCTGTGATGGCCTCGAGGCGGCGCTGCTCGGCCATCATTAACGTGACTCGCAACGCAGTCATTACAGGCCGCGGCAGTAATGTACTATTTCCTAGAACTTTTGGGATCTATGTCAGGCTGTGATCTATACATATAAAAATGAATCCCTATTTCCCTTGGTCACGGCATCACGCGTGAACGGCTGGACCGATTTCGCAAATTCTTTTTTTGTCGAGTTCGTTATTGTCAGGAGAAGGTTCGTATGTAGGGTAGGGTAGGGTAGGGTAGTGTAGTGTAGTTTAGTGTAGTGTAGTGTAGGGTAGGGTAGTGTAGGGTAGTGTAGTGTAGCGTAGGGTAGTGTAGTGTAGTGTAGTGTAGGGGTAGGGTAGGGTAGGGTAGGGAAGGGTAGTGTAGTGTAAAGTAGTGTAGTGTAGTGTAGGGTAGGGTGGGGAAGGGTAGCGTAAGGTAGTGTAGTGTTGTGTAGTGTATTGTAGTGTAGTGTAGTGTTGGGTAGGATAGGGTAGGGCAGTGTAGTGTAGTGTAAGGTAGAATGAAGGACAGCTAGTAGTAACATAAAAAAGAAAAAAAAGAGACTTGCATTTTGGTTACCTAACCGCTAAGTGTAAGTGTCCTCGCAAAGGGTAAAAATAGTTATTTTTGATTAGGGTGGTAAAAAGGTAAATAACAAATACCAAGCTAACATACTCGTAAATGTAATAATTTTCGAAAAACCTAAAAACTTTTAGGTATAAGCGTTTAATATTCCATTGTCATGCGATAATTTCAGCTCAATTGGAAACCGGGAAGTTGGTCAAATTTAACTTGCAATATTCCATCCGAACAAATATACATACATTGCAAGTAAAATAAAATAAGTTAAATAAATAAAAGCTTGTTAAAAGGAGCCAAGTTCGACAAAAAAAAACACAAAGATCTAAATGGTACCAAGTTCTATAGAGTGATTTCTAAAATCATAATTACGGGACTTCAAATTGAAATATTTATCTTAAAACTTCTCCAAATAATAGAGATAAATAACAAACGAATGACATTTGTAAACCCGAGTCGCAGGCGAGGGTTTACCATCGTCACGAGTTTGCCATTTACTTTTTACACCCATGTATAACAGACGTTTTTCAATACCGTTGTGAGAAAACAGGTAAAATTTAAAAAGGACCGTGATAAAAAGAAACGAAATACATGGGTAATACGCGATTATATATTACATAGTAATACCCATTGGTCTGGGAAATATCGTGTTTGTATAGTTCTCCTACAAATGAAATTGAAAATTGCGATTAACTCAATTGATTTACTTAATTGAAAATTGAGATATTGAATTGTAATGGATTACGAATAAGTATATATGGTAATTAATAACTACACATATATATTTGATCAATTGATCATGCAACATGAATTCATCAAAATTATTTAAATTATTTTAAATCAATTTTTGTATGAAAAATCTAATATGTATAATAAAAAAATAACGAAACAGTATTGTGCGAGCTGCCGTACAGTGCAATGTAGTTAGTGGTCCGTTTTCAGAACTTTACTTCAAATTGCTTATCTCCGAGCACAAATATTCTCACATCTCTCAGTCCTTCCTCACCGATATCGACCTAATAAATTATAGTGCTCCACTTTCACGCCTCGACGGATTAGCCAATTGCCGTGTAATTTTGACATGTAAATTGCCCGAGCTGTGGAAACGGACGTAGGACTTTTCTAATCCCCAGTTACTCTCCCAGGATAATATATAGTTCAGTTTAAACGAACGAATTAGTTTAATTTAATGTCATATTTATTAAATTTTCATCATCATCATATCAGCCGAAACACGTCCACTGAATGAATGAATGAATGAATGAATGATTTATTTATTGTATTTCTTATGTACACAAACAAAATATAAAAAAAACAGAAGAGAAGAAAAACAAAAAAAAAACAATTAAATTTTTTTAACCTATAAATACCTACCTATTGTTTGTTTTGCTAGATAAATAAGTTTTTTCATTTTTGTATATTTGGTGTGCATTAAAGGATATTTATCTTATCTTATACCTACTACTAACATTAAAAATTAAAAAAAAAGAAGAAAACACAAAAGCAATACAAAAGGCTTAGCTCAGCGTAATTTTTACCCTAAGGCAAAACGCTGTTATTCTGCTATCGCCTGGACTGCTGGACAAGGGCCTCCCCCAAGGATTTCCACGACGCGACGGTTGTTCCTGCGCTGCCGGCATCCATTAGCTTCCCGCGACCTACACCAGGTCGTCGGTCCACCGTGTGGGAGGCCTGCCTACGCTACATTTTACAATGCGCGGTCGCCACTCAAGAACTTTACTACCCCAACGGCCATCTGTTCTACGAGCTATGTGCCCTGCCCACTGTCACACAAGCTTAGCGATTCTGTGAGCTATGTCCGTTGTTTTAGTTCTCCTACAGATCCCCTCATTTTTGATTCGATCGGGAAATTCCGAGCATAGCTCGCTCCACCGCCCTTGGGGTGCCATTGAGCCTTCTTATGAGGCCCCTAGTGATAGATTTAATTTGAAACACAAATTATCAAACTTACCTAGTTACTGACGCTACGGTAGTGACCTATAATCGAGTTTAATAACTTCTCAATCTCACACCTGCTGGGGTCTGTACCCGTGCAGGCCGCACGAGTGACACCAGTTCGGCAATTAGGACAAAACAAGTGGGACAGATGTGTTGGATGTTGGGAAGGTTCATTTGATTTTCAAGCGACTTCCAAAAAGGAGGAGGTTCTCAATTCGTCTGTATGTTTTAAGTTTGCTGAAGTCGCAAAAAAAAATTGGAACTCTTCATACAAATCGATCAGCTGATAGACCGATTTTAAACATGTTTGTCTGGAGCGTTGAATTGTTTCGAGAATTGACTATGGGTTCCTTGGAAAAAATTGTTCAGTATGATGAATAGAACCCCTAGTTAACGGGCCCTGCACCAATTTTGTTATATATTTATTTGCAAAAAAACATGTTAAGATGTTATGTTTATTTATAACTAGCTTTTTCCAGCGCCTTCGTTCGCGTGAAAATAGTTTCTATGACTGTCTTCGAGGGCGCGAACGTGGAAGAAATTAGCCTATATGTTAATAATCCAGGTTCCAATCTGTCTACCTACCAAATTTCATCCAGATACGTTCAGTAGTTTTTGCGTGAATAAGTAACAAACATCCACACATCCATACATATAAACATTCGTGTTTATAATATTAGTGAGGATTAAAGTCTCAGTCTCATTGTACCACAAAACGGCATCCAAACATTTGGTTACCCACTACGCTGAATGGTCCAAACATTTGGTTACCCACTACGCTGAATGGTCCTAAGCCTTATAAGCTCTTATCCAAGTTATCCAGACTCCATGATAAATACAGCGTTGATATTGAGAGCGTATTCACACAATCGTTCCATACAAACATAAAATTACTGCTTCTAGAAAATGGATGGGCCGAGTCTAATGAAACTTTATCTATATAAGCAAGTCATGAAATTGTGGATATATTAAATTTTCGAAATACTTTACTCTAAAAAGCTAAGATAATTTTAAAATATAATTAAAATCTTAAATCACTATTATTTAGTGACAACACATTTTTTTTGAAAATTTGATCTATCTACAAACTAGAATTTAATGAAATAATAAATAATGTACTTATAAAGTTTAATTAGAAAAGGTGCATCCACTTTCAAAAAGTAGTCATTTTAAGTTTGTATGGGAAACGATATTGCGAGTACGCTCTTAAGTAAAAAAAACCGGCCAAGTGCGACTCGGGGTCACAGTAACAGGGTTCCGCACCAAAAAATTTATTTAGCAACAGAACAAGACCACTAAGTACATACTTTGCTCTGGTTAAATAGGATTCTACTCATTCTGGCTTAACATTTTTCATAGATTTTACTATACTCTCTGCCTCATATACTACGATCTTTTCAAGAATTTCAGCCCATTAGTTTCGGAGATAGGAGGCGGGGGGGGGGGGGATGGGTAAGGAATTATGAAATTTGGCATGCAGGTAGCCTGTGTCACAGGGAAGGACATAGGCTACTTTTTATCCCGGGAAAATAGCACAATCTGATGCAGTTCCTGAGGGAACTAAAAAAAGACTTAATTGTTTTGATTTTTTGCACAGAGATGGTTGAGTAGGTGTGAAACGACATTATTTGCTAATCACACTTAAAGACACTCGTAAAAATGGTGACCACGCGGGCGAAGCCGCGGGAAAAAGCTAGTATATAATAAAGTACCTCGGGAAATCCGTGAGTTTGACGACATTACGAGTTTACGTGAAGTGTTACTGGAAAAGACTTACTGTGACATGTATGAATATTTAAATGATGAGTGATGACATATTGTGAAATTAGTTGATTTATTTATGTTCGACATTATACATTAAATTTATTTTCTTGAACACAACATTTGACATCAATTATTTAAAATTTAAAGGTATGTAATTGTATTCTATTTTTTGTGTAAGCCTAAATGTATTGTATGCCTCTTTAGGCAGATTATGTGAAACTTGATATTGCTTTAAGATCTTTGTACCATAATCAACAATAAAAACTCTGATTCTGATTCTGAATATGTCACACAATATACTTATTTGAGCAAAAAATATTTTCTAATTTATCCCCCGAAAATTGCCCCCCATGTTTAAAATTCATATATTTACGTTATACGTCCGTCTTTGTGTCACCGATTTACATACATGTACCAAACAACTCAATCGGTCCAGTAGTTTCCAAGCAAATTGGTACTGATTGATGGACAGAAACACGAGTGATCCAATAACAGTTCTGTTTTTACCTTTTGAGGCACGGAACCCTAAAAATGAAGTAGTTTGTAGCGCGGTGCGCTGTTATTCATTCTCCTTTCATCCGATCTTCTTTTCATTCCATCTTTTTCTTTTTCATGCATGCGCTGTTATCCATCTGACTTTTCAATCAAAAAATAAAAACTCGATCATCATAACGCATTATAATAGATTTAATAAATTCATACCTCAATACTTCACAAAAGACCCATTATGGGTAAGAATAATTAATGTTTTTCACGTTAGTGATTTATGTTTAAAATTTAAGTGTTCTAACGTTTTTCTAATTTGTATGTTATTTTCAGGTCTTTTACTTTGCTTTCATCTCTCATTAAATTCACTGAACACGCACGCCATTTTTTTAGGAACCTACGCCCTAATATACCTGCCTACCTACTCGTCGTGTTACAAGGTAAAACTGTTGGATGCCAGCTCAGGAAGCAAGAAAATTAAACCCCTTTATAGCGCAGACGTTCTCATAGATATTCCCAGGCATTTTGACTATGTTTAAAATATGTAACAATTTGTTGTCATCCTAATAAAATGTAATGTAAAAAGCATATTTTATTAACGTTCTGAAAAAAATAAGGTCATTTTCTGTATAAAAAACATAAATGATTTTTTTTTGTGGTTTGATCACGTGTCTGAAAACGCTCTGTGGTTGGTTGCAACTCTGATGACGTCACACAGAAGTAAACATTAGTTTCAGTGCGTGCTTTCACTATTACAGCAGTTTGTTGTTTTCATATGTGTGACGTCATCTGTCAGAGCAACCAGGCGCCATAGCGGAAATTGCGGTTTGGCGCGTAATTTTTTAATTCAAACTTTAACATTAATTTACTTCGTATATACGACAGATCTCCAGGAAATATTAAAATGGTTTGCATTTTATGCAATAACAAATAATACAAAACAATTTTCCAGTAGTAGTCAAATAGCCTATTCTGAAGCGACAGCAAAGTTTACTTTATTTGTAGATATTTTTGGCGTTATTGAAATCTACCACAGAAGAGTGAAGGAGTTGGTTGGTTAGATCAATAATGCATAGAAAGTACCTAATACACGGTCGCTCCCATGAACTGTGATAGCGGTGAGTTACTGCAGTTTCAGGCGACGCTGCAAACGGCTCTAGCGATATGTGGGATGCCGCCTCTGAACAAATAATTAGAGTACATGTCGTTTTACTTTAAGGAAAATCTATATTTCAACTTTAATCAGTGTTTTAGTGTTCATATTTTGCAAAATACCAAATAAAATTTGAAAGTTGGTACTTCTGACAAAGTATCAGAAAATAATTAAGTACATAACCATGACCTACTTGGTCACGAATATTGAAGTAATCTAGCAAAGTATTTACTTTGACGACGGTACTCTTTGCAAACTACTAAAATTTGGCAAACTGAAATACCTACCATTGAACCGGGCGCACCTTTTTTTATAATTCACTGATGGTAAGTGATGATGATGCCGAAGATGACAGCGGGCTTACCAAGATGCCTCAACGCAATAGGCAGCTGACTATCTTATCTTCAAGTCGGAACGCGTCATTGTTCTTGACAAGATGTTGTGGCTAGCAGGTGGATTTAGAAAATTACAAATCCACCAACCAAACCGAGTCTTACAAGGTTAGACTCCACCGGGGATCGAACCCGCGACCTCCAGCTGTGAAGCTAATTGACTTAACCATTAAGCCACGGAGGCGGTTAAAACGAAACTTTAAGAACTTTCAGTCGCTTTCAATGCAATTTTATCATTAAAGTACTTAATATAAAGCAGATGTGTGGGTTACTATATGCCACTTCGCTAACAACTCATAAACGTCCCCACAGCTGGGGCTCAGGTTGCTTCCCAAACTCGGGAAGGTTAGGCGATACTCCCCACACCGGGGGCAAAGTATATATATTAGTACTAACATACAGTATGGACACTCCCTGCCGCTCTCTAGATTGCGACCTCACCCCCTCGTCACCCAGATTGATACAGATTGGTTACAGTTTGGTTGTCGAATGTATAGGATTAAGCCATTTTGTTTGTTCCGTCATTCCTTTTAAAGTGAAACTTTTATTACATCGTCTCAAGCTTTTTCGTCTGTGTGTCGCGTGACGGTCGGTATTGTCGTTTCGTCCTCTGTAAATGTCTATTATGTGAAAAAAAAGTTTCACTTTTACAGTGGTTTCATAAAACCACACACTCTTTTTTTTTGAACTGTCATTTCTGGCCCGTTGTATGAAGTGTCCAGGGTGTGCCGGGGGCAAGTCCGGGTTGGCGGAGGATGTAAGGCTATAGTGGCGAGCCTCCAAGTTTTCAAGTCGCCTATAAGGCATCTGACATGGCTTAAAGGCCGCCAGGAGGCTCGAGTTTCCATACAAACGTAGTTCCGCTTTAATACAAAAACTACATACTAGATTGAATCCAAACTTATATATGGAGGAGACACATATCGATGTTTGTAATTAGTTTTCATCGTAGTAAATGTTAACGTAACTAAACGAAGGCTTAAATTTGTTTTGTACTGAAAGTTTGAAACTGCTCTTATTTTTTTCCGTTTTATATTAGTACATCGATATGTGCCTACTCAATATATTTACAAAGTTTGGATTCAATCCGGCATGTAGTTTTTGTATTAAAACGGAACTACGTTTGTATGGAAACTCGAGCCTCCTGGAGACTCAGGCTCCGAGCAGAATAATACGTGTTAAAATAATATCGAACGTAAAACTATTCATTTTAAGTTCAAATCAATGCGGGCTTCAACGCGCTGTTACGTTGCAACCGAATGCCCAATTCTCGATTATTACATGTTTTTATTACTTTTCTATACTTTCAAATGGGTTTAAAAAAATGTTCAATTAAAATGAAAGGTCTTAAAGTCACTGATTACTGTGTGTTGGTTTCATTCAACATTAACTATTTGTTTTCGAGAAATTTAACAATTAATGCCAAAAACAGGGTCTACAGTATATTTTTTTTACGTTAAAAGTGGTAATATTTTTAAAACGGTATTCAATTAAATAAGATTTTTACAAACTTTTATTTAGCTTGCAATGTATGTATGTTTGTTCGGGTGGAATCTTGACTAGTTAATTTTCACCCATTTCCTTGTTTCCGATTGAGTTGAAATTTTGTATGCATATGTATATCGCGTGACAATACAATATTCAAAGCTTTTAGATTTAAAAAAAAATATATCAAAATTTGGAACCGTATATTTTTATATTCATTTGATCATTTGGTTTTTTGAGCATTATAAAAACTCTTTTCTAATGAAAGCTTGTACCTTGGAAAACTATTGTTACTTTAAGTATCTTAACATATCTTTTCCATAGTTGATAGCTTTATACAGTCTTTCAATAATTTGAATTGAATATTGTCATTTGACCTATCTTAAGGCCTTAACGACCGCCATCTAGTTAGTGATAGCAGCGGCTGAACGTGGCTTGCGAACCACGAAAACGGTCTTTATAAAAAAAAAAATATGTTATGTTCTGTGCTACTCAATGATGTAACTTGGTAAGTTTCAGACAACCCGCCAATCTAACGAAGTGTCCTTTTTAAAATATATGCCAATTCTTACTTTAAAATGTGAAAATGTGTTTGTTTGTTTGTTACCTTTTCACGCTTCAACGCCTTGACCAATCTTAATGAAATTTGGCATGCAGGTAGCCTGAGTCACGAGGAAGGACATAGGTTACTTTTTATTCCGCGAAAGTAGCATAGCCCGATGCAGTTCCTGAGGGAACTGAAAATATACTCTTTTTTGGTTAATTTCTTGAACATCGCAACGGAAGAATGGATTGTGTGTTTTTTTGCACAGTGATGGTTGAGGGGGTGGGAAATGATATGATTTACTAATAGGCATATCCTGAAATAGTTCCCGAGGGATCTGGAGAAAATCTATGTCCACGCTCGCGAGCCGCTTGCGGCTCGCGCACCGCGCACACTCTAAGACGATGAAAACGATGTCCACGCGGACGAAGCCGCGGGCAATAGCTTAGTAAAGTATATGATACTTGGTTAGTGAAAACTAGCCTTGAAATGTTACACCATTAGTAGCACAAAACATAAAAAAAATTCTTGTTAGCAACTGAAAACCGTTGTACACAGGCCAGCACATCAAGCTACACACTTTGGACTTTGTACTGTTCTTATGCCGAATGCGTATGGATCAGAATCGCACTACGAGTGTATAGCTCGATGTGCTGGCCTCTGTACATTCTCAGTTAGTTGGAGAAGTCTGAAGTAAAAATTTCAATTTGAAGTTCCGTAGCTAAGATTCAGAAACCACCAAAGAACTTGGTACCCAGCCATGGGGAGTAAAATTAAAACTTTATGCGTTAGTTGTATAATAAAGTTATCAATACACGTGTCCGCCGAAAATAGGAATTAAATTTTATTATGTATGTATGTATGTATTTATGTATGTATGTATGTACGTGTGTGTTGTGTGTGCATGTGTGCACGTGTGCGTACATGTGTACAAATGTGTGTACATGTGTTTACATGTGTGCACATGTGTGTACATGTGTTCATTGAATGCCCATGTGTGTAGTTCATGTGTTAAATATTATAGTTATTAATTTTGTGCGCAACTTATCCTGCGCATCCCCCAGCACATTTACAATCGTTCGTAACGAGTATACTCCAGTCGTGCGTCGGAGCTGACACACACACTTTTTTTTGTATGGAACTTTGCTCCCTTTTACATTTATGTTTTGTTGGGATAAAACTTCAAGAACAAATGTTGTTTTATACAGATAACAAGAAAAATATCCTAAACTCAAACGATTGACAGTCAAAACAGAAATCCCTTAGGTAAGTAAGACTATGTACCGATTTATATCATGGTACGGAAAAAATAATTTATATTTGAAGTCCCGTAGATCTGATATAAGAAGCCATTAGAGAACTTGGTACCTACCTACTTATTTAGATTTCTGTATTTTTTTGTATCGAACTTGGCCATTTATGTTTTGTTGGGATCCGATAGGATAAATACTTCTAAAACAAGTATCGTTTTTGACTAGTAACAAGAAAAGTATCCTAAGTGTAATAGTCTTTACTCTTTGCCTAAACTCAAACGATTGACGGTCAACGCGTAGGGATCCCCTAGGTTAAGTGTAGGTACTCATTCAAATCTCTCTCTCTCTCTTGGCCTAGCCTTATCCCATTTCTATTTGGGGTCGGCTCTCCTCGTCATCTTTCGCCACACTTGTCGGTTTTGAGTCGTCGATTTGTCTATTTGAGCTTTCTTCAGGTCGTTGCTTACTACAGACATCCATGTTTGAGGGGGTCTGCCTCGTTTTCTCGGGCCGATACCGATGTCCATGACTTGTCTGGTCATGTGGTCTTTGGGTCTTCTCAATACATGCCCATACCATCTAAGACGGGACTCAGAGAGTTTTTCCTCGATGGGCCTGATCTTAAAACTTCCACGGATATGTTTATTTTGTACCTTGTCTAGTAAGGTAACGCCACCTGCCCATCTCAGCATCTTCATCTCCGTCGTGTGTAGTTTTGTGGTATGGACTTTCTTCACTGGCCAGCACTCGGCTCCGTATATAAGAGCAGGGCGGACTGCTGTTTTATATATCTGCCTTTTACGCGTATTGGCATTCTTCTGTCGCATAGTACACTCGATAGTTCTCGCCACTTCATCCATCCTGTGTTAACTCGGTGGGTTACGTCGGCGTCAATCGTACCATCGCTTGTGACCACAGAACCCAGGTATTTGAATTGGTCGACTTCTTTTAGCTGGTGACCTTGTAAATTGACAGCTTGGTGTTGTTTAGTTGTTGAGTAGCAGCACTGCATGCACTCTGTTTTCGTGCGGCTGATCTTCAGTCCAGCAGTTTCTATAGCTATCCTCCACTGCTCAAGTGAGTTTTCTAGTTCTGAGCTGCTGTCTCTTATGAGGACAATGTCGTCTGCGTAGAGTAGGTCCCAAGGCGGTTTTCTCTGGATCCCTGCCGTAAGGTAATCCATTACGAGATTGAACAATAGCGGGCTCAGCGCTGACCCTTGGTGTACACCTACTGCTACCTCGAAGTCTTTGCTAGTGCCTGCTGGGCTCCGTACCTTAGTAGTGACGTTTGTGTACATGTCCGTAACTACTTTGATATAGTACTCTGGTACGTTTTGCGCCCGCAGTGAGTGCCAGATTAGGTCTCGTGGTACTCGGTCGAATGCCTTTTCAAGGTCTATGAATGCCAGGTGTACGTCTTTTTTCATTGCTTTCCTTTTTTCCAATAGAACTCTAAGACTGTGTAGAGCATCAGTTGTTGATCTGCCAGCTACGAAGCCACATTGGTTTTCGGTTACAACTGTCAGATTGAGGAGTCGGTTGTTGATGACCCTTTCCCATATTTTGAGTGTGTGTGATATGAGTTTTATTGCGCGATAGTTTTCGCACAGTCTGATGTCACCTTTATTTTTAAAGAATGGGATCAGATAACTTCTCCTCCAGTCCTCAGGGATTCCATCGCGCAGAATTTGATTGAAAAGCTGTGTTAGGAAAAATATACCAGTTTCTCCAAGGCGTTTCCACAATTCGGCAGGGATCTCATCTGGACCTGTTGCTTTGTTGTTCGCCATCTTTCCAACAGCGAGCTTCACTTCATCAGGGTGGACATCTGGGATAGGTCCCGCTGTGGCATCTAAGGGGGCTAGTCTTTCGTGCGGATAAGTTTCGTTGAGCAGTTCGGAGTAATATTCTCGCCATCTTTCGTTTATGTCATTGTTTGCGGTCAGGAGCTGGTCATCTTTATTTTTGATGTATCTAGTAGCACGTACATCCATACTGTTGGTGTGCCTTTGCCTGGCGATTTTAAATAGTTCCCTGTCGTCCGAGGCCTCTTCCAGTCGGCTATAAAGATCGTCGCCGTCTTGCGCCCTAGCGCGGGCCACTTCTCGTTTGGCCGCTTTTTTTGCATATCGATAGTTTTCGCGATCTTCATCGTTCCCGCTTTCTTGCCAGGTCTTAAAGAGAACTTTTTTTGTCTCAACCTTTGCCTTGACTTCCGCTTTCCACCATTTAGCCCTTTTTGCGTTTTTCAGTGGGCCTTTCGACACTCCTAACAAATCTGATGCATCTTGCATGCAGCGTTTGTGGAAATTGTTCCACATTGCATTGGCTGTCTGTTCGCGTGTCTGAGGCACTTCACTTATTTCTTCATCCAGGTAAAGTTTTATTCTATCGATCAGACATTCTCCCTCCCTGTTGGAGAGTTTGTGCCAACGGATCTTCGGTATCTGTTCTTTATGTAACTTTATGGGTTTTGGCATTCTGAAGTCTGCAACCAGTATTCGGTGTTGTGTTGTAAGAGGTTCTCCAGGTATTACCTTGCAGTCTTTAAAAGTTCGGAGTTTAGTGCGGTTCGCTAGAATGTAATCTATTTGTGTGTTCGAGCCGCCGCTCCTGTATGTGATCTTATGTTTGTCTGGCTTCGTAAAGAATGTATTAATTATAGCCATGTCGTGTGTGGTCGCGAAATCTAGGATATTCCCACCTGGTGTGTTCTGAATTCCATAGCCTTGTCCCCCATGTATTCTTTCATGGTTAGGTGATGCAGTTCCAACATGGCCGTTGAGGTCTCCCGCGATGTATTTAGTTTCATCAAGTGGGTAGGACTGCATTAGGTCGTTTAGATTATCCCAGAAGGTCTGTTTCTCGGTGTCGCAGCATCCCATTTGTGGTGCATAGGCTGATATTACATTCATGCACGGTTGGCCGTCTAGTGCGAACTTAATAGCGATGATACGATCGCTAACTCGTTTGACCTCTACAGTGCGCTCCTGCATGTCACTGTCGATTGCGATGCCCACACCGTTCTGTTTTGCGTTCGTGCCGTGGTAAATAAATTTGTATCCATTTCCGATATTGCGAGCCTTTGACCCCTTCCACTTGGTCTCCTGTATGCAGCATACATTGACCCTGCGTCTGAGTAGTACTTCGCTCAGTTCTGCGCTGCGTCCAGTCATGGTGCCCACATTCCAGGTTGCTATACGCATTTTTGGATTGTTTCGATGTGGACCCACAACTTGGTCGTCGCTTTGGGGGCACGCCCTAGTATTTCTATCGCCCTTGCATCTATCGTCGCTTCCGGGGGACGCCCTAGTATTTCTATCGCCCTTGCATCTATCGTCGCTTCCGGGGGACGCCCTAGTATTCTGACTCACTGTATTGGCTTTATTCTTCATAATGAGGAGTAGTTTATTTGGCTTGGGGTTTTTACGGCCGGTTGCCACCTGACGCCAAGACAGTAACCCCTCTTGCTAACAAGGGCTTGGGATGCCACCGTTGGCTATCGCTCGTCCGCTGCCATCCCCTACGCAGCATCCTGCCTGGTGCCGCTGCCCTCCGCCGGCCCGTTGTCAGAATATGTCCGAGTGGCCCGACCGAGGTGTCCGAGGTGACCGAGTTTCTGAGATACTATAGAAGTTAAAAATAATCAAAATTATTATGGAAAATATATATTGAATTATCTCCGTAACGTGACGTTTTAGGACACTATGTTACATGACATTTTTTGTTTGTCTGTATGTCCCCTATCTAAATATATAGGTCTCAAACGTCATTTTGAAAAAAAAATACTAATATAGCGGACTCCAGTATGCCAGTCTCCAAACAAACATTTTCAAACCCCTTTAATTGAACTTCAAAGGGCGCAGGAGTGCGCGCGCGTGAGCGCACGAAGCGCCGGGTCAGCGTCAGCAGCCAGCCGTAGAACACTCGCGCCGTAGGTGATGGAGGCGCCAGGTAACGTCGGCCACCAACTGAAGAGCACTCGCGCCGTGGGACGCCGAAGACACCAGGCAGCTGAACGTCCGGCCGCCTGGAACCAAAATCAGCAGGGCCGGGGAAAGAGCCTGCACGCCGTCAGCCCGCGGCCATCTCCTGCCCTCGTGGACCTGGGAGTTGGGAACGGTTAAAGAGACGGTTCCGTCAGGAAGAACGGGGCCTCACTGAGGGATACCCAGATGGTAATTGTATTGTAAAAGCAAATACCTATAGGTCTTTGTTCTGACTGAGATCCTATCAAAAATTGGTCAAAATCAAATAAATCGCTATCGCCGTTTATATGAAAAGTCGCAGCTTCATAATCCTCTTAAACTTGAGTCTTGAACTTTTTTAACACGCTTTTATTAGCTTCACTTGTAACTATGTAAGAAAATCTTGGAATCTTAATTTGACCCACTTGCCGGTCTTTGATTAGGATGAAATTTTGCACACGCTCTGAGTTCTGGTGACAATACATGACTAGCTAAGAAACGTCATTACAAATCCAATATGGCGGCCTCCCCAAGATGGCGGACTGGCTGTTTGAAATCCACTCCCATGATATGGGTATCAAATGAAAGGGTTTGCTGTCAGGAATACGAAAAAAATAGCCACGTGACTTAAATCCAATATGGCGGACGTCCAAGATGGTGGACAGGCTATTTGAAATGCACCCCCATGATACAAGCACAAAACAGATAAGTACAGAACTCAATCTACATACAAAGTGCGCTCGAGCAACGCACACATAGACACCGCTCACGGACACGATATCTTGGAACAGCAAGAACACTCCGAGCGCGAGTGCCGTGCGCTTGTTGAGACATGTGTTTGCAAAAATGGAGGAACAAAAAAAAATATTATAACTTTTCCGTGGACGGTTGTTTTAATTAAACCTAAAACTGTAAATTGATGGTTTTTAAGCTACCAGTTGTTTCAGAGAGGTAAGCAGATATTTGCTTGCATTTCGGTGGTTCGTTTTATATAGAACGGTTCGGTAGGTAGGCACCGAAATAGCGGACATGATCACATGAGTTTGTGGCCTTATAATATTTTTATTTACAATTTATGTTAGGTATTTATTGTAGTATATGCTGTGTAAGCCTTGTGTTCAATAATCTAACGAGGAAGGTGTACATGTAAATCAATCGAATTTTTTGTGTGTTCAAGAATCTTTATCCAATTATAATAATTACTGCGAAAAAATTATGTCCATGTCTTTTAAATTTATTTTTTACCCAATTAACGGCGAAGCCAAAAGGAAGGGTTATGGTTTTAGCAGTCTATGTATCTGTGTATGTTTGTATTTACGTATGGATGATAAAATACCGTCCAATTGAGAAACCTCCTCCTTTTTTGAAGTCGTTTAAAAAAAAAACACATCTTCCTCATTAGATGTCATAAGGAAGTGATCGGCGGCGGCGGCGAGCCGCGCGCGACAAAACGGCGTCGGGGTGCACATAGGGGTATTCGCACCAAAAACGTGGCTATAAATATTTACTAACTTTTTAATCTTATATAGAAATATATTAATTCATGTTGCCCGTTTCTTAGGGTTCCGTACCCAAAGGGTAAAAACGGGACCCTATTACTATGACTTTGCTGTCCGTCCGTCTGCCTGTCTGTCCGTCTGTCACCAGGCTGTATTTCATAAACCTTGGTAGCTATACAGTTGAAATTTTCACAGATGATGTATTTCGGTTGCTGCTATAACAAATACTAAAAATTAGAAAAAGTGAAAAAAATCTCCACACAAAAATACATAAGAATGCGAATTTATTACATTTTAAAATACAATAATCGTACATTTCGCCAATGTCGAAATCGTCGCAAGATATTTTCTGTGACAAATTTGTAATAAAACAATAACATTAAAATTGATTTTTTTAGTTGTTTGTTTGGTTTATATTTCCGTTCTTCCTGTTTCATTCTCAACAATAAATCATACAAGTAGATACGAGTGCCACTACCACGATCGTTTTTGGTGCTTAAGCCAAAGTTGACAACCCTTGCGCGTGCGACTGCCGAGCGTAGGTATAAAAAGTGAAGTACATACATGTGATTTACTTCTGTACTTATCTGTTTTGTGATATTGGTATCAAATGAAATGGTTTGCTGTCCAGAATACGACAAAATAGTCACATGACTTAAATTCAACATGGCGGACATCCAAAATAACTACTTAACGAACAGATTTTCATAAATTATAGCTTAGAACCACCTCGATTACGTCAGCTTTAAAACAAAAAAACCGCATCAAATCAATTAATTCGTTTCAGAACTACGACGCCACAGACAGACAGACAGACACACACGTTGAACCAATAACACCCCTCTTTTTGCGTCGGGGGCAATAAAGGTAAAAATAGGTTTGTACAGTGGCCAGCACATCAAGCTATACACTCGTAGTGCGATTCTGATCCATACGCATGCGGCATAAGAACGGTACAAAGTCTAAAGTGTGTAGCTTGATGTGCTGGCCTGTGTACATAGAATACTATCTTGCGTTATTCCAATGCGTTTTAACAGTTTCTAGTGGGTGTAGTAGAGGAAATACTTTAAAATCGGCTAAAATGAGAAACTGGAAATGAAAACCAATTTTAAGCTATTGCATAGCTTTTATCGCGGGCTTTGAGCGCGGCGACCGAATCAAGAAATTCCGTAACGAACATCACGCTTGGCCGAGTTCTAAAAAACGTACAGTGCCATCTATTAGCGATTTGCGGTACTGAAAGGACTTAGTAAATTTACTGGTGTAACTTTCTTAGTGCTAATTTATTACATAAACATCCCGCGCCCCAAGGACTATATGGTACTGGTAAATACTGCACAAATAAAAAATAAATAGTTCATAGTTCATAGTTATTTAAGTATTCATAATATGTCAATATATTACATGTCAAATAAATAATTATAATTGCATAAGTTGTTAAAAAATGCTATGCAATAGCTTTACCGCGGCAGTCCCCGAGTGCCACAAGTTTTTTTTAACAAAACTGGTCATCATCATCATCATCATATCAGCCGAGAAACGTCCACAGCTGGACAAAGGCCTCTCCCAAGGATTTCCACAACGACTGGTTCTGCGCTGCCCTCGTCCAACAAAAGGTGTACCTGATTTTTAAAAGAACATTGTTGTTACCTACTTTAAACTGTATTCTTATCATAGCTATAGATACCTATAAATTTACGTCAAAAATCTTTTAGTAAAGAAACTTATACCACATGAAGTAACTTGACAAACAGGCTTACAGGTAAAACGGAGGGTGGCTGAACAACGGACAACCTAGTTTCGCCACCTATTTTATTTATTAAATGAATAGGCTAGTAGCTAGTAGAGTAGTAAGTAGTTTTTTTATTCGTATGGCTTTCCAAGTGGCTTTTCTATAAACAGAATAATAATAATGAAGAAATGGCAAGCATTTTGGCTTAGTTAAAGGCCGGGGGTAGTTTATTTCTTGCCAGTATTTCTAAGAAGAAGGCTGCTAGCCATTGGATTATTACTACTACGTATAGAACAGCTAGTCAAAAAAAATATCTTGCTCTACTCGGGGGTCGCGTGGAGTGCGCGGGGGCGGGACTATCGCGTGACGTTTATGAAGAATAAATAAACAGATGCGAAATTCACTGCAATGGAGTTATCTGCCTAATTAGCACTAACACTTGAGCAACCCGACTGCTCACCAAAACTTTTTTCGGGTATCATGTGTGTTTGTGTGTGTGTGTGTGTACGAAGTAGTAGTAATTCAATGCTACTAGCCATTTCCTGCACGTTGGTCCCAAGTCCCTAAGAAACTCGTTGTACATGCCATCCTGCCCGCCGCCGCCGCTTGTCCCAGAGCGAGCTGCCTCATTGCGAGTGTTGTTTCATCGGCTGTGAAGGATTTTGAGAGATGCTCATTGACTGGTAGCGTTTCTTTTAAGGTTTAAGGAAGCTTCTTGATTATTTTCGTGTTTTTGCGATCTTCTCTTATGCGTGATGTTTCTACAATGCGGTTTGCAATGAACTCAGTTAGCTTTTGACAGGTGTCAACAGTTTTTGCCCCAGATTTACCTGTTAATCTATTGAGGACTCTCCATGCTTTTCTGCTCGATTTTTTGAAGTCAATTTTTTCAGCAGTGGCTATCCATTTGTTCTTTCGCTGCACATCCAAAGACTGAATTAGGTTTTGTCCAATTTCCTAATCCCCTGTGTTTTTGTACTGTTCGAATAGTTTCCACCGTCTTCATTCCACCCTGGGACGTATGTCTATCTAAGGCCTCGCCTATTCTTTGCCAGTGCGGTGACCAGGCGGGCCCACGAATCTCATATAGCTTTTGGCTTTTGGCGGGATCCACCTAATCGGGGCATTCATATCTTCTGCAAAACTGGCCCAGTTTGCCTTCTATAAATTCCATCGTGGCAGTGGGCCAGTGGCATAGACCGCACCAGCGGGATTGTGTTTCCGATTTCCATCAGTACAGGGCGATGTTGGCTATTGGGAAAATATGAAAGAATTATCCTTGTGGTTGGAAGAGGGATACTAGAAGCATCACATGTAACAAATGTTAAATCTGGGTTATAATCTTTTCTCCATTACATCGGGCTGATCTGAACCAACCTTTACCTTTGGCGTCGAATACTAGGTGGATTTCATAGGGGGGTTTTACGGTTATCGCCATGCTTGGCAAGCGGGTTGGCGATCGCAGTGTGGTTGCAGGTGTGTTGCAATGCACGGAAAGGATGCTGCTGCCCATCCTCCGGTTTTATATCAGTAAAGTTCTCGAGTGGCGACCGCGCACCGGAAAACGTAGCGTAGGCAGGCCTCCCACGCGGTGGACCGACGACCTGGTGAAGATCGCGGAAAGCCGATTGATACGGGCAGCGCAGGACTGGTCGTCGTGGAAACCCTGGGGGGAGGCCTTTGTCTAGCAGTGGACGATTTTCGGCTGATATGATGATGATGATGACTAGGTGGTAGTTGTTGTCTTCTGCTCACTGAGTCAATTGAATTCCATTAAGGTCGTTGGAGTCATAGCGCCAAGAAGTATGATGGCTATTAAAGTCACCCGCATAGATACAGGGGTACGGTGCGTAAGCACCTCCGGTCCTTCATTCTACGTATGAGTTGGAGGCTTATACATATTCGCTATTGTAAGGTTGTGTACTTTGTTAATAGAGAGAAAGTAGTTCGGTATACTATTGTGTGGTAGAAGCGTAATGTTGGGTGTGCCTTCTTTTACATATGTTGCTATTCCATGCTTTGCATGATTTATTACGTGAACGGTTCTGTAACCTGGAATTTTTCCCCTGGACTCTAGGTCTAGCTCATCCTTAGAGTGAGTCTCTTGTAATTATAAAATATCAACATCGTGTTTCCTCAAGATTTTGTGCAGGACTTCGCATTTTGCCAAACTGATTCCTTCAATGTTCAGCTGGCATACTCGTATATAAGGCCCAATATTAATTTTAGGAGGGTAGAAAGAAAGGCTATTTGACATATTATTAACATCCATCATTGACACATCATTGGTATTTAAAGCGAAGTGACTCGGTTATCGTGCTGTGAGGTTGCTATGGGCACAAGTACATCACATCAGCCGATAGTTTGTTACTCTCACAGATAAAAAAAGACGTGTGGCACTCGGGGACTATTGCATAGCATTTTTTATCAACTTATGCATTTATAATTATTTCTTTATTTTTTATTTATGCAGTATTTACCAGTACCATATTATAGTCCTTGGTGCGCGGGATGTTTATGTAATAAATTAACACTAAGAAAGTTAATCATCATCATCATCGTCATCGTCATCATCATCATCATCATGGATAGATAGATGGCACTGTAAGTTTTTTAGAACTCAATATATATATTGTTTTTTTTTGGGGTGTTAGGTTTTATTTTCGTTACGAAATTTCTTGATTCGGTCACCTCAGAGCCCGCAATAAAAGCTATACAATAGCTTAGACAAATTTGCCGCTCTCTATTCTGTGGTTACTCGTTTAGCGCGACACAGGGGACACGTGCACACGTGCACACGTGTAGGGTACCGGCGGCAAGTCCTGCGGACGTGAGTCACTTCATCCCCCAGTTAGTAGTAAGGCTCTGCAAGACGTAGGACTTGCTCTTTGGCGGGTGCAGAGCTTGCATAATTTCCATGGAAAGATGAATTAACGCGCCTACGCGCTGTTTGCAATTTACTTGCAATGCCACTGACGTGTGCACGGTGTAGGTGTTCTCAAGGGCACTCAGAGGTTTCAACTGTTTTCTATGCAAAAAGGAAAATGAAAATTTATTCATAACACTTGTTACATGTCATCAAACTGTATCAAAAATAGTAAATACAAAAGTAACTCATAAAGTATAGTCGTTAGTCATTTCACCAAATTTAATTAATCCTTACTAATAGTATAAATGTGCAAATGTGTTTGTTTGCTTGTTACCTTTTCACGCTTCAACGCCTTGACCAACCTTTTTTTTTATTTTATTTTTTTGTTATTCACAATTGGTAAACCCTTGACAACATCTCACCTGGTGGTAAGTGACGATGTTGCCGAAGATGGAAGCGGGCTTACCAAGATTCCCCAACGCAATGGGGAACTGGCTGTCTTATCTTCATGCCGGAACACACCCATGATTTCAACATTGATATTTGGCGGCAAGACTTAGATAAGATGGTGGTAGCTAGCCAGGCGGGCTTAGAAAATGCCCTACCACCGACCAAAACGAGTCTTACAATTGACCCCGCCGGGAATCGAACCCGCGACCTCCTTTGTAAAGCCAGTGAACTTTGCCTCTGAGCTATGGAGGCGGTTAAAATTTGGCATGCAGGTAGCCTTTGTCACGGGGAAGGACATAGGCTACTTTTTCACGGGGAAGGACATACCTAGGCTACTTTTTATCCCGGGAAAATAGCATAATCCGATGCAGTCCCTAAGGGAACTAAAAAAATTTTCTTTTTTGGTTAATATCTTTTACATCGCAACGGAACAATGGATTTTTGTATTTTTTGTACAGATGATTAAGGAGGTGGGAAACGACATAATCTACTAATCACCCTTAAAGACAGTCATAAAAACGATGTCCACGCGGGCGAAGCCGCGGGAAAAGGCTAGTATTAAATAAGTTTACCAATCAAAGTTGAAATAATAGAAAAAAAAATAAACAGTTGCCTAATTTAGTAACGGTTCTTTAAAAAAAATCTGATTTGTGGTATATTTTATTTAGAAAGCCGGTGCTACTAGTTCAAGTTTAATGTCATATTTATTTAATTTTCATGATCATCATATCAGCCGAAACACGTCCACTGCTGGACAAATGCCTTCCCCAAGGATTCCAGACGACTGGTCCTGCGCTGCCCGCATCCATCGGCTTCCCGCGACCTTCACCAGATCGTCGGTCTGGATCGAGGACTGCCTACCCTACGTATTCCGCCGCGTGCTCGCCACTCAAGAACTTTACTGCTTCAACCGCTATCTTTTCTACGAGCTATGTACTCTTCCAATATTTAATAACTGAACCGATTTCACTGAAATTTTGCACAGAGCCAAACGAAACAGCGGGAAACATCAAAGGCCATATTTAACATCAAGAAAACATTTTATCTCGGAAAAATATATAGATGAAGGGGCTATTTAAGGGATCAGGAAAACACATTTTTTTGCATTTTTTGTCAAATTTCAACTGACATGTCATGTGTCGAATTTACATGTATTTATTTATTTACTTTCAATAAGAACTTACAGTTTTCCAAAACATTTTTACTACTAGATTACACATGTTCTTAAATATGTCAAAAACTATTGTCCAATGTAAAATTTTAGATATAAAATGTCATTTCAAATGTCAAACTTAAGTCCACGCTCAGGCTTGGAGCTCCTGCACTGCGCACCCTCGAATACAGTCGTAAAAAAACTATATCTATGCGGGCAGAGCCGCAGGCAAAAGTTACTTCTTTTATATAAATAAAATATATAAATATTCTGAGACAAATCACAGATTGTCATCTTGCCCCAAAGTAGGATTCCCTGTGTTATGGGAACCAGAGACTGATATAAATATACGTTTAAATACAAACTTATATAGATATTTAGCACCCAGACACAGAGCAAACAAATCTGCTCATCACACAAATGTTTGCCCTGGGTGGGGATCGAACCCACAACTCTTGGATCAGTAGTCAAGCGCACAACCATTGAGCCACCAAGTCAGTCATAACCTTGCCTTTTGTACGTCGTTTCGTTGCCACCGTTTGTGTAGACGTCGCGTCGACCGCAGACCCGTGTGCCCGTGCGCCGAAGTGCCGCGTATTCCGTGCTTCCGTGAAATGTTTGTTTGGCTGCCGTGGTGTCACTCCAACTCCGACCACACTGCCACCGCTGACTCACGCTCACTTCGCCGTCGGATCCAAAGAGAATTTAACAAACTAACGTTGTATCGGTTCGGATAACGCATTTTTACTTTCTCGACCCCGTAGTACGGTACGTGCTTATGCTAAAGGAAGTATTGTTATCGCGAAAAAAATAGTTTTTCTAATTTTCGTGAAAATGTGTTCTATAACATTAACACATACCGAAAAACCGTATATATCTCAATTCCATCCGTGCGTCCGTGAAGCCGTCCGTCGCGCTTGGCTCTAGAGGCTATATCTTTAGTCCGGTTACTCGTTGATGTCCGATTGGGACCAAATATGGAATTTATGAGTATTAAATTAATTCATCGAGCGATTATCAAAAGTTTATGCGTACCGTCAAACCGAAGAGTAGCTGTTAGACAACAAAAACTGAAAAATTTTCTTTCTCAAAAACGGCTGCAACGATTTTGACAAAACTTTGCATGTTGGAGTTTCTTATGTTTATCTGTTACATAGTAATTGATAGCCTTTTGTCAGGGAAAAATCGTGTTCGTATGGTTCTTCTACAAATCAATTGAAATTTGCGATTTGCTCACAAAGGCTATTTGCATTGACATGTATTAGGAATAAGTGTATAATATTTGGTCATGCATTATAGATTGATAAAAATTATTTTTAAAAAACCGGCCAAGTGCGAGTTCAATTTGCGTGGAGAGGGTTCCGTACAATGTCAAAATCAAATACAAAATATCACATTTGAAATCCTCACAGTAAGACGCGAGCTATACTACTAGCGCTATCTAGTGGTGTTTTAGTGAACTATTTTCCGAAAGTGAACGTATTATATTGAGTTTACCACTTTATTTTCAATTGATAGAATTCTTATAAGTTTTCCTATAATCTACAAGCAATTAACTATATTTTGTATTTTTTTCAAAATTTTAGGCTCAATAGTTTCGGAGATCAGGGGGGGGAGGGAATGGTAAATCTTCGTCTTCTTTCATGAATGAAATCAGAAATATTTATTTTAAATAATAAAAAAAATATTTGAGATCTTCCTAACGAGCCCTTTCATTTAATATATGAAACCACATCTGTGTTTGGGTCAAAGGATTACTGTGACAGACGGACGGACAGACAGATACACGCAAGAGTGATCCTATAAGGCTTCCGTTTTTTTTGTACGGAACCCTAAAAACAATTTTTGTATAAAAAAAAGTAATTGTGTGGTAAATTGAAACTTTACAGAGGACGAAACGATCATGGCTGCTCTCGCTACGGTACAGAGGACGAAACGATCATACCGTCAGACGAAAGCGACCGTCACGCGACATGTAACACACAGACGAAAAAAATTAAGACGACGATGTAATAAAAGTTTCACTTTAAAAATATTGATAAAATTGTGGAGAAAGTTTAGTGCGGGCTGCCGTATAGTTTATTTAAGCTACGGAGCTGGCGGTGTCTCGGGTATCCCTTCCAGCCAGTTTGCACTTTCCGAAACGTGCCCATGTGGAGGTAGAGATTCACACGTGACGTCGTTCGCGTATTATTATCGCCATATTAGCCGAAAAAGCGTCGGTGGCTCAACCGGTAACGACTCGGTCCATCTAACCAGAGGTACCGGGTTCAAATCTGGATGGCCAATGTACCAATGAGTTTTTCAAAAACTTACGTACATATAATTACCGATTGCTTTAACGGTGAAGGAAAACATCGTGAGGAAACCTGCACACGCCTGCGATGAAAATCGAAGGTTGTGTGTGAAGTCGACCAACCCGCACTGGGCCCGCGTGGTCGACTAAGGCCTAATCGCCCTGATTCAGGGTAGGCTCGTGCCCCTCGGTGGGGACGTATATGAGCTGTAATGATGATTAGCCGAAAGACGTCCACTGCTAGACAAAGGCCTCCCCTAAGGATTTTCACGACGACCGGTTCTACGCTGCGCGCATCCAACGTATATTATAAGCTATAGGTTACGTAGTAACTATTTAATAATCTGTGCTATAGGCACATTATTACAATAAAGCGGCTTGTAGTACGTTACGCAACGAATGTACTTACGCAGAGCCTCACGGACGAATAACTAAGAACTAAGAAACTAACTCCGCGAGTTTGCCAGGCTGGCTACAGGCTAGTATACTGCTAGTACCTACGCCGTGGCGGCATCGTGCGACAGCAAAGGCGTTGCGCTACTGTAAGCCATATCGTAATACTGTGGTATAGGTAACCACCCTTTGCGTCGCTGGAATTGGAAATTTAACCTGAGGCGGGGGAGGTGGTGCGCCAGAGTTGCTTTTCGAAAAATCTTACCTTAAATCAACGATATCTATGTATACGTAAATGCCTTAAATTGTTCCTCTTCACCCTCCCTAAGGGTCATATTTTCATATTTCATATTTATTTATTCCTTGTAACAATGGGTATTGTATAGGAAATTGAACTTACAAAACTACAGCAACACAAAGTACAACAAAAATTAAAAACTAAAATCTCATGTATTTTTTTCCTAAATAAAATGTCACCCTTATCTATAAAAATTAATGTCAGAAAATACATTTAATTAAAACAAATAACACAAGACAGAGAAATCTGAAACAAGTCACATTAGACGAAAAGCAATATAAAAGTTTTGAGGCTACTTATTATTAATAAAGTCTTCAATTTTATAAAAGCACTTTTCCATTAAAAACTGTTTTAATAACATCTTAAAATTTGACTGATTAATTGCTAATTTCAACCTTGCTGGAAGTGAATTGAACATCAGGACCACCTGATGTCGTGCACAATGTCTTGCAACGACTAATTTGGGTACTCTTGAGTGTTGCATGTTTTTTGTTCTCTTTTCTAGGCGTCTATCTCTTTCCTGCAATGTTTCATATCTATCAGGGTGCTTCGATAGACTCGTTAACAAGACTAAAATGTAAAGGCTCGGTACAGTTAGTATCTTAAGTCTTTTAAAATGCTCTCTGCAAGAGACCCATTGCGGAATACGTGCAATTGTTCTAATAGCCCTTTTTTGTAAAACAAAAGCTTTATGAATATTATATCCATAACTATTTCCCCATAATAGAATGCTGTATCGGAGATGGGATTCTATTAGAGCATAGTATACTATTTTTAGTTGTCTGTCAGTCAGTACATCTCTTAAGCTCCTTAACGCATAACACTTTACATCATCATCATCATATCAGCCAAAAATCGTCCATTGCTGGACACTCGAGAACTTTGCTGCCTCATCGGCCATCTGTTCTACGAGCTATGTGCCCTGCCCACTGCCACTTCAGTTTAGCGATTCTGTGAGCTATGTCGGTTACTTCAGTTCTCCTGCGGATCTCCTCGTTTCTGATTCGATCACGCAGAGAAACTCCGAGCATAGCACGCTCCATTGCCCTTTGGGTGACCTTGAGCCTTCTTATGAGGCCCATAGTAAGCGACCATAAGTAAGGTCTTTACATGTTTCAGTAAAACCTGAGATGAGATTTTCAACCGACTTCCAAAAAGAAGGAGGTTTGCAATTTGACTGTGTGACTTTTTGTGTGTGTATAACGCGATATCTTCGCAGATTTTGAACTGATTTTCATGATTCTTTTTTTTAATAGATAGAGTAGGTATGCTCGACTACAAAAAAGGAGGAGGTTTACAATTCAACAGTATTTTGTGAGTGTGTGTGTGTGTGTGTGTGTGTGTGTCGAAATCGGTGTAGTAGTTTATAAGAAAATTAGCAATGACCAAAAATAATAATGCAAAATTGTAACAAATTGTTTTCAATTATGTATGTTTGAAACGATTTTCTCCAGGTAACGACATCACCTCTAGTCGTTATACGGTTCTATAGCTTTTCCTCTAATATCTATTTTTTTTGAAATGACCAAACGTGTAGATAGATGTGATTTCTTAAAAATAAACTAGTTGCAATTTGTACTGAGTTCATCATAATAGTTTATTTTATATCGAGGGACTAAACGAAGCCATAATATACCAGAGGTGGTTTGGCTCCCGTGCGGGCGAGGGTGTCAATGAAACCGAGGGTATATTAAGTGGGCGTTTAGTCTCGAGGTGCAAACTGCACTTTTCACTTTGAGTGCGAGAAAAATAGTCAATTTAGTAAAAAACATTTAATAAATATTACTTAATAAAATAAAAATCACAAAAGATTTAAAACACATAGCGTCACCTTCTTTGCGGAAAAACCATGGAACTAAAACTCTCAACATTTTCGCATTGAAGATGGTCCACACTCCACAGTAGACGTGCGCGCCGCGCTAGTGTTACCCAGCGGCGGCGCGCCGACCTGTCGGGGTCGGCGTGGTGGCGCCGCGCCGGCGTGGGTATTTTTTTTAATTAAAAAAAAATCTAGCAGCTATCCAGCAGTAGGTACCTGTTTGAGTATTTTGAGTTACTAAATTAAGGAAAAATAATTGCGTATGACCGAATGAAAACTTTTATTACGCACTTACTAACTACTGTGTGTGTTCTTTACATGACTCGTAATTATTATGAATAAAAATAATTTTATTCACGCGTTTTATTTCTACACTAGCAAATAATCTTATGATTTGTATTTAAGAATCTTCAGCAGATACTTACCTAAGTGTAACAAAATACGAAATAAAATAATGAACTGGCTTTTTGTGTTGCTTTTTATCCAAAGGATATCTGTAATAGCTATTTATGCAACTGTTGCATAATGAGGGGTATTTAACACGAGTGTGGTTTATGAAACGAGCGCAGCGAGTTTCATAAAAGTATACACGAGTGTTAAATACTAATTATGTACAGTTGCATACAATAGTTTATCTACACTCATACAACAAATTTAAATTAAAGACAAAATAAAGTTTTGTATGGTACAATTATTAAAGGTTATATTTGCGGATGGAACCGATCCTTCTCGAGCATTTATAGTAGATGTAGATGAGATACTTGTAATAACGACTTACTTATTACAACGAATAACGAATTACATATTACACAAACTGCATAAGGAAAAATACAAACGTTAATGGCGCGAAAATAAATTTGCAGTAATATCGCACCGCGCATGCGCGCCGCCAAGGTTGCGTTCCGAAACACGCTAGTGTGCTCAAATAGCAAGCATCTGCGTAAAAATTTTTTAAAAAAACTTCATTTTGTTACAACTTTGCGATAACGAAATGAAATTTGTATGGATCCTTAGTCACGGCTCCATCGAAAGGTATATCATTTGCTTAGCGTTTCTGATATGTAAATGAAGGATTTACGACATGAGTGTAGATAAAAGCTTTTTTTATTGCATTTATCATTATGTGAACTAAAACATCAGTTAAATGGACAGTTTACCAAATTTGGATTTAATTATGTGACGGGGGGGGGGTGAGGTCGACTTTAGAGAGCGGCAGGGAGTGTCCATACTGTACGTTAGTACTAATATATTATACTTTGGCTCTGCTGAATTCGATTAATTTATCGCACTTCGGCCATCTTCGGCGCGCCGAGAGAATGTCTCGGCGGCGGCGGCGCGTTCCGAAGTCGGCGCGGCGCGCACGTCTACTCCACAGATAATAGTATATTTACCGGCTGTTTGCGTTTGTCTATGTCACATGAAGAAAATTAAAAAACTAATTACTTTTCACTCCCTAGAGACTAAAGTGGTCACTTTTTGTAAGTGATTAAGCTAAAATAAAAAAAAATGTTTTGTTTACATGTTACATGGCTGTTTCCAAACAAATAGACGATACTTTTCTATCGTCATACATTCATTTCATTACGTACCCGCACCATTTTAAAAATGAAATCGAATGTGTGTAATGTTACGGTGAAGGAAAACATCGTGAAGAAACCTGCACACGCCTGCGAAGAAATTCGAAGGTTGTGTGTGAAGTCGACTAACCCGCACTGGGCCCGCGTGGTCGACTAAGGCCCGATCGCCCTAATTCAGGGTAGGCTCGAGCCCCTCGGTGAGGACGTATATGAGCTGATGAGATGTATAATGAATGTTGTGTTTACAATTTTACAGTGGAAACGAAATTAAAATATTTATACCTATGTCTTTAGTCCTTTACCACTTCACGTATGTGATTACTGCATATTTATTCTTGTTTCTGAATGGACGTTTTTTGTACTCGCATTGTTCAGGGACACACATTTGGCTTTGTTCACGACGCCATTTCGCTGCCGTGCCGTGCCGAATAGAAAATGGCACGTTTTAAAAATCCTTTGTATTTACAGTTAGCGTTCGTTTATCTTTAACTCCCGTATATGTATATGTATTTAAACAGGATTAATAATAAATTGTTCATGCTGTGAACATTGTACTATTTATTACAAAAGGTATATTGGGTAGAACCAAGGTAACCGACATAGTTCAAGAATACCTAAACTTAAATGGCAGTAGGCGGGGCACATGGCCGCTGTGGCAGTAAAGTTCTCGAGTGGCGACCACGCACCGGAAGTCGTAGCGTAGGCAGACCTCCTACTCGGTGGACCGACGACCTGGTTTACCTTTACCTTGTCCAGCAGTGGACGTATTTCGGTTGTTATGATGATTTTTTTTTATTTTTTTTATTTACAATTGGTAAACCCTTGACAACATCTCACATGATGATGATTTTGGGTAGGTAGGACCACAGATCAGTGAAATTTCGCTCCCTTGTATGGGCCACGATAGTAAATATTACGATAGTTATATTATCGCCTTTTCCGTTTGTCTGTCCATCGGTGTCACAGCCAGTACAAACTCGAAGACTATTACCGATACTAAGGACGACTTACATGGGTAATTTCAAGTTTGTAGGTCAAACAGTTGAGAAAAGCACCTTCTCACTGACTCCGCGGCCTATACATACCTTGCCTGATATAAACATGTTATTAGGAAACTTTGCTTCTTTATATAAGACCTTTTCAAGGATACCCCACTCGAGGGGTGCACTTGAATAAAAATTTCTGCCCCCTTTACATGTACGGGAGGTCCACTAAAACAAAATTATATGAATATAATTTTTTAGTATTCAAAATGGGATTAGATTACATTGGTCTACAGTGGTTTTGTTGACCTAGTTATAAGATCGATTTTGGATATATTATTGCTCACAATTCATGAAACTATAAATGATTTTGTATGATTGGCTAATCATGACCGGGAAAATAAATTTTATACTAACAAGCCGATAAGTGATCAAAATATTAGTTATGTAGAAATCATAAAAACAAGAGCACCTTCAATACTTTCTTGAATAAATTTGTAATATGGGCACTTGAAAACATCAAAATTTGCTAAGATATCCAAGGTAACAAAAAATATATTTTTTTGTAAAGCTGTGATAATTTTGCGCCAAATTCCTTGCAATTTTGTTAAAAGATATACAAGTTATGACTTTGTGACTATCTGTAACGGCCGGACGGACAGAAGGATGAACAGTACGATTTTACGAATACAAGGGTTCCTCGTAGGAACTACAGATAACAAAAACCTTTCTCGTTTTGTTTTCCACCACGTCTTTAACTTTTTAGGGTTCCGTACTAACAAGGAATCCGTCCGTTTGTTCGCGGCTTAGCTCAAAGACTCTTCGTCGGGTACTAGAAAGCTGTAATTTGGCCTGGGTATACATACTGATCAAGCCGAGAAAGTCGTAAAATAAAATCTTAATAAAAATGTTTAGGGAACCTCCCTTACGTATAAAAATGGGGGTGTTTTTTTTTCTCTTCGTTCCAAAAAATGCTGCGGGTGTATGACTACCATGTTTCGTTTCAAGGATCCGTTTGAAAAGCTTTGTGTTAGCTTTACAGTGCGAACTTCTGTTAGAGTCAACCCCCCCACCCCCACCACCCACCCACCCCTGCCAGCGAAACTGGTCTTTCAGGAAACCTGAAAACTAAATAATTACATATAGTAATTCATATAATCAATTGACAAGGAAAACTATCACGGCCTCGTATGCCTACTTGGACTTTCTTAGTTCAGGAGTGATAGTCGACCGACTTAAGATCTGCTGTTGGATTGGATTTGTAAAAAGTTCTATGCCAACTGCAAAAACAACTTTATTTTTTTACTATACATTTGTTTATTGAAAAGGCTACGGAACCCCTATTTTCATGAACTCGGCCACATTTTAGGGTTATGCGTTCAACAAGGAACCCTTACAGTTTCGCTATGTCTGTATGTCCACGGCTTAGCTCAGACACTATTTTTTTTAAATTCATAATTGTTAAGACTGCCGAAGATGGAAGCGGGCTTACCAAGATTCTCCATCGCAATGGGGAACTGGCTAGCTGATCTACAAGACGGAACACATCAATGCAGTTAACACTGATGCTTGGCGGCAAGACTTAGATAACATGGTGGTAGCTAGCCAGGCGAGCTTAAAAATACCCTTCCACCAAACAAACCGAGTCATGCAAAGTTAGACTCCACCGGGAATCGAACCCGCGACCTTCCGATTTCAAGATCAGGCGGAACAAGAAGAGGCGGTTAAAAACCAGCCTTCTAGAAAGCTGTAATTTCGCATAGGTATACATAATAATCACGCCGACACAGTGGTACAATAAAATCTTGAAAAATATTAAAAGGAAAACTATGACGGCTATGTAGGCCTTCTTAGTAATAGTCGACCAACTTAAGATGTGCAATTGGATTTGTAAAAATTTCATAGATTTCCATAAAAAATGTTCTTTGACCAACAGCAAAAACAATTATGTTTTTAAAAATATACATTTATTTTTTGAAAAGACTACGGAACCGTACCTTGCGCGAGTGCGACTCGCACTTGGCCAGTTTTTATTTATTAAAATCGCAATCACGCTGAGAAACTGTCGTCACGCCTTTCTATTTCGAGCTTTTTACAACACAATTTTGTTTTAAACATAATATTAGCAGCTACCAGTCAACTACCCTATTCAGCATAACGTCCCCCACTGCTGGGGTACGGCTCTCTTCCCAAACTGGGGAAGGTGAGGCCATACTCCACACACGGGCGCCAAGTACGGGGTGGGGAGGTTGTATGTGGGGCTGGTGGCGAACCCACTGTCAGAAGTGTTCAAGCCGCCCGCGCCCGTCAGGCCTCTGACACGGTTTAACAACTGCCATCCAGTGATAACAACCGGCTTTGCAAAACACGAAAACGGTCGGGAAAAAACAACCAATCCACGTAAAGGTCGTGTATCTGGTCAGTTTACGTCGCAACCACGCGTGTCGCCCAGCATTACGGCCGCCGGCCGCTTCTAATCTATACATATATATAAAAATGAATCTCTATTTCCCTTGGCCACGGCATCACGCGTGAACGGCTGGACCGATTTCTTTAATTCTTTTTTTGTCGAGTTCGTTATTGTCAAGGGAAGGTTCTTATGTAGGGTAGGATAGGGTATGGTAGTGTAGTATAGTTTAGTATAGTGTAGTGTAGGGTAGGGTAGTATAGTGTAGTGTATGGTGAAACGTAGTTCGCCGGGACAGCTAGTCACAATGTAATAATATTCGTTTACGTTTTATCAATCGTAGATTAGTTGGTGTGTCTCCATTTCAGCTTGGCAAGCTTGGGCCAAAATGATTTCGTACTAGCTGTTTCCCGCGGCTTCACCCGCGTGGACGTCTCTATGAATTTTCTAGGGTACAAAGTGAGCGTGGAAAAAGTAGCCTATGTGTTAGTCTAGGTCCTGATCTGTCTACCTACAAATTTGAGCCAGATCCGTTTAGTAGTTTTTGCGTGAAAGAGTAACAAACATACATCCATACTGAAACGCAAACTATCGTTTCGAGCCGATCTCATTTCGTGCGTTTCATAATTAAATTCTCTTTTGATTTTGTTCCTCTATGGAAATTTAATTTGAAAATATTGGTGACTTTTTTGACAAGAGGAAAAGAAAAGGTTGACCGTGATCTCTTTGACAGTGATGAGTATTTAAATTTTTGGTTTTATATTATTGTTTCGTTGAGGCCCACTATTTTATTCAGTGGTAAGTAATTTGTATAAGGAAACCGCTTTGCGTGTATTTTTGGTACTGCTGCGAACTAGATCTATATATGTCCGTAGGGTTCTTCCACTCCCCTTGCGAAGTTGACGTCCCCGAAGGTTCATCCGACTAAGGATTGATCCTGGGATGGAGCTGTGCTGACCACCAGCCAGTCCTTTGCACTGCCCGCCCAGCTGCTTGCCAAAAGGGAAGTGAATGCTTAATTTATCTTTTATCCCGAGCGACTCTCTGGCCATTGGTCCTAGAAGATTTCCTGCCTCCGGTTTCTAACGATTTAGTTATTTGTTTTAAATTTTAAAAATGTTTTGTACCTAATACGTGTTTTTTTTTTAGAACGATAGGGTAATTCAGACCAAAGTGAAATTTAATTATTTTGGACTTAGTAACTTATTTAAGTACCAAAGGGACTACGACGATCGTTGCCTACCGGCATTCTATAAGATAACCTTTTTATATTCAAATAAAATTGTTACTTTAAATTTATTTCCGGACATTGTTCAAAAATATATTAGTTTATTGTTTTATATCAACACGGTCAACCAATGTAAATCACATCTTTTTCTAGTACTTATATTGTTCCTTCTTTTTTAGAAAAATCATAAAATACATATATTCTAATTTACCCCATAATATTTTTCTTAAAACTCCGTTTAGGCCCGAACCTCTAAATCTTACGTATTATATGTGGCAAATTCCGTAAGGGTTTTTATCCCCAGTTTCCATTATTTTTGTCACATATTTATGGCGCCCGAACTAATGTTTTTATTCCCTTTTCTGCCTTTAATCTTTCCCTAACGAACCCGTTTTTTTGTCGTTCGTGGGTGTAAGTTTTAATACCTCAAGACCCTTACTTAATTTAATCGTGCAGTTTTCTTTGAAACGTAAGGTTTTTTTTCTTTGTATGCACGGTATTTTTTTGCTTCTCTTAACACGGGTCGTTTTTTCCCCGGCTTAGTGGCATTATACCTCTTTCGGATAATTGCTTACGTGTTGATGAGTTGTTTTTGCCTGTGTATTCCCTTACGATTCCAAGAGAATTTTTATTTAAGTAGTCAATGGCCAGACTCTAGATTTCTTTCAATCGAAAGTCGGGACAGACTTACTTTTAGTTCACGATTATTTAACGTTGTTTTAAGGGAAAAATCTTTAAGGGTTATTGTTTGGAATATTTTTACGCGTTGCTTTGCGAGGTACTCCTTAAATTTTTGGCGTACCCTGTTCACTTTTATGTGACAACGTTTCTGTATTCCACAGTATTGTTTAGATTTCTTGAGGTCTTATAACATTTTCCCATTTTTAAAATTTCTTTCATTAATCTTGCCCTTGTCTTACCTCAAATGGCCTATTTTTCGGTAGAGTTGTCCCTTTAGACTCTTGCGTATCGCGTTTCAGACTTCCGGTGTTAATTTTATCCGTGAGTCGGATTTTTCACGCATCAGCCTTTACCGCTTTTGTCCATATTTTCGCTGGGGTAACCGACAATGTTTTGCAAGTTTTTTTCAGTTTTTGTCAACCCTATTGGTCTTTAATGTTTTACTAGTTGTTTGGTTTCTCCTGTTTTCTTAAGTGACTAGTTTTAGGTTCAAATGCACAGCGATCCCTTAACACTAGTGTGTTGTTGGGGTTATTAAGTTTGTTCACTTTTAGATGGAGTTTTTGCCGTTTGTATGTGTAGCTTCGTGTATAAATGTCAATATCTACCAGCTTCAAGTAAACGTTTGTAGTTAACTAGTTACTTAGAGAGTTTTTATTTTTTCTTCTTCAGAGCTGTCCAACGTCCGTAGGGTTGTCCAAATTTCAAAAAATTTTTGGACTTCTCGCCTTTTTTTTGTGAGTTTGTGGGTATTTTGAAACGCAAACTATCGTTTCGAGCCGATCTCATTTCGTGCGTTTCATAATTAAATTCTCTTTTGATTTTGTTCCTCTATGGAAATTTAATTTGAAAATATTGGTGACTTTTTTGACAAGAGGAAAAGAAAAGGTTGACCGTGATCTCTTTGACAGTGATGAGTATTTAAATTTTTGGTTTTATATTATTGTTTCGTTGAGGCCCACTATTTTATTCAGTGGTAAGTAATTTGTATAAGGAAACCGCTTTGCGTGTATTTTTGGTACTGCTGCGAACTAGATCTATATATGTCCGTAGGGTTCTTCCACTCCCCTTGCGAAGTTGACGTCCCCGAAGGTTCATCCGACTAAGGATTGATCCTGGGATGGAGCTGTGCTGACCACCAGCCAGTCCTTTGCACTGCCCGCCCAGCTGCTTGCCAAAAGGGAAGTGAATGCTTAATTTATCTTTTATCCCGAGCGACTCTCTGGCCATTGGTCCTAGAAGATTTACTGCCTCCGGTTTCTAACGATTTAGTTATTTGTTTTAAATTTTAAAAATGTTTTGTACCTAATACGTGTTTTTTTTTAGAACGATAGGGTAATTCAGACCAAAGTGAAATTTAATTATTTTGGACTTAGTAACTTATTTAAGTACCAAAGGGACGGCGACGATCGTTGCCTACCGGCATTCTATAAGATAACCTTTTTATATTCAAATAAAATTGTTACTTTAAATTTATTTCCGGAAATTGTTCAAAAATATATTAGTTTATTGTTTTATATCAACACGGTCAACCAATGTAAATCACATCTTTTTCTAAAACTTATATTGTTCCTTCTTTTTTAGAAAAATCATAAAATACATATATTCTAATTTACCCCATAATATTTTTCTTAAAACTCCGTTTAGGCCCGAACCTCTAAATCTTACGTATTATATGTGGCAAATTCCGTAAGGGTTTTTATCCCCAGTTTCCATTATTTTTGTCACAATACGTTCTTACAAACTTTCGAATTTATAATATTAGTAGGAGTAGGCGTCTGTCCGGCTCTTCTCCTCTACCTACAGACCGCATTTCTCAACCGATCCTCGTCAAAATTTTGTACGCAGGTTTGATAATTATATAGATTTTTTTAGTCAAAGGGTCTTTGGAAATTTTTCAAAACTGCGTAGCCATGGGGGTTGAAAACGTAAAAAAATTCATATTTAGGCCATTTGATACTTTTGATTGTAGTTTCTTGGTGGAACATTATATCACACATCTTTTTTTTTTTTTTTTTTTTATTCACAATTGGTAAACCCTTGACAACATCTCTATATATATAAAAGAAAGTCGTGTTTGTTACAACACTTATAACTCGAGAACGGCTGGACCGATTGCCATGGTTTTTGATTTGTTGGATTTGTTTCCGTCCCGAATAGCAGAATACATCTTAAAAACAATGAAAACGGGTTTTCCTTCCTGACGCTATAACTCCCGAACCGATTTCGCTAATTCTTTTTTTGTCGAGTTCGTTATTGTCAGGAGAAGGTTCTTATGTAGGGTATGGTAGGGTAGGGTAGGGTAGTGTAGTGTAGTGTAGGGTAGGGTAGTGTAGGGTAGGGTAGGGTAGTGTAGGGTAGGGTAGGGTAGGGTAGGGTAGGGTAGGGTAGTGTAGGGTAGGGTAGGGTAGTGCAGTGTAGGGTAGTGTAGTGTAGGGTAGTGTAGTGTAGGGTAGTGTAGGGTAGTGTAGGGTAGTGTAGGGTAGTGTAGGGTAGTGTAGGGTAGTGTAGTGTAGTGTATGTAGGGTAGGGTAGGGTAGTGTAGGGTAGGGTAGTGTAGTGTAGTGTAGGGTAGGGTAGGGTAGGGCAGTGTAATGTAATGTAAGGCGGTACGAAGTTCGCCGGGACAGCTAGTATTAGTATATATCTACACTAATAGTCTGCTTGAAGAAACCGGTCGCTGACAAATTATAAACGCAGTTTTATTTCTTTTATGTGGAATAAGTGTAGATACCTATATGCTAATATGTGTCATATTTCAGCCATTTCGAAAAACTAGCGAGGTAGTCAGTCCAAAAGTTGTATGAAAGAACAAGTCCTTACATGTCTCAGATAAAATAAAAGTTTAAAGAGATGCTGCAAACTGACAAGTTGAAGCCACTTTTTGAAATATGTGTGCACTATCGGTGTGTGTGTGTGTTATGTGAATGTGTGTTTGTGTGCCTTCGACGACGTCTTTGCAAATATACTATCGAGTATTTGCAGTTTTTTTGTTTTTGACGTGTACGTACAAGTTTCAAGTAAGTAGTTCTAATTGGCTTCACATTGAATTTACGCAAGGTTCTATATTTAAACTTTTATTTGATCTGAGTTACAGGTGTTGATGAAATGCGAGACTTTTAAAGTCATTGCAACAATTGCGTCTAGCATGCACACTTAGTTTGTGATGTGATGACCTCCAGCCCCCTCCAGTTTCAGTTTCTAGCTATCTAAACTCCAAACTAGTTTGTCTTGCCTTCAGGATCCCAGAGAAACTTTGCGCTTTAAAACTTTGTCATCATAATAATCGTTCTCCAAAGATATCCATTGCCCCGGGGATTAAAGTTTTCCTCTGATATTTAATAGGGGTAAGCAAGCAGTCGGCTAAGGTAAACTTTCTAAACTGTTGTTCAGTGAAGGTTTAAAAGGGTCGGTAAAGCTTTTATTCCTATTTCATATCAATTAACATAATTTCGGCCGATAATAATAGACATTTGTTATACCATTGTAAATAACAACTAGCACCAATAGGCGCGAGTTAGCTGTATTGAAATATTTAAGCGTAGCGAGGGTTTCAAAGGTATGACATGCAAAATATTTAAGCGTAGCGAGGGTTTTAAAGGTATGGGATGCAAAATTTTTAAGCGTAGCGAGGGTTTCAAAGGTATGAGATGCAAAATATTTAAGCGTAGCGAGGGTTTCAAAGGTATGAGATGCAAAATATTTAAGCGTAGCGAGGGTTTCAAAGGTATGAGATGCAAAATATTTAAGCGTAGCGAGGGTTTTAAAGGTATGGGATGCAAAATATTTAAGCGTAGCGAGGGTTTCAAAGGTATGAGATGCAAAATATTTAAGCGTAGCGAGGGTTTCAAATGTATGAGATGCAAAATATTTTTGCTGCCGAGCGATACACACAATATTTTTTTCAATTTTTGATTCTAGTTTTAGGTGCAAGAAAATTAGCCTAATAGTTATTTGGTTCCAATTTCCACGCTAACGGATGCAACAGAATTTTTCGCGCTATTATTGGGAGCGCTAAACACGTTTAAAACCGACTTCCATCCCAACAACTTGGTACAATTTTGCATTCTTATTTTTGGTTTATGTACGAATTACATACGTACATGTAATTTATTGTTATATTATTTTGTTAAGATTTGGAAGCAGTCGCGCTTCTACTGTGTACTTTGCCCGCGACCCAGTTAAGAGTGCATTGACACGACAACGTAGCATAATTTTATTAGTATTTAAATCAGTGTTCAATTAGAGATCCTTCTGACAAGACCATTGCATTTTATTTGGGACCACCTCTAGGACACTCACTGACACATTGACATTGCATTCCTGTACAAGATCATATCCTGTACAATATTTTTTGGTCCTTCGTAAAAAGTAGTGACGTCGCGAGTGCACTGTTATTTTTACTTTCGCGAGTGTTGCGTAAGACGTACGTTTAAGTTCGAAAGACAGCAGCCCTTTCGGAAGGAAGCAGTGTTCCCGCCCTACGTCCTGCGAACCAGTTGCACCATCGAAAGAGAAGTTCTGCTAATCAAGTAAGATCTTTCCTTTTTTTTACTTACAATGGAGGTGCTCATTCAACGCCAAGCTGCTATTTTAGAGGAGATTAAGAGAATCCATACTAATTTCAAAAAGGATTCGGCAAGTAGGAAAAATGCTGACTACATCAAGCGTCGTTTGGATTCTTTAGACAACCTGTGGGCGGAATGTACGCTGAATGACACGAAGTTGATGACACAGGAAGATAAATCTCATCAATACTACACCGACAACATCATTAAGGTAATCCAGAATTGGTACCAGGGGACGCGTGATGAGATATCCCGTTGGAAATCACAGGAAGCTGCGGGCAATCCATTGACGACCGGTGATGGTAAGGGGGTTACCGTCCGTTTCGACAGCTCGCACTTCGAGGGCGCGAAGGTGGATGACAAGGTGACAGAGTTACAGCAGTTGCAATATGCTAATTTCAGAGCATTAAAGAGGTTAGTAGAGAGTATTTGCATTGACGAAATTTCCGAAAAATGGGAAATTGAGGACAAGCTTAAAAGTTTGGAGATACGTTGGAAAGCCATTGACAAATTACACTTGCAAATTGATGGTTTATTAGTAGGTGATGACGAGGCTTACTATTATGAATTTGTCCAGCACGAAAAGCGTTTTGAGGAATTAAAACGTAATTTTAATATAAAATTAAACACGTCTGTTCATCAGCAACAGTCTACGCCAAAGATGGACATACCTGTGTTTAGTGGGAACTACACCCAATGGCCTACATTTTATGACTTGTACTCTGAGACCATACACAAAAATCCTTCACTTTCTAAAGGTCAAAAAATGCAACATTTGAAGGGAAAATTGCGTGGCGAGGCTGAGAAGTTAGTCCAGCATTTACACATTTCAGCAGAAAATTATGACACATGCTGGGAACTACTTTACCATAGATATAATAATAAGCACGTTCTATTTACGAAAAATTTTGATAATTTTATGAAACAGCCGTCACTAAAAAAGCAGACATCATTTGAGTTAAAACGTTTATATGACATTACGAACGAATCCATTCATGCTATACACAATCTGGGAATCGACACGTCGACTTGGGACCCCATGCTTGTGTACATTTTATGTGAAAAACTTGACCCGGAAACCTATTCTGAATATTCTAAATCTAGATCAGATCCGCGGGAAGTTGCCTCATATGAACATTTTATGGATTTTATTGAGAGTAAATTCATTGCATTGGAGCCCTTGCATAAAAATAAAAATGAGAGTATTTCAAAACCACAGCCAAAAACTCAATTTCATAATGTGCCCTACCCGTTCAATAAAACACAAAAATCTGCAATTCAGCAACCTACACAAAGTTCATTCACGCGCTCTCGCAATTTTAATACCTATAATGCGAATCAATATAATAAAATAATCTGCCCATTATGCAACGATAATCATACTCTGTTTCAGTGCCTAAAGTTTAATGACATGACAGATAATGATAAATTAAAATATGTCATAAAAAATAAAATATGCAAAAATTGTTTATTTGTACATTCCAAAGGTTACTGTGGATCTCAAAAACGTTGTAAAGAATGCGATGAGTCCCATAACACACTTTTGCACAAAGCTATCCTTTGTTCAGGGCATTTGCACTCAACAACGCCCGCTAAGCCTAATATTACAAGTCGAGCCTCAGAGGGGCCGTCGTTAAAAAATATGCAAAACAATTTTGTATCAAGCAATGATGACGAAATTTTGTTACCTACTGCCTTAGTGCAGGTTCAGGCCTATGACGGTAATTTTATTACACTACGCGCGCTGGTTGATCAAGGGTCACAGATCACATTAATTAATGAAGACGCGGCCCAGAAACTAGGGTTAAAACGTGAGCAAATGCATGCCAGCGTAAGAGGTATTGGTACCTTATCTAATAAGAGTAAAGGAAAGTTGAATTTAGTATGCAAATCTTTACACAGCGACTTTCAATTTACAACTGAAGCGTTGATTATGACACGTGTTGTAAATAACTTGCCAAACAACACATTTGCCAAAAAACCGTGGTCTCACGTGACAAATATTACTCTAGCTGATCCTAACTACAACATGTCCAGGCCCATAGATATACTTTTTGATGCACACGTCTATTCTGAAATATTAATGAGCGGTCTTATTAAAGGTGAAGGTCACCAACCTATGGCTCAACAGACCCAGCTGGGCTGGATACTGTCAGGCAATGTCAAGACCTACAACTGTCATGTAGTTACGAATAATCTTGAGGACTTAGCAAGGTATTGGGAGGTCGAAGACATCAGCGGTGAATCAAAACATATGACGTCACAGGAGCAGTACTGCGAGGATTTTTACGTAGCAACAACGAAACGTTTAGACGACGGCAGGTACGCAGTTCGATTGCCAATGAAACCGAACTTTGGTGAGTTTTTAGGAAAATCTAAACCACGCGCGATCGCCCAATTTATGCAACTAGAGAGGAAATTATACAAAAATACACCATTTTCTACTAGTTATACCCAATTCATGCAAGAATATATAGATATACAACATATGAAGAAATGTAAAAATGACATTGAACCCTTCTGTTATCTGCCACACCATGGAGTTTTAAAACAAGATTCCTTGACAACTAAACTACGAGTGGTTTTTAACGCTTCACAAAAAACTGACACTGGCTTTAGCTTAAATAGTTTGATGGAGTGCGGTCCTAAGTTGCATCAAGATCTGTTAACTTTACTGATAGGATGGCGTTTGTATAAATACGTTTTCACAGCTGACTGTGAAAAAATGTACAGAATGATTTTGGTTCAAGAAGAAGATCAGCAACTACAAAAAATCGTTTGGCGGGAAACGAAAGATAGCCCATTGCAGGAATATCAGCTCTGCACATTAACATATGGAACAAAATCTGCACCATTTCTTGCCCTGCGTACATTAAAACAGTTGGCACAAGACGAAGCCAAAAAGTACCCATTGGCAGCCAAAGTGTTAAACCACGAAATGTATGTCGATGACGTGTTGAGTGGCAGTAACAACCTGGAAGAAGCGAAACACATTCAAAAAGAATTAATTATCATGCTGCAAAGCGCCGGTTTAATCCTGAGAAAGTGGAACAGTAATGACCCATCTCTACTGGAAACTTTGACAACATCTGAACTCAACCAAACAACCCTACATTTCAAAAATGAAGGTGTTACTAAAGCGCTTGGGTTACAATGGAACCCACAAAATGACAACTTTACATTCAATAATACAATAAAAACAGATTGCAAGATTTACACGAAAAGAATATTACTTTCAGAAATATCAAAAATCTTTGACCCGCTGGGATGGCTCACACCACTCACAGTTAGGGCGAAGTTACTGTTTCAGAATATTTGGCTATCTCAATGTGGATGGGATGACAGCTTACCGGAAGACATTCAAGAAAACTGGAGAAGAATAAGAAATGATTTGCAAAACATAACTGACATTGACATACCTAGGTGGATCGGAGACACAACGAAACCGGTACAAATTCATGGATTCTGCGATTCATCAGAAAATATTTACTCATGTGCAATCTACTTACGTACTTTGAATTACAACAACGAGCACATAGTAAGACTAATCGCTGCTAAATCAAGATTAGCTCCTATAAATAAAAAATTGACACTTCCCCGTCTAGAGCTATGTGGAGCATTGTTACTTGCAACACTCATGAAACACGTCCTGAAGGCATTTAAGTGGGAAAAAGTAAGCAAAAATACCTACGCGTGGACCGACTCTATGATCGTTCTAGGTTGGTTACATGGTGATGTATCAAGATGGAAAACGTTTGTGAGTAACAGGGTGCAAAAAATAACTGACGTCATACCGAAAGATCACTGGAGCTACGTGAAATCAGAGGAGAACGCCGCCGACTGTGCCACACGAGGACTATCCTGTTCTCAACTACTAAAACATTCCTTATGGTGGCAGGGCCCAGAATGGATATTTTTTTTTGACAAAAATACTGTACAGAAACCGGAAATAATACAAACACAGCTGGAAGAAAAACAAAAACAAATATGCGCTGTACAGTCAGAACCGTTATCTATCATCATAGAGCTGCTAGATAGGTATAGCGACATGACTCACATTACACGAATCCTTGCGTGGGTCTTGCGTTTTATTAAAAATACTAGGACAAAAACGAAGTTATGTACCAACTACTTAACATCTGCAGAATTGACAAGCGCTGAAAAAATTATTGTGAAAACCATACAAGCACATGTTTTTAAGGAGGATATCTCAAAATTAAAAACTGACAAATCTCTTGGAAAAAAGAGTAAATTACTGACATTAAATCCATGGCTATCAAAAAATGACGTCATGCACGTTGGCGGGACATTAAATTACCCGAATCTGGAGAACAGCGCAAAGAATCCTATGATTATGCCACATAACAATAAACTGACTTACCTGCTCATTTGGCGAGCTCATCACCAACCACTACATGGCAAACTAAACATGGCAAAATTGACATTGACAAACTATTTAACACCAGGTCATTTTCTCACTGGCACATCTATCTTGACAGTTCCAGAACCTGACACTGATAGCTATGACCTAAGAAAACGCTGGCAGAGTGTTCAAAAAATGGGCAAGGATTTTTGGAAGCGATGGTCCCAAGAATATCTTCAACAACTACAGACTAGACAAAAATGGACAAGACAGAACAAAGACCCTCAAATAAATGACATTGTGTGCATCAAGGACGATAATTTACCAGCAGGAAGGTGGGCATTAGGACGTGTAGTTTCCTTACATCCAGGTAAAGACGGACATACGAGAGTAGTCACCTTAAAAACGAAAAAAGGTGAAATAAAAAGACCTATGATAAAACTAGTCCCCCTAGTCGAGGCCGACAAAAAATTAATAAATGAAAAAAATGACAATGGTGACAGAAAAAGAAATAGAACGGGCAAAATGACATGGAAAAGTTTATTTGGGTATTCTTTATTATTACTAATGACAATGATAACTCCATCTGTACAACAAACCGAAAAAGGCATAAAAATTACAACCTTTACACAAAATCAGACAATTTATTTTGACAAGCTTGCAGAAGCTTATGAGATAAAAGATGAATGGAAGTTAATATTTTATTACAATATGACAAATTATTGGCAAAATGTTGAAGCGTTACAAAAATACGTTACTCATCTCAAAGGTTTTCAAAGAGAAGGTTGGGCAATGCAATTTCATATTTTAATTAATCAATTGGAACAGAACACAAACGAACTAATTTTTTACAATCAGCTGTTAAAAACACACCACCTAGCACAAAAAAGATACAAAAGAGGCCTATTCGATGGGATCGGCTATGCTGCAAACACACTGTTTGGAGTCTTAGACCAAAGATTTGCTGACAAATATGAAAATGACATAAAAAATTTACAACAGAACGATGATCATTTATTACAGCTATTAAAAAATCAGACAAGTATCCTAGAAGCCGAACATAACATTTTACAAAGAAACGAGGCTACTATGGTGAAACATTTTAACGTGATAAATGAACAACTATACGCTCTACAGAACGAGACAGAACAACGAAAGGTCGAAATAGAAAATGCATTTTATATAATGACATCCACCATAGCAGCAGAAGCTATGATCCAAAATTTGAAATATATTCAACATACTCTCATAAATACTTTGACTAATATGTACCAAGGCCACATTGACATGCATTTAATTTCTCCAAATCAACTACTAAACGAATTAAATAAAATAGCACGGCATTTACCACATCACCTGGCACTGCCTGACATAAAAGATAACGTGCGAGAGATATACAGGCTGTTCCGTATTCACGCACGAGTGGCACGTCACTTTTTGATTATGGAAATAAAGGTACCATTAATAAGTGACGAAATGTACGAAATAAACAAACTCATGAGTATTCCTCAACGCATAGATAAAAAACGAGTCAGGTATGTCATTCCTACGTCAGATTTAATTGCATTCAATGTAAACCAATACTCGTTCATACCTTTGAATCAATTTGACATGGCCGAATGCCAAAAAATACAAGATCAAAAACTAATGTGTAAATTTAATCATCCTGTATATAACATGAATATCCGAACCCAGTCTATATGTGATACACTATTAGTAAACAACATTGAAAAATATGACTTTTACTGCCACTCAGAAATAAGAACGTGCACCGATAAATGGATCAAATTACAAAAACAAAACTCCTGGCTGTACTACTGTTGTGAAGAATGCTTGATCCACACTATGTGCCCAGCTGGCGTGACGTCAGAGACGCTACGTCACACGGGACTCATAACACTCGGACGGGGATGCGTCCTAAGAGGTGACACGTTCATGTTACATGCAAATAACGAGTATTCTAGTCAAATCACAGTCATCGATCCGAACCCAAATATTATTTCAATTCCGAAAATATCACCCATAAATAATATAATAAATACATCTTTAAAAAATACGTCATTGCAAATTGAGACACACGAAGAAAAATTACAAAAAATCAAAGCTGAAATAGACACCATCAAGGAACAGTCGAGCTTAAAAACATTAACCTCACATGATTGGCATCATTATACCATGATTTACATAGTCTTAGGAATTAGCATTGCACTGTTTGTCACATCTGTCTGCTACTGGCGAAAGATGACAAGGAAACGAAAAGGTACAGACGGTAAACGCCGTGGCGGCGCAAGATCTAGACCAGAGAGAAGCCTAGATGAAGAAGAAATCGATGATGGCTACAGTGAAATCAAAAAACACGTGACAAAAGTGTATAGTGAAAGTAAAAGGACACTACCGACATCAAGTGTGGTGACATTTGACAATCAAAAACACAGTGAAGTGTGCTAGAGTTAGATCTAGGGACAATAAGCAATTTTACATAATTTTTATTATGTTATATAAGTAATAGTGGTTTAATTTTACATTTTTTTATTATGGCGTAAATGACTTGATAATTTCTTTGTTTGAGATGGCAATATGTACGAATTACATACGTACATGTAATTTATTGTTATATTATTTTGTTAAGATTTGGAAGCAGTCGCGCTTCTACTGTGTACTTTGCCCGCGACCCAGTTAAGAGTGCATTGACACGACAACGTAGCATAATTTTATTAGTATTTAAATCAGTGTTCAATTAGAGATCCTTCTGACAAGACCATTGCATTTTATTTGGGACCACCTCTAGGACACTCACTGACACATTGACATTGCATTCCTGTACAAGATCATATCCTGTACAGTTTATTTTCTAAAAAGAATTGCACCGATTTTGATAAAATTTATATGTGATCAATTTGGCAGCATACCCTTTCGAACAAAAAATATCATCAAAATCGGTTCACAATTATGTAACAATCATACAAAAAAATGTATGCGTCAGCTCTGACGCGCGACAGGAGTTCGAATCAAATTAAAATAATTTATTTTAAATAGGTGTTTCCACACACTTTTAAATAGTCAGAAACACTTATTATCTATTACTATAATGTCATGATTCAGATTACAGTCTCAGGTAATGGTATTTGTTGTCATTTACATATTCTATTATTTTATAATACCCTCTAGAGCACAAACATTTTTTGACATGCGTCTTGAATTTATTCTCTGACAAACTAGTTACATTTTCTGGAATTTTATTGTAGAATCTTATACACTGCCCCACAAATGACTTTTTAACCCTACTCAGTCTCGAAAAGGCTATATCTATTTTATTTATATTTCTTTAATTCAAATTATGCCTGTCACTGTTTTTAAGAAATAAATGCAAATTCTTACGAACGTACATGATGTTTTTATATATAAACTAGTGGATGCCCGCAGCTTCGCCCGTGCAGATCCCGATTTTTGCGGTTCCCGTGGGAATTTCCTAAAATCCTTTCTTAGCGGATGCCTACGTCATAACATCTACCTGCGTGTCAAATTTCAGCCCGATTCGTCCAGTGGTTTGGGCTGTGCGTTGATAGTCACCTTTGAGTTATATATATTTAAATTGACTAGCAACAGTTAAAATATTGATTTCTTTGAACTTATTCTGTAACGGGTCACGTGATTGCATCTGATAGACTGCGCGGATAGCTCTTTTCTGCAGGATGAAAATAGTTTCTATATCAGCCGCATGCCCCCACAGTAAGATGCCATAAGACATTATACTATGGAAGTAATTAAAATACACTAGTCTCGCAGTACCTAAGCAGCTGAACTAAGCCTACCCGCTAAAGTTTCAATGTGTGGTCCCCATTGAAGTGAAATATCCAAAGTTATACCAAGGAACACCGTAGTATTTACAAATTTAATTTATTAGTCTAATATTACACTATTAACTTAACATATAATAATAATTTATTTACAGTGAACCAGTTCAGTATCTTTGAGAGAGTGTTGGATGGAACCAGCGTTGCCAGATTTTTTTTTGCCAGGTCAGGATTTTAAAAATTTTTGAGTAAAAAAAGCGGGATTCTTTCGTTAAAATTAAAAAAAACCTATGTAATCATAAGTTTTTAAATATTTATCTTTTTATTTGAATTCGTACGTAATCGTGCGTTTTCGCGAAATAGAAATTTATAAACAAATGGGAATAAGACAATAGAGAAGGCTGTGGAATAAGAACAGAGTGAAAGAGAAAGAGAATATGTCGCGGCCACACGCACCGATTTGCGTGACGCACCCCTCTCTCTCCCGCGCGCTTATCATCATTACGCGCCGAGCGGCGAGCGGGCCTTGCTGTGCCACCCGGCCGCGCTTCCTCAGCACGCTGCACGCTGCACGCACGGTCGAGTTATCACCGAAAAGCTATGGGAATAAGCTACGGGACTTAGCCTGTCCCGCGCGGGACATTTAATTTTGATTTGAAAGGACGTCCCGCCAAAATCGGGACGTCTAGCAACGCTGGTTGGAACTCATGGAACATTTTTTTCGGCCTCGCAATGGAACCCTACTTTGCGGTTATATTTTTCAATACTCATACATCGTGCTACGTGACAAATGTGATTTCCTAAAATAGCGGTTTAGCATGTAGAGGGGGACACTTGACTCTAATCAAAATTTGCACTTTATAGCTTAGTATTTCACAAATGCAACCCTGAATCGAAAAATAGTTTTGGCAAACCCTCAATAATTTGGAAATACCCCCCCCCCCCCACACGATAGGTACGTCAACAAAAAAAAAACACCGCCTTTTTACATGTAGAGGAGGTACCCTAAAAATAATTTTATTTCATGATTTTATTGTACCACTTTGTCGGCGTGATTAATAGGTATACCCATGCCAAATTACAGCTTCCTAGTACTAATAGTCTTTGAGCTAAGCCGCGGACAGACGAACATACAGATGGACGGACTGTACGGGCTGTTGCTACCCAGCACACCTTTTTTTAAAATTTTTTATTCGCAATTGGTAAACCCTCAATAATTTGGAAATACCCCCATACGATAGGTGGTGAAATGATACAACTGTATTTTCAAGCGACTTCCAAAAAGGAGGAGGTTCTCAATTCGACTGTATGTTTTTTTTTTATGTGTGTTACCTCAGAACTTTTGACTGGGTGAACCGATTTTGATGATTCTTCCTTTATTTGAAAGCTAGTGCTTCCCATGTGGTCCCATATAAATTTTTATTTAGCTTTGTTATTTCCTTGATAGTGAGTAGGTACGCGAGCGCGGTACGGCGACCGAACGTATACTAATCGATATTACACTAAATAAATGAAGTTAGCGTAAACTGCTGACGGCGCGGCGCGATGTGCGGTCGCAGACCCTAAACGGACCGACCCCCCACACAAAGAAATAAGAAGAAAATATGTCACAATAGTAATAAAAAAACAGGCCGTGAGTTCGCGAGTCGAATAGATCCCAAGTGCTCGTTATTCAGGGCAATGTCCTCATACCAATATTTCTTTGGGTTTTTCCGAGTTACCTAATTCCGAAATACATTAATATATGGGTATTATAAGTATCTAGGGGCAACTTCCCACACTGGGATCGGGCTGAGATTTTCTACACCTAAAGAAAACCAGAAGCGAAAACTATAACTGCAGGGATTAATGAAATATCAAAAACCCTACTGCATAAAACTAACTCCTCTTTTTTCCAGTCGGGTTTTTTTAAAATTCACAATTGGTAAGCCCTTGGCAGCATCTCACCTGATGGTAAGTGACGATGATGATGCCGAAGATGGAAGCGAGCTTACCAAGATTCCCCAACGCAATGGAGAACAGGCTATCTTATCTTCAAGCCGGAACACATCAATGCTGTTGACACTGATGTTTGGCGGCAAGATTTAGATAAGATGGTGGTAGCTAGCCAGGCGGGCTTAGAAAATGCCCTACCCCACCAACTAAACCGAGTCTTACACGTTGACCCTGCCGGGAATCGAACCCGCGACCTCCTGGTGTGAAGCGAATGGACTAACCATTACGCCATGGAGGCGTTTAAGGTAAAAATACCTAGGACACCTCTCCCTCCAAAACCCATTAATAAGAATAAGGCTACAGAGCGCGCCATGTACTTAAATAATCTCTTTTTGGTCAGTCGGGTTAAATGGATCCTGTGTCGCTCGCGGGACCAACAAGAACCTAACGACACCACGCACTCTTAAATGTATCTCGCCGTTAAGGCTACAAAAGCGAATAAATAAGCAGTTCGGGTAAAAATACGCTTTAATACTTAAGAGACCGCTGGAGTTCATAAATCCCATACAATCGTAGTCTATGATTTATTTGTTAACCAAACAACCGATTTTGAAATAATTTTATATCGTCAGACGACGTATATCTGTGTCGGTATCGCATTGCTTTTTTAAAAAACGAAACAGGAATCCATTTAATACCAATAAACTTGTTATCCGTTTTTTACCTTAAAAACAAGTTTATCGATTAATAATGGATTCCTGTTTCGTTTTTCAATACACGTCTCATCCGATTATCGATATAAAGTGTTTAGAGATATCGCAACAAAACAAAAAATAAGCGTGCTTATGTATGACCTATTTACAACTTTATACTACCTAGACCAATGACTCAATCATTAAAATTGCTCTTTACAGAGTCGAGGATAACAGTCATAATCACGAAGACATGAGCTGAGCTGGTGCGTGCTCTTGCGGCGGCTCAGCGAGGATGTCGGAAGCCGAGGCCAGCGCAGACGCAGCGGCAGCGGCGGCGTACTGCCAGCCGGGCGGGCTCGACTTCCTGCGCATATACGTGCAGGTCCACGGCTACATCGCGCTGCTCATCTGCCTGCTCGGCTCCGCCGCCAACTCCGTCAACATCGCCGTGCTGAGTCGCAAGGAGATGGCCTCATCCACGAACTCCATCCTCACTGGTCTGGCAGTCGCCGACCTTCTAGTCATGCTCGATTACATCCCTTTCGCTTTGCACACTTACGTCAAGACCGGGTCGGACTTGAACAAGAACTCCTACGGGTGGGCCGTGTTCGTTTACTTTCATTCCATATTCAGCCAAACTTTTCATACGATATCCATTTGGTTGACGATCACTCTCGCTGTCTGGCGATTTATAGCAATTAAATTTCCACAGATAAATGTTACGTTCTGCAGTAAAAGAAACACAAATATAGCTATAGCCGTGGCGTATGCGGTGTGTCCAATACTCTGTCTTCCAATTTATTTTGCTATGAATATTAAAAAAGTAATAGTTGGGAATAATGGAACGGTGAATGGTAGTGTAAACGACCCGAGCTCTGTGAATACTACGGTGAGCAGTGAGAGTGTGTACGTACTCCTAATGACAGACAACAAAAGTATGCTGACCGCTATATTTTGGATATACAGCGTATTTATAAAACTAATCCCATGCGTGGTACTATCTATATTAAGCGTGCTGCTGATACTGAAGATGAAGTCGAGTGATAGAAGAAGACAGAAGTTGTTGAAGAAATCTGTTATAACGACAAATGAGGTAAACATTTTGAATATTTTGTTTGAATGTTCGTTTTTTTTTTATTGACAATTAAGCCCTTGGCTGGATGCGGGTAGCGCAGAACCGGTCGTCGTAGAAATCCTTGGGGGAGGTCTATGTCCAGCAGTGGACGTCCTTCGGCTGATATGATGATGATGAAGCCCTTGGCATCATCTCACCTTAAGTGACGATGATGCCGAAGATGGAGACGTGCTTACCATGATTTCTCAACGCAATGGCGAACTGGCCATCTTATCTTCAAACCGGAGCACATCAATGTTGTAAACATTGATGTTTGGCGGCAAGACTTGGATCAGATGGTGGTACGAGTAGCTAGCCAGATGGGTTTAGAAAATGATCTCTCAACAACCAAACCAAGTCTTACAAAGTATGACACCGCTGGGAATCGAACCCGCGACCCCCTGATAGCTAATGAACGAATAAGCTAATGAACTTAAGTAAACGTCACGCAGGCCGTTAAAATTTGAAATAATAGTTCATAAAAATGACTGGGTGTGATATTTTGTCCCTGATTATTATTCATCATCATCAGCATATTAGATCATATACGTCCCCACCGAGGGGCTTGAGCCTACCCTGAATTAGGGAGATAGGGCTTTAGTCGACGTCGAGGACCCAATGCGGGTTGGTCGACTTCACACACAACCTTTAAGTTTCCTCACGATGTTTTCCTTCACTATAAAAGCGTCGGATAAGCGTACATATGAAATCGAAATTCGAAAACACGATAATTATTATTCTTATAAAAATGAGGGCACTAGTTACACCATGTATAACTCAAGAACGGCTGGACCGATTTCGTTAATTCTTTTTTTGTTGAGTTCGTTATTGTCAGGAGAAGGTTTTAGGGTAGGGTAGGGTAGGGTAGGGTAGTGTAGTGTAGTGTAGTGTAGTGTAGTGTAGTGTAGTGTAGGGTAGGGTTGGGTAGGTTAGGGTAGGTAAGGGTATGGTAGGGTAGTGTAGGGTTGAACGAAGTTCGCCGGGACAGCCAGTATCTAATAAGGTAAAATTATTGAGTTGGCCCGACAAAGTCTTGTGTTAATTATTGACTTTCATATTTTAAATATAATTAGTGAGATAATTAATGTAGATAGGTATTTACAATTTAACTTAATCTCAATTTGATCGCCGTCGAGTCGCGACGCGTCGGTAGAGGGGCCTTATTAAGAAAGCTTAATTTATTTATCTGTCTAGCTTAGTCTTACTTAGGCACCCATGTAATTTTAAGGGTTCCATAGCAGGTAACGGGACCCTTTTACCACAATGCTACGTCTACGGCTACGCCTACGCTGTCCGTCCATCTTTCCGACTTTTAAAAGGCTGCATCTTATGAACAGTTATAATTTTCACAGAATATGTGTGATATTATAAAGGATTCACTAACAAATAATAAAATATAAAAGATAAATTAGGGGACTCTCCATAGAAGACAGGTGCTTTTTTCAAGCGACTTCCAAAAAGGAGGAGATTCTCTATTCAAATGTATGTTTAAAAAAAAAAAAATATGTGTGGTACCTCAGAACTTTTGACTGGGTGAACCGATTTTGATGATTCTTTTTTAATTTGAAAGCTAGTGCTTTCCGTGTGGTTCCATATAAATTTTATCAAAATCGGTGTAGTAGTTTATTAGAAAATTAACAAAAACCAAAAATAATATTGCATAATTGTTCGAAGTTGTTGCGATGGAAGTCGGTTTTTTAACGTGTTTAGCGTTTTCAATTATTAAAATTTTTGATGTGAAACGTCTTTAAAAACACATACGGCGGTACCAAGTCAGAAAACTGAAATGCATCGAATATAACGAAAGGGACTCAGATCTATTTCCAGTTGTATAACAACCTCATTTCTGGGAACAAGCGAGCCTGACTAGTCATCTACTTACGGAGGAAAATTGAAATTGTTCAACATTCAAGATATTTATTCAAAATAGGTGCAAATTACACTATTTCTGATAGTCATAAAATAGTGATTATATAATTTCATTTGTAAAAAATCAAGGAATAAAGAATCATTAGTTAGTAACGTCAAAATCTAATTCGTGATATAAAAAAAATAAAATAATGTCATTAGAACTTGAAAAAAATATTACACGAGAAGTTACACATTAAAATCATTGAATGTCTTAAATGACTTTGACAAGTGTAGGCCAGTTCACACGGACAGCAGCCGGTCACAGGTACAACGCGAGAGTCAGCCATCGCTCCTCTCAACCATACACGTTAAACCAACGGCAGTGTGCCCCCCGCCCCCGGCACAGACACACACGATTTTTTTTGAAGTAAAACTTCGTACACACGCTTGACTTGGGGACTAAGCTGGTGGATGCGTGACGAGAGCGTTACGGAAGTGTGTTCGAGCGAGGCGAACGGAAGTTGAGAAGGGATTATATAAATTAGTGGAGATAGAAAGAGAGATACTATTTATTTTTGTTCACCAACAATATCGGTTGCCAAGGCAACAAAATCGGTTGTCAAAACTAACTTGAAAGATAAAAAAGATTTGATAATTTTCAGATGATAATAAAATTATTTTTATATGACATATGACAAAAAAGATTTGATTATTTTCTGAAGACTGAGTATTTACTTTCATACATATAGATGGAGCTAAATAAGTTTTACTTCAGTCGTGTGGTCTAAAGCACACTCGTATTTTTTGTGTTTGCTATATTGTGAAAACGGTAATATGTACGAGCGTGACACTTGGTTTGATTATAGTACCAATCCTAAAGTAAAACAATAAATAATAAAAACTGTCCAAATGTGAGTCGTACTAGCACTAAGGAAGCCGAATAAAGTGAAAAAAAAAATTAATTTTTCAGTCGCTCGCGGATATCATTTGTTTGATATAAATAGGTATCATTGTTACAATTGTGTGTAAAGATAAGTCAATAAATAATAAAAACTGGCGAAGTGTAAGTCGTACTCGCACTAAAGAATCCGAATTGAGTGAAAAAGTATAATTTTTCAGTCGCTCGCATTGATATCTTTTGTTTTAAATAAATAGGTATTGTTATACTTGGTAAGGAACCATTTATGAGTGAGTTCAACTCACACTTGGTCGGTTTTTGGTATTTGTATATAATTAGGTTTACGCAACCTAATTTTTTAGATTAGAAAGACTTAATTAATTTCTTTAGATTTGTTTTAAGAGCAGCCTTCTGCTTCAAATATTTTTAACCCAGTTGCCCCAGAAATACATATTTTTTAAAAATTGCATTTGTGATTTATTATCATTCTCCTGATTTAGAAAAAAACAAAAAAAACAAAGTGAGCGTTACAACGGCCAGCACGGGAATCTGTCTTAATGTATATTGGAATAGGCTATTTGACTACTACTGGAAAATAGTTTTGTATTATTTGTTATTGCATAAAATACAAACCATTTTAATATTTCCTGGAGATCTGTCGTATATACGAAGTAAATCAATGTTAAAGTTTGAATTAAAAAATTACGCGCCAAAACGCAATTTCCGCTTTGGCGCCTGGTTGCTCTGACAGATGACGTCACACATATGTAAACAACAAACTGCTGTAATAGTGAAAGCACGCACTGAAACTAATGTTTACTTCTGTGTGACGTCATCAGAGTTGCAACCAACCACAGAGCGTTTTCAAACACGTAATCAAACCACAAAAAAAACCAATTCATTTATGTTTTTTATTAGCGTAGGCAGGCCTCCCACGCGGTGGACCGACGGCCTGGTGAAGATCGCGGGAAGCCGATGGATGCGGGCAGCGCAGGGCCGGTCGTCGTGGAAATCCTTGGGGGAGGCCTTTGTCCAGCAGTGGACGATTTTTGGCTGATATGATGATGTTTTTTATACAGAAAATGACCTTATTTTTTTCAGAACATTATTAATATATGTTTTTTACATTACATTTTATTAGAATGACAACAAATTGTAACATATTTTAAACATAGTCAAAATGCCCATTATAAAATTAGAAAATATAACATTTTCAAAAATCTTCAGCAACAACGAAACAAGTTATGACTAATAAGAAGGAGCGGAGACACGCCCCGCGCACCCCTCGCACCCCGCGCTGTTCTTATTGTTTAGATGCACAAATATATTATGAATATTCCTTTCATATTCCATTGTCATCGACATTCGGCAATCGACATCTACGACGCGGTTAGATTCCTCCTGAACGCTAAGCCTTGTTTTTTATTCCACATTTGGTAAGCCCTTGGCATCATCTCACCTGGTGGTACGTAGATGGAAAAAATGAAAGCGGGCTTACCATCAACATTCCCCAACGTAATGGGGACTATTCTATATTATAGCCGGAACACATCAATGCTGTTACAATGATATTTGGTGTCTGGACTTAGAAAATGCCCTTCAACCGATCAAATCGAGTCTTACAAAGTTAGTCTACGCCGGGAATCGAACCAGCGACAACCAGAGGTGAAGCTAATGGACAAACCATAACGTCACGGAGGCGGTTAACCTAAGCCTTAGAAGAAATTGTATTCCAAGTGTTTTTCTCTAATCTTATTTCTTCGAATTGCCTTTTAGTTAAACTTGTCACGGTAATTTATATAATCAAAGCAACTTTTTGTTAACTTATTACCTGACTTTGGTTGACAGTTTCTTTGTGAATTAGAATCCCAGATGTAATTAGACATTGGATAAGACTTAAAAGAGAAAGTTTCGTTAATTAAGGCTACTAATCCTTCAATACTGCATCTGGAATCTGGAAATTAGAGATTTGTTAGGTTGTTAAAAGAGCATCGGTAGCGTACGGTAGGTCGTGGTTCGAGTCCTGCCTCGTACCAATGTGTTTTCGAATTTCGATTTCATATGTACGTATGTGAGGAAACCTGCACACGCCTGCGGAGAAACTCGCAGGTTGTGTGTGAATTCGACCAACCTGCACTGGGCCCGCGGCCGCGTATTCGACTAAGGCCTGATCGCCCTTGATTCGGTGGGGACGTATATGAGCTGATATGATAGGTTGTTAACTAATTCTCCTATCCCCCTATAAGTGCTTTACAGGCCTTGAAAACTAAAGTTATATTTTATTTAATAACTCAGACTGGAGATCTATATCCTGACTATTTTTTTAATTCACAATTGATAAGCCCTTGGCATTATATCATCTGACTAGCGACCCGCCCCGGCTTCGCACGGGTGCAATGCTGATACTAAATACACTACAGAAAAACTGAGAACGTTGTATATAAAAACATAGCGGCCCGCTCCGGCTTCGCACGGGTATAAAATATATAGCCTATGTGATTAAAATCGATTCAGTAGTTTTGATTTATTCATTACTGCCCGTGGCCCGCACGCGTTAAATTTGGAGTAAAACAATCCTCCTTTCCCTATACCATGAAGATTTCCTGCTATCTTTGGAATATCTAAATTCATACACTACATTTTTACTTATTTACTTTTTACATTTTTAACTATTTATTTTATTTTTACAACATATTACAGAATGTCTTTATAAACAACGTTCACAGCTTTCTTGTCATTAGACAATACAAACATGTTTTCTCTGGAGGTCACTCTTGAAAGAGCGACATACAGTTGTCCACGTGAAAAACAGTCAACGCTCAAATCTAAGCCTGCAACGTTGAAGGTTTGACCCTGCGATTTATTAATGGTCATTGCAAAAGATGTATTTACCGGAAACTGTAAACGTTTAAATTGGAAGGGTAAATCCGATGGTATCAGAGGGATTCGGGGAATCAATCAATCTTGTGAGTATTGTGCACTCTATTATGCAAGTTTTCAATGATTTTACCGTGCCATTGCAAAGTTTAGGTGGATTCAGGTTTCTTAATAAAATAACAGGACACCTACTTTCAACACCATTTTGTGAGGAGGGAGTCCAGAAAAGTGCTATAGGGAAAACCGCGGCTATTTATAGGCACGCTCTTGCCGCACCGGGCGGCCGGCCGGTACCGCCGCAAACGCTACGTCCCGCAATTTTTAAATTAAAAATATTCACTTAAATCATACGGTGTAAAGGGCCATATAGATCTATATTAAATGAACAATGTATTCAAGGTATTTAATTGGTTAAGGATTAATGCTGTATTGGTTAAAATCGCTTCGAAAATTAGCCAAAAAAAATGTCAAAAAAAGTTATTGTGGGTTATCCATAAGAGATAGACATATACCATCATGGACTTTTCTGTAGACCTTTTCAATGTGTACAATACTTAGTACATTATTTTGATAAAACTCGTAGGGTTCAGCCTGCGTTTGCAATGTAAGCGGAAAAAATGTAATTATTTACGACATCACATTAGAAACCTCAAACTTCTCCACTATTTAATGGATGTTATTATACATATAAACCTTTCTCTTGAATCACTCTATCTATTAAAAAAAACCGCATCAAAATCCGTTGCGTAGTTTCAAAGATTTAAGCATACAAAGGGACATAGGGACACAGAAAAAGAGACTTTGTTTTATACTATGTAGTGATGATGATAGTGATAGTGATGGTAAGTGACGATGATGCCGAAAATGGAAGCGGGCCATAGATGTGTGCCAGACGTCGCGTACTTATGCCGACACATACGAACGACATTTTGTAAATATAATATGAAATGAAAAAATTAAAAAAAGAGAAATTAAAAATAATAATAATAATATTTTTTTATTATTTTGTTTTTTAATTTAATTATTTATTATTTTTTTCCTTTTTTTTGAAGTTAATATGTAGCATGTTTCGGTTGATTTTCATTGGGTAAACTAGCTTTTTCCCGCGGTTTGGCCCGCGTGGAAATCGTTTTCATGACTGTTTAACTGGTGCCGGCGACTTCGGGTGATGGTTCTTTTGGTTTCACTAAAAAATTGGTTAACACTTAATTTTATTACCTCGCGCCAAGTTTGATTTTAGATTTAGTTTTATCCTTTTTTGTATTAAAATACTTCCTATCTTATTATGTAAATTCACCCCGTTTCACCCCCTAGCGGTACGATTTTCAGGAAATGTTGTTATTTGTTCATAATTAACTTTGAACTTCTAATCATAAATGTTAAAAACAAAGTTTGATGCTCGTACCTTCAATATTGACGGACTTTCATACAAACCTCTAAATCTGTTTTACACTCCTTTAAGGGTTGATTTGACCTTCAATATTGACGGACTTTCATACAAACCTCTAAATCTGTTTTACACTCCTTTAAGGGTTGATTTTCAAAAGTCCACTTTTTGTAGGAGTTTATGTTATTCAAAGACCACAGTATCCAAATTCCATGTTCCTAGCTTTTTTGTGTAAATTCACCTCGTTTCTCCCCCTAGTGGAATGATTTTCAGGAAATGTTGATATTTGTTCATAATAAAATTAGATTTTTCTAATCATAATACTAAAAACAAAGTTTGATGCTCCTATCTTCAAAACTGACGGACTTCCACACAAACCTCTAAATTTTTTTTACACTCCTTGGAGGGTTGATTTTTAAAACTCCATTTTTTGTAGGAGTATATCTTGTAGGACCACACTGTCCAAATTCCATGTTCTTAGCTTTTTTATGTTAATTCACCACGTTTCACCCCCTAGGGAAATTATTTTCGGGAAAACACGAAACACGTTTTATTAAACATTTCATCATTTGCTAATACGAGTAATTCTGTAAAATTTCGAATTCAAAAGTCAATATAAGTAATCTTGATTCTCCATACAAACTTGACAATTTTCAAAAACGCTAAAACTACGAAACTACTGGACTGATTGAATTGCAATTAGGCACACATATCTAATTTCAAGAATTTTCATATATTATTTATTTATTTATTTTAATATATTTGGAAAACTTACCGCTATTATACAATAATGATTAATAAACTTTATGTATCTAGAAGCTGATGACAAGTTTTCGCATGACATGTCCATTCTATTAAATTTCTAATCGATGCCATTTACGTAATTAACGTCCCAAGAATCCATAAAACGACACACATATTCATGTTTAGACATTTCAACTCATGATGATATTTCACTTCCGCCAAGCCACGTTGGCCTAAAGGCCAAAATCGTCGTTTTTTTCGTAAGCAGCTACCCGATAAACCATACGAATGATACCTATGTTGATTTTCAGAATTTGTCACCCCATTTACCACTTTTAGGGGTTGAATTCTGAACAAAACCTGAAACATTTATTTACTCATTTATCGATAGTATTTATTTTTTTTATAAAAATTTGAGTGCGTTTGACTATATCTCACCTGATAGTAAGTGACGATGTAGTCGAGGATGATACACGAAAACTCAAATAATGCCTATTCACTCTCGCCTGTGAAGTGTCGAATAAAAGGCGAATTTTGAAAATCCTTTTTAGTGCACCATTAGACCTCATGCGGAACCTAAGTGCCAGTCTGGAACCTTTATACCCAGCGGTCTGGGCTGTGCGTTGATTTGTCAATCAGTCAGTTTCCTCTTTTATATATTTAGACTAGTTGTTACCCGTGGTTTTGTCCGCTTAGAAAAATCCCGGTGAAAAATTTTCGATACCTATTCTCAGAGCTACCGAATATACACAGAAAATTTCATGGAAATTCGTACAGCCATTTCGGAGGAGTATGGCAACTAGTACTGTGACACGAGAATTATACATATATGTATATATACAGGGTGACTTTTAATTAGTTCTTGATAACAAAAGGTATGCATGTACTCGTGATTACAAACAACTTTCCAATAGAAACTATATGCCAAATCAGAAAAAAAAAATTTGATCTCAATACATAATAAGTCAAATCGGCAAAAATGTATAAAGAACCAAATTTTTTTTTCATATTTGATGTATAGTTTCTTGGGGAAATTTGTTTGTAATCACGAGTACATTCATATCCTCTGCTATCAAGAACTAATTAAAAGTCACCCTGTATAAAGATAGATTAAGATTAACCACTTTTTGGCTTTTGGATGTTGGACGACAGCTGTGTGGGCCCATCAACTTTAAGGGTTCTCAGATTAAGGTGAAATTTGTCTATCCTGAAAGAATAAAAACTTAATTAGGTTATAATAAAAAAAGATAAGAAGAATTTTTTTTAAATACAAATAGATTTACTAACGCTGCGATAACATTTGCTAACTCTTGCGCACAGGGAGAAAAGACTCGCCTTAACGAGGAGGGAGACAAGCGCGGCGGGAGCGGAGGGCGCACCGACCGCACCACCAGGATGCTGGTGGCTCTGCTGGGGCTGTTCCTGGCCACGGAGCTGCCGCAGGCCCTGTTCGGCCTCCTCACCGCCATCGCACCAAGACTCTTCGAATTCTGTTATTACTCGTTTGGTAAGCAGTTTTAAGTTATAAAACAATACACAGAAGACAACGATAGGTAATTAATTTTAAGTAAGTAAGTTTATTTGAATATTAATGTTTAGGTACAGAATCTATAATATAAAAATGAATCGCAAAATGTGTTGGTAAGCGCATAACTCGAGAACGGATGGACCGATTTTGCTAATTCTTTTTTGTCGAGTTCGTTATTGTCAGGAGAAGGTTTTTATGTAGGGTAGGGTAGGGTAGGGTAGGGTAGTGTAGTGTAGTGTAGGGTAGGGTAGTGTAGGGTAAGGTAGGGTAGTGTAGGGTAGGGTAGGGTAGATAGATAGATAAAACATTTATTCAAAGCTACATAAATTACAATTTATACACGAAAATAAAATATAAAAAAAACCTTCTTATATCTAAGCTTAAATGTATAAAGAGGGTAGATATATAAAATTGCGTCGTAACTTCGAAATGGCTCCGACTCAGCATATGCTGCAGGTAATAATGTACCTACAGCGCTGATATTCAGGGTATTCAGGGTAGGGTAGGGTAGTGTAGGGGTAGTGTAGTGTAGGGTAGGGTAGGGTAGTGTAGTGTAGTGTAGGGTAGGGTAGGGTAGGGCAGTGTAATGTAATGTAAGGCGGTACGTAGTTAGCCGGGACAGCTAGTACTGAACAGGACCCAACTTCCCCATCTAAGACCATAGGCCTGTGTCTTAGTGAGAATTCGTTTTGTTTTTTTTTCATAAGGGAAAGTGAACCCTGCATTGCCCCTTCATTGGAGGGAAATTGTAGCTATGGAATATAAAGTTCCCACGAGATGCTTTCTGTCTATAAATAACATCATATCATTCCCTACACGTCCCCATCGTGGGGGGTGGTAAATCTCAAGGTTGTAAGCGAAGGTAAAAGGAAAGAATAAAATAAAATATCCTGGTTGAGTCTTAATGGAAATTGAAAGTTTATTTGACTCAAATTGTGGAGAAACCTTACTTTTTGTAGGCGTAAAACTCCACGTTACATTATATAGTTAGTATTAAAAGTACGGCCATACATTAATTTTATCTCTATATGTTAATTATTGGCCTAAGAAGAATTTGCATTTATTCTAGTATTTAACGGTACAAATTTGATATTATATTGAATTATACAGCTCGCCCTGTACAATGTCACAAACTAAACTTACGGGCGTATATGAATTAGCATTTAATTTATCTACTTAAAGTTAAAAATTAGGCAGAATTAAGTAGACTAATAAAAAGATAATTTAGATATTTTAGATTATACATTTACGTCAAGCAACCAAACTACAACCACTGTACATTTCTGTAACTCACAGAGAACCCTAAATTTTAAAGAACCTTTCGAGTGCTTCCCTATTTGGGTTTAATAAAACTTTGGACATTTAAAAGGTGATTCGAGTTAGATCTTAAGACCTAAAGAAATACGTACCCAGACACACGTCGCACCTCACAAAACTATATACTTTTCACACCAAAATTCGCACAGGAAAACAAACAATATTTCAGCCTCGAGACACGACCAACTCATCTCGCCATCCTATCTTCTCTCCCGCTGCTCACGCGCATTTTCAAGAAACAGCCCTGGCTTTCTATCTCCTTCACACAACGACACAAATCCAATTCTTTTACTCACTCGCTCTTTCCTACCCTATCTTGCGAACATCAAATCGTATTTCATTGGTCCCAAGTGCTAACATTTTACATACTTGAGTTAAGGAATTCGGCGTCAGACCGAACCTTCAAAAAAATAGTTCAGCAACTCAATATTATTATTAGGATTCCATGTGGTGTTACGCAGTAGTTCTATTTCAAAAGTTATTATTATTAGGGTTCCGTATGGTGTCACGCAGGAACCATCACACACCCCCCCTTGGGAATGAGACAGCGAAACCACAGGCAAGCGGGCGCATTTCCACACTGCAAACAGATACAAAATGTTAAATACAATACAGTCATATCGGAATCCTTCACATTGTCGGACCTTCCAATTGGGTTTATTCTGGTTTGTAGAATTGAAGGTGTCTGAATTCGAAGTTTCAAATCTCTATTTCGCTTCTTGCGTTAAATGGAATAACCCTGATTTTAAAAAAAACGTGTTACAAGACGCTTGACATAATTTAATTTCATATGCTGCTACCTCACCATTTTTTGTTAACTCGCGACACAAGCCGTCGGCCTGTGCATCTGCCATGAATACGTGTCATGGCTTCAGCCTCCTGTTAGACTGCTAGTCTTGTCTAGTCTAGTCCAGCCTAAGGCCTCGGATGTGCTGAGCATATACTTGTGATCTTTTATTTTTTTTTATTTTTTTTTATTATTTGTTTAAAACTGAAAAATGCTCTCACATGGAGCAGTAGGTGTCTATGACTCTGGGGTTAGAGTTCATTTCATTTCATTTCATTTATTCATTGCTGTGTCACAACTAATGGTGTACAGACATAATAATATGTGTAATAGTAGGTAAGTGTTTTTTTTTCTTTTCTCAATTTATTCGTTTGTTTATAGAAATCAAAGAGATCTCAGTTTACAAAAGAGGTACTAAGCTTTTCTAGAAATAGAGCGGATTTCGGGGCTCAGATGCTGCGAGATCTCGTCCCTAGACCAAAAAAGCTGAAATTTGTAATATAATTGATCATTTTAGATCATAGGTGTGGTATGTCCTCCTTATATTCTTGTTCGAATTCCCCGACACCGATTAAAGAGAGGCTTGTTACCCATCGAACAGGCCAAAACCTTAACTCAGTGTATGTACGGTGCCAGAAAGTTGCCACTTCGCCTTTCCAAGCCCATATGAAATACCTAGGTTAGGTATTTCTTCTAGATCTAGTTTATTATAGTTTGAATGGATTATATCCATTTGTTTCAAGCTGTCTTTAATATTTGTTGCGTTTTGTTATATAATGTGTATATGTTGTGGTTTTGTTTTGATAGGTGAGCGTCCTCACGCAAAATTTTGTATTTCTATCGGGTATATTTAAATTTTTAGGTTTATTTGAACCCGATATTTATGTTTGTGTAGATGCATCTATAGACAGCTAGATAGGCCTATTATTTGGTATTTGGGTTGGTGGCTAGGTTTCACCTGGCTAGGTTTCCTATTTAAACTCACTTTAGCCTAACAACATTTCTCAAAGCAAAATTAATAATAATAATACATCAATCGATAAGAACTACACACGAAGTCCCGAATTATACTATATCATACCAAATGGTATTGCAAACTAGATTCCACACCACACAAAAGGTAGATAGGTATAAGAATTTTAGATCCGAGACCTTTCATTTTCCATTTATCTAGTTTTTCAGATGCCTAGTCAATCTGTTCAAGCTATAGCAGAGACACTGACTAGAACCTTAAGGTCATAAATTAAGGAGGTTATTCTATTATTCGCAAGAGCTGTTTCTCTAAGCGAATAAATTCGATTTTGCAAAACTGCTCTATCATAACCTTGATGTCTATTTATTGCATTAGTAATTGTTAATATCACCAAGTGTTACCATATAATACTTTGTTCAAAGGAATAATTATTTTAAATTAACGTAATTAATTTAACTAATGATCAAAAGGTGTACCTAATCCATGATATAGAAAGGTATTTGATTGGGTTCTATAAATACTAAACATTTCCTTACATATGAATCTTTGTATCCCTTTTTCCATTAATGAGTTTTCGTAAACTTTATGCAAGGCATTATTCGACAAAGTACAGTATTTTTGTTTTCTTTTCTGATCTATGGTCGAACAACAAAAAAAACCCAATTAAAGTCTATCAATCGATAGTCGCAAACAGTGAGATAACATCATATATATATATATATATATTTTTTTCTTTAATTAACAGTCCCTTCGATTCTACAGTCTGTGTAAGGCTTTATCGTTAATTTTTTTTTTTATTATATCAGCTCATATACGTCCCCTCCGAGGGGCTCGAGCCCACCCTGAATCAGAGTGATTAGGCCTTAGTCGACCACGCGGGCTCAGTGCGGGTTGGTCGACTTCACACACAACCTTCGAGTCTCTTCGCATGCGTGTGCGGGCTTCCTCACGATGTTTTCCCTCACCGTTAAAACAATCGGTAAGTATATGTACGTATGTTTTTGAAAAAACTCAATGGTACATCGGCCGTCCAGATTCGAACCCGATACCTCCGGTTAGATGGACTGAGTCGTTACCGGTTGAGCCACCGACGTTCTTTTTTTTTATATAATTAAATTATTTTCTTTTATAATATCAAAGAAACATATTAAGTATTCCGTTTAAGTTTAAGTTTTTTTCTTGAATAATTATATTGATTGCATATGTACTATCAACAATTATTTAGGGATTCTTTGTGTCTTCATCTCTCTCCACTCCGGAAACCTATTCTGAAGCAGACTACAGTTACTTTAAATAGCATTTGTGTAGCCTTTCAATAATTACTGTTCTAAAGCCGCTAGATACTGGCAGCTGAACACGTGGCTATATGTTGTACCTCACTATATTTTCTTTCGAAGTTGTGGAGTGACGACCGCTACTAAAATAGCGTCGTACGCTAGGTCTGTCATCCTACGTACAGACACCAGCGAAGCCACTTCGGATGCAACCTTTGCGCCAAATTGCAAGTGGAAATCTCATGCGCAGATATATTATTTTTTTTCTATATTGTAACTACATATTAACATTAATTTGTAAATAATACACCTTCGATGTCGTTGCCTGCCTCAGCTCCCTCAGGCTAAGGGATAAGGTGAACATGTGGAATTGACATTTAGTCCATGATGACGGTAAACTGTGTAATTTTACCGCAAATTCCCAGTTTAGCGTAAACAATAGGTACGCTTATGTCTGAAATAAAATAAAGGAAACTAGGTGATACTTCTCTGGCATGAGGAACTTCTTTCTATTCTCTCTCTGTCCATGCTGTCCTGATAATGTCTCCCTCGTCGGCATTCGTCAGCATCCGCTTCCAATGTTGTCGGCTCGAATCCGCCCCGGCTAACCAGCTTTAGTCACGACAAAATTGAGCAGGATTACCCTGGAATTATGCATTTTCAAGTGCGTTTAAATCCATACAGAATAATTTATCTTTTTATTTTCAAAATATAAAATTTTTCTCCGCCTAATGTTAGTCAGCTTTTCTCATGTATGTTCTTCATCACAACTTTGTACCAAATAAGTATTCCTTTAATATAAGTCATCATTCCTTGATTAATTTTCTGTGCGAGAATCGAACCCGCTATCCTGGCTTGAACGCAACCCTCTAGAATTGCGCTATGTTGACCATCCTCCATATTGAACTGCTTTGGCTTAATTACATCCATCGATCACGACAAGTGCTCGCTATAAATATGTATGTTTTTTTTTTCTCTATACGCAAAACTACTGAACGAATCTGGCTGAAATTTGGTAGATAGACAGATTAGGATCTAGACTAATACAAGGCCTTTCTCCTTTTTTTTTCTTTTTGTTCACACTCGCGAGCCGCTTGCGACTCGCACACTGCGCACCAGAGGGTCATAGATACGTTTCCCAAACGGGCGAAGCCACGGGAAACAGTTAGCTATCTTAGACTGACTCGTTGGCTCAGTGGTTACTACTCTTAACTGCTGATCCGAGAGTTTTGGGTTCGGTAGGGCAAACATTTGTGTGTTGAGCAGATTTGTTTGCTCTGTGTCTGGGTGTTAAATATCTATATATGTATGTATTTAAAGTATTTAAACGTATATTAAGTACTTATATCAGTCTCTGGTTCCCATAACACAGGGAATCCTACTTTGGGGCAAGTTGACTATGTGTGATTTGTCCCAGAATATTTATTTATTTCAATGGTTCTTTGTCTGGAGCTTGACAATGCGGAACCCTTAGTGAACGGGCCCAGCCCACGCATGACCCGGCTTTTCTAAGCTAGCACATTCAGCTCACTATTCTGAAGACTGAATTCCAAGGTTGACTGGAAGAGATCCCGAAAGGGATAAGTCCGCCTTTGCTTAATGTATTTTCTTTTGTCTACGTATTTAATGTATTTGTTTTTAAAAGCAATAAAGAGTTTACAAACAAACAAACAAGACTTCACGTCTCCGTTATATATGCCTATTGTTTGTTTGTTAAAATTCTATCCATCTTAAATCGCGTCGCGAACATATCGTCAAACATAAAAATGAAACCATATATTTTCTAACTAAGTAGGTTAAGCTCTTTATGTCTTCCCAATGCAAGCACAAGTTTTGTGTTTTGTAAGTTCTTCAAAATACATTATCACTTAACTCATTGACGCCTCGGGAGTCGGGATCCGTCACAAACCCACGCAGGTATTGTCTCCGGCCTGTGCGAATGGCGCCGTCTCGTCGTGCCACTCAACGCCACATTCTCGACTCGAAATACATAAGGACTCTCACACCATGTGCACAAGTTGTTCCTTTCAAACACCAACAGCCCTGGAATTTAACAAAAAACAAACCGACAAAAACTGTCTTTTCACAACACATTTGCCTACACAACCCAAACACGTTTTGCCCTAAGTCTGTGTAGATTTCTCCGGCGTATTTAAATGACTATCAACTTTAATTTTAAATTCTCTGTAATATTTTTGTAGGAACGTAATGACAGTAGTTTTGCCGATACGGGGCTGATTAATATCCGTGTTACCCATACAGATTTGGGTATTTCAGTAGGTAGGCAAATACCTAATCAAAATGTACTCAATGAACGAAGGAATCTACGAGTACCTACTTTTAATAGCGTATCGACCTTTTAAAGTGTAAAACCCGGGAATTAAGTTAGTTTTCAAAAGCTTAACCCCTTAAATACAAGCTTTCTAAAAGCGACATTGTTACTATTATATCTTAGTGTTTAATTATTATTGTTCAATGTATTAAACATTTCCCTTTTCCTTCCGCGAGGGAAAAAAATACATAAAGTTAGACAAAAGTTAGCTACATTAGTTTTATTTAAATCTAAATATCTTTCGTCTGGATGTTTTAATAATTACCATCATATTCGTTTATGAAGTATTTTATTCTCACGAGTAGATCTCGAGATATATTAACAGAACTTGGCATCCATTTAGATCTCAATCCTTTTGTCGCCGTAGCGTACAACCAAGATATTTTTTTTTGAATTGAACTTGGCTAACATTTGTCACATTTATGGTTTTGAAGGGGTTGTTCATTTGAATTTGCCTGATCCGCTTTTGGGTCGACCCGTCTTATTGTTCGTCGTAAAACAATAGCACTGCACAACTTATTGAAAGCATTTTTTTTTTCTGTACAACCGTCGTAAGACCCGCCTCGTACGCTTTGAAGAGAATGTAACTTTTTTTTTTTTTCCAACCATTTGTATGTACGTATTCCCGTTGATTAATCATATAGCCTAAACTAACTGGCCGATTTGAGAATGTGAGGGGTCGTTGAAATCGTCTCGACCTCATGGATAATTTAAAATACATTATTAAATTGATCGAAGTAAATGCCCTCGCCCTTCATAATTAGTTATTAAATTTTCTGTTATTGTTGCTCGCGTACTACCTGTCTCCGTGCTTTTTCTCCGAGCATTGGGTTGTCTGGAAGAAATCGCTCTCAGCGATAAGACCGCCTTAATTGTACGTGTCTTAGTTTTAATTTAAATCTTGCATGTTATGTATTTATTTTTGATGTACAATAAAGAGTTATTTGAATTTGAATCTGAATAAATATATTTAAATATTAATTCATATCTATAGAAGAATGAATTTCTTTTTTCTTGGTTATCGCTTCACGCATGAACGGCTGAACCGATTTCGATTAAACTATTTAGGAAAAATGGCTTTTGTCTTTTCTCATTTTATGAACTGTAATGATACATTATGTACTTATGATATGTTTAATTTTATTATTATTTTTTTCAATGGACCCGCTAATTAGCTAATTACGTTGTGTTTTATTTATTTATTATTATTTTTTTTTTTTTTATTCAGGTTTCCAAAGGTGCGTTTCTTTTAGTTAGCGCAACGCTTTGATCCGTGGTCACGCGGACCAGATGAACAGGACCCAACTTCCCCATCTAAGACCATAGGCCTGTGTCTTAGTGAGAATTCGTTTTGTTTTTTTTTCATAAGGGAAAGTGAACCCTGCATTGCCCCTTCATTGGAGGGAAATTGTAGCTATGGAATATAAAGTTCCCACGAGATGCTTTCTGTCTATAAATAACATCATATCATTCCCTACACGTCCCCATCGTGGGGGGTGGTAAATCTCAAGGTTGTAAGCGAAGGTAAAAGGAAAGAATAAAATAAAATATCCTGGTTGAGTCTTAATGGAAATTGAAAGTTTATTTGACTCAAATTGTGGAGAAACCTTACTTTTTGTAGGCGTAAAACTCCACGTTACATTATATAGTTAGTATTAAAAGTACGGCCATACATTAATTTTATCTCTATATGTTAATTATTGGCCTAAGAAGAATTTGCATTTATTCTAGTATTTAACGGTACAAATTTGATATTATATTGAATTATACAGCTCGCCCTGTACAATGTCACAAACTAAACTTACGGGCGTATATGAATTAGCATTTAATTTATCTACTTAAAGTTAAAAATTAGGCAGAATTAAGTAGACTAATAAAAAGATAATTTAGATATTTTAGATTATACATTTACGTCAAGCAACCAAACTACAACCACTGTACATTTCTGTAACTCACAGAGAACCCTAAATTTTAAAGAACCTTTCGAGTGCTTCCCTATTTGGGTTTAATAAAACTTTGGACATTTAAAAGGTGATTCGAGTTAGATCTTAAGACCTAAAGAAATACGTACCCAGACACACGTCGCACCTCACAAAACTATATACTTTTCACACCAAAATTCGCACAGGAAAACAAACAATATTTCAGCCTCGAGACACGACCAACTCATCTCGCCATCCTATCTTCTCTCCCGCTGCTCACGCGCATTTTCAAGAAACAGCCCTGGCTTTCTATCTCCTTCACACAACGACACAAATCCAATTCTTTTACTCACTCGCTCTTTCCTACCCTATCTTGCGAACATCAAATCGTATTTCATTGGTCCCAAGTGCTAACATTTTACATACTTGAGTTAAGGAATTCGGCGTCAGACCGAACCTTCAAAAAAATAGTTCAGCAACTCAATATTATTATTAGGATTCCATGTGGTGTTACGCAGTAGTTCTATTTCAAAAGTTATTATTATTAGGGTTCCGTATGGTGTCACGCAGGAACCATCACAGTACAAAATAAAAATGGTGCGGTACTTATTTAAGTTACATCTTAGTGGTAGCTTTGTAATTATACTCTGACTCTCCCATTATGATTCCCTGTGTCGGGAGAGTCAGTCTCTTCCCAGTAATATTAATGAAAAGCTACAAATAATGAAATAGTCACATAAAATATTATATTATAATTATTCACGATACAAAAAAAATACAGGACAAACCTACACACCTATTTGTTATCAAACTTGAATAATTTATTTTTACATTATCTTATCTACAGTATATTATCTAAAGGTCTAAAATATTTATATGTATAGTAATATGGTACCCATCCAAAAAGTAATTTACAATATTGCAGGTAGGTAGGTGAATCTGAAATAATAAATTAATAAGTAACAATAACTAACTAGTTAAGAATTATCCGGTATTAAAAGAAAAACTTCCTGCAATAATGTCAATAATTAAAAAAAAACCTTGCATAAATATAGGAAGTTTAATAGTAAGGATAACAATAATTAATGATAGATGTAAGATTATTAATTGGAGATTGCGAAGTACCTATACACGGCGAGATTGATGACTCATGATATTGCTATTTGACACTTGAACTAACTAATAAATTATTTATTAATAAAGGTCATAATTACATTCAATCGATTGCTGATTAATATTCACACGATAATTAAGCGATGATTTTATGATTGTCTGGGAGAAATTGTGCAATCCTTTATATTGCTGTGTATTGAATAAAAGCATTTATCTATTTATCTATTAATATGACCGCCTAGCGAGCTCACTGCAATGCTGATGTTATTACATTCATTAGCCATGGTAACAGGTAGGGGATTAGGCTCATCCCTGGTGCAACTGCAAGCCAACCTTGATCGTATGTCCGTCTCACTAACTGCATGTACGGATTTGTGTACTGGTGTTATTATACATGTCTAAGATAAGCGAGATTTACTCAAATGGAATACCCTTTTTATGCAGACATCACCACAGAACCTCTCTGGGTACTCTGTCGTACCTGGTTATGGTCTTATTTTCTATTCACAATTGGTAAACCCTTGACAACATCTCACCTGGTGGTAAGTGACGATGTTGCCGAAGATGGAAGCGAGCTTACCAAGATTCCCCAACGCAATGGGGAACTGGCTATCTTATCTTCATGCCGGAACATACCTATGATATCAACATTGATATTTAGCGGCAAGACTTAGATAAGATGGTGGTAGCTAGCCAGGCGGGCTTAGAAAATGCCCTACCACCAACCAAACCGAGTCTTACAATTGAACCCGCCGGGAATCGAACCCGCGACCTCCTGTGTAAAGCCAGTGAACTTTGCCTCTGAGCTACGGAGGCGGTCCCAAACTTCCCAATATTCTACCATAATAACTTGTCGCCTGGAGAGAAGATTGCCGTATGTTAAATCCGGTTGTTCTGAAATTTTGCGGAGTTGTTTATCATGTTGTCCTAATGAATAATGCAAGTTTTCGACCTCGAGCGCCGAACGAAACCTGATCAATATAACAAAAAAAGTCGCTTCTCTAGTATTGGCGATTTAAACCCTGAAATACTACTTATTGATGACAACTATGTGGACATTCTTAAAGCAGACTAAATGTGCTGCAATGAAAGACCGAAGCTGTCTCTGTAGAGTAGACCTCAGAGCTTCCGTAATACTTTTAATTACTATTATTTCAAATAACTCGGCATTAATATTGTTTTCTACATTCCAAAAAAGTGGCCAAGTATAACAGCCAAGTCGCAAAGCAGAATTCCGTAGTTTTATAAAAAAAATATTTTTGAAAACAAAGTTACTTTGCAGTTGGTTAGTTTTATAGAACATTTTGTATTGAAAATCTATAAAGTTTATACAAATTGTTCTACTATTATTATTTAATTAAATGCTCTTTCCGATTTCCTGAAATAGCAGTTTAGCTGATAGATTGAGGAGATGTTCCTCGAACAATAATCACCACTTAAAAACTTAATATTTTTGTAAAATAATCAATTAAGTTCATCATCGTCATATCAGCCGAAAAACGTCCACTGCTGGACAAAAGCCTCCCCCAAGGATTTCCACTACGACCGGTCGTGCGCTGCCCGCATTCAGCGGCTTATGGCGATCTTCACCAGGTCGTCGGTCCACCGCGTGGGAGGCCTGCCTACGCTACCGTAACCCACATGGGCTACGTAAAAAACAACACCTCCATTTTTGTAGGGGAGGTACTCGAAAAATACGGGCAACAAGGTGTTTGAAAAGATTATGCTTATTCAAATGCTACAACATTTTACAGAAAAAAAAACTACTGCTTAAGCAACAATCTGGTTTCACGTCGATCAACCAAACTGATGCAGGAGTAGCAATTATTCGCAACATCTATGTTGCCTTTGAGGAATCACAGAATGCAATGCACAGAGTGTTTTGTGTTTTATCTAAGGCATTTGATAGTGTTGTACATCAAACATTACTAATGAAATTAAAGCATTATGGTGTAAAGGATGGGGCTCTCACCTCTATTAAATTCGTACTTAGATAACAGAACACTTTTTAATCGCCTCCGTAGCGTAATTGTTAGTGCATTAGTGTCACATCAGGAGGTCGCGGGTTCTATCCCCGGAGGAGCCTAAAGGCGCGTTTAAATAACGCGAAAAGTTTAAACGCGCGCTATCTTTGCATGACTCGGTTTCGTTGATGGTAGGGCATTTTCTAAGCCCGCCTGGCACCGTCTACCGTCATCTTATCTTAGTCTTTCTGCCAAACATCAATGTTAACAGCATTGATGTATTCCGACTAGAAGATAAGGTAGCCAGTTCCTCTCTGCGTTAAGGAATCTTGGTAAGCCCGCTTCTATCTTTGGCATCATTGTCACTTACCATCAGGTGAGATGACGCCAGGGTAACTATTATCTAATCTGTATCCAAGGGTTCACCAATTGAGAATAAAAAAATCCTTAACTTTTAGGGGTCACAGATTTGTGTAACTATGCCAAATTTCAGCTTTATATCTTTAATAGCCTATGAACAAAACGGCTGTAACATACCGACTGACAGACAAACAGATGGACATCGCGAAACTATAAGGGTTCCTTGTTTGACTATATAACCCTAAAAATGTTCAGTGTATAGGAAAAATTGCAGGAAAACGGCAAAAAATCCTAAAAGACAGAGTCGGTAGACTTTTTTAGACGTATTTACTGAACTCGTCAGAAAAAGGCTTTTTGATGTGGCACCTCGGGCAGCGCAGCCCTGCCTCAAAGGCTGCTCCGGGCTTCATGTAAATAAAGATGAAATTGGACAATTTAATTTTGGATTCAGTTGTGTTTCAATGTTGGACAGAGGTTTATTTTACGTAGTTGGACATTGTGTTTTATATATTATTTTGTAGGTATTTGCATTTAATATTGAATTTTCTCAAACGTGCTTGGAAATTTGAGCATTATAAAAAAAGAAATTGAAGGTTGTTATTCTTCGAAAAAAATTGAAATTGCTGTACTGGCCGAATACATGCGAGCAACGGCCGGCAAAAGTTGTATGAAAATCCATATCTGTCGTATTTTTTTTGTAGCAAAACAAATGACTAAGTGAACTCGTGTAATTTAAGAATGGAACGATCTTTTACTCCGAAACATGGTACCCAAGTCAAGTAACTAGTATCTCATCTGTGACCAAGCTAGGTAACTTATTAAAGATTTTATTTAAATTTTGAACTGGCTTACAAACAGAAAGCAGTTTATTGAAAAAAACAAATGAACACTTCGGCGCGTGAAAAAATATTTTTTTTCGTTGTTTTTATTGATTTTGAATTCAATTCAATAAGTCAATAAGTCAAAAAAAGGATTTCATAAGTTTCCTGTTTTTTATCTGGGAGTAAGCAATATATTAATAGACTTATAGATTTATATTGTTAATTATAACCATGTATTGAGTATAATTGCTTAAAAACTTTTGGACCGGACTTGCATGTCCCATCGCACATTATACACCATTTCATCTTCCTTTTTTTTAATGAAGGCGTCTTTTAGTTTATTGAGTTCTTTCAAAATTTTACTAAGCTATTACATAGCTTTTTTCGCGGACTTTGAGCGCGGCGACCGAATCAAGAAATTCCGTAATGAAAAAACCCAACACTAACCGCGTTCTAAAAAAACTTACAGTGCCATCTATTAGCGATTTGCGGTACTAAAAGGACTTAGTCAAATTTACTGGTGTAACTTTCTTAGTGTTAAAAGTTGATAAAATGCTATGCAATAGCTTTACCGCGGCAGTCCCCGAGTGCCACACGTCTTTTTTTGTTCATTGTTTAGCAAACACTCATAATTGTAAGTTACTTTTTCCACTTCGTTTTTTCATTCAATGTTATACCGCCATGGTATCCTCGGCTTTAGTTGCTACAAAGCCAAAACGTGTTTCCGTTTGTATATATTTCTTTCTGTGATATTTGTGACCCCCATGTAGGGGGCAACGCCTCCTTTTTTCGTTGATATGAATTCCAAATCTCTCAAATCCATTTTAAATTAATATTTATATGATATTAATTAGTCAGAGTAACAAAAGATAAGTCAAGTCAAACAAGAAAATTATCTGTTGAAATTTAATAAATGTCAAATGCATCATAATCATCTGATAGATGACGTCTTTCAAAACGATAACTAGTTATTCAGTTACGAAGTATGAAAAAAGCCTTTTAGGAAACCAGTTACGTAGAAGGATAAAAAATCTTTATAGGAAACCAGTTACGTAGAAGGATAAAAAAAAATAATAAAAAAAATCCCCTGCCCGGTGAAGTTGTAAAGGCCCCAACGGCCAACAACTTCCTTTCGAAAAAAAAAGAAAGAAGTATAAAAATATCCTTTTAGGAAACTGGTTTCCAAAGGCCGGTTTCCTTAACGGCCGAAGGCTTTGTGAAGGCCTACGACAAGTTTTCTGTTAGTATTTGGTGTAAGCATACATTTTAAGATACATTAAACTTTTCGTATTAAATCTCGTTGACTGCACGAGTTTAACCGCAGAGTAGACATTTTAATAGTCTCAGTCGTGTTGTGATATGTACAGAAAACTGGGCTTGACGAGCGAAATGGAGCAGACTAGAATAGTTTGTGATAGTTTGCGTGTAAACTAATTTCAATTAATATTGAGAAGTTTAGATGAGCTTTGTTATTCTGATACATTACGGCTTGAAAGTAATACACACTCTATAACGTTTTTTGGTAGCTACCAAATAAGCACATTAATTAATTAATCATTAGCCTATTATTAATTTTATCTACACTCATATATGAAATCGAAGTTCGAAAACACATTGCAGGCAGGATTTGAACAACGACCCTCCCGGACAGAAGGTAGCGGCCCTTGCCATTACGCGAAGAAACTCGAAAGTTGTGTGTGAAGTCTACCAATCCGCATTGGGCCCGCGTGGTCGACTAAGGCCCGATCGCACTAATTCAGGGTAGGCTCGAGCCCCTCGGTGGGGTCGTATATGAGCTGGTATATTTATATACACTCATATTACAATATTTCTAAAATGACATTAAAACTTGTTACTTACATTATGACGAACAATGTTCACAGAAAACTTCAATGTTGATAAAAAAAAGTCACAATGATTCAGATTTGCTAAGGGATTTGCTAATGAATTTGCTATTATGGGATTTGCTAAGGGATTTGATAACGGATTTGCTACTAAGGGATTTGCTAACGGATTTGCTTATGGATTTGCTACTAAGGGATTAGCTAACGGATTGGCTTAGGGATTTGCTACTAAGGGATTTGCTAACGGATTTGCTTAGGGATTTGCTACTAAGGGATTTGCCAATGGATTTGCTTAGGGATTTGCTACTAAGGGATTTGCTACTAAGGGATTTGCTAACGGATTTGCTTAGGGATTTGCTACTAAGGTATTTGCTAACGGATTTGCTACTAAGGGATTTGCTAACGGATTTGCTTAGGGATTTGCTACTAAGGGATTTGCTAACGGATTTGCTACTAAGGGATTTGCTAACGGATTTGCTTAGGGATTTGCTAAGGGATTTGGCGCAAAGTTGTATTAATAAGTTGTATCAATGAGTGGCGAACGTAGCGTAGGCAGGCGTCCCACTCGGTAGACCCATAGCCTGGTGAAGGTCGGGGGAAGCCACTGAATGCGGGCAGCGCAAAACCAGTCGTCGCGGAAATCCTTGGAGGAGGCCTATGTCCAGCAATGGACGTCCTTCGGCTGATATGATGATGATGATGATTGGGTGTTTTATAGTGCAAGGTATTATAACAGTGCATTATTTCTTATGTGAGCAGCCGCACATCATAAATGTAAAATGTGCATTTATGTTCTTAAAAAATAGTCAGATCAAAGATAAGATAGCCAGATCCCCATTGCGTTGGGGAATCTTGGTAAACCCGCTTCCATCTTCGAAATCATCGTCACTTACGATCAGGTGAGATGATGCCAAGGGCTTAGCTATTGAGCATAAAAAAAAGTCTATTGCGCGCGATGCCATGAGCATGCGCAGAATGGACATTGATTTGCCGCTCTTATGGATAAGAGGTTATATCTCAAATTGATTCTGCTTTCAACAATTAACGCCATTTAGTGAAACTATTTGCCACCGGGTTTTTTTAGACTAATTGGACCCTGCTGAACACGATTGTTTTTAATACCTTACTGTATGTAGGCACACACTACTTTATCTTCGATGCTTGTTCTTCGGGTGTAGATTATGGATCATTTTTGTTGCCACGTCGAGGATATTCGGCGGTGCCAAATCTTCATCTGTATCACTACTATCCATGTTTTTAAAACCAAAAAACTCACATGAAATACAAACACATAGAGTACACTTTAAAAGCATGGCCAATAGACTAGCGGTTCTTTTTTTACAGAAGCCGGTTAACGGTATTTGGTGAAACTATTTGCCACCGGGTTTTTTAGACTAATTCAACCCTGCTGAACACGATTCTGCCCGGTGTCAACTCCTCCCCCGCTCCCTTCCCCCCCTTTTTCCCGAAAATGTGTCGCTATTTGCGGTTTTTTCCATTTTTTTTAGAAACTAGTGTAGATAAAAGAAAACTGTCTATGACAACATGAATTCGCATTAGATTCTGTACAACATTAACATATAAATCATTTGACTGGCATAATAACATAAGAAATAACGCCTTCCCAAACTGCATAATATTTTTTTTCAAAAGTTTTCGCCTTCGCAGTTAATTTTTCTGAAAACACTCAATGCTATGACAAAATAGCTATGAAGTGAATTAATGCTCATACATTTATCTACAAAACGAGACCTAACTTACCGTCCTACGAGTATTAGTTCACGATTTATAGGTCGCAGCGCAGACGCCCGCCCCGCCGCCAGTTACGTAGTTATAAGTATTATACAGGGTGTAGTAAGGGATAGCTTACCGAAAACGTCGGGAGGATATTTGGACCATGATTCAGAACTACTTTCCCTAAGAAACTATACATCGGAAACAAAAAAAAAATCTCGGTAAGCTGCACACGTATTGTATTAGTGACATTTTGTAGGTGATATGAAAGACTATACTTAAATAAAATTAAATTTATTGTTTAAATTATAATTATTTAATAATCGGGGTATTATTGAGTTATGTCGGTATAACGTTTTATATCAAACACACCATTAATATTATGTTGTTAAATAAAATATTTTTAATTTATGGCACAGAACGAATCAATAAATAAACTTTACAAAAATTCTAACACAATTCAACTATTGTGTTTTGGAATGTAATAATCAATAACGATAAACTGTTAAATACGAGTACAGTCTGCATAACGTATATCTCTACACTACACAATCAAGGGAAATAAACTTCCTTTTGGAAATAAAATTCCTGGTCTTTTTGTAGTCCAGCGTTGGCAATATATTCCTTTACAGTAGCAGCCTGGCGTGCAAGGCTGCTTAACTTCCCTATGACGAATACAAGCCGCAACCTGCCCTATATATATATATATATATATAATTAAATTTATTGTATAATTAACTGCGAAGGCCAAAACCTTGGAAAAAAAGTAATAATTTATACAGTTTAGGAAGGCGTTATTTCTTAAGTCATTACGCCAGTCAAATGATTTATATGTTAATGTTGTACAGAATTTAATGCAGATTTATGTTTTCTAGACAGTTTTCTTTTATCTATAATAGCTTCGAAAAAAAATGGAAAAAACCGCAAATCAGGACATATTTTCGGGAAAAAGAGGGGTTAGGGAGCGGAGGAGGGGTTGACACCGGGCAGAATTGTGTTCAGCAGGGTCGAATTAGTAAAAAAAACCCGGTGGCAAATAGTTTCACCAAATGCTATTAACCGGCTTCTGAAAAAAAAGAACCGCTAGTCTATTAGCCATGTTTTTGAAGTGTGCTTTATGTGTTTGTATTACATGTGAGTTTTTTGGTTTTAAAAAAATGGATAGTAGTGATACAGATGAAGATTTGGCACCGCCGAATAACCTCGACGTGGCAACAAAAATTATTCATTATCTACACCCGAAGATCAAGTATCGAACATAAAGTAGTGTGTGCAACTGCATATATTTAGTAAGGTATTAAAACACTCGTGTGATAAACTCACAATCGTGTTTTAATAACCCCTATTTGACACTTGCATAAACTATCGTATGTATAAAATCTAACTTAAATGGGTTTTTCCAGAGGGATTGCAATAAGTGTACGATAGATAATACAGGATTATAAAAAAATGTTTAACAATATTTAAATGTATCTTCTTCTTAAGAGCCTCCAGGAGGCTCGCGTTTCCATACGAACATAGTTCCGTTGTCATGCAAAGACTTCATGCCGGATTGAATCCAAACTTTGAGAATATGTTAAGTAGACACATATCGATGTTTGAAATTAGTTTTTATCGTGGTAAATTGAAACATAACTAAACGAAGGCTTAAATTAGTTTTGTACTGAAAGTTTGAAACTGCTCTTATTTTTTTCCGATTTATATTTCATACATCGATATGTGTCTACTTAAATATTTGTAAAGTTTGGATTCAATCAAGTATGTAGTTTTTGCATTAAAGCGGAACTACGTTTGTATGGAAACTCGAGCCTCCTGGCGGCCCTTAACAACTGAATGAAAAGTTGTTTAATCAGCTACTCATCTTGTATGAGAAGCGCAAAACTTTGCTTGTGAATTGTGTATGGGTTTCTTAGAGAAAGTTACTATCTATTTTCATGAGTAGAAATTACAATATCTCGAGTGGTGACCACGCACCGGAAAACGTAGTGTAGGAAGGCCTCCCACTCGGTGGACCGATGACCTGGTGAAGGTCGCAACCGGGAACCGGTCGTTTTGGAAATCCTTGGGGTAGGCCTATGTCCAGTAGTAGACGTCCTTCGGCTTATATAATGATGATGAGTAGAAATTACAAGTATTTTTTAGCCATACTTTTTATCGCCCTGTATTATGGACGCACGAATAAAATTAAATATGAATAGAACAAGACTTAATTACAGCCGACCTTGAGTAGGTTTTCTTGTTACATCAAGTGGTGAAAGAGATTCGTTAAATAACTCAGTGAATCGCGAAACGACGTAATCCGCTTCATAAAACAGACTCAGCGAAAATGCAAAGAAATAGCTTTGTAGCTCCTTCCTTAACTTCCTACCTTCTTAATTACCATGGCCTGTCGACTGCGTATTTAGGACATATTTTATACATAGGTAATATAATTAAATTTGAGTCATGTACTGGCCACTTACAATAAACAACATTAAAAAAGAAATTACAGCATTTGAAAATGGAACTTTGTGGCTGTGAAAATACGCAATCGTTTTTTCTTATCTTTGGAAAATAAAGTTTATTTCATCTCACAGTCACTTGTTTTTAGGGTTCCGTACCCAAAGAGTAAAAACGAGACCCTGTTGACGAGGACTCCGCTGTACGTCCGTCAGTCTGTCTGTTCGTCTGTCACCAGGCTGTATTTCGTGAACCCGTGATAGCTATACAGTTGAAATTTTCACACATGATGTATTACTGTTGCCGCTATAACAACAAATACTAAAAATAAGAAAAAGTGAAAAATAAGGGGGTTTCCATACAAAAAACGTGTTTTTTTAAACGTGTAGAAACTAGCGCCATAAAGTGTGATGGTGCGGAACCCTTAGTACTAGCGCCATCTATTATGATGGTACGGAACCCTTTGTACTAGCGCCATCTAGTATGATGGTACGGAACCCTTTGTACTAGCGCCATCTAGTATGATGGTACGGAACCCTTTGTACTAGCGCCATCTAGTATGATGGTACGGAACCCTTTGTACTAGCGCCATCTAGTATGATGGTACGGAACCCTTTGTACTAGCGCCATCTAGTATGATGGTACGGAACCCTTTGTACTAGCGCCATCTAGTATGATGGTACGGAACCCTTTGTACTAGCGCCATCTAGTATGATGGTACGGAACCCTTTGTACTAGCGCCATCTAGTATGATGGTACGGAACCCTTTGTACTAGCGCCATCTAGTATGATGGTACGGAACCCTTTGTACTAGCGCCATCTAGTATGATGGTACGGAACCCTTTGTACTAGCGCCATCTAGTATGATGGTACGGAACCCTTTGTACTAGCGCCATCTAGTATGATGGTACGGAACCCTTTGTGTGCGCTTCTGACTCGCACTTGGCCGGTTTTTACTTTGTGACGTCATTTTAGAAATTGCGTGTCTACTTCACCATGGATTTAACTCGTGAAAATAAACGTAGTCCCCATTGAACTTAATATATACTTGTGTTAATTTATTTAAATTTACCGTTAAATTGATAAAGAACTTTTATTGGATTAATATTTATTCCTTGTTCATTATGATTAATACCTAATCGTAATTTTTTTGAGATTTTATATAATAAAAACCTCCATAAAGAATTAAAAAAAATATTAGGACTGCAAAAGGCTGCGTGAAAAACCTATGCGGCACACAAAAAATATCTATAAGGATAGTTGTACATTTCCAGATCGAAACATCGCATTATGGCCCCGTACCGTAAGTACGTAATTACCTACGAGGACTTACGTCATAATCGTAAAATGTCCGTGAAACCCGAGGCTTTAATTGAATTTTTGCAATTTTATGAGCGTCTCTGCTACTAGACATATTGTGGAAAAAACCGTCGACAAAATCTTATAGGTTAATAAAAACCGGCCAAGTACGAGCCGGACTCGTGCAATGAGGGTTCTGCACCACCACACCTTTGGACGAGGAACCCTAAAAAACATTAACGAATACAACAGTTATATTCATTTCAATATAAAAGGAATTGAAATACTTAACTTATTGTTTTTTATAAATTATAGTTTAGTCTGTATCAAAAATTGTCTTCCATACAAACGAATCCTTACTTAATATTATAAATGTAAAAATGTGTTTGTTTGTTTGTTACCATTTCACGCTTCAACACCTTGACCAATCTTAGTGAAATTTGGCATGCAGGTAGCCTGTTTCACAAGAAACGACATAGGCTACTTTTTATCCTGTGAAAATATCATAGAGCGATGCAGTTCCTGAGGGAACTGAAAAAACATACTCTTTTTTGGTTAACTTCTTTAACATCGCAACGGAACAATGGATTGCTGTGAATTTTTGCACAGAGATGGTTGAGGGGGTGGGAAATGACATGATTTACTAATAAGCATATCCTGACATAGTTCCCGAGGGATCTGGAAAAAAATCATGTCCACGCTCGCGCGCCGCGCACCCTCTAAGACAGTTGTAATGACAACTATGTCCACGCGGGCGAAGCTGCAGGAAAAAGCTAGTATTTTATAAATTTGAGCAAAAATATTTCTCTAAAGTGTACGATTTATTTTTTTGAAAAATTATGTTTTCACAAAAATATTTCGATTTTTAGTTTTTTTAAATGCACTTTACTTCTTTTGAATTAAGTGTTTCAAAAATCAAAATTGTACGATAGTTAAAAATTCGTGTTTAACATATGTTTATAAAATTTCATTACAAGCGACTAATTAATTTAGAGAAATTAAATTTATTAGTTTTTATGAAAGACGATTTTGTTAGGGAACCTTAAGATACGCGTCAAACATTGTTTTAACATAACTTAACTTTGCACTAAAAAAAACATCCTTTCATCGGTCTACAACGCGATAGATGATCCAACTGCAAATGTAAATATGTAATCCCAAAAATAAATTATGTTTTATATCTACAATTATTTGCCTGACAGATTAAAAAAATCCAAAAACTAATAACTGTACGAGGCTAGTATTTTAGTAGACTCATGTTTACAAAGGCAGACGGGTTCCAAAACAATAACCTGTACACAAGCCCGCACTAAACTTTCTCGATAATTAATTTTATAATTTTATTATTCAAAGATTGAATGTATAAAATTGATATAATTTTGATGAATTCATGTTGCATGACCTTATATATACTTATTCGTAATACATGACAATCCAATAGCTTAAACCAGTTTTCCTAATCGCAAGTTTCAATTACGTTTGTAGGAGAACCATACAAACACTTTTTCCTAGACTTATTCGTAATACATGACAATTCAATAGCTCCAACCAGTTGTCCTGGACGCAAGTTTCAATTACATTTGTAGGAGAACCATACAAACACTTTTCCCAGACTTATTCGTAATACATGACAATTCCATAGCTCTAACCAGTTGTCCTAATCGCAAGTATCACTTACATTTGCAGGAGAACCATACAAAAACTTCTCTTAGACTAATTAATAATTAATTAATGGATAAAGTTTCATCAAAATCGTTAAATCCGTGTATGAGAAAAAAAAATGTTGTATGACGGTACGAAGAAACTTTTGATAATCCCTCGATAAACTAATTAAAAACTTAAAATCGGAATTAGATTTAGCCTGCAGAGCCAAGCGTGACGGACGGACGGAACTGAGATGTTCGGTTTTTCGGTAGGTATGTGTTAATGACATAAAACACATTTTCACGAAAATATGAAAACATTTTTTTTTTGCGATACCAACACTTTGTCTTACACTACGTGATGATGATGATGATGATCTATCCGACCGATTTCGGTCATGCGACCACTTCGACTCCTAGTCGGTTTGCCGCGCGTGCGCTCGAAGATGGCTTATGTAGCCAATCTTCGCAGCGAAACTCCTCGCGCACTGAGGGCATTTAAGTATGCCACCCTCGTAATTGTATGAAATGGTCGCAGGTGGTCGGGCCTTTAACTGGTTGCGTTTGGTATCAAGGTCAGCTTTACGCTGATTCTCGAACTCGCGCACTTGCCTATTCACAATCCTGCGCCATTCTGGCCGTTCTGCTGCCAAACTCTCCCATTGAGAGGGTTATATGTCGCTTCTGAACATCTTTGTACCCAACGTACTTATGTACTGTACTATGGGGTTGAGAAAGTAAAAACCCACATCAAAGGCCGACATGCTATAAGCACCGACTATGGATTTTTATGATTCTGGGTTAACGAGAAGTACCTTTATAGACTTTGATGACTCAGTTTTCGAGTATCGAATTTTGTGATATAATTACGATCGACTGATCGTATCTTTTGATTATTTTTGTTATTCACAATTGGTAAGCCCTTGGCATCTTCTCACCTGATGTTAAGCGACGATGCTACCGAAGATGGAAGCGGGCTTACCAAGATTCCCCAACGCAATGGGGATTTGGATATCTTATCTTCAAGCCGGAACACATCAATGCTATTAACATCGATGTTTGGCAGCAAGACTTAGATAAGATGGTGGTAGCTAGCCAGACGGCCTAAGAAAATACCACCAACCAAACTGAGTGTTATACAAAGTTGACCCCACCGGGAATCAAACCCGCGACCTCCTAGTGTGAAGCGAATGGACTAACCATTACGCCACGGAGGTAGTTGAAGCTGATTTAGAAGCTGTAATTTTTAACCTAAATGGACTGCATTAAAACATTACTTTTTATTGAAATTAATTTCAATCCCATGTCTTTACCCGTTCTTATGAAACAATATCTTGTGAGACGGACAGACAGACAGACGTACCAGGTAACGGGAGCCTCTTACTAAAGCCTACACTGTCCGTACGTCCGTCTGTCCGAATTTAAAAAGTTTGTTTCTTTTGAACCGTGATAGGTTTAGATGGCTGAATATGTTATTTTGAAGGATTTACTAACAAATAATAGAATAAAAAAGTGAAAATCTAAGAATCTTTTTTTTTGTTTTTGCTCTTTTGTAAAGACGGTAATAGGTACATACAAGTGTGAAAGTTGACGTGATTATAGTATACTTAATCCTAAAGTAAACCAAAAATATATAAAAAAAACCTGCTAAATATGAGTCGAACTCGTGTTAAGGAGTGCAAATTGAATAAAAAACAGCTATTTTCTGTCTCTCGCGTGAATGTCTTTTGTTTGAAATAAATTGGTATCTTTGTTGTACTTGTGTGGAGAGGTGTGGTGGTACGGAGCCCTCGGAGCGCGAGTGCGACTCGCACTTGGCCGGTTCTTATTTGCTCTTGAGGTGTGGCATCTCCAAAATGGTGGAGATCTGACAATAACCCAGCCGGCTGTGAAATATAGTGTTTAAGGACCAGTACGTAAGGCAAAGGATTTAGATTTTTCGGTAACCTACATTTGTAATTTAGTTAGATTCTAAATGATGTCTAAAAAACCAACTCTTTTATTTTTGCTTTCTGCAGGCGTTATAACTTAATTATCGTTAGGTAAGTATCCTACTAATATTATAAACGCGAAAGTTTGTAAGAATGTATGGATGTATGTTTGTTACTTTTTCACGCAAAAACTACTAAACGGATCGGACTGAAATTTGGTAGGCAGACAAATCAGGACCTGGACATAGGCTACTTTTTTCAACGCTCGCGAGCCGCTTGCGAGTCATAGAAACGTTGTCCACGGGTGAAGCCGCGGTAAACAGCTAGTTTCTCAATAAAACTATATCTGTTTTTACAGAGAACCAAAATATGTTATCAAAATGTACTTGTTTATTTTCTGTTCGTTGATATTTTTCCATCCGGTATTATGTTTTGTTTCGCCCACCCCAGCCCCAAATGCGCGTGGTACGTGAAACACCCACAGATTGAATTACGTGTATCTAGTCTCAGGTCATAGTCTCAAGTTATTTTGTTGTTCGACGTTTCTTATATTATTATTTTTTCATAAGAATGTAGATGAAATGGCTCCGTGATTCCTAGAATTTCCGTGTTTATGAAGCCTGGAACAAGACTTTACAAATTGGATCATAACTGTTTAATTCAACGCAAATACTTGGAGATAAACTGACACATCCTATTGTTAAAGTAAGTATTATTATTCAGTTTAATTATTCTAAAAGTTCAAGGGAAATACAAAACATTCCTTTTAAAGACTAACTAAGTATAAAGTAGTTAAACAAAGAGTTATGATTACAGGTTTTGAAAGGTTTCAAATTTAGTCAAAGTTTGAAAATTGAAAACTAAACGAGGTGTGCTTCTTAATACGACAATTTTGTTGGTAACGATTCGACGACACAATTGGTCAAGGAAACGGCCTGAGAGCATAAGGTACATACATACATAGGTATTACGTATACATATTTGAAAGGCGGCATGAATTAAATTGTGCCTTGTGTCAATAAAAAAAAATTACGGCCAAGTGTGAGTCGCTCTCGCGTGCCGAGGGTTTCGTACCACACCGCAATCTAATATTTGTTTTGTGTTTTTACATAAAATAAGTCGGATTGAATGACAAAATTTATATTATTGTAGTTGAAAAAATGTTTTCCTGTACACGACACAGCCAATTTTTCCACTGCAAATGTGAGTTTTTTAATCGCAAAAAACCACAAGTTAAATATTCTCGTATTTTTTATTTACTTGAGCTGTGAGAACAAGAGGTGCCGGGTTCAAATCCGAACGGCCAATGTACCAACGAGTTTTTCGAAACTTACGTTCATATACTTAACAGATTGCTTTAACGGTGAAGGAAAAAATCGTGAGGAAACCTACACACGCCTGCGAAGAAACTCGAAGGTTGTGTGTGAAGTCGACCAACCCGCACTGGGGCCGCGTGGTCGACTAAGGCCCGATCACCCTAATTCAGGGTAGGCTCGAGCCCCTCGGTGGGAACGTATATGAGCTGATATGATGAGCTGTGAGAACTTACTTCTTAACAAATTCTTGATTCTAGGTCAACAGGAAGTACACTATAGGTTTTTATTTATTTGCGAGAATCCAAATATGCGACAAGGCTGTATTTTTGATTGCGTTGACTTTTTTTATTGCAGCTCCAAGAGACCGTAGACCCGAGGCATCTGATAATAATTTTAACTTCATACCTGCACGCATCTCTGAGAAAAAGGGTCTTGACAGATAGACAAACAGACGAACAATGAAGTTATCAAGGGTTTCTTTTTTCTTTTTGTGGTACGGAACCCTGAGAAGAAAGTTGAAGCACAGTATTACGAAATGGCTTACAGTAGCGCAACGCCTTTGATGTCGCACGATGCCGCCACGGCGTAGGTATATATAGTAGGCGTAGGTAGGTAGGTTGTGGAATTTGCCCCGCAAGTACCCTTCTGTTGCTCTGCGTAATTACATTTGTTGCACTACTGTAAGCCGCTATATTGTAATACTGTGGTTGAAGTCTTTGGACCGACAGCAAATTCGATTATCTCTGTTGAAATCCAAGCGTTTCTTTTACAAAAGAAGGTAATTACCAGAATTACTTATAACGTTTCCTATTTTCAAGCGACTGAGGAGCGAGCTGTGGCGAGCGCCAAGGAGAAAGCGAGCATTGTGATGGCAGAATGAGATTTTCACGGTGACCATCAGATAACAGATACTAACTACCTACATGTTGAGTGCAGCCATTGAGTTGAGATTTTACATCGAGCAACACTAGAATTTGTCATATAAATTTTAATTGCTACTACAACATATCATAACAATATTTAAGTAACACAACAAGGGAATTCCTGTACAGCCATGTCGTTGTTCGTAATTAATTTGTGCTCCATGGCGCGGCCATGTTTATTGAGCTAATTGGAATTTGGAATTGGCATTGCATTAATTAGATACACAGAGTTAATTTCAATTTGATGGTAATGCGCAGCGCCCGGGGCACGCCTGCTGCTAACTGCCGACATGCTGGGATTAGGATTTAGGCTGTACATAGGCTCTTATGGTCGCTAGTTCACCTTAATTATAACCTGTCTAGAACACAGTGTCACACGAGGCAATCACTATTTTATTAAATTCACAACTGTTAGTTAACCCATTGGCATCATCTCACTGTGATAGTAAGTGAAGATGATGTCGAAGATGGAAGCGGGCTTACCAAGATTCCCCAACGCAATGGGGAACTGGCTATCTTATCTTCATGCCGGAACACATCAATGCTGTTGCATATAATGCCGACTCTGTCTTTTAGTTCGTTTTGCCTTTTCCTTGCAATGTTTAGTTAAACTGAACATTGTTAGAGTTGTGTAGTAAAACTAGGGAGCCTTATAGTTTCGCCATTGGTATGTTACAAACGTTTTGCTCCAAGGCTATTACAGCTATCAAGCTGAAAATTAGTTTAGTAACATTAGTTTAGTTTGACAGCAATTCAATATATTTATTCAAAATAGGTGCAAATTACACTCTTTCTGATAGTCATAAAATAATAATAACGATGTCATTAGTGAAGAATCAAGAAATAAACAATAATTAGTTAATAATATCAAAATAAGATCCTTGATATAGACCAGATTATGTCATTACATTAGAACATGAAAACAATATGACACGAAAGTTATATTTATGTATATTATTATTATCATTGAAAGCATTTAACAAGAGTAGGCCAGTTCCCACGGACAGCACCTGGTCACGAGTATAACGCGAGAGTCAGCCATCGCTCCCATCAACCATATTTGAGGGAAAGAAACGACCCGGCTCCCGATGCGCCACCATACGCACGAACATTTAAGCGAGCATGCACCACTCATGTCAATGCTAAGATAAAAATATTTATTAAAAGAAGTACTAGACTTGTCATGTATCATCGCTTCCACATCAATTCTAAGGTTGGTCATCATTTTATTACTATTAAACATGATTAGTAGTGTTGGTAGAAGAAACACTGTCTACTCATACATTTTTGTCATTTAAATATTCGGAATGTCTTATAATAACCTTTTTTACAAAGAGTTCTTTTGATACAATTTTTAAACTGTTTTTCTGACAAATTTAACACATCATCGGGTAATTTGTTATACATGAGTGAGCATTGTCCCACAAAGGGCTTATTGTTTTTGCTAACTCTGGTATAAGTTACTTGAAGTTTATTCCTATTCCGAAGATTTCGACTGTGCCTGTCACTATTCAGTGAAAAGAGATGCAGATTTTTACGTACATACATTATATTTTCATAAATGTACTGACACGGGAAAGTCATTATATTAATATCTTTGAACTTATCTCGGAGCGACTCACGAGAACGCATTCCATAAATCGCGCGAACCGCTCTTTTTTGCAGAACAAATATGGTATTTATATCAGCTGCATGTCCCCACAAAAATATCCTATGAGACATAATACTATGGAAGTAGCTGAAATATACCAGTCTTGCGGTATCTATATCAGTAAGGAGCCTGATTTTTTTAACTGCGTATGTGGCTGAGCTAAGCCTGCCAGCTAGCGTTTCTATATGCGGGCCACATTGAAGCCTTGAATCTACAGTTAATCCTAGAAACACGCTTTGATTTACAAATTCCAATACATTACCAGCTAAGGATATATTGTTGTTTACTTCAATAACATTAGGTAATGTGAATTGAATACATTTGGTCTTTTTTGCATTTAAGACTAAGTTGTTCATAGTAAACCAATTGTATACTTTTAAAAGAGTGTCGTTTACTTCGTCAGACATATCAGTTCTTCTGTCAACTTTAAAAACTCACTAGTTAGTTGTTGAAAATTGTGTTGTTTGCGGATGATACATCACTATGTATCATCCGCAAACAACACAATTTTCAACAGTGATTCAACCATGAATGGTAGATCATTAATATAAACTAAAAAGGAAAGGTCCCAAGATAGAGCCTTGAGGCACACCCATCTTTACCAATGAACCCTTTGATTTCGTACCATTTTCGGTACTTTTTGTATCCTATTTACTAAGTATGATTCTAAAAGATCTAGAGCCTTATTTTAAACACCGTAATGGTCCAGTTTTGAAAGCAGAGTTTTATGTTCCACGCAATCGAATACCTTTGATAGGTCGCAGAAGATCCCTATCGCATTCTGGGATTTCTCAAAAGCATCATATATGTTTTTAACGAGTTCAGCTCCATGTGACCCCTAAGATTTTTTTAATCACAATTGGTGAGCCCTTGGCGTCATCTTACCCGATGGTAAGTAACGATTATACGGAAGTTAGAAGCGGGCTTACCAAGATTCCTAGTGGGGAACTGACTATCTTATCTTTAGTTTATGTAGAAGGTAGAAGGACAAAGTAGAAGGTAGAAGCTTTAGTTTACGTTTCCGAAGCAAGGGACACACACTTATACTTGAAGAACCGAACAGCTTTGACATGACACAAGAAACTCGTAGTGACGTCTCAAATAATTGAAAACGCAAAACACGTTTAAAATCTACTTCAATCACAACAACCAAGTATAGTTTTGCAACAATTTTTTGTTTTTGTAACTTTCCTAGAAAAGTACCTACTGAACAGACTTTGATGAAATTTTTATGAGACTAATCTGAAAGGTATATTCTTTTAAATAAAAAATAACTTAATCGGTTAATAAATGACGGAGTTCTGAGGTAACTAATATTTAAAAAAATACCACTAAATTGAGAACCTTTTTTGAAGTCGGTTGAAAATAACATATCTACTTTTCATGTCAACCTCTTTTGGGTACCTTGTTAAGGCTTGTGAGCCTCACTTTAGGTGTTAAGTGGAATTTAAAGGTTCGGCACCAGCTCGTAACTGTAAGTTCAAACACGGTTGTCGACCATCTGCCTGCAGCGCATGCTTACCTATGTCGGCCACGTAATGAGAAAGAGTGGTGACAACCTTGAAAAACTGATCGTTCTTGGCAACATTGAAGGAGAAAGATCCAGAGGCCGCTCGCCAACATGATGGAGTGATCAGATAAAGGAAGGCACTAAAAGCTTTTATTAAGCTGTGAGGGCGACCATGGACCGCAGTCGATGGAGACAAATTACGCGGCTCAAGGCCAATTTGGACCACGATCCTCAGTAATGAGGGACCGACCAGAGAGAGAGAGAGAGAGAGAGAGAGAGAGAGAGAGACCAGGTAACTACCTACGGCACCCTATTACTTAGCCTACAAGAAAGAAAGAAATATATGTTACACTAGTGGATGCCCGCAGCTTCGCCCGCGCAGATCCCGATTTTTGCGGTACCCGTGGGAATTTCCCAATATCCTTTCTTAGCGGATGCCTACGACATAACATCTACCTGCATGCCAAATTTCAGCCCGATCCGTCCAGTGGTTTGGGCTGTGCGTTGATAGATCACTATGTCAGTCATTCAGTAAGTCACCTTTGAGTTATATATATTTAGATGTAAAGATCTTAGGCAGATTGTGAAGCTGCGACTTTTCATACAAACGGCGTTAAGGATTTTCTCCTCTTAAATGTTAACTGATTTTGACCAATTTTTAAACAAGTCAGAACAAAAGCACAGATTACTAAATAGTTACAAAAGCAAGACTTATACGTTTCGCTTTTGAAATTACTGATTTTAAATAAACAAAGATTGAAAACGTTAAACACGTTAAAAAACCGTCTTCTATCAAAACAACTTAGTACATTTTTGCATTATATTTTTGTTTTTGTTAATTTTATAATAAAGTATTTATTATTTATTTATATGGGACCACACGGGAAGCACTAGCTTTCAAATAAAAAAGAATCATAAAAATCGGTTCACCCAGTCAAAAGTTCTGAGGTAACACACATAAAAAAAACATACAGTCGAATTGAGAACCTCCTCCTGTTTGGAAATGGCCGAAATTAGTTTTGTATGAAAACACGTGAACGACAATAAAATTAAACTTTTTAACTTTATCGAAAAAACAAAAACGCATAAGCCTAGCTTTTGTTCTGACTAACAACCTATCAAATTTTATTCGGTTTTTTATTTGATTTATTATTATGGATTTATTATTATTCACTAATACTATAAAAGCAGTGTTGCATTAGCCATCTGGTAGTTTTTTTAGGCGGTCTTATCGTCAACAGGCGATTTCTTCCAGCTATTCTTTTGTTCTTTATTTCTCTGTTCTTTTATGAAGTTAGTGTGTACCTATTGTATGTTTAATCTATTACATGAAACCAATTTTACCACTGCATAAGATCTCTGTACCATAAATAAAAATAAAAACTCCGATTCTGATTCTAATGAAATCACTTAAATTTAGGGTTTAAGCCGGCTTAAAATCTCTGCGGTACACACAAACCCCATGGCACGCCGCGCTACACGCTACTACGCACCGCTACGCCGAACTCGCCCTCATTCTCGTTACCATGTTTCTCGTCACCATGTTTCTCGCTACGATGACTTTATGACATTTGATATTAGATATATAAGGTGTAACAAAATTAGCTGAAACTATTTTAACTGGTGCTTCTATCCATGAAACTGAACAACTTTCCCCATGAAACCCATAGTCAAAGGTTAAAAAAAAAATTGAACTTCCCATACTAAGTTGGCTGATCAGCTGATCGAGTTAGTTTGAGAGCCAAATTTTTCAGTTGTTCAGTTTCATGGGTAGAAGCACCAGTTAAAATAGTTTCAGCTTATTTTGTTACACCTTATATATTTAAACTGTAGGCACATACACATATAACTATATAACTTTATTAGACTAGAAGCTCCAATTAACTAATTCCATCTGCATGAATATCAAACGGGTGACATTTTTACTTTCGAGGGACTGAGGAAATAGCGTTAGTGAGGGACGAAGGAGTGAGGAAGGTACAGTGATGGCAAAACAATTGTTGAGATTTTTTTGGGGATCGATTTTCTTACATACACTGAGAGTCTAAAAACAAAAAATATTTTTTTTTTGTGGCTGTGTACCACACACAGACACACATAGTTTTCTTTGGTTTTAGGGTTTCGTAAAAGAAAAAAAAACTGAACCATTATAGGATCACTCGCGTGTTTGTCTGTTCGTTCTTCTGTCTTCATTTTTAACGTGTCGGCTAAGACGCGAGTGGGAGGGCGCGTCGAGGCCGCACTGGAATCTCTGTAGGCAGCTCGGTGGAACGCAGGCAGTCGCAGGTCTGTGCTTCGCGGCAGACCACGAACCCAGTCCATTGAAGTCTGGTCCAGGTAATACTGGAGGATCTTGTTTCCATGGATGTAGTGGCAGCGAGCCCAAATGTCCTCTTTGGTAGTATTATGGTGGCAGCGATAGCTGTTCATGCGCCAGACTAGACAGGGTTGGATTAAGTAAAATGTGTTTTGAAATAATAAAATAATGAATTGAATAAACGAATGAAACAGAACAATTATAAAAGGAGCTATGACAGAAGTACAGATGGAATTAGGAATCAAAAACACGTCAAAAAGGGGAAACATACAAATTAAAAGTAGAGAATATAAAAAAAAAATTAAATAAAAAAAAAATATTATTGTTATTTTTAAATTTTGTAAAATGAAATAAAACTATTTTGTTATTATATTATTTTTATTCTGAAAATAAACTGAATTGCATTATTATCATTGTTAATTAACTCCTTTAGTATAATATAATAATATGTAATAATAAATTAATCAGTCCTTATAATAATATCACACTAATAACAAATTACACCTAAAATAAAATACCTAAAATGGAACACCTAAAATCACACCTTAAATACCTTAAATAAAACACCTAAAATAATCCGTTACCGCAGCTCCAATAATACACCAGCTCCCCGCTTTCTCCACCGTAAATGGAGTTAAAAGTATTTTTCACGGAGTGTACTATGATTTTCATCCTTTTTAATGGCCACAATCTCTGCAGCCGCCCCGGCAACATGTGTCGTGCGTCACAAGTGGCTAGCGGCGAAAGTAGTTACGAAGGTTGCATCCCACAGTGAGCACATCCCGTTCCGCCACGGCACCAAACTCAACCCGTCAGGACGCTTGCCATCCGTGCGACAGAGGCCTGGCGGTTCGAGCACACTTGCGACATTTGCAGACACAAGAGCCCTGCGGATGAGACCGTTGAGGGCGTGGTGCCTCGGAAATTTACCTGCACACCGACAGCAACTCAGAGCGTGATGCCCATAATTGGCCTCCACCATGGAACCGCAAATACATTTGTGAGGTTCACAAACATTGCAGCCCAGACGCAGTGCCATATTATTCATCTTATCAGCTCATATACGTCCCCACCGAGGGGCTCGAGCCTACCCTGAATTAGGGCGATCGGGCCTTAGTCGACCACGCGGGCCAAGTGCGGGTTGGTCGACTTCACACACAACCTTCGAGTTTCTTCGCAGGCGTTTGCAGGTCTCCTAACGATGTTTTCCTTCACCGTAAGAGCGTCAGATAAACGTACACATGAAATCTAAATCGAAATCACATTGGTACATGGCAGGATTCGAACCACGACCTCCCGGACAGGAGGCAAATCCAGGTTGTTTGTAACTCTATCTCAAAAATGGGTCTAACGATCATAATCAAACCTTATAAATTACTATGACCTAATAAGGCCTAATGCACTGAGTACTTAATTATTCTAGGAGAAATCCGAGTAAGGTACAAACCCATTTTTTATTATTTACAAATATAAAATTAGAGCCTCTCTGCTCACTTGGCACGAGGCGAAGTGGCAGGAGCACCTCCAGCGGAAGCACAGTCGGCTGGAGTTCAGTGCGACGGGGAGAGAAAGCGTCGGACTATTCGGGCATTATCGAGGAGGACTGCTTTCTGCATTGCTGCAATTATTTTAACGCACTCAAATTTTTAATAAAAAAAAAAAATATTGGTCTGCCTCGGAGATCCAGCCGCCTCAGGTGACGTTCAAGGTCGGCTGGAATTAGCCCGTTCACGGACAGGACTATGGGGATGATTTCGGTGGATTCCACTCGCCACATATCAGTAACCTCGTGCGCCAGGTCCAGGTACTTGGTCCTTTTATCGGCATGAGCCTGCACGAGGTTTTCGTCATATGGGATATTATTATTATTTTTTTATTTTTTATCAAGTCTGATATCTAACTTTATTCTTGGCTGTTATTGTTAATTTGTGTACGAGTATGACTGACTACGCGACAGTTCGCGAGAAACTGTGCGTAGCGTGGCTGTACAATTATTCTTACTTTTATCACGTGAAACAAAATATGTGTGTCTCGCTATAAACAGCTTTTAAGAGTTTTTTTACGATCTGCGACAGCGCCTTATGGCATTAAATTTTTTCAACGGAGCTGTTGGTTTTGGGATCGGTTGTCTGCGGACTATAATAAATTGGGCAGCATATGTGTGTGATGTATGCGCTTTGCACACACATTAGCCACGCAATGTATGTGCAAGTGTCGGGTCTTTGTATTTATATCTTTGTATTTCTACCCTTTTGTTCCAAAATTCAAACCTTTCCAAGATATAATCATGGATTTCCGCTATCCCATTTATTAAATTAAATTAATTCGATGACTTACATAAATCTAGATTATCTAAAGCATTTAATTGAATCTGTGCGATCCGTGCTATTTTATTTCAGTGAATGATACCCCGAATTAATCAAAACTTCGTGAATAAAATGAATGGTTATGAAGGGGCAAAGAAGAGTTCCAGGTGTAGGGCAATCATCAAAAGATCCTCAAATCCGAGTATAGAAATGCCCGGCTCCATTCAATAAAAGTTCACTTATCCAGATATTAGAGAGACTCGTTATTGCATTAAAACTTTAGAGCGAGCAAAGCAAAATGTAAACCAATTTATTATTCTTGATTGTGTTGTTAGAGCTATCTTGAGAGAGAATGCGGAATTGCTTATCTAGTAGTTTTTTAATATTTTTTTTATTCATAATTGGTAGGCCTTTGGCATCATCTCACCTGATGGTAAGTGACGATGATGCTAAAGATGGAAGCGGGCTTACCAATATTCCCCAACGCAATGGAGAACTGGCTATCTTATCTTTAAGCCGGAACACATCAATGTTACTAACACTGATGTTTGGCGGCAAGACTTAGATAAGATGGTGGTAGCTAGCCAGGCGGGCTTACAAAATGCCCTACCACCAACCAAACCGAGTCTTTCAAGTTGACCCCACCGGGAATCAAACCCGCGACCTCCTGGTGTGAAGCGAATCGACTAACCATTACGCTAAGGAGGCGGTTAAAATGGAGTTATCAATGAATTGCAACAACTTAGTACAATTTTGCGTAATTATGTTTTGTTTTTTGTTAATTTTCTAATGAAGTAAGTACTACACCGATTTTAATAAACCAGATTATAATTTTAACAAAAAGAATCATCAAAATCGGTTCGCCCAGTCGAAAGCTCTGAGGTAACAAAAAAAATACAGTCGAATTGGGAACTTCCTCCTTTTTGGAAGTTGGTTGAAAAAGTATTTTTAATATGATAAAAAATATAGACAACGGTGAAATAAATTACTCAGTCATTTATAAAATATCAACGGCTTCAAATGCCAGATGGTTTGATAATCCAACACGGATGATTCCCGGACGTTTTACATTTTTAAAACCAGACAAATTCGAAGAGCCCGGTCGGGTGGCAGCCCTACTCACGCCACGACTCCTTATCTAGTGAATAATAGTACAAAAGTGGATTAATTAACTTAAGAAGTTAAGTGGAACAAATTTTTTAGAGTAATTTTTATTATAGAGTGGGGATACCGTAGCGAACGGACGTGTGCTCGAACTCTGTGTGTTTTAAATTACAAAATGGCAAAGCCACAGATTTGTTACTAAGTGAACTAACGAAGAAACTTGACGAAATTTCTACTAAGATTTCAATACAAAATACAGTTATTGACGCGCAAAATAAGAAATTAGAAGCTCAAACCACGGCATTTGAGACTCAGAACGCCATAATTATTCAGCAGAAGAGGGTAATCGAAAAAATATCACTCCAACTTGACCAGCTCTGTAAGTCCAAGTCCTCTACAGGTGTGACTGAGACAAAAGCAGCTAAGTCGACGGCACCCATCGCCGCGGCCGCCGTAGCATCCGACAAGAGGAGGTCTGTGAGTATGAGCGAGAAGAAAAAACCCTCTGCCTCTTCGATGACCGTGAAAACAACAGTGGCAGCAAAAGTCGACAGCCCAACGACAATGTCCGAACGTGCAAAGCGAGCAGCTACACGATTGGCTCGGAACGTCAACATTAGCGCGCCGAAGTCAAAACCGAAGACAGATAAGGGTGTGGTCGCTGTGTCAGCGGTGGAACCGGTTTCGGTGCTAGCTTCTACTACTGCCAGAAATGTAGATATTGACGACACTGACATGGGAAATCCTTTAGAATGGCAAGATTTTCGCCGGAAGCGTGCAAATAAACAACGACGCACCAAAACAGTATTGGTCGGCGCTGGAGCTAATGACAAAGAAATTCAATCCGTTGAGAGACTTCGCTATATTCAGGCGTGGTCTTTTAAGCCTGAAACCACCTGTGATAATGTACTCAAATTCCTCAATAAAGTGGCCAAACACACAGAGTATGAAGTCACTAAACGTGAAATCAGGAGTCACAGACATTCCTCCTTCATCATAGGATACCGGAAAGTCTGTACGAGCAGGTCAACTCGCCGTCAGTGTGGCCACACGGAGTGAGATTTGCGCAGTGGTTTCTCGTCAGACCCCGTGCGCATGCGCGGGGACCCGAGCAGGAGCAGCGCGAGCGCACCGCCCGCCCCTCCAGCACCGCCACGACCTCGTGATCCGCTGTCATCGCACCATTCGCGCCAGCGTGTATGTCCCTCCCCACAAACTGGTAAACAATTCGATCGCTTAGTGATATGCCTACAAAATATGCAGTCACTAAACAATAAAACTCGACGATTGGAGGTGTTACTGCAGACCGATTTTTTATGTGACGTCTTATGCTTAACTGAGCACTGGTTAGAATTTGTTAATTTAAAGTGTATAAATATTAATAATTACGTTCTCATGTCTAGTTATTGCCGCCATAAGTCTCAACATGGTGGCTCATGCATCTATGTTAAGAACGGTGTCAAAGCTACCCAGGTAGACGAATTATGTACTTTATCCCAAGAAATGCATTGTGAAATATCTGCTGTACGCTTAATTGACTACCAATTACTTGTTGTTTGTTTTTATACAAATATGACAAATAAATTTGAATTTATGCGCTCTTTTGAATGCCTGCTCGATAAGATCAGTAATATTGGTTTTGATGCCATAATCGCAGGTGACTGCAACATTAATTGGTTGATGGGAAGTCCAGAGCGGAAAGCGTTAAGTGATCTCTTAAGGAGCTACAATTTTCACAATAAAGTGGATTTTGCGACTCGCGAGACTGTAACATCTGCAACGTCTCTTGATCATTTATATACTAATATTGATACAATGTGTATCGATGTTTCACCCGTATTATCCCATATCGGCGATCATCACGGGGTGCGCGGTGAACTCGCGCGCGCGCCGGTCTCCGTGCCGTCGATGACTCGCGTCGTGCGCGACCATTCGCGCGCCGCGCGCACCGCTCTGCGCGACGCTGTTCTCAGCGTCGACTGGGACTCAATTTATTTATGCTCTAGTACTTCACACGAACTAGCAAAATCAATTGTAAATGTGATCGCTACGAAGATGGAGATATGCTTTCCTTGGAAGAGAATACCTAACACGAGCAAGCAGAAAACCTGGGTTACCGAGGAGATAATCGGCCTTAAAACATTTTTATTTAATGTCACAGACATGGCAAATAAATTTCCAGATAATGTAGACATAAAACATTTACTAAACGAAATAACAACTCGTTATGACAAGCTTTTACATAATGAAAGGACTAGTTTCCTTGTCCAGTCTATTCATGACAGTAGTAATATTGTTAAGTCTATGTGGCGGGTTGTCAATGCAGAATCTGGACAAAATAAGGCCAATACAGATTTCATAGATTTAATTAAACATCCTGATGGAAGGGCATTTTCTACTGCTCAGGAGGTGGTCGATTATTTAAATCTGCAATTTACTTCCGCCGCGACCCTCAGCGGCGCGCCGCTCGCCGACGTCCCGCGGGCCACCGCTACGCTTGCAGCCGTGCGCTCCGCCTCCGATCGCTCGCTTCGGTTAAAACCTTTTTCGGCATATGAGGTGCACACAATTATCACCAAAAAAGTTGCCAATAAACCTACAAAAGATATGTACGGGATTTCGATTGAACTACTATTTTCAATAGCTGAGTCAATTGCTATGCCGCTATCCGTGCTTTTTAATAGATGCCTGAGAGATGGTGTGTACCCTCAGCCATTTAAGGAAGTCAAGGTGTGTCCCCTGTATAAAGGTAAAGGTAAAACCAAGGATCCTCGTTGCTATAGGCCCATATCTATCATACCGGCCATCGCAAAAATATTCGAAAATGGGCTTACCTCACGATTGACCTGCTTTTTAGATGACAATGATGCGATATCAGACAGGCAGTACGCATATCGCGCCGGACACTCAACGACTATGCTTACGCGGCGTGTAGTGCGCTGTATTCTGGAGGCAAGAGAACGCAAGCAGCATGTTGCCCTTCTGTGTTGTGACCTCTCCAAAGCTTTCGACGTCGCAGACCACAGCGCGCTGGCTGCGAAGCTTAGACATTATGGAGTAGATGGACCGGCACTCGCCGTATTAAAGGATTTCATGAGCGCGAGGCGTCAGTACGTGGTGGCTCGTGGAGGCACTCTAAAATCCGATTCAAGATCAACAGAGAGAGGGGTACCACAGGGTTCTTCACTATCCAACGTGGCTTTTTCCATGCTTCTTAATGATCTGCCAACTTTTGTGACTCAAGCAGATATTTATATGTACGCGGATGACGTTGCTGCATTAGTGATTGCTCCTACGCTTGCTGGACTAGAGGCGAAATTGAACGCGGCTGCCCGTCAGTTGCTCACTTGGTTCCGATTTAATGGACTTATGCTCAATGTCACCAAAACCCAATTTATTCATTTCAACTTAGCGGGTCGCGAGCGTCGTCCATTGATTGTTGATGTCGAGGGTGTGGCAATTGAACAAGTTCCAGCGCTGACTTTTCTTGGATTCCAGGTGGACCAAAGCCTCACGTGGGAGCTACATATTGACAAGCTCTGCGGAAAGCTTGGGGGTACGTGCTTTGCATTGGGCCGGCTTGCCTCAACGCTTCCCAGAGATACAGTGCGCACGTGTTACTTTGCCACCGTGCAGTCGCTCCTGCAGTACGGTCTCGAGCTGTGGGGACGCGCTGCCGATTGGGAGCGCGCCTTCCGCATGCAGAAGCGTGCTGTGCGAGCGATTGCACGTGTATCACGTAACGAACCAGCTAAGGGTCTTTTTATGTCTTTAAAAATAATGACCCTTCCATGCTTATTAATTTTCCAAGTGGCTGTGTATGTGAGGGAAAACCTTGATTCTTACTCACAGGTTGGTGACCGTCACACGTATAGGACGCGACACGGCGGCAGAATCGCTCCTATTCGTCACGGACTAGCTAAGAGCGCTAAGACGATCTATGTACTTGGCCCCTCCGTCTACAACAGGCTCCCGCTTGAAATAACTAGTGCCATCAGTTTGCCTTCCTTTAAAAGGAAATTGCGAAACTGGCTTATCGAGCAGGCATTCTATTGTTATGACGAATTTTTAAAATTGAAATTAATTTAATTAAAATTATAATATTATTAAAATACCATGTATTTTCGTTTAATAATACACTTTTATTATTATTTAAAATATTATTCTTTTTATATTCTAATAATTTTAGAATTAAATGACATAATGATGTTTTTTTTAATACTCTTCAGTAATGTTTTGACTTGTAATGTATAATTATCAATAAAAAATGTCTATGTCTATGTCTATAAAATATCGGATGACTTCAAATGCCAGATATTTTGATAATCCTACACTGATACTTCTCGAACGCTTTTCATTTTTCAAACCAGACAAATTTTAGGAGCTCGGTAGGTTGGCAGCCCTACCCACGCCTCGCGCGCCGAGGCGAGGTATTCGGTGAATAATATTTTGACAGGAAACCCTCCGTCTTTAATTTCGTTAAGGGCGGGTTTGCCGTACGTTCAAGCGACACCGAAAGTGTCAACACCGTGTCGCCCTTATAACTTAGAGACCATTGAACCGATTGTTGTAAATGTTGCTTGTGCGAATAAAGGAGGTCGGCTTCAAGCGATCGCAGTTACTATTTTTTATCAAAATCACAGGGTTTCCTATTTTAGGGTGAGTAAGGACGACGGATTAACGTGACCCTCTTAACTTGACACACGGCAGTGTGCCAGCGAAGTTCGGTTAATTTACACGGTAATTTTGGACCACTTTCGACCTACCCGTAACTTAAAATCTGTTTGACCCACTTACTTGCGATTTTGTGCCTTATAAGACCCCCTCGATCATCTGTAATACCAATTTTCATGATATTTTTTTTTACCATTTCTGAGGGTATTGACGTCCGAAAAATCACTTTTTTATGACTGACTGACTCATTGATCAAAATTAAAGACCACTTCCAGGTGACTTAGAAATTGTTTGGCATCGAGATAAGTTTTTAGGCGTTTAAAAAGAAGAAACCGGCCAAATTCGAGTCGATAATTAGAATTCCTTACTAACGCTACTCATCAAAATACGGTAGGGCCTCGATAATCCGGACAGGAAAAATACCAGACTTTGGCGGATTATCGAGGCATCCGGATTACAGTGCAAGTTTTGTTCCTAATAAAATGCACACTTTTGAATACAGAATCATAGATTTAATAACTATTGACTGACATTAAGTAAGCACTAAGAGAATACAAAAATATATGATGATGAACAAGTCTTAAAAAGTCCGTAATATTCAGCTAAAATCAGAGAATGGCTGGGGCAGTATGCAACTTCTCTTCGCCCACGCTGCGGCTCAAGCAGCCTCGCGTACTGTCCGGATTACAGAGATCACCGGATTACAGCGGGTCCGGATTATCAAGGCCCTACTGTAATTATATAGACCACTTGCAGGTAACCTATAAACATGAAGTTTGGGATCGGAGTAGGTTATCGGTCGTTTTATGGAAAAAAAAATTGCCAAGTGTGAGTCACACTCGCACATCGAGGTTTCCGTACCACCAACATTGTATTATAAAAAATGTGTTCTTGTGTACATATAAAATGATAAACTGACTGATGTATCAATGCACAGCCCTAACCGCTGGACCTAGAGACTTAAAATTTTGCACACAGATAGCTTATACAGTGTAAACACACGATATCCTCTAGTTCCTTTAGAATCCTATTTAGGAAATAGGATACAAAAAGTACAAATAAATAGTACGAAATCAATGGGTTAATGGGTTAAGTCGGTGTGCCTCAAGGTTCTATTTTAGGACCTTTCCTTTTTTTAGTTTACATTATCACTGTCGAAAATTGTTTTGTTTGCTAAAATAAATTATCACGCTAAAAAATGTATCACCCTCAGCCGCATACGCAGTAAAAAAACATCAGGCTCCTTACAGATATAGACACCGCAAGACTGGTGTATTTCAGCTGCTTCCATAGTGTTGTGGGGACATGCTGCTGATATCAATACCATATTTTTTCTGTGAAAAAGAGCGGTTCCGACTTACAAATGTAACTCGTTTGTTTTTTACCTTTTTACTACCCTTGTATCATACCTACAGTAAGGAATTCAATTGTAAGCTATAAATTCTAAGTAGCTGAGTATACTCGTATGTATACATATAGTAAAGAAATGATAGATATAAAAGATAAGATAAGATAAAAGATAAAATTTACTGTCCAAAACTGAGTACAAAGGGTTGTTACAAATTGTTTAGGCATCTTCAGTTTAACCATTTCGGGCATACAATAATCGTTAGTTACATTGTCATAATTGTCAATACTTACTTAATCAAATAAAATTACCTGCTTATGATACTTTAAAAAAAATTCTTCTAAGCTATAGAACGTGTTTTCAATCAACCATTCCTTTAGTGAAATTTTAAAATGAGCACCGTCTAGTGATTTGATTGAGTTAGGCAAATGAATAAAAATTTTAGTACCCGTTACAATAGCGCTTTTACTAAATATGTAGCTTCTAGCTGATACAGCACACATATCATTTTTATATCTACTCCGTAGTTCATTTCTGCGACATTTTTTTTTTTGTAAAATATTCTTTATGACTTTTTTTAAAAACACACAGTTCCAGTACATAGATAGAAGTCAACGTTAAAAATCTCCTTTTTTTGAACACAGGTCGCAGGGATTTAGTGGTATATTTATTTTGCAAATAATCCTAAGACATCTTTTTTGCAGAATGAAGGTAGACTGAATATTAACAGAGTTGCTCCAATATATGATACCGTACGTTAAAAGTGGGTAAACATAATATCCTTAATAGGCATTTCTACAGACATCTATTGAATATACAATTGCAATATAAAGTATACCGGACTTCTTTTTATTTTCGAGTCGATGGTTTGATTAAATAGTCACTTAAGTTAGCTAGTAAATCAATAAAATAAAATGCAGCTGCCTCTCGTCTAAACATTAATTTATCTTCTATGCAATACAATACAAAATTCTTTATTGCATCACAACATAAAACAAGAAATTGACAATATAGAAAAAAGCCTTCTATTTATGTTGCTTTTAATTTACAGACATTCCACGGAAACACACGGCAGTGAGCATTTATTGTCTATCATTTTTAGGGTTCCGTAGTCAAGAAGAAACGCTTATAGTTTCGCCATGTCAGTCTGTTTGTCTGTCTGTGGTTTAAATCAGAAGCTCTTAGAACTAGGTAGCTGTAATTTACCATAGGTATACATATTAATCACGCCGACAATGGTAAAAAAAAATAAAAAAAAATATTTTGGGGAGGCTCTCTCTGTAAAATTGATTTTTTTTTCGTCTGTCCCTCGGTGTGAAGTATTTTATTTTATTTATTAGGTTAACCAATGATTGTTTACGTCAATACATTACATTAATTAGAAAATAACCAATTATTAGGTAGTAGGTATCTAAGGTAATAATGCTCAAAAGTATAGACAGCTTATAAATGAATTAACTTTAACATCGTTGTATAGGTCCTACAAAAATATTGCGGTTGTGTAAAAACTATTTTTCGAATCAGGGATCCGTTTGGCTTGAAACAAGCTTTATTATCCGGTGCAACTGCGGTTAGGATACAACCTTTTGGAACGGAGCAGCATATGACGTCGACTGACCGGGACAGCGCGTGACACGACACGCGAGTGACGAATCAAATGTAAGTACGCTGCTCTATTCCAAAAGGTCGTATCCTAACAGCAGCAGCAAGTAGCTATCTTAGTTTAGAAGTCATAGTTAACCAACTTAAGATGTGCAGTTGGATTTGTACAAATTTCATATATTTTCAAATACAAAATGTTCTATTACCAAGAGAAAAAATAATTATGTCTACTATAAAAATAGTTTTGTCTTTCAAAGTATACATTTTTTTTAAGACTACGGAACTCTACTTTGCGAGAGTCCGGCTCGCACTTAGCCGGTTTTTAGGGTTCTTTACCTTAAAAGGACAGAAGGAACCATTATAGGATCAGTCGAATGTTTGTCCGTCCACACAGGTGACAGCATAGCCAATTTGCTCCGAAACTACTAGAACGATTGAGTTGAAATTTATATGTAAGTCAGTGACCCAAAGACGGACTACTAACGTAAATACATGAATTTTAAACATGGCGGCCACTTTTGGGGGGTAAATTAGAAAATAAAAAAAAGTTTTGCAAACTTTACCGTGTGACATATCAAATGGAAGGGCTTGTAGTGAGAATTTATTATTTATTTATTTATTGTTTATTGTACACAGTAAATGAGAAATACACAAGTAAAAAAACATAAGATTTACAATTGGTACGCTTAACTCTGTAAGAATTTTCTGCCAACAAACCAGTAAGTGAGAAAGAAGTGAAATACGAACGGGTAGAGGCGTGTACGTACAATATATAGAATAGAATAGAATTAATCTTTATTAAGTGATAACTAAGTACACACAGGTGAAATATTGCGTAATTTTTAAAATACAATAGTTTGCACCTATCACTGAATAGGCAGCAGCTTAGCATATGCTATTATAGTTTTTTTAATAATTTTAAGGTAAATTCATAAGCGAAAATTCATCATTCCCCTTTATCTCTGAATCTAATGGGCCTAAAGTTATGAAAAAAAACCGAAATTAGTTCTTTATCTATAGATTATAGGAAAACCTGTAAAAAGTCTATGGTATTTAAAACAACATAGAAAATTTCTCAATCAACGTACGGAACCCTCTTCACGCCGGTTCAACTCGCACTTGTCCAGTTAATTTTATAGATCATTTTTAACCGCCTCCGTAGCCTAGAGGCAAAGTTCACTGGCTTTACACAGGAGGTCGTGGGTTCGATTCCCGGCGGGGTCAATTGTAAGACTCGGTTTGGTTGGTGGTAGGGCATTTTCTAAGCCCGCCTGGCTAGCTACCACCATCTTGTCTAAGTCTTGCCGCCAAATATCAATGTTGTTGATATCATTGGTGTGTTCCGGCATGAAGATAAGATAGCCAGTTCGTTCCCCATTGCGTTGGGGAAGCTTGGTAAGCCCGCTTCCATCTTCGGCAACATCGTCACTTACCACCAGGTGAGATGTTGTCAAGGGTTTACCAATTGTGAATAAAAAAAAAAAGATCATTTGAGCAGTATCGAGACGATTGAAATTAAAAAATATATATATATATTACTATTGTGAAATCCGTGAAGTTTCCTGTTTGATATTCAAGTCATGTTCGGAAGGCTCCTTAATATATCAATCAGTTTGGAACACAAAACGGTTTCGTTAATCACTAAAAACAGATTCACTGGAGCCATTAATCACGTCGGGTCTCTCACTGGACCGAGATTACAATACAAAGGCGCTTAGCCTCGTCGAAACTGACCATATTAAACCAGCTTAAGGTGCCTGTTTACTGGCAGCGAATTAGGGTAGGGACGAGTCATTCCCTTAATTATTTTAGGCTATGCATATTTGTAGATATGAAAACAGTTACCCAGTTAACAGGATTTTACACACTCATATTTGAATTTATTTGCTTCAGATTGCATTAAATATACGAAAACATTAATTACCTTTCACTCTTATCAAATAGTCAATTAAATATTAATTTATTAGGCTGTACAAAACTACCGATTTCAAATAAATAAATAGATGAAAAATCTTTGTTCTAAATACCTTACAAAAGTTGACACTAGCCTGTATTGTGGTGGCCCTGTACACTCCGCAGTATTTTTTTAAAATTTTGGACATCGAGAGTGCGCAGCGGGCAACCCGCAACCCGTAAGCGGATCGCCATCGATATTGCGCGGTGTGTAAGAATGTGCGCGTTGAATTTTCACACCTAGCTTCCTTCAACCCAACTAATTTAAGAGGGCAATAGGTCGAATGAAAAAAATCGTTCCAGCGAGCGTTTGGTAACAGGTGGTTGTTTGGTTCATATTATTATAAATACATGCAGGGTGAAAGTTAGGTGATTTCTGATGCATGATGATGGATGACAAATCTGTTCATCAATACCTCTGATTTAAAAAAAAACAAATCTGTTGGATAGAACGGCCGGACGGACTTGCATTAGATTTCATCATTTCATCAATTCTTTTAATATATAGATTTATCATCATCATCATTGATGATATAAATATCAGCCGAAGGACGTCCACTGCTGGACATAGGCATACAATTTATATGGGACCACACGGGAAGCACTAGCTTTCAAATAAAAAAGAATCATAAAAATCGGTTCACCCAGTCCAAAGTTATGAGGTAACGTACATAAAAAAAAACTTACAGACGAATTGAGAACCTCCTCCTTTTTGAAAGTCGCTTGAAAATCCAACTTGATTTTTTATAGAAAATTGTTGTAAAATGAGTATGCGATTTCAGGCACCTTTTTGACATCAATCATATTTTTTTTGTAACTAATTTGTACTTTCCTATCTTTTGAATAGCTTATAAAATGAGGAATTTTTCATTGTATTTTGCACGTGAACTGAAGTATAACTTTTTTTTAGGAAAATCACAAAACATTTAAACAAATGCATTTTTCATACGAACATTAGAAGACTTTTACTGGAGTCACGTTGATGTTATCTGATAGACCTTAAGACAATGTAGCTCTAGTGTCACTCTGGCGTGTTGTTTCTGGGACATCCTGTATATTTGTAATGTGTTATACTGTGCGTATTATGTCCATAAATATCTAACTAAATTCTGGTTAAAACAAACGGCATTTTGGTTATAGTAAAGTAATATCAAGAGAGTTATATTCCCATTTTCTGGTCGTCGTTGTGGTAATGTAGTTCAATATCGGTAATGTAAATTTAACCTTTCCCTAATGTTTATATAACGACAACAGTTTACATATAAGCAATGAATAATCTTATTAATATAAAAATCAGTTGCCACACGCATGACAGAACGGCTCGACCAATTTGAATGTTTTTAAAAGTTTTATATTAGCCTGCGGTGTTAGTTTTTTTTGTTAGTTTAGGACTTTTTTTTTTTAGTTTTTTTTGAAGTGATTCTAAATTCAATATGGCGGACTCGCAAAGATGGCGGACTAGTTTTTTCAATGCACCCCTATGATATTGATATGGGCAAAGTATATATATTAGTACTAACATACAATCTGGACACTCCCTGCCGCTCTCTAGATTGCGACCTCACACCCTCGTCACCCAGATTGATACAGATTGGTTACAGTTTGGTTGTCAAACGTATAAGATTTTGCCGCTATTTTGTTTGTTCCGTCATTCGTTTTTTGAAATGTCATTTCTGGCCCGTTGTATGAAGTGTCCAGGGTGTGATATGGGTATCAAATAAAAGGGTTTGCTGAAATTGCTGAGAACAATTCGAAGTATATTTTTTTTCAAATCTTACCTTGTAACTAAAAGTATTTAGGTTTTTTGAAAATATTTTTTTTAGTTGTGTTTGTAACTTTAAGGACAAGGTTTATATAAAACAAAAAAATCCGAGAGCTACCTGTGGCTTGCGCACCGCACAACGGAGGTGAAGTCGCGGGTAACAGCTAGGTAATTAATAATATTCGAGGACAAATCACACACGTTCAATCTGGCCATAATCTAGGATTTCCTGTATTATGGAACGTAAAACCTAAAATTGATAAAGTCAAAATTAAAATATTTTTACTCAAACACGCTATTTAATATTCGCTTTACATTCTTAATCTTCATGTTCTTCATCTTAACAGCTCATATACGTCCCCACCGAGGGGCTCGAGCCTACCCTGAATTAGGGCGATCAGGCCTTAGTCGACCACGCGGGCCCAGTGCGGGTTGGTCAACTTCACACACAACCTTCGAGTTTCATCGCAGGCGTGTGCAGGTTTCCTCACGATGTTTTCCTTCACCGTTAAAGCAATCGGTAAGTATGTACGTAAGTTTTTGAAAAACTCATTGGTACATTGGCCGTCCAGATTTGAACCCGGTACCTCTGGTTAGAAGAACCGTGTCGTTACCGGCTGAGCCACCGACGCTTTTTACATGATGTGTTTCTGTCACATTCTTAATAAGAATACATAATATACGTGGTTCAGGATCGCCAAAAAATTAAAAAACCGGACAGAACCGCACACAAAGGGTTCCGTACCGTCATACAAGACGGCGCTAGTTTCTTCATGTTTCAAAAAAACACGTTTATTATATGGAGAATCCCCAGATTTTTTCACTTTTTCAATTTTTTGTATTTGTTGTTATAGCGGCAACAGAAATACATCATTTTGTGAAAATTTCAACTGTCTAGCTATCACGGTTCATAAAATACAACCTGGTGTCAGACGAACGGACACACAGACACAAGGACGGTCAGCGAAGTCTTAGTAATAGGGTCCCGTTTTTAAACTTTGGGTACGGAACCCCAAAAACATCTTCTCGGCTCGTTAAGTAAGAACGTAAGTATGCACAGCGTGACTGTACAATTGATTCTTCATCAAAGGACAAAAATGACGTTAAAGGTTGAGTTTTATGTTTAGATAGGTACCTAAAGTTTTGTAATTACTAGTAATTCATGTAATTTACTCATTTGATCATATGTTTATTTGTCTGTTTTGTCATTTTTCACGATGTGTGTATTCGTATGTGAGCCGGGCCCTTACTTACAATCTTTTCGTTACGAAAGCGCTCGAACGTGCATCAATAAAGTGAACGAGTTTCCGGATCGCAAATGCATTGGAATTGAGAATGGAAAATATTGCTGCACTGTCGTGTCGCAGTCATAGCATGTCGAGTTTTGTCAACCGTATATATTATGTGAGTCGTATCAACTTCATATTTATTTCTGTCGATATTCATGTGACTTATATCCTACTATGTATCTTTTCAGCTAATAAAAAGTCACATGAATAATGAGTAGTCTCATGTCATGACCTGAACTTAACAACTGTCTCTCCCTTACCTATACCAAAGTATATACTAGCATACAGTATGGTCACTCCCTGCCGCCCTCTAGATTGCGACCTTACCCCATCGTCACCCAGATTGATGCAGATTGGTTACAATTTAGTTGTCAAACGTATAGTATTCGCCGCCATTTTGTTTGTTCCATCATTACTTTTATGAAGTGTCATTTCTGGCCCGTTGTATGAAGTGTCCAGGGTGTGCCTATACTTCAAGGTGATAAGTTTTTAAAGACGAATAAACTCATTTCGAAAAACCTTAAAAAGTTTTAGGTGCAAGATTTTATTTGAATATGATTTTAATTATTTTGTATTCTTCTCAGCAAGCCCTTTCATTTGATACCTATATAAAAAATAACTGGTCCACACATCTTTAGGAGTCCGCCATATTGGATTTAGATTCTAAATCAATGCTAGTTAAGGGGTAACACAACTGCCTAATCAGTCCCTCTTTAAATTGACGATGTAAAAGCTAAAGTAGCAATGGTCATGCCATAATATAGCTAGCAGAACTAATAACTGATGGGGAAGAAAGGTTCTCCACTGAAGACGTTCGTAGCGCAAGACTCCCCCCGCCAGGTGAACGGATAATCTAGTGAAGCCTTCAGGAAGCCACTGCTAAATGAATGTGGCTCATAATCGTGCTATGTGGAAACCCATAATATCATCAACATAACTGAGTTCACACCTCTTCCACGCTGAGATAATATTGATTATCATATCAGCTCATATATGTCCCCATCGGGGGGCTCCAGCCTACTCTGAATTACGACGATCGGGCCTTAGTCGACCACGCGGTCCCAGTGCGGGTTGGTCGACTTCCCACACAACCTGCGAGTTTCTCCACTCCTGTGTGCAGGTTTCCTCACGATGTTTTCCTTCACCATATGCGCGTCGGATAAACGTACATATGAAATCTAAATTCGAAATCACATTGGTACGTGGCAGGATTCGAACCACGACCTCCCGGACAGGAGGTGGCGACCCTAGCCGTTACGCCACCGACGCTCACGACGAGATAATATGGATAAGACAGTAATTATCTGTATTTCATTTTCCCAGGTGAGGTGATGGACCTGATGGCGCTCGTGGGATCGGCGGTGAACTTCGTGCTATACTGCAGCATGAGCCGGCAGTTCCGCACGACATTCGCGCGCCTGGCACGCAAGGTGCTGCCGCAGCCGGCGCACGCGCAGCGCGACGACAGCGCCGCCGTCCCGCTGACCGCGACGAAGGCGTAGCGATCGCAGCACGCGGCTACTGCAGTCGCGCAAGTTTGAAGGACCATTATTTATGGTGTAAAGTGTACTATAGTGACCAGGGAACAAGGAACAATACAGAGGTTTATAATTTTGAAAAAAAAAACCGACTTCAAACAGGAAACTAAGGTTCCCTCGATTTCTCTGGGATGCCATCATCAGATCCTGGTTTCCTTATCATGTTACTACCCTTGGGATATCCCCTTTCTAACAAAAAAAGAATCATCAAAATCAGTTTATAAACGACGAAGTTATCCGCGAACACACATAAAAAAAAATATATACGGTCGAATTGAGAAACCTCCTCCTTTTTTTGAAGTCGGTTAAAAATGCTTCAGCTAGTCTTAATCATTAATCCCATGGATGTAAGTATGTGTTTAAATGTTTACAGGAAGAACGAAGCTGAAGAGTAATTGATGATTAATTAAACTTACCTGTAATTAAATTTCGGCTATAATTACGAGAAGAGCTTCATTCGAAGACTTATTCATCCCTTCCTCCCGAGCTTAGACATCTTTCTTGATCCTCTTATGTCGTGAAATATGTCAAACAACACAAACTGTCTTAACTAAATAAATAGGATGCTGGAAAGCGGCCAGCGGAAGCATCAAGATGTGGTGTGGGCAACAAAAAAGATTTGGTCTAGCTATTGCACCTTTTTTTTTTCTCTAAAATACAGTGAAATGTGGCGATCCTGTGGCTATGTACTTATACGTTTAAGTTATTTATTTCGCTACTAATTGCATTAAAAAAATAAGACATCATGTCACACTGTTTTTCGCACGAGCAAAGAAATTAGTGGAAATAATGTAACATGACCTCAAAACAAAACAAATGAAGGCTACCTGCTTCCTAGGGCTAAGTTGATTTTAAATTTTGTACCGTGACAAGGGTACATAAAATCACAACTGGTACCTACGCCACTCAGCTCCAGCAACGAATACTTCATTCGCCCCAGTCGAAACAAAAAATAAAACCATGATTGTGTTTTTTTCTAAAAAGGATTCAGAGAACGGACTTGATAATTGAAAAATATTCTTACTGGAAGCTTGATGTTCAGTTAAATGGAATGTCTGATGTATACTTTTAAAATTGTTAATAAATTGTTTTATGAATGTTTATCTGGGCAATGCAATCCAAGAGTAATCAATCTTTTTTATGTAACATGAATGTTCTTATCTTGTAGAAAAATTAATCGTCAACCGGGCTATTCTAGGGATAGATGGCGGCGGTTGCCTGGTGTAGCACTATCTAATCTTTAGATTTAGACCTACAAGGACGTGTGCAACGCGACCTTTATATCTGAAATCAGATGTGCAGGTTTCCCCGCTATTTTTTTTAAAAGCAATAAGTAAGTAAATGTACTTAAGTTTCAAAAAGCTCTTTGGTACGAGTACATTTGTCCGGGTTCAAACCTGGGACTTCTGGTTAAGAGGACCGAGTCGTTACCATTGAGCCGCTCACGTTTTTTGTTATAACTGCTTATTATATGGTAAACGTTAATCAAAAAAAATGATTGATCATAATCACAAACTCTGTAAGTCTGAGTCATAAAAGTTTTATATCGCGTTAACCGCCGTCAGCGAATTTAAGGAGACGGAGAAATACAACAATAGCTCGAATGAAATAATGGGGATAATACTTACAAAGAAGAACAGAACAGTCGCGTGTCAAGAGTTTGACATTCACAAAGATCGGTGTAAATGGCAGCAAGCAACAGTCTCTGAACAGGCTAGCGAGTTGTCTGTTCGTTTACTATACAGGGTGCCCATTAAGACGATGGACGTATTTCAGGAGGTGGATCAGAAGAAACCTATGGTAAATTCTCAAAATAATAATAATCGAGTTCTTATACAAAATTGATAGGTATATAAGTAACAACTGTGTATGAGAAGTCCCTAATTCTTTTCCAGATCGATCATTGGGTTCTTGGGGAAAGTTGTTTAGTTTCCTTTTCTTATTCATCCTAAAATGCGTACGTCGTCTTATCAATTTTAGTGTAGCTACTGAAGTGTGTTTATCATATGTATAAACTTAAAAAATGTATGAATTAAACATGAAGATGTTTTTGAATTGTCAGAAATCGGGTTATTGTACAATAATTATAATACATTGGTATACAGAGAGAAGAGATATGAATTTCAAAGAGTTTTGATTGCGATCTGCGAGAAAGTGGATGAGACCACCTCAAAGAAACCACGTGGTAGCTAATAATATATTTTTTATTTTATTTGCCATTGGTAAACCCTTGACAATATCTCACCCGGTGGTAAGTGACGATGTTGCCGAAGATGGAAGCGGGCTTACCAAGATTCCCCAACGCAATGGGGAACTGGCTATCTTATCTTCATGCCGGAACACACCAATGATGTCAACATTGATATTTGGCGGCAAGACTTAGATAAGATGGTGGTAGCTAGCCAGGCAGGCTTAGAAAATGCCATACCACCAACTAAACCGAGTCTTACAATTGGTCCCGCCGGGAATCGAACCCGCGACCTCCTGCCTAAAGCCAGTGAACTTTGCCTCTGAGCTACGGAGGCGGTTAAAAATAAGTAATTTTAAACAACACGGCACTGATGTTTACGCTCAATCGCTCAATGTTGTTTGTTTCTGCGTCATTTGACTTTGAACATCTATTTTGCTCGCTTCAATTAAGGCCAACATTTTATTATTTTACATCGATGATTTCTCCACAGCTAATTGCATTGCTCTGCGAACTATGACTGCAGTGTCTCAGGTGAGAAGGAAATCATTCAACTTTTTTTATTCAGTATTTTTTTTGATTTCATACCAATTGACCATCGAGACCCTATTACTAAGCCTCTGCTGTCCGTCTGTCTGTCTGTCAGCGGGCTGTATTCCAGGAACCGTAATAGGTAGACAGTTAAATTAATTAGTAAACGTGTTTTTGTGGGTATTTACAGGTACCTTTGATTTAGCTCTATCGTAAAAACGGCAATACATACAAGCGTGAAAATTGGTGTAAATTCTGAAGTAACACAATAAATTAAACTGATTGTAAAAACTGGCCAAGCGTGAGTCGTACTCACACTGAAGAGCACGAACTGGATAAAAAAAACATATCTCTGTCTCTCGCGTTGATGTCTTTTGTTTGTAATGTGAATAGTTATCCATTGTCATAATTGTGTGGAGAGTTATGGTGGTACGGAACGCTCGGAGCGTGGCCAACTCGCACATGGACGATTTTTTATTATATCAATTAATAAGACCATGAATTTGAGGCTGACAGCTAGGTTGACTGATAAGAGTATTTCGAATGCATAACTTTAGATAATGGATGTATAAACTCGAAAATGTAGTTCGATAGGCAACAATTGAGAAACCAGTTGACATAATGCCACCATTACATTTCGGTGCTACGTGCGAGTCGAATTCAAAAGGCCCAAATAGTGACGTCATAAAAAAATCTGGATTCCTCAAGAATGAGGAAAAATTGCGTACTGAGTACAGGGGTATTCGAAAACACCACGTATTTTATTATATTTTTTCAAGGTTCCATATTTTTTTTTAAAATTGAGTTTTCTGCTGGAGGACTTTAATAAATCATATTTTTAAAAGCGGTTATTTTCTAAGAATTTTTGCGACATGATTGTGTTGAATGTTAATTTTATACGTTATTTAATCAAAAAAAAGTAAAAAAAGTACCGAAAGTAACATTTTCAGATTTTTTGGACAGGCTCAAATTCTCAACTTCCATTTAAAAATTCAAAAAGGATGTGCTATTTTCCAAAAATCCAAACATCCAAAAAATCTGTGCTAAATAGGGTTATATTAGCTGAAATTGGCCTTCAAACGTGGATAGACAAAAAATCCCCCAAACTAATTGAAGCAACATTTTTGTAAATCCTAAACCAAATTTTATAAAAAAAAATTTAGGAAGCATTCAAATAAACATAATTTAAGCATTTAACACGATAATTGATAAAATTTTGGATAATTCACAGAAATAGGGTAACATTTAATTAAATGGTAGACAAAAAAACTTAGACCAAAAAAATATAAAAAAAACTACTAAAATACGTTTTTGAATCCAGATTTTTTATGATATCACATTTGGGGCCACCCTGTATTCGAATATACTATAATACTACTTTAAAATTATCATGTAGAGATGATACAAAGAGTCGGTAGCGTAACGGTTACGGCCGCTACCTCCTGTCCGGGAGGCCGCGGTTCGAATCCTGCCACGTACCAATGTGTTTTCGAATTTCAATTTCATATGTACGTTTATCCGACGCTCTTACGGTGAAGAAAAACATCGTAAGGAAACCTGCACACATCTGCGAAGAAACTCGAAGGTTGTGTGTAGGCCCGCGTGGTCGACTAAGACCCAATCGCCCTAATTCAGGGTAAGCTCGAGCCCCTCGGTGGGGACGTAAGAAGGTACTAAAGCAACTCTGCTCACTTGGAACGAGGCGAAGTGGCAGGAGGAGCTTTGGCGGAGGCACAGTCGGCTGAACTGTTTAATTTGAAATAATTTTTTTCGTTGTCCCTTCACGTATTGTCATTCTGGAGTTTTAATTCAAGTTAGAAAATAAAAATAGAACGTGACCAGCTTTATTACACTTTTAGGTCCCAAGGGAAAAATAAACGGTCCGTTCGTATGATACAAGATATGAGTAACGATCACGGGCTCTTGAAATAGCTTATCTATTTCAATATATTGTAGCAGCTAGATTGTAAATAAAACACTCTTATAAATGTGCGAATAACAAGATATGTTCAATAATATTTAATTTGGCTCTGTATGTATGAGCCTCTTAAGAAGGCTCAAGGTCACCCAAAGAGCAATGGAACGTGCTATACTCGGAGTTTCTCTGCGTGATCGAATCAGAAACGAGGAGATCCGTAGGAGAACCAAGGTAACCGACATAGCCCTCAGAATTGCTAAACTTAAGTGGCAGTGGACGGGGCACATAGCTCGTAGAACGGACGGCCGTTGGGGCAGTAAAGTTCTTGAGTAGCGACCACGCACCGGAAAACGTAGCGTAGGCAGGCTTCCCACTCGGTGTACCGATGACCTGGTGAAGGTCGCGGGAAGCCGCCGCTGGATGCGGGTAGCGCAGAACCGGTCGTCGTGAAAATCATTGGGGGACGCCTATGTCCAGCAGTGAAAGTCCTTCGGCTGATATGATGATGATGTCTGGACAGTATGCCGGCTCCAAAAAAAATAATTCGTGACGAGCACGGCTCGCTCTCACCAACAGTGTTTCGTACCACAATTTCATCTTCCAATATCACAAGACCTTTCAGTAAATACATTCTCTCATATACAGTAACATAGATGTTCTCAAAGATTTTCTATGTACCTACCTAGTTTTCTAGTATAAACGGTTTTATTTCTGGACGTAAGGAGCAGGTTCCCGAAAACTGATAGGAATCAATCAGCTCATTATTTTGAATCATATTCCATTGAAATTACTTCTTTTTCCTTAAAAACAAAAAGAAATGAAATTCCAGTGGAATATAACAGAGTTCCAATAATTAAATCAAAGATTTACAACTAGAATTAAGACCTTGCATTTCTAATTTGTAAACTTTTTGTGAAATAAATTTATTATTATTATTATTATAAGATTCAAAATTATGAGCTCAGCTGGCAAGCGATCACAAACTCATTCCGTACATGACCTCTATATGACACATTTATTAGCCTAAGCATAACAAATTCTCCTTGTCTTCTTCTTCGGTCGGTCCTTCAATGCTATGGACCGCGATGACAAGTGAGGTATCTTCATTGCTTGCAGTTGAAGGCGTTGTGGACTGCCCTTTTGATTCTCCCGTCCACAATTTTCTTTGCAGCGTCTAGCCATCAGGAAGGTGCTCTGCTTCCGGTGCGTTTAGGCTCTATCTGGCCTAGGTTTACTTATCTCTGAGACTAAGCTTTTATGGGAGATTGCTGAGAGCCATACGGACTAATTGGTTCCTCCATCATCACATTTTGAAAGCATATATTTTTTTTTGTTATTTAGCATTTGTATTGCAGCACCAAGTTTCTGCCGAGTACAGAAAAATAGAAAACATAAAAGCCCTAAGAAGTCACACCTTAGTTTTCCGGCGATACACCAGATTTTTCGCAGATTTACCATTTTACATTTGGCCACTCCGCTCTTCGGCGTATTTCTTCAGCACAACTGACTTCAATGGTTATCATCGACCCCAGGTAAACAAACTGACTGACTTTATTGTTACTGGCAAGTGCATCGGTTTTCGGAAGAAGATACGTTAGGTCCACCACCATTATCTTAAATAGTAGATATTTAGACCGAGTTTAGAGTTCTCAGTTTCTTTTTTCTTCAACAGGATTGTCATCTCATCTTCACTCGATGCAAATATTGTCGTGTCATTGCCGTACTAAAGGTTGGTGACTTTCAGTTCAGCCTTCTATCGATACGCCACCATCCCACAGTACTCAATAGCTTTTCTCATTATGTATTCGTCGTCGCAGATATTGAACAATTTTGGCAATAGAATACGCCTCGTTCAGTGTGAAAGGATTTCGACTACCGGTTTTCCATTTGTGCCAACGAGGTACAGATTCTGTTGAGGAGTGGAGGGACGCCCATTTCCGCAAGCACATCAAAAATAATGCTGCACTGAACGCAATCAAATGCTTTGGCGTAAACGATGAAGCAAAAAACCAATGGTTTGTTGAACTCCTGAATTTCTCAATCAGTACGCGTACATCATCATAGCAGCTCATATACGTCCCCACCGAGGGGCTCTAGCCTACTCTGAATAAGGGCTATACATACATTTAATATTTGTTCTCGAGCTAAACCGGATTGTTTACTGGGAATTTGGTGGTTTGTGTTTGTTGATAGCCTGGAGTTTAACTTCGTGAGGCTCGGAATGCTAAAAACCCGAATTGACGGAGCCCTGTTGTGTTGCCTCACTGTTAGTTCAAGCCATGACGGGTTTCGCAAACTAGAGGTAATATATTCATTCCCTTATATAAGTATGTTTAGGAAATTAAATCCAAAAATAAAAATCGTGAAAAGATGAGACGTATAGTGAAATATTTTAGATACAGTGAGAATATCTTAGAAACAAGTAGGTTATGGGAAATTTATTAAAGTAATATATCACTGATATACTTTATGTATGATCTCTGTTCCATAGATTGTAAAAATTTGATGTACATGTAGATTTAAATATTATGTAGAATAAGTGGCGAAAAAAAACTAGTTAAATAAATTGTTTTTTAATATATGAATTTACTTTTATTTTCAAATACATATGTTTCAATGCCCCATTAGATTTAGTTATTGCAATTAAAGATCGTCTGTAATCTAGGAAATCACGCAGACAGGATTAAAAAAAAGGAAATGTAGAGTGCCGCAAGCGGTAACGTATTACGATGCCGTAAGCTTACGGCACACTAGTACATAATTATAAATAGCCGCAAGTGGTAACATAGTGCAGTCAGTTACAGTGCCGTAAGCTTGCGGCTTACTAGCCGGCCCGAAAATTAATATAGCCGCACGGAACATAACTGCTAAGTAAATAAATACTAATTCGTATCTCAGATCCGACTAAAATGGGTGCTACACCACAGATTACTAAATAGTTACTTCGTAAGCTGCACTACAAGCCTAACGGGTCAAAAATACATAAGGTGGAACATATAACCTACTCATTTTTTGAAGTCGGTTAAAAAACTAATAACATCTTTTTAGGGTTCCGTACACCCGGTGGGTGACCGGCGCGGCGGGACCCCATTACTAAGCCTCCGCTGTCTGTCCGTTTGTCCGCCCATCAGCCGGCTGTATTTCATGAACCGTAATAGGTGGACAGTTAAAATTTGCACAGAATGTGTCTTTCTGTTACCGCTACAACCAATAATACTCAAAATTAGGAAAAGTGAATAAAGTCAGGGGGTCTCCATACAAAAAACGTGTTTTTTATAGGTCTTTAGAAGTATTTTTCTTTAGGTCTATAGTAAAAACGGTAATATATACACACATGAAACTTGGTGTGATTTTAATACTACTACAGAAGTAATACATCAAATAATAAAAATTGGCCAAGTGTGAGTCATATTCGCGCTAAGAAGTCCGAAATGAATGACAAAAAAAAGTTTAAAAAACTTACAAAACGACTTCAAAATGAAATTCACTCAAATGAATTAATATTATTATACTTATATACACGACATTAACCAAAAATAACGAAATCAAAGGTGGGTACGAACTAAATTAGGGGCCTAAATTTTTTTTTGAGGTCGGTACCAGCACACAGCTACTTTACGTATCAAATGTTTTAGATTCGATGGCATTGCTGACACCGACCTCAAAAAAAATGTTAGGCCCCTAATTTAATTTGTACCCACCTTTGATTACCTTATTGTTGGTTTATGTTCGTGTTTATAAGTATAATAATATTATTTCATACTTTTGAGTGAATTTCATTTTGAAGTCGGTTTTTAAGTTTTTAAACTTTTATTTAATTTATTTTTAGTGATAATGCTATCTATCTCACAACGTCATACCCGATCACCCACTCGCCAACAGGAACCATCAAATTATAATGCATGTGTTTCATTAACAGATACAGATTCCTGTGGTTTCCATCATCTCAACAGCATGAAAGTTAAGGAGTTAAGTCTCCCGTCATCAGCCCATCTGAATAACCTAAAAGAATACAACTATTGGTCTATACGTACATACGTATCTACATATAATATTTGAAGAATTATCCTCCAACTTCTAACCGTTAAGGAGTTGTACTTTCCTTTATGATATGATGACTACCAGACGCCAAAACCTAAATAGTTTGAGGAAAGACACAAAACACGTAATATTTGCATATAAAATTTGAGGGTTCTCGATTTCCCTGGGATCCCATAATCAGATCCTGACTTGGTGACAAAGGGACCCCCTCGGGAGTATACTCTTTCGAATAAAAAAAGAATTTTGAAAATCGGTTCACAATCGGCGGAGATATCGCGTAACAAACATCCAAAAGAAAAAAAAACATACTGTCGAATTGAGACCTCCTCCTTTTTGAAAACAAAGCATATTTTTGGCGCTCGCTTTGATGTCTTATGTTTGGGTGTCAATTAAATGGTTAGCATAGTATTGTTATTTCTGTGAGCAGAAAAATATAATCGGTGAGCAGAAATAGCTAATTGGTCAGCAGAAATAGCTAATTGGTCAGCAACTCATGGTCAGCAAACATTTCAAAATCAATCAGCAATTTATGTCATTCTGGATGGCTGTAATTATTTTAAACATCCCCGTACTACACTCTTCCTACAGTGTTGAGTGGTCGACGGAGCCCCTTCGGGGCTCCTACTTCTGTGTTCTCATGTTAAACCTAACACTACGACTGTGCGGGGAGGCGAGCTTAGCTCGCCTCCCCGCACAGTCTCCGAACCTAACGGATCCGAGTCGGGGTGCTCCGCAAGTCCGAGCTCGCTTCGCTCGCTCCCGCTTCCATTTAGAACTCCCCGTACCACACTCAGTGTTGAGTTGTTGCTTATAGACATGTTTTTCTGCCGCTCAATCATGAAATCTTGCCGCTCAAGTAGTTATTTTGCGGACTGAATGTTTATTATGCAGTTACATTATATTTATTCCCTTATGTTTGTAATGTGAATAGGTATCATTACCATTATACTACGTAGTTGTTTGTTTGTTTGTAAACTCTTTATTGTACAAAATATACACTTAAAATAATATTTTCAAGGGAAGCTTAAGTACAAAGGCGGACTAATCCCTTAGAGTTGTTTGGAGAGGTGTGGCGGTACGGAACCCTCAGAGTGCTAGTCCGACTCGCACTTGGCTGTTTTTTTTATTTACATCTGTTAAGCCAAACAGATGATCTGTTATTTGATTTCTTAGACTATTATTAACAATATATTACTAATATGTCTTACATTTTAATAACAATTTGTCTCTTCTCAAAAAATACATACATTAAAAGTACAAATTACCCTATAAACAAAAGCTCTAAAAAGAAGCTACAGTCAATACTCAGCCCTTACGCGTCTCCGATCCAAAAGTGCCCACAACACTCGCTGCATGGCCACGCTGGAAGGAACTGGACAGCTGTTGGACCAAAAACGAGCCGGAACGGGGGTCACGGTTGCGCCGGCCCATCTCGTGCCCAAAACTTTGAGCAGCTGCTGACGTTTCTACTGCGAAGGGAATGGGGTTGTAACATCGCAATAGTTCCTTGTAGCTCTTAACTTTATGGATCAATGGTGATTCTGCAGTCAGCTGGACGCCGAGGTGAGTGTGAAGCAGCATACGTGCAGGTACAGGTTAAGTACTACACCAGACACTAGCCCCTTCTCCATAGTATTAAAGCCAGATCATCTGGTCTTTTGCCGTCGGACCGACACAAACCATAAGATTTCGTGGCACAGGGGACACCGGCAGATACCAAAGCACGACGGATTCTTTCGTTACGTGCGTGGAGACAAGGATATCGGCAGCATACAGCTCAGACCGTGATGACCGCTCTCGTCAACCCTTTAGCCGCACCTGCACGCAAGCGTCTCACACATCTTCTACACACATTCCTACGTACGGCGAGGGCAGAGCCTCCATCCAAGCACCAGACTTATTGCATGCCACTGTTTTATGCCGCACCAAGTCTACTCCAGAGGAGGACTCAGTAAGATCTTTGATCGCCCACAAGTCATCTCATAAAATTTGTCTGTCTGAATTGCTGGATGGATAAGTGTTAGGGCTAGGGGTAGTCTAGGCCGTTGAAGCCTCATTTGCAAACGGGACGCTGAAATTATCGCCTTCAATAGAATGAATGCTAGCGACAAGATTGAGTGTTCCCTTCGCGGAGGCCAATAAAACCGACGGTCCTGTGTCGTGCAGACGCCTGATCCCCACCGTGACGTATTTGTCCCTTCCTACCATTTTAAAATCCCGTTCTCGTACTTTATATGTACAGATTCGTTACGCCAAAGAATAGTACATTAGGTACTGACGAGGGCGGGAAAAAAATCGATTGCTGGATGAGTAAAGTTTGAAGGCCGAACCGTCTTGTATAGTGCTTTCATCATTATCACCATCTTATCAGCCGGAAATCGTCCACTGCACTGCTGGACAAAGGCCTCCCCCAAGGATTTCCACGACGACCGGTCCTGCGCTGCCCGCATCCATCGGCCTTCTGCGATCTTCACCAGGTCGGCGATCCATCGCCTGGGAGGCCTGCCTACGCTACGTTTTCTGGTGTGCGGTTGCCACTCGAGAACTTTACTGCCCCATCGGCCGTCTGTTCTACGAGCTATGTGCCCTGCCCAGGCCCACTTCAGTTTAGCGATTTTCTGAGCTATGTCGGTTACTTTGGTGCTTTACTGAAACAAAACAAGGAAATTAAAACAATAATTAATTTATTTATTTTAAGCAAAATACACTCGATATTTAAAACCGTGACCAAATAGTAGAGAATGCAGGTCACTGTGCGTCAGCACACTTTTGTTTTATTCGCCGATTTATTTTTTAAGGTTCCGTACATCAAAAGTAAAAACGAAACCCTTATAGGATCATTCGTGTGTCTGTTTGTCCGTCTGTCTGTCACAGGCAATTTTCTCGGAAACTACAGGACCGATTGAGTTGAAATTTTGTACACATATGTAAGTGAGTGATCCAAAAACGGACGTATAACGTAAATAAACAAATTTTAAACATGGAGGCCACTTAGAAATAAAAAAAACAAAATATATTGTGTGACATACTATTAAATGAAACTCTTGTTGTGAGAATCTCGAATATATTTTTTTATAATTTTAAATAAAAAGTTTTGTAGTTATTTAAGGAAATAGGCGAAAATTGAGCATTCCCTCCCCCTTACCTCCGAAACTACTGGGCCTAAAATCTGGGAAAAAATCACAGTATATGAAGTTAAATGTATAGATTACAGGACAATTTAAAAAAGAAACTATCATCCTACCGTTCCTACAAGAAAAATAAAAATTCTAAAGTCCGTAATAAGTATTTACCTGGAGCAAAGTATGTAGTGAGAGGTCTTATTCAGTTGGTAGTTAAAGTTTTGGTGCGGAACCCTGTTTGTGTGGCCAGGAGTCGCACATGGCCGGTTTTTTTAAATCACAGTGCCGTCGACGCCGCGTTGCCGCCGGTCCGTTCGAAATTTGAAAAAAACAGCCAGCGAATCTCAGACCAAGGAGTTGTAATTTATCCGACCATGGTATTGTCTCTAGCCTGTATGAGATTTGTGTTCTGGGCCTCTCAATGTGTTATAAGATTGTTGAAAATGAAATTACATAGGTACCCCCCATCCCGGCTCATTGCCGGGAAGTAGCTTTTAAGCTATTGTATAGCTTTTATCGCGGGCATTGAGGGGACCGAATCAAGAAATTTCGTAACGAAAATAAAACCTAACACCCCAAAAAAATATATACATATATTGAGTTCTAAAAAACTTACAGTGCCATCATGATGATGATAATGACGATGATGATGACGATGATGATGACGATGATGATGACGGATGACTGACGATGACGATGACGGTGGACGGATGACGGATGACGAATGACGGATGATGATGATGATTAACTTTCTTAGTGTTAATTTATTACATAAACATGCCGCGCCCCAAAGACTATATGGAACTGGTAAATACCGCATAAATAAAAAATAAAAATAATTATAAATGCATAAGTTGATAAAAAATTGTATGCAATAGCTTTACCGCGGCAGACCCGAGTGCCACACGTCTTTTTTTTATGAGCCTAAAATCACGTATTTACTGTCTTATTTTTAGGAGTGTAAAGCAAAAATATTACAAAGCGTGTTTGAGTAAAACATATTTGACGGGTGCCGCTATTCCTGTCGATAAACTTTATGTCTATCGCCAGGCCTCAACAGCGATTTGAATAATACGAATTTAAAACTAAACTTTGCCTCAAAAGGAGAACATAAAATCAAGTAAACATTACCTTGTCAAAATAATGGCAGACAACTCTCTTCTCACGAGTTGGCGGAGGCGAGATTAATTTCGAGTTAACTTTGTTTCTCATATGTTATTAAGGAAATATTTCTTGAGTACCTAACTAAATACTAACGTTGCATTTATGTGGAATACACGTATCAAGGAAAACATTTAACGGTGAAGGAAAACATCGTGAGGAAACCTGCACACACCTGCGAAGAAACTCGAAGCTTGTGTGTGAAGTCGACCAACCCGCACTGGGCCCGCGTGATCGACTAAGGCCTGATCGCCCTAATTCAGGGTAGGCTCGAGCCCCTCGGTGGGGAAGTATGAATTTACATTTTGAGGCAGTAAAATCTTTATATATATATATATATATATAATTCTACTGTACGTGTGTATGTCAGTGAACTCCTCCTAAACGGCTGGACTGATTTAAAATATTTTTTTGTATGCGTTTGGGTGGCTTAGATTCACCAAATCAGCCCGGCAGATGGCGCTGGTAGTGTATTGTAAGGTGGAACGTAGTTCGCCGGGACAGCTATAAAATACCTAATATAATAAAGAAATGGGTGGTGGTCATATTATGAAACTTGCCGATAAATCAACATTATTTAACATATGTTAGCAGATGAAAACGCTAGAGATCATCGACTACAATCACAAAACTGCGGCGTTAAACCGACGATGCGTTTTTCGTAACAGTCCAGTATTAGGTCACATTATATGTATGGACACTCCCTGCCGCTCTCTAGATTGCGACCTCACCCCCTCTTCACCCAGATTGATATAGATTGGTTTCAGTTTGTTTGTCGAACGTATAGGATTTCGCCGTCATTTCGTTTGTACTGTCATTCCTTTTTTGAAATGTCATTTCTGACCCGTTGTATGAAGTTTCCAGGGTGTGGTTAGGTACACACTTAACAGTCCATATCTTGAAAACTACTAAACCGATTTTGAACAAATTTTCACTGTTCTTTAAGTTGAAGTTTGATCTGTCCAGACCATATCACGATGTGGGCAGCGGATATTGTCCATTTCATGAAATGGTCATGCATTTCATTGTCTGGTGACGTCACATCCACCCATCATGCAGTCCAAATTTCAATTATCCATCAGATTTAAACATCGAAATGTTATATTCTCGAACAAGAACTGCCGCCAGAAATCACATCGCCACTATATATCTATCGCAGCTATCTAGCTTAGTTAGCCATTCAATTAACAAAATGGCACCGTGGCACAATGGCAATGATTATTCAGCCATTCAATTAAACGCCTCGGCAAATAGCTTGGATTGATAACATTCAACTTTAAATTCACACCTTAGCTCCCTAAGGTGCTTTTAGGGAAGAGATGGGAGGAAGAAGGGACATTTCTCAGTCGAGTTATATTTTTTTATGTTCCGAACCAAATGATTCGGAGTTCTCCGAAATTACAAGCTCTAGTTTCCAAGCAGTTAATTGAATGGCTAATTTAACTTGTTGGCTGCGACATATCCACTAATGATGTAGTTGACATTTTAATTATCCATCAGATAGAACATCAAAATGTTTTGTTTTATGTTCCCGTCAAATTCTGCCGCCATATAATCATATCGCCACGATATATCCACCCGTCATGCAGTTGATATTTTATTTCATTTCATTTCATTTATTTATTGCAGTGTCACAACTAATGATGTACAAACATAATATTATGTCTAATAGTAGGAAGGTGTTTTTCTATTAATTATGATGCCCTGTGAGGGCATAGCAATGTGTGACGGCTTAAGTGCTTCAATAATAAGACCTAAGTAACTGTAAATTAAAAGAATACATTAACTATTACATCTATTTATCCATCAGATTATTATAAATATCAATTTGTTATAAACACATATTATGTAAATTTTTATTCCAAGCTCACGAACCGCCTGCGGGTCGCACACCGTTCACCTTCGATTACAGCTATAAAAAAGTTATCCACGCGGGCGAAGTTGCGGACAAAAGATAGTTAAAAATTGTAAGGTGCAAAATTAGATTCAGTTATAACAAATCCCTTATAAATAACAAGAATTTTCCATTAAAAGTCGCAGTAAAGAAAAATAAATAAGGACTTACAAGGAAAACAGTCTGTGATATTCGTGAATTTACTTGGCGGCTTCGTATATTTTTAAGATCACACGATGGGAAGGAAAATCGGTAATCTCAGTTTATTACCGTCTCAATTGGCACTCACTGCGAGCGCACGACTGCAAACTAAATTTGTTTTTCTCTTTCCACGTGCACGGGCAGATCAAAGTATAAGATTTGAAGGCTCTGATTTCTGAAACAAATGTTTGTGACATTTCACGTTATTTTACGCTTTTACAGGAAGAACAACTGTTTCCCTCAGGCAACAGTTGGTACTAAAAGTCCTTAACTTTTAATAAGATTAACAATCGCTTCACAGATTAGCGTGAAGATCAAAATTTAAAATGTTACATCTCACAGTCTGTCTTCTGGGCTCACAATGCGGCCAGGCTAGTTAAGTTTAACATACAAATTTTAGCTTTCGAGCGACGAAGGTGTTGTGATGGCAAAAAAAATTAAGATAGCATTTTGATGAGGATCTATTATTGTCTTACATAATAGTAAAAAAAAAAATGTTTGTGTGTGTGTGTGTTTATGTGTATGTGTGTGCGTGTTTGTTTGTGTGTGTATGCGCGGGTGTGTTTGCGCGTGTGTGTGTTTGTGTGTGTGTGTGTCGGTGTTACTAGTTTCACGAAAGAAATGATTGATATTGTCAAGATCTTTATTTAGAATAAGTTGTCAAACTTGAAACTGCCACAACTCGGAAACTATTGATCCTAGGCTACAAGTTACACGAGATAAATGATTTATATCGTCAATATCTTCATTTAGAATAACAGTTGTCAAACTTAAAACCGCCATAACTCGAAAACTATTGATCTTAGGCTACTAGTTTCACTAGAGAAATGATTTATGTCGTCAAGATCTTCATTTAGAATAACAGTTGTCAAACTTAAAACCGCCATAACTCGAAAACTATTGATCTTAGGCTACTAGTTTCACTAGAGAAATGATTTATGTCGTCAAGATCTTCATTTCGAATAACAGATGTCAAACTTAAAACCACTGTAACTCGGAAACTAAGGCTACTAGTTTTACGAGAGAAATGATTTATATCGTCAAGATCTTCATTTAGAATAGCAGTTGTCAAACTTAAAACCGCTATAACTCGGAAACTATTGATCCTAGGCTACTAGTTTTACGAGAGAAATGATTTATATCGTCAAGATCTTCATTTAGAATAGCAGTTGTCAAACTTAAAACCGCTATAACTCGGAAACTATTGATCCTAGGCTACTAGTTTCACGAGAGAAATGATTGATATTGTCAAGATCTTCATTAAAAATGCAGCCAGTGCTCCAGGCTTCGCCGTACGCGGAGCTGACGTACGATACATTTTACCAGACTTCCCAAAACAGGGATAATGTTTTTATGCAGTCGTGTTGTTGTAATATTTTTAATTTAATGTTATTTGGACTTTATTAGTGTAACACAACCGATCCCCATCAACTCCATTGTCGCTCGAAATTAAAAATTAATCAGCTGAGCAAGCAGCCAGCCAACTTTATTTGCGAAATAAGCAAATCTGTGGAACAATAATTGTAGAACAATAGTTGTGCAGTTTCGATAGTAGAATGACTACGAATTTAAAATTACATCTTTTAATTCGACGGAACCCTTTAAAACTTAAAAAAACTTTATGGATCCCCAAAATAAGAAAAACCTGATTTTATACTACTTCTTTAATGAAAATCGAAAATGTGTGTCTAACCATAAAGCGTCGTCCCTTCTTCCGGATAAATGACGAAGCAGTGGCCAATTGATGTAATAAGTGGACGTCAAGCTGCGTGACGTCTCATTTTTTGGTTAATATGTGATTAGAATTGCCGTGTTTGATGTTTAGGTTGGTTTTTCGCTGGAGCCCATGCAGAGGTCTTATGGAGCCCCAGATCCGCGGAGCATACTTTGAGAATAGCTGACTTGAAAAATACACTATGCCACAGATACCACACACACACCACACATATTACCACAGATAGTGTACGGAATCCTAAAAAAGAACACGACTGGTGAGGTTAGAGCCTCTTCACCACTCTAACGTACATACATACATATGTTTACCTTCACTCATGACTCATGAGTTCCTACCTCATTATTTGGTTAGTGTTTTTACTAGTTTTTAGTCTTGACGATTCGAGAATATCGAGAATTCCAAGGGAAGCTTGAATGCGTAGACTCTTTCACCAGCTCATCTGAACACAGTGTAATTTGGCTAACAGAATAAACAGGGTAATTTTGAAATCGTTAGCCAAATTTTCAACAAGTTTGTCCTGTGTGAGAATCGAACCTATGACTGTCTGCCTAGCAGGAAGGAGCGCTGACCACTGAACCAGCCGGGTCAGTTTTTGGTCAATCATTTCAATTTAACTGTGGCCTGTATTAATTATAATTAGTACCTATATTTAATACAATATTAGATATTTTCTGTAATTCTGCTTACATACTCTTCAATAAATTTTCGTACAATAGGGATGACGAATGTAAGTCATCTGAGTTACTTTTTATCATCTGTCAAAAACGACATTTTGTTCTAAAAATGTTTGAAATACCTAGGCATGACGTCATAGTTTAGCAGCGTTATTCAAGTACTCATTTTGTGATTTTGGTGAATTAAAAATTGAAGACTTGATGGAAAACAAAACGAGTAAGGTTTTCCGAAGTTTAAGTAGGAGGGCAATTTAGTGATCAAGATTCATAATTTATTTCTGATGCTGTCGTCATCCCTATTTGTCCTAATGTAAAATAATAATACAAAGCTCGGTCAAAGGATCTTAGATATGTCTGAAAGATGTTATTAGAACGTTTAACGCTTGAGCTTGCTTCCAAATTAATATGTTACTAAATCGAACGTTAAATCTATTCCAGCCTACAAATTAACAATGAGACAGGCCTGTAGTTTGATTAATAGTCACACAAATTATGCTCGTCTACACTTGTGTAATTAAACTTTAAACTAACTTTAAGTGTTGAGGGTCCCGCACATTAATTAAATGACTTTATAATCTTTTTTAAAAGCCTTCACAAAGACTTTCTTAAAATTGCGATGTTTGTTGCGAAGATCATAGTAGTTAAAAGCCCGATTTAAAATCGCTACAATTTTTACCCGACTGCCCAAAAAGGAAGGTAATGTTTTTTATTTTATGTATGTACTAGATCTTTCATCAAGTCCCGAGAGTCACTAACAAGAAGGCGCATATATTACAATTTTTTTTAATTTTTAAAAATTACTGGCTATCAATGATATGTGTAATTTTTTTTTATAAATCGAACAATAAAATATCGGATTACAGACATTTAAGTGACGCTACTTTTGAAATTTCGTAAACAAAAAATCTATGATAAAACATTGTTTTTATTGGAAAGAAAACTGCTCAAGCACAGCAGTGGCTTATACAGTGTTATCCGAAATCTGCTCCGTCTAAACCAACCATTTGTCGGTGGTATGCCGATTTCAAACGCGGTCGTTTGGACACGAATGATGCTGAACGCTCTGGTCGTCCAAATGAAGCAGTGACTGAACAAAACATTAACCAAAACCTGAAAATCGTAAAGGAAGATCGGAAAATAAAAGTGCGTGAGATAGCTGAGATAGTGAAGATTTCAAGTGGTAGTGTTTTCAAAAGAGCTTTTTTCCAAATGGGTGCCGCGTTTGCTAACAGTTGATCAAAAGCAACAACGTATCAATGATTCAGAGCGCTGTTTGGCATTATTTAATATAAATAGAGAGGATTTTCGCGTCGGTATGTGACAATGGAAGAAACATGGACTCACCATTTCACTCCTGAATCTAATGGGCAGTCAGCAGAGTGGAGAGCGGCTGGTAAAAGCCTTCCAAAGCGGCCAAAGACACAAAAATCTGCCGGCAAGGTTATGGCCTCTATATTTTGGGATGCACATGGAATACTCTTTACTACTATAAAATAATACTACGATTCATCGACTACCTTGATAAGGGGATAAATAGAAACAGCGAATATTACATGGGATTATTGGAGCGATTAAAGTACGAAATCGCGGAAAAACGGCCTTAAATAAAGAAAAAAAAGTGAACTTTCACCAGAACAATGCGCCGTGTTACAAATCCATGGTAAAGATGGTGAAACTCGAATCGGCTCGACTCGGCTTCGAATTGCTTCCCCATCCACCATATTCTCCAGATCTGGCCCCCAGTGATTACTGGCTGTTTGCAGACCTAAAGAAAATGCTCCAGGGTAAGAAACTTGATTCAAATGGTGAAGTAATCGCAGCAACGGAGGCTTATTTTGAAGCCAAACATAAATCGTTCTACACACATGGAACAGAAAAGTTAGAAAAACGTTGGAGAGACTGTATCGCAGTTGAAGGAGACTACGTTGATGAATCAAAAATAATTTTATCAAAAAATATTTGTTTTAGTATTTAGTCTCGGGACTCATTGAACCACGTGGTTTATCCATTTCTTTGGATGAGTCTGTAGCCTAAACGGCTTGATGGATTTAGAGTGCGAGGTGTCGTTGGATTCGTGTTGATCCCTTGTGTGACTTATGTTATATTTACCTAGAAGAAGGGGGGTTAATATTTTAATGCCGACTGCATTTGGTATTCAATTATTGATTAAATTGCTTAGCTGATAAAAAGTCGTTACAAATTATATTTCGACATTTCATAGTTAACGAATAATTATCCAAATCGCTTTTGTTAAAATTTGAAAAAAAAAAATCTTTTCGATTTTGAAACGTACTATATTTTCAAAACAACTACCTACTATAGTACAACAAAGTCACTACATCAAGATAAAAGTATCTGGGCGACCGAGAGACTACTTGTAATTTTGAAGCAAATTGTTGGAGCCGTTTCCGAGATTCAGATTGTATACATACAAGAACAAGAATTGCTGGTTTAAAGGTAGTAGATTTTGATTTACATTGAACAGGTGAACTTGTTACAGGTGTTCTTAATATACATATTTAATACCTACTTACTAACATCAACATGTGAAATATTAGACACAATTTCATACAATACTCCTTCTCTCTCCTGCATAGATCGGAATAGGTAGAGTTTTTTCCGGCAATTACGTCATAACATTGTCAATAGTATGGATAAGCTTCTCCAGATTTCCGGATTTGAGGGTCTTACAAAGTGAAATAAAAATTTTTTTTGGAATCATCTTTTTATTGTTTATAAATGCATAAATTACTTATTTAAAACAAATTACACCAATAATTATACAATAAGAATTAGTAAATAAGCAAACGGGAAAATATATTTGTGCAAGTATTTCTCAATAAAACCTTGCACGCACGGATTAGCATTTTGTTGAGTCTTGAGTTAATTGCTTCTAAATGAAAAAAAACCGGATACCAGATAAAATTAAGCTTATCCATATTATGCCAACGTTGCAAAAGTACATGAAAAAACTCTAACTATTCCGATCATTGCTCTCCTGACAATAACAAACTAAAAAAAAAAAGAATTAGCGAAATCGGTCCAGCCGTTGTTGAGTTATAAATGGTGAAACTAACACGACTTTCTTTTATATATAAGAGATAAGATATAAGATTATTTTATTCATAATTCATTGTCACATTTATTTTGCTACGGGATCGAAACGAATAAATTTTTACATGTATTTTATCAACACTCAAAATTTATACCTATCCATAAAAATGATCATCGAGACGTAATCCCTTCTTGTAGTCTTGACGGCGGCAAAGGTCTGCGGCTGTCAAACTTTGAAGTGGTTGGTCCTTTTGAGGTCCACCCAGTAAAAAATGTAATAGAGTCAGAACTTCCTCATCATTTGCTTCTACAGCCACGTGAGTTCGGGGCGGCTGTTGACAATTGCTTCTGTCTCAAGAAGGAAAGTCAGAAGGATTTCTTCTCTTGGAGATCATTCTTTTACTGTAGTGCGATGATCACCCTCCATACAAAAGTGCACAAAATTGGTCGATCAGCTGATCCATTTCTATGAAGAGTTTATTTTTGCGATTTCAGCAGTCATAGAATAAAAGTTTTACAGTATGATAAGTAGAAACCCCAGTCAACGGGACCTGCAATTTTGTTACACCTTGTATAGATATTGAACACCCAGACGCAGAGCAAACAAACTTGTTCATCGCATGAATGTTTGCCCTAGGCAGGGATCGAACCAGGATCCTTATCCTAAAAGGCAGGAGCGCTGTCACTGGACCAATTCCTTTCTATAAGTCTTTATGATACCCTACAACCCCCACCAATCCGAACTTGGCCCTCGTGTGTGAAGTATGACCTAACCTTCCCTAGTTTGCAAAGAGACCCGTGCCACAGATTACTAAATAGTTACTTCGTAACCCGTGCCCTAGTCGTAGGTTGTAGCCATAAACGTTTATGGGTTGTTAACGAACGAAATCATTTACATCTGAGCGTCTGATCATGCATGAGGGTTGTACGGCGTTCTGAGATAGAGGGTACTCTTGGGTGAATGTTCTTTCAACTTTTAACTTTTAACCGCCTCCATTGCGTAATGGTTAATCCATTCGCTTCACACTAGCAGGTCGCGGGTTCAACTCCCGGTGGGGTCTACTTGTAAGACTCGGTTTGGATGGTGGTATGGCATTTTCTACGCCCGCCTGGCTAGCTACCACCATCTTATCTAAGTCTTGCCGCCAAATATCAGTGTTAACAACATCGATTTGTTCCGGCTTGAAGATAAGATAGCCAGGCGATGGCGATGGCGATTGATGATGGCGATTGATGATGATGATGAACTTTCTTAGTGTTAATTTATTACATAAACATCCCGTGCCCCAAGGACTATATGGTACTGGTAAATACTGCATAAATAAAAAATAAATAAATAATTATAATTGCATAAGTTGATAAAAATGCTATGCAATAGCTTTACCGCGGCAGTCCACGAGTGCCACACGTTTTTTTTTTATTTCTTTATTCAGTTTGGGATCCACAGCACGAGCACGCTCACATTTGGCCGCTTTTTATTATTGGTTGTTTATACTTTAGCATTTACACCATATCATACTAAGTTTGATGCTCGTGTGTATTTACTGTTTTTTCAACACACTTGCTCGTACTCGTAAAATGCGTCTTAATCCACCGCTTTTAGGTTAATAATGCAGCGTATTAGAGACGCGTTCTTTATATTTATAATATCCAAGTGTTTTATGAAAGCAAAGAGTTTTTATGTCTAAAAAGGGTACTGTTTTTAAAAGTAAAATAAAAGTTTTACTCTTTTTTTCACTTCATAACATTATTTGCTTTTGTCAACAAACATTACCTAATTAATTATACTCGTAATACAAATACATTCAGTTTATAACAAAGCTCCTTGGAGCGCACAGTGAAAGGAAAACCGCGCAGAATTTTAAATGCACACGTCATATAAAAATATATAATACACTAATCAACTTTATATAAGACTCAAACCTTCATTCGAAGATATTTGAAATACTTGAGATTTTTGAAATGAATAAAAGCAAAATTAAAAACATGTTTTAACATTGCAATAAAAAAAACTAATCAATACAAAGAAAATTTTGATTAAGACGAACAAAACAGTACAATATTTAGTTGAGTTTAAAGAAAAATAAAATCTGTGGAAAAAATTTAATAGCCAGTCGGACCCCCTAAACAGCACTTGCTAAGGGGCTGTACATCTCCTTGGCATGCTCAGTAACAGGTTGTCAATAGTGGCCTGGGGTATTATGCTCCACGTCCGCGAAAGATGTAAGAAGAGATCTTGTTCTGTTCGTAAGTTCTGAGGAAGCTGTTGAAATGCTATTCTTCCGAGTAAATCCCAGGGATGCTCAATAGGACTCATGTCACAGGACTGTGGAGGCCAGTCTAAGAGCAAAGTATATATATTAGTACAAACGTACTAAGAGCGTGATATCATTGAAATCACCAAACTTTCGACTTTCTCAAGAAAGCAAATTTTATAGCTTTCTTTTTCAACATCTCCGGTTATAATTGAAGTACGCAGTTCATTTTGGTCTTAGAAAACTCGCTGGAATGAGCTCCTTCATTGGAGCTATTGCCAGCTTAAAATGATTGAATCGGGGGGGGGGGGGGGAAGCTAGGTGTGAACATTCAACGCGCAACATCGATGGCGAGCCGCTTGAGGGTCGCCCACCGCGCACCATCGATCGCAGCTCGCCCAACGCGCACCCTCGACGTCCAAAACTATAATAAAAATAATTTAAAAAAATAATGCTATGGAGCAGCTCGAGTCCTCGTTGTTTGTCTAAATATAGTTTATTTTGGGTTTTTTTCGATACATTTTTATGAAATTTTACTTATTTTTTTCCTCACTAGTGTGTTGAAAAAACGGTTCCCTGAGAGGTAAATTTTGAATACATCACACTAATCCTTACTAATATTATAAATGTGAAAATGTGTTTGTTTGTTACCTTTTCACGCTTCAACCACAGATTACTAATTAGTTACTACGTAACAGATACTTCACTCAGTAGTAAATTTCCAATACCTACTGCTATAATAGCCTACTCCATCGCGTCAGCTTGCTTCACACCACGCGAACCCACAGCAATCGCAGGGCTGCCTCTTCGATAAAATTAAATTAACATAACTTTTTGTGTCTATGTTATTGAGAACTGTGAATATGTTTTGACTTATAGGTGGTAGTTTAAAATTGTATCATTTATCTATCTATTTAACTAATATATAAAAATGAATCGCAAAATGTGTTGGTAAGCGCATAACTCGAGAACGAATGGACCGATTTGGCTAATTCTTTTTTTGTCGAGTTCGTTATTGTCAGGAGAAGGTTCTTATGTAGGGTAGGGTAGGGTAGGGTAGGGTAGTGTAGTGTAGTGTAGGGTAGGGTAGGGTAGTGTAGGGTAGGGTAGTGTAGTGTAGTGTAGGGTAGGGTAGTGTAGGGTAGGGTAGTGTAGTGTAATGTAAGGCGGTACGTAGTTTGCCGGGACAGCTAGTATATATATATATATATATATATATATATATAATTCTCGTGTCACAGTGTTAGTAACCATACTTCTCCGAAACGGCTCGACCGATTTTTATGAAATTTTGTGTGCATATCGGGTAGGTCTGAGAATAGGTTCTTATCTATTTTTCATACCCCTACGCGGGCGAAGCCGCGGGCAACAGCAAGTAAAATATATTTTTTTTAAAAAGGTGCTGATTGTGCAATACATCTAGTTAACACATAATTTTAGAGGTCAGTGTGTAAGTAAAATGAAAAAAATCTTTAAGAGTTACATGTGTTTTATTTTGATATAATTTTTTATTAATTTCTTACCCTTTCTAAATTCTCGGTTATAAATCGCATAAAACCGAATCACAAGCACAGATTACTAAATAGTTATGTCACAAGTGTTTGTGTGCGCTAACAGCACGACAAGTTGAGACAGGTCGCCGCGCCTGCGACTCACATATTATCACAATTATATTTTAATAAAAATAGCTTTTTAAACGTTGTTAAAATAGTGTTTAAGATAAGTATGACGTTTCTATGTAACAAAAAAATGTAAATCTGTGTTTGAAAGGCAAGCTAATGCCACAGTGTAATAAAGAGTACTAGCTAATGCTTAGTATACCTAGTATTAAAAATAATTTTAAAACGACAAAAAATAGTATTAGTTTATCATTTACCTTTCTTCATTGACAGGTAAATGGAAAAATGTTAGGTGTTTATCTCTTCTTTTGCTTTATTTGCACCCATCTACAGCACATAAGGCACCAGACGGCATCGTAGGTACGCGTACGAACGAACGAAACGATTTAAATTGAACTACGTGCGTGCGCTTCGTTTGTGAAAACCGCACTGAATTGGGTCCGCAAACGGCCCGAGAACGCTGGGCCGGGCGGTAGGTAATTATAGCGCGCAAGTACATGGAGTGACGGAGTTCAACGCCTTGACTAAGGAAATTTGGCATGAAGGTAGCCTGTGGCACAAGGAAGGACATAGGCTACTTTTTATTCCGTGAAAATAGCATAGCCCGATGCAATTCCCGAGGGAACTGAAAATATACTCTTTTTTGGTTAATTAATATCGAATGGATTGTGTGATTTTTTGCACCGAGATGGTTGAGGGGGTGGAAAATGACACGATTTATTAATAAGCATATCTTGACATAGTTCCCGAGGGATGTGGAGAAAATTTATGTCCACGCTCGCGAGCCGCTTGCGGCTCGCGCACTGCGCACCCTCTAAGTCAGTCACAAAAACGATGTCCACGCGGGCGAAGCCGCGGGCAAAAGCTAGTAATATTATAAAGGCGAAAGTTTGTGAGTGTGTATGTTGGTTACTTCTTCACGCAAAAACTACTGAACGGATCTGGCTAAAATTTGGTAGGTAGACAGATCAGGAACTGGATTAACACATAGACTACTTTTTTTTACGCTCGCGAGCCGCTTACGGCTCGCGCACTGCGCACCCTCAAAAAGTCATAGAAACGGTGTTCACGCGGGTGAAGCCGCGGATGAACAGCAAATTCAAATTCAAAATTCAAAACAATTTAGCTCACAGCTAGTTAATAATATAATTTCTCAAGGTTCGTCTTTAATGTCATCGGAGATCGAAAAATCTGTTCTTTTTTGTTATCTTTTTTAGTTTTACTGAAAGTGCTTATTGCTTGGAAATTCCCTTTCCTTCAATTCCGTGCCATTCCAAGGCAGCAATCTGATATTATCGTATGAGGTGCTTATATGTAGGTATGTATGTATGTTACATTGCCTGTGCAACAGTTGCAACACCTAACGCCACGTCAGGAGGTCGCGGGTACGATTCCCGGCGGAGTCTCACTTTGTAACGCTCGGTTTGGTTGGTGGAAGGCCATTTTATAAGTCTGCTGTCTGTGTGTTATACTCGTGACCGGGTGCTGTCCGTGTGAACTGACCTATTTTTGTCAAAGGCATTAGTGACATTCATCATCATTACAGCTCATATACGTCCCCACCGAGGGGCTCGAGCCTACGTTGAACAAGGGCGATTAGGCCTTAGTCGGCCACGCGGGCCCAGTGCGGGTTGGTCGACTTTACACACAACCTTCGAGTTTCTTCGCAGGCGTGTGCAGGTTTCCTCACGATGTTTTCCTTCACCGTTAAAGCAATCGGTAAGTATGTACGTAAGTTTTTGAAAAACTCATTGGTACATTGGCCGTCCAGATTTGAACCCGGCACCTCTGGTTAGATGGACCGAGTCGTTACCGGTTGAGCCACCGACGCTTTTTAGTGACATTCAATGATTTTTATGTATAGCTTTTCGTGTCATATTGTTGTCATGCTCTAATGACATAGTCTGGTGTATATTAAGGATTAAATTTTGACGTTATTAACTAATGATTGTTTATTTCTTGATTCTTCACAAATGACATTGTTATTATTATTTTATGACTATCGGAAAGAGTGTAATTTGCACCTATTTTGAATAAATATCTTGAATCTTGCCTGGCTAGTTACCCAATCTTTTCTAATTGTTGGCACCAAATATCAATGTTAACAGCATTGATGTATTCCAGCTTGGAGATAAGATAGCCAGTTCCCAATTGCGTTGGGGAATCTTGGTAATCCTTTCTATCTTCGGAATCATCGTCGTTTACCATCTGGTAAGATGGTGCCAAGTGCCTACGTATTTTAAAAGTCCAGTCACGAGTCGCCGGCGCCGGCGCCAGTGGATCTCCCAACTAGGTACTCCTGAAAGCAAAGTTAGATGGACCCATGCGCTCTCCGCATTAGATGTTGTTTTGTTTCCATACATATCTTCAGTATCGATGCTAAATGGGTACGAACATAGTGGCATAGTCACAATATAACATGTTTTCACCGCCTCCGTAGCTCAGAGGCAAAGTTCACTGGCTTTACACAGGAGGTCGCGGGTTCAATCGAAAGACTCGGTTTTGTTTGTGGTAGGGCATTTTCTAAGCCCGCCTGGCTAGCTACCACCATCTTATCTAAGTCTTGCCGCCAAATATCGATGTTGATATCATTGGTGTGTTCCGGCATGAAGATAAGATAGCCAGTTCCCCATTGCGTTGGGGAATCTTGGTAAGCCCGCTTCCATTTTCGGCAACATCGTCACTTACCACCAGGTGAGATGTTGTCAAAGGTTTACCAATTGTGAATTTAAAAAAAATGTATATTTGTATTTTTAGGGTTCCGTACCCAAAAAGGTAAAAACGGGATCCTATTACTTTGACTCCGATGTCCGTCCGTCTGTCTGTCCGTCCGTCGGTCACCAGGCTGTATTTCATGAACAGTGATAGTTAGACAGTTGAATTTTTCACAGATGATGTATTTCTGTTTCCGCCTATAACAATAAATACAAAAAATTAGAATAAGAGAAAGTCTTCATACAAAAAACGTATTTTTTTTTGGAAACGTGAAGAAACTAACGCCATCTAGGAGGATGATACGGAACCCTTTGTGCGCGATTCTGACTCGCACTTTATCGGTTTTTTATTTCGAAATCAACTGTATTTGTTAATTAAAGTATGTTAAGTAAACGTTTAGTGTTATAATTTTTTTTTAATTTTGTCAACAAATCAATATTAATTTGTGTTATAAATATGTACAAATGGGACAGTTTACTAACCAAAGGTCATATGCATAGTTTCATGCAGGGCACCTAGTGAAAAACCCGCGCGCCATTTTATTTACAACGAGTAGAAAGTAACCACTACTTTTATTTTTTAAAACATAGTGTGATTGTTTCTAAGTAAGTTTAAATTATTAGGTCCGGGAAAAAGGTTCTTCGTATTTTGTATGGAAATTCAAACAGGGCAAACAAAACCAGCTGCATCTTGACCGTTAAGATTTCTATACTGGAAACTCTCGAACCAAGTTTGAGCTACTGATTGATACTGTATTAGGTCAAAAAACAGCACAAATTTTATTCGCAACCTGAGTTGCATTTTTACCTTTTTTTACATAAAATTTCAGTATAGATAATTTCTCGTTACTTTCAGTCATTTTCATAGACAAAAAAAAAACAATTTTAAAATGGCGAGAATTTTATTTTTTAATTTTTCAATAAAATTTCAAAAATTCACTTATTTAATTTTATTATAACCAGCCAGGTACAAATAATACAAGCAAAGAGATTTGAATATAAATGTATACCTACAAAATACGAAGATACTTTTTCCCGACCTATTTTTTTTGTATGTTTGCCCTTTTCAGGGCAGACTAAGGCTCATACTGCCTTGTCTTCAGTAGATATATTTTTTTCAGCAGTCTTAGTTCACTTCTTGAGAAATTTTTATTTTAGAGTATATGTATAACTAACTTAACCTACACACTCCAGCAAAATAATAACACTTTTGCTGAAGTTTTGGTGGACTTTTTGTGATGGGAACTCGAAACACAGCGTACACACTTGTATTTCATTATCCTACACAATAAACACATAAATTATACTTTGCTGATTAAAACACTATTAATATTATACATCCAAAACCACGAAATGTAATTTTTCGGATAATTTAAGAAAAACGACAAACTGAACGCTACAATTCCCGCCAAAAAGTCTAGAACGCTACAATATATTATGCTATACCGCCTCCTTGTGCAAAAAAAAACTCGATACAAACTACTTGTTCAAAGAATATTTGACATACAAACTCCTTGTGCAAATAACTTCTCGAGACTTGATTGTTCGACATCTTCGACAAGGATTTTAGCATTAGAATAAAAACTGTTTGGTGTTCTTTGCTGTCTTTTCATTAGTTAATTGGCGCTATTTTGAATACTGTAAGTTGTACGAAGACAAAGAAAATTACTCTTAATTGTAGTAATTATTCCAATTTTAATGAGCATTTTAATAAATTTATCCTTCCTTTTATCTTCATTAAATGTCTATTTTCGCTTAAATGATTCTTTTTCTCGGAGTCATGGTATAAAGTATAGTATGCAACTCTTGAATAAAACGGATTTATATCGAGTGTCATGAATCACTTGCGTCGCTCAGGATTCTAATACTAATGCTATGCTCGTGATTAAATCATCATGAATCACTCCCTACGGTCGTGATTCAGTCATTAGAATCCTTCACTTGCTCGTGATTTATCTATCGCCCTCGCTTTAAATCTGTCCTTTAATCACTAATTGCATTGCATACTATTATTTTTTCCTCGCAAGTGTGTTACGTCGTATGATCCTCGTGAGCATTTGGTTAGATAAATATACTTGTTGGTTCCATGGCAGCCCTCGCCTTCGGCTTAAGCTAAAATCCGGGTTGAGTGTTAAATTATCAACTTAGCTCACTCTTATATTCTTCTTCTTATCAGCTAATATACGTCCTCACCGAGGGGCTCGAGCCTACCCTGAATTAGGGCGATCGGGCCTTAGTCGACCACTAGGGTCCAGTGCGGGTTGATCGACTTCACACACAACCTTCGAGTTTCTTCGCGGAGTGTTCCTTACGATGTTTTCCTTCACCGTAAGAACGTCGGATAAATGTACATATGAAATCCAAATTCGAAAACACATTGGTACGTGGCAGGATTCGAACCACGGCCTCCCGGACAGGAGGTAGCGGCCGTAACCGTTACGCCACCGACGCTCTCACTCTTATCATGATGTACTATTATTGTAGATATTATACTAGTTTTACCTCAAGTAAATATAGTTGAGTAGTACCTACCTATTTACATTTTGAAGATATATATTAAACTAGCTTTTGCCCGCAGCTTCACCCGCGTGGACATCGTTTTTATGACTGTCTTTTAAGGTGCTAGCGGCTCGCGAGCGCGGATATGTGTTTTCCTCGGAGCCCTCAGGAACGATATCGGGCCATTCTGATTAGAAGTCTATGTCACTTCCCACTCCCTCAACCAATTCTATACAAAAACCCACTTCAGTCCGTAGCTCCGTGGCGACGCTGACGTGCGCGAGCGCGGAAATGAGTTTTCTCCAGATCCCCCGGGAATAGAATAGGATAGCAAAATTAGGATAGAAAATTAGCAAATTAAAATTATGTCGTTTCCCACCCCCTCAGCCATCTCTGTGCAAAAAATCTTAGCAATCCATTGTTCCGTTGCAATGTTAAAGAAATTAATCGAAAAAAGAGTATCAGTTCCCGAACTGCATCGGACTATGCTATTTTCAAGGAATAAAAAGTAGCCTATGTCCTTCCCAGTGACACATGCTACCTGCAAGCCAAATTTCATCAAGATCGGTTAAGGTGTTAAAGCATGAAAAGGTAACAAACAAACAAACACATTTTCACATTTATAATGTTAGTAAGGATTCTAACAAATTTAAGATATTTTTTTGGTTTTCTAATTGACTCGAACCTAATTACACGACTGCCCACAAAAAAGAAGTGTTTTATTTTCAAGACAAATGTATGTAGGTATGTTTCTTTATTCCACGATATCTTTTAAACGGCTTGATGAAATTCAGAGTGCGAGGTATCGTTAGATTCGTCTTGATCCTGTGAGTGACATACTCGAAGCATACATTTTACCCGACTTTCCAAAAAGAGGGGCAACGGTTTAATGCAGTCGTGTTTTACTAAAATTTGGATTAAAAGTTATTCTAGTAAGATTTCGTTTTAAAGCTTTTATCGATTCACAATAAGGTATTAGTATGCTACAATCTTTAAACAAGAAATGACACTAAGACAGTTTTTCAAGCGACTTCCAAAAAGGAGGAGGTTCTCAATTCGACTGTATGTTTTTTTTATGTATGTTACCTCAGAACTTTTGACTGGGTTAACAGATTTTGATAATTCTTCTTTTATTCGAAAGCTAGTGCTTCCCGTGTGGTCCCATATAAATTTTATCAAAATCGGTGTAGTACTTTATTATAAAATCAACAAAAACCAAAAATAATAATGCAAAATTGTTCGAAGTTGTTGCGATGGAAGTCGGTTTTTTAACGTGTTTAGCGTTTTCAATTATTATTGTCTGAGTCTCTAGAAACATACGAAGCCAAACACAAGCCAACTCGCACACCGACGCGCGACGGACGGGTAATGCGATAATTCAGTAACTTTACCTGTGGCAACTCAGGGAGAGCCGCCCGCCCACACTTGTTATGAAATATCTCGTTAACTTCGTTACGTATGTCTGTTCAATTCCTCGCGCTTTTCTGCCTTTTATTGGGCGATGGAAAGGGGAAACTAGTGGCGTAAGGCGTAATTACTACTCTGTAGGGAAGCAGAATGTGCAATGGCCCACGGGCAGGTCCCAGTTTAGTGATCACCAATCCCTTCATCCCTAAATCAGTCCTCTCGTTCAGAATCAAAATTACTACCATAGGAATCTCGATATTAAGGGCCGCCAGGCGGCTCAAGTTTCCATACAAACGTAGTTCCGCTTTAATACAAAAACTACATGCCAGATTGAATCCAAACTTTGTAAATATATTGAGGAGACACGTTACATATCGATGTTTATACAAAACTAATTTAAGCCTTCGTTTAGTTAAGTTAATATTTACTACAATAAAAACTAATTACAAACATAGATATGTGTCTACTCAATATATTTACAAAGTTTGGATTAAATCCGACATGTAGTTTTTGTATTAAAGTGGAACTACGTTTGTATGGAAACTCGAGCCTCCTGGAGACTCTTAAAGATTATTTTTGTGTGAAAACGAATTTTCTCAGGAATGACACATATCTTGATAGACTTGGAATAAAAACATTACCTAAATTCAAAATTTCATCCAAATCGTTAGAGCCGTTTCCGAGAAACCAAATACATATTTACAAGAGTTGCTCAATTAAAGTAATAAGATAAGGGCGTGATCAGCGAGGCTAACTGGAGTTCTATAGCTATTTAGAGTTTAGGGCTTAAACATTAGTGGGACCCCACATAACAGGTGGGGGGGGGGGGACATACAAAACGTCACATTACGGGCGACGTTGTTTTGAAAATGGCGGACCTGTTAGTATGCCAGTCTCCATACAAACATTTTCAAACCCCTTTACTTACATGGGCACATGCGCAGTGCAATACATGACTTCCTTTTACATTAAATAAGGCAACACTAATAAAATCGTTACATTTTCATGTTTTAGCCATTAAGCAAGAGAGCAGGGAATAGCAGCATGGGAAAACGAGCGAAGCGAGCTTAATTATTTTAAAATACGTGACCTGATATCAAAAGGCAAATAAAGAAACACAATAATAGAGCAGGGATTTTTTTATATTTTAATGTCCTTCTATTAGGCAGGACACGCAACAGAAGTGCATCCTAGACACAATATACATCATCATGTCAGCTCATATACGTCCCCACCGAGGGGCTCGAGCCTACCCTGAATTAGGGCGATCGGGCCTTAGTCGACCACGCGGGCCCAGTGCGGGTTGGTCGGCTTCACACACAACCTTCGAATTTCTTCGCAGTTGTGTCATGTGAGCTGTGTCTTAGCCTTCACCGTAAGAGCGTCGGATAAACGTACATATTAAATCTAAATTCGAAATCACATTGGTACGTGGCAGGATTCGAACCACGACCTCCCCGGATAGTAGGCGGCGGCCCTAGCCGTTACGCTACCGACGACGCTCTGTATATTTTACAATATACATGCACGCATATAATAAAATTAGGTCTTGGGGAGCAAGGGTACCTACCGGGTCTAAATTAATAAAAAATGTTGTCAATACAATTTTTTCCATTGCTCTAGTCAATTATCCGCGCCTGCCACATTGCGTAACTATAGTTACGCAAGATGTTAGTGTACTATGTAGGCGTCGTCGCCACCGACCGGAGGAAGCGTCGTCGAGCCGTATCGCGTCACGTTGCGTCATCGTCGCTTCGACAGCTATCCCTGTTGACAGATCGATCTTATTTCGCTCAGCTGTCGAGCGGTTGAATAGGATAGCAATTATTGTGATGAATGAATGTGTTGGTTATCATTTTTTTTCAAGGCCCAGTGGTACCTAAAAATCCACTTAAACAGGTTTTTAGAATTAATTTTTGAAGTAGTTAACAGTAAATTTAAATTCTAGAAAAACATACTGGTATTATTGAAAATAGTAACGAGGGACTATATCGACTGGAAACACGATTTAATAAAGTTGACTCTATAAAATAATTTCGCAAAGGTACCTCTTTTCGAGCCATTTTATCGTCTATTTTCGGTTTTATTCTTAAAATATGTAATTTGATAATATTACTTATTTATTGAAATAAAGTTCATAGGTGACTGGAGGGAAAACATCGAATAGATTTTTATATAAGATAAATATGATGAAAATAAAAACGAAAACATTGAAAAAGTGCAAAAGTGTGGTTATTTTCTTCCCTCTTTACACATAAAGAAAAAGACAAAGACATATTTTTAAGTACCATTGCGCCTATGGGTTTACTGTGATAAAATCGTAGGCAGAGCGACTCGTAAAAACATAATATCTAATTTCAAAGTAAAAATCCCTTAAGCCTTATTATTAGATACCCAAAAGCCAGTCTCATCTTTACTATGAGTCATAATAAAATAATATTTTATCCAGTGAATCGATCTCTAGAGGGCCTCCGAGAGGTTAAGTGGGGTATAAGACAAGTGGTCAGCTTACGTATCGAGAAAATGGTTTCAACCCTTTGACGCTTCGGTATGTAAAGGCGTGCCATTCGACAATCACGAAATCCATTAAGGTGCTCGAAGCCACCTAACTTCCGATTGAGCTTAAAGCATCTTAAGCGCTCGGAATTTTCAATTAAGTAACGGTAAGTGCAACCGATCCTGATATTCTGGATTCTCAAAAGTTGGCGTTTGAGTTTCATGATTCATTAAACTGCTTGCTATGTTACTGCATACGAACTAAATTGAATTTATAATATAATAATTATATTATAATAATGCAGTTTTTTGTCTTGGAAGCAGATAAATGATTTATTTTATGTGTATGGTCTCTTGGAAAGAAATATAATTGAAAACGCCTTAACACGTTAAAAACCGACTGCCATTGTAACAACTTTGCATTATTATAATTGGTTTTTGCAAATTTTCTAATAAAGTACAACACTGATTTTAATGTAATTTATATGGTACTAGCTCGGGAGCCTACCCTATTGAATAAAAAAAGAATCATGAAAATCGGTTCATAATCTGCGAAGATATCGTGTAACAAACATACAAAAAAAAGCATAAAGTCGAATTGCGTACCCCTTTTTTTATTCACAATTGGTAAGCCCTTGGCATCATCTCACCGGATGGTAAGTGACGATGATGCCGAAGATGGAAGCGGGCTTACCAAGATGCTCAAGTAATGGGGAACTGGCTATCTTATCTTCAAGCCGGAATACATCAATTTTGTTAACACTGATGTTTGGCGGCAAGACTTAGATAAGATGGTGGTAGCCAGGCCAGGCAGGCTTCCTTTTTGGAAGTCGGTTGAAAAAAGTGTAATGATATTCTTCCGACAAAAATGCAAGGGAGGCATATAGTTGGCGAAAACACACTGGCGGAATTACACTCCCACTGCAGAGCAAATAACCTCACTAATTTAATTTAAAATAATAAACCCGACTGCATAGAAATTACCCCTGTGTTGTAGGCAGTCGGGTAAAACTCTATCCTATGTCACTCACGGGATCAAGACAAATCTAACGACACTTCTGACCTCACACTGCAAACTCCATCAAATAGTCAAAGAAACAGACATACACACATATTTAAACACATACTCGTACATACTCCCGTAAAATATTACCTTCCTTTTTGGGCAGTGGGGTAAAAACCAGCTTCACTAAACGGGAAATGCGGCAATGCAATCCACTTCGACACTTGTGTCACTCGTAAAACAAGTGTTTTACTGGGCAGTTTGTTCGTTCCATATCGCACTGATGAGCAGGCGAAGCGCCTTCGATAAGTAGATAGCTTCTTTGCTGCAAATTTTGTGAACATCATCACATGAAACCATTTTGTTCCGTTGAATTATTGTTTGATTGGCGGAGTTTGTTGATTTTCAGCAAAATAGTATCGTCGGTGGCTCAACCTTTAACCAGAGGTGCCGGGTTCAATTCCGGACGGCCAATATGTACCAATGAGTTTATCGAGAGTCGAGACTTACGTACATACGAGTATACTCACCGATTGCTTTAACGGTAAAGGAAAACATAGGGAGGAAACCTGCACACACCTGCGAAGAAACTGCACTGGGCCCGTGTGGTCGACTAAGGCCCGATCTCGAGCCTCTCGGTGGGGACGTGTATGAGCTGATATGATGAGTATCGTCGAGTGAAAAAATTAGAATTTAGATAAGTTTCGCTTAACCAAAATTAAATTTAAAAGTAATTTTAAAGTAATAGAAAAGTCATGAGTTATGATTGATAATGATCGACGAAGTAATCCCACGCGCATGAAGTACCCAATAACTGTTAAATCTATATCGGTCCAACGGTGATAAGATAAGGAAGGAAAGAACCACGGATTACAAAGGGAGAACAAGCGGAAAGGATGATATCGATCAGTTAGCTGGATAAGCAAGAAAAGATCTTCGTTGTGAAACGGTGTGACAAATGCTATTAATATGTTAGGGACGGAAACTTACACCTAGCATTTGTAAAAAAAAATCCAGCTCACTGTGTAGGGGTGTCACGCATTCCGTACCATCATACAATTTTATAAATAACCAATTTTTAGGGTTCCTTACACCCAACGGGACCCTATTACTAAGTCTTCACTGTCTGTCTGTTTGTCTGTTAGCGGGCTGTATTTCATGAACCGTAATAGGTACACAGTTGAAATTCTAACAGAATGTGTACTTCTGTTGCCGCTCTAACATCAAATAATAAAAATTTGAAAAATTGAAAAAAACCGGTCTTTTTGTAGATTTTTATGAGTAAGTTTTAATTATAGTAATAATACTGAAATAAACGACAAATAATAAAAATTGGCTAAGTGTGAGTCGTAGTACTTTTGCTAAGGAGTCCGAACTGAATCACAAAAAAAAAGCATAATAAACATTCAGTCCGCAAAATAACTACTTGAGCGGCAAGATTTCATGATTGAGCGGCAGAAAAACATGTCTATAAGCAGCAACTCAACACTGTAGGAAGAGTGTGGTACGGGGAGTTCTAAATGGAAGCGGGAGCGAGCGAAGCGAGCTCGGACTTGCGGAGCACCCCGACTCGGATCCGTTAGGTTCGGAGACTGTGCGGGGAGGCGAGCTAAGCTCGCCTCCCCGCACAGTCGTAGTCTTAGGTTTAACATGAGAACACAGAAGTCACTCCTCAACACTGTAGGAAGAGTGTAGTACGGGGATGTTTAAAATAATTACAGCCATCCAGAATGACATAAATTGCTGATTGATTTTGAAATGTTTGCTGACCATGAGTTGCTGACCAATTAGCTATTTCTGCTCACCGATTATATTTTTCTGCTCACAGAAATAACAATACTATGCTAACCATTTAATTGACACCCAAAAAAAAATATATTTGTCGCTAGCGTTGATGTCTTTTGTTTGTATTGTGAATAGGTATTATTACGCAGCAACGTATCGTCAGGGGGTAGTAGATCTCAGGTACCATGAAATTAAATACGTTTGTACGTTATGAATAGAGCTTCCTTATTCACTTCTTATAATTGTATGTTTTGTCAGCTGACTCATTATTGGATTGCGAATTATGCGAGTTAGCTAAATTATATCCTAGCCGTGGAAAATACATTCAAAAGGGCCCTCTCTGCCCTGGCTCGCGGTCACAAATAGAATTGACTTTTGATAAAGGACCTCTGTCCTGACTGAATGGAATCTGTTTTGGAAATCTTTCGAAATCTTTCGTTACTAGTTTGAATTTGAGCTTAGCTTTTTAATACGGTCCGCACTGGCAAGGATATATAAAAGGAGGCGCGAGTACGTAAATGTAAAGATATACGATCTTTACAGTATCATTGTCCTTATGCCAAAGTATATATATTAGTACTAAAATACAGTATGGACACTCGCTGCCGCTCTCTAGATTGCGACCTCACCCCCTCGTCACCCAGATTGATACAGATTGGTTACAGTTTGGTTCTCGAACGTATGGGATTTTGCCGTGATTTTGTTTGATCCGTCATTTGTTTTTAGAATTTAATTTCACGACCATTTGTATGCAGTGTCCGGGGTGTACTTATGCTATGTAGTTGTGTGGAGATGTGTGGTGGTACGGAACCCTCGGAGTGCTAGTGCGACACGCACTTGACCGATATTTTTTTTGTGTTACAGACAGTCGAAAAAAGGCATGTCTTAGTTATAAGGTCGCGTTGGCACTCTTTGGGTACTACGTAACCATGAAAATGGACGACAAATGTACCGAGCTGAGACTGGCCTTTACAAAATTAGACTCGATTCTGAATCACTTATATATCTTTTGCATTAACCATCCTTGTGGTAACTAAAGGGTCTTTGTATTGGCGTCATTTTAATACCAATTAATAAGATCTTATATGTCGTAAGGCCATTTACCTAAATTAAAAGTGTGAAAAAAGCGGGTACTTATTCATGCACAATCTATTCTTACCCGAGGGAATGGAAGATGGCTCTCCAAATTCTAGAAATATTAAATTGCTTATGAAATCTTTGAAGTCTCTAAAATGTTCATATTTGTAACTTCATTTTGTAATTTTTAACATCTCTCAAGGGTTATTTTTGCAGTTAGAACGTTTTACAAATTCAATTGCACATTTTAAATTGGTCGACTAAATTAAGATAGTCTATAGCTAAATAGCCGATATAATAGTTTCCGTTTAAATTGAATATTTGTCCTACTTTCTAGAGATATTTTTTTCAGATGAACTGAAATAGCAGCTTAGCTGGCAGGGAAACTTGACTCAAACAAAAACAATTTTCGAAATACCTGAAAACTTTTAGGCACAAGCTTTTTTTTTGACAATAACTTTATATTTTTCTTAGCAAACCGTTTCATTTGATACCTATATCACAATCTAAGAATCCATATCTAAAACTGTGCCCATAATATAGGGATGCTTTAAAAATTACTGGTCCTCTATCTTTGCGAGAGATATGGTAAATATTAGATTTAAAATGAATTTAAAGCTAACCATACATTGTGCTCTAAACTCAACGTGTATTCAAAATTTCAGCTCAATCGGAAACCGAGAAGTGGTTCTAATTTAGCCTTCAAGATTTGTCTCAAAGTAACTAGCTAATTAGCACGGCCAGTTGTTAAAAAGCTTGCAAAAAAGACAAGTGCGCGTCAGTATCGCGCACCCACCACACCTCTTCACAACAGTATAACATGGGTATAACATTCATTACAAACAAAAAATCGGTTGTCTGTAAAGTCGGTTTACTGACGATAGTTGAACGTGACAACGTCATAAGAAAATACTGATGGAATGGTTTCATAATATCGAAAGAATCATTACCTTTATCGCCGCAATTATCGTTGCTATAAACAATTGACACCACATTCACTTTTCACTGCACTTGATACTCGATCAAAACATGTAGATGTACTATAGTATAGCAGCTGTTCACACAGACACATCGCTCACTCAAGTAGGAGAGAGACGGATGTCGAACGCTGCCGAACGAGGCCGATTGTGCTTCTTTGTCGCTCGTTCGCGCTCTCGCTTGCACTTCAAGACTTACACGGAACGCCTCAGAGCGAGGTAACGACGCATTTTTTCGTGCGTGCAGCCGGCTCCATCGAATTATAAGACGTTATCACGTCAATACATCAACGTGAGCGGCAGAAAAAAATTTTTTTTAATCAGTTCAGACTCCTTAGCGCGAGTACGACTCACACTTAGCCGGTTTTTAGGGTTTAGTAGTCAAACTAGGAATCCCTATAGTTTCGTCATGTCCGCCTTTCTGTTAGTCCGTCAGTAAGTCTTATACTATTTCCCTCGTGGCATATTGGTAATAGGGCTTTTTTTTATTCACAATTGGTAAGCCCTTTCAAAACTGTTCAGTGTATGATAAGATAATTAGTTTATCGCGTTCAGACATATAGACAGACGCGGCAGGGGGACTTTGTTGCATAACTTTTTATTTTATTTATTTCTTCAGGACACAAACAGTCGTAAAACAAATATGGTAACAAAATTTGAGATACACAAATAGACCAGTAGGCCCCTTTATGGTAATAAATTTAATACTGATGAGAGTTACAAGATGTACAGGTTGTAACAAAATTGGTGTAGGTCCCGTTAACTGGGGGTTCTACTCGTCATACTGAACAACTTTCTCCAAGGAACCCATAGTCAATTCTCAAAAAAAAAATAGACCCTCAATACTAAAATTCACAAAATCGGTCGATCAGCTGATCGATTTGTATGAAGAGTAAAAAAAATATACGTTTTCAGCAAAGTAGTAAAACAAAAGTTGTTCAGTATGATGAGTAGAAGCCCCAGTTAACGGGACCTACAACAATTTTGTTACACCCTGTATAATATGTATAGATATACTTTTAACGACATAGTTAAGGTCCTTTATTAATCCTTCGTCTTTGTCCAGCAGTGGACGTCTTTCGGCTGATAAGAATGAATACTTTTCAGGTAGGTACTAGTACTTCTTGTGAAGCTTTTAGAAATTTGAAACTTTTATTAGCGTTCGATGATTGATTATATTTTTAATCAAGCCACTCGCTCACTTACGCAATCGAACAACGTTCAAGAGAAGACGCCTTTAAGACGCCCACAGACGGGCGTGGTTGCGGTTTTGGTCGTGTTCGTCTGTAATGGCTGGTTTACACGGTGCCAAGCTACTGGCGTTGACAGTAGACAGCTACTGCCACTTTGTACTCGCTGATAGTAGCTCGACTCGCTTCACCCGGTCACACGAGTGCGAGCTGCTGGCGTGACAGTAGAAAGCTACTGCAGCAAGCTGCTGCTTGTGGCGTGGTGGAGGAAGGCGAGTGGCGAGTAAAAACAAAAAATGTTGTAGTAACTCGGATGCTATAGCTACTGACCGACTCGCTCATGACAGTTACTCGAATGATGCGGTCACATTGTGCAAATAGCTGCACTGCAGTAATTCACCTCGCCAGCACGCACGCTGGCTCGTATCGTGTAAACCAGCCTAAAAAATATGATTGTATAATCTTTTTACTACACCTGCTTGAAACGTATCTTATTACTCTTTTAAAAACGTGCCAGAAAATAACCTCATTATTTTCTGGCAAACATAATACCTATGCTTGCGATTAAAAGTATGGAAATCCATTACGTCACGGGCTGAGCTTGCGGTAGAAGTGTTTGAAAATCCATTGTTTACGCGCTGAGCGGGCGCAAAGTAGACAAATGGTGGACCACGATGACGTACCCTGTGGTTACTCCTTGATTTTCCTCGAGTGCCATTCCCAACTCGTGTGTACACAGGCCAGTACATCAAGCTGGACACTTTGGACTTTGTACCGTTCTTATGCCGAACGCGTATGGATCAGAATCGCACTACGAGTGTGTAGCTCGATGTGCTGGCCTCTGTACAAAGGACCTCAGCTACGCCTCGGGCCTCAAACTGCACTTTATGCCCTTAGCGATTACTTTAATTAATGTACAATTTTAATTAACTTACAATGTTTGTATGTATGTTTGTTTAGGTCAATTTTGGTCGAAAAAATCGATTTTGGAGCGACTTCCAGCAGTCCGAATGAGCTGAAATTTGGTATTAAGCCGTATTTCCGGTGACAATAGATCCTATTGGTTTGTTAAAATTAATGTTATGATGATGAAATTTGGAGGTGGAATCAAAGTCCCAGAATCGTCTTTTATTTTCAATAGAATCGTAGGAAATACAGTCTAGTACTTTTTTGAAAATGAACAAATATGTAAAGACATAGTGAAGTGTTTTCTTAAAAATAAACTAATTCCAGATGGTATTTAAGTTTGAAATTAACTACACATGGCGACTCTATGAAAAAAATGCTGAAAAACATGCTCGATGTCCGAAATGTAAAGTAATTAGGGTAAAATGTAAAAATGATAAAATGTTTTGTTTACATTTTTGACCATTTCCAATCAACTAGAATTATAGTAAATTTTTGATTTTGCTCGTCTTTTTTGAATTTGGAACCATGTATTTATATTTATTTGGGTGTTTAGCTCTTTTGAGAATAAAAACTGTTTTGAATAAAGTTCAAAAATAATACTAATTTTTCACAGATTTTTTATCTACAATTGGTGAGCCGTTTAAGATTGGTGTTGGGATATTTTATCTTTTTATTAAAAAAAATATTGCGTTCAGCTGCACCTCACCTGGTAGTAAGTGACGATGCAGCCCAGGATGTAACACGCCAGCTCAAATAGTTCCTATTCACTCTCGCATTGAAGATTACACCGAAATAAACCTATTACATCAAATCGACGCCATTATCTCACCAGATGGTAACATTTAATGGAATTGCTGTCAAAATCCTTGTCTATCAATAAGGTACAAGCTCCAAGAGAGAGTTAACCAGTCTAGTGGTAGGCCGGGAGGCGCCGGGTAATCAAATTGCAAACCGACACGGGAGCCAGCCGGAGTCCGGTCACGTCCTAGCTCCTGCTCCTCAATTATTTATGACGTAACTTATTAACACTCCACCTTATCTATCTTCCCCGTTAATTGTAACCAAAGATCAAGTCTATGAACTTTAAACAGTTTCAAGAGTGTTCGTGTTAACTTGATAAAGAAATTAAATTATGCCCGGGTTGCAGCCTTTAATCCAAGGATCACTTAGAGTAAGTAATACTTAGTTAAATTGATGTTATTTTTATCTGCTACTCCAGCGAACTAATAAATACGTATTGGGTTTTAAATAGTTAAAATTCAATTTGTTAACAAGCTTTGATACCCACAACAATAAGATTCAGGTAGTTATCATTGATACTAATTCAAAATCATCATATTTAAATCAATATAATTGAGGAGTATTGGAACAAAAACATATAAACGCCATTTATCTTATATATATTTTTAATTTTTTTTCGGTACCTTGTGTTGAATCGCAAGCAATTTCTTTTAAAACAGTTTAATCCTGTTCAAAATAATTACTAAAAAAAAATTCATTTCTGAACCCGACAAATCCAATGAGTTAATTTATGGTCGATACAAACACCGATAAATCGTAGAGATCAGAGTGCTAGTATCCGACCTTAAAATATTCACATATTTTGGTCAAACAAAATTCGTGAACGCACCCAGTGTTGACAATGTCACATTCAAATCATGATTCAAACTACCACAATCCGATAAATCCAAGTGATTTAGTCAAAACCCGATATCTCCAAAACCCGATATCTTCAAAATTCTTAAATTATAACAACTTACCCATGTTGTTGTCTTTCAATTTGATTTCGCTACCTAACTTATCATATCATTCAGTTTACCGTATTTAGGCATTTTTGTTTAATAACAATTTATTAAGTTAAAAGGTTTTTTTGGGTCGTTCCTCGTGCTCCACCTGCGTTCTCCACCTGGGTGGAGCATGAGGAATTGTAAGTCCTCGTACTCCAACTGGTACGTGCTCCACCTAAGTACTCCATCTGGGTGGAGCATGAGAAATGGAGTCGTTCCTCGTGCTCCACCTGGGTGTAGCATGAGGAATTGTAAGTCCTCGTACTCCAACTGATACGTGCTCCATCTAATTTCTCACAAAAATGAACAATTGGATTTATAGTTTTTTTGTTCCGACGCTCTTCAATTATAAAAGAAAGTGTACAATGTGCGCGCCGCTAAAACTCAGAAACGAGTCCCGGTACGCCTTCTATCTCCCACCCACGAAGAAGGTTCCCATTTGCGCGCTTTTGAAGATATATTGACTGGAAGTTTCGCCCTCTAGAAATTTCTAGAAAAACCCAGAACATTAGGGAGTATTCGAGAGCATTCCCCAACAACATCCCAGATCATTGTGAAACATTCCAGAACACTCTAGAATGTTGTGTTGTGTTCTGGAACAGTTTGGACCATTCGAAGCCTTTTTGTGTGGGTGGAGCTACTCCGTGAGCGAACCCGGGTACCCCAGCTAGTAATAAATAAATAAAGATATAGGTAGTTATATCTAATAGCAATTAAAAATCATCATATTTAAATTATAAATAAATAAAATAATTACAACTAAATCCTAAGCAAGGCAAAAGCCTGTGTTGTAGGAATTAGTTTTCTTCCAGTTGGCGCAAAACATTTGATACCAACGAATTCACAAAATCGTTTTCCATACATAATTAAAATTACTACATTTAAAAATTGGACGGGCTGATTCTAATGAAACTTTATACATAAAAATAAACAAGTCACGAAATTGTAATCTGTTAATGAATTACATTTTTGAAATACATACTTTGTGAAAATCTTAAATTACTATCATTTAGTAATACGACATTTAAAAAAAATTAATCTATCCACAATAGACTACGATTTCATGAATGTATAATAAGGTTGATTAGAATTCGTCCCATCCATTTCCAAGTAGAAGTAATTTTAAGTTTGTATGGAAAACGATCTGTAACGGAGAGAACAATAAAAAAGTAGAATAATAGAAATCCTAAACTACATGGACACACGCAGTGCGTGTGTGTGTGTGCTTGCGCACGTGTTTATGTGTGTGTGTGTACGTGCGCGTGTGCGTGCATGTGGGTGTGTGTGTGCTTGTACGTGCGAGTGCGCTTGAGTGTGTGTGTGCTGTGCTTTTTCTGTTTTGTCATTATATAAGGAACTAGCTGTCCCGGCGAACTTCGTTCCACCTTACACTACACTACCCCCCACCCTACCCTGCACTACCCTAACCTACCCTACCATGAAACTAATTATTTTTTGACTGATAATATTTTTTTTTATTGATGAATATCATATTTGAATACTTATTATTATCCTATTCCCGACGAAGACAAATGCAAAAACACAAAAATCATAAAAATTGGTCCAGCCGTTCTTGAGTTATAAATGGTGTAACTAATACGACTTTCTTTTATATATAAATAGATATAGCCATTCGTAAGTTTTTTACCTAGCAAATTGGAGTAATTGTACGCTCGAAATGTTTTAGAGCAAAAGACGTACGGAAATTTATTGTTGGACAAATCCGGTCAGCTCGTCTTTTTGAGGCTGCAGCCATCATTAGTGAGCCTGGCAAAGAAGTGTGAGTTTTTAGGATAACGAGAGCGCTAAATATTTGTCTGTTATATTTAAATTACTGGTCGTCGTGGAAATCCTTGGGGGAGGCCTTTGTCCAGCAGTGGACGATTTGTGGCTGATATGATGATGATATTTAAATAACATTCCTTGCACAATTTGTCAGTAGGATACTGGTGACCGCGAAACTTCGTGACATTTCAAATGGCTCCATTAGCTTTTTGTAATGGAACCAAGTAGGACACAAGCACTTCCCTAGGGGAGGTGATACAATAGCTTAAAACGAATTATTCAGGGTGAGATATAACATTTTTTTTAATTATGGGCTCCGCACCTTTACGAATGTTTCTAAATAGTGGTACCCGACGAGACTGGCCGGGTTTGTCATACCCACCCACTTATTTAAGTGAGAGTACTTTAAAAAACCATTACCCAAACTATTTGTGGCTTTGAGTAGCTGGAGTTAATGAGTTTCAAGAGAGGGTAGTGAAGTGTTTGCAGGCATAACTGACCGCCGTTTGAGTAGGACATATTTTAGTTATCGTTCGGGCATCTCATACCCGCCACACAGCTGGTGTATACAATTTGTGCAAAAAACATATAGTTCCGTTTTAGTTTTGTTTGCATACTCTCCGGTTTTTATTACAGTTATTGGTTGAAAATGGACACGGAAAGACTAGAGAGGCGACTTTTTTTTAAATTTAAAATTGAAGTGCGTTTGGCTGCACCTCGAGTGCACCTCGCTGCACCTGCGACTAAGGTCCATGTTGGAGGAAGTTTTGGACGATTCTTCGGAAGAATCTAACTCTGATATTGAACCAGACTACTGCAAAATTTCTTAAGGTGTTCGAAAATAAAAACTATATTTTTTTTAAAGCAATGTAATTAATTAGAGTGTCTTTTTCAATAATTCAAAGTTTTTCTATAGTTACATGTGTTTCTTTGATTTTATGGCTAATTTGAAAGTTCCTATGTTTTGGTTTCAAAAATTTACTGTTAAATAATTTTATTCAAATTACTAATTTAAAAATATTTCTTAATAGACTGTTTTTCATTTTAAAGTCGTAAATACATACACCATATTACTTAAAAATACGTTTACTCAATATATGTTATGAATTATTACGTATTAACAGCTATTTTTTTTAATATGGGTATCATATACCCTACCACACACTTTTTATATGGGATTTAAATTTAAGGTGAAGGTTCTAACCGCCTCCGTAGCGTAACGGTTAGTCCATTTGCTTCACACTTGGAGGTCGCGGGTTCAATTTCCGGCGGCGTATAACTTTGTAAGACTCGATTTGGTTGGTGGAAGGGCATTTTCTAAGCCCGCCTGGCTAGCCACCACCATTTTATCTAAGTCTTGCCGGCAAAAATCATCATTAACAGCATAGATTAAAAAAATATTAAATAATTTATATATTAAACGTGTTCCGGTTTAAAGATAAGATAGCCAGTTCCCCATTGCGTTGGGGAATCTTTGTACGCCCGCTCTCATCTTCAGCATCATCGTCATTTACCATCAGGTATCTTTTATTAGTAGCTAGTGTGATGTTTTTTATGTTCCAATCTACAGAGCTACAATCTACCATTGAATGTAGTTTTAGTTTTTTTATTTTGATTATGTAATGGTCAGATGGGACAGTTGTTTCACTAGTCAATATTCTTGAATTTTCATGAATGTGACGAAATCTAATGCGGGTTATTCCCAAATATGAAATCAGTAACGAAAGACTCTAGAGCCTAAAAAAAAAATACTTTTGCCTTTAAAAATTGAGATTTATTGAGGTGAAAATACCGTGCTCTCAAAATATCTTATACAATAGGCACATATTTACCACAGTTTAATTTATAAGTCTATTGCTGTTTTGAAAACATATTATTTTGTTTAAATATCAATTTTTTCTTGTTTTTTTCTCTTAACTTTTTCATTCGATCAGCAATTTAACACCTTAAACACCTTATAACATAGATGTGAAGCAATATTTACTAATACTAAGTATAGACAGGTACTCAGGTATCAGAAAAGAGCCAATCATGAACGTTAAGCTGATAAGGCTTCAGTGGTTCAATATAAATGGACTTATCCTCAACTTGAAAAATAGCTACCCCACTTTCTCCACATGGACTTGTCAGGTTAAATCCTCTAGATCCCTATATGTGAATATAGGAGGCTGGAGGACACAAGATAGGACAAGTACAATAGAGAAATATGATCTTAGGTTTTAAATTGGACGCAAGGGTATGACGAGGGGACCACACGTTGGGAAACTGTTTGCGAAACTCAGTAGCGCCTCACCTGACGCACGTGATGGATCTGGCGACGATGCGCGCACGCTACTAAGCACTCGCTGCTGTAGTACGGGGCCGAGCTCTAGAGCCGCGCTGCCGAACGGGAGCGCGTCATCCAGATGCGTATGCGAACCGTGAGAGCGCTATACTCCAAGTGCAGCAGGACGTATCAGTGTAAAAAAAGGCCCTACTTCAGGTCGCTTGGTATCATGATTCATGACGCTGCCGTCTTTTGTCATAATGCGTAAAAATCTTTGTATAAAACTTAAGCGGATGAGAATGGCCGCGGAAACTAGACAAACTTATTCCTCTGCCTCACTCACTAAATCAGAGAAACCGACACACTTTATAGGTACGAGAGTACCAGAAAACTGTATTAAACATTTAGCAAGTATAAAATCGTTTCAATTGCATTTTAAGGGTCTTCAGGATGCTCGAGTTTCCATACAAACGTAGTTCCGCTCTAATACAAAACTACATGCCGGATTGAATCCAAAGTTTGCGAATATATTGAGTAGACACATATCGATGTTCGTAATTAGTTTTAGTTGTACTAATATAAAACGGAAAAAAATAATAGCAGTTTCAAACTTTCAGTACAAAACTAATTTAAGCCTTTGTTTAGTTGTGTTTTAATTTACTACGATAAAAACTAATTACAAACATTGATATGTGTCTACTCAACATATTTGCAAAGTTTGGATTCAATCCGGCATTTATTTTTTGTATGAAAGCGAAACTACGTGTGTATGGAAACGCGAGCCTCCTGGAGACTTAAGCGCTGGCTTATAGAGCAGTATTTGTCGTTCTTATACAGGGTGTTACGTTAAACACCTGCATCCTTGAAACTGGTAATTCAGTATCATGTATAGAGTCGAAAACTATTAAAAAATTGTATCCCTAAAAAATCATTTTTTTTTAAAGTAATGTTCTAAATAGTAATTTATTATGCATGTAGGCAGTTTCTAGGCGAATGAACCCTTGACTCGTGACCCGCCATGAACCTTCTTGGCGAGAGACGGGGTGCGGAAGGGTGGGGCGGCGCTCGCGCCTACGACCGCCGCTGACCTGCGGTGACCTGCCGCCAAACAGAGAAGACTTACAAGTTGACCCCACCGGGAATCGAACCCGCGACGTCCTGGTGTGAAGCGAATGGACTAACCATTACGCTACGGAGGCGTTTAAACCATGTTAGCCCACAAACCTCTTTTAGTTTTGTTTCGGCTGGCTTGGAGACTTGGGCGTGTAGACTGCTTATTGTGTATTTGAATTTTCTTGCGGTTGACAACTAAAAATGCCGAAAAAACCTACTAAAGTGTGTGTATTTTTTTAAATTATTACAATACTAGCTTTTTCCCGCGGCTTCACCCGCGTGGACATCGTTTTAATGACTGTCTTTAAGGGTGATTAGTAAATGATGTCGTTTCCCACCTATTCAACCATCTCTGTGCAAAAAATCACAACAATCGAGTATTTTTTTCAGTTCCCTCAGGAACGGCATCAGATTATGCTATATTTCTCGGTATAAAAAGTAGCCTATGTCTTTCCCCGTGACACAGGCTACCTGCATGCTAAATTTCATCAAGATTAGTCAAGGCTTTGAAGCGTGAAAAGGTAACAAACAAACAAACACATTTTCACATTTATAATATTATAGTAAGGATTTTCTAATTATTATAAGTTACTAAGTTATGCGGGCAGCGGAGAACCGGTCGTCGTGGAGATCCTTGGGGGAGGCCTATGTCCAACAGTGGACTGATATGATGATGATGATGATGATGAAGCCACAATTTAAAGGTTGAAGATGTTTAACCTATCACCCTGCATAGTCGGAATTTAAAGCTTTTATAGCTTTCCAATAATAATAATGATTATTCACATGAATTCTACTAATTACTATTCTTCATTTTATTTTGTTCGTTTTAAATTATTTTTAAATGTGATTTATTATTTTTGACATGGTATTTTACAAATTATAAATAAATATGGATAATATTCCCTCGAGTGTGATGGCAGACGACATCACAATTACCGGATCGTTGTCTGAAATCCGCGAAGTCAAAGGATTCCATATTGGTTAGAAATTACTGCGCAAAATTATTACTTATCGGATCTTATATATAGGGTGACTTTAATTAGTTCTTGATAGCAAAGGATATGAATGTACTCGTAATTACAAACGACTTTCCCAAAGAACGTATACGTCAAATAAAAAAAAAATTGGACCTTTGTACATTTTTGCCGATTTGATAACTTATTATGTATCGAGAACCAACAATTTTTATCTGATTTGGCATATAGTTTCTTTGGAAAAATGCATACTTTTTGTTATCAAGAACTAATTAAAAGTCACCCTGTAGATGTCTGTCTTTACTCGTCATAAAACACCAATCTGTTACGTTACGTCTGGGGATTCTAAATTTAATGCTCTGATTTAGACGACTTGTTTATGTATGACTTTATGACTGACATGACATGTCATAAAGTTTAAGGGAGACACTGTTCATAAATATTTTAATACTAGCTGTTTCCCGCGGCTTCACCCGCGTGGACCACGTTTCTATGACTCTTCGAGGGTGCGCAGTGCGCGAGCCGCAAGCGGCTCGCGAGCGTGGTAAAAAGTAGCCTATGTCTTAAGCCAGGTCCTAATCTGTCTACCTACCAAATTTCAGCCAAATCCGTTCAGTAGTTTTTGCGGGAAAGCGTAACAGACAGACAGAGTTACTTTCGCATTTATAATATTAGTAGGGATAGTAGGGATATAGAGAACACACCACTAATGAAAAGTGATACTCGTATATGCACACAAAAATTTATTATATAGATCCACATGCATGTAAAAAAATACTTTCACGAACACTTCAGCAAATACTGTTTTTTATATGTTCAGCTTGAAAAATAAAATAAGTAAGCTTAGATATGTGTAAATTTGCGCTTTGGGAGCAGTAAGCCGTTAATATATCGCTGGTGGACGATGGTCTCGAGCTCGAGCTCGTCGCCCGGCGGGCCCAGGGAGTCCCCGTGATTTGTGACGGCAATCTGGGGGGCAGCCGCCGCAGCCCGGTTGGGTGTCCACCTGTAATGAATGTGTGTGCATTTGCAACTTCAATCCAAACCAATACCTACCTACCAAACTTTAGGTAGGTACCAAGAAACCAGTTTCGCATATATGTCATTTTACAAATGTTCAGGCAAAATGACTAATCATAAAATATGCCTTGCTCATTTTACAATTTGCGTACAGAATTTCACAATTTACCCGACCGTTTAAATACGGACGAATTATACAATTTACCTGACCATTTGTAAAATGACTAACCATACATTCGTTTGGTCATTTTATAATCTGCGTACAGCGTTTTACAACTTGCCTGATCGTTTATATACGGACGAATTATACGATTTGCCTGACCATTTGTAAAATGACTAATCATATAATATGCCTGCCACATATACATCCTGTGTACCGTTCGTTGACAGTAGCGGAAGCGTCTACCATTAGCTACAACGTCGACTTGTTTGCGTTTAATTAGTTATTGAAAACATAAACAAGAGCCAAGTCACAGATGAGATACTAGTTACTTCGTGCTGAGTACTTATAACTACTTAAATAAACCTTGTTACAAGAATATCAAGTACATTTCTTTTATAATTTAGTTTGTTTGTTTGTTTGTAAACTCTTTATTGCTTTTAAAACAAATACATTAAATATTTAGACAAAAGAAAATACATTTAATAGTTTTGAAGTTATTTAAGAAAATACGCGAAAATTGTCCATTTTTCCTTTGTCTTCGAAACTACTGGCTCTAAAATCTTGAAAAAATCACAGTATATGATATTGAATACATAGATAGATTACAGTAAAATCTATGAGAAAATCGAAGTCCATAATCCAGAACATGTAGACCCCTATTTCATGATATCAGCTCATATACGTCCCCACCGAGGGGCACAAGCCTACCCTGAATTAGGCCTTAGTCGAACACGCGGGCCCAGTGCGGGTTGGTCGACTTCACACACAACCTTCGATTTTCTTCGCAGGCGTGTGCATTGCCTCACGATGTTTTCCTTTACCTTAAGAGCGTCGGATAAATGTTCACATGAAATAGAAATTTGAAAACACATTGGTACGAGGCAGGACTCGAACCACGACCTCCCGGACGGAAGATAGCGGCCCTAACCATTACGCGACCGACCACTATTTACCTAAAGCAAAGTATGTAATGAGAGCTCTTGTTCTGTGGTAGTTAAAGTTTTGGTGCGGAACCCTGTATGTGTGACCCCGAGTCACACTTGGCCGATTTTTGAATGCGTTTACCGCCTCCGTGGCGTAATGGTTATGTCCATTAGCTTCGAATCAGGAGGTCGCGCGTTCGATTCCCGGTAGAGTCTAACTTGGTTTGGTTGGTGGAAGGGCATTTTGTAAACCCGCCTGGCTAGCCACCACTATATCTTGCCGCCAAACATCAACGTTATCAGCATATATATGTTCCGGCTTAATAATCCTGGGAACCTAGTTAGACGAATTAGCTCTGCTACCTGTTCTATATCTTCAACGGGCTTGTACAGTTGCCTAGACACTTGTCCCGTATAAACTGTAGGAATGTCAATTTTTGGCGCGTCAAGTACTTTTATCAATTGACACAATTTTGCTTTGAAACGTACAAACAAACCGTCCTTGGGACGTTCCATGCTCGACCCGGAGAAGTTTTTAAAATAGTCTAAGATGTCTCGGTGTTTGCTGCACAGGATCATTGGTTGTGGGTCTGTGCAGGCGTCGGTGGAGATGACAGTCTCAGAGGGACCAACACGTCGGGTTATCCGGTGCAAGGTGGTCCCACTGGTACAACAGCCCGAGTTTCGGCATATCGTTTTTGAGCATTGAACACTCACTCTTCGTCGCTTGGTCTGTACCTCCTCTACTTGAATGCATTTGCAGCAGACATCACAACATTCTGATTTCACAGCTTGGCTTGTAGACGCTTCTGCCTTTTCTGATTTGTTGACATCTTTTCTGAATATAAGCTTTTCGAGCGCGTCTATTATCTGGGTCGAGGGGTCGGTGCCTAGTTGTGCCATTCCCCAAAGAAACTTGTTATGAGACATACCTACCTTTACTTTACGACGTTTATAATTTACTAAATAGGTTCAATCGTCATTGTAGCATGAAGGTACACCTCAATCGATTGTAAACTAAAAATACAAAATTTTAACCTTATGAAACCCCGCAGTGACGTGAACAAAAAAGTGTTCATTGCTGATTGAACTGTTTAAATGATGCTTGAAATATGTTACAGCTATTACTAATAGCTCTTTGATAAATTATTATGGTTCTCACAATGGCCAAACCCTGGACACTTCATACAACGGGCCAGAAATGACATTTCTAAAAACGAATGACGGAACAAACAAAATGGCGGCGAAATCCTATACGTTCGACATACAAACTGTAACCAATCTGTACCAACGAGGGGGTGAGGTCGCAATCTAGAGAGCGGCAGGGAGTGTCCATACTGTATGTTAGTATTGTTAGTACTAATATATATACTTTGCCATGGCATTGTATACAGGTGGCCAGGAAAAACAAGTCAACAATTTTCTTTCCCATGCTTTATATTTAGGGGTGTCCAAACCACCTCCTGTATGTTCTGTGATTTTTAGTAGTTTTGGAAATATTTTTAATTATTTTTCATAATTTTCCTTTGACATTGGTTTTGATTTTTTCGTCTTTTTATTGGACGTTTGTGGATATAGTTGTCGTGAAATAGTGTTACCATAATGTCACCTTCCAACCCAAAAATTATGGTTTACCTAGGCATTATAAAACATGGTTGAAATTGAGTCGGAAGTTTGTTCGAGCTTAATAATCTAAATAGTTCAAAAATACATATTTAATAATAAAAATAGTCTAAAATAGCTTCTGAATATTTTAAAAAACTGCTTTGAAATTTCATAAACAAAAAAATTAAAAAGAAGCAGACCTCCGTGGGTATTTCTTTATGTAACTAGCCTTCAAAATTAGGGATGTTACATGAAAAAAAAAGAAATATATTATTTTGTATTTATGTTTACATTTTTTAATAATTTTATGATTAAATTATGTAATTTTTAATTAAACACAAGTTTATTAGAATAGTAAAGAAGCAGGATCTGGCTAGAACCAGTTTGTGCCCGATGATCAGCCTGTGCCTGACGACATAGTTAACTCCACCTCATGAGTATCTCTAGTGCCCCAAAGGGAAGGCATTATGCTTCTATCCAGGGCCGTATCCCTGCTAAACCTTGGTTCTTTAAGTTCTGTGATACTCCGAAATGCTCCACTTCCATTATTTGTCGCTTGAGAATTGGCCATTGTTGCTCCCTTGTTCATTTAGCTAAGATAAGGGGTGAATGATAGCTGTTTTTGCGAATGTGGCCTGGACGAGAGGGCCACCAATTATATTTTATACTGTAACTATCATACAATAAATTAAAACAAACTCTTGTCTCGGTTGTGCATGTATGTTGAAGGGCGGCACTATGAAAACATGCTTTAAATAAAGATCTTAACTCAATAAAGTGTACGGTTAGATTGTAGAACTCACTTTTACACGAGATTCGCGATAGTCAGAGTCTGTATTCCTTTAAATCTAAATTAAAAGAACACTTCTTATCTTTTCCTTCTTATAGTTAGCCATATTTATTTATTATATAGTTTATTTATTTTATTATATGCATATTATTATATTTATTTATAACATTCATTTAAATTATTATTAATTTACATTGTGTAGTATACTAAGTATTATTTTGATCGCAGTATTTATTTGTTTGGTAAGTATTTAGGAATAAGTTATCAAAATTTCTGTTTTTAAAAAAATCGTTTTTGTTACGTACACGTCTTCTGCCATTCCTTGTAATTTCCTCTGCAAGGTCTGATGGAAGAAATTTCTCATAGAAATAAGCTGTACCTTTTTTATGTTCTCATCTAGTTTAATGTTTGTTTGTCCCTATCTCTGTGTACAATAAATTGTAAATAAATAAATAAATAAAGTGTGTTTCAATTCAATCGTAATTTATTTTATAATTTTTGAAATATATTAAAATTAAAAGCAAAAAATATTTTCAATCTATGAACACTAGTAACAGGAAAAAATCCAACGGAGGTCTATTTCTTCTTATGCTTTTTGTTGTTGAAAGTTCAGATTTTTAAAATATTCAGGAGTCATTTCATCATCTTCATTATCATCATATCAACCGAAAGATGTTCACCGACAAATGCCTTTTCCAAGGATGTCCACGACGACCGGTCCTGCGCTGCACGAGTCCAGCGGCTTCCCGCGACCTTCACAAGGTCGTTGGTCCACCGTGTGGGAGGTCTGCCTACGCTACGTCTTCCGGTACGCGGTCGTCCAACGGCCATCTGTTCTACGAGCTGTGTCTTGCCCACTGTCACAGAATCGCTAAACTTAAGTGAAGTTTAGCGATTCTGTGAGCTTTGTCGGCTACCTAAGTTCTTCTACGGATCGCCTCATTTTGATTATTAATTTAGAATTTTTGAATTTTTAAGATTTTTATGCTTAAACAGTAATTGTCATGTTTTTAACGCTTTAGTAAACTATAATTTTTATATTGGTAGGTCACATTATGGTAATACATTTTTACAACAAATAAATCCACAAACGTTCAATATAATAACCAGAGAAAAATCAAAACCAATGTCAAAAGAAAATTATGAAATAAGTAACAAAAAAATATATCTCTTCCGCAACTAAAAATCACGGAACATACATAGTGGTAGTTCGGATACCCCTAAATTTTCGAACGTGTCTTCCCTGCCACATGCACCTACATAAATTCTTTGACCTACTTACCTCAAGCAGTTATTTGTTTTTTTTAGAGACATAGAACCTTCTTCTGATCAAAAAAGTTTGTATATCCATGTTTCTTCTACCCAACATTATAGTCTTGTTTCTTCTTGCTTCCCGGATTTCCAATATTCTTTTTAAGTAATGAAAAGTTTTACTATATTTTTACACAAGAGCCGGAAACCGGAAAGTGGGTCAAATTTAACTTGCTCTTTCACCCGAACAAACATACATATATTGCAGGTTAAATAAAAGCTTGTAAAATGGACGTCAGTGCGAGCGAAGGTTGACAAGGTTCTCATAAAGGTAATGAATAGCCGAGAATAAAATAAATTTTAAAGCCACGCTGTGCATACTTTCTCGCAAAGCCTTCACCGTCTGTCGAAGTCGGGCAAACACACATCAACAGTAAACATTACACTTCCTTAGTAGCAAAGTACAATTCAATTCAATTCAATATATTTATTCAAAAAAGGTGCAAATTACACTCTTTATGATAGTCATAAAATAATATTAACAATATAATTTGTGAAGAATCAGGAAACGAACAATAATCAGTTAATAAAGTCAAAATTAAATCCTTGATATAAACCAGATATGTCATTAGAACATGAAAACAATATGACACGAAAAGTTATACATAAAAATCATTGAATACATTTAACAAGAGTAGGCCAGTTCACACGGACAGCACCCGGTCACGATTGTTAACGCGAGAGTCAGCCATCGCTCCCATCAACCATATTAGAGGGAGAGGAACGACCCGGCTCCCGATGCGCCACCATCCTCACGAACATTTAAGCGAGCATGCACCACTCATGTACAGTAAAGTATTTAGGACTTGATGAATAATTTACAACACCAATTGTGAATAAAAAATTAAAAAAAAAAACAAATATTTTATGGGAGGTACCACAATCGAATTATTCCTGAAATATTATGTGCCTAATGTTAGTTTTATTAAAATCGTTACAGCCATTTTTGGGTAAAAGTAAAAAAAAAACATTAATTTGTATGAGAGATACCTTAGTACGATTTTTATTGGAACAAAAACTACTCTGTGCTGGCCATGTTAAGTTATTGTAAAGTACTTACCACATTTTATCAAAATTGTTACAGCCATTATTGAGTAACTATAATAAATAAGTGTTTTTTTACTAAGGTGGCAAAAAAAAAAACGGTCAAGTGCGAGTCGGACTCGCGCGCCGAGGATTCCATACTACTGCAACACCTCTCCACACTACTATAACAATGATACCATACATTTACATTACAAACAAAAGAGATCAACGCAAGCAACAGAAATATACTTTTTTTTAATTTGTACCACTTAGCACGAGTGTAACTTATACTTAGCCAGTTTTTATGTAAAACGGGGTTACATTGATTAATTTTAAAAATAAAATTGCTATATTTTTTTAATTTGTTGTTATAAATCACAAAAAAAAATATGGTGGGAACGACTCAGTACATAGAATGATTTACCATAACAAAAAAAATTTTTTTTTAATAGTTTTTGTTAAAAAATTTAAAATACAGTCCATCAAAGTTATATTGCAAATGGGGTTACTTTGATGGGCGCTGTTTTTTCAATTGCAATCGAAAGTAACTCCAGTTTGAAAATTAATACAATTTTTTTTTTTTATTTGTATTATTTTATTAAAGTACTTTTTTATATATTTGGGGCTACTTTGATGCAAGGGGTGAAATTGATGAGGATAAATGATTTGTTAAAATAAAGAAAATTTTGATTTGAAAAGCAAGATTTTTATCTTAGGAAATTATTAATATCAAACTATAACGTAAAATCTAAAGAAGAAAAACAGTACTAAATATGTAGGTAATTAAACAATCAAACAATTAGTCTTTTCAGTTCGGATTGGACACACTTGTACATAATGTCTATTAAAAATATTTAAATGAACTTTAAGGTAACAGCCATAACAACTTTACTACTATGTATGTAGGTAATTATACATTTTAATAATCAGTCTCCTCAATTAAGAATGGATACACTTATCCATATTATCTTAAATAGTTAAATAAAAGTTAAAAAGTTATTTAACACAAAATGTTTTAAGAACTTTACATTATTACTAAATGTTTATAAAAATCAACCAGTCTTAATAATCAGGAACTTTTACCTTAACTACAAGATTTTATAACAATTATAGAGTTAAAAAAAAATTAGAAACATATAACAATGGTAATCACAAATATTTTAGAGCTCTTTTATCATTACATTAATAGGAAATGTGTACATATCATCTTTTTTGTACTCTAAAGACGCAGCGGTGATAGATAAGTCTCCATCAGAAATTTTCTCTATAGCTTCTTCGAGGGTCTCTTCGGAGTAATTCTTATAGTTGCGGGTTCCTGGGTTTTTCTTATAGGTCCTCACCATAGCGGCCTATAAAAAAATAAAGATGGGGTCACTTTGATTATTCACTACATATATATGGCAGCAAAAATTTCTTTTTAACGGGGCGTAATTGATAATCATCAATCTCGCCTCGCATACCCCATCAAAGTCGCCACTATGTACAAAAACCCTTGTGGAGTAACAAAATGGCGGACATTGGAATAAATGAAATTACGGTTATTATTACAGATATATAAACAATTAAAACACGCTATAACAATTTACACAATGTCAGTACTTACGGCTGTAACATCGAAGTTATTTTGCTAATGTTCTTAGGCACAATTCACGACTTATGTTTAAATTAATGTTAGAAAAAAGCTGCACGTGCTGAGACGCTGAAGACTTGGCAAAAGATAGCCGAAACATCAAAGCTGCCAACATGACCAACCAAATTTGGGTGCGTTCAAAAACACAGGAGTTATAACTAAGAAACCATATTTTTTTTTCAATCATCAATGTCGCCCCACATCTCAAAGTAGCCCCGTTTTACGGTATTTGTTGTTTTACCTTAAAACTAGTACTATAATCACACCAAGTTTCACGCTTTTATGTATTACCGTTTTTACGATAAAGCTAAATCAAAAATACTTATTAAAAACACGTTTTTTGTGCGAGGATCCCCGCTTAAATTTTCACTTTTTTAGGGTTCCGAAGTCTGTGTCTATCTGTCCGTCTGTCCGCGGGTTAGCTCAGAGACTATGAGTACTAAAAAGCTGTAATTTGGCATGAGTGTATAACTAATAACACCGACAAAATGGTATTATAAAATCTTAGAAAAACAATTGTTTTAGCGTACCTCCCTTAGCTTGGTATTTTCTCGACTCCGTAGTATGGTATGTACGTACGTAGGGTATATCGCGAAAAAATTTTGTTTCCAATTTTCGTGAAAATGTGTTAAATCATTAAGGCAAGGTATTGATTGGAACAGTTGTCTTTTTCTTTACGTGTAAAGAGTAAAGAAAATAACCACACTTTTTCACTTTTTTAATGGTTTTTCGTTTCAATCAAAAACTACAATGAAAGTATAAAAAATAATGACATTACTCACTTTGTATTATCATAAAAATATTTTTGTTTATATTTTTTAATTTATACCTCAAAATATTAGTCACAACTAGAGTTGAAAGTAATGGTGTAGACCTATCTTTGTTTTTTTTTTCTATCGAGCCAAAACTGCTCAATCGTGTTTCTAATAGCTTCAACAATATATCATCAACATCATCAACAATAAGGGTATTTTATCTCAACCTTGGGGTATCAATCGTTTAGGAGTAATTGACGTCAAAAATAATTAAAATCTGTAATATTACCGCCTTAACACATACCGAAGAACCGAATATCTCAATTCCGTTTGTGTGTGTGTCCGTCCGTCACGCTTGGCTCTGGAGGCTACATCTTTAGTCCGATTGGGACCAAATTAGGAACTTAAGTTAAGTTTTAAATTACTTCATCGAGGGATTATCAAAAGTATCTTCGTACCCTCAAACAGAAGAGTAAATGTCATAAAACAAAAACAGATATTTCTTTTCTCAAAAATGGCCGGGTCGTTCTTTGCCTCTAATAAGGTTGAGAAGAGCGATAGCTGATTCTCGCGTTATACTCGTAACCGGGTGCTGTCCGTGTGAACTGGCCTACACTTGCTTGTCAAAGACATTCATGACATTCAATAATTTTAATGTGTAATTTCTCGTGTCATATTGTGTTCTAATGACATTATTTGCTTTTTTTATATCACGGATTGGATTTTGACTTTTTTAACTAATGATTTATTTCTTGATTTTTTTTTCAGAAATGAAACTATGTAATCACTATTTTATGACTATCAGAAAGAATGTATTTGGCACCTATTTTGAATAAATATCTTGAATCTTGGCTGTAACGATTTTAATGAAACTTGGCACGTTATACTACCAATACAATTATTACATAGGTACCTCCTACGTACCTGTCTAATCGCAAAAGGAAATTTGAAAACTAACTTACAGACGTAATCAGAAGTTAGAACACAAGATATACGATGTCCTAAGATAATGTTATTATGGAATTTACATTCTACAGTTTGATGTTTGTAAATCTCTAACGGCCATGAAGCTAGGATTAAGTGCTTAAGCATGAATGTTATATCAGTCAAGTTTATAGTTTCAATATAAACAATTTAAGTCAAATTATCTTGACGTTGGGTTGCTAGCGAAGTGCTTGAAGTTGCTATTGTTTTCGAGTTCGCGATAGGGCAGGCTTAGCCGGTAACAGTGATGCCAACTCTATATGTCAAAAAGTCGTTAGTCGTACGCTTGTAAAGTCGCTAGAACAATATTAAAATGGCAATTCTGTAGCTAGATGTATGGTGTTACTGTGCTTGAAAAGTCGCTTAAATGTATGAAACGTCGTTTTTTTTTGTCGCTAGACTGTTCCGAAAATACGTTAGATCTAGCTAGTAAGTCGCTAAATTGGCAACACTGGCCGATAACCGCTCCCTGTGGCAGAAGATCGGCAAAAAATAAAACTTTCCTCTCTCGGGCGAGCGCCGAACGCTGGAAACTTATTATCTGTGATTAAACTTGGGAATAGTGAAGTTCCCTGAAACAGCAGGTCTCGTTAGCGGCCTTTGTGGGAGTGGCCGCGTCTCGTGCTAAATTATATACCAGTAGGTGAGTAGCGGTAAATACATATATATATATATATAACTAGCTGTTTCTCGCGGCTTCACCCGCTTGAACAACGTTTCTATGACTTTTCGAGGGTGCGCAGTGCGCGTGCTGCAAGCGGCTACACAAAGTAGCCTATGTGTTAATCCAGGTCCTAATCTGTCTACCTACCAAATTTCAGCCAGATCCGTTCAGTAGTTTTTGCGTGAAAGAGTAACAAACATACATCCACACATACATACATTCTTACAAACTTATGCGTTTATAATATTAGTAGGATATACTTAATGACCTATACAGAATGACTTTTTATTCGCTAAAAAGTATCAAGTTGTACGTAATGCTCTGTATGTAAATGTGATTAATAGCTAGGTATTAATATAACAGGTCGGGGAAAAAATCTTCTTACTTTGTTATATGTTTGTTATAAAATCTTTTTATTTCTGCAATAATAAAATTAAGAAGGTGAACATTCGAAGTTTTTATACAAATAAAAATTTTCCGCCATTTTTTTTCTGTCTACGTAAATGAGAGAAAGTAATGGAAAAAAGCTAAAAACGTAGGCCGCGCATAAAACTTGTGCTGTTAGTGGACTTAATGCAGTATCTGTCAGTAGCACAAAACTTGTTTCAAGCGTTTCCAGTTTGGAAATTTTAACGTTCAAGATGCAGCTCGCTCTGGTCGCCCCGTTTAAGTTTGTATACAAATACGAAGAAATTTTTTTGCCGACACACATCGTACACAAAGGTGCAGTGATACTTTAAGGTGGGCTTGTACTAATAAAACTGAACAACTTTAAGGCCAGCTTTTACTCATCGAACTGAACAACTTTACGACTGGCTTTTACTCATCAAACTGAACAACTTTTGTTCTACTAATTTGCTGAAGTCGCGATTTGTTTTTGTTCATACTAATCGGTCAGGTGAATGGCCGTTTTTTTGTTACAGAAAGTATATTTTTATGTCTCCAGACTTTTATTGTCAAAATCTAGTTGTTTCTATAGTTGTCACCAATATCATAAACTGTTTAAAACTGTGTAAAAATGGCTCTAAGGATGTTATTGAAACTTGGTAAGTAATAACAGTATGAAGTCATTCATACCAGGAAAAATTACACTGACGTACTTCCTGGCCAAACAAATTATCGATTTAAATGAAACTTTGTGATTTACACTGGATTGAGGTATGGTAGAGGTATGAGGGGTATATTATATCGATTTTTTGTCGAATAATGTTGAGAAAAATTCGTTATCAGATACCCTTCATAGAAACTCCGATTATTTGTAAATTTTTCATCAAGTTTGTAACACCACTTTTCTTTGCTGCTAAGTAAATGTATTTTTAAAAATTTTGATTCCTGTATGCCAGACAGAGCAAAACAAAATGAGCGAAAAAGTTTGCACAGCGTGGCTGTACAATTAATTTAGAAAGTAATGATAACATTTCCGCGACTGTCAAAGGAAATGTATTTTTTTTGGTTTTAAACATTTCTTCGGAATTTTACTAAAAAAATATTCCAAATAAGGCAGGCTATACTCACAGTTTTATGTAATCGGACTTAAGCAATAAGCGGCCAGATACGTGACATTTAGCTTGCGAAAGGTTTTTCGGCGAGTTCCAAGTCTGGACGTACAGTCAGCGGGCCGATTGATTTGGGTCACTGTTTGATTTCATCCTGTCCCCTCTATATCAAACGGTCGAGAACAGTTTTGTCAACACTATATTATGTATAGGGTGTGAAGCTGACAAGAGGATACAGGTACAGATGTTTTATCTCACGAGCGCGGGTTAGCCATACTTGTGTGTGTAATGCGTATAGACACGTGCTCTATTGTTAGTTGTGTCTATTGTGTGCGCAATTGTAAGCTCCCGACCTTACGCACGCAAAGACAATTTGCATGTACATTAACACACACAAGTATGACTAACCCGCGCTCGTGAGATAAAACATCTGTAGTGACGTCAGCAGTGGCGACTACTAAGCAAGACGTGCGAAAAGTTGATGACTCAAAGTGGCTTGCTTGAGAGCTTTCGTATCTCGCAAGAAGAGAATCTTCACAGGTTTTTTTTTCACTGTTTAGGTAGTCTAACACAACATGAAATTTCTTACTTCCATATAATAAACCTATAGGACCTCATCATCACAATTTAGGAAACGTGCTCTTTTCGGTGTAGCTCTTTCCAGGTCTCTCTCTCCCACACTATCTCTTTCATTTCTCTATACGTTTCCACCTTAACTTGGTCTATATAAGCAATTCTAGGTCTTCCTCTTCCGCGCTTTCCTTCGATCTTTCCTTCTATTATGTTCTTGATAAAATTATCGTGTCTAATTAAATGTCCTATCATCTTCCCTCTTCTGTTCTCAATTATCTCAATTATGTTCCTCTTTTCGTTAACTATAGGACCTATAGTTTTTAAAATATGCTCAAATTTCTTTTAATAGTTGTCCGAAAATGCATCCGTTTCCATTGTAATATGTAAAATATCGCCACGCTAGAGTTTTCCGCAAAGCTACACAGTAGCGGAGTTCTTGCGGGAGGGAGAGCTTGAAGACCACTAAAATCTTGCTAATTTTCTGCTTTGGCATGTGATGATGATGACCATCAACACATCAACCAAAAGATATCCACTGCTGGACATAGGTCTCGCGCGTGGGTTTAGCCGTAATCGTCACGCTTGACTGGCGGGTTGGCGATCGCAGTGTGCCTTCTGCTGGCACAGTACGAGGAAAGGACGCTGCTGCCTATCCTCCGGCTTGTTCCCTTAGTTGCCTGTTACGACACCCTCGGATAGAGATGGGGTGATGAGTTCTAGGGCCGCAATCGCTGGCCAATACCGCTACTTTAACTGTTGGTTAATGCACAAAATAATTTCTCGACGGGATTTTGTCGGTCATCATCATCACATGCCAAACCAGGCTGATAAGCTTTAGGATTTTAATGGTCTTCAAGCTCCCCCGCATGGCCTCCGCTTCTGTGTAGCTTTGTGGAGGACTCTAGCGTGGTCATATTCTAATGAAATGGCAACTACCTATAATGCATTTTCTGAAAACTATTGAAAGAAATGTGAGTAAATTTTAAAAACAGCGTAGGTCACTATCACTTTTATTCTGAAAATGATTTGTAGAGAATTTTGTTTCAGTTTTCTTAGTTTAAACTGTTGTCAGGAAAAACTAGAAAAACCTTAGTTATGGACACAAAAGTGGGGGGAGGGGTAAAAATCTGTTCTCGACGTGTTCCCACTTCTATACGATGTTTGTAAAAGCTATACTCATGCCAAGGTGCATGCTTTCTGCTAGATGGGACCGTATTTCGGGTAAAGAAGCTGCTTTCTAGGCATTTACAGTTGGTGAATTAGGCATTTAAAAATATTTAGACTATTTAATTATAGATCCTTCATCATCATCATCATCAGCTTATCAGCCACAAATCGTCCACTGCTGGACAAAGGCCTCCCCCAAGGATTTCCACGACGACCGGTCCTGCGCTGCCCGCATCCATCGGCTTCCCGCGATCTTCACCAGGTCATCGGTCCACCGCGTGGGAGGCCTGCCTACGCTACGTTTTCCGGTGCGCGGTCGCTACTCGAGAACTTTACTGCCCCATCGGCCTTCTGTTCTACGAGCTATGTGCCCTGCCCACTGCCACTTCAGTATAGTACGTCATTATAGATTCTTACTTAACATCATAAATGTGAAAATGTGTTTGTTTGTTACCTTTTCACGCTTCAACGCCTTGACCAATCTTTATGAAACTTGGCATGCAGGTTGCCTGTGTCACAGGAAAGGACAAAGGCAACTTTTTATCCCGAGAAAATAGCATAATCTGATGCAGTTCCTGAGGGAATAGAAAAAAATACTCGATTGTTGTGATTATTTGCACGGAGATTGTTGAGTAGGTGGGAAATGAACAACATGATTTACTAATCACCCTTAAAGACAGTCATTAAAACGATGTCCACGCGGGTGAAGCCGCGGGAAAAAGCTAGTACAAATATATTTTTATTCTGCTTTCAAAAAAATTTGGAATTTTGAAAATAAAATCCGACAGTACAAAGTTAAGTTGGGTTAAGTCCCAAGAAGCATTGTGGAACAGATAAAGGTGTAGACGGTAATCTACCATTAAGTCCGGTGGGACTCGTCGCGTCGGTCAACTTTTCATATCGTGTTTTCGAGGCTTTACGCGATGTTTCCCCTCTTTGCTCTGATCGGAGAAAAGATATCTGTAAAAGAATATTTTTGATCTGCATCTTGAACGCGGATTTAGTACATTCTCAGGAAAGCTTTATGTAATAAATTTTGTGTACTTTATTATGTTCAAATCCCAACCCAGTTATTCCACGAGTCTGATCGATTCTTCTCGCTTCCTGTCAAACAATGAAACTCAATTGAATATCCTTTCCTGTTTTATGTTAATACAATTTCCTTTCGTGTTTGCATTACGTTTACGCTGATTTCTGTTTTAGTAGAAAAATGTGATTCGGAAATAATTCAGGCGTGTTTTAGTAGGAAAATGAGATTCGGAAATAATTCAGCCGAAGCGGAGGAGGCTTATAATGGTTTGGCATTTGAAGGAATCAATTTTCTCAGAAAACGTATCGTGTCCTTGGAACTAGGAAAAAGTTTCTTAAAACTTTTTACATCACGACGAGCTTAGTGAGGCACTTTTGGTACCTATTCATTACAAGGTTAAGGAGGATTCTTGGTCTTGCTTTTTAGATTAAAATGTAACTAAAAATAATTGAAAACGCTAAACACGTTAAAAACTGACTTCCGTCGCAACAACTTCGAACAATTTTTAATTATTATTTTGGTTTTAGTTAATTTTATAATAAAGTAATACACCGATTTTGATAAAATTTATATGGGACTACACGGAAAGCACTAGCTTTCGAATAAAAGAAAAAACTTCAAAATCGGTTCACCCAGTCAAAAGTTCTGAGGTAACACACATAAAAAAACATACAGTCGAATTGAGAACCTCCTCCTTTTTGGAAGTCGCTTGATATGTACAAATTAAAATACAGAGATAAATACAGGGTTTCAAATTATATAACAGTCGTTTATAAAATACGCTGAATGTTCATCGAAATGGATTTCATTTTAATTAGAACCTGCCGAAGTAATTATCGTTTAATTATAAAACGAACTTGTGAATATTTAATTAGAAAGCTATCTACTGAATGATTGGACGGAGTTGTTTGTTTTCGAAGTTAGCGTTTTCGAAGCTCCGAAGTGTTTGCGAACATTGGTAACCTGCATTTAAAGTGTTCGGGAAATTTCGGAAGTTACCTTAATTGTTCATTACAAAGGTATCTAGTTACATAAACTCAGCCCCGTATTGTGACCATATTCAAAAAAGGAGGAGATTCTCAATAAGACTGTATGTTTTTTGCGTGTATAATACGCGACATCTTCACTGATTTTAATGATTCTTTATAGTTTTAGTACTTTTTTTTAGCAAATTAACAAAAACAAATAATACAGTAAAATTTTAATTTTTGCTATTGCCGTCGGTTGTTTTAGAGTATTTTGATTTGCCAATTGGCATTTTTTTTAAATGCAGGTATTTTTAAAATGAAAATAAAGACTATTTTACAAAACTAATTTTTACATTTTCCTTTTTAATCCCTGGTTTTTTATGACTTTTCAAATGTAAAAAGTGATGACGTCACAGACCCAAATGCTATACTAATTAAGTTATTTGGTGTTAATAAATTACTTTTTAGGGTTCCAAAGTCAACAAGGAACCCATATACTTTCGCCGAATCTGTTCGTCTGTCTGTCTGTCCATCTGTCCGCGGCTTAGCTCAAAGACTATTAGAACTAGAAAGCTGTAATTTGGCATGAATATACATAGAATAAATCACGCCGATAAAGTGGTACAATAAAATCTTGAATAAAAAATTTTTAGGGTACCTCTGTAAACCTATATAGTACCTATATAAAGAGGTGGTGATTTTTTTCGTTGATGTACCTTATCGTGTAGGGTATCGTTGATGTACCTTATCGTGTAGGGTATCGTTGATGTACCTTATCGTGTAGGGTATCGTTGATGTACCTTATCGTGTAGGGTATCGTTGATGTACCTTATCGTGTAGGGTATCGTTGATGTACCTTATCGTGTAGGGTATCGTTGATGTACCTTATCGTGTAGGGTATCGTTGATGTACCTTATCGTGTAGGGTATCGTTGATGTACCTTATCGTGTAGGGTATCGTTGATGTACCTTATCGTGTAGGGTATCGTTGATGTACCTTATCGTGTAGGGTATCGTTGATGTACCTTATTGTGCAGGGTATCGTTGATGTACCTTATCGTGTAGGGTATCGTTGATGTACCTTATCGTGTAGGGTATCGTTGATGTACCTTATCGTGTAGGGTATCGTTGATGTACCTTATCGTGTAGGGTATCGTTGATGTACCTTATCGTGTAGGGTATCGTTGATGTACCTTATCGTGTAGGGTATCGTTGATGTACCTTATCGTGTAGGGTATCGTTGATGTACCTTATCGTGTAGGGTATCGTTGATGTACCTTATCGTGTAGGGTATCGTTGATGTACCTTATCGTGTAGGGTATCGTTGATGTACCTTATCGTGTAGGGTATCGTTGATGTACCTTATCGTGTAGGGTATCGTTGATGTACCTTATCGTGTAGGGTATCGTTGAATAGCTATTGAGGATTTGCTAAAACCATTTTTCGTTTCAGGGATCGGTTTGCGAAACTTTAAGCTTTAAAGTGCTATTTTTTGTTAGAGTCAAGTGCCCATACAAGCTAAACCGCTATTTCATGATATCTGAAAAAAATATGTGAATAATAGGACATATTTATAATCAATTAAAAAGGAAAACTGTCACGGCTAAATAGGCTTTCTTAGTTTAGGAGTAACAGTCGACCACCTTAAGATGTGCAGTTGGATATGTGAAAAGTTCATGGATTTTCCATACGACACATTTATTTTCATTACGACACATTTATTTTCCATACGACACATTTATTTTCCATACGACACATTTATTTTCCATACGACACATTTATTTTCCATACGACACATTTATTTTCCATACGACACATTTATTTTCATTACGACACATTTATTTTCCATACGACACATTTATTTTCCATACGACACATTTATTTTCCATACGACACATTTATTTTCCATACGACACATTTATTTTCCATACGACACATTTATTTTCCATACGACACATTTATTTTCCATACGACAAATTTATTTTCCATACGACACATTTATTTTCCATACGACACATTTATTTTCCATACGACACATTTATTTTCCATACGACACATTTATTTTCCATACAACACATTTATTTTCCATACGACACATTTATTTTCCATACGACACATTTATTTGCCATACGACACATTTATTTTCCATACGACACATTTATTTTCCATACGACACATTTATTTTCCATACGACACCTTTATTTTCCATACGACACATTTATTTTCCATACGACACATTTATTTTCCATACGACACATTTATTTTCCATACGACACATTTATTTTCCATACGACACATTTATTTTCCATACGACACATTTATTTTCCATACGACACCTTTATTTTCCATACGACACATTTATTTTCCATACGACACATTTATTTTCCTTACGACACCTTTATTTTCCATACGACACATTTATTTTCCATACGACACATTTATTTTCCATACGACACATTTATTTTCCATACGACACATTTATTTTCCATACGACACCTTTATTTTCCATACGACACATTTATTTTCCATACGACACATTTATTTTCCATACGACACATTTATTTTCCATACGACACATTTATTTTCCATACGACACATTTATTTTCCATACGACACATTTATTTTCCATACGACACCTTTATTTTCCATACGACACCTTTATTTTCCATACGACACATTTATTTTCCATACGACACATTTATTTTCCATACGACACATTTATTTTCCATACGACACATTTATTATTTGACAAGATTACGGAACCTTACTTGGCACGAGTCCGACTCGCACTTGACCGGTTTTTCACAGTACGTACTCGTTGCCCACGGATGCCTTACAAAAAACTGAACAATACCAAATATTGTTTACTAACATTTATCTGCGGCTTCGCCCGCGTGGACATCGTTTTTACGACTGTCTTTGAGGGTGAGTGATGCGCGACCCGCAAGCGTTGCCATTCATTGCCACCTTGAAAAACGTTGAATATTTGCTAAAATCAGCAATAAACTCTTTTTACAAAAAACGTTAGCTTCACATCAGGAGGTCGCGGGTTCGATTCCCAGAGGAGTCTAACTTTGTAGGACTCGGTTTGGTTGGTGGAAGGGTATTTTCTAAGCCCGGCTGGCTAGCTACCACCGTCTTATCTAAGTCTTGCCGGCAAACATTAATTGATTACAGCATTGATGTGTTCCGGCTCGAAAATATAGATAGCCAGTTCCCCATTGCGTTGGGAATATGGTAAGCCCGCTTCCATTTTCTGCATCATCTTCGCTTACCCATCAGGTGAGATAATTCCAAGGGCTTACCAATCGTGAAAAAAAACATGTTCACCAGATGAGAAAAGTATTTTTCACGTTTTCATGCTCAGTTTGTTCTCACCCTTGTGAAGCTGTTCCCTTTCAGGGCTCCGTGCACCCAACGAGTGACTGACGGGACCCTGTTACTAAGCCTCCGCCATCTGTCCGTCTGTCCGTGTGTCTGTATGTCCCTCTGTCAGCGGGCTGTATTTCATGAACAAATAATAGTTAGAATAGTTAGACATTAGAAATTTTCACAGAATACGTATCTTTGTTGCCGCTTTATAGCAAATACATAGTTATCAACAAATACTAAAAATTATAAAAAGTGAAAAATAACGGGGTCTCCATACAAAACAGGTGTTATTTAGCTCTAACGTAAAAACAGTAATACATACAAGCATGAAACTAGGTGTGATCATAGTACCTAACACTATGGTAATTCAACAAATACAAAAAATCGCCCAAGTGGGAGTGGCACTTGCGCTAAGAGTCCGAACTGAATGACAAAAAAAGCATATTATTGTAACTCGCGTTGATGTCTTTTGTTTGTAATGTGATTAAGTATCATTGTTATTACTTATTACCATGTAGTTGTGGGGAGAGGTGTGGTGGTACGGAACCCTCGGAGTGCTAGTTGGACTCGCACTTGGCCGGTTTTTTTTTGTATATTGTGTTATGTTATGACTCCCCGATCGCGGTTCGTTAACTCTAACTTTGTTGTAACAGATATACATAGATAGACCCGCACTCAGTGTTGAGTTGTACATAAGCTAGGGTGGCAACACATCACATTTCTGCCGCCCTAGTACTTCTACTTTTTAAGGTTCCGCACCCAAAGGTTAACACGGGACCCTATTACTAAGACTCCGCTGTCCGTCCTTCTGTCTGTCTGTCCGTCTGTCACCAGGCTGAATTTCATAAACCGTGATAGCTAGACAGTTGAAATTGTCACAGATGATGTATTTCTGGTGCCGCTATAACAATAAATGGTAAAAATTAGAAAAAGTGAAAGTCTCCATACAAAAAACGTTTTTTTATTAAACATGAAGAAACTAACGCCATCTAGGAGCATGGTACGGAACCATGTGTGCGCGGTTCTGACTCGCACTTTACCGGTTGTGAATATAAATAACTTTCAACATGAATAACTTTTAACAAAGGAGTGAAGGAGGTATGTACCTATTGGGATGGCAACATTGAGAACATCTCGCTGCGTCGCGTCATCTTAAATGACGGTAACTTTGAATTCGTAAATGCTACGACTTGCGTGTAAGTAGTATCAATCGTTAACTTTTGTTGAGCTCTATTGAAGCAAAGTATATAATGTATTAGTACTAACATACAGTATGGACACTCCCAGCCGCTCTCTACAATTGCGACACTCCCTAATTCTACAAGCCCTAACTTAAAAAACTCTACACCTTAGTCAAAATATGTAGCTTGTCCGTTTCAAAATTAAAATCTCAAAATTTTTTTTTGCCATCACAATACTTTTTTTACCCCTTCGTCAAAGTATATTATATATTAGTACTAACATACAGTATGGACACTCCCTGCCGCTCTCTAGATTGGGACCTCACCACCTCATCACTCAGATTGATACAGATTGGTTACAGTTAGGTTGTCGAATGTATAGGATTTCGCCGCCATTTTATTTGTTCCGTCATTAGTTTTTTGAATTGTCATTTCTGGCCCGTTGTATGAAGTGTCCAGGGTGTGATTGAAATTTTTATTATTAAACAGCATCAGATATCTATAAGGCGATGAAGAAGAAAAAAAAATTAATGTCGTACTATACCCGTTGAAAGCCAAGTAGAGTCGCATGAGTTGTATACGATTAGAAACGGAAGTCTTTCAAAAGAAACTCGACGATACTCATAAAACACCATATGAACTAGGGAAGCGGTGCCGGGAGCGCAAAAGAGTTGTAAGTCACTTCTTAGACAACTTAGATTGCTCACACTACCAAGCTTATACATATTTGAGACTTGTATGTTTGTGAAACGGCATAAGTACCCATTTAAAACTGCAAAGGATATTTACCCAAGGTGTACTAGGCACGAGATTAAATTGGTGCTTGATCACTGTCCGAGAACTACACTATACCAAAAGAATAGTTATTATATGTCTATAAAAATTTATTATGTATCCCAAATGCAATTAAAGTTCTTCTTCTGACATTATTAAAAAAAAAATATTGTTTAACTGAGATCAAAATTTTTATGATGTTAATGAATTATTTAATGATTTATATAGAATTGACATTTAACATTTTAAATTATAGTATTGTAAGATTTGCATGCTAGACTAAGTTTTTAGCTGAACAGATGAGATTTTAATTATTTTAAGTTATCTTTAAATATACCTGTTTTATGCAAATAAATAATCGTGAATCTTGTGCGAAGGCGTCGACGCGCATCAACGGCGACGGCGCCCGTATAGTTGGGACTGTAAATAAAAGTGTAACACAATAAAAATTGATTGATTGACTTCATACATAAGCTTCGAGTTTCTTCGCAGGCGTGTGCAGGTTTCCTCACGATGTTTTTCTCACCGTAAGAGCGTCGGATAAACGTACATACCAGTATGAAATCGATATTCCTATAGATATTGTTAAGTAGCAGCAATCGAACCACGGCCTTCCGGACAGGAGATAGTGGCCCTAACCGTTCTGCCACCGACGCTTTATATGTTATTTAAGATTTAGAAATCCTAACTTATAATTATAAATGTGAAAATGTGTTTGTTTGTTTGTTACCTATTCACACTTCAACACCTCAACCAATCTTGATGAAATTTGGCATGCAGGTAGCCTGTACCACTACAAATGAAATAGTCAACTTTATATCTGTGGAAATTATCATAGCCCGATGCACTTCCTGAGGAAACTAAAACAATACTCTTTGTTCGTTAAGTTTTTTAAAATCGCAACGAAAAAATGGATTGGTGTGATTTTTAGCACAGAGATGAGGTGGAAAATGATATAATTTACTAATAAGTATATCCTGACATAGTTCCTGCGGGATCTGGGGACAACTGTTTTCTAAGCTCGCGCACGTCGGTGGCGTCGCAACGGAGCAACGGATTAAAGTTATTTTTTGTATAGAATTTATTGAGGGGGTGGGAAATGACAAAGACTGCTAATCCGAATAGCCCAATACAGTTCCTGAGGTACCTGGAGAAATGTCCACGCTTGCGAGCTGATTGCGGCTCGCGCACCACTCATCTTCAAAAAGAGTCATAAAAGCTATGTCCACGCGGGCGAAGCCGCGGGCAAAAGCTAGTTGAAAATAAAACAGAAACAATAAATTTAGACATGGAATCCATAGGTGTAATGTCTTACTCGCACGTTTCAAACTAAAAACCGCCATAACTCGGCAATTTTTGATCCTGGACTACAAGTTTTTTTAGAGAAATCATAGGTATCTTTGAGATCTCCATTTTTTAATGACAGCTGTGAAATTTAAAATCGCCATTACTCGGAAACTATTGATCCTGGAGTAATAGAAATAAATCATGATTCTTATTTGGGGAGACTGCTGTCAAACTTGAAATGGTTAAATCTCGAAAACTAACGATCCTACGAGTAGGCTACTATAGCCCGTCAACTTCGTGCGCAGTACGCCTAAGCAGCTGATCTCCGCGGGGGAGCTTGAGGCTAGCGGGGAAGAGCACGAGGCTCTTGCCCTTCTCCGCTAGCCTCAAGCTCCCCTGCAGAAATCGTTTCGTGTCGTGCTACCTCGCCCCCACTCGCCCGTACCACAGGCGTACCGCGCACGAATTTGACGGGCTATAGTTCCTAATGAGAAATGATCATTGCGCAACAACCCACCCTCGAAGATAGTCATAACAACGATGTCCACGCGAGCGAAGCCACGGGCAAAAGCCAGTATCTTATAAATGGTAAAATGTATGCATACCTATACTAGCTTTTGCCTGCGGTTTCGTCCGCGTGGACATCGTTTTTATGACTTTCTTTGAGGGTAAGTGGTGCGCGACATTTTCTCCAGGTCCCTTAGGTACTATATCAAGCTATCCTGATCAACCAATTATTTACAAAAAATACTTTGATCATTGCTCCGTTGCGACGCCGATGTGCGCACGCGTGGATATGAGTTTCCTCAGATCCCTTGGGAACTATGTCAGAATATGCTAATTAGTAAATTATGTCATTTCCCGTTCCCTTAGCCATCTCTGTGACACAGGCTACCTGCATGCTAAATTTCAACAAGATTGGTCAAGGTCTTGAAGCGTGAAAAGGTAACAAACAAACAAACAAAGGGACAAAATTAGGATTCTAGGTGATCGAGGGGTCTTACTAGATACAAAAAAACGCAATTCAAACAGATTTTAATATTGGTTCGTGTAAATTTGGTGTCGCCATTTTTTTTGACTAAATTGGCTGATACACTGCCGTGTGTCCAGATATAGACACTAGAACTCAGTGTTGAGTTTCAAACAGAATATGCGGCGACAACTTATCAGTTCTGCCGCCCAACCAGCTATCGATGGTTCCCAGTATTTCAACTTTTTCCAAATTCGTCACCCTCAACATTTATTTTGTTTTTGGAGTAACGAACGCTCCTTTTGGTAGATGCAAAGAAACACATGAGCCTTCTCGAACGCTCCTTTTGGTAGATGTAAAGAAACACATGGGCCTTCTCGAACGCTCCTTTTGGTAGATGTAAAGAAACACATGGGCCTTCTCGAACGCTCCTTTTGGTAGATGTAAAGAAACACATGAGCCTTCTCGAACGCTCCTTTTGGTAGATGTAAAGAAACACATGAGCCTTCTCGAACGCTCCTTTTGGTAGATGTAAAGAAACACATGGGCCTTCTCGAACGCTCCTTTTGGTAGATGTAAAGAAACACATGGGCCTTCTCAAACGCTCCTTTTGGTAGATGTAAAGAAACACATGGGCCTTCTCGAACGCTCCTTTTGGTAGATGTAAAGAAACACAAGGGCCTTCTCGAACGCTCTTTTATGTTAGATGTAAAGAATCACATGGGCCTTCTCGAACGCTCTTTTTGGTAGATGTAAAGAAACACAAGGGCCTTCTCGAACGCTCTTTTATGGTAGATGTAAAGAATCACATGGGCCTTCTAAAACGCTCTTTTTGGTAGATGTAAAGAAACACAAGGGCCTTCTCGAACGCTCTTTTTTGGTAGATGTAAAGAATCACATGGGCCTTCTAGAACGCTCTTTTTGGTAGATGTAAAGAAAAACATGGGCCTTCTCGAACGCTCCTTTTGGTAGATGTAAAGAAAAACATGGGCCTTCTCGAACACTCCTTTTGGTATGTGTAAATATTTCCAGTCTAGGCAAAACATGACCACAACATAATACACGAGTTTTCGCCAGTCTGCGCCTTCGATTTCTTACTTGGATAAAGTGCTTTTTCTGATATATAAACAAATGTTTTGTCGTGAAGCTGGATAAACGTAGAAATACACCGTATAGCCCTTTTATACAGATTTTGTTAAGTTAGAATTTAATTTAATTTTAGGTGTTAGGAAATCATAGATCATCTTAAGGGATGTTTTTTTTATTTTTTTTATCCACAATTTCTCACCTGATTGTAAGTGACGATGACGCCGAAGATGGAAGCGGGCTTACCAAGATTCCCTAACGGGGATCTGGCTGTCAAAATAAAGCACATCAAAGCACAATAACATTAAAAAACTTTGTTTGTCTTACACTTTCATACGCAATGAAGAGTAAGAGACAGACTCGCGCAAGTGGTTCCGAACCACCACATAAAAAAATTATGAAGAAGATTCGTTAGCGCGTATTAGCATTAAACTTAGTTTTTTCTAAAATTTAATGGCATCTATATAATTAAATGCCAAAAATATGGCTAAGTAATTTGATTAAAAAGATATACAAATAAAAAGAGACAGATAGACGAACGGCATTATTGGCATCTTTTTGTGAGAAACTCTAAAAAGAAAACTTTTGCGGTCACACCGCGAAGAAATTCAAGAAGAGTAAAATTATGAAGACCAAACAAAACAATATACAGAGTGAGAGCAAACCCCTTAGCTGGTGATTCAGCTCATTAAACTGATCATCTTTCCACAAGGGAGCCGGGTCGTTCCTTTTCCTCTAATATGGTTGATGGGAGCGATGGCTGACTCCCGCGTTATACTCGTGACCGGGTGCTGTCCGTGTGAACTGGCCTATTCTTGTCAAAGGCATTAATGACATTCAATGATTTTAATGTATATCTTCTCGTATCATATTGTTTTCATGTTCTATATAATGACATAATTTGTTTTATATTTCTTGTTTATTTCTTGATTTTTCACAAATGACATTATTTAATTACTATTTTATGACTATCACAAAGAGTTTAATTTACACCTATCACACTAGTAATATTATAAAGGCGAAAGTTTGTGAGCGATTGAGCGTGTATGTTTGTTACTTCTTCACGCAAAAACTACTGAACGGATCTGGCTGAAATTTGGTAGGTAGACGGATTAGGACCTGGATTATCACATAGGCTACTTTTTTTATTACGCTCGGAGCCGTTTGCAGCTTGCGCACTGCGCACCCTCGAAAAGCCGCGGGAAACAGCTAGTTTTGAATAAATATCTTGATCTTGAAGGAAACTATACTGAGTTTGTTTATTTTTGGACTGCATCTTATCTTATCTTATCTTTGTAAGTGGGGGCTGCAGTTGCAGCGACACTTCGACACAATGGGATCTTTTGTGTCTACCCCTATAAACTTTGCACCCCAACCTACTCGAAGATGTGCTGCATTAATGCAGCAATTCCGCTGATTGGAAGGTGCTTGTAGTCCTCCGGTTTTGGGTAGCCATCACCTAGGAGGTACATACGCTTGCTAGCCAGGACATCGCAGTGACACAGTAAGTGTTCCATTGATTCTATATCTTCACCACAGGCCCTGCAAGTCGGGTCGTGCGTCAGGCCGATTTTTTGCAGGTGTGCGTTCGTGGCAAAGTGGCCCGTCAACGCTCCTGTTATCGCCCTGACTCGCGTCCTGCTGTTATTCCAAATGTACTTGGTTGCCCCTGTGGTGACCTCACCGATGAAGAGCTTAGAGTGTTTATGTCCATCTCTGGATAGCCATGTCAATCTGTGTCTTCCCTCGGCCTGTTCCTTTAATGCCCTTATAATAGTGCTCCTTGGTAGCCCTATCCTCGGTTCTGGACCACACATTGTTGTTTGTGATCCCATTCTAGCCAGTTTGTCTGCTTCTTCATTGCCTTCCACTCCTACGTGTCCAGGGACCCAGACCAGTTGCAGTTTGTTGTGTCGGCCCACCTTATTGAGGACCTTTACACAATTTAGCACTAGCCCGGAGTCAACCTTGAAGGATTCAAGAGCTTTAAGAACAGCTTGGCTATCGCTGAGAATATAGATGGTTTTGTCTTTGACTTCCTTGTCTATAATCTCATGTGCACATGCAATGATAGCATAAGTCTCCGCCTGGAAGACTGTTGCATATTGCCCTAGACTAATACTCGCTGAGTAATCCTTAGCATAAACGCCTGCACCAGCACCAGACTCCATTTTCGATCCATCTGTATACCATGTAAGAGTGTTAAGTCCTATTCTCCATTCTTCCCTCGTAGGAACATAGATTTTATATTCTTTTTTGAATATGTGCACAGTTTGTATTTTGTCACATCCCATGCGCATAAGCCTTTCCATACCTGTGTCTAGTTGTAGATTGGTATGTCTGGTTTTGGGCATGTCAAAATTCCACATGCCATTTAACGATAACCTGTGTAGAGCTACGAAATGCTCCGGTAATTGCCAGGCAGGCCAACCGCTCAAGTTTTGTCAGTGTTTGCCTGCACGTGCCTAACTCCGTTCTAGGCCACCACACAATGCTGCCATAAGTAATAATGGGTCTTACTATCATTGTGTATAGCCAATAAATGACTCTGGGTTTCAGGCCCCAGGTCTTTCCGTACGCAGATCTTAGCATACCAAAGATTTTTGTGGCCTTGACCATGATCCTTTCTGTGTGCAGACTCCACGTTAGTTCTTTATCCAAGGTCATGCCTAGATATTGGACTGCATACTAATTAAACAGCTAACTTTGTATGGGGAGTCCAATTTTTTTTTGTGATTTTGCCAATTTTTTTAATTAAAAATTTAAGTGCGTTTGACAGCAACTCACCTGATGTTGTAGTAACACAATCTGTTCAGTTTGAAGAGTAGAACAACAGATGTATATAAGCATAAATATACGAATAAAAAATATATAAAAAAACCGGTCAAGTGCGTGTCGGGCCACGCAAGGTAGGGTTCAGTAGTTGCCAATATGTTTGTTATAGTGATTTACTTACATTTTGATATAGGTATTCTAAAACGCCCTAGCAACAGTTTTGAGCAGGTTAGTTTATATACGATTTTTTTTGATCGACTATTGCTCGTCAACTAGAAAAGCCTTATTAGCTTTGGTAGTTTTCCTTTTAAATTTATTACATGTAGACTACTCTCACGAAGTTTTTGAAATTTCCGAATAGTGCGGTTTAGTTGTTAGGGGGAGGGGACACTCGACTTCAAAAAAATTTAGCACTTTGAAGCCTATTTTTTCGAAAACAGAACCCTAAATTATAAAATGGTCGATACCCCACACGACTGGGTTTGACGAGAATCATCAATCATTCATCCCTACTTTACTTGAGGTACCCTTAAAAAGTGTTTCTTTTTTCATATTTTTTTTACAGTTTCTCCGTGTTATTATTAAATATATCTTTGCCAAATTTCAGCTCTTTACTACTAATAGTCTAGGAGCTAGGCCGCGGACAGACGGACATACAGACATGACGAAACTATAAGGGTTCCTTGTTGTACTACGGAACCCTAATAAAAATCCGACTGCACAAAAACCTACCCCTCTTTTTTGGCCAGTCAGGTAAAAAATGTATCCTATGTCACTCACGGGATCAAGGCGCGACACCTCGCACTTCAAAATCCATCAAGCCGTTTAGGCTCCAGAGCGTTCTCGTACCAAAGAAATATACAAACATACTCTATTTTAAGGGTCCCCAGGAGGCACGAGTTTCCATACAAACGTAGTTCCGGTTTAATACAAAATCTCTATGCCGGATTGAATCCAGACTTTGCGAATATATTGAGTAGACACGTATTGATGTTTGTAATTCGTTTTCAATGTACTAATATACAACGGAAAAAATTAGGAAAGTTTCAAACTTTCAGTACAAAATTAATTTAAACCTTCGTTCAGTCATGTTTCAGTTTACTACAATGAAAACTAAACGTATTATCCTATGTATTACTTGGCAGAATAAACCAGATCGCACCACCGCGCAAGTTGCTTCCATCGGCTGGAAGAAAGGCAACCTTGTATGGGTTTTGTGACGCCTTGAAGCGCGGATAAGCTGCGTCTGTGTATTGACGGATACGAAACATCGATAAACATCGATTCACAAAGTTTGGATTCAATCCGGCATGTAGTTTTTGTATTAAAGGGGAACTACGTTTGTATGGAAACGCGAGCCTCCTGGAGACACTTAAAGCGACGCATTGGAAACTATGGTAGCAGGGATCTCTATTTATCTCAGCAGTTACAAAAACATCATTGAAAGTTATATTTTGTAAACTGCTTTTTAGGGTTCTGTACCCAGAGGGTAAAAACGGGACCCTATTACTATAAGACTTCGCTGTCCGTCCGTCCGTCTGTCTGTCTGTCTGTTTGTCCCTCTGTCACCAGGCTGTATTTAATGAGCTGTGATAGCTAGACAGATGAAATTTTCACATGTTGCTGCTAAAACAAAAATATACTAAAAACTAGAAAAAGTGAAAAAACAAGAGAGGTCTCAATACAAAAAAACGTGTTTTTTTAAACGTGAAGAAACTAGCGCCATCTAGTATGATAGTACGGAACCCTTTGTACTAGCGCCATCTAGTATGATGGTACTGAACCCTATGTTTGCGGTTCTGACTTACACTTGGCCAGTTTTTTTATTTCAATGACTTCATTTTGTCAGTTGCAGAAACACGATTTGTTAATTTTATAACAGAAAAAACATATCAACGAACCTCTTTTGAAACGCACATTAACATTCTACAGGCAAACCAGGAACCTCTAAATTTTCTCAGTCGATTCGTCTCAACACACACTTCAATATGCCAGTTGGATTTTAAAAAATTAAGTGTAGTTTTTAGCTAAAACGAAAAAAACATTGAAAAAGTGCAAAAGTGTGGTTATTTTCTTTACTCTTTACACGCTTAGAAAAAAACAAAGACAACAAATGCCTCGCCTTAAACCTATTCAGTATGGAATCCTCATAAAATCACATACGGTACTTGCGCGATTAAAATTACTTACAATGTCATATTACAACCAAAGGCACCACAACGATACCCCACACGACTGGGTTTAACAAGAAAAATAAATAGAGTTTAAAAAAACTAAAAAACACGCTTTAAAGTACATCAGACTAAATCGTAGAAAATAATAATTAACAAAAAATACTAGTATTATTGTGAAAAAGCGTGGGGCGCTCAATGCTCAGTGCCATATTTTTCGTCTATCGAACATCCCACACTTTTTCAAAATAATACTAGTATTTTTTTCTTAATTATTATTTTCTACTTTTAAGTCTAATCTACTTTAAAAGCGTGTTTTTTAGTTTTTTTCAAACTCTATTTATGTTTTATTTTTTAGTTCAAACTTATGAAATTATTATATTGTCGCTGATTCTTGATAAGTCTACAAAGTTTAAATTAAATCTGTCCGTTTAAAGTGGATCAAAATCGTGTCCAAACGAGTCGGTTACATACAAACATACAGGTGAAGCTAATAAAAGCGTGATAAAAATCATCCCTACTTTACTTGTAGAGGAGACATACCACACATTTCTCATTCAATTCACAGGTCGCCAGCTACGCAACTAATCTCCGTAGACTAGACAGTCCTTTCACGTCCAGAGCCACATAAAAGGCAGTGTCAATCACTAAGCCACTCGACCGAAAGTCATTTTTTCTGACCTACTAATATTGTCGATTCGTCCGTCTGGTCAAACTGATGACGTAGGTAATATGATGCTGGATTACCCCACTGTCAATACACATAAGAGTACATTTATGGCTGGTTTACATGATGCATGCTACTGGAGTTGACAGTAGACACCTACTGTCACTTTGTACTCGCATGACGTAGCTCTAGTGTGAGCTGCTGTCGTGACAGTAGAAAGCTCTGCAGCAAGCTGCTGCTTATGGCCTGGTGAGGAAACGCGCGTGGCCAGTAAAAACAAAGAATGTTGTAGCAACTCGGATGCGAGCTACTGACCGACCGAGTAACTCGCATGATGCGGTCACACGGTGCGAATATCTGCACTGCAGTAACTCGCTTCGTCAGCCCGCACGCTAGCTCGTAGCCATTATGGCTGGTTTACACAGTGCGAGCTGCTGCCTGGCCAGTAGACAGCTACTTGGTTTATCTACTCGTACGCCAGTAGCTCGACTCGCCTTTGCTGTCTACACGACACCTAGCTACTGGCCAGTCGAGTCGCGATGTCGAGTGAACTTGTTTTAATAAAAAAAACGGTGATACGCTCTAAGACAACAATGTTATGTCAAGAATTGGAAAATATCCATAAACATAGCCATTATCAAAAAACCTAGTTACCAGGTCCATTTCTTTTGCGATATGTTCCAAAGATGCTTTTCCCATATCTCTATTTCGATAGTTTTTATCGAAACAATTCCATAGGTTTTCTTGTTCTGTGTAGAGTTTCATGAATTAAATATTATTGTCAGAAGAGTATCTATCCGCAGCCATTTCAAACTCGATTTTTATACGTAGGCGTAGCACACAAAAAAAAACACAGGTCCCGCTCACAATTATCCGGCTGGCACTGGCAAGCTACTGCCGAACGCGTCCAAACGATGCGAGCGACGGCCGCGTCGCTGTCATGTGCGAGTTGCTGCCGGGCGAGCAGGCTAGTGAAAACAAAAAATGTTGAAGTTGCGAGCTAATGTCCAACTCGCACGTGCGAGTTACTGGTAAGTGACGTCCAAACAGTGTGAGTTACTGCAGTGCAGCTACTCGGCAGGCTGACTCGTACGCTAGCTCGCACTGTGTAAACCAGCCATTATGGCTGGTTTACACGGTGCAAGCTACTGGCGTTGACAGTAGACAGCTACTGCCACTTTGTACTCGCTGACAGTAGCTCTACTCGCCTCACCCGGTCACACTAGTGCGAGCTGCTGGCGTGTCAGTAGAAAGCTACTGCTGCTTGTGGTGTGGTGGAGGAGGGCGAGTGGCTAGTAAAAACAAAAAATGTTGTAGTAACTCGGATGCGAGCTACTGACCGACTCGCTCATGACAGTAACTCATATGATGCGGTCATACGTTGCGAATAGCTGCACTGCAGTAACTCGCTTCGCCAGCTCGCACGCTAGCTCGTACCGTGTAAACCAGCCATTAGTCCCCGAAACTCTTTCACAAAATCTATAGAACTGTAATCTGATATTAAGAGACTTGGACGTTTCATTTCCATTTTAGCTGAGTATTGCTCACTACTGGTAAGTTTCAGTCTTGAAAGGTTTCTCCATAGGCACTTAGAAGACTTTATGTATAGAAATAAATACATAAGCAGAGATATGCTATATATAAGGGGAGGTAGATAGGTTACGTGCATCCTAAAAGTGAAGCAAAAAAAAGATGCCAATTGGCATCTCTTTTCATAGTAGCATTCGGTAGGTACCTATTATAATGTGTGTGTAAATGGATTCGATTTTCAAATGTGATTTGTTAGTGCATAACCTATCTATGGTAACAAATCTCTGTACATAATTCATCATATCAGCTCCTATACGTTCCCGCTGAGGGCCTCGAGCCTACCTTGAATAAGGGCTATCGGGCCTTAGTCGACCACGCGGGCCCAGAACGGGTTGGTCGACTTCACACACAACCTTAGAGATTCTTCGCAGGCGCGTGCAGGTTTTCTCACGAAGTTTTCCTTCACCGTAAGAGCGTCGGATTATCGAAGATATGAATCTGAAATTCAAAAACACATCATTGGTACGTGGCAGGATTCGAACCACGACCTCCCCGACAGGAGGTAGCGGCCCTAGCCGTTACGCTACCGACGCTCTTAAATAAATAAGTAAACAATGTTTATTAGTTGTAAACAATTAGTTACTAACCTCACAAACTATTACTTAGTTAATGAAATATATGTCGGAGCGTCATTGAAAACGCGATCAATATCAGCTCGAGATACGTTTACATTAGATCGTTACTTTTTATTTGGATCAAACGTCAAGTATTAGTACCTGGGTGAAACCGGTGGTGGCGTGACGATCGCTTGTACTCGTGAAACGATCGTTTGTGGTAGCAAAGATGACGTATTAACGGAAGCCTGTATGTGATTAAGGTGGCAGCACTGAGTTGACAATTTATTAGATCCGTGGAGAAGCCATATTAGCTGGACGTCAGTCTCGAGGCAGACACTTTTTGACGGAACGTCGAGCAGAACACAAGTAGTGGTGATCTGTGAGCAAAACGGACGTGTCACGCTATCGCTGGGATCACCGCGTTTGCATCCATTGTAATCCAAGGCATCCTGTACAATTTCGATTGCCGAATGATCAAGACTATTGAAAGAGGACTTCTGAGATATAGCTGCATTGTTATTTCGACGCCCACGACCAAAATAGTTAAGGGCTGAACCACGAGGCCATCCATAACCTAACCACCCCCCTCGATATATATTTAAAATATACCTATGTTTTCACTTATAACTATACGATATAGTATCAGAAAGAAAAGACACAAACAGTGTCTATTTAATAAAATTTGAGTAGTATAGTTTTATTACTGAGGAATCTTTTCTTCATTTCTCTTAGGAAATGCAGTTTTGTTTATGAGGCCAATCCCAATAAAATAGATTATAAAAAAGAAATGTTTATATTAATTTTCCTTCATGTTTTTTACTATGAAGCATGTGAACTTAGGGTAATTTAAATTTATCTAAATTTGCCATAATGCATTTATGCTTTAAATTTTGTACAATTAAAAAACTACGAGTATCATCATATCAGCCGAAATACGTCCACTGCTGGACAATGGCCTCTCCCAAGGGTTTCCACGACGACCGGTCCTGCGCTGACGCATCTACCGGCTTCCCGCGATCTTCACCAGGTCGTCGGTCCACTGTTATACTACGAGTATCAACGATTACAATGTTTTTTGGCACATTGAAACTTTCTTCAAAAACCATTCTACCTTTTAAATTCTGAAATATAAAGTAATATCGGAAATCTATCCTCAATTTACTCCTCAATATTTAATTATTAGAGCGTCGGTGGCGTAACGGCTAGGGCCGCCGCCTCCTATTCGGGCAGGAGGTCGTGGTTCGAATCCTGCCACGTACCAATGTGATTTCGAATTTCGATTTCATATATGTACGTTTATCCGACGCTCTTACGGTGAAGGAAAACATCGTGAGGAAACCTGCACACGCCTGCGGAGAAACTCGAAGGTTGTGTGTGAAGTCGACCAACCCGCACTGGGCCCGCGTGGTCAAGGCCCGATCAATCAGGGTAGGCTAGAGCCCCTCGGTGGGGACGAATATGAGCTGATATGATGGTAGTATTATTAAGATCCATCATCATCATGTCAGCGAAATGACGTCTACTGTTGAACAAAGGCCTACCCCGGCATCCAGGCGCTTTTTGCGACTTTCATCAAGTCGTCGGTCCACCAAGTGGCCTGCCTATGCTGTGTATTTCGGTGAGCGGTCGCCGCTCGAAAACTTTACTGCTCCAACGGCCATCTGTTTTAGTGATTCTGCAAGCTATGTCGGTCACCTAGGTAAAAACGGTTAATTTCTAAAAGCAGTTGGAACATCGGTGCTAAAAGTTCTTCAGAAGTTGTTCAATCACTCGAGGGACAAAGGCTTAAGTACCATAGACCACGCTGCGGCAGATAATAAACAAGACCGAAGAGCATAAAAACGCTAAACACGTTAAAAATCGACTACCTTCGCAAGAACTTTGCATTTTACAATTTACATTGTACAATTTTTTTTTATATTTTTTTTAATTTTCTTTTATTTACACGGGAAGCACTAGCTTTCAAAAATCATCAAAATCGGTTCACCTAGTCAAAAGTTCTGAGGTACTTAACACACATAAAAAGAAAAACATACAGACGAATTGAGAACCTCCTCCTTTCTGGAAGTTGCTTGAAAATCAGCTAATCATATAATCAGCTTGGCGTTTGTGGACTACAAGAAAGCATTGCAGGATTTACTTTTTTTATTTATTTTTTTATTCACAATTGGTAAGCCCTTGACATCATCCCACCTGATGGTTAGTGACGATGATGTCGAAGATGAAAGTGGGCTTACCCCTCCCCAGAGGAGATCTGGCTATATTATCTTTAAGCCAGAACACATCAAGGATTTAACACGGATGTTTGGCGGCAAGACTTAGGTAAGATGTTGGTAGGCGGTCTATGAAAATACCTTACCACCGAAAACCGAGTCTTACAAAGTTGATCCCGCCGGGAATCGAACCCGCGACCTCCTGGCGTAAAGCGAATGAACTAACCATTACGCCACGGAGGTGGTTAAACTTGACTATTGTTACATCGATGTGTTGCAGTGTTTATAAAACGCCACCATGTCAGTTCGCCTTCAGGACCAGAATTCTGCAGCGAAGGGTGAGACAGGGAGACGTTAAATCTCTGAAACTCCACCGTCCTTAAAATATCATTAGGAATCATCACATCAGCACATTTACGTCCCCACCGAGGGACTCAAGCCAACCTTGCAATCGGGCCTTAGTCGACCACGCGGGCCCAGTGCGGGTTGGTCGACTTCACACACAACCTTCGAGTTTCTTCGCAGGCGTATGCAGGTTTCCCGAAAAAGGTAAATTACAACCGAGTGATATTTGTAAGCCCGAGTCGCAGGCGAGGGTTTACCATCGTCACAAATATCTGATACTCCTTTTACACCCATTTATCATTCAACATTTTTCAATACAGTTGTGAGAAAACAGGTAAAAAATTAAAAAGGACCGTAACAGAAAAACAAAATATATGGCAACATTACCTATAAAGGTTTCGGCAACCAAAGTTCATTTTACGCGACTTGTGGCTTATTTTAAATGTCCGGGGAGTAATCTCACTTTGTTTCTTCTTATACATACACATAAGTATATTTTTTATTACATACTCGTATACGTATATTAACTATTCTTAATTTTATTAGTTTTCACAACTAAAACATCTCAATTCAGTTTTACGAAAATTGCGCCATATTTTAGCTAGCACACGTACGCATGCGTAAGTTTTTTATTATTATCATAAATAGTTTTTGTTATAATACGACTTGGGATACTTAACCTCTTTGGTAAAGATTACCTATTCCTTGGTGTAGCCGGTTGCACTTCGTTCATATTTTTTCTCTTTTCTTCGCAAAGATATAAAACCCAAAGAGAATCTAAACATCTAGCGTTATGTACTAATCTTGGAGGAACTACCTATCTCTTTTAAAATTCTCCTTTCAAAAGTCTTAAAAAAGATTCTGTATCTTTGGTTATTATAATTTTTTTTGCTAGAAATGTCTTGTTCCTCCGAGCTAGAAATAAAAAAAGTGGTAAAGTAAAAGCGTGTGTGCGGTAAAATCAATTTTGCGCACACTTGACTGGCATATAAAGGAAAACTTTTCAAGCAACTGTAATAAAAACGTACGTATGAGAACTAAATTCGAAAACACATTGGTAGGTACGTTATTACGATTACCGATAAACGATTTTATATATAAAAACGTGTACATTATTAAAAACAAATATTTTGTCAACATCAAACACCCACGAGCAATTCAGAATACATCAAAGGAAGCATTTAATTTATTCTAAAAATACATGTTTATCCTTGGTTCAACCTATTTACCTATGCAACCTTCTGTTTTTTTAAAGCTCAATTAAAATAATTTTCTGGACAATAAAATTTATGAAATCAATTATCAAATAATATCAACAAAAGCTTGTTCCTCGTACTTCTTGTGATATATCACATAAGTTTCTGTTAAGTTGCTTGGCCGCCACCTGTTAAATTTATTTTATGTTAATGTTCCTTTGACCGCCACGATACAGGCCTAGCCTAGTGTGGGGTCACAGTTAACTTGTATTTATTAGATAAGACAACTTCGTAAATATTTTTTTTGTCTTTCTTAAAAATTCTACTTTCTTTAAAAGACCTTGGTCTTAAGACACTGCTGTATCTGGGACGTAAAGATATTGCGAAGCTTCCCGAACGCTGCCCAGCCGAGTTGTATTCGACGATTGATCTCTTTCTCGAAGTTGGACCTACCTAACTGAACTGTTTGTCCTAGGTATACATATTCGGTAACAAGTTCGAGTGTAGAGCCTATAACCTTCATAGGAGTAGGTATGACACGGACGTTTGACATAATTTTCGTCTTGTCCATGTTCATTCTAAGACCCACTTGTTGAGAGGCTCTACAGAGGCCATCGAGCGTTGTGTCTTAGTCGTCCATAGTCTCAGCCATAACCACGATATCGTCAGCGAATCGAAGGTGGGTGATGTACTCGCCGTTGATATTGATGCCGAGTCCACCCCAATCCAAAAGTTTAAAGACATCTTCCAGGGCGGCGGTGAACAGTTTCCGAGATATAACGTCTCCCTTAGGGATTGCAATCCGGTACCATTTTCAATCCGGCCGGATTTCACCGGATTGACGCCAATCCGACCGGATCCGGACGGATCCGGCCGGATTTTAAAGTTACTTAGGGCCTAGTATTTAATGATTTTTAGTTTTGATAATAATACATAAAAAGAAAAATAAATACGTATTTATTGAAAATAAAATCACTTTTAATTATATTTTTTGGTATTAATTGTAATTTTTGGTACTATTTGTATTAAATGAAATTATGAATCTATTCTGAATAATAAAGTAAGTACTAATTATTTAATTTACATAGTCTCAAGATCATAACACTTCCTATTGGCTTTGCTGTAGTCGTGTAAAAAGAATGAAACAGTGATTGAAATTATTATAGGTAAAAGACGCATTGCATTGCATGACAAACAATACAATAAATACCTAGCTAACCTAACCTATTTAACAATTCAAATACAACCTAGATTATTCAATGTTTTTTTTTTTTTTTTTTTTTATTCACAATTGGTAAACCTTTTTTCGTCATATAACCATAACCACTAATTAGGTAAACAAAGTGTTTGGCAACTTACGGTTTATCTCCACAGAATAATCTTATCAATCACTCACACACTTTTCGATTAGTTTCGTTCGATACTTTCGATGTCAAAGGTCAAGTGGCGACTGACAAACAAGTGCAGGCAGAGCCGGTGTCGGCGGCGGCAGTGCCGCGGCACGTCTAGCGATCTGGCAACGTCGCGCGCGCGCGCTTCGTTGCATACAGTACAGTTTTTCGCGTATTTTTTGCTTTACCGGATCCGCCACCGGATCCGGCGCCGACTCACCGGATCCGGCAGGTCCAAAAACACACCGGATCCGCCGGATTACCGGATCCGCCGGACCAGATTGCAATCCCTAGTCTCCCTGTCTCACCCCTCGCTGCAGCTGGATAGGTTCCGAGTTTTGATCCTGGAGGCGAACCGACATGGTGGCGTTTTCATACAAACACTTCAGCACTTCGATATATCGATAGTCAATTTGGCACTTCTGGAGAGACTGTAACACAGCCCAAGTTTCGAGCGAATCGAAGGCTTTCTCATAATCCACGAACGCCAAGCACAGTGGCTGATTGTACTCTTCGGTCTTCGGTATAATCTGCCGCAGCGTATGTATGTGGTCTATCGTACTAAATCCTTTATACTTACTAAGTAATAAATTACAAAGCGGTCGCAGCTCAGTGCAACCTGCGGGTTTGGGTCGATCACGCACGTTAACTGACCTGAAGCACGGTCACTATTACCTGGATGGGTTTGACTGTTAGTGGCATTTTTCTTGGCCATTTCTGTGCTCGCAAGGCACGTTAAGCCGTTGGTGCCAGTTGTTATTACTATTCAATTCAATTCAAATTCAATTCAAAACAATTTATTTCAAATAGGTGTTTACACACACTTTTAAATAGTCATAACAAAAAAAAATTGTATATTACAAATAATGTCATGATTCAGATTACAGTCTCAGGTAAGGGTATTTGTTAAAGAATCAACATATATTTCTTTGTCATTTACATAATCTATTATTTTATAATATCCTCTAGAGCACAAAACTTTTTTGACATGAGTCTTGAATTTATTCTCTGACAAACTAGTTACATTTTCTGGAATTTTATTGTAGAATCTTATACACTGCCCCACAAATGACTTTTTAACCTTACTCAGTCTCGAAAAGGCTATATCTATTTTATTTACATTTCTTAAATTCAAAATATGCCTGTCACTGTTTTTAGGAAATAATTGCAAATTCTTACGAACGTACATGATGTTTTTATATAATTTGACTAGCAACAGTTAAAATATTGATTTCTTTGAACTTATTCTGTAACGACTCACGAGATCGCATCTGATAGATTGCGCGGATAGCTCTTTTCTGCAGGATGAAAATAGTTTCTAAATCAGCCGCATGCCCCCACAGTAATATGCCATAAGACATTATACTATGGAAGTAACTAAAATACACTAGTCTCGTAGTATCTACATCCGTTAACTGTCTTATTTTCTTAACGGCATAATCAGCTGAACTAAGCCTTCCCGCTAAAGTTTGAATGTGTGGTCCCCATTGAAGTGAAACATCCAAAGTTATACCAAGGAACACCGTGGTATTTACAAATTATAATTTATTACTGTCTAATATTACACTATTATTGACCTTTTTTACATTTGGCAAACAAAATTGTATACATTTTGTTTTCTTAGCATTTAATAATAAGTTGTTCACAGTGAACCAGTTCAGTATCTTTGAAAGAGTGTTGTTTACTTCGTCAATTTCGTTTTCTTTCCTATTCACTTTAAAAATAAGAGAAGTATCATCCGCAAATAACACAATATTTGACAGATGTTGCATCATAAAAGGCAAATCATTTACGTAAACAAGGAAAAGAAAAGGCCCTAATATGGAACCCTGGGGCACACCCATTTTCACTTTAGATCCAGATGAGTTCGTGCCATTCACTTGTACTTTTTGTGTTCTGTTGTCTAAATACGAATTTAAATGACTGAGAGCCCCTTCCTCTACGCCATAATGCTTTAATTTTATAAGTAATGTTTGGTGTTCAACACAATCAAAAGCCTTAGATAAATCACAAAACACTCCAATTGCATTCTGCGATTCCTCGAAGGCATCATATATGTTTCGAATGAGTGCTACTCCTGCATCGGTTGTTGATCATCCTTTAGTGAAACCGAATTGTTGGTTATGCAGTAGTTTGTTTTCTGTAAAATATTGTTGCATTTGGTTAAGCATAATCTTTTCAAACACTTTACTAAGAACTGGCAGCACAGAAACTGGTCTGTAGTTGCCTAGATCAGTTTTTGAACCAGATTTATATAAAGGTATCACTTTACTAAGCTTCATGAGATCTGGAAAGACGCCACTATCAATGCTAATATTAAAAAGAGAAGCTAAATATGGCGCTAAAGTATCAATTACATTACTGATCAAGCTTACCGATAATCCCCAGAGGTCTTCGGTTCTTTTCACTTTAAGAGATTTAAAAGTTTTTACAATAGATTGTGGTTCAATTCTCTGAAGGAGAATTTTTGATCACAATTACTAACATTATCCTTTAGCAGCCTTTGAGCATACATAGGTGATGAGTTTAGGGCTTCAATAGTCTTAAGTAAAATATTTGGGAAAAAAGTTTCGAATTCTTTGGCTACATCGGCATTCGAACTAATTTTACCTTGATCTGTTTGCAAAACATATTCTTTGTCGCGAGGTTTGACTTTACCTGTTTCTTTGCTAATGATATTCCATACAGTTTTTATTTTATTATCTGACAATTTTATTTTTCTAGCCAGATAATTATATTTTGCTACGTGGCAAACCTGCTTAAAAATTTTTGAATATTGTTTCACATAATTTGTAAAGTTCTCATCAAAAGTGTAAGTTTTTTTGTCATAAAGGTCAAACAAAGTTTGGCGACTTTTGTATATACCTATAGTAGCCCATTCACTGAATTAAAATTTGATGTTACTGATTGTGGATTTATATTTAAATATACTATTATAGTAAAAAAATCATTGTAAAAACTGTTGGCTTGCACTTCATTATCAAAATCTGGTATGGGCAGTTTTTCATCTAGCACTGTTTTAAACTTTTCTATTCGACCAGCAGTGACCGGTCTCGATTGAATTTTTATGTGTTCTGCAGAAATACTTACGGGAAAGCTAGCCATTACTCCGTTATGATCTGACCTCAAACAATTAAAAACCTTTTTATTTAAATAACAGCAATTACAAAATATGTTATCTATACATGTGGCAGAGGTCTTTGTTATTCTTGTGTGTTCCAGAAATACATAATTTAAATCAAATGACTTGAAGAGACAAGTAATTCGAGTCGTCAAGGACTTTTTTCCAACAAATCAACATTGAAATCGCCGCATACTATCACGGATTTACGGCTTTTACTAACGATATTTAATACATCCTCCATTGCCGATTCGAAGCTAACAAAGTTATCGTCATATGGGGGCCTATACACGCAAATATTGATGTGGTTCTCCAGCTCCACACAAGATAATTCCACAGTTTTTTCAATCGAAAGGCCAACAACGTCCTTCCGTTCTTTAAACTTTAGAGAATTTTTGGTAAATATAACTGAACCTCCACATTGTAAGGACTTTCGATTGAATGCACTGGCTGTACAATAATTTTCAAAACTAAAAAGCATTTCATGGTCTTTGAGACAGTGTTCTGTTACACAAAAAATATCTACACAATACTTTTCCAGAAAAAGTTCTATTTCTAATTCTTTGCCGAGGAAGCCTTGAATATTTTGGTGAACTAGTTTTAAAAAACTTGGCTTCTTCGTTGTCTTTAAGCCTAGTTTAAATCTGAAGGTTGAACACTGCCACCAACGCCGGCATCGCAGGGTATACTATCAAGTAAATTTATAGCCTGTGCTATACCTGCGGTACCGTCACCAGCGGCGGGCTGCTCCGTCGTTAGGCAAGTTATTACCGATTGAATACAGTTGGTACGATTTAAAATACCGTAAGCTAACGAATTAGCTAGTCTCTTTTTCTGTGCATAACTTACTATATGTAAGAATTATGTAGGTGTAAATTAGACTCTTTCTGATATTCATAAAATAGTACTTAAATAAACTTAAGTATTATATAAACCCCTCGGGTAGGCCCTTGTGCAGTGGAAGTTTTTCTACTGATGAATGTCACTTGTGATAAAATAATCATTAGTTAATAACGTCAAAATACAATCATGGATATGAAACAAATTATTTCATTAGAACATGAAAACAATATGACACGAAAATTTATACATTAAAAATCATTGAATGTCATTAATCCCCTTTGACAATAGTAGGCCAGTTCACACGGACAGCAGCCGATCACGAGTATAACGCGAGAGTCAGCCGTCGCTCCCCTCAACCATATTAGAGGGAAAGGAACGACCCGGCTTCCGATGCGCCACCTTTAGGGTCTCTAGGAGGCTCGAGTTTCCATACAAAGGTAGTTCCGCTTTAATAAAAAAACTACATAATTTAAATCAATTATAAATATATTGAGTAGACACATATCGATGTTTGTAATTCGTTTTCATCGTAGTCATTTACTAAAGGAAGACTTAAATTAGTTTTTTACTGAAAGTTTGAAACTTCTCTAATTTTTTTCCGTTTTGTAAGTACATCGAAAACTAATTACAAACATCAATATGTGTGTACTCAATATACTCGTATTTAATAAGTTTGGATTCACACCGGCATGTAGTTTTTGTATTAAAGCGGAACTACGTTTGTCTGGAAACTGGAACATACTGGGGACCCTGAAGTAAGCCCTTGGCATCATATGTTTATGTTATAGCTTTCCCTTAGCTCACTATAGCCGCCATCAGATAAAAAAAAATACTCGCTAAGTACAAGCTTTATCGAACTTTCGATAATTTTGTCGAGGATGATTTTGAAAAATTTACCGACTGTAGTTTATTTAGAAACATTTAAAAAAAAGTTTTAGTAGGTACTTGTTATTGTACTTGTAAATTATCATCGTTATTCATCATTAATTTATTATTAAATTAAATTATCATAAATTATAGTTATTTACTGACGGCGGCGATAGTTAGGTAGAAGAATCGCCTTATGAGTTTTATTGTTTCTAAGTATACTATTTTTGTATGTAAAATTTTAAAAATACATACACAAACATTTCTAAATACGCTGTATGATAATAATCAAAAAACCTAAAAACTTTTAGGCTTGATTTTTTTTTTGAAATTTAAACTTATTTATCTTGGTAAGCCCGCTTCCATTTTCGGCATCATCGTCACTTACCATGAGGTGAAATAATGCCAAGGGCTTAACAATTGTGAATAATAAAAAATCTTTAATTTGTAAATAATTTTAATTATTTCTTATTCTTCAAAGCAAACCTTCTCATTGTAGCGTCCTGTAGAGTATCATCACATCAGAAACCAGGATTCCTCAGCCTTTGATGCCCGGAGCCCAAGAGCAGCGAGGCGAAAAGGAGTCACAAAACCAAGTCGCAATATTTACGCAAAGCCTAGGCCAACGCGGTAGCTGCGCGGACGCGCGGAGAGCAGCTTACTCCCCGCACACCTCACCCCCGCTTAAGGTTTCTTCGCTCATAAACTAACTAATTGCAATACGTTAATCCTAGACATAAGTAGCATAGTTTTTATAAAATAAACTCTTCTATTCCTACTGCGTTCTATCACTACGACTTTTATTATTAACCACCAACCTCTAAAGTGGTGACCCGACGAACACACGAATTCCTGATGAACAATCAAGACCAAAACGCAGAAGATGGCAAGTACGCAGAATCACAGCAAAATCAACAAGAAATTGCCGGTATAGCGCTATCCATGAGAATACCACCTTTCTGGAGGGACAAACCCAGATTATGGTTTATCTCATTCGAAGCTGCAACTAACGACCTCAAAAAAAGCCAAAGTCAACTCTCACAGATGGTCATCGCGCGACTGGAAAAGCAAGATATCGAACAAATCTCAGATATGCTATACAATCCACCAGCAGAAGACCAATACAAAGCGCTAAAGGATCGTCTCATATCGGCTTATGAAGAATCTGACAATCGCCAGTTCCAGAAGCTGCTATCAGAAATGGAACTGGGAGACCAGAAACCTTCTCAACTCCTAAGAAAAATGAAAAACCTAGCCCGCGATAAAGTTCCAGACTCCACACTAAGACTCATGTGGACCAACCACCTTCCGCCGTCCGTAACGTCTGTTCTGGCCGTCAGCGAAACGTTCAGCACCAAAACTACCCTCGAAGAACTCGCACTTTTAGCAGACAAAATCCTAGAACAAAGACCAACAAACCAAGTAGCTGCCATGAGTACAGCATCGCCAGAATCACCATCTACTAACTGGGAAACCCAACTATTGGTCTGTGAGCTAAGGAAACTATCACTTGAAGTCGCCGAAATGAAAAACCAACCATACAAAACACATTGGCGCGAAAACTACCGTCGTCGCTGCTGCAACCACGTTTGCCGGTCCCGCTCACGCAACCGTTCGCTGTCCCGCTCGCGCGGCGAACTACCATCTCGTTCCCGCGGTGACTCACCGTTTAACGCTCGCAATAGTTCACCATCGCCGTACTGTTATTATCACAAGAATTTTGGTGAAAATGCAAGGAAATGCACGCAGCCATGCACATTCAAACAAGGAAATCAGGAAAACTAATAAGAACGTTGGCAGCGGCGGAAAACAGCGTTCAAGTAAAGTCACACCGCCTATTCGTTACGGACCGGACAAGCAAACTACCCTTCTTGGTAGACACGGGAGCTAATATATCCGTCATACCTAGAACAAAAGGAACACGTCACCAACCACTGCCGTTCCAGCTCTACGCCGCCAACAACACGATTATACCTACATACGGCGAAAAAACACTAGAATTGGATCTTAAGCTACGGAGACCATTCAAATGGAAATTTATTGTTGCCGCTGTTTCAAAGCCCATCATTGGAGCTGATTTCCTTAATCATCACCAGTTGATCGTAGATATTAAAAATAGAAGATTAATCGACGGCAAAACAACATTAACTACGAACGCATTCATTCAAGCCTCAAACACACCTACCGTCAGAAGCATTGACATCAACCAATCCTATCACGACATACTAGCGCAGTTTCCCGGTACTACCCGCCTCAGTTCAATGAAAATTGAAAACAATCAAGGAACAGTTGAACACTGCATTGAAACAACTGGACCTCCTCTATACTGCCGCGCAAGACCTATTCCACCCCATCTCTATAAGAAGGTCGAAAAAGAATTCCAAAATATGATTGAACAAGGCCTCTGCAGACCAAGCAAAAGCCCCTGGGCATCACCTCTTCACATCGTTCCCAAAAAGAATGGGGACATCCGAGTTGTGGGCGACTACCGAAGACTCAACGCCGTCACCAAGCCCGACCGTTACCCCATACCCAGGATCAAAGATTTTAACTACAAGCTGAGCGGAAAGAAAATCTTCTCAACGATCGATCTTAACCGAGCATACCAGCAATTGTCAGTAGCTGAAAAGGACATTGAAAAAACGGCTATCATCACACCGATGGGACTATTCGAATTTCCACGCATGTGTCCGGGCCTAAGAAACGCTGGCCAGACCTTCCAAAGGTTTATTCACGATGTACTGCGAGGACTCGACTTCGTTTTCCCATTTGTCGACGATCTACTGGTAGCCTCATCCTCCGAAGACGAGCACCGAAAACACATCGAAACCCTTCTACAAAAACTCGAAGAAAATGGAATCACAATAAACCCGGCGAAATGTAACTTCGGTCAAACTGAAGTCAAGTTTCTCGGTCACTACGTGTCACAAAACGGAATCAAGCCACCGGAAGACAAAGTTCAAGCCATCACAGACTTCCCCAAACCAAAAACCATTGAAGAACTACGTAGATTCCTCGGAATGATAAATTACTACAGAGAAAACATACCCAACGCCGCAACCACACAAGCACCGCTTAACAAATTTCTACATCAAACAAAAAAAAATGACCGAACAATAATCAAGTGGGACACCGAATCAAATGAAGCATTCGAATCCTGTAAAGTCAGCATAAAAAACGCAGCTTTACTCGCTCACCCATCACATAATGCCCGATTGGCCATATTCTCCGATGCATCAGACACATCAGCTGGCGCCGTACTGCAACAATATATTGAAGATAAATGGCAACCACTTGGCTACTTTTCAAAGAAATTCACTGAAGCTCAAAAAAAGTACAGTACGTTCGACCGCGAACTAACAGCAATTTACTTGGCAGTCAAATACTTCAGAAAAATGTTCGAAGGACGAGAAATCATCATATTCACTGATCACAAGCCACTAACCTACGTATTGAAAAAGTTACCATCTGCAAGCGAAACCCCACGAAGAACGAGGCAACTACTATTCATAAGTGAATTTAGTACCGACATTCGACATGTAAGTGGGAAAAATAACATAATAGCCGACGCACTCAGTCGCATAGAAACAATCAGCTACCCTCAATCGCTGGACTACGAGAAAATAGCAATAGCGCAAGAAAGAGACAGCGCTATAGCTCAACTAGCGGAACAAAGCAATTTGTCTCTAAAACAAATAACACTGCCTAACATAAACCAGAAGATATTCTGCGAGACTTCAACATCTTGTATCCGCCCATACCTACCAGAAGAGTTCAGAAAACCCGCTTTCGAAGAAGTCCACAACATAAGCCACCCCGGAATAAGAACTACCCGCAAAATGATGTCACAAAAGTTTTTCTGGCCTTCAATGAACCGCGATGTCGGTACCTGGACAAAACAATGCATAAAATGTCAAAAATGTAAGGTACAACGACATTCATCAAGCAATCTATCGTTATTCCCACCAACAGACCGATTTCAACACATACATACAGACATCGTGGGACCACTACCTACCTCAACTCAAGGATATCGTTATCTCGTTACTATCATCGACCGAGTAACAAAATGGCCAGAAGCTATACCTACAGACGAAATAACAGCTGAGAATATCGCAAAGATAATATATGAAAACTGGATCACTCGCTTCGGCTGTCCGGAAACACTTACAAGCGATCAAGGACGCCAATTTGAAAGCCAGTTATTCACGAAATTAATGGCTATAATGGGAATAAACAAGACTCGTACTACACCATACCACCCACAGTCTAACGGTATGATAGAACGATGGCACCGCTCACTGAAAACCGCACTAAAAACTCGACTTTTTGGCGAGACTTCGTGGAGCGACGAACTACCTACAGTACTTATGGGACTTCGTGCCGCATTACGTACCGACACTGGAGTGAGCGCCGCCGAACTTACCTACGGCTACAAGTTACGCCTACCTGCCGACTTTATCGCTCCTTCTATGCCATGCTCAGCTGATTATACATACATAGAAAAACTCAGGAAACATATCAACTCTTTAAAACCAACAGAGATAACCAAGCCACACACGAACAGACGACCCATTTTCGTGCACCCAGACTTGCAATCCTGTGAACAAGTTTTCGTTAGGAACGACGCCGTGAGGAAAGCTTTTCAACCAACATACGCAGGCCCTTATCGTGTAATCAAAAGGAACGACAAGACCTTCCTACTCCAACTGACTACCCGCCAAGCAACTATCTCGATCGACCGACTCAAGCCCGCCTATACAATCAATGAAGCTATCACTTGCAGCAACAACGAAAACGAGAAAACAAGGTCATCGTCATCTATAAAACTAAAACGACCAGAAGAACCAAAAAAACCAACAGCCACTGCTACTGCTGGAAGTCCAGAAAAGAAGTCGCGATTCGGACGAACCATTAGACTGCCGGTACGCTTCGCTTGAGGGGGACTCCTGTAGCGTCCTGTAGAGTATCATCACATCAGAAACCAGGATTCCTCAGCCTTTGATGCCCGGAGCCCAAGAGCAGCGAGGCGAAAAGGAGTCACAAAACCAAGTCGCAATATTTACGCAAAGCCTAGGCCAACGCGGTAGCTGCGCGGACGCGCGGAGAGCAGCTTACTCCCCGCACACCTCACCCCCTCTTAAGGTTTCTTCGCTCATAAACTAACTAATTGCAATACGTTAATCCTAGACATAAGTAGCATAGTTTTTATAAAATAAACTCTTCTATTCCTACTGCGTTCTATCACTACGACTTTTATTATTAACCACCAACCTCTAAATCATTATACCCATATCATGGGAGTGCATAAAAAAAATACTGGTCCTCCATATTTGGGAGTCCGCCATATTAGATTCAAAATGACGATGACGTAAACATTTATCCATTTATTGTGCTGCAAACATAATGAGTATGCAAAATTTCAGCTCAGTCGGAAACCGGGAAATGTTTCTAATTTAGCTTCCGAGATTTGTTGAAACTAACAAACAAACTAACCAACACGGTAAGCAAATAAACTCATAAAGCTTGCAATAATTTAATTCTAACAGTAACAAAAAACAGGTGTACGTAATGGCTGGCTCCATTTCCGTAATTAGATTTAGCATAGAAAAAACATTAGCATGTCAACAGGAGATTTCAGAGAAAAACCAGTATAAATGCGAAAGAGACCTTAATTGTAATTAGTTTTACACGGTGACATTTTTAGGATATACCTACAGGTGTAACGAAATAAGTATAGGCCCTGGTAACTGGGGCTTCCACTCGTCATACTGAACAGCTTTTGTTCTACAAGTTAGCTGAAATCGCAAAAAAAAACTCATCATACAAATCGATCAGCTGATCGACGAACTTAGTGCATTTTTGTATGAAGGGTCTAATTTTTTTTGGAAATTGCCTATTGGTCCCTTGGGGAAAGTTGCTCAGTATGATGACTAGAAACCCCAGTTAAAAGGGTTATATAAATTAGTAAAGATAGAAAGAGCGATTTATTTTTGTTTACCAACAAAATCGGTTACCAAGGTAACAATAGGTATCGGTTGTCAAAACAATCAAAACAAACATTTAATACTAGCTGTTTCCCGCGGCTTCACCCGCGTGGACCACGTTTCTATGACTTTTCGAGGGTGCGCAGTGCGCGAGCCGCAAGACTGAGTATTTACTTTCATACATATAGATGGAGCTAAAGAAGTTTTACTTCAGTCGTGCGGTCTAAAGCACACTTGTATTTTTTCAAAGTGAAACTTTTATTACATCGTCTCAAATTTTTTCATCTGTGTGTCGCGTGACGGTCGGTATGATCGTTTTGGTCTCTGTACCGTAGCTCCAAGACGAGAGCATCTCTTCGCGCTCTGTTAATGTCTATAATGTGAAAAAAAGTTTCACTTTTATCGTGGTTTCATGAAAACCACACACTCTTTTTTTTGTTTGTTTGTGGATGTTATTTGAAATAAAATTTATGATCGTTTACCTATGTAGTTCTCCAAGTGCATGTATGGCTAAAACAAGAATTTTATAACGGCTAAAACTAACCGTAACTCGTGTTTACGGTTTCCTTAAAATATATTCCAATTTTGAAATTTCTCATGATACGTAAGTAAATAAATATAAGCGCTTAAAAACTTGCCAAGAAAGAAGAGTAATTGAGCTTCTTTATTCTGACATTATAAACGGCTTCAAATTTATCAACTTAAAACTTATTCGTAGCTGACAAACAGTAAGCAATTGTGCTTTAAAAACTTTCAAGTAACAACAAGCTTTTATTTGTGAAAAGTTGAATTTACTTCAAAGTTTTTAAAAAACGCTATATGTTCGGTGTGCCAAATGTGCATTAGAATGCATGTTTTCAAATTCAAAAAGGCGACCCAACTAGGTGCAGTATTTCTTACGACCTGAAAAACATACTGGAAACTTTTAAAGTACATGATCAGATCAACTGAACAAGATCAAAAGTATCAATTGTCACCGGGAACACGGCTTCATACAAAGTTTCAGCTCGATTGGACTTCCAGGGGGGAAGTCTCTCTAAAATCAATCGCAAGATTTTTCCCATACATACAAGTATCTAACAGGTAAGTTGAAAGCAGGCTCCCAAAGTTAGTGACTTTCTGCCAAAATATGTAGAGTCGACCGAAAACATTGTGGATGTGAAAACTACACAGCTGATTCCTTGAACCTTGTTATTTTGTATGGCTAAAACGAAAACACGATTTACTGGTATTCGCTAGATATTTTTTATTTTGTAAAACCATGTAGTTTTACAAAAAAAAGCGTCGGTGGCTCAACCGGTAACGACTCGGTCCATCTAACCAGAGGTACCGGGTTCAAATCTGGACGGCCAATGTACCAATGAGTTTTTCAAAAACTTACGTACATATACTTACCGATTGCTTTAACGGTGAAGGAAAACATCCTGAGGAAACCTGCACACGCCTGCGAAGAAACTCGAAGGTTGTGTGTGAAGTCGACCAACCCGCACTGGGCCCGCGTGGTCGACTAAGGCCTAATCGCCCTGATTCAGGGTAGGCTCGAGCCCCTCGGTGGGGACGTATATGAGCTGTAATGATGATAATGATGATGTAGTTTTGAGAGATTATTATACCTAAGAATAGACATGGAAACGATGAGACACGACAGGTCTAGTACTTCTTTTATTAAATATTTTTATCTCAGCATTGACATGAGTGGTGCATGCTCGCTTAAATGTTCGTGCGGATGGTGGCGCATCGGGAGCCGGGTCGTTCCTTTCCCTCTAATATGGTTGATGGGAGCGATGACTGACTCTCGCGTTATACTAGTGACGTGGTGCTGTCCGTGTGAACTGGCCTACTCTTGTTAAATGCATTCAATGATTTTTATGTATAACTTTTCATGTCATATTGTTTTCATGTTCTAATGACATAATCTGGTTTATATCAAGGATTTAATTTTGACGTTATTATCTAATTATTGTTTTATTTCTTAATTCTTCACTTTTTTCTTTCTTATCTAAGTCTTGCCGCCAAATATCAATGTTGATATCATTGGTGTGTTCCGGCATGAAGATAAGATAGCCAGTTCCCCATTGCGTTGGGGAATCTTGGTAAGCCCGTTTCCATCTTCGGCAACATTGTCACTTACCACCAGGTGAGATGTTGTCAAGGGTTTACCAATTGTGAAAAAAATAAAAATGAAAAAAAATGACATTGGTATTATTATTTTATGACTATCAGAAAGGTTGTAATTTTTACCTTTTTTTAATTATAAATATATTGAATTGAACTGTATTTTTCTCCTACATTGCATAAGTTAATATAGTATTGATGAAACGGCTAAGACGAAATTCTCCTAGGAAGTTCCCTAACCTCGTAATAAACGATATGCATTTACGCAAGAAGTAAAGGACGTAGGTCACGTTAAGACACTCACGCGAAATTCAACTGTAAAGCTGATCCCATAAGGTTAAACATCAGGTTGTTCGCCAGTGCTGCGTTGGGAGCCTGCTCTTAACAAAAGCTTGTAGTAATAACCGGACGATGCAAAAAAAATATATTTTCCATGGACCTGTCAGCTGTACCACGGAAAATTTGTTTTTTCCGTGGTCCGGTTGGCCGGACAACCCAACCGTACCACGGGTGATGACCGATAAATTTAACTGAAAAAAATAATTTATTGAAATGAGTATTCCCGGCTATTTAATTTATTAGTAGGTATCTGATATTTTATACTGCGATACTGAATAACTTTCCCCATTCAATTGTGATGAAATCGAAAAAAAACGCCAAGTGCAAGTCGGACTCGCGCGCCGAGGGTTCCGAACCACCACACTTTCCACATAAACAATTACAATCCTTACTAATAATAAAAATGTGAAAATTTTATTTGTATACAATTACTTCTTCACCCTTTACACCAAAATCAATCGTAGCGTAATTTGTGTCATACGGAAAGACATATAGTCTACTATTTAAAAGCTTTTAATTAACTTGCAATGTATGTAAGTATATTTGTTCGGGTGAAATCTTGCAAGTTAAATTTGACCCACTTCTCGGTTCGCGATTAAGCTGAAATTTTGCATGCATATGTATATCGCGTGACAATGCAATATGAATATGAAAAGTAATATGAAAAGCTTGTATTTTTAGGTTTTTCGAAAATTATTATACTTTGAAAATAGCACTTCGGCTAAGGTACTGAATTTTCAGGATTTATTTTTTATTCTTTCAGGTTATTTAACTTCAATTGTTTTTGCCATTACAATACTCGACGCTCGAAAGTAAAAATCTGTCATTAGTTTACTTAAACGTGTTTCGAATTTCGTAAATGAATCATTTGCCTGGCTCGCCTCGCGGCGTTGAGCCCACAGAAAGTGTAGATAGATAACTTTTTTTTTTTAATCTCTATTGATAACGCACAAATTAAAATAATTATAATACATATAATAATTGTATTATTTAGATTTCTGTGGTAGAAAATAATGCGAGTGAAAATATTTTTCGGCTCTAGAATACTTACAGAAAACCAAAAAAACCGGCTAAGAGCGAGTCAGAACTGCATAAAAAGTATTCCGTACTATCCTACTAGATGGCGCTAGTTTTTAAAATGACTTCAGTGTAACGCAACGTTGCACTGACAGAACATTCAATGCAGATATTTCGAAGAACAACTCGACACTATAGAATTTGATTTAGGATCTTGTACAATGAAGAGCCCCTGGAATTGGCTTCGGTTCCGTTAAAAGCGAAGAGGGTCTGAGTGCCATCATCAATCATGTCAGTGGGACCAATTATTTTATATTGAAAATATTGGAACTTTGGAAGCAAGAAAAATTTTATATCTGCTTATGAAAAGAAAAGTTGAATGATGGAAAAACAAATCTTGACTTTAACCGGCTCCGTGGCGTAATGGTTAGTCCATTCTTAAGACCAGGAGTTCGCGGGTTCGAATCCCGGCCTTGCTAGCTACAATTATGTTATGCCGCCAAACCCTGCGACATGACGGTAAGATAGCCAGTTCCCAATTACGTTAGGAAATCTAACGACGATAAGCTTATCAAAAACAAGCTTCAAAGCCTTGAGCATCGCCGCAAAGTTGCCTGTCTTTTGGTATTCTATTGAATTCATTTCTGAGAGCGTGCACAAGGACTACACGATCTCATTGCCCCAGCTCCATTCCACCTTCAGTCAACGAGACGCACGGGGAGGTTCCACTCCTTTGTTGTTTATATTCAGCCTATACGCACGAAGCGTTACGCTTCCTCATTTATTACGCGGACGGCGGTGGAGTGGAACTCCTTGCCCGCGTCTGTTTTTCCCGACTCCTACAATTTGGGGATCTTCAAGGCGAGAGTGAATAGGCATTATCTGAGTTTGCGTGTACCATCCTCGGCAACATCGTCACTTACCATCAGGTGAGATATAGTCAAACGCAATAAAATTATTATAATAATAAAAAAAAACGTTAGGATATCATGGTTAGCCCGCTTCCATCTTAGGCATCATCGTCACTTGATTACCATCAGGTGAGATGATGCCGAGGGCTTACCAATGGGATACTTTTTTTTATCACGTAATAATATTCAATCATCTTTCTATTTTATTCGGCACACCATCCGAGCTTACAAAACTTTTATTGTTAAGTTTTTACGAATTTCAATGCTAGCCTAGAAACTTACAATAAATATTATCTCAAGCTAAGTGATGCCATCAGAATTATTTTTAAATAAAAATAGTAAAGCTAATCGCTGAAGCAGCTGGGCAGCGCAGAACCGGTCGTCGTGGATATCCTTGGAGGAGGCCTTTGTCCAGCAGTGGACGTCCTTCGGCTGATATGATGAAGCTAATCGCTGAGATGCCAGGGGGCTGGGAAAGGGAAACACTTGTTAGAATACTTCTAGGAATTTTTATTTTATACTAACTGTCCGCCCGCGTTTTATTTTTTATTTTTCCGTAGAAATATAACGTTTTCCCGAGGTAAAAAGTAGCCTATATCGTATTCCAGGACCTAACCTATATGTGTGGCAAGTTTCATCCCGATCCGTCCAGTGGTTGAAGCGTGAAAGAGTAACATACATCCATACATACAAACTTTCACATTTATATTATTAAAGTAGGATTAGTAGGATACGATTAGATTTTGCCCGCGGCCTCGCAGCGTGTATATCGTTTTTAGCCTGGCGTGAATGAGGTCGGGTATCTCATACCCACCAATTTATAAAAGACTAAAATATTTCTGAACTGCGCGATTCCTGGAACTCGGTTGGCTCGCTAGCTGGAGGGGGTGCCGCGAGGAGTGATTTTAAGTGATTTTTTATTTTTAGTGAACTACACATGCACGAACACACAGCGGGTACGTAATATCCGACCTCATAAAAGAAGATATTAGAATGTTTTATGTTGATTTTATGTTATCTCGAAGCTAAATTATTTGACAGATATATTTTTTAATTTTGTGTGCACAGTTGTCAAAATATCTGTTTTTTTAGATATTAAGTCATAGTTCCTAAATGTTGTTGATTTTTGTGTGAAAAATACTACTTTGTTTTTTTTATATAAATATAAACAGATAAAAGAACCTGGTAATTTTATCACCTAATGTCCCTAATGTTAATTAATATATTGCAGTAATAAATAGTCATTTCATTTATCAAAATCGCAAATTTTTATATTTGGGTATGTCATACCCACCGTGCAGTTGTTGTTTTTCACCTCATTCACGCCGGGTTAGAGCCGAAACACCTTTCAGCGTTGCGTTAAATAAAGAGTTCTACTGCTGTACTGTAGGGTGACCATTTTCTTGTGAATTGTTGACGTTGATGAACGTGTCTCTGCCAGGGATCGCAATAAACGTATTGCTCTTTTGTTATTGAGAAAACATCACACCAATTTAAAAAGACAACAGAGAAGACACTGGATACATCCACTTAACAAGACTATGAGTCCTGATGACAAGTACTTTTCTCTAAAATATGAAGCATCCTTAATCCTTACTAATATTATAAATGTGAAAATGTGTTTTTTTTGTTTGTTACCTTTTTACGTTTCAACGCCTTGACCAATCTAGATGAAATTTAGCATGCAGGTAGCCTGTGTCACAGGGAAGGACATAGGCTACTTTTTATTCCGTGAAAATAGCATAGTCTGATGTAGTTGCTGAGGGAAATGAAAAAATACTATCTTTTGCTTAATTACTTTAACATCGCAACGGAACAATGGATTGTTGTAATTTTTTGTACAGAAATGGTTGAGGAGGACGAACATAAAATGACATAATTGACTAATTAGTATATCCTGACATAAGTTTCCGAGGGATCTGGGGAAAACTCCTTTCCACGCTCGCGCACGTCGGCATCGCAAAGAAGCAATGAAGTGATTGAAGTGATTTATTGTATAGAAATGGTTAAGCGGTGGTAAGTGACATAAACTATTAATCAGAATAGCCCGATATAGTTCCTGAGGGATCTGGAGGACACTCATCTCTACGCTCGGCTCGCGCACTACTAACCCTTAAAAGCAGTCATAAAAACGATTTCCACGCAGGCGAAGCGGGGAAAGCTAGTTAAAGATAAATGCATTTTTTTTATCGGTTTGAACCGTGTTATTTGCAAGCGCCCTACAAATAAAATGAAGTTGTTGTCAACAAGTGTGTGACGTCATAACGCTAGAAGTGAGGCGCGCTGCACACTGCGAAATTCTGCGTAGCGGCGGGCGGGGCGCCGCTGATTTCTTCCGTAGTCGACAAGAAGCCCTTGATAAGATAAGATAAAGATAAGATCATTTATTTGCTTTAAACGTGGTAAAAACATGTACAATATTTTTAGCTTAAGTATCTCACATTTAGCCTAAATAGGCATGCAAATACACAAAAAATAATTAGTAACATAAATTTAAAAATGAAAAATGACACCATATTAAATAACATCATTTCATTATTAATTATTTCATTTCGCCTGTATAACTTAATGTCAATGTGAACAATCTATAAAATATTCGTTTAGACTATAGTAGCATTTTTCTTTTAACCATTTAGATAATTCTGTCTTAAATTGTCTATTTTGTAATTGACGGATTTTCTTTGGTATTTTATTATATACTGTTATAGTCATCATATAGCAACTTTTACTGTGAAGAGAAGTTCTACACAATGGCATTAGCAACTTTGTCGGGTCCCTTTCTCTTAATCTTGGATTCTGTACAGGATTTTGAAACAGGTTTGCATTTTTCCGTACAAATGAACCTACCTCTAAAATGTATAGTCCTGTTAAAGTTAGAAGTCCAAGTTTTCGAAATAATGGTCTACATGTGTCAAGAGGTCCAGCTGCACAAACAGCTCTAATACATTTTTTTTGAGCGAGAAAAACTCGTTCAACGTCTACAGAATTGCCCCATAATAGTACTCCGTAGCGCAAGACTGATGTCACATAGCCGTGATAAGCTACTAATGCAGTTCCCTGTCCTGCTACTTCTGTCCGCGGTTTAACTCAGGGAATCTTCGTAATAGAAAGCTGTAATTTGACACGCGTATACGTATTAATCACGCCCATAAAGTAGTAAAATTAAATCAAATATGTTATTTATACAATGCGGCGTACAGTTCAGCCTAGGTTGAACTAGGTTCTCCTATCGGCTATAGGACGGACCAGTTTAGCCTAGGCCAAAGTATATTATTATATATTAGTACTAACATACAGTATGGACTCTCCCTGCCGCTCTCTAGATTGCGACCACAACCCCTCGTCACCCACATTGATACAAATTGGTTAGCGTTTGGTTCTCGAACGTATAGGATTTCGCCGTAATTTTCTTTGTTCAGTCATTCGACTTTTGAAATTTCATTTCTCGCCCATTGTATGAAGTGTCCGGGGTGTGCCCAGGCTGTACCCGTGTACCAGTTTATCCTATCGCATATAGGATGAACTGGTTTGGCCTAGGAAAAACTAGTTTGTCTTAAAATTGAGTTTGACCGGTAACATTTATTTTCATATTTATATTATTATAATGACTGGCTGTTTCCCGCGGCTTCACCCGCGTCGACAACGTTCCTATGACTTTTCGAATGTACGCTGTGTGCGAGCCGCAAGCGGCACGCGAGCGTGAAAAAAGTTGCTTATGTGTTAATCCATGTCCTAATCTGTCTAACTATCAAATTTCAGCCAGATCCGTTCAGTAGCTTTTGCGTGAAAGAGTAACAAACATACATCCCTACATTCTTACAAACTTTCGCGTTTATAATTTTAGTAGGATTATTCATGTAACCGATATATAAGGTCTAACATAATTAGCTGAAACTATTTTAACTGGTGCTTTTACCCATGAAACTGAACAACTTTCCCCATAAAACCCATAGTCGAATCTCAAAAAAATAATTAACTACCCATACTAAGTTGACTGATCAGCTGATCGAGTTAGTATGGCAGAGCCTATTTTTCTTGCGATTTGACTATGGGTTCCATGGGGAAAGTTGTTCATTAAAGGGTAAAAGCACCAGTTAAAATAGTTTCAGCTAATTTTGTTACACCTTATCTATGCAACTGCGGTCCATTTAAGCCTGTAAATGTTATGCACCCTAGAATAACAAAATTAATATTACCCAATGGACTTACATCATGTCACTTGGAAAGCTCACATTTAAGATCTAATTATTATGTATTTGTGATGTGTAAACTCGAAATTGTGCCTACCTAATGCCGAATCTGAAGTTAAGCTAATGACGTCTGTACCTTTATTGCTTAAGTAAATTTGCCACTGGGTATTCCATTCAGAGCCCAGGTCGAGTAGAATCAATTGACTTATCGATATTTTAATCACGTCGTCTCTCTGAATATAAATACTTACCTACCTATTAATACAGGGTGAAACTTCATTCATTATTTTAACGTTAGCTATAGCTTCTACTCATAAAACTGACCAACTTTTCCCAAGAAACCTATACAATTATACTGCATACAATTTAATCACACTTATTCCCAACTTTGTATTAAATACATTTAGATCCATACAATTTGATCACACTTATTCCCAACTTTGTATTAAATACATTTAGATCCATACAATTTGATCACACTTATTCCCAACTTTGTATTAAATACATTTAGATCCATACAATTTGTTCACATCTATTACCAACTTTGTATGGAATATTTTTTTGCTCCGATTGTATGGGTTTCTTGGGGACAATTTTTCAGTATCATGAGTAGAAGCTACAGTCGGGACAAATAAAATGAATAACATTTTACCTGCATGGGGGGGGGACATTTTTAATAAAAAAAGTCGCTCACTTTTGAATAAGGAATGTCACCAAGTTAATATATTAGTAGGTACAGACATACGGTATGGACACTCCCTGCCGCTCTCTAGATTGCGACCTCACCCCTTTATCACCCAGATTGATACAGATTGGTTATAGTTTGATTCTCGAACGTATAGGATTGCGCCGTGATTTGTATGCAGTGTCCGGGGTGTGGTCCGGGTGTGTTCTTTGAACGACTGTAGTTATTTATAATACAAGGGTTGTAAAAAGGTCAATAACAAACGAATGACATTTGTGAGCCCGAGCCGCAGGCGAGGGTTTACCATCGTCACGAGTTTGTTATTTCCTTTTACACCCATGTATCATACAAAGTTGTGAAAAAAAACAAAAAAAACGACCGTGACAGAAAAACGAAATACATGTGTAGTTACATACCTATCAAGGTTTCAGCAACCAAAGTTCATTTTACCCGACTTGTGGCTTATTTTAAATGTCCGGGGAGTAATCTAACTTTGTTTTTTCTTATACATACACATAAGTATATATTTTATTACTTATATATTTAAGTTACTTAATTTTATTAGTTTTCACAACAAAAACATCTCAATTCAATTTTACGAAAATTGCGCCATATTTTAGCTAGCACACTTACGCATGCGTTAGTTTTTTTTGTATCATAAATAGACTACAATACGGCTTGGATACTTAACCTCTTTGGTAAAGATGACCTATTCCTTGGTGTAACCGGTTCCACTTCATTCATATTTTTTCTCTTTTCTTCACAAAGATATAACCCAAAGTAAATCTAAACAGCTTGCGTTATCTACTAACCTCGGAGTAACTACCTATCTCTTTTGAAATTTTACTTTCAAAAGTCTTAAAGAAGATTCTGCATCTTTGGTTATTATATTTTTTATTTGCTAGAAATAACTTGTTCCTCCGAGTTAGAAATTTAAAAAAAGTGGTAAAGTAAAAGCACGTGTGCGGTAAAATCTATTTTGCGCACACTTGACTGGCATATAAAGGACCACTTTTTGAGCAACTGTATTGAAAAGATGATTTTAGAACCAGCTGCCCCCGTCTCCTCTCCCTTCGGTCCCCCATTAGGCTCCACCATTAGGCTCCACCGAAAGGTCCTTTACCGTGGTTTTGCAACTTAGGGGCAAACTGTCAACGATAAAAGTAATCTTCATTAAACTACCTAAACCTATAAAAAACTAAAAAAGCCTCTTAATTTATACCCATACAATATATGTTTACAAATATCGTCATTTTATGAATGACAGCAGCTACGAGGTAATAATTTAAGAACATATTCAACCCTATACATATAACAAAAAAACAAGAACTAAATTATTCTTCTACGATTCTCCTACGAGCCTTGGTCTCGGAGATGTAGCTTTTTACTCCCCCGAACGCAAACAGAGAGGTGATAAATAAGTTTAACGTGTGTATGTGTATCTGTCGATCTGCGTGTCTGTCTGTGTCATCGTAGTTCCTAAACGAATAGACCGTTTTTAATGCGTTTTTTTTGTATGAAGGCTGATTTGATCGAAGTGGTGCTTAGCTATAATTTGTGAAGATCTGTTCAGCCGTTTGAAGATCATCAGCTCTTTTCTAGATAATGAAGGGATTTTGGCAACTTCGAACGGGCTGATCAATTCGCAATTTGGTGTCCTGTTACTTTCATGATGTTAAAAGGATATAGTAACCTTAACCTGATGCTGCAGCATCTCCTGGAATCTGCAGGATGGGTATCCTGCAATCACCTGGTATATAACTCCTTATCAACTTCCGCCAGAGGTATCGTGTTTGGGCTCACTGGAATATTTTCAATGAATAAGTATTAGAAATAACATGATAACCTTGATCTGATGCTGCAGCTTCTGGAATCTGCAGGATACCCAACTCCTGACCAACTTACAGCAGAGGTATCGTGTGTGGGCTCATTGGAATAGCTTTAATGAATAGGTGTTAGATAGGACATGATAACCTTGATCTGATGCTGCAGTTTCTGGAATCTGCAGTATACCCAACTCCTGACTAACTTACAGCAGAGCTATCGTGTGTGGGCTCATTGGAATATTTTCAATGAATAGGTGAGATGATGCCAAGGGCTTACCAATTGTGAATAAAAAAAAAAGAATAGTTTCAATAAAAAAGGTGTTACATAAAACATGATAATCTTGACCTGATGCTGCAGCACCTCCTGGAATCTGCAGGATACCCAACTTCTCCCCAAATTACAGCAGAGGTAAAGACAGAGGTAAAAAAGGGAATATCTATAGCTCCTTTTTCGCTCATTATGGGATCTCAGAAACTTTTACAGGTTCAATGGATTTGAAAATTACAGTAATAACATACATTTAATTGCAGCTTTAAACAAGGGACGTGAGCAAGTTCCAAAGGTTGACCGATTTAAAGTAGGCTACATTTTGTGTCGCAATTTCGGGTTTCATCAAGTGTTTGTGTGAATGTGAGAATAAATTTTCGATTGTAGCGCGTCTACCAGTAAAATGTAAAGTTTAAAAAGCATAAAATTAAAATTAAATTAAAAATTTTTAAAACCCTCGACAAAAAACCTCTAAAAAGTAAAAAAAAATGCAATGGCCCTTTTAAGGTTAGTAATATTTTGATCCAAGAGTCGTCGCGTAGGGGGATCTCTAAGTAAATAAAATCAAAACAGAATACAACTGAATACAACTGATTTAATTAACTACAATTAATTACTGCAACTACCTAGTAAAACGCACTCAAATTTTTAATAAAAAGAATAAAAAATAAAAAAAAAACACAATTTAGCGGTCCCCCGACGCGACGACTTAAAAGGGCCAACACTTATAATTTTATACTTTTCAGAGGTTTTTTTATCGGATTTTTTTTACAATTTCAATTAAAGTTTTTTTTTTTGGTATACAGGCTGTAACAAAATCGGCACTAAATACGGCCTTTTCGACTTCCACGTATCATATTGAAAAACTTTTCCCACGAATCCCACATATTTTTTTTTTAAATTTGCTGATTAAATGATTGATTTTGTCTAGAAGCTCCGTTTTTTTTTTTAAATTGGCCATGACAAGTTTGCTTATAAAATGGGGTTCAATTCATTTTTGTACGAGAATTGGTTCCAGAGTTACAGCTCAACGCACGAGGACCTGACGCCACCTTACCTTACAAACAGATTCAAGTTTTAATTAAATGTTTTTAATTTAAAGTGATAGGTGTTAGTCACCAGTTTTTTTGCGTTGGTTCCATTCAGCATTAACTATTTGATTTCGTGAAATTTTGCAATTGATGCCAAAACAGTATTTTTTTTTTTCATCAAAAGTGATAATATTTTTAAAATTGTATTCAATTAAATCGATTTTCAGTACTTTATAAAAAAAATTACACAGTTTTTCAATAATTTAAATTGAATATTGCCATTTGACATCTTATAGCCTTAACAGCGTCCTCACTTCTCCTCACTGTGCGCGGGATTCACCGTTAAGATCGACTATATTAATTAACCCCTTATATACAGGGTTACTTTTGGACCCCTAGCGAAATTTTGTGACATCATTCTAGAGTAGCAGTACATTCACTTTATGAAATAAAAAAGCATTCTTTTTTGGACTTTTTTTTTTCAACTTTTCTTAACTCTAATTAAAAATTTTGGTCACCTTACCGATACATGACGCATGCCAGTGCGTCGAACCCAGGGTGCCAACTACACCGTTATTACGGTAGATGTACCGTTTTTACGTATTGTTGAGTGTCGTCTACTGTATTGAATTTTGAGCAATTTCACAGAAACACCGTAATTTTGGCATCAGCGCTTTCGAAACACAGTATTTTTAAATTTTTGGATATTTTGTATGGCGGAATCGTAATTTGAACCTACTAACATCGTATTTCACCGTATTTTGTTCGAGTAGTTTGGCAACACTGGGCCCGAACACTCGCGCAAGTCGCGCAGCCAATGGCAGTACAGTTAGAAAACCGCGCATGCGCCGCAGCCTCGCAAGGCAATCCCGCGAGCCAAGCGAGCCGCGCAGCCAATGGCAGTACAGTTAGAAAACCGCGCATGCGCCGCAGCCTCGCAAGGCAATCCCGCGAAATGTTTGGTTGTGGCTCGTGTAGGGTGACCAAACGCGCCTAGAAATCTAAGAACACAAAGAGACGCTATAAAATGCGGAATTTAAAGAAAAACATTTTTTTTATTTCATTATTATCTTTTTTGTTACTTCCCTTATGTCGTATTAAATTTTCGCTAGGGGTCCAAAAGTAACCCTGTATAGCATATCTCTGATATTAACAACATAATTCAGCTAAGGAGTCGACAGTAGTGGCTGTGGCTGAAATAAACTGGATAGGTATTATTATAAGGATACGTTACTGGCAACATTCAGGTTTTATTTTTATTAAATTGTTTAATCAACTTTTTTTATTATTTAAAGTTTTAGAGCGTTTGACTGCAACTCACCTGATGGGAAGTGATGTTGCAGTCGAGCTGAGCTAACATTCTAAAGATCTCCTGAAATAACTAAAAAATAAATGGGGCTTCCCGTAACTATCGATTATATCTGCTTTACAAACTATGTTTGAAAAATGGATAATTCGAAAACAGTAATTGGTTTTGGAAACATTGATAGTTTTATGACTAAAACGCCCAGATAAAATTATGTTAGCAATCTTGAAAACAGTACTGCACGGATGAAATACTGTGCTCGCTTTTAAGTTTCAAACGACAAAGGAAGGTATTGTGATGAAAAAAAAATAATCAATTATCTTACACTAATAGTTATAAGCGTCGGTGGCTCAACCAGCAACGACTCGAATCTGGACGGCCAATGTACCAATGAGTTTTTCAAAAACTTACGTACATACTTACCGATTGCTTTAACGGTGAAGGAAAACATCGTGAGGAAACCTGCACCCGCCTGCGAAGAAATTCGAAGGTTGTGTGTGAAGTCGACCAACCCGCACTGGGCCGGCGTGGTCGACTAAGGCCTAATCGCCCTGATTCAGGAGGTAGGCTCGAGCCCCTCGGTGGGGACGTATATGAGCTGTTATAATAATAGAGTAAAAAAAATATGTGCGTGTGTGGATGTGTGTCTGTACGCCCGTCCGGTGCTCTAGTTTCCTACTTACTGGACGGATTTGGGTGAAATTTGGGTTAGTGTAATATTATTTTTATATCTACAGGCGTTGATTTGTAGGGTCACCACCATACCATAGTAAAAATCACTTTTTAATCACATTTTAATAATCAATTATTTTTAAACTCAAAAATAGCTCTAACTATTTTGATGGAATATAGAATGTAACTATAATGTATATGACCTACGAGGTAGTCAATCGTTCGAAGAAGAAGTAGAATAAGGTACCCACTATATACATCCAAGTTTCTTTGTTACTTTTTCTCAAAAATGACTGTAAAATTTTAATACGTGCTTCGCGTAGTACGGCGAAGCGAGGATGCTACGCCGCGCAACGAGGATGCTACGCCGCGCAACAAGGATGCTACGCCGCGCAGCGAGGATGCTACGCCGCGCAGCGAGGATGCTACGCCGCACAGCGTAGCAAAGCAAGCTAGTATTTGTTAATTCACTCTTGGGGTTCCTTGGAGAGACAAAATATATTACAATTACACATATGACAGTTTTTGTTATTTACAATTGGTAAGCCCTTGGCATTATCTTAACTGATGATTAAGTGACGATGATGCCGATGATGAAAGCGGGCTTACCAAGATTCCCCAACACAAAGGGGATAATGTTCTGGTTAATAATATATCCCCTTAGAAGAATTATTTATTTGCAACATAATCAGTAAAAATATATATAAATTATTTTGAATACTATAAAATACTAATCTTGTCTTCTTACATATATGTCGTGCCGATATACCCTCACACACACGCTCACATACACACTAACACTAACAAACAACACATCTGATGTAGTTGATTGCATGCGGATGGACAGATTTGACTAATTTTGTTAAATTTTAAGAACTCGAAATTTATTGGCATATATTTGAAATATATACTTGAAATTTATTGTATTTTTTAAACTTTGTAATAAATATATGAAATAAAATATCATAGAATTGAATCATGATAAGTCTGGCTAGATCAATGAAAGAATCAGCGTTTGCCATGCATTTTTGAACCAATTTGTATGGAATTAGGAATAAAAATAGTTAAGATAATGTCGATACACATTTTTAATATGTTGACTTGAAACAAAAATTATCAGATTTTTAAGAGATTATTTTTTTAGAACATCCCCCTTGCATGGTTTTGTTGAATAGGATTTTGAATTGACTTTTCGGGTATCCTGTAATAAAGAGTATCCAAATTGCGGAACCTTGCACTACACATGACCCGACACGCACTTCGCCGGTTATGTACATATACAAACATGTAGGTAGGTTGGTGGGCAAAGCACTACCTTGGCTTGAACGCGAAGCAATAAATTAATATTTACCGTGTTTCATACTAAATGTAATTTTGTATGTTTGCACCGATTTATTGAGCTTTTCGTTGCTGGGTAATGAAACGCAGTATTTTATGATTGCGCCAGAGCTCGCTGCTACGACACCCAGCGGGTGGTGTGTCTGTAGAGCCGTCTGTCTGCATGCCATGTTATTGGATTCTTGAATACTAATTAATACTTTGAATCCAATTTTTCGTTGTTACACCAATACCTACCTAACCGCACTGGGCCTGCTTGGTCGACTAAGGCCCGATCGCCCTAATTCAGGATAGGCTCGAGTCCCTCGGTGGGGACGTATACATGAGCTGATGTGACACCAATACCTACTAAGGGCGTATTCGCATATACACGTTAAATAAACCGACTTCCATCGCAACAAGTTAACACAATTTTTCATCATTATTTTTCCTTTTTTTTAATTTTTATAACGATTATGATGAATTTTTGATAAAATACTACACCGATTTTCACACAATCTGCAAAGATATTGCGTAATACGCATACACATAAAAAACATACAGGCCTCTTTTTTAACCGCCTCCGTGGTGTGATGGTTAGTCCATTTGCTTCGCAACACTAGGTCGCGGGTTCGATTCCCGGCGGGGTCATCTTGTAAGACTCGGTTTGGTTGGTTGAAGGGCATTTTTTAAGCCCGCCTGACCAGCTACCACCATCTTATCTAAGTCTTGCCGCCAAACATCAGTGTTAACAACATTGATGTGTTCCGGCTTGAAGTTAAGATAGCCAGTTCTCCATTGCATTGGGGAATCTTGGTAAGCCCACTTCCATCTTCGGCATCATCGTCACTTACCATCAGATTAGATGATGCCAAGGGCTTACCAATTGTGAATAAAAAAAGGCGAATTGTAAATCTCCTCCTTTTTGGAAGTCGGTTGAAAATCGATACCCATACAAACTTAAAATAACTACTTCTTGAAAATGGATAGGCCGATTTCAATGAAGCTTTATATACATAAGCACGTAACAATTTTTTAGATTGTGGATAGATTACATATTCTACAAAAAAATCAGCATTCTACCTATCACGGCTAAAAAGATACAGGCTTTTAAAAATCGAACAGGCGGATAGTCAGACTGACGTACAGATTGACGTACTGCGTACTAATAGCACACCCTGGACACTTCATAAAACGGGCCAGAAACGTTCAAAAAACGCAGGACGGAGCAAACATAATCACGGCGAAATCCTATACGTTCGACAACCTAACTGTAACCAATCTGTATCAATCTGGGTGACGAGGGGGTGAGGTCGCAATCTAGAGAGCGGCAGGGAGTGTCCACTGTCCATACTGCAAGTTAGTACTAATATATATACTTTGCTAATAGGGTCCCGTGACCTGGCACGGAACCCTAAATACGCAAAATAACTGACGTTGAATTTATGAAATAATTAACACATAACATTTGGCTGGATCGTTGCCAATGTTAATATTAATTCACAAATTGGTATGCTTGCCTTTATAGTTCAGTTTATTTATTATATTCATTCTCATTTTGCTTATTGAGCTAATTTGGTTATTAAGCATAACATATATTTTTATTATTCACAATTGGTCAGACCTTGGCACCATCTCACCTGATGGTAAGTGACGATGATGCCGAAGATGGAAGCGGGGTTACCAAGGTTCCCAAACGCAATGGAGCTTGGATCTTATTTTCGAGCCGGAACACATCAATGTTGTGACACTGATGTTTGGCGGCAAGACTTAGATAAGATGGTGGTAGCTAGCCAGACGGGCTTGGAAAATGTCCTACCATCCAAACCAAACCAAACCAAGTCTTACAAGTTGACCCCACCGGGAATCGAACCCGCGACCTCCTGGTGTAAAGCGAATGGACTAACCATTACGCAACGGAGGCGGTTAATATTTATATTCATATAACTGACTGTGATGTTTTAAGGAGTAACTCTGTATCTAGTACACAATACAGGAAAAATATAAAAAAACCGACCAAGTGCGAGCCGGACTAGTACTCCGAGGGTTCCGTCCACCATACTTCTTCACACAACTACATAGTATAATGACTAATGATATCAACGCGACCGACAAAAATATGCTTTTTATGTCATTCAGTTCGAACTCCTTAGCGCGAGTACGACTCACACTTGGCCAGTTTTTATTATTTTTAGTTTTACTTTAATGTTAGTACTATAATCACACTAAGTTTGTATTACCTTTTTTACGATAGAGCTAAATCAAACATACCTCTAAAGACCTATTAAACGTTTTTTGTATGGACTATTTTATTGTTTTCACTTTTTCAAAATTTTTAGTATTTGTTGTTATAGAGGCAACGGATATGCACATTATGTAAAAATTTCAACAGTTTATGAAATACAGCCCGCTGACAGACGAATGTACGGAACCCTAAAAATACCTTAAAAAAATCACTTCTCACACAAATCGTCATCGTAATTAATACTGAAAGGTGAATGCCCGCCCGTTTATCGACCTTTTAGGCAGTACGCATAGGTAGGCATATAAAACTGGAAAAACGTATAACTTGAAAGTACGGAAGAGTAGGTATTTGGGTACTTATCGAGCGCACGGACTCGCGCATTCGCTGAAAAGCGACAAATTGTAATTACTCCTCATAAAACTGAACATGAACAACTGTACCAAAGGAAACAAAATATGTTTGCGCGGTTCTAGGGTTTTGTAAATCGAAACCAAACTATGGTGGTGGGGCAGGATCTATAGGAACTATGTTAAGGACTCACCAAGGTCGAAGCTAGTAGCGATTTCCAAAATAGTGGCAGTTCTTCGTTATTGCTATGGCAATCGTTTGGCACCCAAAATGGGTTTTAGAGCGCTCTAATTACATTGCTAGAACTGGTAGATGCAGTTGCTTGATTTAGTATTTTAATTACACCAGCACAGCACTTAAATTTTTGTTAAGTCTAACTTTGTTTTACCATAGGTTCTACGACAAAATTTACTTTCTTTTTTTATTGTTCTCTCTTTATTACTTGATACTTATCAATTATTACAGTTATTTTGGAATGAACGTGTCTTATCATTGATAAAATAGATTGGCCATCTGATAACAGCTCTTTGAAATAGAATTGCTGGTTTTTATTATTTTTCCCTAACGGCATATTATTGCAGCGAAGAGAAAGTGCCTCTACGCTTCAGGGCAAGATTCTAATAACAGGTTTAAAATATTTCTTGGAAAAATTGTGCAGCGTCAAAGATAAAATATTAAAACATGACAAACAACGCAAATAAAGATGAATAGATTTCAAAGTTCAATTTTAAATTTAAAATGTTTATTCAAAGAAATAAGTCAAAATAGTTATAAAAATACAATAAGTCGAAGTTTGTGAAAATTCAAATCAAATATAATAACACAGATTAAAAGTAATGTAGATTGAGTTTCATACAACAATCATAACAAAAAGTGGGGTAACGCTTATTCTATTAAAAACTAGTTTTAATAAATACTGGTACGTATGCATCTTTACCTTAAGTGGTGACCTCGAATAATGTTTTGACACGTGATAGGTCTTATCCTTCACTGTAATTGAGACAGGTGCACTTGAGAAATGCCACAACACATTGCGGCATGTTGGCGGTAAGTCTGCCAACGCGTGACTGTAAGCAAAACTCTGCTCCGTCGTGATTAGAGCAGAGTTTTTTATACCCCGTTTTCAAAGCGCTAACAATACATTTATTTGGTCTGAGTAATAGCGTCAAATATAATAGTCTCAATATCTTAAAAAATCAAAAACCTAACAAGAAGAACTAACTTTCTTCTTTTTCCGTGCCTCTTCCCATATCATTTGGGGTCGGCCCTCTGAATATGTTTGCGCCATTAGGCTTTGTCATTACAAAAAGAACTAACAAGGACGGAAAATGTTTTTTTAAACGATCCAATTATTGTACACTATGTATAATTTAGGCTTGATCAAAATGGAAAGTTTCTTCTATATCTATACACAAGTACAAAAAAGATTCCACTTTTTTTGTATTTCAAATGCTTAGTGTTATACCACTACACTAAGCATTTGACATACTTGTAATGTCAAATGCTTAGTATAAGTCTAGATGTAATTAACAAGACTTCAAATTATTCTGCCTCAAAAAATTTGAATTATTTATTTATTCATCTATACTTATACTTGTAGTACACCGAAACACAATTTATATGTATATTATATGTCTTATTTCTAAGAGCAATCTCTGTCAGACAACATTATTTATTAGTTACGCTACCATTAGAGCTTAATAAATTTTAATATAAAATATATTTGGGTACCTTCGCAATATCATTACGTCCCAGATACCGCAGTGTCTTAAGACCAAGGTCTTTGACCAGTGTGTGTTGCCAGTGATGACATACGGAACTGAGACATGGTCGTTTATTATGGGCCTCATAAGAAGGCTCAAGGTCACCCAAAGTGCAATGGAGCGTGCTATGGTCGGAGTCTCTTTGCGTGATCGAATCAGAAACGAAGAGATCCCTAGGATAATCAAAGTAACCGACATAGCTCTCAGAATTGCTAAACTTAAGTGGCAGTAGGCGGGGCACATAGCTCGTTGACAGGTGGCCGTTGGGGCAGTAAAGTTCTCGAGTAGCGACCGCGCACCGGAAAAAGCAGCGTAGTTAGGCCTCCCACTCGGTGGACCGATGACCTGGTGAAGGTCGCGGTAAGCCCCTGGATGCGGGCAGCACAGAAAAGGTCGTCATGGAAATCCTTGGGGGAGGCATATGTCCAGCAGTGGACGTCCGTCAGCTGATATGATGATGATGATATTATTATTATTAATATTTAATAATTAAATTATTGATATGAAACAAATACTGTCATTAAAACATGAAAAAAAATGTAACACGAGAATATGTAAAAACTAAAAGATATACAGCTTTCGGCGTTACGTGATAAAACCAAATCAAACGTTCATGGTTCTTAATAAATTTGGTGACTATCGCTAGACAAAAGTTCTTATAAACTTCAATAACATAAAATACAAAGATTAATATTTAGTTTCAAATGAGGCAAAACTTCTGTGTCGGGAAATTGCTATACGGCAATTTTTATTAATTTTTCAAGTATTTTCTGATGTGCTTACAAATTTGACCGCAATGTTTTTCATTTAACTCTGAATATGTAGTGATAATATAGGTACAGGGTGTATAATACAGGTTAGGACCCTCAAAATTATTGAATTTACCTTTAATGCCTTTGGCAGAAACCGGCCAAGATTCTAGATACCAAAGTTGCCTATAATATAACTGTAAAGGTAGATGCATAAGTCCAAAACTACAGAGTTTAGAAACAGATTTAAAGACGAATTGTTTGTAAAAAAAAACGATTAGGGGGTGGGGGGGGTGCCGTCCTCCACGCGTTTAGGCAAGGAAACTTAAAAATATAAATGAGTATAACAAACACAATGAAGGACCAACTTAACTTTAAAGTGGAAAAAAAAATCTCCGATACATCAGTCTAATAGCGTAATAGCGGTCGATGCTCAAATTGCAAGTGTAAGTTTGCGCGGACCAATCAGAAGAGACAAACAAAACTCCCCACAGGAAGCAAATAGAATCTTGTTCACATTTATTGAGGAACCTATTTACATTTTTTGAATAGGTGTGATAAGATGAAAATAACTATTTCATCTAACAAGCTCTAAAAATACGCCTGCCTTTGTTGTTCAAAGACAAAGAGTGAAATTTAATTTGCTCACTCAGTGAGTATCAGTAGTATGTAGTGTCTATAAGAAACCAAGGAGTTTGGATGCCAGTTATCTTTACTGCATAATTTATAGACTACTAGCTTTTGCCCGCGGCTTCGCCTGCGTGGACATCGTTTTTATGACTGTCTTTTAGGATGAGTGGTGCGCGAGCCGCTTGCGGTTCGCGAGCGCAGACATTAGATTTCCTCAGATCCCTCAGAAACGAAATCGGGCTATTCTGATTAGAAGTCTATGTCACTTTCCACACCCTACCAATTCTATACAAAAAGCCACTTCAGTCCGTAGCTCCGTTGCGACGCTTGCGCGAGCGCAGAAATGAGTTTTCCCCAGATCCCTCGGGAACCATGTCAGGATATGCTATATAGTAAAATTATGTCATTTCCCATTCCCTCAGCCATCTCCGTGCAAAAAATCACAGCAATTGTTCCATTGCAATGTTAAAGAAACTAACCAAAATAAGAGTGTATTATTAGTTCCCCCAGGAACTGCATCGGATTATGTTATTTTCAAGGTATAAAAAGTAGCTTGTGTCCTTTCCAGTGACATAACAAACAAACATATTTTCACATTTATAATATTAGTATGGATAGCTATTCTGTGACTGCCAATAAACAACACATACATGAATTAACCAATATTTCATGTAATTTTAATTTCGATATTCTACACTTTTTAAAACAGTGACGTTTGTATAACTCAAGTAATTAAGTTAACATAAATGCAAGTAAAAACTTAAAATAGAAGTAAAAAAGGTTTCTAATCAATTAGCACGCAAACTTAATATTCATAACATGAAGTTTAGAAGATTCACGAGGTAAGCAATTTTAGTATAATGTCATGAATAACGATCGTGCGTCTAAAGTCCAAAGCAAAGACTTAATTACAAAATTAATGTATGAGCATATTGCTTAGTTAGGTTATAAGTGTTTTTCTTTCATCTTGAATTTGCTTGCTAGTGAAGTCAAAAGTTGTATGTATCAAACGACAGCAAAATTTTTGGATCTTGACGATTCAAACGACAGCAAAGTCTTTGTATCTTGACGATTTAAACGATAGCAAAGTTTTTGTATATTGACGATTAAAACGTCAGCAAAGTTTTTGTATCGTGACGATTCAAACGACAGCAAGGTTTTTGTATCTTGACGATTTAAACGCGGCACTCGCAATAAAAACAAACATTTACCATGCTTTTAACACGCTCACTGCGGTGACGGGCCGAAAGACCTGTTAAGAGTATTTTTATTTATTAATTTTTATTTCTTTGTACAAAAACACACATTATTATTTCAGGTACATCAACCCAATTCGACAATGTAGCCACTCTTAAAAATAATTAAAACTTATTACTTAAATAATTTAAATTCACTCTTTCGAATTCCGCCAACGAACAACTAAATAAATCTATTCTTTCCGAAATTGAAAACTTTCGCCCTTGTTAGAGGAGAAAGTTTTAAAACATTTGTACGCGCTACAGATAGCGCCAGCAGTCTTACTATCGGTTCCCGCCGCAGCCTGGGGTTAGGAATGAGCAAGCCTAACGATTCTAATAAGGGTGGGTTATTAGAAATACCACGCAGTATGCAAAAAAGGTACTTGGCTAGAGCCAGACCTCGCCGTACCTTCAACCTATAATATCCCACCATCCCTAAGACAAAAAGGGTTGCATACATAAGTGGATAAAAAGGTTAGATTCCGTATTTCTTCAAGTACAAGTAACGCGTGAACTTGTTTTGAATTTTTTCCACCATTTGGCTGTATTTTGCTTCGTGCGGATTTCAGACCATTGCACCTCTTTCCAGCCTAGTCCTGACTAAAGAATAATACAATGTTCTGGCTGCTGCTGTACCCTGAAAATTTTACGTTTCACGCAACACAAAACCCAAGGCCCTAAACGCCCTCGAGCATATGTTTACAATGTGACTACGACATGTAAGGTCATTTGTTACTAATATACCCAGGTCTTTTGTGGATTTAACACGCGGTATCTTTTCATCAGCTATTTTATAATTATAATTTAGTGGTACCCTGGCTCGAGTACAGGACATCACATTGCACTTCGATGTATTGAACAATAATTTGTTTTTTAAACTCCACTCTACGACCTTATCAATGTCACTCTGCAACAATCTGCAGTCTGTCTCAATTTGCACCGCCCTGTATAATTTGAGATCGTCAGCAAAAAGTAAACACTGTGGATGTGGTTCACACATACGTTAGATCATTTATCATTATTATAAACTCCATTGGACCCAATTTACTTCCCTGGCTGACACCAGTAACAGTCAAGTAAGGCTTTGAAACGCAACCAGCATATTCCACGTACTGCTTGCGACAGTTTAGATAACTTCCGAAAAATTTAAATAATTTACAAGAAAAGCCTATTGCAGCAAGTTTTGTCAAAAGGACATCATTTTCTACACAGTCGAAAGCTTTTCTAAACTCAAAGTAAGCTACGTCCACCTGACCACCCACTTCAGCGTCGAGCACCGGTGCGGTGTGATTCATGAAGCACAAGAGGTTTGAGTCAACTCTGCGTCCAGGCCCAAACCCATGTTGCGCATCGCTAAGTTGGGCGCTTATTTGAGGGACAATGGAAGCACACAGCGATGACTTAAATACCTTGGCAAAAGTAGAAAGAACCGCCACCGGCCTGTATTCCTTCACGTTACTCTTCACTGCTCCTTTTGGTACGGATGTGAAACGAGTCAACTTCCAGCTCTCAAGATACGAACTGTTCCTCAAGCAAAGATTAAAGAAGTGTTGCAGTGGAAGAGCCAGTGCCATTCGCCAATCTTTTACTATAAAAGGAGGAATACCATCGGGACCCACCGATTTTTTGGGCTTTAGGCGTGTAAGAGCAGACATAACCTTCTCTAGAGACAGTTGATCCACGTCTATTTAAACGCAACTACCCGATGTCGCCCGGGTTGGCAGCCGTAGTATCCAAATTTGGTGCATCACTGCCTTACACTGATTCCAAATGTGTACGCAGAGTTATAACCGCTAAGTCGAGCGCCTTAATACCTATGTTTCCGTGAATTGTCTGACAGTGGGAAGGAGTAGGTGAATAAATGCGTAGGTATTTTCGTTTTATAAGGAAGCGCAATATCTGTTACAAAGTAACTAGTATCTCATCTGTAGTCTTAGTATGGCCTAAGCGCCTTCTAAATCGCCAAGAGGTGCCTCAAGGGAAAGAAATCAAGAAATAAAAATCCGGGTTAGAGTCAAAATGGTTCGAATGTTTTAGTTATTGATAAAAAAAGGAATGCCTCTTGGTTTAGATCTGATTTACTTTTAGAACGAAGGAATCCGTCAATCGTAACTGACCAAAGCTATGAAGCTTTTTTTTATTCACAATTGGTAAACCCTTGACAACATCTCACCTGGTGGTAAGTGACGATGTTGCCGAAGATGGAAGCGGCTTGAATTTAGTGCGGAGGACCCAATGTTTATGGAAGTAAGATAGTAGAATTGACCGGATCGTTCGTCCCGGGGCAAGTTAGAGAAAATACCTAGACCGAAGTATTTAATATCAATTTTATTCAACTTTATACCATGGCCATTTTCTGAGAAAAGTGTGAGGACAGAGAGACAGACAGACAACAAAGTGATCATGTATGGCTTTTTAGGGTTCCGTACCTTTTCTACTAAGGCTACGCTGTCCGTCCGTCTAACCGACCTTTAGCTGTATCTTTTAAACCTTACTCAGGTAGTCGGCTGAAATTTTAACAAAAACTGACGAAAATAAAAAATAATAAAATTAAGCGGCGTCGTCATAAAGAGACGTATTTTTTTTTAATTTTTGGGGTTCCTTACATCCAAAGGTAAAAACGGAACTCTTATTTATAGGATCACACGTCCGTCCATTTGTCACAGCCAATGTGTTCCGAAACTATTGGACCGATTGAGTTGTTTGGTACACATATGTAAGTTGGTGATCCAAAGACGGACGTGCAATGTAAATAAGTAAATTTTAAACATATAGGGCCACTTTTGGGGGTAAATTAGAAAATTGAAAAATATATTGCGTGACATATCAAGTTGCACTTGGTCGGTTTTTTTTTGTATACACACACAAAAAAAACCGGCAATAACTTACGTAAAAACTGCAATACGTGATACAAAGCGTGAAACTTGGTGTGATACAATAATTCAAACTAAAAGTGCAAGTCGAATTAGCGCACCACACTTCTCCGCACAAGTAAAACAATAATACCTATTCTTTTTAAATAAAATTTGTCAACGCGAGCGACAGAAAAAAGCACTTTTTGTTCATTTATTTAAAACTCCTTAGCACGAGTAACATGAAGAATAGAATAAAAAAATACAAAATTTTATTACTTTTTGGTCTTACTTTAGGAATAGTACTATAACCGTTCCACGATACCGTTTTTACAAAGAACAAAAACAAAAAAAGAACAAAAAACATTATTGTGTCTAGTATTAATAGTGACCCTGTTATTTTTTAAAAATTGTATTACTTATCTGTTGGACTAAACCACATAATAACACATGTTCTGTAAAAAAAAACATCAGCCGGTTCTTCCATCGGACAGAGGGACGGATGGATCCCTAAAACATAAGGAATTCTAAACAAAAATACTATCATCTTACCGAATCACATCAAAAGAAAATTAACTACCTACAACAATATTATTCTATTAATTATTCTGCTCACTTGAATGTTATCTTTTGCCTCCTCAGAGGTTTCACATGAGATCAAATTTATTCAAACTCTCTGTACTCTATATAAACAGTCTCAGAAATATTTTCTTAGGCCCAAATGTTATCTATTTACAGAAGTAATTGTTTATATTACTGTAGAAAAACATGAAACTAAATTTACCTAGTCGTACATTCATCATAACAGCTCATATACGTCCCCACCGAGAGCTCGAGCCTACCCTGAATTAGGGCGATCGCTCCTTAGTCGACCACGCGGGCCCAGTGCGGGTTGGTCGACTTCACACACAACCTGCGAGTTTCTGCGCAGGCGTGTGCAGGTTTCCTCACGATGTTTTCCTTCACCGTAAGAACGTCGGATAACGTACATATGAAATCTAAATTCGAAATCACATTGGTACGTGGCAGGATTCGAACCACGACCTTCCGGACAGGAGACGCCAGACGGCGGGCCTAGCCGTCACGCCACCGACGCTCAGTCGTACATTGTTTTTTTCAATATATTCAAGTTTGATGTGTATTCCACGTGTTGTAGCGACTCCACGCGACCTTCCCGTGAAGCACTCAGCCAAATTGTGGTGAAAGGTTGAATAGAACGTGTCGTCAGTGCTTTTCACTATGGTTTTTGTTTTTTAAAGGAAATTAAAGCGGACAGGTTCAGCGCCAACCCTGCCTAATGGGTAGAACGCATTAACATATTAATACTTCCTTAAATATTATTTTTTAAGGTTTCCGTACACCTAACGGGACCCTATTACCACAGTATTACGATATGGCTTACAGTAGCGCAACGCTTTTGATGTCGCACGATGCGCCACCTACGTAGGTACTAGCTCACACTAGCCTGTAGTCAGCCAGGCAAACTCGCGGAGTTTTTGAGGCTATTCCCCGCAAGTACCCTTCCGTTGTTGCTCCGCGTAAGTACATTTGTTGCGCTACTGTAAGCCGCTATATTGTAATCAGTATGGACACTCCCTGCCGCTCTCTAAATTCGACCTCACCCCCCCGTCACTCAGATTGGATGTAGATTGGGTACCAAACGTAAAGGACGAGCCACGCAAGCGCGATAAACGTCACTTATATTCACTTTGCGCGCCGCTGTGATTTCGTACACCGGAATAAAAAGCAACTAGTTACCGAATGTAAAGGACGAACTACGCATGCGCGATTAACGTCACTTATATTTACTTTGCGCGCCGCTCACCGCTCGACGCCAATAGGCAGCCGCGGCGTCTCAGCATGCCTCGTATCATGATTGGCTGACCACCAATATTATACGACCAAATCTAAGAACAATCAGTTCCTATGAATCTTCATACTAGCTGTATCTTTTTTTTTAGAAATGTAGTTCCTTTATGTTTTTCATATGTCAGATTGTTATTGTGGCTTATTTTGTTCGTTTTATTTATTTAAAATGATGATTGTTTGTAATAATTTGATTAGATGGTGTGAAAGTATGAGTTGTATAGAAATATCTAGTGGTGTGATATTATAAAATGTGATCTCGGAATTATAGATTGAGATTGACTATTATTGTAGGTTGCTAAATGAGATTGTTTCACGGACAAAAGCTCCTGTGTTTGAAGAACAAATGAACAATGTTATCCATGTAAGTTACTTAATCATGTAAGATAACTGTTGATTGTTGCTTGCAGCACAGTATATATATCTTGCAGTGTGCATGCAGTAAATAACTAACAAACATTCGTGACCAATACCGCCGGTGTGATTCAACCCTACCTGCATTCTTGCCTATAGATACGTCAGTTATAATTATGTATATCATTTCTCGCTCGTTTGTATGAAGTGTCCGGGGTGTGGTAATACTGTGCTATTAATAAGCCTCCGCTGTCTGTCTGTCCGTCTGTCAGCGGACTGTATTTCATGAACCGTAATAGGTAGACAGTTGAAATTTTTACAGAATGTGTATTTTTGTTGCCACTATAACAACAAAAACTAAAAATTATAAAAAAGGAAAAGATAAAGGAAGTCTCCATACAAAAAATGAGATTTTTATAGGTCTTTAGAAGTATTTTTATTTAACTCCATCGTAAAAACGGTAATACATACGAGTACAAGCGTGAAACTTGGTGTGATTAAAGTATTAATATTGAAGTAAAAAAAAAACGGTCAAGTGTGAGTCGTACTCGCGCTAAGGAGTCCGAACTGAATGACAAGAAAAGAATATTTTCGTCACTCGCGTTGATGTCTTTTGTTTGTAATGTGAATAGTTATGATTGTCATTATACTATGTACTTGTGTGGAGAGGTGTGGTGGTGCGGAACCCTCGGAGTGCTGGTTCGACTCGCACTTGGTCGGGTTTTGGTTCCTTGGTTCGAGAAATTCCATTTGCCCTTTACTAGATAATAAAGACTATTTACTACGTAACTTCTACTACAATAAGGTCGAGCGTTAAAAACGAATTTATAGAGGTACGAACTCTCTCGCTTATCTACATCACACGAGTGAACTTCGACAGTGATATTATATTTCGATAGAGGATAAAACTAATTAATACAACCCGAAAATTTATATTAAGTCATTTTGACCGTAAGGGTCACGTTATTACTGAGATATTTTGTTCAAAATTCAAAACAATTTATTTCAAATAGGTGTTTACACATACTTTTAAATAGTCAAAACAAAAAAAATACAATAAAAATAAAATTACAAACAATGTCATGATTCAGATTACAGTCTCAGGTAATGGTATTTGTTATAGAATCAACATATATATCTTTGTCATTTACAAAATCTATTATTTTATCCTCTAGAGCACAAAACTTTTTTGACATGAGTCTTGAATTTATTCTCTGACAAACTAGTTACATTTTCTGGAATTTTATTGTAGAATCTTATACACTGCCCCACAAATGACTTTTTAACCTTACTCAGTCTCGAAAAGGCTATATCTATTTTATTTGCATTTCTTAAATTTAAATTATGCCTGTCACTGTTTTTAGGAAATAAATGCAAATTCTTACGAACGTACATGATGTTTTCATATATAAATTGACTAGCAACAGTTAAAATATTGATTTCTTTGAACTTATTCTGTAACGAGTCACGTGATCGCATCTGATAGATTGCGCGGATATCTCTTTTCTGCAAGATAAAAATAGTTTCTAAATCAGCCACATGCCCCCACAGTAAGATGCCATACGACACTATACTATGGAAGTAACTAAAATACACTAGTCTCGCAGTACTTACATCCTTTAACTGACTTATTTTCTTAACGGCATAAGCAGCTGAACAAAGCTTTCTCACTAATATTTCAATATGTGGTTCCCATTGAAGTGAAACATCCAAAGTTATACAAGGAACACCGTAGTGTTTACAAATTCTTATTTAGTACTGTCTATTATAACACTATTATTGACCTTTTTTACATTTGTCAAACATAATTTTATACATTTTGTTTTCTTAGCATTTAATAATAAGTTGTTCACAGTGAACCAGTTCAGTATCTTTGAAAGAGTGTTGTTTACTTCGTCAATTTCGTTTTCTTTCCTATTCACTTTAAAAATAAGAGAAGTATCATCCGCAAACAACACAATATTTGACAGATGTTGCACCATAAAAGGCAAATCATTTACGTAAACAAGGAAAAGAAAAGGCCCTAATATGGAACCCTGGGGCACACCCATTTTCACTTTAGATCCAGATGAGTTCGTGCCATTCACTTGTACTTTTTGTATTCTGTTGTCTAAATACGAATTTAAAAGACTGAGAGCCCCTTCCTCTACACCATAATGCTTGTTTTAATATCACCACAAATAGATTGCACTAATAAAATTTTGTTAGCTATGACATCTTCACACATCAGCTTCATATACGTCCCCACCGAGGGGCTCGAGCCTACCCTGAATTAGAGCGATCGGGCCTTAGTCGTCCACGCGGGCCCAGTGCGGGTTGGTCGACTTCACACACAACCTTCGAGTTTCTTCGCAGGTGAGTGCAGGTTTCCTCACGATGTTTTCCTTAACCATAAGAGCTTCGGATAAACGTACATATGAAATCTAAATTCGAAATCACATTGCTACGTGGCAGGACTCGAACCGCGACCTCCCGGACAGGATGCGGTGGCCCTAGCCGTTACGCCACCGACGCTCTTATTGGCAAAGATGATGTATTCCTTGGTATGACCTAGGCGCTTCGTGCGTCATCCATCAATCTAGTTCTTTCTTCACAAAGTATGTCCCAAAGAGAATCTAACCAACTAGCGTTATGTATCCTCGCTTGTTTGTTTATTAAACTTTGTATTGAATTTTTGTTAGAATACTTATAAAATTTTAAGGCCCACTTGTTGAGAGACTTTACTGAGGCCATCGAGCATTGTGCTTAGGTCTTCCATAGTTTCAGCCATGACCAATATATCGTCAGCGAATCGGAGGTGGGATATGTACTCGCCGTTGATATTGAAGCGCAGGACCGGTCGTCGTGGAGATCCTTGGGGGAGGCCTTTGTCCAGCACTGGACGATTTGTGGCTGATATGATGATGATGATGACTTATAAAATATATTATATATAAAGGCGGACTTATCCCTTACGGGATCTCTTCCAGTCAACCTAACGATGACGTTTGTGATTTAAAACAAGGAAAAAAGGTAGGTGCAAAAGTTACAAACACGACTTTCTATAATATGTACATTAATGTTCAGTAATTTTACGAGTACATCTGTACAGAATAATTTAAAAGTAATTAAGGCGCCGTGGGTCCTAAAAATCCACTTAAACAGGTTTTTAGAATACGTTTTTGAAGTAGTTAACAGTAAATTTTAATTCTAGGAAAACATACTGGTATTATTGAGAATAGTTACGAGGGACCATGTCGACTGGAAACACGATTTAATAAAGTTGGCTCAATAGAATAATTTCGCAAAGGTACCTCTTTTCGAGCCATTTTATCGTCTATTTTCGGTTTTATTCTTAAAATAAGTAATTTGATAATATGATTTATCTATAATATAATAAAACTGTAACGGGGCCGTGTCTGTACATGAAATATTTTTGGAAAATAATAACTGTGGTGGACATTACTAACGATATAGAGGCCAAAACAACAACTTTTGGAATTTTTGTCTGTCTGTCTGTCTGTCTGTCTGTCTGTCTGTCTGTCTGTATGTTCGCGCATCACGCAAAAACTACCAGGCCGATTTTGATGAAATTTTGTATGGTGGTTCCTTATAGCCCGGGTTAACATATAGGATACTTTTTATCCCAGAAAATTCAGGAGTTCCCGTGGGAAAATCAAAAGTATTCATTTATAGAGTGGCTCACCACGTAAATGTGGCTTGACCTATTACAATCAAATTTTACACGTTGATACCCTTATCGCGAACTAAAACTGGGACATTGTGAATCCCAAAAAAATTTGGTTTCCTACAGGAATGCAAAAAATTGTACCTTTAGAATGACTCAACGTAACAATATGAAACCTTTACATAGGGATGGGGTGTTTTGACCATCATTGTATAGTCGGGTATTCTTTATCCCAGAAAACTAAAGAGGTCCCGTGGGAAATTACCTATCGATACATACAATAATAACAAAAGAGTACTTTTTTCTATATATTAGCTACACATACCAAACATTATAACCATAGTAGCAGAATGTCAATAGATGGCACTGCAGGGATAATAAAACGCGCTTAAGTTGTATTAAAACATTAAAATACTATGTCATACATTTGAGTGGATTTCTTTTATGTATTTTTCAGCATACGCTATTTTAAACTCTGGAACTATGGTACGTAGCGATGTGTTTCATAGACGAACAGAGAGGTATTTTTTTACAGATTCCAATCGTGTAAAAAAATAAAAACACATAAATCGAGTTTAACATCTTTTAACAGGAGGCACAGATATGGGAACTCTTCTGACGGCGACTATTTGCGTGTGGCAGTTGCTCTCCGCCTGCAATATCAATATCTGTGAACCTCATCAATGTATTTGCGGGTCATCGGTGGAGGCGATTGGCCATCACTCACTGAGTTGCAGACGTGTTTGTGAAGATTACCACGTCACCAATTCCTTAATGACCTCACTCGGAGGGCACTGGTCTCGGCCAGATGGAATATTCCATCTTTGATGCAGCCGCCGGCCGGGCTTTAGTCGATCTGATGGCAAAAGGCCGGAGGGTTTAAACAGGTTCTATGGCAGAGAGGAACGTGTCTGATTTGGGAAGCCACTTTTTCTGCCTCACTCCTCACCCGTACAAAATTGCTGCTCAATTTGCGGAGAGAAAGAAGCATAATGAGTACTCGGTCTTGGAGGCAAATTACTGCTTTGTGCCGCTGGTCTGTGACACAACCGGCTGCTGAACCCTCAGAGGCCTTTGCCTTCACAAAGAAGATTGGCCTTCGCCTTCGAGAGAGGAGATGTGACGTGAGGTCCTACCTGCTGCTAAGGTTGTTTATTGCAATCCAGCGCAGCAACGAGAAGTGCGTCTTGGGCTCCTTTGGAGCTGATACGACTCGAGGATTTGACCCATATTAATATTGTTAGGAAATTTTATTACTAGATTGATACCTATAATGATTTGAATTAGTTTTTTGATAATATTTCATCATATCAGTTTATATACGTCCCCACCAAGGGGCTCGACCTGCCCTGAGTTAGGGCGATCTGGCCTTAGACGATCACGCGGGCCCATTGCGGGTTGATTGACTTCACACATAAGCTTCGAATTTCTTCGCAGGCGTGTGCAGGTTTCCTCACAATGTTTCTCTCACCGTAAGAGCGTCGGATAAACGTACATACCAGTATGAAATCGATATTCGTATAGATATTGGTAAGTGGCTGGATTCGAACCACGGCCTTCCGGACAGGAGGTAGTGGCCCTAACCGTTTTGCCACCGACGCTCTATATTTTATTTAAGATTTAGAAATCCTTACTTTATATTATAAATGTGAAAATGTGTTTGTTTGTTTGTTACCTATTCACACTTCAACACCTCTACCAATCTGAATGAAATTTGGCACGCAGGTAGCCTGTATCACTGGGAATGAAATAGTCAAAGTATATTTATTGCAATTATAGGTACAAAAATATGGTCTTAATTAATAAATTTAATCTTACCTCTATAATTTGCCTAACACGGCGTGCAATAATGATAATTTAAACCATCAAACACATAATAGTCAACATTTTATCTGTGGAAATTATCATAGTCCGATGCAGTTCCTGAGGAAACTAAAACAATACTCTTTGTTCGTATTATTTAAAATCGTAACGAAAAAATGGATTCGTGTGATTTTTCGCACAGAGATGAGGTGGAAAATGATATGATTTACTAATAAGTATATCTTGACATAGTTCCCGAGGGATCTGGGGACAACTGTTTTCTACGCTCGCGCACGTCGGTGGCGTCGCAACGGAGCAACGGATTAAAGTGATTTTTTGTATAGAATTTGTTGAGGGGGTGGGAAGTGACAAAGACTGCTAATCCGAATAGCCCGATACAGTTCCTGAGGTACCTGGTAAAAACTCATGTCCACGCTTGCGAGCTGATTGCGGCTCGCGCACCACTCACCCTCAAAAAGAGTCATAAAAGCTATGTCCACGTGGGCGAAGCCGCGGGCAAAAGCTAGTTTACTGAAATAAAGTTAATAGGTGACTGAAGGGACAACATCGACTGGATTTTTATTTAAGATCATCATATCAGCCACAAATCGTCCACTGCTGGACAAAGGCCTCCCCCAAGGATTTCCACGACGACCGGTCCTGCGCTGCCCGCATCCATCGGCTTCCCGCGACCTTCACCAGGTCATCGGTCCACCGCGTGGGAGGCCTGCCTACGCTACGTTTTCCGGTGCGCGGTCGCCACTCGAGAACTTTACTGCCCCATCGGCCATCTGTTCTACGAGCTATGTGCCCTGCCCACTGCCACTTCAGTTTAGCGATTCTGTGAGCTATGTCGGTTACTTTAGTTCTCCTGCGGATCTCCTCGTTTCTGATTCGATCACGCAGAGAAACTCCGAGCATAGCACGCTCCATTGCCCTTTGGGTGACCTTGAGCCTTCTTATGAGGCCCATAGTAAGCGACCATGTCTCAGTTCCGTAAGTCATCACTGGCAACACACACTGGTCAAAGACCTTAGTCTTGAGACACTGCGGTATTTGGGACGTGAAGATATTGCGAAGCTTCCCGAACGCTGCCCAGCCGAGTTGGATTCGTCGATTGATCTCTTTCTTGAAGTTGGACCTACCTAACTGGACTGTTTGTCCCAGGTATACATATTCGTCAACAACTTCCAGTGTAGAGTCTCCAACCTTTAGAGGAGTGGGTGCGACACGGACATTTAACATTATTTTCGTCTTGTCCATGTTCATTTTAAGACCCACTTGTTGAGAGACCTTACTGAGGCCATCGAGCATTGTGCTTAGGTCTTCCATAGTCTCAGCCATGACCACGATATCATCAGCGAATCGGAGGTGGGATATGTACTCGCCGTTGATATTGATGCCGAGTCCACCCCAGTCCAGAAGCTTAAAAACATCTTCCAGGGCGGCGGTGAACAGTTTCGGAGATATAACGTCTCCCTGTCTCACCCCTCGCTGCAACTGGATAGGTTTCGAGTTCTGGTCTTGGAGGCGAACCGACATGGTGGCGTTTTCATACAGACACTTCAACACCTCGATGTATCGATGGTCAATTTGGCACCGCTGGAGAGACTGTAGCACAGCCCAGGTTTCGACTGAATCAAAGGCCTTCTCATAGTCCACAAACGCCAAGCATAGTGGCTGATTGTACTCTTCGGTCTTCTGTATAATCTGCCGCAGCGTATGAATGTGGTCTATGGTGCTAAAGCCTTTTCGGAAACCGGCTTGTTCGGGAGGCTGGAAGTCGTCAAACCTGCGTGCGAGACGATTCGTAATGACTCTCGAAAACAGCTTGTAGACATGGCTCAGAAGTGAGATGGGTCGGTAGTTCTTCAGCAGGGTGTTGTCGCCCTTTTTGAAGAAAAGCACGACCACACTTCTGTGCCATGCCTTAGGCGTTTGTCCCTCGAGTATAACGGAATTAAATAACTTCTGAAGAGCTTTTAGTACCGGTGATCCACCTGCTTTCAGAAGTTCAGCCGTAATTCCATCATCACCCGGTGCCTTGTTGTTCTTGAGCTGTTTGAGAGCCATTCTAATCTCGTACAGGCTGACGTCCGGGATATCTTCGGTATTTAAGATAAATATGATGAAAATAAAAACTAAAAACATCGAAAAAGTGCAAAAGTGTGGTTAATTTCTTCTCTCTTTACACGTAAAGAAAAAGACAAAGACTTATTTTTAAGTACCACTGCGCCTTAACAATATCACTTACATATTAATGTCTAGTAGTAAATAATGAAAAATACTTATATTAATAATAATAAATACAATAAACATTATGTAATCTATTATATATAATATCTATTTTTTATATATATATATATATAAATGAATCCCTATTTCCCTTGGTCACGGCATCACGCGTGAACGGCTGGACCGATTTCGCTAATTCTTTTTTTGTCGAGTTTGTTATTGTCAGTAGAAAGTTCGTAAGTAGGGTAGGGTAGGGTAGTGTAGGGTAGTGTAGGGTAGTGTAGGGTAGTGTAGTGTAGGGTAGGGTAGGGTAGTGTAGTGTAGGGGTAGGGTAGGGTAGGGAAGGGTAGGGTAGTATAGTGTAGTGTAGGGTAGTGTAGTGGAGGGTAGTGTAGTGTAGGGTAGTGTAATGTAGGGTAGGGTAGGGTAGGGTAGGGTAGGGTAGGGAAGGGTAGGGTAGGGTAGGGTAGGGAAGGGTAGGGTAGGGTAGGGTTGTGTAGTGTAGTGTAGGGTAGTGTAGGGTAGGGTAGTGTAGGGTAGGGTAGGGTAGGGTAAAGTAGTGTAGTGTAGGGTAGGGTAGTATAGTGTAGTGTAAGGTGGAACGTAGTTCGCCGGGACAGCTAGTAATAGATAAAATAGTAATCTCTTTAAAAATTCCCCTTAAAAAAATCTGAAAGGAAATTCTGTATATTTGGTTATTAGGTACCACAGATAAGAAAAAAAAATTGCCGTTAGGTACATTTTTTATTTGCTGGAAATTAAAAAGCTGGTGGCTACGTAAAAAGCATGCGTGCACTAAAATCAGTTTTACGCACACTGAACTATTACTTTATATAAGTATTACTTTATATAAGTATGTTTGTTTAATCTACCGTGTAATTTTCTTATATGTCATAAATTTTTGCTGTCGTTTTACAATACCTAATATTGTAACTAACTTACTATCACAACCTTACAATCTGTGTGTTGCTGCCCAGTTGTTAATTTTACTACCCATTTGAGAATAGTGTTTTACGGCCTATTTTCATTTATTCTACTACCCACATTTAAGCCAACCATCATTTATTGAACTGCCCTATTTTCATTTTTAAACTGTCCGATATACAATATTTTACTACTCATTTTAATCACATCAAATCTATAAGACATGTAAAATGAAATGATACAACTTTTCCAAAATTAAATCGTCAGATCGTTAAACAAAGCTCATTACATAAAACTATTTTAAACTAGCAGTCCGCTGGCGGCTACGCCCGCGTTTTTTCGATTTTACCGTGGGAATAAGACGATTTTCCATGATAAAAAGTAGCCTTTGAACTATTCCAGGACCTAACCTATATGTGTACCATGTTTCATCGCGATGCGTTGAGTGGTTGAAGCGTGAAAGAGTAACAAACAACCATATACATATACAAACTGTCACATTCATATTATTAGTAGAATTGTACACGCTGAGACTGAGGGAGGAGTATTCAAACAAATTATTCAAAAAACTTTTTTAACAAAATAACGTGAACATTGTTATTTCTAATCACTGGTTATTCTTTATGAATTCTGAAGTGATAATAAGGCGATGGCCTCAGTACTAGTTTAAATTGACTATTAAGGTAAAAATTTAGCCATTTAGTGTCTTGAAGTTAAATTTTAAGTACAAGATCGTTATACAGAGTGTCTCAAAAGAAAGTTTACGCAAAGAATCCTAGGGGCGCGAGAGGTATATCAATCGGTGGATTGGCTCTTGGGAATTCAGTCGCTATAGAGCGTTTCACGGGAGGCAGCTTGCGTTCCGTGTGCGAGTGTTTTACAAAAACAACGATTCTGCCAATTCTGCCATAATTGCGCGGCGGAAACTCCGTAATCATTCCCAATTTCGTCACTGGGTATTTCTTTAAGGTCCAGAAGTTTGAGGAGACCTTCCTCAAACTCCTTGTACCCACGTTTTAATTCTAATGCTTCTTTAAGGTGATGAATTTGGTAACGATTTCAAAAATCGCCAGGCAATTATGGAAGAATTGGCAGAATCATTGTTTTCGTAAAACGCGCGCAAATAGAACGCACGCTGCCTCCCGTGAAACGCTCTATAGCGACTGAATTCCCAAGAGCCAGTCCACCGATTGATATACCCCCCGCGCCCCTAGGGTTCTTTGCGTTCACGCAGTAAGCTAAACAAATATAAACTTTCTTTTGAGACACCCTGCCTTCATATGCCTTTTTTATCAATATTTTTTATCCACAATTGGTAAGCCCTTTAAAAACTAAACAATATCAATTGGGTGTGGAAAAATGATAGTATCTCCCCGGCGTGAACGTTAAAGGTACTCTTTGATATCTCTCCTGACTCCTGAACCACAGTTGACCGATTTTGCTAATATACATGTTTTATTCTCGTAAAACAGTTCTGTATTAATTAGGATGATGAAAGCATCAAAAATAAATTAGGAACTCTTTTGATCACTAAATTGCTTAAGCATTGATAAATCTTACTCCTTTTTTTCCATCAAGTCTTAAATTTTTAACTCACTAAAATCTTAAAACAATACGCTGTTAAACTATGTGGTCACGCCTAGGTATTTCAAAAATTTTACAGAACGAAATGTGGCTTTTGACAGATGATAAAAAGTACCTAATTTAGATGACTTGCAGTCAGCATTCCTTTGGGCACAGTAAAGCGACCAAGATATATGTTTTCTGTGTATCTTATTTTTCTTGAGGGTACTGTATCCTTACGGATGTCAGCTACCAGCGCACGGATATTCTTCATGTTTTCAGCCAGTCTGCATAGACTCACCGCGTCCCGGTTCTGTCCATTTTCAAAAGCTTTTGATTAACTTGCAATGTATGTGTTGGCGATTCCCTATCAAAGATGACCTAAACCATGTACTACCCTGTATCCGACGCCGTTAAAATAAAAACTTTCTCTTGGAAAATGCAATGACGCAGAGTCGGTGTGTTTTAATTAATTAATATTAGAAATTCTCAATAATTACCTGCATCACCTCCAACAAGAACCTCAAACCACCTTCCCAAACTTCCACAGTATGTATGTATGTTTGTTCGGGTGAAATCTTGCAAGTTAAATTTGACCCACTTCCCGGTTTCCGATTGAGCTGAAATTTTGCATGCATATGTATATCGCGTGACAATGTAATATTAAAAGCTTGTACCTAAAAGTTTTTAGGTTTTTGAAAATTATTACAAATTGTCTCTCCATGTTATCCTCCGTCTTTCTCTTCCTGTCTTTTCCTCTATTTTCCCTTCAATGATTTTTTTAATACTCTACATTTCTATGTATCAAAAAAAAAAGAAACATTGTTAAATATTAAAACGAATTGCAGTTCGTTAGTCTCGCTTAAACTCCAAAACGTCTCAACCGATTACGATGAAACTTTGGTGAATTGCTGTATACGCACGCCAAGAACGGTTTGTAACAAAAAAGCCTCGCGAACCACGGGCATCCTCAATGTCTACTCGAGCGGAGCCGCGGACATCAACTAGTATAAAATCTAAGGAATAGGTCATTGTTATTTGCTATACACACGCGATACACTCATAAAACTGTCATAAAATAAACGTTTGAACTACTGGTTTTAACGTTAATTGGAAAAGTTTACTTGCCACTTTATTAGATCAGCGAGTTTCCACAAAGGAGTGGAGGGGGGAGCACTGTCTACTCGTACTTGGAGTATTTGGTAACGTCTTCCACCAAGTATATTTAATCAGAGGGAGGTTCCATCCAACCCTTTGTTATTGATATTCAGCCTATACGCACGAAGCGTTACGCTTCCTCATTTATTGTGCGGACAGCGATAGAGTGGAACTCCTTGCCTGCGTCTGTGTTTCCCGACTCCTACAATTTGGGGATCTTCAAGGCGAGAGTGAATATTTGAGTTTGCTTGTACCATCCTCGACTACATCGTCAGTTACCATCAGGTGAGATATAGTCAAACGCACTCAAATTTTTAATTAAAAAAAAATTTTAGAATGCTTTTCTACTCATTCAGCAGTGCAGGGTTATTTAGAACTAGTCCGAGACCCCTTCTCCTACTTTTGATGCAGTCATTTAGGCAAATAAATTATACAGCCACGCTGTGCATACTTTCTCGTGGGTTCAATAGTTTACTATTTGTCGTAGTCGAGCATACACAGATTAACTATAAACATAACACTGACTTAGTAGCAAAGAATACAGTATAGGTAGACTATTAAATATAACCCAATAATTTAGGTTTGTAAAGCGTCGGTGGCTCAACCGGTAACGACTCGGTCCATCAAACCAGAGGTACCGGGTTCAAATCTGGACGGCCAATGTACCAATGAGTTTTTCAAAAACTTACGTACATATAATTACCGATTGCTTTAACGGTGAAGGAAAAACATCGTGAGGAAACCTGCACACGCCTGCGAAGAAACTCGAAGGTTGTGTGTGAAGTCGACCAACCCGCACTGGGCCCGCGTGGTCGACTAAGGCCTAATCGCCCTGATTCAGGGTAGGCTCGAGCCCCTCGGTGGGGACGTATATGAGCTGATATAATAATTTAGGTTTGTATGGGAGGTGCTTTACTTCGATTTTTCCTGGAATAATAAAAGACCCCCAGTGCTATAGGCCTTCTCGAGTCCTAGTTATTCACAAAGTTTCATTAAAATCGTTTCTGTAGTTTTTGAGAAAATAACAAACTTCTGCGTGCAATTGGCTATGTAAAGTTATGGTATTGTACTGAGTTTTATCATAATCGTTAAATTTGCTTTTCAGTAAAAAATAATAAGTGATTTTTTACTATGGTTGCAATTCCAAAAAATCAAGATAGGGGAAATTAAAAAAAAACAGCTGGACATATAAAAATAATATTGACCTACATGGGTCGTAGAAAGGATGACCGTTGGGTTAGTAAAGTTATCGAAAAGCGACCACGCACCGGAAAACGTACCCTTAGGCAGGCCTTTCACTCGGTGACTGATGACCTGGTGAAGGTCGCGGGAAGCCTCTGGATGCGGGTAGTGCAGAACCGGTCATCGTGGAAATCCTTGGGGGAGGCCTATGTCCAGCAGTGGACGTACTTCGGCTCATATGATGATAAACCCAAATTTCACCCAAATCCGTCCAGTAGCTTGTAAACTAGAGCACCGGACGGACTGTATGTACGTCCGGTGCTCTAGTTTACAAGCTACAGATTTTTTTTTGTTTTTTAGACTCTATTGTCACCAATCGATCCCCAACAAAATGTCAACTTCGATTTTTTAGGACATCACAGTACCTTATTCACTCTCTCGTCGCTCACTAACGCTCGCTCCTCAGTCGCTGGAAAGTAAAAAGGGGTCAACCTCGGAATAAGAGGTAATAAGCTGAAAACTCATATATAGTCTCAACAAAGGTATGCACTTATTTTTAACTGGAGCTTGTACTCATGAAACTGAACAACTTTCCCCAGGAAACCCATGGACAATTCGCAAAAAAAATTTTGGACTTCCATACCAAGGTTTTCCCGCCAGCTGATCGATTTGCATGGGAAGTACAAATTTTTTTTGCGATTTGACCATGGATTTCTTGGGGAAAGTTGTTCAGTTTCATGAGAACAAGCTCCGATTAAAAATAAGTGCATACTCGTACCTTTGTTAAGACCCTGTATACCTTCATTTTGTCGTTCTAAAAGCTGTCTCAAAAGTCTCATAAATCTCGTGTCGTCTTCACATTGGTGGAGGCTATAGAGCCAGTGGCGAAATCCACTGCCGGAAGTTTTACAAGACACTTAAATAAAGCTCTAACATGACTTGATAACTGTCATCTAGTGATTTGATAGCAACTGGCACCAATGGCTGAACATGCCTTGAAAAAATGCCACTAACAGTTAAACCGATCGAGGTAATAACCGTGCTTCCAGTGCGATCAATGTACATGCAAGTCGAAATGAGCAACGAGCGATTCAGCTGAATCTAATAGGTTTCGGAAAAAAATATAATAACCCTGTTAACATCTTAGGTTTAACAGTAACAGTAACGTAACAGTTACGTTTACGTGTAATGTTACGTCATCATCATCATATATCATCATCACTAGCAGCGTTCAAACTGCGTCTTCGGGTTTTTCTCCTGATCCAGTAGTTTTGCAGTATTAGTAGAATGGCTCAGTGCATGTGCTTGTATGCCATAATCGCACAAGCTTCAGCTACCAGAGCAGTAATCGTTTCTGACCAGTTAAGATTGACATATATCTGTGGTTCTTCTTCTTCTTATTATCAGCTCATTTACGTCCCCATCGAGGGGCTCGAGCCTACCCTGAATTAGGGCGATCAGGCCTTAGTCGACCACGCGGGCCCAGTGCGGGTTGGTCGACTTCACACACAACCTTCGAGTTTCTTCGCAGGTGTGTGCAGGTTTCCTCACGATGTTTTCCTTCACCGTTAAAGCAATCGGTAAGTATGTGTACGTAAGTTTTTGAAAAACTCATTGGTACATTGGCCGTCCAGATTTGAACCCGGTACCTCTGGTTAGATGGACCGAGTCGTTACCGGTTGAGCCACCGACGCTTTATATCTGTGGTTATGACAAAATTATTTTTCGGCCTTTTCTGTATTTCGCAACTTTCGCAAGTCCTGTACAAGTTGCTGTTACTATACGACCTGTACCAGACTTTAAATCCTCAGTTAGGGTGTGGTTACTTAACCGTTAGTCTGGACACAGCCCCTTTAATGTGTGGATTTTAGTCGTACGTTTTTGCGTCGTATAGTCAAGTATTTAGCATTATACATATATTTGAAACACAACAACTAATACCTATTTTATTCATCATATCAGCTCATATACGTCCCCACCGAGGGGCTCGAGTCTACCCTGAATTAGGGCAATCGGGCCTTAGTCGACCACGCGCGCCCAGTGCTGGTTGTTCGACTTCACACACAACCTTCGAGTTTCTTCGCAGGCGTGTGCAGGTTTCCTCACGATGTTTTCCTTTACAAGAGCGTTGGATAAGCGTACATATGAAATTGAAATTCTAAAAGGATTCGAACCACGACCTCCCGGACAGGAGGTAGCGGCCCTTTCCATTACGCCACCGATGCTCTTTTTTAAAAACTCATCATATCAGCCGAAAGACACCTACTGCTGGACAAAGGCCACCTCAAGGATTTCCACAAGGTCTACGTCACATTATTTTACCGCAACGGCCATCTGTTCTACGAGCTACATTCCCCACCCCTTGCCCCTCCTCAATTCGCTTTCAAACACAGCGGGAGCCGATAAAATAGAGATTTGTTGAATAAATCGAAAACGAAAAATTGAAATCGAATGGTAATACCACAGTATTACAATATAGCGGCTTACAGTAGCGCAACGAATGTACTTACGCAGAGCAACGGAAGGGTACTTGCGGGGCAGCGGGCGGCGGGGCACAGGCTGACTACAGGGTAGTATGGGCTAGTACCTACGCCGGTGGCGCATCGTGCGACATCAAAGACGTTGCGCTACTTTAAGCTGTGGTTACAGTATCGGTCACTTTCAAATGTATTTCATTTTTAGGGTTTTGTACACCCAAAAGGTGATCAACGGGACTTATTATTACAAAGTCTGCGCTGTGTGTCTGTCCTTCTCTCCGTTTGTCTGTCAGCGGACTGTATTTCATGAACCGTAATAGGTAGACAGTTAAACTTTTCACAGTGTGTATTTCTATTGCCGCTATGAAAACTTGAACTATTTGTTGAACTGTTAAAACTCTGCACAGCAAATACAACATGCAACATTACTTTTAGCCTTTGGGCCTGTTCCAATTACGATGTTTAGTTTTTACAGCCCCACCTCAAGACGTAGCTAATATAATTACATTTTAACATAGGTATGCAATTAGACAGATTGTTCTTATACCGTTTTCAAGTTCTGGATATTATCATTTATATATCGACATAGCAGGGGGCCGTGGGGAATCCCCTTCCGACATTATTTTAGCTACGTGTACAGATAAAGGAAAATCTTTGTCTAGTAGGCTCACACACGAGGTATATTCGTATAAACGAAGTAATCAAGTGCCTAAGTTTTAATGCACCGAGACGGGAGACGGCACCGTCCTTCTCTGATGTCACGTGCAACTGAACGCGCCACGCTAGCTATGTGCCAGGGATGCCAGACGAGTGCAAACGAATTATCGTACCGGTATTCGAAAATTATCGTAGGTACCAGATGAAAAATTATCGTACAACTGCCAGAACCGCGCGAAACGCTCTATTTCGCAATACAAAAAACAAAGTTAGTCACTTACCAAAGTTTAAAGTACGGTATGCCAAGTATTTTGGAACTATTTAACAACTTTACACATTATTTTTTTAAAATCTATAAATGAAATGAACTATCATTGTCAATCGTTCGTTGATTTGGTAGATTCGCGGGGAAGTCCCTGACCACAGACATAATTTTGTATTTTTAGATGATTTTGAGGTACTCGATAGTAGTCTTTTCACTCCATTTCGGAGGAGGGTTGGAAATTATCGTACTTTGACGTTTATTATCGTACTTTGATTTTCGATACTAGTCTTTTCACTCCATTTCGGAGGAGGGTTGGAAATTATCGTACTTTGACGTTCGATAATACATATTGTATCGTATATCGTACATGTACGATAATTATCGTACGTCTGGCACCGCTGCTATGCGCACCGTCACGAAGGCTCCATCGAAGCTCCACTAGAGGGCGCTTGCGCATTGCTGAGAGTCGGTAAAACTGAGCGTACCGACTTGTAGATTTGTGATTCAATCACGTGGGGAAACTCTGAGCATTGAAGTGAGCCCTCAGTCAGATAGTCTATTATCATATTTTATATTAAATTTATAAACTGATAATCTTAATTTAGATTAATCATTTCTAAAAGTGTCATTTCGCTTCATTTTGCTCAAGTTCAGCAATCCTAAGAACTATTTCGGTGTCTTTGGTTCTTCTACGAATCTCCTGGTTTCTGATTCGATCACGTCGTAGGGAAACTTCGAGCATACCACGCTTCATCGCCCTTTAGTGATTACGCCAATTCAAACTCAACTAAAATGAAATACTTACAGATTATTTAAGTATGCGGTTATTTTGTTTTAATGTACTTGCATTAATCAGCAATAATTTATTATTTTAAGTAGTAGTGACTTATATTTTGCTTTAAAATGAAATTTGCATATATGTAAGGTTGCCTAGATCGTAGATTATTAATAATAACCTTATTTTGTATTTTTTCCTTGTAACAAGTGTTACCAATAAAATTTATCTTATCTTATCTATACTATGTTCTTCATTCTTCAAAACGTGACCACCTGATTATGGTTCAATTAGCTCACGTCCGTAGGTCGCGGTTCGATTTCCGGCGGAGTCTTATTTTATAAGACTCGGTTTAATTAGAGGAACAGCATTTTTTTAAGCCCGCCTGGCTAGCTACCACCTTCTTAACGAAGTCTTGCCGCCAAACAACAATGCTAACAACGTTTCGGCTTGAAGATGAGATAGCCAGTTCCTCATTGCGTTGGAGAATCTTGGTAAGCTCGCTTCCATCTTCGGGATCATCGTCACTTACCATCAGGTGAGATGGTGCCTTAAGGGCGTTATAATTGTGAATAATAAAAAACCGACCAAGTGCGTGTCGTGCCACGCGCAATGTAGGTTCCGTAGTTGCCATTATCGCGTCCATATCTAATATTCAAGTTTCCAAATACAGCGGTTTAGTTGTTAGGGGGCGGGGACACTCGGCTCCAACAAAATTTTACACTTTCAAGCCTATTTTTTCGAAAACGGAACCCAAAATTTTAAAATGGTCATAGAAGACTCACAACTATTTTTTAAGCTCTAACCAACGATACCCCACATGACTGGGTTTGACGAGAGAAAAAAATCATCCCCACTTTACTTGTACCCTTACAAGTAAAGTGGGGATGATTTTTTTTTCTGTCTCGTATGTACCCGTCATTTTTGTCTGTCCGTCTGTCCGCGGCCTAGCTCCTAGACTATTAGTAGTTAAGAGCTGAAATTTGGCAAAGATATAGGAGGTACCCTTAAAATGTTTTTTTCCAAATTTTTTTTACATTTCTCTCCGCGTTATTATTATTATATAATTATTATAATAATAATAACGCGGAGAGAAATTTAAAAAATGTGGAAAAAAAAACTTTTTATGGGTACTTCCTATATCTTTGCCAAATTTATATATATTATATAATAATAATAACGCGGAAAGAAATGTAAAAAAAAATTTGGAAAAAAAAACTTTTTAAGGGTACCTCCTATATCTTTGCCAAATTTCAGCTCTTAACTACTAATAGTCTAGGAGCTAGGCCGCGGACAGACGGACAGACAGAACTATAAGGGTTCCTTGTTGTACTACGGAACCCTAAAAAGGCACTATTATGTTCTCCTTTTATCATAAAAAAAATACAAATTGAACTTTATTAATTAATGTACCGATTGTAATTGGAACCAGAGCTCCTTTTATCTAGTACTTACAAAGGAAACATAATTAAATACGCTTGTAAGTAATCGCACCAATAAATGTTCTGCGAATATTGCTAGCTGTAACCTTGCGGCTTCAGCCACGAAGACCGCAAGTTTCAATATTGTTGCGAACTACGCCCCACTTTGCGATCGGTGAGTACCTGCCTATTTTTTAATTTTAACATTCTTATTGATTAATTACATTCATGAAATTATATCTAAGTAATTGTCTGTCAAATATCAATGAATTTAATATATTAAATAGTTTAAATAATCCCTTGTAGGGACGGTGTCTTCCTACTTGACGAGAACAAAAGGAGGTCGTACACCAACCGTTGATGATTGTTACGGCTAAAGGTGGATGTGAACATAAACTTAAGATTAGCCGGCTAAACTTAGGTTTATCTTTGAGGAGAGGTTAATGTTAGTTTCTTCTCTGTTTAGCCGCAGCTCTTTTGCTAAATATGAAGAAGCATGTGGTCACGAAAATTTTTCTTATAAATACAATCAGTCTCATTAGTCATTAAAGATAATTTTGAGTAAGTATTCAAAATTAAAAAAAAACTGAGGAACGAAGTAGTGCGAGCTAAGCCTCTCGGAGCGTGGGCGCTGCGTGGCGACACCGAGCGGGGAAGCTCCTTCGTTTTTAACCCCCGATGCAAAAAGAGGGTTATTGTAAGTTTAACGTGTGTGTTGAGTATTTGTGTGTCTGTGTGTGGCATGGTAGTTTTTTGAACGAATGAACCGATTTTGATGCGGTTCTTTTTTTTTAAAGCTGACGTGATCGTGGTGGTTCTTATCTATAATTTAACTACATAAATATTCATGGTATTTTTTAAGAATTTATGTAAAACTAGCTGTTGCCAGCAGTTTCGCCCGCGCAGATTACGTTTTTTGCCGAATTCCCCAAAATTCTTTCTAATTGGATCCCCTACGTGATGGTCAGTTTACAGTCAAACCAATTTCTATAGTGATCTTATTTATGGTCAGTTAACCTGCACGATAGACGCAACCACTCAAGTCGCATTGAGCCACAACCGCTTCATGGTGATTAAACGGAAGAAATGGTTTGTGTAATATAACCTACGGCCGGTGTCGTCCTTTTCGAACTTGGCTGACACACTGCCGTCTGTCTAGATCAGTGGTGCCCAATCGGTAGCTCGCGGGCACCTGGTAGCTCGCGGGCACCTGGTAGCACGCGGGCACCTGGTAGCCCGCGGCCTGTTTTCTATATAGGCGCTCGTGAGAAATATCGGATAAGGAATACACAAATATTAAAAAAATAAATTGGGTAAAATGGGATATGATAAATACTCTTAATGTACACGCTAGGTAAAAAAAGATATTAACACATAATAAAACTAAAAATTTTAAACTCAAAAAATATATAGTACTAGCTTTTTTCTGCGGCTCCGCTCGCGTGTACATCGTTTTTATGACTGTATTTAAGGGTGATTAGTAAATTATGTCGTTTCCCACCTACTCAACCTTCTCTGTGCAAAAAATCACAATAATCGAGTATTTTTTTAGTTCCCTCAGGAAATGCATCAGATTATGCAATTTTCTAGAGATAAAAAGTAGCCTATGTCCTTCCCCGTGACACAGGCTACCTGCATGCCAAATTTCTTAAAGATTGGTCAAGGCGTGGAAGCGTGAAAAGGTAACAAACAAACAAACACATTTTCACATTTATAATATTAGTAAAGATTACTTTTCGTGTCATGTTCTTTTCATCTGTTATAAATCAATGATTTAATTGAAATTATTAACTGATGATTGTTTGTTTATATTTTTTTCACAATCTGACATTTAATATAATATAATCGCTATCTTATGACTATCAGAAATAGTATAACATGCACCTATTCTAAATTAACATTTTGGAATCTAGAAATATTAACCATAATAAACAAAAAGTGGTGTAATTGTAGAGGTAGTGCAGTTTAATTTATATCACTTATGTTTTTTTTATTAACTCAGCGGCGCCCGAGTGGCGTATCAGGATTTTCTAAATAGCCCTTGGAGCAATACCAGTTGGGCACCACTGGTCTAGATTCTGAACAGGACCCACCTTCCCCTCCTAAGACTATAGGCCTGTGTCTTAGTGAAAATTTGTGATCGTCTAATTTATTCTGAAGTGGATCCTGCAATAAGTTCCCTACTGATGGAAAGTTATACCTATGGAATAGAAAGTTTCCACGAGATGCATTGCACCTATCGTCTACCATCATATCAGCTCATACACGTCCCCACTGAGGGGCTCAATTCAGAAATTACCAAAATGCGAGTTACATTATTTTTGTCAATTCTAAGTGAAGGGAATTCGTAGACTCCCTCAAGGATGCCTCAATGTTGCATGCAGAGGGTAAAATAAATAAAATGACTTGGTAGAGTCTAAAAATTAATTATGAATTTATTTGACTCAAATTGTGGAGAAACCTTTTTATATAGGCGTAAAACTCCACGTTACATTGCTTAACTTGCGCTATTGTTCTGTTAGTACAAAACTTTCAATGCAGAAGTTACATTGATTTCAGCTCTATATATTTTATAGAGCTATTTATTCTAGCATTTAATAGTACAAATTTGATATTATAATAGAATTATACAAGTCCTGTGTGATATCGCTCATTAAATTATGGATGTATATAAATTTGTATTAAATTTGTCTACATAAAGTAAGCTTAGGCTTGAATAAGATAAAGTAGACTTATGGCAGCAACAAAAAGGTAATATAAATATTTTAGATTATACATTTCCGTCAAGCCAACAATACAACAACCACTGTACACTTCTGTAACTTACGGGGAGCCTGGACTTTAATTTGACTACTCAACTTTGACAACTAAAGAGTACACAACTTTACAGCCGTAAGTGCGTCTGGCAAGTCTTTATTACTTAAGTTACATTTTTATAAAGGCTCACATATTATCATTATTATTCTGGACAAGGTTTTAGGTTATAGCGAGCCCTGACTTCTCGCTAGTTCCGGTCTTTCAAGAGTACAATTTGTAAGTATAAAACCACAGGGGTATTGAACACTACAGCTAGCAATAACCATATCTGCTAGTGTTAGATACGACTTGTGAATAGTCAGGCTCAACCAAACTAAAATCATACGTATTCTGTCTTATGAATATTGTTTAAGATGATAGTTAGATTCATTAGCACAAAACAAGATTATTTAGTTAATCACACAGAATCTATCTTTACAATACTTCGCAAATATTATAGAGGTTGTGAGCATTTTAACTGAGGGAGAATTAAACTAAAATGACATACGGAACAAGTCCTTAATGTGACGATTCTGTGAGATTATTTTGCAATCAAACAAGAAGCAATCGTAAAACATACCAAATTCCAGTCTCGCCAACACATCGCGCTTTTATTTTCAATCACTTCACTCAGAACCAAACTCAGGGCTCTTTCCCCGTCAGGAAACGACCGACGACTTCCAGCCTCTGCCCGCGTGTCCCCCTGCCTCTCGCTGACGCTCCGGCGCAGGCCTCAAAGCCACATTCCTCCCGTCGCATTCTCACACGTGTACGCCCCATCGTTCTTTCTCTTTCTGTCTCGTACAAATCTTTTTTCGTTAAATCCTCTGAATCATTCTTCACACAGTCTAACGCATAAAATTGGCAACATGCGTAAGTAAAAGGCAAGCGTCGTGCACATGTTAGAATAGATAAGAATGGCAACCTCGCCGTTTCTCCAGGAATAATAATTCATCCGTCTTAACAACTAATTATACTAGGGTTCCGTGCGGTTCTGAAATAAAGATGGCGTTTCTGGCCATCACAATTCTGAATTGCACCCATAAATCGTCTGTCACAATAATCTAGTACAGAGGCCAGCACATCAAGCTAGACACTTTGGACTCTGTACCGTTCTTATGTCGTATGCGTATGGATCCGTATCGCATTACGAGTGTCTAGCTTGATGTGCTGGCCACTACTGTACATGTGACCAATGTTAACGAGTGTCTACGACGTGCAAGGAAAACATTAAAAATACATCGTGTAGCTGTGCATACTTTTTCGCGAAGCCTTCATTCACCTTTTGGCGTAGTCGGGAATATACAAAACAACAAGAAACATTACAACAAGTAGCAATAAAAAAGGGTATTTAGTTTCGATGATAATTTTATAAGGAATTTGGGTTTCTATGGAAGGTACCTTATTCAGATTTTTTATGTAACATTTATAAGCTATAAAAAGAGTCGGTGGTTCAACCGGTAAAAAAAACGTCGGTGGCTCAACCGGTAACCAGAGGTACCGGGTTCAAATCTGGACGGCCAATGTACCAATGAGTTTTTTCAAAAACTTACGTACATATACTTACCGATTGCTTTAACGGTGAAGGAAAACATCGTGAGGAAACCTGCACACGCCTGCGAAGAAACTCGAAGGTTGTGTGTGAAGTCGACCAACCCGCACTGGGCCCGCGTGATCGACTAAGGCCTAATCGCCCTGATTCAGGGTAGGCTCAAACCCCTCGGTGGGGACGTATATGAGCTGATATAATAATGTAATATTGAACTATCCAATGCAGCAGGCCTTATGTAGCCCTTATTCACAAAGTATTGTTAAAAGTAACAGAAATTTTTGAGAAAAAGTAACAAACAACCTGAATTTGTATGGGGCTACCTTATTACGATCTTTACCGGAATAACGAACTAATATAGTAGACTGTACAAGGTTATAGTAACGAACAGAGATTTATACAAAGTTTTTGAGAAAAAAATAAAAGGGGGATTTATTTGTATCGTAGCAACCGTGTCAAAGATAGGAGAAATTTTGGAAAAAAATCCTGGAAAAATTAAAATAAATAAATCCGTCCAGTAGTTTGGGAACTAGAGCATCGGATGGACAAACACACAACACAAATAAACACACACACACAATTTTTTTTGTTTTTTAGACTATTAGTGTAATACAATCGAATCCCGTCAAAACTTCGACTTGATTAAAGCACCTGTGATATATTATAATGTCAAAACCACGCGTGTTTATAAACCTAAAAGCAGTGCAATAAGAGTCATTTTACGAGCAAGTGTTTTGAAAATAAATAAAACATGCCAATGTTGATGGTGACGATAAGTAACCTATTCGTCTTTAAATTTAGGTAATCGTATAGAGACTATAGAGTAGACGATAGAAACTGTAGCGATCGTTTTGTAGTTTTTAAGTTCGTTGGTAATACAAATTTTGTGTGGGCCTTTTATATTCTTCGCGTTTATGACCAAGTTTAGGCAATTATCGAACCTTATGTGCCATTAAACCGAGCAACGACCTGAAGGGACAAACCCCAGTTTTATCGCACGTCGTCACGTTTGTAATGTATCTTTGAAATGGCTACCATTAAAGGGAATCATTATTGAAATGTTCGTTTCCGGTCGCTTACAGCAGCAACACTCTAATGTTGCTATACACCATATCTATGTACTAACTTTTTAGGTAAATTGATTAGAGGTGCACAGATAGATTTCAACTAAAATAGCAAGTAATTATGCCAATAACTGTAATTTTCGTTTAATTGACTAAAACCACGAAATTCATTAGGATTTGAAAATTGAAGTCATTAGGAATAAAACAAATACCCACACATTTAAAGGTCACGTTTCAAACATAAGCAACTACGACGTACAAAGTTTCATAAAAATCCTTAGAGCCACTTTTGAGAAAAAAGTATTTCTGTTTTGTTGTATGACAGCTACTTGTCGGTTTGATGCTACGAAGAAACTTTTGATAATCCCGAGATAAGATAATTTAAAACTCCCAAGTTCCAAATTTTTATCCCAATCGGACAAAAATTAAGCCTCCACAGCCAAGCGTGACGGACAGACGCACGGACGGACAGAATCGAGATGTTCGGTTTTTCGGTATATGTTAATAATGTAGAACACATTTTCACGAAAATTGGAAAAACATATTTTGTTCGCGATAACAATATTTCCTCTACCCTACGTACCGTATACTATGGGGTCGAGAAAGGAAATATGAAACTATATGTGTGATGTCGAATAGTTATTATCTTTCAAGAGGACAAAGTAATATTTTGTTCCTCGAGGGCGTTACTTTCAATTCAGAGCGAATCGAAGGATTCTATAGTAACTTCACGAGCGCAGCGAGGAATTCTATAGTAGAACCCTGAGCGCAGCGAGGAATTCTATAGTAGAACCCTGAGCGTAGGGAGGAATGCTGTAGTAGAACCCTGAGCGTAGCGAGAAATTCTATAGTAGAACCCTGAGCGTAGTGAGGAATTCTATAGTAGAACTCTGAGCGTAGCGAGGAATTCTATAGTAGAACCCTGAGCGTAGCGAGGAATTATATAGTAGAACCCTGAGCGTATCGAGGAATTCTATAGTAAAACCCTGAGCGTAGCGAGGAATTCTATAGTAGAATCCTGATCGTAGCGAGAATTTCATTACACGCCGCCCGAGAATTTAATAATTTGGCCTTGATACACAATTTTTTATCACAATCTATGAAAAAAAACCGAAACTTGTATGTACAGACGTTGGATTTAAAGTGTAAATGAAATACAAATAATGAAAAAAAACCATTTAAATTTATATGGGATTGATAAAAATGGTTTAAAAATGGACAGAGATTATGAGTTAGAATACTCCTTGCTAACCAATAAAAATTGTGTTTATTATCATAGAGAATTTAATGTCAGTTAGAGATATTTACATTTTTTAGGGTTCCGTACCTCAAAAGAGAAAAAACGGAACCCTTATAGGATTACTTTGTTGTCCGTCTGTTTGTCCGTCCATCTGTCTGTCAAGACCCTTCGTCTCAGGAATGCGTGGAGGTATCGAGTTGAAATTAAAACTATATAATCCGGTCTTAAGTTCCTTGAAGCTGTGAAACAATCTAACTTCTAAGTTAAGTTAAAAAAACATACATTTCGATACTCTCAAAGAAATAAAAATTTATAGGGTATTTTTCGCTGACCTAGAACTCAGAATACAGAAAAAACCAGAATGCGCGTTAAGTCAGAATAGTATGACGCGCGCTGAAGCCAAAAACTCCACGAATACCCTCCTTCCCTTGGCTGTAATGTTGCTATATTAGGCCGGATTTTAATAATTTTTGAATTAGGTAAGTTATGAAGAACCACTGCTTGTTTACTCACAAAAATAAATCACCTGCATGCAGGATTTACAAGGAACAAAACGTCAAAACTACACCGATTTAGAGTAGTTTCATACAAACACAATTTGTCTCACTTTTATCGCCGTACGCGTGTTCTGGTTTTTTCTGTATTCGGAGACCTAGAACTATGAAAATTGGCAAGTAATACAGTCTTATACTACAAGTTTAAATCTAAAAACTAAACATTTGTAATTAACCTACGTAATCAATTACGAGTATGCAAGGAACGGCGGTGGTCCAAATTTTGAATTGAGTTAACCGTGTCATGTGAGATATCGCATGAAAGGGTTCTATTGGCACTAGCTTAAATAGATTTTTAATTATTTTTATGATGTTATAGTTTACATTTTATGACGAAGAATGAAAAAAAAAATTTTTTCCTTTTTTCTATGTATAGGTAGGTACGTACCTAATAATAATTTTGGTATATGTAGTACCTATATACTGTATATGTACTGTTATGATTTTTAATACGTTCCTAAAATGTTCACAAAGTTCTAGAAATTGCTCGCCCTTGTCTGTTTTTTTTACATTCAACCACAGATTAATTAACTTTTAAGTGAGCAGCTCCAACTTAACTACGCTAATCTATCAGAAACACGAACGAGACCTAATCAGAAGTGAGAAGATAGCTCAAACAGGAACAAACTTAAATTTGCAGTCCACTATCCTTTAAAGCCAATAATTGTCTTTTTTCGAATAGTAGTGACAAAAAATATACGCGAGCGTGAAAAAAAGTAGTCTATGTGAGATTAATCCAGGTCCTAATCTGTCTACCTACCGAATTTCAGACAGACCCGTTCAGTAGTTTTTGCGTGAAGAAATAACAAACATACATACCCTCACACACTCACAATCTTTCGCCTTTATAATATTAGTGTGATTTCCATCAAGTCTGATATACTTTGCTTTATTCTTTGCTGTTAGTGTAATTTGTATTGATAATATCCGACTGTGACAGACAGTAATGGCTTTGCGAAAAAGTATGCTCAGCATGGCTGTACATTTATTTTTAGGTTGATTTATTAACCATTGCACGGAGCAAAAAGCGTCGGTGGCACAACCGGTAACGACTCGGTCCATCTAACCAGAGGTACCGGGTTCAAATCTGGACGGCCAATGTACCAATGAGTTTTTCACAAACTTACGTACATATCATTACCGATTGCTTTAACGGTGAAGGAAAACATCGTGAGGAAACCTGCACAGGCCTGCGAAGAAACTCGAAGGTTGTGTGTGAAGTCGACCAACCCGCACTAGGCCCGCGTGGTCGACTAAGGCCTAATCACCCTGATTCAGGGTAGGCTCGAGCCCCTCGGTGGGGACGTATATGAGCTGATATAATAATAATAATAGCACGGAGCAACGGATTGTTCTAATTTTTTCGAGCCCCTCGGTGGGGACGTATATGAGCTGATATAATAATAATAATAGCACGGAGCAACGGATTGTTCTAATTTTTTGCATAGAGGTGGTTGAGGGTATGGAAAAGTGCATAAACTACTATATAGCATAGCCCGAGATAGTTCCCGAGGGAACTAGGGAAAACTCATTTCCAGGCTCGCGCACGTCGCGTCGGCACCGCAACGGAGCAACGGAATGACGTGATTTTTTACATAGAAACAGTTGAGGGGGCGGGAAGTGACATAAATGATAATCAGAATAGCCCGTTATAGTTCCCGTGAGATCTGGAGTAATCATAAGAACGATGCCCACGCGAACGAAGCGAATATTTAACAATATTATGGTTTTACAGAATATAATTAATTATATGATATTTGTTTTTTACACAGATTCTAAAATATCTGACGCATTACAATTTACAAATGCATTCAATAAAAAAATTCACGTGTAAAATAGCCTAAAAACTCACGTGAGGACGACGTCTTAGATATTTTAAAAGCTTTTATTTAACTTGAAATGTTTGTGTTTTTGTATGTATGTGTGTATTCGTTTGTTTAGTTCAAATCTTGAGAGCGATTTTAGAGCGACTCTCAGGGGTCAAATTTAGCTGAAATTTGGAATGAAGCCGTATTCCCGGTGACGATAGATCCTTTTATTATTTTGAAGTTGATCTTAAGATGATCTTTAGAGGTGGAATCAAGGTCTTAAAATCGTCTTTCATCTTTAACGGAATCGTAGGGAACACAATACCAAATACTGCGATAAGGCCGCCTTTGCACTCTATGTTTATTACAAATAATAAGTCCTGTATTGTTTTTTGGCGTGCAATAAAGTATATTTACTGACTTACTTATTACAGTGTATTTTTTATTTTCAGTTGTGTATTCGGCTTTTTGAGCATAAAAACTTTTTTTAAATAAAAGCTTTAGGTTTTTTGAAAATTATTAAGTCCAAGGACGGTACTTGTAAGTGTCCGTTCTTACTTAGCTCCATAAAATAGTAAAAAGTGTCAGTTTTTAATTACAATTGCTAAGTCATGGGCATCATCTCACACGATTTTAAGTGACGATGATGCCGAAGATGGAAGTGGGTTTACCAAGATTCCCTACCGGAATGGGGAACTGGCTATCTTTATGCCGGAACACATCAATGCTGTTAACATTAATGTTTGACTGCAAGATTTAGATAGGATCTGGTGTTAGCTTAGCATAAAATTTAAATTTCGTCAGGGAAATCTAAAATATATTCATCCCTATGAGCAGCGAACTCGAAATCGTGATTTAGATCTCGTCGGTACTGATATATACAAAATCCTTAAAAAGTCAAAGAGGGATTTATATTCCATTAAATTGACTTGATACTTATGTCGCAGCCGTTAAGTAGAATCCGTCGCCGGTTTGAAAAACAGCGCGTTGCTTTGCAAAACGACGGCTTTTGTGAAACGGCGGATTTTGCGTCGCTTTCTAAACAAGGTACTGAAATGAATTGGAATAAAATATTTATTTATAACACTGGATACCGTCAAAAACCTCGTGCAGGCTGATGCCGCAAAAAGGACCATGTACCTGGACCTGGCGCACGAGGTTACTGATATGTGGCGAGTGGAATCCACCGAAATCGTCCCCGTAGTCCTATCCGTAAACGGGCTAATTTCAGCCGACCTTGAACGTTGAACGTCACCTAAGGCGGCTGGATCTCCGAGGCAGACCAATAATTGCAGCAATGCAGAAAGCAGTCCTCCTCGACAATGCCCGGATAGTTCGACGCTTTCTCTCCCCGTCGCACTGAACTCCAGCCGACTGTGCTTCCGCTGGAGGTGCTCCTACCACTTCGCCTCGTGCCAAGTGAGCAGAGTAGCTTAGGTTTTATATTTTTCAATAATAATAATAAGAGAACTGGCAGAGTTTGTATAAGACTTCGGCAAATTTTTATTCTAGAGGTCTGAAAATTGATATAGTGTAACGCGGCACCATGTTGCTGAAATTCGTTCTTTTTTCATTCGATATATTTCATCTATTTCTCATGCGCTGGCACAAAACAATCCATGTGTCATATTTTGAAATAAAGTGCGAGACATGGTGTTTTCAAAATGAAAATTCTAACATACAACATATTTTTCACCATTAACCTTTCTGTATAAAATATTTTTTTTTAACCTGTTGCTTTCTTTAAAGATCCATCTCGGGTCTGTTATATTTTCTTCAATAAACTAAATTGTGTGCACGAACAGAGAAATGCTATATATATACAGGGTGGGAAGGAGTATACCGACAGATTTTAACCATGGATTCCTGGTGGTATTATGAGTAAATAATGTTATATCAACATGGGTCTAAAACTGCCTTATTAACTTACTTAATTTCTGGAACTAAAAAATCAATTATCGATAGTAATCCCTTCTGAACGAAACTTTAGTCTAAAGAGTGAAAAAGAAAACTTCACACTTCACGAACGACTCCGACAACATACGATAAACGACGAGTGAAGTCAACGTCAGTATGATACTTTGAGGCAACAAACGTCAGATAATATTATTATGGCGTGTTACCCTTGAGATTTTTTGAACTTGTGAATTATTTAAAAAATTAATATCTCGAAAATTAGGCTTTACTGGCCCATGTTTATATTACTTTTTTTGTCTAAATAGGCATAGAATCTTTGGTTAAAATCAGTCGGTATACTCCTTCCCACCCTGTATAAGCGGAGGTAGATAGGTTACATGCGTCCTAAAAGGGAAGCAAATAAAATGATGCCAATTGGCATCTCTTTTCTTAGTAGCATTCGGTGCAACGGAAGCGAGCTACCTTTAATGTTGTGTGTGTAAATGGGTTTTTCAAATGTAATTTGGAAGTGCATAACCCATCTATTGTAACAAATATCTGTGCACGAACGCAGTTTTTAACCCACGCCCTACCATACCTATATACATACTGTACCTAGGCCTTCCAGTCGTGCTACAATAGGGACTCCTTGTTGAAATTAAAACTTCTTAAGGCGCGTTGGGCATTTTTTGAGATGGGAAAAAACACCTTACCAGGAACACGCGCAGCGTCAATACATTGTCAACCTAGTCGTTCACCAGGAACACTCGGAGGGTCAAAACTTATAAAACTGTAAAATGTTTTCACTTCTGTCGGCACTCCCGAAGTGGTTAGTTTTTTCAACCGACTTTCAAGAAGGTGGAGGTTCTCAATTCGACTTTTTTATGTGAGTTATCTCAGAACTTTTGACTGGGTGAACCGATTTTGCTGATTCTTTTGTCATTGAAAATGACTTTTAGATCGCTGGGTACTAGGTCCCATTTGGGAGTTTAGTGCGACACGGCGATTGTATGGAAGCTATTGGTAGTTCATATATAAATAGGGTGTCAAAGGACGCTGATTGACGAGATCTATCAGATGGTGAAGGAATTTGAAAAAAATTGAAATCCAAAAAAGTTATGGTTGTAATACCGGTTTTTTTGGTCGAACATTTTTGATATTTTGACTTTGGGCCCGGATGTCTCGAGAACTAAGTCGAAATTTAAAAACATGAAAAAAACGGTCCTAGGGTATTTAGTTGGGTGTCGAATGAGATCAAAATTTTGAAAAAAAAATTAAAAAATACGGGCTGTAGGTGCGCCCTCAAAATAGTACCTCGGCGAGTGAGTTGTAGCGCATCAAGGTTAGACAGTACTGTGGTATGGAAGTTGGGTGTGTATGAGAGTTTATATTGTTGTATGTGGTAAATAAAGGATTTTTGGAATATTTTGAACTTTTTTAGATTTTTTTTTCAAAATTTGCGATACATAAATTACTTATTGTTTGTCCATTTAGGATTAGGATATTTATGCCTGAATTTCATTTTCAATGTCCTAGTAGTTCGTGCTATGCAGGGAATCTGAGCATTTTTTTTATTTGAAAGCTATTACTTCTCGTGTGGTCCCATATAAAATTTATCAAAATCGGTGTGGTACTTTATTAGGAAATTAACAAAAACCAAAAATAATAATGCAAAAATGTACTAAGTTGTTGCGCGTTGGAAGTCGGTTTTTTAACGTGTTTAGCGTTTTCAATTATTATAAATAATAAAATACATATTTTAGGGTTTTAAGTAAATCAGCCCCCACACTTTAAATTAGGGGATGGAATTAAGCACGCGAAAACCGCCTAATGTGTATCCGCTGTGATTGATGATGAACAGCTTGCCGTCCAAACAGAAACTATGTATTGCCGATTTTGCGGGTTACTCCCAAAGTCAATATCAGACAGTGATCAACCCGGACGGAGCCTTCGCGGAGCTCAGCCTGCGGCCTCGCATAGTGCTCTCCGAGCAACGCCCGACGCGGAGCTCGGCCTATGGCCACGCATTAGGCGGCATGGCCATGTTGCCTTAGTCTTCGTCACTCAAAAAAACGTAATGGCACTGAAAGTTAGTATCACTTTTAGTAAAGCGTTACCGATTAACACCTCATATAATATTTTTATATCAGGCTCTATATATGAATCAATTATAATGGAGCAAACTACAATAAATCATAATTTATTAGGTACGTAAATTGAATAGGGCCATTAAATTTTAAGCGAAACGGATTTTTGGGAAAGGTTTGCGGTTTCTTTTCACAAATTAAGTTTGTCAGTAATCTATTACCTCGCCTTGCTGTTTCCCTTACTAAGCACTAGCCGGGAATATTTTCATTCCCTTTTGTTAGGGAGGATTTTGATCCTCATTACTTAATTTAACCAGGATCTGATGATGGCATCCCAGAGAAATCGAGGGGAACCTTAGTTTCCTGTTTGAAGTCGGTTGTTTTTGTTCAAAATTATTGTAATGTCAGTAGCAAATTATTTTCTAAACACTTTTGGACTCGTTTGGTATTTTAAAAGCCATTATTTAAATTCACCTGTACCAAAGTGTATTTATTAGTAGTAAACTGTACTCCCTTAGAGAGACTGTAATGAAAACCATACAAGTAATTTTTGAACCATTAAGTTTTGACACCTTGTCCGAAGTTAAACTATAGGCCAAATTTTTTTAAACATGTATAATCATACCTACATATACTTATGTTAATGGTGCCTTAATGTATTGTAATTCACTTGTGGTGGAGCCGAAAAAAAAGCTTGTTGTAGGGTTCCGTATCAGGTAACGGGATCACATTACTAAGCTGTCTGTCTGCCCGACATATCTTATGAATCGTAATAGCTAAACGACCGAAATATTCAAAAAATATGTGTATTAATTAACTATACCAAAAGCGGATTTTCTAAGAAAAAAATTAATAAAGTAAAATATCTAGAGGCGTTATACAAGAAATGTTTTTTTTTTCTCTATGGTAAAATGGAAAACACGCGTGAAACTTTGTGTGATTATACTTGTAATACCAATCCTAAAGGAAAACAAAAATAATGAAAATCAGCCAAAGTGTTCTTTGCGCTAAGAAGCCTGAATTGAATGAAAGTAACTCCGTCATGCTCGTTCATACCCAATAAGATAACTCCGTCGTGCTCATTCATTCATCAGCTCATATACGTCCCCACCGAGGGGCTAGAGCCTACCCTGAATTAGGGCGATCGGACCTTAGTCAACCACGCGGGCCCTGTAGGGGTTGGTCGACTTCACACACAACTTGCGAGTTTCCTCACGATGTTTTTCCTTCACGGAAATGAAATCTAAATTCGAAATCACATTGGTACGTGGCAGGTTGGAACCGCTCATTCATACCAAATAAGACCCTATCATTTTGTCGCAATAATAACGGATGTCGCTAGGGGCGGAAGTCCTTTATTCGCACAATAAACAAAATTCACAAGAATTGGTTCAATAGTCTTCGACCTAAAAGCACGACACGGTAACGACAGTTACGGGTGTCGGTCGACCGTACGGCGAACCCGCCCATACCGAAACTTAAGAAAGAGTTCCCAGTCAAAAAAATAATTCTGTAGCTCTCGTTGATGTCTTTTGACTGTAATTGATAGGTGTCACTGTTGTACTCATTCTGAGAGATGTTAAGGTATAGACCCCGGGTGCGCAAGTCCAACTTACAGTAGGCCGTTTTTTTTTTTGTTAAAAACACTTTACACAGCTTTTTCATTTTTACTTTTGAGGTCTCGCCCGCCGTACTGTGGAAATAACGCGAAATATTTGAAATATTGTTCGCCTTGCGTTGGGTTCGGTCCGAAGGTAGGTTTATAAGGCGTTGTTGTGAACTTTGAGAGGGAAGTAATTATTGCCACTTTCCTGCAGATGGCGTTCGCAGGCAACTTCTAAAATTGGCATTGACGTTGCCGCAGACTGTGCGGTCAGATACCGGTTATAACGTTCGGAAAAAAAACAAGTCTCTTTCTTTTCTATAAAATTCGACAAAGATAGATAAAAACAGTAAAATTTTCATTTCTATCACATTACTTAAAAAATGGGTATGTGCTTATGAGCACACGATAGAATAATAAATCTTTTGAAAATGAAAAAAAAAACCAAGCCTGCGCCGAGATTCGAACCGAGGTCTAAATGGATTGTGTGGGATCAAAATATAATACCGATTACGCTTGATGTCTAGTAGAGCCACAGTATTACGATATGGCTGACAGTAGCGCAACGCCTCTGATGTCTCACGATGCGCCACCTAGCCTGTAAATGAACTAGCTCATACTAGCTTGTAGTCAGACTCGCGGAGTTTGGCAGGGTGTGCCCCGCCGCCCACTGCCCCGCAAGTACCCTTCCGTTGCTCTGCGTAACTACATTCGTTGCGCTACTGTAAGCCGCTCTATTGTACTACTGTGGTAGAGCCAAGCAAACCCGATTCAGCATCACCGGCCGAGCGTGAAAATACAACGAGACTTGCTTTTAGCGCAACGTTCACCAGTATACAGTAACGCTTATTACGTGTAAAGCTATTCAGTTCTAGTAATATTTCAATAAATTAAAAAAAAAAACTTTATTACAGGAAAACATCCATTGCAATATTTAAATAAAATTAATAATTAATAACACTATAAAATGAGTCTAGAGCGTAATCTCAGTGAACCAAGACCCAATGTCTTGTCATGGGACTGGTCAAGCTCTGACTTGACTCGCAATCTGTAAAATGCTGATATCAGAGCGCCGCAATCTATCCCAAAAGGAAGATATACGCTCCCTGATAACAGCAAAGAAGTCGGGCATTCCCGCCTCGGCAAACATGCCGGACGCGCTACAGCATCTAGGATAAAATAGTAGATTGTGTACCTAGGAAGCAAACAAATAATTTAAAGGCGAGAGTGGTTTTTTTAATCCAGAGCGGAGCAAAGGATTCTAAAGTAGAATCCTGAGCGCAGCAAGGGATTCAAAGTACGTTAGTCGAGTCTAAAATAGTGTTGATCCCGAGGTGATAACTCTACTTTTTATCACCATCTACAATGACCTTCTATTTACCCTCTATGAGAACATAAGTAAGTACAACTTGAATACTTAGTACGTTTATTTATTAACATACAATTGGGAAAAACAAGATATAACATAAAAGTACTAAGGTCAAAAACACACTTTTCGAGAGATTTTTCTTCTCTTGCATTTTTGTCATAATGTTTCATACATTTTTCACGGGATTTTGTGGGTAACAGACTTTGTATCACATTTTTAGCGTCTGATACAATATCATCTGAAATTAATATAATATTATCATTATCATTGAGAAAGGCTCATCTACGAGTATGTATATAAAAGAAAGTCGTGTTAGTCACACCATTTAAAACTCAAGAACGGCTGGACCAATTATTATCATTTTTGTGTTTTTGCATTTGTCTTCGTCGGAAATAGGATAATAAGTATTAAAAAAAATATAATATTCATCAATAAAAAAAAAAAAAAAAACTGTCAAAAAGTAATTGGTTTTAGGGTAGGGTAGGGTAGTTTAGGGTAGGGTAGAGTAGTTTAGGGTAGTGTGGGGTAGTGTGGGGTAGTGTGGGGTAGTGTAGGGTAGGGTACGGGAAGTGTAGTATAAGGCGGAACGAAGTTAACCGGAACAGCTAGTTTTCGATAAAAGTATCAGCATAAATCCGAAGTAAACAATTACGAGAACTTTACTGCCCCAACGGCCATCTGTTCTAGTTACGAGCTATGTGCCCTGCCCACTGCTACTCAAGTTTAGCGATTCTGTGAGCTACGTCGGTTATCTAGGTCCTCCTACGGATATCCTTATTTCTGATTAGATTGCTTAGGGAAACTCCGAGCATAGCTCACTCTATCGCTCTTTAGGTAACTTTGAACCTTCTTGACCTTTTAATCGCCTCCGTGGCGTAATGGTTTGTCCATTAGCTTTACACTAGGAGGTCGCGGGTTCGATTCCGGCGGGGTCAACTTGTAAGACTTGGTTTGGTTGGTGGTAAGGCATTTTCTAAGCCCAGCTACCACCATCTTATCTAAGTATTGTCGCCAAACATCAGTGTTAACAACATTGATGTGTTCCGACTTGAAGATAAGATAGCCAGTTCCCCATTGCATTGGGGAATCTTGGTAAGCCCGCTTCCATCTTCGGCATCATCGTCACTTACCATCAGGTGAGATGATGCTAAGGGCTTACCAATTGTGAATAAAAAAAAATAAAAAAAAACCTGATGAAGATCGGAGGAAGCCACAGGATGTAGGCAGCGCAGAACCAGTCGTCGTGGAAATCCTTGGGGGAGGCCTTTGTTCAGCAGTGGATGTCTTTCGGCTGATTTGATGATGATGAAATAATTACGAAGGCGGAATGCATTTCAGGCGTTTTTCTTTAGTCAGTTAAACGGGCCATTCACGTTATGACTGTTGCCCGAACCACAGATGATAGTAATAGTACAAGTACAGATGAATTACTCGCAATGACGCTTTAAGTAAATACCGACTCTCGCTACGCGGTAATAAAGAACAGTCTAGTTCGCAACCGCGCTTAGTGCGAACCGAACCGAGACTCGAGAGGGACACAGCTATAGGTTTGATATGAATGTTGTATCTCTCTCTAACGTATACCTGTGTCCCTTTCGGTAGTAACGTGAATGGCCACTAATTGTTCATACAATGTTCGTGGTCGATCTCTTTGGTGATTTGAACATTTGCTAACATCCACACTCCAAACTTAACTAATTGTTCCTCCCTAAGGGTCAGAGAGCTATTTTGGTCCCTGTTTACGAGGAACCCAACAGCTCTTAGATGTAATAACTGTTAGAGTGGTAGCTGTTTCGTATCGGGCAAGATAGGTAAGTTATAGAACTCAGATATTTGGTAGATTAGACAAAATTAATTACAATAGTTTCTTAGGTTCGTAGTACGCTGTCCGTAGTGGGTGAAGGGCTGGCGCTATTTTATCTAAATCTAAATATTATATATAACTCAAAGGTGACTGACTGAAATAGTGATCTATCAACGCACAGCGCAAACCACGGGACGGATCGGGCTGAAATTTGGCATGCAGGTAGATGTTATGACGTAGGCATCCGCTAAGAAAGGATTTTGGGAAATTCCAACGGGAACCGCAAAAGTTAAAGATAATTTAAATTGTCAAAAAACACGAGTTGACTAAAATACAGATGTTAGTGTTAGCATACAAAATCAGTTGCAGTCACACTCCATGCAATTACATTTAAATTACAATTTAGAATTTTAATTTAATCTAAACTGAAGTGTTTTTCATTTCAATGTCATTTTTAAATACCTATCATCATCATCATCATATCAGCCGAAAATCGTCCACTGATGGACAAAGGCCTTTCCAAATACCTATACATAATAAAAATTAAAAAATAGTTATAATTTAATCCAGTCTCAATACAAGAATAATCAAAATAGTTTTAATTAGGATTACAAAATTACTCATTTAAAAATTCATTTACTGTGTGATAGCATTTTGTAGTCAGTATATTTTTTTATATATTTTTGGCGCCACGCAAAACGCGCTTTTTGAAAATAATGCTGTATTGCTCCATTTTTGACAAATTTTCGTTAGATCTCGTGAGTGAAGATGACTATGATATGCTGTAGACTTTATATTCTTAAACAAACCAGGATTTTGTTATAGAAATACTGCTGTCTCCAGTATGTATACTGATGGAAGTGACAATATATTAAACTTTACAAACAAAGGTTTACAGCTATCGATGGGTTTAAGACCAAGAAGAGTTTATATAAGTACTACATTCCAAGAATAGTTTATATAAGTACTATGTTCTAAGAATAGTTTATATTAGTACTATATTCCAAGAATAGTTTATATAAGTACTATATTCCAAGAATAGTTTATACAGGGTGTTTTTTTAATACCGAGCAAGCCTTGAGGGGGTGTTATGTAGACACGAGAAAAAAAATAAGAATTTTTTTTCATATAAAAATCTTTACTAGTTTTCCCACAATCATTATTTAAGTTTGTCTAAAAAAGTCCACATCGCAAAGCTACCGTCGTACAGCTGGCTGGGGTCAGTAAACTTGCGCGTGACGTTCGGATCTTGCAACAAGACGGCAACGTCGCATGATTTCTACCTACGTACCTCGTCACGATCGTGAATAACTTTGGATTTCAGTAAATAAGTGTTTTTTAATAAAATAAAAATAAAATCATTCTGCGTCATTTCGATAGATTGAGTCAGTTTTTCCTTCGTAATGTACGGGCTTAGGACCGTCAAAATACCTAATTAAGCTGACTGGCAACAACACAATAAAAAAAACGAAGCGAGAGTCAGAGTTTCACATGAAGGGTTCCTTACCTTCCTACTTAGTTTTTTTTTTTGTGGATAACTTCTAATTTACGTTTTATTTTATTTTTGTCTTCACGTGTACTTGCCAAATTTCATGATTCTAGGTCACCAGGAAATTTATACCCTTGTGAACGTCAAAACGGCTATTTTTAATAACGTTAACTTAGAAGTTTGATTTTTTCACAGCTTCAAGGGATTACAGATTTGATTCATTTCAATTTGACACCTCCACGCGTTCCTGACAAAAAGGGCAGACATACAGACGGACAACAAAGTGATTTAAAAAAAGGACCCTTTTTTTCTTTTAAAGTACGGAACCCTTAAAATTAGGAAGGTAATTTTTTTGTTACGTATAAATTAGGTGTTTTACTTAAAAAACTGAATCAACTTATTTACAATTTATGATTAAACGAATTTAAGATTTACAATGATTTTAAAAAAAATGTTCACTTACGTCAGTCGCATTAAATGTTCAAAGTGTTTGCTCGTTTTGAAAGTATTCAAGAATTCTTTCTTCGAGATGTAATGAAATTCCGGGCTGGCCTTGACTTCTGGCATGTCGAGGTGTCTCGAATTGTCCGTGATCTCGTAGATTCTGTACAGTGAGAGAGATTCTGGCTCTTGCTGGTACACTGCGGTTTGGATATCGGCGCATCCACTCTCTTCGAGTCATTGGCACGTTACCATTACACTCGTGGTACAAACAAACCAAGTCCAAGAAATCCGCATTCGAAAATAAACTGCGACGTGGCATTTTCGCGTAGCGCGCCGGGCGTATTACGAAAGCACAAACACGACCTGCACCAAACGCGAGCGGGACGTTACTGTCGATTGTCGGTCGGTGGGGCCGAGCGGGTGGCCGGGCTGGCCGCGGGAGCGCCCGTGCGGGAGTTTCCCTTCTTTGCGGCGGCATGGCAACATCGCGTGCGTCACGTGGAACGGACGGTGCATTCAACTTTTCAAGTCATGCATTATTTTTGAAAATGAAAGATTTTTTTATAAAACTTTAAGGTACACTTTTTTTTGTGAAATATGTTTAGAATCATGTCAGGATTCACCCCCTTAAGGCTTGCTCGGTATTAAAAAACACCCGTATAAGTAAATTATTCCAAGAGTAGTTTATTTATGTACTATGTTCTAAGAATAGTTTATATTAGTACTATAAATAAATACTATAAATGTACTATTATTTGTTTCGGGCGGGACGTAGGAGTCCTTCTTGTGTTCCGCCAGTGACACTAAGTGGGCTCGCTTTGAATAGAGTCACCCATTTTAAATACTTGGGCCACTACATTGCCGAGGACCTGGGTGATAATATGGACGTGGAAAGGGAACGCAGGGCGTTGGCAGTTAGGTGTAATATGATTGCTCGCAGGTTTGCTCGCTGCTCTATGGATGTCAAAGTTACATTATTCAAGGCTTTTTGCCAGTCATTTTACACCTGTAGCCTGTGGGTAAGCTATACACAAAAGGCTGTCAACGCCTTGCGGGTCCAATATAATAATGGACTTAGGATGCTGTTGGGGCTGCCGCGATTCTGCAGTGCATCGTCGATGTTTGCTGAGGCACACATTGATGACTTTTTTGCAATTATGAGGAAAAGGGTTGCCTCCTTGATGCACCGTGTTCGCGGCAGCGCCAACAGTCTCCTAACTACTGTTGGGGACAGGATTGATAGCCCTATGGTAAGGCACTGGGTAACTATCCATCTTGCCCCAAACCGCAAGCTTTAAAAACTGTTATTTGTTTAGTGTTACTAACCTTTAATTTTTGTGTCTTTTACTAACCCATTTAAATATGAATTTCTCATGATTCGAAATAAAAAGTATTCTATTCTATTCTATTCTATATTCCAAGAATAGTTTATATAAGTACATTATTCCAAGAGTAGTTTATATAAGTACTATGTTTTAAGAATAGTTTATGTACGTACGTTCCAGGAATAGCTTATATAAGGTTTTGTAGAAGAAGAGTAAGTTTAATACACAGACTGAAATCGTTGCATGTATTTGTTAGGTAGCTAAATCACCTTCGTGGCGTAATGGTTAAGTACATTAGCTTCACATCAGGAGGTCCCGGTTTCGATTCACGGCAGAATCTAACTTTGTGAGCCTCGGTTTGGTTGACTACCACCATATTATCTAAGTCTTGCTAAATATCAATGTTAACAACATTGATGTGTTCCGGCTTGAAGATAAGATAGCCAGTTTCCCATTGCGATGGAGAAACTTGGTAAGTCCGCTTCCGTCTTCAGCATCATCATCACTGAACATCAGGTGAGATGGTTGCTGGAGAAATTAAAAAATATAAAACTAAACATCTTCTCATGAAACTGAACATTTTTTCACAAGGAACCTATTAGACCAGAACAGTTTTATAAATTTTCCTTACAAAGTTGGCCAATCAGCTATGACCATATCTGCTCGTATACGTCCCCACCGGGGGGCTCAAGCCCACCCTGATTTAGACCGATCGGGCCTTAGTCGACCACGCAGGCCCAGTGAGGGTTGGTCAACTTCAAATACAACTTCAAGCGAGTTTCTTCGCAGGCGTGTGTATGTTTTCCTTCACCGTAAGAGCGTCGGATAAACGTACATATGAAATCTAAATTCGAAATTACATTGGTACGTGGCGGGAATCGAACCACGACCTCCCAGACAGGAGGCGGCGGCCCTAGCCGTTACGCCATCCACATCGCCATCCACATCGCCAGCTAGTCTACAATAATCCGCGTACGGCGATAAAAGTGAAGCCACTTGCACGTGTATGAAAATACTCTAATTTAGAGTAGTTTTAACGTGTGACCCTTCTAAATACTGCATGCAGGTGGCTTGTTTTTGTGGGTAAACAAGCAGCGGTTCTTTCTAACTTACATTGCCTAAAAAGTTTTGAAATCCGACCTAAAATAGCAATATTACAGCCCAGGGAAAGAGCATTGGCGCGGAGTTTTTGGCTTCAGCGCGCGTCATACTATTCTGACTGTACCAAAGATTAGAGACTATTTACCGAAGTAAAAGAAGTTTCACTCCACAAAATCGTTTAAACAAATAGCGACTCTGACTACGCCACAATAAAGTGCAATTCAGGTTCACACAGCACCGATTACATACAGTTATATTCACCTACAAGTTGCCTCTCTTTCTATCGCGTAACTCTTATCTCTTCTGACTACTGATTTGCCTCCTGCAGGAGGCGGCGTGGCCACAGATTACTAATTAGTTACTACGGCGTGGCGTAGAACGCAGCGTAGGTAAATTTTTCATGCCCACAGCGCGTAGTGCGACAGGCTTCTGTTTAGTAAAACTATCCAAAATTATTTTTTACGCTCTGTCTGCAAGGGTTCCTTCGGAAAAATTGTTCAGTTCCATGGTCCTAAGTTTATAATTTTGCAAAAAGATTTAAAATTCACCCTGTGGATTGGAATTGTACCAAAAAACTACCCGCGAATCAAATAAAACAGTAATTGTTTACGCCTAATTGTTTTTTTTTTTCGTACCTATGATTTTAGAACTTGAGACTTTGGAAACTCACAAACTTGAACATAAAATTGCTTTCACATTTCTTCTAAGGCTCTCAGTGAAAACGTAACAACAATGGCCGTTACACATTGACGTCTGCATCTATAGACCTACCCATTCGAACATTTTGCGTTGAGGAGTATTGTGAGTCTAGCACGCCGTGACTTATAAGGGCAGCCAATGCCATCGATTTAATAACCTAACCAATTTAGTTAAAAACTGAAAAGTCGACTGCATAAAAATATTACATTCCGTTTTTGGGCAGTCGGGCAAAAATATATCCTATATCACTCAGGGAACCAATAATAGTCTAACATCAGAAACATGAATTCAATAGTGTAAAATCGATATATGAAAGTTCCTAAGGTCTCCTATCAAGAATTCGTTGTCAGAATAAAAAAATGGGGGCAATTTTAAACTTTTTAGTTACTGAACCTATTGCTTCCAAAATCGATATCTGAAGTCCCCTGAGGTCCCTAACCGCGAATCCGTTGTCAGAATTAAAAAAAGTGACCACTACCTTGAACTTTTTAGTTACTGGACCTATTGCTTCTAAAATAAATATCTGAGGGTCCCTGACGTCAATAATCACGAAACCATTGTCAGAATTTCAAAAAGTGGCTTCCATTTTGTTTTTTTTTTGTTACTGGACCGATGCTTCCAAAATAGCAATTTTCAAAATGGAGGCAATTTATTTTCATTTCTGACAACAGTTTCGTGATTAGGAATCTCAGGGATAGATAGGTATCGATTTTAGAAGCAATGGGTCCTGTAACAAAAGAGTTCAAAACGGCGGCGACCACTTTTTTCAATTCTGACAACGTTTTCGTGAATAGGAACCTCAGGGATCAGATATCGATTTTGCAAGCAATCGGTCCTGTTACTGAAAAAATCAAAAAGGCGACTTCTTTATTCAATTTTGGCAACGGATTCATCATAAGGGACTTCCCCTTAGATATCTATTTTGGAAGCAATCGGCCCAGTAACTAAGAATTTCTAAATGGCGTCAACTTTTTTTAAATTCTGACAACGGTTTCGTGATTATGGACCTCAGGAAGCCTCGGATATCGATTTTGGATGCAATCAGTCCAGTAACTAAGAAGTTCAAAATGGCGGCAACTTTTTTCAATTCTTACAACGGATTATAGAATATATCTTATTCGTAAAAAAACACCCCAAAAATACCTATAAAATGATCCATATCAGGATCTTTAAGGCGAGAGTGAATAAGCATTATTTGAGTTTGCGTGTACCATCCTCGACTACATCGTCACTTACCATCAGGTGAGATGTCATCAAATGCACTCAAATTATCAATAAAAAAATGTATCGATATTGCTACAACATAATCTTCTACTATATAAAAATAAGTCGGGTTTTCCTTCCTGACGCTATAACTCCAGAACGCACGAACCGATTTGGCTAATTCTTTTTTTGTCGAGTTCGTTATTGTCAGGAGAAGGTTCTTATGTAGGGTAGGGTAGGGTAGTGTAGTGTAGTGTAGGGTAGGGTAGTGTAGGGTAAGGTAGTGTAGTGTAGGGTAGTGTAGTGTAGGGTAGTGTAGTGTAGGGTAGTGTAGTGTAGGGTAGTGTAGTGTAGGGTAGTGTAGGGTAGTGTAGTGTAGTGTATGTAGGGTAGTGTAGGGTAGGGTAGGGTAGTGTACGGTAGGGTAGTGTAGGGTAGGGTAGGGTAGTGTAGAGTAGTGTAGGGTAGGGTAGTGTAGTGTAGTGTAGGGTAGAGTAGTGTAGGGTAGGGTAGTGTAGGGTAGGGTAGGGTAGTGTAGGGTAGGGTAGGGTAGTGTAATGTAAGGCGGTACGTAGTTCGCCGGGACAGCTAGTATTTAATATATTAATATTGATAGTAAAATATTAAAACATTTTGTTACAATTAATGCATGTCTGTCATTTTTTGTCCCTCAATGACCCATTCATTGAGGGTCGTCACGTCGTATTTTTATTATCAATCATTCATGCACGGCTAATTTTCATCTTCAGATTTTTTTGTTTCTTGATTAACAAAAAATGATAGACATAATATAATGAAAGATTTAAATTAGCCGTGCATGAATGATTGATAATAAAAATGCGACGTGACGACCCTCAATGAATGGGCCCACCGCACCATATAAACGGTGACAATGGTCTAGTGGGCCGTACCCGCCTCTCAACCTGCGCACGATTGCCCTGTCCAGACGTCTCCGTTGTAGGCAATGGGCTTTACATGGGCTACACTACATCAAAACGGCCCCACATTCAGTACTGAATGGTCCATCGTTACAAATAATTTTTTTAGGTCTTTAGCGTTATAGTACTCTGGTAATTGTTGAATACAGGCTTAGTTGAAAAGAGGCTCATAACAAGCTATCAGGTCTCATTCCAACTGGCAGCACAAGAACAATCAGTAAACTCTGCTTACAAAGTATTCGAAAAGGAGAACATCTTTCTTTTATGAAGGAAATCTTTTATCGCCGCACCGAGAAAATAATTAGGAATACTCGTATATCTATACTAAGTATTCCGTTCGTCGCCTGTCTATGAGACCTTACCTTATATAGTTAGCCTTAGTAGCGAGGTCAGAAAATAAACACGGGAATGGCTTTCATGTAAAGTGCCGTAAAGTGGCACTTTCCTGTGATAATGCGGTGAAATTGTAACGTCCGTTTATGGTAGCTACATAAATTTGGTAGGACTCAGATGAGTTCTGTTGATTACCCACCCATTACCACGGCAACGTAATGAAACTATGGAGGATGGTTACATCCAGAGGCGTATTTGAGAGTCCGGCGCCCCGGGCACAAAAAAAACCCGCCTCCAGTGACTTATATATTACTGGTTTAAGGACCCGGCCAACGCGCGCGACTAATGCTCCCAGCGAATTGGTACGAAAATCGAAAGTTTCGCACACTAGCGACTCAGTCATCTGCGGGAAATTGTACAGTGCGGTGGAAAGATATTCCATATAAAAATACCTTATTGTGTTGTTAGAGACTGTAAAAAACATGAAAGAAAGGCTAAAAAGAAACATATTATCGTTAAGTAACCTTACATTGTTTTTTTTATTGTAAACAAATTAAAAAACATTTTTTTAAAGCGACAATTCTAACAAGGTTCTTTTAACGCGGCACTGACGTCAACTCTCGCCCACGCTAGTTCGTACCTACGAGTTATGTTAGATGGCGCTACTTTTTTTGTATCAAGAAAATCTGAGTAAAATATGGAGACGGGCGGATCCTTCTGTTCAAATCTGTGCCCGCCTCTCTAAGTGACAAAAAATCGGTTAAGTGCGAGTCAGAGTTCCGCGCTAAGTGTTCCGTACTGCCACACGATAAACGTTACGTTACTGTTACCTTCTGTTTGCATTTTTGCAGTGGTTCGTCACCCTTATTTTTTTCAAATGGGTTAAATATATAAGAAATTATCGACTAGGTACCTAATTCAAATTTTCAAATTTTGCTCTAATTTTTTCTACTACGACTGACGAAAGAACCGGAAAAAGGGCCGGCCCTCACCTCTTGCCACCCCGGGCCAAGTGCTCCCCCTGGACATAGGGTAAATACGCCTCTGGTTACATCAATGTTTTGACGTGGATTTGTTGAAACGTCTTTGGGCTCAGACAAAAGACAAAGAGTCGGACTCCCGCAAAGTAATGTCCCGAAGTATCGCAGACAGTTGAACGAGTGCGTAAAATTGACGCATGCTTGTTCAAGCCCGAGACAACTGCCGTAGCAGTTAAATCGTTCATGGAAAGAAAACATTCTGGTTTCGACTATAAGGTAGATAAAATCGAACTAAAACACAATATGTACTCATCGTTTGTACTTACTGTACCATAGAGTACTTTCGAATTTGTACTTTCGAACCAAGACGTAAGTCACACTGACCGAAGACCGACGAGGCACCTACTTACCTAGGATGATTTATTTCGGCTCATACATTTGCCCGCGGACGAGTTTCCTGAACGGACGAGTTGTTAGTGAAAGCTCTAAAAATCGACATTGTGTAGAAATCGACTTTTATTATTAGTTTTAGATCCGATAATAAAAAATAATGTCACAATACAGAAGAGTGTACGTAAGCAGCTTAAAGAAATTGTCATTTATTCTCCTTTCTGTTTATTGTTGATGCAATAAAAGAACCTGCGGTATAAACTTTTTATTACGAGCTTTTATTTTAGTTCGCGACGAGCTTATTTATTCACTAGCATAGAACCCGGCTTCGCTTGAGAGAAAATCTGTGAATGCAGTTACTTTAAAAATAAAATAGGAACTATACTTTAGTATTACTTCCTATCTTTAATATTTTAAGTACTAATATATCTCCACGTGGTACACTCGACTCGTGGTACATGCTATTGGCACACCCTGGACACTTCATACAACGGGCCTGAAATGAAATTTCAAAAAAGGAATGAAGGAACAAACAAAATGGCGGCGAAATCCTATACGTTCGACAAACAAACTGTAACCAATCTCTATCAATCTGGGTGACGAGGGGGTGAGGTCGCAATCTAGAGAGCGGCAGGGACTGTCCATACTGTATGTTAGTACTAATATAATTATATACTTGGCTATTGGGTTGGTAAGAAAGTATTGCGACAAAAACATTTTTTTTTGGAAAATTAACAGTCCTCCTAAAAAAAATTTGGCATAGTTGGATGCCAAGGCTCACAAGTTTATTGCTTTCAATGTTAAAAAGTTATGAGATGTCTAATATAGACAAGTCCCTAAGCTGAGTTCCTATTTGTGCTTCGCATCATAGCCTACAGAGCCTTTCTCAAGTACAAAGTATATAGCTTGAAGTGCTCTTGACTGTAACTGATTACGTATTTCTTTCCTACAACATCTTATCCTGAAAATTTCAGCTTCCTAGCATCATCCAGACCAAAGATATGACGGTTCAAAAATAAGACGAAACTTTTCAAGGAAAAAGTAGGTAGTGCCACGTTCCTTTGGCTCGTCTTAGCGGCTTAGCGGGGCACTACCGCGCTGTCAGATATTTTATTAAGTTAGGAATTGTTTATAATATACCTAGTCATTTTTCTGATTTAATTGCTTTAAATTGAAAACCAATCCGAAATTAAGGTAATTTGCTTTTTGAGATCTATCATTTGGCCCTGCACACAACTTGTCTAAGATCAGCAGTTTCCAAGATATATCGGTTTTAAGATTGTCATTTATTTAACTTGCACAATGACGTCATTTAGTAGCACAGAACGTAATAAATTTACTTTGAAACAACTAAAAAAAATGTATAATCTATATTATTTAAAGAATTTCTTGACTTGAATTCGATGAACGTCTTCGTCTTTCGATGGCGTCAATGTTCTTTCGAAGGCTTGGTACGGTTCAAATATAGCAGGTAGAAAAATTATAATAGTTATATACTACCTGTGAGATCCATTCGGCGACAATACAAAATATATATAATATAATATCATACAAGACAAGTCATAGACCGCGCAAGTGACCTCTGAAAATTAGTTCAAATCAGCCGAAAGACGTCTGCCTCTGCACAGAGGCCTTCTCCAAGGATTCCCAAGACGACCGGTCCTACGCTGGCCGCATCCAGCGGCGTCTCTCGACCTTCACCAGGTCGTCGGTGTCGAAAATTATAGGTGCTGCCGTGAAATTATTCTAAGAGCACTTGAATAATTCAAAACTTGAAACAACCAATACACATGCAACAAACTCTGAAAAGGTCGACAAAGGATCTATTTAGCTATATAATATTAGTTTTTCTACTTCCATTTGGAAATTTGGTTAATACATAACCTAACATATCACAGAAGTATTTATTCCCACAAGTCGTTTTATAATGACTAACAATAAGTCAAAATGAGACAACTGTACTACATATATACAATTAAACTTTTTAAATATTTTATGGCTTTGATGGCTTCAAAAATTTAATATATGAATAAGACAAAATTTTAATGTGTTATTATTTATTTTATGGTCGTAGAAAAAGTATTGTATATTGCCACTGCAAACAATTAGCCATTGTAACACACGTGCTGTATATTGTGCCACTCAGCTTCGCTTCGCGGTACAAACTAGCACTCGTGTTACAGTGGCTCTCATTACTTGGCAGTGGCATAGATAACTATTTCAATACAGTTGCTCGAAAAGTAGTTCTTTATATGCTAGTCAAGTGTGCGCAAAATTGATTTTACCGCACAAGTGCTTTAGGTTTACTACTTTTTATAAAAAAAAAAATAACCGTTAGAGTTCAAGGGTGACGTCACGCTGGCTAGTTTTAAGGCAAAACTTAGGGCTTTCTTGCTGAGGGAGTGCTTTTATTCTTTGGACGAATTTTTTTTAAATATGGCAACTAATATTACTTATCTTAGAAAGTTATCTTAATGACTTTTGTAATCTTGGAATTTTATCTTTAACATAATGAATTGTACATACTCTATTTTCGAACACAAATATTTTTGTTAACGAAATTAATAAACTGAAACTGAAACAAACATACAAAAAAAACGTACAGTCGAATTGAGAACCTTCTTTTTTTGGAAGTCGGTTGAAAATGGCGCGCCCCGCAAAAGCGTTCCATTACAAGAAAAAGATGTATAGAATCTCCTTGATGACATTAACTTCTTGGATCTGCTGTATCGTATTGGTAAAAAAAAATGTTTTATAATATTACTAGCTTTTGCCCGCGGCTTCGCTCGCGTGAACATAGCTTCTATGACTGCCTCCAAGGGTGCGCAGTGCGCGAGCCGCTTGCGCAAAGCTCGGCTCGCGAGCGTGAAAAAAAGTAGCCTATATATTAATCCAGGTCCTAATCTGTCTATCTAACAAATTTCATCTAGATGCGTTCAGGAGTTTTTGCTTGAAAGAGTAACAAACATTCGTACGTACATTCATACGTACCAACTTTCAAAGTCATAATATTAGTAGGATTTGCTAGAGAAAAAGTGTTAAAATAATATAATTATATTTTAATTAAAAATTTCGGTGTGGTGTTTACAAAGTAAGTCAATATAAACTCATTATGAAGTTTTGAATTAGAATTTTACGGTATGAGAGTAGATAAGAGTTAATAATACTTCACAAACAACTTAGGCGCAGTAAAGCGACCAAGTTGGAATTTAAACCAGTTCGCTCAAAATGTATAAGGAATACGCAAAAATCTGAAAATGAAACTGGTATAGTTTACACTATGAGCATAAAATTAAATTAAGGTTTTACTACAACCAATAAAAAACTGGCCAAGTGCGAGTCGGACTCGCATAAAGTAGGGTTCCGTGTGTTTTTTTTTTAAATATTTATTTAAAAACAAAATTATTGTAACAGTTGGTAATCGAACATTTCGTATGGAAAATGTATGAACTTTTTACAAATCCAACTGCACATTTTAAGTTGGTCAACTAGTACTCCTATATTAAGAAGGCCTACTAAGCAGTAATAATTTTCTTTTTAAATTGATTATATTTCCTACTATCTATATTTTTTTCAGATATCCTGAAATAGCAGTGTAGCACCAGCTAACACACACTTTACTCTATCAAAATTTAGCACTTTAAAGCTTAATATTTCGCAAATGGATCCCTAAATCAAAAAAATGATGCAAGCAAACCCTCAGAAGGTTTTAAGGACCTATTCAACGCTACTACACACGCTAACATGGGTGCGTCAACGCTACTACACACGCTAACATGGGTGCGTCAACGATACTACACACGCTAACATGGGTGCGTCAACGATACTACACACGCTAACATGGGTGCGTCAACGCTACTACACACGCTAACATGGGTGCGTCAACGCTACTACACACGCTAACATGGGTGCGTCAACGATACTACACACGCTAACATGGGTGCGTCAACGATACTACACACGCTAACATGGGTGCGTCAACGATACTACACACGCTAACATGGGTGCGTCAACGCTACTACACACGCTAACATGGGTGCGTCAACGCTACTACTCACGCTAACATGGGTGCGTCAACGCTACTACTCACGCTAACATGGGTGCGTCAACGCTACTACTCACGCTAACATGGGTGCGTCAACGAAAACAAATCACCCCCTATTTACATGTACGATAAGAGAGATACAATAAAATCTTCGGTGTGTTTAATATGTCAAATTACAGCTTTCTAGAACTAATAGTCTCTGAACTAAGTCGCCTGAGTTTCGTTGTTGACTAAGGAACCCTAAAAAATGAATACAAAAATTGGATTATCAGAACAAAATGTATGAGGGCACCGAGATTAATGGCAGCAGCAAATAAAGATTCGCTTTATTATTATTTATTTATTCACAATTGGTAAGCCTTTGGCATCATCTCACCTGATGGTAAGTGACGATGATGCTGAAGATGGAAGCGGGCTTACCAAGATTCCACAATACAATGGAGAACTGGCTATCTTATCTTCAAGCCGGGACACATCAATGTTGTTAACACTGATGTTTGGCGGCAGGACTTAGATAAGATGGTGGTAGCTGGCCAGGCGGGCTTAGAAAATGCCCTACCACCAACCAAACAGAGTCTTACAAGTTGACCCCACCGGGAATCGAACCCGCGACCTCCTGTTGCGAAGCGAATGGACTAACCATTACACCACGGAGGCGGTTTTGATTTGGTTTACTGAAGATATGAGAACAGAAAAACCATACCACTGATCATGTCATAAATTAAAGAAATTTGTCATCGCTATCGATTGAGGAAAAAAGCTTTATAACTAAAAATTAAACCGACAAAAAAAAAAGGAACTGGAAAGCGCAAAATTAAAAGAACCCTTTTAAGGTTCTGACGTCAACGAAGAACCCTTGTAGTTTCGCCATGTCTGTCTGTCCGTTCGCGGCTTAGCTTAAAGACTATTAGTACTAGAAATCTGTAGTTTGGCATGGGTATACATTTGGAAAAACGAAATAAAACGTGCAAGAGAACAAGGTATTTTTTTGTGTTTGATTGTTTGTTTGTTTGTAAATTCCTTATTGTACAACAAACAATTTTCGAAAAACCTAAAAACTTTTAGGTACAAGCTATTAATATTGCATTGTCACGCGATATACATATGCATGCAAAATTTAAGCTCAATCGGAAACCGGGAAGTGGGTCAAATTTAACTTGCAAGATTTCACCCGAACAAACATACATAGTACATACAATACATTGCAAGTTAATTAAAAGCTTTTTATGAAAGAAATTTATCCTTAACACCGGAAAGTCCTAAGAAAAATAGCAATTTCAAACCAACAGCAAAGAAAACTAAATCAAGGAAGCACTATCTCGAACAAACATCTTCAAACATTAAAGGGCAAATACAGGAATAAGAAATAAAAAGTTATAATAATTATAAACTAGACAGGACAGAACGAAATTCTTCCAGCACGACTGGCCCCCGTTCCAGACGGCCACAACCCTGAATTGACGAAAATTAAACGGCGGAGTTAGAACTTTACATCTGTACTTATAACGTTACATCCCTAGTAGAAAGTCATAGACAATTAGAACTTAACTACGCCCTGGATTATATAAAATGAGATATAATAGGTCAAGAAAACTGGAACAAATGTAATTAAAACACAAAAATACATTCTAATGTAAAATGGAGAAAAAAGTCAGCATCAGTGGCGCAACGGCAAGTGCCGCTACCTCCTATCTGGGAGGTCGTGGTTCGAGTCCTGCCACGTACCAATGTGTTTTCGAATTTCGATCTCATATGTACGTTTATCCAACGCTCTTACGGTGAAGGAAAACATCGTTAGGAAACCTGCACACATCTGCGAAGAAACTTGAAGGTTGTGTGTGAAGTTGACCAACCCGCACTGGGCCCGCGTGGTCGACTAAGGCCCGATCGCCCTAATTTGGGGCAGGCTTGAGCCCCTCGGTGGGGACGTATATATGAGCTGATGTGATGATGGAGAAAAAAGCGGAATGGCGTTGGGTTCATAGTTAAGAATTAGTACAAAAAATTCGCCGCAAGACTTGATATTGATTTTGGGCGAAGTATAATCTTTCATATTATCCAGGTCTACGCTACAACAGACGTTAGTAATAAGGAATCCGAAGAACAGATAAAATATGTTCATAAAAACCTTTCATCTGCAATGCCAATAACAACTAAAAATCTAATAGTAATGGGTGATCTAAACGCTAAAATAGATAAATCTGCCCCTGAAGATGTACCAGTTATGAGGAACTTTGGAATTAGTGAGAGAAATGAAAGAGGTAACATACTTCTTCAAAATTGTAGAGAGAACCAACTCTACATTATGAACTTTCACTTTAAGAAAAAAAATAAGAAAAAATGGATATGGATGTCACCAGATAGTCAAACCCGCAACGAAATTGACTTCATCATGACTACAAATAGAAATAAAAAAAACATAATCTGTAAACTACACATCTAAACGACGTTGTTGAGGAATATGTATACTTGGGACAAACAGTCCAGCTAGGTAGGTCCAACTTCAAGAAAGAGATCAATCGTCGAATCCAACTCAGCTGGGCAGCGTTCGGGAAGCTTCGCCATATTTTCACGTCCCAAATACCGCAGTGTCTCAAGACTAAGGTATTTGACCAGTGTGTGTTACCAGTGATGACATACGGAACTGAGACATGGTTGCTTAATATGGGCCTCATAAGAAGGCTCAAGGTCACCCAAAGGACAATGGATAGAGCTATGCTCGGAATTACCCTACGCGATCGAATCGAGGAGATCCGCAGGAGAACCAAAGTAACTGACATAGCTCACAGAATCGCTAAACTGAAGTGGCAGTGGGCAGGGAACATAGCTCGTAGAACAGATGGCCGATGGGGTAGTAAAGTTCTGGACTGGCGCCCGCGCACCGGAAACCGTAGCGTAGGCAGCCCTCCCACGCGGTGGACCGACGACCTTGCCGATGAATTTGCGGGAAAGGACGCGGGAAGCCGAAGAATGCGGGCAGCGCAGGAGTCGTCGTGGAATTCCTTGGGGGAGGCCATTGTCCAGCAGTGGACGATTTTTGGCTGATATGATGATGATGATGAAATTAAAGTTTAATCGAAGTGATTAATAGTATTATTACTTCCTATAAAGTACACGTATAAGCATGCTGTGTTTATCTTTAAGAGGCTGTACAATTATATCTTCTTATCAGCTCATACGTCCCCACCGAGGGGCTGGAGCCTACCCTGAATTAGGGCGATTATATAATAAACCTATACTGTATTTTTAAGAATGTAAGGTTGTAACAGTCGTTGATAGAGCAAAACATAGAATACATGTTCTAGCAGCGGGTAACGTGGATAACGACACCTAAAGCCAACGCCAATCCAATTACATTAGTCAAGTGTTACAGAAAAAGTACTGTAGTGTAATCCTTACTAATATTAAAAATGTGAAAATGTGTTTGTTTGTTTGTTTGTTATCTTTTCACGCTTCAACGCCTTGACCAATCTTAATGAAATTTGGCTTGCAGGTAGCCTGTGTCACAAGGAAGAACATAGGCTACTTTTTATCCCGTGAAAATAGCATAGCCCGATGCAGTTCCTGAGGGAACTGAAACAATACTCTTTTTTGGTTAATTTCTTTAACATCGCAACGGAACAATGGATTGTGTGATTTTTTGCACAGAGATGGTTGAGGGGGTGGGAAATGACACGATTTACTAATAAGCTTATCCTGACATAGTTACCGAGGGCCTGGAGAAAATTCATGTCCACGCTCGCGAGCCGCTAGCGGCTCGCGCACCGCGCACCCTCTAATACAGTCATAAAAACGATGTCAACGCAGGCGAAGCCGCGGGCAAAAGCTAGTAACTAATAAGTACTAGTCGACACAGACACTTGCAATTTATTACTTGCTATCTCTCAAATACTTACTTAAATTTTATCACTCGACGTTGACAAAATCACTCGTAAATAAAAAAAAACGGCCAAGCACGAGTCGGACTCGCGCAAAGTAAGGTTCCGTAGTTTTTCCAAAAAATAAATGTATACTTTAAAAAACAAAATTATATATACAGTTGGTAATAGAACATTTTGTATGGGAAATAAGAAAGTCTACTTAGCCGTGATAGTTTTCCTATTTTTATTCAGATGTCCTTAAATAGTGGTTTAGCTGGTAGGAGGGTGGGGGGACAGAACTGTAACAAAAAACAACTTTTTTTCCCTGAATTGAAAAATAGTTTTAGTAAAGAACCCCGGAGTAGTTTTGAAAGACTTATTTAACAATTCAACGATGACGAAAAAAATCACCAAGAGTTACATGTAAGGGAGGTGTCTTATAAATAAAAATGTAGATTTTATTGGTACATAGACATAGACATAGTTATTGGTAATGGTAAGTTACAGGTCAAAAGATTATATTAATAATTATCATAAAAAATAAAACTTACGTCATTGAGATTAAAAAATTAAAAACTAAATGCATTGTAAAACAAAATAATTAAAATTAATGTAAATATTAAACAACTTTCAATTTAAAAAAAAACATCAATAGCTTATCAAACTTTAAAGTGCAAATTTTTGTTCGAGTCAATTGTCACCGCTATTTCAGGACATCTGAAAAAATTGCTAATAGTAGTCATCATCATCATCATCATCATCATCATTATATCAGCCGAAAATCGTCCACTGCTGGACAAAGGCCTCTCCCAAGGATTTCCACGACGACCGGTCCTGCGCTGCCCGCATCCGTCACCTTTCCGCGATCATCACCAGGTCGTCGGTCCACCGCGTGGGAGGTCTGCCTACGCTACGTTTTCCGGTGCGCGGTCGTCACTCGAGAACTTTACTGCCCCATGTTTGTTAATAGTAGTACCTTCATCATTACAGCTCATATACGTCCCCACCGAGGGGCTCCAGCCTACCCTGAATCAGGGCGACTAGGCCTTAGTCAACCACGCGGGCCCAGTGCGGGTTGGTCGACTTCACACACAACCTTCGAGTTTCTTCGCAGGCGTGTGCAGGTTTCCTCACGATGTTTTCCTTCACCGTTAAAGCAATCGGTAAGTATGTACGTAAGTTTTTGAAAAACTCATTGGTACATTGGCCGTCCAGATTTGAACCCGGTACCTCTGGTTAGATGGACCGAGTCGTTACCGGTTGAGCCACCGACGCTACCTTAATATAATCAATTTAAAAGGAAAACTATCACGGGTAAGAAGGCTTTCTTAGTTTAGGAGTAACAGTCGACCACCTTAAGATGTGCAGTTGGTTTTTTTTATTCACAACTGGTAAGCTCTTGGATTTATCAAAAGTTCATAGATTTTCCAATTACCAATTGTAAACATAATTTTGTTATTTAAAATAAACATGTATTTTTTGAAAACACTTCGGAACCCTACATTGCGCTAGTCCGACTTTCCACTTGGCCGGGTTCTTTTCCTTATGAGGTATGGAACCCTAATAAAAGGCGTTGGCATGGGAACAGAGAACTGGTTGCCAGTGGAAATATTGGTTTTTCTCGGGCGGGAATCATTGTACCTAGGTATCTATCCAACACCTCTCGTATTTGGCAAAATCCATCCAGGCACCTATCCAGCCGTTTCGGCGAGACTGAATAACAAACATCGGAACTCGCAATTGTAAAATAAAACGATAGGTATGAAGCGCTACACTTGATTAAAAAATTAGTTATATAAAGCAACTAGATGTTTCCCGCGGCTTCACCCGCATGGACAACGTTTCTATGACTATTCGAGGGTGTGCAGTGAGCGAGCCTCCAGCGGCTCGCGAGTGTGAAAAAAGTAGCCTATGTGTTAATCCAGGTCCTAATCTGTCTCGCTACCAAATTTCAACCAGATCCGTTCAGAAGTTTTTGCGTGAAGAAGTAACAAACATACACACTCAAAAACTTTCGCCTTTATAATGTTAGTGCGATGATGTTTATTGATGCATAAATTCTCCAGATCATAACGCACACATAGCTACTAAAAGGATAACTATTAATCATCATACCAGCTCGTATACGTCGCCACCGAGGGGCTCGAACCTTCCCTGAATAAGGGCGATAGAACCTTAGTCGACCACACGGGCGCAGTGCGGGTTGGTCGACTTCACACACAACCTGTGAGTTTCTCCTCAGGCGTGTGCAGGTTTCCTCACGACGTTTTCCTTCACCGTAAGAGCGTCGGATAAACGTACATTTGAGTTCCAAATTTGAAATCACATTGGTACGTGGCAGGATTCGAACCACGACCTCCCGGACAGGAGGCGGCGGCCCTAGTCCTTACGCTACCGAAGCTTTACCTTTGAGGTATATATATTTAGATATATTGGTATATATTTACACTCTGCCTGAAGATGTTGTTCGAAACCGGTCGCTGACAAATTATAAACGCAGTTTTATTTCTTTCACGTGGAATTAGTGTAAATATATACCAATATGTATAATCCAGTATTTTTCTAGTTTATGTTATACTTCATCTATTTGGCTAAGGATAGGTGCCATTTTTAGATAGAACCGTGAAAGTTGGCTATAGTTTTGTCATGGAACGCCGAAAGTCGACCCTTAAAACTTCGTGACCTTCTTGCTCTTATAATAAAGTACCTAGCTATCCTTGTAAGGTGCTTCTAAAACCGGAATTCACTAATGAACAAGAAACCACTTAGCTCCCTTCCCGAGACTAACGCTGAACGTTGTTCTTGTGAGTTTGTGTCACGCTAAACCGCGGCGGAACTAACTGGTTAGTACCAGTATAACAAGAAACATTAGGATCCGTTGTTTCCTTTCTAGATTTAGGTTTCAAGTAAATAATAAAACCGCATCGGTGGCGTAACGGCTAGAGCCTCCGCCTCCTGTCCGGGAGGTCGTAGTTCGAATCCCGCTACGTACCAATGTGGTTTCGAATTTATGTACGTTTATCCCACGCTCTTACGGTGAAGGAAAACATCGTGAGGAAACCTGCACACGCCTGCGGAGAAACTCGCAGGTTGTGTGCGAAGTCGACCAACCCGCACTGGGCCCTCGTGGTCGACTAAGGCCCGATTACCCTAATTCAGGGTAGGCTCGAACCCCTCAGTGAGGACGTATATGAGCTGATATAATGATTCGAAAGTTCCATACAAAGTTGGCTAATAGATTCCATACAAAGTAAAAAAAAACGTGAGTAACGACTGGTTTCAGTTTTCGGGAGCGATCTTTTTCCACTATGTATAGTTTCATCTCTTTAGGAAAGTTTGCAACAGCGAGATAGCAAACTGTAATGAATTAAACAGTGTTTCCCAGCAATTATACGTCACGTATTGGTAATGCAGAACAATGACTACAATTGCAATGTGGTACTGACATTGTATTGATACTTTTCCTGGTTTTTCTCGGGTGAGGTGTAGTCCGCGTGAATGCGTATAATATAGTCAGCCATCGCGTAGCGTCGTCGCGGTCGCTTACAGTCGCCAAATGTGGAATTAATCAGATACGTACAAAAATTGTGGACTTGACGAAATAATAAATAAACAAATTAAAGTATAATACAGTGAACTGTGTTGTGAATTTGCTAACAATCTTAAATTACGTTAAATTACAAAATTATAAGATTTTGTTATTAGTATCACAATAGGGATGACGAATGCTAGTCATCGGATTTACTTTTCATCATCTGTCAAAAACGACATTTTATTATGAAAATGTTTGAAATCTAGGCGTGACGTTATAGTTTTGAAGCGTCATTTAAGTACACATTTTGTGATTTTGGTGAATTAAAAATGGAAGACTTGATGGAAAACAAAACGAGTAAGGTTTTTCGAAGTTTAAGTAGGAGGGCAATTTGGTGATCAAGAGTTCATAATTTATTTCTGATGCTGTCGTCATCCCTATTGTATTCAAAGTGTGTCATAGAACTTCGTTGAGACATTCGATCGAGTTGTACGGTTTACTAAGTGTGACATAATTTGTGAGGTAACTACCTGGTATGCCAATTAACTAATCATACCGATATACTTCTTAAGCCATCTAAGTACTCAGTCAATCTTATGTGAATAAGCTTACTGAATTAAACTTTTAACAAGCTCACATTTTGAAAGTTTAAAACTTCTGCCGATACCCAATTACCTTGACCACCACCATCGACAGAACAAGAACTAAATAGGTAAGTACCTATGATAATAATAGGTTTTTACCTATGAAATTGCCGATTCAGTTTTTGAAGTTCAATGCCAATTTTTATTGAAAATAAAAAAGTTATTGTTTTTTTTTAATTGACCTTATGCTGGCACTACTTATGGTCTTTTATTAGTAACTAGTGGCATGTCTTTCACGTTCCAATCCCCTGAGCTATGTACTAATAAATGAAACAAAGGCGTTTTCTTAGTGGTCAGATGGGACAATTTTTTAGATTAGTTAATTTTCTTGAATTTTCCTGAAAGTGACGAAATCTTATGCGGGGTATTTCCAAATATGACACTAGTAACGAAGAAACTGCTGCGATAACTCTAGAGCTTTAAAATTAAATACGTGTATTTTTTGCCTTAATAAAGGCTATTTTTTCAGGTGAAAAAACTCGACTTCATGGGATCAAAACCACCGTGCTCTCAAAATATCTAAACGATAGGCACTATTTAATTTCTAATAGTCTAATACTATTTTGAGAATAAATTTTGTTTTAATGACTATTGTTCTTAATATTAATTTTCATCTTTAAACTTTTTTATACAATCGGCAATTTCATAGGTAAAGACCTAATATAATTAGTATTTTTGTAAATTTACAAGTTTGAATTTATTTTATGAAATATCCATAGGTAGGTACTAGTACTAAAGATTTACTTGAACAAGTTATAAACTTATTCAATTGAGACTTTTCAACAACACCGCTAGCAGTTTTAAATTACTTTACCATTAATTAATGAAATTTATCCTCTATGTTTAATCCAAACTTTATATCCACAATAAAGCTATAGACATGGTATCAGTAATAGGTGTATCAGCTATAGAGGTATTCCATAAGCACTGTTTTTAAAGTGAAACTTTTATTACATCGTCTCAAATTTGTTCGTCTGTGTCGCGTGACGGTCGGTATGATCGTTTCGTCCTCTGTACCGTTGCTCCAAGACGAGAGCTTCCATGATCGTTTCGTGTCCTCTAAATGTCTATAATGTGAAAAAAAGTTTCACTTTTACCGTGGTTTCGTAAAACCACACATTCTTTTTTGTATTCTATAGAAAAGTCACAACATAATGAAAAAATATTCGTCCCAAAAATGTTTGATACAAAGGGAAGGTAGTTAGTGATAGTGTGGAACCAGCCGGACGATTAATATCATGAAGTTAATTAGTTGTTATCACAGCGACAGTACAGCACCCGGTGCGGCTTACTGTACTAACAAAATGTTTAGAGGTGCTCCATTTTAAGTTGTAAACAACAGTAATTAAGCCATAATGTTTTTCCGAAGCACGAAAGGATGAATGTACAGTATAATCTCACTAATCCGGCACTTCGATAGATCGGCACGTCCAATAATCCGGCACCCTCCGCCCACTCCTCCCTCATCATGCGAGAAAAGGTTTTTAAGCAAGGACTACAAGTTGCACAAAAGCAGACCTCAATTAAGGATTATTTTAAAACTAGTTGATTACTTAAGTACCTACATGTTAATTTAATACATTACATACATTTATTCCCTCTATTAAATGCTTTATTTTATTTATTCATTATGACTTTTTCAGTATAATCCAGTAATCCGAACATTCCAATATTCCGGCACCCTCCGGTTTTTAATAGTGCCGGATTAGTCAGATTACACTGTATATGTTACGGCTAAGGTGCGTGTGAACATAAACTTAAGATTAGCCGACTAAAGTTAATATTAGCCAGCTAAACTTCACCCAGGGGGGGAGCCTCGCTTTGCAAAGCTCTTCGGCTGTAAAATCAATCAAACCTGACCGAACGTAATCGCTCGCTTTGCTCGCTCACCACCCAAAAAACATAAGCCAGCCAGTGTTGGGTAGACCTTGTTGTGTACGGTTAAACGCCGAATACCAACTAATAATCGGACTTTACCCAAATAACTTTAGCCGGCTAATCTTAAGTTTGTGTTCACACCCACCTTAAGCCGTGACTTCTTTGTAGCTACTCATTTAATTATTCAAATTGATAAGCAAATTAGTATTATGTTCTATTTTAGATAGTAGTAAAATAATGAACGAACCAAGTAGTTGGCAGTCCTAGTAGAAAAATAATAAACGAACCAAGCAGGTGGCAGCCCTAGTAAATAATAATAAACAAACCCAGCAGTTGGCAGAGCCTCCAGTATCAAAATATTATAAACCAAGTAATAAGCAGCCCTAGTAGCAAAATAATAAACGAACCAAGCAGTTGTCAGCCCCAGTAGCAAAATATTAAAAACCAAGTAATGGGCAGCCCTAGTAGCAAAATAATAAACAAACCAATTAGTTGGCAGCCCTAGTAGCAAAATAATAAACGAACCAAATAATTGGCAGCCCTAGTTGCAAAATAATAATCGAACCAGGTAGTAGGCAGCCCTCCATTAGGTACCTAAACCTTGATGAATAACAATTAATTTCGAACATGAAGCGCTAACTTGTTCTGAACGAATTGCTTTGACTGCTGACCCCTGAGATCAAACAACTTCTATCGAACTAGGGTGCTTCAAGAATTCAATAATTAGTGTTCGTCAGAGTTCTTGTTAGCAGCTTTTTCTTGTAATAAAGTACTAACTGATTCCTATAGCCGAACTAACCATGTCACGCAGAGTAGTGTACAACAATAATAAACCAGCCAAGTGCGAGTCGGACTCGGGCATCGAGGGTTCCATACCACCACACCTCTCTACACGACTACAAAAAAGACGTGTGGCACTCGGGGACTGCCGCGGTAAAGTTATTGCATAGCATTTTTATTGGTAAAGTTATTGCATAGCATTGGTGGTAAGTGACGATGTTGCCGAGGGTGGAAGCGGGCTTACCAAGATTCCCTAACGCAATGGGGAACTGGCTATCTTATCTTCATGCCGGAACACACCAATGATATCAACTGCCTTGCTGCCAAATATCAATGGCAGCAAGACTTTTTATCAACTTATGCAATTATAATTATTTATTTATTTTTTATTTATGCAGTATTTACCAGTACCATATAGTCCTTGGGGCGCGGGATGTTTATGTAATAAATTAACACTAAGAAAGTTCATCATGATCATCCGCCATCATCAATCGCCATCATCAATCGCCATCATAAATCGCCATCATCAATAGCCATCATCAATCACCATCATCAATCGCCATCATCATGATGGATAGATAGATGGCACTGTAAGTTATTTAGAACTCATCATATTTTTTTTGGGTTGTAAGTTTTTATTTTTGTTACGAAATTTCTTAATTCGGTCCCCTCAGAGCCCGCGATAAAAGCTATACAATAGCTTAACAATGATAGCTGTCTCATATAATCAGTAGAAATTAACGAGAGCGACAGAAACGGTCAACGAGACGCAGGGGGAGGTTCCACCCCTTTGTTGTTGATATTCAGCCTATACAAACGAAGCGTTACGCTTCCTCATTTATTATGCGGACAGCGATGGAGTGGAACTCCTTGCCTGCGTCTGTGTTTCCCGACTCCTACAATTTGGGGGTCTTCAAGGCGAGAGTGAATGGGCATTATTTGAGTTTGCGTGTACCATCATCGACTACATCGTCATCAGGTGAGATATAGTCAAACGCACTGATATTTTTAATAAAAAAAAAATGTTTCTCTTTTTCGTTTAGTTCTTTTTCTTTTGGGATCCTTATAGCGCAAGTACAACTCACGCTTGGCCAGTTTTTATAATTTTTTGTTTTACTGTAGGCTTTGCATTAAAATTACACCAAGTCTCACGCTTGTTTGTACTACCATTTTTGCTATTGAGCAAAAGACTTCAAATACGCGTTTCCTCCAAAAATTATTCCTTTTAAATTTTTACAGTTTTTTCATAAATTCTTTATCACCATTATCAGCTGAAATATAATATATCCACTGCTGGACAAAGGCTTCCCCAATGATTAAAACTATAGTACTGGTTCTTCGCTGCCCGCATCCAGCGTCTACCCGAGACCTTCACCAGCTCTTCGGTCCATCGAGTGGGAGGCCTTCCTACGCTGCGTCTTCCGGTGCGCAGTCGCAACTCGAAATAATAATTTCGTTATAATAATTACTGTGTGCGTCGGTGGCGTAACGGCTAGGACCGCCGCCTCCTGCCCGAGAGGTCGTGGTTCGAATCCTGGCACGTACCAATGCTCTTACGGTGAAGGAAAACATCGTGAAGAAGCCTGCACACGCCTGCGAAGAAACTCGCAGGTTGTGTGTGAAGTCGACCAACCCGCACTGAGCCCGCGTGGTCGACTAAAGCCCGATCGCCCTAATTCAGGGTAGGCTCGAGTCCCTCGGTGGGGACGTATTTGAGCTGATATGCTAAATAATTACTATCACATATTTTGTAAAAAGAATCAGCAGAATAAAGAAAAGAAACAGCGTTTAAAGGTCGGACAGTCAGACAGATACCATTACATGCTGCAAAACTCTAAAAAATCCTTGTGAAAATAAATTGTATTTTAAAATGATACATATTACATCCATAACAACGACGTCAAATTTATTAGATCATCAAAGGACAGTGATAAATTTTTAATGGTCTAAAACATGAGCCTCAAATGATATAAAGATATACTGTACTGTCGTCGCGTCGCGTCTTACGTTATTTTGCTTTTCGCCCTAATTCAGGGTAGGCTCGAGCCCCCGGTGGGGACGTATTTAAGCTGATATGATGACCTAAACATGAGGGTAATGTTTTCGGGTGTATGTATGTATGTTCGTTTCTTTGGCTGAGCCTATAGCCTAAACAGTTTGATGGATTTTGGAGTACGGAGTGTCGTTATATTCATCTCGATTCCGAAAAAGAGACAGAATAGATTTAACCCGACTCGACTGCCCAAAAAGAGGGGTAACATTTTCAAGCGACTTCTAAAAAGGAGGAGGTTCTCAATTCGTCTGTATGTTTTTTTATGTGTGTTACCTCAGAACTTTTGACTGGGTGAACCGATTTTTATGATTCTTTTTTTATTTTAATGCTAGTGCTTTCCGTGTGGTTCCATATAAATTTTATCAAAATCGGTGTAGTACTTTAGTAGAAAATTAACAAAAACTAAAAATAAGATAAACTGTAGTATAGACTAATCATAAAATTATTAATCACTCCACACTGCCCCATAAAGTATCTAAATTGCACCCGTGCGAAGCAGGGGCAGGTCGCTAGTCAGTAATATAGTATTAAATATTGTGGTAATCAGGAATAATAGTTATTTGTTAAACAAGAGTGCAAAGTTGCTTTTTAACCGCGTGCTAAATTTTGATGACCGAGCAAGCGAAGGATTTAAAAATTGAATCACGAGCGCAGCGAGCTGAGCGTTAGCGAGGGAATCAAAATGCTCTTTTGACGTGAAAAATCTTTGCACTCGAGTGCAACTCGTAACTTTTTATCCCGCCTCAGCGAGGAAATGAATAAATGCAAAAAAAAACATTTACGCATTATTAACAGCTTCAGTTAATTCTGTTAGCGTCGAATAATCTTCCTCTTCGCTAATAGGTTTAATTTTAGGTTTTTCACTTGTTTTCAAGTTTATTTTTATTAATCTAAGGCTTTATCAATATGTCGTGAAAAGAAAATGGCGCGCGCGAAATAAATTAAAAAAAAAGTACACCAAGAAGGTTCCGAGTCTGAATTTTTAACAATTTATAAAAAAAGATTGTATGATAAGATCAGCACCACGGAGGTAGAAGTAAATAGGTTTAACGATGTTTGAATTCACAAACTTAGTTCACACGATGTTCTAAATTCAATTTACTTTATCATCAACTTAATACTTTAAAAACAGCTTTTGCACTCAGATATCGAAGAGCATAAATACTCTTTCCGAGATGGGGGGATGAATAGAAATATATAAATGAGTAAGTTAAGTAGATGAAACGTTTATAATATTTTAACTTAACTCAAATAAATTGTAAAGCCACGCTGTGCATACTTTCTCGCGAAGCCTTTACCATCCGTCGTACTCGGGCATATCTACACAATTCAACAACATACATTTCATTTACTTTGTAGCAAAGAATAGAGCTAAGTATATCCGACTTGACCTTACTCCGTTTTCCTGCAATAATTAAGTACATAGACAGTTGGCCTAATTAAGTCCTAATTATAAACAAAGCGTTATCAAAATCGTTAAATCCATTTTTGAGAAAAAGTAACTAATATCCTGGATTTGTATGGGAGGTACCTTATTCAATTTTTCTTGAAACAATATACTACTAATAGTGGATGCCCGCAGCTTCGCCCGCGCAGATCCCGATTTTTGCGGTTCCCGTGGCCTACGTCATAACATCTACCTGCATGCCAAATTTCAGCCCGATCCGTCCAGTGGTTTGGGCTGTGCGTTGATAGATCACTATGTCAGTCAGTCAGTCAGTCACCTTTGAGTTATATATATTTAGATATATTGTTAGCCACATAAAGTAATAGCAACATACCGGATTTCATTAAATTGATTTTAGCCATTTTTGAGTAAAGAGTAATAAGTGATGCTATAGTGGTGACTTTGTGGTGGGAATTTTGAAAAAAACTCCTGCAGATATAAAAATACTAAAGCTCTTATTCAAATCACTCCAGTAGTTTGGGAACTAGAGCACCGGACGGACATACAGATACACACACACATACTCACATCCTTACTAATATTATAAACGCGAAAGTTTGTATGTATGGATGTTTGTTGCTCTTTCACGCCACGACAGATAAACGGATCTGGATGAAAGTTGTATGTATGTATGTATAAATTCTTTATTGCACACAAGGAATAATCACAAAATGGTTTTATCAGACTTAAGTGTACAAAGGCGGTCTTATCGCTAAAGCGATCTCTTCCAGACAACCCTTGGCAGATGAGATATATTCAAATATATTATGTAAAACGATAGAGCAAGAATCTGATAGCAAGGTACCTATTTTCCAAAAAGCAAGGAAATAACAATCCACGATAAATATATGTTTTAAATATAATTATATTATATACAGTGGTGGACATATAATTAGAAACACTTCCAACGGATTTTAACATTATACAATATACTTTTCTGTAACACTTTTAATTTAGAAATGAAACCACAAATAGCATAAAACATGTTCAGTGACTTATAATTTACTAGAAAAACACAAAAAATCCGACTAAACAACTGCCGGTTAAATATTAGTTTCGTACAAACAACCAAACGACTTTTAAGGAATCAACAATAATGGACAACTAATTAGAAACAACAGAAAAATACCGTGAAAATTTAAATAGTTTATGAGTATATGTAATCAGAATTATATTATTTACGTGATATTATTCGCAGGCTACTAAATATAGTTATAATTAATATTTAGTTGCGTAGCCTTTGTTGTCAATGACAGCTCTGCAACGACGTGGCATTGATTCAAGCAATTTCAGACATTCTTCGAGTGGGATTGAGTTCCATGCTTCGACAAAAGATCCGTAAAGTTCATTTCGACTAGTGTTGCGTTTGTTTGAGACTTTTTTTTAACGATATACCACAGATTTTCTATAGGATTTAAATCCGGGCTATTTGCAGGCCAGTCTAAAACGGAAATATGCTGTTCCCTAAGAAAATATTTGACACTGTTGGCCGTGGTTTTAGGGTCATTGTCTTGCTGAAAGATCCAGGTTACAGGCGGCAAATGGTCGTCAGAGTAGGGAATCATTGTCTCCTCTAAGATATTTTTGTACTGATACTGATACATTGTACCTTCAATCTTTCGAACGGGTCCAACACCACATCCGGAAAAACATCCCCATACTTTGATATTTCCACCGCCGTGCTTGACTATGCTCCTTGTGTATTTATAATCGAAAGCATGGTTTATTGGACGTCTAACATAGCGCTTTCCGTCTGAATTTACCATATTTATTTTTGTTTCATCTGAGAATAATACTTTTTTCCATTCTCGTACCGTCCAGTTAACATATTTTTTCGCGAATAACAACCGCTTCTCTCGGTGTTGCTTGGTAAGAAGCGGTATTTTTCGAGAAACCCTCCCAAACAATTTAGCTTCCACTAATCTTCGGCGTACCAGTTTTGACGAGACGTTTCTAGGGTCATCAGGCGAAAAAACTACATTTCTAATCTGGTTGGAACCTTTAAATGGGTCTTGTTTAGCAACACGTACGATTCGCATATCTTCTCTGGGCGATGTTTTCCTCGGTCGAGCCTTTCTCAGAACATTTTCAATGGTTCCGTGTCTTTTATAATGGTCAATAGCATTAAAAACTTTCTTTACAAAACATTTCAAATGGTCAGCTATTGTTTTATATGTCCACTTTTCATCGAAATGAAAATTAACAATTATTTGCCTAGTTGACGCGTCACAACTTTTTTTTTTACCCATTTACAACAAAACTTATTAACCACAAAATTCGAAATTGATGTTTAATTGCCGCCAAAGTGGTAGAAAAGGCGAAGAAAGAAGATTTTTCTTTCAATTTCAAAAATGGAACGAGTCATGGATGCTTTTCTAAAGTGTTTCTAATTAGGCGTCCAAGCGGCCAGTAATTGAAAATAGACCTAAATAAGGTTTCAGTTCTTTTTGTGATTAAAAGTTAAATAGGTATTTTTTTAAAAATATATTTTGAGTAATTTAACTGTGTGGCTATACTCTTGCATGATTATTAGTTATTGAATCTACATCTTTTTCATATTATGGCCAGTTGATTTTATACTTCCATAATTCATATGAAGTTTTTCTAATTATATGTCCACCACTGTATATATAAGGTCTAACAAAATTAGCTGAAACTATTTTAACCGGTGCTTCTACCCATGAAACTGAACAACTTTCCCCATGAAACCCGTAGTCAAATCTAAAAAAAAAATGAACTTCCCATACTAAGTTGGCTGATCAGCTGATAGAGTTAGTATGGGAGAGCCAATTTTTTTTTGCGATTTGACTATGGGTTCCATGGGGAAAGTTGTTCAGTTACATGGGTAGAAGCACCAGTTAAAATAGTTTCAGCTAATTTTGTTACACCTAAAAGTAAGTATAAAGTACTAAGTATTTTAAGTTTGTAGGAAGACAGATAAAGACCTTCATTCATATATGCACTGCGCACCCTCGGAGACAGTCATAGAAACTATGTTCACGCAAGCGAAGCCGCTGGCAAAAACTAGTAAACATATATATTTTTTGTTTTTAAGACTCTAATTATGTAAGACAATCGATCCCCAACAAAATGTTAACTTCGTTTTTTTCCATCACAATACCTCCTTCACTCCTTCGTCGTTCGAAAGTAGAAAGAGCTACAAAAGTAGAGATAGGATAGGATTTTTATATTAATCAACAATGAAATGTTTACCAGTCGTGCGCCGTCGCGTCGTCACTTACCATCAGGTGAGATGCTGCCATGGGCTTGTCAATTGCGGATTAGAAAAAAACATTAGCCGAGTGCCTACCTTCGATGCCAATTGAGCGTAACCTTTTACCAAAGTACATATTGTATTAGTACTAACATACAGTATGGACACTCCCTGCCGCTCTCTACTCGTCACTCAGATTGATACAGATTGGTTACAGTTTGGTTGTTTCGCCACAATTTTGTTTGTTCCGTCATTCCTTTTTTTAAATGTAATTTCCGGCCCGTTGTATGAAGTGTCCAAAATTGGAAAGACACCTTTCGTGGAATTTTCATGTTTATTAATAAAACATAATTAGTAGGTAGTTAATCAATATTTTTGAAAAAACATCGTAGGTGTAATTTTCTTCTAAACAATAAACTAAAAAGTTAGAACTTTAATTACTTAAACATAAATCTAAATATAAAGTGCAGAAATTATTTATACAGGATGTAACATAACGGTAGAGTGAAATTTTATAGTGGGCTTTCACTCGTCAAATTGGACAACTTTGAAATCTATTTAAATTTGCAAAAAAAAAGACATTCTATGTAAAACCGCCTTACGGAAAATGCAACAAAAACTGTGACTTCAGCAAAGTTGTACTACAAAAGTTGCTCAGTTTGATGAGTACAAGCCCAACTTTGAGTATCACTGCACCTTTATGCTACACCCTGTAGTATAATAAGCAACACTTATAATATATATACACTAGGAGTAGCTATTAATATCTAAACATCCAATTTGTCATAAATATCTAAACAGCAGATTTTTCACTGAATTCATTGTGTGAGAAGAACATATTAAAATTTTGCTGCTTAGATATTAATAGCAACTTCTAGTGTACAAAGTTTATTGAAATTCAACACTGCTCAGATATACTTGAACACCTCTGATATATCTGATGGCGACTGTACCTACTACTTGCGTATACTTCTATCCAAGAAGCATATAATCCCTACTGCTATCTGACGTAATACCTCGGAGCAACACGTAGAATACATTCATAAAGCACAGTGAATATGTCACAGGCATATTGTATGATTCGTCATTTTACAAATGGTCAGGCAAATTATAAAATTGCGAGGGGGGGGAGCCTCGCTTCGCGGGGCACTTTGACTGTTAAATCAATCGAAACTGACCGAACCTAACATCGCTCGCTTCGTTCGCTCATTTACAATCTGCCGTACGGCATTTTTACAATTTGCCTGGCTCGGCATTTTACAGTCTGCGTACAGAATTCTACAATATAAAGACGAATTATTACAATTTGCCTGGCTCGGCACTTTACAATCTGCGTACAGAATTTCACAATTTGCCTGACCGTTTATACAGGGTGTAACATAAAGGTGTGGTGATACTTTAAGGTGGGCTTGTACTCATCAAACTGAACAACTTTCTCCATGGAACCCATAGTCAAATCGCAAAAAAAAATTTGGCTCTCCCATACTAACTCGATCAGCTGATCAGCCAACTTAGTATGGGAAGTTCAATTTTTTTTTTGCGATTTGACTATGGGTTGCATGGAGAAAGTTGTTCAGTTTGATGGGTACAAGCCCACCTTAAAGTATCACCACACCTTTATGTTACACCCTGTATAAGGACGAATTATTACAATTTGCCTGGCTCGGCACTTTACAATCTGCGTACAGAATTTTACAAATTGCCTGACCGTTTTTAAAATGCCTAATCATTTATTCGCTTGCTTACTACTTAATATTATAAACGCAAAAGTTTGTAAGATTACATGGATGTATGTTTGTTACTCTTTCACGCAAAAACTACTGAACGGATCTGGCTGAAATTTGGTAAGTAGACAGATTAGGACCTGGATTAACACATGGGCTACTTTTTTCCACACTCACGAGCCGTGAAGCTGCGGCAAACAGCTAGTATTTTATAATCGGCGTACAGAATTTCACATGTTGCCTGACCGTTTATATACGGATGAATTATACACTTTGCCTGACTGTTTGTAAAATGACTAATCGTACAATTTGCCTGCCACATATAATAAGATACCTTAACCGCACATTATTTAGGTTTTGTATTTTAATTAAAATACTTCAAACAGGAGGTGATAAATTTGTCACGTATTGTTGGAATTGCACAATATTCCTTCAAATACAAATCAATTTATTAGACGAAAATGATGTAATGAATCCTTACTATCCTTACTAATATAATAATAGTGAAAATGTGTTTGTTTGTTACCTTTTCACGCTTCAACGCCTTGACCAATCTTTATGAAATTTGTCATGCGGGTAGCCTGTGTCACGGGAAAGGACATAGGCTACTTTTTATTCCGGGAAAATAGCATAATCTGATGCAGTTCCCGAGGGAACTAAAAAATACTCGATTGTTGTGATTTTTTGCACAGAGATGGTTGAGTAGGTGGGAAACACAGAAAAGAAAATTTTGTAGCCGCTCCGATAGATTGCTGAAGGAGGCGTGGCAGCGAGTTAGCTTCATGCACAACGAGATATGCTTCTGTCATTTGTAAATGATTGTACTGCGCAGAAGTTGCACAATTTCATGGCAGGCAGAGCTCCGTGTGTTTTGGTGTCAAAATTGCCGAAATGGTCAATAATAAGGTGCAAAAATGCAACTGGCAAAGAAAATTTAATAAATGGAGGAGTTTCTTACCACGTGTAAGTGAACAAAACCTAAATGAAAATTAATAATTATATAAAAATATGAATTTTTATTTTTGCTTTCTTGTTATTTAGTGCGAGGGTGTTGTCGATATTTTTCAACGATATTTTTTTTATTTTCCCGAATTGAAGGAAAAGTAGATCAGAACTACAGAACGTAACAGTTTGTTTCCTACAAAATCAAGCACTGTTTACTCAAAGCATTTCAGCTATGATGACTTTGTGGTTACACAACACAAGAAATGCATAAAATGTTCTGCACTGCCTCATGTAGACGTTTGCATACTGTTTTCAGTACGTATCGGTCGTTTTAATATTTTCTTTACTTTTTACCTATTTACAACCCATAGTACTGGAAAACATAGTTTGGAGCTAGATGACCGTGTTTGATTTGTCCATGAATATTTTTTTCTGTAAGTAGTTTATTATCTTATAAGTAGTAAAAATTATAGTTTTTATAGAGTTTTAGTTTAGTTTTCTTTGAATGAAATAAATCATTAGTACAGTTAAGCATTAAAGTATTTCCAGGCTTAAAAAGACATACAAAAAAAATACATACAGGTATGTGGCGGAAAAAAAGTAATAATTTGTTTCCCATTCGTAAAAACTGAAAATTCTAAATCAACAGAATATGGTTGCTAAGCAACGCATATATTAATAGTTATAAACAGCAAACAATATTTACTCATACATAGCGTAAGTAAGAAGTCCGCGGACTACGGTAAATATAAAATATATTAGGTAGCAAATTATTACTTTTTTTTGTAAGTACAAAGTATTTATGTATAGTGTATAGTTACATTACATTGTATATAGTAACCAAGCCAACCAAGTAAATCGAGTACTCTTGATATCATATCAGCTCAGCTCATATAGGTCCCCACCGAGGGGCTCGAGCCTACCCTGAATTAGGGCGATCGGGCCACGCTGGCCCAGTGCGGGTTGGTCGACTTCACATACAACCTGCGAGTTTCTCCGCAGGCGTGTGCAGGTTTCCTCACGATGTTTTCCTTCACCGTAAGAGCGTCGGATAAATATATAATAAAATTTGATTTGAGTCTTGATAGGGAAAATAAAATATATGTTATAATAAAATGAAAGTTATGAGAATGAAATTTTAATAAACTTCTTATCGATATCTGAAGGTCCTGGAGGTCTCTGACCACAAGTTTTCATAAATATATCTTTTACCATAGTATGGTAATATTATTATCTAAGTCGCCTCTTACGACCCCCATTGGATGAGATGGGATTATAATAATGCTCTATATTAACACATATTACACTAAATACCTGCTTAAGTATGCCCTTTTCTTTTAGCACAATCATTGTACTTTTAGTTAGTCTAGGAGTGTATATTTAAATACGGTAGTTCTAAATTATATTAAGAAAACATAAGGTCTCTTAGCGTTCCCTAATTCTAGAGTTTATTCAAAAGTAAATTAAGAAGGTTAATTAAAGTTTGTAAGTCTGAAAGCTTTTTTGTGTTACTTTTTTAATCCGTTTGTGACGATTATACTGACTCATTTTCGTATCATTCGTTTATTCATCCAAAATGATTCACAGAATTGGAACTGTAAATTTTTTTGCCAATAAAATGATTATAATTGATAACTACGTAGTACTCGTAGCTAGTAAACTTAAAGGTACTTACCAATTTTCATTTTTTTACCCGATTACGAAAAAAGGAGAGTTATGTCTATGACGGTGAACGTTTTTCGGCTGATATGATGTTGATGATGTATGTATGGATGTTCATCTGTTCCCTTGTATTTTCTAAACCACTTAACCGATATTGACAAATGTGGTTTCATTGGATTTGTGCCATCACTCTGCGTATCATAGAAAATATAACATTAAAAAAATTATCATGGCTGGAACCTATCAAGATTTTTTATTTTTTAAATCGCCATTTTTATTTTCTCTAAAATTTAAGTCACAATTTTTTTTGGTTGTTTAATTCACTATTAAAATCAGCCTTGATAATTTTTTTAATGTTATATTTCCTATGATACGCAGAATGACGGCACAAATCCAGTGAAACCACATTTGTCAATATAAAATACAAGGAAACAGATGAATATCCATACATACATCATCAACATCAACATCATATCAGCCGAAAAACGTCCACTGCTGGAAAAAGGGCTCCACCAAGGATTTCTACGACATACATACATAGACTGTCATAGACATAACTCTCCTTTCTTCGTAATCGGGTAAAAAAATCAAAATTGGTAAGTACCTTTAAGTTTACTAGCTATGAGTACCACGTAGTTATCAATTATAATCATTTTATTGGTAAAAACATTTTACAGTTCCAATTCTATGAATAATTTTGGATGAATAAACGAATGATACAAAAATGAGTCAAGTATAATCGTCACAAACGGGTGAAAAAACTAACACAAAAAAGCTTTCAGACTTAGAAACTTTAATTAACCTTCTTAATTTACTTTTGAATAAACTCTAGAATTAGGGAACGCTAAGAGACCTTATGTTTTCTTAATATAATTTAGAACTACCGTATTTAAATATACACTCCTAGACTAACTATAAATGAATACTTTTGATTTTCCCACGGGCACTCTTGAATTTTCTGGGATAAAAAGTATCCTATATGTTAACCCGGGCTAAAAGGAACCAACATACAAAATTTCATCAAAATCGGCCCAGTAGTTTTTGCGTGATGCGCGAACATACAGACAGACAGACAGACAGACAGACAAAAATTCCAAAAGTTGTTGTTTTGGCCTCTGTATCGTTAGTAATGTCCACCACAGTTATTATTTTCCAAAAATATTTCATATACAGACACGGCCCCGTTACAGTTTTATTATATTATAGATTATAAATTGTTATGTTTTTATTTAATCAATCATGATTTGCCTTTAGTTGTTATTCATTTTATATTAGTGTATATAATTTGATCGAAATAATAAAGATTTTGAAATTACCTCGTAAGCAATGCGCCTACATGAATTCCTTCCACTGATTTGATTTCTGATTATTGTTTTTTTTTTCATTTATTTCGTGTTATCTAATATCAAGTTTTACGTTTTAAAGTATTAAGTTTTTAATAAGAAGAGGCCTTTGTCCAGCAGTGGACGATTTGTGGCTGATATGATGAAGAAGTGTCCACTCAAATAAGTTACAGTTATATCTCGAACACAACCTGCTGTTTATTTTATTTTTATCAAATCGAACAGCTGATAATCCAAGTTGCAGAGTCACATTTTTTTAGGAAATTTGTTGAACAATAGTTGTTCAGTGTCATGAACAGAATTACCACTTTGAGGTTTACAGTTATGTGTACCAGTCACTCTGTATATATCAACCGAAAGACGAGGTGCAGATAATAGAGGTAGAAAAAGAAAAAAAATCACGCTCGCTGTGGTCGCGCTTTTTTTGTCGAAGTAGTAGTGAGTATAGATCGCGACATCTAAGTTGAACAGTGCGCAGTGTCTTATTTTCAGGTCTCAATTAGTAGTAATTCAATGTCTCAATCAAAGTGCGGACCATGGGACGCCTGCGCAAACTACCGCCATTTGTGTACAACTTACACGCCGCAAACTGTACTCATGAGGTCATGTATTAATATGATTAAAATAACAAACTTCCTCGTTCGCTTCGTTTGCCCCTATATTTTTTAAATGAGGTAAAATCGATCCGAAATTGCCCCTCGCCCCTTGAACGAAATCTGGAATCCACGGCTGCCAAAGACATCCACTTGACAAAGAACTCCTCCAAGGATTATCACAACAACCGGTCGGTCGTTAGGTCGGTCCACTGAGTAAGAGGCCGATCTACGCTTCGCCTTCCAATGCGCCGTGAACACTTGAGAACTTTACCACACCGACGGCCATCTGAAAGTGCTCTTCCCACTGCCACTTAAGTTTAGCAATTCTGTGAGCTATGCGGTTATCTACTTTGTTTCTCCTACTGATCTCCTCATTTCTGATTCGATCACTATGGAAACTCTGAGCATAGCTCGCTCCATTGACCTTAAGCCTTAAGAGTCTCCGGGAGGCTCGATTTTCCATAAAAACTACATGCCCGATAGAATCTAAACTATGTCAATATATTGAGTAGACACATATTGTTGTTCGAAATTAGTTTTCATCGTAGTAAATATTAACGTAACTAAACGAAGGATTAAATTAGTTTTGTACTGAAAGTTTGAAATTGCTCTTATTTTTTTCCGTTTTATATTGCTACATCGAAAACTAATTACAAACATCGATATGTGTCTCCTCAATATATTTGCAAAGTTTGGATTCAATCTGGCATGTAGTTTTTGTATTAAGGCGAAACTACGTTTGTATGGAAACTCGAGCCTCCTGGCGGCCCTTAAGTTGTTTTTTTTTAAGATAAACATTTATTTAATGAATAGAATATGCAACCCTACTTTGCGCGTGGTCACTTTGTGTGCCTTGTTCAAACAAAACATTAAAATACTACTAGCAGTCGGTACTTGAGGTACCTACACAATAGGGATGGCGAATGCTAGTCATCTGATTTACTTTTTGTCATCTGTCAAAAACGACATTTTGTTCCAAAACTGTTTGAAATACCTAGGCGTGACGTCATAGTTTTGCAGCGTCATTTATGTACTTATTTTGTGATTTTGGTGAACTAAAAATCGAAGAATTGATGGAAAACAAAACGAGTAAGGTTTTCCGAAGTTTAAGTAGGAGGGCAATTTAGTTATCATGAGTTCATAATTAATTTCTGATGCTGTCGTCATCCCTATTATTGTGCAAGGCAAGACACCCTTACTCAGTTGAATAATTGTATAAATTAGGCCCCCAAGCACTTCATCCCTTCAATTAACATTCCAGCTGGAAACCGAAGTGGCAATGTAGATATGTCACAGGAGAAAGGCGTGACAAAATGACAATATCCATAATAATATATAATAATGCCCTTTGAGTTAGTTGCATGAAATAGATTCATAGCAATCTCATCATCATCATAACATACAACACAATGCAATGCAATGCAAGGCAACTTTTAAAAATCAATGATGAACAACGAACAACAATAATTTTACACGCGCCAAAGTGCTCAACTGTTTTTTTCAACAGCTTTCTATTATTAAGCTTTATATTCTAACAAGCTAGTTCGAAATTTAAATAATACCTTGATAAATTACCTCCCTGGTTGCTATGTTTCGGAGTAAAACATCGTTCCATTTTTAAATTACACGACAGATATGAGTTTACATAGTAATTTATTTTGTCGCTATAACACGACAAATATGGATTTTCATACAACTTTTGCCGACCGCTGCTCGCATGTATTCGGCCAGTACAGCAATTTAGATTTAACGAAGAAGGTTGTCAAAATTATGCTCAAATTTCCAAACATAATTGAGAAAATTTTATTATTTTCAACATTTCTCGTGTCGCCAAACGAAGCGTGTAGCAGGTTTTTTTGCACTTTGTTCCGCACACGTGATCACGAGCGCGTTCATAAACACTACATCGATAAAATACGACTATTCGTATATTTTAGTAAATACAAATTCAAATTTCGGCTAATGGTTCCTTGATTAGCATGAAAGTAGAATTTCTACAAACAAAATAGGTTAATATTCGGAATGGGCAGTGTAACACAAAAAAGCTGCTGTGTCACCAAACTAATTGTACAAAAAGGGTTACTTAGTACATTTTTTGTAACAACAATGGAACGGGTAGATGGATGATCTGTCCATGTAAGTGCAGTCTTTTCCATATTAAAATAAAACATATTTATACGGAAAACTGCCAAGCTTAGAACAGAAAGACCAAAATATAAGTGAAACTATGGTTCACGTCACAACATCATCATCATCATATCAGCTCATATACGTCCCCACCGAGGGGCCCGAGCCTACCCTGAATTAGGGCGATCGGGCCTTAGTCGACCACGCGGGCCCAGTGCGGGTTGATCGACTTCACACACAACCTGCGAGTTTCCCCGCAGGCGTATGCAGGTGTCCTCACGATGTTTTTCTTCACCGGAAAAGCGTCGGATAAACATACATAATATGAAATCGAAATTCGAAATCACATTGGTACATGGCAGGATTCGAACCACGACCTTCCGGACAGAAGCGGCAACCCTAGCCGTTACGCCACCGACGCTCTATGTCACAACATCACAACATACCCTCAGTAAAATTATGACACTCCACTTTAATCAAATTTTATTATTCGATGAGGTATTATGCACCTACTTTTGACCCGACTGTCTGAAAACGAGGTAAATGTTTTTCAGATGTATGTATGTATGTTCCTGTAGCTTAAGAGGACTGTGAAGCTGCGACTTCTCATAAAAAAGTAAGTGTGTGCAAAAGCACACATAAAAATGAAACCACGGTAAAAGTGAAACTTTACAGAGGACGAAACGATCATACCGTCAGACGAAAGCGACCGTCACGCGACATGCAACACACAGTCGAAAAAATGTGAGACGATTTAATAAAAGTTTCACTTAAAAAACGGCGTTAACGATATTCACCTCTTACATGTTAACCGATTTTGACCAATTTTTGACAGATCGTCAGTCACAACTAAAGTTACGTTTGTAGTTATTTGTTTTTTCAATATAGTTAATAAGTTCAATTCTATTGTCGTTCACGTGTTTTCATACACAACTAACTTCGGTCATTATTTGTTTATTTTTAATCAATAATTTTAAAAAAATGAACCTACAACCCTAGCTTTAGTTCTGATTTACAAGCGATCAAAAATTGGTCAAGATCGATCAATTTTAAAGTGGTCAAAAGTCGCTTTAACCGTATGTATGAAAAGTTTGATTTTCGTCGTGGGCAAAGTATATATATTAGTCATCATAAAAAGCGTCGGTGGCTCAACCGGTAACGACTCGGTCCATCTAACTAGAGGTACCGGGTTCAAATCTGGACGGCCAATGTACCAATGAGTTTTTCAAAAACTTACGTACATACTTACCGATTGCTTTAACGGTGAAGGAAAACATCGTGAGGAAACCTGCACACGCCTGCGAAGGAACTCGAAGGTTGTGTGTGAAGTCGACCAACCCGCACTGGGCCCGCGTGGTCGACTAAGGCCTAATCGCCCTGATTCAGGGTAGGCTCGAGCCCCTCGGTGGGGACGTATATGAGCTGTAATATATTAGTACTTACATACAATATGGAAACTCCCTGCCGCTCTCTAGATTGCAACCTCACCCCCTCGTCACCCAGATTGATACAGTTACAGTTTGGTTGTCGAACGTATAGGATTTCGCCGCCATTTTGTTTATTCCGTCATTCCTTTTTTGAAATGTCATTTCTGGCCAGTTGCATGAAGTGTCCAGGGTGTGTCGTGGGTTCTCAGTCGTCTTAAACGGTTTCATAGATACTGGAGTTCGAGGGGTCATTAGATTCATCTTGATTCCGTGAGTGAGTGACTTGATACGAGTAGGGTGCTTTTTACCCGACTGTAGGAGTGTAGGAAAAGAGTAGTTAATGTTTTATATTGTGAGGTATTTAATTTTTTAAAATTGATTAGGTTAATTGTACTCTTAATCTACTTGGACTTCAATAATCATGCTTAGATAGGAGTCGGCACACCACGTTAGTTAAGATTTACTATTTGGCTTCAAATCCAATGATTAGTTTAATTATAATTTTATTCCATGAAGTTTTTTTTTACAATTAGTAAGCCCGCGGCATCATCTCACCTGATCGTAAGTGACGATGATGCCGAAGATGGCAGCGGGTTCAGCAGGATTCCCCAATGCAATGGGGAACTGGCTCTCTTATCTTCAAGCTGGAACACATTAATGCTGTTAACATTAATGTTTGGCGGCAAGACTTAAACAAGATGGTGCAAGTTTAAATTTAAGTAGTTTTATTTTAAAAGAAAGAAGATGATAATTTCATTAGGCTTTAAGTATGGGTATTTAGAATGTATAATGCACATGAAGGTAAAAAGACATACTGTATGTAACTGCCTATTTCCTTAGTTTTAGACATATAGGTACCTCGTGTATGATTCAAGGTGTGATGAAATAGTCGTTCGAGGTGCGCGCGAGTCACGACGCAACCACTGGTGCTGACAAAATATCAGCGTTGTGGAGCTGTGGGAACACAATCCACAACATTTATGCTGAGTCAGCGCCGTTTCATTGGCAGAACTCATCGTTCGTCCTTAGTTTTTAATTTTGCTTTAATACGTCTTTTATTTTAATCTTGTTCTTTGTGTCAAATGTTTAAACTGTCAATGAATAAATGATTTATCTATCTATCAAGTTAGCCAGGCGGGCTTTTGTAGTCCCCTGTTTCCTCCCTGGATAATGACAATAGAGCAAAAATATATTTCCCGTCAAACCTATATCCACCATGGCCATGCCTCTATGTTTTGCTTTTTCCAATATTCTAATTATAATAGGAAGTTTAAAAACTGAGAAAATTTCCCAATAGGGGATCGGACTGCTAGTCATTTCAGTTACTTTTTATGATCTGTCAAAAACGAAATTTTATTCTGAAAATGTTTGAAATACCCACAAGTGACGTCATAGATTTTTTGCGACATTGACGTACTTATTTTGTGAATTTGATCAATTAAAAATTGAAGACGTGATGGAAAAAAAAACAAGTACGGTTTTTTGAAATTTCAAAATGAGAGCAATTTAGGAAGTCATATTTCAGAATTTATTTTTGATGCAGTCCGATCCTCTAACCACAAAAAAAATAATACGCATATTAACATTAAAATGAAAACATAAAGGCATAGGTATTGCGTTTTTTCAATTACTTTTGATTAAAATATTATTATTGCTCAAGTTTTGGAGGAGGAAATATTATTTTGGTCAATTTTAGTGTCCATCATCGGTCTGCGCTGCAGTTATCCCTTTCTTGATGTATACCGTATACGGAGAGGTTTGGGGAAGGGAGACAGCAACATTTTATTCAAATACCTATTCTTTAGACCGCGTTTCCTCTTAAAACGCTATATGTATGTACTAACTTTTGCCAGCGGCTTCGCTCGCGTTAACATAGTTTCTATGACTGTATTCGAGGGTGCGTAGTGCGAAAAAAGTAGCCTATATATTAATCCAGTTCCTAATCTGTCTACCTACCAAATTTCATCCAGATCTGTTTATCTGTTGTGGCGTGAAAGAGTAACAAATATCCATACATACAAACTTCCGCGTTTATAATATTAGTAAGGATGTACCATGTTTAAAGGCGAGGTATATTGTTCAGAACAGTTCTCTCTGTTTTTTTCTTCATGTGTAAAGAGTAAAGAAAATAAGCACACTTTTATGTACCTTTTTCAATGTTTTATTTATTTAACTTAGATAGAAAAAAGGCGAGTCCGACAATATGTCAGGATTTTATTGAGGAATAACAGAGAAAAAAATTTGGTGCTATGTCTAACTGTAGTGAAGTAAAATTGGTTTTTGTGGGCTAAAACAGCAAAAATTGACAAAATTTAAGCGAACTTTGCAAATTTTTTTCTATAAAGAAAATTTTATCAAATGTGTTTTGGGCTCCTACAATTTGTAGCAGACATATTGTAATAAATTTATAAAAAAAAAGATTATTGCAGTTTCAACCGCAGAAAAATGACTTTCCAACCATCGATTTCGGGGTCTGCGTTATTTTCTGGAAGGGTATCGCCTTGAGTATCGTGTCAGTAGTAGACAGACGGAAGACGCGGATAGCAATTTGGCTTTATACTATATACGAGTATTTCAATGTTTGACCACTGTGTGTTGCCAGTGATGACATACCAGTGTGTGTTGCCAGTGATGACATACCAGTGTGTGTTGCCAGTGATGACATACCAGTGTGTGTTGCCAGTGATGACATACCAGTGTGTGTTGCCAGTGATGACATACCAGTGTGTGTTTCCAGTGATGACATACCAGTGTATTTTGCCAGTGATGATATACCAGTGTGTTTTGCCAGTGATGATATACCAGTGTGTGTTGCCAGTGATGACATACCAGTGTGTGTTGCCAGTGATGACATACCAGTGTGTGTTTCCAGTGATGACATACCAGTGTGTTTTGCCAGTGATGATATACCAGTGTGTGTTGCCAGTGATGACATACCAGTGTGTGTTGCCAGTGATGACATACCAGTGTGTGTTTCCAGTGATGACATACCAGTGTGTTTTGCCAGTGATGATATACCAGTGTGTGTTGCCAGTGATGACATACCAGTGTGTGTTTCCAGTGATGACATACCAGTGTGTGTTGCCAGTGATGACATACCAGTGTGTGTTGCCAGTGATGACATACCAGTGTGTGTTGCCAGTGATGACATACCAGTGTGTGTTTCCAGTGATGACATACCAGTGTGTGTTGCCAGTGATGACATACCAGTGTGTGTTTCCAGTGATGACATACCAGTGTGTGTTGCCAGTGATGACATACCAGTGTGTGTTTCCAGTGATGACATACCAGTGTGTGTTGCCAGTGATGACATACCAGTGTGTGTTTCCAGTGATGACATACCAGTGTGTGTTGCCAGTGATGACATACCAGTGTGTGTTTCCAGTGATGATATACCAGTGTGTGTTGCCAGTGATGACATACCAGTGTGTGTTTCCAGTGATGACATACCAGTGTGTGTTGCCAGTGATGACATACCAGTGTGTGTTTCCAGTGATGACATACCAGTGTGTGTTGCCAGTGATGACATACCAGTGTGTGTTTCCAGTGATGACATACCAGTGTGTGTTGCCAGTGATGACATACCAGTGTGTTTTGCCAGTGATGATATACCACTGTGTGTTGCCAGTGATGACATACCAGTGTGTGTTGCCAGTGATGACATACCAGTGTGTGTTGCCAGTGATGACATACCAGTATGTGTTGCCAGTGATGACATACCAGTATAAGTTGCCAGTGATGACATACCAGTGTGTGTTGCCAGTGATGACATACCAGTGTGTGTTGCCAGTGATGACATACCAGTGTGTGTTGCCAGTGATGACATACCAGTGTGTGTTGCCAGTGATGGCATACCAGTGTGTTTTGCCAGTGATGACATACCAGTGTGTGTTGCCAGTGATGACATACCAGTGTGTGTTGCCAGTGATGAAATACCAGTGTGTGTTGCCAGTGATGACATACCAGTGTGTGTTGCCAGTGATGGCATACCAGTGTGTTTTGCCAGTGATGACATACCAGTGTGTGTTGCCAGTGATGACATACCAGTGTGTGTTGCCAGTGATGAAATACCAGTGTGTGTTGCCAGTGATGACATACCAGTGTGTGTTGCCAGTGATGACATACCAGTGTGTGTTGCCAGTGATGGATGACATACCAATGTGTGTTGCCAGTGATGGCATACCAGTGTGTTTTGCCAGTGATGATATACCAAGTGTGTGTTGCCATTGAGGACATACCAGTGTGTGTTGCCAGTGATGAAACACAGAAATTGAGACATTGTCGCTTACAATGGGCCTCACAAAAATGCTCCAGGTCTCCCAAAGGGGAATGAAGCGTGCTATGCTCGGGGTTTCCCTGCGTGATCGAATCAGAGACAAAGAGATCCATAGTGACACATAAATAAATCTGATAGCATTTTAAAAAACACAGACGATAGATTTCTTTAAAAATCTTTTTTGAGTTGCGAACACGCACCGGAATACGTAGCGTAAGCAAGCCCCCCCTTTCGATGGACTGACGACCTGGATCTGGGAAGTCGTGGCAAGCTGCTAGATGGAGCAGCGCAGGACAGGTCGTTGTGGAAATACTTGGGGGAGGCCTCTTTCCAGCAGTGGACGTCTTTCGGCAAATAAACGATAATGTTGAAATGTCCCAAAATTCTTCGTGTTAAGTATTTGATATGCATACTCGACCAAACCTATCCAGGCAATGACCGCGCTTATAATAAGATACTGCAGGAATCTGTTCGACCGCAAGGGACGTTCAGGCCAATGTGCCGGAAACTATCATTAAATAGCTGTCATTGAGCCTATACTTCTGATATTGGGCATAACTCGGAAATGCTTTCCAATAACAGACATCACGTGAACCATCAGTATTTTGTATAGTAGTTTTAGTGTCCACCGATATCGAAGAAAGAATATGGACTTTATGTTGTTGCTTTAAAGAAAAAAATCAACGAGCAATTCAAGCTGCTATAAGACACAAATGTGTCATCAGAGAACTTATTGATACCGAATCAATGGAGCCAAAACTAAATGTCGTTACAGAGTTCTTATGTTTCTATGACCGCAGGGGCAGTAAAGTTCTCGAGCGGTGACCGTTCGTCGTGGAAGTCATTGGAGGAGGCCTTTGTCCAGCAGTGGACGTCATTCGGCTGATATGATGATGATGATGATGAGAGTTCCTATACAAGTTCAATCCATTCTTCAGATAACTTTATGTCGCTTTTAATTTATAGACTTTCCACGGAAACATACGGCAGGGCGCATATTCTCGTATTACCTATCCCTTTTTTCACCAGTAATTTGCAAGCAAAATCTAAATATATATAACTCATAGGTGACTGACTGACTGACTGACATAGTGATCTATCAACGCACAGCTCAAACCACTGGACTGATCGGGCTGAAATTTGGCATGCAGGTAGATGTTATGACGTAGGCATCCGCTAAGAAAGGATTTTGGGAAATTCCCACGGGAACCGCAAAAATCGGGATCTTCGCGGGCGAAGCTGCGGGTATCTTCTAGAGTAGGCATATTTTCGTTCTTCTTGCAAAATAGTGAGCGGAGAAACTGGGCTTTTAACGTCCCATTGTTCACCGAGGATAGAGCCGTAGCAAGGAAACAATTAGTAGGTTATCTTCATACAACGTTTCGTATCGTTACGCCTACTGAACATTCAGTTGTGATATTATTATGGTTTGCAAATTACGAAATGAGTGTGGGTTTGTGTACTTTATCTTAAATTAACCTTTCTGTTTTTAATATACTAAGGTACTTAACCCGGCGGCATTCGCTACCGGGTAAAAAAATACCCCAGAGTCATTGTCATATCAGCTCATATACGTCCCCACCGAGGGGTTCGAGCCTACCCTGAATTAGGGCGATCGGGCCTTAGTCGACCACGCGGGCCCAGTGCGGGTTGGTCGACTTCACACACAGTCTGCGAGATTCTTCGCAGGCGTGTGCAGGTTGCCTCACGATGTTTTCCTTGAGCGTCGGATAAACGTAGGGAAGGTGGGGTAATTGCGAACATCTAAGGGAAAATTGTAATAAAACAAAGAAATACAAAGTATCAAAAGTCATTTATTGATAAATGTCAACTTAAACTAATAATTTTTATACTGTCATAATTAACTTTGATAAATTTTTAGAATAAAATCAAAATTTAAAGGAAAAACAAAAAGTTTGCTGTCCGGGTTTACCCGAAACATGTCGGGTAATTGCGGACGGCTTATGGGGTAATCACGAACATAGCCTAATTGACACAGAAATCACAGAGAAATCCTCTAGATGTACTTTCACCACTAGTATAATTTTCGTGGGCCCAGCGTTTACAATTATAGCATATTATCCAGTCTTCGATTATTGGAGTTTCATATATTTTTCATTACAAAGCAAATAATAATATTCTCCTTCGTCCTCCGGGGATTGATTGGTGGATTTCTTTTTCTTATGTGAAACATGGTCATCTTCGAAATCCTTTAAATTCTTTACACCTTTCTTTCTTTTATTGGTACGATCAGTCTTATTTTCTCCTTTTTCCTCTTTTTTCTTCTTTTCTTGTTGTACTTTAAGATTTATAACAGCTTTCTTTTTTTAAATTGTATTTTCAGTCTTTACGTTTTCTTTTGTTCTGCTTTCTTTCTCCTTTTTTCCGCTTTTTCTTCTAAAGCATCTTTCATTGGGGTACTGGTTATTATTATTGAATGTTTCTTTCTGGACTTTCGCATATTCTTTGGTTGTTGTAGCTGTGAAATACTGACGATATTTTGAAGAGGAGTTGATGTATTAAATACTGGTGAAGCTGAAGGGGTAGTTACGCGGCATCTGAAATATTTTTGGAGTTTTAAAAATTGTTAAACCCTCAGCTATAAACAGTAAAAAATAGTAAATTATAACACGGGGTAGTCACGTACGTCCGAGATTGCCCCACTCAAATCATCCGCTATTACCCGATACGGACCAAAAAGTAAAACTATTAAATTTTTCGAGGTTAGAAACTGGCAATGCACGTGGTGATTATTCAAATAAGTTACATGTTTAGTCATTACTACACAAAAAAAATTACAGATTCCTACGTTTTGCATGGAGTATTATACACGCATACAATTTATCTTGCAAAATTAGATGAAATTACTAAAAAAAATAAAAAATAACTTACCTTTGACACCGAGCGCAGCCTCACCTCACCAATTACAGTTCGGCACTAAGGTCGGGTCTGACTTACGAATGCGTTATTCGATATATCTACTATCTCTTTCTAACATCTAATACCTTAGTGTTCGCCATTACCCGCCGTCCGTGATTCCCCCACTCTCCCCTACATATGAAATTTAAATTCGAAATCACATTGGTACGTGGCAGGATTCGAACCACGACCTTCCGGACAGGAGGCGGCGGCCCTAGCCGTTACGCCACCGACCCCAGAGTACCTAAATTTGATTATTATTATTTTTCTAAACCCCCTGGCGACTCTCGATTCTAGGTACCTTCTATCTAACCTAGAGATAATATTGCGTGTGTATTCTCTCTAAGGGACAACCAGTTCGCATGCGACGTAATGACGACTATGGACGAATAAAGCGAATTTTAACGCTTATTTACTATGGTTTTTCAACTGACTGAGATGGTACAAAATACTTTTTATCAATTTTAATACTTTGTAAGGCCAAGTTCTCATTTGGTTAAGGCTCTCCGCACACGTCCTACAATCGGTGACCGACTTGTTGTCGGTGGAAAATGGAACATATGGATTGCAATGTTGAAACGCACACGTCCTACAAAAAGTAGGCAATGCAAAAAGTCGGTGGGTTCCGGCCGATCCGATTATCGGCGAAAAAATGGAACGTATGGAATTGTATGCGCTAACGCACACGACTCACCGACAATCGGTCGAGAGCACTTGCTAGGGAAGGACGTCGTGTCGATGGTCGGCGATGGATATCGATATTGACAATATCGAAGAACTAGGTAAGTGATCTGAACAAAACAGGCCAAGTTCGTGTCGGACCACGCGCAATTTAGGGTTCTGTTGTCTTTAAAAAAATATATAAAAAAACTAAGTAATTTTTGCAGTTTGTATAGGTATGAAAAAATCTATGAACTTTTTACAAATCCAACTGCACACTCTAAGGTGGTCGACTTTTGCTCCTAAACCACAGATGAGATCATAGTCGTAAACTAAAAACTTTGGCGATTATAATTTCCCTTCAAAACTTTTATACCTACATATTTTCATTTTTTTTCATATTTCTTGAAATAGTGGTTTTAGCTAGTAGAGGGTAGGTACTACGAGTATGTAATCATAAAGTAGTCCGGTATAGTCCATTCACTCAGATAGTGCCAGTATATCCGAACGGATTACTGGATGTAGTTAATGTATAAAAATACGAATTAAATTAGAAAATGCCACCACTTACCAAAACAAGCCTCACAAAGTTAGACCCCGCCGGGAATCGTACCTGCGACCTCTAGGTGCGAAGCGAGTGTACTAACTACTACGCCACGGAGACGATTCAATTTTTTTGAGTAATAATTAAGTGGTCATTACTGTTTTATTTGAAGTAAGTAGGTACTTATTATTTTTCGTGCAATTCACTTTGATATCATCAAAATCTCCCTATTCACTTAGCTGAAATTTCGGTCATGTGCGTTTTTGGTATATTGCGTAATATTTTTGGCTATCTGCGTTTTTGGCAAACTGCATATTATGGTGTTTAGTTAAATGCGTGTTTAGTGTTATGCGTATTTGGTATAATGCGTTTATTGGCCTTTCGTGTTGTTGTATGCGTCGAAATCGTAGGATGCACCGTTTTTGAGAAAATCGACCCTGAATGTTTCTAGGACTTAACAAATCGATGATTTTTTGATGTCAGTATGGTTGGGGTGCACTTAAAAGAGCTGTCATACTAAAAAAATCTCTCAGTAAAAAAGACTTTTTTGCGAAGTTTTTTTTTTGTATGGCATCCTTTTTAAGTGAACTTCAACCGTCAGTATAACCTCCCATTTATAACTGCATCATGAAGATCTTGTCAAAATGATCATTTTAAGCCATGAACATATTTTGCGTAGTATGCACCGTTTTTGTCAAAATCGGCTCCGAAGGTAAAAAAAAACATGATTTTTCGATATCAGTATATTTCCCCATTACTATTCACGTATCGTAAAGATTTTGTCAATAGCATCATTTTAGGTCCTATATACATTTTTCATAGAATGCATCGTTTGTGAGAAAATCTGCCCAGAATATTTTTTAGAACTTGAAAATTTCGATAATTTCTTGCCGGCATCCTTTGCGTAGAGGCGGCGCGCGGGTCGCGGCAAGAAACACAAAGGCGCCGTACTTAAGCAAAAAAACGTTACCTATCTACTTTGTGGCGGCGGCAAGTACAAAGGCAAAAATATTTTAGCAAACAAACGTTTTTTTAGTGAGTCCGCTCTTGTATCAGATTTTAACTACCTAGCGCTCGTGTTAGTGCCAGGGCAGGTAGGTAGGTACAAAAGTACGTAGGTACCTACATAGGTAGGTAGGTTATGTTTCGCACGTTTTTTTATCGAAGAAAGCAAAAGTTAAAAATACGTAAGTAAGCAGGTACCTACTTGCCTTACCCTAATCTATCACGTCATGTCAATTACAAAAAGACAAATTACATAATTTAAGACAATCGATCCCTATCAAAATCTCAACTTGGATTTTTTATGCCATCATAATACCTTCTTCACTCCGTCGTTGGTCGAAAGTAAAAATCGGTAAAATGCTAGTCGTAATATATAAGGTCTAACAAAATTAGCTGAAACTATTTTAAGGGCAAGTTCAGTAAACGAAACTGACCAACTTTTTCTTCAGCGACCATACCGAATTCTAAAAAAAATTGCCACATTCTATTATTGCCCACTATAATATTCTCGTGTTGTAGTACGGTCCTGTCTTTTCGCTGGATTCGTGCCTTGCCGCAACGAAACTGCGCTGTGGCTGGCCGTTGACCTTTGGTAGTTCTCTCAATCAATTCTTATTTAAAAACTAATATTACCTATTTAAAACCTTATAGTTCCCCTTTTAGATGTAGGTAGTAAAATACCACCTAACAGGTATTTACACTTTTTGAAAAATAAGAAATTGAGCGGCTCCTTTGAAGCGTTGAGGCCATTGAACTATTTTGCTGCTCGCTCGTAGGTACATTTCGCCTACAAACAAGTGCGATGCGTGCGCGAAAAAAATATCTCAGTTACTCTCGCGCACTCATTGAGTTACGTTCTCAAAGCCGAACCTACAGATTGTGACCTAAGTGCCTAAGTTAAGTGTTTCATTGTGAAAATGCCATGTACAACAATATTTGGACATGGCGGTGTGCTATGAAGTTTGTAACCTCAACCTAATAGACACCAGGAACATGTTTCAAGATTTTCATAGCCGTAGACCCCATCTACATGCCATCTACACACAATACTATAGGTGCTTTGCAGCGATTCCGGGATTACGGTACTTTTACGAGTATGCCACGACCTGTAGATGCCGGTCAACCAAGAAAATCACCGGAGACATAAGAAGCAAGTACGTAGGTAGTTCGCCTTAGCCTGTTTGCGGACAAGTCACATTAAAGAAAAATCTATTTGTTTGGAAATGGCCAAACATGTAAACAAATCATTTTATCATTTTAGCTTAATCAATTACATTTGGACATCAAGGATTTTATTGACATAAATACTGTGTTTTAGTTCATTTAAGACTTGAAAACCAATTGAAACTAGTTTAGTTTGAAGTTCATGTTTTGTTTACATGTCTGGCTATTTCCAAACAAATAGGGTTTAGATACCTACCCAATATGTGTCTGACGCGACGGAAGACACGGCTTGTACTATCATCTGTGGCGGAGCCCGGCGGAGGCGCGTCAGACGCGTGGACTGCTACGGTACGATTACGATGGCCAGTGCCGGATTAAGATTTCTTTTTTTTTTATTGTAGATTTTTTTTCTTAGATTTCAGTATGGTTGCTGAAGAAAAAGTTGTTCAGTTTCGTTTACTGAACTTGCCCTTAAAATAGTTTCAGCTAATTTTGTTAGACCTTATATAGTTAGATAGAGAATAATATATTTTATGGTGGTCCGACTCGCACTTGGCCGGTTTTTTAAATTCTTGTATTAATCCCTTGGATACCTATAACGTGCACTTCCCACACTAGTCGTCCTACAAAAAGTAGCACGTCTGCGTTGAGTCGGTCAGAAAATCATCAAAATCGTGGTAAAAGTCGGCGAAAAAGTAGGACCGATTATCGGGCCTACAAAAAGTCGGTCGTCTGCGGAGACCCTTAAATGAACATTGGAACTTGCATTTACCGTTTAATTTATAGACAGTGATGTCCTTAACACCAATGCATTGTCAAACTTTCAAATACAAAGTTATATTCTTATATAGCGCCAATCAAACTCTGTGGTATTTATTACACGGTAGCGAGTATTCGTGTCTGAAAACACTGAGCGCACGCCGCCCGGGTTAAAAATGAGAGTTGAACAATGAACATATTGGATCTTGATTATATATCTACCTCCCTACTTTTAGTGTCTATCATCCGGCGTTGTGGTGATGAACAGTTTTCGTTGTTTTTAACACCCGACGCAAACAGAGGGGTTCAAAGTTTGACGTATGTCTTTGTATATCTGTGTGTATGTCTGTGGCATCATAACTCCCAAACGAAAGACCATATTTTGACTTACTTTTGTTTGTTTGAAAGGCGCCTCGATAAAAATTTAGCTATGATTCAATAAAATCTGTTCAGCCGTTTGAAGATCATCAGCTCTTTGCTGGATGATGAAGAGATAAGGGTAACTTCCACAGGTCTGATCGATTCGAAATTTGATATCCTGTTACTTCAATAATAGTCCAAGAATACGGTAAAGTTGACCTAATGCTGCAGTATAGCTGAACTACTTTCTTTCTGAAAAAAAAAAACATTTTAAACTAGAAAAAAGACTACACAAAGTGCATAATGGTGCGGCGTCGGGCGCACCCTCCGTCTGCGCCGATGCACGCACAAGGAAGTTGATAATATGGAGGGAAGGGCCAAATAGTAAAATCGACCACAACTGTCTGAATTAAAGAAACAATGGTAAAATATGGCAAAATAGACAATTCGCTACAATCTGGCATTTGACTGCTAGTCATTTGAGTTACTTTTTATCAACTGTCATAAACGACATTCTGTTCTGAAATTGTTTGTGTTACAAACTTGTGACGTCATCGTATTTCACGAACTAATTTAGTAATTTTGATATATATAAAATTGAAATTAGAATAAAATTTTAAATGAATAAGTTTTTATGCTTTTGTAGGAGAAATGTTTTTTAGTAAATAATGTTTATTAATTTATTTTAAACACTGGTAAATACCCTATTTTCATGTCGTATGAATGATCAGGATGAATGACAATTTCAAAAACAAAGCAAAATAATAAAAAGTAAAAATAGAAAAAAGATTATAGAAAACGTAAATAGAAAAATTGAAATTCGAAAACTGTGGATATTAAGAGTGCGCGGTGCGTAAGCCACAAGCGGCTCTCGTTCTATAAGCAGGTTGGAAATAAATAAAAAACCTAAAAGTTTGACTTCGTCACAATGGTTTGTTAAAAGTCATAATGTTGTCATACTAGTAGAGGAATTAAGTACTTTCAGAGGGCGGTGTGGCTCCCGATTGGGGAACGTGGCTATTTTAGAGCTGAAAATCCTAGCAAATTGAAAGGACTCTCACTTTCATACTTAGATAAGATGTTTGTAGCTACCCAGGCGGGCTTAGACAATGCCCTCATAATATCAGCTCATATACTTCCCCACCGAGGGGCTTGAGCCTAACCTGAATTAGGGCGATGCGGGTTGATCTACTTCACTCGCAACCTTCGAGTTTCTTCGCAGGCGTTTGCAGGTGTCGTCACTTCACGACGTTTTCCTTCACCGTAAGACCGTCGGGTAAACATAAATAGGAAAATTGATATTCGAAAACTGCGGATATTAAGAGTGCGCGATGCGTAAGCCACAAGCGGTTCTCGTTCTATTTTTTACCTTTGTTGATCCTGAAGGTCCATTTTTAATGTTGGTAAAATATTTTTTTTTAAATCAGATGAATGTTTTTGGAGATTACTTAATAAACATCTAAACATACATTCAAACGCACTTGAAAAATGTACCTCTTTACAATATTAGAATAGAAGCTCTATAATATACAGGGTGTAACAAAATTGGTGTAGGTCCCGTTAACTGGGGGTTCTACTCGTCATACTGAACAACTTTGTCCAAGGAACCCATAGTCAATTCTCAAAAAAAAATTGGACCTTCCATACTAAAATGCACAAAATCGGTCGATCAGCTGATCGATTTGTATGAAAAGTAAAAAAAAATACGTTTTCAGCAAAATCGTCGTAGAACAAAAGTTTTTCAGTATGATGAGTAGAACCCCCAGTTAACGGGATCTTCACCAATTTTGTTACAACCTGTATATATAATTAAATCAGTTTGGTACTCTATTGCTCGTAGAACAGATGGCCGTTGGGGCAGTACAGTTCTCGAGTGGCGACCACGCACCGGAAAGCGTAGTGTAGGCAGGCCTCCCACTCGGTGGACCGATGACCTGGTGAAGGTCGCGGGAAGCCGCTGGATGCGGGCAGCGCAGAACCGGTCGTCGTGGAGATCCTTTGGGGAGGCCTATGTCCAGCAGTGGACTTCCTTCGGCTGATATGATGATGATGACTCTATGGCTACTTACCAGGAAGTAAAATAAACCAAGTGACGGGTTCGACGGGTTTTTTTTTTTTTATTCACAATTGGTAAACCCTTGACAACATCTCACCTGGCGTTAAGTGTGGGTTTCTTATAATAACAGTATACTAGTATTTTTTAACCTAAATACTTTAAGGTACAAGCGACCACTCGTCAAGACAAATCAAACGAGTCCAAACTCGACGTTATTGCATTGTTTTAAGAGGATGTATAAATTTTTTTGCTCTCGGCAGATTCGTTCTTACTAGGCAACATGACAAGTAAGAGGTATGATTTGTATGGAGAAAATAATCTTCAAGATGTTATCTAGTGAAATAGAAAGAAACACGATTACTTCAACTTTTGTCGATGGATTTAATTTTTGAAAACACCATGTTTAAAACACGAAAATCTCTGTCGCTAGCGTTGATGTCTTTAGTTTGTAATTAGGTTTTTTTAAAAAAATTAGAGGTTAGTACAGATATACTTAAACCAACTAAGTGGAGTAAAAATTATTCTGTATTAGTTATTCTGTGAGGTTAAGATTTTAAAGTCATAACTCACTTTCTTTCCATTTGCCGAAACTTGCCAGGAATACCAGGACCATCGAGCGTCTTAAATATGAATACATACCATAGTATAATTCAGAATTGCACAATGTATTGGAAAATAGATAAGAAAACCGGAGAACCGTATGTTATCAAAAATTCCTGACTGGTTTATGCAAGTGCAAGGCCAACTACATATCTGCAGAAAACCAAAATGCATACTAGCAGTTTGGTATGGCGATAATAAAATCAAAATGGAAGCTATTGTAAAAGACGACGAGTTCTGGCGTGAAAAAGTGGAGCCCAATTTGAAAAACTTTTATTTTTAACGGATAAAAGTAAACAAAGAAAATATGGATATGATAGGGAATAATAAAACAAAAAAATAAAAGCCAATGAGTCTGATTTACCGGAAGTGCAACAGAGTGAAGATGAATGTTTAAATGTGCAAAATATTAGTTTTAAGCATTTTTTTTGTGACTTATTTTTCCACAGTAGACTTATGTAAATATATTTTTTATTTTTTTTTGTCTCATAAAAGTCTATGATAATACACCTACAACTTTTTATTATTTATGTCAACACCCTTTTTTATTTTCTGTACAAGTGAACTTTTTTACAGCGCCGTACTCGAATAAAGTTATGACATTAAAAATAAATACACAAAAATAAAAGACAGCATTGAAAATATATCTAAGTCGTCAAAAACATTCTTTTTCTTGCTTATTGCTCTCTTCCCTTTGCACGAGAAGCTAACTATCAAAATGCGACTCCATGCTGCTCTGTTCCTGCGCAAGCACTCGCAATGAGCGGCCGCGTAATCTAGTGAGGGGGTGCGCCCCCCTGATCAAGCTTGACTCCGCCCACTTAGCAATTGAATATTTTTCTTGTATCGTCTTAATACTGAGTTCCTTTGGCCACTTTCCAGCTCTATCATCAGATCAGCTCGATAGTACCAAAATATTGCATTGTCATCGACTTAAGGCTACCCACACACCTACAATAATATTGCGCAATGTTGATGATTGCACAATATGATTGATGAGCTCCCGGTACAATTGAATCTTCAATACTACCCCTATACGTTCAATAATATTGTGCAATCATCAACATTGCGCAATATTATTGTAGGTGTGTGGGGTAGCCTTAGAGGGATGGATGAATTCTGTTGGTGTATGAGTTATTAATGTGAATGAATTTATTTGTTCTTTTTATGTAGGCACTTATTTTCATATATATTTTGATAATACTGTGAATAGGTAATATAGTGATATAAATAAAATAAATAAATTTACACTGAACAATTTCAGCTCAATCGAACATTGAGAAGTGGTGCAAATTTAGGTTACAAATTTTAAAGCGGATAATTTACATACAAAAATAGCTCTATCATCGGATCAGCTCATTCGTACCAAAGTATTGCATTGTCACCGACTTTACATACGTGTGCCAAATTTCAGCTCAATCGAACACCGAAAAGTGGTTCAAATTTAACTTTCGAATTTTAAAGCGGTCTACTTTCTATTATTATTATAAACGCGAAATTTTGTATGTATGGATGTTTGATAAGCGTGAAAGACGCCACAACAGTTTTTTTTAAATTATTTTTGATTTTATAAAATTTGGTAGGTAGACAGATTAAGAACTGGATTAACATATAGGCTAATTTTGTTCAAGCTCGCGGCTCGCGCACTGCGCACCCTCGAAGACAGTCATAGAATCTATGTTTAGCACGCGAGCGAAGCCGCTGGCAAAAATCTAGTACATTACACAAAATACGAATTTTGTAAGTTAAATAAAAGTATACAGGTTTTAAAAAAATTGGTGTGGGATCCGTTAACTGGAGGTTCTACTCATCATACTGAACCAGTTTCCCCAAGGAACCCATAGTCAATACGCAAAAAAAATAATCGACACTCCATACAAAAATGCACAAAATTGGTCGATCAGCTGATCGTTTTTTATGAAGAGTTCAAAGTTTTTTTTGCGATTTCAGCAAACTTGTAGATCAAAAGTTGTTCAGTATGATGACTAGAAGCCCCAGATAACGGGACCTACACTAATTTTGTTACAACCTGTATTAATAATCAACTAGATTCCCCAAAATCCCACTTACATGCCTTTAATAATGAAAAAGCCTAACATATAAAGGAAAACAATGATATTAATTAGCAATGATCTCATTACGATCGAGTATTAAGTTGAGCTCACAGTGACGAAGTTCCCAAATTGAGATTCGGATAAAACAAAGTTCCCAAATTAAGATTCGGATAAGATGTCGGGATTTGGAAATCAGGATTCGATTTACGAATATAATAGGTCTTTACCTATGAAATTGCCGATTCAGTTTTTGAAGTTCAACGGCAATTTTTATTGAAAATAAAACTGTTAATGTTTTTTATTACAGACCTTATGGTCTTTTATTAGTAACTGTTGCATGTTTTTCATAATCCAATCTCCTGAGCTATGTACCATTGAATGGAAAAAAAGGAGTTTTCTTAGTAGTCATATTGGGCAATTTTTTTGAATGGTTAATTTTCTAGAATTTTCCTGAAAGTGACAAAATCTTATGCGGGGTATTCCCAAATATGAAATTAGTAACGAAGAAACAGCTGCGGTAACTCTAGAACTTTAAAATGTGTATTTTTTCCCTCAATAAAGGCGATTTTTTTCAGGTGAAAAATCCCTTTTTCATGAGGTTAAAGCCACCGTGCTCTCAAATCATATCTAAACAATAGGCATATGTTTACCACCATTTAATTTCTAATAGTCTTATGCTATTTTGATAATAAATTTTGTTTTATTAACTAATTATTCTTAATATTAGTGTTCATCTTTAGACTTTTTTATACATGCGGCAATTTTATAGGTAAAGCCCTAATATAAGTAGGAATATCGTTAACTTGTAAAAATGTTTAGAGAAGTAAGTAGATACCATTATTTTCTCTCATCCTTTGGACGTAAATTGGAATAATTCCAATTTCAAGAATTATTCTTCTCAAGTTTCAACTGTTGCCAGTTGCTTTACCAGCGTGGATATTGCGCGAGCAACAAGCGGCTTGCGATTTTGTTTTCAGCGTTTATTAATCCTGAAGTTCCATTATAAATTTTACAGGTATATTTTTTTTAAATTGGATAAGTAGTTTCGGATATTACTTGCCTCTTATATTCAAACTTAACCTCTATAGAATGATACGAGCAGTTGCCCGCGGCTTTACCCGCGTGGATATGTGAGGTGCGGCTCGATATTTTTCTAGCCTATGTTCATCCTGAAGGTCCATTCTACAAACTGTTTGAAGGATTTTTGAAATCGGATTAGTAGTTCCGGAGATTACCTCCTACATACAAACACACTTACAAACTTTACCTGTTACCCTAAACAGTAACGCTACCTAAAGTCATCAATTCGTAGTTAATTAGATCCGAATCAAACTTTCAACCCGGATCCGAGTCCGATTTTTCAAACTTGTGCCGTCATCAGTTTTAATAATATTTACTCACTGAGTACATACTTTAACCTCTAACCAGACTCAGACCGCTGAGATTGCTATATTTCGCTGTTCCCGACCTGAGCGTCTCGGTAACTTCGAGTCATTGCGCTGGCATCGCAGCGGCTACAAGTAGTAGTTATGTTGGCAGCGGCAATCCTGGCGAGTGATCCAAATTCCAACTGAGGTCTGTGTGACCGCACAGCGCGGCAGCGGTGACTTCATAACCTTATTTACGGCGATTTTTACTTACCATTTTGTAGATTTTTCGTAAAAATGACGAAACTTTAGTTTAAAAAAAAAACAGAACAAGAAGTAATTTTTAGTGGCAGAAATATTTTTTTAAACCCTGGGAAGAACCTGACGGATGCGGGCAGCGCAGGACCGGTCGTCGTGGAAATCCTTGGGGGAAGCTTTGTCCGGCAGTAGACGATTTTCGACTGATATGATGATGATGATGAACCTGGCGAGAGGTGAGAGCTGGAGGCTTCGAAGGAACACTCAAATTGAAGATCGGGTGTCCGAACCCAATATTATATGAGAAGCAAAGTCAGCTCTGCTTTGCTGTCTTGGCCACCTAAAGAGGATGGAAGATGACAGTGCTGCAAGGAGAGCATACAAGGGAGGACCAATCGACAAACGCCCTGTTGGACGCCCCAGGTACCGCTGGAATGACGAAGTGCAAAAGGACTTGAACTCGTTTAGTCTTTAGAAGGTCTAAAGATCCGATTGGCAAGACCGAAGAAAGTGGCGTGATTTGGTCGCCTAGGCCAAGATCCTATGGCGAGTAGCTGAGCCAGTGAAGTAAGTAAGCAAAATAAACTAGGGCAGCCCGCACTAAACTTTATCGTAATTTTTATTTTTTTATTCAAAAATTTTATATATTTTGTTAAATATTTTTGACAAATTCATGTTGCATGACTACGGGGTCGAGAAATTAAAAAAAAACAGCTGAAAACAAAATGGCCGCCAAAAGTGAAGTTGTACTGATTCGGCAAAAATTTTTGTCAGGGTTTTTTTAATATTACGAATATTTTATAGAACAAACTTTTTAACTGTGAAGATTTTTTAAATCCATTTCATTTTTTGGCATTGTGTGTCAATAGTAAATGAAGAAAGTAGCGTTCAGTAGTCTTTAAAAAGTGGGTATAAAAAAGTTACTTCACCAATAATCCACTACAAGGCACCCCTCAGGAAGCACGCCTCAACCTCTGGAAGACCAACTGTCCGGACAGGACGTGATCATCACTCCCGCAGAGCATCTACCCGCTGGGGCCTCTGAAAGCTGGCCTATATGGAAGGGTCTTCACCGATTGAGAGCTGGAGTTGGAAGGAACAAAGAAAACTTACAATGATGGGGTACCCTGCCGCCCTACATCAGTACGGGCTGCATTTGTGGCCAGGTGCCGTGTACTGAACACCTCAAACAACGACCGTAGTGCCCCTTCAACTGCACTGACGAGGACCTGACGTCCGCATCCCCTCAGGCCGAGGCAGTCGAGAAACTTTAGCTCGAGACTGTGGCTCTCACACGAATAAGAAGAAGCCTAACACCACCGAATGATCTTAAATAGGGTACTCAAACCTAGCAACAATAGTCTCCAGGATACTATTGTGACCGCTACGTAGGCGTCTACTTAGCCGTATTCATAACAAACAAAAGATGTCACCTCTAGTGAATGATTTTCTTTATTCTGTTCGGACTGCTTAGCGCAAGTACGCCTCAGTTTGGCAGTTTTAATTGTTTGTTGTTAACTTTCTGTGTGGAAAACCCCTCCTAACTTTACGTTTAATTTAATTTTGACGTGATAACGTCTTATAAATCGATGAACGCCGGCTGCATGCACGAAAAAGTGTAACGTTCCGTGTCCGTGTCACGAGAGCGCGGAACAAACGATAGAGAGACACGATATAGGCCTAAGCGTTCGGCTTGTGATCAATGTTTTCTTATGACGTTATGGATTTAAGATGCCTCAAACAGAGCAGGTTGGTCCGTGTTAAAAGTAATATCGAACGTAAGTCTATTCATTTTAAGTTCAAATCAATGCGGGCTTCAACGCGGCTGTTACGTTGAAACCGAACGCCCAATTCTCGATTTTAACATGTTTTTATTACTTTTCTATACTTTAAAATAAGTTTTAAAAAATGTGTTCAATTAAAATAAAAAGTCTTAAATAAAAAATAAAGGTTTTACATGTCACCGATTTTTGTGTGTTGGTTTCATTCAACATTAACTATTTGTTTTCGAGAAATTTTACAATTAATGCCAAAAACAGGGTCTGCAGTATATTTTATTACATCAAAAGTGATAGTATTTTTAAAATTGTTTTCAATTTAATCGATTTTTACACAGTCTTTTAATAATTTGAATTGAATATTGTCATTTGACCTAGGTGCGACTGCGGGGCTGCCGAGCAGACGACATGGCACATCGTAGTGGAGTGTCCGAATCGGTGTTTTAGGGGTGGCTGGGAAGATCTGAACAAACTCACCCCGGAGGCCAAAAACTGGATCCAGAATCTTGATATAGATTTGTAGTTTATATTGCAGGAACTAAATGTGGCCATACGATAATAATAATAATTTGACCTAGGTATCTTAAGACCTTATCACGCAAAACAATCTTCCGTAAACTGAGTTTACAGACAACCAGTTTTTTATTAGTTTTCATAAAATATTCCCCATAATAACACATATTCTGTGATCTATCACGGTACAAAAAGTACATACTGACAGACAGAGACAGCGCAGGCATAGTGATAGGATGTTAGTTGTTATCGAAAGATTTAGGCGAGATCTTCTCCTAGTTAAACGAATCGGTCAGTGTCGATCGGATATCACTATATTCATCAAAATATTTCGATTGGAGATTTAAAGCTACTAGCATCAACGGTTTTACATGTCACGGAGTAATTTACATAATATTAACTTTACACAGCATCGTGCAAACCCTTACACACTTAGGGCTGACTGCTCATGACCGTATGAAATTAAAACGAATTTCAAAAGATACGAAGAGGATTTTTTTTATTATAGACACCGAGGGTCGGGCGGGAGCCACGAGCGAGCGCGGTGGGCGAACCGCAAGCCGCTCGCCATTGATTTTGCGCGGTGTACGAGAATGTTTGTGTTGAATGTTCACACCTCGCTTCCCACAAACCCGCCCTATTTAAATAGGCCATAGCTCATATGAAAGAGCTCGTTCCAGCGAGTGTTCTGAAATCAAAACGAACCTCGTGTATCAGTTAGAACCTGAGATATTTAGGAAGAAAGCTATGAAAATAGCTTTTGGGTATAACTTGAGAAGGTCGAAAGTTAGATGATTTTCAATGTGTAATGACAAATTTGTGCATCAATATCTTTCATTTTAAAAAAATAAGCATTTGGTTTGATAGAACTGTCCGACGGACTCTCAAAAGATTTTTTATCTTTTTTTATTTTTTTGAGAAGGGCAAAAGTTAGGTGATTTTCAGTGCCAAGTTACAAATCTATGAATCAATGCATATAATTTAAAAAATAATAATTCAGTTGGATAGGACGGCTGGACGGACTCGGAGAAGATTTCATTTTTTTCGTAATATAATTATATTGAAAAGGGCGAAAGTTAGTGATTTTCAATGCTTGATGACAAATCTGGGCACCAAAACTTTTCATCTAAAAATAGATGTGGGGTGTGTCTTTGTCATGGACACGGGCGTTTGTTGTACGTGAATACGAATATGTACTGGCACCGTCGTTGGTCCGCTCGGCCGCATTCAATTTTTTACGTTGCCGGCACTGCTTGAATCGGTCGTAAGGTGTTTTATTGGCACCATTCGATTGCTTTTGAGATGCCCTTTCCAACCGTATACGATTTCTGTATTTTTATTTGGCTTTTCCATGCGTATATGCCGACAATATATATTTTTAGATATTTTATTTTTATTTTAACGCCTTATTATACTCACAGTCACAATTTTACACTAATTTTTTATATGTAATCGATAGATTTTAAAGAGAGCTGACGATTGAAACTTGAACGAACGTTGTAGCTTCACTGAATCGAAAGTTATACTAAATGGAAATTTTGATACGCAGCAGAATGACCTCAAAATGGCAGCGCTCCCCTCTCCATCGCACGTGATGTGTTACAGTCCTTACTTAACGATAATTTTTTTTTTCCTTAGCTATCCAGTGGTGTAATTGAAATTTGGATAGAGATGGTAGATATGTAGCTGCATCCCCAAACCTTATCCCCCAATTTTGTTATTCGTTTTTTTGAATTGCGTCCTTATGGAAGCAATTTTAAAGACGTATTCACGTTAAAAGAAAATTGGTTGGATAGAACGGCCAGACTGATTAGTATTACATTTTAAAGGGAACGCGATGCACGAGCCGCTAGCCGCTCTCGGGTGTGATTTCCAATGCTTGATGACAAAATCTTCGGAATTTAACTATCATTTGAAAAATAACTGAGCATATCGATTGGATACGATAGAACGACGGGATGGACTCGCATTAGATTTCATCAATTCTTTTAATAGATAAATATAATGCTAATGAGGTCGGTCCCTGTGAGTCTGTCTCGTGTCATAACAGTTGTGGATAGCTACCGCCAAGGCTATTTATTCACCGTCATACTTTTATATTTCTGCAAAAGGCTATTAATATATTTAATATCTACGTTACAAGTAATCCGGGTTTAATGTGTTCTCTCTTTCTCTTTCTGGTTGGTCCTATGGTCTAACAATACTGAGGATCGTGAACGAAGTTGTTTAAAAATCATATACGTACATACATACATAAATAAATACATACTTATGTATGTATTTATTTATGTATGTATGTACGTATGTATGTATATATACTTACGTATGTATGTAGGCATGTACGTATGTGTGTATGTATGTTTAGTTCAAATCTTGCGATCGATTTTAGAGCGAATTCCTGAGGTCCGATTAAACTGAAATTGGAATAAAGCCTTATTCCCGGTGACAATAGATTCTTTTGTTATTCTAAAGTTGATCTGATGATGAACTTTGGAGATTGAATCAAGGTCCCAGAATCGTCTTTTATTTTTCAGTAGAATCGTAGGAAATACAATACTGCTCACCTTTTTTGAATTTGGAACCGTGTATTTTTTATACTTATTCATTTGAGCATTTGGCTTGTTCAGCATAAAAACTTTTTTTCAAATAAAAGCTTGTACCAAAAAACTTTTAGGTTTTTCGAAAATTATTTAAGGGAAGTCCAAAAACAGTATTGTTACAATTACTGTTCTCTTTGGTAAGTGAATTTACGTCAAATTATCTCTAGACATTTCATTAGGGAATCAAGCTTAAAACGTTTTCAGTACCCAGCTGTAGGAACTGTCTGTATGGGGCAGCTTTACGTGTCTGTGTTCACTTACAGTTTAATAGCTTAAGGGTCCCCAAGGAAGCTCGAGTTTCCATACAATTCCGCTTTAATACAATAACTATATACCGGATTGAATCCAAAGTTTGCGATAAATAGTGAGTAGACACATATCGATGTTACTCCCATTTGGTAATTTGCTTAACACATAACCTCAAATCATATTACATTTTACAATGATCATTTCAAAATGAGACATCTGTACTACAGTAAATTTTTTTCATTATATTATGGCTTTGGCTCCTACAAGTCGTTTTACAATGATCATTTCAAGACGAGACAACTGTACTACATTGAAACTTTTTAAATATATTTATGGCTTTGGCTTCAAAAATTCAATAATAATATGATTATGACAAAATTTCAATGTATTTTGTGCAAAATGCCAACAAAGCCATTTAAAAAAGCGTGCGTAAACATAGCTTGTGATAGGCTGTATGGATGAATTTTTGACGGTTTAAATTTTTATTTTATTTAAAGTATTGTTTGTCAGTGCACGCAATTAGCCATTGTAACACTCGTGCTATCTATTATGTCACTCAGCTTCGCTTCGTGGCACAAACTAGCACTCATGTTGCAATGGTTCTTATTACTTGGCATTGGCGTAAATAACTATTTTAATTACTTTTCAACGTAGTAAATTGAAACATAGCTAAACCACAGAATCGTTATACTGTGACTAAACGAAGGCTTAAATTAGTTCTGTACTGAAAGTTTTAAACTTCTCTTATGTTTTTCCGTTTAATATTATAACATCAAAAACTATTACAAACATCTATATGTGACTACTCAATATATTCGCAAAGTTTGGATTCAAGGTAGCATGTAGTTTTTGTATTACGTGGGCGGCACTGAAAATTTCGGGGAGCAAGGAAGTGATACTACATTATTAGTGGAAATAATATGTATTGTTTTTAGAAGTATTCTCATTGAAACTTAACACATTTTACATTTAACACATTGTACGATGGAACCAATTATTAATTAATTCCATTCTGAAGTTGGGGTATCCAAATTGACCGTTTTGTAGGCGTCTACAGTTTCTTCAGGTGACGAAAATCGTTGACCAAATTTGTTCTTAATTTAGGGGAAAGTATAAAAATCAGGGCTGTACGGCGGATGGTCTAATAATTCAATGTTATCTTGCTCCAAAAACTCTTTTGTTCTGTGGGCGTTATGAGAGCTCGCATTGTCGTGATGGAGGATGATGCGGGGGTTGCAGTTCTCTTTACGGAGTTAAGAGACAACCAGCGGCAAACAAATGCTAGCGTACCATTCTGCATTGACCGTTCTTTGTCCCCCAAGAGGAATAGTCGCAACATGGCCGGTTTTGGAGACAAACGTGGCCACCATTTTTTTTGCAACGCTCCGTGAACGAACAGCATTTGTTGGCTTCAACTCATTTTCGAACACCCAAACTCGTAACTGGTTGTTTGTTTCGGGTTCATATGCGTATATCCAGGTTTTGTCACCTGACAAGACGCTGTGTACAGCATTTGAAGATCCTCCATGGAATCTCTTGAGAGTTTTGATGCACCACGTAACGCGAGCCGCTTTTTGCTCCTCACAGAGCGAATGCGGAATCCATCGAGAAAACAACTTTTTTACACCTAATTGTTCATGCAAGATTACTAGTATTTGACTCATGCCAATGTCTTAAGTTGCCTGAATTTCGCTGTATGTCACATGTCGATCTTCCTCAATCAGCTTACGCACGGCATCAACGTTATCCTGGGTGATTGCAGTTTTTGGGCGACCTTGACGAGGATCGTCACAGAGCTTGATACGTCCACGTTGAAATTCCGCAAACCAGCGATAAATTGTGGTTTTACATGGGGCTTCATCACCAAATGCTGAAAGCATCCGATCAACACACTGTTCTTGTGTGAAACTACTTCGAAAGTCATATTAAATAATTGCTCTTGAATTTTCTTGAGTCAATTCCATTTTCACACCGACTTTACAAGTTCAACAAGACCTTGTGATAAGACCGCGTTCTTTTAAAAAAAAAAAAAATGGCACATTAAATGGTATTCGATAAATAAAACTAAGGAGTTTTCGATTATAAAGATTTTATTTTGCCAGAATCAATGGAAAAGGATTTATATCCGTTTTAGAGAACAAATATGATAGAAAATAATTAAAAAATAATTTAAGTTTGTGTCGGACCAAGCGCAAAGTAGGGTTCAGTTGTCTTTAAAAATGTGCATTTAAAAAATATGTTTTTACAGTTTGTGTGGAAAATTTTGTATGGAAAATCCTACTTAGCCTTGAGTTATAATTTGAGTTTTTCCTTTTACATTATATATTTTTTATCGTATAGCTTAAAGTAAAAATTGCGAATAACTGATAGAAAAATAGTTGATACTTCCGATTGTAGGTTCTTGGTGGAACATTATATCACTCATTATGGTATACATTTACACTAATTTCACATAAATTGAATAAAATTACACGTTATAATTTGTCAGGGACCGGTTTCGAACACCATCTTCAGGCAGACTATTTATTTACACAACATGTTACGTTACTGTATTAATTTTTCTGACATTGGTATTTTTTTACCAAATCTGAAGATATTTTAATTAACTGGTAACCCTAAAATTTATTCCATATGTACCCACACGTTGTGTAAATAAATAGTCTGCCTGAAGATGGTGTTCGAAACCGGTCGCTGACAAATTATAACGTGTAGTTTTATTCAATTTTTGTGAAATTAGTGTAAATGTATATCATAATAAGTGATAGAAACATGTTTAAGTTTGTATCCAAGAGACTTAGTTTTATTAAATTTATGTGGAATTAGTGTAAATGTATACCATAATGAGTGATAGAAAAATGTTTAAGTTTGTATCCAAGAGACTAAGAGACGCCGCGACGTCAAGAGTTAGGTAGAACCGATTATCCGCGAGACCATTGTAGACCATTTAGTTAGGTGCAATGTTGGATTATGTGTTATCATTAGTATCATATCATATCATCTCATAAACGTCCCCACCGAGGGGCTCGAGTCTACCCTGATTTGGGGTGATCGGGCCTTAGTCGACCACGCGGGCCCAGTGCGGGTTGGTCGACTTCACACACAACCTGCGAGTTTCTTCGCAGTCGTGTACAGGTTTCCTCACGATGTTTTCCTTCACCGTAAGAGCGTCGGATAAACGTACATATGAAATCTAAATTCGAAATCACATTGGTACGTGGCAGGATTCGAACCACGACCTCCCGGACAGGAGGCTTATTATTATATCAAACTGTTATTATTAATTTTACTTAATAACCATATTTTCCATACTTTTATATTATCTAAAATAGCTGTTAAGCTAGGGACATTATGTAACTCTAACAATAATCACCATAATATAAAAATAAAAACTTATTATTTCTTTTTTTTTCCAAAACACTCAATAGTTTAAAAAACCTACTCAACAATACCCCTCACAATAGTGAACGCAAATAAAAAAATCGGCCAAATGCGTGTCGATTCGCGGTTCCGGAGTTATTACTAGAAAACTGTTTGTCTCAGGATACCCTAAATGGTATTCCTAGGTCAGGGTAACTTTCACTTTTAACTCCTTCGATGAGCTTTATCATAGGAACGTCACATCTGACAAAAATATGATGTTAAAATAAAACGGTTATACTCGTACATCATCAAAATAATTTTTGTTTGCTCATTTTTCGGGTTCCATACCCAAAGGATAAAAACGGGACCCTATTACTAAGACTCCGCTGTCCGTCCGTCTGTCTGTCTGTCCGTCTGTAACCAGGCTGTATTTCAGAAACCGTGATAGCTATACAGTTGAAATTTTTACAGATGATTTATTTCTGTTGCCGCTATAACAACAAATACTAAAAAGTTCAGTTCAAGATCTGACTTAGGCGTAAAATAATTGGTCAACGAAGTCGAATGGTTTGTTTGTTTGTATACTATTTACTGTACAAAATGGTGTCGGTTCGACATAACATAATTCAACTTTATTTAGACAGAAATAAACTAAATTTAAATTTACTGTATCAAAAAGACAAGGACAGAATGCTTATTTTTGATGTGTAACATCTTTGCTCTCGCTTTCCTGCAATTTGTGGGAGTGATTTCGTGAAATGGGACGGAAATGTGTAACATGGGACGGAAATGTGTAACAGAAAGTCGCGAAAGCGCGCGCTATTCGATCTGACGAATGAGCTTTGCTCTCGCTTTCCTGCAATTTGTGGGAGTGATTTCGTAAAATGTGTAACAGTGATTTGTTACACATCATATGCGAGTACTGTAGGTCTCGCTCGGATTTTTTTTATTTATTTTTTATTAACAATTGGTAAACCCTTGACAACATCTCACCTGGTGGTAAGTGACGATGTTGCCGAAGATGGAAGCAGGCTTACCAAGATGGGCAACTGGCTATCTTATCTTCATGCCGGAACCAATGATATCAACATTGATATTTGGCAGCAAGAATTAGATAAGATGGTGATAGCTAGCCAGGCGGGCTTAGAAAATGCCCTACCACCAACCAAACCGAGTCTTACAATTGACGGGAATCGAACCAACGACTTCCTGTGTAAAGCCAGTGAACTTTGCCTCTGAGCTACGGAGGCGGTTAAATTTTGTTTAGTCATGTCAAATAAGTTAAAGCTTTTATTTAATATCGTTAATTTTCAAGAGAAACAAACGTGTGTGTAAATTTTCAGCCCGATAGCTTTAGTGGAAGTGGGTGAAATATTGATTGGTAAATTCCACGACATTACAAGGTCATACAATATAAGTGAAGTTAAATGAAAAAAAAACCATTGTCACGAGAAAAAAACGTGTGTATCAAATGTCAGCCCAATAGCTTCAGTGGAAGTGGGTTATACAAATGAAGTTACATAAAAACTTTTAACTTTTCAAATATAATAATAATATGTATAATTAAAAACGTGTACCAAGGCAAGATGTCTAATTAGGTCAGCCTGGTAATTAGTCATTTTTTTTCATGAACTATAACTTCGACAAATCTAAAATTTTAGTGTAGTTTTCACGACCTCATTTTATACGGCAACCACTACTACTTAGCGCGAACATGGGCGTCGGCGTTGTGTTGCACTGTCGGATCTTTGTCCTACATCGATATATATGTACCCGTCGTACTTTTAATTCATAATTGGTAAGCCCTTGGCATCATTCACCTGATGGTAAGTGACGATGATGCCGAAGATGGAAGCGAGCTAACCAAGATTCCCAACGCAAAGGGACATTTCAACGCAAATTTCATGAAAATATTCATGGTATGCCACACGGTGCGTTGCGAATTTATATGAAGTTACGACGGAGAAGTTACAGTGTTTGATCTGCTGTCCTTGAAAAACTATATTGAACTACTGTGAGAACTGTGTAGCGATCTTATTTAACCCGGCGCCAATGACGCTGGGTCATATTGACCCGAGCGATTTTCAATTCGGGAAATTTCGAAAAAAACATAGTATAATCGTTATTGATTTTCTCAGTAGCTGGAGATAAGACCTCAATTCATATGATTTGTACCATATTGTAGTGAGCAAGCGCCAGTGAAGAATGGTAAAATCCTTTTTCTTGAATAAAACGGGTATAAAACGGCTACAGCTCCATACATTTTTAGTTCCAAAAGAGAAATTCTTTTAGTTGCCCTTTTGAGGTTGTTGCATTAAAACTAAATTATAGCTTGATATCTAAATTAACTTAAACATCTTGGTGCTACAATGACTTCATGGTCATGCAATAGTTCTTACTTTGTATTATTTTTTTTATAATTCAGCAGATAACGAGATAATTAAGAAAAAAACATTCGGGTCATATTGACCCAGCGTCATTGTCCGCGTTATTTTTTACACGTCATTGGCGCCGGGTTAAGTTTAGATAAAATAATTAATATCATACCAGCATTTAGTAATAACTTTTTACAGTTGGGCCTCGATAATCCGGACGGGAAGAAAAACAGGCTTTGGTGGATTATCGAGGGTTCGGGATTATAGTCTGCAATTTTGTTCCTAATTAAATACACACTTTTGAATACAGAGTTTTATATTTAATAACAATTGACCGACATTAAATAAGCGCTAAGAGGAAACTAACATTAATTTTAATAAAGAAGTCTTATTGAAGTCCGTAATATTCAGCTCATTTTAATCGGAAAATGGCCCGGCTGGTATGCAACACTACGCCTCCACCGCCTCGGTTCTGGCGCCCGCTGATTCTGGTGTCCCGATTTTAGAGATCACCGGACTATAGCAGGTCCGGATTATCGAGGCCCTACTGTATTTTGCTAGCTACACTGCAACCAACATTGTCAGTTTCATTGGTAACTTTGGTAGCAGGGATCTCGATTTTTCTCAGCAATTACATTACATGTGAAAGTGATATTCTGTAACCCGATTCTTCATTTCAATGACTTCAATTTGTCAGTTGCAGAAATACGATTCGTTAACTTTTATAACAGAAAAAAAATCAAAGTAACCTCTTTTAGAACAGAGATTTGCATTCTACAAGCAAACTAGATCGATTTAGTACCTCCTAATTTTCTTAGACAATTAGTCTAAACACACCCTTCAGTATGCCAGTTGGATTTTGAAAATTAACTATAGTTTTTAATTGAAACGAAAAAAACACTGAAAAAGTACAAAGTGTGGTTATTTTCTTTCCTCTTTACACGTAAAGAAAAAGACAGAGACAACTGTTTCAATAAATGCCTCGCCTTAAATTATAGTATAGTTTAGATTATGCATAGTGATAAACCCAGTGTGAGAATTTACTAGAAACTAATCTTTAAATTGTATTTTCAACCCTCGATCCTTGCAACAACAAGGGGTTGCATTTCCACTCGAAGACTAGCAAACTAAGTTAAAACTATAGAGACAGTTCGTTATCACCAGTCCAGCATCAATAGTATAACTAGATAGATTTTCTATTCTGTTTTAAACTTATTTTCTTACGATTAAAGTGTGTGTGTTGCGTACCAATTGAAATATATATTTTTTGGTACATACGACCTCCGGTTTCGTAAATCGTGTGGGCTCGGTCTTAGTGGCTACCGTAAAAACGGAGGTTGAAAAACAAAACGCAGCTACAGTGTTTGATCTGCTGTCCTTGAAAAACTATATTGAATTCCTCGCTACGCTCAGAGTTCTACTATAGTGAATTTACAATAGAATCCTTCGCTTGACTCAGCGTTCTACTAAAGTGATTTTACTATAGAATCCTTCGCTTGGCTCAGAGTTCTACTATAGTGATTTTACTATAGATCCTTCACTTGGCTCAGAGTTCTACTATAGTGATTTTACTATAGAATCCTTCGCTTGGCTCAGAGTTCTACTATAGTGATTTTAGTATAGAATCCTTCGCTTGGCTCAGAGTTCTACTATAGTGATTTTACTATAGAATCCTTCGCTTGGCTCGAGTTCTACTATAGTGATTTAACTATAGAATCCTTTGCTTGGCTCAGCGTTCTACTAAAGTGATTTTACTATAGAATCCTTCGCTTGGCTTAGAGTTCTACTATAGTGATTTTACTATAGATCCTTCACTTGGCTCAGAGTTCTACTATAGTGATTTTACTATAGAATCCTTTGCTTGGCTCAGAGTTCTACTATAGTGATTTTAGTATAGAATCCTTCGCTTGGCTCAGAGTTCTACTATAGTGATTTTACTATAGAATCATTCGCTTCGCTCTGAATTGAAACTAACGCCTTCGAGGAACATAATATTACTTTGTCACCTTGTAAGATAATAACTATTATACGACACAAATAAAATTTAATTTTTGCTTTCTCGACCCCATAGTACGGTACGTACTTACGCAGAGTGGAGATAGTTTTGTTATCGCGAAAACAAATGTTTTTCCAATTTTCGTGAAAATGTGTTACAATAATAAGACATTTCATTAGAAATTTACCCCTGTCACAGTGTAGGTATAGGTAACATAGGTATAACAGCTGATACATTTAATATCTTGACGTTTTAGAATGAATTTCAAGTTGATTGATTTACCTATGCGTTCAGGAGAGAGAGAGAGGTAATTAAGGTACAAGTATTTGGTAAAATTAATACTTGCTTATTTATTAACTCTCTGAAATATTCACTACGACGGTATTATACGTGTAAATAAGTACATTAGGGACTCATGGGTATTTACATTGTTAATTATAATGTATTACTCACTATAGCGTGCTATGCTCGGAGTTTCTCCGCGTGATCGAATCAGAAACTAGGAGATCCGCAGATGAGATATTGTCAAGGGTTTACCAATTGTGAAATTAAAAAAATAAATTAAAGAACCAAAGTAACCGACATAGCTCACAGAATCGCTAAACTGAAGTGGCAGTGGGTAGGGCACATAGCTCGTAGAACAGATGGCCGTTGGGACAGTAAAGTTCTCGAGTGGCGACTGCGCACCGGAAAACGTAGCGTACGCAGGCCTGCCACGCGGTGGATCGACTACCTGGTGAGGATCGTGGGAAGCTGGTGGATGAGGGCAGCGCAGGACCAGTCTTGGTGGAAATCCTTGAGGTTTTTCGGCTGATATGATGATGATGATGAATGTATTACAGAATACTAGGTATAAATAAAAATAAATCGTTAAATGTGTTGCAAGCCGAAAAACTTAAGAACGGCTGGACCGATTTCGGAAATTTAAAAAAATGATCGTTGAAATCCTAGAAAGGTTTTTATGAAGAGAAAAAATTGTAGTGTAGTGTGTAGTGTATTGTGTAGTGTAGTGTATTGTGTAGTGTAGTAGAGTAAAGTGGCGTATGGTATAGTATGTGGTTTTTTCATAATTTGTCATGTTCAGTTATTTATGTGGGCGAAGTGGCGGGGAACAGTTAATTAATAATAATAATTAGATAGTTATGGTCTTGTTCTAAAAATCTTTCTAAAGTATCAAATGAAAATGTTATTTACCGCAAGCTTCGATTTCTTTAGAACTTGCGAACTGATACGTAACCAACTAACTAACACTTGGCACGGTATCAGACCTCATTATTAAGATATTTTTAGATAATTCTCGTTTTTCTATGTAATTTAAAGTGGGCCAACTAAGTCTTTGATTGCGATCGTCGTTTTGTTGTTTATTTTATTTGTTTTTTGTCATGTAGTAGCGTAACGGTTAATGCCATTAGCTTCACATCAGGAGGTCGCGGGTTCGATTCCCGGCGGAGTCTGATTTTGTAAGACTCGTTTTTGGTTGCTGGAAGGGCATTTTATAAGCCCGCCTGGCTAGCTACCACCATCTTGTCTAAGTCTTGCCGCCAAACATCAATGCTATCAACGTTGATGTGTTCCGGCATGAAGATAAGGTAGCCAGTTCCTTTTTGCGTTGGGGAGTATTGGTAAGCCCGCTTCCATCTTCGGCATCATCGTCACTTACCATCAGGTAAGATGATGCCAAGGGCTTACCAATTGTCAGTAAAAAAGGTGCTAAGTCGGTAAGTGAGTCCAATTCGTTTTTTTATGGTTTAGACTGGTCTAAGTATGTATATAAATATATTAAATATCTATGTGTGAATCTAGCTCGCACACCACACCACCACACAAAATATAATAATATATGTAGTATATTTACCATAAAGTTTTTTTTTTAATTTTATTTACTTCCGGATCCTAAGCGCGAGTACGACTCAGACTCGACCGGTTTTGCACTAAACGTTTTTACGATACTTACAGCAAAAACAAAATTAACCTTTAAATATTACGTTTATATCATTACTCTTCTAAAAATATTATTTTTATCACTTTTTATTAATATCACTTTTAATGTCTATTTTGGTGTTTGAATTTAGAACACACCAATACATTCGACCTCCATCTCAATGCTATACAACCTCCTTGCGCCAAAAATACTCGATATAAACTCCTAATAACCCGACTGCCTCAGAAGGAGGTTCATGCTTTCAAGTGTATGTATGTATGTACGTATTGTAGCGAAAATAAATTCAAATAGTTTTAAAATAGCCTGTTACGGTATCGCTACATCATACGTAAAATTTAGTGATTTTGGGGTAAAAAGGAATATATTTTAAAATGAAAAAAAGGTAATTTGGACTATAAAATGTGATGGTCGTTTGGTAGAAACTAGTGGACTTGATATACAACATAAATGTTGTCTTATTGTTAAGTTAAATACCTAAGGAACAGATTTAAGTCTAACTGAATATGATTTTTTTTGAATCCCGGATAAATAATGATCGTCACTTTCCCCAGAATCCGTATAACACCAACTAATATACAGAACACTTCTTAAAACTAGTGTTTTGAGTTTAACAAAGAAATTATTGATAGTATTCATATTTAATAGTACCTATTTTGTTGCGAAAAAGTTTGTGAACTGTGCCTTCATTTTTGCCAGAGGTGAGAGGTTTAATTTCTGTTCTATAGAGTTTTTGGTGCGGTTTTGTCGTGTAATCATAAGTATTTATTTTATAGGGCACCACCTACCAGCGGGTTCCACCACCTTTAAGGCTACCACCACCTAGCCACCGGTCGTAGTCCTGCCGTGGAATACTACTACGGGGCAGACTAAGGCTATACTATCGGGTCTCCGTATACTGCCAAGCACTATCCTATCTCCCCCGCCGGAAGGGAAGTGAAGCTTTATTTAGTTACTTACCTTCAAACCGCCGGTACTTTCACCGACCGGTGTTACAAGTTCGGAGTTCTATATCAAATATTCGGCCACTAATTTAGCTGTGTTTTCAAGTTTTTGATGTGTAACATCTTTGCTCTCGCTTTCCTGCAATTTGTGGGAGTGATTTCGTGAAATAAAATAAAATAAAATAAATAAATATTCTGGGACAAATCACACATGGTCATCTGGCCCCAAAGTAGGATTCCCTGTGTTATGGGTTACCAGAGACTGATATACATACTTATATACGTTTAAATACATACATATATAGATATAATTAACACCCAGACACAGAGCAAACAAATCTGCTCATCACACAAATGCTTGCCCTGGGTGGGGATCGAACCCACGACTCTCGGATCAGGAAATGGGACGGAAATGTGTAACATGGGACGGAAATGTGTAACAGGAAGTCGCGAAAGCGCGGAATTCTACTTTACGAGAGTCCGACTCGCACTTGGTCGGTTTTTTTCGTTACTGTCAGATCCGCCACCCAGGTACAATATCGTCATCAAATCTAACTAACCTAAAGTATTTTGTCACATGTTACACATCATATACGAGTACTAGCTCGAATTTATTTTTTATTTTAGATACGGAACTGTTTAGAATGCCTCTAGGCCACTTTTATAACCTCTAGTTTTATGTAGTGTGTAGACTGCCCCGGGGTGATTCCGTTAAACACTAGTTTTAAGAAGTGTTCTGTATATTAGTTGGTGTTTTTATTCGGATTTTGGGGAAAGCGACGATCATTGTTTATCCGGGATTAAAAAAAAACATATTCAGTTAGACTTAAATCTGTTCCTTAAACTAAATAACATTTGACGACCATAATTTTTTCCTCTATCTCTCAAAAACATGACAGCTCTCGAATTTGAAAATCTTATAGCAAATTCTGAAAACATACGTCTAGCCAAAAGTTTTACTATCGGAGCGAAAAGAGTTTTAATTTTGTAACGAAAAAAGTTATCGTTACAGTATGTATGAAGATTTCTATGTTCCCTGCTACAGCCTGAATGGCTTAAAGTTTTTTAACGTATGAGGTATCGTTAGTTCGTCTTGATCCCGTGAGTGACATAGGATACATTTTTTTAAGTAAACTGTAACGCTCTGTGAAAAATATTTTACTAAACAAGGTGCATTGCTTTGTAACTAATATAAAATCTTTAGGCAAGTTCGTAATTCAGTGAGACACGTATTGCCGCGGCTATACATATCTTGGCCTGTAACCTTTCGCCAAAGTTTAAATTAGTACTAACATACAGTATGGACTCTCGCTGCCGCTCTCTAGATTGCGACCTCACCCCCTCGTCACCTGGATTGATACAGATTGGTTACAGTTTGGTTGTCGAACTTATAGGATTTCGCCGCCATTTTGTTTGTTCCGTCATTCCTTTTTTGAAATGTCATTTCTGGCCCGTTGTATGAAGTGTCCAGGGTGTGCTTTCGCCCTGTATTACTATTTAACCTGCTCGCTCGAGCAACGAGGCCGAGGTGAAGTAATAAAGTGTTGTGTTGGCAAAAAAAATCGAAGTTTAGATTTGGATTGTGATCAATTTTCTTACACTAATAGAGTCAAAAATCAAAAAAAAGGTGTATGTGTGTGTTGTGTGTATGTGTGCGTGTGTGTGCCTGTGCGTCCAAGTTCCCAAACGACTGGACGAATTTTGGTTAAATTATGTTTAGGGCAATTTAATTTTTTATCTCCCAGTCGATTTTTCGAATTTCTCGTATCTTTATGTTTAGGGTTGCCACTATAGTATATTATTTTTTTACTCAAAAATGACTAACGATTTTGAATAAACTTAACTTTATATGGTACTTGCTGTTTCCCGCGACTTAGCCCGCTCAGATCCCGGTGAAAATTTTTCTATACCTATTCTCATACCAAATTCAAATTCAAAAAAAATTCAAAACAATTTATTTCAAATAGGTGTTTACACACACTTTTAAATAGTCAAAACAAAAAGAAAATACTGTATATTACAAATAATGTCATGATTCAGATTACAGTCTCAGGTAATGGTATTTGTTAAAGAATCAACATATATATCTTTGTCATTTACATAATCTATTATTTTATAATATCCTCTAGAGCACAAAACTTTTTTGACATGACATGGGTATACCTACCGAATATACACAGAAAATTTTATGGAAGTCCGTTCAGTCGTTTAGGAGGAGTATGGCAACTAAGACTATCACACGAGAATTTTAAATACATATAAAGAAGATATAGAATACAGCACGCGGTAGTTTTTTGCTTCCAAGAAAAATCGGCATAAGGTACCTCTTATACAAATCCAAGTTGTTTTGTTACTTTTTCTCAAAAATGGCTCTAACGATCTTAATGAAACTTTGTGAATTACTAGGACTTAATAAGACCCACTGCACAGGCTACTTAATTATTCCGACAAAAATCCCAAACAAACCGAAATAAGTTTTTTTTTTATCAAGTGTAATATTATAACGTACTTTATTCTTACGCGAGTACTTACACGAGTGGGCCGGCTCGTGGCTGTGACGCGGCGAACGGAACTCGCCACGACAAACCCGCGCGTTATCGGATCCACCTATAACGAGCACCTTCCTGCGGATCTATGGAATGTCACAAATGACGATTTGTTTTATCTCCAACTAAAAAAAAATCGAGCGAGACCTACAGTACTCGCAAATGATGTGTAACATAACATGTGACAAAATACTTTAGGTTAGTTAGATTTGATGACGATATTGTACCTGGGTGGCGGATCTGACAGTAACGAATAAAACCGACCAAGTGGGAGTCGGACTCTCGTAAAATAGAATTCCGCGCTTTCGCGACTTCCTGTTACACATTTCCGTCCCATGTTACACATTTCCGTCCCATTTCACGAAATCACTCCCACAAGTTGCAGGAAAGCGAGAGCAAAGATGTTACACATCAAAAACTTTTGTTGGATAATGAATTTTACAATGTTGACGAATTTCTACAAAAGAAATTCTAATCATAATTATGATGGATTTACTAATTAGTTTTGACATCCTATTTTATTTTATTTTGACTTTTTGTTTTAACACCTTATTTTTATTGTAACATTTATTTTATGAATTTTGGCTTTTATGTTACACTTTGAGATTCATAATTTTTAATAAATATGTAATGGGTAACATGAAATAAATAATCTAATCTATTTGCTACTAAGCAAGTGTAATGTTTATTGTTGATTTGTGTATGCCCGACTACGACAGACGGTGAAAGCTTTGCGGGAAAGTATGCACAGCAAGGCTGTACAATTAATTTCTGAAATAAAGAGATAGTGTTTAATCTCTACGTGCACAAAATCGACCCCGTGCCTAGTATCTCATCTGTGCCCGTGCTTATTAATAGTTATGCTCGGCAGTGCATTCTACACTGGTGTGAAGACGACACCGACAGCAAAGTATATATGTATATTAGTACTAACATACGGTATGGACACTCCCTGCCGCTCTCTAGATTGCGACCTCACCCCCTCGTCACCCAGATTGATACAGTTTGGTCACACCCTTGGACACTTCATACAACGGGTCAGAAATGACATTTCAAAAAAGAAATGACGGAACAAACAAAATGGCGGCGAAATCCTATACGTTCGACAACCAAAATGTAACCAATCTGTATCAATTTGGGTGACGAAGGGGTAAGGTCGCAATCTAGAGAGCGGCAGGGAGTGTCCGTACTGTATGTTAGTACTAATGTATATATTTTGGTTTGGTTGTCGAACGTATAGGATTTCGCCGCCATTTTGTTTGTTCCATCATTCCTTTTTTGAAATGTCATTTCTGACACGTTGTATAAAGTGTTCAGGGTGTGCCGATAGTTTGTTTATTCATAGGCGATTTAGAATCTTCACCAATCTCGTGATGACGGAGTCGAGAGTAGAACTTATTCACTCTCGACTTATGGCTTGTACCGTCGCCAACGATAAACTTAGTAAACACTTTTTACTTCAATTGAGGATTTTTATTGAAAAAAAATGTTTTGTAATTTACAGTACTTTTTAACCGCCTCCGTGGCGTAATGGTTAGTCCATTAGCTTCACACCAGGAGGTCGCGGGTTCAACTTGTAAGACTCGGTTTGGTTGGTGGTATGGCATTTTCTAAGCCCGCCTATGGCTAGCTACCACCATCTTATCTATGTCTTGCCGCCAAACATCAGTGTTAACAAAATTGATATGTTCCGGCTTAGAGATAAGATAGCCAGTTCTCCATTGCGTTGGGGAATCTTGGTAAGCCCGCTACCATCTTCGGCATCATCATCACTTACCATCAGGTGAGATGATGCCAAGGGCTTACCAATTATGAATAAAAAAAGGATATAAGGAGTGATTTTGATTTCCTCGAATTCTATTTTATCAAACAAATCTAAAGAAAAAAAATCTAATGCACCCTTTTTTGCTAATATTTTAATCGAAACATTATGATAGTTTATAAACTTCTGAACAAAATAATATTAAATTTTTTTTGCTTACTTTTTGGAAATTCTTTTTATTTAATTTATTTATAATGAATTAGAAACCTCAATTTTCGCACGATTCGTCCGCAGCGATTAACGTAACAGCCACGTTGTAGTACGAGCTGACAAGAACTTTATTACCAAGCTATTTCGTTTGATATTTAAACCTTCGTGAATTGAGTCGAGATGATGGAGCCTTTTAAGAATCCTCTCACAAAATACTCAAGAAACACCGACGCTGGCAAACATACTCCATTCCTTTCGTAGCAGTAGGTACGTAAAGCGAATAAAAAAGCAAAGTGCCTTGTGCTTTTAAAAGTCTAATATCTACTACATAGAGGTAACCCTTTCGTCTGGTTTACCGAAGATGGGACGAATATTTTGAGCCATTCCGACGCAAACTTTACGAAATGCAGCCCTTAATAATCTAACCAATTTAACTAAAAATTAAAACCTGACCTCTCTTCTAACGGCCGCGGGTAAAATGTATCCTATGTCGCTTACGGGATTCAGGGCGCTAAGATCACTCAATCCGAGCAGGTTGATACGTGTTTCAATAATATCGAATGTAAATCTATTCAATTTAAGTTCAAATCAATGCGGGCTTCAACGCGGCTGTTACGTTGAAACCGAACGCCCAATTCTCGATTTTTACATGTTTTTATTACTTTTCGTCACTTTCAACTAAGTTTGAAAAAATGTGTTCAATTAAAAACAAAGTTTTAAAGACACCGATTTTTGTGTGTTGGTTTCATTCAATATTAACTATTTGTTTTCGATAAACTTTGCAATTGATGCCAAAAACAAGGTCTACAGTATATTTTTTTACATCAAAATTGGTAAAAATTTTAAAATTGTATTCAATTAAATCGATTTTTTATTACTTTAAGTATATCAAAAATATGTTTTTTCCATGGTGATAGTGTTTCAATAATTTGAATTGAATATTGTCATCTGACCCACCTTAAGGCCTTAAGACGAATCTAACGACATCTGCTCGCACTCCAAAATCTATCAAGCCGTTTAAGCTACAGGCTCAGCTAAAGAAACGAACATACACACTTACACATTACACATGAAAACATTACCATTCTTTTTGGGCTGTCGGGCAAAATGTAAAAAGCATATGACTTTCCATGGATTTTATAAAATGTATAAACTCCTCGTTGTGTTTTAGTCTCCTGCCACGATCATCGATCGAATAGGTACAATAGGAATGACGACAGCATCAGAAATAAATTATGAACTCTTGATCATTAAATTGCCCTCCAACTTAAACTTCGGAAAACCTTACTCGTTTTATTTTCCATCAATTCTTCGATTTTTAATTCACCAAAATAACAAAATGAGTACTTAAATGACGCTGCTATGACTATGACTTCTCGCCTAGGTATATCAAACATTTTTAGAACAAAATGTCGTTATTGACAGATGATAAAAAGTAACTGACATAACCAGTCCCTATTCAAACTCAAGTTCGATCACGCTGAATCTATTGTTTTATTTTTTTTAATCCACAATTGGTAAGCTCTGGCATCATCTCACCTATGGTAAGTAACGATGATGCCAAATATAGAAGCGGGTGTACCAAGATTCCCCAACGCAATGGGGAACTCGCTATCTTCACACCGGAATACATCAATTCTGTTAACATTGATGATAGGCAGCAAAACTTAAAAAAGATGGTGGTAGCTGACTAGCTACCATGGTTTAATGGTTTCATGGTAGAGTTTTATAAGTTCATTCATCTAGATGAACTTATAAAAAGCCCTTCTACCTACCAAACTAAGTCTTACAAAGTTGATCTCCGCCGGGAATCGAACCCGTGATCTCCTGATGTGAAGTTAATGGACTAATCTTTGCGCCACTGAGGCGGTTACAATACTAAATGCGTCTTGGTGTTAAGTAGCGCCTCACCGTAACTATAGCTTCTTAGCATCTGTTTTCTATTTAGTGCACTAAGCTGTAAACTAAGATAAGATAAAGATAAATACTACTTATTGTACACACTAAATAAAAATAAAACATAATGAAAAAACTTAAAAAATATAACTTAAAAATTTAAAGAAAAACACAACTTAAAACAAAATTTTATGAGCGTACTATAGCGCTACCATTTGGGCGGTCTTATCGCTCAAGGCGATTTCTTCCAGACAACCCGGTGTTTGAAGACAAAAGCATAAGATAGTACACGAGTATCCAACTAAAACAATACTTATGTTATATACATGATATACATTTAAAGTGGAGAAAAGCGTCAGACAACTTCTGGAACCGCTGGGTGCGCGAAGTCCTTCCAAACATGCAACCTCACCAGCAGACGAGAGGCAACCGAGGACTGGATGTGCAGACGTGGTTTTAATTGTGGACGAGTCTCTGCCACGTGGCATATGGCCGCGAGGCCGCATAAACCGTTAACCGGTTATACCCAGGAAAAGACGGCGTAATTAAGTGTAGTGGACGTTGCTACCGTAGGGGGTGTGTTACGCCGGCCCTTGAAGAAGCTGGTAAAGCCCGCCACCTAAGGTCCCTGCCGACCTTGGCCTGCTGAGTCAGCTTGTGCAATGCTGCTTGAGGGGCAGGATGTTGCAAACTCCTTGCCTTTTCTGTCTTTGTTTATGTCTTTTTTATATAAGTTTTTTTTTGTTTTCTTCTTATGTTGTCATGGTTTGTTTGAAGTGTCTGTTGTAAAATTTATTGGCTTGATGGCATATAATTTAAAACGTAATTTCTGTTATTTTGGCTTTTCATTTCTCATTTTCGTAAAGTCAACTTTTCGTACGATTTTTTTTTTTAATTTTCCCGCTCCAGATTCTTCCTGGTGCAAAAGATATCTATCGCAATGCAGCGTGGCAATGCGGCGAGCCTCGTGGGAATCTTTGCATCAGGAACGATTATTGGTGGATTATTTTAATTATTTCTTATTAGTATCCAACAATTGTATATTATTTAGTTAATTAAATAATTAATTATCTTTTATTTTATCTCTGTCTGTATTGTTGCGAGGACTTTTAGAGGTTAGTTTAAGTTTTTATGTTGGATCGGTTCAGTAAACATCAGTATTATGTTTCTGATTAATGGTCGCTTTTTTAAGCCTGTGATGATGATCTTTTTAAACTGTTTGTTTTGTTGAGTGAACAATGTGATTTAATAATAACAATCAAGTCTATATATACATTTGTAAAGTTACAATACTTATAGATGAGATTGTACTGCATCACATCACACTTTAACATTATAAAGGCGAAAGTTTGTGAGTGTGTATGTTTGTTACTTCATCACGCAAAAACCACTGAAAGGATCTGGCTGAAATTTGATAGGTAGACATATTAGGCCCTGGATTAACACATAGGCTATTTTTTTTCACGCTCGCGAGCCGCTTGCGGCTCGCGCACTGCGCCCCTCGAGAAGTCATAGAAACGTTGTCCACGCGGGTACAGAAACAGCTAGTAAATAATAATTGTCCCGTTAACTGGGGCTTCTACTCATCATACTGAACAACTTTTGTTCTACGACTACTGAAAACGTAAAAAAAATTTTTTTAGTCTTCATACAAATCGATCAGCTGATTGACCGATTTTGTGCATTTAGTATGAAGAGTCAAATATTTTTTTTAGAATGGATTTGGGTGGGTGCCTTGGAGAAATTAGTTCAGTATGACGAGTAGAACCCCCAGTTAATGGGACCTACACCAATTTTGTTACACCTGTATACATAATATAAGTAAAATAATATATAATACCAAAGTAGTTTACTGCTCACAAACTCTCCTCGAAAAAGCTGGATCACAGATTATACTCGTACACCCAGGTGTCTCGAGATACTTGCATCGCGAAATCTTTAGTTACGTAAATTATTGTTTCATTCACCTTTGCGTTATCATGAAATTGGTGTTATAGCTGTTTCAAAATAGTACCTCCGTTTTTGGCATTGTTGGCCGTGGTTCGCTTCAGAAAACTTGTTCAAATATGACAAGAAGCCCGGCTCCCTTGTTCTATGTTTAAAATACACCGGTTATTTCAGGTGGAAGTGCTACTGGTTGCTACGCAGGGCCGGTTTCAGAGGTGCGTAGGCCCTGAGGCACAGAGGAGTGGGACCCCTAATCCTTTTACTATCCTTACTAATATTATAAATGTGAAAATGTGTTTGTTTGTTACCTTTTCACGATTCTACACCTCAACCAATCTTGACAAAATTTTGCATGCAAGTAGCCTGTCTCACGAGGAAGGACATAGGCTACTTTTTATCCCGAGAAAATAGCATAGCCCTATGCAGTTCCTGAGGAAACTAAAAAAATATTCTTTTTTTGTTTAATTACTTTAACATCACAACAGAACAACGGATTGTTGTGATTTTTTGCACAGAGGTGGTTGGGGGGGGGGGGGTGGGAAATAAATGACATGATTTACTAATAAGCATATCCCGAGGGATCTAGAAAAAAATCATGTCATTACAATGATGTCCACGCGGGCGAAGCTGCGGGCAAAAGCTAGTAATATTATAAATGTCAATGTTTGTTTCTTACCTTTTCACGCTTCAACACCTTGACCTATCATTTAATATTTGCCTCCTTGTCGACAATATGAAGTCAATCTCGTTCTTCGTTACGCCATTGGGATGTAACCATGTCCACTTACGCTGTTTTGACTTTTTGAAGAAGGAGTTCATCAAAAAGAGGCTCTCCTTCTCCATAAAGTCGGCAACAAACATCTGACCACATTCATTTCTTACTCCGATTCCAAATTGCCTCACTCTCAGCTCACCGTCACTTCGTTTGCCAAGTTTCGCGTTAAAGTCCCCCATACAACGTTGTATTGGGTCGGGGAGCTATAATGTAAAGCTCTAGCGATATCCTCATAAAGGATCTCCACTTCGTCGTCGGAGTGTTGCGCGGTCGGTGCAACTGTATGACCTTCAGCGAATACCGTTTGGTGATTCTGAGTATAAGGTACGCTACCCTCGTCGAAACACTCTCGATCCGGACCAACATTGTGGTCTTGTGGACTAGAAACCCGGCAACCTCCCGGAAATAGAGCATTGTCTCGGGCCTCGGGTTGCCATGAATCAAAATGGCAAGTGCCACGCGCGTGTGCCACAATCGCCAGTCAAACAGTATGGTGTTTGCGGAAGAATGAATTATCGCATTTGATGACCGATTCTCTCAACGTAGTATTTGGAGAATGGCAAGGTCGGCCAACAAATTAACATTTTAGGTTTGGAGAGGAGTAAAATTGTCTCATTCCGAGCGTTGTCTGAATTGAAATGACTAAAATTTATATCTCCGTGTCTTCAATCGTGTGAATAGCTTTGTCTCGAAAATTTCAACGAAGTACGACTTTCTACATCTAGTGGTTATAGAAATAATTAATTGGTTGGAAAAGTTAAACTCTCAGCTGTTAAGAATCCTAAATAAAGGGATTTTAATCTTTGTAGGTACCTAATGTTTTATTGAAGGTTCAAACTTGTTGTCATTGGTTTACAAAACTATGCAATATTATCACGCTTTTATTAGCTTCACCTGTATGTTTGTATGTAACCGACTCCTTTGGACTCGATTTGGACCCACTTTAAACGGACAGATTTAATTCAAACTTTGTGCACTTATCAAGAATCAGCGACAATATAATAATTTCATAAGTTTGAACTAAAAAATAAAAAACAAATAGAGTTTAAAAAAACTAAAAAACACGCTTTTAAAGTACATCAGACTAAAAAATAATTCTTAATATAAGTTGAAAATAATAATTAACAAAAAATACTAGCATTATTGTGAAAAAGTGTGGGTTGCTCGATAGACGAAAAATATGGCACCGTTTTATTGCCTATGTTGTTAACAATGCTTTGTTTTATTATATCTTTTAATTTGTCCTCTTCCGTTCTTTTGTTTTCTTCCTCTTTTTCTTTCTCGTCTAAACTGTCTTTGATTTTATCAGGATACTCTTTTGATTCCTTTGGATTTGGTGCTTTGTTGGCAATCTGATCTACCTCCTCGTTGGACATCTGATCAATCTGCAATGCAGTATAACTATAGTTGAGATCGTTTTCCTTGTCTTTCGTAGCAGATGAGTGAGGTTTTCGATATAAATTTCCTTTTTGTTGTACTTTTCTTTTGGGACATTGGTACTCGACAATCACTTTTTGTAGCTGGCGAATAGCATATTTGTGTCAAATGGTTGACTTTTTGTTCATATTGGGAAATGTCTTTCTCTAATGTGAAATTCTTCGACAAAAAGCGTTCAATCTCGTTATCCGCTGCCATTAACTTTTCCTTCAGTTCCACAATTTTCCCTTTTAATTCATCTATGTAACTTCTAGTGCAGGCATTTAGCTCTGGGCAACTTCTGTTCAATATAGAATATTCATCTATTTCTTCATCACTGTTTAGGGAGTCGAAAGAATTATCAGTGAAAACATTTACTATGATTTTATTTCGTCTTGTAACACAGTCTCTGGGGCTTTCCTTACAGTCTGATTCATTTAGTATATTTTGTCGTTGCTTGTATATTAATTTCCAGCACAAACGGCATATCCATGCACTCTTTTGTCCTTCCGACATGAGATGGTATCTTTTCGATGAACCATTATCAGTACATATTGGGTGAAAATGTTTTTTACACATTGTGCATGCCAAAAATTGGTTGCTCTTTATTGGGCCATACATGTGTCACAATGTATAGGTTAATCCATCTTTACACGTCAGAGAAAATTAAATAGTACATATATTCCATAAAATAAAAAATAAATTTTTAGTCTGATGTACGCGTAAGCGTGTTTTTTAGTTTTTTTAAACTCTATTTATTTTATTCTTATAAGCAGATTTACACGATACTACAACATTGCCACAAAATAACAAATAATACATACACATGTATGACGGAACATCGTTTGAGAACTGCTCGGCCGATAAGTTTTTTTTTTTTTGTTCTCAACAGGTAAGGCTTTGGAATTATCTCACCTGATGGTAAGTGAAGATGATGCCGAAGATGGAAGTGGGCTTACCAAGATTCCCCAATGAAATGGAGAACTGGCTATCTTATCTTCAAGCCGGAACACATCAATGTTGTTAACACTGATGTTTGGCGGCAAGACATAGATAAGATGGTGGTAGCTAGCCAGGCGGGCTTAGAAAATGCCAACCAAACCGAGTCTCATAAGACCGGGAATCGAACCCGCGACCTCCTGGTGTGAAGCGAATGGACTAATCATTACGCCACGGAGGCGGTTTTTTTGTGTTCGTAATTGTCAGGACAAGGTTTGTATATTCCAAAAAACCCCGTACTGCGCACCCTCGATATCCACGGGGGCGAAGCCGCAGGTGACATCTAGTATCTTATAAAAATAATATAGCAACAAACAAATTTCATTTGATTTAGTAACGGTATCCATAAGTTGTTTCAATTTTGTATAAGGAAATAAAAAAATGTGTATCTATGTAATAAAAATCTTAACTCACTGACAGACATGAATGTTTAAAAGCATGAAATTCACTTCACATACACAGAAGTTTCATAAATCCACGCAAGCTATGTACCCATACAATCACTTTTTAATTTTTTTTCTCCGACTGTATGAGACTAACGTAGTTACGCTTTAATACAAAACCTACATGCCGGACTAAATCCAAACTTTACAAATATATTGACTAGACACATATCGATGTTTGTAATTAATTTTCATCGTAGTAAATTGAAACATAACTAAACGAAGGCTTAAATTAATTTTGTACTGAAAGTTTGTAACGTTTTCTTATTTATTTCCGTTTTATATTAGTACATCAAAAACTAATTACAAACATCGATATGTGTCTACTCAATATATTCGCAAAGTTTGGATTCAATCCGGCATGTAGTTTGTGTATTATAGCGGAACTACGTTTGTATGGAAACTCGAGCCTCCTTGGGACCCTTAAATGGCTGGTGTGATGGTGAATGGTACCATTCCAGGGGGCGGTCACACCCACAGTAGCCGTTGGTAACCATGAGTGAGGCAGGGTATGGCGAGCCAGCAAACATTGGCAAACCATAGCAGCAGTCACAGAGGACCTGTGTATATGGCAGCAGTGCTAGTTGGAACGCCGCTCGGGGCACACGGCGCGCCGGCATGGGGCCGACAACCGCTATAAAGTAGCGCACATTCGAATCCCGGCAGCTTAAATTTAAATTTGCTTACCTTAGAAATATATCTTGCCTATGTTGTAGGAACGGTTCAAAGTGAGATCGATATGATGAAGTCGTAATTCAATTTTTAGGTAAGTTTTTTTTAAATTTTATTTTTTGTCTTAAAATTGTAAGATAAATAAACCAGTTTAGTCCACAATAATACATGGCATGTGTTTGTATTGTTCATTTCTTTTTTTTACGTTGTGATGCAATAAAGAATATTGTATTGTATTGTACTTACGTGTACTTTTATGAACGCAAAAGCCGGTTTTTAATTATTAAACAATTTGGTTACGTATAAGACAGGTATATTTTAATAATAAGTGTTTAATCTATGAAATTGCCGACTCATTTTTCAAACTTCAATGCCGAAAATGTTCTTGTTTTTAATTATTGACCATATAATGACACTACTTTGTGGTCTTTTATGAGTGACCATAGTGGTGACTTGGAGCTACGTAGGTACCATTGAACGGAACAAAGGCGTTTTCTTAGTGGTCAGAGGGGTTAATTTTTTGATTAGTAAATTTTCTTGAATTTTCTTGAAAGTAACGAAACCTTATGCAGGGTAAATAATTCCAAATATGACTAATGTAACGAAGAAACTGCTTAACTCTATAGATTTAAATATGAAAATGTGTATATTTTGCCTCAATAATAGGCGAGTTAAAAAAAATGGTGAAAAACCCCTCGTCATGGGTTTAAGGCCACCGTGCTCACAAAATATCTAAACAATACGCATATATTTAATTCCAGTTTTAAGAATAAATTTGGTTTACATAACCAATGTTTTTTTGTATTCATTTTCTTCTTTAGTTTTTTTTTAACCAATCGGCGATTTCATATGTAAAGACCAAATATTATATTTTAATAGGTATCTGTGCTGTTTTATCTAAAGACACGAAAAACGATATTGTTATTATGAAAACATCGAATGACACATTATATTTATATACTGACCCGGTGACAAGCGTCGGTGGCTCAATCGGTAACGACTCAGTCCTTGTAACCAGAGGTACCGGGTTCAAATCCGGACGGCCAATGTATCAATGAGTTTTTCAAAAACTTACGTATATATTCTTACCGATTGCTTTAACGGCGAAGGAAAACATCGTGAGAAAACCTGCACACGCCAGCGGAGAAACTCGAAGGTTGTGTGTGAAGTCGATCGACCCGCACTGGGCCCGCGTGGTAGGCTTGAGCCCCTCGGTGGGGACGTATATGAGCTGATATGATGATGACTGACACGGTGGGTCTAGTGGTCAGTGCTCCTGTCTACTGGGCCGAGGATCATGGATTCGATCCTTACTCAGGGCAAAGATTTGTGTGATGAAAAGGTTACCTAGTTTTCTCTGTGTCTGGGTGTTTAATACCTATATTAAGTACGTATTTGAACTTGAAATTAATGCTTCTACTCACCTTATGCTTACGTTTGTTCTACGACTTTGTTGAAAACGCAAAAAAAAATACTCTTCATACAAATCGATCAGCTGATCGACAAATTTTGTGCATTTTAGTATAGAGGATCCTTTTTTTTGAGAATTGACTATGGTTTCCTTGGGGAAAGTTGTTCAGTGTGATGAGTAGAACCCCCAGTTAACGGGACCTACACCAATTTTGTTACACCCTGTATAAGTGTATATCAGTCTCTGGTTCTCACAGCACAGAGAATCTTAGTTTATGATTAGATGACCGTGTGTGATTTAACCCAGAATATGATTCATCATCATCATATCAGCTCATATACGTCCCCACCGAGGGGTCGAGCCTACCCTGAATTAGGGCGATCGGGCCTTAGTCGACCACGCGGGCCCAGTGTGGGTTGGTCGACTACACACACTACCTGCGAGTTTCTCCGCAGGCGTGTGCAGGTTTCCTCACGATGTTTTTCCTCCTTCACCGCAAGAGCGTCGGATAAACGTACATATTATGAAATCAAAATTCGAAATCACATTGGTACGTGGCAGGAATCGAACCACTACCTCCCGGACCGGAGGCGGCGGCCCTAGCCGGTACGCCACCGACGCTCCACCACATTTAAATATTGATATTATAAATCCGCCAACTTATTAACGTTTTAATTTAATCAGCACCCATTTGACACTTTATTAATTACTCCCTACTTAAGTACTATTATGGTAATTCCCGTACCGTATCATAATGCTCTTAAGGTAATTACGCAACGTCACGGTGGGAGCAATTTTCTCGAATAATGGCCGTTAATTAACTGAAACTGTCACAAAAACCTCAACGAGTACTTTTTTAAAAGGTTTTACTTGACGATCTGGAAAAAAAAAAGTATTTAACTCTTATGGAGTTGTTTGAAACTAACCCGGAACCTCTAGGGTGCCCAATCCTCATTCCACTCACGAAACAAAGTCGTATAATAACTTGGAAGAAATAGAAATATAAATATTTTTTGATATTATATTAAGTCCCATATATTATATAATTTTATCAAGAACATAATAAAAGGAAAGATCGAAGGAAAGCGCGGAAGAGGAAGACCTTTTGTCTGTGTGTATTTTTTGTCGAATAAATGTTATCTTATCTTATCTTATCTTACCTAGAATTGCTTATATAGACCAAGTTAAGAAGAAAGTTAAGGTGGGAACGTATAGAGAAATGAAGGAGATAGTGTGGGAGAGAGAGACCTAGAAAGAGCTACACCGACAAGAGCACGGCCCATATCATATCAGCCGAAAAATGTCCACTGCTGGACAAAGGCCTCCCCCAAGGATTTCCATGACGACCGGTTCTGCGCTGCCCGCATCCAGCGGCTTCCCGCGACCTTCAGCAGGTCATCGGTTTCATCAGGTTACGTTTTCCGGTGCGCGGCCGCCACTCGAGAACTTTACTGCCCCAAAGGTCCTATGAGCTATGTGCCCTTCCCACTACCACTTTAGTTTAGCAGTTCTGAGAGCCATGTCGGTTACTTTGGTTCTCCTTTTGCATTTGTTTTGTAAAAAAAAGTCTTTGACAACAAAAATAATTAATATCTGCTCATTTTAATAAATCCTGGAAAATTTACTCTCCAGAATAATACGTTCCAAAGATCAAAGGCTGGAAGGTAAGGTAAGGACACGATATAGGTCACTTTGGCCGAAGTATATAATATTAGCCGGTCAATAATTTGTAACGCTTGCTGCTATAATTAAAAAAGTATTCGAAGAAACTTTAGATTCCACTTTAGAAGCCTATTAAAAAAAAACTACTCTTTTTTTTATCCACCATTGATAAGCCCTTGGTATCCTCTCACCTGATGGTAAGTGACGATGATGGCAAAGATGGAAGCGTGCTTACCAAGATTCCCTAACGCAATGGGGATCTGGTTATCTTATCTTCAAGCCGGTACACATCAATGCTGTTAACATTGATGTTTCGGCGGCAATACCTAAATAAGATGTTGGTAGCTAGCCAAGCGGGCGGAAAATACCCTGCCATTAACCAAACCGAGTCTTATAAAGTTGACCCCGTCGGAAATCGAACCCGCGACCTCATGGTGTGAAGCGAATAGACTAACCGTTAGTCCCGGAGGCGGATAAAACTCCACACGAAAGGTTACACCATTGAGTCATAAGTTGATATCTATACGTATATACCAAATTTCATTACTGTAGCTAATAGTGACATCAAAATGTCTTTTTTGACAGTTGATAAAAAGTAACTCAGATGACTAGCATTCGTCATCCCTATAATGAATATGAACAACACTATCTATATTGTGGTACCTATATTTGTGTATATAGAGCTGTCAAACTAGTCCGCCGAATTATAGATTCTAGTTCAGGCACGCTTCGGAACACTTAAAAAGTTTTTTTTCTAGTTTATGCCTCTTTTAAAGCTACATATTTACATTTCATTTACTCCTACCTCTTTACAAAAGCATCATAGGTAAAGTCCTATGAGTTTCTATATCTTCAATGGGAGAACCTATGGATGTCACGTAAATGGTCCCACGTGAAATATGCCTCACGGCGTAATTCTCCTCAGAGGTTGCTGTGGAGAGAGATAAATTTGTTTAATTTTTATACATATTTTTTTCTTAGCTACGTCTTATATTCTTTTACTAGCTTTTGTTTACTTTCACCTACCCGGGTGTCTGTCTGTCTGTCTGTAATAAAATCTTAAAAGTTAAATTTGGCATAACTCCCGGTTTTTTAATTGAGCTCAAATTTTGCACGCATATGTAAATTGGATGACAATGTAATATTATTATGACAAGGAGCCGAAAGGTTGCTATGGAAACTCTGTAATAAAACGACGCAACCCCATCGAGTTTGGGCTCGTTTAAATCGTCTTGACGAGAGAAATCTTATCCTAGTTGATATCTAGGGTCTATTGATGGAGCCAGAAGGTGGCACCCTGGAAGGCAGCTAAAATCTTGTACTTAAAAGGTTAAATTTCTTGGCTTGTTTATTTGAGTCCACCTTTCTGTCGGGCCATGAAAAGACATTGCATCTCTAGAGTAAGTTATAGAACCTCATTAGTAAAGTCTGTCTCGTTTAAAAAAGTGCTGACAGTGACAGTGAGATGTGTATTGGCTAATCGATGGGCTAAAGCAATTCAACACCGTGAACTGTAATCACAACAAGTTGCTACACTAGTGTGACAACGCAGAATTTTATTTACCCGTAGTCACACCATTGCTCGAAATGCAAAATGTGCAAAGATAAATAAATCCCGACAAAAATGTTTTCTAAATGTGCAAAGTCCTGAATTGGGGGCATAGTGTTGCCCCCCACCAAGTCCAGCGCAAAGCAAGCACTGCCTGCAACCGTTTCTAGAACCATTTCTGCTGATTTTCGAGCCCCTGTATCTTGGCACTAGGTTGTACAAAAAGAAGTGAAATCCCAACAAAAACATTCTGTAAAACAAACGATAAATAAAACATGCTTTCAGGAATAATTGATATTTGTTTTAAACCATTTACAATGTACTCAACGGGCAAACAGTCATAGTTTTAGTTCAAATAGGCTAACTGTCATGACGTACCAGCCGCACCTTCCTAAGTGAAATAGACCCGTTGATACTTTTGATTGTAGGTTCTTGGTGGAACATTATATCACAGGCAGTCCGCCTGAAGATGGTGTTTGAAAACGGTCGCTGACAAATTATAAACGCAGTTTTATTTCTTTTATGTGAAATTAGTGTAGATATGTGTGAAATAGACTAGTAAGTACTGAGTAAAGGATATCAACACTTCCTGCACGAGTTTAATGTATTCATGATATGTAAAAGGTATGTACTAAGTAGGTAAGTACCCAAACACGGATAAGATAAATAAGGTTGGATTGGCAATAGTCACACTTTTGTTTGAAAACCAGCGTCGCCGCATGTCTCCCACCCATCAACTCCACTACACAAGCAATAATAATACATATACACGAATTGCGCGCACTAATAAACAAAACACACACAGAACACAGGGCTGCAATTGTGTCTCACACCATTTCGAGAGTTTGTACGTTACACACAACCACACGTATGAACGCGTGCTTCGGTTAAGTATGATTGTATAATCATACTTGAGGCGCACCTGCCCAGCGCACATTTCCAATCCAACCTTATTTATCTCATTCGTGTACCCAAATTTTATTCAGGAGCTCTTGTGAATTTTTCGTTAAAAAATAAGAACTTCTAAAATGCCACCGCTGTGGGTGCGCACAGTGCGGGTAGGTACTTAATTAACGTTTCCAAAAAATACTGACAAAATATTTTAGGTACAAGCTTTTATTTTAAGTGTGATAATTATTCAAGTCCATGTCACAATTTATCGGCCGGTCCAATAATGGGTCGTGCATTATTAGATCGGGACTTATTGGGACTGCCATAATGCTGTTTCCAAATTCAAAAGGCGAGCTCAGTACTTCTTACAATTCTACTGAAAACAATAGACGATCCTGAGACCTCAAATTCCACCTCTAAAATTCATTAACAGATCAACTTTAAAATACGGAAGCATCTATTTGTCACCGGGAGTACGGCTTCATCATCATCATTATCATCATATAAGCTCATGAACGTCCCCACCGAGGGGCTTGAGCCTACACTGAATTAAGGCGATCGGTCGGACCTTAGTCAACCACGCGGACCCCATGCGGGTTGGTCGAATTCACACACAACCTTCGATTTTCTCCGCAGGCGTGTGCAGGTTTCCTCATGATGTTTTCCTTCACCGCAAGAGCGTCGGATAAACGTACATCTGAAATCGCAATTCAAAAACACATTGGTACTAGGCAGGACTCGAACCTCGTCCTTCCGGACAGAAGGTGCGGCCCTAACCATTACGCCACCGACGCTCATGCGGCTTCTTACTAAATTTCAACTGAAAAGACCCCTGCAGTTCGCTCTGAAATCGATTGCAAGATATGAACCGTACAATAGTAGATTGTATCATAAGGGAGCAAAATAATAGTTTTACGGCGAGGGCGCTTTTTTGAATCCAGAGTGAAGCGAGGGATTCTTTAGTAGAATCCTGAACGTAGCGAGGGGTTAAAAGTACGTCGCCCGAGCCAAAAATATATTTTGCGCCCGAGTGATACACTCTACTTTTCATCACCCTTTATGAGAAAATAAAAGACGCCTCATATTTTATTGTAATATTATTATTAAATAAAACATAGAGTAACGACTAAATTGAAATTAAATATTATCTAATAATAAAACAACTAAAAACTTATATTTACATTTGAGACATTTTCGCAATTATGAAAATTTATTGTTACAGTTTTATTAGGAGTAGAAATTGTTTAAGATTTTATATTCTGCGTTCGATTTCTTTGGCGCTAAACATGTTCCAAATTTTAAAAATGTGCGGCGCATTTATAAAGAGAATAAAAACTCATTACTGGCCGCTAAAAGTTTTTTTTTATAGAAAACACCACCTTTGGGTGCACTTAAAGGCGAACAAGTCTTCTTTTTTGAATAGATGTGATGAAAATATATTTAAATAAACTAACAAGTGATATAATAAAAGCTGGCAATAAAACTCCACGTTCATTAGCTCAGAATTAAAGCTTACAATATTTACGCTTGATAAATCATCTTAATTGATACCGACATAAATCTTAAACAGTCTCGAGTGGAAAACATAAAAATACTGTATAAAAATTAATCAGTCCTAAAAATAATATCACACTAATTAATTATATAATCCTTACTTCCTTACTAATATTATAAATGTGAAAATGTGTTTGTTTGTCACCTTTTTACACTTCAACGCCTTGACCAATCTTAATGAAATTTATCATGCAGGTAGCCTGTGTCACGAGTAAGGTAAGGACATAGGCTACTTTTTATCCCGTGAAAATAGCATAGCCCGATGCAGTTCCTGAGGGAAATGAAAATATACAATTTTTTGGTTAATTTCTTTGACATCGCAACGGAACAATGGATTGTGGTGATTTTTTGGACAGAGATTGGTAGTGGGAAATGACATAGACTGCTACTCAGAATAGTCCGATCTAGGATAGGGATCTAGCGAAAACTAATGTCCACGCACCATTCACCCTCAAAGACAGTCACAAAAACGATGTCCACGCGGGCGAAGCCGCTGGCAAAAGCTAGTACACTAATATTATAAAGAGGTAAAGTTTGTATGTAGGAGGTAATCTTCTAAACTATTCATCCGATTTAAAAAAAAAAACATTTCACCAACAGTTAGAATGGAATTTCAGGATATACGCTAAAAAACCCCGCTCACTCTCGAAACCCACGAGGGCAAAGCCGCGGGCAACAGCTATACCATTCTCTGGTTACTATAGTGCAGTGTATATAGACACAGAGCAAACGAACCTGTTCGTCACACGAACGAACATTATCCCTGAGTGTGAGCGAGAACCGAACCGACGACCCTCGGTTCAGCTAGCAGGAGCACTGACCACTGCGCAACTGGGCCAGTGAAAAAATAAGCAATTAAAATGCAAATGCTAGTAATAAACAAAGAATAATGATTGATAGGTCAGATTGTTTTTTTTTACTACAACACTCCCAATACGCATAAATTATATTATTAATTAGAAACATTGTTGCGAATTTAACATCGCACCACATTGAGATAATTTTGCTACATTCTTTTTGTTCGAGTTAATTAAAAAAAAACCTCTTTACCGATTTCGATAAAATTTATATGGGACCAACTTTATAAAAAAATGAATCATTAAAATCGGTTCTCAATCGATGAAGAAATCGCGTAATATAACTACCCAATAATACATAACTGAGACCTCACCTGGAAACAGTACACTCTTTTTTTAAGGGAAGTCATGTAAAATAACTTTTAATAAAAAAAATACGACTATATGAGAACATAACTCCTCTTTTTTTGGGAAGTCGGGTAAAATGTATCCTATGTCACTCAGGGGATATTATCAAGACAAATCTAACTATACCTTGCACTCTAAAATCCATCAAGTGGTTTAGAAGATATCGTTGAATAGAGAAACATACATACATACTTGATACTTTTGATTGTAGGTTCTTGGTGGAACATTATATCACACATTTTGGTATATGTTTACACTAATTCCACAGAAATTGAATAAAACTACACGTGATAATTTGTCAGCGCCCGGTTTCGAACACCATTCGTCTGCCTGAAGATGGTGTTCGGAACCGGTCGCTTACAAATTATAACGTGTAGTTTTATTCAATTTCTGTGGAATTAGTGTAAATATATACCACATACATATATTAGACCTAAAAACAATACACTCTTTTGTTGTCAGCCGTGTAAAAAATACAATTGAATTGAGAAACTCGTCCTTTTTTGAAGACGGTTGATAACCTCGAATAAGTGACAGAAATAACAACATTGTTGATAGTCGTTGTACGCTGAACGCTCGCCTTTGCGTCGTCGCCGCTGCCATCTTAGACAGGATATGTACTTGATTGATACCCTTCTTGAGCAAGAGGATCAAAGTATCATCATGTCACACAAACTTATTTATTTTCTTTAGGAAAATCTCTCGGAAAAACTTTAGTTTGAGTAACAAAGCTATGCTTGCGTCTGGGAAAGTTGTATACTGCCATTGTTGAATTCGTCGCCAGAACCATTGGAAATACTATTGGCTATACATACATGGCTGGAGCTACACCTCAACCGAAATTGCGTAAAACTAGTAAATTCAATTCTTGCTTTCAAATGGCGCAAGTAGAAACAAAAATAGAGAAACAAATCGTTCACACATGCGCACACTTACGGTTAAACACGAGCATACACACACACACACACACACACACATGCACGCATATACAACGTTTTTGTATTAAGGTATTAGGAAATGTTAAATTTATTTGGCAACTTGCTAATTTATATTGTTTATTTCAAGATAAGAAACTAATTATTATAGAAGAGCGGGACTTCCCGGCACAAGTATCCATAAACTTAAAAAGGGATCCCATCCATGTCTTATATATTTTGTATTTTGTTACTGAAAAAAAAAACATTTTTCATTAAATTTTTTTAGAAACAAATCGTTCAGAATGAGGATATTACTCCTTCGTCGCTCTTAAATTAAACACCTTTGAAGGTGACCGAGAGCTAATCTAACCAGTTCTTCATTTTGTACTTATCCAATAAAAACTCCATTTTTGCGACGTCCGCTGTGTTTCCTGAGCGGGATGGCAAGTTAAAAATCGCGCAAGAGCAAGGAAGAAATGCTCTAAACCTAATTGTACACTTAATTCTGGTGAAAAAATAATATTGGTTTTGTAGCTTTTATCGTTCTTAATTCTATGGCCACCACTGTATACAATATTACATGGCTTATCATATCCACCTCAAGAAGAGAGAGAAAGAAAGGTAGTGCTTTTTAAGTTTCTTTATGAAGTAGAAAAGGCTCTCTCAATCACGGATTTGGTGAGGAGTGGAATTCCACATCCTGATGCATGAACAGAGAAGGAGTAAGAGTAGAAATCAGTGCAATGAGGGGAAGCTTCAGGAGGGATTTGATGTGGGATTGGGATTATTGCTTTGGCTGGCGCTTCCAAGTTTCACTTTGATAGGTACCATAGCAACGAGAGGTCTAGTGCCTACCTAGTGTCCAAATGTTGGCGTCAAAACAACTGTGTTTGACGAGGTCGAGATTAATTCTAGACAAGTCCACTGGCAGACAGCGATGATAGCAAACATCTGCTAATTAATTATTAAAAATATTTTTGAAACGATATTTTTTTAATTAATTATCTCTTTTAAATTCGAGTATTTTTTTAAATTACATAGGTTACTAGATAAATTTTGCAACACGACTTTATTTTTTACAATCGCTCAAAGTAATTTCCGTTACAGTTAAAACATTTAGTCATGCGTAAAAACCAATCATCAAAAATATCTATCCATTTGTTTTCTGGAAGTACAGCACACTCATGATCCCAAGCTCTCAAAAGTTCCTCGTCGCTGGTAAATTTCCGCCCTTTCAGCTTATTTTTGATAATAGGAAATAAAGCAAAGTCACAAGTGGCTTGGTCGGGGCTGTATGGTGGATGCTCAACCATTTTTATCCTAGCAGTTGTCAAAAAATTCACTTTGAGAGCCACTCGATGTGCCGGTGCGTTATCATGGTGAAAATGCCAAGTCCGAGTCTGGAGTTGGGACGCATTTCCTTAAGTTTATCAAGCACCTGAGGTAAACATTCATTAGTGTACCAGTTAGCTGTTACAGTACGCTGACTGTCCAGAACTACTCGATCGATTATACCACGGCTAGTAAAAAATACAGCTATCATCTTCTTTTTAACAGATTTTGATTTGCGGGGTTGTGTTGGCGTAGGTTAATTTTCAAAGAGCCAAACTATATTTTTAATTTTAGATGGCACGTCATAATAATATAGCCAAGTTTCATCACCAGTGACGATGCTGTTAACATAAGCACTTGACCCGTTTTCAATTTTTTTTATCATTTTTTTACACCATAATACATGACAGTCCTTTTGCTCCTCCGTTAGGTCGTGAGGTACCCATAGAGTGCAAACTTTTCTTACTCCAAGAATTTCGTGCAAAATTTTGTGAACTCTTGGTGCACTGATGCCAAGGGCTTCTTCTATTTGTTTATAGGTCATTCAACGATCAACTCTTAACATTTCTTCTATTTTGGCAACGTTATCTGGAGTACACACGTCACTGGGTCTTCCCGATCTTGGGGCATCAGAAACTTCGAAATTTCCACGTTTAAACTCACAATACCAACGGTAAACAGTCGTACGATGAGGGCAGTTTTGTTTGAATACAGATTGCATTTCCTTGAGACAGTCATCTAACGACAGACCCCTCTCAAAGTTGTAACGAATTACAACTCCTAAGTCTTCGCTAGACCACGCCGACATCTTTAAATATTAAATCTATTTTTTTAATAAAAAAATAATAAAAAAAGAAAACTTTTTCCCGCCAAACTTTGTCTATGGAAATATAGTTTTAAAATATATATATGATATGCCACCTCTTTGTTTCATATTTGTGTATTGCAAAACTTATCTAGTAACCTAGATATTTAATATACTCTGTTAGACAAGATACACTATTTTTAATTACTTTTTATTAATTTTATTTTCATTGTTATTTTAAAATGAGAAAGGGATTGTCCATTCATCACGTGATGCTCAAAAGGGGGTAGGGGGTTCGGAAAAAATCACAAAATATCACAAGGGGGGAGGGGGAAGGATGTAGTGAGATGTTATTATAATGTTTATTTGTTTTTTCGTTGAATGCGCCATTTTGTAAATTCACAATTTGGTGAGCCCTCGACATTATCTCACCTTATGGTAAGTAACGATGATACTAAGATAGAAGCGGGCTTATAATTAACAATTTATAACTTATTTTTTGGCATATTTATTTGTAAACCGAGAAGAGGCGCGTGACCTTGACTCGCCGTTGCTAGATCGCTAGATCGAGAGAGATGATCTGCGCAGTGCGCGAAAAATGATGACGTCGAGTGGCTTGAGGAGAGAGATCGACGTCGATCTTTAAGGAAGCACAGTGTCAGCAGCTGACTTGCAAGATGCTTAATTACTTATTAGTGTTAAAGGAAGCCTCGCTAACCCGTGGTCCGATGACAGTGTCCAATAAATAGATTCATGTACCAGTACAGTTATATCTATGTTTTCACATGATTACACCTTTCCCTTTTTATTTTTGTGCCAGTCAACAGGAACCTGACCGACCCACCAACGCAAATATCGAGGGTGAGCAAGCGGTTCGCGGGTTAAGTATCTAAAAAGTAAAACTAAAAAATTATATCGAAATCTATCCCGTAGTTTTAGCGTGATACGCGTAAAATTGCAGACCTCTATCATATTATACAGGGTGTAAAAAAATGGTGTAGGTCCCGTTAACTGGGGGTTCTGCTCGTCATACTGAACAACTTTTGTTCTACGAATTTGCTGAAATCCCAAAAAAATTATTTTAGCTCTTCATACAAATCGATCAGCTGATCGACCTATTTTGTGCACTTTTGTATGGAGGGTCTAATTTTTTTTCGAGAATTGACAGGTTGACAGGTTCCTTAGAGAAGATTGTTTAGTATGATGAGTAGAATCCCCAGTTAACGGGTTGTACACCTGTACATAAAGATAGCATTCTAAAAAAAAATAAAGTTACTTGATCCCGAAAAATAGGGTTTGGGGGGGGGGGGGGGGGGGTTTAATCTAAAACCTAACCACGTATCACCAGGGGTGAAGGGAGGGGTTGTTAAAAACATCACGGTATTAATGGACGAGCACAAAGACGATTCTGCCTTCTGATTTTTTATTTTTGCTCCGTTTTAAAAACACTTCGTTCTCTATCTCTCTCTCTCTGTCTATCGCTGGTTCGTTCCTGCATTAGTTTCTCCGTCTCTTCGTTTACATTGGATAGGTAGGTATATTAAATTTGTTATTTCATCTCAATATTATATTACGTGTCATAGGTAGTCGGCCTTACTGCCAGGTAAAAACATTCAGATTTTGTTTTAAGGCTTATACCGCACCTAAAGACCAACTTTGTAAACACTTTTTACTTCAACTAAGGTTTTTTTATTGTTTTTTTTAATAAAAAAACCGGCCAAGTGCGAGTCGGACTCGCGCACGAAGGGTTCCGCACCATTATCTATAATAAAAGACGTATAAAAAAACTATTTGCTAGATCTCGTTCAAAGCAATTTTCGGTGGAAGCTTGCATGGTAATGTACATCATATATTTTTTTAGTTTTATCATACACATTTTACCACTTTGGAAGTGTCTCTCGCGCAAACTATTCAGTTTAGAAAAAAAATATATTAGAAACTTCAATATCATTTTTGAAGACCTATCCATAGATATCCCACACGTATGGGTTTGATGAAAAAAAAATTTGAGTTTCAGTTCTAAGCATGGGGAACCCCCAAAATTTATTGTATTTTTTTTCTATTTTTGTGTGAAAATCTTAATGTGGTTTACAGAATACATCTACTTACTAAGTTTTAACAGTATAGTTCTTACAGTTTCGAAAAAAGTGGCTGTGACATACGGACGGACAGACAGACAGACATGACGAATCCATAAGGGTTCCGTTTTTTGCCATTTGGCTACGGAACCCTAAAAAGCCTTATTGGATTTGTTAGTTTTCCTTTTAAATTCATTATATAGACTACTTTCATGATTTTTTTTAAATTTCCAAATACAGCGGTTTCGTTGTTAGGGGGTGGGGACACTCGACTCCAACAAAATTTAGCACTTTCAAGCCTATTTTTTCGAAAACGGAACCCTTAATTATAAAATGGTCTAAGAAGACTCACTATTATTTTTTAAGCTCTAACCAACGATACCCCACACAACTGTGTTTGACGAAAAAAAAATCATCCCCACTTTACTTGGTAGGGTACCAAGTTCATTTTCCCAAAAAAAATTTAACAGTTTTCTCCGCGTTATTATTATATATATATTTGCCAATTTAGCTCTAAACTACTAATAGTCTAGGAGCTAGGTCGCGGAGGGACAGACATGACGAAACTATAAGGGTTCCTTATATTCCTATACGGAACCCTAAAAATAGTTTTTGGGTGTATGTATATGTATGTATGTAAGTAATGCTCTGTTTCTTCGGCTAAGCCTGTAGCTTAAACAGCTTGATGGATTTTGAAGTGCGAGGGACGAGGTGTCGTGAGATTGGTCTTGATCCCTCGATTGACATAATATATAGGATATTATACATACACGTATTTATCCGACTGCACGATAAATTAAAAACGCTAAACACGTTAAAAAAACGACTCCCATCGCAACAACTTTGTACAATTTTGCATTATGATTTTTGGTTTTTGTTAATTTTCTAATAAAGTACTACATCTATTTTGATAACATTTATATGGGACCACACGTGAAGCACTAGCTTTCAAATAAAAAAAGAATCATCAAAATCGGTTCACCCAGTCAAAAGTTCTAAGGTAACACATATAAAAAAAAACATACAGTTGAATTGAGACCCTCCTCCTTTTTGGAAGTCGCTTAAAAAGGGGACTAACGTTTTTTTGCAGTTGGTTTTTAAATTTTTAATTCAGTTTGTTAGGACATTAAGTTATTATGTTGTCAATCTAACAGAATTCCGATTAGATAGGTATAATATTCAAATTAATCAAGTTGAACTTGAAATCTAATCAAAGTTGACAAAAACTTGAAAAGCCTGTTCTCAAGTAAACAAGCAGGACGAGGAAGGACGACCGCTGACTCTGATTGAATTTGAAGCTTCTAAAAAAATTACTGCGTTTTAAACATTTTTGCTAACAAACCATAAGCGTCCCCACTGGTGGGGCGCGGCTCTCTTCCAATCTGGGGAAGGTTAAGCCATACTCCACTCGCGCGGGTCAAGTCTGGGTTGGTGAAGGATGAAGGGCTAGTGGCAAACCCCATTTTTACATTTTTTAAGACATCTGACACTGCAGCTAAGTGACTGCCGTCTAGTGAAAGCATCCGGCACCAACGGCTTGACGTGCCTTGCGGAAAACGGTCCCGAAAAATTGCCATATTTCATGATTCTGGGTAAACGTTAATTTACTTGCGGGTGCACAACACGCGGTATAAAAGCCGAATTTTTTGGTATCGTTGATTTAGTTAGAAGCTTGATTTTCTTACAGTTCCAAGGGAAAGTAGCGTAGACACGTTAGTACTTATATACAGGATGTAACATGTGCAGTGATACTTTAAGGTTGGCTTGTACTTACTATACTGAACAAACATTGCTGAAATCGCAATTATTTTTTATTATTTATTTGTATGTTTGTCTAAAATGAACTAAAAAATAAAATTAATAAATACTTTGTATAGAAACTCGAAAAGAGTGTTAATGTTTTTCTGCGTCTGTTATTTGGCTAGGTGCGTAACCTAAGCAGCTTGATGGCTTTTTATACGTGTGTGTGAGATTTCGTTATATTATTGTCTTGATCCCCTAAGAAGACGAATCTGCTATTTGATTGAATGACTAGCGCGTTCATTGAATGACGAGATTCAATTGAATCACTTTAGTCAAACTTTAGTCAACTCGTCAAGTTGTTGAATGTAACGTTCAACGTCTTGACTGAACGTCATTTAGTGAAGTAGTTAAATGGGATATTCCGAATAAAAACCGACGATTTCTTCTTCTGCGAAGCATTCTGCTACCCATTCAATCAAATAGCAGATTCTACCCGATGACGGCGACATATACATTTTTACCCAACTACCCAAAAAAGGTGGGTGAAATTGTCATACAATTGGGTTTTAAATTTTTTTTAATTCAGTTAGTACATTTCGATTGTACTTCTGAAACTGAACGCTGTGGGAGCGAAACGAATAAAATTTCACCTGTTTAAATCGTTTTAACGAACGTGACACAACTGGTTTGTTTGAGTCTCATTATGTACAACAATGTCGACTGTCGTTTGTCGGCCATAATATTTGTTCTTTGTTCTCTAGTTAACTTGGAACGACAGTGATTATGGATTCCATTATTTTCGAAAAACCTAAGAATTCAAATAAATATAAACACACGGTTTTCAATTTAAATGCTCAAATAAATACAAACACACGGTTCCAAAATCAAATGCTCAAATAAATATAAACACACGGTTCCAAATTCAAATGCTCAAATAAATATAAACACACTGTTCCAAATTCAAATGCTCAAATAAATATAAATACACGGTTCCAAATTCAAATGCTCAAATAAATATAAACGCACGGTTCCAAATTCAAATGCTCAAATAAATATAAAAATTTATTTATTTATTTATTTCAAATTCAACAAGTCAAGAGGTTCGGAAATGGTCAAACATTTCTAAACAAAACATTTTATCATTAATTAAATTTTACCTTAACCCTTCGCATACAAGGTGAGGTCTTTTAGACCCCAACGGTTTTAAAATCTAATATTTTAAAAAAATAACGTAACGGCGAGGATATTGTTATTTTGAGTAGCTGGGTTTGCGGCGTTGCCACGTCGACCTGTTGGGTTTATTCAGTGCTGCGCGGGCGCTTGACTGTGATGGACGTGTTTAGAGTCCGTGAGACGCATATTTGTTTTGTAAAGATTGTATTAAAAATTAAAACAAAATATTCCTGGAAGTTGCCAACACTAGTTACTATTTTAAGACTTAATATTATTTTCAGTTTTTTCAAACATCATTTAAGTTTAAACGAGGTTTTAAGAAGACTTGTCTATGCTTAGTTTTTCAGTTTGAATGAGCCTCATGAGCCTCATATTTTACTGCAAAATTAAAACAAACCGTTGATTGCAAGTGAAAATTGGTTTTTCATTGTCATTCTAACTATCCTGTAAATTGAAAAAACGCATTATTGAATGTATTTTTTAAAGTATATTTACACAGGAGTCACTTATGTTCGGGTCATTTAAACTTCACCTTGTATTGCACGTAACTTTTTGTCACCTAGTATGCGAAGGGTTAATCACATTACATTTTGCACATCGAGCATGTTCCTACGAGTATTTTATTCATTCAATCACCGTGTGTAGTTTATTTTTACCTATAAAATGGATTATTTTAGAACACGCTTTACGATTTTTTTACTATTTGGTCATTTCCAAATAACAAGACTGTATTTCCTACGATGTTATTGAAAATAAAAGACGTATCTGGGACCTTGATTCCACCTCCGTATTTCATCATCAGATCAATTTCAACATACCAAAAGCAAAGTATATATATATTAGTACTAACGTACCAAAAGGATCTATTGTCACCGGGAATACGGCTTCATACCAAATTTCATGCTCAATCGTACCCTTGCAAGTCGCTCTACAATCGATCGCAAGATTTGAACCTATCTAAACAAACAACCATACATTCATATTACGAACATTTCAAGTTAATTAAAAGCTATTGTACGATTTACATACTTACATGTCATTTATTTTTAAATAAATTAAATAATATTTTGAAGCAGTCTCGCTTCAACAATGCACTTTGCCCGCGACCCAGTTTAGAGTGCATTGACGCACGACGACTTAGCATCATTTTATTATTTTTTAAATCAGTGTTCCATTAGAGATCCATCTGACAAGACCATTGCATTTCAACACCCTCACTGACAATGATCATATCCTGTACAGCTATAAAAACAATCAAAATGTACACTGGAAACCATATTGATGCAAAGGAACATAAGATTAAACTTACATCCAACTTCTCAGTCTCGCATCCTCATTCATTAATATCAGCTCATATACGTCCCCACCGAGGGGCTCGAGCCTACCCTGAATTAGGGAGATCGGGCTTTAGTCGACGCAGTGCGGGATTGTCGACTTCACACACAACCTGCGAGTTTCTCCGCAGGCGTGTGCAGGTTTCATCACGATGTTTTCCTTCACAGTAAATTCGAAACCACATTGGTACGTGGCAGGTTCGAACCACGACCTCCCGGAGGAGGCGGCGGCCCTATATAGCCATTACACCACCGATGCTCGCATCCTCTATCTATGCGTAATTTTTAAACTCGCTTACGCACATGTAATTTTATTTTCTAACGGTGAAATAACATCATCATTATCATCATCATCATCATAATCATCATCATATCAGCCGAAAGACGTCCACTACTGGACAAAGGCCTCCCCCAAAGATTTCCAAGACGACCGGTCCTACACTGCCCGCATGCATCGTCTTTACCAACATAACATATAATACTAGCGACCCGCCCCGGCTTCGCACGGATGCAATGTATACTATATGGGACAATGTGGAGTGATTCATAATTTTATGATTAGTCAGGATTTGGTCATTACAGGATATCTTAGTTTACAATGTTACCGCCGACCGCTGCCATCCGGGACGAAACGTACGGCCCGCCAGCCGCTGTGCCTACGCATTTTTAAATTTCTGCTTGTAAGCTAATTATCCATTTAATTTTAAAATAAAATAGCTCGGTAAATAACACATGTTTTTAATTTTAAAGTTAAAAATAGTTACTGTGGGTTATCCTTAGGAGATAAATATATGCCATTTCGGACTTTTTTATCGATGTTTTAAAGATATACTATTCCGTAGTACATAAATTTGATCCATCTCGTAAGGTGTAGCCAGCGTTTGCGATTTAAGCGCACAAAAATATGTTTGTCACGACATCACATTAGAGATCTTTGAATTTTTCAGCTTTTCTGCACTATAATATGTATGTATTATACATATAAACCTTCCTCTTGGATTACTCTATCTATTGCTGAAAACTGTATTAAAATCGGTTTAGTAGTAAAAGATCTAATAAAATATTACAAATCTTAGAATTTTTCAGTTTTTCTGTACCAAAGATATACGTTTTATACATACAAACCTTCCTCTTTAATCACTCTATCTATTGCTGAAAACTGCATTAAAATCCGTTGAGTACTTTAAAAGATTTAAGCGAACAAACAGCGAAGCGCCTTAATTTTATACTTATGTAAAGAAAAGAAGTAGAAAATATTACAAATCTTCGAATTTTTTAGTTTTCCTGTACCATAATATATACGTATTATACATATAAACATTCCTCTTTAATCACTCTATCTATTGCTCAAAACTGCATTAAAATCCGTTGAGAAGTTTAAAAGACCTAAGCGAACAGACAGCGGAAGAAACTTTATTTTATACTATGTAAAGATGTGCAAATTAATGGAAAATACAATCTCCTTGCGCTACACTAAGCTTTTACAGCTGATTCACATTCATAGCGTGTTGGGGAGATAATCTTTTGTTTGACGCTTTCGTCACTATAGAATAGTTTGAACTTGAGATATTTCAATAGATTGAAAAAGTATATTGTAAGTTTAAAGAAACTTAGCGATTTTACGTAAGTTTTCTTATATTTTTCGTTATCCGTACTCAAAGGATGCCATCGGGCAGCTATTACTTAGCCTACACTGTCAGTCAGTTCGTCTGTCTGTCCTTATATTAAGACTATGTTCCTAAACCATGGCACGAAATTAAATTTTTATGAGATTTTTTGACTTTTGACTTCTTTTTTAAGGTTCTGAAGTTACCCTTATAGTTTTACCATGTCTGTCTGTCTGTCTGTCCGCGGCTTAGCTCAGACTATTAATATTAGAATGCTGTAATTTGGCATGGTTATACAAGTTAATCACGCCGACAAAGTTGTACAATAAAATCTTGAAAAACAATTTTTATGGTACCTCCCCTACATGTAAAGAAGGGTTTTTTTTTATTAACGTACCTTATCGTATGGGTATCGTTGAATAGGTCTTTTAAAACACCTGAGGGTTATCTAAAACCATTTTTTGATTCAGGCATCGGTTTGCGAAATATTAAGCTTTAAAGTGCAAATTTTTGTTCGAGTCAAGTATCCCCCGCCCGCCCCTACAGGCTAAACCGCTATTTCAGGACATCTGAAAAAAAAACGTAAATAGTAGAACATATATAATCAATTTAAAAGGAAAACTATCACGGCTAAGTAAGCTTTCTTAGTTTACGCACACCCTGGACACTTCATACAACGAGCCAGAAATGACATTAAAAAAAAGTAATTACGGAACAAACAAAATGGCGGCGGAATCCTATACGTTCGACTACCAAACTGTAACCAATCTGTATTAATCTGGGTGACGAGGGGGTGAGGTCGCCATCTAGAGAGCGGCAGGGAGTGTCCATACTGTATGTTAGTACTAATATATATACTTTGGTTTAGGATAGTAACAGTCGACCACCTTAAGATGTGCAGTTGGATTTGTCAAAAGTTCATAGTTTTTCCATACAAAATGTTCTATTACCAACTGTAAATATAAATTCGTTTTTAAATAAACAATTATTTTTTGAAAACCCTACTTTGCGCTAGTCCGACTCGCACTTGGCCAGTTTTTTTTAATATTTTCTAAAACGGTAACGCATAAAAACCTCAAACTGAGTGTGATTATAGAAACTACAAAGTAAAAATACAAATTAAAATCAACTAAGTATAGACCACGCGTAGTGTAGGGTCGAGCCATTACTTGAAAAATTTTCTTCTAAGGATACCATATGTAAATTAAGAAACGCCAGGGATACATTAATCTGTATCTTGAGAACGGAACGCTTGATAAAAATAGTTATTTATGATACAAGGGTAGTAAAAAGGTGAATAACAAACGAGTGACATTTGTGAGCCCGAGCCGCAGTAGGCGAGGGTTTACCATCGTCACGAGTTTGTTATTTCCTTTTACACCCATGTATCATACGAGGTTTTTCAATACAGTTGTGAGAAAACAGATAAAATAAAAAACGACCATGACAGGAAAACAAAATACATGGGTCGATACATACCTATCAAGGTTTCAGTAACCAAATTTCATTTTACGCGACATAAATGTCCGGGGAGTAAACTCACTTTGTTTTTTATTATACATACACATACGTATATTTTTTATTTCACATTAACTATCCACAATTTTAGTAGTTTTCTTTCACAACTAAAACATCTCAATTCAGTTTTACGAAAATTGCGCCATATTTTAGCTATCACACGTACGCATGCGTAATTTTTTTTTATATTATCATAAATAGGCTACAATAAGGCTTGGGATACTATTAATATAAGCAATAAAACCTTTTCGAAAAAGATGACTTATTCCTTGGTGTAACCGGTTCCGCTTCATTCATATTTTTTCTCTTTTCTTCACAAAGATATAACCCAAAGAGAATCTAATCAGCTAGCATTATGTACTAACCTCACGAAGGAACAACCTATCTTTTTTTTAAATTCTCCTTTCAAGTCTTCAAGAAGATTATGTATCTTTGGTTATTAAATTTTTATTTGCTAGAAATGTCTTGTTCCTCCGAGCTAGAAATTAAAAAAAAGTGGTAAAGTAAAAGCACGTGTGCGGTAAAATCAATTTTGCGCACACTTGACTGGCATATAAAGGACCTCTTTTTAAGAAACTGTATTGAAAAATATGTTGTGCGGTTAAGAAAGCATTAAGTACTGAATCAAACGTACTTACTTATTCATTGAACTTACTCATGTGTACTGCACGATTTTTTTTTTATATTAGGTATTTACTTAATGCACGGAATCTGCCTTTGTTTATTTGTTTGTTACCCATTTGCGGGACACGTTAATGGAATGTAATTAGTTATTTTATAACCTAAATATTTTTGTTACGTATATTCTTACATTTCTGTTTGAGTACCTTCCGATAATAAATAAAATAAAAAAAAATAAAAATAACAGCCAAGTGCGAGTCGGATTCGCACCAAGTAGGATTCCGTAACCTTTTAAAAAATAAATGTATATTTTAGAAAACAGGTTTCGGAGCATATTGGCTGTGACAGATTTACAGACGAACAGATAGACACACGAATGATCCTATAATGGTTCTGTTTTACCTTTTGAGGTGCGAAACCCAAAAAAAAAAAATGATGCCCCATACTAACTTTTTTTTATGCCCCGTTTACTTTTTTATTTTTTTTTATTCACAATTGGTGAGCCCTTGGCATCATCTCACCTGATGGTAAGTGACGATGATGCCGGAGTTGGAAGAGGGCTTATCAAGATACCCCAACGCAATGGAGAACTGGGTATTTTATCTTCAAGCCGGAACATATCAATTGTTTGGGAGGCCACCTATTTTTTTATGACTTTTTTTACATTTATTACTGTTCATCTTGTCGAACAACCCGCACTGGGCCCGCATGGTCGACTAAGGCCCGATCGCCCTAATTCTGGGTAGGCTCGAGTCCCTCGGTGGGGACGTATATGAGCCGATATGATGACTGTTCATCTTGTTATCCTCCTCTATTGAAGAGGAGATTAAAAACAATTTTGGTTGTTTGGTCGAGGGTGTCATTTTTTCGAGTTTTCGATTACTCATTCTGTTTTTTTTCTGAATTTTTATGTCTCATATAGTTCAAAGTTAAAAATATACTGAAAGAAATCTTTGATTCTATTCTATTCTATTTATTTCATGAGGCCTCTTCAACGATACCTCATTCGAGGGGAAGCATTAAAATGTATTTATATATATAATATTTTATTTAATATGTAAGTAAGTATGTTTAATGTATGTATCTAATTGTAATATAACATCTGTTTATAACTTTAGATTATTGTTTTCACTTCTTTTTAAAATCTGTACTAATTAATTTGTTTATTTGCTTAAAGTGTAAATCCTTTCAGTAATTAAGCGTTGGATGGAAGAGATCCCTGTTTGGGATAAGTCCGCTTTTGTGCATGCTACTGCTATTATGTATAAATAATTGTATGTTTTCTTGTACATAAGAGAGTTCACAAACAAACAAAGTCTTAAGTCCCCCTTTTACATGTGGGTAAAGCAGCCCTAATATAATTGTTTTTTTACATAATAGTGACTTATTTCTATTTCGTTCGGGTCGTATAAATTTACATATTATGTGTACCAAATTTTACTAATGTAGGTTTAGCAGTGACAGAGGAATTGACTGTGACAGATGGATGGACAAACAGACGTAGACGGAGGGATATAACGAGATTATAAGGGTTCCTTTTTTACCATATTGTATCCGGAACCCGCCAAGTATGAATCGAACTCGCGCTCTAGATCGTAAACTGAATGAGAGAAAAAAAAAATCATTACACCTATTTGAAAAACGACTCAATAAGTGTGAACAAAATTATACTTTGCACCCTGTAGGGACTTTTGTTTCGCGTTGGTCCGCGTTCGTGCTCTGATACGAACGCGGACCAATCAGAAGACAGAACGATCAAACCAATGTCTATAGGTAATAGGTACGGGCAGCGACACACCAAGCTATGCAAAACCAGTATAAGCTGGCCGCGCGACGCCTTTGCGTTTTAACCAACGCGCGGCCCGCGTATACTGGTTTTATATAGCTTGATGTGGCGCCGTGTGTACATACTAGTTTCTTTTTCTCATAGGTTGTGATGAAAACTTGTGTCACTCGGGGTCCAAATATTTTACTGTCGGGCGACGTATATTGAGTTCCTCGCTAAGCTCAGGATTCAAACTAATGCCTTCGGAACAAAATATTACTTTGTCCCCTTGTCACACAAATAACTATTTACTGCGCTTCGGTTGATATCTTGTATATGTATTAGCTTTTGCACGTGGCTTCGCCCGCGTGGACATCGTTTTTATGACTGTCTTAGAGCGCGCCGAGCGTGGACATGAATTTTCTCCAGATCCCTCGGGTAATATGTCAGGATATGTTTAATAGTATATCATATCATTTCCCACCCTCTTAACTATCTCTGTACAAAAAATCACAAAATCCGTTGTTCCGTTGTGATGTTAAAGAAATTAACCAAAAAAGAGTATATTTTCAGTTCCCTCAGGAACTGCATCGGGATATGCTATTTTCACGGGATAAAAAGTAGCCTATATACTTCCTCGTGACACAGGCTACCTGCATGCCACATCAAGATTGATCAAGGCGTTGAAGCGTGAAAAGGTAACAAACAAACAAACACATTTTCACATTTATAATATTACTAGCATTTTCCCGCGGCTCCGCCCGCGTGGACATCGTTTTTATGACTGTCTTTAAGGGTGATTAGTAAATTATGTCGTTTCCCACCTACTCAACCATCTCTGTGCAAAAAATCACAAATATCAAGTATTTTTTTAGTTCCCTCAGGAACTGCATCAGATTATGATATTTTCCCGGGATAAAAAGTAGCCTTTGTCCTTCCTCGTGACACAGGCTACCTGCATGCCAAATTTCATAAAGATTGGTCAAGGCGTTGAAGCGTGAAAAGATAACAAACAAACAAACACGTTTTCACATTTATAATATTATAGTAATAAATTTTAAGGAAGAATTAGTAAGGAATGTATAAACCCCTCATAAAGATATTTTAAAAGCCAATTCTATTATTAAAATAATTTAGTTATAAATTGTACCTACTCTTTTTTTATCCACAATTGGTAAGCCCTTGGCATCATCTCGATGTTTTTTAGTCTTTCTTATCAGAAGATGTGGTGGTACGGCACACTCGGGGCGCTAGTCCGACTCTCACTTGGCGGGTTTTTATTTATTGAAAGATTGATCCTTCACAAATAGACGGATGTCATCACTCGGGACGGCTGCGGCTGAGAATGTTCTTTTCGTGTCTTTCACCCTTTTCGCGGTTGCGTAGTCAAACTTATACGAGTAGTATCGCCATGTTCTTTTTTTTTTTTGCACAATTGGTTAAACCCTTGACAACATCTCACCTGGTTCTATTTGTCCGTCTGTCTGTCGGTATGTCACAGCAATTATTGTTTCAATATTGTCTCGGTGGCGTAACGGTTAGGGTCGCTACCTCCTGTCCGGGAAGTCGTGGTTCAAATCCTGCCACGTACCAATGTGTTTTCGAATTTCGATTCAGTATATACGTTTATCCGACGCTCTTACGGTGAAGGAAAAACATCGCGGGGAAACTTACACACGCCTGCGAAGAAGCTCGAAGCACAGATGAGATACTAGTTACTTCGTTCGAAGGTTGTGTGTGAAGTCGACCTACCCGCACTGGGCCCGCGTAGTCGACTAAGCCCTATCGCCCTAATTCAGGGTTGGCTTGAGCTCCTCGGTGAGGACGTATATGAGCTGATATGATGACTATAGGTAAAGCTGAAATTTGGTATGGTTATTAGAAATCAGTGACTCCAATAAAGTTATACAGGGTGTAACAAAATTGGTGTAGGACCCGTTAACTGGGGGTTCTACTCACCATACTGAACAACTTTCCTTAAGGAACCCATAGTCAATTCTCAAAAAAAATTTGGACCCTCCATACTAAAGTGCACAAAATTGGTCGATGAAGAAAAAAAAATTTTTTTTGCGATTTCAGCAAAGTCGTAGAACAAAAGTCGTTCAGTATGATGAGTAGAAGCCTCAGTTAACGGGACCTACACCAATTTTATTACATCCTGTATAATAAAATCTGTAAAAAATAAGTTATTTCTCCTATATGTAAAGTGGGAGTCATTTTTTGAATTGAAATCTTCTATAGTTTTGAGATGGAAAAAACTATTGAACTCGCAACCTGTTGCCGTTACCATCATCGTCACCGTCATCTGAAGTGAAAACTTCTTTAGGCGCGTTGGGCATTTTTGAGATAGGAAAAAACCGTTGAACTCGATACCTGTTACTTACCAGGAACAACTTATAAAACTGTAAAAAGTTTTCACTTTTGTTGGCACTCCCGTGTGGTTTTTTGTAGTGAAAACTTCTTTAGGCGCGTTGGGCACCAGTAAAAAATACGTATAAAACTGTATTTGAGATGGAAAAAAAACCATTGAACTCAAGACACCTTACCGTTACCTGTTACCTGTTACCGAAACTTTTAAAACTTTTCTTACCTTTATAAATAAATAAATTTTCTTGGACAAATCACACATGGTCATCTGGCCGCAAAGTAGGATTCCCTGTGTTATGGGAACCAGAGACTGATATACATACTTACATACGTTTAAATACATACATAATCACACAGAGCAAACAAATCTGCTTATCACACAAATGTTTGCCCTGGGGTAACTATTTAGTAATCTGTGCCCTGGGTGGGGATCGAACCCACAACCCTCATATCAGTGTTCAAGAGCACTTACCACTGAGCCACCGAGTCAGTCATAAAACGATACGATACCATAAGTTACGAAAGATTATGAAAAAATGAAAAAGAAAACAATTGGTGTACAAGATACAAGACATATTCAAACACAAAGGAATATTATTCTATGATATGAAATTTTATGATCCCAGAAATCACTAGGGAAAGTTTTAATCCCGAAAACAATTATGACACAACTGAGGAATCTTTTATGGAACTAAAGGCGTGGATTAAAGAAAATTTGTATGAGATCCAAAAATCAGATATTCCACAGAACACATCAACACAAAACAAAATACGATGTTGTCTTTAAAGTCGGTTTTCGGACGATAATTTTACGTGATAACGTGTCACAAGCCGAACGCTTGTGTGCTTTAGACCACACGACTGAAGTAAAACTTCTTCAGCTCCATGTTTAAGGAGATGTAAGATACCACCCATAGTCGGGTGAGTTAATTTACTCTTTAGCATTTCCTCACAGAAAATGGTCCGAACACCTTTTGTAAGATCCTGGAGGCCTAGTACTTTTAATTCTTTTAACTTGACCATGACCTTGACCTTGAACTTGTCCTTGACCTTTACCTTAAGAGGGAAGAATAGTACGTGCTCGTCCATACAAAAAGAGAAAACGTTTTTCCACTTCTAAATATTTTCCAATCACCATGATTTTTTAGTATGTTATTGACACAATGAATTACTAGGTTTATAGCTTTTCCTTTTTTCAAAATTTGCTATAGATTCAGACTTATAGGCAGCTCAAGTAACGTAATTTTTGTGATTAAAACTGTGTCGAATTAAGCCGTTTTTTGAACAAAATCAATGTATTTTTTTTAAAAAAGCGAAACCTATAAACCTAGAATATATTGTGCTGAAACGATCGACATCAAAATCAAAGAGATTTGTTGAGATTTAGTTAGTGAAAACCGTTTTCTCCCGAAATGGGAATTTCGTCCAGAAAAGTACCTATTGTCAGTTGCGAGCTGCAACGCTCTCTATCGCACGATTGGGGGTCGGGGGGAAAGCAAAGCACACGTACAATAGAGATGTCGATGGTGAAGTCGATAGTAGAGATGGGATCCCACCCACGTTATCGATATCTATCTGTTTAAAAAATTCTGGGAGTGGGAAAAGTTAACATTAGTAGGTTTTCAAGAAAAAGATTGACCAGTGATTATTGTTTTATTTCTTCCTAACTCAAAATGGATTACATTGCTTTTTTTTATAAACGATTGTTTGTTTGTACTTCGCTGTTCCAAGACGTTACAGCAGCTAAACATGTTCGTGATCGTAGCCGAATTTTCCATCGTCGCATTTGGACGAATAAGACGAATACGCGAACACGAATAGCGATGTGATGTGCTAGCATTAGAGTTCGTTGTTTTGCTTCAGAGCCCTTATCTTTTTGCTTTGCACTAGGTTGAGTGCCTTCCGTACTCGCCTCCCCTGCCCGGTGAAGTTGTAAAGGCCCCCACGGCCAACAACAAGCTTGTCATTTCGAAAAAAAAATAAAAAAATTCAGAGCCCTAATAAAACCAAAACCGTAATGTGGCTAATCCACCTACTCATTTCAACGGTCCACGAATAAGAATTTAAAAAAAAAATACGGTACCTATACTTAACGTGACCATAGTCCCTTTTTCAGGCTGTTCGTCCCGCTGTCCCCAGCTAGGGAAAAAACGGCCCACTTTCGCAAACAGACCAAACGATAAATTAATTGAAGTATCTACCTATTATTTTTTCACTCGCAAACAACTGCTTAGATATTAGAAGTCATGTTACTTACTAAGGCCATAAGTAGCTCAACTTATGTGAACTAAAAAAAAACGACCAAGTGCGAGTTGAACTCGCGTAGAGAGGGTTCCGTACAATTACAAAGACATTTAGGGTGATTTTTAAATAATTAAAAATATCACATTTGAAATTGTCACATTAAGATGCACTAGCGCTATCTAGTGGTGTTTTAGTTAACTATTTTCCGTAAATTTACGTAATAAATTGAGTTTACCACTTTATTTACAATTGATAGAATTCTTATAGGTTTTCCTGTAATCTACAAGCAATAAACTATATTTTGTAGTTTTGGAGTAATCACCTAATGGGGGGAATGGTCAATTTTCGTCTTTTTCCAAGCGATTTCCAAAAAGGAAGAGGTTCTCAATTCGACTGTATGTTTTTTATTTTTTTTATAAGTGTTACCTCGGAACTTTTATTGGGTGAACCGATTTTGATGATTTTTTTTTCTTCGAAAGCTAGTGCTTCCCATGTGGTCCCATATAAATTTTATCAAAATCGGTGTAGTACTTTATTAGAAAATTAACAAAAACCAAAAATAATAATGCAAAATTGTTCGAAGTTGTTCATTTGATATATGACACAGTAAGGTCTGCAAAACTTTTTTTTTAAATTTCCTAATTGGTCCCCCGAAAATACCCTTAATTTTTAAAAATATTTATTGACTGCACATCTGTGTTTGGGTGATAGGATTACACCATCCTACCTGATTTCACTTGATATGGTCCAGTAGATTCGGACAGTGATCTGTGATGGCTGCTGTGACAGGCGGACAGACAGACAGGCGCACGAGTGATCCTATAAGGGTTCCGTTTTTTTTGTACGGAACCCATAAAACCTACTTATTATTTAGATGGTCACGTTAGGTATACTCGTATAATTATTATAGTATCACATTAGTAGTTTCGTTCACAATAACTAGCATAATATTTTATCACGCTTTTATTATAAGGTAAGGTGCAGCCAAACGCACTCAAAATTTTACTAAAAAAAAATGTTTGTATGTAACCGACTCCTTTGGACTCGATTTTGACCCACTTTAAACGGACACATTTAATTCAAACTTTGTAGACTTATCAAGAATCAGCGACAATATAATAATTTCATAAGTTTGAACTAAAAAATAAATAGAGTTTAAAAAAACTAAAAAACACGCTTTTAAAGTACATCAGACTGAAAAGTAAAAAATAATTCTTAATATAAGTTGAAAATAATAATTAACAAAAAATACTTGTCTTATTTGGGAAAAAGTGTGGGTTGCTGGATAGACGAAAAATATGGCACAGAGCGCCCCACGCTTTTTCACAGTAATCTAGTATTATTTTAGTAATTCTAATTATATTTTTCGTTAATTATTATTTTCAACTTATATTAAGAATTATTTTTACTTTTTAGTCTGATGTACTTTTAAAGCGTGTTTTTTTTGGTTTTTTTAAACTTTATTTATTTTAGATACACTGCAAATACCTAAATAACCTTACAATACAAAATTTCAGTCATTTAGGGCGCATATCGTCAACAAGCCGATTTATCAAAAATCAATTTAGTTTATACTCCTTGCTAATTACTATTATCTACATAACAAAATACTCACTTGAAATTATCACTATTACCTACTGCTATTAACTTCAATTTCTCTGTATCGGAGTTTCGGTGACGCCACAACAATCACTATCCGTAGGTACGTAAGAAAACTTTCCGCCTTTCGTCGCAACTTCTCGGCAACTGGCAGCGTCCGTCGATGTGTGCGTGAGGCTCTTTGTATGTGCTGTGCGCGATGCCCGGGGGCATGAGCGCACGAGCGATAGCAAATGTTTTCCCAAATACCTATTTCGTTAGGATCGCGAAGCTATTCTTCCCTCTTAAGTGGCCCCAAGCCCCAACCCCCAAGCCTTAAGCCCTAAGCAAGTAAAAGTACAACTCTCGCTTGCACGTTTGGCTCAGCGTACTGGCGTAACGGGACAATGACGTCACGTAACGGGACACTTTTTCGTGCATGCAGCCCGTGTCATCAATTTATAAGACGTTATCACGTCAGAAATGAAAGTTGTGAATCATTTAAGTAAAAGTGTTTTAATTAAATACATAAATTTTAATTATGCAATACTATATGTCGGAGCGCAAGGACGTGGCGCCATCTATACATCCGTCGAAGCACCGTGTGTTTTATCTTGAAACGTCAAACGGTCAGCTAGGGTAGTAATAATAGTCATCTTTGGCCAAGGCGTGGTCTGTGCGAGACCGGAACCCGGAAGTTGGTAGTGTTGGTACTTGTTTGTTAGCCAATCAGAATCGTTGTGATTATCGAACCATTAAAGACAATGCAGCCTACCTACAGAGGCTACGACAGAGGCGCCAATTATTTTACGAGCACTTTTGATCGAGCAGCTGAACTGTCAACTTGGGAAGCCAGCCCCGTGCCGAACTCATCGCAGTCTATAAAATAATCGGTTTTCATCCGAATCATCGTGAAGCCTCGTGTTGCAAACATGTGTGAATATTGATTGTACACTCCAAAACTTCTCAAAGACGAGTTTATTTCTTAGATCCGGCCAAAACCCTTCTGATGATCCGAAATATATTATTATCATAAGTAGATGGTTTTCACTTCTGTCGTTCTGTCGATTTTTTTTTGATCACGTACCCTATTGTGGTAAGTATCGTTGAACAGGTCTTACAAAACCACATAGGGTTTGCGTTTTACACATTAACTAAATGTTAACTTTCTCACCGGTTTCCGAAAAGGATTTAGTACGATAGACCACATACATACGCTGCGGAAAATTATATAGAAGACCGAAGTGTGCAATCAGCCACTATGCTTGGCGTTCGTGGACTATGAGAAAAATGTAAAACTTGTATTGAATCGTCTCAAATTTTACGTCTGTGTGTTGCATGTTGCGTGACGGTCGCTTTCGTCTGACGGTATGATCGTTTCGTCCTCTGTATCGTAGCGAGAGCGGCCATGATCGTTTCGTCCTCTGTAAAGTTTCACTTTTACCGTGGTTTCATAAAAACACACACTTACTTTTTTTTAATTGGTGATTTTTGTTAGAGTTGAATGTCTACACCGTCTACCGGCTCAACCACTATTCCAGAAATTTTTAATTGCATCGGAAATAGCGCGACCTTTCCCGCTGGTTAGATTGATGGTCAGACTAGTCTGGCCAACGGGAATTTATTTTTCCATTGGCCAGATTTATTTGACAGCTGAACATAAAAAACCAGAGCATATAATTAACTAGCTGTTTCCCGCGGCTTCACCCGCGTGGACAACGTTTCTATGAGTTTTGAATAAAAGTAGCCTATGTGTGAATCGGGGTCGTAATCTGTCTACCTACTAAATATCAGCGAGATCCGTTTAGTAGTTTTTGCGAGAAGAAGTAACAAACATACACATTCACAAACTTTCGCCGTTATAATATTAGTGTGATTTAAAAGGAAAATTATCACGGACATACAGCCAAGAAAGTTTTATTAGCTAGAAGTAATAGTCGACCAACTTAGGTTTTGATATTTTTTCGCACCCTCTAAGTCAGTCACAAAAACGATATCCACGCGGGTGAAGCTGCGGGCAAAAGCTAGTTATTAATAAGATTGAAAAAAAGACATTGGACATATTTTGAAGTCAGTAAGTAGAAATAACTGAAATAGGCAACCATTATCAAAAACTCCATGTGTACACATAATTATACTCTATTTATTTTTTCATCCTTTTATAAAATAATGACGAGAATAAAAATATTTATAAACAAACAAAGAACCGCTCTTTAGGTTGTAATAAAATATTTGCATCAAACAAAGAATACTTTGAAACTTGAAGTACATTTTATAGTTTTACTAGCTGTCCCGGCGAACCACGTACCGCCTTAAATTACACTACCCTACCCTACCCTACCCTACCCTACCCTACATAAGAACCTTCTCCTGACAATAACGAACTCGACAAAAAAAGAATTAGCCAAATCGGTCCAGCCGTTCTCGAGTTATGCGCTTACCAACACATTTTGCGATTCATTTTTATATTATAGATTATCTCAAAGTACGAGTAAGCTGAAAAAAAAACTAATATTGTAAACTGGTCGTGCTAGACGCGTTCATATGTTTGTAGTAGGTACTGGCGCACCCTCCATGTACGCCGATGCACGCACAAAAAGAAGTTTATAATGGAGGGAAGGGGAGTGTTCTTTTAAAGATAGATAATTCCACCAATAACTAAATATATTTTAAATTAGTTATAAAAATAGACAGTGTCGATAACAATAATGAAATCAAAGGTGATACGAATTAAATTGGAGGCTACAAATTTTTTTTAGGTCGGTACCAGCACACAGTTATACTTACGTATCAAATGTTTTAGATTCGAAAGTTTGCTGACACCGACCTTAAAAAAAAATTTTAAGCATCTAATTTAATTCGTACCCACCTTCGATTTGGTTAATGTTGTGTACTTAAGTATAATAATATTATTTCATACTTTTGAGTGAATTTCATTTTGAAGTCGGTTTTTAGTTTTTTTAAACTTTTATTTTTATTTTCTTTATTTTTAGTGATAATGCTATCTATCTAACAACGTTAAACCCAATCACCTACTCACCAATAGGAATTATCAAATCATAATACATGTGTTTCATTAATAGATACAGAGTCCTGTGGCTTCCAGCATCATCTTAGCATTATGAAAATTATGGAGTTAAATCGTCCATCATCAGCTCATCTGAATAACCTGAAAGAATACAACTATCGGTCTATGCATAAGTATCTACGTATATATAATATATCTATGTATAATATTAAAATAAATTTCCTCCAACTCCTAACCGTTAAGGAGTTGTACCTTCCTTCATCAGCTTATCAACAAGAAATGATGACTAACATACGCAAGTATATTAATTAATAGCTTTAGAAAACGTATGAATCACGTAATAAGGGTCTATAAAATTTGAGGGTTGCCCTCGATTTCCCTGGGATCCCATCATCAGATCCTGACTTGGTGACAATGGGACCCCCTCGGGAGCATACTGTTTTGAGAAAATAAAAAATAAAAAAAGAATCTTGAAAATCGGTCCACAATTAACGCAGAAATCAGTGAACATAAATTTAAAAAAATACAGTCACACAAAGAACCTCCTCCTTTTTTGAAGTCAGACAGTGTTGATGATCAGGATGGGAATTGGAATGACAATTTCAAAAACAAACAAAATAACAAAAAAGTAAAAACAAACGAAAAGTTGATATAAAAGTAAGTTGAAAATAAAAAAAACGGGGCAAGTGTGAGTCAGAACCACACACAAAAGGTTCCGTACCATCACACATAATGGCGCTAGTTTCTTCATGTTTAAAAAAACACTCCTTTTTTTATGGAGACCCCTCTTATTTTTTAACTTTTTATAATTTTTAGTATTTGTTGTTATAGCGGCAACAGAAATAAGTCATCTGTGAAAATTTTAACTGTCGAGCTATCACGGTTCATGAAATACAGCCTGGTGATAGAAGGACAGACAGACAGACAGACGGACGAACAGCAAATAGGGTCCCGTTTTTACCCTTTGGGTACGGATCCCTAAAAACAAAAAGATTGACTTCGTTTAAGTGATATCCGTAGTTATCCGATTTATGCTTCATACGTAGTTTTCCGGTTTATGCTTCATACGTAGTTATCCGGTTTATGCTTCATTACGTCGGGTTGTTAATTTGTTTCAAATTATCAAATAGCCGCAAATTTAAAATACATACAAAAAGCTTGTGCAGAGTCATAATATCATTCCTGCCTAAATTATGGCCACCCTAACAAGTCAAACTTTATACCAACTGCAAAAATAACTTTATTTTTTTATAATGCACATTTATATTTTAAATAGACCACGGAACCCCACTATGCGCGTGTTCCGACACACACTTGGCAACTTTTTATTATGACATATTGGATCATTGTCGCGGGCAATCGTCTTCGACAGCCGCGATAATGGGAGTTGGATGTTCGCCCCGGGATGAATTCGTTAACGTCGTCATTCGTCACGTCAGCCCAACAGCGGCGGCGTACAGATTGAATGAACTTAGAATTTCCAAGCCTGTTATGGAGAAAACTTTTAGCAAAACAAGAAACCATCTCCGTGACGTAATGTTTCAGTTCATTAGTTGACTGACTCGATGGCTCAGTGGTTAGTGCTCTTGACTACTGATCCGAGAGTCGTGGGTTCGATCCCCACCCAGGGCAAACATTTGTGTGAAGAGCAGATTTGTTTGCTCTGTGTCTGGGTATGTATTTAAACGTATATAAGTATGTATATCAGTTTCTGGTTTCCATAACACAGGGAATCCTACTTTGGGGCCAGATGACCATGTGTGATTTGTCCTAGAATATTTATTTATTTTATTAGCTTCACCAGGAGGTCGCGGGTTCGATTCTCGACGGAGTCTAACTTTATTAAGACACTTGGTTTTGTTGGTGGAAGGACATTTTCTAAGCCCGTCTAGCTAGCTTCCTTTAATAAAACAAGAAACCACCTCCATGTCGTAATGTTTCAGTTTATTAGCTTCACATCAGGAGGTCGCGGGTTCGAATCCCGACGGAGTCTAACTTTGTAAGACTCGGTTTGGTTGGTGGAAGGGCATTTTCTAAGCCCGTCTAGCTTGCTAGAAAATGCCCTGTAGGTGATCCACCATTTTATCTAAGTCTTGACGCCAAACATCAATGTAAACAGCATAGATGTGCTACGGGTTGAAGACAAGATAGCCAGTTTCCCCATAGCGTTGGGAAATCTTGGTAAGCTTGCTTCAATCTTCGGCATAATCGTCACTTAACATCAGGTGAGATGATACCATTCATATCAGCTCATGTACGTCCCCACCGAGGGGCTCGAGCGTACCCTGAATAAGGGCGATCGGGCCTGAGTCGACCAAGCGGGTCCAGTGCGGGTTGGTTGACTTCACACACAACCTGCGAGTTTCTTCGCAGGCGTGTGCAGGTTTCCCCACGATGTTTCCTTCACCGTAAGAGCGTCGGATAAACGTATGATACCAAGATAGGGCTTACTAATATAGGGATGACGAAAGTTAGTCATCTGAGTTACTTTTTATCGTATGTCATAAATTACATTTTGTTCTAAAAATGTTTGAAATACCTAGGCGTGACGTGATAGTTTTGCAGCGTCATATAAGTAAGTAGGTACTTATTTTGTAAGTTTGGTGAATTAAAAATCGAAGACTTAATGGAATACAAAACGAGTAAGGTTTTCCGAAGTTTAAGTAGGAGGGCAATTTAGTGATCAAGAGTTCATAATTTATTTCTGATGCTGTCGTTACCCATATTGTGAATTAATAAAAAAAGTTTTTAAATAAAGAGATATACTCAGAAGATTTAACATTTCCCGAGCAACAATTTACAAATGTATAGACCGATAAATGACGACAAATGTACCTGCCTCCACGAACGATTTGACGTGTAAATAAGATGTCATACAATATTTGTCACCTCATTAGGGGTGCCCACGCGCCACGCGCCACATGCCACCCGCCACGCGCCACGGGGGGGACCCAAGTACCTGGTGTTAGCGAGTGGGAGCGGCAGGTGGGCCGGCGACAACGTCTTCGTGATTGTGCAACTATTCCCAATTTAGGGACATTATTTTATTTACCTAGAATTGCTTATATAGAACAAGATAAGAAGAAAGTTAAGGTAGAAACGTATAGAGAAATGAAGGAGATAGTGTGGGAAAGAGAGACCTGGAAAGAGCTACACCGACAAGAGCGCGGCCCTTAAATTGTGATGATGATGATTTGGGGAATGAAATCACTGGGAGTGTCAGCTCGGCGACAGCTTGACTCACATTGCCGTCGCGCGTAGAAAAACTTGAGACTTCAATCGCTACAACTTTGTACAATTATGCATTATTATTTTTGGTTTTTGTTTATTTCATAATAAAATAATACACCGATTTTGATAAAATTTATACGGGACGTACTTGGGAACATACTATAGCATACAATAAAAAAACAATCATGAAAATCGGTTCACAATCTGCAAAGATATCGCGTAACAAACATACAAAAAAAAAACATACAGTCGAATTGAGAACCTCCTCCTTTTTGGAAGTCGGTTGATTAAACTTACTTTTAAATGTGAATGTTTAGATGTTTAGATGGTGGTGTGTTTGTTCCTCAATCACGCAAAAATGGCTGAGCAGATTAGAATGAGTTTGACAAGTAGATACCTAGTTACCTGAATTAACACATAGGATACTTTTTATCCCAGAAAAATGTGAGGTAGTAATTTCAAATTAAAAGTTTAGATTTTTGAATGTGGTGTGGAGTTAAGTAGATTGGAGCAGAGTGGAAAAACGTGAGGTGGAGTAGTCTGTAATTGAGAGAGTGAAGTGTACACTGCAGAGTAGGGTATCCATTAGAGTGGCGAGCAGAGTGGACAGTAGCGTGGAGAGTAAAGAAGAGAGTAAAGTATAACTAAGCGTAGAGAGGAGATTAAAGTGGAGTAGAGTATAAAATAGATTAGAGTGGAGTAGTGTAGAGAGTTGTGGGGAGTAGAGTAAAGTGGAGAGGAGCAGGATAGAGTAGAGTAGAGTTCAGATTATTTTATCTACAGCAACAACGCGCCGGGTACCAATACAATGCATGATCTATAGTGGTAGACAGTGGCGGTACAATCTGAGCAAGGAGGTGTGTCAGTCTACCACGACAGTCAACTTGATTTCGTTCAACTCAAAGAACTAATATTGTTATTATCCACAATTGGTAAGCTTTTACATCTATTTTTACGGCCCAAACCAACTCATCTTCTATTTAACTTGCAAAAAATCATGTGCATGTAGACCCGTTTCTCCGCTGCGACTTGAAAAGAGACGAAAAGCACAAAATTACATTTATTAGAATTGTGAATTTTTATCTTAAATTCTAAATTGAGGGATAGTGTTCATGGCCGCCAAAGACGACCTTGAGACGAACTCATGCTGATGCTGACCTTTTCTGTCTTCCGCACTGAATTATGTAGTAAATATTTTCTTTGCAAGCTGTTAGGCCGTCGAACTCACTGCCTGCAGTTTTTTTTTATCTACAATTGATAAGCCCTTGACATCATTTCACCTGATGGTAAGTGACGATGATGCCGAAGATGGAAGCGGGATTACCAAGATTCCCCAACGCAATGGGGAACTGGCTTTTATGTTTTTCGGGTGTATGTAGGTTTGTGTGTATGTATGTCTGTTTCTTTGGCTGAGCTTGTAGCCTTAACGGCTAGATAGATTTTGGAGTGCGAGGTTTTGTTAGAATTGTCTTGACCCCGTAGTCACAATGAATACATTTTAACCCGACAGCCAAAAGAGACGGGTAATGTTTTTGTGCAGTCTGGTTTTTAAATTAATAATTAAATGATTAAAGTTATTCTTGTGTATCATTTTTTTTTTGGTGTGCAACAAAGCATATTTATTACAAGCTTTATATTAGTTTCACCTGTCCCGGTATCTGTAATGAAATCTTGCAATTTAAATTTGACCCACTTCCCGGTTTCCGATTAAGCTGAAATTTTGCATAATATATATCGCGTGACAATGCAATATTAAAAGCTTTTAAAAGTTTATAGGTTTTGTAATTATTTTATCATTAATCTAAATTCTTAACTATAACTAAATTCGGGTAATGTAATTTAATATGTATTTTTTCTTGTAAAATTGCCTTTTTTAATTAATATTTTCGTCCTGCGAAAATAAACTCGTCTAGCCTCTCCATTTTTCTAGAAAATATGAATAGTTTCAATGACTAAGACACTTTTATCGGAGTTTCTTATATTTATTACTAGCTTTTTCCCTCGGCTTCACCCGCATGGACATCGTTTTAATGACTGTCTTTAAGGGTGATTAGTTAATTATGTCGTTTCCCACCTACTCAACCATCTCTGTGCAAAAAATCACAACATTCGAGTATTTTTTTCAGTTCCCTCAGGAACTGCATCAGATTATGCTATTTTTCTGGGATAAAAAGTAGCCTATGTGCTTCCCCGTGACACAGGCTACCTGCGTGCCAAATTTCATAAAGAATGTTCAAGGCGTTGAAGCGTGAAAAGGTAACAAACAAACAAACACATTTTCACATTTATAATATTAGTAAGGATTATATTTATCTGGTAATTGATATTGCGTCACGAGTTGGTAATTAAGTAGATCCAAAAGGTTTTATTATATTGGTACTAATACCAACCGCCTCCGTGGCGTAATGGACGAGTCCATTAGTTTCACATCAGAACGCCGCGGGTTTGATTCCTGGCGGAGTTTAACATTATATGACTCGGTTTGGTTGGTGGAAGGCCATTTTCTAGGCCCGCCTGGCTTGCCACCACCATCTTATCTCTGTCTTGCCGCCAAGCATCAATGTTAACAGCCTTGATGTGTTCCAGCTTGAAGATAAGATAGCCAGTTCCACATTGCGTTAGGGAATCTTGGTAAGCCCGCTTCCAACTTCGGCATCATCGTCACTTACTATCAGGTGAAATGATGTCAAGGTCTTATAAATTGTGGATAAAAACTGCAGGCAGTGAGTTTCACGGCCTATGAGCTTGCAAATCAAACGATTTGCTACATAATTCAGTGCGGAAGACAGAAAAGGTCAGCGTGAGTTCGTCTCGAGGGCGTCGTTGGCGGCCATGAACACTATCCCTCAATTTAAAATTTTAGATACGAATTCACAATTCTAATATATGTCCATTTGTGTTCGTTTGTCTCTTTTCAAGTCGCTGCGGAGAAACGGGTCCATATGCACATAATTTTTTGCAAGATAAATAGAAGATAAGGTTGTTCTAAGCCGTGAAAATAGATTAGATTTGATTTATTCATAACACGACACAAATTCATAAAATATACATGTCAAATTATAAAATATGTCAATGGTGAAGTGATCGTCAAAAAGTAAATAAACAAATTAACAAAAACAAAATGTCAAATTACAAAACTTTAAATGTCAAAAAGTAAATTAAACAATGATTAAATAAATATAAATTAATACATTGAAGTATATCAGTGTTTCATTTTTAAAAATTCGTCAATTGATTAGTATTCCTTATCCAACAAGAAGTTTTTCAAATGGCGCCTAAATGTTTTGTCATCTGATATTTCCCGCGTATAATAGATTACGACTTGCACTTGGCCAGTTTTTTTTTTACTTTGGGGTTCGTATTACAACCACACGAAGTTCGTATTACAACCACACGAAGTTCGTATTACAACCACACGAAGTTCGTATTACAACCACACGAAGTTCGTACTACAACCACACGAAGTTCGTATTACAACCACACGAAGTTCGTATTACAACCACACGAAGTTCGTATTACAACCACACGAAGTTCGTATTACAACCACACGAAGTTCGATGCTTCTATGTATTATATACCGTTTTTACGATAGAGCAAAAACCTATGAAAAAACTCATTTCTTGTATCGGGGGGCCCACTTCATTTTCCACTCTTTATTTGTTAGTATCAGTTATAATAATAATTTAATTTATTTATCGACCAACAATGGATCACAATAGTGTTAGTGACTTATTCTAGGACTTAGACTAGTGTTAGTAATATAAACAGTTACATTTACATTATATGAAATTTATTTACAATATCACAACTGCTATTGGCAACGTGAACCAAGCAGCATTGGTTCACAATTGCGCAATCCAGATAATAAATAACACAGATTACATAAAAGCGTCGGTGGCTCAACCGGTAACGACTCGGTCCATCTAACCAGAGGTACCGGGTTCAAATCTGGACGGCCAATGTACCAATGAGTTTTTCATAAACTTACGTACATATAATTACCGATTGCTTTAACGGTGAAGGAAAACATCGTGAGGAAACCTGCACACGCCTGCGAAGAAACTCGAAGGTTGTGTGTGAAGTCGACCAACCGGCACTGGGCCCGCGTGGTCGACCTAGCCCTAATCGCCCTGATTCAGGGTAGGCTCGAGCCCCTCGGTGGGGACGTATATGAGCTGATATAATAATGAAAAATATATAAAAATTCCAACTGGCCACTTATTACGTTTCAAAATACTCAATAATACTCAAAAAATTGGCCTTTTAAATGTAGAACGGACAGACAGAGAGACTAGGTTTACTTGCTTAGTAATAGGGGTCCGTGGGCAACCTTATGGGTACGGTACCGTAGAACCCGCTTTCAAGCCACCTGCGGCTCGCGCACCGCGCACCCTCAAACATGGTAAAAAAAACGATGTCCACGCTAGCAAAGCCGCGGGCAAAAAAAGCTAAAAGGTAAATAAACAGTACATTACTGCAGCGGCCAGCAAAAGAGGCATTGATGGACGGCGAAGCCGAGGCACACATACGTAAGTCCATCAATGCCTAGCTAGGTGTGGCCAAGGCTTGTATGTATAGTACTTTTCTCAAATAATGCGCGGAAATTAAAACTTCAATAATTACTTTTCAAAATCTATGACAAACAACGAACAACAATTATTTTTCACGTGCCAGTTTTGTTTCAATAAACAGCGTTCTATTTGCAAGTCAGTTCGACATTTAAATAAAACCTTTGTTAAGTTACCTTTTTGTTTGCCATGTTTTGGAGTAAAATATAGTTCCATTTTTAAATTACATGACAGATATGAGTTTACATTGTATTTTATTTGGCCGCTAAACACGAGAGATTATGGATCTTCATTCAATTTTTGCCAGCGGCTGCTCGCATGTATTTGGCCAGTACAGCAGTTCATCTCGAAAAAAGTTGACAAAATAATGCTCAAATTTCCAAGCATGTTTTAGAAAATTTAGTTATTAAACCAAAGATAATGTAATTCACTACGTTTTAATTAAACTAGTTAATGTTAAAAAGGATAGATAGTTACCTATATGTTAATCCAGGTCCTAATCTGTCTACCTACAACATTTCATCTAAATCCGTCCAGCCGTTTAGGCGTGAAGAGATAACAAACACACTCACACACTAACTTTCGCATATAGTATAGTCACGGAATTCATATGTTAGCAGATTTAAGTCCCTTTAATTTTGCCGGGCTATGAAATTAGTATTTCATCCACTTTCTTTCTGACAGATATAACTAACAAAGCTGCGGGCAAAAGCTAGTCGATAATAATGTTTTCTCATAACTACGTATTTAAAAAAAACTACCTTCCAATGTTTACTTAGAAGGTGGCCTTTTTGTCTGGATCAATCATTCCCTGTGAGTTTCTTGTAAATCTTTTCTAAACAGACACAGACAGAACTTGTTATGCCTACCGTGTTTACTTGGCTTGATCTTTTTAGTATTTTGTTGAGTATTCATTTGGTGCTCAGCGGGTGACATGAATAAATCGGCTTATCCCACGAGCAGCGCATTTACATGAAGTAAGAAGGGATTTCGTCTTGCGACTACGCATGCTAATACATGTCCATCTCGCTTATCTTCTGTACACTGGCTACAAGCACATGAAGCTACACACTTTGGACTTTGTACCGTTCTTATGCCGAATGGGTATGGATCAGAATCGCACTACGAGTGTATAGCTTGATGTGCTGGCGTCTGTACATAAAATATACTAGCTGTTTCCCGCGACTTCGTTTGCGTGGTTAAGGGTCTTCAGGATGCTCGACTCTAAGTGGTTCGTTGGTGCTGGTTGCTTTGATTGGCAACCCCTTAATCAGAAAACTTTCCATTCTAGTTCAAGCGCGTACAGTTTCCTGTGAGCGTCTATTACGCAATGACAATAAAGAATTGGATTTTATATTTTTCGGTTTTAGAGTTTAAAAGGTTTTTTCATAATTTTCATAATTTTTCATGTCTAGGAGGCTTGAGTTTCCATACTAACGTAATTCTGCTTTAATGTTAAAACTACATGCTCGATTGAATCCAAGCTTTGGGAATATATTGAATAGACACATATCGATGTCTGTTAATAGTTTTCGTTGTACTAATATAAAACGGGAAAGAAAAAGAGTAGTTTCAAACTTTCAATACAAAACGAATTTAAGTGTTTGTTTAGTTATGTTTAAATTTACTACGATGAAAACTAATTACAAACATCGATATGTGTCTGTCTACTCAATATATTTGCATCATCATATCAGCTTGCATATGTATATTGCGTGACAATAAATATTAAAAGCTTGTACTTAAAAGTTTTTGGTTTTGTAATTTATCATATCATATTAGCTCATATACGTCCCCACCGAGGGGCTCGAGCCTACCCTGAATTAGGGCGATCAGGCCTTAGTCGACCACGCGGGCCCATTGCGGGTTGGTCGACTTCACACACAACCTTCGAGTTTCTTCGCAGGCGTGTGCAGGTTTCCTCACGATGTTTTCCTTCACCGTTAAAGCAATCGGTAAGTATATGTACGTAAGTTTTTTAAAAACTCATTGGTACAATGGCCGTCCAGATTTGAACCCGGTACCTCTGGTTAGAAGAACCGAGTCGTTACCGGTTGAGCCACCGACGCTTTTTTATTTGCATAGTTTGGATCTAATCGGGCATGTAGTTTTTATATTAAAGCGGAACTACGTTCGTATGGAAACTTGAGCCTCCTGGGGACCCTTAACTGAACATGAAAAATTATGAAAAACATTTTAGACCATAAATCCAAAAAAATAAATCCATTTCTTAATTGTCATTGCGAAATAGACGCTCCAAGGAAACTGCACGCGCTTGAACTAGAATGGAAAGTTTTCTGATTGAGCGGTTGCCAATCGAAGCAACCACCAACCAACCACAATATCGTACCAATTTTAGTCTTAGAATAAAACAGCTGTGATATACCCACGGACAGACAGAAATGAAAAAACTATAAGAGTTCCTACTTCCTAGTTTGAGTTAATGGATGTCTCATGCGATCATTTACACTTTAAAGCCGCCACCAGTTTGTTTTAGGGGTGATTATTGCCACGCTTACACATCTGAGAGATATATTGATGCGCTATTTCAAGACACCCATTCAATCGAAATATGAAAACGCTAAACAAACACGTTAAAAAACAGACTACCATCGCAACAACTTAGTACATTTTTTCATTATTATTTTTGGTTTTTGTTATTTTCTAATAAAGTACTACACTGATTTTGACAAAATGTATATGGGACCACACGGGAAGTACGAGCTTTCAAATAAAAAAAATAATTATATAAAAATTGGTTCACCCAGTCAGAAATCTTGGTGAGCCCGCTTCCATCCACCTACCATCAGGTGAAATGACGCCAAGGGCTTGCGACTTGTGTATAAGTAAAAATATATTATTATTATTATAGTTTATACAGTAGCAGCTTAAAAGCTGATGCGTGTATTTCACTGCACTTGTGTGGTTTATAAATATTTGTCTAGTCTGTTTTTAAAACTGTTCACGGACGGAGCACTTATAACTATAGTATCTTATAGTATCTAGTTTATTTTTATCATCATCATCATATCAGCTCATATACGTCCCCACCGAGGGGCTCGAGCCTACCCTGAATTAGGGCGATCAGGCCTTAGTCGACCACGCGGGCCCAGTGCGGGTTGGTCAACTTCACACACAACCTTCGAGTTTCATCGCAGGCGTGTGCAGGTTTCCTCACGATGTTTTCCTTCACCGTTAAAGCAATCGGTAAGTATGTACGTAAGTTTTTGAAAAACTCATTGGTACATTGGCCGTCCAGATTTGAACCCGGTACCTCTGGTTAGAAAAACCGAGTCGTTACCGGCTGAGCCACCGACGCTTTTTACGCTTTATTTTTATACTCAGTGAATAATAGCAATTTAAAAAAAATCGTTAAATTAATTTTAGCTGGGTTACTCCTCGTAATCGAAAAGCCAAATTAAACGTCAAAAAGCAATAAAGTACCTTTTTTTTTTTGGTTTCTTCTTTCCGGCTAACAAAAAGCGCGGAAAAGGCAAAGGTTACTAAAAGACCATACAGCCAGGTCTGACGTATTTAAGCTTCCATATCTTTTGGATTTGTAATGCTAGTGCCGGTGCATTACAAATCTTCTCTGAAGTTCTTGACAGTATTTGCAGCAGCTACATTCTGAGGTGGAACACCCAGTTGCTGTAAGGCGTCTATAAAACTGCACCTTGAGCAAGTTGGGTTCTCACGTCCTCCTTCGTTTTATTTTCTTGTTCTCCACATTGCTCACGTGCACTAGGCGATTTTCTCCAAAATGCACCACTTTTTAAACAAAATCCTAGCAGAAAACAATGAAAACACAACAAAATAAAACTACGAATGCGTCTACCACAAATCCTCCAAAAAACTCCAATAAAGTACCTTTTAAAAAGCAATAAATTACCTTTTAAAAAAATCCAATTAATGTCTGTAATCATAGTACTCGCGAGTGTTTAGACTCCCACCTGGTATTAGAATATAAGTTTTGTCTGGACACCCAGTTCCTAGTGTGTATGTACCTACAATTTACAAGCAAAGCGTCATAAATAATTTGGCATGTAGCATTTTTACCTGAGCCTACAAAATAGTTACTTGTGTAACAAAGGGATAAAGTAATATTTTGTTCCGAGGGCGTTAATTTAAATCCTGAGCTTAACGAAGAATTCTGTATTATACGGAAACGTCTCCAAAGATTTACTTGAAAAAAAAAAAATACTGGAGTTATGCCGCGCAAAATGTATCATGGGTAGCGTATTTTTGAATGTTCTTAACGGCTCTGGGTACTATGCCCCGAGCAAAACTCGGTCGCCCATGTACTTAAATAAATATATTAAATAATTAAATACAAAAATCTAAGAAATGGTATTTTAGTGTGTACTAACCAATCACAAAGGTGTGTACTAACCAATAACGCGGACCAATCGAAAGAGAGAGAAACAAATCTCCGTACAGGGAGTATAGGAGAATTTTTTTCACACTTATAGAGGAACAAATAGTCGTTTTTCGAATATATGCGACGAAATAACATATTATAAGAGTATCTGACTGTACCTGAATAATTAGACATCGCAACACAAAACATACTAAAGACTGTGTAGGCGCTAGTAATTTGCCAGTAATTCTCACGTGGAGCGACGCGAAGTCACGGTTGCCCAGGCGACTCGATCTCTACCGGATAATCTCATTAGTATATGTACCTCGTCTTGTGATATTACATTACCGTTGACGTAATCTTCATGTCACTTCCCTCAAACACGTGTGATAAAGGAAGACTCGTCATATCAGCTCATACGTTCCCACCGAGAGGCTCGTGCCTACCCTGAATCAAAGTATATAGATTAGTACTAACACACATTATGGACACTCCCTGCCGCTCTCTAGATTGCTACCTCACCCCTTCGTCACCCAGATTGATACAGATTTGTTACAGTTTGGTTGTCGAACGTATAGGATTTCGCCGCCATTTTGTTTGTTCCGTCATTCCTTTTTTGAAATGTAATTTCTCGCCTGTTGTATGAAGTGCATGAATTAAGGCGAGTCGACCACGCGGGCGCAGTATGGGTTGGTAGACTCCACACACAACCTTCGAGTTTTTTTGGCAGGCATGTGCAGGTTTCCTCACGATGTTTCCCTTTACCATAAAAGCGTCGGATAATCGTACATATGAATTTGAAATTCGAAAACACATATTGATTGGTACGTGGCAGGATTCGCATCAAGACCTCCCGGAGAGGAGGTAGTGGCCCTAGTCGTTACGCCACCGTCGCTGTAAAAGTAGACTCATATTGCATTTAAGCCTGTGCCTATTGATAAGGAAGTATACAAGAAAGGGTTATGAAAAAGTATTGTACGAGTGGAATAGCTTTTATAATAACCCAACCAATTTACAATTAATTTAAAACCCGACTGCACAAGAACATTATCCTTATAAATTACTTTTTGCATGGGTACCAACTTCATTACTATCATATTACTATACATATAAATATTTTCGACCTTTAGATAATATACTGTAGATAAGATAATGTAAAAATAAATTATTCGAGTTTGGTACTAAATAGGTGGGTAGGTTTTGTCTTGTATTTTTTGTTTCTTATATTATAATATATTATTTTATGTGACTATTCCTTTATTTGTAGCTATACATTATTATTACTGGGAAGAGACTGACTCTCCCGACACAGGGGATACTAGTGGGAGAGTTAGAGTGTATAAGATGTCATGTTTATTTTGTAAGCTAATTCTGTATATAAACATTAATATTCTATTAAACTACTTTCTTGCTTACTTATTTTTGGGCAGTTGTTAAAATGCATCCTATATCATTTTTGGGCAGTTGTTAAAATGCATCCTATATCATTTTTGGGCAGTTATTAAAATGCATCCTATATCATTTTTGGGCAGTTGTTAAAATGCATCCTATATCATTTTTGGGCAGTTGTTAAAATGCATCCTATATCATTTTTGGGCAGTTGTTAAAATGCATCCTATATCATTTTTGGGCAGTTGTTAAAATGCATCCTATACCATTTTTGGGCAGTTGTTAAAATGCATCCTATATCATTTTTGGGCAGTTGTTAAAATGAATCCTATATCATTTTTGGGCAGTTGTTAAAATGCATCCTATATCATTTTTGGAATCAAGGCAAATCTAACGACACCTCGCACTCCAAAATCCATCAAACTGTTTAGGCTACACGATAATCCAAAGAAACAAACATACATAATAGATACAAATACAGGATGTAATAAAATTGGTGTAGAATCCGTTAACTCGGGATGAACTCGGAAGGAACTCATATTCAATTCGCAAAAAAAAATGTGGGCCCTCTACACTGACATGCACAAAATTGGTCGATCAGCTGATCGATTTGTATGGAAACGTTCTTTTTGCGATTTCAGCAAAGTCATATAACAAAAGCTGTTTAGTATGATGAGTAGAAGAACTAGTATCTCATCTGTGGTAGAAGGCCCAGTTAACGGGACCTACACCAATTTTGTTACCTTGTATACAATTTTGTTACACCCTATATACAATTTTGTTACACCCTGTATACAATTTTGTAGCACCTTTTATACAATTTTGTTACACCCTATATACAATTGTGTTACACCCTATATACAATTTGGTTACACCCTGTATACAATTTTGTTACACCTGCATACAATTTTTAACTGACTTCAAAAAAAAGGAGGAGGTTTCTCAATTCGACCGTATATATTTTTATATTTTTTTATGTGTGTTCGCGGATAACTTCGTCGTTTATGAACCGATTTTGATGATTCTTTTTGTGTTGGAAATTAGAAATCCCAAGCGTGGTATCATGATAAGGAAACCAGCATCTGATGATAGAATTCAAGAGAAATAGAGGGAAAGTTCAAAATTATATTATGTTACACCCTGTATACAAGTTTGTTACACCTGTATATAATTTTGTTACACCTTGTATACATGTTTGTTACACTACACCCAAAAACATTACTTTCCTTCTTGGGCAGTTGAGTAAAAATAAATGCTAACGCACTTAGATGAGAAAAAGCCGTAAGCTTTTTCTACAGGAAGTAGTTAGGTAAGTAAGTACTTATTGTTATGTAACAACCATTTACAATGACAGAACCTGGTGAGGTCACCTCTCGACCTCATTATTGGACTGCCAGTACTTGCAGTATCCCTACTAATATTATAAATGCGAAAGTAACTCTGTCTGTCTGTTACGCTTTCCCGCTTAAACCTCTCAACCGATTTTGATAAAATTTGGCACAGACAATCTTTAGAACCTGAGAAAGGACATAGGCTACCTGAGTTTCCACGCTCGCGAGCCGCTTGCGGCTCGCGCACTGCGCACCCTCAAAAAGTTATAGAAACGTTGTCCACGCGGGTGAAGCCGCGGGAAACAGCTAGTATACTATACTTTTTCTTTAAAAACCTATTGAATCTTTTTCGATTGTCCTTCTTACGAGGAGTTTTTGATGGGTCGCACGGTGGCACGGAGCCACTGGTAGCCCTCCGCGAGTGATTGCGGTCGAGAGGGAGGGAGTGCGCAGCCGGTCGAGGCTTGAGAACGCCTGAGTGCTCAGGTTCTACTTGGTAAATGTTGAAAATGTCTCAAATGATCCCTTTGAAAAGAAAAACAGGACAAGAGGGGTATTCGATATAACATAAGAACAGAAAAATAAAATAAAAGTTGTTTTATTTTGTCTACACAAGGCTTACACGACTGGGCGAAATATTCAAATTTTTCAAGGCTTTTTGTGAATTTATAACTCCATGTTTAATTTTTCTTACAATTTTAACCTGTTTTACGACAGCCTTACATTATTTTCTACCAATTTCAAAGAATGTGACTAATGTGAAATTCTTTATTTTTAGGGTTACGTACCCAAATGGTAAAACGGGACTATATACTTTTGTAGTATGTGTTCGTTGCCTGGATGATTTCTGGAATCTTGGTGGAGCAAGTCCCTCTTTCGCATCCAATCCATGGTTATCCATGTTTTTTTTTTAAATAGGTGTTTACACCCACTTTAAAATTGTCAAAAAAAAACTTATTGTATATTACAAATAATGTCATGTTTCAGATTACAGTCTCAGGTAATATATATATATATATATATATATATTTGTCATTTACATAATCTTTTATTTTATAATATCCATTAAAGCACAAGCATTTTTTGAAATGAGTCTTGAATTTATTCTCTGACAAACTAGTTACATTTCTGGAATTTTATTTATTTAATCCATTTAGAATGTTGAACCCGCATTGATGTTGTATGCTTTTTTAATAAGTTACAGATTTGAGAGGTAAAATAATCTACTTGCCAAAGATTGTTAATTTCTAGTAATGAAATATCGTCTGAAAGACTATCGAAGTCAATTTTCTCGATTATTTTATTTGATAATACATGGCGAAGGTTTTTGTAGTCTATACTTATATCAAGGTGCTGTCCGTGTGAACTGGCCTAATCTTGTCAAAGATATCAATGAAATTCAATGATTTTTATGTATAACTTTTCGTGTCATATTGTTTTCATGTTCTAATGACATAATCTGGTTTATTTCAAGGATTGAGTTTTGACGTTATTAACTACTGATTGTTAATTTCTTGATTTTTCAGAAATGAAATTATGTTATTATTATTTTATGACTATCAGAAAGAGTGTAATTTGCACCTATTTTGAATAAATACCAGAACTTTAAATCTTGAAAAAGTATATATATTAGCACAAACATACCTATATTGTGTTGTTAGATTACGTTAACACAAATAAAAGCAACTTTTTTAATTTAAAACTTTTTGCGGATATTGCTATCTCATACCTAGAATAGAGATAGTACTTTCATTTCTAGCAGTCAACTTTTCTATTTGTATTTTTCTTTGTCTCTTGGTCCTTCAAAGTTTCGCAATTTAACAGTAAGTACTAAGGTATCTAAATCTGCTCCTTTTGTTTACGGAGACCTTAGATTTTAAATTGACACTGAGAGAGACCTGGAAAGAGCTATACCGACAAGAGCACGGCTCTTAAATGATGATGATGATGATGATGATGATGACTACATCATAACGAAAAAGGAAACAGTAAGTGTTGAATTTGTCCTACGTGAACATTAAGAGCGTGCGCGCACTTGCGATTTTAAGTTGGCCGATAGTTTGATTGGTCAGAGGATCAGTGTGGAGTTATATGGCAGTGTGTCCACTTGAGTATAACCCGGCGCCAATGACGCTGGGTCATATTGATCCGAGCGATTTTCAATTGGGGCAATTTCGAAAAACACATATTATAATCGTTATTGGTTTTCTCAGTAGCTGGAGATAAGACCTCAATTCATATGATTTGTACCATAGTGTAGTGAGCAAGCGCCAGTGAAGAATGGTAAAATCCCTTTTCTTGAATAAAACGGCTACACCTCCATACATTTTTAGTTCCAAAAGAGAAATTATTTTAGTTGCCCTTTTGAGGTTGTTGCATTAAAACCAAATATAGTTAGATATCTAAATTAACTTAAACATCTTGGTACTACAATGACTTCGTGGTCATGCAATAGTTCTTACTTTGTATTGAATTTGTTAAATAAGCGTCGGTGGCTCAACCGGTAACGACTCGGTCCATCTAACCAGAGGTACCGGGTTCAAATCTGGACAGCCAATGTACCAATGAGTTTTTAAAAAAAAACTTACGTACATATACTTACCGATTGCTTTAACGGTGAAGGAAAACATCGTGAGGAAACCTGCACAGGCCTGCGAAGAAACTCGAATGTTGTGTGTGAAGTCGACCAACCCGCACTGGGGCCCGCGTGGCCCTCGGTGGGGACGTATATGAGCTGATATAATATAATGATTAAATTTGTTATAATTTCAGCAGATAAACAGATAATTCAGAAAAAAAACTTCGGGTCATATTGACCTTACCTAGTATAAATCAACCTTCAAAAAGAGTACATGAAGAGTAAAATAATATTTTTTTGTCTAAGATTTTTTATTTTGGCTCCATAATTACTTGACTTTTCAAAATTTTTCTTTTTGTTTTAGGGATCTTTTAATTTTTGACCGAGCGAGCGCGAAGCGCAAGCGAAGCGTCGTCGTCGGTTTAGCTTGGGCAAAAATGCCTTCGTATATCTGTCCGGAGAATTTCCGGCTGTTCTCCTCTACAGGTCGTATTTCTCAACCGATTCTCGTGAAATTTTGTGAGCCGGTTCGATAGTTATATGATTTTTTTGTCGATTCAGTTTTAAGAAAATCATCAAAATGGCGCAGCCATGGAGGTTGAACCAGAGGTCCCGGGTTCAAATCCGGACGGCCAATGTACTAATGAGTTTTTAGAAACTTACGCAACATATACATATCGATTGCTTTAACGGTCAAGGTAAACATCGGGAGGAAACCTGCACATCTGATTCCAGATGTGTATGAAGGTCGCGTTGCACATCGCCCGTAGGTGTAAATCTTAAATGCCCTGCACGTGACCGCGGGTTATGATAAGTGCAACACCAGGCAACCACCGTCTATCCCTTGGATAGCACAGTTCATTGTACCACATGATAAGAGAAGAGATGGAGAGATGGAGGTTGAAACAATATCATAATTCAGCCATTTCGAAAACTGTGCTATGCAAAGGCAGACTTGTGAGGTCTACAGCTCACAGATCCACTAGTTTTACGTTGTATGAAAGTTAAACTATGATACCGTAATATTGAATTAAGAACATGAATATTGTTTAGACTAAAAAGATCGAACGCACATTTTGTATGAGTGAAGTTTGTGGCCGGTATGAAGGGCGGCACGCAGCCACCAGCTAAATGAAAAAATTGGGTAGAGATGTGTTGGGGCACACTGCCTTTGGTTTACCGTGAAACAATTTCAATTTTCCTCCGTGAGTAAATAGCTAATTGTTCCAAAAATGAGGCTGTTAGGTAAACAGTTGCCCGGCTTTACCGGGAACAGATTTGAGGTACGTAAATGTAAAAGCGTCGGCGGCTCAACCGGTAACGACTCGGTCCATCTAACCAGAGGTACCGGGTTCAAATCTGGACGGCCAATGTACCAATGAGTTTTTACAAAAACTTACGTATATATACTTACCGATTGCTTGAACTGTGAAGGAAAACATCGTGAGGAAACCTGCACACGCCTGCGAAGAAACTCGAAGGTTGTGTGTGAAATCGACCAACCCGCACTGGGCCCGCGTGGTCGACTAAGGCCTAATCGCCCTGATTAAGGGTAGGTTCGAGCCCCTCGGTGGGGACGAAAATGAGCTGATATAACAATATGTATATGTATGCATATGGCTGATATGATGATGATGATGCATATAGGCGCTGGGTTGTAAGTTCCACATAACCACATAACCAATACAACGGATGTATTAGTATGCGTAAATGCATTTTAACCTCTCAACTGTCACGCTGTTAATCGGCCACACCTCCTTGTCTGTCGCACCGGGAGCCGGAAATTCGACAGACACATTCCTTCGTTCCTTTCTGGATTTTAAATAGCGCCCTCGCCGTAAAAACATTTCGATCCCTTGTGATACAATCTACAAAGTATTTCAACCTTGATCGTGCTGGTCTCAACAATCGTATTTTCATTTTCAGTCCAATGAAAACGAAAAAGTCGTAAAATGCGAATGGCCTTCTAATTTATTACACTTTTGATTTAGAACCATTAAAATTGTCTTGATTTTCAATTGAATAAGAACAACAAAAACAAGCACGGCCTGATTTATTGCGCAGTGATGAGAATATTTTTACGCGTTCAAGAGTAATTATGTTTGTGTGACGCACATAACATCACACACCCACGCTCTTTCGAAAACATTTATGAAATTGGAATATTGATGAGATTCTGAGTGTCTTAAGGAGATGTAAATAATAAAACCCGGCGAGGTCAATCATATCAACATCTTTCAATGTCACAAATAACGTATTTTTCGGAAAAGTATTTCTCGAAAAACGGTACTTAATTTACGCATTTATACGTATTTATTTACTTATATTGTCACACGACGGAACGATTAGGAGTAGGGGCGTGAGTTTAAAATTCCTTTCGTGGACACGTCATCATATCAGCCACAAATCGTCCACTGCTGGACAAAGGCCTCCCTCAAGGATTTCCACGACGACCGGTCCTGCGCTGCCCGCATCCATCGGCTTCCCGCGACCTTCACCAGGTCATCGGTGGACACGTGGACCGTAGTTAAATTTAATTATAAAAATAAGACCTATAAAGAAATATACAAAACTTATAAAAGGATTACACACGTTAAATTTATATCACAATTTACAGAATAAACACAAATGTGTGTACTTATCACTGAATAAACATTTATTCTATTCTATTCTATTCTAAATATAACTTACCCAAAATGTGTCTTTTATAATTTAGTGAATTATTTATTTTATTAATTTTATTTGGAAATATGAAGGATGAATAGAATGATCTGGTTAGATGGATGACAGCGCATGCGTAAAAAAGAAATAGATGGAATGAAGAAGAGGTCGAATGAAAGGAGAACGCATATCAGCGTGCCGCGTTACAATATATGCCAGTTTACTGTGGGAAAAATAGATTTTACCGCTCAGTGGTTAGTGCCCTTGACTACTTGCCCTTGAGGGTTGTGGGTTCGATCCCCACCCAGGGCAAGCATTTGTGTGATGAGCAGATTTGTTTGCTCTGTGTCTGGGTGTTAAAATATACCTATATATGTATGTATTTAAACGTATATAAGTATGTATATCAGTCTCTGGTAACCCATAACACAGGGAATCCTACTTTGGGGCCAGATGACCATATGTGATTTGTCCCAGAATATTTATTTATTTATGTGCCTTTTTGTTGCTGCCTTGTCCTGGAATAATGAACTTTATAGTTTTACCAGTTTGAAGTTATAGTAACTTTACAAAGTTTCAAAACAAGTAAAATTAATAATTTTTTTAAAAAATCTCTAAAAAGTTACCCTAGAAAATAATTTAAAATATCCATGTGCAAAATTTAATTAAAATTGGCGTGATAGTTTTTCTGCAACACACATTCTAGAATACTGTTTCGTCAAAATCTCATGGTAGGCTTTTTGGACGATCACCTACCTTTCGTTCGAGGTAAAACATTATGAAACATTGGTATTGGCATTTACAGTTTGTAAGAATACTTAACAATTTTTATGGTGCGGTAAAATTTCTATACAAGGAATAACATTCATCTGCAACAATAAAGACATGCAAAACGTATTTAAACTGTTGGAATATTTAGTAGTAGAGAAATACACAAATTAAAAACTCATATCAGCTCATATACGTCCCCACCGAGGGGCTCGAGCCTACCCTGAGTTAGTCGACCACGCGGGCCCAGTGCGGGTTGGGCGACTTCACACGCAACCTGCGAGTTTCTCCGCAGGCGTGTGCAGGTTTCCTCACGATGTTTTCCTTTACCGTAAGAGCGTCGGATAAACGTACATATGAAGTGTAAATTCGAAATCACATTGATACGTACAAAAAGCGTCGGTGGCTCAACCGGTAACGACTCGGTCCTTCTAACCAGAGGTACCGGGTTCAAATCCGGACGGCCAATGTACCAATGAGTTTTTCAAAAACTTACGTACATATACCTACTTACCGATAGCTTTAACGGTGAAGGAAAACATCGTGAGGAAACCTGCACACGCCTGCGAAGAAACTCGAAGGTTGTGTGTGAAGTCGACCAACCCGAACTGGGCCCGCGTGGTCGACTATGGCCGGATCGCCCTAATTCAGAGTAGGCTCGAGCCCCTCGGTGGGGACGTATATAAGCTGATGTGATGATGATGTGATGATTGGTATGTGGCAGGATTTGAACCACGACTTCCCGGACAGGAGGCGGCGGCCCTAGCCGTCACGCCACCGACGCCTATAAGTATATAAACACAATAATGGCCCTGACAGTGGCAATCAAAATTAAAATCCTAGATACTGTTAACAACGCCGTTGTCATGGAACATTAAACGTTCTTTCCTTTCGTGTTGCGGAAAAGAATCCTTTTGAGGTTGTGGAAATACTTTCCACAGGAATTTTAGTTTGCCTTTTATTTAACATTTCATCTTCCAACTAGGCTCTACATATAATGTAGGTAACATTATATGTAGAGCCTAGTTTAAATGGAATGAGGCGCCATTATCGTGAAACTCCATAGAGAAGTTGTAAATATAAGTTGCTTCACCCGCGTGGACAACGTTTCTATGACTTTTCGAGGGTGCGAGTGTGTAAAAAAGTAGCCTATGTGTTAATCCAGGTTCTAATATGTCTACCTGCCGAATTTCAGCCAGATCTGTTCAGTATTTTTTGCATGAAAGAGTAACAAACATACATCCATACATTCTTACAAATTTTCGCGTTTATATTAGTAGGATAATGGTAATGTTTAAATAATGAATTGTAGATAACTCCGTCGGATAATTAAAACGAGTCGCTAATTGCAAAAAACTAACTTTGACAGCCAAAAATTCGATAGGTTAGTATGTGCGCATGTATTTTTCTTTCGTCCGTCTGTCAGACTTTTAAAAATCTGTATATTTTTTTAAACTGTGATAGTTACTTAGCCGGCTGAATTTTAATTTCACAAAATGTGTGCTATTATGGCGGACTTACTGACAAATAATAAGAATTTAAAGAACAGATGGCCGTTGGGGCAGTAAAGTTCTCGAGTGGCGACCGCGCACCGGAAAAGTAGCGTAGGTAGGCCTCCCACGCGGTGGACCGCGGTGAAGATCGCGGGAAGCCGATGGATGCGGGCAGCGCAGGACCGGTCGTCGTGGAAATCCTTTATGGAAGCCTTTGTCCAGCAGTGGACAATTTTCGGCTGATATGATGAAGATGATGAAAGAAAAAAAAAGGGATTAATATTCATCATTATATCAACCGGAAGAAGTCCATTAGTGGACAAAGGCTTCTCCCAGGATTTCCACAGCGACCTGTCATGTGCTCCACCGAATGGGAGGCCTACCCACGCTACGTCTTCCGGCGCGCGGTTGCGAATTGAGAGCTTTACTGCCCCAACGGCCGTCTGTTCCACGAGTTATGTGCCCTGACCACTGCCACTTAAGTTGAGCGATTCTGTGAGCTATATGTCAGTTACCTTGGTTCTCCGAAGGATTTCCTCATTTCTGATTCGATCGCGTAGGAAGACTCCGAGCATAGCGTGCTCTTTATGGACACGGCTCATCGGAAATATCCACAGAATAGAAGAAGCCAGTATCCCGTAGTACGGTACGTAAGGTGAGAAGCGGGCTTACTAAGATTCCTCAATACAATGGGGAACGGCTATCTTATATTCATACCGGGACACATCGATGTTGTCAGTATTGATGTTTGGCGGCAAGATTTTGATGAAATGGTGGTAACTAGCCAGGCTGGCTTAGAAAATGCCCTTCCATCAACCAAACCGAGTGTTACAAAGTTAGAATCTAACCAACGACCTCCTGATGTGAAGTAATGGCCATTACCATTACCCCACGGAGGTGGTTAAAACTGAATAAAAAAAGTATTTTTATGTCGCTCGCGTTGATGTCTTTTGGTTGAAATCATTCATGGTCATTTTTATTCTTGTGTTGTGTGGTGGTACGGAATCCTCGGTGCTTGAGCTAACAAATGTCACTCGTTTGTTATTAACCTATTCACTACCCTTGTATCATAGACACTATTCTGAATAACAATGGGACCCCCTCGGGAGTATACTCTTTCGAATAAAAAAAGTATTTTGAAAATCGGTTCACAATCGGCGGAGATATCGCGTAACAAACACAAAAAAACACAGTCGAATTGAGAACCTCCTCCTTTTTGAAGTCGGTTGAAAATGCTCGGAAATATCATTATTATACTTTAAAAAGAGCGTCGGTGGCGTAACCGCTAGGGCCACTACCTCCTGTCCGGGAGGTCGTGGTTTGAATCCTGCCACGTACCCGTTTTCGAATTTCGATTTTATATGTATCCGACGCTCTTACGGTGAAGGAAAACATCGTGAGGAAACTTGCACACGCCTGCGAAGAAACTCGAAGGTTGTGTGTGAAGTCGACAAACCCGCACTGGCCCCGCATAGTCGACTAAGGCCCGATCCTTAATCCTTAATCCGATAATTCAGGGTAAGCTCGAGCCCCGCGGTGAGGACTTATATGAGCTGATATGATGATGATGATACTTTAAAAAAAAAGGGTACACGAAATATCATATTTGAGTACAGAGCAAAAAACACTCCAAAAGCAAAGTATATACTAGTAATATGATACAGTATGGACACTCCCTGTCGCTCTCTAGATTCCGACCTCACCCCCTCGTCACCCAGATTAATACAGATTGGTTATAGTTTGGTTCCCGAAAGTAGGGGCACAGATGAGATACTAGTTACTTCGTAAGTATGGGATTTCACCGTGATTTGTGTTTCTCCCGTCATTTGTTTCTATGAATGTCATTTCACGACCGTTGTATGCAGTGTCCGGGGTGTGGCCTGTAAAGTGGTGGCTTTATTAAACGTTTTTGTCCAAGTTATATAGGGTGACTTTAAATTAGTTCTTGATAGCAAAGGATATGAATGTGTTCGTGATTACAAACAACTTTCCCAAAGAAACTATATGTCAAATGTAAAAAAAAATTTTGGTCCTCGACAATTTTTTGCCGATTTTATTACTTATTAATCGTATTATGTATTGAGTACCAACAGTTTTTTCTGATTTGACATAATATAGTTTCTTTGGGAAGGTTGCTTGTAATCACAAGTACATTCATATCCTTTGCTATCAAGAACTAATTAAAAGTCACCCTGTATATTGTATGCAAAGGTGCGCAAATGAGCAGGAGAAGAACTGCACACAGCTGTGTAGGAGTACGTGGGCGTGGTGGCTCGGGCGTGCGTAGAGCCGGTAATGGAAAATCAATTAGCACGAACAGATTATCCGTCTATACGGATCGCTCGCCCTCGATTCTCTGTGCGCCCATCCAAGACCTTGTTCGATTCTTTTTATTTCATTTCGATTTTACCAACCGACTTCAAAAAGGAGGTTTTCAATTCGACTGTATGTTGTTTTTTTTTCTTACATTTTGGCTTTCGAGCGACGAAGGAGTGAAGAAAGTATTGTGATGGCAAAAAATCGATGTTGAGATTTTTGTGGGGATCGATTCACTAACACCAATAGAGTCTAAAAAACAAAAAAATATAATGTGTTTGAGTGTAAGTGTGTATATGTATATACGTCTGTCCGGTACTCTAGTTCCCAAACTACTGGACGGATTGCAGCAATATTATTTTTTTTACTTTAGGCGTTTTTTTAAAAAAAAAATCTTGATTTTTAGGTTTGCCACAGCAGTATAAAAAAATACTTATTATTTTTTTTTACAAAAAATGGCTCTAACGATTTTGTTCACTAATTACCCGTGAACCCGGTGATTCGACCCATTGACACTCAGTTTTTTTTTTATAATTGTACATGGCCTACAGTACGCGGTAGTTTATTAATCCAAAAAAAGTCGGAATTTGGTGCCTCCCATACAAATCCAAGTTGTTTGTTACTTTTTCTCAAAAATGGATCTAACGAATTAATTAAAACTTTTTGAACAAGTAGGACTAAATAAAACCTACTGCACTGGGTACTTCATTATTCCAGGAAAATATTAGTTAGCTATCTTGTATACAAACCCAAATTATTTGCAAATTTTTCATGACATAACTAGCTTTATTATTTACTTCTAAGCAGGTGTAATGTTTACTGTAGATTTGTTCATGCCCGACTATGACAGACGGTGAAGGCTTCGCGAGAAAGTATGCACAGCCTGGCTCTACAATTTATTTACCTTAATTGAGCTCATTGATTAGTAAAGGAACTATGGTGTCGTGAAAAACTGTTGTTTTTACTCAAAATGTGTTCCTAATGTGTTGTAATGTGTTTTCATACAGTTCGTTCGTCGGTCCGTCTGTCACTATTTCCCTAATGGTTAACTAAATCCGATTGAGATCATATTTAGAAACTATGAGTTTTATAAATTGATTAATCATTCTAAGCGGTTTCTGGCTGGGTTGCATTTCAACAGTAGTGTAGTGTTCTGACTGACAACCTATGAAAAATTTGTCCAAATCGGTTAACATTTAAGAGGTGACAATCGTTAAAGCCGTTTGCATGAAAAGTCGCAGCTTTCCAATCCTCTTGAAACATTAACGAGTAAAAGACCAACGAGAGCAGACCAAAATTCTTTTATTCATTAAGGCGAGTCATTGGTTGGAACAGTTGTCTCTGCCTTTTTTTGATGGGTACCTTAGTTGAGCCTCATCGGCAGCCTCACACAGATGTTCAATTAACCTGGTTGTCTCCTGATCTCCGCTGTGCGATATAAAAGCGTAGAGTATTTTGTCTTCGCCGGTGTCGACCAACACCCAGAGCGTCGAAAAAGAGCAGTTTTCAAGGTTACGGAGACGCCGGCAGCAGATGTTGTCGCTGACATAGACACAGACACCGGCGCGCGCTTTGAAATTGTGCTCTAGTGTGTACCCTGGGTACCGCAAGTAAGACGCGTCTGCCGGGCGTCTGATTTGCGTCTCCGTAAGAAAGAGTAGCTGCGGCTTGTCGGTCTCTAGATGGTAGTGGACCGCATCGAGATTTGAATGCAACCCTCTGATGTTGTCGAGGTGCACTTTTATTGGAAGGAAGTGCCACCGCTGTACAACTCTATTTCTTTTCTTGATTTTTTCCATGGACTTTTTTTAAAGATGTGAATAGTGGTTTGTTCCGGCGTGAAGATAAGATAGCCAGTTCCCCTTTGCTTTGGGGAATCTTGGTAAGCCCGCTTCCATCTTCGGCAACATCGTCACTTACCACCAGGTGACATGTTGTCAAGGGTTTATCAATTGAGAATAAAAAAATTGAGACTGCGGGGACGCCATTCCCCCCCCCCCCTCCCGGAGATGGCCTTCCGGGCCTCCCTTCCAATCGTCAATTGGCACAATTGGGGTAAAGAAAATAACCACACTTTTGCACTTTTCCAATGTTGTTTTTTTAGTTTCAATTACAAAACTCCAATTATTTTTTCAAAATCCAACTGAAGTGTGTGTTTAGACTAATCGATTAACAAAAATTTGGGGGTCAGTGCAATGTTCTGTTTTAAATTGGGTCTTTTAATACATATTTTTTCTGTTACAAAATTTAACTAATGATGTTTCTGCAACTGACAAAATCAATTTATTGAAATAAATAATCAGTTTGCAAAATATAACTTAAATATGTTTTGTAATTGCTAAGAATAATCGAGATCCCTGTGACGAAAGTTTGCAATGCGTGGCCTTAAGTTCGGGACACTTGGGCGATTTTTATTATTTTTTGTTAGAATGAAGAATTCGCACTATAATCACACCAAGTTTCTCGCTTGTGTGTAATACTTTTTTTACAATAAAGCAAAAATATGATAAAAATCTAGTATTTTGTGGTAGCCACGACATTGCATTGGTGAAATTCTCATTTCGTCAAATACTACATTCGTCAAGTCCTTGTTTCGGCCAATTCGCTTTTCGTCACTAATGTACGCTTGAGTGACGCGTATGGACAATGACCCCTTCTTAATTTTGTATTTTTGTATTTTTGTTAGACAATCCACTGTAAAGATGCAAATTTTCAAGTGGCTGTTACGGTTCAAACGATACAGCAGTTTAATATACATTTCACAATTGGTAAGCCCTTGGCGTCATCTCACCTGATGGTAAGTGATGATGACGCCGAAGATGGAAGCGGGCTTACCAAGATTCCCCAACGCAATGGAGAACTGGCTTCTTATCTTCATGCCGGAACACATCAGTGCTGTTAACATTGATGTTTGGCGGCAAGACTAAGATAAGATGGTGGTAGCTAGCCAGGCGGGCTTAGAAAATTACCACCAACCAAACCGAGTCTTACAAGTTGACCCCACCGGGAATCGAACCCGCGACCTCCTGGTGTGAAGCGGATGGACTAACCATTACGCCACGGAGGCGGTCAAAATGTCGGAGAGACAGAAGGACGGACAGACTGTAGGATTATTAATGGGGACCCATGGCACTCTTTGGGTACCGAACCTACAAATGAATGACAAACATCCCAAAAATTCCTCGGTTTTAACGTGACACGTTCTTTCAGATGGCTGTATAAGTCTGGCATTTTTAGGTTTCTGTCGTACACCAAGGAACCCTTATAGTTTCGTCATGTCTGTCTGTCCGTCTGTCTGTCTTTTTGTACTTGAGAGCTGAAATTTGGCAAAGATATATATTAATAACGCGGAGAGAACTGTAAAATTTTTTTGGGAAAATAAACTTTTTACGGGTACCTTACCTACAAGAAAAGTAGAAATGATTTTTTTTTCTCGTCTCGTGGAGTATCGTTAGTTAGAGCTTAAAAATAGTTGTGAGTCCACTTTTAATTTTTATACCATTTTATAATTAAGGGTTCCGTTTTCGAAAAAATAGGCTTGAAAGTGCTAAATTTTGTTGGAGTCCAGTGTCCCCACCCCCTAACAACTAAACCGCTGTATTTGTAAATTTGAAAATTAGATATGGACGCGATAATGGCACCTACGGACACCTACATTGCGCGTGGCCCGACACCCACTTGGTCGGCTTTTTTGTTTTCAATTTTCCTTATGAATCACACCGCTGCAGATAAATGGTCAAACTGACGTGCTGTTGAATGTACGTTTTCGCGAGACAGTACGAGTTTATGCAATGCTGCTATATAATTTATCTGAGATAAGCACTGCATGCCTCGGGGGAAATGGCTTTATTATATTAAGCACCTGAGGTCCCAACGTTGCTCGGCGTCTACTCATGCGGCGCCATGTGTTGTGGCGTAGCTAAACTAAAATACTAGTATTTTGTGTAAAAGCAGACTTCCTCAGGGATGGCACCTATCTATATAGAAAGACTTACAAAGTAAAAAAAAAAGTGCAAAAGTGTGGTTATTATCTTTAATCTTTACACGTAAAGACAAAAACAGAGACAATTGTTCCAATGAATACGTCGCTATAAGAAGAAACAGAATAGATACCGCTGAAAACGTTAAGTACAACCAACTTCAATAACAAATTTTCGTCTATAAACCAACCACGTATTTTACCAGTGATTGGCACACACATAACAGTCCATATGGTGAAAACTGCTCAACTGATTTTGATGAAACTTTCAATGTTCTCTAAGTTGAATCTTATGAAAAAACGTGTGGCACTCGGGGACTGCCGCGGTAAAGCTATTGCATAGCATTTTTTATCAACTTATGCAATTATAACTATTTATTTATTTTTTATTTATTTATTCACAATTTTTAAGCTGTTCGGTCACCGCGCTAAAAGCCCGCGATAAAAGCTATGCAATGGCTCAAAACAATTACAATATTTTGATCCAACCGTTAGAGCCTTATATGGGGTTTAAAAAAAATGGTGTAGGACCCGTTAACTGGGGGTTCTACTCATCACACTGAACAACTTTCCCCGAGGAACACATAGTAATCATATCAGCTCATATACGTCCCCACCGAGGGGCTCGTGCCCAGTGCGGGTTGGTCGACTTCACACACAACCTGCAAGTTTTTTTGCTGGCGTGTGCAGGTTTCCTCACGATGTTTTCCTTCACCGTAAGAGCGTCAGATAAACGTACATATGAAATCTAAATTCGAAAGCACATTGGTACGTGGCAGAATTCGAACCACGACCTCCCGGACAGGAGGCGGCGGCCCTAGCCGTTACGCCACCGACGAAGGAACACATAGTAATTCTCAAACAAGTGGACCCCCATACAAAAATGCACTAAGTTGGTCGATCATTGGTCACTAAACCCGATTTAAATAGGTTTAATCATTACATCCGATTTAAATAAGTTGAAATCGAATATCCGATCAAGTTGTATAAAGAGTAATTATATTTTTTTGCTATTTCAGCATAGTCATATAACAAAAGTTGTTCAGTATGATGAGTAGAAGCCCCAGTTTACCAATTTACTTAGGACTTACACCAATTTTGTTACACCCTGTTTACATACATTTACAAGAATTGCTCAGTTAAAGTATAGGAGTTAAACCCTCGACGGTAGTTTGGACTTTGAAGTCATACTCAACCTGCAATTGCCTAGTATTTTATATTTTTTACTAGTTATTTTTTCTGAAATCGCGTTGTTTTTAGAATTTCATTTATTACTAACCTGTCAGGATTCCTCCTATTTCGGACTGATACGTCTCTAACTTTTCTGTAGAATACTTGTTGATTTTGTTTTACTAATTTTGCCATTTCTTGTATATAAACACAAGGTAGTAGCAGTTTGTTTAAGTTTTTTAAATAGGGGCCTACATGAGACATCTTGTGAAACACCGAATATTGCACGGACACACTTTTTTTGAGCGATGTAAATCTTTTTGACGTTAGTAATGTTCCCCCATATTATGAGACCGTATCTGAGGACCGATTCTACGTAAGCAAAAAACCTGTGACTGCAGTGTGTCTAGTCGCTACTTTGGTCAGTTTATAAATGGCAAAACTGAAACTATTGACTTTTGCACGTACTTTTTCAACCTGTACTTTCCAGTCAAGCTTCTCATCAATAATGATACCTAGAAACTTAACTTTACTAGCACTCCTAAGGGTTTGTCCGTAACAAGTAATTTTAATTGTTAAAGTTAAGGTATGTCAATTAATCTAAATTAATTTGCATTAATGATGTCAGATTCGTGAATATTAAATGTCAATTTTTTATTAGTTGTCACTATTACTGAAATATCGTCCGCAAAAAGTATTGTTCTGTGTCTAGTCGTATCCGGTCAATCATTAATATTTATTAAGAATAAGAGAGGACCGAGTAAAATCTCTTGTGGTACACCATGTGTAATGAATTACCCTAAACTCTGATTTGTAAGTCTGCGTTATATGCTTATTGTTGAGTTCACTCACTTCCAACACTGTTTTCTTTCTTTAAGGTATGTAGATAGATAGATAACTCATTTATATTTTCTAGCAAAACAGCACTATAGAGCAAACAAGCGATGGAGATAAAACATTATAAGTACTAAATTCATAAATGAGTACACTGTTATTGAAAACTCTAACACACCTAAAAACTAAAAGGTAACTGCTTGACTATGTAGATATGTGGATATCCGTCTGTGTGCTAGACCTCTAATACCAGATCTCTAGTTTTGTCAAAAGCAGTTCATGTGAAACTAAATCGAACGCCTTTGACAAGTCGAAAAAAACGGTAGTCGTATCAGATTTAGCATTGGTGCCATTGATAATTTCCTTTATGAGATTTAAAGTTGTTAGAGCAGTTGATTTTTGTTTGTGAAAGCCATATTGGTTTTATTATATCAGCTCATATACGTCCCCACCGAGGGGCTCGAGCCTACCCTGAATCAGGGCGATTAGACCTTATTTAGACGCGGGCCCAGTGCGGGTTGGTCGACTTCACACACAACCTTCGAGTTTCTTCGCAGGCGTGTGCAGGTTTCCTCACGATGTTTTCCTTCACCGTTAAAGCAATCGGTAAGTATATGTACGTAAGTTTTTGAAAAACTCATTGGTACATTGGCCGTCTAGATTTTAACCCGATGGCTTGTGAAAGCCATATTGGTTACGATTTATAATATTATATTTAGTGAAGAAACTCATTAAATTATCATGCAAAACTTTCGAAAATATTGGTATAATTGTGATTAGGCGATAATTGCCCATTTCACATTTTGAGCCTTTTTATATAAAGGTTTGAGAACAGAGTATTTAAGCTTATCTGGGAATGTACCAGATTCCATTCACGAATTAATAAGATAAGCCATAACTTTACATATTAGTTTTTTGCATTTTTTAACAACTTTTGTACAAATGCAGTCATAACCCTCAGAGTTTGTTTTATTAAGAAACATAATACTATTCAAATACGTTTCGTCAATTGGAGTCAAATATATTGAATTATCTTGTCTATTGAAATTGATGTAAAAATGGTTAAAAGCTTCGGCCACTTGTATTGGGTCAGTTACTGTAATACCGTTACTGTTAATTTCGTCTGCTTATTTCTCCACACTTATTGTGCCAGATTCACTATTCATGATATCCCAGGTTGCCTTAGCTAGATTTTTATTGTTTATTGTATAAATGTTGTTATTTCGTTCTTTAGCATTATAAATACACTTTCTGATGATTTTATTGTACCTAGTGTAAATATGTGTTTCGATATTGATCATTTTTTGTCCATAATATTTATAACGGAGTATCTTGTTGGTATAATAGCTTTTCCCAAGACCCTTAGTTATCAATTTTAATAATTACTTTCCTTTAATATTGATTTTCACAACTAGAAAACAAAGTTTGTAAAACAGGCTGAATAGGTCGCAAAAACATTGAATGCTTTGTTCATATCAGACTCAGAATATACCTATAAAAAGGACAAACTACCAAGACAATTTTTAAACTTTTCGATGTTATTATGACTGTAGCTACGTTTGAAAATGAATATACATTTAGGTATGACCTTCTTTGAGTGTACTTTGATCTTCAATACTTGAGCGGTATTGTTATCAGAAAGCCATAGATGTAATACTGATCCTTTCGCTTCTCGTTTATTACTTGAAATTTGGTCAATACATGACGAACCTCTAGTAGGCTGCGTTATATGTTGATGTAGATTATAAGCACTTACTATTTCAGTAAAACGCGTAGTAGTAGTAGCTATTTTTTTTCCAGCATATTTATATTGAAATCCCCAGCAATTATTATCAGTTTCTTTGGGTATTTTACTAAACTCTTATGCAGTAGAAGTTCTATTTTTTTATATATTTTTTATTCACAATTGGTAAACCCTTGACAACATCTCACCTGGTGGTAAGTGACGATGTTGCCGAAGATGGGAGCGGGCTTACCAAGATTCCCCAACGCAATGGGGGACTGGCTATCTTATCTTCATGCCGGAACACACCAATGATATCAACATTGATATTTGGCGGCAAGACTTAGATAAGATGGTGGTAGCTAGCCAGGCGGGCTTAGAAAATGCCCTACCACCAACCAAACCGAGTCTTACAATTGACCCCGCCGGCAATCGAACCCGCGACCTCCTGTTTAAAGCCAGTGAACTTTGCCTCTAAGCTACGGAGGCGGTTATATTTCTATTTTGTGAAGGAAGTACTCAAGGTGTCTTTTATTCTTTGTCAGAGTTCTGTAGATACATACGATCACAATATTGCTACGATGAATCAGAATTGAGCAACTTTCGAAGTGAAAATCAGTAGATAATTCATCAAAACAGTTTAATTGCTTAAATGGCATACCACTCCTGACCAAGATACCGGAAACACACCTTTTTTATCTCGACTTTAGCATGATGCCACCTCATATCCCTTAATGTTGATATATTTCTCTTCACCGGATTTAATGATCGTCACGGTTAGACATATCACATCAAGGTCTGTATAAGGATTAAGATCAGACAGAGTTATCTGTCTTGGTTCTGTTTTTGATGATAAAAGGTAGACAGTTGAATTTTTTACAGAATGTTTCTGTTGCCGCTTTAACAATAAATACATAAAACTAGAAGAGAAGAAAAAAAAGAGGGGTCTTCATACAAAAAACGTGTTTTATAGGTCTCTAGAAGTATTTTTGATTAGCTCTATCGTAAAAACGGTAACAAACTCTCACTTGGGCAATTTTTTTGTATTTATTGTAAATCTCTAAAACGGTTTTGTTGGAATTTTGCATTGTTTGTTTGGTCGTAATTTATGATCTGCCATAACTTGAAAGTTGTTGCGCTCACGTCCGGGACGGTTATAAAAAATGCAGCTTGCCGCGGGAAAAAGCTAGTATATGATGATTTTAATCAAAAATGTCTTCAACGATTATATTTAAACTTTCCGTTTGTAAGTTCTATAATATTGTACACTAGGTTAATAAAAAAAATCGAAAGAAGGTACCTCCCATACAATAAATGAAATGAAAACAATAGGATAGTTACAGTACAAGCTGTACAGTATGGTGTACTCGATAACTAAAGAAAAATGTTCCTTTACCTTCCATAAATATGATACATGAAAACACATTCTAAAAATAACTACAGTGTGGCTGGCAATTTATTTGCCTCAACAATAATAATTTCATTTCATTTATTAATTGCAGTGTTAATCCACTATTATTTGTCATATTTCAAATCCAAATAAACTGTACGGCAGCTCACACAAAATTTTCTCAATCGACAATGTTTTTAATAGTACTTAATTTTTTTATAACAGTTGAATTCATGTTGCATGATCTAATATACTTATAACAATTAATAACAATTAATATACTTATTCTTAATACATGACAATTAAGTAACTCCTACCATTTGTAATTAAATCGCAAGTTTCAATTTCATTTGTCGAAGTATCATACAAACGCAATTTTTCTAGACCATTTGGGGTATGTATTAGTTTTTGCTGACATTTGTTTAAAAAGGTCATATTTATTTGTTCCAGATGAATAAAAACTATCCAGTAAGTTAGTTCAGTGGCGAGTGCAGGAGAAGCGCAGCGCCGATGAGCGGGCGCGAGAGTGCGGGCGCCGCCGGGAACAGCCAGCGCGAGCACCATGCCGAACGACACCGACGCCTACTGCGTGCCCGGCGCCTCCGACTTCAACCGCGCCTACAGCCGTCTCCACGGCTACATCGCGCTGGTCATCTGCGTCGTCGGCTCTGCCACCAACTCCATCAACATCGCCGTGCTCAGCCGCCGCGAGATGACCTCTTCCACGAACTCCATTCTCACCGGGCTCGCTTTCGCCGACCTCCTAGTCATGCTCGAGTACATACCCTACGCACTTCACATGAACATCAAAATTGGACCTCAAGTTAACAAGAACACGTACGCGTGGGCGGTCTTCGTATATTTCCACTCAATATTCAGTCAGACATTCCATACAATATCCACTTGGTTGGCGGTGACTTTGGCGGTATGGCGATACGTAGCAATTGCATATCCTCAGAAGAACAGATCCTGGTGTAACAAAAAGAACACTACTGTAGCGATCGTGAGTGCGTACGTGATATGCCCATTTCTGTGTCTTCCTATCTTTTTCGCAATGAATATAGTGCAGAATGAAGTGACACCTCATAACAATTCAGAGTTTGCAGAGGATTTAGCGTTACCCCATAATCGGACCGTATATGTTTTGGAGATGTCAAAAAATGCAGAATTAGTGACAGCAATCATGTGGATTTACAGTGTTATACTAAAACTAGTTCCTAGTTTAGCTTTGTCAATTCTAAGTACGTGCTTAATAACAAAGTTAACGTCTACTGAGAGGCGGAGGCAGAGACTGTTGAAGCGTTCGACGATTGGACCTAACGAGGCAAGTTAAAAGTTTTATGAACTCCCTGTACTTTTGTACCATCTTTTCATCAGGTTTAAAAGAAATTAAAATTAGGTAGTCTAAAGAAAATATTAATTATTAAAACCGAGCACCTCTTTCTATAAGGTACTTACGCAATTTTATTATGTCGCTTTATCAATATTTCGTGTATTTGCATAGTACAAGATTATTCCATTTTGCCTAAAAGGGTCTTTCACGACTAATTTAATGCTGTAACTTGTAAATGTGGAGTGATATCACGGCTAGCCACGCAAATATCATAGCCGCTCTCAAACCTAACAATTTACTAGCTCTTTTGTTTAGACGGAGTTATAAACGCAATTAGAAGTTATCAGGTCAGTAAACTGGAAAACGCGTACAATGAAAGTCTCACGTCACAGGCTTCCCACTGGGAATTCGTGGGTTAGGTGGTGTAGTACGTGTTGTTTATGGTCGGTGGTAGAGGACTGTCCGTTTTTAGCTTACACTTCATAATAGGTCTTCGGGTTTCATTCATCTCTTCTAATATTTCAAGACGAGAGAGAATGGGTATATTTGGAACTGCATATTCCACCTCCGATCCCATTGGAGTCAGACGATTCCAAGTTGCAACAAAAATGAAAATAAGATCGAGTTTTCTTTGAGTATTTTGTTCTAGTTCTACCGTATCTGCATCGTTATTCTGTGTCTAATTAGAACGGGTAAAATTTTGTACGTTTAACTCTGTTTCAGTACTTAGAAGTAGTATCGAAAAACAAAATCCATTTCAATAGAGTCCATTTTAAAATCATCCCGATAAACGTTTCGCAAACGTTTCATCAGGCAGCACAGAACCAGTCGTCGTGGAAATCCTTGGAGGAGGTGTATATCAAGTAGTAGACGTTCTGCGGCTGATATGATGATGATGATGATGATTCGAACAGTTCACTTTTTCTATGGAGTGTCGAATTTTTTAAATATTTTAAAACTAGTTCTATTTTTCGATATAACTACAGAAACAGAGTTATGATCGTGCAGTGGGAGGCAACGAAAAAACGAATAAGATGTCACCACGTGTAAACTAGTGGCCATCTGCGACTTTGTCTGCGTTAACATCATGTTGACACTGTTTGGAATGATTTTCTAGAAATTGTTTTCTCCTCTACACTGTTTTAAGAACGAAGTAACTGATTCCCGCGAATTCACCCACGTGGACAACGTTTCTTTGACTGTGCAAGCGGCTCGCCAGCGTGAAAAAAGTATCCTATGTGTTAATCCAGGTCCTAATATGTCTACCTACCAAATTTCAGCCATATCCGTTCAGTAGTTTTTGCGTGAAGAAGTAACAAACAGACACACTCACAAACTCACAAACTTTCGCCTTTATAATACTAGTGTGAATAGTGTGATATTTTAAATTAACTTTAAATTTTATGTTACTCAGTCGTTTTGTTTGAAACAAATACAGATTTACAGAATTAATGAAGTGAAAGTAAGGTTTGTGAATGCTACTATTGAGTCTCTGTTCCCATACTGCAGGGAATCTTCAGAACCAGAATCAGAGCTTTTATTGTTGATTATGGCACAAAGATCTTAAAGCAATATCAAGTTTCACATAATCTGCCTAAAGAGGCATACAATACATTTAAGCTTGCACGAAAAATAGAAAAAAAAAATTTACATATTTAATACCTTTAAATTTTAAATTATTGATGTCAAATGCTGTGCTCAAGAATATAAATTAAATGTTTAATGTCGAACTTAAATAAATCAAGTAATTTCACAATATGTCATCATTTAAATATTAATACATGTCATAGTAAGTCTTTTCAAGCGACTTCCAAAAAGGAGGAGGTTCTCAATTCGTCTGTATGTTTTTTTATGTTTGTTACGTCAGAACTTTTGACTGGGTGAACCGATTTTTATGATTCTTTTTTTATTTGAAAGCTAGTGCTTTCCGTGTGGTTCCATATAATTTTTTTTCAAAATCGGTGTAGTAATTTAGTAGAAAATTAACAAAAAACCAAAAATAATAATGCAAAAATGTACTAATTTGTTGCGATGGAAGTCGGTTTTTTAACGTGTTTAGCGTTTTCAATTATCTAGTAACACTTCACGTAACTTGTTTTTAAAACTCGTAATGTCGTCAAACTCACTGATATCCCGAGATTACGGATTTCTTCCTTTGATGACTGCGTGAATTATCCCAGGACGTTCATTTAACATCATCAATGAGCTCGTGGAAGGATGATGTCAGCCATGGCTAAGTAAATAAACCTTCAGTGTGTAGGATGAAAAGGGTTCGATCATATAAAGCGACTGTTGTACAACCCATGTCGATTAATAACGAAATCACGCAATACAGATTTTAAGGGTCCTCCCTTTCTGTCTGTATGTGTGCTCGTCCGTCACAGTCACGTTATAAATTGTACCTTTTATACCATTAGTTAGTTTATACTAGCTGTTTACCGCGGCTTCACCCGCGTGGACAACGTTTTTATGACTTTTCGAGGGTGCGCAGTGCTTGCGGCTCGCGAGCGTGGTAAAAAGTAGAATATGTGTTAATCCAGGTCCTAATCTGTCTACCTATCTTTCAGACAAATCCGTTCAGTAGTTTTGCGTGAAAGAGTAACAAACATACATCCATACATTCTTAAAAACTTTCGCGTTGATAAAATTTGTAGGATATAGAGATCTCAATTTTGTAGAATTTTGTAAAAATAATTTGGGGTACCTCCCATCCGTTTACAACAAGGAGTGTTAACCTCTCGCCGGTTATTCTAAACTGTTTCAACTAAACTAAAAAACTTGGAATCACCCGCATAAGTGAGCCTTAGGGGAGATACTCATTTAAAATTATTTAGGGTATCCTGTAAGAAATAGTTTCCAAGTTACAAAATGGCGACGGAACTTTAACTGTACGTGGTCCAACATACACTTGGCCGGATTTTGTTTAGTTGCTAATGTTTATCCAGCTGTAACTGAGATCACAGTTGGCGTGCAACTGTGTATAGTAGAAAATCCATTATAAATTATTATATTTACTCAAATATAATAAATAAAAGCGTTATGTGTATAGTTACTCACTTTTTGCGGTAAACAAGCGTAAAATGTTGGCGTTAAATGTGAAAATTATAATTCAGATAAACTGAATGCTAAGAGAAGTTAGTGTTAAACTTCGTTATGTGTCCCGATCGATATATAGCTTAACTCTGGTCCCGATAATATCTTTCGCCAATAAAACTTTTTGTACTGAATTCACTGGCAGTGGCGTAGCGAGGCTTTCTGCCACCTAGGGCGAACTTTAAATTTGTCGCTCGCCTATTTTAGCTTTTTAGCTAAAACCGATAAAGTCTACTTCGTCGCTGTCGTATTTAAATAAAGTTTAAAATTATATAAAATTTTCTTGAATAAGAAAAGTATTCTGCGTGTTTTGCAATGCATTTTTTTCTGTACGGAAGCTTGTTTAAGGCGTTTTAGTTTAAGTTAAACTGCATCAATTATCGGTGATATCGAACAAAAAAATTTGTTCTGACGCGAGACCGAGAACATTTCACTATCGTTATATACAGAAGATTACCCAAAAGGTGTGTTGATGCTGCTGCTTACTCGTTTTTAGACATAAATTGCCAATGCTTGCGTCATATATTACATTTGCATTCACAATGAGTAATATCCATGGCTATTTTCTAACGCGAGATCTAGGCAAGTAACAGTGCAGGGAGGGCAACGCAACCTCGAAGTTTTTGTTTCTGGTTTTGTTCGGAGGCGTCCGCTTCGAAACTGCCCGAGGTTTGAGGGAGTTCTTCTAGCTTTGGCTGTCCGCCCCATCTTAGTTCGATAGTATGCCACCCCCATCAGTGCCGCCACTGTTAACTGACTAATTATGAATTGAAAAAGAAATACATTTCAAAAAAACTTGCAACCAAAATCCTAACATAAGCACTGTATTAATAAGCCAATGTAAATTTAAGAGCAAGCTGCCCACACGGCACTGGCGTACAACCTGATATTTAGTCTTATGGAATCAGCTTTACAGTTGAATTTCAAGTGATTGGCTTAACGCGATCTACGCTCTTTACTTAAGGCACAGTATATATATTAGTACTAACGTACAGTATGGACACTCCCTGCCGCTCTCTAAATTCGACCTCACCCCCCCGTCACTCAGATTGGATGTAGATTGGGTACCAAACGTAAAGGACGAGCTACGCAAGCGCGATAAACGTCACTTATATTCACTTTGCGCGCCGCTGTGATTTCGTACACCGGAATAAAAAGCAACTAGTTACCGAACCTAAAGGACGAACTACGCATGCGCGATTACTTTGCGCGCCGCTCACCGCTCGACGCCAATAGGCGGCCGCGCCGTCTCGGCATGCCTCGTATCATGATTGGCTGACCACCAATATTATACGACCAAATCTAAGAACAATCAGTTCCAAGAATCTTCATACTAGCTGTATCTTTTTTTTTTAGAAATGTAGTTCCTTTATGTTTTTCATATGTCAGATGTCAGTTTGTTATTGTGGCTTGTGAGATAATTTTGTTCGTTTTATTTATTTAAAACGATGATTGTTTGTAATAATTTGATTAGATGGTGTGAAAGTATGAGTTGTATAGAAATATCTAGTGGTGTGATATTATAAAATGTGATCTCGGAATTATAGATTGAGATTGACTATTATTGTAGGTTGCTAAATGAGATTGTTTCACTGACAAAAGCTCCTGTGTTTGAAGAACAAATGAACAATGTTATCCATGTAAGTTACTTAATCATGTAAGGTAACTGTTGATTGTTGCTTGCAGCACAGTATATATATCTTGCAGTGTGCATGCAGTAAATAACTAACAAACATTTCGTGACCAATACCGCCGCCGGTGTGATTCAACCCTACCTGCATTCTTGCCTATAGATACGTCAGTTATAATTATGTATATCATTTCTCGCTCGTTTGTATGGAGTGTCCGGGGTGTGCTTAAGGTGTATATGCACATTTTCGTTTTTTGCGAGCTTATTAAAAATTCTAGAAAATTTTACCAATACTTTTAGTCTCTTACTGTCCGTATTTATTTTATCCGCTTAGCTTATGTAATGAAGGACATAAAATATAGTATAAAAAACTAAAAAACAAGCACATCAAACTTAAAAGTGAAAATAGTTCTAAATATTATAAGCTGAAAACAATAATGAACGAAAATACTAGTATTTTTGTGAAAAAAGCGTGGGTTGCTCGATATACGAAAATATGGCACAAAGCACCCTTTTCACACAATAATACTAGTATTTTTCGTTCATTATTGTTTTCAGCTTATATAAAGAATTATTTTTCACTTTTTACTTTGATGTGCTTTAAAATCGTAACGTGTTTTTTAGTTTTTTAAACCATAATTATTTTTCAATTTTTAGTTCAGGATAATGAGATAAACTTACGAAATTATTGTATTTTCACTGCTTCTTGATAAATGTACAAAGTTTTAATTAAATCTGTCCGTTTAAAGTGGGTCAAAATCGAATGCAAAAGAGTCGGTTACAAACATACATACCTTCAGGTGAATGTAATATATATAAGCGTGTTAAAATGAAAAAAATCTCTTAAAAAGTATCGAGCGAAAGCCAATATACTGTTTTTTTCTGTTTTAGCCATACAAAATAAGAAGGTTCAAATAATCAGCTATGTATGTTTCACGTTTTTTTTTTTTTATTCACAATTGGTAAACCCTTGACAAAATTATAAGGTGTTTTCAATCAATCAATCGCAGTAATCGGGCGCGAATTTAACAAAGATTCAATTATTTAAATAACGTTACGTTCAGCAATTTTGCGACCGACTCAACATATTATACAATGTACTAGACATGGACGAAATCGTTTGTTTATTTATTCGTGACGTGCAAATCACGTGATAAGATATCCAGTTCCACATTGCGTTGGGGATTCTTGGTAAGCTCGCTTCCATCTTAGGCACCGTCGTCACTTACCATCAGGCGAGATGATGCCAAGGGCTTACCAATTTTGAATAAAAAAAAACAGCCTGCGTTGATAGTGTAAAGGTAAGAAAAAATAAATGTTTAAACCAATAATAAATAAAAAAACCGTCCAGCTGCGAGTCGGGGTTACAAAAACAGGGTTCCGCACTAAAACTATAACTTCCAGTAGAACAAGACCTCTCAGTGCATACTTTGGTCTAGGTAATTAGGGGTCTACTTATTCTGGTCTTTGAATTAATTTTTCCAGTGAGAACAGAAAGTTTTAGATTTATGTATTTGGGTCGATCAACTTTTATTTGTCCCGATTCTGATATTTTGTAGTTTTTTATTAATATTTAAATTTCACTCTATAAATTATATTAGATTGTAAAATATTAATTGTATTTTATGTTTCGATATCAAGCAGAGCACTTTTTATGCCTTAAGTTCATTTTTAAGCGAAAATATGTAATCTTTCAAGAAAAATGTGTCACTTGGACAACTTCTTAATTTTTTATTCAATGGAATAAGCCTTGATGAAAGTTAAAATCGCTTTTTCCACATTATTAAAAATATCAAACACTTCAGCTTGCGATTTTTTTACAAACATTTTTTGTAATAATTTAACAGATATTTCAATATAAAGAGTCTCTTGGACAACCGTTGTCTTAAAACTCAGGGAAAATTTAATTTAAACAACAAGTAAAGATGCTTAGTTGTGAAAACTACAAGATTCAAATATTTTTTGTGATAATGTTTGACAGTTTAACTTTAAATATAATTATTTTATTATTTATAAACAAAAAAATGCTTTTATAACTCTAAAATATAGGGGGACAATGCGGTTGTCCAATAGACAAAATTGGTTGTCTCATAGACATTGCATACCCACAATTTTATTTTCAATGACTATTTAGAACTCATAGATGTTAACTAAATATTTAAAAGACCATGTTTTGTTAGAAACATATATTTAAGGAAACTGGCATTCAAAACAATTACCAAATGAACTTAAAACGAAAAACTTTTGCGTTTCCTTTCTGCTTGCTTCCGCAATTTCCAAATCATTCTAGCGTTTGTTTTATCCTGTGGTTTCATGTTTGAAATTAAAACCTTGTTTTTATAGTAGCTCTCTCTTTTTTTCTTCTTCCGCTCTGCATGTTTTTCAGGATCTGATTTAAGCCTTTCTCGATATCTTCGAGATTTCTCTTTCGATGACATTCCCATTCTAAAAAAATACATAAAATCATTAGCTTCACACAAAGTTGTTTAGAATTATATAAAACTATTATTTAGTTCGCCATTATTTCAGTAAATAATAGCTAGCAGTCTAGCACAGTGCTTCTATTCATTGAATAAAAAAATCCACAGAATACTAGTAATCCACATAAAAGTTACGAATTTATTACATTACTCAACGATTTATATTTAAAATATTAAATAAAGAACACGTAATCAAGGGAAACTAGTGCTTTTCATAACTTAATTAATAGGATTTTATTTCATTGTCCATTGGGCAACCAATACTGTCACTTGGGCAACCGTCTCAGTCGTCCAAGTGACCGGTTGTCCGATCGACATTTATTGAATTTTAAGATTTTTTGTTCAATATTCTACCGTTATTATATCTTATCAACTTTGCTACGTGAACACAAGATCAAAGGGATTCTACTTAACTATAATTTATAATGAAAAATCTATTTACTTACGTTTTTACTGCGGTGGTTCAGCGGACACACAATAAAGCCACCCACTCTCACAACGGAATCTCCGGCGACTGACGCTGGGAATACCGCGAAAACAAAATGGCGATTGAATGGGTTTGGCGCCTCAAGCAATCATCTCGTTGTCTGAATACTTACAGCGCCATCTGTGTCTTAGACTTTGAATTTATAAGTGGTTGTCTAAGTGACTTACGCTTTGTGACATTAAACAGGGACAGGAATAACAAAGAAAAAACTTGATGCAATAACACACCAAAAAAATTTCAAGAGTGTTTATCGAAAACTAGCTATATACTACTATGAAAGTGTGTATTTAAAATGTACATCATCATAGACTTTTTTTTCGGAACGTGAGTTTTAGTTTATAACTTTTGCTGGGGGACAAGCTCTAACACTATGAAATGGACTTTGACGTCGATTGGACAACTGTTAAAATACGAATAAATACAAAAACTACTTATTTCTTTCTGTAACTAAAATTATATTTTATGTATTAAATATGTTTAATACATAAAATATAATTTTAGTTACAGAAACGCCTATGGGCCAAACTACTTTTACACGTAATAAATATACTATTTAAAAAATAAAAACTAAATTTTGTTTGGGGACAGGATAACAAGTAGGAAGGACAACTAAAAGTTGATCGACCCATTTAATCTATGTATTTAACCTTTTATACTGTGTTTTTTTCATGTTTTTACGTTCAGTAGTTTCGGACATAAGGGGGAATGGTCAATTTTCGCCTAATTTTTTAAATAACTTCAAATCTATTTATCTTAGAATTATAAAAAAAAAACATGTTTGAAATAACTACAACAAGCCCTTTAATTTGATATATCACACAATATATTTTGATAAACTAAAAATCTAAATTACCCCCCAAAAGTGGCCTCTATGTTAAAAATTCATTTATAAACGTTACACGTTCGTCTTTGGGTCACCGACTTACATAACATGTGTGCCAAATTTCAACTCTATCGGTCCGGTAGTTTTTGAGCAAATTGGCTGTGAAAGACGGAAGGACAGACAGACACACGAGATTGATTGAAATTGAATCTTTGTTAAATTCGCGCCCGATTAATGCGATTGATTGATTGAAAACACTTTATTGCACAACATAAGAGAAAAAAAAGATACAATGATTATGTAAGTTGTACATATAGGCGGTCTTATCGCTAACAAGCTATCTCTTCCAGACAACCTTTAGGTGAAGGAAACATAAGAAATCATTACTGTAGGGTAGTAGTGGGCAATAAACAAATTCATAGAGAAAAAATAAAATAAAAATAAAGATCTATTCTTAAACCACGTAATACACTTAAATATATTAGTAAATATAAACGATATAAACTAAAGTACATATACATAAGACATACATATACATAATACATACATAACATATATAGTATAGTAAGTACATACATAACCAGATTAATGATGACGATGAAAACAACGAGACATAATATTTAAGAGATTATACAGATTTATTAAATTTATAGCGCTAGGAAGTGCTCTTTAAGATATTAAGGGAAGGAGAATTACGAATTGAATCAGGGAGAGAGTTCCACAGGCTTATGGAACGGAGAGTAAAGGAATCAGAGTAGAAATTAGTAGAATGAGTAGGTACAAAGAGGCGAAGTGAATTTTCAGATCGTAGAGGTCGACTATGAGAGGAGGAGAGGTATTGGAAACGGTTTTTAAGATAAAAGGGATACGAGGGTCAAAAATCAGCCGATGTCAGAGATGTCAGCCGATCCAACAGACTTCTCATACCTCACGCCTGGTCACTTTGTAACTGGAGCACCACTAAATGGCTATCCAGAATAAGACGTTAGTAACACTCCAACCAACTTATTAAAGTTCGGGTGTCAATTAAATGGTTAGCATAGTATTGTTATTTCTGTGAGCAGAAAAATATAATCGGTCAGCAGAAATAGCTAATCGGTCAGCAGAAATAGCTAATTGGTCAGCAACTCATGGTCAGCAAACATTTCAAAATCAATCAGCAATTTATGTCATTCTGGATGGCTGTAATTATTTTAAACATCCCCGTACTACACTCTTCCTACAGTGTTGAGTGGTCGACGGAGCCCCTTCGGGGCTCCTACTTCTGTGTTCTCATGTTAAACCTAACACTACGACTGTGCGGGGAGGCGAGCTTAGCTCGCCTCCCCGCACAGTCTCCGAACCTAACGGATCCGAGTCGGGGTGCTCCGCAAGTCCGAGCTCGCTTCGCTCGCTCCCGCTTCCATTTAGAACTCCCCGTACCACACTCTTCCTACAGTGTTGAGTTGCTGCTTATAGACATGTTTTTCTGCCGCTCAATCATGAAATCTTGCCGCTCAAGTAGTTATTTTGCGGACCGAATGTTTATTATGCCTTTAAAAAATATATATTTCTTAAAGTTCTGTTCAATTTGTTCCAATATTAAACAAACATTCTGGAAATTCCGGAAAAATAATTCGTCTAACGTCGTTGCAAAATCGTCCTTAATGGCACAATGTCATGCCCAATGTTAGGATAGGTTCTCTAGTTATACTAAGAGAGCAAAAGGCATCACCATTGCAATGGCCAATGGCACGAGTAACTAACGTTTTCCCAGGGGCAGATGGCATAATTCGTGTCATCGAACTAAAAACGGTCCATTACTAAGGTGTGTATTTTGCCTATAGACCAATAAGTACTTAGTCTTTTGAGGCCCCCAATTATGTCAGAGACATATAAAATTGTAATGAGTTCTGGCAACACCAATCTCTCTTCTCTATACCGCGCTAAGCCTTGAACCCTTTTGTTTTGTGAAATCACACTTAATATTATAAAGGCGAAAGTTTGTGAGTGTGTATGTTTGTTACTTCTTCACGCATAAACTACTAAACGGATCTGGCTGAAATTTGGTAGGTAGACAGATTAAGACCTGGATAAACACATAGGCTACTTTTTTCACGCTCGCGAGCCGCAAGCGCACTGCGTGCCCTCGAAAAATCATAGAAACGTTGTCCACGCGAGTGAAGCCGCGGGAAACAGCTAGTATATTTATAAAATACTGTGTGCGATATACTGAACTTTTATTATATATTAACTGCGCCTAGCTAGCGCTGAGTGTCGAACACCTATAATGGTCCCGTTTTTGTCTTTTGAGGTACAGAACCCTAAAAATATAAATGACTAAATGATAATTAATACTAAATGATATTTCGAAGTTGCTGTTTTGATCATCTTATAATTTTTCTATTAGTGAGGACTTTTAAGTGGCTTTCTGTTTTTTATTTGTATTTTATAATGTTACATTACCTGTAAGTCTTTCTATTAAATAAATAAATATATCTAAAATACAAAAATCATTTTAAGACCAAATTTAATTAAAGGTGAAAGCAAATGATAACTGATCAAAGCTATCGCTTTTCAAATGGCCGGGGAGCCAATGAAGTTACCTGTAATTAAGTTACTTCCAAAGGTACAAATCCTTAAAGTGAAAATGCCAGATTCACATCGTCGTCGCCATTCGTTGTTATAAATAAACTCGAATTAATTTTCTTTATAATCATTAAATTGTATCATTGAAAAACCTACCTTTCTAGTTAATTACTTGCACCAAAGTTTAATCCATTAAAAATCGATTGAACCAATCATACCACCTGCACACCTTCGCCTAGCTAAATTATGAATTTCAAAATATAAATGTTGCAGCCATATTGCAGAATTAGCCATATTACATTACTAGCTTTAGCTCGCGGCTTCGCGAACCTGGTCATGAGTTTTCTCTAGATCCCTCGGGAACTATGTCATGATATGCTAATTAGTAAATTATGTCACTTTCCACCCCCTCAACCGTCTCTGTGCAAAAAATCACAACAAACCGTTGTGATGTTAAAGAAATTAATCAAAAAAAGAGTATTGTTTCAGTTCCCCTAGGAACTGCATCGGACTATGCTATTTTCACGGAATAAAAAGTAGCCTTTGTCCTCTCCCGTGACACAGGCTACATGCAAGCCAAATTTCATTAGGATTGGTCAAGGTGTTAAAGCGTGAAACAAACAAACACATTTTCACATTTATAATATTAGTAAGGATGGCGCGCCGCTTTGTTATCTATACTCAGTAAAAAACTCCGAATAAAACCGAGTTGGACGGAGGGACAGACAGTTAGGTGAGGTAAGGTTAGCATGCCTTGTTCATGCGTGCTCCAACCGACTCAGTTTTAAGTGTTCAGAGACTTTGATGTGAAACATCTATAGCCGCACGTAAAACCGATTATTGGCGTGGCGATACCGTTGTGGTCGAAGTTGTTTTCGTGCTCGTACTATATAATTTCGATGTTTCACATCTGCCAGGCGTCCCGCGACGGCTCACATTTTTTTAAATCAGTAGTTATACAAAGCGACATGCCGTTTTGTAAAGCGGTCCTTTTACCCTGACTCCCACTTTCCAAGATGAATCTATCCAGATCTCCGACCATCTTGAGCTCATTGGCGTAGATTTAACATCCGATCTGAATTTCGGGAGACACATTGAATCCAAGGCAAAAACGGCAGCCTAAAAGCTTGGTATCCTCTCGAAGGTGAGACTTTACTTCACACCAGAGCAGCTTCTAATATTAAACCAAGCTCAAGTTCGGTCATGTAAATAGTACTGCTCTTACTTATGGGACGAATCGGCTCGTTAATAGCTAGATGCCTTGGATTCTATCGACCGACGTGCTAGGAGACTCATCGGCAACGAGGAACTTGTATCAAACAGGCTCCAAAGCCTCGAGCATCGCCGCAAAGTCGCTTGTCTATCGGTGTTCTACAGGATTAAATTCGGAGAGTGTGCCCTGGAGCTTCACAATCTCATTCCCCCCTCTCCATTTCATCATCGGACGACCAGGCGCGGAGGGCGGTTCCACCCCTTTGTCGTCAATGTTCCACCTTTACGCAAAAAGCGTTTTGCGTCTTCGTTCATCATGCGAACGGAGGATGCGAAAGGAGTGGAATTCCCTTCTGGCGTCTGTATTCCCCGATTCGTATAATTTAGGAATCTTCAAGACGAGAGTGAATAGACATTATTTGAGCTTGCGTGTCACATCCTCGGCTGCATCGGCACTTACCATCAGGTGATGTGCAGCCAAACGCACTCAAATTTTTAATAATAAAAAAAGCGGCTAATTTTACAATATGCCTGCGACATAGACATTGTGACGTTATGTAACGCATTATGTCATCACTAACGTTTGTACAAATATCAAAAGCGCGTGTAAAAACTAAACAGAATGGCCTACTCATTCCAATAGTTTGACGTGAATTCGATGAACGAGTTACTCGTCATCCCAGCGGGCATTCCAGAAAAATTGCGTTACCAAAAACGTGGCTTCGTACGGCTAAACTGCAGCAGACATAATAACTTAAGAAATTCATTGAAAAAAATAAAACCCGATTGTGTAAAAACTTAACCCCTCTTTTTGGCTAGTGGGGTAAAAATGTATCCTATGTCACTCACGGGATCAAGACGAATCTAACGATGCCTCGTACGTTAAAATCCTTCAAGCCGTTCAGGCTGTAGCAGGAAACATCGAAATCTACATACATACATACACTCGAATAACATAACCCTCCTTCTGAGGCAGTCGGGTAAAAACAATATGAATTAGCTTTAAGAACTTGAAGAATTTTTGGTGTACCATAAATGTAGGGTAATTCCGGGGGAGATGGCCCTACGGGAGAGATGGCCAGTCGACAAAAATACCAGAACCAACAGTCAGATGGCGCCAGTAATCGCTCAGTTTGGTTCCTTCTGTGGTGCGCGTGACATGTGGACAAAAAAATTTGCACAAATAAAATGAAAAAGTAAGTAAAATCTGCTTTGTTTAAAACGTACTAATCTACAAATGTTTAAGGGTTTGACGTTGCATCATGTCACCAATATATTTTAATGAAATCATCGGTTTATATGGAATTATTTTAAAGTGAGATAACTTCTTTCCAACATAACCTCAAAATTACTGGAATCGATTGCACCGTTCTTTTTTAAATCGATATGGCCATCTATCCCGGACGATCGGGATAGATGGCTATAATTTTTCGGGGACAGATGGCCCTTAATCGATCTGCCCCATATCTTATGGAATTTTTACAGATGCCAAACGTCTATAAGCGAAAGACAACAGCGGGTCGAGGTGCGTGGAGTGAGATTAGCCTCAAACAAGCCATGGACGCAGTGAAAAATGCTAGCATGACTGCCTACACAGCTGCAATTCACTATAATATTCCGCGGAAAACTTTAGAAAGAAGACTGAAAAATGATGATGATTCCAAGGGACCCATGGGTCCATCTTCTACGTTTGGTGTTGAAAACGAAAAGAGGCTCTGTAACCATATAAAAGACATGCAAGCAAAGGCATTTCCTATTACTGTTGATGATTTGAGAAGGATTGCATATGAGTTTGCAGAGCAGCTACATATCAAGCACAGATTTAATCACACCACAGAAAAAGCAGGATATGATTGGATACAGTTGTTCTTAAAGAGAAATCCAGATATTAAGCTGAGAAAATCTGAGGGTGTTTCGTATGCAAGAAGTCAGGGCATGAACAGATCTGAAGTAAACTCTTATTTCCTGCTTCTTGAGAAAACTCTTACTGAAAATGAAATACTAGACAAACCCGGTCACGTGTACAACATGGATGAGACAGGCTTGCAACTCAATAACCGCCCTGGACATGTTTTAGCTGAAAAAGGTTCTAAGGCTGTACCTATGTCAACGTCAACAGAAAAAGGAGAAACAATTACGGTGATAGCATGCTGTAACGCTGAGGGTACTTTCTTGCCGCCCGCTGCTATAATGAAAGGAAAATACAAAAAACCGCAATTTGACGATGGTTTTCCTCCTGGATCTCGGATCTTCATGTCACAAAAATCTGCCTACATAACAAGTGAGATATTTCTAGAATGGCTAAAGGTACATTTTGTGCCTCGAAAACTAGCAGGTAAGGTGCTACTTCTATTGGATGGCCACTCCACGCATTGCAACTCGGTTGAAATGCTTGAATACGCTAAGGAAAATGACATTGAATTGCTATCAATGCCGAGTCATACATCTCATTATCTGCAACCACTGGATGTAGCGGTATTCAAATCGCTTAAGACTCACTTTTACGAAGCTTGCAGATTATGGATGAAACAGAATCCTGGACGCCGTATCACAAGATATGAATTTGGATCACTGCTCAATCAAGGTTGGGGGAAATCAGCGTCAAGTGAGAATGCAGTGTCAGGGTTTAGAGCAACCGGAGTCATGCCATTGAATCCAAGAGCCATCCCAGAATATGCGTTTAGTAGCGGAACTGAACAAACTGTGGAAGCATCCCAACAAACTGGGGAAGCAGTCCGTCCAACTGGGAAAGCAGCTCGACAAACTGTGGAAGCAGCCCGTCAAACTGGGGAAGCAGCCCGTCAAACTGGGGAAGCAGCCCAGTGTGGTCCCACCGAAACATCAGAACCGACTAAAATGGTTGTCTCGAACACTACATCGGGTTCAACTCCAATCACTTCTGCTTCTATCAAACCTATCACTCCAGAAAAACCTCAAATATTGCTAAACACATCTGATACTGCTGTACCAAGCACTTCTGGGATCCAGTCCTCTAAAAATACACCCAACCATCTAGGCTACTGAAACAAATATCACCGGTCCCGCAAAAAGTCTACGAGGTCCGCAAACGCGCTAAACAGGTTGGCATTCTTTTGACCTCTGAAGAGCACATTGTAAAAAGGAAATCCAAAGAAAATCAAGAAAATTTAAAGCTAATCAAGAAGAAAATAAAGTCAGAACCTGTGATACAAATAAAACAAGAAAAAAAGACTGTTAGAAAACGTAAGGCACTTCGAAAGATCTCAGAAAGTAGTTGCGAAGAAGATGATGATGTTATTATTTACAATGATGAAAGTGACGATGAAGAAAAAGAAGAGGACAACTGCCGCGGCTGCGGCGAAAACTATTATAAAACACAGCTTATCGAAGATTGGCTTCAGTGCACAATATGTCTTCTGTGGGTGCACGAGAATTGCACAGAGTTCGACGATATGTGTTCCATCTGTGGCAACAGGAAGAAAAAAGAACAGAATGAAGCTAAAATTTCAAGAAAAGGCAAGGGAAGAGGCAAAAGGAGTACTGGCCATCTCACCCTTAGCCCTAAGGCCATCACTCCCGGACATGCCGGGAGAGATGGCCAAACATAATTTTTTTTGTTTCGCCTATGAGGCTTTATTATGTTGATCTAAAGACTGATTTCAATTATTTTTTGTAAAAAGGATTATTAAAGTTTTGTTTTCAATCAAAATCTTAGTTTTAATCGTCTTAGTTTAGTCACAAGAGGTCGCCAAAACATTTAAGGCCATCACTCCCGGAATTACCCTAAATAAATATGAATTAGCTTTGAGAACTTGAAGAATTTTGGTGTATCATAAATGTAAATAAATAATAATGATATCGATTTAGCGACAATACATTTTTTAATAAAAAAATTTAGTGCGTTCAACTGCACTTTACCTGTTAGTAACACGCAAACTCGAATAGTGCCTATTACACTCTCGTCTTTAACATTCCTAAAGAATACCAAAAACATAAAGATATATTTCAGTCTTTCGCCGAGGAGGTCATAGACCTCGCAAGAAGCCGCTATATTGTAATACTGTGTCGCAAGTGACCATTGAAATTATCAAATTCACAAAAAAAAATCTAGCGGTAGTTAGCACAGATGAGATACTAGTTACTTCGTAGTGGTAGCCCAATTTCTACCCACCCTGATTTTTTTACAAGTTTTTATTGAACTTGCAATGATAGTATGTAAGGTAAGGTTGTCCAATTGGCAAGTTAAATCTGACGCACTTCCCGGTTTCCAATTGAGCTGAAATTTTGCATACATGTTTATTCGTAGTTTGGATGACAATGCATGGTTAGCTAAGTGACGTCATTATAAATCCAATATGGCGGACTCCCAAAGATGGTGGACTTCGTAAGATTATGGAGCGAGTATTGAACACCCGTCTACCTAGAAGACAATGACCTCCTGAGTGACGCCAGTATCGGTCGACGGGGTCTCTTCTAATGTATGCAATGCATGTGTGGGGTGAATAGAGAAGCACGGTGCAGCTCTTGCCGTGTCTCTATCTCCAGGGCATTTGATAGGGTCTGGCATATTCTGCTTCCTTCTTACTGAATACCTACTGGTTTGTGCAACTGGATATCTGACTTCCTGAGGGAACGGTTCATTCAAGTGGTCCTCGATGGCTGCTCGTCTGACCCATAGGCTATTGATTCCGGGGTACCTCAGGGCTCAGTTCTTTCCGCAACTTTGTTTCTGCTGCATATTAACGATCTGCTGAAACCCGGTATATTTGCCTATGCAGACGACAGCACGGTTGCGGAGAGACACTTGTCTAGTGCTCGAGCTAGGGGTCCGGATATATTATCCCAGAGAGAGGCCATAATTGAGTGCATGAACCTAACACCAAAGGCAGTCTCTGTCTATAGTGATGCCAATCTTGTTAGGTTTAATGCCTTTAAAATGCAGGCGTATCTATTCACTGCAAAAATGAGTCCTTTTACCCTAATTCTTACTTTTCAAGATGAATCTATCCAGATCTTCGACCATCTTGAGCTCCTTGACGTAGATTTAACAACCGATCTGAATTTCGGGAGACACATTGAATCCAAGTCAAAAACGACTGGCAAAAAGCTTGGTATCACCTTGAAGGTGTACTTCATACCAGAGCAGCTTCTTATGTTATACCAAGCTGAAGTTCGGTCATGTATGGAATACTATTCTCACTTATGGGACGGATCGGCTCGTTACCAGCTAGATGCCTTGGATTATATCGACCGACGCGCTAGGAGACTCATTGGTGACGAGAAACTTGTATCAAACAGGTTTCAAAGCTTCGAGCATCGCCGCAAAGTCACCTGTCTATCGGTGTTCTAAAGGATTAATTTCGGAGAGTGTGCTATGGAGCTTCACGACCTCATTCCCTCCTCTCCATTTCATCATCGGACGAGCAGGCGCGGAGGGCGATTCCACCCTTTTGCCATTAATTTTCCACCGTTACGAACGAAGCGTTTTGCTTTCTCGTTTATTATGCAAACGGCCAAGGAGTGGAATTTCCTACCGGCGTCTATATTCCCCGATTCTTACAATTTAGTAATCTTCACGAAGAGAGTTCGACATCACATTGGTACGTGGCGGGATTCGAACCACGACCTCCCGCACAGGAGGCGGCGGCCCTAGCCGTTACGCCGCCGACGCTCTAATAGCAATAGTACCTATTGTAGCATAAATGAATTTAAATCAATTTAATAACAATGCTACATGATACGTAGAATTATGAAAAATTGCCTAATAGTTGAAACCTATGAAAGAAAAAGAAAATTGCATGGTAAATATAGAAATGTAATCAAAGGAATAGATTTAGAAGATTATAGAATAGGAATGTCATCGCTGATTGGTAAAAGAAGGAACTTAACAGTAAGATTTGGAATTTACAAGTTTTCCAATTATTAAAATAACGAAATATTTAAATATAAGGTAGCAACCACGCACGTGCAGAATTGCTATGACAGATGGTTTAATCTTTAAAAAAATATTAAGTTAGCACACAAAATCTAAAAATAAATGGCACTTGCAATCTTCACTTAAATTTAAAGTTCATTTAATTCTTACGTTTGGGTATCTTCCGTTTCGCGGGAGAGAATAAATAAAAGGTATTACTTGAATTGCAATCAACCACGCTGTCCACGCTGAGGTGTACCAAATGGGGGCGCTCAAACAAACACCGACCGGTGGGCCGGACGAAGAAACGCACACCCTAGTCCTTTGGTGCTCACAATGACGAGCACGAGCTGGCTCTCTGCATTGTTGGGACGTCGTAGGCCTAAGACCCTAAAACGTAAAAGGACCGTGATTCTCATCACCACTTGACACAAGTTAAAACGATGAAATAAATATGGAAATACTTACCTCTTAAAAAATATCGGAGAGGGACCGAGGACAATAATTAAAACGTCTTGCTGAGCGAAAGTGGCAATAATAGATTTTATAAAAGATTTTCAGAAAAATACAAATTACAGTCGCGACACTGAGTCGCGATGACAATTCCTTTGTAAAAACAACAACACACGGCAGTTTGACAATCTATCACAATTTTCAAAACAATTTGGAAAAGTGAATAAAATCCAAAACTGAAGGAGCCAACAGCAAGAAGATGCAATGGGAAAACTGATTTTGAAGCAAGAAGTTTCTGCTTCACTATGTAAAGCTTAATGACGTCTCAAAGTCATAAAGAGCCGCCGCTTACGAAGTAACTAGTATCTCATCTGTGCCGCCCACCGTCGTGAATTGTTCTCGAGAAGTTAGCAGACGAAACTAAGGAGATACCTATCTCACCTAAATTGTATGTACATACGAGTTAAAAGGTTGAACTTGAACCCGTTAGTGAGTATTGTATAACGCCAGATGGAGATACAAACTTCTGCACGCATAAGGTCACTTACCTTTTTACCCGTCTGCCCTAAAAGGAAGGTGTAATGTTTTTACGTGTTGTATGTCTGTTTCTTCGGCTGAGCCTGTAGTCATGTACTCTAAACGGCTTGATAGATTTTAGAGTATGAGTTGACATTTGATTTGTCTCAATCCCCAAAGCACACCCCGGACACTTCATACAACGGGCAAGAAACAAATGACGGAGCAAACAGAATCACGGCGAAATCCTATACGTTCGAGAACCATACTGAAACCAATCTGTATCAATCTGGGTGACGAAGGGATGAGGTCACAATGTATAGAGCGACAGGGAGTGTCTATACTGTATGTTAGTACTAATATATTTGCCCAAAGTGACATAGGATACATTTTAAGCCGTTTGCCCAAAAAAGAGGGGAAGGTAATGGTTTCATGCATCCGGGTTTTTAATTTTTAGTTGAATTGGTTAAGCTATTAAATTACAGTTACTAAATATACTCACTTGGGTTATAATAATTTTCCAAAAACCTGATCACTTTTAGGTACAAGCTTTACTTAGAAAATAATTTTAATTGTTTCGTATTCCTCTCAGCAAACCCTTTTATTTGATACCCATATCTTATGAGGGGGTAAATAAAAAATAAATGGTCCGCCTTAATGGATTAAGAATGAAGTCACTGAGCTACCCATGCGTTTGTATGAAGAGTGATTTTTTTGTGATTTCAGAAAAGGCATAAAGTAAAATTTAGTCCAAAAGTTGTTAAGTATGATGAGTAGAAGCCCCAGGTAACGGGGCCTATATCAATTTTGTTACACCCTGTATAATGAATAGGCGCCTAAGTAAAAGCTCAGAATTGATTAATTTCCAGACCTACGTGTGCTCGTTTCCTGTTAGAACAAGGAAGAAAACTTGGGAAGAAAGTGTTTGTTATGTATGGGTTATGCCGGGTGCCTGGCATGATTCACTTAATCACTGTAATGTCCGTACAGCTGGGCCCTGGTAAATCTCGCTCCGAATACTCTCGCTACGAATTGGGTAGTTGCGAACATAAGTTTTGGACAAAAATAACTACTTTGCAACAAAGTTGACGCATCAATTTCCGTCAATAAATGACCAGTTTCCATTATTTACAGAGATTGCGCTTGGTGGTGGTGGGTAGGGGGGGAGAGGTAAACACTTTAACCGCCTCCGTAGCGTTATGGTTACTCCATTCGCTTCACACCAGGAGGTCGCGGGTTCGATTCCCGGGGATCAACTTGAAAGACTCGGTTTGGTTGGTGTTAGGACATTTTCTAAGCCCGCCGGGCTAGCTACCAACATCTTATCTAAGTCTTGCCGCCAAACATCAGTGTTAGTAACAATGATGTGTTCCGGCTTGAAGATAAGATAGCCAGTTCTCCATTGCGTTGGGGAATCTTGGTAAGCCCGCTTCCATCTTCGGCATCATCGTCACTTACCATCAGGTGAGATGATGCCAAGAGCTTACCAATTATGAATAAAAAAAAACACTTCTTGTCTTTTCCTTCTTAAAGTTAGCCATATTTATTTATTTATTATAATATGCATATTATTATATTTATTTTATTACATTAATTTATATTATTATTAACACTATTTATTTGTTTGCTAGATATTTAGGAATAAGTTATTAAACGATTTTAAAAAAAAGGAGGAGGTTTCTCAATTCGACCGTATATATTTTATTTTTTTATGTTTGTTCGCGGATAACTTCGTCGTTTATGAACCGATTTTGATGATTCTTTTTTTGTTGAAAAGGAGATATCCCAAGGGTGGTACGATGATAAGAAAACCAGGATCTGATGATGGAATCCCAGAGAAGTCGAGACGAACCTTCAAAAATCGTAGTGGCGACTAGTGCGTTTGAAGTCGTTTTTTTTGTTTAAAATTATTGTTTATCAAAATTTCTGTTTTTCAAAAAGGTTGTCCATTATGTACGAGTATACACGTCTTCTGCCATTCTTTTGTAATTTTCTCTTTCCAAGAAATTTCTTATAGAAATAAGCTGTACCTTTAGTAAGTTCTTATCTAGTTTAATGTTTGTCCCTATTTCTGTGTACAATAAAATTTGAAATTAATAAATAATAAATAGTACAGCCAAAGTATATTATAATATATTAGTACGAAAAGTACTAGAGCGATATCGGTACAGTCAAGAGCAACAAATTATATTGGGAAAAGTAAACGCAGTTCTCAGAAATTTAATTTCTAAATAAATCCTTCTGAAAATATCTTGGGTTACTTGTTCGCTAAGGTAACTGTGAAAACAGAATATATAGAAATGGGGCTTTTTAACCGACTTCAAAAAAGGTTTATCAATTCAACCGTATATATTTTTTTTATGTGTATTCGCGGATAACTTCGTCGTTTATAAACCGATGTTGATGATTCTTTTTTGTTGAAAAGGACATATCCCAAAGGTCGTACCATGATAAGGAAACCAGGATCTGATAAAAGCATCCCAGAGAAATCGAGGGGAACCTTAGTTTCCTGTTTGAAGTCGTTTTTTTTTATTCAAAATTATTGTCATTCCAATTCCAATCAGCTGGAAATTGGGCAACAACTAATGGGTACAAAATTATATTTTGATTCGTTGTTAAACGCGTATTATAAATTTTTTTTGCAATTCATCTAAGTGGATTGAAATAAGAAATTTTAACTTCCTTAATGCACGAAACTTGTACAAACTTGACTTTTCAAAGATACGTAATAAATAACCCGAATAAACTTATCATAAAGAACACGGTAAAAAAAGGAAGTAATCAAAATTATGAACGCTATATAATTAACAATTAATTGGACTTTTTTTTCGTTTAAAATTTGAGTGCGTTTGGTGGAAAGTGAAGATGCAATCGAGGATAGTTATTTGGTCTCGTGATACTCTATCTATAATCTCCTATACTCCTATACTCTAAAAAAATCTCCTATACTCCTATACTCTACGCTATAAACTCCTATACTCTATAATGTCAGTCACTCCGCACAATGTTTATTTGAAATCGTAATTATTTAATTCAAATTCAAATAATTCTTTATTGTACATCAAAATAAATACATATGCAAAATTTAAATTAAAAACTAAGAGACGTACAATTTAGGCGGTCTTGTCGCTGAGAGCGATTTCTACCAGACAACCCAGTGCTCGGAGAAAAAGCAAGGAGACAGGTAGTACGCCAGCAACAACAACAGAAAAAAAATAATAATGAATAATAATTGTAAACTTATACTAAAACATATAAAGCTATTATCACTTTTTATATACTAACAAATAAAATACTATATTATACTTAATAATAAAAACCTATTCGGATATAAAGTCTATGGACTATAAAGTAAATAATTATATTTATAGTACGCATATATATTATACATAGGTACCTATATAAATAAATTATTTATCAATTAACTTACAAAGATTCATATCGCTTATAACCCTGATTTTTATTTTTTTCGTCCGAGACGATAACCTTTTACTGGGATAAAAAGTAGCCTGTTTTAATTCTTAGGTATATTTTATCAGTGTACCATCACCATAGGAAATATATATTTTTTAAAGGCATAATAAACATTCAGTCCGCAAAATAACTACTTGAGCGGCAAGATTTCATGATTGAGCGGCAGAAAAACATGTCTATAAGCAGCAACTCAACACTGTAGGAAGAGTGTGGTACGGGGAGTTTTAAATGGAAGCGGGAGCGAGCGAAGCGAGCTCGGACTTGCGGAGCACCCCGACTCGGATCCGTTAGGTTCGGAGACGCACCCCGCACAGTCGTAGTATTAGGTTTAACATGAGAACACAGAAGTAGGAGCCCCGAAGGGGCTCCGTCGACCACTCAACACTGTAGGAAGAGTGTAGTACGGGGATGTTTTACAGCCATCCAGAATGACATAAATTGCTGATTGATTTTGAAATGTTTGCTGACCATGAGTTGCTGACCAATTAGCTATTTCTGCTGACCGATTAGCTATTTCTGCTGACCGATTATATTTTTCTGCTCACAGAAATAACAATACTATGCTAACCATTTAATTGACACCCATTACCATATCCTACAAACAACGTCTACGACAAAGATCTATGCATTTCTAGTCTATTCGGCGTTTTCTAGTCAATAGGGGATCGGACTGCATCAAAAATAAAATCTAAAATATGATTTCCTAAATTGCTCTCCTCTTGAAGTTTCAAAAAACCTTACTTGTTTTGTTTTTCCATCACGTGTTCAATTTTTAATTGATCAAATTCACAAAATAAGTTCGTCAATGACGCTAAAAATTTATGACGTCACTTGTGGGTATTTCAAACATTTTTAGAACAATATTTCGTTTTTGACAGACCATAAAAAGTAACTCAAATGACTAGCAGTCCGATCCCCTATTATGTGGGGGTGCAATAGTACATTATTTGCCTACTTTCGCAAATAAGTTGATTGATAATTAAAAAGATGACGTCACGAACTTGTACAGAAGCTGCAGGTAAATGAGTGGACAACATCCATTTGATTGGTATGCACATATCTGTTGCAGCCGGAGAAGCAGTGCCTGGCGGACGAGTCTTGCGCGCGCAGGGCCAGCCGCACCGACCGCACCACGCGCATGCTGCTGGCGGTGCTGGGGCTGTTCTTGTCCACCGAGGTGCCGCAGGGCCTGCTGGGGCTTGCCAGCGCCGTCGCGCCCGACTTCTTTAAAAGCTGTTACAATATGTTCGGTAAGGAAACAAAAGTAGTTTAACAACGGACCACGTGCAGCAATCACACACATATTATTACAGTCATACATATTATAAAACAAAACATAACAAAATAAAAAAAAAAGGAAAAAAAGAATACAAAAACAAATGTGTGTTGCAGTAGTACAAAAGGGCCGTGACTCAGTGTGTTGATTTGCTCTTGCGAGCAATACACTGATAATTCTGCCACTCGATCACAAGAAAAATAAAAATAAAAACGAGCAAACAAAACCAAAACTAACTTAATGAAAATACAAATATTTTTAGTATGTATTTCTGTGCGTGTGTGTGTGTGTGTGTGTGTGTGTGTGTGTGGTTGGGTGTGTAAACGGGTGGAAAAAAGCATAGAACACATAGTAGTAGTCTAACAATGGACCACGTGCATGTTGCTGGCAGTGCTGGAGCTGTTCCTATCCATCGAGGTATTGCAGAGGCGGCTGGGACTCGCCGGCGCCGTCACGCCCGACTACTTCAAAAGCTTCTAAAACATTTTTGGTGAAGAAACAAAAGTAATCTAGCATCGGAGAAGCACCCAACGGACAACGTGCATGCTGCTGGCAGTGCTGGGGCTTTTCTGTCCACCGAGGGACTGCAGGTGATGCTGGGGCTCGCTAGCGCCATTTCGTCTGACTTCTTCAAGAGCTGCTACAGCATGTTTGGTAAGGAAACAAAAAGTAATCTGACATCGAAGCCGCAACCAACATACTACGGTCATGCATAATGCTGGCCGTTCTGGGGCTGTTTCTGTCCCCCGGGGCTGCTGAGACTCACCAGAGCCGTCGCACCTGACTTCTTCAAGAGCTGCTACAGCATGTTTGGTAAGGAAACAAAAAGTAATCTTAAATCGAAGCCGTTACCAACATACTACCTACAGTCATGCTTAATGCCAGCTGTTCTGGGGCTGTTTCTGTCCTCCGAGCTGTCGCAGGGGCTGGTGAGACTCGCCAGAGCCGTCGAGCCTGACTTCTTGAAGAACTGCTACAACATGTTTTTTTTATCCACAATTGGTAAGCCCTTGGCATCATCTCACCTGATGATAAGTGACGATGTTGCCGAAGATGGAAGCGGGCGATTCCCCAACGCAATGGGGATCTGGCTATCTTATCTTTAAGCCGGAACACATCGAAGCTGTTAACACTGATATTTTGGCGGCAAGACTTAGATAAGATTGTGGTAGCTTGCCAGGCGGGCTATGAAAATTCCCTACCACCAACCAAACCGAGTCTTACAAAGTTGACCCCGCCGGGAATAGAATCCACGACCTCCTGGTGTGAAGTGAATGGACTAATCATTACGCCATGGAGGCGGTTCGGTAACCAAACATAAATACTGTATACCCAGCACTTCTAAGAGTGAACAATATGAACTGGACCACGCGGATGCTACTTAAAGTAGCAATATTTGACATTGTGTTGTGAACAGAGCTGCCATAGGAGATGCTTGAATTCTACTAGGAAGCGAATAATTCTTTATTTAGATAAGTATTTGCACTGTGTGTTTTCATTGTACTGCACCGTACTGCTATTTTGCTAACTTGAGTTAGGAAAGGTCATCGCTCTCAAAATTATCAGTGAATACCTCTCTACATCTGGACAAAAGCATTTCGCTGACTTTACGTTACTTTAGTGTTAGTAGTGCAACACAAGACAACCTCCGTCTATCTCTTGGATAGCACGGTTAATTGTGCCACTCGATAAGAGAGAGAGAGAGAGAGAATGTTTTAGTGTCTACTCTAGCCTGTAACTTGGCAAGGTAAGCATTTCAGCATTTAAATTTAATTAAAAAAAGCAACATTGAGCAGATTTTAAGCCACATGCATTATGTTAGTTTATTATTATGTGATTGATGGTTTGTATTATCATTATTGCACGCCGTGTTAGGCAAGTTATAGAGGTAAGATAAATTTTATTATTTAAGACCATATTTTTGTACCTATAATTGCAATAAATATACTTTGACTTTAACTTTCAAAGTACAACGCGCTACAAACAAAAATTTGAGTTCTAATAAATGTTTTATTTCTGTTCTGCACCGTATCTAGCTAATCGCCTCCGTGGCGTATAATGGTTAGCCCATTCGCTTCACACCAGGAGGTCGCGGGTTCGATTCCCGGTGGGGTCAACTTGTAAGACTCGGTTTGGTTGGTGGTAGGGTATTTTCTAAGCCCGCCTGGCTAGCTACCACCATCTAATCTAAGTCTTGCCGCCAAACATCAGTGTTAACAATATTGATGAGTTCCGGCTTGAATATAAGATAGCCAGTTCTCCATTACGTTAGGGAATCTTGGTAAGCCCGCTTCCATCTTCGGCATCGTCGTCACTTACGATCAGGTGAGATGATGCCAAGGGCTTACCAATTGTGAATAATCAAAAAACCGGCTATCGCACAGATCCTTCAGCACATCGTACCTCCAGCGATACCTGGGGCGCCCAACTAGGCGTTTCCCACCTGGTCGTCTCAGATATGCTTTCTTCACGGCACGATGAAGCATGATTCTTTCCACATGGCCAAGCGAACGAAGTCTGCAAGACTTTACTTCACAGATTATATACGGTTCGGCCTTCAGGTGATCTATTTTAAGATTGGCGTCTTCTAATGTCGGCGGCAAAGATCCATTTTGGGTGGCTGAGCCAGCGCAGCCATTAAGTATCTCATTTGTTTATTTTATACTAGTTGTGCACGCGACTTCGTCCGCGTGGAGGTTTTGAATTTTCCCACGGGAACTCTTGAATTTACCGGGTTAGAAAGTATCCTTTATGTTAACCCAGGCTGTAAGGAACTACCATACAAAATTTCATCAAAATCGGCCGGGTAGTTTTTGCGTGATATGCGAACATACAGACAGACAGACGAAAATTCCAAAAGTTGTTGTTCTGGCCTCTATATCGTTAGTAATGTCCACCAAAGTTATTGTTTTCCAAAAATATTTCATGTACAGGCACGGTCTCGTCATATTTTTATTATCTATAGATGTGTAATATTCTCCTTCTCATACGCAAGGTAACTAGGTATACGTAAAATAACTCTCCGGACTTGGACATCCCCCGAGTGACCTCTCTTGAGAGATGCACCAATTATGTAAAACAAAAAACTAGCTAAGATAGATAAGATAAATTCTCTTTATTGCGCACACGATAAAAAACAAAAAAATCTCATGTTTGGAAGGCTAAAGTAAAGACTAATCTGATAGCAAGATGTTGCAGGCGCTCGAGCTTATTATTGTAACATCTGAGCTTAATAATAGATTTAAATGGGGGGTAGCATACGTCATTAGTGATTGGGCTAACGAGATTTTAGTTCCAGTGGGGTGAAAATGTCTCAGGCGATTAAGGGTCATGAAGCAGGCGAATGTTTTCCTTTTGACCCCAGAGGCGTATTTACCCTATCTCCAGGGGGGCACTTGGCCCGGGGCGGCAAGAGTTGAGGGGCGGCCAGCGCCCCCTTTTCGGTTGTTCTTTCGCCAGTCGTAGTATAAAAAATTAAAGCAAAATTTGAATTAGGTAGTCGATAATTTCTTATAGATTTTCTTTGGCACGTAAAAGGAAAAGGGAATTTTCAATTTCGTGTATAAACATCTGTAGGATTAGGTAAAACAATCCGTTTGGTTCACCGAAAAATAATTAAGATAGCCAAGTGCGAGTCGGACTAGTGGTAATAAGGGTGACGAACCACTACGAACATGCAAACAGGTTACAGTAAGGTGACTCCGACACGCACTTGACCAGTTTTTTGTCACTTAGAAGGGCAGATTTTTCTTTAGTGCCCGGGGCGCCGGATTTTTAAATACGCCTCTGCAATAACCTCTACGTCCTAGATTTATTAAATGATTTTATTAACTAAGGTGCTGTCCGTGTGAACTGGCGTACTTTTGTCAAAGGCATTAATGACATTCAGTTATTTAATGTACAACTTCTCGTGTCATAATTTGTTTTATATCAATGATTGTATTTTGACGTTCTTAACTAATGATTTTTTATTTTTGTATTTTTACAAGTAACACGTATACAGGGTGTAACAAAATTGGTGTAGGTCCCGTTAACTGGGGATTCTACTCACCATACTGAACAACTTTCCTCAGGGAACGCATAGTCAATTCTTGAAAACAAATTTTGACCCTCCATACAAAAGTGCACAAAATTGGTCGATCAGCTGATCGGTTGTACGAAGAGCTAAATTTTTTTTTTACGATTTCAATAAAGTCGTAGAACAAAAGTTATTCAGTATGATGAGTAGAAGCCCCAGTTAACGGGACCTACACCAATTTTTTTACACCCTGTATACATACTTACTATTTTATGACTATCAGGAGGAGTGTAATTTGCACCTATTTTGAATAAACATTATCATCAGCTCATATATACGTCCCCACAGAGGGGCTCGAGCCTACCCTGAATTAGGGCGATCAGGCCTTATCGACCACGCGGGCCCAGTGCGGGTTGGTCGACTTCACACACAACCTGCGAGTTTCTTCGCAGGCGTGTGCAGGTTTCCTCACGATGTTTTCCTTCACCGTTAAAGCAATCGGTAAGTATATGTACGTAAGTTTTTTTTTAAACTCATTGGTACATTGGCCGTCCAGATTTTGAACCCGGTACCTCTGGTTAGAAGAACCGAGTCGTTACCGGTTGAGCCACCGACGCTTGTAAATAAACATATCAATTGTGAATAAAAAAAACATCTTCAAATCTTGAAATCCTCTAGGCAATACAGATACCATTAAACAACAGGGGGAGACACGCGCCATTAAGCCCGTAGATAAAGTTAAGGACTGGCAATTACAATCGTCTGGCTCTAACTAGAATTAGTGCAAATTGAAACATTTTTCGCAAAGTATAAACTATAATTGGTCAGATGTGCATTTGTCTAAGTGTCCGTACTTTAGAAATCTTTATATATAATAATCATCAATTAGTTTAAAAAAACTAAAAAACACGGTTTTAGTAAACACGTTAAGTAGTTATCTTGAATGTCGTCCGTGTTGGATTTAAGTCACGTGACTATTTTTTCGTATTCCTGACAGCAAACCCTTTCATTTGATACCCATATCATGGGGGTGGATTTCAAACAGCCAGTCCGCCATCTTGGGGAGGCCGCCATATTGGATTTGTAATGACGTTTCTTAGCTAGTCATGTATTGTCATCAGAACTCAGAGCGTGTGCAAAATTTCATCCTAATCGAAGACCGGAAAGTGGGTCAAATGAAGATTCCAAGATTATCTTACATAGTTAGTTACAAGTGAAGCTAATATAAAAGGGTGTTAAAAAAAAGAATCTATTTCCCTTGGTCATCGCATCACGCGTGAACGGCTGGATCGATTTCGCTTATTCTTTTTTTGTTGAGTTCTTTATTGTCAGAAGAAGGTTCTTATGTAGGGTAGGGTAGGGTAGTGTATTGTGGAGTAGGTTAGGGCAGGGTAGGGTAGGGTAGGGTGTGTAGCATAGTGTAAGGTGATACGAAGTTCGCCGGGACAGATAGTTTTAAATATTTCTTCAGTCTTGGCTTGCGTTCCACCCCATTCAGGGATCCCATAGAGTAAGAGAGACTCACCGCGGTATTTCTCCACTATATTGTTATTATCGACACTAGAACGAGCTCATACGCTACATTTAAAAGTTATAAAACGTAAACAAAGACTGGTCCCTACTGAAGAAATATTTGAAATTTCTATAGTACTACTGAGACACAGGCAAATGTCATCATCATCATCATCATATCAGCCGACGGACGTCCACTGCTGGACATAGGCCTCCCCCAAGGATTTCCATGACGATCGGTTCTTAAGAAAAGAACAAATATATCAAAGAAACCTCTTTTAAAACGGTGATTAACATTTTACAGGCAAACCAGACCGATTTAGTACCTCTAATTTAACACTAACACACACACTTCAATATGAAATGTAAATTTACATCTGGAAAATTATAATCTACTTTGCAAAAAATGTTAAAGAAGTACCTTTATATTATATTTCTTTTTTATCGTGTGGCACAATTATCCGTGCTATCCAAGGGATAGATGGCGTTGCCTGGTGTTACACTTAGCATCACCTGCGGTCACGTGTAGGGCATACATATTTATACCTACGGACGTGTGCAACGCGACCTTCATAGACATCTGTAATTAATCAGGTGTGCAGGTTTCCTCGCTATGTATCCCGAGAACCTCTGGTTAGGTGGACCAGGTCGTTACCGTTGTTGAGTTACCGACGCTTTTTTGCACCGTTATATGATACAATCGTACCTTACGAGGAACTACTATCAAAACGCCAGTTCCCCATTGCGTTGGGGAATCTTGGTAAGCCCGCTTCCATCTTCGGCAACATCGTCACTTACCACCAGGTGAGATGTTGTCAAGGGTTTACCAATTGTGAATTAAAAAAAAAGTTTTAGACACGCTGTTACAGCCAGTAAGTAAGAAATGTCTGCGTTACATTTCTCGGCTATTGCTACGGGATATTGTGTACTTTTACCGCAAGAATTAAGGAATCCTATACTTATTTTTCGTGTTCTTACTGATTTCATAAGACCTCAGTGTATTAAACTCCTAAATTTAAAAGTGAAAAATTATCTTTTCAATTGTGTATACATACTTAAGAAATTTAATGACATATACAATAGTTTGGTCTAGTTTATTGTTAGTTAAACATGAATTTTGTTAAGTTTCTAGATTACCTACTTTCTGTATCCGTTTTGTATTTTCACCATTTCTCAAACTGGGTTGCTGTACTGATCGTTATCTCTCTCTATCAAATTGAAAAAGTTTATTAGTGTAAATGTTCTGTAGTGAACCGTCACACAGACTTTGATCAAAGTATATATTATATTAGTACTAACATACAGTATGGACACTCCCTGCCGCTCTCTAGAATCGACCTCACCTCCTCGTCATCCAGATTGATACAGATTGGTTACCGTTTGTTTCTCGAACGTATAGGATTTCGCCGTAATTTTGTTTGTTCCGTCATTCGATTATTGAAATGTAATTTCTCGCCCGTTGTATGAAGTGTCCGGGTGTGCTTTGGTCCTTTTTGGGCACTAGCCTGAGGGCCCTCCGGACGACCTCGTAACTTTGCCTGTCTGTGTTTTTTTTAATTTGATCTTTTGTTTTTTTGTCTCAATTTTTGTTGTTGCAAATTACATTTGACTCACTTCCCGGTTTCCGATTGAGCTGAAATCTTGCATGCATATGTATATCGCGTGACATTGCAATATTAAAAGCTTGTACCTAAATGTTTTTAGTTTTTTCGAAAATTATATTTGTAATAAACAGCAAACAAATAAAACTATTCGAGCGGATAGACGGTCGAATGGAGCCACTATGCCTTTCTAGTACTAGCACTATATACTACCGTAATAGATAGATGGCTGAAATTTTCACAGAATATGTGCTACTATAGGGGGTATACCAAAAAAAATTAAAATCCTAAAAAACCAGGTTAACAACTACATGAACCATGTTTTTATGCATTTTTTGTTTTTTCGCTATCATAAAAACGGTTATACATACAAGCGTAAAACTAGGTACCTATGATTGTAGTACCTACTCATACTAATCCTGAAATATAAAACTTAAATTAAAATTTTAAAAAAAAACGCTAAAAAGAGAGAAAATGATATGTCTTAGCCCTTTAAGTTTAATTTATGTGGTTATATCTTGATCTAAGAGACGTCACATAGGGGGACTAAGTGGTGAAATTATTAGTAGATAATATAATACACTCGAGAGCGATGAATCCGGGTCACTTAAAGAATCCTAAAAATCTCGGAAACTAAGAAGGCTAGCTTCATGAAATTAATTGTGTTTAATAGACAATTTAATACTCCTTAAATGAAGTCATTAAAACTTCTTAGTTATTGTAAAGTTATGTCATAAAAAAATCAAATTTGAAAAAGGGAGACTTTCGAAGATGGAACTACGAAATTACTACATTTGTTTTTGCTTTTGTTTCTAATCTGTCATTTAAGTGGGTACATAAATCATGTTGATAGTGTTCAATATTTATTATTCAAGCAGTAATCATGTCGCTTACACCTGAAGAATGCACCAGAATACTCACAATGCTGGAAAACGGCCGGGGTCAGCGCGATACAGCCACGAGTGTCGGTGTGTCGCTCTCAACAGTACAAAGAGTTCTCCAACGTTACGAGGAAACTGGCTCTAACCTACGCAGACCAGGAACAGGCAGAACCAGGTGTACCACAGCAAGAGAAGATCGATACTTGGTGAACACAATGCTTCGTAATCGTTTTCTCACAGGAACTGAACTTAAAAAATCAGTTTCGACGCCTCGGAGGAAGTAACCCAAGCGCATGGACAGTAAGGCGATGACTTGCTGAAGCTAACTTAAAACCACTTAGACCTGCAAACGGCCCTAAACTGGAGCGTGGGCATCGTATTTCAAGACTAAGATATGCCCAGAACCACTTAAATTGGAGTATTGGAGATTGGTCAAAAGTTATGTTCTCAGACGAATCAAAATTTATGCTCTACAAGCACGATGGAAGACACAGAGTGTATAGAAGACCAGGGGAAAGATTCAAGCAAGCATGCATCGAAGAAAAAGTAGCCTACGGTGGTGGGTCTGTACATGTGTGGGCTGGAATTTCTTCTGAGAGTCGCACAGAACTGGTGTTCATAGAAAACGGCTCTTTAACTAGCGAAAGATATGTGGAAGAAATCCTCAATGAACACGTTGGTCCATTTATGGTCAATTTGGGTGAGGATGCTATTTTTATGCATGACAATGCCCGGCCTCATACGGGTTGGATTGTGAATGACTACCTTCAAGAGATGAACATTACTCGTATGGAGTGGCCAGCACGCAGCCCGGATATCAACCCGATCGAGCATGCTTGGGACGAGCTAGGGAGATGCGTAAAACAAAGAAGCCCTCCCTCAATCACGCTTCGTGAGCTCAAAATTGCTCTCACAGAGGAATGGGAGAATATTCCCCAAAATCGTATAAGGAACTTGGTGTACAGCATGCCAAACCGCGTAAACACAGTGATGGAAGCACGAGGAGGCAATACGAAGTATTAAAATTCAAGTAATTCGTAATGTTGTTCAAAAATGTCATGTTTCCTATTTTTGTTTTAAGGCGAGATAAGCAGTTTTTTTTTATTTAAGTAATTTTTTGTAAATAAAATGTAGTGACTCGTAAATTTTATTGCTTTAATTTAAGGGGTATTAAAGTGTCTATTAAAGACAATTTATTTCATGAAGCCAGCCTTCTTAGTTTCTGAGATTTTTAGGATTCTAGTGACCCGGATTCATCGCTCTCGAGTGTAGTTGTAATAAAGTAAAACAGTTTTTATATTATTAACTTAGCGGTCCCCCTACACGGAGTCTTTTAAATCAAAATAAAACCACTTATATTAAATTTAAAGGGCCAAAATATTGTATTATTTTCCACTTTTTAGTGGTTTTTTTGTCAAGGGTTTTTTAAATTTTTCATTTAAGTTTTAACTCATGCCTTTTAAACGTTACGTATCCCAAACACGGTGCCTTTGCTGTAGGTTGGTAAGGAGTTGGGTATCCTGCAGAGATGCTGCAGCATCAGGTCAAGGTTACCATGTTCTATCTAAAACATATTCATTGAGACTATTCCAATGAGCCCAAATACGAAACCTCTGCTGTAAGCTGGCGAGGAGTTGGGTGTCCTGTAGATTCCAGAAGGTACTGCAGCACCAGATCAAGGTTACCATGTTCTATCTAACACCTAATTATTGAGACTATTCCAATGAGCCCAAATACGAAACCTCTGCTGTAAGCTGGCGAGGAGTTGGGTGTCCTGTAGATTCCAGAAGGTACTGCAGCACCAGATCAAGGTTACCATGTTCTATCTAACACCTATTCATTGAGACTATTCCAATGAGCCCAAATACGATGCCTCTGCTTAAAGTTGGTGAGGAGTTGGGTATCCTGCAGATTCCAGAAGATGCTGCAGCACCTGATCAAGGTTACCATGTTCTATCTAACACCTATTCATTGAGACTATTCCAATGAGCCCAAATACGATGCCTCTGCTGTAAGTTGGTGAGGAATTGGGTATCCTGCAGATTCGAGGAAGCGCTGCTAACTTAGTAAGCTTAACCTGATAGGTTACCATGGTTTTGCAATATTATTACAGTAACAAGGCACCATATTTTAAATCGATCAGATCTGTATAAGTTGCCCACATCCCTTCATCACCTAGATAAGAGCTGATGATTCTCAAACGACTGAATAGATCTTCATAAATTATAGCAAAGAACCACTTCAGTCACGTCAGCTTTCAAACAAAAAGACCGCACTAAAATCGGTCCATTCTTTTAAGAACTACAATGCCACAGACAGTTTTGCGTCGGGGGTTAAAAACAACAAATCATAATGACCGGCCAAGTGTGAGTCGTACTCGCTCTAAGGAGTCCGAACAGAATTAAAAAAAAACGGACAAGAGCTAGTAAAAACATTTCCTATGTTATCATAGACTTTTATAGACTTCGTATAAGTTTTTCGGTTCTATATAGATAAAGAACTATTTTTTGTATTTTATTCAAGTTTTAGGCCCATTACTTCGAAGATAATGGGGGAATGGTCTATTTTCGCTTACTTAAAAGAAATGTATTTTAAAACTATAAAAAAAAATTTGAGATTCTCACATCAAGCCCTTTCATTTAATATGAGTCACGATATAGTTTGAATTTTTAAAATTTTCTCATTTACTTACCCACTTAAACTGGCCCCTATGTTTAAAATTTATTTATTTACATTACACATTATCCGTCTTAGGACCACTAACTTACATATGTTCAACAAATGGAGCAAATTGGCGGTAAAAGACTGACACACAGACACGCGAGTGATCCAATAATGGTCCGTTTTTTTTTCCTTTTGAGGTACAGAACTTTGAAAAGCATTTTTCTGTAGCTCAAGCCAATGTTTTTTGTTTGTTATCAATAGGTATCATTGTCATAATTGTGTGGAGGGAGACGTGTGGTGTTATGACGTATACTCACCGATTGCTTTAAAGGTGAAGGAAAACATCGTGAGTTTCATTTTATTTTCATTTCATTTCATTTGATAAAAAGTTAATATTTTTGTAAATTCTGAATATTCTCTTCACTATATTTCGCTGACTGCTTTCCTTATTGACCCTTGATTGATCGTTATTCAATAATTCCCGTGTTTGTCACACCCTAACGGTAATAGATGGGTGTACTGGATATTCTGAAGGCACTTTTCCAGGAATTACTGAATGAATGAAATGATTGGCCACGAATTATTCGCAAAGAAAGATCAGTAAGTACCGAGTACATATTCAATCAATTCAAATTCAATGAAGAAAAAAATGCTAGAGGAAAAAATTAACGTAGTCCGTTTCAAAAATGACAAGGTGAGCTAGACAAGTGGGTATTTATAAATGTATTGAATTTTTGGTCGAACAGGGTTCACAACAAATGAATTAGGATATACCGCCGCCAACGACCAACTTTGTTACCATTTTTTACTTCAATTAAGGATATTTTTTTCGTAAAATAAATATTTTGTAATTTTCAGGATATGGGGAGCGATTTTAATTTCCTCGAATTCTATTTTAATACAGATAACTAAAGAAAAAAATATCCTAATACACCCTTTTTACAAGCTTTTATTTAACTTGCAATGTATGTATGTTGGTTGGGGTGAAATTTTGCAACTCAATTTTGAAGCAGATATCTTCAACCGATTGAGCTGAAATTTTGTATACACGTTCAGTTTGGATGACAATGCATAGTTAACAGTGTGACGTCATTCTAAATCCAACATAGCGGCACACTCAAGATGGCGGACTAGTTATTTTTAATTCACTCCTACAATATGGGTGTCAAATGAAAGGGTTTGCTGAGAACAATAAGAAATAATTAAAATTATTTTCAAATTAAAGCTTGTACCTAAAAGTTTTTAGGTTTTTCGAAAATTATTTTTCTAGTTGTAACCATAGAACTGCTGAAATTTTAATCGAAACATTATGATAATTCGTGAACTTCTTATCAAAACAATATAAAATGATTTTATTTTCTTACTTTTTTCTTTAGGAAATTCTTCTGGTTTTATATATCATAAATTAAAAACCACAATTTTCGAACGATTCGTCCACAGCGATTGACGTTACAGCCACGTTGCAGTACGAGCTGACAAGAACTTTATTTCCAAGCTATTTCGTTCAATGTGAAAAACATCGTGAATCGAGTTGCTTTAGGGACGGCAGAGCCTTAATAGGGTTAACAGCAAATTAAAGTGCTGTTTTTGTACACATTAAAAGATATAATATTTGAGCTGTTTTAACCACTGATAGAAGCTATTATTTTTCAAACTAGACCTTCGACCTGCTTAGCTCATTCTATGGTACAAAAACGAAAATATTATGACCTCTTCATTCTGATGAAAAGGTCATAACGTCATATACCATAGAACAATAGGAACTTAAATTCTACTATCCATAGGATACGAGTGGGCGGAGTGGTTCTAAGCATTATTGATTAGATATTATCTCTAAGTTCATACTAATTAATTCACTGATATCCTATATTAACCTACTAATATTATAAACGCGAAAGTTTGTAAGAAAGTATGGATGTATGTTTGTTACTCTTTCACGCAAAAACTATTGAACGGGTCTGGCTAAAAAAAGGGTAAGTAGACAGATTAGGACCTGGATTAACTTATAGGCTCTGCGCACCCTCGAAAAGTCATAGAAACGTTGTCCACGCGGGTGAAGCCGCGGGCAACAGCCAGTTACATATATCATCCATTTTGTTTTCGCCGTGTAATCGATCTTCATGGTTTTAATAAATAAAGTTATATTTGCTACCTCTGAAAACAAACACCATCAATTCAATGAAGAAACTAATGTTTTCAAATGTAACCCGATAACTATGTTTATTATCTTCGTTTGTGCCTACAATGGATTATATCTCACTTGCTCTTCTCAGTTCTCACTTAAAATGTTCATCATAACAGCTCATATACGTCCCCACCGAGGGGCTCGAGCCTACCCTGAATTAGGGCGATCGGGCCTAAGTCGACCACGCGGGCCCAGTGCGGGTTGGTCAACTTCACACACAACCTGCTAGTTTCTCCGCAGGCGTGTGCAGGTTTCCTCACGACTTTTTCCTTCACCGTAAGAGAGTCGAATAAACGTACATATGAAATCTAAATCACATTGGTACGTGGCAGGTTTCGAACCACGACCTCCCGGACAGGACGCGGCGGCCCTAGCCGTTACGCCACCGACGCTCCCCTTAACGCTCCACTTAAAATGTTAGCACAATAATATTCAGAGGAAAATTATTAATTTCAAATGATACCCAATGCTTTACTTAGCTTTCAATACCATCTGCTGCTGTCTGTGAGGAGGCGAGGGCGGCGTACGAATACTGAATGTAATAAAGGCGGCATCTAGCCAAAATATTATTCTAGACGTGAGGTGCGTGATATTTGCCGCGCTTCCAGTGAAAGTGGAAAGGCGGGTTACGAGTCAAATCCCTCTTAATCCTACCTCCACGATTATTAATACAAAACTTCAGCCTCAGATAATCTTGATCTGAGACTTCAGCCCCTTGATTCGGTCACCTGGTTGTTTACCTATAGGCAAAGTATATATATTAGTACTAACAAACAGTATGGATGTCGCAGGCGTATTGTATGTTTAGTCATATTACATTACCGCTAGCTGTTTTACAATAAGGAACTGCATTGCAATACAGGCATTGTGTCGCAGGCATACTGTATGATTCGTCATTTTACATATGGTCAAGCAAATTATATAATGGCGGCTCTTTGACAGTTAATTCAATCAAACCTGACCGAACCTAACATCGCATCGATTCGCGAGCTCATTTACAATCTGCCGTACGGCATTTTGGCAATTTACCTGACTCGGCATTTTGCAATCTGTGTACAGAATTTTACAATTTGCCTGACCGTATGTAAAAGACACTCCCTGCCGCTCTCTAGATTGCGACCTCAACCAGATTGATACAGATTGGTTACAGTTTGGTTGTCGAACGTGTATGATTTCGCCGCCATTTTGTTTGTTCCGTCATTCCTTTTTTGAAATTTCATTTCTGGCCCGTTGTATGAAGTGTTCAGGGTGCGCTATAAGGGTAGAAATGAGAAATCTGTCCAAAAATTTTGATGAAGATACCGATCTAGTTCGATCCCAACCCATGGCAAACATTCGTGCGACAAACAGCTTTGTTTGCTCTGTGTCTGGGTGTTAAATAACTACATGTGTATGTATTTAAACTTATATAGGTTAGTATTCCCTATTCTTTGATGTAGGTATGTATATGTTTGTCGGAGCGTCATTGAAATCGCGACCAATACCAGCTCGAGATACGTTTGCATAGATCCTTACACTTGATTTGAATCAAACGTCACGTATTAGTACCTGGGTGAAACCGGTGGTGGCGTGACAATCGCTTGTACTCATGAGCCGATCGTATGTGGTAGCAAAGATGACTTATTAACGGTAGGCTGTTCGCGATTGAGGTGGCAACACAGAGTTGAGAAGCCATATTAGCTGGACGTCAGTCTCGGGGCAGACGCTTTCGTTTGTGTGTGGTAGTCGTGTCCCGCGCCTACCGTCACTGTGCCCGGACCTACCCTCACTCCGCGTTCTCGAGGTAGTTGCTGACGCAACTACCCTCCGAGCAGCACCCGACGCTTCTCATCGCGTCGGAGGGGACCACCTACCCTCAATTGCGCCGCGGCGAGTAGATGCCGTCACCGCGTGGGCAAGCCCGGTCTGCCACCAGCGGCAAGCCCCGGGTAAGTCCGCGCAGTGCGGCACCCGTTCTACTCGCTGCTTTTGGTCGCACGCGCACGCGAAATCCCGTGGAGCTGCCTACGAGCACCAGCCCCAACCACAGCGTGATGGCCTCGGGTTCCGACTCGGGGTCACCGCACGCGTCCCGGCCGTCATCGTCGCATGACGGCATCCCAAAAGAAGATGCCCCGGCGGAGGACCTCGCGCCCACAGCGAGCGCAAGTACTCGCCCACCGCAGCCCCTCTCGCCCAGGTCGGCGCTGGACGCCGACACCGTGGTTGTCGCACGCCTGTGTCAATCACGGATCGGGTCGGAGGAGCTGCTTAGAGCGATGGCGGCGCACCTGATGGAGCGCGAGCGCCACCTGGAGACCCCCGCCGAGCCACAATACGCCGAGGAGAGCTTCGCCGCTGCTTGCCTCCAAGCAGCGAGTTCGGAGCTGCAACAGCTACCCGCAGACCTGGAGGTCTGTGCCGCCGTCGTCAGGGACACGGTGCCGGACTTCCAGTTGAAGCCCACCCGACGCCTCCGCAGCCCCGAGGACTCGCCAGAGCAGCTGGCGAAGCGCCTCTGCGGCGAGTTTGGAGACCCCCTGCCGCCGTGGTCGCAACGCGATCCGCGCCGGCAGCCGCGACAGCAACCGCCCGCACCGGCCCCGAGGCGCGCAGCGCCCCCCACCGCCGCCGCACCCCCTGCCCGGCCCACGTATGCGGACCGAGCCAAGACGCCGCCCCTCTCGCCCCCGCCCACCGCTGCCGCCGCGCCGCTCAGCGCTGCTGCCGCGCCGCTCAGCGCCGCCGCACCGCCGCGCGCCACCGCGCCGCCGCGCGCCTCCGCGCCCGCTGCCGCGACCCCGCGCGCCCCCGCGCCTGCTGCCGCGCCGCCGCGCGCCCCCGCGCCCGCTGCCGCGACCCCGCGCGCCCCCGCGCCTGCTGCCGCGCCCCCGCGCGCCCCCGCACCCGCCGCCGCGCCCCCGCGCGCCCCCGCCCCCCCGCGCGCCCCAGCCCCCGCTGCCGCGGGGCCCTCCGCCGCTGCTACCGCCCCCGCTGCTGCCGTCGGCCAGCCCAAGAAGGCCCGCTACCCGCCTCTGGTAGTGGAGTCCCTCCCAAACTGGTCGACCCACTTCGAGAAGCTTGCCGAGGAGCTCGGGCGAGCTCCCAACGCCCGCCCCTACGGCAACGGACTACGTTTCTCCCCGGAAGACGGCGACGAGTACCGCACGGTGCAGCGGTACCTGTCCACGCTGCCGGAGATAAGCTGGTTCTCCTACACACTGCCGGCCGAGAGACCCCTCAAGGCGGCCATCCGTGGCCTCCCTTCTACCACCGAGCCCGCCGAGATCGTCGCCGCCTTAGCCGAGCACGGCTTCGAGGCGGAGCACGTAAAGGCCATCCGGGCGCGCGCAGGACGCCCTGGGTGCCTCTTTTACGTGCAGATCCGGCGGACATCTAACATCGCAGCCCTCTACGCCATCGTGGAGCTCCTGCACATGCCGGGCATCACGATAGAGGCCTGGCGTGGCAAGCGCGGACCCGCGCAGTGCCACAGGTGCCAAGCATTCCGCCATTCATCGCACGGCTGCCACCGCCCGCTGGCCTGCGTCCGCTGCGGCGATCCTCACGCCGCAAAGGACTGCCCACGGCCGCGGGAGGACCTTCCAACCTGCGCCAACTGCGCGGGCCCGCATCCCGCAAACCATGTCTCGTGCCCGGTGTTCCGAAGGGAGCTCCGGAACAAGAAGGCCGGGACAGTCGCCCGGACAACCGCCGCCCCTCGCCCCGCAGCGCCCGCTGCCACTGCTGAGCGCGCCGCACCGGCAGCATCCGCCGTGCTGAGCGGCTCAGCAGACGCACCCGTGACACGCCAGAAACGCCGCAGAACCCGCCGGAGGAGGAAGAGGCCCTTAGCCCCCGCTTCCGCCGCCCCCACCGCTGCCAACACCACCACCGTGCCCTCCCGGAGTGACCTCCTGCAAGCTCTGGGAGTACTTCAGCAGTTACTCGCCCCAACCGGGGCTGGAGTGGCTGCCAAGGGCCCCGCGCCCACCCAAGGACCCGCTCATCGTGATGGGCGGCGGAAGCAGCCACGTTAAGGAGGCCTCGCCTCGGGAACGTTTCCCCGTCGCCCCCTTCGGGGGCAACGAGAAGAATACCACGGGACGGGGCAGACGCTTTTAGAAGGAGCATCGAGCTGAACGGACGTTTCGCGCCATCGCTGGGATCACCACGTTTGCATCCATTGTTATCCAAGGCATCCTATCCTGTACAATTTCGATTGCCTAATGATCAAGACTATTGAAGGATGACCTCTGAGAAATAGCTGCATTGTTATTTCGACGCTCACGAACGAAATAGTTAAGAACGTGAACCATAAGGTCATCCATAACCTAACCACCCTTCGACATATCAGTCTCTGTTTCCCGTAGTACAGGAAATCCTAGTATGGGGCCTGATGACTGTGTGTGATTTGTTCCCTGAATATTACGTATTATTATTATACACTCGCGAGCGTTAAAAGCCGGCACCTCTTTTTTCTTGCCATACTCCAATTTACAAATTTTAATTAAGGCGCAATGGTACTTAAAAATCTGTCTTTCTCTTTTTCTTTACGTGTAAAGAGGGAAGAAAATAACCACAATTTTGCACTTTTTCTATGTTTTTCGTCTTTATTTTCATCATATTTATCTTCAATAAAAATCCATTCGATGTTTTCACTTCAGTCACCTATGAACTTTATTTCAGTTAATAAATCATATTATCAAATTACCTATTTTAAGAATAAAACCTTACCTATTTTAAGAATAAAACCGAAAATAGACCATAAAATGGCTCGAAAAGAGATAACTTTGCGAATTTATTCTATCTAGCCAAGTTTATTAAATCGTGTTTCCAGTCGATATAGTCCCTCGTAACTATTCTCAATAATACCAGTATGTTTTCCTAGAATTTAAATTTACTGTTAACTACTTCAAAAATGAATTCTAAAAACCTGTTTAAGTGGATTTTTAGGTACCACGTGGCCTTAAATTATTGCATCTATTTAATTGTTGCTCATATTTATTTTAATTAGATTAAAGTTGAATGAGTTTAGTTTTGTTTTTAATATATTACCTTGTGAATAATAATTTAATCTGATTTTAAACTTTATAATTTTGTTAAGTCTGGAAGAGATTGCCATTAGCAGTAAGACCGACTACTATACATGACATTCACTTACCTTAAGAATCAGCTTCAAGAAATTGTATTTCGGTATACTTTGATTGTAAGGGAGGCCTTTGTCCAACATTGGACGTCTTTTGGCTGATATGATGGGTAAATAAATAAATTAATCAATTAATAATTTCTATCAACCGTTAAGGCTTCCAAACTACCCTGCCATGTTTTAACGCTCGCGAGTGTATAATGTCTATCTATAAGTTTAAGTTAAGTTAAGTTAAGTTGTCTATTTATAAGTTTTTAGTTCTATTGTCACTGCACTTGTCTACTAGTAAAGTAAAAAAAAGTAAGCGTGTGGTTTTATGAAACCACGGTAAAAGTGAAACTTTACAGAGGACGAAACGATCATACCGTCAGACGAAAGCGACCGTCACGCGACATGCAACACACAGACGAAAAAATGTGAGACGATGTAATAAAAGTTTCACTTTAAAAATGTTTATTTGCAGAAGGAACACAATACTAAAATTTTTAAAATAACCCTACACTAGGCAACTTGCCTGTATCTTGGTAGTTGATTTAGTACTATTTGCAGATTATACAAAGAATGCGGCTGACTTGTGCGGTTAAACATGGTAAAGTACATTGTTCGACACGCAACATAAGGAAACAAGTTAAGTTCAGTATAAAAGCTTAAATTAAACACAATACTATTTAAAAAATTGATTGGGAAAAATATCATGCATTATATATACTCGTACATATAATAAAATCGTTAGTTCTTACTGACTTATAACCTTATAACAAACAGCTCTAACGGATCGGGCTGAAATTTGCCATAATTTGGATTTCGGGATATTCCCATGGAAACAGAAAAAAACGCTATATGCGTAGGCAACGCCGCTGCACATAAACAAAGACAACTAAAGTGTCACTTTTATGCTTGTTTTCCACAATTTCCTAATGTATACAGTAAATTTTCCTAAAATATTATATATTTTTATTAGTAACTACTATAGATTGAAAGTTTGTGAATATAGTTTTATCAGCGAATTATATATCTGCGAATTACTTTATGCCCATGAATCCTATTAGATACTCTTTTCACTGTATAAACCGACTTATTTTGAAACAATGAACGTTCTTACGTAACTTGACAAAGTTACGTATTCCAAACATGCACATCTGCCTCCACGGAGCCTCCGCATAAGTTATTGTATCTCAAGAAAACAAATATTCAATATAGATGAAATACAAAGTTATTTCCGAACTGTTACACTCTCTGAGTTCAAGGAAATTTTATCATCTCGAGTGACCCCAACCAGTTGACCCGATTGGCGTGAGGAGGCGCAGAATAGGGACGAGTGGTGACTTTTGGTGTCGAAGGCTAAGGCCCTCTTTGGGTCGCTGAGCCAGTGAAAGTAAGTGACCCCAACCTGTGCACTACGGGAAGGGAAGTTTACTGCCCACGATTAACATTATTTTGGGGAAAACTAAACAAGGTTTCGAGTACGTGTAATCATGTTTTTTTAACCCTCCGCATACAAGGTGGGGTCTTTTAGACCCCAACGGTTTGAAAATCTAATATTTAAAAAAAATACTTAACGGCGAGGACTGTAATTTTGAGTAGCTGGGTTCAACCTGTTGAGTTAATTCAGTGCTGCGCGGGTGCTTGACTTTGATAGACTTGTTTGGAGTCAGAGACGCATATTCTTTTGTAAAGATTACTATTTTAAGATTTAAAATTATTTTCTGTTTTTTCTAACATCGTTTAAGTTTAAACAAGGTTTTAAGACTGATTTATATATGCTTAGTTGTTCAGTTTGAATGAGCCTCATGAGCCTCATATTTTACTGCAAAATAAAACAAACCATACATTGCAAGTGAAAATTGGCTTTTTATTGTCGTTCTAACTATCCACTAAATTGATAAAAACGCATTTTTGAATGTATTTTTTAAAGTATATTTACACAGGAGTCACTTATGTTCGGGTCATTCAGACCCCACCTTGTATGGCACGTAACTTTTTGTCATCTTGTATGCGAAGGGTTAATTTACTTGTAACACAGAATACTATCGCTTATGTAATGTGTCTACTGCGGCACTGCGAACTCCCGTGAGCAAGCCTACCCTAAGGCTGTTTGTCCACCAAGCCGTCACCGAGCCGTCACCGATAACGAGATGACGGCGCCGAAGTAGCGATACATACATTTACTATGGCCGGTTGTCCACTGCACGCCCGTCACCCGAGAGCCGTTATCCCGGCCGCCGATTATTGGAGTAGTTCGGCGTGACCGCTAGAACTCGGCACGGTTTTATGACGGGCTAATGTGCCGGCAATACAAAACACGTTTGTTCTTGTCCACACACTACCGTCGCACCGCGCCGCTCGCCCGGTTTTTGTTTTGTAGGATTGAGCCACCGATATCGGTCGCGGTGGACACACCATCACCGTCACGTTATTGTGAACTCGGCCCGTAATAGTCTCGTTCTCGGTGACGGCTCGGTAACGGCGGCGGTGGACAAACAGCCTAAACCGCATGAAGGTTCAGGAAATACAAATGATCTGGTGACAAACAGATGTTCAATAACAGCGTACCTACAAAAGGATATACAATTCAGGTAAATTCCGTCTTTCATCGTAGTCGTTATGGAACAATTTCAGTATATTAACTTGTACTTAATATTTCATACACGTATGAGAGTTCTAGCGAGTTCTTTTTCCGACATTATCTGTTTTGAGAGAGTCTTATATTATTACGTAAGATCTACCAGTAGGGAATTATTTGGAAATTTGAGCATTATTATGACAACGTACTTCGAGATAAATCGAAATTGCTGTACTGGCCAAATACATACGAGCAGCGACCGGCAAAAATTGTATGAAAATCCATATCTGTCGTGTTTAGCGGTTAAATAAATTAGTATGTTAACTCATATCTGTCATGTAATTTAAAAATGGAACTATATATTTTAATCCGAAACATGGCAACCAAGGAGGTCATTTATCAAAGGTATAATTTCAATTACGAACTGACTTGCCAATAAAACGCTGTTTATTGAAAAAAAAAACAAATGAACACTTTGGCGCGTGAAAAATTATTTTTGTTGGTTGTTCGTCATTGATTTTGAAAAGTAATTAATGAATTTTAATTTCCGCGCATTATTTGAGAAAAGTACTATACAAGCCTTGGCCACAACTAGGCATGATGGACTTACGTATGTGTTCTTTTGCTGGCCGCTGCACTATAACGTGTATCAAATTTTAAATAGCTTTTAGAATAAGATTTACCGCCTCCGTGGAGAAACTCTTAGTCCATTGCTTCAAATCAGGAAATTGCAGGTTTTATTCTCGACAGGGTCAAACTTGGTAAGCCCGCCTCCATCTTCGGCATAATCGTCGCTTACCATAAGGTGAGATGATGCCAAGGACTTATCAAATGTGGATAGTTTTAAAGAAAGTAATAATATAGATTTCTTTTTTAATTTATCATCTCAGCACGTATACCGTTCCCGCTGCTGAGGCACGTTCGTTTGTACAGAGGCCAGCATATCAAGCTATACAGTCGTAGTGCGATTCTGATCCATACCCATTCGGCATAAGAACGGTACATAGTCCAAAGTGTGTAGCTTGATGTGCTGGCCTGTGTACATAATACATAATATACACGTAACATGAAGGTTATGCACGAAAAACTCAAGCGCAAAATTCTGTGCAACACACACACACACATAAACACGCATTTTTTATGTTACCATAATAGGGGATCGGACTGTGGATCATTTGAGTTACTTTTTATGATGTGTCGAAAACGAAATTTTGTTCCAAAAATGTTTGAAATATCCACAAGTGACGTCATAGATTTTAAGCGTCACTGGCGAATTTATTTTGTGAATTTGATCAATTAAAAATTTAAAAAGTGATGGAAAAACAAAACAAGTAAGGTTTTTTTTTTGAAACTTCAAGAGAGCAATTTAGGAAATCATATTTCAGAATTTATTTTTGATGCAGTCCGTTCCCCCTATTTCAAATTTAAATTTTAACCATATGTCTAAGAACCTAAGAACTATCTACTTAATGAATTTTGCTAAAGAAGAACCAACACTTCTGACATAAGCGGTTAACATTGCTTGTATTCAGGAACTATTAATATTTTAGTTGATGATGAAATAAACAGTATTTTACTTTATTTGTTATTTATTTAAGTTATAAAAGCGTCTGTGCCTCAACCGGTAACGACTCCGTCCTCCTAAAAAGAAGTGCCGGGTACAAATCCGGACGGCCAATGTACCAATGAGTTTTTCAAAACTTACGTACATATACTTACCGATTGCTTTAACGGTGAAGGAAAACATCGTGAGGAAACCTGCACACACCTGCAAAGAAACTCGAAGGTTGTGTGTGAAGTCGACCAACCCGCACTGGGCCCGCGTGGTCGACTAAGGCCCGATCGCCCTAATTAAGGGTAGGCTCAAGCCCCTCGGTGGGGACGTATATGAGCTGATATGATGTTATTTTAATAACTAACTAGAAGAACAATATCTCGTCTCCAGGTGACCTGATGGACGTTCTTGCGCTGTTCACCTCATCCGTGAACTTCGTGCTGTACTGCAGCATGAGCCGGCAATTCCGGTGCACGTTCGCCAGGCTGGCACGGAGGATGCTCTCCGCGCCAGAAGAACCCATCAAGTTCGGCGGAAAGCATCATGAGCCTACGACACAGGTACCTACTGATATACCTCCTTGAGAAGATTTTTAGGGTTCCGTGCCAGGTAAGAGATTGAAACTTGGTTTGATTGATGTAGACTGTAATACTAATCCTAAAATGAAACAAAAAAAAATTAAAACCGGGTAAGTGTGAGTTGTACTAGCGATAATGAGTCCGAACTTGTTTTGTTTACAATTAAAAAAACAATGTTTTGTCACTCGCGTGTCCAACTCGTACTTGGCTGGAACTGGTGAAGGTCCCGGGAAGCCGCTGGATGCGGGCAGCGCAGAACCGGTCGTCGTGGAATTCCTTGGGGGAGGCCTATGTCCAACAGTAGATGTCCTTCGGCTGATATGATGAAACGGTAAATTCAAGGAGTGTGCCATTAACTTATACAGGGTGTAACATAAAGGTGTGGTGATACTTTAAGGTGGGCTTGTACCCATCAAACTGAACAACTTTCTCCATGGAACCCATAGTCAAATCGCAAAAAAAAATTTGAACTTCCCATACTAAGTTGGCTGATCAGCTGATCGAGTTAGTATGGGAGAGCCAAATTTTTTTTTGCGATTTGACTATGGGTTCCATGGAGAAAGTTGTTCAGTTTGATGGGTACAAGCCCACCTTAAAGTATCACCACACCTTTATGTTACACCCTGTATATGTGGCAGGCATATTGTACGATTAGTCATTTTACAAATGGACAGTCAACATTGTATAATTCGTTCGTATATAATCGGTCAAGCAAATTGTAAAATGCTGTACGCAGATTGTATAATGACCAAGCGAATGCATGATTAGTCATTTTACAAATGCTCAGGCAAATTGTATATAAACCGTCTGTATAAAATCAGTCAAGCAAATTGTAAGATGCTGTACGCAGATTTTAATATGCCGAGCCAGGCAAATTGTAATAATTTGTCCGTATATACACGGTCAGGCAAATTGTCAAATGCTCTACGCAGATTGTAAAATGCCGAGCCAGGCAAATTGTATACAACCGGTCCGTGTACAAACGGTCAGGCAAATGGTAAAATGCTGTACGCAGATTGTAAAATGCCTATGCCCCCTCCCTGGGTAGCAGAAATCTGCTTAAGACATTTTATCCGCCTTCAAAAAAAGGAGGAGGTTTCTCAATTCGACCGTATATTTTTTTTATGTGTGTTCGCGGATAACTTCGTCGTTTATGAACCGATTTTGATGATTCTTCTTTTGTTAAAAACGAAATATTCTAAGGGTGGTACCGTGATAAGGCAACCAAGATCTGATGATGGCATTCAGATCGAGGGAAACCTCAGATTCCTGTTTGAAGTCGGTTTTTTTTGTTCAAAATTATATTATTTGCCTGACAATTTGTAAAATGACGAATAACACTATATGCCTGCGACAAACCATAACTGCTCGCGGAATAATAAGTTTATGACATCGTTATCGGGTCCACTTATAACAGTGATTGTCAACACAGATATAATAAAGCACCTACCTATATTAATTATCAAACAGAGTATACAAATTTGATCATTTAGGTACTGGAAAACAGGTAAAGAAAGTCGTGGAAATCTTGGGGGAGGCCTATGTCCAGCAGTGGACGTCCTTCGGCTGATATGATGATGATAATGAAGTTAAGAAAACCTGCATACTTACAAAACGATAACTATTAAATATTATACCAACTATTCAATAATGCTAACTAACAAAATTGATAACAAAATAATAATCAAAAAACAGGGTGTTAGGTAAAATATAAGACATTTTTAACCCTCTGCGAGGCGCAATGGTGACGTCCATTAGCTTGACATCAGGAGGTCGTGGGTTCGATTCCCGTCGGAGTCTAACTTTGTATGACTCGGTTAAATTGCAGGAAGGGCATTTTCTAAGCCCGCCTGGCTAGCTACCGCCATCTTATCTAAGTCTTGCCGCCAAGCATCAATGTTAACAGCATTGATGTGTTCCGGCTTGCAGATAAGATAGCCAGTTCCCCGTTGCATTGGAGAATCCTGGTAAGCCCGCTTGGAAGCGGGTAAGATAGATTTTCGGCAACATCGTCACTTACCATCAGGTGAGATGATGTCAAGGGCTTACCAATTTTGGTTGTGGAACAAAAGTTGTTCAGTTTAGAACCCCTTATAAAACTATATTCTATTTAACGTAACACCCTTTATATTTATCATCATCATCATATCAGCTGAAAGACGTCCACTGCTGGACAAAGGACTCCCCCAAGGATTTCCACGACGACCGGTACCGCGCTGCCCGCATCCAGCTATTTCCCACGACCTTCACCAGGTCTTCCGTCACATAGCTCACATAGGGCACTCAGCTTATAGAACAGGTGGCCGTTGGGGCAGTAAAGTTCTCGATTGGCGACTGCGCACCGGAAGACATAGTGTAGGCAGTGTAAGGCCTCCCACACAGTATTCTTATAAATACCAGATTTTATTGGGTGTCTTTTAGGATAGACTTGCCCTAACAAGAGCTGATTAGGGATTAGACTAAAGGAAAGGGCATCTTACTTTAGTGCGTACCTACCTTTATACATTATTAGAAGCTAGATCTTTAGTGTATGTATGTGGTTTAGTATATGAATATTTTTTTTTTATTTATTGCTTTAAAGAACAAACTTAAAGATATTAATACAGTACAAAGGAAAACCTTTCGGGTTTTTGTGTTGCACCGAAGTCGAAGACTATTTAATTTAATGATGAGGGTAGGTGACACCTAAAGCATACTTTTGTAGTGTAGGTACTTAAATAAAAAGAATTGCCATAAAGATGTTCACAACACAAGAACAATGGTGACGTCAATGTGTACCCCTGTCTGTGAAAGTACTTTATTTGTGTGTGAATGCATGTCGCTGATACTGTGTGTGAGTGTATGTCGCTGATACTGTGTGTGAGTGTATGTCGCTGATACTGTGTGTGAGTGTATGTCGCTGATACTGTGTGTGAGTGTATGTCGCTGATACTGTGTGTGAGTGTATGTCGCTGATACTGTGTGTGAGTGTATGTCGCTGATACTGTGTGTGAGTGTATGTCGCTGATACTGTGTGTGAGTGTATGTCGCTGATACTGTGTGTGAGTGTATGTCGCTGATACTGTGTGTGAGTGTATGTCGCTGATACTGTGTGTGATTGTATGTCGCTGATACTGTGTGTGAGTGTATGTCGCTGATACTGTGTGTGAGTGTATGTCGCTGATACTGTGTGTGAGTGTATGTCGCTGATACTGTGTGTGAGTGTATGTCGCTGATACTGTGTGTGAGTGTATCTCGCTGATACTGTGTGTGAGTGTATGTCGCTGATACTGTGTGTGAGTGTATGTCGCTGATACTGTGTGTGAGTGTATGTCGCTGATACTGTGTGTGAGTGTATGTCGCTGATACTGTGTGTGAGTGTATGTCGCTGATACTGTGTGTGAGTGTATGTCGCTGATACTGTGTGTGAGTGTATGTCGCTGATACTGTGTGTGAGTGTATGTCGCTGATACTGTGTGTGAGTGTATGTCGCTGATACTGTGTGTGAGTGTATGTCGCTGATACTGTGTGTGAGTGTATGTCGCTGATACTGTGTGTGAGTGTATGTCGCTGATACTGTGTGTGAGTGTATGTCGCTGATACTGTGTGTGAGTGTATGTCGCTGATACTGTGTGTGAGTGTATGTCGCTGATACTGTGTGTGAGTGTATGTCGCTGATACTGTGTGTGAGTGTATGTCGCTGATACTGTGTGTGAGTGTATCTCGCTGATACTGTGTGTGAGTGTATGTCGCTGATACTGTGTGTGAGTGTATGTCACTGATACTGTGTGTGAGTGTATGTCGCTGATACTGTGTGTGAGTGTATGTCGCTGATACTGTGTGTGAGTGTATGTCGCTGATACTGTGTGTGAGTGTATGTCGCTGATACTGTGTGTGAGTGTATGTCGCTGATACTGTGTGTGAGTGTATGTCGCTGATACTGTGTGTGAGTGTAATTCGCTGATACAAGTTCCAGTAAATAAAAGCATACTTATAGAGGGGTTCCAAATTAACAAAAGTTACTTTGCTAAAACTTTTAATCTACCTATTTATTGGCTTCAATATTTCTTGTGCCAAAACTACGGAAAATTTGATAACACCCAATGTTCATTAGCAACGAAAAATTTTTAGCTCTTGTTTATTTCATTGGCTAGTGGATGCCCGCAGCTTCTCCCGCGCAGATCCCGATTTTTGCGGTTCCCGTGGGAATTTCCCAAAATCCTTTCTTAGCTGATGCCTACGTCATAACATCTACCAGCATGCTAAATTTCAGCCCGATTCGTCCAGTGGTTTGGGCTGTGCGTTGATAGATCACTATGTCAGTCAGTCAGTCACCTTTGAGTTATATATATTTAGATCGATTTATACATAAATGTACTCATATATCTAAATTACGGTAAATATTATCATCATGGGTCTGAAAGTGGGCGTACGACGTACATAAGTTACATAAGTTGCTTTAGATCAGGCAACACGAAAACTTATGCGGAATTCGAAATTTCTTCATAAAACCTCGATTAGTTCTGGTCGTTGTTTGCAGACGTTATATCAGTAGATGAAATTGTCTGTCTTGGACCATTTTTAATTTTTGCATAAGTTAGGTACGTTGTTTAAAATTACGCAATACGAAAACTTAAGCGGAATTAAAAATGTCTTTATAAAATTCTAATTAGGTAGTTAGTGGTTTGCAATTTGGTTTGCAGTTTGGTTCAATATATGGCAAGAAAATTGTACGATTAGTCATTTAACAAATGTTCAGGCAAATCTAAATATATATAACTCAAAGGTGACTGACTGACTGACTGACATAGTGATCTATCAACGCACAGCCCAAACCACTGGACGGATCGGGCTGAAATTTGGCATGCAGGTAGATGTTATGACGTAGGCATCCGCTAAGAAAGTAATTTTGGAAATTCCCACGGGAATCGCAAAAATCGGGATCTGCGCGGGCGAAGCTGAGGGCATCCACTAGTTTTATATAAACGGTCCGTATATAAACGGTCAGACAAATTGTAAAATGCTGTACGCAGATTATAAAATGCCGAGCCAGGCAAAATTTAATAATTCGTTAGTATAAAAACGGTCAGGCCAATTGCAAAATTATGTACGCTGATTGTTAAATGCCAAGCCAGGCAAATTGAAAATTGGCGAGCGATGTTGGGTTCGGTCAGGTTTGATTGATTTAACAGTCAAAGAGCCTCGCGATTTTTTATCATTTACCTGACCATTTGTAAATGACGGATCATACAATATGCTTGCGACACGTACAGTACCTACATGCCTGTTTTGGATTATTTTAATTTTTACACAAGTTACGTTGTTTTAAATTACGCAATACGAAAACACATAAGCGGAATTTGAAATTTCTTCATAAAACTAAAGAGGTACGACTAAAGAACTTATTGATTAAGGATTTTCAGGCTGAGTCCCTGGCTTTGTTCTCACGTCTTTAAATGGTTTTGCTTATCTAGGACCATTTAAATTTTGACATAAACTACCTCGTTTTATATTACGCAATACGAAAATTTATGTTGAATTTGAAATTTCTTCAAAAAATCGCAATTAGCTCTGGTCGTGGTTTCCAAACGTGTATAGTAGATGGGTTTGCCTGTCTTGGACCATATTCATTTGTTTTATTACAATGGTACATCAAAATGTCTTCCAAGATAAAACTTATAGGTAGGTAAAATTGTTATGTTAATAATGCTCTAAGAAGCACACTTATTGTTAATAGGTTACAATGGGGTTTTCTAAATAATGTTCAGACTAGAAAGATAAATCTGCAATTTGGACCTTATCTAGGAATTCAAAAGGAAAATTTTGGCTTTCGCGGTGAGAGCATATTATTGGCCTGCGTGTGCGCACTCCGGATTGCGCAACATATTCATACTTTCATAGACACGTAAACCGTGTGCTTTACTTAATTCTTAAGCCTGCATCTCATCATCATACCCGATGGTAAAAAAACAATACCCTAATCTTACCACTGCAGGAGTGCTGACAGAAGTGAAAACTTTTCACAGTTTTATAAGTTTTGACCCTCCGAGTGTTCCTGGCGAATGTGACGTGACGTGATGTGACGTGATCTGTCCGACCGATTTCGGTCATGGTGACCACTTCGACTACTAGTCGGTTTGCCGCGCGTGCGCTCGAAGATGGTTTATGTAGCCAATCTTCGCAGCGAAACTCCTCGCGCACTGAGGGCATTTAAGTATGCCACCCTCGTAATTGTATGAAATATTGTCCCTCGTATTGTCGGGCCTGGCGAACGACAAGGTTGACAAAGTGTTGACCCTGCGATTGTTCCTGGTAAGATGTCGGTTACGTTACGTTACAATGTCGCAACGGTTTTTTTCCCATCTCAAATATGCCCAACGCGCTTAAAGAAATTTCACTTCAATAATACCAATCATATACCAATATTAGTTTACTTAATTACTTGTTCAGTTGTCTACGACTAAAGGGCTTATTGATAAAGGATTTTCAGTCCGAGTCCCTAGCTTTGTTCTCACGTCTTGTTCCAAACATTTGAGAATCACCACAATATATCCAAAGATACACAATGGAGTGCGGTGTAGCCTCTTGTCTGAGCACAAGACAGCTCGACAATCTATTCTATTGTGCTTAGGGAATACAATCCAACAAATCCTTATGCTACGACGACGCCACAAACCCTCTTCAAACCAGTCTTGGCATATAGATAAACGTAATATAAAAATCTCTTAAAACGGACATAAAAATACATTAACTCGTTTAATTGTTGGTGACCAATTAATCTTTAAAATTGAACGTATTTATCTTTTTCTTGCGGAAGGCGCTGGATGCGGGCACCGCAGAACCGGTCGTCGTGGAAATCCTCGGGGGAGGCCTATGTCCAGCAGTGGATGTCCTTCGGCTGATATGATGATGATCTCTTAATATATAAAACAGATGTTTGGACGCGCATCACGTGAAAACGGCTTGACCGATTTAAATTGATTTTCCTTAAATGTATAGGTACTAAAACTCAAGATACTCAACTTAAAATAATAGCTATATTTAAAATAAAGGTTTTTTTTGAATCCACAATTGATAAGCCCCTGGCAACATCTCACCTGATGGTAAGTGACGATGATGCTGAATTTGGAAGCGGGCTTACCAAGATTCCCCAACGCAATGGGGATAGGGCTATCTTATCTTCAAACCGGAACACATCAATGCTGTTAACATGGATGCTTGGCGGCAAGACTTAGATTAAATGGTGGTAGCTTAGCCAGGCGGGCTATGAAAACGGCCTACCACCAACCGAACAGGGTCTTATAAAGTTGACACCGCCGGGAATCGAACCTGCGACCTCCTGGTGTGAAGCGAATGGACTAGCCATACGCCATGGAGGCGGTTAAAGGTTTTGTAGGTTAATACAAATTTAACAACACAAAATCCATATTTGAAATAGAGCGCCGTCTTTTAGCGATTTTTTTTATTCACAATTGGTAAGTCAAAAAAAATGTCTGCAAGTTATGCATGCATGTATGTGTGCATGCTGTGCAAAATAGTTTGGCTACTAGACAACAGATGGCACTTGCAATATTATAAAGAAAATTCAATAACGGTTTAGAATAAATTTTGTAAAACGCCTGGACTGATACGAATAGCTTCTTCTCATTTGTATATCTAAGATACATAGTTGTTTTAAGACGCATCGGATGGAATTGACGGAAGACCGCTAGGGATGTATATTAACCAACTAAACTTAATTTTTAGAAATACACACTAAACATATTTGTATTTTCATTACGTTAGTTTTGATTTTGTTTGCTCGTTTTTATTTTTCTTGTGATCGACACAGTCCTCGGGCTGTGGCAGAATTACCAGTGTATTGCTCGCAAGAGCAAATCGACACACTGAGTCACGGCCCTTTTGTTCTACTGCAACACACATATGTTTTTGTAGTCTTTGCTCTTTTTAATTTGTTAAGTTTTGTTTTATATTATGTACCAGTATAATAATATGTGTGTGATTGCAGTGACAAATAAATGTGCTATCGATCTATCTATCTTTTACCAAGTTCTTTATTTCTTTTATTAAAAGTTACGTAATGCGTGAAACTGAGGATTGCTACAAGTGTATTTGTTGCTTTGTAGTTCTTTCACGCAGCAACGAAGCAACGGATCGACGCGAATTTTAGTTATAAGAAGTTCATTGGGCTTCTTTTTAACGCGATAAACGACATGCATGCGAGCGTAGCAGCGGGCAAAAGCTAGTAATATATAAAAGTAATAATAACCTTCAAATTTAAATTTCAACCACAATTCTTTTTCAGGAAGCGTTTTTAATTAATTGAATTAATAACTTGAACACAGCTGTAATTTTAATAATATATTTCACATTTTCCTTATTTTCATTTCAAACATTTGCGAATGGGTGGGTCTTCAGCTATTATGAATTAAGTGTTTCACTGAGAATAAAAAATAATAAAAATAATAATGCGTCTAATTTCAATGTTCACGCTTTTAAACATAATATCTGTTGAAACAATAAAGAATTGCTTGGTGTAACCAGTGCGATCTTGCTCGGTAGAACAAAATATCAGCGCAAAAACAAAATATTATAATACTACCTATATTTATTCAAGCATCGTGGTTTCATGACGTATTTCAGTACACTGTTGTGTTTTAACAGCAGCTTTGCGTTCACTTTGAATCTCTGTAAATCTAACTAACCAATTTAATCGAAAAAGAGTAATTTTTTAAAAAACTTCAAAAAAAGGAGGAGGTTTCTCAATTCGACCGTATATATATATTTTTTTTTATGTTTGTTCGCGGATTTATGAACCGATGTTGATGATTCTTTTTTTGTTGGAAAGGATATATCCCAAGGGTGGTGGTGATAAGGAAACCAGGATCTGATGATGTTATCCCAGAGAAATCGAGAGGAACCTTCAAAAATCGTAGTGACGATTAGTGCGTTTGAAATCGTTTTTTTTTTGTTTAAAATTATTGGGCTAAAACTATAACGTTTATTGACAGTATTACCACAGTCTAAGGTAGGCATAAGACTCTAGGAAAATACTAATTTATCGTAGTAATTGGTCCAAACTATTAATGTCATGTGCCTATTTCTTGTTTCCCTTGCACGACTCCAACGGCCAACACAGGTAGTAACCGAGGCGTATGTACATACCCTATGTCCAGAGGGCACTTGGCCCGGGGCGGCAAGAGGTGAGGGGCGGCCGGCGGTTTGGTTCTCCGAAGAATAATAAAGCTAGCCATGTGCAAGTCGGACTAAAAAATAGAAAAATAGTTTATTTTCACCAAAGGCATTACATATTTCATAGCTGAACCCTCCTTTTAGGTACGGAAGTACCTGCGTTAGGGGATCTCGCTCCTCCATTACTTAATCTATGGTATACTAAAGGTAAAAACAAAACATTAAGATACAAGGTGACTAACATAAAAAATTTAAGGAATTAAAATAAATTACAGAGGACAACCGGTAACGACTCGGTCCATCTAACCAGAGGTACCGGGTTCAAATCTGGACGGCCAATGTACCAATGAGTTTTTCAAAAACTTACGTACATATAATTACCGATTGCTTTAACGGTGAAGGAAAACATCGTGAGGAAACCTGCACACGCCTGCGAAGAAACTCGAAGGTTGTGTGTGAAGTCGACCAACCCGCACTGGGCCCGCGTGGTCGACTAAGGCCTAATCGCCCTGATTCAGGGTAGGCTCGAGCCCCTCGGTGGGGACGTATATGAACTGATATAATAATAAAAAACAGAGGAAATACCTATTTAGTTAAATTAAAGAGCAGTATGTATGTCTGTCTTGTCTAGTGATACATACACGCAGATAATGTATTCGTGCGTGTGGGTTTGGGTGTGTGTGTGTGTGTGTGAGTGTGTGTGAGTAGCGGTAATAAAGGTGACGACCCACTACGAACATACAAACAAAAGGTTACAGTAAGGTGACGTTTATCGTGTGGCAGTATGGAACACTAAGCGCGCAACACCCAGTCGCACTTGTTCGATTTTTGTCACTTAGTGGGGCGGATTTTTTTTTGTGCCCGGGGCGCCGGATTCTTAAATACGCCTCTGGGTAGTAATCAGGACTATGACACCTACTTGTAGACAATTGTTCTTCTTAAGGCCCTAAGATGGGTCTAATCACAATATTCAATTCAAATTATTGAAAGACTGCGCAAAGCTATCACTATGAAAAAATATATATTATACTTAAAGTAATAAAAAACGTTTCAATTGAATACAAATTTTAAAATATTACTACTTTTGTTGTAAAAATATATCATTTAGATCCTGTTTTTTGCATTAATTGCAAAATTCCTCGAAAACAAATTGTTTATGTTGAATGAAACCAACACACAAAAATCGGTGACTTTAACACCTTCCATTTTAATTAAACATTTTTTTTAAACTTATTTGAAAGTGAAGAAAAGTAATAAAAACATGTAAAAATCGAGAATTGTGCGTTTGATTTCAACGTAGCAGCCGCGTTAAAGCTCACATTGATTTGACATTAAAATTTATAGACTTACGTTCGATATTGTTTTATCACGGATCTGCCTACTCGTATTGGGTCGTTTTAAAGCCTTAAAAGATTAAAATTTCAATTAATTTTACACTATTCCTATTAGATCCGATACAGTTAATATTTACCACTATAATCTAGAGATTATTAGGAACGAATCTACCTGAGTTCCATTAATATACGCTACGATTTGTGGTAGGCCAATTCGCAATACAAAAAAAATTCTCTATTAAAACTCGACATACACTCACTCGAAAATGATTACCCTCCTTTGTGGGCAGTCGGGTAATAATTAATCCGCCAGTTTTATTTGAAGTGATTTTATTGGAGGTAGTTAGGTAGACGTCAAATGCTGGACAAAGGCCTTCCCAAGAATTTTACCACACCAGGTCGTCGGTCCACTTTAGTAGGAAGCCTGCCTACACTACGTCTTCTAGTTCGCGGTCGCCATTCGAGAACTTTACTACCATGAAGGTCATCTGCGCTACGAACTTACACCCTGCCCACCGTAACTTAAGTTTGGCAATACTGAGATCTGATTTTCCCTAAAATATTACAAATATCAGTTCAATCTGTACTAATGAAATGGTGTAGGTGTGTGTGTGTGTTTAGCCTCTGCTTGTAACATGGCACGACTGATCGGAAGTTTCGCCCGCAGGTGGCCGGGCCAGTCTACGGGCAAAGCATTATTTAGCCTTTATTTGTAACTTGGCACGACTGATCGGAAGTGTCGCCCGCAGGTGGCCGGGCCGCTCTACGAGCAAAGCATTATTTAGCCTTTGTTTGTAACATGCCACGACTGATCGGAAGTGTCGCCCGCAGGTGGCCGGGCCGCCCTACGGGCAAAGCATTATTTAGCCTTTGTTTGTAACATGGCACGACTGATCGGAAGTGTCGCCCGCAGGTGGCCGGGCCGCTCTACGAGCAAAGCATTATTTAGCCTTTGTTTGTAACATGCCACGACTGATCGGAAGTGTCGCCCGCAGGTGGCCGGGCCGCCCTACGGGCAAAGCATTATTTAGCCTTTGTTTGTAACATGGCACGACTGATCGGAAGTGTCGCCCGCAGGTGGCCGGGCCACTCTACGAGCAAAGCATTATTTAGCCTTTGTTTGTAACATGCCACGACTGATCGGAAGTGTCACCCGCAGGTGGCCGGGCCGCTCTACGGGCAAAGCATTATTTAGCCTTTATTTGTAACTTGGCACGACTGATCGGAAGTGTCGCCCGCAGGTGGCCGGGCCGCTCTACGAGCAAAGCATTATTTAGCCTTTGTTTGTAACATGCCACGACTGATCGGAAGTGTCGCCCGCAGATGGCCGGGCCGCCCTACGGGCAAAGCATTATTTAGCCTTTGTTTGTAACATGCCACGACTGATCGGAAGTGTCGCCCGCAGGTGGCCGGGCCGCCCTACGGGCAAAGCATTATTTAGCCTTTGTTTGTAACATGGCACGACTGATCGGAAGTGTCGCCCGCAGGTGGCCGGGCCACTCTACGAGCAAAGCATTATTTAGCCTTTGTTTGTAACATGGCACGACTGATCGGAAGTGTCGCCCGCAGGTGGCCGGGCCACTCTACGAGCAAAGCATTATTTAGCCTTTGTTTGTAACATGCCACGACTGATCGGAAGTGTCGCCCGCAGGTGGCCGGGCCACTCTACGAGCAAAGCATTATTTAGCCTTTGTTTGTAACATGCCACGACTGATCGGAAGTGTCGCCCGCAGGTGGCCGGGCCGCCCTACGGGCAAAGCATTATTTAGCCTTTGTTTGTAACTTGGCACGACTGATCGGAAGTGTCGCCCGCAGGTGGCCGGGTCGCTTTACGAGCAAAGCATTATTTAGCCTTTGTTTGTAACATGCCACGACTGATCGGAAGTGTCGCCCGCAGGTGGCCGGGCCGCCCTACGGGCAAAGCATTATTTAGCCTTTGTTTGTAACATGGCATGACTGATCGGAAGTGTCGCCCGCAGGTGGCCGGGCCACTCTACGAGCAAAGCATTATTTAGCCTTTGTTTGTAACATGGCACGACTGATCGGAAGTGTCGCCCGCAGGTGGCCGGGCCACCCTACGGGCAAAGTATTATTTAGCCTTTGTTTGCAACTTGGCACGACTGATCGGAAGTGTCGCCCGCAGGTGGCCGGGCCGCTTTACGAGCAAAGCATTATTTAGCCTTTGTTTGTAACATGGCACGACTGATCGGAAGTGTCGCCCGCAGGTGGCCGGGCCACTCTACGAGCAAAGCATTATTTAGCCTTTGTTTGTAACATGGCACGACTGATCGGAAGTGTCGCCCGCAAGTGGCTGGGCCGCTTTACGAGCTAAGCATTATTTAGCCTTTGTTTGTAACATGGCACGACTGATCGGAAGTGTCGCCCGCAGGTGGCCGGGCCGCTCTACGAGCAAAGCATTATTTAGCCTTTGTTTGTAACATGGCACGACTGATCGGAAGTGTCGCCCGCAGGTGACCGAGCCGCTCTACGGGCAAAGCATTATTTAGCCTTTGTTTGTAACTTGGCACGACTGATCGGAAGTGTCGCCCGCAGATGGCCGGGCCGCGTTACGGGCAGAGCATATTTAGCCTTTGTTTGTAACATGGCACGACTGATCGGAAGTGTCGCCCGCAGGTGACCGAGCCGCTCTACGGGCAAAGCATTATTTAGCCTTTGCTTGTAACATGGCACGAATGATCGGAAGTGTCGCCCGCAGGTGACCGGGCCGCTCTAGCGACCGATCTCCGCCCTGCTCAGGGTGGTCGAGGAGAGCATTCTTTAGCCTTTTTTTTAATATGGCGTGACTGAGGTAAGGTGCAGCCAAAGGCACTCAAATTTGTAATTTAAAAATAACTGATCGGAGATGTCGCCTACAGGTGACCGTGCCACTCTAGCGACCGATCCCCGCCCTGCTGAGGGTGGTCGAGGAGAGCATTCTTTAGCCTTTGTTTATAATATGGCGTGACTGAGGTGAGGTGCAGCCAAAAGCACTCAAATTTTTAATTAAAAAAATAACTGATCGGAGGTGTCGCCCACAGGTGACCGGGCCGCTCTAGCGACCGATCCCCGCCCTGCTCTGGGTGGTCGAGGAGAGCATTGTTTAGCCTTTGTTTTTAATATGGCGTGACTGAGGTGAGGTGCAGCCAAAGGCACTCAAATTTTTAATATTTAAAAAAACTGATCGGAGGTGTCGCCCGCAGGTGACCGGGCCGCTCTAGCGACCGATCCCCGCCCTGCTCAGGGTGGTCGAGGAGAGGATTCTTTAGCCTTTGTTTTTAATATGCCATGACTGAGGTGAGGTGCAGCCAAAAGCACTCAAATTTTTAATTAAAAAAATAACTGATCGGAGGTGTCGCCCACAGGTGACCGTGCCGCTCTAGCGACCGATCCCCGCCCTGCTCAGGGTGGTCGAGGAGAGCATTCTTTGTTTTTAATATGGCATGACTGAGGTGAGGTGCAGCCAAACGCACTCAAATTTTTAATATTTAAAAAAACTGATCGGAGGTGTCGCCCGCAGGTGACCGGGCCGCTCTAGCGACCGATCCCCGCCCTGCTCAGGGTGGTCGAGGAGAGCATTCTTTAGCTGCAAATAGGTAAGTCATATTTTTTTGTATTTTTACAAAGCTTTTATCTAACTAGCAAGGGGACTGTGTATTTTATTTATATCAGTTCATATACGTCCCCACCGAGGGGCTCAAGCCTACCCTGAATCAGGGCGACTGTGTATACTCGATATAAATTGTGCACTTCAGAATTTGCAAGTTAAATTTGACCAACTTCCCGGTTTCCGATTGACCTGAAATTTTTCATGCACATTTAGTTTGGATGAAAATGCGTGATCGACCCAACCACGTAAGTAGCACTGAGCTACAACCGTTTCTGACATAGGACGTACGTACAATATACAGATTGTAACAAAGTTGGTGCGCTTCTACACATCATATTGAACAACTTTTGTTCTATGACTTTGCTGGAATTGCAAAAAAAAAAAACTTCATACAGATCGATCAGCTGAATGACCAATTTTGTGCATTTCATTTTATTTGGGAGTCTTACAGCTATATTTTACAATTTGTAACTAAATATGCATGGCGATGCTAATAACAAGTCTCCGCCTATATGCAACAAAACTAGAAAACGACTTAATAAATAAAGTTCCAAAACACTAAGGTATTCAGTATGTAACTATGTATATCAACAAGAAAAAGCAACATTAGTTTAATAATCATTTGGAACTTAAAATAAACTAGTTAGAAAAGGAGCTGTTCGCAGTGCTTTTCCTAAATTTTGTATGAAGGGTCCTATTTTATTTTTAGATCTTTAACCGCCTCCGTAGCTCAGAGGCAAAGTTCACTGGCTTTACACAGGAGGTCGCGGGTTCGATTCCCGGCGGGGTCAATTGTAAGACTCGGTTTGGTTGGTGGTAGGGCATTTTCTAAGCCCGTCTGGCTAGCTACCACCATCTTATCTAAGTCTTGCCGCCAAATATAAATGTTGATATCATTGGTGTGTTCCGGCATGAAGATAAGATAGTCAGTTCCCTATTGCGTTGGGAAATCTTGGTAAGCCCGCTTACATCTTCGGCAACATCGTCACTTACCACCAGGTGAGATGTTGTCAAGGGTTTACCAATTGTGAATAAAAAAAAAGAATTGACTATGAGTTCCTTGGGGAAAGTCGTTCAGTGTGATGAGTAGAAACCCCAGTTAACATGTCCTAATCCTTTTTTACACCCTGTATAATTAAGATAGTTGTCTCAATCTGATGGGTGGGTTATACACGTCGGCACCTTCATTATCATAAATGCTTACTTACATTGCGTAAGACAAACAATGTTGTTCTTACAAGTTTACCGTTTAGGAGCTCCTTGTATTTGAGTTTATTTCTTGGTTTCGTAAATGGTTGGAAACAAAACAATAACTATTGTATCAACAGCATTTAGTTACAGAGGCCAGCACATCAAGCTAAACACTTTGGACTTTGTAACGTTCTTATGGCGAATGCGTATGGATCAGAATCGCACTACGAGTATCTAACTCGATGTGCTGTTCTCTGTACCTACTGATAATTTTAATTTCACAACGTAAACTATAGCACAGAATTATCGCAAGGGTTATGATTTAAATTAGTGATTTTTTTTTAATATTTTATATCATCATTACAGCTCATATACGTCCCCACCGAGGGGCTCGAGCCTACCCTGAATCAGGGCGATTAGGCCTTAGTCGACCACGCGGGCCCAGTGCGGTTTGGTCGACTTCACACACAACCTTCGAGTTTCTTCGCAGGCATGTGCAGGTTTCCTCACGATGTTTTCCTTCACCGTTAAAGCAATCGGTAAGTATGAACGTAAGTTTTTTGAAAAACTCATTGGTACATTGGCCATCCAGATTCGAACCCGGTACCTCTGGTTAGATGGACCGAGTCGTTACCGGTTGAGCCACCGACGCTTATATATAATATGATTTTAATAATATAATATTTTATATAATATGAACTTTTATTTGTACATAAAACTAACACGATATAAAATAATTTTAAAATGAAATTTTAGGTGTCTTCTAAACAAAAACGCAACAGAAATAGTTTTAGTCAGATTTTTTTAATTTAACCTATTAGTTCCCGTAAACACTTGATGGTAGAGACAAGTTCCTAACTATAGCCATAATTTTATTTAACCACTCTTATTGGATGAAATGGATAGCTAGTCTTTGTTTCTAAAAGAATTATTTTTAATATTTTTTAGTTTGTTTGTTTGTGAACTCTTTATTGTACAACAAAATATACAATTATAGATACAGAATAGAAGTAGCATGCACAAAGGCGGCCTTATCAGGGATCTCTCCCAGCCAACCCTTAATTGTATTTAAATTATTTCTACATTCTAGGAACAACTTTTTAATTTAAATTTTAAACAGAAATCTGACTAAAACTATTTCTATTGCGTTTTTGTTTAGAAGACACCTAAAATTTCATTTTAAATTTATTTTATATCGTGTTAGTTTTATGCACAAATAAAATTTCATATTGTATAAAATATTTTTAAAAAAATCACTAATTTAAATCATAACCCTTGCGATAAAAGTTTGAAATTCCTCCTTTTATATAGCAGATTTATCTTCAAAAGAAATAAGTGGTCCTCTAAACAATACTAAGTAGGTAGCGACCATCTATCTATGGGCGGGCGTATAAAAACATTCTGTTTTGCGAGCAGAAATTATGAAAATAAGCTTTAGCTATTATGTTGAGTGGATTAGGGGTCTAGGTGGGACAGCTTGGGAGTATTTTGCTACAGGTGAGGTAGCAAGGAGCGATGCAACTACTCTCGTTGTCCTAGCTGCGTTGCTGAGTCATATTAAATTGGATAGCACGGTTAATTGTGCCACACGATAAAAATAACTTAAGCTTTTTGAAGTGACACTTCTATATAGATGGGGGGTATTAGGATTTTTTCTGTCTCGAAAAAGGGTTACGGCCGCGTGGAGGGGGTAGATGCGTAGAGGCGGCAGTGGCAAAGGGATATTTTTTTGAAATACTTTTTTTTGGAATTTTTGATTTAATTTTTTTTTAGTATATATATTATCTTTATATTTTTTAATCTTTTTATTTTTAAATATTTTTTTAATTAATTTTTTTGAAACAATTTTTGGAAATATGTTTTTTATATATATTTTTTATTCCACTTGTCCGTTGAAATTTCACTTCTACTATGTGTCCCAGCACACATTTCCTTTTTCATTATATTACAGTGATGAAATGAAAAGGTTCGTCAATTTTGGTGCCTGGTCTGGTGCCACCGTAGAAAGGATCCCCGCGAAGTTACTATTTTTCGAAGCCCCGCGATGAAATACCCGATTATTTCATGATCTTCGGCTGCCGACATGCATGGTCGACAAAAAAGTTCTTTCAGACGTCCATGTTATATAGTGGCTAACCTTGTACTAATTATATGGTCGCTAACCTTGTACTAATTTTATGGTCGCTAACCTTGTACTAATTATATGGTCGCTAACCTTGTACTAATTATATGATATGGTCGCTAGCCTTGTAGTAATTATATGGTCGCTAACCTCGTAGTAATTATATGGTCCCTAACCTTGTACTAATTTTATGGTCGCTAACCTTATACTAAATTACAGGACAACTTAGTTTTTGAAAATACAAAACTGATATTTAAATAAGGCGATAAATAAACTGTGCTTATTTCTATAGCTACTATCTTTTACAGGTGTTCGTGGAAGGCGCTCGCTTCTTCTCTTTCTCTCTTGGAGTTCAATGACTTCTGAGAAACTCAAGAATTTATGATGGATTAGTTCTTAAGACTGTAAATATGTAAATACTCACATAAGAAATGTATAGCTACTTGTCTAGGTATGAGGTAAATTTAATGTAGGTACTATTGAATGTTGATAAGCACTCATAACATAACTTGTGTCGTTTATTCGTGAGGAGGTTAAGTTATATTGATAATATTTTGGGTAAAATGTACATAATCATTATTGTATAAATTGTATAAAAATGTTATAGGTATCATAAATGATTATTAAGTGTAAAATGAAGATCGTGTATTAAGTAGGTTACAGTTACCATACAGAGATCCCTTCAAGCGGGGATATCAAAAGAGCCGCCGGGGCGGGGCGGGGCGGGGCGGGGAGAGTAGTAATTTGTTCGCACGGGAGTTCGTTCCTGCTTTGCCGATATCCCATTCCCGCTTGACAGGTTAAGTTTAAGGCTTTAAGATGACTTAATCCGAGCAGGTTGATACGTGTTAAACTAATATCGAACGTACGTTTATTCATTTTAACTTTAAATCAATCAAATCAAACGCGGCTGTTACGTTGAAAGCGAACGCCCAATTCCCGATTTTTACATGTTTTTATTACTTTTTTTCACTTTCAAATAAGTTTTAAAAAATGTGTTCAATTAAAATGAAAGTTGTAAAAGTCACCGATTTTCAACAATAACTTGTTTTCGAGAAATTTTGCAATTAATGCCAAAAATAGGATCTACAGTATATATTTTTTCATCTAAAGTGGTAATATTTTTTAAATTGTATTCAATTGAATAGATTTTTTATTACTTTAAGTATATTATAATTAGCGATTTAAAAGACTATCAATAAAAAAAACAAATTAAGGCACACAAAACTTTAATTGTTAAAAAGAATTTACAAAAAATAAACGTACTCTAAAATCAAAGAAATTTTGATATATTCAACAAGAATTGGGATCAAACGGACAGAGAGTTAGCCTAACAAGTTATTGGGTCGAGCGCGTGCCGCAAAATGAGGCCTGCATCAGCTCGTATCTTGCTGAGCTGGTGTTTTCCCCTCCACCGACGATCATTCGATGCACGGGCTGAGGTGTGGGGAAGCTCCGCCCCTTTCCAGTGTTGCTGGAGCCAACAGTATATTATATATTTTTTCATAGTGATAGTTTTACACAGTCTTTCAATAGTTTGAATTGAATTGTCATTTGACTCATCTTAAGGCCTTAAATGTAAGATATTAGTTTTCACGTCATTTGAGCCATGACGTGAAAACTCGTCGAAATCTCACCTAGGTACCTTTCTTTATGTATAAATTACGAGTTTTCATATTAAAATAAACTTTTACACCACGATAATTATTAGCCGTACTAGTTCTCAGTAAGTACGAGAAACTTACAGAAAGATAAGTTAGATAGGTAGGAAGGGAGGTAAGTTATACATTTGTTTTATTGGTAGAAAACTTTTAGAAGTCAGAAATCAGGAAAATAATTAGCTATACAAAATGTAATATGATTGTGGGGTCCAAAGACTTTTTAAAGGAAAAGAGTAAGGGAGAGAATCGATTAAGGCGATAATATTACAGATTTTAGTTATTTTTGACGTCAATTAGATACTCCTAAACGATAGAAAACCCAAGGTTGAAAAAAAAAACCCTCACTTTCAACTCTAGTTATGACTAATATTTCGAAGTATAAATTTAAAAAAATATACAACAATATTTGTTATAATAATACAAAGTGAGAAATGTTATTATTTTTTATACTTTCATTCAGAAAATTGAAACTAAAAGAAAAAAACATTGAAAAAGTGCAAAAGTGTGGTTATTTTCTTTACTCTTTACACGTAAAGAAAAAAACATAGACAACTGTTCCAATCAATGCGTCGCCTTCACGATTACATTTTTCCATTGTAAATACTCTGCTATAGAATTATTAGGAAAACCGAATTTAAACCTAAATATTATAAAAATTCGTAGATTCAAGTATTACGTATGAAGTACTTTCGGGGAAATAGCTGAAGTACATCCAACCGGAGTTCTGGAGGAACAAACACTTAAAGGATAAAACAATTTTACAAAAAAATAGTTAAATACATATTTTTAATTTATTCTTGTCCATTATTTTTAATCACTTTCACTGGTGGACGAAGTATTTTGAGAATCGTCGCCAACATTAACGATTTAAGACTGAACAAGATACGCGCGACCCCGTGCGGGTGTAACGTCATCGGCGCCGCGATTAAATTCAGGGCGGGCCTTTTGTCGTTACTGTTTGACGCGAGCCGACAGCGGCGAGCGACATTTATCAAAGGTGCAGCTTATTCAGCGAACGAACTATATCCGTCACAGCTATAATCATTAATCACACCACTGATGTGTTTCCGTATTTATTTATACCAACTACCAACATATAACTAATGAAATCTTCTATTGGTTATGTAGTGAAACTTCCTCTTTATCAATAATGTTTTTTTTTATTGTTTTGATAAGTTATATAACCTACCGAAGTAGATAAGCCATATTAAATTTGTTGAGCCGTTATCGTTCGATATCTCTTTGTTTTTTTACCATTTCATATTTACGCACCTACCTACGTAAATAAACCTGAAAAGTAGGACACATTTTTGAGTGGGCTTTCTACTCATGAAACTGAACAACTTTTGCTGAAATTGGAAAAAATGGACATACCATACAAAGTCGGAGAATCAGCTGATCGTTTTGTATGAGAAGTCCAATTTTCTTTAGATATGAGCAAAGTTGTACAACAAAAATTGTGACTCCATTAAAAATGTGTTCTGTTTAACGTAGAATACCTCTTATATAGAAGGGGTACTAAGTCACCTGTTTAATAAGGGTAGGTTTTAAAATAAAATATGTTCCATATCTAATAAAATGATTATGGATAATCGGTCGTGAATATATAGTCACTGTATTGTGTAATGCTAACAACTGTACTATACCAAACATAAGTGTTCACTTGACTATTTGCACATGTTCTTAAACTACATTAAAACAATATTTTGATACATTCGATCTTTTACTTCCCTACCTTATTGTAAGAACTTCCTAACTTTACTTTTTGTTTAGGGCTCCGTACACCTGGTGAAGATCGCGGGAAGCCGATGGATGCGGGCAGCGCAGGACTGGTCGTCGTGGAAATCCTTGGAGGAGGCCTTTGTCCAGCAGTGGACGTTTTCGGCTGATATGATGATGATGATGGTGACCAACGGGACCCTATTACTAAAGCCTCCGCTATCTATCCGTCCGTCCGTTCGTCAGCGGGCTGTATTACATGAACCGCAATAGGTAGAAAGTTGAAATTTTTACAGAATGTGTATTTCTGTTGCCACTATGAAACAAATACTAAAAATGAAAAAAGTGAGAAAATTAGGGGGTCTTCATTCAAAAAAACGTGTTTTTTTAAAGGTCTGTAAAAGTATTTAGCTCTAATGTGATTAAAGTACTTATATTAGGGTAAAACAACAAATAATAAAATCGGCCAAGTGTGAGTCGTACTCATACTAAGGAGTCTGAACTGAATGACAAAAAAACATATTTTGGCACTCGCGTTGATGTCTTTAGTTTGTAATGTGAATATCCAAGCAGTCCCCTTCCCGAAGAGGAGCTGGCATGGTCGTCGGAAGTAGATGGCATCTAAGCAGTCCCCTTCCAGGATAAATGAAGAGGAGACAGCGCAGTCGTCGGCAGGACGGCAGCTGGCCATTCCTTTTCTGTGATGAGGGATGCAGAGGGAGATGGTTGCAGCCACCAGTATCAGTATTTGATGGCGGCCAATCAAAACCCTCTATGAGATCAGCCGGAGCTGATTTATTAAATATAATCGACGGGCCTTATATAGGTTTTTCTCGTTTCATTACAGAGGGGAGGTAAATAGGAGGTAAAGGAAGTAGTTCGGAGGTAATGTTTTTCGGAGGGAAGTACAAAAAAGTAGACTTTACTTAAAAACTAAACACTTTTTACAATCGGAGCAAAAACAAATTTAGACTTCCCTGTCAATGCCTTACTTGATCAATTAATTTACAATTGTGTTATAGAGTCTTAAATTTTATTTTCAGATTTTATTGGTTCCTAAAGAAAAGTTGTTCAGTTTCATGAGTAGCGTATACCGCTTCATCGTAAAAAATGACACTCTGTATAATGCCACACGATAAAAAAGATACTGACGTCAATTAGGGACAAATCATTTGTCATCTGACTTCAAACTAGGGTTTTCTGCACTACAGGATCCAGAGACTACGGTATATGCTCACAAAAATGTTTTCCCTCATCCTCAGTGTCAACTGTGACTCTTGGCTATAACCATTAGACTAATAATGATACACTACCAGAGGTGAATATTTATAAAGGTATAAATAATTTTATAAACGCACGATTAGACCAAAAACAAAACAAAAAAACGGTTGTCTGTAAAGTCGGTTTTTATTGACGATAGTTGAACGTGACAACGTCATAAGAAAATACTGATGGAATGGTTTCATAATATCGAAAACGGAACGCCTCACGGAACGCCTCAGAGCGAGGTAACGACGGAACGCCTCAGAGCGAGGTAACGACGCATTTTTTCGTGCGTGCAGCCGGCTCCATCGAATTATAAGACGTTATCACGTCAATAAAGGAAACAATGCAAGTATTCGATTTACGTAAGTAGAGGCTAGTCAAAGTGCAGGCGGTAACACCGCACAACTTAATCTACAAAAGTCCCTAACAGTCTCTCTCTTCTACCAGTCTAAAGTAACAACGGGGCGAGAGAGGGGGCGTTAACACAGGAAACCTACCCCGATTGCCACGTCAGACACTTAAAACTAAATTCTTGCTATTTCCAATGTCTCAACCTAGAGAACAGACGTTCTGATACCTGGACCAAATGATACTAAGACATTATAATACGAAGGTTACCACAAAATAGGTAAGTGAATAAACTACATTCAATTAACGGACCTCGATACCGTACTAATTGGCCAGAATGCCCGAGTAAAGACACTCGTGGTAGAAAATGCCCACACACCTGATGAAAGGTTAAAACTCCGAAACAATTACGAGGTAAGACTAATATATGGTACATCCACACAGAATCCACTTACCAGAAGCAGCTTTCGGTCGCCCTTTAAGACTTCTGATGTCCAACTTGCCAGAAGGGGTAGTTGTGTACATAACTATCATCATCATCATATCACATCACTGCTGGACATAGGATTCTCCCAAGGATTTCCATGACGACCGGTTGGGCGCTGCCTGCATCCAGCGGTGTGTGCCATCCACCTAGCTATAATGTGCAGTATAATATGTGATATGTATGTATCGTGTATTGTATGAGAAATACCCCAGCTTCTTGTAGAATCCGCAGCTGTCACTTGCTGGGTTCTTCCGTATTTCGTCCTGCCTTGCCAGGAAAACCTCGTCACAACATTCACTCGCTGCTGATGCAAACCGTCTTGACAACTCGCCCACGAGACGTTACCAGGTATTTGACAAAGTCCGTATTTTCACATATAATGTAACACTTGCCGTCGCGTCACTTATAAACCGTTCTATTTTTATACGGCAGTCCGTAACACTAACCACTGAACTGAACACCTAACTATTTGTTCAGTAGTATAAACTCGCCTGTCCGAAAGCGGTACCACGTTTCCTAGCGCTATTTCGAGGCACAACACAACCGTTTTCCCGAACCTGTCCCACCGACAGTTTATGTACGCACGGCATCTCTTTGCGACCGTATCTGGCTGCACGTACAGCAGTTTTTATGTGACTACTCGTGTCTCGCGTCTGCCACGTGTTCTCGACTGTGGGTCACTTATTTCGCGAAAATCGCGCCGAAAACCGATTAGAGCCAATACGCAGTGGCTGGCCTATATAGCTGTCTCTGTGTGACTGATTTGTCCGCTCTACTCGCGGGCGGGCTTCCAGCCGCAGGCAACATTCACGCCGTATCTGGCCGCGCCAGCATGTCTATTGTTCTACTGCGCGACTGCGGAATGTGCATTTACTGATAAGAGCCTCGACACTCAAGTTTTATTCATCTTGAATGCTAGTTTAACAATGTACTTAAGAGAGCTCATTTAATATGATTTGACCACGTAAATTACGTTTCTGCCTGGAAAAAAACTGAAGCTTCTCATTAAACTGAAGACCTTATCCCAAGTAATTACAATCAAAAAACAATAATTACAATACAAATCGTTAAAAAGTTTTACAAATTTAAATAACTGATCAGCTCATTAACCAATTTTGTACTAATTTGTAATTTGTACTAATTAAAAGTAATAATATTTTTTTGTGAATTTACCTTTAGTTCCATAAGTTGTTCAGTTTCTTAAGCAGAAGCCTCGTTTAAATTTTTGTCAATTATTTCAAAAGGACTTACCATTTACGATCAAGCTTATTCTACTTTCATTTTAAACCCATTTTATTCACGAAACTTACATGTAAAACAAATTAAGTACTTCAAAGCTCCATCTGACCAGGACTGGCTCTTTTCATCCCACGATCACAAAGGCGTACCAGCACAAAAATAAGATCACATTCTAAGGTAATTTTCCTTTGTGAGTGTAGCATTTGGTTAGATTAAAAACACGTAATGCAAAGCTCCCGGCTGTTACACCAAAGAGAGCAAATAATAGGTATTTACCTCTGAAATTGCCGATTCAGTTTTTGAAGTTCAATGCCAATTTTAATTGAAAATAAAAAGTTATTGTTATGGTGACACTATTTATGGTATTTTATTAGTATTACTAGCTGTCCCGGCGAACTTCGTACCGCCTTACATTACATTACACTGCCCTGCCCTACCCTACACTACACTACACTACCCTACCCTACCCTACATACACTACACTACACTACCCTACCCTACACTACCCTACCCTACCCTACATACACTACACTACACTACCCTACTCTACACTACCCTACACTACACTACCCTACCCTACCCTACACTACCCTACCCTACACTACCCTACCCTACCCTATCCTATCTCTCAAGTTGGATCGAACTGCACATGGTGTGCGAATTTTATTATAATCGGTTAAGTGGTTTAGGAGTCCATTGAGGACAAACATTGTGACACGAGATTTATATATATTAAGATAGTGGCATGTCTTTCATGTCTAAATCCCCTGAGCAATGTACCATTGAACGGAACAAAGGCGTTTTCTTAGTGGTCAGATGGGGCAATTTTTTAGACTAGTTAATTTTCTTGAATTTTCCTGAATGTGACGAAGTCTTATGCGGAGTATTCCCAAACAGGACATTAGTAACGAAAAAACTGCTACGATAACTCAAGAGCTTTAAAATTAAAAATGTGTATTTTTTGCCTCAATAAAGGCGATTTATCCAGTTGAAAAAACCCGACTTAATGGGGTCCAAGCCACCGTGCTCTCAAAATATCTAAAAAATAGGCATATGTTTCATCATCATCATCATCATATCAGCCACAAATCGTCCACTGCTGGACAAAGGCCTCCCCCAAGGATTTCCACGACGACCGGTCCTGCGCTGCCCGCATCCATCGGCTTCCCGCGACCTTCACCAGGTCATCGGTCCACCGCGTATGTTTACCACCATTTAATTTCTAATAGTCTAATGCTATTTATTGAATAAATTTTGTTTTATTATCTATTGTCCTTAATATTAATTTTTATCTTTAAACTTTTTATACAATCGGCAATTTCATAATTAAAGACCTAATATTATGACGGAAGACTTACCTACAAAAACACAGAGTGACTTTTTATTCGCTGGAAGGTGCTAAAGGAAGATGTTACTTTTTTATCTACTTTTGACAAGCTTTTAGCATCATCCCGCCTGATGGTAAAGTGACGATGATGCCGAAGATGGAAGCGAACTTACAAAGTTTCCCGGACGAAATGGAGAACCGACTATCTTATCTTTAAGCCGGAACACATCAATGCATAACATGACATGGTGGTAGCTAGCCAGGCGGGCTTAGAAAATGCCCTTCCAACAACCAAACCGAGTCTTACAAAGTTCGACTCGGCCGGGAATCGAACCTGCGACCTCCTGAATGTAAAGCTAATGGACTTAACCATTACGACACTGAGGCGGTTAAAACTAAAGCTACTCATGAAACTGAATCACTTAATTATTTTTTTTAAAAGGAGTAAGTCTTACAGTAGTCGCATATTATGATGTATAACATGTGGCAAAATATTTATGAAATTAATGAATTATCGAGTCGCACATTCACGGGCCGGGCCTTCGGATAGTGTGTCTTCTTTGCCCTCGGTCTCACATTAGGCGGCACGGCCATGTTACCTTAGCCTTTATTACTTAAAAAACGTTTGCATTTCCTGTTACACTCTGCCGTCCCATTTACAAAATCACTCCCACAAATTACAGGAAAACGATAGCAAAGTTTCTATACAAAGTTTTCAAATTGACTGACTAATTATTATCGACAACGAACCTGGGATTTTTTAAACATACTTATTTAACATTTTTCTATTAATTTAATTAATTAATTTAATAAAACATGAGCGTCGGTCGCGTAATGGCAAGGGCCACTACATCCTGTCCGGGAGGTCATGGTTCGAATCCTGCCACGTACCAGTGTTTTCGAATTTCGATTTCATATGTACGTTTATCCGACGCTCTTACGGTGAAGGAAAAAATCGTGAGGATACCTGCACACGCCTGCGAAGAAACTCGCAGTCGACCAACCCGCGTGGGCCCGCGTGGTCGACTAAGGCCCGATCGCCCTAATTCAGAGTAGGCTCGAGCCCCTAGGTGGGGACGTATATGAGCTGATATGATGTCATCATCATTATTAAGAGGGCCCAGAATTATTATTATTAATCATTATTAGAAAGAGTGAAGGAGAAAAGACAGATATTGTCCGCCATTGAGAACAGAAGGGCTAGATGCTTGGGCCACATCCTCAGACATGGAGAGTTGAACATAGCCATACTGGAGGGCAAGATCGAAGGAACGAGAGGAAGAGGGCGCCCCAGGAAACAATATATGACCCAAGTGAATGAATGGTGCCGTAGTCATACGTACCAGGAAACAAAGACGACAGCTCGTGACAGGCTGAAGTGGAGAATGCTGATATGATGATGATGATGAAAATAAAACAAAATAATTTAATTTATAAATGTTTGTTACAGTTTTCAGCTCCGCAGCGGACATACTTTTTTATATTATTACCGCCGTAGCGTAATGGTTAAGTCCATGAGCTTCATACCAGGAGGTCGCGGGTTCGATTCCCGGCGGAGTATAACTTTGACTGACTGGGTTCGGTTAGTGTAAGGGCATTTTCTAATCCCGCCTGGCTAGCTACCACCATCTCATCTAAGTCTTGCCATCAAGTATCCATGTTAACATCACAGATGTGGTCCGGCTTGAAGATATGATTGCCAGGTTCCCATTGCATTGGGGAATCTTGTTAAGCCCGCCTCCATCCTCGGCATCATCGTCACTTACCATCAGGTGAAATTATGTCAAGGGCTTACCAATTGTAAATAAAAAAACATTAAAAAAAAATAATTAAAAGGAGTACCAATGTTAAAACAGTTCTCGTAGCTATGCTCGGAATTTCCCTACGTGATCGAATCAGAAATGAGGAGATCCGCAGGAGAACCAAAGTAACCCACATACGACTTGCTCATAGAAGCGCTAAACTGATCTGGCAGTGAGCAGGGTACATAGCTCGTAGAACAGATGGCCGTTAGGGCAGTAAAGTACTCGAGTGGCGACCGCGCACCAGAAAACGCAGCGTAGGCAGGCCTCCTACGCCGTGGACCGACGACCTGGTGAAGATCGCGGGAAGCCGCTGAATGCGGGAAGCCGCTGGATGCGGGCAGCGCAGGACCGGTCGCCGTGGAAATCCTTGGAGAAGGCATTTGTCCACCTATGTTAAAATAAATAAATATACCAGGTCCTCCTACATGGGACATCAAAAGTCTTATTGGCTCTGATTATATGGAAAGTTATTCAGTTCCACGAGTACATAGTACATTTGACGCGAACAAAAAGCGAACAGAAGTCATCTCGTAAAAGTTAAGTGCACGTAAAACCTATCAGCGATATACACTTTCACAGACTTCAAAGTTATGAGATCGAGGACGCAATAACTATGTATGTTCCTACTTATTTTAGGTTGTGTTTACACGAACTACTGCGAGTGAACCGTTCAGTTCAATAATAATAATCAATTTATTGACGACCAACTTTAGGATCAATTTGTGTTAGTAATCTTACAAACTAAGCTTATATATGTTACGGCTAAAACCCGAAGCGCGGCTGCACCTAGTTTTAGCCGGTTAGAACTAGGTGTAGCCACTTACTCTTGGTTAAACCTAGTACGAGCCGATTATTTTCGGGTAAAACTAGGTCTATCCTTCATCGTGCCGGCTACAACTAGGTTCTGCCATTCCCTGTTGGATAAAACTAGGTCTATCTTTCATCATGCCGGCTACAACTAGGTCCGGCCATTCCCTGTTGGATAAAACTAGGTCTATCCGATATATTTCCGGCTAGAACTAGGTCCAGACAATCCCTGTTGGATAAAACTTAGAAGCGTGTCCCGCCAAGCCTTCCGCCCCGCGTCACACTCATGACTCACAGCATCTGCAGCAGTGGCGCGGGGTGGAGGGCATAGCGAGGCACGCGCCTCTGCAGGTTGTGAGCGCCAGGTGCTGCTGATCTACTGCAGGTCTACTAGCGAGTGTGACTCTCAGCGTCTGCAGCAGCAGCGCGTGTCTTAGTTTTATCTAACAGGGATTGGCTGTACATAGTTGTAGCCGGCATGCTATCGGCAGAGCTTTTTTAGATGTTAAAAAAAACATCCAATAAAAATAAACGTAGAGAGTTTTTTTATTCTTATAAATCACATTGTAATAATTAACACAAATTATGAGGAGTACAATTTTCAATATAATAGGAACAATCAGGAACAACTTTTACTTACTTAACAACTGTTTCTTGTTTCAACTTGTTTACATCTAGTTTTATCCAACAGGGAATGGTTGGACCTAGTTCTAGCCGGAATGATATCGGATAGACCTAGTTTTATCCAACAGGGAATGGCCGAACCTAGTTGTAGCCGGCATGATGAAGGATAGACCTAGTTTTACCCGAAAATAATCGGCTCGTACTAGGTTTAACCAAGAGTAAGTGGCTACACCTAGTTCTAACCGGCTAAAACTAGGTGCAGCCGCACTTCGGGTTTTAGCCGTAACATATACACTAATTGTTAGTAAAAATGTATCAAAAATATAAAATCAAAAAACTTCTTTGAGGTTTGATTGCCGGCACATGAACATTGCAACAATGATTCATGTAGCAGCAATCAAACCTGTCCGCTATCGTAGCCAGGATATTGTTGGCACTACCGCGCACTCTGCGCACTAAGGACGCGCACCTTTTGCGCATTCATATATAATATATAATAGGATGGTAGATGCAACAATACTAGGGAGGCTTGATCTCCAGGTACCTACTCGAATAGGGAGAGACGAGGCGGGAGCGGTGGCTCCGCGCCGGCGTCCGCGCTTGCTGCGGCGGCCGGTCGCGCGCACCCGGTATGCGCGACATGCGCCCACCGCACGAGCGCTCACGATGATCGGTGATATGCTCGTTCAGAATTACGATGTCGACATATTCGCTGACAGCTTTGGCACTTTGAGCGATTTGGGTCAACTGTTAGCCTGTTAGATGTTTTATTGAATAAATAAATAATTGTGCAATACATGCGCACCTCCGCGAACATTCTCGAGGCACTACAGTAGTTTTAGAGCAGGCTCCCAAAATTTGTGCATTTTTGGCAAAGTATGTAGAGCCGGCCGCAAGATTTGTGAATGTGAAAACTACACAGCTGATTCTTTAAAGCTTCTTATTTCGTATGGCGAAAACAATAACACGGTTTTTTGATTTTTGCTCGATACTTTTTATTTTGTAAAAAATGTGTAGTTTTGAGAGATTATTGAATTTTTCTCCTGCATTACATAAGTTAGGCGCATGAAACAAATACCGACGGTAAGAAATGGGTATTGATAAATCTGCTAAGACAAAATTTTCCTAGGATGTTAACTAAGCTCGCTAAACAAAAATGTTCAATTACGCCCGAATTATAGGACGTAGGTCAAGTTAAAACACTTACGCAAAATTGAACTGTAAAGCTGATTCCATTGGGTTAAATATCAGGATGTTCACCAGTGGTACGCTGGGAGCCTGCTTTTAATAGTCCATGCCCATTCACACTGGTACGGCTCGCTCGGGTCGTCGCCATGTTTGTCTTTTTCGCGTGGCGGTCCACATTTGTTATCTTGTCGTAGTCTAGTCATAGTATGTTGAGAGCATCGGTGGCGTAATGGCTAGGGCCGCAGCCTCCTGTCCGGGAGGTCGTGGTTCGAACCTGTCACGTACCAATGTAAAGGAAAACATCTTGAGGAAACCTGCATACGCCTGCGAAGAAACTCACAAGTTTGTGTGTGAAGTCGACCAATCGCACTGGGCCCGCGTGGTCGACTAAGGCCCGATGGACCTAATTCAGGGTAGGCTCGAGCCCCTCGGTGGGGACGTATATGAGCTGATATGATGAGTCTATGATCAGCGGCTGTCGTTGACATGTACCCTAGACCTGAACGAAAGCTTTGTGTTGGCTCTGTGTAAATGCTCTCATAAAACCGCCTCCGTAGCTCAGAGGCAAAGTTCACTGGCTTTACACAGGAGGTCACGGGTTCGATTCCCAGCGGGGTCAATTGTAAGACTCGGTTTGGTTGGTGGTAGGGCATTTTCTAAGCCCGCCTGGCTAGCTACCACCATCTTATCTAAGTCTTGCCGCCAAATATCAATGTTGATATCATTGGTGTGTTCCGGCATGAAGATAAGATAGCCAGTTCCCCATTGCGCTGGGGAATCTTGGTAAGCCCGCTTCCATCTTCGGCAACATCGTCACTTACCACCAGGTGAGATGTTGTCAAGGGTTTACCAATTGTGAATTTAAAAAAAAACCTAATCGAGTTGAACGACCGGATGTCAGTTATCGCGAGGCATTGATTGTCTCAGTTGTCTCTGTCTTTTTCTTTACGTGTAAGGAGTAAATAAAATAACCACACTTTTGCACTTTTTCAATGTTTTTGCGTTTCAATTATAAACTACAATTATTATTTTTCAAATCTAACTGGCATATTGAATTATGTATTTCGACTAATCGACTAAGAAATTTTAGAGGTACTAAATCGGTCTGGTTAAAAGTAAAAGTTCACAAATCGTGTTTCTGCAACTGAAAAAATGAAGTGATTGAAATGAAGAATCAGGTTACAAAAATATCACTTTTATATGTTTTGTAATTGCTGAGAAAAATCGTGATCCCTGAGACCAAAGTTTCCAATGCGTCACCTTACGTATTGAGAGCCTTACTCCTATAAAGATGAAGCACAATTCACGAAAAGGAAAACAAAGTAGATATTTCGTAATATCGAAAGCTCCTTGCAGTATAAACAGGAACCTTCGTTTAATTTTTCATCACAGCTTACTGAGGTTTCTACTGTCTTCATATGTTACCAGGTGGACTGCAACCAGACTCGGTGATCCAATGGTTAGCGCTCCTGCCTGCTAAGTTGAGAGTCGTGGGTTCGATATCCACTCAAGGTCAACATTCGTGTAACGAACAAGTTTGTTGACTGTGTCTGGGTGTTTAATATCTGTATACGTGTAATAAGTACGGAGTGCACGAAAGGAGCCTCCCCGAGCGGCAACATTTTCTAGGCTATGATTTAAATGGTCAGTAAAAAATTTCAGACCATGCAGTAAAAAAATACAAATTGCTCATTTGAATAATTAGATGGACGGTTCAATTCCGACAGTAAAATAACCGGAAATGGGCGGCAAAATATTCTCAAACGGGCAGTAAAATCAACAACTAGGCAGTAACACATTTCAAGAATATTGTGACCCAAGACAACGAGCAAAGTTAATTCTAGCGCTCCGCCAGCCGCTGCTACGGAAATATTGCAGTCTAGGCATTGTAAAAACACAAATTTGTCATTTCAATAATTAAATGTGCGGTTAAATTTTAAAAGTAAAAGAACTGGAAATAAGCGATAAAATATTCTTAAATGGTCATCTCTCTCTCGTATATCTACCAGATACGCTAAGCTACTAGGTTTATAATATAGCGTCTTAAATGGGCAGTAAAAGGCAGTAACACATTTCAAGAAAGTAGTAACCGTGGAAAAATTGTAGTCTAGGCAGTTGAAAAATACAAATTAGTCATTTTAGTGGCGCACTTTAATATCGGAGGCCAAGATCCACTTCGGGTCGCTGAGTCAGCGAAGTAAGTAAGTAATTTCAATAATTAGATGGGCGGTTAAATTTGGACATTTTAACTAAATGGGCATGAAAATTAACAATTGGGCAGTAACACATTTGAAGAACAACGAACCAAGTTAATTCTCGCCACTGCCGCAGCAGGCTCGCTTCGCTCGTTCGTCTCGCTTGTTGTCTTAAAAGTAAACTTAAAAGCTAATCTAAAGTTAATCTTTCCTTGCTACTTAAAATAATACCATCCATCTGACCATCGGTGCGTACGTCCACCCGTTTGTCTGCCGTTTTAAAAATACTAAGTACTTATAATGTAACTAAACACTAATTGCATGACGGAAAAGCCCATTAGGCCTTTGTCATGTAATTCCTCTTGTTAAGAAATAGATCGCTCCTACCAATAACTGCCTATATTCTACAATATTACTGCACATCATGATAAAATCACAGCCCACATTCTACAACGTGACCACGCAACCAATTAAAATACCGCCCAAGAAATTATTACCCGGCTTCTATGACCTATAAACGCCGCAGGTTCATCGGCCTATTCTTTCGCCGTGATGATAAGAAAATCAAAAACATAAAAGAAAAAAGCATGTAGTCTTGTTTCCATAGTAGAAGCCCAGGCTATCCTAGTTTTTGGTCAGATGTTTGTACAATTTGTACACCTATATAAAGACAAACAAAAATATTTCACAAACCTACCTAATACAGATATACTGTGACCCCCACACTGGGCAAGGCCTTTCTATTATATACGAGTATGTGGCAGGCAAATTGTACGATTAGTCATTTTACATACGGTCAGGCAAATCTTATAATTCGTCCGTATGTAAACGGTCAGGTAAAATGTAAAATGATGTACGCCGATTCAACAATAATATTTTTTGAATTAAACATTTGATTTATACCATCAACTTACACTTTGAGAGAAAAAAAAGTTTAATTATTTTACTTAAATGATATTATCTTTCTATTATAAACACAAAACTTCACTGAAGAAAAAACCTGGAACTAATCTTAAAAACTTTTCTACCTAACTAACTTACTCCCTGCTAATAAAAAAACATGTAAAAATTTGGTGTACATAAAAATGGAACCTAAAATTCACAAAAAAATACATTATATTATGCACAATTTATACAGACTGTAAAAAAATTGGTGTAGGACCCGTTAACTGGGGGATCTACTCATTATACTGAACAACTTTCCCCAAGGAACCCATAGTCAATTCTAAAAAAAAATTACCCTCTATTATATTAAAGTCATAAAATGTACAAAATTGGTCGATCAGCTGATCGATTTGTATGAAGAGTTTTTTTTTTATTTTAGCAAAGTCGTAGAACAAAAGTTGTTCAGTATGATGAGTAGAAGCCCCAGTTACCGGGACCTCCACCAATTTTATTACATCCTGTATCATTGGTCAACCTCGAACCCGCACTCGATTCGCTGCCACAACTCCCAGCAATAACTTTCCGTTAATTTGTGGACTGGAGTGTTTCTTAAGCAGTAAGTTGGTCCTTTTGATTTCCACAATAGATTTAATGGACCAATTAACCAAAAACTGTTGCAGCAAAATGTTCCATCACTCATGCTGGATATACTCTACTAGACGTAAAGGGGTTTGAAATTGGCATACTGAGGATTCGCCATTTTTGTTTTTTTTTTCAAAATGGCGTCGCACAATCTAACCTGTGTTTTTAGATATGGGACCTATAGAAGAACAAAAAATATTCAAAATTATTATGGAATATATATGTTACGGCTAAAACCCGAAGCGCGGCTGCACCTAGTTTTAGCCGGTTAGAACTAGGTGTAGCCACTTACTCTTGGTTAAACCTAGTACAAGCCGATTATTTTCGGGTAAAACTAGGTCTATCCTTCATCATGCCGGCTACAACTAGGTTCAGCCATTCCCTGTTGGATAAAACTAGGTCTATCCGATATCATTCCGGATAGAACTAGGTCCAGCCATTCCCTGTTGGATAAAACTAGATGCAAACAAGTTGAAACAAGTAACAGGAGCCTGGATCACGCGAGTCGCGTCGCGCTCGCGCGCCCCTGCCGCCCGTACACCCGCGCTTGCCATTGCGCTTTGAGTTTAGTATGGTATTTTGTGCAACTCAAAATGTCACTCAAGTTTAAGTTGTTCTAATAAATAGTTTATGTTACTTTATAAAAGTGTGATTTATAATTATAATAACATTCTTTAAATTATAATATGTAACTATTGTCTGTTGTTAAAAAAATGATCCTGATTGTTCCTATTATATTAAAAATTGTACTCCTAATAATTTGTGTTAATTATTACAATGTGATTTATAAGAATAAAAAAACTCTCTACGTTTCTTTTTATTGGATGTTTATTTTTAATATCTAAAAAAGCTCTGCCGATAGCATGCCGGCTATAACTATGTACAGCCAATCCCTGTTAGATAAAACTAAGACACGCGCTGCTGCTGCAGACGCTGTGAGTCACACTCGCTAGTAGACCTGCAGTAGATCAGCAGCACCTGGCGCTCACAACCTGCAGAGGCGCGTGCCTCGCTATGCCCTCCACCCCGCGCCGCTGCTGCAGATGCTGTGAGTCATGAGTGTGACGCGGGGCGGAAGGCTTGGCGGGACACGCATCTAAGTTTTATCCAACAGGGATTGTCTGGACCTAGTTCTAGCCGGAATGATATCGGATAGACCTAGTTTTATCCAACAGGGAATGGCCGAACCTAGTTGTAGCCGGCATGATGAAGGATAGACCTAGTTTTATCCAACAGGGAATGGCCGAACCTAGTTATAGCCGGCATGATGAAGGATAGACCTAGTTTTACCCGAAAATAATCGGCTCGTACTAGGTTTAACCAAGAGTAAGTGGCTACACCTAGTTCTAACCGGCTAAAACTAGGTGCAGCCGCGCTTCGGGTTTTAGCCGTAACATATATATTCAATTATCTCCGTAACGTGATGTTTTAGGACACTATGTTACATGACATTTTTATGTTTGTCTGTATGTCCCCTATTCAAATATATAGGTCTCAATGTGCGACATTTTGAAAAAAATTTATTAAATGGCGGTCTCCAGTATGCCAGTCTCTATACAAAAATTTTCAAACCCCTTTGGAGCTGCGACAACGCATAATATTCCAAAATGATGGGGCGCCTTGCCACTTCGTAAGAGATGTTCGTAATTACTTAGACATAACATTCCCCAACCGATGCATTGGACGCGGTGGATCTGTGGAAGTCGTATTGTAGATTCCGCCGGTTTCCAAAACAGCGCGCAGAACAACGCCGGATTGTAAGTAAAATGGCGGCGTTTTTTAATGCGGCGACATCACATTCAGCCGGATTGCGATTCGGCTGAAAGAAAGTACGCGGCCTTTACGCGGCATTGTATGAGGTGTCAAAACTACTGAGTGACATATTTTAAATGAGCGAGCAAAGCGATCGACGTTAGGTTTGGTCAGGTTTGATTGATTATACAGTCAAAGTTCGCGAGGCTCCCTTTGGGTAGAAGTATGCTTCGCAGAGAAAATCATCGGTTTTTTACTCAGTACCTAGTTTACAAAGCGGCGCGAAACCCGCCGCTTTACAAAATGTTGCCGTTTTACAATCCGGCGCCATTCTGCACGCCGTTTTGGAAACCGGTGGTTTCTTAACGGCTGCGACAAATCCATACCCTGGCCAGCTAGGTTCCCGGCCCAGCAACAAATCAGAGAAAAAGGGAACGCCTTCCAGCGGCTTTCTAGAAATTTTATAAAGAGACTAGTGGGTGCTCGCGGCTTCGCCCGCGCAGTTCCCGTTTTTTGGTGTTCCCGTGGGAATTTCCCGAAATCCTTTCTAAGCGGATGCCTACGTCAAATGCATGCCAAATTTCAGCCCGATCCGTACAGTGGTTTGGGCTGTGCGTTGATAGATCACTATGTCAGTCAGTCACCTTTGAGTTTTATATATATAGATGCCGTATGTGTAATAAAACAGAAGGTAGACACTTTGTCAATTTACTGTAAGCATAAAATATATTTTTTTTTACAGAATACCTAAATTTTTATTTGTTAATCCATAAGACCTATTGGAGTTTTTTGAAACGCTATTTTTACCGTCTTCTTGTTATTTCAGCTCAAAGTATTTTCATAGTACAAAACCACTTCGTCGTCATCGATCTTTTTTTTTCATGTTTTCTTATTTGCAGCCTCTGGGGAGCCACACACAATTTAAGTAAGTTAGTTAGGTAGGCCCTTGCCGTTGCGAGCCCCCAATGTTAAAGAATATCATGTATGTAAAATATTTCGACTTTTTTTTCTCTCAAAGTGTAAGTTCAGGTCTAAATCAAATATTTAATTCTAAATGGCGTTTTAGTTAAGCATGTACTTACATAAAAAACATATCTCTACACCCAACAGCTTAACCCTGAGATTTTGTTTTTTTTTTATAAAATCTGTTTTCTTGTTAACTATTGGATATGTATATATAGGGATATTTTAGGTAGCATATAGGGTTGCCCCATCAATGATTTTTGTTTGATCCATATGAAAGCCGACACCTTTTATACAGGCTGTAACAAAATTGGTGTAAACCCGCAACTGGGCTTCTACATTATCATACTGATCAACTTTTGTCAAGGAAATAAGTCAATTCTCAAAAAATATTTGGGCGCACGATACAAAAAAGTACCTACGTCTGTTTGTTTGTAAACTCTTTACTGAATTTAGTCCTGAAACGTTTCTTACATCATAAACAGAATTTTTCACGACGCCGTTCAATACCCGCAGGCCTAAACCACAGTACAATAAAGAGTACTAGCAAAGACGCGTGCAGGGCCCATTGATTTTCGTATCTCAGGCCCACAAGTGGGGAAGTGAACTCGGCTGAGATACGCAGAGCTAGGGGTTCAGTGCTTAAAGCCGCTAAGCGAATACAACTTCAAGCCTAGGCTCCGCAAACGGAGACACAAGCTAGGCCTGGTAACGCAGGGGACACGAAATAGTAGTAACACAGGGGACACGGCGTCACCTACTGGCGTTATTCGCAACCTTAAGCACTAAGGGGATGAGGAAACAAATTTGAATTCACGCGTTTCGATAGCAACCAATAACACCGGTAACTGGCGCCATGTCCCCTGTGTAACAGAGTCTTCAAGTTCCTAGTGTTACGGCTATTTCGTGTCCCCTGCATTACCAAGCCTAAATTGTGTTTCCGTTTGCGGAGCCTAAGCTTGAACTTGTATTCGTTTAGCGGCTTGAAGCACTGAACCCTTAGCGCTGCGTATCGCAGCTCAGTTCACTTCCCCACCTGTGGGCCTGAGAAACGAAACTCAATAGGCTCAGCACGCGTCTTTGTATAGGCCTGCGGGTGTCGAACGGCGCTGTGAACATTTTTTCACCCCCTTTATGTAAACTAACGTAATAGTAATGCATAAAAACAACAGCGCGTGGGTGGAAACTTATTTTTAAAATAACGAACACCTACATAATTAATTTACTATGAAGACTTTGATGTTTATTAGAAAACTTCGCTGGAGTACTAATGGAACTTATCTATTGATACAGGGCGTATTGATTTGGTCGAAAGCGCCCTTTCCTGGGGGGGGGGGGCTTTTACTCATGGAACTTAACAACTTTGCTTAAATTGAAAAAAGTGAAATAAAATAAAATAATCCCTGTTCTATCTTATCGTGTGGCACAATAACCCGCGGTCTCGTTTAGGGCATTTAGATTTACACCTACGGACCTGTGCAACGCGACCTTCATACATATCTGTAATTAGATGTGCAGGTTTCCTCACGATGTTTTCCTTCGCCGTTAAAGCAATCGGTACGTATGTACTTAAGTTAAGCACTTAACTTAAGTTTCGAATAACTCATTAGTACATTGGCCGTCCGGATTTGAACCCGGGACCTCTGGTTACGATGACCGAGTCGGTACCGGTTGAGCCACCGACGACGCCCCTGTTAACGGTTCCTAAACAATTTTTTCACACCCCGTATCTAACACCTGATGTAAAAAGTAAGTGTATAAAGCCAACAGCCGCGTGGGTAGAAGGCTATTCGATCTATTGTTTATTATATTACGAAAAATAGCGAACACCTACATAATTAATTTACGATAAAGACGCATCGGGAGCCGGGTCGTTCCTTTCCCTCTAATATGGTTGCTGGGAGCGACGGCTGACTCTCGCGTTATACTCGTGACCGGGTGCTGCCCGTGTGAACTGGCCTACTCTTATCAAAGGTATCAATGACATTCAATGATTTTTATGCATAACTTTTCGTGTCATATTGTTTTCATGCTCTAATGACATTATCTGGTTTATTTCAAGGATTGCATTTTGACGTTATTAAAAATAATGATTGTTTATATCTTGATTTTTTGCAAATGATATTGTTATTATTATTTTATGACTATCAGAAAGAGTGTTCGCACCTATTTTGGATGAATACGTTGAATCTTGAACCTTGACTTTGATGTTTATTATAAAAGTTCGCTGAAGTACTAAAGGTACTTATCTGTTAATACAGGATGTATTGTTTTGATCGAAAACGCACTTTCCTTGGGGGCTTCTACTCTGTAACTGAAGAACTTTTCTGAAATCGCAACAAGTTTTTATGACTTCTCATACAAATCGGTCAGCTGATTAGTCAAGCTACATGGTAAGTCAAAAACTTTATTCACGATTTCAGCAAAGTTCTACAACAAAACTTGTTCAATTCCACGAGTAGAAGCGCTTCTGAAAAGAGCGATTTCAACCAAAAAAAACAGCCTGTATATAAAAAGTTGATGATATTATCAGCTCATATACGTCCCCACCGAGGGGCTCGAGCCTACCCTGAATTAGGGTGATCGGGCCTTAGTCGACCACGCGGGCCCAGTGCGGGTTGATCGACTTCACACACAACCTGCGAGTTTCTCCGCAAGCGTGTGCAGGTTTCCTCACAATGTTTTCCTTCACCGTAAGAGCGTCGGTTAAACGTACATATAAAATCTAAATTCGAAATCACATTGGTCGTAGCAGGTTCGAAACACGACCTCCCGGACTGGAGGCGGCGGCCCTAGCCTTTACGCCACCGACGCTCAGATAGCCGAATACAAAATGATATTTATTTATTTATTTATTTTTTATTAAAAATTTGAGTGCGTTTGACTGCAACTCACCTGATGGTAAGTGATGATGCAGTCGAGGATGGTAAATCAAAGTACAACTTGGAGTTGGTTGGAGTGGAACTAGATGGAAGGTTTGTAAGCAGGTACTCTTTATTACTTTATATCTATGTATTTTGTGCAACAGCTAAGAGATTTAAATACAGTTAAGTACTATTTCTGAACTAAGTGACAACCTAGGTCGTCGGTGGTGTAATGGCTAGGGCCGCTGCTTCCAGTCTGGGAGGTCGTGGTTCGAATTCTGCCACGTACCAATGTGTTTTCGAATTTCGAATTCATATGTACGTTTATCGGACGCTCTTACGGTGAAGGAAAACATCGTGAGAAAACCTGCACATACCTGCGAAGAAACTCGAAGGTTGTGTGTGAAGTCGACCAACCCGCACTGGGCCCGCGTGGTCGACTAAGGCCTGATCGCCCTAATTCAGGGTAGGCTCGAGCCCCTCGGTGGGGACGTATATGAGCTGATATGAATGAGGTCATATTTGTAGGGCTAGCGCCGAAACCCACTGTCAGAAGTTTTTCAAGCCACCTATAAGGCATCTGATACGGCTTAACGACTCCCATCTAGTGATAGCAACCTACACCAAGCGATTTACCTGCCACTAACAGTCAAATCCATCCAGTTAATAACCGCGCGTCAGCTAAGTTACCCTACGTGATCAACTCAAGTGGTTGAGTGCTATTTACGTGGGCAAATAGCACTGAGCTACGACCGCTAATGGTGGGATAATTCCAAGTAATTCTGTAATGCGGGAACAATTTTAAAGTTCCGTCGTCGTTCATTCATTAGCGGGTTCCATCAAGCCGCCGTTTATCATAAATTCCCCGGGAACCCCTTTTAAGTTAATTACTGTTATGATAGTTATAGGTTAAACTTTGTCAAAACTGTTCAGCAGTTTCAACCTGGGTGCTCGTTCAAAAATTGAAAACGCTAACACGTTAAAAAACCGACTTCCATTGCAACAACTTAGTACATTTATGCATTATTATTTTTGGTTTTTGTTAATTTTCTAATAAAGTACTACATCGATATTGATAAAATTCATATGGGACTACACGGTAAGCACTATATAGCTTTCAAATAAAAAAATAATCATAAAAATCGGTTCACCCAGTCAAAAGTTCTGAGGTAACACACATAAAAAAAACATACAGACGAATTGAGAACCTCCTCCTTTTTGGAAGGCGCTTGAAAATTGAATTGGAAGTTGGACGTCATTGTGGCGTTCGCGTTCGCAAAAGTAACCACATTTTGTTGTCCAATTACAGTTCCATGAATAAATAAATACAAATATGTGGGTGCAGACATTGTGTCTGGTGGCTGGAAATCGTCACGATACGAGCAAAGTATATATATTAGTACTAACATACAGTATGGACACTCCCTGCCGCTCTCTGGATTGCGACCTCACTCCCGTCAGCCAGATTGATACAGATTAGTTACAGTTTGGTTGTCGGGCGTATAGGATTTCACCTCCATTTTGTTTATTCCGTCATTCCTTTTTTGAAATGTCATTTCTGGCCCGTTGTATGAAGTGTCCAGTGTGTGATATGAGTGTGTCACATCCTTATGTGTCCTGTGTCTGTCTAAATTGCACCCGTCATTTACACACACAACGGCAGGCTCTGCATTTATTTCACAGGTTAATGTTACACTACTTAGTACCTTTTGCTTCTGCGCTTGGCTTCGCCCGCGTGGACAAAGTTTGACTGTCTGCTCTAGTAGCATTTATTGTAGGCATTATGTTGGGCCACATATACATCGTTTGTTGGACAACGGTCAGATGTGACTTTTTTTTTTAATTTGCCAACAGTTAAGGGGCCAATGTAGAAATCCCAACCTTGGCCTAATATTTGGCTACCGACCCATGGTCCAACTTTGTTTTGCCTCCCAACGACACCCAACCAGTAATATACAGGTCATTGGCTAGTTTAGTTAATTGTTAAAATGATCATTAAGAAAAGCATTTTTTTATCCAAAAAAAAACAACATTGCTATAAAAAACACATTCTGCATTTGTGGTTTCTAAATTCATAGTGTATTTTTGATAGTATAGTAATTCTTTTTCGATTCAGATCTTATTCTAGTATTCGTCGTTATCTTATGGCGTCTTTTTGTTCTTGTTGTTTTGTTCAGAATTATGTTTAGTTAGTACATTACTTGGATTTTTTAACTCAATGTAGTTTAGGCCTTATTAAGTCCTAGTTATTCACATTGTTTCGCCATTTTAGGGAAAAAATTACAAACAACTCGTATTTATATGGAAGGTATTATAGTCCGATTTTTCTTGGAATAACAAACTACCGCGTGCTGTAGGCCATGTCAAGTAATTGTAACATACATACCGAGTTTCATCATAATCTTTAGAGCAATGGCTCAAAAATGTTTGAGTAAAAATAATAACAAACGATTTTTATATTAATATGAGCAAAATTGAAAAAAAAAGGCAAGCGATATAAAAAATATATTTTCAGACTGGCGACGAAATTACACCAATTTCAGAAGAACAAACTATTGAGAACCTACCATAATATGGTCTGGAGAAGTCAAATCTGGGGTCAGTTTTCCATTTCCCAGCCGCCATCTTGGAAAACTTTGGTACCAACAATTGTGTCTAACCGGGCGTAAAGATTTATGTGGCCAAAAAGTAAAACAGCGCACCGTATTCAATTTAAAATCTTTTATCATGACATCATTATTAATGTTTATATGATTTAATCAATATCTTAGTATTAATCAGTCTCAAACATGCCAAATCAAGTCTCCTTAGTTATTTTTTGACAATAATCAGTCTTAAAAGTTACAAAAAATGGGATCAACCTTACAAAAATAAAATAATTAGGACTGATGAAAAGTCAAAAAGCAAATTTCTGTCCTTTTCAAGGCATAGATATACGTCACATTTAGTACAACCACAACGGGACCTGCTGGAACAATAGGGATAACGAATGCTAGTCATCTGATTTACTTTTTATCATCTGTCAAAAACGCTATTTTGTTCAAAAAATGTTCGACATACCTAGGCGTGACGTCATAGTTTTGCAGCGTCATTTATGTACTCATTTTGTGATTTTGGGGAATTTAAAATCGAAGACTTGATGGAAAACAAAACGAGTAAGGTTTTCCGAAGTTTCAGTAGGAGGACAATTTAGTGATAAAGAGTTCATAATTTATTTCTGATGCTGTCGTGATCCCTATTCAGCGCACGGAAGTTTCGGGGCTGTTTCAGATCATCGAATGCTGGCCAGTGATAGTATCCGTTTAATTGAATATTAAGAGGCGGTAATGGCTTTGGTCGATATTTTGAACTGGCTGATATTTCTTCTAATTCCGGACAAGTTTGACTACTTGGACAGTGACAAATGACTAATTCTTACGCTTCTGAAGGTCCCGGAGAGCTTTACTTAGGATTTTTCCTGGAACAGTTAACTACCTAATGTAGTATAGGCCTTATTAAGTCCTAGTTATTCACAATGTTTCATGAAAATCGTTAGAGCCATTTTAGAGAAAAATTAACAAACATCATATTGTATTCATGTGGTAGGTACCTAGTCCGTTTTTTTTAATAACGAACTACCGCGTGTTGTAGGCCATGTAAAGTTATTGTAACATACCGAGTTTCATTATTATCTTTAGAGCCATTTTTGAGTAAAAAAATAATAAACGATTTTACTACCTTAGTTGGCAAGGCAACCCTTAAATTCAATATGGACGAGATTAGAAAAAAAAATGGCGAGAGATATAAAAAATATATTGCCTATCATCATCATTACAGCTCATATACGTCCCCACCGAGGGGCTCGAGCCTACCCTGAATCAGAGCGATTAGGCCTTAGTCGACCACGCGGGCCCAGTGCGGGTTGGTCGACTTCACACACAACCTTCGAGTTTCTTCGCAGGCGTGTGCAGGTTTCCTCACGATGTTTTCCTTCACCGTTAAAGCAATCGGTAAGTATGTACGTAAGTTTTTGAAAAACTCATTGGTACACTGGCCGTCCAGATTTGAACCCGGTACCTCTGGTTAGATGGACCGAGTCGTTACCGGTTGAGCCACCGACGCTTTGCCTATTGCCTATAGTAGTTAGAAACTAGAGCACCGGACGGATGCACAAGCACACACACAGACACACAAAGACACACACACACATTTTTTTTTGTTTTTAAACTATAAGTGTATGATAATCGATGTCCATCAAAATCTAATTTTTTTTGCCATCGCAATACATTCTTCGTCGCTCGCAAGTAACAATATATAAAATATCACGTTACAAATAAAAATATGTAAACCTGATCTAAGAAGTCATTTATAGTATGTACTACATTTATGTACTTCTTAGATAGATAAGAAAATTGAAAATCGTTAAATAAATCGCAACAAAAACGTTCTTTAAAAAACGTGCCAAGTCTCGATTAAGATTACTTGGCGATAAAAACTAGTGAGATGAAATAAAGATCCAAGTCTTCTTAGTGAATAAAAAAACGAGTGTCTTGCCCCTAAAAATTTTTGAGAGAAGTAAATCTGACAAGATATCTAGATGTTTTTACATATTTTCTTATGCTTATTATTGAAGCAATCTATAAGATTCACTTTTTCTGACATATATATACCAAAATTGTTTACTCTTATGAAGTCAAAGTCACTCGTTTAGCTTTATTCACTTATTCTGAGCTCTTTATTTCATCCCACTACTTTTTATGGCCAAGTAATCTTAATCGAGACTTCGCACGTTTTTTTGATGTGTAACATCTTTGCTCTCGCTTTCCTGCAATTTGTGGGAGTGATTTCGTGAAATGGGACGGAAAAGTGTCCCATGGGACGGAAATGTGTAACAGGGAGTCGCGTTTTTTCAGGCTTTAAAAGCGCGGAAAAGGCAAACGTATCTATGACCATACAGCCTAGTCTGCCGTTTCTTTGCCGTCCTTTTTTCAGGCTTTAAAAGCGCGTAAAAAGCAAAGGTATCTATGACCATACAACCTAGTCTGCTGTATCTTTGCCATCCTTTTATAAAGTATTTTGTCACATGTTACACATCATATGCGAGTACTGTAGGTCTCGCTCGAATTTTTTTTTTGTATGGTTTTCACTTTATTGTACGGGCCTAGGTGCCAGGATACAGGGGCTTCAAAATTTGTTCTAAAAAAAGATATTATGACAGTGCTTGCTTTGCGCTAAACTAAGCGGGGGCACTTCAATTTTTTCAGAATATTTTTATGAGGATTTAATTTATTTTTGTACAAACTTTATTATTTTCTTGTTTTTGCTTTGATTGATTTTTTTATTTTGGTTTTTGAAATATTTCCCCTTTTGTAAATTTTCCTTTTGTATGGGTACTAAAATCTATAATTTCCAGTTTGTGTGTAAGCCAAAAGTAACTTGGCTTTGAACTTCGACTTGTAATATTTCGAAAACTATATTAGGTATGTACTTTTTATTTAAAGGTCGATGTATATTCAGAAACTACTATTGGCAAATAAAATTTCAGACTTCTACCTATAGCCAGAACGAAGATACAGCGGGCTTAAATGTGCCGTCAGTCGCTTCGAGAAAAGGATGGCCGTGCTGGACTTAGCGGGAGCACTCCTGTGCCCCAGATGAATAAATGTTCACTAAACCAAGATACAACATACAAATAAGTACTTATTAACTACAATTAGTCTAAGTCTAAATCAACGTTTGAAGTAAGTTCAGAAGTTAACTCTTTAATTAAGTGTCGTGAAGTGCCTCGTAAGATACTGTGACTTCATTAAAGTTGCATTACGTACTTAAATCTCAGAATTAAATGGAGTTCAGTATGTAGTCACACCCGGACACTTCATACAAACGAGCGAGAAATGATATACATACATCGTTATTTTTTAATCACCTGCGAAACTTCCAGATGTGATTCAGTGTACGATACACGATCGATATCGATTTTTTAAAAAGTTTAATTTTTGACATTTTTTTCTAAAAACTAATGTGATTCAATGTACGTTACACGATCGATATCAATATATATATAAAAAAGGTTTATTTTTTTTATTTTTTTCTTAACACTAATTTGCAGATCACACTTATTCGCATTCAATCGGCAATAAAATATTTGAGTTTGAGTTTTAACAACCAAATAACAAGATTATTATTATTACTAAGCTTTTGCTGTCGAAGTGGCAACAACTTAAATACAATCAAACAAAAACAACCCCAAAATTAATCGCATTAGGACGAATTATTCTCTCAAACGAAAAATAACTAGGTAAGGTGTGCATAAAAAAACAGTTTATGTTGACAATTAAGAAATAAATAAATTCTTACGTACATACTAATTTTTATTTTTATTTCATTATTTAAACCAATTATTTGTAAAGTACTGAATTACATCGGACAATATCGCAGGTGATAAATAAATAACAGTGTATAAATAACTGACGTATCTACAGGCATCAATGCAGGTAGGGTTGAATCACACCGGCGGCATTGGTCACGAAATGTTTGGTAGATATTTACTGCATGGAACAATCAACAGTAGGTTACTTACATGAATAAAATTGTTCTTCAAACTAGCTAAATAGTTGTATACTAACCCGCATCCACCGCTAGTAATAGTTCAATGATCCACGCACGGTTAATCCGTTGTTCCGCACAAAATAAAATAAAAAAACACGTAAGCTTTGACGTGACCTAGAGAGACCTACTTCGACGTACCGACAGTTGAAAATAATTATCGAGGATAATGTGATAAACTTTAAAAACGAAGACGTAACCTTTGCTTGAAGATAAGATAGCCAGATCCCCATTGGAGAATCATGGTAAGCTCGCTTCCATCTTCGACATCATCGTCACTTACCATCAGGTGAGATGATGTCAAGGGCTTATCAACTGTGGATTAAAAAAAAGATAAGGTAATAAAGTTAAAAATTACGTAAAGGTAGGTTACCTACAATAACAGTCAATATTTTTTTTGAATGCGATTACTAAATCTTTTACGATAGTACGAAATTCTACGTATGCAATTCAGACTCGCACTTGGCCAGTTCTATTTCTACACGAGCAAATCATCATATGATTTGTAATTTAATTCTTAAGAAATATTTAAGGCGCTTCACAGAAAAAGCAAGGTTAATACGTTTTGTCCACATATACTAAATGTGACAAAATACGAACCAATGAACTCTGGCTTATTATGTTGCTTCTTATCCAAAGGATATCAGTAAGAGCTTTGTTTGTTTGTTGTTTTATTCACTATGTGAACTAAAAAATCAGTAAAATGGACAGTTTACCAAATTTTGATTTAATAATTCCCAGACGTATAATCACAGCGGTCCGGGCGCGGTAACGTACTCATCCTTTTCGTTCGATAACCAAACAGTAACCAATCTTCATGACGGGGAGTAAGGTTGAATCTGGAGAGCGGCAGGGAGAGTCCATACTGTACTTTAGTACTAATATATGTATATACTTTGATGTAAGTATGTAAAAATTTTAGGGCAAATGACAGCGATAAAATTATCCTATTATTATTTTTTATTTTTAGTAGATTTTTTTTCCTACAATTGGTGCCCTTGACATTATCTCGCCTGATGGTAAATGAATATGACGCTGAAAACTGAACCGGGCTTACCAAGATTCCCCAATGCAATAGGGAACTAGCTATCTTATCTTCAAGCCAAAACAGATTGTAACGGATCCATATGTATAAATAAATATCTATAGGTATTACAGTGAGTCTTGATAGACTAAAAGGAATCTGTCTATTGGGAAAAACATAACTAGTTTTGTTCGGTCGGGTGAGGATTAACCTCGAGTCGAGTGAATAGACAGTTATTGAAACAAATTAGCTCAGGGGGTTATTTCCGAGAAGCCAGGCTGCCGCCTGTCGGTCGTCATTCGAACCACGCGGTGCGCACGTTATAACAGATTGCCTTAGGTAATAAATGGCGCGAAAACCGAGGCCAAAGGGATAGTGGCGTCGCCCTGTCTGCGTCCGGACAGCGGCCGGCGCTCGCGCAGATCGGCCACGAGGTCGGATGTATGTGTGCGGCGGCCCGCGCGCTGCCGAGGCTGCATCTGTGTGAAAGCTTTTAAAACCACGGACGCGCGGACGCAGCGGCATTCAGTCGAACAGACCATCACAGGAGGAGGACGTATCCGAAGAACAGCTGCCGCACGCCCCGGGCAAGTGTCACGCCAAGTACTTATTAGTCGCGAATTAACTTAGGAATCTCACTTTATATTGTGAGTTTAGAATAGAATTTAGTGTGGCCGAAATCCTAGTTATTTGCCTTCGAAAGTTCAGGCTCCTACCTGGGATCAAGCCATAGTTTAGTGCAGTTAGGAAGTGAGGTACAGTGGGCAATCGAGCTGGGATCTAGGAATTGAAACAAGATGCCAGGTCGGTTGCTAGCTGAAGGTATCATCAGGTGACCAGGTTGGTAGTTCATGTTTTCAGGAAGGCTAGTTGATTTAATTCACGTGGATACGCAACCGTGACAACGAAACGTGGGTTTTTCAGCGCAATTGCCGAAAGCAAGCTGACAGGAGGGCTTGCCTGGCTAGCGACCCAAGTTTGGTTATGGCCGGAACATCCTGACTGTACCATCTTACGACCTACCGTCATGAGGACCACAGGTTGGACATGCGTTAGCGCACTCATGTACGGAGCCACCGTATTTGGGACAGGCCTTACCTATCCAAATCCCATCCAAACACACTGTTTAGGAGGTGCAGCGAAGCGGCAGACCTGGTCTGTCGTGGCAGCGGCATTTCTTATTCAGGGCAGGTACACTTTAGCCGTAGGGAACTAGGACACAAGTTAGCTTTAGGTATTCACCACACCATGACACACTACACCTAATTGGTTCATCTCGAAGGCACGGTTGGTTTAGTACCCCGGGGGAAAGACGAATAAAGCCGCCACGAGTTGTAACTGTTTGTTGAAACATGGACATCAAAATAAAATTTAGTTCTCGTAAAACTTAGCTATCTCGCTAGGATAGGGAAAAACTAGGGCTGAGTTAGGGGGATTGCGATATGTAGGAAATCTAGTTAATAATCTATTACTAGGGAATAGCGAATTAGGTTTTGGAATATCGCTATTAGGAAGAAACAAGTCATATTAGAGAATAAGTAGTAGGTAGGTCTAAGCGATGCCACGTTTTACTTTATCGAACTGCCGTCACTGCAGGTGACACGCGGTATCACAAGCTTTAGGGTTCCGCGAGCACGTGGTCCACTCAGTTCATTAATTTCATTCGGGTTGGTACAGTGCTGTAGGAATTCTAGTAAATAAATATATTTCTAGGGAATAGCGAATTAGGTTTTAGAATAACGTTATTAGGAAGAAATGCGAGTCATATTATTGAATAAGTAGTAGGTAGGTCTAAGCGATGCCAACGTTTTATTTATTTACGAACTGCCTTCACTGCAAGTGCCACGCGGCATCATAAGTTTTAGGGTTCCGTGAACACGTGGTCCGCTCAGTTCACTAATCTCATTCGAGGTAGTACGGCGCTATGCTGTCGCGGGAAGGCCTATGTCATACTTGAGATGGCTGTTTACCAAGCTCCATGCAATATGGGCTAGATATGTAGTTCAGTGGTTCATAGATATGAAAAACTCCTAATCTTACCAAATTTTAGCTAAATCTGTCCACACTTTTATGGGATAAATGTAATGGACTAACAAACAAACTATAGGCGTTCGAGCCTCGCCTATTTTGATACTAAAGTAATTTTAGATAAGTAGGTCCTATCTGTAGCTTGTCACAAGCATGCCTCGGCAGAATTTCACCCAAATCGGACCGAGCCTTTAGGAAACTATTGGGCAAGCAAACGAATAGTTGGGCGTTCGCGCCTTACTACTAGTGATTATAACAAGACCGTTTATTATGTAGGTAGACGACCCATCCTAATGGTAACCGTAGCTAGGGTCAGTTGATATGCGCTAGATTTAGAAACTAAATCTATTCTACGGTTTTCGGATATTATGGGCAGTGTTCACGGTGTCCGGGTCCTGTCGGCTCCTATTGCGTCCTGAACTAGCGCCTCGACCAAACACTTGGCTTACACGCCTTCTCGCTTTGACCTAATTGTGATGCCGCGACTATGATTCGCGTGGGTCTCACAGTGGGTTGCGACTGTGTTGGTTCGTTGTTCTTCACGTTCAGCCAAACTATTAAACTGACATTACTTTCGCCCTTTATCAAGGGTTTGCTACGTCTAAAGACAGAGCTTTAACACTATGTATTATTTTGGAGCCGGCGGCACGATGGATATCGTGTCCATTTCGCTTTAGTTATATAGACCGCAGGTCTTTATATCATTATATACAACTGTATGGCACAGTTCCAGGTCTAAGAACCATATTAGTAGATTAACTACTTATTTCACATTCCGTAGTGCTCTTCTCACAGGATGAGCGACATTCAAGTCGGAATATCTACTTTATTTTAGTACCTAGTGCTAATATGTATTCGCGAACAATCGCTGTTCGAAGGTATTAATCCTACCTGTCGAATAGGGATGGACAAGCTATGGCTGTAAAGACTCAGCTATAGTTCACACTATACACGTATAATAAGGCGCCTCACTAGCGTTTTATATACACTAGCTTTGGGATTCGGGTGGAACACGGCATAGTACACTTTACATTGTCGTGTAGCTTAATTAAATTACACTTGAAGCGGGGTGGACTCCGATCGTGTACCTTAGTGGCCTGCAGGAGACAGTAGCTAGCGGGGCTCAACGTAGGAGTAATTATCTGTTTAGAGCTAAAATCGCTCGTTCAGTTACCTTGAGTTAGATGTACATTGTTTTAATCACCAAAATAATGCAGTACTGACGTCAGTCAAGTATTACGTTATTCCGAGCACTGGGGGCTAGCTACCCTTCCCAATTTGGGGGGGCCCAAAATAGGGACCAATCACAGTAGGGAAACTAGGGTTCCGCGCGAAATACTTCAAAATTACGGGTTAGACTACATCGTTCGTCCAAACACAACGTGATGGATTAATCTCTTAAAAATAACTTGTCATTCACCTTCAAAAAGACTCTGAGTTACTGCGATCACAAATTAGGGTTCTCTAGACGATCTGGCCAAACGTTTAATCGTATTTTAAAATGCAAAAAAATCAAGTATAGTTTACATACTTCTTATAGGTAGATAGTGGTAGGTTGTATGTTGTATGCACGTATGCGTATTATAGGTAGGTTAAGTTAGTTAATTTATATTTATATTTATATATTTTAAATAGGCTAGTAGGGGGGGTTACAACATCAATGCTTTTAACATTAGACTTAGATAAGATGGTGTGGTAGCTAGCCAGGCGGGCTAAGAAAATACTTTTCCACCAACCAAACCGAGTCATACATAGTTAGACTTTGCCGGGAATCGAACCGCGACCTCCTGATGTGAAGCTAAATTACGCCACGGAGGCAATCAACAATAAAAATACAAAAAATACTTTGTAATAGTAATTACATCGACGCCAATAAAAAGACATGAATGTTAAATGACATACAGGGTTAAATTTTAGACAAAAAAGGTGTGTGTCAGCTCCGACGCACCACTGGAGTTTACTCATTACTAAAGATGACACTGGTCTAAAGTGGTTTTGTTGCCCTAGATATAAGATCGATTTTGGATATATTTATGCTCACAATTCATGAAACTATATATCAATGATTTTGTAAGATTTGCTCTCGTTTTTTTTGTGTAGAACTCTAATCATGACTGGGAAAATAATTTTTATTACTAACAAGCCGATAGTGGATCATAAAAAAAGAGCACATTCAATACTTTCAAGAATAAATTCGTGATCTGGGCACTTGAAAACATCAAAATTTGCAAAGATATCCAGGGCAACAAAAAAAATATTTTTTTTGTAGAGCTGTGTTATAAATGTTCTGGGGGATGGCGGTCAATTTTTTTTAATTCTGACAACGGATTCATGATAAGGGACTACATGGACCCTCAGATATCGATTTTGGAAGCATTCGGTCCAGTAACTAAAAAGTTCAAAATGGCGGCCACTTTTTTCAATTTTCACAAGACAAATCTAACGACACCTCGCACTCCAGAATCCATCAAGCCATACATATATACATACAAACACACATATGTATGTGTTAGTATGTACATAAACCGAAATAAGTTACGCACAAAATTAATAACTATACTATACAAATAACGCATAACGTCTGATTTTACTCCCCATAAATTTTCATACCCCGGGCTTATATTATATGAAAATCGATTCTTAAGAGGAAACGCGGTCTAAAGAATAGGTATTTAAATAAAATGTTGCTGTCTCCCTTCCCCAAAACCTCTCCGTATACAGCAAGAAATGGAGAACTGCAGCGCGGACCGATAATACGCACTAAAATTGACCAAAACAGCATTTCGTAGTCCCCTATTTCCTCCTCCAAAACTTTAGCAATAATAATATTTTTTGAAAAATAATTTAAAAAACGCTATACCTACGCTTTCATGTTTCATTAAATTTCATAAATGTAGAGCAAGGGTAGCGGCAAAACACCAAGTCTATTGAAGAGTTTTTTCACAATAATTCGTTCATTTTGTTTTCAGCTTATATTAAGAATTATTTTTCACTTTTTAGTTTGATGTGCTTTAAAAGAGTGTTTTTAAGTTTTTTTTAAACTATTATATTTTAGTTCAGGATAATGAGATAAACTAATGAAACTTATATGTCACTGATTCTTGATAAATGTACAAAGTTTTAATTAAATCTGTGCGTCTAAAGTGGGTCAATATCGAGTGTGCAAAGGAGTCGGTTACAAACATACATACATACATACAAACATACATACATACATACAGGCGAAGCTAATAAAAGCGTGATAATAAAAAAAAACGAGATCCTGCGCCCAAAGTTTCCAATTTATGACATGATGAACTTTGGAGGTGGATTCAAGGTCGCAGGATAGTCTATTGTTTTCAATAAAATCGTAGGTTGTGTTGTTATTGTACATTGAAATAAATGTTTGTAGGTACTTAAAAAACTTTTTACTTTCGAGCGACGAAGGAGTGAAGAAGGTATTGTGATGGCAGAAAAATCGAAGTTGAGATTTTGATTGGACCCGATTGTCTTACCAGATAGATAGATAGATAGATAACTTATTTATTTTTCTAGCAAAACAGCACCATACAGCAAACAAGCGATAGAGATAAAACATTATAAGTACTTAATTCATAAAAGAGTACACTGTTATTAAAAAAAAACACTAATAAAAACTAAAAGGTAACTGCCTAGCCAGAAAAAAAGGCCCGGGCTCAGCATAATGTTGTGCATGCAGGGTATACATGCGCAACGCTGTTTTTCAGCCAAGACCAGCGAAGAGAGGTAAAATGTGCGCACCTCTGTGAAACAAACTCGAACCAGGCAAAATGAATATCATATTGTGTTATGCATTTATATGTATTAGTATGTGTATATAGTATATAGGTGCAAATAAGGCCAGTTGGTAAGTATGAAGCCCATAAATATATTTTAATAAGACGATAATGTGTAAGTAACTAATAGAGTACAAAACACAAAAGAAACACAAAAGAATATTCATGTGAATGTGAGTGTGGGTGAATGTCTGTACGTCCGTCCGGTGCTCTAGTTCCCAAACTACTGAACGGATTTGGGTTGAATTCGGGTTAGTGCAATATTATTTTAATTAGTTTATTAATTATCTCCATGCATTTTTTCAAATTTTTATCTTGATATTTTAGGGTTGCCACCATAGTAAAAAATCACTGTTGTTTTTTTACTCATAAATGGCTGTAACGGTTTTGATGAAACTCGGTAATTTAGTATAACTGTATGTATATGGCATACAGTACGCTATAGTCTGTTGTTTCAAAAAATCGGAATAAGGCACCTCGTATACAAATCCAGGTTATTTGATACTTTTTCTCATAAATGGCTAGAATGAAATGGCTCATAATGAAACTTAGTGAATAATAAGGACTTAATAATGCCTACTACACTAGGTACTTCGTTTTTCTAAAAAAATCTGAATAGGGTACCTCCCATACAAACCCCATTTTTTTTTTTTTTTTTTATCAAGCCTGATGTACCTTTAGCTTTGTTCTTTGGTAAGCCCTTGACATCATCACTCACACCAGATAATAAGTGACGATGATGCCGAAGATGGAAGCGGGCTTACCAAGATTCTCCAACGCAGTGGGGAACTGGCTATCTTATCTACAAGCCGGAACATATCAATGTTGTTAACATTGGCGGCAATACTTAAATAAGGTGCATGAAGATTAGGCTGCATCGGTACTTGCCATCAGGTGAGGTGCAGCCAAATGCACTTAAATTTTTAATGAAAAAAAAAAGATGGTAGTAGCTGATCAGGCGGGCTTAGAAAATGCCCTTCCACCAAACAAACCGAGTCATACAATGTTACAATCCGCCGAGAATCGAACCCGCGACCTCCTGATGTGAAGCTAATGGTCGAGGCGGTAGAAACTAAGTAAGTATAATGTTTAATGTTAACTAGCTTTTTCCCGCGGCTTCGCCCGCGTGGACATCGTTTTTATGACTGTCTTTAAGGGTGATTAGTATATTATGTCGTTTCAACAATCGAGTATTTTTTTAGTTCCCTCAGGTCAGGAACTGCGTCAGATTATGCTATTTTCCCGGGATGAAAAGTATCATATGTCCTTCCCTGTGACACAGGCTACCTGCATGCCAAATTTCATAAAGATTGGTCAAGGCGTTGAAGCGTGAAAAGGTAACAAACAAAAAAAACATTTTCACATTTATAATATTAGTAAGGATTTGCGTATGCCCGACTACGACAGACGGTGAAGGCTTCGCGAGAAAGTATGCTAAGGGTGGCTGTACAATTTATATCGATTGCAATCTTTATACAGGGTGTAACATAAAGGTGTGGTGATACTTTAAGGTGGGCTTGTACCCATGAAACTGAACAACTTTCTCCATGGAACCCATAGTCAAATCGCAAAAAAAAATTTGAACTTCCCATACTAAGTTGGCTGATCAGCTGATCTAGTTAGTATGGGAGAGCCAAATTTTTTTTTGCGATTTGACTATGGGTTCCATGGAGAAAGTTGTTCAGTTTGATGGGTACAAGCCCACCTTAAAGTATCACCACACCTTTATGTTACACCCTGTATATATAAATCTTCTGTCCGTGTGTTAGTCATTGAACTCCTCCTAAACGGCTGGACCGATTTTGATGAAATTTTTTGTGTGTATTCCAGGGGGTTTGAGGATGGTTTAGATTCACAAATCAGTCCGGTAGATGGTGCTGTTAGTGTAGGGTGGAACGAAGTTCGCCGGGACAGCTAGTTGTTTATAATTTCAATGTAGTTATACTAGAATACTAGAACAAACTGTTGGAAACTGTCTGGTGTGGTATGTGGTGGGTGGTGTGTGGTGCGTGGCGTGGTGTATGCTGTGTGCTGTATGCTGTGTGGTGTATGTGGTGTGGTTGGTGTGTGATTTGGTTTGTGGAGTGGTGTGTGTTGTGGTGTTGTGTGTGGTTACGTTAGTACTAATATATATACTGTGGTGTGGTGTAGTGTGTGGTGCGGTGTGTAGTGTGGTGTGGTATGTGGTGTGGAGTGGTGTTAAAGTTTCCGCTGAAATCCCTAATAATATTCGGTATATTTTACATTATACACTGAAAAAAATAATTTCTTACTGTGTGCATGTTTAGCACAGTTAAAATTTAAACAGTTGGTCTAACGTAAATTACAGTAAGAATTATCGGTTTTAGACAGTGCCCATTAATGTTCCAAAACAGTAAAAAGCTGAAACGTTATTTTAACTGACCAATCATTAGTCGTAACTGAAAAGCTCAGTAACTACAACGTTTTACCTACACGGATTTCTCGACAGTACGTTTTAATGATGAAACAATTATTTCTACTAATGAAACATTAAACGAAACAGTAGCATTCACTGAAACTCTCAGTTATTCGAACGTTTTGCCGCATCCAATACCAAAAAGTTAGTTTTAATGATTAGAAACAGTTTTTTGTAATGTTAGAACATTAAACGAAACAGTAGCTCTCACTGAAACTCACAGTTACTCGAACGTTTTGCCGCACCTAATACCAAAAAGTTGTTCTAATGATTAGAAACAGTTCTTTGTAATGTTAGAACATTAAACGAAACAGTAGCTCTCACTGAAACTCACAGTTACTCGAACGTTTTGCCGCACCCAATACCAAAAAGTTAGTTTTAATGATTAGAAACAGTTTTTTGTAATGTTGGAACATTAAACGAAACAGTAGCTCTCACTGAAACTCACAGTTACTCGAACGTTTTGCCGCACCCAATACCAAAAAGTTAGTTTTAATGATTAGAAACAGTTCTTTGTAATGTTAGAACATTAAACGAAACAGTAGCTCTCACTGAAACTCACAGTTACTCGAACGTTTTGCCGCACCCAATACCAAAAAGTTAGTTTCAATGATTAGTAACAATTCTTTGTAATTTTAGAACAATAAAAGAAACAGTAGCACTCACTGAAACTCGTAGTTATTCGAACGTTTTGCCGCACCCAAAACCAGTCAGTTAAAAAAATAATTAAAAACACAGCAAAGTGCGAGTCGGACTCGCGCATTGGGGGTTCCGTACCACCACCATTGTAATATACCTAATGTATATTTATAGGTTTCTATTATGGTGAGACAAAAAAATGACAAGGAAAAAAGAGATATCCTACCAAAAAATGAGGTCCCATCAAAAACATCATTTTTATGTACCAATTCGCCAAGACTCGTGAGTCTCCCCTAAAAATATATGAGAGATCTAAGGTGAGCCAAGTCTGGCAGTATTTTTTTTTTATGAATATTCAGCAAATTGCACCATAGTTCTCTTTTAAACATAAAAAATATATTATGTATCAGGGGGCACGGCAGTGCTCTTTTTCAAGTCGAGCAGACAAGCACAGCTGCACACGAATTCAACAAATTTTCGAAGCAATTCAACGCATTTTCGAGCTCTTAGTACTTATATTTGTAAAGGACTGAAGAAGCTGCCTATTTTTGTCTATTTCATATTGCACTTTTTACGTAATGTAGACAGAGTATATTCCTTACAAGTTAACCTTCAACTGGTGACGTACCGTCAATTTGACGTCGCAACGACAAAAACACTGTATTTCTCAGAAACGGCTTGCTCCCCGCGACCGCGCTCCCTAGTAGCTGCCTCGTGTGCAGTTTGGCGTCGGCCGATACACAGAACGGATGTCGCACGCGCACAGTTTAGGTATTAGATGGTAGCCGACGTCATTTTGACGTTACGTCACCTTTAGTGTTATGTTTTATTTGTGAGCTGTTCTTGTAAAATTACATTCAAAATGAATCAAATTATTTTTTGTGTGTAATCAATATGCAAAAATTGATTTTTTTTATTAATTACCTAAGTCTTAATGAGAAAATAAGGCTGGTTGTTATTTTTCTTTTCAGTTTCATTAATTTTATGTCAATAGATCTCATGTCTACCAAAACACAGACCAAAATTCAGTATTAAGTTCAAGTGTATGAATAAAGTTAAGTTTACGTTTAATATGTCAAAAGTGTGTTTAATTTTAGAAACAAACTAACCTACATTTACATAACATCATCTATTTTATTTCCTCTACACTTAATTTACAGTATTTATGGCTTTTTATTGATACGTCATAATGACGTCACCTCTCCAATACTGTGACTCACATTCACGTCACCAGTTGAAGGTTAATTACAAGTTAATTCCTTACAAGTTAATTATAATAAATAAATGAATTAATCATGTGTGACGCATGCATCCACCGCCAAAATTTGGCGGTGGATGCATGCGTCACACATGATTAATTATAATAGGTGTAACGGTATTACAACTGGTAGTAAGATTGGTAGTAACTAGAACGGCTAATTAATTACATATTTATTTTATTGTTTTTAGCAATTTTTTTGTATTTGTTGTTATAGCGGCAACAGAAATACATCATCTGTGAAAATTTCAACTACTATCACAGTTCATTAGATACAGCCTGGTGACAGATGGACAGACAGATAGACGGACGGACAGCGGAGCTTTAGTAATAGGGTCCCATTTTACCCTTTGGGTACGGTACCCTATAAAACATAATATAAACTGATCGGTAGATATACATGTTCAGACATGTTCCAAACAGTTATATCTACCGATCAGTTCCTACACCCCCCCGGCTTCACCCCCCCGGACACCTGTTATTTCTAGAATCTTCCGCGACTCCGACACGGCGCGAGCCCGGCAACCAATAGGAACCGCTTGTTGGAGTGGGGTGATTCCGATTCAGAGTGACCATTTATGGCAGATTTCTGCCATTTGGGCAGATTTGGCTTGTAAATTTTACCTCTGGCAGAACAAGCGGACGATTTAGAAAAAGTGGCACGATTTGGCAAATATCAAGAAAGAAAGGGGCAGAATTTGGCAGATTTCAAGGAAATCCTTATAGATATTGAGAAAACTTATAATTTTCTATGTCTTACTTTATTTTCATGACTTATTAGTTATTATATTAGGTAAGAAAATTTAGGAAAATATTTTACTTACTGAGCTGGCTACATTTGTCGTGTCATTTTAACTCAAATTGTGTGTATGCGTGCGTGCAGTATCAAAGAAAATAAAAATTACTATCTACGCTACACTACCAGCCCTCCGCGTAACCCGCGCGCTCCCTACCTCCCTAGTTCTTATTTGTTTTTTTATTCTAATTCATTTTTTACTGGAGATTGTAAGTTTTGAAAAACTAATTTCATTCAACTATTTCAGGTGCAACAGTTTTTTGATATTTCAGTTCAAAGAGAGTGAAAACAGCAGAACAGAATTTTAGTGCTATAGGCGCATCAAATTAGCTTAACCTGGACATAATTCGATAACTAGTTGTTTTGATTATTTTATCGGATATTGATAATTAGTATCAAATATTGATTAGATATATGATGTAAAAAATTCGCGGTGGTAACCGTTTCTTATAAAAAACATGAGATTTGGAACACTACCTAAATTTTTCCTAAAAGCAAAATAGATAACCAAATACCTTGTTAGTATAATTTTGAGGTGAATTCAAATGATGTCACCTAATAGCAAAATTAAACTAAAACCACTTTCGCATGTATGTTTTTTTTCACGGTATTCATCTGATCGCAATATCTTGATAAGCAAAAATGGTAACTATAATGTTTGTATCTTTTTAAGTTATATTGCGTCTTTTTAGTCATTTATGACAAAAATTAAACATTTAATTTTTATGTTTTAATAATAATGTATTTCTCAGTAGTTAAAAATCGTAACTGTAAAATTTTCGTTTAATAATATGTTTTTGTACACTACAATCTTGTTTTCATCAAAATTAAACATCTTAATGTGACGTTTATGAAATTGAAAATTTAATTTAAAAATACGCGCAAGCCAGTAATGGAGCCGGGCCGGATGCATGCGGTGCGGGCAGAGAGCGCATGCTCGCGCCGCGCACTCGCGCGGTGACACGGGTCAAATGACAATATTGAATTCAAATTATTGAAAGATTGTGTAAAGCTATCACCATGGAAAAAAATTATAATATACTGAAAGTAATAAAAAATCGATTTAATTGAATACAATTATAAAAAAAAATACCACTTTGGATGTACTTAAGTAAAAAAATATAATGTAGACCCTGTGTTTGGCATTGATTGCAAAATTTCTCGACCTTCCATTTTAATTGAACTCTTTTTTTTAAACTTATTTGAAAATGAAGAAAAATTAAAAAAAAAACGAGAATGGGACGTTCTTCGGCTTCAAAGTAAGTAATAGCCGCGTTGAAGCCCGCATTGATTTGAACTTAGAATGAATAGACTTACGTTCGATATTATTTTAACACGTATGAAGCTCTATGCCAGCGCGTAGGTTTCATTTTTGCAAGTGTGCGCTCACACACTCATACGCAATATGCGACTCCACTCCCAGCTGCCCGCAAAACGGTTATCATATCAGTAATAAAAATATTGGTAGAGTTAAAATATGTTTTTAGTTTTATCTTAAAGATTTATTTAATTCTAAAAACGATCCACTTCGAATTTGAGCTCGTTTGATTTTTCTTGGTGAGAACTTTGGTCTCAGGTAGTTTCCAAGATCTGATGCTGTGTTACTTATTTATTACCAGTAAGATAAATTTACGTAATTTAACTTCTCAGTTCATTTACTTTTGAAAACCGGTCCTGCTTGTCTACATTCAGCGACTTCCCGCGACCTTCACCAAATGGGAGGCCTGCCTACGCTACGTCAGCCGGTACATGGTCAACACCTGAGAAATTTACTGCCCTAACGATCATCTGTTCTACAAACTATATGGCCCGCATATATCACGTAGTAAGTTAGTAAAGTTCCCGAGTGGTGAACGCGCACCAAAAGACCCACAGCACACCGCATTGGAAATTAACGGTCCTGCACATCTACATCCAGCGGCTTCCCGCGACCTTCACCAGGTCATCGGTCCACCAAATGTGAGGCCTTCCTACGCCACGTCTTCGGGTGCGCGGTCCCCACTAGAGAACTTTACTATCCCAACGGTAGCTATATGTGCCCTGGCCTCATAGCTCGTAGAACAAGTGACTGTTGGGTAGTAAAGTTTTTAAGTTGTAACCGCGTACTGGATGACGTAGCATAGGCAGGCCCCCACTCGGTGGACCGATGACCTGGTGTAGGAAGCGGAAAGCCGCTGGATGCGGACGAGCAGGACCGGTCATTCTTTGCGATAAGTCTTTTAGAGCGTAGTCGCCACTCGAGAACTTTAATACCCCAAAGGCCATCTGTTCTACGAGCTTCACGGCCGGGGCAAATAGCTACCATTGGGGCGTTAGGGCAGTAAAGTTCTCTAGTGGCGACCGCACACCGGAAAACGTAGCGTAGACAGGCTTCACACTCGGTTGACCGATGACCTGGTGAAGGTTGCGCAAAGCCGCTAGATGCGAATGAGCAGGACAGGTCATTTTCAATGCGGTGCGTTTTAGTACGCGATCACCACTCAAGAACTTTACTACCTTAACGACCATAATATCTGTTCTACGAAGTATGTGGCTGGGCCAAATCAATAAGTATCTTCTTAGAATTTAGGCCTGTTTTATTTTTCTTGACGAGTCCTTTGATGCAGGTAGGTTCCAAAGTCTGAAGTTGGACCACTCTCTTGATCAGCTTCTGGGTCCAGTACAAAAAACTAACCGTGACAAAAAAGTTAAGGTTTCAAGAAAACAAAGTAGAAAACACAAGCGAATATTTATTCTGGCAGGTTTTGGCGGATTTTTTGCCAGTGTCGGGCAGATTCATCATTTTCGAGATGGTCACACTGTTCCGATTTGCAAATGGCGTGCATTGCATCATGCGTGCGTGCCGTGCATCGCATTTATGTTTGTGGCGGCTCACAATCGCGCGTGATCAATTTCATTTCTTATTTCAGAGATTTAAAAACCGTTTTAAAATATTTTTACAATCCACAAGGTGCTCACTCGCAGGAAAAATAGTGTAAAATAAATAGTGCGTGTATTTAATTGGTGTGGATGGGTGCTGGTACAATCGAAAACAATGTCATCTGAAGACATTGAGCAACTTCTCCATAAATGGGAACTCGATAAATACATCGAAAAATTTATTGGTAAGTAAGTACCTAGTTGGCACATTTATGTATCATACAAGCTCCATAACCTCAAAGCCCAAAGCTTGGGAGGGGACTAGGTCATATCTAAGGTACTAGGTACCGCATCCTGAATTACCTCATAGTACTTACATGTTACTAATTAGGTAACCTACTTTGTTCTTTGTATATTTCAGAAACTACCTATCTAAACAATTTTAGAGAGTAAAGCTACATGACCTGACCTGACTACCTGTCTACTTCTTCTATTTGTAGCAGAATTCTGACGGTAATTTTGTGTTTGCGCATGTTTGTGTTGTGCTGTACAGGTGCCCTCCACATGCTTGCCAAGCCACAGCTAGCGCCCACAAGCACAAGCATGTAGAGCGAGGCACTTGGCTAAACAGGCTTGCCTCAGTTTGCCGAGCTTTTGTAGACGCTTGTGGCTTGTGGCAAGCGTGTGTAGGCCCCATGATGGTTATGGTGCGGGTCACTGTGTCGTAGAACTAATCTTCGGTTAGCGCTTCGAGTTAACACAAAACTAACCTAGTGTAATTTACATTTTAACATTTATTATTACTTGTTTCTGTTACTGATTTAACATATCACTAAACTGTTTTCATAGGTACCTATAACTTACATAATCTTCGTTTTTCCAGAAAACGAAGTTGACTTAGTTGCGTTGCCACTATTAGACGATGGACAAATAAAAGAGTTAATTCCTGCCATTGGCCCACAAGCAAAGTTTAAAAAGGCTCTTGCAGACTGGAAAAGCCTTAAGATAAAAGAGGGAGAAGAAAATGAAGATATTAATAACCTAGTAGAAATTTATGGTAAAGACGTAGGAGGTCTCACTCCAAGTGAAAGTTCACCCATCATTTCTCCAGTGTCCACACCTACATCGAGCAAATCATGTGATTCTTCTTGCTCGCTTGACTTCTCAACAGAAAAATTGGTGAGTATACTTAGCTATGTTGTCATTTCATCATCATATCAGCCGAAACACATCTACTGCTGGACAAAGGCCTCCCCAAGGATTTCCACGACAACCTGTCCTGCGCTGCTCGCATCCGTTGCTTCACGCTACCTTCACCAGGTCGTCAGTCCACTGTGTGGGAGGGCTGCCTACTCTACGTCTTCCGATGCGAGGTCGCCACTCGAGAACTTTAGTGCCCCAACGGCCATCTGTTCTACGAGCTATGTGCCCACTGCCATTTAAGTTTAGCCATTCTGTGAGCTACGTCGGTTACTTTGGTTCTCCTACGGATCTCCTCGTTTATGATTCGATCATGCAGGGAAACTCCGAGCATAGCACGCTCCATTGCCCTTTGGGTGACCTTGAGCCTTCTTATGAGGCCCATAGTAAGCGACCATGTCTCAGTTCCGTATGTCATCACTGGCAACACACACTGGTCAAAAACCTTGGTCTTAAGACACTGCAGTATTTGGGATGTGAAGATATTTCGAAGCTTTCCGAACACTGCCAGGCCGAGTTTTATTCGTCGATTGATCTCTTTCTTGAAGTTTTACCTACTTAGCTGGACTGTTTGTCCCAGGTTTACACATTCTCATTTATGGTCTGCTAAATAAATGTTTATTCTATTCTATTCTATTTAAACTGTGTTGAGTCATTCAAAATACATAAATTTGTCCAGTCCATACTAAATTTCATCTAAATCCGTTAAGGGGATTAAGTGTGAAAAGGCAACAGAGAGACAGACAGTTACTTTGGCATTTATGATATTAGTATGGATAAGGACAAATATGTTTGTTAAGACAACCCCGTATGCAAAAAGAGGGGTGATGTTAAAAGTTCAAACCCGGATGCAAAAAGAGGGGTGAGGTGTTATAAGTTTCAAGTGTTTGTGTATCTGTCTGTGGCATCGTAGCTCCCAAATGGATGAAACAGTTTTGATTAGTTTTTTTATTTGATAGGTGACTTGAAGGGGTGTGGGCACCTTCCACCGGACTGAACGGTTCGAAATTTGGTGTCCTGTTATTTATTATTATAATATCTCATATACGTCCCCACCGAGGGGCTCGAGCCTACCCTGAATCAGGGCGATTAGGCCTTAGTCGACCACGCTGGCCCAGTGCGGGTTGGTCGACTTCACACACAATCTTCGAGTTTCTTCGCAGGCGTGTGCAGGTTTCCACACAATGTTTTCCTTCACCGTTAAAGCAATCGGTAAGTATGTATGTAAGTGATTAAAATAAAAACAGAATACAACTGATTTACTTTACTACAACTAATCTACTATATAAAAATAAGTCGGGTTTTCCTTCCTGACGCTATAACTCTAGAACGGCTGGAACGATTTGGCTAATTCTTTTTTTGTCGAGTTCCTTATTGTCAGGAGAAGGTTCTTATGTAGAGTAGGGTAGGGTAGGGTAGGGTAGGGTAGGGTAGGGTAGGGTAGTGTAGTGTAGTGTAGGGTAGGGTAGTGTAGTGTAGGGTAGGGTAGGGTAGGGTAGGGTAGTGTAGGGTAGTGTAGTGTAGTGTAGTGTAGTGTATGTAGGGTAGGGTAGGGTAGGGTAGTGTAGTGTAGGGTAGTGTAGAGTAGTGTAGTGTAGGGTAGTGTAGTGTATGTAGGGTAGGAGAGGGTAGTGTAGGGTAGGGTAGGGTAGTGTAGGGTAGGGTAGTGTAGGGTAGGGTAGTGTAGTATAGGGTAGAGTAGTGTAGTTTAGGGTAGGAAACTATAGGGTAGGGTAGTGTAGGGTAGGGTAGTGTAGTGTAGTGTAGTGTATGTAGGGTAGGGTAGGGTAGGGTAGTGTAGTGTAGGGTAGTGTAGAGTAGTGTAGTGTAGGGTAGTGTAGTGTATGTAGGGTAGGAGAGGGTAGTGTAGGGTAGGGTAGGGTAGTGTAGGGTAGGGTAGTGTAGGGTAGGGTAGTGTAGTATAGGGTAGAGTAGTGTAGTTTAGGGTAGGAAACTATAGGGTAGGGTAGTGTAGGGTAGGGTAGTGTAGGGTAGGGTAGTGTAGGGTAGGGTTGGGTAGTGTAATGTAGGATAGTGTAGTGTAGGGTAGTGTAGTGTAGTGTAGTGTATGTAGGGTAGGGTAGGGTAGTGTAGGGTAGTGTAGGGTAGTGTAGGGTAGTGTAGTGTAGGGTAGTGTAGGGTAGGGTAGTGTAGTGTAGGGTAGGGTAATGTAGGGTAGGGTAGTGTAGGGTATGGTAGTGTAGGGTAGAGTAGTGTAGGGTAGGGTAGTGTAGTGTAGGGTAGGGCAGTGTAATGTAATGTAAGGCGGTACGTAGTTCGCCGGGACAGCTAGTTACTTATAATTTCACAACTTAGCGTTCCCCGTGCGCGACGACTCTTGGATCAAAATGTTACTACTTATATTAAAATTAAAGGACCAGTACGTTTTATTTTATCCTTTTTAGAGGTTTCTGTTGGGGGTTTTTAAATTTTAAGTTTTTTTATCTTCAAAAAATATATTCATTTGTATTTTTCAGAACACAATTCAGGACTTAACAAAACTTCTCAAAACTACTCAAGAAGGTAGACTGCTCCTTAAACGGCGTACGGAACCCTTAGGAGAAGGTCTGAGAAAAACTTTGACAAAGGAAATTTCTTCAGAAATAGTTAAATATGACCCCAAAGCACCTGTAACAAATGACATATATTTACATTGGATTAAACAAATTGGTAAGTATTACGCGGCTTCACCCGCGTGGACCACTTTTCTATGACTTTGCGAGGGTGTGCAGTGCGCGAGCCGCAAGCGGCTCGCGAGCGTGGTAAAAAGTAGCCTATGTCTTAACCCAGGTCCTAATCTGTCTACCTACCAAATTTCAGTCAAATCCGTTCAGTAGTTTTTGCGGGAAAGCGTAACAGACAGACAGAGTTACTTTCACATTTATAATATTAATATTATTATATTATATTATATATTATTATTATTATTATTATATTATTATTATAATTATAATAAGTAGGGATTAATACAAGTATAAGGCCTGATACACATTTGGCTAGTATAAAAGTATGTATACAATAAACATTTTCGTTACCCCAATACGTCCCCACAGCTGGGGCACGGGTCTTTTCCCAAGAAGGCTAGGCCATACTCCAAACACGGGGGCCAAGTCCAGGTTGGTGGCAGTTGTAGGGGTAGTGGCGGACCCCTCTGTCAGAACTTTTGAAGCCTATGTTAGAGAAATATGCCAGTAACATTCAAACCCATCCAAGCAGTGTCCATGCTTAGGGTCAGTTAACCTGCAATTACTTTTATGTTAATCTATGTTATAGCAATTTTAAAGAACTGTCATTTTAACAGAACAAGTATTCCCTGCTGAAAACTGCTCAATTTATTACACTAAAGCATCTGAAGGGCCCGGGCGAGCCCATGGTCGGCTATATGACGCAGTAACGAATCTAAAGGCAAAGTTTCGCCGAAACAAAGTGTACCAGCCAAGGCCGCGCGGTTCACTTCTTGAAAAAACTCTAACTCCAGAAAAAAAAAACTCTAATAAAAGGATAACCTCGCTGTCGGAAGAAGATTCTGCCTTAACCAGTGAAGAAGATCTCGATTCAGCTGAAGTAGAGGAATGTTTGGAGTGGCTACATTGTTCCGCAGATAATTTAGCTCTTTGCACTGAGAAGTGGTCTAAAACAAGAAAACGACGACTACAGCGTGTCGTATCGGAAGAAACTCACACTTATCTCCTGGAGTTTCCATGTTTAAAGCGTTCATGGGGGCACTCTTTGGTAAGTTAATCTATCAATATATGACATAAATATGGTACCTCTCACACAAACCCAAATTATTTGTAAATATTTCATCAAGTCTGATACGCCTTTATTCTTTGCCATTAAGTAAGCGTAATGTTTAATTTATTGTTGATTTGTGTAAGCCTGACTTTGCTATATGTTAAGACAAGAAAGTATGCACAGGTTGGCTGTGCAATTTATTTTTAACGTGACAGGGTCGAGAAGGAGACCCGAATTGGGTTATTTTTAAGGTTCCATAGTCAGTCAACAAGGAACCCTTATAGTTTTGCTATGTCTGTCTGTCCGCGGTTTAGCTCAGAGACTATTTGTACTAGAAAGTTGTAATTTGCCATGGGTATACATATTAGTCACGCCGAAAGTAATAATCGGTCTATAACTACCTACGTATCTACATATAATATTTAAAGAATTATCCTCAAACTCCTAACTGTTGAGGAGTTGTACCTTCCATCATCAGCTCATCAACATAAAATTATGACTACCAGATATAAAAACTTGATCAGCTTTGGAACATACAAGGAACACGTTATACATGCCTATCAAATTTGAGGGTCGTCCTCGATTTCCCTGGGATTCCATCATCATATCCTGAGTTGGTGACAAATATAACTATCAGTCTATACTTAACTACGTATAATATTAAAAGAATTATACTCCAACTCCTAACCGTTGAGGAGTTGTACCTTCCATCATCAGCTCATCAACACAAATTGATGGCTACCAGACGCAGAAACTCAATTAGCTTTAGGAAACACATGAAACACTCAATACGTGCCTGTAAATTTTGAGGGTTACCCTCAATTTCCCTAGGATCCGACTTCAAAAAAGGAGTAGGTTCCATTCCACATGTTTTTTTTAATGTATGTTCACCGATTACTCCGTCAATTGTGGACCGATTTTCAAAAAGTATACTTCCGAGGTGGTCCCATTTTCACCAAGTCAGGATCTGATGATGGGATCCTGGGGAAATCGAGGGCACCCTCAAATTTTATAGGCATGTATAACGTGTTTCATGTATTTTCTAAAAGTGTTCAAGTTTTAACATCTGATAATAATTTTATGTTTATGAGCTGATGATGGAAGGTGCAACTCCTCAACGGTAAGGAGTTGGAGAATAATTCTTTAAATATTATACGTAGATACTTAGGTAGGTATAGACCGTTACTCGATTTTTTTCAGGTTATTCAGGTGAGCTAACGAAGGAAGGTTTGACTTCTTAATATTCATGCTGCTGAGATGATGATGGACCCTATTGATTGGTGCCATAAGATTATGTTGTCTTTTCTGATTTTAGTGGGTTCAGTTAATGGCTAAGCGATTCTTTAAACATCAATTAATACATTTTATTTTTAAAAGTAAAAATTCTTTCAGCTTACAGCAGATTTTGACCAGTGGTACCCTGGAAATGAAAATAGCTTCGAAAATAAGTTTCCACTTTTGAAGAAAAAGTTGATTCAACTGTTAGGAAATGTCTCAAACAAAAGTTCATTTGTTCAGGAACTAAAGAATCTCGTGAATAGTAAGTTTTATTTCGCTTTCTTTTATTTTACCTACTTAACCCCTGATTCAGAAAGGGGTGTACTGAAACTGATTTTTATATTTTTTATAAATAATCTAAAACCTTCTCGTAAGTAGTAGGTAACAAATAATTGATCAATGTAACGACCGAAGTTAAGATTGGATGTTAAATCCACGCCAGTTCCAGGTGGTCAGATATCTGAATCGGTTGACGAAATTAACCAACAATAGTGAAATCAAAGGTTGATACGAATCAAATTAGAGGACTAAAATTTTTTTTGAGGTCGATGCCAGCAAAGCGATCGAATCTTAAACATTTGGTAGGTAAGTAGCTGTGTGCTGGTACCGACCTCAAAACAATTGTAGTCCTCTAATTTGATTCGTACCTACCTTTGATTTCACTATTGTTGGTTAATTTCGTGTATTTATATGTATAAAAATATTATTTCATACTTTTGAGTATTTTCTTTTTGAAGTCGTTTTTTAGTTTTCAAAACTTTTTTATTTTATAAATTCACGCGTCAAGATTTTTGAAACCACGAAAGATAAGTTAGTAGTAAAATATTTAAATCCTTTGAGCAATAACGGTAGCAAATACGCTTATTTTAATTAAGATCTAATAATCTAAAATATCTAGGTGTAGGTATGTCCACTAAAGTAAGTGTAAACCTAGTGAAGCGGAGTACTTTCGTAAAATCCAAAATTTATTAATTTTTATTAAAGTAAAGATTAAACAAAGTTTATTGTATTTGTTTGTTTATGTAGTTCATAGCCAGGGTTACAAAATCCCCAAAGAAAAAAACTCTAAATTTTAGGATAGGTATATGAAAGAACATTCATTGTTGTCCAATAACCAGTTACGATGTTTATACTTAATAATCTTTTTTTTAACAGACTCTGATCCAGAGACGAGCAATATTGCTGCACTTCTCACTATTCCACATCTTCTGGGAGCAGTTCAAATCAGGAAGAAGAAATGTTCTGTGGCAGAAGTCCGAGAAAGCTTCATTACACGTATTGAAACGGAAACCTTGATAAACGAAGAATGTCGTAAACGACACGACACATACAAGACTTTCGGTATTACAGTTCAACCGTACGTCATTGTCATCGGTCCACTGGAAAAAATTACCGGAAGGTACGTTATCGTTGATAACTTGATATACGAACTGCCAAACATATGTAATGCGGTGGATACTTGCTTTAAAATTATATGGGCATTAAACCTGAAATACGCAGGTGAATGCTTGCCAGTTTGGCAATTTTTGCAAAGAGCTGTGTATGATATTTCCAATGCAGCAGATTTAAAAGAAAAACTACCTGCATCAGTTTATGCCTTATTGAACGATTGCGATATAAAAAGAAATTAAGTAAAAATGATTTCTTGTTTTTTGTGTACAACAGAGGTTACAAATTTAAGAGCGCTGCGCGTTCATTTCCAACTTTTCCATAGAAATCATTTCTTTGAAAAATATCGGTGCACAGAAAATGGCTGTTCCAGGTCATACCACCTTTTTAATTCATATCGCCGACATTATTTAAGAGAGCACTTAACGGAAGAATTAGGCACAATTGAAAATGAAGGGTCTCTTATAACAAATATAAATACACAACTTAATGAAGATTCATCTGTTACAAATACTGAAACACCACCTGAAAATGATGTTTTATCTTCTGTAGTGCTGCATGAATCAGCAGATGTAGCGCCAGACGTTGCAAATTCCTCAGATAGATTACCATTTGAAACAGCTTTAGCATCATTCATAGCGGTCTTGTATGGGTCTGCAAATTTACCTAGAAATATTGTTCAAATTGTTCTTGAAAATCTTCAAAACATTATATCGCTCATTTGGTACTACAATGACGAAAATGCACTTTTTGTAACTTTACAGGAGAGCGATTTAAAAAAAAAAACAACTTTCATCATCCAGTTAATGACCTTTAAATATATCACTATTCTATGATTTTAGACTTAAAACATGGCTAAGTATTATAGTTTTATGAGTAGTCTATGTCAACTGTTTATCTATATAAATATCTCTTTTATTAAAAAAAAACTAGAGCGACACCCCCAATTTTGTCATTGTTATACCAGGATTCTTTTAATTATATGTAATGCTTTCATACAAAACTCAATATATGGTTACAGAAGGAAACAGTTTTTTTTTAATCATTTTTAATTATTCATTTGGTAACTTCTACAATACTTAGGTAACCAGAAAATCACATTTTGAAAAACGCAGTCGCTTGAATTTATTCAACTATCAGTCGTATAAATAACAACTTCTCAATAGGGACTAATTTTTAAGCCTAATACTAAATCTTTACTCATTATAAATATCATCATCATATCAGCCACAAATCGTCCACTGCTGGACAAAGGCCTCCCCAAGGATTTCCACGACGACCGGTCCTGCGCTGCCCGCATCCAAAATATAAGTAATTCAATTCTGCCAACTAAAAAACAGATTCAATTACAACCGAAATTCTTAACACACGTTGACAAAAGCTAACCATTATTTTTAATCATCCGTCACTGTTAATATTTTTTGGTACCTCGTATAAAACTAATATAAAATTTGCCGTCACTTTCACACTTGCAGTCGTATTACTAAGATTCATTTCACTTAAGCTTAAACAATCTCAACTTCTCGATTAGAAGAAATTTTCAAGAGTTTGACTTAAATACATTATCAACCGACTTCAAAAAGGAGGAGGTTCTCAATTCGACTGTAAGTTTTTTTTGTATGTTTGTTACGCGATATCTCCGCCGATTGTGAACCGATTTTCAAAATATTTTTTTTATTCGAAAGAGTATACTCTCGAGGGGGTCCCATTGTCACCAAGTCAGGATCTGAGGATTGAATCTCGGGGAAATCGAGAACAACCCTCAAATTTTATAGGCACATATTACGTGTTGCATGTATTTCCTAAAACTGTTCAAGTTTTGGTGTCTATTAGTCATCATCTCATGTTGATGAGCTGATGAAGGAAGGAACAACTCCTTAAAGGTTAGGAGATGGAGGATAATTCTTCAAATATTTTGCGTAGATACGGTAAGTATAGACCAATAGTTGTGTTCTTTCAGATTATTCAGATGAGCTGATGATGGAAGATTTAACTCCTTAACTTTCATTCTGTTAAGATGATGATGGAAGCTACAGGAATCTGTATCTTTTAATGAAACACATGCTTTATGATTTAATGGTTCCTATGGGCGAGTGGGTGATTGGGTATAACGTTTTTAGATAGTTAGAATTATCACTAAAAATAAATAAAATAAAAGTAAAAGTTTAAAAAACTTAAAAACCGACTTCAAAATGAAATTCACTCAAAAGTATGAAATAATATTATTTACTTAGATACACGACATTAACCAACAATAACGAAATCAAAGGTAGGTACGAATTAAATAAGGGGCCTAAAATTTTTTTCTGAGGTCGGTGTCAGCAATGCCATCGAATCTTTGATACGAAACATTTGATACGAAAGTAGCTGTGTGCTGGTACCGACTTCAAAAATAAATTCCCCAAAAAAATGTAGAAAAAATTAAGAAGTTGTATATTCCATAATTCATAATTTACATTATCGTCGTTTTCCCGCAAAATAAATATAATATCTGGGGAAATATCAACGTAACTACCCTTTTTTCGCGCTGTTCCGCCGAGTGGAGATAAAAAAAATGTCACATTTATCTTTTGGTCATTGCTGCACACAAAATAACTTTATGGAAACAACGACGAAACTAAGCATTGTCGTCGCTGTTCCGCCAAGTGCAGATAAAACAAATGTCACATTTATATTCTCGTCATTGTTGCACACAAAATAAGTCCTCACTTTACGGAAACAACGACAAAATTAAGCATTTTCGTCGTTGTTCCGCCAGGAGGGGATAAAAGTGATGTCATATTTACATTGCCGTCGTTGTTGCAACAAACTGACACCTCACTTCAAGGAACTCCCCCGCACAACTGACTAAATCGCCGTTGTAGCTGTAGAATGCTTGCGTTTTGGTATAAAAGTAACAATGACGTCAACGCCATCTAGCCGCAGTTTATGAAAATACATTACCGTCGATTTTACCCCGAAAGTAACCAACCAAAATATATCGTTTGACATACTTAACTCATTTTTGATAAAAACTTTAATTACGTCATTGTAGTACCAAATGAGCGATATCACATTCTGTGGTAACGTTAATGCAAGATACTTTGCAAAATGTGGTTAATAATGTTAACAGTTTTTCTAATCATTCCGTTTTAGAAGTAGTTCAAACAGTAATTGATGCAGTAAATTCTGGATTTTACACATTTTCATCAGAACATCGTAGACTTAATTTTTTTCAGCGTTGTCAGACTTACATACCTCCACAATCAATTGTAATAGGTGAAAGACGACAGCCAAATACTGTTAACGGCAGGCAAGTATTTTCGTCAGTTACTCATGCTATCCAGTTTATTCCATTAAGAAAAGTCCTGCATGCATTTTTTTCACTGGAGTCAGTTTTGGTTGATACATTACAACACATGGAAAACCTTTATAGTAATGTCACAAGAATACAGAATTTCATTCAGGGGAATTACTGGCAATCAAAAAGAACAGGTTGTGATGGCAGAATCGTTGTGCCTTTATTTGTATTTTTTGATGATTATGAAACTTCGAATGCTTTGGGCAGTCACTCAGGGATTCATAAATTAGGCGCTTTATATGTCGCAATACCTTGTTTACCACCTTGGCGTTGCTCTACTCTCTCAAACATTTTTTTAACCTTGTTGTTTCATTCTAACGATAGAACGGAATTCGGAAACAACGTAATATTCAAGCCAGTAATAGATGAACTCAATTATATCAGTACCGTTGGTATCAATTTTGATGTACCCAATTTTAATGGAACAGTATACTTTGAATTAGCGCTTATTCTCGGCGATAACTTGGGAATTCATTCAATAATTGGTTTCGTTGAAAGTTTTTCTGCAAACTATCCTTGCAGGATTTGTAGGGTAAAAAAGGAAGTCATGAAAGTTCAGACCTGTGAAGACAGCGCAATCTTAAGATGTAGTGATGATTATGATGCCGATGTCATTGAAGGTATTCCTGGAAACTCTGGTGTTAAGGAAAAATGTGTATGGTTAAAAGTAGGCGGATTTGATTTATTCAAACAAGTAGGTGTCGATGTCATGCACGACATTCTTGAAGGAGTTGGTAAATATGTTATGGGTTTAGTGCTTATGAAGTATATTTGTCGTTTTAAATATTTTTCTCTAGAATTGCTGAATAATAGGCTACGTAGTTTTGCATATGGACCAGATAACCGTAATAAGCCTGTTGAATTTAGTGTGGCACACATTAATCAATGCAATATTCGTCTAAGTGCGTCAGAAATGTTAACTTTCATAAGATACTTCTCTATTTTAGTAGGTGATAAGGTTCCTCGAGGTGACAGTTATTGGACACTTTACTTAAAATTAAGGGAAGTTTTAGAAATTACAACGGCTACTTCCGTTTGGGACGGTCTCGATGCTGTGTTGAAGGATTGTGTGACGGAACTTAATGAATTGTATTTGATTCTTTCAAATGAAACTCTCAAACCTAAGTTTCACCACCTCACTCACTATCATAATATGATAACTAATTTTGGCCCGCTTTCATCAATATCTTCTATGAGGTATGAAGCAAAACATAAGTTGTCAAAAACATCTGCGAGAGCTTCGTGTAACCGTAGGAACATCTCGTTAAGCTTAGCTGTTAAACATCAACTCAAATTAAATGAAATATTTTCTAAAGGTAGTCTAGATCCTATTTTAACTTGGGGACCTAAGAAATTAAACACAATTCCTTCTGATTTAGAGCTCATTCAATCTTGTCTCCACTTGGACGACACAGAGTCTTTATTCCGTGTTCGTTGGGTTGCCATGTCTTCCGTTCGGTATAATAAAGGTTCTATACTTGTATGTGGTCCTAATCCAATCTGCGATCGCAACGATATCCGTTTCTTAATGGTTAATAATGTGTACATCTGTGATGATATGGAGGTTATTTTCACAGGGACTGTGCTACACACTGTTCTTTTTGATTGTCATTTTTATGCGTATGAAGTAGAGTATGAATCATCACAAGAAAATATAGCTGTTTGGTACAAGACCCTTGATTTTCAGACACCCCATTCTTTAAGCACAATATTTTCGCCTCATAAGAAGTTATTGGTCTCATTGCGTAGTCCTATTTAAAGAGGTGGTTTTTGAGCGCTTTGTTGTAGACGGCGATTTGCCTAAGTGCGTCAGTTGTAGTCAATGAGTGCTCAAAAAGGGCATGTGGATGGAAAAGTCGAAAGCAGAAACTTAGACTTACTTTCTTTGTTTAGACTAGTTAGGAGATAAACATACTAAAAGTCCTTACCCATCCGGGGTGAGCGGGGAGGTTTTTTAAAAAGAAGGTCCCGTTTTTTGGTCTTATGCTTAAATCTCGAAAACGGTGCGTCGTCGTATGAAAATTTGTTGTTCTACATTATGAAACCTGATAAAATTCTCTACAACTTTTGCTTTCACATTTTTTATCTATCTCCAATCGTTGCCTATCTATGATCTCCGAAAAACGTGTTCATTTTCAAGAATGTGTTCCACCTTCACACCGTGTAGGTACTCCCAGCTTATGTAATTTTGTTAATAGTGGTGGGTGTTTTTATTAGTGTGGGTGAGCAGTAAGAAATGATTTTGGCAAATGCATATTGTTACAATGTGCTACAGAAAGTTTAAAGGTCCCTCGAGTTTCCATACAAACGTTTTTCCGCTTTAATACAAAAACTAGATGTCCGATTGAATTCAAACTTTACAAATACATTAAGTTGACACATATCGAGGTTAGAAATTAATTTTCATCATAGTTAGTAAATTGAAAAATAACTAAACGAAGGCTTAAATTAGTTTTGTACTGAAAGTTTCAAACTGCTCTTATTTTTTCCGTTTTATACCTATAAGTCCATCAAAAAGTAATTACAATCATCGATATGTGTCTACTCAATATATTTGTAAAGTTTGGATTCAATCCGGCATGTAGTTTTCGTATTAAAGCGGAACTACGTTTGTATGGAAACTCGAGCCTCCTGGGGACTTACACATTTTTGAAAATCGACCGTCTTTCGGAGCTCATAGCTAGGCAACGATTGGAGCTGGATAAAAAGTGTGAAAGCCAAAGTTGTAAAGAATTTTGACAGGTTTCATTATGTAGTACAACAAAATTTCGTACGATGCACCGTTTTCGAGATGTAAGCAAACATCAAAAGAACGGGACCTCTGTATAATGTTGTTCAGTTTCATGGGTAGATTAATGTCCGGCTAAATTTGAACTACGACTTTTGTTCATTAAAGGCTTCATGAATAAACCCATAGTAAATTTAAAAAAAAATGGATTTATTTATTCATACTAAGCAGCTGATCGATTTGTATGAGAAATCTAATTGACTAGGTATAGGTTTCTTGACGAAAGTTATTCAGTTTCATGAGTAGAAGCCATATAAAATTATTGCGGTTATTTTTTATCGACGATTCTAATAAATAAATAGCATCTATTCATGTTTGGTGATGCTTACGGTTCTCCTATTGCCTTTATGCTGCAAGTTTTACGCAACTACTTTAACTGTCAAAAATTTACAAGAAAATGCCTCTTTATATTTTTTTAATAACTATCTTTTTTGTATTTTGTCAATTTTGTTAAGTTGAATTGCTGTTCGTTAGTCTCGTTAAAACTCGAGAACGGCTAGACCGATTTAGCTAATTTTGGTATTGAATTATTTGTTGAAGTCTAAAGAAGGTTTAAAAGGTGAAGAAATATAAAAATGCTCGGAGTTAAATAAAAAAAAATATCAGTCAAATATTAATTGGTTTTAGGGTAGGGTAGTGTAGTTTAGGTTTAGTGTAGTTAGGGTAGGGTAGTGTAGGGTTGGGTAGTGTAGTGTAGTGTAGGGTAGGGTAGTGTAGTGTAGGGTAGGGTAATGTAGTGTAGTGTAGGTGTAGTGTAGTTAGGGTATGGTAGGATAGTGTAGTGTAGGTGTAGTGTAGTTAGGGTAGGGTAGTGTAGTGTAGGGTAGGGTACTGTAGTGTAGTGTAGGGTAGTGTAGTGTAAGGTAGGGTGTTGTAAGGTAGGGTTGGGCAATGTAGTGTAGGTGTAGTGTAGTTAGGGTAGGGTAAGGTAGGGTAGTGTAGTGTAGGGTAGGGTTGGGTAATTAAGTGTAGGTTAGGGTTGTGTAGTGTAAGGTGGAACGAAGTTCGCCGGGACAGCTAGTTGAAATAACTGAATATGTTATTTACTGTGTACTTTTTGTCTGTTAGTCCTCTTAAGCATTTACTTTAATGTTAAGTTCTAGTTAAGAGCGAATTCACAAAATCCCTTACAAACTTAAAATTTCAATTTTTGAAAATGGATGAGCCGTTTCTAATGGAACTATACTTACACATAAGCAAGTCACGAAATTCTATTTTGTGGATAGGTCACATTTACATAATACTTTATTATTAAAAGATTTTTTAGCGAATTTTAAGATGAGTAAAAACCTGAAATTGCTATTATTTAGTGACATTATATTTTTGATAATGTAATCTATCCATAAACTAGAATTTAGTCACTTGCTTATGTGTATACAGTTTCATTAGAATCGGCCCCATCCATTTTCAAGAAATAATAATTAATTTTTTTTTTAAATAGAATAGAAACGATTTTGTAAATAAAATTTCAATAGTACCTACTTGTCATGTAAGTATTTACATGTAAAATAAAATTATTTTAAAAGTAACTTTAAGGATAAGTACCTATTATTATAATGTTGATAGCATTAATTTTTATTTCACCTATTATCTACAAATAAGTCTTTGAAGTCAATATGGGACACTGTCTTTTTTGTATTTTTCTAATAAAAATATAATGCAGTACCGAAATGAAGGTTTTATTTACAAGGCCTTCACATTTTTCATGCTTCGTGTTATTTAACTTTCAGCTGATACTGTTAAGAGGCTCCATTGTGACCCCAGCGCCACGTAAAAATAAAATTTATAAAATTTTATTCGCTATAAACACAATTTATCAAAAACCTATTTAATTGTATACAGTTTTTGAGTTTGTGGTATAGTTTATTGAGATTTACCAATAAACTATAAAGCAATAATCGTGTAATTAGATTTAAAATAAATTGTGATAGTAGCAAATAGTTATTTTTTAGAAGTTTCGCTAGAGCTCACTGTGCAGCCTCTTAAAAAGCAGTTTATGCTACTCATGGGGAACAGTAGTATTACTGTTTCTCATAAATAGTGGGTGCTGCATGGATGTCATTTCTACAGTTGAGAAACAATAACTTCTACTTATCCAAGAGTAGTAAGTAGGTGGTACTGTTCCTCAACAGTAGAAATTACATTTCCACGCAGTATCCACTACTGTTGACAAACAGTATTACTACTGTTGAAAACAGTGCCAGCTACTGTTGCTTACGTAGGTACTACTGTTGACAAACAGTAGTACCTACGTAAGCAACAGTAGCTAGCACTGTTTTCAACAGTAGTAATAACGGTAAAACAGTGCCAGCTACTGTTTGTCAACAGTAGTACCTACTTACGGCACAGTAGCTGGCACTGTTTTCAACAGTAGTAATAACGTTAAAACAGTGCCAGCTACTGTTCGTCAACAGTAGTACCTACTTACGGCACAGTAGCTGGCACTGTTTTCAACAGTAGTAATAACGTTAAAACAGTGCCAGCTACTGTTCGTCAACAGTAGTACCTACTTACGCCACAGTAGCTGGCACTGTTTTCAACAGTAGTAATAACGTTAAAACAGTGCCAGCTACTGTTCGTCAACAGTAGTACCTACTTACGGCACAGTAGCTGGCACTGTTTTCAACAGTAGTAATAACGTTAAAACAGTGCCAGCTACTGTTCGTCAACAGTAGTACCTACTTACGGCACAGTAGCTGGCACTGTTTTCAACAGTAGTAATAACGTTAAAACAGTGCCAGCTACTGTTCGTCAACAGTAGTACCTACTTACGGCACAGTAGCTGGCACTGTTTTCAACAGTAGTAATAACGTTAAAACAGTGCCAGCTACTGTTCGTCAACAGTAGTACCTACTTACGGCACAGTAGCTGGCACTGTTTTCAACAGTAGTAATAACGTTAAAACAGTGCCAGCTACTGTTCGTCAACAGTAGTACCTACTTACGGCACAGTAGCTGGCACTGTTTTCAACAGTAGTAATAACGTTAAAACAGTGCCAGCTACTGTTCGTCAACAGTAGTACCTACTTACGCCACAGTAGCTGGCACTGTTTTCAACAGTAGTAATAACGTTAAAACAGTGCCAGCTACTGTTCGTCAACAGTAGTACCTACTTACGGCACAGTAGCTGGCACTGTTTTCAACAGTAGTAATAACGTTAAAACAGTGCCAGCTACTGTTCGTCAACAGTAGTACCTACTTACGGCACAGTAGCTGGCACTGTTTTCAACAGTAGTAATAACGTTAAAACAGTGCCAGCTACTGTTCGTCAACAGTAGTACCTACTTACGGCACAGTAGCTGGCACTGTTTTCAACAGTAGTAATAACGTTAAAACAGTGCCAGCTACTGTTCGTCAACAGTAGTACCTACTTAAACAACAGTAGCTGGCACTGTTTTCAACAGTAGTTATAACGTTTTCACGCAGTACCCGCTACTGTTGACCAACAGTATTATCTACTTAAACATCAGTTGCTGGCACTGTTTTCAACAGTAGTAATAACGTCTCCATCCAGCACCCAATACTGTTGACAAACAGTAGTACCTACTTAAACAACAGTAGCTGGCACTGTTTTCAACAGTAGTAATAACGTTTCTATCCAGCACCCACTACTGTTGACAAACAGTATTACCTACTTAAACAACAGTAGCTGGCACTGTTTTCAACAGTAGTAATCACATCTCCACGCAGTGCCCAGTACTGTTAAGAAGCAGTAGTAAGTATTCATAAAACAGTAGTAGTTACTGCTTACCGATCAGTAAGCGCTACTGATTAAAACAGTAGTAGTTACTGCTTACCGATCAGTAAGCGCTACTGATTAAAACAGTAGTAGTTACTGCTTACCGATCAGTAAGCGCTACTGTTTCCTCTTACTGTGTGTTTTTACTGTTTCCTCTTACTGTGTGTTTTTACTGTTTCACTTTACTGACTTTAACAGTTAAATTAACCGTAAGGACTTAACTGTTTTCTTTCAGTCAGAATCACTGTTTCTTTCAGTTGGCTCCAGTTTTACTGGACAAAACAGTTCTTTTTAATGAAATTTCGGTTAGTATTACCGATTTTTTTTTTCAGTGTAGGTATATTTTGCCTTAAAGTTGGCGAAAAAATTAATGTTGCTTACAGGAACCACACCCGAAACTTGTTAATAGGAGGTGAGATTTAATTACTTACTATTAAGTGTCCGCAGGAGGCTCGACGAGTTTCCATACAAAAGTAGTTCCGCTTTAATTCAACAAGGCCGATTGAATCCAAACTTTGAGAATATATTGAGTAGACACAATATCGATGTTTGTAATTTTTATTGTCAATTTGTTTATGACCGACTACGAAGTGAAGGCTTCGCGAGGAAGTATGCACAGCCTGGCTGTACAATTTATAATTTCAATGTAAGTACATAGACTAGAACAAACTGTTGGAAGCCCATTAAAGTTTCCGCTGAAATCCCTAATAACCACTCACAATAGGTATCTATATTTTACCTTAAAGTTGGCGAACAAATTAATCTCTCTTACAGGAGCCACACCCGAAACTTGCTAATAGGAGGTGAGATTTAATTACTTCTTATTAAGTGTCCGCAGGAGCACACTCTGGACACTTCATACAACGGGCCAGAAATGACATTTCAAAAATCGAATGACGTAACAAACAAAATGGCGGCGAAATCCTATACGTTCGACAACCAAATGGTAACCAATCTGCATCAGTCTGGGTGACGAGGGGGTGAGGTCGCAATCTAGAGAGCGGCAGGGAGTGTCCATACTGTATGTTAATACTAATACATATATATACTTTGGCAGGAGGCTCGAGTTTCCATACAAACGTAGTTCCGCTTAAATACAAAAACTACATGCCGGATTTAATCTAAACTATGAGAATATATTGAGTAGACACAATATCGATGTTTGTTATTTTTCGATGTACAGTAATTTTTCGATGTAATATAAAAAGGAAAAAAAAAGTTTCAAACTTTCAGTACAAAACTAAATTAAGCCTTCGTTTAGTTACGTTAAAATTTACTACGATGAAAACTAATTACAAACACGGATATGTGTCTACTCAATATATTCGCGAAGTTTGGATTCAATCCGGCATGTAGTTTTTGTATGGAAACTCGAGCCTCATGGGGACCCTTAACTACAAAATTAATCCACATGTAATGGATATTTCCCTATCACGCAATAAATCTCATGCCTACCGTGCATCGTTGACGTACCCTATCTATAGTGCCGTAAAGAGTGTAAAAAAAACCAGCCAAGTGCGAGTCGGAATAGCACTCCGAGGGTTCCGTACCACCACAACTCTATACCTAATTATACCTATTCACATTACAAACAAAAGAAATAAACGCGAGCGAAAAAATATGCTTTTTTTGTGATTCAGTTCGGAGTCCTTCGCGTGAATAAAACTCACACTTGGCCTATTTTTATTATTTGTTATGTTACTCCAGTATTAGTACTATAATTACGTCAAAGTTTCACGCTTGTGTTTATTACCGTTTTTATGATAGAGCTAAATTAAAAATACATTTAAAAAACACGTTTTTACCACCTTATTTTTCAGTTTTTCTACTTTTTTTTTTGTTATAGCAGCAACAGAAATACGCATTCTGTGATAATTTCAATTATCTTCCTATTACGGTTCATGAATTACAGCCCACTTACAGATGGATGGACAGACGCACAGACGAACAGACGGTCAGACAACGGAGGCTTAGTAATAGTTGTTCACCCGTTGGGCACACCCTGGACACTTCACACCACTGGCCAGGAATGACATTTCAAAAAACGAATGACGGATCAAACAAAATGGCGGCGAAGTCCTATAACTTCGACAGTCAAACTGTAACCAATCTCAATCAATCTGGGTGACGAGGAGGTGAGGTCGCTTGGTGAACGGTGAACGGAATCCTAAAAATATCGTTACCAGAAACTTCATTATATGAAAGAACAAAATAATAAAGCTATAACGATTCAGTGCCACACGGTGACGAATAGCGGATACTGTAAATATATGAAAAGAAAAATGAGTTCCTCACGACAAAACGAGGTTGTAGTTACAGCTTCTTAGAGATCTATAATATTGTCTTAAAATACTTATCCGAAAGGACCACCCAACAATTCATTTACTTTTAAAACTGCACCAAAATAAAAAGGTCGAATAAGGAGGAAACTCCCGCGCATGTCATGTCAAACGCTGACGCGCGTCACGAAACAAACGTTCATGAAGAAAGGTTGCTATTCACTTAAAAATTGGACACGATTACAATTTCTCAATCTCTTTTTAACTGACTTCAAAAAAGGAGGTTATCAATTCGACCCGTATGTATATTGTATTATTGGAATTGCACAATATTCGCATATGTTAGTCTACGTGGGCTTCTAAACAAGTTGTGCCAAATTTCATAAGGTAATGTATGTATTTCTCAGTAACTAGAAATCGAAATGAAATAATGATTTTTATTGATTCAGTATCTTTCAGCTTAAGGAACAGTATAAGTTTCATTAAAATCGGTTAAGTGGTTTTCAAGATATGAACTGTTAAATGGTACCAATCACTGGGAAAACACTTAGTCGGTTTAACGCCGCAAATGCATTGATGTGCTTTTGCGGCATTTGACAAAGATTAGATAGCTAGTTCCCTATTGTTTTGAGGAATCTTGGTGAGCTCCGTTCCATCTTCGGCATCATCGTCACTTACCATCAGTTGAGATGATGCAAATGAGTTACCTACCAAATGTGGATTAAAAAAAATTAATGAAGTCAGTCAGGTTTTCTTTACATTTTTAGCTTTGTGAATTATTGACATCTTACGTAAGCACTCATATTTCCGCCTGGCTGACATAACATGTGAATTGAGAACAAATCAGACTGACGTAAATCGCGAAAATATGAAATGGACCTTACTCACGTGATGGGATTGTAAGAAATTATTTCCTAGAAAAACTGGTTTATTTGTATCTGTAAGTTTTTTTAAGGACGGAGTAAAGTGATGGATGACGTCATAGCGCAAAAGGGTCGCAACCTTCGCCAGGCCTGTCGCACTCCGCGCTGTAGGCCTCATGCATGAGGCAAGTTGAATATGGTGTCATGTCGGCCTAACGCCAGGCCTGTCGACTTATGAAAATGTTAAAAATGTACCTACGCTGCGCTCTACGCCGCGCCTAGCCGCGCGGCCCCTTGCAAGGTGCAAATTCAGTAGTCAGAAGAGATAAGAATTACGCGATAGAAAGAGATGCAACTTGTAGGTGTATATAACTGTAGGTAATTAGCGCTGTGCGACCTGAATTTGCACTTTATTGTGTCGCAGCAAGAGTCGCCATTCATTCAAATCATTTTGGGGAGTTAAACTTATTTTACGTACCTAGTAGTCTTTATTCTTTGCTAACGCTAACAAAACAATAATGGTGATACCAACTTATTATCATTTTTTATTTAAGTATTGCCACTCGAAAAGCCAAAAAGTACTACCTACTTAAACAACAACAGGAATGTCGACTTTTCATTCTTTACTCTTTCGAAGGATACCGAAAGGTAATATTTATTATTTATTATTATTATATAATATTATTAAAACTTAGATATAAGTAGGTCTAAGTTACAGACATAACTAAAATTACCGACCCGACCGCACCTTTGCAGATTTCGACTTTTCGCGTAAAATGTCAATGACCTTAAAGTAGTTCAGTGTAAGTAAACCTCCAAGTTTGTAGTGACTGCCTACTAATTCAAGGTCAGTTTAAACTGGTTATTAGTTAAACATTTATGACTTGATCGATAAATGATTTTTAACCGCCTCCGTAGCTCAGAGGCAAAGTTCACTGGCTATACACAGGAGGTCGCGGGTTCGATTCCCGGCGGGGTCAATTGTAAGACTCGGTTTGGTTGGTGGTAGGGCATTTTTTTCTAAGCGCGCCTGGCAAGCTACCACCATCTTATCTAAGTCTTGCCGCCAAATATCAATGTTGATATCATTGGTGTGTTCCGGCATGAAGATAAGTTATTCAGTTCCCTATTGCGTTGAGGAATCTTGGTAAGCCCGCTTACATCTTCGGCAACGTCGTCACTTACCACCAGGTGAGATGTTGTCAAGGGTTTACCAATTGTGAATTAAAAAATTTAAAAAAATATAGAAAGGAACCTACCTCGAAGTAACTATTTAGTAATCTGTGCCTACCTATCGAAAAATGGCAGCATTTCTCTTTGCCTCGCGTCTATTACATAGTAGACTGTTATTTATTAACATCGTCGCCGTTCGCATGTAAACAGCAAAAAATGTGAAAAAGAAATTGATAATAGTATATAGGTAAATTAGTCGAGTTTCAAAGACGTAATTATGTTATGATCTGTGTTTTTCCCAAATGATTATTACCTGCCATGGGTAGATTATTATTTATTACTGTACGTAGTAGATCCTACTTACCTACTTAAAAAAAACCGGCCAAGTTCGAGTCGGATTCTCGCAAAGTAGGCTTCCAGTCTTCTTCTTGTTTTAAGTTTTAATTTTGAAAAACAAAATTATATTTAAAGATGGTATAGAACATTTTGTATGGGAAGTCTGTGAACTTTTGACAAATCCAACTGCATATCTTAAGTTGGTCGACTATTACCCCCAAAAGTAACTATTTGGTAATCTGTGCCCAAACCAAGAAAGCCTACTTAGCCGTGATAGTTTTACTTTTATATTGATTATATTTCCCACTATTTACAGTTTTTCAGATACATGTAGGTGAGGTACCTACCTTGAAAGTTTTCTTTTCAAGACTTTATTGTATAAGTTTGTCGTACTTATAATCTCTGAGCTAAGCCGCGGACAGACGGACAGACATAGGGAAACTATAGTGGTCCATTTGTTGACTTCAGTACCCTAAAAAAAAAGAGAAAGCTGACTGACCTGACGATCATTTTTAATTTTTATTAAAAATAACGCTATAAATTATAAATAGGTAGTACCTATAACCTACCTCTACATTATTTTTCGTAATGTTCTACATTACATTACACCTTAGTGTGTTCTACTACCAATATCGACGATTGATTTGTTTTCTCAGAACTACCAACGCTACAACAGGAGCAGCTTTTATAAAGGTGCATGACGGGCGAAGTGATACCGACTCTCGGTGTTCGGACTTAAGGTGCAGTTTGATTCGTTACGAGCGCATCTACTCTCGGCATGCTAATCTACGAAGAACTTATGTAATGCTAATACATATAACGTATTTCGCATCGTGCCTTACAAGGTGGTATGAACGTTAGCAGCGTTGTAAGTAACTTTAAATTCGCTTGATTGCTATCACAAAGATATCTCTCTTTACTTTTTAAAGTTATATTATTTGCTCTTAGCCATCGCACAACTAGCGATTGCATTCGGTGAAAAAACTGTATTTATTTTATTGTGTTATCGACTTGGCCATACTAGTAGGCACTACATTTAATTTAAAAGAAATTAGGAAATGAGTACCACTTAGAATGTCACTTTACTCTGTGTTAATATAAGCTCATTTCGGAAAACTTAAAAACTTTTAGGTATATCTACAAGCTTTTATTTGGAAAAAAAATTAATAATAATTGTATATGTTTTTCTTAGAAAATCCTTTCATTTGATACCAGTATCATGGTAATACATAAAACATTACTTGTCCGTCATATTTGGGAGTCCGCCATATTGGCTCGGGAACTATGTCAGGATATGGTTATTAGAAAATATGTAATTTCCCACCCCGTCAACTATCTCTGTGCAAAAAATTACTTGCGATCCGTTACGATGTTAAAGAAATTAATCAAAAAAGAGTATTTTTTGATTCCCCCGGGAACTGCATCGGACTATGCTATTTTCACTGGATAAAGAGTAGCCTATGCCCTATTGACACAAGCTACGTGCATGTTAAATTTCATCAAGATTGGTCGAGGTACCTTTTCACGCTTCAACACCTCGACCAATCAAGTGCGAGTCGGACTCGCGCTCCGAGGGTTCCGTACTACTACACTTCTCCACACAACTATGACAATGATACATATTCACATTACAAACAAAAGAGATCAACGCGAACGACAGAAATATGCTTTTTATTTATTCAGTTCGGAACACTTAGCGCAAGTACAACTCACACTTAGCCGTTTTTTGTTATTTATTGTTTTACTTCAGGATTAGTACTATAATCACACCAAGTTTCACGCTCATATGTATTATGGTTTTTACGATAGAGCTAAATTAAAAATACCAACAAAAAACACGAGGACGAGTTTTTGTACGAGGAACCCGCTTAGTTTTTCAATCTTTTAAGAGGGAAGAATAGTGCGTGCTCGTCCATACAAAAAGAGAAAACGTTTTTCCACTGCTAAATATTTTCCAATCACCATGATTTTTTAGTATGTTATTGACACAATGAATAACTAGGTTTATAGCTTTTCCTTTTTTCAAAATTTGCTATAGATTCAAACTTATAGGCAGCTCAAGTAACGTAATTTTTGTGATTAAAACTGTGTCGAATTAAGCCGTTTTTTGAACAAAATCAATGTATTTTTTTTAAAAAAGCGAAACCTATAAACCTAGAATATATTGTGCTGAAACGATCGACATCAAAATCAAAGAGATTTGTTGAGATTTAGTTAGTGAAAACCGTTTTCTCCCGAAATGGGAATTTCGTCCAGAAAAGTACCTATTGTCAGTTGCGAGCTGCAACGCTCTCTATCGCACGATTGGGGGTCGGGGGGAAAGCAAAGCACACGTACAATAGAGATGTCGATGGTGAAGTCGATAGTAGAGATGGGATCCCACCCATGTTATCGATATCTATCTGTTTAAAAAATTCTGGGAGTGGGAAAAGTTAATATTAGTAGGTTTTCAAGAAAAAGATTGACCAGTGATTATTGTTTTAGTTAACTCAAAATGGATTACATTGCTTTTTTTTGTAAACGATTGTTCGTGAATGTAGCCGAATTTGCCATCGTCGCATTTGGACGAATAAGACGAATACGCGAACACGAATAGCGATGTGATGTGCTAGCATTAGAGTTCGTTGTTTTGCTTCAGAGCCCTTATCTTTTTGCTTTGCACTAGGTTGAGTGCCTTCCGTACTCGCCTCCCCTGCCTGGTGAAGTTGTAAAGGCCCCCACGGCCAACAACAAGATTGTCATTTCAAAAAAAAAAATCAGAGCCCTAATAAAACCAAAACCGTAATGTGGCTAATCCACCTACTCATTTCAACGGTCCACGAATAAGAATTAAAAAGAAATCATTATTACGGTACCTATACTTAACGTGACCATAGTCCCTTTTTCAGGCTATTCGTCCCGCTGTCCCCAGCGAGGGAAAAAAACGTCCCACTTTCGCAAACAGACCAAATGATAAATTAATTGAAGTATCTACCTATAATTTTTTTTTACTCGCAAACAAATGCTTAGATATTAGAAGTCATGTTACTTACTAAAGCATAAGTAGCTCAACTTATGTGAACTAAAAAAAACGACCAAGTGCGAGTTGAACTCGCGTAGAGAGGGTTCCGTACAATTACAAAGACATTTAGGGTGATTTTTAAATAATTAAAAATATCACGTTTGAAATCGTCACATTAAGATGCACTAGCGCTATCTAGTGGTGTTTTAGTGACATGCCATCGCTCAAATTCAGGCGGATCTATGCGGAAGAGTCATTGAAAATTGGACCACTCGGATCCGTGCCACTGTGAGAAGCCGAGGCGGGCATTTGAATGATGTCATCTTCCATACTTAATGGCATATATGGGCCTTTTAAATAAATAAAAAAAATTGTTGATACCTCATACGCAGCTTGTTTAATTTCGTTTCAAAATCTACCCGCCCTTATTGAAAAACCCTTTATTATCAGGTGAGGTGCAGTCAAACGCACTCAAATTTTTAATAAAAATAAAGGCTTCACCTGTATGTTTGTATGTAACCGACTCCTTTGGACTCGATTTTGACCCACTTTAAACGGACACATTTAATTTAAACTTTGTAGACTTATCAAGAATCAGCGACAATATAATAATTTCATAAGTTTGAACTAAAAAATAAATAGAGTTTAAAAAAACTAAAAAACACGCTTTTAAAGTACATCAGACTAAAAAGTAAAAAATAATTCTTAATTTAAGTTGAAAATAATAATTAACAAAAAATACTAGTCTTATTTGTGAAAAAGTGTGGGTTGCTCGATAGACGAAAAATATGGCACAGAGCGCCCCACGCTTTTTCACAATAATCTAGTATTATTTTAGTAATTCTAGTAATATTTTTCGTTAATTATTATTTTCAACTTATATTAAGAATTATTTTTTACTTTTTAGTCTGATGTACTTTTAAAGCGTGTTTTTTAGTTTTTTTAAACTCTACTTATTTTAGATACACTGCAAATACCTAAATAACCTTACAATACAAAATTTCAGTCATTTAGGGCGCATATCGTCAACAAGCCGATTTATCAAAAATCAATTTAGTTTATACTCCTTGCTAATTACTATTATCTACATAACAAAATACTCACTTGAAATGATCACTATTACCTACTGCTATTACCTTCAATTTCTTTGTATCGGAGTTTCGGGGACGCCACAACAATCACTATCTGTAGGTACGTAAGAAAACATTCCGCCTTTCGTCGCAACTTCTCGCCAACTGGCAGCGTCCGTCGATGTGTGCGTGAGGCTCTTTGTATGTGCTGTGCGCGATGCCCGGGGGCATGAGCGCACGACCGATAGCAAATGTTTTCCCAAATACCTATTTCGTTAGGATCGCGAAGCTATTCTTCCCTCTTAATTTTCATTATTTGTCCTTTCAGCGGCAACAGTACACATAGTTTTATCTACACATTCTGTGAAAATTTTAAATGTCTATCTATTACGGTTCATAAAATCAAGCCCGCTGACAGACATACGGACAGACAGCGGAGGCCTAGTGATAGGGCCCGGTCCTGTTGGTCTTTAGGTGTGAGTAACCCTAAAAAACATCCATCCTCATCATATAAGCTCATATACGTCCCCACCGAGGGGCTTGAGCCTACCCTGAATAAGAGCGATCGAGCCTTAGTCGACCACGCGGGCCCAGTGCGGGTTGGTCGACTTCACACACAACCTTCGAGTTTCTTCGCAGGTGTTTCCTTCACCGTTAAAGCTAGTCAAATCTCAAAAAAAATTGGCTGCCCCATACTAACTCGGATCACAGCTAATCAGTCAACTTAGTATGGGAAGTTCAAATGTATGGATGTATTGATGTATGTTTGTTACTCTTTTACGCAAAAACTGCTAAACGGATCTGGCTGCAATTTGGTAGGTAGACAGATTAGGATCTGGATTAACACATAGGCTACTTTTTCCACGCTCGCGAGCCGCTTGCGTTTTTCCACGCGGTTAAAGCTGCGGGAAACAGCTAGTACTACATATAATCACGAAATAATGGTACAGAGGCCAGCACATCAAGCGATACAGTCGTAGTGCGATTCTGATCCATACGCATTCGGCATAAGAACGGTACAAAGTCCAAAGTGTGTAGCTTGATGTGCTTGCCACTGTACAAATCTATTTGTCATGACAACCTTAGTCCGCGCCTGCGCCCTCGCCGCCCACGTACCCACCTTGTTCATGTTGCTAATTTTATTATAAACTAGCTGTTTCCAGCGGCTTCAATCGCGTGGACAACGTTTCTATGACTTTTCGAGGGTGCGCAGTGCGCGAGCTGCAATCGGCTCGCGAGCGTGAAAAAAAGTAGCCTATGTGTTAATCCAGATCCTAATCTGTCTACCTACCAAATTTCAGCCAGATCCGTTCAATAGTCTTTGCGTGAAGAAGTAACAAACATACACGCTCACACACTCACAAACTTTCACCTTTATAATATAAGTGTGATGTAAAATATGGTAAGTATTCATACTTAATAGTATTACACTCACAAAAACTTACCAACTTTGACACCCCTGTTTTAAAAGGCCGTAAAATCCCTTTTTTTATTATTCAGTTTGGACTCCTTAACGCGAGTACAACTCACACTTAGCCAGTTTTTATTATTTATTGTTTTACTTCACTCTTAGTACTGTAATCACACCAAATTTCACGTTTGTACGTATTACCGTTTTTACGATAGAGCTAAATCAAAAATACTAGTAAAATACTTATAAAAACATGTTTTTTTGTATGAAGACCCCCTGATTTTTTCACTTTTTCTAATTACTAGTATTTTTTTATATCGGCAATAGAAATACATATTCTGTAAAAATTTCAACTTTCTATCTATTACGGTTCATGAAATAGGTACAGCCCGCTGACAGACGGACTGACGGACAGACCGCGAAGGCTTAGTAAGGGTCCCGTTGGTCACCCTTAGGGTTTATGGAACCCTATAAACATCTTGTATCGAAAAATCTGTAAATCCTTCAGTTACACAAGTAGGTACTCCAGTACCTACTAATACAATAATACAAGCAAGCCCTGGGCGATTTCGACCTTTGAGCGGGTTTAAAGAAAAGGTTTTATAATGAAAGAGTAAGTTGAAAGTAACAGTTTTTAGGGTTCCTTAGTCAAAATAGGAACCCTTATAGTTTGTCTGTCTGCCTGTCTATCTGTCTGTCTGTCTGTTCGTCGGTGCGTCACAGCCGTTTACTCAAAAACTTACCACCAGGTGAGATGTTGTCAAGGGTTTACCAAATGTGAATAAAAAAAATAAAAAAAATAAGACAGCTATAAAGCTGCAATTTGATATGTTTATACAAACATTTGACGCCTACACGGAATACGGAATAAAATCTGTAGGTAAAGAGAATGTAAAGTGGAGGTATTTTTTTTTTCTCAATTCACGTACCCATTCGTTACAGGGTGTCGTTGAGTAGGTCTTTTAAAACTTTTAAGGAATTGCCAATAACATCTAAACGGCTATTTCATGAAATCTAAAAAAAAACATTGGAATTTAATTAATTTTGAACAAAAAAAATGTACGGTTGAGTAGGCTTTTTAATTTAGAAGGAATAGTCGACCAATTCAAAATGTGGAGCTGGATTTTGTCTGTCCGTTATTCACACATCTTGGAAGCTAAATTAGAACCACATTTTTTTATTCACATTTAGTAAGCCCTTGGCATCATCTTACTTCTCAAAGATGGTGGATCAGTTATTTTTAAAATTGGCTGAGAAGAATGCGAAATGATTAAAATTCTTTTCAAATTGAATCCTGGAAATTAAGTAGTGCGTAAAAGTTTTGAGGTTTTTCGAAAATTATTTTCCATACAAAATGTTCTATACTTGCTAATTAATTTGCTTTGTTTTTTTTAAAAATATACATTGACTAGCTTTATCCCGCGGCTTCGCTCGCGTGTGCGTCGTTTTGTGACTGTCCTTGAGGGTGAGTGGTGTGAGTAGACAGAAGTTTACTATAGATCCCTCAGAAACTACATCGGGCTATTTTGTTTAACAGTTTAAGTCACTTCCCACCTCCTCTACTATTTCTATCCAAAAACACACCTTAACCGTTGCTTCGTTGCGACGCCATCGAGCGCGAGACTGGAAATGAGTTTTTCCTTAATCCCTCGGGACTGTCTCGGGCTATGCTAATTCGAAGTCTAATTCATTTCCTATCCCCTCAAAGATCTCTGTGCAAAAGATCACAACAATCCATTGCTCCGTTGCAATGTTAAAAATCAACCAAAAAAGAGTTTTTTTTTTTTAGTTTATTATTATTCACAATTGGTAAACCCTTGACCAACATCTAACCTGGTGGTAAGTGACGATGTTGCCGAAGATGGAAGCGGGCTTATCAAGATGCCGCAACGCAATGGGGAACTGGCTATCTTATCTTCATGCCGGAACACACCAATGATATCAACATTGATATTTGGCGGTAAGAAAAGGAACTGTATCGGAATATTTTATTTTTAACGGTATAAAAAGTAGCTTATGTCCCTCCGCATGACACAGGCTACCTCCATGCCAAATTTCGTCTAGCTTGGTTAAGGTGTTGAAGCGTGAAAGGGTAACAAACAAACAAACAAGCATATTCACATTTATAGTAAGGATATTTTGATAAGAAAGCGGAACCCTGCACTTGGCCCCACCTTTTTACCACCGAAGGCCATTTATTTTATTAAGTCCTAAATCCTACCTTTTCTTTGTTCCTGTCCTACAAATGGTCAAGGAAAGTGATGGCTGACTCTCTTGTTATACTCTTTACCGGGTGTTGTCCATGTCAACTGTGACTTTAACCATTTTAATGTGTAATTTCTCGTGCGTTCATATAAATTGGCGTAAATAACAACTAAAGAGAACTGTGATTATATCACCCATCGCACTATCCTCCCTCTGGATGTCCTGGAGCATTCTGTTCATAATAGATTCGTTCGACAGCTTTCTTATGCGTCATAGTACACTAAATCCAATCCAACTTACAGTACTAAGACCACCCGGACTATGTCCCTGTTACTTCGGGACACATGAGTTTTTATGTTGATTCCGAAGATGGAAACGGGCTTACCAAGATTCCCCAACGCAATGGGGAACGGGCTATCTTATCTTCATGTCGGAACACATCAATGCTGTTAATATTGATATTTTGGCGGCAAGACTTGATAATTGGTGATAGTGACAAGATAGTTGGTGATAGCAACACGATAGTTGGTGATAGTGACAAAATAGTTGGTGGTATCAACACGATAGTTGGTGATAGTGACAAGATAGTTGGTGATAGCAACACGATAGTTGGTGATAGTCACAAGATAGTTAGTGATAGCAATACGATAGTTGGTGATAGCTAGTCAAGTGGGCCTATAAACTGCCCCGCCACCAACCGAACTAAGTCTTACAATGTTAACTCCATCGGGAATCGAACCGCGACCTCGTGTGAAGCGAATGGATTAACCAAGAAGCTGCCCAAAAGAAATCCATCGGAAAAAATTACATTGTTCCAATCCTGGTTTTTGTTTTCACTCGACCTTTTTTCCATATGTTGATCAGTAAGGAGCGGTTTTTTCACCGTACTCCGATATTTCAAGCCATTTTCAATCAAACGCCTGCTTGTTGTAGCTAGAGACACATTTTAACCTTTTCCGCCTACGATTTATTCATGTACTTGGCAGCCGAATCGCGTGACATTTTGGGTTCTATCGGTTGTTTACAAAGGAACACTGCCTCGAAACGTGAAGCATACACGGCACTCATTTTGGAAAATGTGCTTTTGGCGGGAAACTATATTATTATTTTTTTACGAAGAATTGCAGGCAGAGGATCATGCTATTCAGCCAGTACTTTTTTTTTCTGTGTCACAGTCTTAAAATGAATATGATACCGGTCACGTTCTTGCCGAAAATACTGTATTTATCGGTGGCAGTTCGTAAAAATCCGATAGTTCACGGTCTGCCCAGATATACACGAACTTCCATTACATATGCATGCTTTATGAATTTATATTGAGCTGCAGCGCCCCTTGGTCTGCGGCTGTAAAACTTGTCTAGACTTAGTACTGATTCACCACCAGGCTAGATTAACCACTGCGCCATGGAATCGGTTTACTCCCAGATCTTAGACCAGCCACTTCACACACTACCGAGGGGCTCGAGCCTACCCTGAATTAGGACGATCGCGCATTAGTTGACCACGCGGGCCCAGTTTGGGTTGGTCTACTTCACACACAACCTGCGTGTTTCTTCGCAGGCGTGTGCAGGTTTCCTCACAATGTTTTCCTTCACCGTAAGAGCGTCACATTGGTACGTGGCGGGATTCGAACCATGACCTCCCGGACAGGAGGCGGGGGCCCTAGCTGTTACGCCACTGACGCCCAAGACTCAGAGTTGAGCAAATTGGTTTCCGGTAAAGTAAGAAGCGCAGAGCTGTAGCAAAGTTAATAGTAACATACAGTATGGACACTCCCTGCCGCTCTCTAGATTACGACCTCACCCCCTCGTCACCTATATTGGTACAGATTGGTTACAGTTTGGTGTCGAACGTATGGGATTTCGCTGTGATTTTGTTTGCTCCGTCATTTGTTTTTAGTTCATTTCACGACCATTTGTATGCAGTGTCCGGGGTGTGGCTGTAGCTCTGAGAAACGGTCTTCCTTGATGTACGGGAGGCACCTGAAAACATTTCTTCCTTCTGGCGGAAAACAGGCGACAAGGGAAAATCGCTCCCCGGTAGAACCTCCTATACCGCTGGATGGTTTTGTGTGAGCACTGAGGAGTGATATTATTTAACGCTTCACAAGAGGTCGCAGGTTCGATTCCCGATGGAGTTAACCTTATAAGACTTAGTTTAGTTGGTGGCGGGGCATTTTCTAGGCCCACTTGACTAGCTATCGCCAACTATCTTGTCGCAATCACCAACTAACTTGTCACTATTCTTGCCGCTAAAATATCAATGTTAACAGCATTGATGTGTTCCGACATGAAGATCAAATAGCCCGTTCTCCATTGCGTTGAGGAATTTTGGTAAGCCCGTTTCCATCTTGAGAATCAACACGAAAACTCCTGTGTGTCCCGAAGCAACAGAGACATAGTCCGCGTGGTCTTAGTACTGTTGTCTAATAGATTGGATTTTGTATACTACGTTTTTTAGGATTCTCCAACTGCCATCGATTCTCTGCTTTGGGCCAAGAATTTTACGGAAGATTTTCCTTTCAAACGCCGAGATCCAAGAGCTACGAGATACGAGATCCAAGATCCAAGTTCCAGACATTATCGGAGAGACGAAAGCTCACAGACTCTGGTGGATCGGTCACCTAGAGAGAACGGAGAAGATCGGTATGTGAAGAGAGCCTATAAGGGTCAAACAACAGGTCGAAGCCCGGTCGGTCGTCCCAGGTATCGATGGCACGATGAGGTGAACACGGACCTGCGCGAGCTCCAAGCTGACGACTGGCGCGAGACCGCACAAGACCGGGACAAATGGCGAGTTCTCGTATCGGAGGCCAGGACACACTTTGGGTCGTTGAGCCAGCGGAGTAGTAATAGTAGTTGTGTACTACGGCGCACAAGAAAGCTGTCGAACGAATCTATTATGAACAGAATGATCCAGGACATCCAGAGGGAGGATCGTGCGATGGGTGATATAATCACAGTTCTCTTTAATTGTTATTTACGTAAAACTTTGCCGGTGGTGAAGCGAGACACCAGGGCCGATAAGGTGAACTCCTGCCTTAAGTGATATGTACATGGCCGGGAGTTCACGCTCAAGAGTTTTTAGACTTAAGTCCTCTAGATAGAAAAAGGGTGATTACTGAACAACGGACTGGTACAACCGCCACCGTCTCTGTGTATTATTGTGTCGTCCTTTGCGGAGCTGATTTGCAGAGTGTACGGTGATTTTGGTCAAATAGTGCACCTCTAAAAAGGGCTGGTGGCAGCTTTAAATGATCGCATCCTCAGCAAGATCTAGACGGACGTGGTTGTAATACATCTCATCATCATCATCATATCATCCGAAGGACGTCTACTGCTGGACATAGTCTTCCCCCAAGGATTTCCACGACGGCCGGTTCCGTGCTACCCGCGAACTTCTTCAGGTCATCGGTCCACCGAGTGGAAGGCCTGTCTACGGTACGTTTTCCGGTGCGCGGTCGCCACTCGAGAACTTTACTGCTCCAACAGCCATTCGTTCTACGAGCTATGTGCCCCGCCCACTGCCATTAAGTTTAGCAATTCTGAGAGCAATGTCGGTTACTTTAATTCTCCTACGGTATGTGGCAGGCATTTTCTATGATTTGTCATTTTACAAATGGTCAGGCATATTGTGTGATTTGTCATTTTACAAATGGTCAGGCATATTGTATAATTTGTCCGTATATAAACGGTCAGGCAAATTGTAAAATGCCGTACGCAGATTGTAAAATGAGCAAGCGAAACCGAATAGCAGAAATCTGCGTACGGCATTTTAGAATATGCCTGACTGATTTGTAAAATAACGAATTTCACAATATGCCTGCGACAAATCTTTTAACTTTACTATGAGGAACTACTAACTAGGAAAGTTTGAAGCCTCATAGTTTCCGTATTTACGTCTTCTGTATGTCACAGCCGTGTTAATCAAACCTATCTCGGCCGACTCTCTACGTTATACTTGTGACCGGGTGCTGCCCGTGTGAACTGGCCTACTCTTGTCAAAGGTATTAATGACATTCAATGATTTTTATGTATAAATTTGCGTGTCATATTGTTTTTATATTCTAATGACATAATCTGGTTTATTCCAAGGATTGAATTTAGACTTTATTATCTAATGATTGTTTATTTCTTGACAAATAATATTATTATTTTATGACTATTAGAAAGAGTGTAATTTGCACCTATTTTAAATAAATACCTTGAATCTTAAATCTATAAAGATGAAATTGGAATGGAATGGAATTAAGGATTTCTAAAGGATTTATTTTCATATGGTTTTGCAGAATTTTCATAATTTTTCATGTTCAGTTATCCACTCGGACAAAGTCGCGGGCAACATTTAGTTTGTTTATATAAATAAAACTAAATAGCGGTCGTTGGTAAGCTTGATTATGGTTGGACCGGTTGAACTATTTTCTTTTTTATAATGCTCGCAATAGTCCTGACAAGGTTGCTGGGGAAATAAATCTTGGTAAATACGGTAAAAGTATACCATTGAGCGTGCTACGCTCGGAGTTTCTCTGCGTGATCGAATCAGAAACGAGGAGATCCGCAGGAGAACCAAAATAACCGACATAGCTCACAGATTCGCTAAACTGAAATGGCAGTGGGCAGGGCATATAGCTCTTAGAGCAGATGGCCGATGGGGTAGTAAAGTTCTCGAGTGGCGACCGCGCATCGGAAAACGTAGCGTAGGCAGGCATCCCACGCGATGGACCGACGCGGCCTGGTGGCGATCGCGGGAAACCGATGGATGCGGGCAGCGCAGGACCTGTCGTCGTGGAAATCCATGAGGGAGGCCTTTGTGAAGATGATGATAAACCATCAAAATCTCAGCAATAATTTTTTGCCACACAATACGTTCTCCTCCTTCGCCGCTAGGATTAATAAATCATTAACTTGTGGGGGGGGGATGTTTTGTATCCAATCATAAATCTCACAGATAAGAAGAGTTTCGCAACCGACGCTCAGTAAATCCGTAAATACTTCAATTTCTAGGTTTTGAATTTGTTCAAATACATATTTATGTTCAGAATTGCTTAACTTAAGTGGCAGTGGATGCGCCACACAGCTCATAGAACAGATGGCCGTTGGCGTAGTAAAGTTCTCGCACCGGAAAACGTAGCGTAGGCAGACCTCCCACTCGGTGGACCTGGTAAAGGTCACGGTAAGCCGCTGGATGCGGGTAGCGCAGAACTGCTCGTCGTGGAAATCCTTGGGGGAGGCCGATGTCCAGCAGTGGACGTCCTTCGGCTGATATGATGACCTGTTTATGTAAGAAAAGTATTTGTGATAGACAAAGCTTCAATTAATTTTCAATGTCAGGTAATAATTACTTTTAATTATTGTTACCCTAAAATTATTTAATAATCTAGACAAAATCCAAAATATTAAATGTGTAATTTAAGTTTCCATCTTTTCCCAAAATTATATTCAATGTTTAGGCTCTTGCCTACCATCGTAATTAAGTTTCCTCACTAAAATGTTTCCAGTTAATCAATTTCACGGTCTACCTTCATCCTTGAAGGTTTTGAATTAATGTGATATAGGTAGGTATATATTTACAATGTCACCTACCTATGTCTATGGTGGTGTAGCTATTTATCTACGTAGTTATATCCCATATTCCATTATTCATCGGTCAGAACAACCACCTCCTCCAAACACTGCGGAACACTTATTTCTCGAGGTCACTTTGTCCCATAACAAAATTCTTCTAGGAGTCTTTTACAGCCCGTCTCTAAGAGTGAACTATTTTTCCGCATTCGAAAAGCTGTTAGAGGATTTGACTCCTTCATATAATCATACGATCGTAATGGGTGATTTTAATACATGCCTGTTAAAAAATGACTTCCGATCTCGCTGCCTTCAAAACTTGGTTCATGCGTCCAATATGCACATCCTACCTTCCAACGCTACTCATTACTTTCCTGACTGTACTCCCTCACTTTTAGACCTCATTTTAGTATCTTCCCCAACGCATGTTGTAAAACACGGCCAGATCACCGCGGATGCTTTCTCCTATCATGATCTAATCTATCTTTCATACAAAATTCGACCCCCAAAGCCTAAAGCCCGTGTACTTATGCTGCGTAATTTCAGAAGCATGGACATTGATAATCTCCGCGCAGATGCTGAAAGATTAGACTGGTCAGCTCTTGATGAAGTCCCTACTATAAATGATAAAATCCAAATATTTAATTCCATAATCCATAATCTCTTTGATATCCATGCCCCCGTGCGTCCAGTTAAAGTAAAACATCTTCCTGCGCCATGGCTGACCGATGAAATTAAAGATTTAATGAACCAGAAAAATCGTGCAAAGTCTAAATATAAGATGAAATCTACGGAAGCTAATAAAATTCGGTACCAGCAAATAAGAAATCGTTGCAACCTGGCATGCAGGGACGCGCAGAGAGGCCACATCCATAAATCGGTTGAACAAGGTAACCCAGCAAAGGTGTGGAAGTTTCTTCGATCAATGGGTGTGGGTAAGTCGCGAAATCAGACAGTCCCTAAGGATTGTGATATGGATGCGTTGAATGTGCATTTCTCTTCTTCTTCCCCTTTAGACTCCTCTACAAAAACTAATACTCTCCTTCATCTGTCGCAGTTACCAACTCCGGATCATCCATCTTTCTCTTTTAATCTATTTACGGCTGACGAAGTTGAGAAGAACATTCTTTCTATCGGGTCTGATGCTGTCGGTGGTGATTCTATCAGTCGCAAAATGATTATTCCTATCATTGACATCCTCTCTCCCATTATTACAAAAATGTTTAATTTTTCCATAACCAATGGCTCTTTTCCAAATATCTGGAAAGAAGCCAACATTATCCCATTGCCTAAGAAATCCAATCCTTCATCTTCCTCTGACTATCGCCCTATTTCCATTTTACCCTTCCTTTCAAAGGTTTTAGAACGCCTAGTGCATACACAACTTAGTATTTTCCTTGTTTGTAATAATCTTCTTAACCCTTACCAATCCGGTTTCCGTCCTGGTCATAGCACGACTACAGCGCTGATTAAAATCACTGATGACATCAGACTCGGTATGGAGAAGCAGCAGCTCACAGTCCTAACGTTGCTGGACTTCAGTAACGCTTTCAATACTGTAGATTTCGACATTTTATTGGGGCTGCTGCGTTCTCTCAACATGACCCCAGCTGTAATCGATTGGTTCTATAGCTACCTTCACGGCCGCAGGCAACGCATTTGTGTTGATGACACGTACTCATCTTGGTGCTCGACATCTGCTGGCGTGCCTCAGGGTGGCGTGCTGTCTCCACTTCTCTTTGCTATTTTTATTAACTCCATTTCTCAAAATCTTTCTTCTTCGTACCACTTGTATGCCGACGACCTTCAAATTTACTCTCAGGCTGCATTTACCGATATCACGGCTGCTGTCGGTACAACAAATGAAGACCTTGCAAAAATTTTAAACTGGAGCAAATCCTATGGGTTAAGAGTCAATCCTAGTAAAACTCAGACTATTATCATTGGCAGTCCTTACTTTATATCCAGGCTTAACGCTGCGTGTCTTCCCCCTGTTGTATTTGATGGCATCTGCATTCCCTATAGCAACAAAGTCAAAAACCTTGGCATCTTTTTTGACCGTACTCTTTCATGGGACGTACAGGTTGGTGAGGTCAGCAGGAAGACATTTGCCTGCTTTAAGGCCCTTAATCGCTTAAGAAATTTTCTTCCCACTGCAACTAAAATCTCGCTTGCACAATCGCTAATGTTACCCATCCTTGATTACGCCGACGTATGTTACCCCGATCTAAATGTTATATTTCTAAATAAGCTTGAGCGCCTGCAGAACCTTGCTATCAGATTTATTTTCAGCCTTCGTAAATACGATCATGTGTCCACTTATCGTAAAGACCTGAAGTGGCTCCCAATTAGTCACAGACGTCACCTTCATATCCTATCTCAGCTTTATTCTATACTTTTTCTTCCAAAATCCCCTATGTACCTTAAAGAACGATTTAATTTTCTCTCGTCCACTCACAGTAACCCTCTTCGCTCTTCTGTCAACCTTCGCCTCTATATGCCTCCTCACTCTACCAATTTCTATGACCACTCCTTTACCCTCCAAGCGATCCGTCTTTGGAATTCCCTTCCCATATCCATTCGACAAGCCCAATCCCTACACTCTTTTAGAATATTAGTAAAGGCACATTTTCTCGAGCTCTGATATGAGCGTGTGTTTGTAACAAACAACAGTAGCTACTACTTTGGTTTTTTATATATATGTATTTTATTTTTATTTATATTACGTATATAAGTTGTAAAATATATATTTATATTCAATAATATAATTGTACATATAATTATTATTTATTATTTAGTACAGTCTTATCTATTACTATAAGTATTTATAAGTATTATAAGTATTTTAACTTTACAAATGTATAGTATATTACATAATTTATTTTTATAGTTCGATACTCGTGCACTACCATTTTTTTTGTGCTTTTGTCTCCAAACACCGGGTTGTCTGGAAGAAATCGCTTTGAGCGATAAGACCGCCCAAATTGTACCGCTTATAAGATTTTGTTTTAAGTTGTGTTTTTGTTTAAATTTTTAAGTTATAGTTTCTAAGTTTTACATTGTGTTTTTTTTTTTTTATTATTTTATATTTTTGGGTACAATAAAGAGTATTTATCTTATCTTATCTTATCTATGTCGTGCTCCCAAAGGTGACAAACGGGACCCTATTTCTAAGCTTACGCTGTTCGTCTGTTTTTCAGCAGGCTATATTTTATAAATCGTAATGGATAGACAGTTGAAATTTAATTGTTAATTTTTTTTTAATTTAATTGTTTACGTTGCACGTCCGTTTTTGGGTCACCGACTTACATAATGTGTACCAAATTTCAACTCAATCGGTCCAGTAGTTTTGGGGTAAATTAGCTGTAATAGACGTCCGTCCGACAGACACTCTTTGTGTTTTATTTGCTAAGTACCCACCTACGATTTTTATTATTATTTATTTATTTCATTATTTTTTTTGTTAATAGTTCTAGATATTAATCAGTTTTTGGTCACCTACTTTAGCAGTTTGTCATTCTAATTAATTTATTTTCCAACTGCTTGTTTTTATTTGTTTTCAGGTTGCTCTTTTAAACTTTTAAGTTTATACATTATAAATTGTATTCTTTTTTCTTTTTTTCCGTTTATACCTTTCCATATTGTTTGTAACTAATAATTAAACGTGATTACTTTGTTCGCCTCACGGCGAAATCCGTCGGACCGGTTTCCGTCCCGGCGCCGGCAGAATACCAGCGCTGTAGGTACATAGTTACCTGCAGCATATATGCTGAGTCGGAGCCATTTCGTAGCTACGGCACAATTTAATGTATCTGCCCTCTTTATACATTTAAGCTTAGATACAATGACTTATATATTACTGTGCTTAGATATAAGAAGTTTTTTTTTTTTTTATCAATTGTAATGTAGCTCTGAATAAATGTTTTATCTATCTATCTAAATTTCACAGTGTGTATTTCTATTTCAGCTACAACAACAAATTCTTACTAATATTATAATTGTGAAAATGTGTTTGTTTGTTTGTTACCTTTTGACGCCAACACCTCGATCAATCTTGATAAAATTTGGCATGCAGGTAGCTTGTGTAACTAAGAAGGACATAGGCTACTTTTAATTCCGTAAAAATAGCATAGTCCGATGCAGTTCTTGAGGAAACTGAAAAAATACTTTTTTTAAATATTTTTTCAATATCGCAATGGATCAATGGACTGTTGTGATTTTTTGCTAAAACATGGTTTAGGAGGTAGGAAATGACGTAATTTACTAATTAGAATATCCTGACATAGTTACCGAGGGATCTGGGGAAAAGTAATTTCCACGTTCTTTTTTTCGTTTTTCGTAAGTTGCACGTTGGCGTCGCAACGAAGCAACGGATTGAAGTTATTTTTTGTGTAGATTTGGTTGAGGGGGCCCGAAGTGACATAGACTGATATTGTTCCTGAGGCACAGATTAGATATTAACAGTCACTACGCCTGAGGGATCTGGAGAAAACTCATGTCTATGCTCGCAAGCCCAAGCGGCGTCTCACTCGCGCACCTCTCACCCTCGAAGACATTCATAAAAACGAAATCCACGCGGGCGAAGCCGCGAGCAAATGCTAGTAATAATATTTAAAAAAGGGTGACACAAGAAACGTATTTTTAAGCGTGAAATAAAAATTATTGGCATACAGTAGGATCTAGTAAAAATCACGTCAAACCCAGTCGTGTTGGTTGTTGTTGGTTAGAGCTTAAAAAAATGTTGTGAGTCATCTAAGACCATTTTAAAATTAAGGTTTTCGTTTTCGCAAAAATAGGCTTGAAAGTGCTAAATTAATTAATTATTATTTCTTTACTTTAATTTATGAACCTCCAGGTCTATTTATAACTAGATTTATATAATTATACAATATATGTATGACTGTTTGTGTTTTAACAAATAAATTTAAAAAAAATTGTTGAAGTCGAGTGTCCTCCCCCTCCTAACAACTAAACCGCTGTATTTGGAAATTTGAAAATTAGATTTGAACGCGATAATGGCAACTACGGAACCGTACATTGCGCGTGGCCCTGCACGCATTTGGCCGGTTTCATTTTCCATAGATATTTTTCATTGATATATTATATACCAAATTTTGTTTAGTTTTTATTTGAATTGTGGTTAATAACATAACCAACAATTTTGAAATACAGAACTTGCGATACATACCTAAACCTACATGTAAAAATCGAAAAAACGTTAGGTACAAGCTTATATTTGAAAAGAGCTTTTTATGCTTAAAACCCAAATAAATGCTAACGGTGCCAAATGTGAACATAAATACACGTTTCCAATTAGCGAGCACAGTATTTACTGCGATTCTATTAAAACTTATTTGAACTTGCTCACCCCATTTGCTTAATATTTAATAGATCTCTAGACAGCGGGTCATTTCCCAACCAGTGGAAGCATGCTAGAATTTTGCCTATATACAAAAAGGGTGATCAAGCCGACGTCAAAAATTACCGGCCAATAGCTATTTTATCTTGTCTATCCAAGCTTTTCGAATCTCTCGTATGTCCTTTACTTACTCGCCACATCGACATTATGATCTCATCACAGCAACATGGTTTCAGGAATGGTAGATCTGTGCAAACTAATCTGACTTGCTTCATTGCAGTCCTATCTAGTAGTATTGACAAGAGGCATCAAGTTGATGCCATTTATACAGATTTCAGCAGTGCGTTTGACAAAGTCAACCATAGTCAGTTGCTCTATAAATTGGCATCTTTTGGCATTCACGGTACTCTACTGCATTGGTTCAGGTCATACTTGACCTTAAGACCACAAACTGTCGCTGTAAAAGGCTATGAATCACGAACTTATTTTGCCGAATCAGGTGTACCCCAAGGGTCCCATCTTGGACCCTTATTATTCATAGTATACATTAACTCACTGCAAATATTCGTCATAGTAAATTCTTCCTTTTTGCCGATGACTTAAAACTTTACAAAACGATCTCGAACCCAAAAGATGCTGAGCTTCTTCAAAGCGATCTTGACAAAGTAAATGCATGGTGTGATCGTAACAGTATGTCCCTAAATCCTGGAAAATGTCACTTTATTAGCTATACTAAAAAACTTTTACCGCTGATCACTAATTATCAAATTAGTGGTACTTTACTGCAGAGGGCTGACGAAGTGCGTGACCTAGGCGTTGTCATTGACAGCCAATTGTCCTTTTCCTCGCAAATTAATACTGTTGTTAAAAAATCGGCTCAATCACTTGGTTTCATAAAGAAAGAGAAACACAAAAGACTTCAATATCCAAACAAAGATTATTCTGTATAAGAGCCTGGTGCGTAGTCAGCTAGAGTACGCCTGTGTTGCATGGAATCCTTTGTATGCTGTTAAATCACAACAACTTGAATCTTTGCAGAGGGCGTTCACCAGGCATCTAGCTTTTGTATCACAGGGCATTTCGCACAGGACTCCATACAGCCTACGTTTAAAACACTTCAAGCTTGATACTCTATCTGAGCGTCGTAAACGTCTTGGCCTTGTCTTTCTTTATAAATGCATTAGGGGCATAATTAAGTGTGAGGAGGTATTTGACTATATAGCTTTGTCTGTTCCGAGCAATTATCCGAGATATCCCATGTCAAGAGTCTTTCACATTCCCTTCTTTAGAACCAATATAGGTAAGAATTCTCCTTTCTGTAGAATGTGTATGGATTACAACACCATTAACTCTAAACTATCCAAAATTGATATATTTTCTAACTCCTTCATCATTACAGCTCATATACGTCCCCACCGAGGGGCTCGAGCCTACCCTGAATCAGGGCGATTAGGCCTTAGTCGACCACGCGGGCCCAGTGCGGGTTGGTCGACTTCACACACAAGCTTCGAGTTTCTTCGCAGGCGTGTGCAGGTTTCCTCACGATGTTTTCCTTCACCGTTAAAGCAATCGGTAAGTATGTACGTAAGTTTTTGAAAAACTCATTGGTACATTGGCCGTCCAGATTTGAACCCGGTACCTCTGGTTAGATGGACCGAGTCGTTACCGGTTGAGCCACCGACGCTTTTACCTACCTTCTAACTCCTTGCCAAAATTTAAAAGTAATGTTTCATAATTTCTTAGTTAGTATTTTCCATGTTGTTTTAATAATAATTTTATGTCAATGTTGTGTACACCTATAATAAGCATTTGTATTAGAATAAGACCTAACTATGTTTTGGAAACGTGTAATATTTATGCCGTTGGTATGCCCTATTCAAATTAAAAAAAAAGAAGTAAAAGACGGTCCTGGGACCTCCAAAATTCAACCTCAGATCAACTTCAAATTACCAAAAGGATTTTTTGTCACTGGTAATACGGCTTCATAAGAAATTCGTATGCAAGATTAAAATCTTGTAAACCTACCTACATACATACATACATACATACATTGCAAGTTAAATAAAACTTTTATTATAAAAGCTTTTAAGAAAGATCAAACCCTCGATATACACGCGGGCAACAGGTCATTTTAACTCATCGATTGTGCGAAAGAATCTCAAAATAGGGTAACTCTGCAATTTGCACGTAACTGTTCTATACTTATATAGGTAGTTCGTTTTAATTACGCTGCGGTCACTAGTTCATAGTCTGGGAAAATTAACAAATCGTAAAACGGCAATAAACACTTGGAAAGATAAACGGTTTTTCCTTTTACCTATTCTTTTACTAGTATTCTGCCCCGCGGCTCCGCCTGCGTTTTTTTTCCCGATCGCTACCAAACTCCACATGCTCACCCGCTGGGTTAATGTAAAGACTCCCAGAAAATTTCATCAAATCGCTCCCGCCGTTTTGGAGTTCATACATTCATACACACGCCGACTTTTATATATATGTATGTATAGATAAATGGGTCCTTAATTCGAGGCTTCCGTAATAAAACCATGAGATACTTACTTTTCGGAAACTTCATATATACAGCAAATAGTAATTTAATATCTAGACACACGGCAGTGTGTCCGCCAAGTTCAAAACAAAAAGGGCGAGACCCGCCGTGGGTTACATTACACGAACCGAACCATTTCGGGCCATCATCATCATCATCATATCAGCCACAAATCGTCCACTGCTGGACAAAGGCCTCCCCCAAGGATTTCCACGACGACCGGTCCTGCGCTGCCCGCATCCATCGGCTTCCCGCGACCTTCACCAGGTCATCGGTCCACCGCGTGGGAGGCCTGCCTACGCTACGTTTTCCGGTGCGCGGTCGCCACTCGAGAACTTTACTTATTTTATTTCGGGCCAATTTCGGGCCAATTTCGACCTATCCGTAACTAAATCTGTTTGACCTACATAATATCTACTTGTGTTTTTGTGTATCTAGTAAGTCCCCCTAGATCACCTAGAATCCCATTTTCCATAAAGTAAAGTATAATAAGTAAATATATCTTTTACAATTTGTGAGATATTGACGTCCGAAATTTACAATTTTTATCGCTCACTGACTGATTTTGGCACCGAGGTATCATCATCATCATATCAGCCGAAGGACGTCCACTGGACATAGGCCTCCCCCAAGGATCTCCACGACGACCGGTTCTGCGCTGCCCGCATCCAGCGGCTTCCCGTGACCTTCACCAGGTCATCGGTCCACCGAGTGGGAGGCCTGCCTACAAAAGGAAAATCCTAAAAATGGTCAGGTGCGACTCGCACTTGCGCACTATTGAGAAATATATATAGGCCACACTTATAGGCTTGAAATTAGCATCAAGATAAGTTATTAGAAGTATATAAAGAAAAATATCAAAAAACTCGCTAAAAGCGAGTTAGATACTTACGAAATTGGGGCTCCTTATCACTACTATCCTTATCAAAATTATAGACCACTTCCAGGTGACTAAAAAACTTGTTCGGCATTTAGGTAGGGTGTTGGGCGTATACAAATGAAAAAGGAGAACCGGCCAAGTCGGAGTCAGGTTCGAGAAATTAGGGTTCCGTACCATCACTACTCAGCAAAATAATTATATAGACCACTGCCAGGTGGCTTTTTTACTTGTGATTAGGGACGTTACGGCGTATTAGGGAAAAATTCAAAAAATCGGTCAAGTGCGAGTAAGTCACCGAGAGTTTCGTACCACCACCAAAATTATATTACATCACACTAATATGTGTAATTGTGAGTGTGTATGTTTGTTACTTCTTCACGCAAAAACTACTGAACGGATCTGGCTGAAATTTGGTAGACAGATTAGGACCTGGTTTAACAAATAGGCTACTTATTTTCAGGCTCGCGAGCCGCTCGCGGCTCGCGCACTGCGCACCCTCGAAAATTCATAGAAACGTTGTTCACGCAGTTGAAGCCGCGGGATACAGCTAGTATGTTTATAAATTAAATAAAGAAAAAAAATAAATAGTATTACTTTACAAAAATTAATGCGTGTTTGTTTTCTTTGTAAACTCTTTATTTACATGTTTGAATACAGATCATAAAACAGATATATATGGTACAAAGGCGGACTTATCCCTTAGGGGATCTCTTCCAGACAACCCCCCCCCCTCCCCTACTTAAACTTCGAAAAATCTTACTCGTTTTGTTTTCCATCAAGTCTTCCATTTTAAACTCACCAAAATCACAAAATGAGTACATAAATGATGCTGCAAAACTATGACGTCACGCCTAGGTATTTCAAACATTTTTAGAACAAAATGTCGTTTTTGACAGGTGATAAAAAGTAAATTCGATGACTAGCATTCGTCATCCCTGTTATTTCAATTTGAAGTGCCGTAGTTATGATTTACCAAACCACTACAGAACTTGGTACCTACCCATTGAGATCTCTTTAATTCTTTTGTATCGAATTTGGCTCCCTTTCACAATTATGTTTTTTTTTGGGTTATATTACAGCAAGATATATTGTCAGCAATTTTTGTCGTTAATCTCGGAACAAAATTTGGTGAAATACTGATGTGACACAAAGGCAACGCGAACGAGTTTCGGCACTTCGCCGGCGGCTACCGCGACACGCTCTCTTCGCTCTCTTAGCTCGCACGTTGTGTATCATGGCAACCTATCATAGCTCGTCGCTTCGCTACTCGCTTCCTAACCTTAATTATTTTTTCAGAAGCTGAACATTTTTAACCGAATTCGAAAAGGGAGTTCTATGTTCCACTGTATGTATTTATTTTTTATGTATGTTTACCGATTTCTCTGTCAATTGTCAACCGATTTTCAAAATTATTTTTTATTCGAAATTTATACTCATGAAGTGGTCACACTGTCAGCAAGTTAGGATCTGATGATGGGATCCTAGGAAAATCGAAGGCAACCCTCATTTTTGCAGGCACTTATTACGTGTTTCATACATTTTCTAAAGCTATTCAAGTATTTGCGTCTGGTAGAGGGTACAACTCCTCAACGGTTTGGAGTATGAGGATAATCCTTTAAATATTATAGGTACGTATAGAAAAAGCCTTATAGGAGACCTTTGTCACAGATTACTAAATAGTTACTTCCTTTGTCCAGCAGTGGACGTCTTTCAGATGATTAATAGACCTACCTTAAGTTATTCAGATGATCTGATGATGGGTGCTTTGATTTCTTAAGGAGGTTCGATAAAGCTCCTCAATGTTCAAATCTCGCTAGATGGCGCCAGTTCTACAATTATTATTTTTTTGTTAAGTCGGCGTTCCACATTTTTACCTTAAAATACGTTTCGCGCACTCTTTACATAAATATTTAAATTTCGAAAAACACATTGCACAATTGATTGCATTGTAGTATCCAAAAATCTCGATTCTGTGTTCCTTCTCGTAGTTTTGAACTCGACACACATCCATAACGAATATCAAGTTCCTACTAATACATAATTTTATCCGCCTTCCTTCTTACTAGGTTGATCAATAAGTTCTTGGAATAGGACATTTATCAATGAGTTATAGGAACGCGTTCCCTTTTTTTTTATCTTTAATTCGTTAGTAGCCAAGGTCAGAAAAAAGGCAATAAAAAACTATACCTAATTTATTCTTTAAAATTTTACATTTGGCGGGAATTTGATTCGTATGCAAAATGGATAAACTGGAACTTCGGGCTGTAATCAAATATTTCTGTCTGAAAAATTTTTCTACAAAAAGTGTTTTTGAAGAACTGCAGTCTACTTTGGCAGAAAATGCTCCGTCTTATTCTTCAGTTGCATACTGGTGGGCTGAATTTAAACGCGTTAGAGTTGCATGCAATGACGACACTCGCTCCGGGTGGCCAACAACGGCCGCTACGCAAGAAAACGTTAAAAAAAATTGAAGAAATTGTTGGGCAGATCGACGTGTAATCATCCGTTATTTATGTGAGATTCTAAAGCTCAGTTTATTTTAACTCATATCTTAAAATTTAAAAAGGTGGCCGCGCGCTGGTTTCCTCGAATGTTAACAGACGCCCAAAAAAAGCAAGAGTTGACATTTCAAAGCAAAATTTAGCAATCATTGAAGAAGATCCAGATTCTTTTTGCGCTCGTTTCGTAACCGTAGATGAAACGTGGGTACACCATTTTGATCCGGAGACGGAAAACCAAAGCAAAGGGTGGGAAAGGCCGTCTTCCCCGCCAATAAAGATAATGGCATCTGTCTTCTGGGATGTGGAAGATATAATAATGATTGACTATGTAATTAAAGGAGAGACAATAACCAGAGAGTATTACGCATCATTAATAATAAAAAGCAAAATTGAAAATTTTTAATAAACCCACGACGTTTAAAATGAAATTGGAAAAGGATAAAATAATTTAAAACCCCGACTTAAAGAATTTCTGTAACTAGTGAAAATAAATGTAAAAAGCTTTTATAAGAAGATTTGATCTCTCGCAGAGTCGGACATATGAACAACAGAGTATCAGTTTTAATAGCACTTCCCTACGTACCTATTTGATTCCCGAATATGTAGATGTGGCAATAAAATATTCAACTCCCTATGAACTTAAAACCCAAGAAAATCCGTCCGGGGTTGCCATAAAATGAACTGGTTTTGTAGTTTTATGTAACGTGAATAATAGGAGATATTTTATTGCTCTACTTGTTTATATTTATGTTAAAATTCTAAAGAGTAAAAAGACCACTCCCGGAAACTTAAACAAGGGTTTCCACTCATCATACTGGACAACTTTCTCTAAGCAACCGATACTGAAATCTCGAATTTTTTTTAGACTTGGCAGATTAATTGGCTGATTTGTATGAAAAGTCGAAAAAAAATTCGGAGAATGCAGTATGGGTTCCTTTGAGAAAGTTGTTCAGTATGATGATGAGTATAAACCCTAGTTTAAGTTTCCGGGAGTGGTCTTTTTACATCCTGTATATGACGAGATAGTATGCACAGCACAGCGTAGCATAGTACTAATATAATATATTTATACTTTGGCGTAGCTGTGCTTTTTATTTGTAATACATATCTCTACTTACACAGGACATCTTTATATTTTAATCTCCTGTCATCACAGACAGACAGATCTAAAGCGCTCAGTACCTGTCGTACACACGCTTTCGCATGGCGATGAAAATAATCTGCCCTCAGAAGGAAATTCGCGTCATGTATGTAAACTGTGCACGCACGCAGGTAACTCAATTTTCGCATCAGCAAGCGTGGCGAAGTGACAACGTAACGCTTCATGGTAACGCTCGACGAAGAAAGAGTTTTTGTGGTGTGACGTATTACCTATCCGCCATGACACTTCGTATCATTCGTAACACTTCATGGTAACGCTCGACGAAGAAAGAGTTTTTGTGGTGTGACGTATTACCTATCCGCCATGACACTTCGTATCATTCGTAACACTTCATGGTAACGCTCGACGAAGAAAGAGTTTTTGTGGTGTGACGTATTACCTATCCGCCATGACACTTCGTATCATTCGTAACGCTTCTTGGTAACGCTCGACGAAAAAAGAGTTTTTGTGATGTGACGTATTACCTATCGGCCTTGAGACTTCGTATCATACGTATCGCATCATGGTAACGCTCGACGAAGGAAGAGTGTTTGTGGTGTGACGTATTACCTATCCGCCATGACACTTCGTATCATTCGTAACACTTCATGGTAACGCTCGACGAAGAAAGAATTTTTGTGGTGTGACGTATTACCTATCCGCCATGACACTTCGTATCATTCGTAACACTTCATGGTAACGCTCGACGAAGAAAGAGTTTTTGTGGTGTGACGTATTACCTATCCGCCATGTCACTTCGTATCATTCGTAACACTTCATGGTAACGCTCGACGAAGAAAGAGTTTTTGTGGTGTGACGTATTACCTATCCGCCATGACACTTCGTATCATTCGTAACGCTTCTTGGTAACGCTCGACGAAGAAAGAGTTTTTGTGATGTGACGTATTACCTATCGGCCTTGACACTTCGTATCATACGTATCGCATCATGGTAACGCTCGACGAAGGAAGAGTTTTTGTGGTGTGACGTATTACCTATCCGCCATGACACTTCGTATCATTCGTAACACTTCATGGTAACGCTCGACGAAGAAAGAGTTTTTGTGGTGTGACGTATTACCTATCCGCCATGACACTTCGTATCATTCGTAACACTTCATGGTAACGCTCGACGAAGAAAGAGTTTTTGTGGTGTGACGTATTACCTATCGGCCTTGAGACTTCGTATCATACGTATCGCATCATGGTAACGCTCGACGAAGGAAGAGTGTTTGTGGTGTGACGTATTACCTATCCGCCATGACACTTCGTATCATTCGTAACGCTTCATGGTAACGCTCGACGAAGAAAGAGTTTTTGTGGTGTGACGTATTACCTATCCGCCATGACACTTCGTATCATTCGTAACACTTCATGGTAACGCTCGACGAAGAAAGAGTTTTTGTGGTGTGACGTATTACCTATCCGCCATGACACTTCGTATCATTCGTAACGCTTCTTGGTAACGCTCGACGAAGAAAGAGTTTTTGTGGTGTGACGTATTACCTATCGGCCTTGAGACTTCGTATCATACGTATCGCATCATGGTAACGCTCGACGAAGGAAGAGTGTTTGTGGTGTGACGTATTACCTATCCGCCATGACACTTCGTATCATTCGTAACGCTTCATGGTAACGCTCGACGAAGAAAGAGTTTTTGTGGTGTGACGTATTACCTATCCGCCATGACACTTCGTATCATACGTAACGCTTGACGAAGGAAGAGTTCTTGTATTGTGACGTACTTATTAACTATCCGCCATGACACTCCGTATCGTTGAACTAGCGTAATAATAGGTATTTACATATTATGAAATTGCCGATACAGTTTTTGAAGTTCAGTGCCAATTTTTATTTACAATAAAAAAGTTATTGTTTTTTATTATCGACCTTGACCTACTTATGGCCTTTTATTAGTAACTAGTGGCATGTCTTTCATGTTCCAATCCCCTGAGTACATAACCATTGAATAGATCAAAGGCGTTTTCTTAGTTCTCAGGTAGGGCAATTTTTCAGACTAGTTAATTTTCTTGAATTTTCCTGACAGTGACGAAATCTTATGCGGGGTTTGCCCAAATATGACATTAGTCACAAAGAAACTGCTGCGATAGGTAACTCTAGAGCTTTAAAATTAAAAATGTGTAGTTTTAGAATCAATAAAGGCGATTTTTTCAAGTGAAAAAACCCGACTTCATGGGGTTAAAGCCACCGTGCTCTCAAAATATCTTAACAATAGGCATATGTTTCCCACCATTTAATTTCTAATAGTCTAATGCTATTTTGAGAACTTCGTTTTAATAACTATTATTCTTAATATTAATTTTGATCGTTAAAGTTTTTATACAATTGGCAATTTCATAGGTAAAGACCTAACACTACAATACAATAAAATACAATATTCTTTATAGCATCACGACATAAAATAACTACACAAATTAATTTATAATTAAAAACCCGACTGCATAAAACTTAACCCCTCTTTTTTAGTTAGTTTCCCTTTTTCGGTTTCCCGGTCGTGTTACATTGGCACCCCACCGGTTTCAGAAAAAAGCAAAGGCCCATATTTTTTAACTTTCTCATTGTATTATTTACATCGGCATTACGTTAATGATAATCATGTTATACCTTTTTGAAATCCCTGTGTTGAGCCTTTTAATTTGATACCCATATTGTGGTATTCGTAAAAAAAAATATTTTTTTACTAAGTCCAATGGCGTCGCACAACCGAAAAGTTTTTTGTAAAGTCACCTATCTAAGAACACTTGGGCTACTAAGACGAACCTAAAGATATGTCAATTATGCAAATCCGTTCAGCGGTTCTAGATATATGAGGTAATAAAGAATATTACATACAAGATACGCGCGAAAAACAATACCCTTCCTTGTCAGTCGGGTAATAAAAAAGGTACTAACAATATAGAAGAAAGCCTATACAATAGGCTAAGTACAATGACTTCTATATTACTGCTAGGTAGCAATTTCTTCCAGGCAACCTTTACAATACTACGCTAGTGATAATAGTTTATTGTTTTGTATTGCTCTGTTGCAGCGATAAGACGTGGCGTCGTGGGTCGTAAGGCTGGTCACTAACTGTGTGTTAGAATAACGCTAATACTCATGTCGGTGGCGTAACAGCTAGAAACGCTACCTCCTGTCCGGGAGGTCATGGTCCGAATCCTGCAACGAACCAATTTGTTTTCGAGTTTAAAAATATAAAATTATCAATATACTAAAAGAATACAGTCAATAAAATTAAACTTACCTTACCTACTGCATTATGTTATACTGTGGCGTTCTCGTCTGCCGCCAACGGTCACCGGAGTTCATATCAAGTCGGTTCCAACGTAACGCGGATGTAAGTCGACTGGGCGAGTGAAATGCCTAAATCTTCGGAACAAGGGGGCCTTAATAGGTATTCACATAAGTCATCGTCATTATCATATCAGCTGGTGTACGTCCTCACCGAGAGGCTTGAGCCTACTCTTTGAATGAGGGAGATCGGGCCTTAGTCGACGACGACGCGGGCGCAGTTGGTCGACTTCACACACAACTTTCGAGTTTCTTCACAGGCGTTCTCGAGTGGCGACCGCGCACCGGTAGACGTAGCGTAGGAAGACCTCCCACGGCCTGGTGAAGTTCGCGGGAAGCCGCTGGACGCAGGCAGCGCAGAACCGGTCGTGGTGGAAATCCTTGGGGGAGGCCTATGTTTAGCAGTGGACGGCCTTCGGCTGATATGTTGATGATGATGATTAAACTTGTTTTATAAAAAATATTGTCCGAAAGCCCATTAAATGCAGATTATACAAAAATAACAGTAAATATATTATGTTTTTTTTTTCAATGTAAAAAAAAATATTGAAAGTACTGCGACTTTCGTCAGCGCAGCGACAGACGAGAGGCTATGCTACACTGTTGTTAAATGGTACGTAAGCGTACACCGCGCTCTACCTGCCCCATATCAAGTTCTTTATTTAAATACTAGCTTTTTCCCGCGCTTTTGCCCGCGTGGACATCGTTATTATAACTGTATTTGAGGGTGAGTGGCTCGCGAGCGTGGACATTACTTTTCTCCAGATCCCTATCCCAGATCGGGCTATTCTGATAAGCAGTCTATATCATTTCCCACTCCCTCAACCATCTCTGTGAAAAAAAATCACAACAATCCATTGTTTCGTTGTGATTTTAAGAAATGAACCAAAAAAAGACTATTTTTTCAGTTTCCTTAGGAACCGCATCGGACACTGCTATTATCACGGGATAAAAAGTAGCTTAAGTCCTTCCCCGTAACACAGGCTACTTGATAAAGATAATTTATTCGTCAAGAACATGAGTAAATTAAAATACAGATGTTAGTGTTACAATGGAAGTTTCTTCGTGTTTGCTTTGCAGCATACAAAAACAGTTGCAGTCGCACTCCATGCAATGATTAATTACATTTAAATTACAGTTTAGCTCATATACAATTACAATTTATAATTCAAAATCTCCTTGCGTGCCAAATTTCATCACGATTGGTCAAGATGTTGAATCGTGAAAAGGTAATAACAAACAAACAAACACATTAGCACATTTATATTAGTAAGGATTTTGTGGACCAGAACCGTATAATATGTCTTCTTCACACATTGCACAAAAAACACAATAATTACTTAAGTAGATATAACATTTGCACATGGCCAACACCTCAGTAACAAAAGCCACTCGTCACGCGTGTTATCTCGTAACTCAATAAAAGTAGACAAATGAAACCATAGCACCACTTGGAGCCACAGACGGAATGAGTCACTTTCTACCCGGCCGCAATTTGTCAAATTATTTATTAAACTAGGTGTGCCCGCGACTTCGTCCGCGTGGAGGTTTTGATTTTTTCCACGGGAACTCTTGAATTTCCCAGGATAAAAAGTATCCTATATGTTAACCCGGGCTATAAGGAAACACCGTACAAAATTTCATCAAAACCGGTCTGTTAGTTTTTGCGTGATGCGCGAACATACAGACAGACAGACAAAAGTTCCAAAAGTGGTTGTTTTGGCCTATATATAGTTAGTGACACCACAGTTATTATTCTCCAAAAATATTTCATTTACAGACACGGCCCCGTTACAGTTTTATTAGCCACCCGCCCGCATCTACGCCCGCGTTGTTTTCGAGTTACCCGTGGGACGTTTCAAGACGTTTTCCCGGAGTAAAAAATAGCCTTTGTCCTATTCCAGGACCTAACCTTTATGTGTGCCAAGTTTTATCCTGATCCGTCCAGTGGTTAAAGCGTGAAAGAGTAACAAACATCCATCCATAGAAACTTTCACATTTATAATATTAGTAATTATTTTTTTTTTTTTTTTTTTGGTTTAATACCTAATCGGATTTTTATGCAAAATTGGGTTGTTTGTTTAGTGATTGCGAGTAAAATGGAAGTGAAATAAGCGATTAAAGATCTCGAAAATCCTTTTACAAAACCACTGCCTCATTTAATTTACCACCGGTTGCTTGCATAATATTTTATGGGCATAAAGAAAAAAATTTGAAGTTTGAAGGTGTGCTACGCTCGGTGTTTCTTTGCGTGATCGAATCAGAAAGGAGGAGATCCGTAGGCGAACTAAAGTAGCCCGTAATAATTTTCAGAATTGCTAAACTTAAGTGGCAGTGGGCGGGGCACATAGCTCGTAGAATAAATGGCCGTTGGTGCAGTAAAGTTTTCGAGTGGCGACCGCGCACCGGAAATCGAAGCGTATGCAGGCATCCCACTCGGTGGACCGATGACCTGGTGAAGGTCGCGGGAAGCCGGTGGATGCGGGCAGCGCAGAACCGGTCATCGTGGAAATCCTTGGGGGAGGCCTATGTCCAGCAGTAGTGGACGTCCTTAAGCTGATATGATGTGTACACTGTTAAAGTGAATAAAGACGATTAAATATTGCTAGCCAGATCGACAATTCAAAAACTTATATTTTATCAAAGTATTATATTTTACGTTATAATTTTTAAATTCGTAATGGTAAAAATTTAGGTATTAAGAAATGCATGTACTCACATGCATCCTGAAATCCCTTGGCGTTTACAGGTCTTCTCCAGTCTTGCTCATTTGCTCCTGACTTGTGTCACTCGCATATTCTTTTCAAACAAAAGATATCATCGAGAGAGACAGAAAAATATTTCTTTATTTAGTCAGGGATCCTCCAGCGACGGAGACGTAACGGCTAGGGCCGCCGCCTCCTGTCCGGGAGGTCGTGGCTCGAATCCTGCCACGTACCAATGTGATTTCGAATTTAGATTTCATATACGTTCATCCGACGCTCTTACGGTGAAGGAAAACATCGTAAGGAAACCTGCACACGTCTGCGGAGAAACTAAGTCGACCAACCCCAACTGATATCGCAGTTTAGCTGGTAAGGGATCATGACGTCTAACTCTGTCAAAAACCAACTTAATGTTAAGTTCATATCAGTGAGATGATGCAAAGGGCTTACCAATTGTGAATAAACGAAAGAAAAAAAAACAGAGGAAGGACGTCCACTGCTGGACAAATGCCTCCTCCGAGGATTTCCAAGGATTTCTGTAATATTAAGTAAACGAATCATTGTGACTAGACTTATGAAGGTCACTACTATCGGGCGTTATTCTTTTTTCTTTCTTTCTATTCTTTTTTTTTTCTTGAATGTCGCTGTAGCTTATTTTTCCGCCCATATAATGAAATTTCTGTCTAGTCTCTCGTATGATTTTTCATTTTCCTCTATGCCGAAAAATAGCAAATTGTTTTTCCTTGCCTGTCTCTCTAAAGCGTCTAAAATCTTTTTCCCTGGTTATCTACTATTTCCTTCAGGTTTTCTTGATTTTTATTCCACTGCTAAAATTTTTTCTTCAAACATTCCACTAATATTCTGTGTAACTTTCTCAGTAACATTATTTCCATTTTCAGGGATTTCTTATATCAAAAAAGGATTTATTTTTTATTTATTTACAATTGGTAAGCCCTTGGCATCATCTCACCTGATGGTAAGTGACGATGATGCCGAAGATGGAAGCGGGCTTACCAAGATTCCCGAACGCAATGGGGATCTGGCTATCTTATCTTTAAGCCGGAACACATCAATGATGTTTACATTGATGTTTGGCGGCAAGACATAGATAAGATGGTGGTAGCTAGCCAGGCGGGCTATGAAAATGCCCTACCACCAACCAAACCGAGTCTTACAAAGTTGACCCCACCGGGAATGGAACCCGCGACCTCCTGGTGTGAAGCGAATGGACTAACCATTACGCCACGGAGGCGGTTAAAACAGCAAACCTTATTAGTTTTGAAAAACCTATTCAACAATACCTCGAACGATGGGTTACGTGCTTCGGGAGTGCCGACAGACTCTGTAACTTGTACACCAATTGGTTTTTTTTAGTCTTTCATAATCGTATCGTATCTATCGTGTCGTGTCGTGACATGTCGTGTCGTATCGTATAGTACCGTATTGTTCTATATAGGTAAGAAAAGTTTTAAAAGTTTCGGTAACAGGTATAACGGCAAGGTGTCTCGAGTTTAATGGTTTTGGTTCCTGGTGCCCGACGCGCTTAAAGAAGTTTTCACTACAAAAAAATCACCACCAGGTTACAGTAAGGGGAGAGGTATACCCCATTATTTTTACAGATTATTTCCATACCAAATTTCAGCTTTACAGCTTCGTTAAGTCTTCGAGCAAATGGATGTGACAGACTGACAGACATACAGACGGACATGTGAAACTATAGCTTCCTAATTTGACTACGGAGCCCTAATAATTTTTAAACAAAAAAAACCAACTTCAAACAGGAAACTAAGGTTCCCCTCGATTTCTCTGGGATGCCATCATCAGATCCTGGTTTCCTTATCATAGTACCACCCTTGGGATATCTCCTTTCCAATAAAAAAGAAGCATCAAAATCGGTTCATAAACGACGAAGTTATCCGCGAACACACATAATATATATGTATATATACGGTCGAACTGAGAAACCTCCTCCTTTTTTTGAAGTCGGTTAAAAATTTCCCGTACTAAAAGGATTGGAGGGTGACCTACCCTATCGTGTCTGTTTTATTTATAAACAAACGTAACTTATCAACCTATCCTACTATACATGTTGACTTTGTATTCCCTGAAAGCAGCAAATAATAGACGCTCCTCGTAAGACCCCATGATATCAAGTGAATAATTAATCAACTGTATAGTAGTCTGATAAGCGTCGGTGGCTCAACCGGTAACGACTCGGTCCATCTAACCAGAGGTACCGGGTTCAAATCTGGACGGCCAATGTACCAATGAGTTTTTCAAAAACTTACGTACATACTTACCGATTGCTTTGACGGTGAAGGAAAATATCGTGAGGAAACCTGCACACGCCTGCGAAGAAACTCGAAGGTTGTGTGTGAAGTCGGCCAACCCGCACTGGGCCCGCGTGGTCGACTAAGGCCTAATCGCTCTGATTCAGGGTAGGCTCGAGCCCCTCGGTGGGGACGTAGGTATATGAGCTGAGCTGTAATGATAGTAGTCATCGCCCAGTGAACGCATCATCATTTAAGGGGGAAATATCGAGTAGATACAGTCCACCATTACGTTAAATTAAGTATATTTTTAGGTCTCGTTAAGTAGGGTAATGTTGAAGTCACCAGTTGCCATACTGTATGTTAGTACTAAAATATATACTTTGCTCCTGGGGACCCTTGAGGCGACGGCAACGACTTGTGCCATCGGCCATGCAGGTAGATGTTATGACGTAGGCATCCGCTAAGAAAGGATTTTGGGAAATTCCCACGGGAACCGCAAAAATCGGGTTCTGCGCGGGCGAAGCTGCGGGCATCCACTAGTTAAATATATATAACTCAAAGGTGACTGACTGACTGACATAGTGATCTATCAACGCACAGCCCAAACCACTGGACGGATCGGGCAGAAATTTGGCATGCAGGTAGATGTTATGACGTAGGCATCCGCTAAGAAAGGATTTTGGGAAATTCCCACGGGAACCGCAAAAATCGGGTTCTGCGCGGGCGAAGCTGCGGACATCCACTAGTTAAATATATATAACTCAAAGGTGACTGACTGACTGACATAGTGATATATCAACGCACAGCCCAAACCACTGGACGTATGCCGTCCAGATTTGAACCCGGTACCTCTGGTTAGATGGACCGAGTCGTTACCGGTTGAGCCACCGACGCTTATCAGACTACTATACAGTTGGGGGAGGCCTTTGTCCAGCAGTGGACGATTTGTGGCTGATATGATGATGATGATGATGATACAGTATGGACTCTCCCTGCCGTTCTCTAGATTGCGACCTCACCCCCTCGTCACCCAGATTGATACAGTTTGGTAACAGTTTGGTTGTCTAACGTATAAGATTTCGCCGCCATTTTGTTTGTTCCGTCATTCCTTTTTTGAAATATCATTTCTGGCGCGTTGTATGAAGTGTCCAAGGTGTGCCAGGAGGCTCGAGTTTCCATACAAACGCTGTTAATACAAAAACTACATGCCGGATTGAATCCTAACTTTGAGAATATACTGAGTAGACACATATCGATCTCTGTAATTAGTTTTCTCCGTAATAAATTTAAACATAACTAAACGAAGGTTTAAATGGCTTTTGTACTGAAAGATATAAACTTTTCTTATTTTTTTCCGTTTTATAGTACACAGGCCAGCAAATCAAGCTACACATTTTGGACTTTGCACCGTTCTTATGGCGAATGCGTATGGATCAGAATCGCACTACGAGTGTATAGCTCGATGTGCTGGCCTCTGTACATCGAAAACTAATTACAAACATCGATATTGTGTCTATTCAATATATTCGCAATGTTTGGATTCAATCCGGCATGTAGTTAAAGCGGAACTATGTTTGTATGGAGACTCGAGCCTCCTGGGTACCCTATAGTAAATACCATCCAAGCGTTAATATCATCGTATGGAATTGGCGCTCTCAAACATCACCTGACATCATAATTATTTAAATAATATGCTGTCTAACTTAAAACAAAAAAAAACACCTAAAACAATTATTTCATCAGCTGAAAAGAACGTGTGGTAGTTTTCTTATTACAATTTTCGGCTTGGTTCTTACGAGGCTACATGAAACTGAACTACTTCCCCCAAGGAACCTTAATAGGAGAAAAAAATTAATTATACAGCCACCCTGTGAGAACTTTCCCGCGAAGCCTTCACCACCCTTCACCGTCTAGATAGCGAAGTCAGACACACACAAATCAAAATAAACATTACGTCCACTTAATAGCTAATAATAATAGTACTGTCGCTCGTGGATATTTGAATTTAGAAACTAAACCGCCTACGTAGCTCGGAGGCAAAGTTCACTGGCTTTACGCAGGAGGTCGCGGGTTCGATTCCCGGCGGGGTCAATTGTAAGACTCGGTTTGTTTGGTGGTAGGGCATTTTCTAAGCCCGCCTGGCTAGCTACCACCATCTTATCTAAGTCTTGCCGCCAAATATCAATGTTGATATCATTAGTGTGTCCCGGCATGAAGATAAGATAGCCAGTTCTCCATTGCGTTGGGGAATCTTGGTAAGCCCGCTTCCATCTTCGGCAACATCGTCACTTACCACCAGGTGACATGTTGTCAAGGGTTTACCAACTGTGAATAAAAAAAATACCGGCCAAGTGCGAGCCTGAGTAGCATTTCGAGGGTTACCTATTCGCATTACAAACAAAAGATCTATTTGAATATATCTCATCTGCCAAGGATTGTCTGGAAGAGATCGCTTTTAGCGATAAGACCGCCTTTGTACACTTAAGTCTGATAAAACCATTTTGTGATTATTCCTTGTGTGCAATAAAGAATTTATACATACATACCTACATACATACAAAAGACATCAACGCGAGCGACAACTTTTTTTTTTTTATCAGCGCGAGTACTACTCATACTGGACCGATTTTTATGATTTCTTTCTTTACTTCAGTGTTGGTACTTTAATAACACCAAGTTTCACGCTTGTATGTATTACCGTTTTTACGATAGAGCTAAATCTAAAGTACAGATGGCCGTTGGGGTAGTAAAGTTCTCGTGTGACGATCGCGAACCAGAACGCGTGGCGTAGGCAGCCCTCCTACGCGGTGGACTGAGGACCTTGAGAAGATCGCGGAAAGCCGCTGGATGCGAGCAGCGCGGGATTGGTAGTTGTGGAAATCCTTGGGGAGGCCGTGGATATTTTTCGGCTGATATATACGATGATGATGACTTTAAGTTCAACGTAAAGTAATAAGCATGAGCATCGGTGGCGTAACGGCTAGGGCCGCCGCCTCCTGTCCGGGAAGTCGTGGTTCGAATCCTGCCACGTACCAATGTAATTTCGAATTTAGATTTCATATGTACGTTCATCCGACGCTCTTACGGTAAAGGAAAACATCGTGAGGAAACCTGCACACGCCTGCGGAGAAACTCGCAGGTTGTGTGTGAAGTCGACCAACCCGCACTGGGCCCGCGTGGTCGACTAAGGCACGATCGCCTAATTCAGGGTAGGCTCGAGCCCCTCAGCGGGGACGTATATGTGCTGATATGATGAAAGTAAGAAGTGTAAAGTAGGTACTTCTTACAATTCGGTGAGTACTTTTTTAAGTTATTTTTAAAATTCTTACTGAATTATGTAACTGCATGACTGTTAATTTGTTTGTGTAAGTTAGTTAATAAGTCCTCATCAGATAACAGTGTAAGTTAGTTAATAAGTCCACATCAAATATCAGTGTAAGTTAGTTAATAAGTCCACATCAGATATCAGTGTAAGTTAGTTAATAAGTCCACATCAGATATCAGTGTAAGTTAGTTAATAAGTCCACATCAGATATCAGTGTAAGTTGATAAGTCCACATCAAATATCAGTGTAAGTTAGTTAATAAGTCCACATCAAATATCAGTGTAAGTTAGTTAGTAAGTCCACATCAGATATCAGTGTTAGTTAATAAGTCCACATCAGATAACAGTCAAAGTTAGTTAATAAGTCCACATCAAATATCAGTGTAAGTTAGTTAATAAGTCCACATCAGATATCAGTGTTAGTTAATAAGTCCACATCAGATAACAGTGTAAGTTATTTATTAAGTCCACATCAAATATCAGTGTAAGTTAGTTAATAAGGCCACGTCAGATATCAGTGTTAGTTAATAAGCCCACATCAGATAATAGTGTAATTTAGTTAATAAGTCCACATCACATACTAGTGTAAGTTAGTTAATAAGTCCACATCAGATATCAGTGTAAGTGAGTTAATAAGTCCACATCAGATATCAGTGTTAGTTAGTTAATAAGTCCACATCAGATATCAGTGTTAGTTAGATTATAAGTCCACATCAGATATCAGTGTAAGTTATACAATAAGTCCACATCAGTTAACACTGTAAGTTAGTTAATATTTCCACATCAGATATCACTGTAAGTTAGTTAATAAGTCCACATCAGATATCAGTGTAAGTTAGTTAATAAGTCCACATCAGATATCAGTGTAAATTAGTTAATAAGTTCACATCAGATATCATTGTAAGTTAGTTAATAATTCCAAATCAGATATGAGTGTAAGTTAGTTAGTAAGTCTACATCAGGTATCAGTGTAAGTTAGTAAATAAGTCCACATCAGATATAAGTATAAGTCAGTTAATAAGTCCACATCAGATATAAGTGTAAGTTAGTTAATAAGTCCACATCAGATATCAGTGTAAGACAATGATCCCCATCAAATTCTCAACTTAGATTTTTTTTGCCGTCACAATATCTCTTCTTATAATAAAAAAGATTAAAAATTCTTGGGGACGCATATGAGCTGATATGATGATGTAACAGGCAGATGCCCACAGAATACAACCCTATTTTTGTTACGATGTATCATCATCATCATCATCATATCAGCCGAAGGACGTCCACTGCTGGATATAGGCCTCCCCAAGGATTTCCACGACGACCGGTTCACCAGGTCATCGGTCCACCGAGTGGGAGGCCTGCCTACACTACGTTTTCCGATGCGTGGTCGCCACTCCAGAACTTTACTGCTCCAATGGCCATCTGTTCTACGAGCAATGTGCCCCGCCAACTGAAACTTAAGTTTAGCAATTCTTGTTTCGATGTAATAGGAAATAAAGCCTTTTTTGAAATTCCCACGGGAAGAATAAAGGGGTAACGAAGTCAGACAGACTCATCAGCAACGCCCAGCCAAACCCTTGGACCTAGGAAGCTGTAATTTTGTAGAGGTTTCTATTATGATGTCGACAAATAAAAAGGTCCAATTTTTTCAAAATTTCTGCGGGATAGGAAATCAAGCGCAAACGAAGGCGCGGGCGAAAACGATGTCCACGCAGGTGAAGCACGGGAAATAGCTAGTATTTTATGTGCTGTAAGGTATAACCTGGCAATCCCGTAGGAGTTCCGGGACAAAAGTAGCCCGCGATCACACCCTGGACACTTCATACAACGGGCCAGAAATGACATTTCATTTAAAAAAACGAATGACAGAACTAACAAACTGGCGGCGAAATCCTATACGTTCGGCAACCAAACTGTTACCAATCTGTATCAATCTGGGCGACGAGGGGGTGAGGTCGCAATCTAGAGAGCGGCAGGGAGTGTCCACCCTGTATGTTAGTACTAATATATTATATACTTTGCCGCGACTCTGTCGTGTGGAATACAATAAAATACCATTTTAAATGACCTCCTTAGTGTAGGGAGGCTAGTACTACTGATAGGTCAATGGTTCGTCCCACCAAAATCAGATGAAAGCCACATTTTTCTGATTTCGCTGGTACCAACAGACTTTAGTCAAACCCCAAGGCTACCAAACTGTGAAAACCAAATCAAAATCTGCACAAACAGACAAACAGAAAAAATCCCAAAAAACATTTATGTATTCGGGCATGGTTACTTCCGAGTAAACTATCCCGTTTATTCTGGATCATCTTCAATAGTTTTTTGTTTTTTTTATTAACAGTACTCGTATTCAGGGTGTAAAAAAATTGGTGTAGGACCCGTTAACTGGTTCTATCATACTTTAAATAAAATAAATTAACAAAAACAAAAATAATAATGCAAAAACGTACTAAGTTGTTGCGATGGAAGTCGGTTTTTTAACGTGTTTAGCGTTTTTGTTGTTTAAATTTGTTAGTTTTGGCTTCGCTTTTTATTTTTGTAGGTAATTTATTATATATTTTACAGATATCACAAATGGGCTAGTCGAGTGCACTGTCAATCGAGATGTTGGTAGCATTAGTCTTTCTCGGTGACGTAATGTTTTTTTGTTGTTTGTAGAAGTCCATATGTTTATGCAAAAACCTGCACATTTCTAATATATAAGGTGTAACAAAATTAGCTGAAACTATTTTAACTGGTGCTTCTACCCATGAAACTGAACAACTTTCCCCAAGGAACCCATAGTCAAATTGCAAAAAAAATTTGGCTCTCCCATACTAACTCGATCAGCCAACTTAGTATGGGAACTTCAAAATATTTTTTGAGATTTGCCTATGGGTTTCATGGGGAAAGTTGTTCAGTTTCATGGGTAGAAGCACCAGTTAAAATAGATTCAGCTAATTTTGTTAGACCTTATTATAAACCCTAATATATATAAACCGGCAATTTTATTCTTACGTTACTAAGCTGTTTAATTGATACTTACAATCCGACATAGAGGGATAGCCAAGCGTGGATGGAAAATGGGAAGCCCAGGAACACAATGTGGACGATACCATCTTTGAGTTCAGCACACAGGAGCGGCCCAAAGGGTTGAATGAAAGCCGACAAATTTGGTCAACCCTTAATCGCATAAGAACTGGTGTCGGCAACTGTGCGTACCAGTGGCCCAAAGGGGGTTGGAGCGAATCGGCTGCGTGCACGAGCGGAGATCCGAAACAGAACATACACCACATGGTATAAGAGTGTCCCATCACCAGATATAAGAGAACAGCTGACGATTTTAAAACCCTGACTAAGGCCATGAGTTCATATCTGCGAAAATGCAAATTTTATTTTCTTTTAATTTTCATATTTCAAATGTTTTTAATCTTTTTTATTATAACCAGTGTGTAATATGAATGCCATACGATAAATAATTAAATAATTGATACCGACATAAATCTTTAACATTTTCGAGTGGAAAATTTAAAAATAATGTATGCAAATTAATCAGTCCTAAAAATAATATCACACTAATTACAATACCTAAAACACCTAAAACAAAATGCCTAAAATGCCTAAAATTGAACACCGAAAATACCTAAATTAAACTACTAAAATACCTAAAATTTAACACCTAAAATACCTAAATTAAACACCCAAAATACCTAAAACTTAACACCTAAAATTGAACACCTAAAATACCTAAAATAGAACACCGAAAATACCTAAGATAAAACACCTATAGAACCTTTAAAATAAAACACCTAAAATACCTAAGATTTATTCTATTCTTTGTATGTTTTGACTATCTCACTGGCTGGGTTTATTGTTCTTTAACTTGTGGGTTACCGACGATTTTTTTTCTCGAATATTTAGTTTGAAAAGTCCACCCAAATTTATATAAACCTAGGTTCTTATTTATTTTGAAGAATCTTTGAAAGGCCCGCTACGCCAGGTGCTGGTTATCACTTTATGGCAGTCTTAAAGCCGTGTCAGATCCTTACTAATATTATAAATGTGAAAATGTGTTTGTTTGTTACCTTTTCACGCTTCAGCGCCTTAACCAATCTTTATGAAATTTGGCATGCAGGTAGCCTGTGTCACGGGGAAGGACATAGGCTACTTTTTATCGACTATTCGACCAAATATAATGGACCGACTCTATCCATACATTAATCTCATAAAAAATGAATCAAATACGAATACACCCTAAAATGTAGCGTAGGCAGGCCTCGGTGGATCGACGACCTGGTAAAGATTCTCGATCATCGTGGAAATCCTTGGGGGAGGCCTTTGTCCAGCAGTGGACGTTTTTCGGCTGATATACACGCAAACACACACTCATCACTATAGTCTACCGTGTCACGTTCAAATATAAACAGTGACAGAGATAGAGAGACGTAATCGGAATGTAGAACGAATGAAATAATAAATTTCACTCATTTCGACCTTTAACCCATTTGGAGAATACTGATCGATTGAGACGAAATGAGCGAATGCTGTAGGCATCAAAACCGGTGTTTGCGTAGGTCGGTCCAAAGCTATTATATCGTTCGAAGAGTTTAACTGTCGCACTCCGCGCTGTAGGCATGAAAATGTACCTACGGCAAAGTATATAAATTAGTACTAACGCCTACGCCGCTCGGCCCCCTGAATGGGGCAAATTCAGTAGTCACATTAGACAGCACTTACGCGATAGAAAGAGAGGCAACTTTTAGGTAAATATAACTGTTGATGATTAGCGCTGTGCTACCTGAATTCGCACTTTATTGTGTCGTAGCGAGAGTCGCCATTTATTCCAATGATTTTGCGGAGCTAATCTTCTTTTACGTAGTAAATAGTCCTTATTCTTTTCCTATTACCCTGTTTGAAGAGCTAACCAATCGCGCTAGACATAAAAATACAAGTTTTGCTTTTTTATTAGTCAGATTTGCTTTTTTGCGTTGAATAGTTTACAACAATGTTTTGTGTTAGGAATCAATGCCAATGATGAAACTGCTTCTTTCGAATTATAAGAACACTGATTTACCATTCTTACCGACTTCAGAAGAGCAGGAGGTTCTCAATTCGACTGTACGTGCTTTGTCAATATTTTATGACGTAACAAACATACAAAAAACTTACAGTCAAATTAAGAACCTCGTCCTTTTATTTAAGAACCTTTTTGAAGTCGGTTGAAAACGATTAATTTTAGAGAGTCGTATGTACAGAGGCCAGCACATCAAGTAGTGCGATACTGACCCATACGCATACGGCATAAGAACGGTACAAAGACCAAAGTATCTAACTTAATATGACACGATGTTAGCGTTAATAACGCTGGACCGGTTGGCTGCCCCATTTCAAGACACAGTAACTGACAATTCTCGGATTGTTTTTAAATTTGCCTTATTAATTTTGCGCGCCAAATTGATAAAAAATGTGATTTATAAACAGAAAATATACTGCTATAAAAATATTTGGAAGAAGAAATACTTGAAATTAAGTCCTAAAAGTAATAAAAAATGCAATACCAAAAAAAAAATAGGTATAAAAATTTGCAGTTCATCATATCAGCTCATATATGTCCCCACCGAGGGGCTCGGGCCTACCTGTATTAGGGCGATCGGGCCTTAGTCGACCACGCGGGCCCAGTGCGGGTTGATCGACTTCCCACACAACCTTCGAATTTCTTCGCAGGTGTGTGCAGGTTTCCTCACGAGTATATGTACGTAAGTTTCGAAAAACTCATTGGTACAGTGGCCGTCCGGATTTGAACCCGGTACCTCTGGTTAGGAGGACCGAGTCGTTACCGGTTGAGCCACCGACGCTTTTTTTTCGGTTAATGTATTTTAAAATGAGGCAGCCGCGGTTTCGTTTCGCAGCATGGTTTCAACGTGATATACGAGTATTATACTTGTATCGTGTGAGCTTTCCCTAGCTAGCTACTGACGCAGCATCGCAGCGCTGTGCAGAGCGCGATAGGAGTAATATCCCGGATAACCCCTAGTCGCTACGACTAAAACGGCTAAGCTTCAATTACCATCAGATACCCGTATCTCTCCTGCACAGGATGACTTGAATCTTGCTGCATTTGTACAATTAGTTTAAATCAAGTTTATTTTGGAACACATAAACTTCTAGACTTTGGAATAATATGTAGAGTTGGCTGCAGTAGGTAGGCACCTTAATTTATTTAGATAGGAGACAAGAGTGAATAAGTATTGTTATTGTAAAAAATAAATAAAAGTAACTACAGTGTGAAAAAGAAAAGTCTTGTCACACTTGTGTGTCCACAATGTTTTTTTTTTTCATCGTAGTGACACTGTTTGGTGTGACCTTTGATAAATTACAAATACTGAAACATAAGACTTGTTATCACACTAGTGCGGAAACCAGAGATAAATGAAAAAATAAAACAAAATTTAAATTACTGGACGGATTTTGAGTAAATATTATTAAATTTTTTCTATCTTAATTATGATTGATTTTTCAGGGTTACTTGCCACCGTAAAAGTAACCAGTATCTCATGTGTGACCATACTTAAAAACACTTAAATTTATTGTTTGAGAAATAATTGGAATAAAATAGGTATCTCCCAGATTATTGGTATATTTTATCGATATAAAACCTCAATTTGATGCTACTAATATAATTTGTTGATTTATTTATTGTTTACCAGCTTTTTCCCGCGGCTTCGCTCGCGTTAAATTTGATAAGTACTATAACCACACAAATTTTTACGCTTGCTTAAGTATTTTTACGATAGAAAAAAAGACTTTAAAAACAGTTTCTTGTAGGGGACGGTGGCTGAACCGGTAACGACTCGGTCCTTCTAACCAGAGGTACCGGGTTCAAATCTGGACGGCCAATGTACCAATGAGTTTTTCAAAACTTACGTACATATACTCATCGATTGATTTAACGGTGAAGGAAAACATCGTGAGGAAACCTGCACAAACTCGAAGGTTGAGTGTGAAGTCGACCAACCCGCACTGGGCCGATCGCCCTGATTCAGGATAGGCTCGAGCCCCTCGGCGGGGACGTATATGAGCTAAAATGATAATGATTGTTCTAGCGGCAAATCAATAGAAATACACACTCTTTCAATTGTCTACCTATTACGGTTAATGAAATACAGCCCGCTGACAGACAGACGCACGGACAGACAGACAGCAGATTTTGAGTAACAATAGGGTCCCGTTGGTCACCCTTTGGGTGGACGGAACCCTTAAAAGTAACTTCAATATTGTATTGTCATACTTTTTTATGTCCAAACTCAATTTTTAAAACCTTTTACATAAATGTAGGTACTGGAATTAAGAAAAAAACGTTTTAGTTAACAATATTTAAATAATAAGTGCTTCTCTGTTGAAAAGTCTAGACACTTTTCCTTTGTAGCAAGATCTAGGACGTTATTTAAAAATGTTATGAAACGAGACATTGTGTAAGGTTCTCTTAATTCTTTATGGTATCCGTCCGATATCTATCCGAATTAAAACTAGCGAAACTAATTTAAAAGTATGGAAGAGAGTTCCCAAACTTCGTGACTTATCTTATTGTTCTAGAGTTCCTTTGTTTCAAACGAAATCAGCTAGCTATGCTGACTGGTTTGTTAGTATACTTGTAGACAACGGCGATGTTATCGAGATGTTGTCTAACTAAACTTGAATGGGACATTTTTTAAAAGCTTTTATTATATTATTTACCCACATTTTTATTTATTTTTCATAGACGAGATTAAAGCATTAAAAACTTACTTTTTGTTCTTAAATTAGGGAAGAGACTGGTTACCCACAACACAGGGAATCCTAGTGTGGGGACCAGGGATACTTACTGTGCTTTAGCTATAAGTCTCTTTTTGGTGCAAATAAATATTTTTTAATTTAATTTAATTTTTTAATTTTAACTTATAATATTTGTACTCGTATGTATGTTTGTTTAGTTCAAATCTTGCGAACGATTTTAGAGAAACTTCCAGGGGTCCGATTAAGCTGAAATTTGGAAAGAAGCCGTATTCCCGATGACATTACATCCTTTTAGTATTTTGAAGTTGATCTGATGATGAACTTTGAATCAATGTCCCAGAATCGTCATTTGTTTTTCAATAGAATCGTAGGAAAGACAGTCTTGTGCTCACATTTTTAGAATTTGGAACCGTATATTTTTTTATATTATTTTTCGAAAAAAGCTCTTAAAAATGTTTCTAAAATAAAATAAGAACCTACTTAATTTACTTGGGTTCTAGCCCGCAGCTTTTCCTACTTGTATATCGAGGATGTGCGGTGCGCGAGCCGTCAGCCTTCAGCCGCTGCCTTGGATTCGAGTTTCTTCGCAGGCGTGTGCAGGTTTCCTCACGATGTTTTTCTTCACCGTGCAAGAGCGTCGTATAAACGTACATATGAAATCAAAATTCGAAAACACATTGATTGGTACGTGGCAGGATCGAACCACGACCTTCCGGACGGAGGTAGCGGCCCTTGCCATTAGATACGCCACCGACGCTCTTAGGCGTAGTCGGCTAAAAAATGTTATATATAAAACGATCCACTGTGTGAGTGGTTCTTAATCTTTATTTTTAAGTATTTAACTTAAGATCCAACGTTACGAATAATCCCGACGAAGCTCATGAAAGCTCCTTTCTGTTTGAGTTTGAGTGAATTTAGCGAAAGCGGGGTTTGCTCCGTTCCTTTAAAAATAGATGTACGTATTTTTGTTTCAGAAATATTTTCACAATTTCCCATGAACTTCAGACTTTTCTACTTATCTATTTTATATTATACTAGCTTTTACCCTCGGCTTCGCCCGCGTGGACATCGTTTTTATTACTGTCTTTAAGGGTGATTAGTAAATTATATCGTTTCCCACCTACTCAACCATCTCTGTGCAAAAAATCACAACAATCGAGTATTTTTTTAGTTCCCTCAGGAACTGCATCAGATTATGCTATTTTCCCGGGATAAAAAGTAGCCTATGTCCTTCCCCGTGACACAGGATACCTGCTTGCCAAATTTCATAAAGATTAGTCAAGGCGTTGAAGCGTGAAAAGGTAACAAATAAACAAACAAACACATTTTCACATTTATAATATTATAAGTAGGAATTTTCTTACCTTAGTATGTTTATAATATTACTGACAGACGTGGTATTTATTTTCTGATGATAAGCCCATTCAAAATAAACTGTTTGACTAACTTGAAAATATTTTTTTCTATAATTAGATACACCGAAAACATTTCTCGGTAATTCTTTATTTCGATTTATTTACTTAAGAAAATAGCAAAGAAAAATTCTCCTCGCAGGAGCGTCTATCATTATACATTTTGTATGGGAGGTAAGTAGGTAGGTACCTGTAACCTACCTTTAATATAGGATATATAAACAATTTAAATGGAAAACTATCATGGTTAAGAATGCTTTCTTAATTAAGGAATAAAAGTATAATAATAATATGTATAATATGTCAAATCTGGACGGCCAATGTACCAATGAGTTTTTCAAAAACTTACGTACATACTTACCGATTGCTTTAACGGTGAAGGAAAAACATCGTGAGGAAACCTGCACACGCCTGCGAAGAAACTCGAAGGTTGTGTGTGAAATCGACCAACCCGCACTGGGCCCGCGTGGTCGACTAAGGCCTAATCGCCCTGATTCAGGGTAGGCTCGAGCCCCTCGGTGGGGACGTATATGAGCTGTAATGATGATGTATAATATGTGCAGTTGAATTTGAAATATTTTTAAAGTGAAACTTTTATTACATCGTCTCAAGCTTTTTCGTCTGTGTGTTGCGTGACGGCAAAGAGATTATTACATCGTCTCAAAATTTTTCGTCAGAGCAGCCATGATCGTTTCGTCCTCTGTACCGTAGCTCCAAGACGAGAGCAGCCATGATCGTTTCGTTCTCTGTACCGTAACTCCAAGAGGAGTGAAACTTTTATTACATGATCGTTTCGTCCTCTGTACCCTAGTTTCAAGACGAGAGCAGCCACGATCGTTTCGTTCTCTGTACCGTAGCTCCAAGAGGAGTGAAACTTTTATTACATGATCGTTTCGTCCTCTGTACCGTAGCTCCAAGACGAGAGCAACCATGATCGTTTCGTGCTCTGTAAAAGTCTATAATGTAAAGAAAAGTTTCACTTTTACCATGGTTTCATAAAACCACACACTTTTTTTAAATATATTTTTCATACAAAATGTTCTTTCACTAACTTGTTTTTATTAAAATACACATTTATTTTTTGAAAAGACTAGGGAACCCTACATTACGCGTGATCTGACTCGCGCTTGGTCACTTTTTTGTTTTTTCCATCACAATTACTCGTACTTTTTCACTCCTTTGTGCCGCTTTTAAGTAAAAAAGTTGAAGAAAAACCTAAAACTTTTTGGGTACAAGATACAAGCTTTTATTTGAAAAGAAATTTTATGCTCAAAAGCCAAACGGTCACGGCACGTTTCCAAAGTCAAAGAAAAGGCGAACACTGAATTTCCTACGATTCTATTGAAAATGAGAGATAATCCTTGGACCTTGATTCCACCTCCAAAGTTCATCATCAGGTCAACTTCAAAATGCCAAAAGGATCTATTGTCACCGTGAATACGTATTCATACCAAATTACAGCTCAACCGAAGCCCTGGAAGTCGCTCTTAAATCGATTTCAAGATTTGACCTAAACAAACATACATACAAACATTGCAAATTTGAAACTTTTATTAAATCCTCTCAATTTTTTTCGTCTGTGTGTTGCATGTCGCGTGACGGTCGCTTTCGTCCGACGGTATGATCGTTTCGTCTTCTGTAAAGTTTCACTTTTACCATGGTTTCATAAAACCACACACTTACTATTTTTAAATAGATCTTAAATAGATTGTCTGTATCGTCTTAAGGTCCTATACAAAATTAGGGCCTTCATTAGCACTGATCTCCGTATTGCATTAGTTGAAAGTCTTGTTCTATCCAAATTAAATTATGGCCTAACGGTTTACGGTCCTTGTTTACTTAAACGGTCACTCCGTCAAGTACAACGTGTACAAAATGCCTGTGCACGTTTTTGTTTTGCTATCCCCTTTAGGACTCACGTGACACCATATTTGGATGGATCCAATATTCTAAAAATGGAGGGACGGTTAAAACTTTATTATTCTTCTCTACTGTTTGACATTATTAAAACCAAAAAACCAGCTTACTTGTTTAGTAAACTTACTTGGCGTTATTCCAACTGTCACTATTCTACTAGAACGATTTCTTGGCAAATTGTCGGACCCCATCACAAAACCACTGCATTTAGGGGTAGTTTTAGGTATGCAGCGTCCAAATGTTGGAATGATCTTCCTCCACCGATACGTAACCTCACATCTAAGCTTGCTTTTAAACTTCAATATCGAGAGTTTCTACTTACCAAGCAAAAATCCCTTGGACTAGGTTCCGTACCTATTCCGTATTTAACTACCCCTAACTGATTAGCGGCAACATCATTATTATTTTTTTTTTTTTATTTATTTATTCTTTTTTTTTTATCATTAAAATAAGTAAGTAGGTAGTGCTTAATATTTATTTATTTATAAATTGATAATTTTTTTTGGCAATTGTTATTATCTGTAACTTCCTGATTATGTTATTTTCTTTTTGTTTTTACGTTCTGTTTTATATTTTGCCCTGCGATGGCGCACGCGACGATTCCTCTCGGCACCGGCAGAATAACAGCGCAGTAGGTAGGTCTTCCTGCTTGCGGCATTATGCTGAGTCGGGGCCAGTTCGGCAAAGTGCACATTGACTTTTTCATAACTGTAGCGTACTTATATTTGTCTACTTTTTTTGTTTTGGGTGTTATTTGTACCTTTTTGTTATTTTAATTTTGTCTGTGTGTATTTTTTGTCGAATAAATGTTATCTTATCTTATCTTATCTTATCTTATGTCCTTATAGGCATTTTAAATGTCTGAAACATATTATTAAATACATATTTAGTTTTTTTGATAACGCAGGTTAACTGACCTGTAGCACGGTCATTATCTGGATGGGTTTAACTGTTAGTGGCATTTATCTCGAATGTTTCCATGCTTCGCAAGGCACGTTAAGTCGTTGGTGCCGTTTGCTATCACCAGATGGCGGTCGGTAAGCCGTGTCAGAAAAACTCCTGACAGTGGGGTTCCCCACCAACCCGGACTTGGCCCCCGTGTGTGGAGTATGGCCTAAACTTCCCCAGTTTGGGAAGAGACCCGCGCCCCAGCAGGGGGAGGTTTCATCATATCAGCTCGTATACGTCCCCACCGAGGGGATCGAGCCTACCTTGAATTAGTGCGATCGGACCTTAGTTGACCACGCAGGTACACTTCACACACAACCTGCGAGTTTCTCCGCAGGTTTCCTTACAATGTTTTCCTTCACCGTAAGAGCGTCGTAAAAACATACATATGAAATCTAAATTCGAAATCACATTGGTACGTGGCGGGATTCGAACCGCGACCTCCCGGACAGGAGGACACGCTCTTAGGGGGACGTTTATGGGTTGTTAATGACGATACTCGGTTGTTATTGATGACATGTAGTCTGCAGTCAAGTAGACTGACAGTGGTCGGTATAATGCAGGCATTCATAATCGCTTCCTTAGGCATTCTAAAACCTCGTATTACACAGGATGTGAAATGTCGTATTATACAGGATGTAAAATGTCGTATTATACAGGTGTAAAATGTCGTATTATATAGGTTTAAAATGTCGTATTATACAGGTGTAAAATGTCGTATTATATAGGTTTAAAATGTCGTATTATACAGGTGTAAAATGTCATATTATACAGGTGTAAAATGTCGTATTATACAGGTGTAAAATGTCGTATTATATAGGTTTAAAATGTCGTATTATACAGGTGTAAAATGTCGTATTAAACAGGTGTAAAATGTCGTATTAAACAGGTGTAAATTGTCGTATTATACAGGTATAAAATGTCGTATTATACAGGTGTAAAATGTCGTATTATATAGGTGTAAAATGTCGTATTATATAGGTTTAAAATGTCGTATTATACAGGTGTAAAATGTCGTATTAAAAAGGTGTAAATTGTCGTATTATACAGGTGTAAAATGTCGTATTATACAGGTGTAAAATGTCGTATTAAACAGGTGTAAAATTTCGTATTATACAGGATGTAAAAAATCGTATTATACAGGATGTAAAAAATCGTATTATACAGGCTGTAAAATTTTAAAAAATCTTAAGTTTTATCTGCGAGTTTTAATTTAAAAAGAATTGTAGGTATATCGTATTCTTATCAGCTAGCCCTTTCATTTGATACCTACATCCTTGGAGGAAGAAAAAGACGGAGGGAATATCGTTTAAGAATCAGCGGAAGTATAGTAATGGCAGCGGCCTATGAATGTATGAGTGAATAGAGGGTTGCCATTTTAATATAAATTTCCCCATTTTTTCTATCATCATCATCATATCAGCCGAAGGACGTCCACTGCTGGACATAGGCCTCCCCCAAGGATCTCCACGACGACCGGTTCTTATTTACTCGGTTAGTTGGGTTTGACCGGTTATTTTTTCTATACTATTCGTAAACAAAGATGACCTATTTTACTAGAGTAAAGATGCGACATTAACCTCCCTTCCGCTGACATCAAGTCGTCTGGGAGGGGGGAAGGGGTTTAAAAATGCTGTTTACTGCAATTTTTAATGATTGACGAGTACACGATGTTCAGAAAAAGACTTAGTTGTTCATATTCAAGGTGCCATGAGTTATTAGTGCCACTAATTAAGCTGTTTTTTACGGATTGTAATAGTTTAGTCGTTTAGTTCAGTTTAGTCGAACAGAATGAGCGTTCAGATCGCAAAATCTAGTGCGTAGTAGTAGATATACTATACATATATCGATGTATAGCTTTAACTTGTCAGTGGCGTAACGGCTAGGACCGCTACATCCTGTCCGAGAGGTCGTGGTTTTAATCCTGATTCGTACCAATGTGTTTTCGAATTGCGATTTCATATGCACGTTTATTCAATAACGAAACTAAGTACTCATACCTGTATTGAAAGCAATTGGTTCAGTAACTAAAAAATTCAAAATGGTAGTGACATTTTAAATTGTGACAGTGGTTTCGAAATCAAAGACCTCAAGGACCTTCAGATATCGATTTTGAAAGCCATCGGTCCAGTAACCAAGAGGTTGAGAATGGCGGCCTCTTTTTACAATTCTGACAACGGATTTGAGATCAGACACCCCAAAGACCTTCAAATATCGATTTTAAAAAAAATCGACCCATTATCGAAAAGTTTAAAATGGCGGCCACTTTTTTCAATTCTGACAACGGTTTCGAGATCAGAGACTTCAAGGGCCTTCTAATATCGATTTTGAAAGCAATCGGTCCACATAACCACAAAGTTCAAAATGGTGGCAACTTTTTTTCAATTCTGACAACGGATGTGATTTGGTCAGCCAGTCAATAATTATTGAGTGGGTCTCTAGCTATTTATATTATAACAGTGTTTGAGTAAAACGCCTGTGTCATACTGACGGACATGGTAAAACTAGAGATTTCCTAGTTTTACTACGGAACCCTAAAAACGGGCGTGACAGACGGACGCAGGGGATGGACGGACGTGGGAGTAATGTTATAGGGTTCCATTTTGTCCTAGTGAGGAACTCTAAAAACCAACAAAATCATACATTTTAAAGTACACATACTTTGATTGGTTAACATTTCGAGCACACGATCATTCCAACTTTTTTCGAGCGGACATATTTGATACGAGGGAACCTAAAGTAAATAATTAACAAGTAATAAATGCCCAATTTCATGAGAAAAAACATGTTAAACTCAATCTCCCACAATTTCAGGTATTTTTTTTCTGAAATTTGTGGCAACACTAGTTGTTTGGTTGGTGTTTTTTGTTCCAATGTTTACAAATTTTAACGCGTTAAATATAGGAAATTAAGTAAAAATGTTCTGAACTAACTTATGGAATGTGATGCCCTTAAGTTTTTTCCCACGCTCGGATCTATTTTTACAGCGTTTCACTACGCAAGTCAGCATAATACATATTATTTCACGTTACGTACATGGTGTTCTTTTGAAAAAGGTTCGCTGCGTAATGGCAGCCCATGGGCACAGTATAATAAATAGTACTAGCCATGGGTGCAATATAGTATGAATATGTGCGCGCGGGCTTGTACCTACGAACGAGTGGGTGCAATTAGTGGGTGCAATAAATACTTCAGTCGCTTGTTATCGATAGGGGGTCCGGCTATTATTAAAACGTCCTTGCCCACATCATGGGGGTGCATAAAAAAATAAGTGGTCCGCCATCTTTGGGAGTCCGCCAAATTGGATTTAGAATAAAGTCACTTAGCTAACCATGCATTGTGCTCCAAACTTAACGTGTAAGTATGCAAAATTTCAGCTTATTCGGAAACTGGGAAATGGTGTTCATTTAGCTTCCAAGATTTGCAGGTTTCCTCACGATGTTTTCCTTCACCGTAAGAACGTCGGATAATCGTACTAGGGCCGCCGCCTCCTGTCCGGGAGGTCGTGGTTCGAATCCTGCCACGTACCAATATCAATAAATGAATCAAATATTTGTTTTTTTTTTACAATTTACATATTTTGATCAGCTCCTGGCATAATCTCACCTGATGGTAAGCGACGATGATGCCGAAAATGGAAGCGGTCTTACCAAGATTCCCCAACGCAATGGGGATCTGGCTATCTTATTTTTTAATCCGGAACACATCAAAGCTGTTAATAATGATGGTTGGCGGCAAGACTTAGATAAGATGATGGTAGCTAGCCAGGCGGGCTATGAAAATGCCCCTCCACCAACCGAACCGAGTCTTACAAAGTTGACTCCGCCGGGAATCGAATCGGAATCTTGGATATGATGCTGCATAATAAATAAACATCGTAATTTTCAGGTTTCCGTAGAAATTATATCCTATTCGTATATCTTCTACTTAAACTAGATGAGTGGCAGACAGTAGAAACCTACAAGAAATTGAAATTCGCTTTGTTTAAATCTCGAGAGCGTGATTACGTTTCATTTGGGACTACCGAAGCTTGAACATTGTTTCCTTATATTTTTAAAAGTTAAAAATAATTTCTAGTTAACAAAATTATCACACTGCGCATATAGAAAAGCCAAGTGTGTGAAGAGTTACAACATTCGCGCTACTAATTTTGATGAACACATTTTAACCCTCCATTTTCTTTACTCACGGAATCTGAAACGACCAGTGAAGCGCCGTAGAATATCCTACTCAATTTGCCAGACAAGGCAAAATTGATCTAACTCTCTCTCTCTCTCTCTCTCTCTATCTTCACAAATACCTTCATGATTTGTCTGAATATCTCTGGAATTTGTATTGAAAAAATATACAGGGTGTAACAAAAGTGGTGGAGGTACCGTTAACTAAGTCTTCTGCTCATCATACTGAACAACTTTTGTTCTACGAGTTTGCTGAAATCGCAAAAAAAAATGTTTACTCTTCATACAAATCGATCAGCTGTTTGACCATTTTTGTGCATTTTACTATGGAGGCACTTAATTTTTTTTTGAGAATTGACTATGGTTTCCTTGGGGAAGTTGTTCAGTATGATGAGTAGAACCCCCAGTTAACGGGTCCTACACCATTTTTAACACCCTGTATAGTTTGATCGACGAAGCAAAATGAGGCAAAAATAACCTTAGTTTTAATTTTAAATTTGTTGTTGTGTGTGCAGGTACTTATTGAAATGGAAAGTTTCCAAAAGGAAGGCTACGAAGCTTAGGCAGTTAACTTCCGCGGAAGCCTTTTTATTTTATTTTCGCTAATGGCTTTTACTTTCTTTGATTGTGTGAGGAGTAAGGAGTGACGACGAAGGAATAAAAAGGTAAAAAAAAAAAAAAAAACTAACTTGGGATTTGGATGGTGCTGGATTGTCTTACAAAAACAGAGTCCAGTTCTTATAAACTTATTTTCAAATAATAATGCTCACCACAGAGTCATGTGGCTTCCATCATCATCTCAGCAGCATGAAAGTTAAGGCGACAAACCTTCCATGCTCACCTGAATCACCTGAAAAATATAACTATCGGTCGTCCACTGCTGGACAACGGCGTCCCCCAAGGATTTCTACGATGACGGGTCCTGTGCTGCCCGCATCCAGCGGCTCCCCGCAACCTTCACTAGGTTGTCGGTCCACCGTGTGGGAGGCTTGACTACGCTACGTCTTCCGTTGCGCGGTCGCCGCTCGAGAACTTAACCACCGCAACGGCCATATCTGTTCTAAAAGCTATGTGCCCTGCCCACTGCCACTTAAGTTTAGCGGTCTGTACGTGCCTATAAAATTTAAAGAATTATCCTCCAACTCCTAGCCGTTAAGGATTTGTACCCTCCATTACCAGCTCATCAACATGAGATGATGACTACCAGACGCAATACCTGAATAACTTTAGAAAACATATAAAACACGTTATACGTGCCTAGAAAATTTGAGGATTGTCCTCGATTTGCCTATAGGATTCCATCGGATCCTGATTTGGTGACAATGGGGCCACCTGGGAAGTAGAACATTTCCAACAAAAAAATAACTTTCCAAATCGGTCCAGGAGTCTTCGGGTAATCAGGGAACATACATAAAAAATGAAGATTCCGACGATTTGAGAATCTCATCCTGTTTGAAGTCGGTTTAAGTAATAAAATCACAGGAACAAATATCATTGTGTATTCTGCTAGTTACTAGTTATGTTATTTTATTTTTATATATTTGGTGTGCAATAAAATATATTTATCTTTTATTTATAATATATATAATATTTATAAATATATTTAACAAAACTATGAAAAAAATACCTCAGTAATAATTTAAATTGACAATTATAAAAAGAATTTAGATATAGTGTTATTAAATTACTTAAATAGTATAAAATCGTTGAATCTCTAAACAGTTTTTTTTATTTACATGCTTTATAAAAATAGTGAAAAATATCAATTGATAAGCCTTCAGTTTATTGGAGTTCAGTCATGTTACAGACTCGATCCAGTCGTGCGTTCTTATTAAAAAAAATCTAATATGAACAATGTCAGTAAAAAAGAATAAATCGATTAGAAAATTCTTTTTTACCTACTTAATTTTATTGTTAGTATTGTGGCTCACTCTGACTCACAGTCCTATCAGTTTTTTTCTTTGTTGTTGAGTATCCAATTTCCTTCTGAAAGAGTTCTCAAAATCATCGGATAGGCACTCGTGTATATTAAATAAGTTGAATCGTGCCAAGTCTTCGCCAGACCGACAAATCAGCTGATCTGAGAAGCTATTGTTCGATTTCTCAAATTGTGAATCGTCAATTTTCCCGGGAATGGCCTGATTTGGAGATTTAAAAAGGTATTTTTCGATGTCTACAAATTGGAAATTGGATTTCATTCCACAAAAGCAACCCAAAAAAGTTATAAGCTGTGAAATTTATACTTTTTTATACAAATTGAGACACATTAATTTAAGTAGCCTAAAAGCAATCACATAGTATTTTGCTAAAGTAATTAAATTATTTACTTTAAACCTTTAATTTCAGCTCATAATCGTGCCCACCGAGGGGGTGGAGCCTGCCCTGAATTAGGGCGATCGGGTCTTAGTCGACCACGCGGACCCAGTGCGGGTTGGGCGACTTCACACACAACCTGCGAGTTTCTTCGCAGGCGTGTGCAGGTTTCCTCGCGATGTTTTCCTTCACCGTAAGAGCGTCGGATAAACGTACATTTGAAATCTAAATTCGAAATAACATTGGTACGTTGCAAGATTCGAACCACGACCTCCCGGACAGGAGGCGGCGGCCCTAGTCTTTACGCCACCGACGCTTTTTTCGTAGATTGCCTCTAGATAAATCCGTAGATCGTAATGCGTAACCGCCTACGTGGCGTAGGGGTTAGTCAATTAGCTTCACATCAGAAGGTCACGGGTTCTATTGTTTGTCTAACTTTTTAAGACTCATTTTGATTAATGGAAGGGCATTCTAAGACCGCCTGGCTAGCTACCACCATCTTATCTAAGTATTGCCGCCAAACATCAAAGTTAACAGCATTGATGTGTTCCGGCTTTAAGATAGCCAGTTCTCCATTGCGTAGGCAGCTGCATACGTGTAAATGTGACCGCAACAGACCAAAAGCGTAGCAGCAACGATTGTTACGGTCACTGAGTAGGCAGCTGCATGCGTGTAAGTGTGACCGCAACAGACCGAAAGCGTAGCAGCACGATTGTTACGGTCACTGAGTAGGCAGCTGCATGCGTGTAAATGTGACCGCAACAGACCGAAAGCGTAGCAGCACGATTGTTACGGTCACTGAGTAGGCAGCTGCACGCGTGTAAATGTGACCGCAACAGACAGAAAGCGTAGCAGCACGATTGTTACGGTTACAGTAGGCAGCTGCATGCGTGTAACGGGATTTCAATGTTACTGGGTATGTATGAAACCCTGCGGAGTTAAATTTTATAGGGCGTTCAAAGGTGTTACGGGCTTCTGGGTAAAATATAACATTCTTAGGATTGTAAAGCTGCGACTTTTCATACAAACGGCGATAACGATTTTCACTTCTTAAATGTTAACCGATTTGGACCACTTTTTGATAGGTGGTCAGTCAGAAAAAAAGGTAGGCTTATACGTTTTTGTTTTTTCGTTAAAGTTTAATTTTATTGTCGTTCACGTGTTTTCATTCAAAACTAATTTCAACCATTTTTTTAAAATTATAATCAGTAATTTAAAAAAACGAAACTTATAAGCCTAGCTTTTGGTCTGACTGACAACCTGTCAAAAATTGGTCCAATTCGGTTAACACTAGAGGTTAAAGTCGTTATCGCCGTTTGTATGAAAAGTTGAATTTTCGCCGTGGGCTTACAGTCCTCTAAAGGCTTTCTAAAGGCTATGACTTTTAAGGCAAAAGGAAGTCAATTCCTTAGTCTATCTTTAAAGTTTACCAATCCACCATGCTGTTTTTGAAAGGAAATCGTTTCGGAATCAACGCGCCCTGATTCTCCGAACTAAATCATATATTTAGTTTCACACGTCTCAAATTAAAAAAATGTAGTCCATTTGACGATTTCATAATGTTTAACCATTTAATAAAATTGCTATCTTACATTAATTTTTATATCGCTACGTCATAAGAACAATTGTAATGACAAAAACAAATAAATCAATACAATGCGTGTATTTTCTTAATGTCTCTCGGCAGTCATCGTATTTCCGAATTTCTCGGGGAATGCAATCGAAATCCTCGCATAACGAAGTCGCGAAAGCGTACCCAGACACAATAGTTAAAAAAAACGGTTTAACTGCGGTATTGGAGCGGTTAATATTCATGTCGAACTTCCGAAGTACGTATTTCATAGTTTACGAACTTTGCCGAGAGACATCAAAATAAAAAAGCAAATTAAATTTAGATCTCTAAGGTTCTTATTATTTCATTCGTTTTTGAAGTTTTATCCTACTTCCTACTAATATTATAAACGCGAACTTTTGCGAGGATGTATGTTTGTTACTTTTTCACACAAAAACCACTCAACGGATCTGACTGAAATTTTGTAGGTAGACAGATTAGGACCTGGATAATTACATAGGCTACTTTTTTCTACTCTCGCGAGCCCCTTTCGGCTCGCGCACTGCGTCGAAAAGTCATAGAAACGTGGTCCACTCGAGTGAAGTCGCGGGAAACAGCTAGTACATTTATATAATAACCGTGTGTAGTAAGTAGTAAGTGTAGTAAGTAGTAACCCTATTAATATTATTTTTATTTGTGTAACAAAAAGTTAGACAAATACATTATGATATAGATAGTGCAACACAAACCACAGGTTTATCCGTGCACTAAATAGTCAAATCGCTGCTGAAAATTAAATGGTCTTTACTTAAAAGTGCCTGTAATTTGGTCATTACTTTGACAAGCTTCTTTGACCAAAGTCGGCCTTGTGATTCTAGGATCGCAATTTCATGTGCAAAGAGATTTTATTCAGAATTATGCTGCATCAATAAGGCTGTAAAAAAACAAAAGCCTATAAAAATAAAGAAAAGCGCGGTAAAAACTTTTCGTATTTTCGTCTTTATTAAAATAAAATCGTTAAATGGACTCAGGCAGCGAAGAATCTTCTAATTCTAAGCATTACAACACTGAGATTCAAGAAGCCAAATTGATGATAGCTAATCAAATAGCTTTTGTCACCAAAATCCAAAGAAAGATAATTACTTGCTTAGTAAAAGTTTGCGCAACGGAAAATCGACAGAAAGTCGAAGTCTTTATCGGAATACGTTTTCAACCGACTTCAAAAAGAGGAGGTTCTTGATTCGACTGTATGTTTTTTTTTTGTGTGTTTGTTACGCGATATCTCCGGCGATTGTGAACCGATTTTCAAAATTATTTTTGAAGTGAAAACTTCTTTAGCGGCGCTGAGCACTTTTTTGGATGGGTAAAAACTTCCAAACTCGCGTCAGGGTCACGTGATGCTGATCGAAAAAGCGTAAGATCGAGGGGAAGGGAGAGGAACAAGTATCTCCCACTCTTTCTACCGTGCCTGAGTGTGCTGCTCCGCTTAGGCAGCACAGGGCGCTTTTCTCAATTTTCCATCTGCCGGTTAGTAGCAAAACTACTCGCCTAGCGACCTAACATCGATATATTGATGTCACTACGTAGTTCAGCTATTTCACACTAGATGTCAATAAGTGTAGAAAGTAATGGGACGTACTCAGAACTATGAGCTTTAAAAAGTTTGTGTAATAAATGAATAAAATGAGGGTTAACATTTTTACTGTTTTGTATGTGTACTGACGTACTTAAAATTTCTAGCACAAAATAATAGACAAATTATTATTACGAACAAAATTTTATTTACAAAATTCAATTACCTGCGAAAATAACAGTTTTAGTTAGTTGTTGTCGGTTGGATGATTATCGTTTTGAATGGTTGCGAAATGCTTAAAACGAATATCTATATACTTTTCTGATAAAGATTTAATCAGCAGTATAATATGATTTACAGTCGGTGATTGGTCAAAGCTGTAATTTAAAAAATAAAATGAAATACATACTTATTCTCCTAAAATAATTGAAACTCGGTTATACAAACAATACCGAAACCAACCGACAAATCCAGTTTTAAACTAGGTAAAGTGCCCATCTTTAATTTTTTATGGCCTTTTTTTGTCACTATGAAGTCTGCATCATTAAAATGGCAAGAACAAATCTTTGTATATTTTGTCGGAGTCCAATCCGGTCTATTCACTTTTGTGATCCATTGTTGTTTTAAATTATCATCGGATGGAAATCTAAAACAAACAAAAAAAAAAAAATAACTAGGTGGTAATTATCTTAATATGAATAAAATGATTATTTAACATTCGAAGTTCTTTCAATTCATGAACAGTCACGGAGAATAGTACGAGTATGTATACAACTCAGATCTTTGTTACTTGAAAATATTTGCTATGAAAATGTTATTTCATTACTGACCATAGCCGTGTGTTATTCGGTAAAATTATTTGAATCTAATTACGGCCCTGGATATTTGGTACGTTGAAAATAGTGGTTCTTGTTGACGATAGATGGCGGCCTGTTTACAATATAATTATAAAAATCACTAAAGTACTGTTTTGGCGACTAAAAAGTATTCAGGTTTAATTGTATACTTTAATTTTCAGTATCCACGTATGATTATAACTATATACCAATGCGGAACTTTACGTACTCGTATTTTTTATTCACAAAAGTTACGCCACCTAGTGTCGAGAAGTATAATTTATACTTGAAAGCCGAGAATTTTCTAGAACTATTTTAATAATTACGTATAAAATTACTTACAAATGAAATGTGATACCATTCATAGCATCAGAACGTCTGTCTGAATAACTTCGACACGATAAAACACAACACTTCATCCTTTTCTTCTTAAAAATGCGAAAACACACCAATAATGCGAGTCTCGATACATGGGCACCTGACGAAAATCACAGTGCACAGCAACAATTGATGCGGTCTTTATTAGACACATAAATAGATTCGAATCAAAACTGTTTGTTTCTTACTTCAGCTATCATAAACCGATTGTATCAGTTGTAGAAATTTGCGATGATGATTCTGGTAATAACGATGGTGAAAAAGTCGTCGAAATTATGGATGAAAGTTGATATTTCTAAGAGATAAAAATTAATGTAATATATAAATAAATAACGATATAATATTATGAATAATAACATGTAAATTGTCATATTTGTGTACGATAGCGCAATAAATAAACATTGTATTCTACCTCATAAATGATAGTATTTTTGTACTTATAATTAAACACAACGTTAATACTAAAGTTTTCACTTCTGCCGGCACTCCCGGAGTGCTACCGGTGTGTTTTTTTTATTCAAAAGATTATACTCCCGAGGGGGTCCCATTGTCACCAAGTCAGGATCTGATATTGGATCCCAGGGAAATCGCGAACAACCCTCATATTTTATAGGCACATATTACGTGTTGCATATATTTCCTAAAACGATTCAAGTTGTGACGTCTATTAGTCATTATCTCATGTTGATGAGCTGATGAAGGAAGTTACAACTCCTTATGGAGTTGGAGGATAATTCTTCAAATATTTTGCGTAGATACATAGGTAAGTATAGACCGATAGTTGTATTCTTTCAGATTATTCAGATGATCTGATGATGGAAGATTTAACTCCTTAACTTTCATTTTGTTAAGATGATGATGGAAGCTACAGAAATCTGTATATGTTAATGAAACACATGCTTTATTATTTGATGGTTCCTATTGGCGAGTGGGTGATTGGGTATAACGTTGTTAGATAGATAGCATTACACTAAAAATAAATATAATAAAAATAAAAGTTTAAAAACCGACTTTAAAATTAAATTCACTAAAAAGTATGGAATAATATTAATATACTTAGATACACGACACTAACCAACAATAACGAAATCAAAGGTAGGTACGAATCAAATTAGGGGCCTAAAATTTTTTTTGAGGTCGGTGTCAGCAATGCCATCGAATCTACAACATTTGATACTTAAGTAGCTGTGTGCTGGTACCGACCTCAAAAATAAATTTAGGCCCCTAATTTAATTCGTACCTACCTTTGATTTCGTTATTGTTGGTTAATGTCGTGTATCTAAGTACTTATATTAATATTATTTCATTCTTTTGAGTGAATTTCATTTTGAAGTCGGTTTTTAAGTTTTTTAAACTTTTATTTTTTCTAGATTACTTTAGCGAGTCACTCTGCTTGCTGATACTGGCGCCAACCTAATAACATTCAAACGGCATAGCGGATGGAGCTCAGACAGAGTGGCTGAAGGTTACATAGACGAGTCAGTTGAAAATCCTACTAACTAGCGACCCGCCCCGGCTTCGCACGGGTGCAATGTAGATATTAGATCTGCCCCATCTAATTGGAGAAAGTGGAGTGATTAAAATTGTATGATTAGTCTATACTACAGGATATCTTTGTATATGTCGCAGGATAATAGCAAAATCCGTCGTTTCGCGAAAATCCTAGGAATATTGCACACTGTGGAGTAGAAAACTCCGAATAAAACCAAATCGAACGGAGCCCCGCTATGCGGGGCTCCTTTTTACGGTAGAAAAAGACATGCTAACAAAACCTAACCTATTTAACGAAGCGGGGCTCCATCCGACTTGGTTTTATTAGGTTTAATTATCTATTAAATTTTAATGAAATGCTGTTTAGGACAGTTTTGATCTACATTAAATGTACAACGTATGTAATGTATTTAATTGGATTAAGAATACTGTATTTTATAAAATAGCTCGGTAAATAACACAAATTTTTAATTTTAAAGATAAAAATGGTTACTGTGAGTTATCCTTAGGAGATAAATATATGCCATTGCGGACTTTTTTGTCGATCTATTTAAGATACACAATTCCGTAGTACATTAATTTTATCCATCTCGTTAGCCAGCATTTGCGATTTAAGCGCACAAAAGTATGTTTGTCACGACATCATATTACAAATCTTTGAGTTTTTTGGGTATTTATGTACTATAATATATATGCATTATACATATAAACCTTCCTCTTGGATCACTCTATCAATTGCTGAAAACTGTATTAAAATCGGTAGAGTACCTAGTTTAAAAGATCTAAGCGAGCAGACAGCGGAAGCGCCTTCATTTTATACTATGTAAGGAAAAGAAGAAGAAAATGTTACAAATCTTTGAATTTTTCAGTCTTTCTGTACTATAATATGTTCATATTGTATCTAAACCTTCCTCTTTAATCACTATATCTATTTCTGAAAATTGCATTATAATCCGTTGAGTAGTTTAAATGATCTAAGCGAACAGACAGCGGAAGCAACTTCATTTTATACTATATAAAGATGTGAAAGTTTGTATGTATGGATGTATGTTTGTTACTCTTTCACGCTTCAACCACTGGACGGATCGGGATGAAACTTAGCACACATATAGGTTAGGTCCTGGATTACTTTCTATTCCTATTTCTTAATTGGTTTCCGTGGGATAGCTATTAACTCTCTCTTCTTTGTTAATTTATGTCACGTCGCAATGAAGCGAAGGATTAACGTGCTAATTAATACTGATTATCTAATTGATTACTAATTAGCATAGCCCGACATAGTTACCAAGGGTTCTAGAGTTGACTCAGTTCCCAAGCTTGACAGCACGACATAAAAACTATGTTCATGCGAAAACTAACTAACTACTGAACATATCTGGCTGAAATTTGGTAGGTAGACAGCTGAGGACCTGGATTAACATATAGGCAACTTAATTCTACGCTCTCACAATTCCGAAATCTAAATTCGAAATCACATGTACGTGGCAGGATTCGATCCACGACCTCCCGGACAGAAGGCGGTGGCCCTAGGCGTTACTTATAGTTTGTGATAATCCTAGCGCGTAGTATATGGTTGTTGGATCACTTCTTCATCACGGATTGCCATCATCACGCGATAAGTAACATAAAACCTTGAAAAGCTGTTCTGAATTCTAGTACCTAACTGGGCTATTAATAATGCTCTTTTAATTAAATCCTTACCATTCATATCTAAACTGATTTTTTTTTTATTACTCGCATTTTTGAGTAAAGCAGTATACAAGCCTTGCTCCATGATGACTGCACTGCTGGTCACTGTATATGATGGTCTCAAGCTATGCTAAGCTACGCTCTCGGCCTTCAATCTGAAACGCAAAGTATCGCTTCAAGCCGATCTTCTTTCTTGCGTTTCATGATTAAATGATCTTTTGGTTTTGTTCGTTTATGAAAATTTAATTTGAAAATGATTGTTAGCTTTTGACAAGAGAAAAACAATTGATGACCGTCGAAACGAGTTGTTGTACAAAATATTATTTTAAATTTTAAAGTGCTGTGATTTTTCCTTTTTTTAACAAGACCTCCTATATTTATCAGGGGTAAGTAATTTATGTTTAGAAACAGCTATCCGTTTTTATTTGTTGCTGTTGCGAACTAGATTTTTATTTATGTTCGTAGGGTCTTCCACCCTGCCCGTACTCCGTATCATAATAACCCTGAGTCACTGCTGTGTCTTCCACCAACATATATTTCGCCGCTCTGCGCAACCTGCCGCTTACCCGAAGGGAAGTAGAATCCTTACTACTAACTAATTTTAAAGCCCATCGATATTGCTTATCATTGGTGACCAAGCACTACTACTGCCCTGCAAAATACTACTACCTGCCACCAAGCGCTGCTGCTGGCCTGCAAAACTTCCTATTTCCGTCTACCTTAACAATTTAGTATTTAATTTAAAATTATTAAGAGTGTTGTATACCCAAAGTGATTTCTACAACTTTGGGGTAATTCCGACTCCAAATTAATTTACTATTTTTACGTTTTAGGTATTTACTCGGTCATTTTTATACCAGGGGGGACGATCAATCGTTGCCAAACCAGTTTTTTTTATTTTAAAAATTTGTAAAATGAATTATTTTTTTATCAAGTGAAATTTGTCAACTTAAGGCAACTCTATTTTAAGCTTATTCCGAAGCCTATTTTTCACGGTCATCCATTGTTAGCACATTTACCTATTCTTAAATATTATTAAATAAAAGTACTCCATATTACCCCAAAATTTATTTTCTTTCCGAAATTCATATTTAGGCTGCGATAAAAAAATTCTACGTATAATGTGGCGAAAGCATAACTGCCTTATTATATTATAGAACCCATTTTAATTAAATTATGCTGCAAATCTTAATCAGCATTGCAGCCTTTGCTGTCCGCGGTAAAATTTTATTCATAAAATTTATTTATAAATTTATTCCAACTTGGACATCAAGGGATGTAATGCTGACCGCGCTGTGATGGCCGAGAGCGATCTGGCTCGTAACGCAGTCATTACTGACTGACCGCCGCAGTAATATACTTATTATTTTTACTATCTGTACTATTGTTTATTATTTTGTGTTGTACAGTCAGCAGCAGATATACAGGGTGTAAAAACATTAGTGTAGGACCCGTTAACTGGGATTTCTACTCATCATACTGAACAACTTACCCTAAGGAACCCATAGTAAATTCCCAAAAAAAAAATTGGTCCATCCATACTAAAACGCATAAAATTGGTCAATCAGCTGATCGATTTGTATGAAGAGTAAAATTATTTTTTTTGCGATATAAGCAAACTCGTAGAACAAAATTTGTTTAGTACGATGAGCAGAAGCCCCAGTTAACGGGACCTACACCACTTTTGTTACATCCTGTATATCTAAGCGGACCAGGTGTTCATAAAAACGTGTACGTTTCAATCGCAATAAAAATATTGATAGCTAAGTTAGCATTTACACATACTCGTAGGCTTTCAGTACGTCAAAAATATCTTAACTGCTCAGTTTTTAAAACATTAAGTAGGTACTTATAGCTTACCGACAAACTTGAAACTTTTCCCTTTGTATAGGTACCTACCATACAAAGGGAAAAGTTTTAAAACGAGGATTAGCCCCCATTTCATCCCCCTTTTATCTGATGAGGAGGCATCCTTAGGGGAGCTGCTACAGTGTTTGAGATAGAGAAATATGCAAAATCGAAAGTTGTTCAATGTGATGGGCATTAAAAACAAAAAACATACTAGTTATAAGCAAAAACGTCCTTCAGAAAATAGTACTCTTCGTACAAAAAGAAGTGAAATCCCAACAAAAAAATTCTGTAAAAATGTGCCAAGTCTTGATCTAGGGGCATGGCACTGTCTCCGCCAAGTCCAGCGCAAAGCAAGCACTGCCGTAATACCTTTTCTAGAACCATTTCGGCTGATTTTAGAGCTCGTGCATCTTGGCACTAGGTTCGTACGAAAAGGAGTGAAATCGTCATAAATCGGCCAAGTCAGTATTTTTTTATTTAATTAGAATTTTCTCTTTATTTCATCTCATAACTTTTTATGACAAAACTATCATAATCGAGACTTGGCATGTTTTCGAACGACTTCTAAAAAGGAGGAGGTTCTAAATTCGAGTTTATGTTTTTGATGTATGTTACGCGATATCTTCGCAGATTGTGAACCGATTTTAATGATTCTTTTTTTATGTGTATGCTCTTAGGTTAGTCTCACATAAATTTTATCAAAATCGGCGATTTTTGTTTTAGAAAATAACCAAAAACCAAAAAGAAGAATTCATAATTGTACAAATTTGTTGTGATGGAAGTCGGTTTTTAAAGTGTTTAGCGTTTTTAATAATTACATAATGTTTTGTTGGGATGATATTTTTCGAGAAGGGCTGATGGAACTAGACAACTATTGCCCTGCAACTTCATTCCAAAATGGCTTACCATTTAATTATTTTTTTAATTGGCCTGATCAATTTGTAAAAAAAGTGGAATAAATTTTCCTCAGTTTCATAAATAGACGCTCTCTAAAAGTATGCTCTTATTTAACTAACATCTTGTGAACTTACTTTGTACATAATTTTAAGTTGAAGTTTTAATTTTTTTTTATATTTGTTATTCCATACAAGAAAAGAACAAATTTCCTCAGACAGCAGACAAAAACGAGTGTTGCCGTCTCAGAATTATATAACACGACAGGGTTATTCTCGGTCGAACAACCAATACGGGGCGGGCCACTTCTTGCGAAAGACATCTCTAATGGACCCAGTATGTGCACGAGACGCTCAGCTAATTGCTTAACTGTTCGTACACATGGTGCAAGACGATGAAAAAAACAACGACGAAGTTCCCGTCCCTCCACTTGGCTCCCCTCGTTTCGATCCCCTAGAAGACTCATATATGGTTTTTATCTGCAAAGGGATCCCCTGGCGATTTAATTTATGCTGCGATAAAACAACAGAAAGGTAATTGGTCAAAATAAATAAACATTAATAATAATTACGGATCTGAGACATGGTCGCTAACTATGGGCCTCATAAGAAGACTCAAGGTCACCCAAAGGGCAATGGAGCGTGCTATGCTCGGAGTTTCTCTGCGTGATCGAATCAGAAACGAGGAGATCCGTAGGAGAACAAAAGTAACGGACAAGCTCACAGAATCGCAAAACTGAAGTGGCAGTGGGCAAGGCACATAGCTCGTAGGACAGATGGACGTTGGGGTAATCTGGTAAGCACGACGGATCACATCAACGCTGTTTGCATTTACGGGCAAGACTAAGGCTTAGAAAATGCCCTCCAACCGAACATAGCGATAGCAAAGTATATATATTAGTACTAACATACAGTATGGACACTCCCTGCCGCCCCTAGATTGCGACCTCACCCCCTCGTCACCCAGATTGATACAGATTGGTAACAGTTTGATTGTCGAACGTATAGGTATTCGCAGCCATTTTGTTAGTTCCGTCATTCCTTTTTTGAAATGTCATTTTTGGCCCGTTGTATGAAGTGTCCAGGGTGTGCCGATAGACAGACGGATATGGCGAAACTATAAGAATTCCTAGTTTGACTAGAGAACCCTAAAAAATGAAGTTGCTTGACAAGCTCCCATTTAAGCTAAGCGCGTGCATACTTTCTCGTAAAGCCTTCGCCGTCTGTCGTAGTCGGGCTTACACAAATACTACGATGACAATAATAATAATAGTGACGATGTTGTCGAAGATGGAAGCGGGCTTACCAAGATTCCCCAACGCAATGGGGAACTGGCTATCTTATCTTCATGCCGGAACACACCAATGATATTAACATTGATATTTGGCGGCAAGACTTAGATAACATGCTAGTAGCTAGCCAGGCGAGCTTAGAAAGTGCCCTACCACCAACCAAACCGAGTCTTACAATTGACCCCGCCGGGAATCGAACCCGCGACCTCCTGTGTAAAGCCAGTGAACTTTACCTCTTGTTTGTTTGTTACCTTTTCACGCTTCTACACCTTAACCAATCTTGAAAAAAAATTGCATGCAGGTAGCCTGTGTCACGGTGAAGGATAAAGGCTACTTTTTATCCCGAGAAAATAACATAGTCCGATGTAGTTCCTGAGGGAACTAAAAAAATGCTCTTTTTTTGGTTAATTTCTTTTACATCGCAACGGAACAATGGATTGTTTGATTTTTTGTACAGATACGGTTGAGGGGGTGGGATATGACATAATTTACTAATTAGCATATCCCGACATAGTTCCCGAGGGATCTGGGGAAAACTCATTTTCACGCTCGCGCACGTCAGCGTCGTTAAAACGGAGCGACGGATCGAAGTGATTTTTGTATAGAATTGGTTGAGAGGGTGGGAAGTGACATAGACTGCTATTCAGAATAGCCCGATATAGTTCCTGAGGGTTTCTGGATAAAACTCATGTCCACGCTCGCAAGCCCCTTGCGGCTTGCGCACCGCGGACCCTCTAAGACAGTCATAAAAACGATGTCCACGCGGACAAAGCCGCGGGAAAAAGCTAGACAAAAATAAATTTTATACTTACCTAGTAGCAAAGAATAAATCTAGGTATTTTATGAGGATTATTATTAGATTAGGTACAGTCAATCTGGGTAACTTTTACCTTAGTTAGTTACCCTAACTTTGACAGTCAAATCTCAAAGTTCTTTTTTATTTTTTACGTGGGCAACGTTTATAGTATAACATTAAATTTATACAATTTGTATACCTACGTAAAAAACTTCGTAAACGAACTCTATTAAAAAAAACCGGAAAAGTGCGAATTGGATTCGCCCACCGAGGGTTCCGTACAAATTTGTAGGCACATAATATAAATCAAAAAAATGCAAACTGTTAGGTGCTACATACACCAAAATTATTAGGTACCATAAATCGAAAACTATAACATCATAAAAATAATTTAAAATTCGTTTAAGCTTGTGCCTATGACGGAACCCTACATGACACGGTTAACTCAATTCAAAATTTGCACCGCCGTTCCTTGCATTTGATTACGTACTTTTAATAAAGATGTATTTTTATGCTTTAATTACAAATTTATAGTTTTTAGATTTTTTCCTATACTTGTAGTATGAGACGGTATTACTTGCCAAATTTCATAGCTCTAGTTCAACGAAAAATACCCTATGAATTTCGATTCACTTGAGAGTGTCGAAATGTACATTTTTTGCGGCATAAGCAACCGTATCTTTTTTTTTACGTTAACTTAGTCGTTTGGTTTTTTTTTTCACAGTTTCAAGGAACTGTAGACCGGAGTATATGGTTTTAATTTTAACTGCATACCTCCACGCATTCCCGAGATAAAGGTTCTTGACAGACAGACGTTCTGTTTATTCCCTTTGAGGAACGGAACCCTAAAAAAAGCTGTCAAAAACTTTTCTGAAAGTGACGCGTGCAACTGTTGTGATTTTTTCAGTGGTAAACTTTTTTGATAACTCGATAATTTTTTATTTTTTTTATTCACAGTTGGTAAACCCTTGACAACATCTCACCTGGTGGTAAGTGACGATGTTGCCGAAGATGGAAGCGGGCTTACCAAGATTCCCCAACGCAATGGGGAACTGGCTATCTTATCTTCATGCCGGAACACACCAATGATATCAACATTGATATTTGGCGGCAAGACTTAGATAAGATGGTGGTAGCTAGCCAGGAGGGCTTAGAAAATGCCCTTTCACCAACCAAGCCGAGTCTTACAGTTGGCTCCGCCGGGAATCGAATCCGCGTCCTCCTGTGTAAAGCCAGTGAACTTTGCCTCTGGGCTACGGAGGCGGTTTCACGAATGATAATCGTTTTCTTGTATATCTACATCTACATCTACACTAATATAATAAAGAAGAAAGATTTGATTGTTTGTTTGTTTGTCTTGAATAGGCTCCGAAACTACTGGACAGATTTAAAAAATTCTTTCATCGTTGGGAAGCTCGCTATCCGCGGTTGCTATATTATATTTCCAAAAAATTAGGGATCCTTTCTAAAACTTAAAAAATGTAACCCAAGATGTAAAAAAATACCTAAAAATTACTGCAATATCCACAAAAAGTAGTGTAGTGTAGTGATAGTGTAGTGGTAGTGGTGGCGGTAGTGGTAGTGGTAGTCGTGGCGATAGTGGTAGTGGTGGTAGTGCTAGTGGTAGTGGTGGTGGTGGTGGTAGTGGTATGAGTTGTGGTAGTGGTAGTGGTGTTGGTGGTGGTAGTGGTAGTGGTATTGGTAGTGATAGTGTAGTGGTAGTGGTTATGGTAGTGGTAGTGGTTATGGCAGTGGTAGTGGTAGTGGTGGTGGTGGTGGCAGTTTTAGTGCAATATCCACAAAAAGTAGTGTAGTGTGAGTGGTAGTGGTAGCGGTAGTGGTGGCGGTAGCGGTAGTGGTAATGTGTTGGTAGTGGTAGTGGTGGTAATAGTGGTAGTAGTGAGGGTGGTTCTGGTGGTAGTGGTAGTGGTATTGGTAGTGTAGTGGTAGTGGTAGTGGTTATGGTATTGGTACTGGTAGTGGTAATGGTAGTGGTAATGTTAGTGGTAATGGTAGTGGTAGTGGTAATGGTAGTGGTAGTGGTAGTGTATTGGTAGTGTTGTGGTGGTAGTAGTAGTAGTAGTGTAGCGGTAGTGGTAGTGGTAGTGTTAGTCGTGGCGATAGTGGTAGTGTGGTCGTAGTGATAGTGATACTGGTAGTGTGTTGGTAGTGGTAGTGGTGGTGGTGGTGGTGGTAGTAATAGTGGTAGTGGTATTGTTAGTGGTAGTGTAGTGATAGTGGTTATGGTAGTGGTAGTGGTAGTCGTGGTGTTGGTGGTGGTGGCGATGGTGGTAGTTTTAGTGGTATCGGTGGTAGTGCTAGTGGTAGTGTTATTGGTAGCGGTAGTGGTAACGGTAGTGGTAGTCGTAGTGAAGTGGTAGTGTAGTGGTAGAGTAGTGAGAGTGGTAATGGTAGTAGTAGTGGTGGTGTAGTGGTAGGGGAGTGGTAATGGTAGTAGTAGTGGTAGTAGTAGTGGTAGTAGTAGTGGTGATGTAGTGGTAGTGGTAATGGTAGTGGTAGTGGAGTGGTAATGGTAGTGGTAGTGGTAGTGTAGTGGTAGTGTAGTGGTAGTGTAGTGGTAGTGTAGTGGTAGTGTAGTGGTAGTGTAGTGGTAGTGTAGTGGTATTGTCCTGACTGACTGACTCATCAAAATTATAGACCACTTCCAGGTGACTTGGAAACTTGAAATTTAGCATCTAGGTAGGTTATTGGATGTATACAAATCATCGAGATAAATTATTACAAAACTGAGGAAGTGGACATGGTTGCATTCCAAGGGCGTAACGAATATCGATATATTTACTTCATCTTGTCGATGAGAAGGCAAATATTCAATGATGTCTCAGGCTCAGGATCAACTCAGTAAAAACAGGAAGCGATCACCGAATGGTAAGAGAATTGAAACTAAAGACCAATCTAGAAAGATGTCTTTTTTTTATTTTTTTTATTTACCAATTTTAAAACAAAATACAAAAAAAATTATCATCTAGCACCATTAAACCTGAATGGTTTGTCTAGGTGCTCAACAGTCGTCTACGAGCTATATACTTATAAAAACAAAATAATAAGTTAAGTAATGCATACCTACGTAATTATATCCTTAACCATACTGCAATGCATACACAGGCTCAGTGAGATACTAGTTACTTCGTAAACTTCGCTCCGTCCAGCGCCCATCCAGCTCCAAAACCCCGAGAGCTTCAGCTCGAGTTGCACAATTGCTTCGAATGCCTAGGAGACTGCGAGAATATGGACGATTTTAATGACAGATTTGTGGAAATCGTCCAAACGGTCGCTTCTAAGATTTTTAAAAGTCGCCGTTCAAAGAGAACCAAAAAATCTCGGACTTTACCAGCAAACTCATGAAAGAAAGACGCAGATTGGTTTTGCAATTCTCTGAAGACGCTTCTTAATATCGGTAACTAAACCTGGCAGATCTCTAAGAAGCTGACTTGCGATTTGCGCAAGTATAATACAAATTGTATTGAAGAGGCGATTGAGCACAAAAAAGGCTCAAAAGTGTTCGCAAGAGATCTGTTTATTGGACAAAGCCAACTGACCAAGCTGAAGACTGATGATGGCAGGAACATATCGTCTAAGACTGAATTGCTGGAAGAAGTACAGAGGTTCTACGGACAATTATATTCGACTACACGTCTGTCTGTCAGCGATGTGGCTAAAGAACCAAGAGCACGACTAACCCGACACTAAAACAAACAAACAAAAAACAGCTCAATAACAAGGCACCGGGTGATGATAAAATTACGGCTAAAATTATGAAAGCAGCTGAAACACCGGCACTAAAAGCTCTTCAGAAGTTGTTTTATTCCGTTATACTCGAGGGACAAACACCTAAAGCATACCACAGAAGTGTTGACGTACTTTTCTTCAAAAAGGTTAACAAGTCACTGCTGCTGAAGAACTACAGACCCATCTCACTTTTGAGCCATGTTTACAAGCTGTTTTCGAGAGTCATTACAAATCGTCTCACACGAAATTTTGATGACTTCCAGCATCCTGAACAAGCCGACTTCCGAAGAGGCTTTAGTACCATAGACCACATACATACTCTGCGGAAGATCATACAGAATACTGAAGACTACAATCAGCCACAATATTTGAAGTTTGTGGACTATAAGAAAGCCTTTGATCCATTCGAAACCTGGGCTGTGCTACAGTCTCTCCAACGGTGCCAAATTGACTATCGATACTTCGAGGTGATAAAGTGTCTGCATGAAAACGCCACCATGTCGGTTTGCCTCCAGGATCAGAAATCGAAACCCATCCAGTTGTAGCGAGGGGTGAAACAGGGAGACGTTATATCCCCGAAACTGTTCACTAATGCCCTGGAAGATGTTTTGAAGCTTCTGGACTGGTGAGGACTGAGCATCAATTTTAACGGCGAGTACATCACCCACCACCAACTCGCTCACGATATCGTGGTCATGGCTGAGATCATGGAAGACCTAACCATAATACTCGATGGCCTCAGTAAAGTCTCTCATCAAATGGGTCTTAAAATGAACAAGATGATAATAATGTAAAATGTCCGTGTCGCACCCACCTCTCTAAAGGTTGGAGACTCTACAGTCAAAGTGGAAGATGAATATGTATCCTGGGACAAATAGTCCAGCTTGGTAGGTCCAACTTAAGAAAAAGATCAATTGACGTATCCAACTCGGCTGGGCAGCGTTCGGGAAGCTTTGCAATTATCTTTACATCCCAAATACCGCAGTATCTCAAGACTAAGGTCTTTGACCAGTGTGTGTTGCCAGTGATGACATACGGAACTGAGGCATGGTCGCTTACAATAAGCCTCATAAGGAGGCTCAAGGTCACTCAAAGTGCGAATCAAATATAAAAATAATGGGTGGGGCTGTTTCGGGGCACAGGGCCGTTGATTGAACGCGAAATTTATATGTCAGCGAGTCGCTTTTAGTACTAAAGATTGAAATAACTGAAATAATGATATGTTTACGATGAACGGTTACAGAGATAAAGGCATCCAAATATACCCCCCAAGCACCTAGATCTGGTCGAGATAATGCATAGTTACAGAGATATCAGCATGTAAAGTTTTGACGTCAGTGACCTTGCAGAGCGACGATCCGTGCTTTTCCCTACGCGGAGCTCGGCGTCTGGTCTCGCAGGGAGCACTCCGGGCTTCGCGGTACTCGCAGTTTGTTGCTTGGTTGTATGGAATTACTTTTTCTTTCGACATTTTAAGGCGTTGTGGCTATGGAGCCTTAGTCTTGTCAGGCTGTATGGCGATGGAGCCACAGATGGAGACACAAAATTGTTTTTTTTTTATTTATTTAGTTGTCAGGCTCTCTTTTTTAAGGTTTATAGGCAAAAACGAACCCTTGTAGTTTTCCCATGTCTGTCTCTCCGTCTGTCCGCGGCTTAGCACAGAGACTAGTAGAAGTAGTACTAGAAAACTGTAATTCGGTATGGGTGTACCTACATATTAATCACGCCGACAAAGTGGTAAAATGAAATCTTGAAAAACAAACAATTTTTAGGGTAGTTTCCTTACATGTAAATAAGGGGTGAATATTTTTTCGGTGACGTACCCCATCGTGTGGGGTATCGTTGAATAGGTCTTTCAAAACAACTGAGGGTTTGATAAAACCATTTTTCAATTTAGGGATGGGTTTGCGAAATACTAAGCTTTTAAAATGTTAATTTTTGTTTTAGATAAACCGCTATTCCGCAGGACAGTCATCTGAAATTTCTTTTAAATAGTAAGACATGTAATTAATTTAAAAGGAAATTATCACGTATAAGTTGGCTTTCATAGTTTAGGAGTAATAGTCGACCAACTTAAGATGTGCAGTTGGATTTGTAAAAGTTCGTAGATTTTTCATACAAAACGTTCTATAACCAACTGCAAATATATTTTTTTTAATATACATTTATTTCTTGAATAGACTACTGAACCCCACTTTGTGCGAGTCCGATATGCACTCGGCTGTTTTTTTTTTAAATTTTATAATAGGCCGCCAGGAGGCTCAAGTTTCCATACAAACGTAGTTCCGCTTTAATACAAAAACTACATGTCGGATTGAATCTAAACTTTGCAAATATATTGAGGAGACACACATCGATGTTTGTAATTAGTTTTCGATGTACTAATATAAAATGGAAAAAAATAAGAGCAGTTTCAATCTTTCAGTACAAAACTAATTTAAGCCTTCGTTTAGTTACGTTAAAATTAAATATGATGAAAACTTAATTACAAACATTGTTATGTGTCTACTCAATATATTTATAAAGTTTGGATTCAATTCGGCATGTAGTTTTTGTATTAAAGCGGAACTACATTTGTATGGAAACTCTAGCCTCCTAGAGACTCTTAAAGGAATTGGAACCTCAACAAAAATTTGACTTCTCGCAATAAATTGACACGGTTGTATACCGCAAACAGATCTAAGTCTCTCGTCATGTCCGATGAATTTAGTTTTCTGACCTGATTCCCCGATTAGATTAACTTAAAAATATGTAGTTATTTATGCCACTGCCAAGTAATGAGAGCTATTTTAACATGAGTGCTAGTTTGTGCCAGTTTGTGCTTGTTTGTGCCAATAGACAGCACGAGTGTTACAATGGCTAATTGCGTGCGGCGTGCAGTGGCATAAAACACTTTTTCTACGACCATGAAATAAATAAAATCATATATAGAATTTTTGAAGCCAAAGCCATAAAAAATATTTAAAAAGTTTCATTGTAGTACAGTTGTCTCGTTTTGAAATGATCATTGTAAAACGACTCGTAGGAATGAATACTTTTGTGATATGATTTGAGGTTATGTATTAAGCAAATTACCAAATGGGTGTAAAAAAGTCATTATTTTAATTAAGGGTGTTTTTGTAATGTCCATACATTTACTCCCTGGGAATGCTCGTTTCTCATTTTAAGCCGTCCGTAAGGACGGTTCTATAGATGTGCACTTCGGACGCGGGATAAACGCGCCACAGCGACGAGTTTTTTTTATTTAATTAAATAATGTACGTTATGTTAATACTGGTTATTTAATAACAATCTAAAAATTAATATCGATAAGACACATTTTATACAATTTAAGACATATAATACCATGGACATATCACTTAATGTTAGCTATAATAATAATTATATTGAGAATGTAACCGTAACAACATTTTTGGGCTTCACGTTGGACCAACATTGTAATTGGAAAAGTCACGTAAATGATGTGTGTACACGTGTAGATAAATTTGTTTTTGCATTACGACGACTGAGCAGAATAGCGTCGAAACAAGTAGCCCTTACGGCCTATTATGGACATGTATCATCCTTGTTAAACCATGGACTAATGTTGTGGGGAAATTCCGTTGACGCTACAAGAGCATTCATAGCTCAAAGGAAATGTATACGGACAGTTTGCAGAACTCCCAATGGAAATAGGGATTCATGGCGACCATTATTTAGGACTGAAAAGGTGCTTACCTTGCCTTCCATGTGCATCAAACAAATTTGTATCTTTGTAAAAGAGCACCCGGAATATTTTCGTACCCATGGAGAGGCGCTTCAGAGAGAAACAAGACACAAGGATAGACTATGTCATCCAAATGTCAGGGTAAACGTCTACAAGAATGGATCTTATTGCATGGCTATCCAAATATATAATAACCTTCCTAGTAGGTTGAAAAAAAATGTCTTCATACAAAAAGCTGAAAATTACAGAGTGGCTATTAAGCAAATGTTACTATTCGATTGATGAGTTTTTAAGTGATGAAGAAATATGATTATTACATTTTCAATATAATATGATTTACATTATTTATATAGTAAGGGTATTTTTTATTGTTATTTGTGCTTATTTTGTTTTTAGTCTATTTACATATTGATAATAATACTGTATGACATTGTGATGGCTTAATGTAAGTATTTATACTCATTGTGTACACCTGAGTCAGGTAGAATTTAACTGTACTTTATTAATATAATATGTTCTATCTATATATACTTAAATTCCTGCACATAAATGATTTCAACTTGAACTTAAATAAATATTAAGAAATAAACAATTATATTCAATTTTTTTAATTGCAATAAAACACAAAAATAAGGATTTAAACAACATAGAAGAAGTAATATAATAATATATAGAAGAGTTTACCCACGAGTACATTTATTTATTAACAGGAATAACGCTTTCTGCGTGCGTTATTTGTATCACGTTACACGTGAAAATATCCACCCTTTAAGCATTAGCATAGCGGCGGCATTTCATTGAAAGCACAAGATCGCATATCAAGGGCTTTTATAGTGTTGTCAATTGTCACGTTTCTGTACAGTTGTATAACTTACCCACAGAGTAAGAATCCATACAGTAGTCCAGGTAGTAGATTTTTTTTTGTTATTGACAATAGGTAAGCCCTTGGCATCATCTCACCTGATGGTAAGTGACGATGATGCCGAAGATGTAAGCGGGCATACCAAGATTCCCCAACGCAATAATGAATTGGCTATCTTATCTTCAAGCCGGAACACATCAATGTTGTTGCCATTGATTTAAGGCGAAAAGACTTAGATATGACGGTGGCAACTAGCCAAGTGGGCTAAGAAAATGCCCTTCCACAAACCAAACCGAGTTTTACTAAGTTAGATTCCGCCGGGAATCGAACCCGTGACCTTCTCATCATATCAGCCGAAGGAGGCCCACTGCTGGACATAGGGCTCCCCCAAGGATTTCCATGACGACCGGTTCTGCGCTGCCCGCATCCAGCGGCTTCCCGCGACCTTCTCATGTGAAGCAAGAAAATGAAATTGACGAAGTAAACAACACTCTCTCAAAGATACTGAACTGGTTCACTGTGAACAACTTATTATTAAATGCTAAGAAAACAAAATGTATAAAATTTTGTTTGTCAAATATAAAAAAGGTCAACAATTGTGTAATATTAGACAGTAATAATTTAGAATTTGTAAATACTACGGTGTTCCTTGGTATAACTTTGGATGTTTCACTCCAATGGGGACCACACATTGAAACTTTAGCGAAAAGGCTTAGTTCAGCTGCTTATGCCGTTAAGAAAATAAGACAGTTAACGGATGTAAGTACTGCGAGACTAAATAATAAATATAAACATAGATTTTTTTGGTTAACTCACCCATAAAAAAGAGAGTATTGGACTTATTATCATGCCACAATTTTAAACAGCATATAAACTTCCCCACTAGAGAGTCGAAATCTAACTCAACATTACTCTATCACGCGTACTCCAACATTGGCGAGGACCGTGCGTCGTGCGAGCGCGTCATCACCCACATCGGCGACCACTCGGCGCAGCGGCTCGTTATCGCACAGTGCGCCGCTGAACAAGCGCCTGCACCACGACCCATGATCAATAGTAATAATTTAAACAACTTTTATGCCGCGCTAGCATCAGTGGTCTGGCCAGAAATAGTTAGGTACAAAATGCAACGGCAAATGTGGTCAACTGTCCGAAGCTCTCATTAACATTTTGAAAAGCAAATCTGCATTTTTTTTCCGATAAAAGTACCAAATACGCGTACCAAGAGGAACCCAAGGCGAGAGTGAATAGACATTATTGGAGTTTGCGTGTACCATCCTCGACTACATCGTCCATCACTTACCATCAGGTGAGATGTAGTCAAAAGCACTCAAATTTTTAATAAAAAAGGATGCAGAAAAGAGCTGTACGAGCCATAGTGCGGGTGCCTCGCGACACCCCGGCACGACCATATTTCCAGTCACTGCGTATACTAACGCTACCGTCACTCATAATTTTGCAAACAGCGCAATATGTGAGAGAAAATATGAGTGAGTACACCAAAAGTGGTGACAGCCATACTTACAACCTGCGTGATAAGGAGAAAATCACCTATGTCCCCCACTCACTAGAAAAATCTGCCAAACTGACGCATATAATGGGACCTGCGGCCTACAACCGGTTGCCCCCGCCCGCACGTGAAAGAGGCGCCATCTTTGGCGTCCTTCAAGTCGCGGCTGAAGCTATGGCTTGTCGAGCGAGCCTTTTATAGTTGGGAGGAATTTAAAAATTATAAATAACCGTTTTTTATTTTTGTTTCTTTTCTTGTTTATTATTTAATATTTTAGTTTATTATTTAATGTATTTTTTTTTTGCTATGTGTGATGTACCTACTTAAATGTATAGTATTCTAATTTTATACTTACAATTATTTCTTGACTTGTAAATGCATTATCCTTTACCAATAAATGACTATTATGACTATTATTATGACTATTATTATAACCGGCTCCCCGATAGCATCAGGGATGCACCTTCCGTCCACTCCTTCAAGAGTAAATTAAAGGAGTGGCTTCTAGAGGGACAATTTTATGACGTAAAAGAATTATTAGAACTCCAGCCTATGTAAAGTGTCAGCAATGTTATATTTTGTTATATTTATTAATGTTATATTTTTATTATATCTAAGTTACTTTTTTGACATTGAGTTATAAAATTTGTACTATTACTAATTGTCATTATTAGATGTATGCGTATTAATCATATTATTAATACTACCAATTAATTTGTACTTCAATATATTTTAAGTACATTAACGTGCAACAGAACATGTTAATAAAATTTTCATTTTCACTAGTGTATTTTAGTTACTTCCCTAATATAATGTCTTATGGCATCTTACTGTGGGGGCACGTCAAAGCCGACATCACTAGTAAACTGGTCATGTGCTCGGACGCCGCCTGAATGTATGAAGTGTCCTGAGATTTGACGACGCTTGATCCCCCCGTCTCGACAAGATTGCCCTGTCGAGACGTCTCGTGGATTCGTTGGACTGTGCCTTGCCTATGTAAATTTTAGTACGGTCACATAAAAAGTTATTTTCTAAGAGTGCTTAAACTTGTAATGGCAAGCATAGTGACCAGTTTCAGTATACAAAGGTGGGGCAATTCAAATACCTGTTATAAGCAGTGATTACCGGTGGTTACGCCATTGTTATATCCATTAGTAAATACATGGATATTGTATCAACAAAGAGATGTTGTTGCCTTGCATCAAATCAGGTAGTTCACAAAAATGGAGTGTATTGTTTTCAGGTATATGTATGACTGTATGTATGTACATTCCTTTATTTCACGAAAGCTTCAACACAGCTTGATGGATTTTAAAGTGCGAGGTGTCGTTAGAATCTAAGTTAAAAGAACACTTCTTGTCCTTTCCTTCTTAAAGTTATTCTTACAGTTTATTTATTTATTTTATAGTTTATTTATTTATTATATTATATGCATATTTTATATTTTATTTATTATTACATTTATTTATATAATTATTAACTTACATTATGTTGTATATTATGTATTATTTTGTACGTAGTATTTATTTGTTTTCTAGGTATTTAGGAATATGTTATCAAAATTTATGTTTTTAAAAATGTTGTCTTTGTTATGTACACGTCTTCTGCCATTCTTTTGTAATTTCTCTTTCCAAGGTCTGCTAGAAGAAATTTCTTATAGAAATGAGCTGTACCTTGTGTATGTTTTTATCTAGTTTAATGTTTGTCCCTATTTCTGTGTACAATAAATTGTGAAATAAATAAATATATATGTATGTATGTACATTCCGTTATATCACGAAAGCTTCAAAACAGCTTGATGGATTTTGAGTGCGAGTTGTCGTTAGATTCTTCTTGATCCCGAGAGTGACATAGGATAGATTTTACCCGACGTCCCAAAAGAGAGGAGAAATGTCTTCATGCAGTCCTGCTTTAATTTTTTTTATTTAAGGTTCTATTCGCTGACGAAATCGTGGTCATGGCTGAGACTATGGACGACTTAGGCACAATGGTCGATAGCCCCGCCCCAACAAATAGGTCTTAGAATGAACATGGACAAGACAAATTATGACAAACGTCCGTGTCGCACCTACTCCTCTGAAGGTTGGAGGCTCTACACACGAAGTAGTTGCCGAATATGTGTACCTGGGACGAACAGTCCAGTAAGTAGGTCCAACTTCAAGAAAGAGATCAATGGACGAATCCAACTCGGCTGGGTAGCGTTCGGGAAGCTTCGCAATATTTTCACGTCCCAAATACCGCAGTGTCTTAAGACCAAGGTCTTCGACCAGTGTGTTTTGGCTGTGATGACACATGGAACTGAGACATGATCGCTTACAAGGCCTCGTAAGAAGGCTGAAGGTCACCCAAAGGGCAATGGAGCGTGGTATGCTCGTAGTTCTCTGCGTGATCAAATCAGAAACGAGAAGATCCGTAGGAGAATCAAAGTAACCGATATAGCTCTCAGAATTGCTACACTTAAGAGGCAGTGGGCGGGACACATACCTCGTAGAACAGATATCCGTTGAAACAGTAAAGTTCTCGAGTGCCAACCACGCACTGCAAAAGGTAGCGTAGGTAGGCCTCCCACTCGGTGGATCGATGACCTGGTGAAGGTTGCGGGAAGTCGTTGGAAGCGGGCAGCGCAGAGCCGGTCGTCGTGGAAATCCTTGGGGAGGCATATGTCCAGCAGTGGACGTCCTTCGGCTGATATGATGATTTTAAGTTATTTATGTGTTGCATGTGATATTGTTAATGTCGAATCCAAGTTTTTGATCTCAGAAGTCTCCAAGTAAAAACTATATAATTTTTGTCATTTTTTTGTTCAGTTTATGTTAATTTTTACTTTCTCGACCCCGTAGTACGGTTCGTACGTACTACGGGGTGGAGGAAGTATTTTTATCGCGAAAAAAAAAAAGATTTTCCTATTTTCGTATAAATGTTGTTCTACATCATTAACACATAACCGAAAAACCGAATATCTCAATTCTGACCGTGCGTACGTGCGACCGTGCGTCCGTGTGTCCGTGCGTCCGTGCGACCGTGAGTTCGTGCGACCGTGCGTCCGTACAACCGTGCGTCCGTGCGCCATAGTTGGCTCTGGAGGCTATATCATTTCAATTCTGGTCTTTACTAGCAAGAGGCTCCATCGATTTGTACAACTCTGCTTTTCACTAGCAAGAGGCTTCATCGATTTTTTTAACTCTGGTCTTCACTAGCAAGAGGCTTCATCCATTTTTTCAACTCTGCTTTTTACTAGCAAGAGGCTCCATCTATTTTTTCAACTCTGCTCCTCCCTAACAAGAGGCTCCATCGATTTTTTCAACTTTGCTTTTCACTAGCAAGAGGCTCCATCGATTTGTGCTTCACTAAAATTGTTTTATTTACGCATTTATATATTTTTTTTACATTTTATTCCCATGGTTTAAAAAAAAAAAATATTTGTAATGAAATGTGGGTTAATACTTAACAATTTAAAACTAATTTGGTTTTTGTAGGATAACTTTAGTTAACCGGGTCAGATTTTGCCCAATGACCTTTCAAACAGAGTTTAACATTATTTCATCTAGGACTTATTAAAATTTTCTTCGTACCGCCAAACCGAAGAGTAGCTGTCATGCAACAAAAACTGTTTTTTTTTTAAAAAAAAAACGGCTCTATGATTCTCATGAAACTTTGCGTGTCGAGTTGCTTATGTTTATCTTTTACATGGTATCTAATACCCAATGGCCTGAGAAAAATCGTGTTTGTATGGTTCTCCTACAAACGAAATTTAAACTTACGACTTACTCACAAATGGCTGGAGTTATTGAATTGATATGTTTTACGAATAAGCATATGTTTGGTCATATGAATTAATGATATTTTTTTTAATTCAATTATTTATTGTTCTTTTTGGGGTGCCATATCCTAACGGATGTCGGCGACCACCACACGGAACTCTTCTTTTTTCTGTGCCAGTCTGCTAAGACACCCCACGTTATTTGCCTTCTCCCTTTTCTTCGTTTTCCTTCTATTCAATTATTTTATGAATAAAAATTCATGAAAAAAAATTGTCTAGAAAGTTTAGTGCGGGCTGCCGCACAATTTATTAAAACCTGTTTTTTCTGTTTTTTTTTTCATAAATTGGTAAACTCTTGACAACATCTCACCTGGTGGTAAGTGACGATGTTGCCGAAGATGGAAGGCTTTCCAAGATTTCCCAACGCCATAAGGAACTGGCTATCTTATCTTCATGCTGGAACACACCAATGATATCAACAAACAACAAAAAAAAGAAAGTGCGAAAGTATAGTCATATTAATATTAACTGGAACGGAAACTCCTTTTTCCGTCACAAAATGAAAAAATGTTTGGTTCGGTTTTTGGCTAGCCGGAAAAATAGAAGGAAAATTTTGAAAGGTGGGATATTTTGATAGAGAACAAAAAAGAGATGGTCGGTGATTCTCATCTGTGATTATGTTGTTTTTCTTCGTAATTTATATAATTCCAATTGTTTTGTGAAAAATATAATATAAATCGTGCCCTCGTTGTTTGTCACAGGTAAGAAGCTTAATTTCGATACTCCTACATGCTTTGTTTGGCTCTGTCGTGATCCTGTACCTTTTTAGGGTCCCGTAGACAAATGGCAAAAAACGGAACCCTTATGGATTCGTCATGTCTGTCTGTCTGTCCGTCCGTCCGTATGTCACAGCCACTTTTTTCCGAAACTGTAAGAACTATATACTGTTAACACTTGGTAAGTAGATGTATTCTGTGAACCACATTAAGATTTTCACACAAACATAGAAAAAAAAAACAACAAATTTTGGGGGTTCCCCATACCTTGAACTAAAATTCAAATTTTTTTATCAAACCCATACTTGTGGGGTATCTATGGATAGGTCTTCAAAAATGATATTGAGGTTTCTAATATCATTTTTTTCTAAACTGAATAGTTTGCGCGAGAGACACCTCCAAAGTGGTAAAATTTGTGGCCCCCCCTGTAACTTCTAAAATAAGAGAATGATAAAACTATAAAAAATACATTTACCTTTTATTCAATCAACTGAAATATAAAAATAAAATAAAAAAAGACATTTAATTTCAAAAACAAAATATTTCCTTTTCATTATCCGCATTTAGGCCTTGATCCAAATTCTACGTTTTATGCAGCGGAACCATAGAAGCTGCTATTTTAAATCTATTTTATTTATTGTCGCTACATAACGTACTATGGCTATGGCACCAGTTAGTAAACAAAATTTTCAACAAAAATTTATTATTTATTAGGTAGTTCAGCTGTATCTTGGAAACTAATTAGTTTAAATAGACTAATTAGTTTCCAAGATACAGCTGAACTACCTAACTAACTACCTGATTTGATGCATGTAGAATCTGCCAAACTCAATGGACTATACAAGGTGTAAAAAGACCACTCCCGGAAATTTAAACTGGGGCTTCTACTCATCTAACTTAACAACTTTCTCCAAGGAACCCATACTGAATTCTCGAAAAAATATATCCACTTTTCATACTAATCGGCCAATTTTGTATGGGAAGTCCAAAAAAAATTCGAGATTTCAGTATGGGTTTCTTGGAGAAAGTAGTTCAGTATGATGAGTAGAAACCCCAGTTTAAGTTTCCGGCAGTGGTATTTTTACACCCTGTATAAAATTATACAGCCACGCTGTGCATACTTTCTCGCGAAGCCTTCACCGTCTGTCGCAGTCGGGCATACACAAATCAACAGTAAACATTACACTTACTTAGTAGCAAAAATAGGCCTCATAAGAAGGCTCAAGGTCACCCAAAGGGCAATGGAGCGTGCTATGCTCGGAGTTTCTCTGCGTGATCGAATCAGAAACGAGGAGATCCGCAGGAGAACTAAAGTAACCGACATAGCTCACAGAATCGCTCAACTGAAGTGGCAGTGGGCAGGGCACAAAGCTCGTAGAACAGATGGCCGTTGGGGCAGTAAAGTTCTCGAGTGGCGACCGCGCATCGGAAAACGTAGCGTAGGCAGGCCTCCCACGCGGTGGACCGATGACCTGGTGAAGATCGCGGGAAGCTGATGGATGCGGGCAGCGCAGGACCGGTCGTCGTGAAAATCCTTGGGGGAGGCCTTTGTCCAGCAGTGGACGATTTGTGGCTGATATGATGAGTAGCAAAAAATAAATCTACGTATTTTATGAGGATTATTATTACATTAGGTTATAGACATTATAGACATTTACAGAGCACGAAACAATCATACCATTTCACGCGACACTCAGACGAAAAAATTTGAGACGATGTAATAAAAGTGTTACTTTAAAAATAAAAAACACGTTTTTAAAGCACATTAAAACTAAAAAGTGAAAAATAATTCTTAATATAAGCTGTAAAACAATAATGAACGAAAAATACTAATATTATTGTGAACTAAGCGTGGGGCGCTTTGTGCCATATTTTTCGTATATCGAGCAACCAACGTTTTTTTCACAATAATTCTAGTATTTTTCGTACATTATTGTTTTCAGCTTATAAGATTAAGAATTATTTTTCACTTTTTGGTTTGATGTGCTTTAAAAGCGTGTTTTTTTTCGTTTTTTAAACTTTATTTATTTTTCAGTTTTTAGTTCAGATAATGAGATAATCTTACAAAATTATTGTATTGTCATTGATTCTTGATAAATTTACAAAGTTTGAATTAAATCTGTCCGTTTAAAGTGGGTCAAAATCGAGTGCAAAGGAATCGATTACAAACCTACAAACATACATACACACATACAGGTGAAGCTAATATAAGCGTGTTAAGGGGGTTCGATGAAGCTCCTCAATGCTCAATTCTCGCTAGATGGCGCCTGCTCCACAAATTTTTAGTTTTAATTTTTTTTTGAAGTCGTGGTTCCACATTTTTACCTTAAAAACGTTAAGCGCACTCTTTACATAAATATTTAACTGTCGAAAAACAAATTGCACAATTAATTGCATTGTAGTATCCAAAAATCGCGATTATATGTTCCTTCACGCAGTTTTGAACTCGACACTCACACATCCATTGAATATTGCAATCGGCAATCATCGCATTTCCGAATACAAACGAATGCTAATTCCATGTCCATCAATTACAAGATTTATCGTGTAACAGAATTTGAATTCAGAACTAAGTACTTTATTGTTGTTTTGTTTAGATTCCCGCACGAACTATATAGAGCTCTAAAATTATCATTATGTATAAAATACTAACGAAATTAATAAAAATATAAAAAAAAACAAAATAAATTCTTCAACCGACTTCCAATAAAGGGAAGGTTAAATGTTCGACAAATGTTTTTTTGGTCTCCTTTTTTTCGGAGTGCTGACCTTAATTAGTAATTACACTGGAATGTGTTTCAGTCCTAACTTCATTTAGGATATTGCTCATAGTTCTTCTTGAAATTCCAGTGGCATTAGCAACTCTCTTAAACCTTCTTAAAATAATTACTTTCATTAACATACTATTTTTTTTTAAATCTGTTGGCTTCGGTTACATAATATTTATAAACATTGAAGATAATTTCGCGTGACTGGCATTGTAAAAGTTTCCCTTTTTTTATAGATATTATCTGAAAACTTTAAATTCGTTCAATTTTAAATTTAGGGTTTTAACAACTCTTTATATATATCGATTAACATATTTACTTTTTTGAACTGAAAATTTCTCTAGGCGCGTTGGAAAATTTTGAGATGGGAAAAACCAACGTCACAGATACCTTGAAGTGAAAACTTTTTTGAGATTGAAAAACTATTGAACTTGCGACACCGTCACCGTCACCTTGAAGTGAAAACTTTTAAGATGGGAAAAACCATTGAACGCGCAACACCGTCACCGAAACCGTCACCGAAACCGTCACCGACACCTTGAATTGAAGACTTTTTGAAATGAGAAAAACCATAGAACGCGCGACACCGTCAACGGCACCGTTACCGACAGCTTGAAGTAAAAAAAAATTAAGATGGGAAAAACCATTGAAACCGCGACACTGTCACCGACACCTAGGTGAAAACTTTTGACATGGGAAAAAAACCATTAAACTAGCGTCACCGTCACCGACACCGACACCGTCACCGACACCGTTACCGACACTGTTACCGACACCGTCAACGGCACCGTTACCGACAGCTTGAAGTTAATAAAAAATTAAGATGGGAAAAAAACCATTGAAACCGCGACACCGTCACCGACACCTAGGTGAAAACTTTTGACATTAGAAAAAAACCATTAAACTAGCGTCACCGTTACCGACACCGACACCGTCACCGACACCGTTACCGACACCGTTACCGACACCGTTACCGACACTGTTACCGACACCGTCAACGGTACCGTTACCGACAGCTTGAAGTAAAAAAAAATTAAGATGAGAAAAAAACCATTGAAACCGCGACACCGTCACCGACACCTAGGTGAAAACTTTTGACATTAGAAAAAAACCATTAAACTAGCGTCACCGTTACCGACACCGACACCGTTACCGACACCGATACCGACACCGATACCGACACCTTGAAGTAAAAACTTTTTTGAGATAGGAAAAATGGCGTTTCAAATTATGTATATTATTTATTTATTTATTTATTTACACTTATAGTACACTAAAACAGTTTCGTAAAGCTAATACATAAAGTTATTATAATGAAGTGTACAGTAGGCGGTATATAGTATACTAGCTGTTTCCCGCGGTTTCACCCGCGTGGACAACGTTTCTATGACTTTTCGAGGGTGCGCAGTGCGTGGTAAAAAGTAGCCTATGTCTGAATCCAGGTCCTAATCTGTCTACCTACCAAATTTCAGCCAAATCCGTTCAGTAGTTTTTGCGGGAAAGCGTAACAGACAGACAGAGTTACTTTCACATTTATAATATTACTAGCTGTTTCCCGCGGCTTCACCCGCGTGGACCACGTTTCTATGACATTTCGAGGGTGCGCAGTGCGCGAGCCGCAAGCGGCTCGCGAGCGTGGTAAAAAGTAGCCAATGTCTTAATCCAGGTCCTAATCTGTCTACCTACCAAGTTTCTGTAAAGCGAATATTACATGGCGTGTTTGAGTAAAATCTTTTTACGAGTGTCGATGGTACCACCGGAGGCCTCTATATCGTGCGAACGACATTATCTTGGGTACCTCCTGAAGATTTCCTCCGAGACTCTGTACGGGACGCCTATAAATAACCTGGTTTTCTTCTTCGTAAGGAACTAATAGTTGTAACCTAATAAAAACTTTGACCTTCATTTATTACGCCACGTTTTCAAGGGACTTATGGATATTCTTATCTCCGGAAGAGTCTATCATAAACTAAACCACCAAATTTTTTTCGTAATTTCAAATATTTTAGGGGGCGTGAAGGAGAAAAAGACACCAATTTCCTCCCTCTGTCTTCTTCTTATCAGCTCATATACGTCCCCACCGAGGGGCTCGAGCCTGCCCTGAATTAGGGCAATCGGGCCTTAGTCGACCACGCGGGCCCAGTGCGGGTTGGTTGACTTCACACACAGCCTGCGAGTTTCTTCGCAGGCGTGTGCAGGTTTCCTCACGATGTTTTCCTTCACCGTAAGAGCGTCAGATAAACGTACATATGAAATCAAAATTCGAAAACACATTGGTACGTGGCTGGAATCGAACCACGGCCTCCCGGACAGGAGGTAGCGGCCGGTAACGCCACCGACGCCCTCTGTCTACCCCCTACATATGTAACTTTGCGAGTATAGTTTTCGATTGGTGGTCAAAGTGATTAGTAAATTAGGGTTTATGTAAAGGGCTGTTCAAAGTTACTGTTCGCAATACCATTTTTTTTTTACTTTTGACCAAATTGTAAGTAGGTACATAATACACAAAGCAAGTAAAAGTCCAAGGTAGGTTTCCTCATACGAAACAATGGGTATAAACTTTGTTTCGTATATTTGTTTGTTTACCCGTTCTGAGACTTGTTGTAATTGATTTCGTTCACGTGAATTACATTCATACTTCATAACTATTATTGGACTTGTGATAGATTTTTGGACTGCTCTATTACAACCCGATATGACTACCTTTATTTGAATTTTAAGGTATGTGTCGCCGCAGAGAAAACTGGACTTTAACACAAGCGAAGAGAGTTTAAAATTATGCACAATATCTAGAACACGCTATTAACATTTCTTCGCTACTAATACTGCAGGTGATTTTTAATTAGTGAACAATATTTAAGGGCATGAATCTACTCGTAAATCTTACCATTTTTTTCCTCGGAACCTTATGGTTCAATGGCAAAAATATTTGAACTCTGCGTACAAATTTGGCCGGCCTGCCAATTGATTTGCAAGGAAAAGCCAATTTTTTTTTTTGAATTAACCATAGGTTCATGGGGAAAAGTTGTTCAGTTTCACGAGTAGATTCCTGCCCTTAAATATTCTTTACTAACTGAAAGTCGTGGTGTAACAAAATTGGTGTAGGACCCGTTAACTGGTGGTTCGACTCATCATACTGAACAACTTTCCCCAAGAACCCATAGTCAAATCTCAAAAAAAGGACCCTCCATACTAAAATGCACAAAATCGTTCGATCAGCTATTTTTTTTTGCGATTTCAGCAAAGTCGTGGAAAAATAGTTGTTCATTATGATGAGTAGAAGCAACGGTTAACGGGACCTACACCAATTTTGTTACATCCTGTATACAAGTGCCCACCATTCGCGGTTGGTCCACGACTGGACCTCAGGCATACCACCTCGCCTGGCGAAAATATCTCCCTTTGCTCTTGTCAAGTAGGAAAACACCTTTCCTTTTTTTTACAATTGGTAAACCCTTGACAACATCTCACCTGGTGGTAAGTGACGATGTTGCCGAAGATGGAAGCGGGCTTACCAAGATTCCCCAACGGGGCCTACACCACAGGTCCTACAGGTTCGAAACAACAGTAAATGAAAATTAAATTCTGTTCATACCGAAACTTTAGTAAGGCTTTATTGTATTCGTCTATATTTTGTTCAAACGATATTCAAATATTGGTAGTGAGTTGTATTTTAGCATAATATCTTTCTAACAATAGTTACCTTAAATTATTATAACATTGAGGCTGTCCTTCACCCGAATATGGTTGTTTTGTCTACTATCGAGCGTACTACGGCAAAATTTGTTTTATTATCAATGGTACAATGACAGTATAATAACAATGCGTAGCATTCTACGTAGTATTCGTAGGAAGTTGCCTTAAGGAATTAGGATTTGAAAACAGTTTTGTTAATTATTATTGAGATTCGTTAGGTACATTATGATAAAAGGTAAATAGGTGATTGGCAAACTTGTGACATGTGTAAGCCCGAGACGGAGGCGAGATTTTGCAATACAGTTGTGAGAAAACAGATAGAATGTACAGCCATGATGTGCATACTTTTACGCGTCGCAATCAACGGTCGATCATACGCAAATCTAAAATTAAGATTACACTAGTGGTTCGGTTATCATACAAAAAACAATTGCAATAACCAGAATATTCAGGATACAGATTAAACCGTAAACTACGTGTGCTACAAACCTTTTTCAAGTATTTGTTTGCGCAAAATTAATATAGAAACATACTTTCATTTAAAATTATGGAATAAACCAACGCTCAGTTTTCAATAAATTTACGAATGTGTGTGACAAAATGTCGTGTAAATACACAAGTTGCGCGATGTCGCCGCTCCATGCAAGTGACCACTATGGTTTGTGCAAGTGACCGACGCGCGTGCATGTTGCCGCTCTTACGTTCTGTCACTGCATCAAGTCAGTCGATTGCAAAGAGAATGTAACAAACTGTCGATTGTTTGTTTTTAATTTTCATGCATTGAAGAATTATTACTAGCGTAAGGCCCTTCGTACATTGCGTCGTATCGTAAGCGTATCGTAGAACGCGCGTAGTACGAGAGCAATACAAGCACGAACATGTTCAAACACGTCCGCACACGAGGCGGTGTTGCAGCGTATCTTATGAGGTGCTCAGTGTCATTACGTACGATAGTCGTAGCGTACTGGCGTAAAAAAGGAAAAGTAAAAATTTACTTTTATAATGAATACTGCAAAAGTTATAAAATTTGTGAACCTAATCGAAACATTTCCTTGCCTATATAATCATTCTTTAAGTGATTACTCTAGGAAAGATGTTACGGAGAAAGCTTGGGCCGAAATATCGTCAAAAAGAAACTGGACAGGTATATAAACAATATTTTTATTTAGTGGAAATGAATTATATACAATGCTGCCACTGCCACGGAAGAGAAATATTGGGTTTCAAAAAATAATTTGTTAAATAATCAGTGATGAATTTCTGTCAACATGAAGATGTTCATTATCATCATATCAGCTCATATACGTCCCCACCGAGGGGCTCGAGCCTACCCTGAATTAGGGCGATCGGGCCTTAGTCGACCACGCGGGCCCAGTGCGGGTTGGTCGACTTCACACACTTCGAGTTTCTTCGCAGGTGTGTGCAGGTTTCCTCACGATGTTTTCCTTCACCGTTAAAGCAATCGGTGAGTATATGTGCGTAAGTTTAGAAAAAACTCATTGGTACATTGACCGTCCGGATTTGAACCCGGCACCTCTGGTTAGGAGGACCGAGTCGTTACTGGTTGAGCCATCGACGCTTTTTTCTCTCGACGTTCATTATATTCTGGAATAATTATTTGTTATAATATTAACGGAGATATTACAAAACGATAAGTAGGTATACACGACGATTCGAACCCTCAGCGTCTTGTACGCGTAGGGTTATTACGATACGCGCACGAGACATCTACGCCTACGACCCATGTGCGAAGTCCCTAAGTAATAATTCTTCAATGTTTTCATGTGTTGATCAAGTGGAGATTCTAAGGATTCATTAAGGTACTTACTAAAGTGTGGGCCGGGGGTAGAGGTAAAGGTCGGGGCCGAGTGGAGGTGTTTGTGTGAAATTGTGTTTTGTGTTTATCATGATTTCAACGTCAAAGCATTCTATAAAAAAATTAGATATTCCGGTCCAACAAAATCCAGAAAATAACTTTCTCAAAAAAGTTTTCACTTCAAGGTGTCGGTGATGGTGTCGCGAGTGCAATAGTTTTTTTTTATTTCAAAAATGCCCATCGCGCCTAAATAAGTATTTCCAAAGTGTCGGTGACGGTATAGCGAGTTCACCATCTCAAAAGTTAGCACCAAGGTGTCGGTGACGGTGTCGCAAGTTCAATGGTTTTTTTTCCATCTCAAAAATTCTCAACGCGCCTAAAGAAGTTTTTCCAAAGTGTCGGTGAGGGTATAGCGAGTTCACCATCTCAAAATTTTTCACCAAGGTGTCGGTGACGGCGACGCAAGTTCAATGGTTTTTTTTCCAAAGTTCAAAAATTCCCAACGCGCCTAAAGAAGTTTTCACTTCAAGGTGTCGGTGACGGTGTAGCGAGTTCACCATCCCAAAATTTTTCACCAAGGTGTCGGTGACGGCGTCGCGTCGCTAGTTCAATGGTTTTTTTTCCTAAAGAAGTTTTCACTTCAAGGTGTCGGTGACGGTGTCAGCGACGGTTTCACGAGTTCAATGGTATTTTCCCATCTCAAAAAAGTTGTAACTTCAAGGTGTCGGTGACGGTGTCGGTGACGGTGTCGCTAGTTCAATGGTTTTTTCCCATCTCGAAAGATTTTACCAAGATGTCGGTGACGGTGTCGCGAGGTCAATGGTTTTTTCCCATTTCCAAAAAACCCAACGCGCCTTATGAAGTTTTTACTTCAAGGTGTCGGTGACGGTGTCGGCGACGGTTGTTGGAATATACAAAAATAAATACGCTCTCTTTCTAACTACAGGTAGTCTTTCTCTTTTACACAATTTGTTTATATTAACTTCATAATAATAATCCTTTGTTTTGTGAGTCTAGCTCCGATATACGTTACTTCTTTCTCGGCCCCTGCCTGGTTTGACTGTGCACCTACACACACCTTTCAAATATAATTAAATAAATAATCTTGAATTCATTTTACATAAATTCAGGTCTTTCATTGATGTCCATAATTCCTATAGGTTATGGGCCCCAGTGAAATAAAAGTTTAATTATAAAAATAAAAAATAGTTTTGTTGGTATATTAAAAAAAAAGCACATAAGTGCGTGTTATCTCTAAGTTGTAAGTGACTGCAAAGACAGCTCGTGGACTGTGATTTAGTTTATGAAACTTTTTATATGTGTTTGTTTTAAATTATAAATATGAATTATAAAATGAACATTAAACCGTTTGACGGGGACAAATACAGTGTGTGGAAATTAAGACTGAGAAATTTATTAAATGAACTTGATGTGTTACAAGTGCTCGATGGAAACACTCCTACTCAGCCCGACAGTGAATGGATTAAGAAGGAGCGTTTGGCGAAAAACACAATCATTGAGTATTTGTCAGACTCTTTGTTAGGTCTCACAAGTGAAAATAACAGTGCAAAAGAAATAATACTGAAACTTGATTCCATATATGCCAGAAAGAGTATAGCTACGCAACTTGCATTACGTAAACGTTTATTGAATTTAAAATTAGAAGACGGCGACCCCCTGATAAAACATTATCAAACTTTCGACGATTTGATATGTGAATTAATGGCCGCAGGTGCTAAGCTCGAAGAGGCAGATAAAGTCATTCATCTTTTTATGACTTTGCCCAGCAGCTATAACGGAGTCATCACAGCCATTGAAACTTTGGCGGATGACGATTTAACTTTGACATTTGTGAAACAAGACTTCTGGATCACGAAGTAAAACTTATCAACGAAAGACGTGATACTTCAATGAAAGTGTTAATGGCTGAAACAAAATTTCAATCGGAAAATTCAAAAACGAAATTCAAAAATTATAAACGGAACAATAAGATGAATCAAGGTTTTAAAAGATCCTTCAAATCAAAGTATCATACAAAACGGCATATAGTATGCAATTTCTGTAAAAGAAAAGGGCATTTTCAAAAAAATTGCTACGCTAAAATGGCAAAAGAACGCCAATGTCAAGAAAATTTAAGGACAGTCCAAACAATAAGCTGCCTTGAAAATTCAAATATATCGGGATTTGCTTTTATGGTCGGTGGTGAAGAAGAAGAATGTGAAAATTCACTAGATAACATTACATTTTTTTTGGATTCCGGAGCATCGGATCATTTAATAAATAGAGAAGACTTGACACTGAACTTTACTGACCTACAAGAGCCAATTAATATTTCTATCGCGAAAAATGGCTCGTTCATACAAGCTACGAAGAAAGGGAATCTTCATGTTACTAGCAAATTCGGCATTCAAGGTGTACTACAGGATGTACTTTATTGTGCCGATATACCGTACAACTTATTGTCTGTGAGAAAAATTCAACAAGCAGGCATGACCGTTGTTTTTAACAAAAATGGCGATGTTCTCATATGCGATGACGCGGGTAAGACCGTAACAAAGGGTGAGTCTTTGAACAATTTAATTGGAGTTAACTTTGTGCTTGATAAATGTGCCCTAAACACTAATTGCTCATTAAATGGCATCACTAATAATAATTACGAACTGTGGCATCAAAGATTAGGCCACATAGGGAAATTAAAATTCCAGGAAATAAAAAATAAGCAAATGTTTTGTGATATGGAGAAAATAAATCATATCACTCCAAATGATAAGATTTGTGAATCTTGTGCGTAAATGGCAAGCAAGCAAGTTTGCTATTTAATAAGTCAAAACCAAAAATTACAAAAAGACCGCTATTTAATGTGCATTCAGATGTGTGTGGCCCTGTCAGTCCCTCAACACTCGACGACAAAAACTACTTCGTAGTTTTTATCGACGAGTATACCCACTACTGTGCGACATACTTAATTGCCCATAAATCAGACGTTTTTGCTACTTTTCAAGATTATGTTGCAAAGTGTGAAGCTCATTTCGGTTTGAGAATTGTCAACTTATATTGTGATAACGGCGGTGAATATTTATCCAAAGGGATGAAAAATTTCTGTGTACAAAAAGGTATAACTTACCACTTAACAGTGCCGCATACCCCTGCATTAAATGGCATTGCCGAAAGAATGATTAGAACAATAACTGAGCGGAGTCGACCCATGCTAGCTGGTGCGACGTTAAATAAATCATTCTGGGGTGAGGCTGTTTTGACCGCTACGTACTTAATAAATATCAGCCCCACTAAAGCACTGAAAATAGATAACACACCATTTGAATTGTGGCATAGTAAGAAGCCACAATTAAAGTTCTTAAGAATTTTCGGTTCCACTGTTTAACATTTATTAAACAAAAGCAGAAAAACCAAGTTTGATGAGAAGTCATTAAAAGGTATTTTAGTTGGCTATGAACCGAATGGTTATAAGGTGTGGGATGTGGTAAATAAAAGGTTTGTTGTAGTCAGAGATGTGCTGATTGATGAGATTAATTTCTTATCAAGCCGGCCGCGTCAGTCTGAGTGTATGACTGAGGATATCAGCCATATGGTTGATAACTCTGACAAGCATGCTTTTCAGAAGTTGTGCGAATCTGATAAGTCCAAATCAGATCAGTGTAAACAAACAGGAATTATACCCGCATCATCAGTTTTACCGCCCATGGAGTCCATAAATGAGACAGATTTAAGCACAGAAAATAGGTCACAAGATGAGTTGCCTTTATCTCGGAGTGAATCAGTTTCACACAATCTTAGGAGAAGTGAAATAATTAAAAATTTACCCACTAAAGCTTATAACGAAAATGAAGATGATATTTCCGTCAACTATCTATTATACGCTGATTCTTTTGTATGTAAAATACCTACTGCATTTAAAGACATCGAATCTATCTATATGGTTTAAAACAGTCTGCACGCTGTTGGTTTCAAATGTTTGAGCAAGCTTTAATTGAAAGGGGATTTCGATACTCATAAGCTGATCGATGTATTTACATTCTAGATACAGGCGATATTATGAAAAATATCTATGTGGTACTTTATGTCGATGATGTAGTTATTTCAACAGCAAAAATGGATACCATGAATAATTTCAAAAATTACTTGATGAATAAATTTAAAATGGTAGATTTGAAAGAAATCAGATGTTTCTTGGGGATTCGAATTCAAAGGCAAAATGATACAATTACCTTGGATCAAACGGCGTACATAAACAAAGTTTTACAAAAGTTCAACATGATCGACTGTAATAGTGTAGCCACGCCATTAGAAACAAAAGTCGATTATGAGGCTTTGAATTCTTGTAAAAGAACAGAGGACCCTTGTAGGAATCTTATCGGCTGCCTGATGTATATAATGCTTTGCACTCGACCCGACTTAAGCTTTACTGTAAACATCCTAAGTAGGTTTTGTAACAAAAACAATCGCTCGCTTTGTTCACAATTAAAAAGGGTGTTGCGATACTTGAAAGGTTCTAAAGATTTAAAGCTTTATTACACCCGCAGTTCCAATATAAACAATGACATACTGTGTGGCTCTGTTGATTCTGATTGGGGAAGTGACCCATTAGAAAGAAAAAGTACAACAGGGTATTTGTTTAAATTATTTGAACAATGTACTATTTGCTGGCAAACAAAGAGGCAAGTTACTGTGGCCGCGTCATCAACTGAAGCTGAATACATGGCTTTGTTTGAAGCCGTTCGGGAAACGCTATGGCTGAAATCTTTGTTAACCAGTATAAACCTTGAAATTCAAAGTGCAATACCAATTTATGAAGACAACAATGGATGTATTAGTATAGCTAGTAATCCAACTAGTCACAAAAGGTCAAAACACATTGACATAAAATATCATTTCTCTAGAGAACAAGTGGAGAAAAATGTCATTAAAATGGTTTATGTATTTTCAGGTGACCAGTTGGCTGACATTCTAACAAAGCCGATGCCAGCTGTCAGATTCACACAGATAAGAGAAAAAATGGATTAAAGTGAAACTTATAATTTAACGTACCTTACCTACCTACCTACTTTTCATTCAAAAAGTTCAATTTAAGTTTTAAATACCTAAGTATATATATATATGGTCTGATTAGGTTTTTCTGGGTTTCCCTAATCCTGCGCAGCAAATGCTGGACCATGGAATATTATGTACTCCCAGACAGAGAGGTGTGTGACATATTGATTTTTTTAGGATTTATTTTTGAGGGGGCGTGTTGGAATATACAAAAATAAATACGCTCTCTTTTTAACTACAGGTAGTCTTTCTCTTTTACACAATTTGTTTATATTAACTTCATAATAATAATCCTTTGTTTTGTGAGTCTGGCTCCGATATACGTTACTTCTTTCTCGGCCCCTGCCTGGTTTGACTGTGCACCTACACACACCTTTCAAATATAATTAAATAAATAATCTTGAATTCATTTTACATAAATTCAGGTCTTTCATTGATGTCCATAATTCCTATAACGGTGTCACGAGTTCCATGGTTTTTTCCCATTTCAAAAAAGATTTCACTTCAACGAGTCGGTGGCGGTGTCGTTGAAGGTTTCGGTGACGGCTTCGCGAGTTCAATGGTTTTTTCCCATCTCAAAAGTGCCCAATGCGCCTAAACCACCTCCGTCGCGTATGTTTAGTCCACTCGCTTCGCGTCCCGGGTTCGATTCCCGGCGGGGTCAAATTTATAAGACTCGGTGTAGGGTGTAAGTCTACATTTAATGTAAATAGTTGATATGATTGATATTGATAATTTTGAGTACTGAAGGACGAGGGATGGTAAATGAAACTGTTCCGCGTCGATGCTAATTTCAGACTGATTTAATTCAGGTAAAAAATCAACTTGCACACGTATGCTAAACGTGGCGGCACTATAAGGCTGCGCTACATTGATACCTATTTTAATATATTATGTACGTATCTATGCAATAGCCCGTACATCCTGCCTCTCCAGAAAGAAAGGGAAACAATATAAAAATAGCTTACGATAAGACGATAAAAATAGCAAACATAATGAGAACATTTCAAAAATATAACTTATAAAAATTAGTGATATTAATAGTCCTGTCCATATTTTAATCACACCACACTAACGGTTTTTTTTTTTACATTTCACTCATTAGCAACTTCATGTTTTCGCGGAATGACCATAGGGGAAGTTGCTTTGTTAACACTAGCCACTGATTTGCTCAAGGACTCACTCACTATCATTTCGCTTACACTTTCACAAGTCGAAGCCGCACGCAGCTCTGCGTGCGCGGGCGCCGCGAGTGGCGCGAGCGTCGCCAGGGGGGCGCGCGTGGGCGGCGGCGGCGGCGTGACGCCAGCCTGCTGCTGCTGCTGGTAGACCGCAAGCTCGGCCCCAGGTCGGTGAAGCCACAGGCACCTCGTCTTCATCCGTCGGTAAACGATGATAACTGCCATAAATACCAGAATGGCAACGATGACGTACCCGACAGAGTAGTGATGAATGTCATGAACGTTTAATTCTGCTGCTGATTCTTCTCTAAGTTTTGATATCTGTGTCTTCACGATCTGAAGCAAGTGCTCATTCTGATAGCTTTTCTGATCTGTGATATTAATGGCAATTGAAGTATTGATAAGTTTATTTAGCATGGAGACCTCTGGGATTTGTAATCTTTGATTTGGATTGATATTCGCTTTGCTGTAAAAATTATTGTGGGAATATATTGTAAAATCATTTCCTTTCATGGTGCACATAGGGCCAAGGTGAATCACCCCGCTGTCTCTTAGTACTTGCGGCGACACGCCGTCTGGACAGATTATGCGCACTCCGCATTCTTCGCAACAGGAGAATAGCCAGGAGTTATCTGTGTGCAACTTAGTCCAGCTTTCTTTGCAGGTTGTTATCTCTGATATGCAAGGACTCACACTGCTGTCTATTAGCTGGATGTCACATAGTGATTGTTTGATATTCATTGTATATACAGGCTTATCTAGGGTACATAGTAGTTTGTTTTCTGGGAAGTGGCGACACAAGGTAAAATCTAAGTCTGATAAGAATAAAACTGAATCCTTTTTGACATTAAATCCTATGTATGGATAAGTCGTTTTAATGTGATAAAACCTTTGCTCCCTTCTTTGTGGGATGCTGATAATCTTGTTCAGTTCAAAAATATCACTGCTCAGTAGAGGTATTTTAATTTCTATGATAAGATATTTATCTGTGATTCTCGCTGAAACTCTTAATAGCTTGTAGAGATGCATGATATTTGATAGGTCTAGCGGTAGGGTAAGATCTCCTTGTAAGTGGCTTGATATCGTTTTTATTTGCTTTTCCAGCTGTTCCGGTGATATAAGGTAAGTATTTATATGGCCATGATTGATGTCGGTTACAGTGTTAATTAAAGTTTGCTGAATCTGCTTTATGTTTGATATAATGATTTGTGCTGCAAGGGTCGATGATACGACGTACATTCCGTTACTCAAATCCACACGAACATGATCTATCTCTATTGTCAAGTTATTTAGATGCCCTTCTATAAATGAAAAATGCTTATTCATGATGTTCTCGTGTCTCTTCAAGATATTGTACTCCGCCTCCATTACAATAGTTTGATTTTGTATCAGTCTTCTTAAGTGATTTTCATTTTGGCTGATTTTTTCTATATCTTTTTGATATTGGTCAGCAAACCTTGCATCTAGAACCCCAAATAGAGAATTAGCGATGTAGCCTACTCCATCAATTAAACCTCTTTTCTGTCTCCTAGCGTAAGGAGTCTTAAGAAGCTTATTATAATGTTCAATTTCGTCTAACTCGTGCTCCAGTTGCAAAATGATGGTCTCGTATTGAGTATTTTCTATCCATGGACCGGCTTCCTTGATATGTGCAACGTATTTCTGTATATTGTCTAGTCCTTGCCAGTACGTACTCATATTATAATACATGATAAGTTTCCATTCCTCTCTGACGTACTGCAGATTTGATATTTTGTCAAAATAAAACCCTTTTTCGTTTGTCAATTTTGTAACCTGGTATCCTTGTAGTTGCTGTTGTAGACTCGGTGATATGAGCATGGAAAAGACCATACAGAGAGTCAAAAAAAAGTTTTTGAATACGCTGGGCTTTCTTACACTGCGCCGGTGGCTTAAGGGTGTTGACTGTACGTCATCTGATCCAGGTATGGCTTGTCCGCTTTCTTGTTTTCTGTTTTGTTTTTGATCTTCATTTGATAATAGAGGAACCAATTTGATAACTGGCCTCTTGATAATATTATTTTTTGTTTTTAATGATACAATTCGGACTTGACCATCCTTTCCGGGATGTACTTCCTGTACCCGCCCCATTGCCCATTTTCCTGGGGGCAGATTATCTTCCTTCACCAGCACAATGTCATTGATTTTGATATTTTGGTCTGGTGACCTCCACTTCGATCTCGCCTGAAGTTGCTGCAGGTACTCAGATGACCATCTCTTCCAAAATTGATTCGTGATGTGTTGCAAAAGCTGCCATCTTTTGCTTAAACACAGAGATCCTGGCTCCGGATCTGGTCTTGATAGTAAGGGCCCACCAACAAGAAAATGACCAGGTGTCAATGCGTCATCTTCAGGACTTTCGGTTAAGGAATGAAGCGGTCTCGAGTTCAAAAAAAATTCCGCTCTGTGTAACACTGTTAAAAATTCTTCGTAAGTCAGTCTTTGATCACCAATGACTCTCTTAAGATGGTATTTGAGACTCTTCACAGCCGCCTCCCACAGACCGCCGGCACTTGGATAGGACGGTGCGTTAAAATGCCATTGAATATTCATTTCGGCAATGTTATTAAAGAAGTCCTCGTTGATGCAGCCAATGATCTCCTGATATTCCTTTTTCAATATTTTGTTAGCGCCTACGAAGTTTGTCCCGTTATCGCTATACATATCTCTGGGCATGCCGCGTCTCGAGCAGAATCTGTGAAAGGCTGCTAGAAATGCTGGAGTACTGAGATCCGATACGAGTTCCAGGTGGACAGCCTTGGTTGATAAGCACACAAAAATTGCAACGTATCCTCTCGTTGTGCGTACTCCACGTCCCTTGTTCAGTTTAAGCTCAAACTGTCCCGTAAAATCTACTCCAGTGTGGGTGAAGGGTCTTGATGGAACCACTCTTGGTTTGGGCAAATCAGCCATTATTGGTTGATAGTTTTTTTGACTAAATCGACGGCACTTTACACATTGTCTCAGGTTTCGCTTTACCGTTCGCAATCCACTCAGTATCCAGAACTTGTTTCTGATAAATGATAAAGTGAGTCTAGCTCCACCGTGTAACGTAGTCACGTGTGCCTGATTTATGATAAGATCGGTGAGCCGACTGTGACTGGATAAGATGATAGGGTGTTTAGCTTGCCAGCTGATGTTTGAATTTTCCAACCTTCCCCCTACCCTTAACAATCCGTCCTGCTGGTTTACAAAGGGATTTAAACTACATAATTTGCTGCTTTTATGCACGCGACCTTTTGTTTTGATATTTTCTAAATCTTCAAAAAACTCATGCGATTGAACAGTTCTTATTATCAAGTTATAAGCTTCATTTATTTCTGTAGGTGTTAATATAAATACACTGCCAGTAGATGCACGGCGCCCTTCTCGGGTTCGTCTGATAAAACGTGACACCCACGCTATTATTCTAGCTACGCGCGTGATAGAGCTGTGTTGATTTAATAACTCCAATATTAATGTCGACTTATTTTGACATAAGGCCGTGGTCCCACTAATACTTTTTGTTTCAATGTTGGGTTCCTGATATATTTTCGAAATTATTTTGTTTTCAAATGTGGGTAGCCATTTTGGGCCCTCCCACCACAGACGATGCTCCAATAACTGAGTGACGGTCAAACCCCTAGTTGCACTGTCAGCTGGGTTGTCTTCAGACCGCACATGATGCCATTTCTCAGCAGGTATGATATCTTTGATTTGTTGCGTTCTATTAGCAACAAATTGCTTCCAACGCGACTGATCTCCGTGAATCCAGCCGAGGACAATCATGGAATCAGTCCATGCATGTATGATACAGTTACTGTTTGATAAAGCATTCGTAACCTTCTGCATGAGTAATGATAATAACACGGCCCCACAAAGCTCAAGTCGAGGTAGTGTAACTTTTTTGCTCAGCGGTGCCAACTTAGTTTTTGCTGTCACTAACTTACATGTGTATTGACCCTTATCGTCTATAGTTACACAGTATATTGCGCAAGCGTATGCCTTCTCTGAGGCATCGCTAAACCCATGCAAATGATATTGTTTTTCCGTATTACCTAAATGGCGTGATATACAGAGCTGATTGATATTTTGGAGGTCATTACGGAGCTGCATCCACTCTTGAATGATATCTTGTGACAATTCGTCATCCCAACTTACACTGGTGGCCCAGGCTTTCTGAAATAAAAGTTTTGCTTTGATAGTTAGGGGTGATAGCCAACCTATGGGATCGAATATTCGTGATATGTCTGATAAGAGTTCCCTTTTGGTACGACGTTTATTTTCTGATAATTCAAACTGATTATTTCCGAAGGTAAATGAGTCAGAGGTCGGGTTCCATTTCAGCCCTAAAGTCTTACGTGATTCGGTACACCTGAATTCAAAGGGGTTATTCAGCTGCTCTTGTGATAAATCTTTGACCAGTTCCTCTGTGTTACTGGACCATTTACGTATGTTCATGCCTGCCCCGCTTAGGATGGAAATTAATTGTTTTTGTATTTCTTTTGCTGTTTCTAAGCAGTTATCTCCTCCTAAAAAATCGTCCATATAAAAATTCTCATTCAAGGCCAGTGAACCCAGTGGGAATTTTTTAGCTTCATCTTTGGCCAACTGTTTCAAAGTTCTCATTGCGAGAAAGGGGGCGGCCTTGAAACCATATGTGACGGTTGTTAGATGGTATGTTCGGAGCGGCTCGTCAGGGGTGCATCTCCATAAGATTGATTGTAGTGGTTGATAATCTTTTGACACTAGGATTCTGCGAAACATTTTTTCTATGTCAGCAGTCATCACATATTTATACTGTCGCCAGCTTATGATGAGATTTTGCAGATCTGCTTGAAGGTTCGGGCCCTGCTCCATTAAGTCATTAAGGCTGTACCCAGTGGATGTTTTGGAGGACGCGTTGAATACCACTCTCAGTTTGGTAGATGAGGAATCCAGTCTGAGAACACCATGATGGGGTAAGTAGCACGTGGGTTCATTAACGTTCTTTGATGTGGGCTGCATGTCGCCTAATTCTAGGTACTCTTCCATGAATTTTTTATAGCTGTCACCAAAAATATTCTTATTGGCCATCTTACGCTCCAGCTGACTGAACTGTGCTAGTGCCTTTGGTTTTGATGCTCCAAGATTTTTTTCAAAATCCGGTTTCATGGGGATGACTACTTCATACATTCCGTTTTCCAACCGCTTAGTAGTATTTTGATATATGTCTTCGCAATACTGCTCCCCACTTGACATGATAGATGGCGTTGTAATCTCTTCCATCTCCCAATATTTAGATAAATCTGATAAGTTGTTGATTACAACGTGACAGTTAAAAGTTTTTACGCTGCCACACAGAATCCACCCTAATTTCGTCTGTTGTGCGATAGGTGACTGGGGTGGTCCCTTGATAAGTCCACTCATTATGATATCTGAGTAAACGCTAGCGTCCAGTAATAAATCGATAGGCCTTGATACATTGTAATCTGGATCCGCTAGGTTTACGTGCTGGAGATGAGGCCATGATTGTCTTGTGAAAGAGTGGTTAGGTAAATTGTTTAATACCTTTGATATGATTAAAGCTCGTGTAGTAAAATGATAGTCATCATAGATTGAATGACATGTGATATTGATTGAGCTTTTACTCTGTTTAGCTCCATCGCCTATGCCTAATACGGAGGCGTGATGCGGCTGACGTTTTAAGCCTAAAATCTGAGCAGCCCTTTCTGATATTAGGGAAATCTGAGACCCTTGATCTAGCAGAGCGCGTAGAGTGATATAGGTACCGTTAGCTGATAATACATTCAATAAAACGGTAGTCAAAAGAACCTCTTCATTTTCGCCTGATACATGGTTCACATGGTGCTGCATGTTAGGTACGCTCTGAGAAGAAGAAGAATTGGTGTCATTCGACAATTTGGTTGCGAAAGCCTCGTGTAGCAACGAATTGTGCTCTCCGTTGCAAGTTTTACAACGTTTCGTGGAAACGCACGGGTTGTCAAAGTGCTTGTACAGACAGTTTTTACATATTTTATGTTTCGTAATTTCCTTTAACTTCGCATCGGGTGACATGCCGGTAAATTTCCTACACTGAAATATGTCATGATTATAATTACATATAAGGCATTTAGTTACACGTGTATGATAAGTTCTATTCTGTTGGTTATTATATTTTTCACGGTGAAAATTTCTAGGAGGGAAAGGTTTCGGGTTAATATTTTGTTTTGGAGCTGAGGGTTGCTCTCTTTCCTTTTTATGCATGGGCTCTAGAGCAATGAATTTACTCTCTACAAATGATATGAACTCTGATAACTCGGGCAGTTCACGCGGTGATTTTCTAGCTTCCTTGTAATCCTTCAGCGTTTCTGCATCTAACTTTTTACTTAAAAGATGTACAAGTAAAGGATCCCACGTGTTGGTATCAATGCCGAGGTTATGTATTGCGTGGATACACTCTACGGAGGTGTCATGTAACCGCTTCAGTTCAAAAACCGATTGCCGCTGCACAGTGGGTTGGTTTAATAAAATTTCCATCTGATTGCTAAATAAAAGTTGTTTGTTATCGTATCTGTGAACCAAAATTTCCCATGCAGTTTCATAATTTTCAGACGATATGTGGAGATGCTGAATGAGCCGCTCAGCTTCTCCCTTGACTTTTGATTTTAGGTGCTGCATTTTTTGAGCGTGGGTCAAAACTGTGCTGTTATGAATAGTTTCACAGAACAGATCATAAAATGAAGGCCACTGCGAGTATTTTCCATAAAATACAGGTATATCAAGCCGCGGAGTTGACTGTTGCGTATGGGCAGTAGATGATAATTTGTTATTTAAAACCCGTTTTATGTTCTTATAGCTTTTTTCAAATTTAGAGTATTCATCTTCGTATTTTGAGTCAGACCCTTGTAAAATTTCATCTATCTCAAGGTGTAGATTATCGATGATGTTCCAGCGAGATTGTAAGTTTCGTAGTTCATCTTCGATTTCCCATTTTTCTAAAATTTTGTCTACATCAATGCTGTTGATGAGACGAGTCAGAGCTCTAAAATTAGTCTGTTGTTTGGACATTAATTCGTCAATTTTAGAATTGACACCCTTTTCCCGCTGTCCATAGTTCAACAAAGAAGCCTTTAAATTTTCATACAGTTCTTTTGTGAATTCAAACTTATTTTCAGTGAAGTATGTATCTGTTTTTGGCTGATTACTGTCTGTTAATTGTTTATTATTGATATAAAATTTTACCCAGAGGTCTTCCAGATTATTGAGCTTCGTTTTAAGATATTCTGAAGTTTTTCTACTCGCAGAATCCTTCCCAAAGTTACTTTTCATTGATTTGATGGACTCTATGATTTCATTTTGCTGCTTAAGTAGATCCTCCATGATAATGATAAATGATGATAGTAGCAAAACAAAGGAACGATCTTACTTGATATGATGATGCAGAAGTTGCTAGATTGCGCGTAGTGCTGCAAGTTCGGCTGATAAGGGTGCTGGCCTCACGCAGTGAGCCTGCCGGCCGACAGCGAGCTGACGATGTTGATGTACCAGCAAGCTACCTAGCTTGCCGTGTGATGATAATGGAAATACGCGTCAACTAACTCCTCACTCGATGATATAAAATCCAATGATATAATGGTCACGTTCTCTGATCACAGGGAACACTGTCAATGCCACGTGTCTTTACACAAACGCACTGAGGTCCCGTTTTTGACCAGACCGCGCGAGTGATCAAAATTCTCGAAGGACCAAAAATAAATTGGTCCTTCGAGCCGGATTTGGTTGGTGGTTGGGAATTTTCATAGCCCGCCTGGCTAGCTACCACCATATTATCTAAGTCTTGCCACCAAACATCAGTGTTAACATCATTGATGTGTTCCGGCTTGAAGATGAGATAGCCAGATCTCCATTACTCTGGGGAATCTTGGTAAGCCCGCTTTCATCTTCGGAATCATAGTCACTTACTTCTTTTTCCAGTTCGGTGACGACGGTGTCGGTGACGGTGTCTCGAGTTCAATGGTGTTTTCCTATCTCAAAAATGCCCAACGCGCCTAATGAAGTTTTTACTTCAAGATGTCGGTGACGGTGTCACGAGTTCAATGGTATTGTCCCATCTAAAAAAAATCACTTCAAGGTGTCGGTGACGGTGTCGCTAGTTCAATGGTTTTTTCCCATCTCAAAAATGCCCAACGATATATATATACAGGGTGTAACAGCAAAACCGTACTTCCCTTAAGAGCATGATGGGGTGGCTTGTTTGTAATAATAAAAAAATGAAAAAAAAAAATGTACTATTATCACCATACAAACATACCTTTTTGATGTACTAAAATGGACTTAAATTCTAGTCCACCTCGCGGGTCATTGACGTCTGTAGCAAGCGAATACATTTGGCAACATCGCAAAAAGTTGGCGGGCCGCGGGAAAAAAACGAAGAAGCGGCTCGCGGCGGGCGGCGCCTTTGATATCGGCGCCTTTGATGATTCTAGGTAGTGTCGGTACGGCACGGGTAGGAAAGCGTTGCCTCCACATGCGTTGTGTTTCATTTGCATTTCGGCCACTATCAAAGTACAATTCTACAATGTCATAAAGTTCAATATTCGAAAAATTACTTCGTACTGCCATAACGGAAACCGAGCGAATCGCGATCTGCGGATTTCACGTCACACGCGTGCGTTTGCGTCGAAAACAGTCGGCAACTGACTCGCTCAGTGGCATCGCTGCGCAAGGGCGCAGGGAGGGCGTTGTTGCATGATCGACTCACACGACGCATGCGGGAGCGGCCGAGATAGCAGCACGCGGCAGCCAAGTGCGTGCAAGTGAAACAAACAAAGTGTGATCAGCTGACAGCCGCCGCTGCCTGCCGCACGGCACGGTTGAATGAACTTTGTTCTTATCAGTGATGACTACATGTCACGAAAAATGTGGATTTTTCATAAAAAAATAAAGTGTATTTTTTTTTATTGAAATGTGATCAGAATCGGGTTAACTTTCACACCCTTAATGGAAGTACGGTTTTGCTGTTACACCCTGTATATAGATATATATTGTTAAAACCCCAAATTTAAAATTTATTTAAATTTGTTTAAAATTTTACAAATTTAAAGTTGTAAGTTGGTATCTATAGGAAAAAAAGGGACACCACAGACTTATATATATGGTTTGTGAGGGACACCTTTACGATGCAGACGCGAAATTATCTAAAACGTTTATAAATACTGATTTTCAAGCGACTTCCAAAAAGGAGAGGTTCTCAATCAACTGAATGTTTTTTTTTATGTATGTTACCTCAGAACTTTTGAATGGTTTTCATTAAAATTGGTGTAGTACTTTATTGGAAAATTAACAAAAACCAAAAATAATAATGCAAAATTGTTCGAAGTTGTTGCGATGGAAGTCGGTTTTTTAACGTGCTTAGCGTTTTCAATTATTATTTGCTAGCTTTTGCCCACGGCTTTGCCCGCGTGGACATCGTTATTGTGACTGTCTTAGAGGGTGCGCGCTGCGCAAGCCGCAAGCGGCTCGCGAGCGTGGAAATAAATTATCTCAAGATCCCTCGGGAAATATGTCAGGATATGCTTAATACTAAATCATGTCATTTACCAACCTCTCAACCATCTCGGTGCAAAAAATCACACAATCCATTGTTTCGTTGCGATCTTAACTAGGGCATGCAGAACCGGGTCCGGTTCCAAGATTTCTCATTCCCGGTACTGGCTTACGAAAGAACCGGGAATCCCGGTACTCCCGGTTCCAAATATAGGTTTTTTCTTTTTTTAAATTACTTCAATTTACTGCAAGTTTGTGTTTTGTAGAAGGTATATGGATGGATAAATAAAAGTGTATTTTAATCAAAACAAGTATTTTTTTTATTTTAATAATCAGCAATCACAGGACGTTAAATACAAACCAGTAAAATAAGTCAGTACTATTTGTTATGTCACTGTCACTACCTACCTATCACTACCTACAGACAGATAGGTAGGTACAGTAGGCGCGCGAGTTCATGTCCATCGGGGTCTGAGGACATTTCATTAACGAAACTAACGAATAATTCTCTAACTTAAAAGTTGCAAAAAATTTGGAATAGATAACCATCTATTTATCATATTACATCATTTTATTTTAATTATTCGAACGAAAGTCCCTAAACCCGGACCCGATGGTCATGAACTCGCGCGCCTACTATAAATTGTATCATAAATAAAGATTTTGTGACGGTTATAGTGTGTATTTTGTGTTCCGATTGTTTTTAAATGTATAATTCTAATAATAGTTACCGTAAAATCTAAAAATCTTTTGTTACTACCTACTTTTTAGTTAGCTAAATGATACGAAGGTATACAATCACAGCTTAACAATTAACAGGAAAACCTTACCTTTTATGAACACGTAGGATGCTACTTCTTCATGTGTACCTTATGCAGAGAGACACTACAATAACTACACCTGATAAATTCACTTCTTTTTTATATTGGTCAAGGGGTTGAAGCGTGAAAAGGTAACAAACATACAAACACAGTTTCACATTTATAATATTATAGTAAGGATTCATAGTCCTAGAAAAAGGTATTGTATGCCACTCATGTAACAATGGCCCTCTAATACTTGGCAGTGGCATAATTAACTATTTTCTAACTATGAAAATGAGTGAAAGTAACAAGAAATTCGCTACATTTTGAAATTTTATGTAAAAAGGTACAAAATGCAACACAGGTCGCGAAAAAATTTGTGCTGTTTATTGAACTAATGCAGTATCAATCAGTAGCACACACTTGGTTCAAGCGTTTCCAGTATGGAAATCTTAACGTTCAAGATGCAGCTCGTTTTGTTTGCCCTGTTTGAATTTGCATACAAAATACGAAGAAAATTTTTCCCCGACCTAATATTTTATTAGACTACAACAAGCCCTACTCCTGACCTTCATTACTACTTATTTAATCGTGCTAGGTATCAGAGATGCTATACGTGTCATAATTATAATACATGTCTCATTATTTAGGTGTTTGTACTTCCATTATGATACGCAAAAGTATCATAATTTTCACATCTATAATCAAAACTGTTTTGCATGTCGAATGGGTGGTAAGGTTAGAGATGGCCTCGTGGTTCACGTCCTTAACTATTTCGGTTGTGGGTATTGAAATAACAATGTAGCTATATCTCAGAGGTTCTCCTTCAATAGTCTTGATCATTCGGCAATCGAAATTGTACAGGATGCCTTGGATAACAATGGATGCAAACGCGGTGATCCCAGCGATGGCGTGACACGTCCATTTTGCTCACAGATCACCACTACTTGTGTTCTGCTCGACGCTCCGTCAAAAAGTGTCTGCTCCGAGACTGACGTCCAGCTAATATGGCTTCTCCACAGATCTAATAAATTCTCAACTCAGTGTTGATCACATCACAAACAGCCCTCCGTTAATACGTCATCTTGGCTACCACAAACGATCGTCTCACGAGTAGAAGCGATTGTCACGCCACCACCGGTTTCACCCAGGTACTAATACCTGACGTTTGATCCAAACAAAGTTTAACGATCTATGTAAACTTATCTCGAGCTGGTATTAGTCGTGTTTTAATGACGCTCCGGCATGCATATAATGGAACGAACGTAACGTTTCGTTTCTGCTATTGATTGACTGACGTTCAAACTCCAAAAAGAATGTAATACACTACGAAACGAAATTAAAAGTGATTGGCTGTCTTTTGTAGGTACATAGGACATAAGGTGAGGTATTGATTGGAACGTGTAAAGAGTAAAGAAAATAACCACACTTTTTCACTTTTTCAATGGTTTTTCGATTTAATCAAAAACTACAATGAAAGTATAATATATAATAATATTACTCACTTTGTATTATCATTACAGATATTGTTGTATATATTTTTTTAATTTAACGTCTAATAAGTAGTAATAACTAGAGTTGAAAGTAACGATGTAAACCTATCTTTGGGTTTTTTTTTTCTATCGAGCCAAAACTGCTCAAACGTGTTTCTAATAGCTTTTGACTCTAAGGAACATCATCAACAATAAGGGTATTTTTTTCAACCTTGGGTTTTGTATCGTTTAGGAGTAGTTGACGTCAAAAGTAACGAAAATCTGTAATATTACCGCCTTAATCTGTTGTAACTTTGTAGTAAGTTATGTTCGTAACTAAAGTTACTTAGGTAAGACATAATTTCTTTCTGTTCGAACTGAACTGTGATAGTCGGTGACACTTCTTTCTGTTTAGTTGTGAAATGTTGTATTTGATACAGTGATTGATTGATGAGTGTTTTGTAAGTAATCAAAACATTTCTGATGGAAAAACTCTTGAACTAGTTTCTGTTCGAACTGTGGCTTGCGGACTTGCCTCGAGAGTATAGCCAGGCCCCCGTCACTCGGTCGAACAGGCGAGATAAGTACCTACACATTGGCGCGGCCCACAGGCCGCGCTCCGCTCGACAGCGCTAGAACGCCGTACTATCGCCGCCGCAAATCGCGCGCCGCCCATGTACGCAGATATAACCGCTAAGTCGAGCGCCTTAATACTCATGTTTCCGTGTATGGAAAGGAGTAGGTGAATAAATGCGTAGGTATTTTCGTTTTATAAGGAAGTGCAATATCTGTTACGAAGTAACTATTTCATCTGTGGCATAGCCGAGTTCCTTCTTTAGAAAATTTGTGTTAATCTCAGACCAAATAAACGTGTAAGACTCTCCTAGAAACCGTATAATATTTCCTTCTAAAGTATCATAATTTTGATAGGGCCGGTGTTCATCTGTTCCCTAGTACTTCCTAAACCACTAAACCGATCTTGACAAATGCTGTGTCTTTGGATTTGTGCTATTACTCCGCGTGTCATAGAACATATAGCATTTAGTAAAATCAAAATGGCCGATTTTGATCGTGTTTTTTTTTTTTAGATATTCATATCATGATTGGTATCAAAAGAAAGGTCTTGACAAGAATATTCTAAGTATATGTACATTACATAAGCAAATGTTTTTAATTTCTTAGGAAATGGTCTCAACTTTATCACAAGCGATATTATGGACGGCTCAATGTACGCGCGCGGCGCGCTACACTCAAGCGACACATATCCTATCCTATTTTTATCATAACTACCTATTATTATGGCTTGCGACCACGTCTTAAGAAAATAACGGTAAAAACTACGGTAATCCCCAGATGAAAGAAAAATTAAAGGCTATGATTTCAGGCGGGAAACACTTGTTTACATACTTTTCTGTAGTCAGGTTTTAGTTTTTTTTAGTTTTATTTTATTGGCATCTTGTGCCGCAAAGCAGAAGTTGGGGGTCTGTTGGGGATCAGTTGCCGCCATCTTGAATGAGCAATGAACAGAAATTTGATATTGCCTTCTTCTCTCAATAAATTATACCGATTCGTTCGATTAAATTACACCGTTTCATGAATTGGTACAGTTTCTGCAAATTAATTCTATATTTTTAGGGTTCACTGACTACACGGAACCCTTATAGTTTCGCTATGTCCGTCGTTTTAATTGAGAGACTCTTATCTAAAGCTGCAATTTTACAAGGAAAACAGCCGGAGCCGGGTCGTTCCTTTCCCTCTACATATTACAGTGCGAGCGATGGCTGACACTCGCGTTATACTCGTGACCGGGTGCTGTCCGTGGGAACTGGCCTACTCTTGTTAAATGCTTTCAATAATTTTTATGTTTAACTTTTCGTGTCATATTGTACGTAATCTGGTTTATTTCTAGCATTTAATTTTGACATTATTAACTAATGATTGTTTATTTCTTGATTCTTCACAAATGACATAGTTATTATTATTTTATGACTATCAGAAAGAGTGTAATTTGCACCTATTTTGAATAAATATATTGAATTGAATTGAATACAGATCAATCACGCCTATATTATAGTGAAAAATAAAAATATATTTTTTTAGGGTTGTTTCCCTAAACGTAAAAGTGGGGGAGATTTTTTTGGTGCGGAGTGTCTTGCGAATTGTTGTTAGAGTCAAGTGACCTCTCCCCTCCCACTAACCCATCCGCCCTTGCCAGCTAAACAAAAAACAATGAAGGCATTTAATCGATTTATAAAAGGAAATCTATTACGGCTAATTAGGCTTTCTTAGTTTATTAGTAGACCAAGTTGAGAGCGTAGTCACAAAATCGTTTCCCGTACAAACTTTTAACACTCTCACCGCCATGCGGTCCGCCGGCAGGTCGTAAGATTTCAAGTATTGCAAGCCACCTTAAGTTGCGCTGAGCGGGCTTGTCGGGCCATACGGGTCACCGGCGCACCGTATTAATATAATAAGATATATAATATAATATTTAAAGATTAAAGACAACCAGTGAGCCCGCCGGCCTCCCGTACGGCCTGCGACACTCGTTACAGATTTTCCACAGTGGCTTGCTAAGATAGCAACCGCGAGGGTCGCTGGCGGCCCGCATGGCTTGCTGTACTGGAAAATTCAATACATAGATGGCTGTGAGAGTGTTAATTACTACTTCTTGAAAATGGATGAACCGATTCAATGAAACTTTATACACGCAAGTCACAAAGTTCTAGTTTGTAGATGGATTAAATTTTGAAATGCTTTATTTAAAAAAAAAGATTATCGAATTTTAGGATTACTGTGACGCTATTATTAAACGAAAACGCAGTTTTTGAAAATGTATCTATATTATGTATTCTATCCACAAACTAGAATTTCGTAACTTGCGTGTTATAAAGTTTCATTAGAATTGGTCCATTCATTTTAGACAATAGACAAAAGCCATATTTTTATTTGACATAAATACACATGAAATAAAGAATATATAAAATAAAAATATATATAAACACAAAACAACAAATAAATATTGAACAAAAATAACTACTTCAAACGCACTAGTCGCCACTACGATTTTTGAAGGTTACCCTGGGATGCCATTCTCAGATCCTGGTTTCCTTATCATGGTACCACCCTTGGGATATCTCCTTTCCAACAAAAAAAATAATCATCAAAATCGGTTCATAAACGACGAAGTTATGCGCGAACACACATTAAAAAATATATAAATACGGTCGAATTGAGAAACCTTCTCCTTTTTTGAAGTCGGTTAAAAACTTGAATCGGTGTAGTTCGATATCAAAATAAACTTTCCTTCTAAAAAAACTGCAGGAGAAAACGATTTTGTGAATACGCTCTTAAGATGAGTAGTATAATTTTGAAAAAGTTCATAAATTTTCCATACAAAAAGTTATATTACTAACTGCATAAATAATTCGGTTTTTTTAATATACATTTATTTTTGAAAAGACTACTGAATCTTACATTGCGCGTTTTCTGACAAGCACTTGGCCATTTTTATTTTATTTTAAACACCTATAAGTACTTTACTAATACAGATGTTAGATAAATAGAGCATGTTTCTGAAGGGAATATTGTTCATAAAATGATCCAATCTTTATTTAGCAACTTTTCTGAAACCGCAAAAAACACCGAAGTTTACATACTATTTGCTAGATCAGCTGATTTGCTAACTTAGTACAGTTCTTGCAATTTACGAAGGCGAGCGGGCGAGTCGGTCAGAAAATTGGTGGTAAAAGTCGGCGAAAAAGTAGGACCGATTGTCGGGCCTACAAAAAGTCGGTCGCCTTGGTTGAACGTGTACATGCAAGTTGCGGTAGTGTGTGTGTCTGACAGTGCGACGCTTTGTACTGTCAGCATGTTAACGCGCAAAGTGATTCATAAATAATTATTTTTTATTTTTTCATTAATAGAAAAAAAAACTTGTACAAAAAAGTTGAAAAAGAATACATGAAGTATTTTGATTATGACTTCGAGTTTGTCATTGATGTAGGCGAAATAAGTGACTGCGACACTGATGAGTTTGAAAGAGACAGTTGAAGAAAATTTGGGATTATTACTCAATTAAGTTATTTTTCATTGTTTGTCAAAAGTTTTGTTTGTACAATAAATTTGTTAACATTTATCTTTATTTTGTTTATGCTAACCGTACCCACTGTAACAAAACTCTTTGTTACTTAAATCCGATCTTCGCGCTATTCGTTCTTTTTGATTTATAATTAGTTCTTCTTTATCGAATTGTTTTGTAAATTTTCAATTTGGTTGTCAGGATGATGCAATTGGTATTTTTTTTTGAAATAGTGAATCGGTCATCGCAGGGATGTTTTATTCATAATTTATTTTATTTTTTTCTTTTGACCTTTTTAGGGTTCCGTAGCCAAATGGCAAAAAACGGAACCCTTATGGATTCGTCATGTCTGTCTGTATGTAATAGCCACTTTTTTCCGAAACTTTATGAACTATACTGTTACTTGGTAATTAGATGTATTCTGTGAACCGCATATAGATTTTCACACAAAAATAGAAAAAAAAACAATAAATTTTGGGGGTTTCCCATACTTAGAACTGAAACTCAAATTTTTTTTTTCATCAAACTCATACGTGTGGAGTATCTATGGATAGCTCTTCAAAAACGATATTGATAGTTTGCACGAGAGACACTTCCAAATTGGTAAAATGTGTCCCCCCCCCCCCCTGTAACTTCTAAAATAAGAGAATGTTAAAACTAAAAAAATATTTAAAGTACATTACCACGCAAACTTCCACCGAAAATTGGTTTTAACGAGATCTAGTAAGTAGTTTTTTTCATACGTCATTTATTATAATGGTGCGGACTCGCACTTGGTTGGTTTTTTTTAATTTGTGCCGAAATAATATGTGAACGGATTCCTCACCGTTTTTCTGGGGTATGTTTGTTCTTATTCCTTTGTATAAGAACAAACATACCCCATTTTTTTTTCCTTTTTACGTTATAACGTATAAAGACCTATAGGTCTGTGCGGCTTTACGACTTCACGGCTTTATAACTTCACGGCCTCACCTTACGATTGCCGCTGGATGCTCATCTTGCCCGGCCTCTAAGACTGATGTCGCTCGCCCAAATACTAACCTTGTGGCGAGGGTTTCTACGTTCGTGCCACCGACGCTTGCCGCATTACACAGCTCTCCAGTCAAGCAGCAAAGGGAAGTAGACCTTAAATTACATTCTTTTCTATCTCTACGCGACCAAGAATTATTTTCGGACTATTATGAACGTTTTAATCTTAAGAAGTGACTTATTTGCTAATTGGTATTATTTTAAGTGTAAATAGGTGATCCGCAGCCAGTAGGTACTTGGTTGCCTTCACAGCAACAAAATTGGTGTGAAAATTTAATTTATATCAAGTTGTAATTTCACTACGGAACTCTACTTTCAACTGGGTTAAATTTTCAACATTAGTTTAATTGTTAACGGTATGCGATGACCTTTCTTTTATACTAACTCTCTTATTTCCTAACCTATTTAACCGCCCCCGTAGCTCAGAGGCAAAGTTTTTTGGCTTTACACAGGAGGTCGCGGGTTCGATTCCAATTGTAAGACTCGGTTTGGTTGGTAGTAGGGCATTTTCTAAGCCCGCCTGGCTAGCTAACCACCATCTTATCTAAGCCTTGCCGCCAAATATCAATGTTAATATCATTGGTGTGTTCCGACATGAAGATAAGATAGCCAGTTCCCCATTGCGTTGGAGAATCTTGGTAAGCCCGCTTCCATCTTCGGCAACATCGTCACCTTCCACCAGGTGAGATGTTGTCAAGGGTTTACCAATTGTGAATAAAAATATATATATTTCTAAAAATCATATTAATTATATTATTTAATTATTTACATACTTTATTTATTTTTTCTTTTCCCTAATACAACTTTTTCGACTTACTCATTCCAAATTTTACGTATGATGTAGCTACACCATTACGCTCTCACACACACTTTTAAACGTATACAGATACGTGTTCACCACAAGATAAGCACGCTCGCCTTCGTGAATTGCAATAACTTTATGGAAACTCCTATTTTTTACGATTTCAAAAACAGATCTATTTTATATGACACCCTGTTTAAAGAACTTTTTCATGTTTCTGCAAAAGTTGAATGAGTAAATCGAGAGGGCCTCAATACATTTTCACAAACTATAAGTAATGAAGCTTCTACTTACGAAACTCAACATCTGTAAAAACTTCTGGAACTCGTATTTCAGGGTCGTATTACACGGTACTTATAACAGGGATACCACGTGTAATAAATAAAACATACCAAGAGTTTTCCCAAGAAAGCCATCTATAAAAAAGGCCTTTTTGAAAGCCAAAGACATAGATCACATATAAACGAACGAGATTCATGGAGACGCGAAGCGTTGGTGGCTCAACCGGTAACGACTCAGCCCTCCTAACCAGAGGTCTCGGGTTCAAATCTGGACGGCCAATGTACCAATGAATGTTTCAAAAAACTTACGTAGATATAATTACCGATTGCTTTAACGGTGAAGGAAAAGTCTTGAAGAAACCTGCACATCTGATTCCAGATGTGTATGAAGTTCGCGTTGCACACGTCCGTAGGTGTAAATCTAAATGTCCTACAAGTGACCGCAGGTGATGCTAAGTGCAGCACCGGGCAACCGCTTGGATAGCACGGTTAATTGTGCCACACGATTAGAAAGAAAGAAAGAACGGACACGCGGTCAAAAGTGTTTGAAAAAAGTCGCTCTTTTTGTTCACAAAGGTATACCTTCGCGGTTCTTCCTCTCCCTGGATCAACATCATCATATCAGCTCATATACGTCCCCACCGAGGGGCTCGAGCCTACTCTGAATTAGGGCGATCGGGCCTTAGTCGACCACGCGGGCCCAGTGCGGGTTGGTCGACTTCACACACAACCTTAGAGTTTATTCGCAGGTGTGTGCAGGTTTCCTCACGATGTTTTCCTTCACCGTTAAAGCAATCGGTAAGTATATGTACGTAATGTTCGAAAAACTCATTGGTATACATTAGCCGTCCGGATTTGAACCCGGCACCTCTGTTTTAAGAGGACCGAGTCGTTACCGGTTGAGCCACCGATGCTCCCTGGATACTTGCACATTTCTATCCTTGTCTCCTGTCAACTGTTATTCAAAAAGAGCGGTGTTGTCAGTTTAACGTGTGTATCTTTGTATTTGTGTATCTGTGTGTCTGTCTGTGGCATCGTAGTTCTTAAACGAATGGACCGATTTTGATGCGGTTTTTTTTGTTTGTAAGCTGACGTGATTAAGGTGGTTCTTAGTTATAACTTATGAAGATCTGTATAGCCGTTTGAAGATCTATAGCTCTTATCTAGGTGATGAAGAGATGTGGGCAACTTATACAGGTCTGATCTATTTAAAATTTGGTGCCCCGTTAGTATTAAACGATGGTAACCTTGACCTGATGTTGCAGCATCTCCTGGAACCTGCAGGATACCTAACTTCCCACCAACTTACAGCAGAGGCATCGTTTTTGGGCTCGTTGGAATAGTGTTAGATATAACATGGTAACCTGGACCTGATGCTGCAGCATCTTCTGGAATCAAAATTCAAAACAATTTATTTCAAATAGGTGTTTACACACACTTTTAAATAGTCAAAACAAAAAAAATACAATAAAAATAAAATTACAAATAATGTCATGATTCAGATTACAGTCTCAGGTAATGGTATTTGTTATAGAATCAACATATATATATATATATCTTTGTCATTTACATAATCTATTATTTTATAATATCCTCTAGAGCACAAAACTTTTTTGACATGAGTCTTGAATTTATTCTCTGACAAACTAGTTACATTTTCTGGAATTTTATTGTAGAATTTTATTGTTGCACCATAAAAGGCATATCATTTACGTAAACAAGGAAAAGAAGAGGCCCTAATATGGAACCCTGGGGCACACCCATTTTCACTTTAGATCCAGATGAGTTCGTGCCATTCAATTCAATCAATCTGCAGGATACCCATCTCCTCACTAACTTAAAGCAGAGGTATCGTGTTTGGACTTATTGGAATAGTCTCAATGAATAGGTTTTAGATATAACATGGCTACATTGACCTGATGCTGTATCATCTTCTGGAATTTTCAGAATACCCATCTGCTCACCAACTTACAGCAGAGACATCGTATTTGGGCTCATTGGAATAGTGTCAATGAATAGGTGTTAGATAGAACATGGTAACCCTGACCTGATGCTGCAGCATCTCCTGGTATCAACTGGATACCCAAATTCTTACCATCTTACAGCAAAGGTATCGTGTATAGTATACGTAAAGTTTAATAAGCATGAAATAAAACTTAAATTAAATAATTAAAAAACCCACGACAAAAAAATCGCTAAAAATTAGAATTTAATATGGCTTGGCCCTTTAAGTTAAATATAAATAGTTACATTTTGATCTAAGTGTCGTCGCGTAGGGGGACCGCTAAGTTAAAAAATTAAAATTACTACAACTAATTACAAATAATATCACAACTTAGCCGTCCCACTACGCGACGACTCTTAGATCAAAATATAACTACTTATATTAAACTTAAAGGGCCAAGATATTTTATTTTCTATTTTTAACTGTATTTTTGTCGTAGGTTTTTATAATTTTTAATTTTTGAAGTTTGTTTTGTGTAAAACCTTTCGCGGTTTCAGACCAAAAAAAAGTTTAGATAGAACCTCACGTAAATTCAATGTAAAAGCAATCAAAACCACTCCAAACCTGTACGTACACTGTACAAGCACGCATAAGACATCAAAACCACTCCAAAATAATCGATAGTAAAACACGCACACACACAAAACAATCCGATTTCAAAAGTGGCTTCAACTTGACAGTTCGCAGCATTCTATCCAAACTTTCTTTTTAACTGAGACCGGGGATCTTATTATATTGAGTGATCTAAGGTCAAAAATAATGTTTTGTTAAATTTTCTTGGTGAGACTTTTACAGTTACATAGCCTGACAACAATGACCGATGAGTATCTAAACCAGAAGCGTGCTCCTCCGGGCCACGTGGAAGTATAAATACAAATTACAAAGGACGGCCAAAGGAGGTAGCAACATAAAAAACTTCTTAAAGGTCGTCTGGGTACCTAGATACATATGTAATTGTTAGGTTCGAGGTTCAATAGGTAGGTAGGTATAAAAAGTTACAGACAGCAATGGAAATTCCGTGAGGTTTTTTTTTATTCACAATTGGTAAACCCTTGACAACATCTCACCTGGTGGTAAGTGACGACGTTGCCGATTGGGGAACGCAATGGGGAACTGGCTATCTTATCTTCATCCCGGAACACACCAATGATATCAACATTGATATTTGGCGGCAAGACTTACATAAGATGGTGGTAGCTAGCCAGGCGGACTTAGAAAATGCCCTACCACCAACCAAACCGAGTCTTACAATTGACCCCGCCGGGAATCGAACCCGCGACCTCCTGTGTAAAGCCAGTGAACTTTGCCTCTGAGCTACGGAGGCGGTTAAATAAAGTGTTGCGAAAAAGTAAAATGATATGTTTGATATTTTTAGTGTTAATACAGTAATCAAAATTATCTCATTATTTAGTCATATCTTCCGTCTGACTTTCTGTTTTTACTTGACTGCGACTTCTTTCGAGTAAAAACAGAAATGAGGGTTATGTTGTATATTTGTCTGTATGTATGTATATTTCTTTAGCACGCTCTGTAGCATAAACGGCTTGATAGATTTTTAAGTGCGAGGTGTCGTTAGATTTGTCTTGATCCCGTGAGTGAGGATACATTTTCAACCAACAGCTGGTCAAAAAAGAGGGGTTAAGTTATTGTTAAGTCAGGTTTTTTATTTATGTTTTTTTATCCATTTTTTTATGCACAATTGGTAAACCCTTGACAACATCTCACCTGGTGGTAATAGTGACGATGTTGCCGAAGATGGACGCGGGCTTACCAAGATTCCCCATTTCGGATTCCTTAGCGCGAGTATAATTCACACTTTACCGGTTTTTATTATAAGTTTGTATAGGAATTAGTATACTATAATAATATTCAGTTTTACGCTTTGTATGTAAATTATAGTATATAATATACCATTGTTACGATAGATCAAACACAAAAAAACCTATGAAAGGGGTGACGACAGCATCAGAAATAAATTATGAACTCTTGATCACTAAATTGCATCATCTGTCAATAACGACATGTTGTTCTAAAATGTTAGAAATACCTAGGGGTGATGTCATAGTTTAGCAGCGTCATTTATGTTTTTTTGTGATTTTAGTGATTAAAAAATTGAAGACTTGATGGAAAACAAAACAAGTAAGGTTTTCCGAAGCTTAAGTAGGAGGGCAAGATGATCAAGAGTTCATAATTTATTTCTGATGCTGTCGTCATCCCTATTAGTAAATCCCACTAACACCTATTCTGTGAAAATTTCAACCGGCTCCATGTTACGGTTCAAATGAACTGCCTTCTAGAGGTCGGACAGGCGAGGCGTTCAGATGGAAAGACAAATTTGATGGCATAAGCTTAGTTACGGGGTCCAGAACTTTGGCCACGGAACCCTAAAAAACCGGCTAAGTGCGAGTCAGAACCACCCACAAAGATATATGATATTCTATATTGTTTTTAATAATTCACCTATTGTGTAATGATTTAATTAGATTTAAATATATGTTTATATTAATGTCCATCACAATTTGTATTGTAAACAGGAAATAAACTATGAAACTAATACTGTGTTCGCCCATTATTTTTAACACGCTTTTATTAGCTTCACTTTTTAAGAAAATCTTGGAATCTTAATTTGACCCACTTGCCGATCTTTGATTAGGATGAAATTTTGCACACGCTCTGAGTTCTGATGACAATACATGACGAGGTAGCTAAGAAACGTCATTACAAATCCAATATGGCGGCCTCCCTAAGATGGCGGACTGGCTGTTTGAAATCCACCCCCATGATATGGGTATCAAATTAAAGGGTTTGCTGTCAGGAATACGAAAAAATAGTCACGTGACTTAAATCCAACATGGCGGACATCCAAGATAACTACTTAACATGTTTACTAAAAGCGTGTTTTTTAGTTTTTCAAACTAATTGATGACTATTTTAAACTTAGTCGTGTGCATAAAAACTCAATTCAAAGAAAACAGATTTTAAGTTTTTCATCAATCTATTTTAAATATAGGCTTAAAGTAACGGCATAACACTGCTACGCACTACGTCTGCGGACTACGCTAGCGGCGTAGTCAACAGCTACAGCGTTAACGGTAGGTAATAAATAGGTATATTCATCATCATAATATCAGCTCATATACGTCCCTACCGAGGGGCTCAAGCCTACCCTGAATTAGGGCGATCGGGCTTTAGTCGTCCACGCGGGCCCAGGGCGGGTTGGTCGACTTTACACACAAACTTCGAATTTCTTCGCAGGCTAAATATTATGCTCATTGTATTAAAACCCTTACTAATATTGTAAATGTGAAAATGTGTTTGTTTGTTACCTTTTCACGCTTCAACACCTTAACCAATCTTGATGAAATTTGGTATGCCATGTAGCCTGTGTAACATAGGTCATAGGCTACTTTTTAATACGTGAAAATAGCATAGTCCGATGCAGTTCCTGAAGCAACTGAAAATTTATACTCTTTTTTTGGTTAGTTTCTTTAACATTGCAACGGAACCATGGATTGCTGTAATTTTTTGCACAAGATGGCTGAGGGGGTGGGAATTGACATTATTTACTAATTAGCATATCCTGACTTGGTTCCCGGGGATCTGGGAAAAACTCATTTCCCTCGCAACGGAGCTACGGCCTGAAGTGTTTTTTTTTTATATAAAATTGGTTGAGGGGGTGGGAAGTGACATAGACTTCTAATCAGAATAGCCCGATATCGTTCCTGAGATATCTGAGGAAAACTCAAGTCCGCGCTCGGGAGCCGCTTGCGGCTCGCACACCACTCATCCTAAAAGACAGTCACAAAAACGATGCCCACACGGGCGAAGCCGCGGGCAAAAGCTAGTTACAAATATTTCTAAAAAAACTAAACTTAAAGACGTCCACCGCTGGATCTAAGGGACGAATAAATGATTTCCTCATCGACCCGTCCTGTGTAATTTTTTTTATCTACTATTATTGATAAGACCCTCGCACCATCTCACCTGTTGGTAAGAGACGACGATGCCGAAGATGGAAGCAGGTTTACCAATATTCTCCAATGCAATGGGGAACTGGCTAGTTTATTTTAATGCCAAAATACATCAATTAACATTGATGTTTGGCGGCAATATAAGATGGTGGTAGCTAGTCATCAGGCAAAAGCTACAAAAGGCCCCGCCACCAACCAAACCCAGTCTTACAAAATTATAACTTGCCGGGAATCGAACCGGTGACCTCCTGGTATGGAGGTAGTTGAATAAAATATATTTAACTAGGAAAGCTACAAAATGCCCTGCCCTGCCACCAACCTAACCCAGTCTTACAAAATTATAACTTGCCGGGAATCGAACCGGCGACCTTCTGGTGTGGAGGTGGTTGAATAATATATGTAACTAGGAAAGCTACAAAATGCCCTGCCCTGCCACCAACCTAACCCAGTTTTACAAAGTTATAACTCGCCGGAAATCGAACCGGCGACCTCCTGGTATGGATGTGGTTGAATAAAATATATGTAACTAGGAAAGCTACAAAATGCCCTGCCCTGCCACCAACCTAACCCAGTTTTACAAAGTTATAACTCGCCGGGAATCGAACCGGTGACCTCCTGGTATGGAGGTGGTGAAATAAAATATATGTAACTAGGAAAGCTACAAAATGCCCTGCCCTGCCACCAACCTAACCCAGTTTTACAAAGTTATAACTCGCCGGGAATCGAAACGGTGACCGCCTGGTATGGAGGTGGTTGAATAATATATGTAACTAGACATTCAATTTGGTATCGTAATCCACAGATAATATAGGAATGTTCCGGTACAGATAACATAAGTGAAATAAAAGTAAAAAAAAGAAAATGTATTTATTTGGCAAGTAAAAAAATGTACAATATTTTTTTCTTATAAATAATTATGTTCAGGTGAATGTATAACCTGGTGAAGGTCGCGGGAAGCCGCTGGATTCGGGCGGGGCACATAGCTCGTAGAGCAGGTATCCGTTGAAGCAGTAAAGTTATCGAGTGCCAACCGCGCACTGCAAAACGTAGCGTAGGTAGGCCTCCAACTCGGATGGACCGATGACCTGGTGAAGGTAAGCTACAAGCTACCTGGTAAGCCACTGGATTCGGGCAGCGCAGAACCGGTCGTCGTGAAAATCCTTGGGGGAGGCCTATGTTCAGTAGTGAACGTCCTTCGGCTGATATGATGATGATGATGAATGTGTAACAATATTTATTACAATTAAATTGTAAACTCGTCGTTAACTATCCACAGCGTTTCCATTGCTAGAGCACACGTCTCGTCCCTAAATTGGAAAGGTTTTTTATTTATTTTTTAATCCACACCTTGGTGAGCCCTTGGCATCATCTCACCTGATAGTATTGCTATTCTGATTAGCAGACTATGTCACTTCCCACCCCCTCAACCAATTCTTTACAAATAAAATTGCGAAGCCGGCGCCTTCGTGCACGAGCGTTGAAATGAGTTTTCCCCAGATCCCTTGAGAACTATGTCAGGATATGCTGATTAGTAAAATATGTCATTTTCCATCCCCTCAACTATCTCTGTGCAAACAATCATAATCATTCCATTTTTCCTTTGCGATTTTAAAGAAATTAATCGAAAGAAAGCTTATAATATTTTATAAGTTTTCTCAAGAACTGCATCAGACTATGCTATTTTCACGGGATAAAAGTAGCCTATGTCCTTCTTCGTTTCACAGACTACCTGCACAAGTAACTAGTATCTCATCTGTGCCTGTACGCCAAATTTTATCAAGATTGGACAAGGTGTTGAAACGTGAAAAGGTAACAAACAAACACATTTTCACATCCTACTAAATTCGTTGGGAGCATTAGTTGCGCGCGTTGGCCTTACGCCAGTATATAATATATAAGTCATTGATTGTGAAAGATTTTTATGTATGGATGTTTGTTACTCTTTCGCGCTTCAACCACTGGACGGATCGGAATGAAACTTGGCACACATATAGTTTAGGTCCTGAAATAGAACATAGGCTACTTTTTACGCCGGAAAAACGTGTCATTCGCACGGGAAAATTATTATATAATATACAATGGTGAAGATTGTAGAGCTAGTGGCCAACTTGATTGTAATATCTAATAATACGGCTGCCTCTAAAAACATTACTTCTTAAATAAATTTCACTGAATAAATCTGACAGCGTTACGGGACACTGAGATATTTCAGTACCTTTTCCAATTTAAATTTATGAGCTCACTTGCAAACCGCAGAGGGGGCTTTTCACTTGCTTAGCTTTAAAGTGCATTTAAGAAAATCTTGTTTTAAAAACTTTAAGACTACGAACGAAAAATCCAACTATTCATTTCTAAAAAATATTTATTATCTGTAAAATTATTTTTGTTTATTGTCAAATCATTACTGTATTCCTAGGCAGTCATCATTATCATATCAGCCGAAGAACGTCCACTGCTGGACAAAGGCCTCCCCCAAGGATTTCCACGACCTTTACGACACAACCGACACGACGCGACACGATGCGACACGACGCGACACGACGCGACACGACGCGACACGACGCTACATGACGCTACGAGTGGACCTTCACGAGTGGAAGGCCTGCCTAGGCAGTAAAAATATCTAAATAATCATAAGGCATCCCTCATTGGTCTCAAAAAAAGGGTGCGCCATTAACATTCGTGACAATAAAAAATGAAACGTAGTGTTTTTTCAACTGGCACAGGTTTACACAAGCCCGCTGAGTTTTAATGGCAGATATGAACACAACAACATTATTTATTACTTGCCGTCTGCCCGCGGCTACCTTCGCGTTGTTTTCGATTGTCCCGTAGGAACTAAGTACGTTTTCCCGGGTGAAAAAGTAGCCTTTGTCCTATTCCAGGACCTAACCTATGTGTGTGCTAAGTTTTATCCCGATTCGTCCAGTGGTTTAAGCGTGAAAGAGTAACAAACATCCATACATACATACAAACTTTCACATCACACTAATACTATAAAGGCGAAAGTTTGTGCGCAGCGGGGCGAGTTCGCCTGAGGGGAGCATATTCTTAGGGCGAGTTCGCCTGAGGGGAGCATATTCTTTGGGCGATTTCGCCTAAGGGGAGCATATTCTTTGGGCGAGTTTGCCTGAGATGAGCATACTCGTATTCTTTGGGCGAGTTCGCCTGAGGGAAGCATATTCTTTGGGCGAGTTCGCCTGAGGGGAGCATATTCTTTGGGCGAGTTCGTCTAAGGGGATCTTATTCTTTGGGAGAGTTCGCCTGAGATGAGTATACTCGTATTCTTTGGGCGAGTTCGCCTGAGGGAAGCATATTCTTTGGGCGAGTTCGCCTGAGAGAAGCATATTCTTAGGGCAAGTTCGCCTGAGGGAAGCATATTCTTTGGGCGAGTTCGCCTGAGGGGAGCATATTCTTTGGGCGAGTTCGCCTAAGGGGAGCATATTCTTTGGGCGAGTTCGCCTGAGGGATGCATATTCTTTGGGCGAGTTCGCCTAAGGGGAGCATATTTTTTGGGCGAGTTCGCCTGAGGGAAGCATATTCTTTGGGCGAGTTCGCCTGAGAGGAGCATATTCTTTGGACTAGTTCGCCTAAGGGGAGCATATTCTTTAGACAAGTTCGCCTGAGGGAAGCATATTCTTTGGGCGAGTTCGCCTGAGGGGAGCATATTCTTAGGGCGAGTTCGCCTGAGGGGAGCATATTTTTAGGGCGAGTTCGCCTTAGGGGAGCATATTCTTAGGGCGAGTTCGCCTGGGGGAAGCATATTCTTAGGGCGAGTTCGCCTTAAGGGGGCATATTCTTATGGCGAGTTCGCCTGAGGGAAGCATATTCTTAGGGCGAGTTCGCCTGAGGGAAGCATATACTTTGGGCGAGTTCACATCGATTCACAGGAATAACAGAAATAAACTGGTTAGCTGATATATTTCTGTCTAGAATATCAAGAAAAAACATCCTTACTAATACTATAAATGTTAAAATGTGTTTGTTTGTTACCTTTTCACGCTTCAACACCTTGACCAATCCTAATGAAATTCGTCATGTAGGTAGCCTGTGTCACGAGGAAGGACATAGGCTACTTTTTAATCCTTGAAAATAGCAAAATCCAATGCAGTTCGTAAGGGAACGGAAAAAATACTCTTTTTTTGGTTAATTTCTTTAACATCGCAACGGAAAAGTAAAGTGATTTTTTGTATAGAATTGGTTGCGGGGTTAGGAAGTGACAAAGACTGTTTATCAGAATTGTCCGATATATTTCCTGAGGAATCTGAAGAAAACTCATATGCACGCTTGCGAGCCACTTGGGGCTCACGCACCACCCACCTTCAAAGACAGTCATAGAAACGATGTCCATGCGGGCAAAGCCGTGGGCAAAAGTAAGTAAGTAATAAAAGTCTACTTCATAAATTACACGTTCCATTATAAAACATAATGTAACTGAAATATACAACTGTAATTGACGGAGATATAATATCGAGTAGATACAGTTACGTTAACTTAAGTATTTTAAAGCTATTGCATAGCTTTTATCGCGGGCTTTGAGTGCGGCGACCGAATCAAGAAATTCCATAACTAAAATAAAACCTACTAACACCCCACGCTCGGCCGAGTTCTAAAAAACTTACAGTGCCATCTATTAGCGATTTGCGGTACTAAAAGGACTTAGTCAATTTTACTGGTGTAACTATCTTAATTCTTAGTGTTAATTTATTACATAAACATCCCGCGCCCGAAGGACTATAATCGTATGGTACTGGTAACTACTGCATAAATAAAAAATAAATAAATAATTATAATTGCATAAGTTAATACAAAATGCTATGCAATAGCTTCAACGCGGCAGTCCCCGAGTGCCAACCGTTTTTTTATCTCTATACATGTATAAGTTTGTATGGATGGATCATTATCATCTAAGCAGCTTAAGGACGTCCACTGCTGAACAAAGACCTCTCCCAAGGATTTCCACAACGACCGGTTCTGCGCTGCCCGCATCCAGCAGCTTCCCGCGACCTTCACCAGGTCATCGGACCACCGAGTGGGAGGCCTGCCAACGCTACGTTTTCCGTTGCGCAGTAGCCACTCGACAACTTTACTTCCTCAACGGTATGGATGGATCATCTGATTAACTCATATACGTCCCCACCGAGGGGCTCGAGCCTACCCTGAATAAGGGCAATCATAAAAAGCTCGCACGCAAAATGGGCATTGCAATCCCGTGAAGCGATCTATTATTACTAAACTAAACAAGCCTTCCAAGCCTTTGAGACCACTCCCCGTCACCCCGCTATCTGTCTTTAACTTTAGCGCGTAACGGTCAAACCAAAAACGAGAAACAATATGAGACACTCTACCTACAGGGTGTATCAAAATTGGTGTAGGTCCCGTTAACTGGAGCTTCTACTCATCACACTAAACAACTTTTGTTCTACGACTTTGATGAAATCGCAAAAAAAGTTTTGTACTCTTCATACAAATCGAACAGCTGATCGACCAATTTTGTGCTTTTTTGTATGGAGGGTCAAAAAAATATTTAAGAATTGACTATGGGTTAACCACCTCCGTGGCGTATTGGTTAGTTCATTCGCTTCACACCAGGAGATCGCGGGTTCGATTCCCAGCGGGGTCAACTTTGTAAGACTCGGTTTGGTTGGTGGTAGGGCATTTTCATAGCCCGCCTGGCTAGCTACCACCATCTTATGTAAGTCTTGCCGCCAAACATCAGTGTTAACAGCATTGATGTGTTCCGGCTTGAAGATGAGATAGCCAGATCCCCATTGCGTTGGGGAATCTTGGTAAGCCCGCTTCCATCTTCGGCATCATGTCACTTACCACCAGGTGAGATGATGCCAAGGGCTTACCATTTTTTTTTTAATGGGTTCCTAGGGGGGGTTCCTATGATATGTAGAACCCCCAGTTAACGCCTCCTACACCAATTTTGTTACACCCTGTATAGAAACAATAAATTATAATGAAGATCTCAACTAGACCTATCATTTATCCCGAACAGGAGTAGGTGGCTACTCCGTCTGTACGTATTCATCTAATAGGGATGACGACAGCATCAGAAATAAATTATGAACTCTTGATCACTAAATTGCCCTCCTACTTAAACTTCGAAAAACCTTACTCGTTTTGCTTTCCACCAAGTCTTCGATTTTTAATTCACCAAAATCACAAAATGAGTACTCAAATGACGCTAATGAAATATGACGTCACGCCTAGGTATTTCTAACATTTTTAGAACAAAATTTCGTTTTTGACAGATGACAAAAAGTAACTCAGATGACTAGCATTCGTCATCCCTATTCTGGGAACGTACGACGTTATCAACGGAGATATGAAGGAAAATGTCGAGTAAGTAGATACAGTCCAGCATTACGTTAAATTATGTATTTTTTTAGGTCTCGTTAAGTAAGGTAATATTGAAGGTTTAGGGTTTCGGCTCCATAAAAAAGGCTTAAGTGTACTTTATTTCTTCTCACTCCATCTAATTGAACCCGGTGGCACAAGTCGTTGCCGTCGCCTTAAGGGTCCCCAGGAGCAGAGTATTATTATATATTAGTACTAACATACAGTATGGACACTCCCTGCCGCTCTTTAGATTGCGACCTCATCCCCTCGTCACCCAGATTGATACAGATTGGTTACAGCTTAGTTATCGAACATATAGGATTTCGCCGCCATTTTGTTTATTCTGTCATTCCTTTTTTGAAATGTCATTTCTGACCCGTTGTATGAAGTGTCCAGGGTGTGCCAGGAGGCTCGAGTTTCCATACAAACGTAGTTCCGCCTTAATACAAAAACTACATACCGGATTAAATCCAAACTTTGTAAATATATTGAGCAGACACATATCGATGTTTGTAATTAGCTTTCGATATACTAATACAAAACGGGAAAAATAAGAGCAGTTTCAAACTTTCAGTAAAAAACTAAATAAGCCTTCGTTTAGTTATGTTTAAATTTACTAAAACTAATTATAAGCATCGATATGTGTCTACTCAATATATTCGCAAAGTTTGTATTCAACGTAGCATGTAGTTTTTGTATTAAAGCGGAACTACGTTTGTATGGAAACTCGAGCCTCCTGGGAACCCTTAAAGACCAGTGAGCCAATATGTAATAGGTTTAGGCAAAGGAAAGACGTAGGTAATTTGAAAATTCAGGATGTTAGGTAAAATACATGCTGTTAGGTAAAATATAGGCTGTTACGTAAAATACAGGCTGTTAGGTAAAATAAAGCCTGTTACGTAAAATACAGGCTGTTAGGTAAACTACCATAAAACATTTTATTTTAGCCTTATAAATAAACTACTTTTTTATGTACAACTTTGCTGAAATCGCCAAAAATATTGCCATATAGTTTTGGCGATTTTTTTGCGATTTCAGAAAAATTGTTGTGCAAAAGTTGTTCAGTTTCATTAGAAAAGAGCCTCAACTGTGTTCTATTGTATCTAAAATCCTATGTAGTTTATATTGAATTACCTTGACCAGGTCTTTCTAAGAACTCATGAAACTGGAGGAAAACGATAACTCTTTCACAATTTTTAAACCCCTTAGCTTTATTGGTTCCAACTTTTTTATTAAGCCCGGCAACTGAACCGGTACAACAATAATAAAAAAGAGTCTCTACCTGAGTGGTGACGTAATCAGTGGTCCACTTCAAAAGTTCTTAGCTAGCTTGTTTTTTCGAGTTAAAGCGCAGATTTTTTTTTGTTTGAAAGCTAATATGATAAAGAACAATAGTAAGCCATAAAATTTTCTGGTATAATATGGGCAAAATTTTTATAAATTAAGATTTCATTGAAAAAAATAGCTCATTAAAATGCATTTTTATTACAAAAAGTCAAGTTTCATTCATGATAGCTACTTTTTTGCAAGCTATTTGCTACTTTATTCTCTTTGACAAGTATTTGTCGTACTATTTTTTGTTATTTTGACGGAATCGACCTATTACTTCGGAAGAAATTGATATTTTTGCACATTAGAGTCCTTGTACAAATTAAAATCTTAAATCTGCAATTATTTTTTTTTAATAACTATTTTTTTGACGATAATTTTTGATCTAGTTTCACCCTCTTTCGGGGTTACACTTTATTGCGGGACACCCTGTATACGTTCCCACCGAGGTGCCTTCGGGCCTTAGTCGACCACGCGGGCCCAGTGCGGGTTGGTTAACTTCACAGACAACCTTCGAGTTTCTTCGCAGGCGTGTGTAGGTTTCCTCACGATGTTTTTCTTCACCGTAAGAGCGTCAGATAAACGTACATACTACGAACAACAATCGTACATATGAGATCGAAATTCGAAAACACATTGGTACGTGGCAGGACTGAGAGCGTCGGTGGAGCAACGGCAAGGGCCGCTACCTCCTATCCGGGAGGTCGTGGTTCGAGTCCTGCCACGTACCAATGTGTTTTCGAATTTCGATCTCTGTCTGTCTCTTGTCTTACGTTTATCTGTATTTCGCGTAAATCTACAGAAATTAAAATTAAAATTGTGGGTAAGCGCATCACTCGAGGAAACGGCTGGACCGTTTTGGTTATTTTTCCAATGTTCGTAATAGCCTGAATATTGTTTTTAGGGTAAAAAAAAAACAATGCTCAGAAAATTTTGGAAAAACTAAGTTCTTTTTCTACGGGATCTTTTTACAAACTGGAGACTTGAACGACGCACCCTCGATTAGAGTCATAAAAACGCTATCCACGTAGGCAAAACCACGGGCAAACGCTAGATTCTAATGAAAATAAACAGTTTCCAAATTCACGATGTCACATCCATTAATTAATTTTGCAAAACGACCAAATCACAACAATAAACTTCGCCAGAACTTGGAATCACAAAAGGAGCACACTTGGAATGTTCAGCACGCCCTCAAGTTTCTCGAGGAGGAAGTGGAAGCTGCTGAACTCAAGTGCTGAGTGTGCAGATTCTCGCGAGATGAGAGATTAATGGCATCGTCGCCGACTTCCTAAAGGGAACAAGTCATTTTGTAACAATAATAAGATTTCCAGGAGTGGAAGTGTTTTGGCTGATGTGATTATTAATTATTATATTAGCAAGAAGATTGCAGGTAAAGTTCTTTGAGTATTTTTATTACAGGTGGTAATTTAAGGGGGTATGTTCCATATGTTATGTGAAAATTAAAATCCTGACTAATATTATAAATGTGCAAATGTGTTTGTTTGTTTGTTTGTTACCTTTTAACGCTTCAACGCCTTGACTAATCTTATAAAATTTGGCATGCAGGTAGCCTGTGTCACGAGGAAGGACATAGGCTACTTTTATCCCGTGAAAATAGCATAGCCCGATGCAGTTCCTGAGGGATCTGAAATTATACTCTTTTTTGGTTAATTTCTTTAACATCGCAACGGAACAATGGATTGTGTGATTTTGTGCACAGAGATGGTTGAGGGGGTGGGAAATGACATGATTTATTAATAAGCATATCCTGACATACGTCACGAGGGAACTGGAGAAAATTTGTGTCTACACTCGTGAGCCGCTTGCGTCTCGCGCACTGCGCACCCTCTAGAGACAGTCATGAAAACGATGTGAAGCCGCGGGCAAAAACTAGTAATTAAATAAATTTTGAATTTGAATACCTAATTGTCATGAATTAAATTTGGCACACATAATTTGGCTATTTTTATTTCAGAAATAAAAAGGTGGACAATTGGCAATGGCGGCAGTTAGCGTTTAATGTGGTAAACTTTACGAAATCTGAATTAAATTATTTCAAGTCAAACATTTCACTAACAATGGATTAATTAAAGCATCTGACCTATTTAAGAAAGTACATAGCTGTAATTAAAACAAACTAGGACCAATGACTAACCGCATATTGACGAATAGCTTAAGTCAACATTAACTTTGGTACTCGCCACACCGCGGCCGCGGTGAGAGTACTCCCATTTTTAACCGACTTCAAAAAGGAGGAGGTTCTATGTTCGACTGTACATACTGCCACAGGACTTTGTATCTGTTAATGATACACATGTATTATGATTTGATAATTCCTATTGGTGAGTATATTCCTAAACGAAATCAAAGGAGGGTACGAATTAAATTAGGGGCTTGAAATTTTTTTTGAGGTCGGTGTCAGCAAACCATCGAATCTAAAACATTTGATACGTAATTAGTAACTGGTACTGGTACCGACCTCAAAAAAAATTTAAAGCCCCTAATATAACTCGTACCCACCTTTGATTTTGTTATTGTTGTTTAACGTTGTGTATTTAAGTAGGTATAATAATATTATTTCATACTTTTGAGTGAATTTCATTTTGAAGTCGGTTTTTAGTTTTTTTAAACTTTTATTTTTTCCTAGTTACTTACGCACTTTCCCTCCTTGAAATTTTCCGGAAGTAATCTTCTTTTATGTATGGAGAGTATACTAGAGTCACGGGTCAAATGATAACCGGAAACTGATCTAACGGAAAGACCAGTTTATGTAACTTAAATTTAATATCAAATCAATTAATAAAAGATCTCCTTTTCGCACTAGCTTAACTCCCAAACTTCGACAGCTCCGGAGAAATATTACTTCCCTAGGTATAAATCACTTGTTGCATTATAAATAAACTAGCTAAGTTATTGACAGTGTATACATAAAACTGAGAATAATTAATGTTTTATAACAATTGTTTAAATTTTGCTTCTTACATTAAGCATGTTGTTAATGCATGTAGTTAATGTATTCTATTTCTAGCAAAATATGTTTAAAATTAAGCAAATAACCCTCATGGCACTTTTTTTAACAGGTTTTAAATTTTAAATGTTCAACAGGTCCAAAAAAAATATCTTGATCACGTCGAGCGGAACAAAAGAAATAAAATTTAAGGTATTACTTGAAAGCAGTCATGCTGAGTAATTGTTCGGGAAGTAACCACAGCAATCTGATGGCCCGGAGCAGGCCCTCGTCACTCGTTCGAGCAGGCGAGATAAGTACCTACACATTGGCGCGGCCGCGGGCCTAACAGGCCGCGCTCCGCTCGTCAGCGCTAGAACGCCGTAGTCGCCGCCGCAATTCGCGCGCCGCTCGTGTACGCATTTATAACCGCTAAGTCGAGCGCCTAATATCCATGTTTCCGTGTATTGTTTGACAGTGGGAAGGAGTAGGTGAATAAATGCGTAGGTATTTTCGTTTTATAAGGAAACGCAATATCTGTTACGAAGTAACTAGTATCTCATCTGTGCCCGGAGTTGAAAATAAAAGTCAGCGGCGGATGCACCACGTAGGTCGTAGGTCGGGTTGGCCCGGGCAACAGAAGCTTCCCGCACTAGGTGGTGATTTGGGAGGGCCCTAGAACGTACAACGGAACAGAATTCACATCTCCACGCAGCACAAAGGAAGACCAAAGGAATGAGCACAAAACATAGCTCAAAATAACCGACGAGGGTTCCGAAGGCACAGTATTATTAAAAATGAAGAGATATAATAATTAATTAGGTAAATTAGAAAACCGTATCTAAATTTCGTTGCGATGACAATATTATGTGTCAAAACACAAACAACTGCGACTGTCTCTTGAAAAATTCAAATTTTCTGAACCATTCGATAAAGAGAATGTAAACAGTAACTGTTGAAACAGGATGGCAAGGAGATCCAATTAAGTATCAAAGAATTTTCTACACTATCTGCTATTACTCATATTATTATGTTTGCACATTATTAGCTTTGAAATTGCATTAAATAAATGAAATGGAATATAAAAAATACCGGCCAAGTGCGAGTCGAACTCGCTCACTGAGGGTCCCCTACCACCACCTCCCTGGATAAGGAACCTTAAAAAGAATAAATCGGAAACCATACATCATAAAAAAAACTTTTTGAGCTTGTGCCAATGAAGCTCCATACGATTCCCCACATGACACGGTTAACTCCATTCAAAATTGGGACCGCCGTTCCTTGTATGATTAATTACGTACCTACTTTAAATAAAGATTATAATAATTAGGATTTAATTAAAAATGTATAATTTTCAGATTTTTCCCTATACTTATACCTTTTTTTTTTAACAGTTTATTTCAATAAAAAGGAAACACTTGATGCCACTCAAAAAACGCAAATCTTGATAAAGAAGATTATGTGCGTTTAGCGTTAGTTGCACAGCTCGCAATTAGAGCGTCTGGATGTCCACCAGCCTCGTCAGTTAGGCACTTTTTCTGAGCAAGGAAACTTTTAAGGATGTTTTTGTTTGATTGTTATTACTATGTTCTATTTGTAGTATAAGACGGTATAACATGCCAAATTTCATAGTTCTAGGTCAAAGAAAAAATACCCAATGAATTTTGATTCAATCGAGAGTGTCAAAATGTACGTTTCTTTTTTTACTGCAGTATCTTTTTTTACGTTAACTTAGAAGTTTTCTTTTTTCACAGCTTCAAGAGACTGTATACCGGAGTACATGTTTTTAATTTCAACTCGATACCTCGATACCGAGATAAAGGGTCTTGGCCGACAGACGGACAACAGAGTGATCCTATATTCTATTCTAATTATGCCGACACAGTTTATGGACCTCGCCTGCTAAACAAGACTGAGCGTCTCATTCAGCGAGTACAAAATTCGACAGCGCGTTTCTGTTTTAATATACCACCAAGAAGCCACGTGACACCCTTCTTTAATGATGGAAACATATTTCAAGGCGGTATATGCACCTGGCCTCACATTTATTCGGTGTAATTAAAAATCGATGTCCGCTATATCTATTTTCTAAGCTTAACTGGTCAAGTGATTGCAATAAATACTGTACAAGAGCATCTAAGTATACTTTGATGATTCCCAGGCACAAGACGACTGCTTTTATATAGGGGTAGCTTTAAGTACGCAGCAAGCAAGATATGGAACAACCTACCGCCACCGATCCGAGAAAGTGAAACTGTGCTTGGTTTCAAGAGGAAACTAACATTGTTCTGTCTAGAAGAGCAGAAAGAAAATCGTACTGCTCACTTATCTATGACCGGCGTACTTTAGGCTACACCCCCGCTGTGCACTAACAACTTCCATAAAATAGAAATATAACATATTGTATTTTGGATAAGTATGGAAGGCAATAATAAATAAAAGTATAAATTAGGTAAATCTAAGCTAGAAAGATCAAACTTATACAAAATAGCATTAAAAGGCAAAATATTATTTAACATATATATTTTATAATATATAAGTAAACTAATACTCATCATGCATCATTATAAACGTATAATTATATTTAGGAAGATATTTGATTCGGTACAATATAAAATGTATTGAACATATTTAGGTTTTTCCTTGCACTATCCCACAATTAATGTAAATAAAACACAAATTTGTTTATACTGCAACCGGTTTCGTGATCATCTTCAGGCAGACCACGATGATCACGAAACCGGTTGCAGTATAAACAAATTTGTGTTTTATTTACATTAATTGTGGAATAGCGCAAGGAAAAACCTAAATATGTTCAGTTCAGTGTTCCACCAAGAACCTACTATCGCAAGCATACAATACATAAAATGTATTGTTTCGTCAGTGGGTCTACCCACATAGTTCCGGTGCCGGCTGAAAATCAGCGCTTTGACATTGTTAAAGCCAAAGTATTATGCTGAGACGGTGCCCTTTTTGGCAGAGCATTTAAATCTATCTAAAAGTATAAGTATAAATATTGTACATACTTACTTGCTTGTCAAAATAAATTTATTATCTTTCTTCTTTCTTTCTTTCTATATGGGTTCCGTTTTTTCCCTTTTGAGGTATGGAACCCTAAAAAAATACATATAAAGCGCCTAAAAAGTTAGTACTGTTTGTTTTTTATACGACTGCCCACAAAAGAAGAGTGCATTGTTTTCAGGTCTTATGTATATGTATGTATGTATGTTTCTTTCTTTATTCCACGATATCTTCTAAACGGCTTGATAGGTTTTATGTGCGAAGTATCATTAATGTCTTGCCTTGATCCCATGAGTGACATAGCATTTTTTTTATCCGACTTCCCGAAAAGGAAGGATAATATGTATTTTTATGCAGTCGTGTTTTTTTTTCAAGTCATATGTATGTATCTTTATTTCACGATGTCTTCTAAACGGCTTGATGGATTTTGGAGCGCGAGGTATCGTTAGATTCGTCACGGTCCCGTGAGGAGGGTACATTTTATGGGCAGTCGTGTTTTTAAGAAATTTTTAATATTTACATATTATTTCGAGTAATTAACCTCACTAAATTCGTCTTAACACGTCACACGTCAAGAAAACAACTTACATGGGGCTTGACGTATTTATTAGGTAACACTAACTCAAGAGGAGCAAAGTGCCATGCTATATAGCAGGTCTATGTACCAGGGTTGTCTGCTGGCACTGTATTACGATATGGCTTACAGTAGCGCAACGCCTTTGATGTCGCACGATGCCGCCACGGCGTAGGTACTAGATGTACTAGCGGAGTTTGCCAGGCTGTGCCCCGCCGCCCGCTGCCCCGCAAGTACCCTTCCGTTGCTCCGCGTAAGTATATTCGTTGCACTACTGTAGGCCGCTATTTTGTTATACTGTGCTGCTGGTGTGGCAGCATGCATTGACTATAAATTGCCCGTACCTACTCTCGCATGCCGACAGGGTCTAGCTAGGGTTGCCAGCTCCTGTTTTGTTTTAGAGGACTTGATAAGATTAAATAAAGGACAGGGGATGAAGATAAAGGACATTATATATATTGTTTTCAATAAAATGCAAACACCTTCTATACAAATAATAAAACTGTAACGGGACGGTATCTGTACATGAAATATTTTCGGAAAATAATAACTGTGGTGAACATTACTAACGATTTAAAAGGTCTAACAAAATTAGCTGAAACTATTTTAACTGGTGCTTCTACCCATGAAACTGAACAACTTTCCCCATGAAACCCATAGTCAAATCTCAAAAAAATGTTTGAACTTCCTATACTAAGTTGGCTGATCAGCTGATCGAGTTAGTATGGGAGAGCCAAATTTTTTTTTGCGATTAGACTATGTGTTCCATGGGGAAAGTTGTTCAGTTTCATGGGTATAAGCATCAGTTGAAATAGTTTTATTACACCTTATTATATGTGTCGGAGTGTCATTGAAAACGCGACCAATACCAGCTCGAGATAAGTTTACATAGTTACCCTTTGTTTGGATCAAACGTCAGGTATTAGTACCTGGGTGAAACCGGTGGTGGCGTGACGATCGCTTGTACTCGTGAGACGATCGTTTGTGGTAGCAAAGATGATGTATTAACGGAAGGCTGTTTGTGCTGCCACACTGAGTTGAGAATTTATTAGATCTGTGGAGAAGCCACATTAGCTGGACGCCAGTCTCGGGGCAGACACTTTTTGACGGAGCGTCGAGCAGAACACAAGTAGTGGTGATCTGTGAGCAAAATGGACGTGTCACGCCATCGCTGTGATCACCGCGTTTGCATCCATTGTTATCCAAGGCATCCTGTACAATTTCGATTACCAAATGATCAAGACTATTGAAGAAGGACCTCTGTGATATAGCTGCATTGTTATTTCGACGCCCAATACCGAAATAGTTAAGGACGTGAACCACGAGGCCAACCATAACCTAACCACCCCCCCGCCTTCGACATCAGAAGTGGGATAGTTCCCTGCGCTCGCAACTAGTGGACGACGGGAAAATGTAAAAAATAATAATGGAGCAGCGAAATAAAAACCAACTGGCAACAATTCTTTGTGCTACAGAAACAGAACATGTTGCGATTGATTGAGGTTATGCAAGCACCATCGACTACATCTGCTGCAATCACACTGCCAGAATTCAACCAGAATATACCTGAAGCTAATCCATGTTCACGGTGCTCGTTTGTTGACATCTCCCTTACGGAACAATCGTTGGAATGAGGTGACAGCATGAGCTGCACTGGCAGCAGCGGAGATCCACGCAAGCGGCGCGTGCAGCTTCAGCGAAGTGCGTGATGTACGCGGAGCTACGAAAATCCGGTGAGTCGTACCCCTTTTGTTTTGATAGTGGTACTAGTACGAACGTAGTACTATTACCTAATCTGTGGTGGTACTGAGTGTTCTCTCGTTAAAGAAAGTTTCGTGTATAGACTTTCAGGAGTGTGTTCAGTACAAACGCACGATTGACTTTTACAGGCAACGCTCACGTTTACTGTACAGAACAAATATTGAGTGAGGGTAGTATTGACGGGAATCATTCAGAATTTTTATTTTTTTGTTATGCCAAACGAGTACCTACGTTCCAACCTACGTACAACAATACGTGCCAACAATATTATGATCGATTCTGATATTTTAAATCTATGATTGACGGTATTCTTAAACGAGTCTGTCAATAACAAAACAGAATGACTGTCGGTAAGGATGCGAATAGAGTAGTTAGTCCCTTACCCTTCTAGTAGTGATTGCATTAGCGGCTAAAATGATGCCTTGTGGAAAGTACTCTTTCACATGCTTTCGGATTTTTACTTGTGACACAACGTCGTGATTGAACGGAAGATTTAAAAAGAGGACTCATTGTAAATATGATGATTCATTTAGTTAACTAGTTTCGGTTATACAAACCTTAACCAAGATTGAAAGTATTGAAACCCCTTTAAGCTTTTATAATATTGAGACTGACATTTTTACATGGAGTAAAAAAAAAACCTTTATTAGCTTTCGTAGTATTGGGACTGATATTCTCATTGAGCATAGGCCAAAGTTGTTGCCTATTTTTAATAGCTTTCGCGATGAATTTGTTGAGGGCATCCTTAATGCCCCGCTATCGTATAGACCCTATGTAGGTATATGAGTTTCGGGGACCCCAATAAAATATTTTGTTTACCAATTGTAAAAAAAAAAGAATAATAACAGGGTAGTATGCGGAGTGCAGTGATGAACGTCTTACGGCTGATGTGATGATGATACAGGATTCATGGGCTGGAGGCTGTGAATGCCATAAGCCCCGAAGCTTTCCCTTTTTGACGGCCTTATCATGCTGGTAAAGAAAAAGGATAGCATAGAACGCAAGTGTTGATAACCGTGAAAAAAAAAATGACAACAACATGCCTGAACGGAAATTGTTTCCTCTGATAGATTAGCACATCGATTGACTTCATATGTGGTCACTATTTCACCACGTCAGGCATAGCTAGTGGTTACATCAGGTGCATTCTTTACCTATTAAATCGAAATGACTGATTTTGTAACCTCTGTTCAAATACGTCCACGTGTCATTCGATCTACGTAATGCCCCCTTGTATTTGAACTTACGTTCATAAACGCTTTAGGCGCGTGGCAACGGTCAGGTGAATCTTAGTACGTTTAAACGTTGGTACTCTTAGTTAAGTGTCCTTTAAAATATGCTCACTTACTTCGAGTATAGTAATGAGATTTCAATGTTACAAGTCCTTCCATGATGATCATTTGGCAGCAACCAAACTGTTGGGTTAACCGAGTTACGAAGTACAGCCTCCTGGAGTTGCTTCTAGGTACGAGTAAAGTAGCCTAACCTCTAAATGTCATGTTTGTCGATTACACACACAGGCTGTAATTTTATCTAAGTGAAGCACGACAACATACTAGTGATAATACGGAGAGTAACGCATCCTATTACAGGAGTTGTTAATCAGCTTGCTGCTGATGTGATAATAGACATGGGCCTCCCCCATGTTGGAGCGGTTTTACCAATTGTAAAAAAAAAAAAAAAAAAAAAAACGCTACGCTTGGCGGGCTGTTTGGCGGTACAGTATGAGCGTGAAGGACGATGTTGCTTGTCCTCAAATTTTTAGTCCCTTAGTCACTTCTTGTGAAACCCTTGGGAAGAGATGGGGTGGTGTATTGCTCTGAGGCAGCGCCACTGGCTGATTTCTAGACAAAAGCTTAGTTTCACAAGTTACCTAACTTTGTGTTGTTACAAATGGAGAAGCGTTACCTACCACTTTAGATATCAAATGCCGTCAGTTATTGAGGACAGACTACGTTAAATGCCCGATAGTGACAGTATTATTGACTTGGACAGAATTGATGATGGAGAGACTGAACCTCGACCATCTACTAGTGCAGATTAAGGACTTTTGTACTTGACCGTGATTTTAACGTTCACTAGTTTGTATTTTGAACCTTAGACGTAAACAATTTTTCGCAACTGGATGCCAATAGCCTCAGCCATTCGTAGACGTAGGCGTAAAACACCGAGTTGATTTTCTAGTTGCTGTGCGGCCACAACTGTGTGTGGCGTGCGTTTGGCTCGCAGGCGTATCACCGGGGAGGTGATGTTGGCAATGACCAGAAAGAGGTGATGTTTGAGATCGCCGCATGGAAGCGATAGTTTGTTTGGGCACCGGATGGAGGTGGCCCAGAGTTGCCAAGATGGGTGACTGTTGTGGTGATACAAAATAAGGAGCGTAACCAAACCAAGTTAGATCCCAAATACCGAGGGCCGTTCAGGGTCGTAGAGGTCTTAGAAGGTGACAGATACAAATTACAAGCTTTGAATTTGAGACGAAGTTACAAGTATGCCCATGACCGTTTACGTAGTATGTCCGAAGGTTATTTGCCTCCGGATGTCGACGATGAATCTGGTGCAGAGGCGTCTACCTCTCAATGTTAATTGTATTGACAGATCGTAACTCAATCAATTGTGTACAGTTGTAATTTTTTTTCTTTATCGTTTATTTTTGTGTGTAGTACTGAAGTATTCCAACATGTTTCAGCGGTAAATGAAGAGTGCTGAATGGCGCTATATGTTTGCATGAATTGGCTGCTGCTTGTTTTGTCAGACTCGTTCTGTCATGATGTGTAGCAGGTACATTCGTGTTTTTGTAAAAAAGAAGTATCCCGTTTACCGGCTAAAACTGTTGATGGTATTCCGTCGCCTGTACTGGCGATGATGGTATTCCGTCGCCTGTATTGGTGATGATGGTGTTCCATTGCCTAGATTGGTGATGATGGTGTTCCATTGCCTAGATTGGTGATGATGGTGTTCCATTGCCTAGATTGGTGATGATGGTGTTCCACTGCCTAGATTGGTGGTGATGGTGTTCCGTCACCTGGACTGGTGATGATGACTGATTGGTATTCCGTCGCTTGGCGTTAGTGATGATGATTCTTTGTGGTGTCCCGCCACCCGGATGTGGTGATGTTTAGTTCTGGTGTTCCGTCGCTTGTGATTTGCGATGATGATATGTTCCGTTCTATGTGCCCCTAAAAGTTGTAAATGGTTGTAAGGTTTCAAGCCTTGCAGCAGTGATTTACCTTGGAGACCTAAACTGATTTGAGATTGTTTGAGTTACGATGCTAATGCTGAGGTTTATTTACTTTACGAGAGTGAAATTATTTTGGTTTTTTTGAGGCTGTTAAAATGTGTTGTCACCATGATTGTAGTCTTGAATTAAAGCTTCACATTATTAGCGTTGCTTTTATTCCTTGAGCTGTGGACCTTTCTAATGAAGGTCAGGATTGGCCGAACGAAATGGAATCTACTGGCTACCCTTTTCTTTTTCAGGTTAGTCACCCGAGGACGTGTGACTCGCAGGATGGCCGTGTCGGAGTGTCATTGAAAACGCGACCAATACCAGCTCGAGATAAGTTTACATAGTTACCCTTTGTTTGGATCAAACGTCAGGTATTAGTACCTGGGTGAAACCGGTGGTGGCGTGACGATCGCTTGTACTCGTGAGACGATCGTTTGTGGTAGCAAAGATGATGTATTAAATGAAGGCTGTTTGTGCTGCCACACTGAGTTGAGAATTTATTAGATCTGTGGAGAAGCCACATTAGCTGGACGTCAGTCTCGGGGCAGACACTTTTTGACGGAGCGTCGAGCAGAACACAAGTAGTGGTGATCTGTGAGCAAAATGGACGTGTCACGCCATCGCTGTGATCACCGCGTTTGCATCCATTGTTATCCAAGGCATCCTGTACAATTTCGATTACCAAATGATCAAGACTATTGAAGAAGGACCTCTGTGATATAGCTGCATTGTTATTTCGACGCCCAATACCGAAATAGTTAAGGACGTGAACCACGAGGCCAACCATAACCTAACCACCCCCCCGCCTTCGACATATGTATGTAGAGGCCAAAACAACAACTTTTGGAATTTTTGTCTGTCTGTATGTTTGCGCATCACGCAAAAAATAACCAGGCGGATTATGATGAAATTTTGTATGGTGGTTCCTTATAGCACGGGTTAACATAAAGGATACTTTTTATCCCGAAAAAAAAGAGATAAATTTTAATACGCAAGCCCGTATCAAGTAGGTGCCTAAGTAGGTTAAGTAAGCTACGTACCTCTTTATATAACTGGTATATTTTTGGCTGTTTTTAGAGCTTCTTTGTTTTTTAAAATAAAAAATTTTAAAATTATAATATCTCCCCCGCCTGCGTCTTTCACACATCGCGCTGACTATTGGACGTAACTATTTAATAATCTGTGAAATGAAATGAAATAGTTTATTTGTGGAAACACAGTAATAAGGATCTTAGTTTAAATTATAGTTAAATGGAACAGTGTGTTTCGCCAATAAATGGCATACAAAATACTTATAATTCTAATTATAATGTCAATAAAAAATTAATAAGTACCTTCTCATAAAATTATTGATTAAAAAATTCATTTAAGTCATAAAAGCATTTGTCTGTCAGCCAACTAGCAAGTTTGTTTTTAAAATATTTTTGTGGGAGCTCCCTGAATTCACGAGGTATGTGATTATAAACCTTAATTGACATAAAATAACAGTTTCTCTCATATACAGAGCTTTTGCATTTTGGTACTAACAATCGCGTAAGGTCTCTGTCTCTTAACCTAGGATGCTGTTCAGCATGTTTAAAAAGATTCGGATGATTCTTTACAAGTGTTCCTATTTCTAAAATGTATAAGCTTGTAAGCGTTAGAAGGTTGTGTTTCTTGAAAAGAGGACGACACGTGTCAATTGGTCGTGCTCCACTTATTGCTCTTACACATTTCTTTTGTGTGAGAAATATATTAGTTGCATCCGTTGAGTTGCCCCACAGAACTATGCCATATCTTAAAACCGATGCAACATATCCATGGTAAGCAGTTAGTGCAGTTTTTTCTCCGTTAATCTTTCTTAACTGTCTAAGAGCGTATACAAATCTACTTAATTTGGAGCATACATATTGGACATGAGATTTCCAATTACAGTGTTGGTCTAGTATTATACCGAGAAATTTTATTTCACTAGTTTCTTGTATTGGTTGACCTTCAAAAGTAATGTTGGGATGGAGTCGTTTTGTTTTGTAGTTAGAAAACTGTATGAAACTGGTTTTAAGAATATTTACTTTCAGTTTATTTATTTCTAGCCACTCGGTAATTCGCAAAACACAATCGTTTAATACGTCCTCGTAAAGTACAGAGTCATCCTTATAGGGAACAATAACCGATATGTCATCCGCAAATAATATTGTTTCGTGTGTCGACTGTACTGGTAGCTCATTTATGTAAAGGAGAAAGAGGAGTGGTCCCAATACACTACCTTGTGGGACGCCACGTTTGTTGTATTGGAAAGTAGATTTAAACGTAGTTAATTCCTTATTTGTCTCTAATCGGCTCAATTGCACACACTGCTTTCGATCTGATAAGTATGTATTGATCCATTCTAAAGCGGGTCCTCGTATGCCATATCTAAAGCATTTTTTGAGAAGAATGTCATGGTCAACATAATCAAACGCTTTACTCATGTCGAAAAAGATGACTATTGTCGGTATTTGTTTATTTATAAATTTAGTAATACGCTGCACCAATGCATACGCCGCTAAAGTGGTTGATTTTGCGGTTTGGAAACCAAATTGAGTATCACTTAAAATATCGTGTTTGTAAAGAAACTCAAATAGACGGCTTTGGATCACTTTTTCAAACAGTTTAGAAATAGTAGGTATGAGAGTAATAGGGCGATAGTTATTTAAGTCTTCTTTAGAACTCTTTTTGTGTAGTGGTTTTACAATTGAAATTTTTAGTTTTGTTGGAAATTTTCCTTCAGTAATCGAAAGGTTAACTAGATAGGTAAGAATAGGAGTCAACTCCCTAACACAAGCTTTTAATACGTGAGTGGAGATACAGTCATAGCCCACAGATTTAGTATTGTTAAGAGACATAATAACTCTAGCCATCTCATCCTCAGAACACGGTTTGAGAAAAATACTGCTCTTTAGGCATTTTCCTTCGTGTTTTGAGTAATATTTGGGTTTTTTATTTGTATTAATTTCTGTTACGCTAATGAAAAACTTGTTAAACGCTTCCGCTATATCTTGAGGTCTATATAAGGTGTCCCCATTATACATAACTTTGTCAATTCCTTCATTCGGTCTTACGCAGTTTGTTTTATCTTTGATTACCTCCCAAGTTGCTTTACATTTGTTTTTACACAATTTTAAATATTTATTATAATTATTTTTCTGAGATCTATTGATGCAATTTCTTAGCAATTTACTGTAGTTCCGCAGCATATTTTTATTTACGTCTGTCTTTTTTTTGTAGAACGCTGATCTTAGTTTTCTTTTATTTGCACAAGATATTTTGATGCCTTTTGTTATCCATTTCGGTTTTTGCGTATTTGATTTGACTTTTACCCTAATTTCAGGAAAACACAAGTTGTAAAAAAGACACAGTGTATCATGAAAAGACGCAAAAGCTGTATCAAGACTAATGTCATTAGAACTAGTTATTTCTGACCAACTCAAGATTCCAAGCAATTTTTAAATTTTATTATATTTTCTTCGGCGTAGTCTCTTTTCCTAATATACCAGAATGTTTCCCGACGTTTTTTATTTGGCATTGGAAACTCTAGCGTTTGACATGTATCGTGATCAGATAGGTACACTTTGTGAACTTCTCCAACAGCATCTTGAATGTTACTTATAAATAAATCAAGACATGAGTTAAGGCGGGTCGGGACTGTTATATGCTGGATTAAATTATAATTATTAATAATATTTATAAACTCTCTAGAGCAAGGTGTGTCCATTAATGTATTTATATTGAAATCACCTGCCAGAATTATTTTCCTTTTTGTTTTAGAAGCGACTTCATGTAGGAGTAAATCTAATTTATCTAAGAACCATTTCACTTCTTTGAAACTGATTGAAGGAATCCTGTAAATGCAAATTACGACACATTTATATTCCGGTATATCTATTCCACAGCATTCGAAGTATTTTTCCACCGACATTTGTGTACATTTGGAGATAACTTTAAAATCAACACTATATCGTAAAAGTATACATGTACCGCCACGATTTTTAGATTTCCTGCAAAACGATGAGGCTAGCCGGAAGTTCTTTAATCTAATATTTGATTCATTCCCTGATTTGACAAATGTTTCACAAAGACGGATAATATCCACATACTTTTTGTTTTCAGTGAAGTCGTCGATACATACCTCGATTTCCGGAAGTTTATTGATTAAACCTTGTATGTTTTGATGGAAGAGAAGAACAGAGTCATTATGTAAATAACTTATTTTAGGCACGAAAAAATTTTGAAGAACTAATAGAGCGTTTGTCGTTCTCCAGATTCCTAACTTTCGGTTTTATTGTCGGAAAGTAGTACGGAATTGTTCCCGGTTTAGGTCCTACATTTGAAGTCTCATGTTTGTACTCCAAATTCCTATCTTTCAGTTTTATTTTCAAAAAATAGTATGGAATTGTACCTGGTTGTGGTTGCCTGTTTGAAGATCTGTCACAAGAAGCCCTAGAAACCTTTGAATTGTTAGTAATGTTAGGGGTCCGTGGTCGAGGGACCTGTTGTTTAAGGTTGCGTGGAATGTTCAATGAAAAGTGACCAGGTTTGCAGTTCACGAATTTCCGGATTTATTTTTACATGAATGAATTACATAGGTAGGTTGTTCTTAGGTTGAGTCTATATCTGGACGCGGGTTCGGGACGACTGGCGAACAAAGCCGAGTCGAGCCACGAGCGCTTACGCTGCGATCTATGTGGTAGGTAGGTATGTACCCCTACATCACACCCCTCCTAAAATTTGGTAAACTGAAAAGTATACAAACCAAATTTTACAAATAAAATTCAAACAGGAGTTATACAGTATTACTAACGCATTAGGTACATTACAAAGTATGCAGTACAATAACATTGATGATACTTGATCCGCTGACTACGAGCGCTTTATCAACATGAGCGGTAAGTATATTACATTTTTATAGGTAGTAGGTACATAGCTCTTACACTACTAAACTGATACAGAATAATACTTGGGTAAGGTTCGATCTAACAAGTAGGTGAGTATACATATTAAGTTACCAAGTCTGTTACATTACTTATACAAAATGAACGTTATCGATTTGAAATTAAAACTAAATTTAGGTTAATACATTTGGCATTTTGATTTACAGATACAAGGAGGTAGTTAAGTTAGGCTAGCTATACAGTCAAAACAAACGAATTTGCCAAAAAAAAATAATTTAATATTACATTCGTGAACAGTAACTACATAATATGAAAATTAAGCTAAAACTACTTTTGTAGGTACGGAAGAGGGTTTTGTAACTGGTGGTGGAGAATGATTTGTGCGTACCGAGGTTAACTGATGTTGGTGAAATATAGCTTGATTAACTGATGAACTTAGCTTCTTGCTGAACCATTTGCCGAAGTACTTATAGCATCTCGTGCAACACAAACACAAGATTATGAAAATCACTAAAATGATTACCGTGACAATGACGGCGCCATATAATTCCATCTGCACTTTGAACTGGTCTACTCGCTGGTTAACTTCAGCCCGTGCTGCAACCATAGTCTGCTCGTTCTTGGTACTGTAATTACCCATATTTAAAAATATAACAAGAGTACCTTATTTTGGCTACTCGGCTTGCAAGCTGGTTTATGAATAAGTGTGAGTCCAAACTGCCATACCTACTTATATTGGAAAAAAAAACTTAAAACTAATCTGCTTACTTAGATTTTCTTAACCCAGTTTCTATTTGAAACGTACGGGCTTTTTAATAAGGCGTCCACTACGCGTTTTTTTGGGTGCAGGCGACCTGTCAGTCCGTACTTTGACCTGTGCGTCGTCTGTGTCCGCGTGGGCCTTGCTTGGTATCGAAAATGAGTTGTAATCGGAATCGTTGAGAAGGTACGCCGGCTTAAGCCTGTCTATCGATATAGTTGCATTACGATTATATAACTGCAACTCGAAAGCTTTAGAACCCCTTTTAATTACCTTAAACGGGCCATCGTAGGGAGTTTTAAGCGGCCTACGCACCGTGTCATCTCTGACGAACACATGCGTACAGGACTGCAGATCCGGATGTACGAAAAACTTACGATTAGCACGATGCGTCGTAGAAGTTGGTTTTAACTTGTTTATCGTATCTCGAATATTCTCCACAACTCTATTTTCGTCACCAAGGTTTGATTTCGCCGAATCGAAAAATTCGCTAGGCAATCGTAATGGCTTACCGTATGTATACTCAGCTGCGCTGATGCCGCTCTCGCTGCGACCTGCTGCGCGTAAACCAAATAGGACAGTGGGCAACTCGTCTACCCATGATTCGGTACTTAGACGAGTCATAAGGGCTGCCTTCATCGCACGGTGCCAGCGCTCGACCATGCCGTTGGCTTGAGGATGATAGCTAGTGGTTCTAATTCTACTAACACCCAAGTACTTAAGCAAGTCTGTGAACAGCTGACTCTCAAACTGCCGCCCTTGGTCCGAAGTTAGTCTGACTGGACAGCCGAAACGGGTAATCCAGCCATCGTAGACCACCTTGGCCACGGTTTCCGCGGTTATGTCTTTAATCGGAAACGCCTCCGGCCAACGTGTTCCTCTATCTATGATGGTAACACAATACCTGTATCCGTCTGCTGATATAGGTAGAGGACCGACGATATCCACGTGGATGTGTTCGAATCGATCGACCTGCTGGAAACTCTCGTAACCTGCGATGGTGTGTCTACCTACTTTAGCGCGTTGGCAATTAACACATGCTTTTGCCCATTTGCCAATGTCTGAGTTCATCCCTGGCCAGAAAAATCTTTCAGTTACCATTTTCCGAGTGGTTCTTATGCCTGGGTGGCTAAAGTTGTGAACGCTATCGAATGCTAGGCGTCTAAAACCTTTAGGTAAATATGGCCTCGCTTTAGGTGTCGACATTTCGCAAAAAATATTCTGGTCGCAAGTAGGCAAGAATATGCTTTTAATAACCACGCTGTTGTTTGTTACATTGTTACCAGTTAGGTACTTAGTAATGTAGTCGTCGGATTTCTGCGACTCAGCTAGTTGGTCGTAGTCGAGACTCGTGGGACAGGAAATCGTAGCGACTCGCGATAAGGCGTCAGCCACAACATTCTCGCTGCCGTTTACGTGTCGAATATCAGTAGTGAATTCACTGATGAATAACAGTTGCCTGGTTCTGCGAGATGTTTCAGAATTGGTACCTACTTTGGTAAAGGCGTGTACCAAGGGGCGATGGTCGGTGAATATTGTTAGAGGCCGACCTTCGAACAGTTTACGAAAATGTTTGACGGCCATGTATACGGCGAGTAACTCTCTATCATACGTACTGTAGAGGCTTCCACACACTATTGACTAGTTGTTGTAGAACGGCCCCTGCACACGTGTCTGATGCGTCAGCCATAAGTGATAGCTTAGCGTCGGTGCTCGGGTATGACAAAGTGACGGCGTTTTCCAGTTGCAACTTACATTCGCGAAATGCTGTTTCAGCGTCTGTCGTCCACACAATAGGAGTCTTGTCGTTCTTTTTAGCGTTGTGTAGGTACTTAGATAGTACGGCTTGACTACGGACTGCATGCGGAATGTGTTTTCTATAGAAGTTTACCATTCCGAGAAAACGACGAAGCTCGTTGACATTTTTAGGTTTCGGAAAGTCGGTGATAGCTTTTACCTTGTCATCTAAAGGTCGAATTCCATCTGTTGACACGTGGAAACCTACGAAGTCAAGTTCAGTGGCTCCGAAACAACATTTTGCTAAGTTAATAGTTAGTCCGTACCTGGATAGGCGCTCAAACAGCAAGCGAAGATGTTTACTGTGCTGCTCTTCGTTATCGCTGGCGATGATGACATCATCGATGTAGCTAAAAAGGAAGTCTAGACCTTCAAGGACAGTGTGATGCATGAACCGCTGAAAGGTTTGTGCTGCATTTCGAAGGCCAAAGGTCATCCTCGTGAACTCGTATAACCCAAACGGGGTTATAATTGCAGTTTTCTCTACATCTGCCGGATTGATAGGTATAAAATGGAACGAACGATTAACATCGATGCGCGAAAATATTTTCTTACCTTCTAGTACGTAGGTAAAATCGTGTAAGCGGGGAATAGGGTACCTGTCGGGTTTGGTGATGGCGTTTAGCTGCCGATAGTCACCACACGGCCGAATTTCGCCGTTTTTCTTGGGCACGACGTGTAGCGGGCTCGCCCACGCACTCTTGGACGGCCTGCATATCCCTAGTTCCTGCATTAGTTTAAATTCGCCTTTTACCTTTTTGAAGCGGTCGGGAGGCAGAGGTCTCGCTTTAGCGTGAACTGGTGGTCCAGTCGTCTCGATGTGGTGGTAAATCGAGTGCTGAGGAGGGTCTTTGAATGAGATAGGTTTAGTGATATCTTGAAAGGAATTAAGCAATTCGCGGTAGGGATGGCCTTCGTCTATTGTTTTGACTGACGGATTTTGACAGTTTTGAATGCTAGCATTAACATTAAGTTTCGTGACGTTATCAATCAATTTTTTTGAACTTAAGTCGACTAACAAACCATAGTGGCTAAGAAAGTCAGCACCGAGGATAGGTTGTTTGACACTAGCGATAATAAAGGTCCATCTAAACGCTCTCCTAAGCTTAATATTTATTGTCAATGTGTGAGTACCATAGGTATCGATTTTAGTGCCATTAGCGGCATACAAGGTGTAATCACTGTTATCACTAAACATAGACTTATGCCTTAATACAGAATTTACGGGTAAAACGGATACATTTGCACCGGTATCAACTAAAAAGTTCAGTCCACTGTTGTAGTCAAAAACACATAAGCGACGGTTCATACCTTCGTTACAGCGTTCCGCCATCGACTGTACGGCATCTAGTTTTCCTGGTTCTTCTTCCAGTTGCAGGGAGCTCTGCACTTCTGGGCTTTTTCAGCGAAACGGTAGTGGTAGTAGCAGGGTCGGTCACGTTTCCGAGACAGCGAACGGTTTCCTCTGCTGTGGCTTTGGCTGCGAGCGCGAGGATTTTGACCGCGTTTCCTGTGATCCCTGGATTTGCGAAGGTCTGCCACTTCAATGCGCAATTCTGCAATTGCATCGGCCAGGGAACTGGAATCCTGAGACACTTCCGCGACGATAGAAGTTTTGGAGGTCTCCATGACCTTATCAGCAACCGCTGCCAACTTTTCGCTGTCCTCCAGTGTGGTGGCTGCCAGTACGGTTCTTACTGACGCGGGGAGGTGATTTTGCCAAAGAAGTATGAGGGTTTCTTGAGTCATCCGTGCACCTGCCAGGTTCTGCATGCGTCTAAGCAATTGCGACGGCTTTTGGTCACCGAGCTGCATATCTCCAATCAGTTTTTGGATGCGCTTATTTTCCGACTCCTCATAGATACTCAACAATCGCTTCTTTAGTGTCTTGTACTTATCTGTTTCAGGAGGTTTGGCCAAAAGATCAGCCACTTGTTGTATGACGTGTTTGCCCAACTTGGCAATAAGAAGCTGGAACTGGGCGTTGTCGCTGGCTTTTTGAGGCGCTATCGCAGCCTCAAACTGAATAAACCACAATCCAGGCTGGTCAGTCCAAAATTCTGGTATCCTTGATGAAACAGAAATCAGCACTAAGTCAGGTTTTTGCTCTGCAAAGTCACCAGATTTTTCACCGTCGTTATCAACCATGGTTGGAAAGTTCTAACAGAACGCGTGTGCGAAACTTTGAAATAAAATTACCGTATAGGTATGTGCAGTCCAGATATAGACGAAGTGAGTCGTCCCGGTGAAGCGGAAATTAAGTCTATGTGCACTACACGAATATCACTTTTCACTCACAAGGGTGTCACCAATGTTAGGGGTCCGTGGTCGAGGGACCTGTTGTTTAAGGTTGCGTGGAATGTTCAATGAAAAGTGACCAGGTTTGCAGTTCACGAATTTCCGGATTTATTTTTACATGAATGAATTACATAGGTAGGTTGTTCTTAGGTTGAGTCTATATCTGGACGCGGGTTCGGGACGACTGGCGAACAAAGCCGAGTCGAGCCACGAGCGCTTACGCTGCGATCTATGTGGTAGGTAGGTATGTACCCCTACAGTACCAACATTATGCTTTAGAACTATGCCATTGCAAGGTAAGAATTTTTGTCTGTAGTCATTTGTATTTATTATTAGGTTAAGTTTTTTGCATATTAATTTTCTATACTTACTTTGCTGATAAACTACCCCAGAGAAATCAACAAAAGTACAATTTAAATTGTTGCAAAAAAGTTTTAGTGTTGAGTTCAATTTTCTTTCATTTAAGTTTATGTTTTTCCATGTTGCCAGTAATATTATTTTAGGCTTATTAGCCATAAGCACAGATAACTTAATAGTTTACTTCGTAACCATAATACGCATGTGTTATTTTTGATGTGTAACATCTTTGCTCTCGCTTTCCTGCAATTTGTGGGAGTGATTTCGTGAAATGGGACGGAAATGTGTCCCATGGGACGGAAATGTGTAACAGGGAGTCGCGTTTTTTCTGGCTTTAAAAGCGCGGAAAAGGCAAAGGTATCTATGACCATACAGCCTAGTCTGCCGTATCTTTGCCGTCCTTTTATAAAGTATTTTGTCACATGTTACACATCATACGCGAGTACTGTAGGTCTCGCTCGAATTTTTTTTCTCAAAATTATTGTCTTCTTCACCAGTTCGTCGTTCCACCGCGGGGGAGGCCTTCCTGCGCTTACTACGTTTTTCGGTGCGCGGTCGCCACTCGAGAACTTTACTGCCCCAACGGCCATCTGTTCTACGAGCTCCGTTCTATGATCGCGAGAAGCCTCTGGATGCGGGCAGCGCAAGACCAGTCGTCGTGGAAATTCTTGGGGGGAGGCCTTGGTCCAGCAATGGACGTTTTTCGGCTGATATGATGATGTTGGTGATTGTTGTCCTCTATTCTAGATACGAGACCCATTTTGGGGTCTGAAACAGAGGACGTTCTTTAAAATAAAGGACGTCTGGCAACCCTAGTGCTAGCTGACTTGACTGACGTTAAATAACTAAGTACACGATTCGCTGTGACCAACAACGTGAGGCAAATACCCGCAGAGTGTAATGGACAGAGTGCCTCTACTCCTGAAACTGAACAACTTTCATCATCATTATACCAGCCGAAGGACGTCCACTGCTGGACAAACAACCTAAACCTTATTGGAATTGTTCAGTTGGCAAGGCATCTAAATTTAAAAAAAACAAATGGAGATTTAAATCATTGGTGTGTTCCGGCATGAAGATAAGATAGCCAGTTCCCAATTGCGTTGGGGAATCTTGGTAAGCCCGCTTCCATTTTCGGCAACATCGTCACTTACCACCAGGTGAGATGTTGTCAAGGGTTTACCAATTGTGAATTAAAAAAAAAGATATAACATGTGAACTTACATTTTGTAATGACATTGGAATATTATTGTATTTTGACTGATAATGTTGACATTTCTGTAAAAACTGTTGTCTGATGTCTGTTACTAACACATTATGGATTGATTTGATTATTGATTGATCGATTTCATAGTGTTAAAGGTAATTTAATAACACTAAATACATAACTAAATTCATTTCATAATCGTCAATTGAAATCAGTACTGGCTGGAGCCGTTTTCTTCATAGCATTTAGGCGTGTGACGTCAATACTTTTTAACATTTAAAAAGTATTAAAAAAAACCTGTAATTAAATAATTTTTAACAAAAAAAAACAACTTCAAACGCACTAATCGCCACTATGATTTTTGAAGGTTCCTCTCGATTTCTCTGGGATTCCATTATCAGATCCTGGTTTTCTTATCATGGTACCGCCCTTGGGATATCTCCTTACCAACAAAAAAATGAATCATCAAAATCGGTTCATAAACGACGAAGTTATCCGCGAACGCACACAAAAAATAAAAAAATATATACGGTCGAATTAAGAAACCTCCTCCTTTTTGAAGTCGGTTAAAAAGGAAATTGTTCAAGTTATTTTTTCTTAAAATAATCTACATTTTTATTTTAAAAAAGAATTATCTTTTAACAATGCCTGTTTGCAAAAAAATAATTGGACTTGTATTACAATGTCTAATCAGCTAATTTGTCGAATTCTTTTTAGCTTCAGCAAGGTCGCAGAACAAAATTTCTTTAGTTTCACGAGTTTTAGAAGTCCGCCGAAAGTATTGCTACATCTTTTAGTTACACCTGTATACGGCGTGTTTTTTTGCTCTACTAATGAAGCTGAACGACTTTCCCCGAGGAACCTATACTACATAAAATTGACTTTTCATACAATGTTGACCAATCGGGCTGATCGCAAATCGATGCAACACCAGGCACGGTAAGAGAGACAGAGATAGAGCAGTTACAATTGGGGTTTACAAAATATGTATGAGAACATGATCCCTTACAAGGGACCCATTTACAGAGCCGGACCGAGTCACGAGGCAGAGCCACAGATAAGTGAATTCGCCGACACTTTCAAACTTCTTTGGCCAGAGCCGTGGATGCGCATATTTTATTCAACGCCACGACGCAGTTCAAGGAGCTCTTGGATAGCCTCGTTCCTTCAGTTTGGTGATTGTTTTCAAGGCCAAAATATTCTACTAATGCCGTAATGGTAATGTAATAGGGATGACGACAGCATCAGAAATAAATTATGAACTCTTGATCACCAAATTGCCCTCCTACTTAAACTTCAGAAAACCTTACTCGTTTTGCTTTCCATCATTTTTTATTTTGGTTGAAGTCCTTGAACTACAGTGACACTGAAAACCTTTTCGATATAATAGCATAAAACACATGCACGCACAGGCTCACGTACACACACACACGCACACACACACACACACGCACGCACACACACACACACACAGGCATGTCTTCGAAAAATGTAACTAACCAAACTTAAAGGTATCTAATTATATAGTCACAATAGAAAGTTAAATATTGTAATTTACAGCAGGGGAGTCATTAACTCCTGAAATACAGGTTTCTACCTAGTTTAGGAGTTAAGGTTCACAGTCTTTGTAATCTTTCTCTTGTACAATAAAGATTTACTTATTTATTATTTATTATCAAGTCTTCGATTTTTAATTCACCAAAATCACAAAATTAGTACTAAAATGACGCTGCTAAACTATGACGTCACGCCTAGGTATTTTAAACATTTTTAGAAAAAAAAGATCGTTTTTGACAGATATTGAAAGATTGAAATTATGGGGACTTATTAGTTGGAAATAATAGCCTATTTTATTGATAATAAAGGTCAAAATAACATCATTAACCCATGACTTCAGATGTCAGGCATCTCAGATAACAGACGGTACGTCATAATTGTGCATTTTTTCAGGGTTCCGTGGTCAATAAGTACCCTACACAATGAAATTTAAAAAAATATATAATTTTGTGTACCTCCCCTAAATGAAAAACGGGGGTGAATTTTTTTCGCTGACACTCTATCGTTTGGGTTATCGTTGAATAGGTCTTTCAAAACGAAACTACTGTAGTAGTGCATTTAATCAATTTAAAAGGAAAACTATCACGGCTAAATAGCCTTTCTTAGTCAACTTAAATATCCAGTTGGATTTATAAAAACTTTATAGATTTTCAATACAAAAATATTCTATTTTTCAAAATATAAATTTATTTCTCGAAAACTACGGAACGCTACTTTGCACGAATCCGACTCGCACTTGGCCGCTTTTTTTCCATTGTTAGAAAGGTGAACCTTATCAGTATATACTCGTAGATTATGCGGAAAGTTTTGTCAAAACTGACCACTCGCTTGGCCGCCCGCACTTAAATAACATTACTTTTGAACTCCGATAACTCGCACCGATAAGAATTTTTCGATTTCTCCCAGATTTGACTACTACTTTATAGTTATGAATGGTTATTAAAATATCCTATATTAATCCCTCTTTTCTCCCTCTCAACTCTCCCAACTCCCAAAACTCCCAATTGGCATTGATTAAAAAAAAGGTGTATATTATTTGGGAAAACTGTTCAGCTTTCAAAAGTCACCCTGCTAAATACATTAAACGATCGTTTTATATTTTTTTTATAAAAAAAATTGAGTGCGTTTGACTACAAATAATATATATAATTATATTATCTAATTAATTTAAACATGTAATATGTTAAGCAAGAACTTTTCCATGCACGATGGATAGGATAGCATGCAAACAGCTGGAATCCGCTAGGCAGGTATATTTTTAAGTGCGTTGTGTCGTTGGATTTCTCTAAATCCCCTGCCGCGATTTAAATTATATTGGTGACGCTGCCCTCATAAATACATCTCATAAATTAGGATTTGTTGTAAGTCGAGGTGTAGCCGCCTATAGTGGATTTGGCATATAAATCGAAATGAAAGTGAGCATTTTTTTGTTCAGTAACGTTGGTCTTTATATTGTTTTTCAATAGAAGTCGCGTGTAAATATATAATGAACCTTATGGCCTTATTTTAAGCGCGACATTAACATAAAATGTATGTCTACGAACGTTACGTAATAACCTAAGACCTACTTAATTCTAAGTAGGTAGATACTAAATCATGTAATAATCTGGATATCTCATTACATTACCTATACCTTATATTAAACTTAGTAGGGATTTGACAGTTTTAAATGACAATTCCATAGAACTTTTGTTTACCTTTTGCTTTTTTTGATTGATATATGGTATACATGTAAAGTTTTTTGAAGAACAAGTAATACGTATAATATAAAAAAATGCGATGTTATGGTTACCAGATTGTTGGGTGGGACTCTTTGGGATAATCCCGACTTTTCACTTTATATCCCGACTCCCGACAAAATACAAAATATCCCTACTTTTTTTAAACTTTATCTATAACTCCCTATTAACTATTAAATCTATATACAGGGTGTCCCAAAAGTCAACGTTATCCCTTGGAGGGCTGATAGGCCAGCTCAGTACTGACCAGAATATCACAATATGACCTTAATAAAAAATCGTTAGTTTTCGAGATATTAACATTTGTTTTTTCGAATTTTGTGTGAAAAACGCATTTGTTTGAATGCTTTGTGATTTTCCAGAAAAATACTTTATAAGGAATTTTTTACCCTGTTGGGCACTCCAACTGTATTATAACTTTTTTCTGGAAAATCACAAAGCATTTAAACAAATGCGTTTTTCATACAAAATTCAAAAAAACGAAGGTTAATATCTCGAAAATGATTTTTTATTAGGGTCATATTGTGATATTCTGGTCAGTACTGAGCTGGCCTGTCAGCCCTCCACCTCCAAGGGATAACGTTGACTTTTGGGACATCCTGTATATCTAATCTGAGGTATTACAGAACTCGTCGTATTTGAGATTCAACATACATATAAAGTCTTACATAAATTAGTTATGTTTAAAGGTATTAAGAGCCGTGTATCCCTGGCGCGCTACATACAAACGACGTTTCGTCCTTATTTAAATACTAGCTTTTGCCCGCTGCTTCGCCCGCGTGGACATCGTTTTTATGACTGTCTCCGGGACCTACCTTGACAGTAGGTAGTGGTTCTCTTCCACGAGGCACTCGCCTTGCAGACTACCGGGACAAGCGTCTTGGCGGCAAGACCTACCGTAACTGGTCCTTGTCTTCATCTCATGGTGTTGGCAGGAATAGCAGCCCCCACTGTTATGCCCTAGGGTAGGTAAGTGGGGACGCTTTATCATAAACCTGGTAGTCTTAGCGTATCTGTTAGATATACGAGAGGGAATTGTCTTTGAGGGTGAGTGGTACGCGAACAGCAAGCGGCTTGCGAGCTTGGACATGAGTTTTCTCCAGATCCCACAGGAACTATATCGGGCTATTCTGATTAGCAGTCTATGTCACTTCCCCCACCCCTCAACCAATTCTTTACAAAAAATCTGTTCAATCCTTTACTCCGTTGCGACGCCGTTTCTCCCAGATCCCTCAGGAACTATGTCAGGATATGCTAATTCGTAAATTATGTCATTTCCTACCTCCTCAACCATCTCTATGCAAAAAATCACGACTATCCATTTTTCCGTTGCGATGTTAAAGAAATTAACTAAGAATAGTCATTGTTCCTTCCCAGTGACACAGGCTACCTGCATGCCAAATTTAATCACGATTGGTCCATGTGTTGAAGCGTGAAAAGGTAAAAAACAAACAAACGAACAAACTCATTTTCACATTTATAATACTAGTATCTAAGGATATACCATTAGGAAGATTATTAAAGCTATTAAAATTTTATAAACATTTTCTTGGAACTAATATGTACGTTTGTGCTTTGTTAGGTATTTGTGACACAGCAGGCTTAAGTTTCTAGAACAGGTTTGCAAAATTTCAATAACTTTTATCAATTAAGAACTACACTTTGTTTGTATATGTACGTTTTTTAAATTACTGATAATAAATAAACAAAAATGGCCTAAACTAGTTTTATATGAAAACACGTGAACGACAATTAGCTTTTGTTCTGACTGACAACCTATCCAAAATTAGTCCAAATCGGTTAACATTTAAGAGATGAAAATTGTTAACGCCGTTTGTATGAAAAGTCGCCACATCACAATCCTCTTAAGCAGCTTCTTATCCAGCTCTCATGTAAGTAGAAATTGGAGATCACGAAATTAAATCCCTTTAGTATAATTAGTTGACTTCAACGTCGTCTCTTATAGTAAATAGGTTAAAAAGTATCTCGCATTTACGTAATCGCCTTATGTGCCTAAGTACCGAATGATTCCAATTTGCTAAAAACGTGCCTTCTCCAATTCATCTAAGTATACTTAGTTACTTAACACTTATATAGAAGGGGAACCTCTCCATTTCGCTCTACCGCTCCAGTTGGAAATTAGCTTTGTTATGTACAAGTTACTTATTCCTTACTTAAAACAAAGTATTTATGTATTAGTACTTACATACAGTATGGACACTCCCTGCCGCTCTCTAGATTGCGACCTCACCCCATCGTCACCCAGATTGATACAGATAGGTTATAGTTTGGTTGTCGAACGTATAGGATTTCGCCGCCATTTTGTTTGTTCTGTCATTCGTTTTTTGAAATGTCATTTTTGGCCCGTTGTATGAAGTATCCAGGGTGTGCTTAAAATCATAGCGTCAAGTTCTTTGATCTTTGGTAAGAGCCATAGATTTAGCGGTAATGATTATGTCTATGGATAGAGTTTTTATAAATAACGTACCTATGTAAAGTCCTTCTGACACAGCTAGAATTTTCCCAGTCTGGCCATTAGGCCAGGTTTATTAAAACCTATACTCACGCATAACAATGTTTTGGCATATCGATTAGCTAATCAGCTGATCAGTTAGTAGGTACATATTCATCATATCAGCCGAACGACGTCCATTGCTGGACAAAGGCCACCTCCAAGGATTTTCACGACGACCCGTTCTGTGCTGCCCGCATCCAGCGGCTCTCCACGACCTTCACCAGGCCATCGGTCCACCGAGTGGGAGGCCTGCCTATGCTAAATTTTCCGGTGCGTGGTTGCCATTCAGAACTTTACATCGACACTGCGGTATTCGGGACGTGAAGATATTGCGAGGCTTCCCGAACGCTGCCCAGCCGAGTTGGATTCGACGATTGATCTCTTTCTCGAAATGAACACCTACCTAACTGGACTGTTTGTCCCAGGTACACATATTCGGCAACAAATTCGAGAGTAGAGCCTCCAACCTTCGGAGGAGTAGAAACAGGCGTTTGACAATATTTTCGACTTGTCCATGTTCATTCAAAGTCCTACTTGGTGAGAGGCTCTACTGAGACCATCGAGCATTGAGCCTTAGTCGTCCATAGTCTCAGCCATGAACACGATATCGCCAGCGAATCGAAGGAGGGTGATGTACTCGCCGTTAATACTGATGCCGAGTCCAGCCTAGTCCAAAAGCTTAAAAACATCTTCCAGGGCGGCAGTGAACAGTTTCGGAGATATGAAGTCTCCCTGTCTCACGTCTCGCTGCAGCCGGATAGGTTCCGAATTTTGGTCCTGGAGGCGAACAGAAATGGTGGCGTTTTCATACAAACACTAGTAAAATATTAGGTATTAGAAGTTAAAATAAACTTGCGAATTCAGTACTTATAAACCTATAGGTTCTGAGAACTTAAACAAAACTGACAGTTTTATGATTAGGATACCCAGATTTAATAGATGTATAACAACTTTCTTCTCTCTTTCCTTCAATTTGTGGGAGTGATATCGTGAAAAGGGACGGAACTGTGCAACAGGAAATGTGTTTTTTTTTAGTCATGAAGGCTAAGATTCCGCTTCATTTTTTTTGTCACACATCATATGCGACTACTTCAAGGGTCGCGCGTTTTATTTACTTAACTTTCGCCCGCACCATCGTCAAAGTGGATATCATTTTTATGATGATGCACGGTGCAAGTGGAATAAAAATTAACCTATGCGGTAATCCAGCGCTCGATCTATACAGGGTAAAAAAAATTTATGTAGGACCCGTTAACTGGGGGTTCTACTCATCATACTGAACAACTTTCCCAAGGAACCCATAGTCAAATCTCAAAAAAAAATTGATCCCCCATACAAAAATGCACAAAATTGGTTGATCAGCTGATCGATTTGTATTCTATGAATTTATTTGTATGATTTTTTTCGCGATTTCAGCAAAGTCATAGAAAAATAGTTGTTCAGTATGATGAGTAGAAGCCCCAGTTAACGGGAGCTACACCAATTTTGTTACACCCTGTATATGTATCGAATTTAATCTAAATCTGTCCAGCCGTTTGGGCATGAACGTGAAACAAACATCCATACTTTCGCATTTATAATACATAATAACTACTTTTTACCAGCGGCTTCGCTCGCATGAACATACGTAGCGGGAAATACGTAGCCTATATGATAATCCAGGTCCTAATCTGTCTACCTACCAAATTTCATCTAGATACGTTCAGTAGTTTTTGCGTGGAAGAGTAACAAACATCCATAAATACAAACTTTCGCGTTTATAATATTTGTAAGATAGGATGTGATTTCAGCTATTTTATAAGGAACCTACATACCTAACATAGAAATGAAATGCACCTTCACCACGTGTTAAGTTGCTTTTGAAGAAGCTTTCTTCGAATAAATCATATAACTTTTTGTATCAAATTCACAATTTGTTTATTTATCGTTTTTATGACTGTTTTTAAGAATGAGTGGTGCACGAGACAGGAGTGGGAAGGAGATAACTCCAGACTCTTCGGGACCTATATCGCGCTATTCTGATTAGCAGTTCATGTCAATTCTCACCTCCTCATCCATCTCTGTGCAAAAACTCACAACAATCCGTTAGTCCGTTGCGATGTTAAATAAATCAACCAAAAAAAAAATCTTTTTAGGTACTGAACCAGACTAACCAGATTTAACAGGATAAAATTTTGCCTATGTCCTTCCCCATGACACAGGCTACTCGCATACCAAGTTTCGTCAAGATTGGTTGAAGTGTTGAAGCGTGAAAAGGTAACGTAGAAACAAACTAACACATTTTCACATTTATAATATTAGTAACGGTTGTTAGTCATGAAGTTTAAAACAGGAACAACGCAAAAGTAATATCGGGAACCCCTTAATTGGAAACGGAAAAGCTCCGTGACCCGTGTCGCCCTAATTTGTAATTTGAAACCCGGGACAATAGATGACGTACAAGAAATTTAATCATCTCGCACAATAATTACCCTACCGCGCCAGAAGGAAGGGTTATTATTATTTTGTTAGTAGCTTTCACCTGCGGCTTCGCCCGCGTGGACATCGTTTTTATGACTGTCTTTGAGGCTGAGTGGTGCGCGAGCCGCAAGCGACACGCGAGCGTGGACATTAGTTTCCTCCAGATCCCTATCCCTCGGGATCGGGTTATTCTGATTAGCTATATCATTTCCCACCCCCTCAACCATCACTGTGCAAAAAATCACAACAATCCATTGTTCCGTTGCGATGTTAAAGAAATGAACCAAAAAGATTATATTTTCACTTCCCTCAGAAACTGCATCGGACTATGCTATTTTCACAGGACAAAAATTGGCCTATGTCCTTCCCCGTGATACAGGCTACCTGCATGCCAAATTTCATCAAGGTTGGTCAAGGTGTAGAAGCGTGAAAAGGTAACAAACAAACACATTTTCACATCCTATTAATATTATAAATGTGAAAGTTTGTGTGTATGTATGTATGTATGTTTATTACTCTTTTACGCATAAACTTCTGAACAAATCTGGATGAAATTTGGTAGGTAGACAGATTAGGACCTGGATTATAAAACACAGGCCATCAGATGAAAGTACATTTATGAAAATATAATGTATGTTCATAATTAATATAACATCATGTCAACAAATAAATAAAATGTCACGAATAATAAATCGGTCACTAGCTTCGTCACGTTGAAATCCATATGTATTTTCGTAAAAATATGCATCTCTATTTGTAAAAAAGGTAAGACATCCGAATATTTAAATAACAAATTTATGGGTAGACAGTGTTTCTTCTATCGACGCTACTAATCCTGTTAAATAGTAATAAAATGAAGATCAAACTAAGAATTGACGTGGAAGCGACGAGACATGAATTAAATGAATTGAATATGAATGATTTATATGAATTCTTTTAATTAATATTTTTTATCTCAGCATTGACATGAGTGGTGCATGCTCGCTTAAATGTTCGTGCGGATGGCGGCGCATCGGGAGCCGGGTCGTTCCTTTCCCTCTAATATGGTTGAAAGGAGCGATGGCTGACTCTCGCGTTATACTCGTGACCGGGTGCTGTCCGTGTGAACTGGCCTACACTTGTCAAAGGCATTCATGACATTCAATGATTTTAATGTATGTATGCCAATGAAGCCCTTTCATACGATACCCCACATGACACGGTTAACTCAATTCAAAATTTGAACCGCCGTTCCTTGCATAATTGATTACGTACTTTATGTAAAGATTAAATTTTTTATGATTTAATTACAAATGGATAGTTTCAATTTTTTCCCTATACTTGTAGTGTAAGACGGTATGACTTGCCAAATTTGATAGTTCTAAGTAAATGGAAAATACCCTATGAATTTTGATTCCCTTGAGAGTGTCGAAATATACGATTTATGCGGCATAAACGGCCGTACCTTTTTTTACGTTAGCTTAGAAGTTTGATTTTATCACAACTTCAAGGGACTGTAGGTAGACCGAAATACATGGTTTTAATTTCAACTCGAAACCTCCACGCGTTGACAGACAGACGGATGGACGGACAGACGGAAAACAAAGTGATACTATAAGCACAGTATAATAAAGAGTACTTGCTATAATGGTTCAGTTTTTAGGGTTGCGTACCCAAAGGGTAAAAACGGGACCCTATTTCTAAGACTCCGCTGTCCGTCCGTGTGTCTGACTGTCTGTCTGTCCGTCTGTCACCAGGCTGTATTTCATGAACCGTGATGGCTAGACAGTTGAAATTTTCACAGATGACGTATTTCTGTTGCCGTTATAACAAAAAATACTAAAAATTAGAAACATTTAAAGTCTCGATACAAAAAACGTGTTGTTTAAAAACGTGAAGTAGCTTATCACTTGTGGAAAAAAAAAGCTAGTGCCATCTAGTATTATGGTACGGAACCCTTTGTGCGCGGTTCTGACTCGCACTGTACCGGTTATTTTCCTAACGGTAAGGAACCCTAAAAATGGTGTTGTCGCAAATTTATAATGATTTTCAGTATTTCATACAGTAGGTAATCTTAAAACACGCTATTTTTAACTGACTGCAAAGAAGGAGGATCGACTGTATGTTTTTTTTGTGTGTATTACTCAATATTTTCGCTGATTGTGAACCGATTTTCAAAATTCTTTTTTTTATTTTAAAGAGTATAGTCCCGAGATGGTCCTATTGTCACCAAGTCAGGGTCTGATGATAGGATCCCAGGGAAATCGAGGGCTACTCTCGAATTTTATAGGCATGCATTAAGTGTTTCATATAATTGCAGGCGTGCCGCGTCCATGGTGCGCAGTCTGGGCTAGTTCCAACACCGTCCTGGTGATGACTACATCAAGGATTGACAATTGGTTTATTTTTATTTGAATCTGTGACTATGTTTTTGATATTATTTTGCTGACTTATGAGGACTGTGAACCCACGGCGAAAATCCGACTTTTCGTACAAACGGCGATAAGGATTTTCACCTCTTAAATGTTAACCGATTTGGACCAATTTTTGATAGGCTGTCAGTCAGAACAAAAGCTAGGCTTGTACGTTTCTTTTTTTAAATTACTGATTAGAAATATATAAAAATGGTCGAAATTAGTTTTGTAAGTAAGTAAGTATTTATTTGCTCTTAAACAAGGTACAGTAAGTAAAATGATGTTCGTTATTAAAGTAAGAATCACTTGTTTAGCCATATAGAACAACAGCATGCAAATGTTATCACAGAATTAAATAGATAGAAACAAAACAAAAAAAACTTGAAATTTAATCCTTGACAATACATCATAATTTGTGACCCAAAAACTCATCAAGAGAATAAAACATATTATGAAGAAGCCATTCATGTAGGGTTTCCTTAAATCTATTGAAAGGCGGTATATTGTTATATATGACGTGACCCATCCAATAGCAATTCTTTTGATAATTAGTAGTCTTGGGAATTTCGCTCATAACTAGCCTGTTGGATTTTCTTTTCACTCTTGCAGTTACTTTACTCGCTTGCTTGTAGAATGTTTTCTAATATTTTTTAACAAATTTAGCCATTTCAAATACGTAAAGACAAGGCAGCGGCAAGATTTTCAAGGTCTTAAATAGCGGTCTACATGATACGTCCTGTGCTACTCCGTATATTGAACGAATACATTTTTTTTGGGCTATGAAAACACTCTTAACGTTTGTGCTGTTGCCCCAGATTACTATTCCATAACGAAGGCTGGATTCAACGCAAGCATAATAAGCTGTGACAGCCGTACTTCTAGATCCAACTCTAGTCAGTTTATAGAGAGCAAAATGTATGAAAATACGTGAACGGCAATAAAGTTAAACTTATTAACTTTATCGAAAAAACAAAAACGTAAAGCCTAGCTTTTGTTCTAACGGACAACCGATCAAAAATTGGTCCAAATCGGTTAACATTTATGAGATGAAAATCCTTATCCCCGTTTGTATGAAAAGTCGCAGCTTCACAATCCTCTAAATCTTTTGAATTTATTTATTGTATTTATTTTATTGTGAACTGATTTTTCTGTTTGTAGGTCCATGGTTGCCTGAATAAAGAATTATTTTATTTATTAATTAATGGTAGGTACCAAACAAATTAGGGGCCTACAATTTTTTTTAGAGGTCGGTGCCAAACGTTTTACTTTTCTCAAGTGCTGGTCCCACCCGTAAGCCGCCTTAAGGAACTTCATTCCAAAAAAGGTAAAGATACATTGATGGAATGATTAACGGATTTTTTTTGTTGTGTTAACAATTTAATTGATTTACTTATTTACCTTAAAAGCTAAAACATGTTCCCCAATGCGTTGGGGAATCTTGTTGAGCTCGCTACCATCTTCGACATCATCGTCACTTACTTTCAGGTGAGATGATGTCAAGGGCTTACCTATTGTGGATTAAAAAAGCTAAAACGAGACAGTAAAAGTTTACGAGCTGTTTAGTTCATAAAAGCATTTATGATAGTATGTTCCTTATTATAAATAACGAGGCCAGGCTTAAACTTTATATTTTTACGGTTGCTAATGCAAAAAATTAAGGTAATCTATATTATAAAAATGAATCTCAAAATGTGTTGGTAAGCGCATAACTCGAGAACGGCTGGACCGATTTGGCTAATTCTTTTTTGTCGAGTTCGTTATTGTCAGGAGAAGGTTCTTATGTAGGGTAGGGTTGGGTAGGGTAGGTTAGGGTATGTAGGGTAGTGTAGGGTAGGGTAATGTAGAGTAGGGTAGGGTAGTGTAGGGTAGGGTAGGATAGTATAGGGTAGTGTAGGGTAGTGTAGTGTAGGGTAGTGTAGTGTAGGGTAGTGTAGTGTAGGGTAGTGTAGGGTAGTGTAGTGTAGTGTATGTAGGGTAGGGTAGTGTAGTGTAGGGTAGAATAGTGTAGGGTAGGGTAGTGTAGTATAGGGTAGGGTAGTGTAGTGTAGGGTAGGGTAGGGTAGGGTAGTGTAATGTAAGGCGGTACGTAGTTCGCCGGGACAGCTAGTAAATAAATAAATTTATTTCACAAAAAGTTTACAAGTAGACTGACTCTGTAACGCTGTCAATGGCTAGGTGCTGTCGTTTGGTTTTCAACGGGAACCTTAGTCTCGTTTCAGTATACTCTAATTTAAATATTTTATATATATATATATATATATATATATATATATATATATATATATATATATATATATATATATATATATATATATATATATATAATTATATATATATTTTTTTTGTATTTTAGGACATATTAAAAGAAGCGATTTATATTTAACAATAGTTATTTACAACAATTTGTTTACATAAATTTGGTAGAAAAGTAAGTTTTTAACCAAATATTTTAAACGTATTTTAACTTTAGATATTAAACTTTCACACTGATCATTTACCTTCACAATGGAACGACATCATACCTAACTGTGGGAAGGACAATAGATATAGAAATCTTATGAGAACCTATACAAAAAACTGGCCAAGTGCGAGTCGTACTAGCACTCCAAATGGTTCCGTAACACCACCCTTCACACAACTACATAGTTTAATGACAATGAATCGTATTCACATAACAAACAAAACATATCGATGCGAGCGACAAAAATATGCTTTTTTGTCATTTAGTTCGGACTTCTTAGCGCAAGTACGACTCACACTTGGCCAATGCTTATTGTTTGTTATTTTACTTCAGTGTTAGTACTATGATCACACAAAGTTTCACGCTTGTATGTATTACCGTTGTTACGATAGAGATAAATCAAAAATACTTCTAAAGACCTGTATAAAACACGCTTTTTGTATGGAGACCCCCTTATTTTTTCATTGTTTCCAACTTTTTGTATTTCTCGTTAAAGCTGCAACAAAAATACACATTTTGTGAAAATTTCAACTGTCTACCTATTACGGTTCATGAAATACAGCCCGCAGACAGACGGACAGACAGTGGAGGCTTAGTAATCGGGACCCGTTGGTTGTACGGAACCCTAAAAAATTAAAAATGGAACTTCAAACCTAGACTTTGACGTTTCACCTTAAATTCTATCTACTCGACTGGAAAACTCATTTACAGTTCTTTTTATGGTATGGAAAACATAAAAAATGTAGCTATCTTTGTCAGCACAGACTTGACGCCGCCGCCGCCTGTGACGCCGCCGCGCGCCGCCGGGGTCACAAAGGAATGTCGAACACCTCTCGTTATTATTCGCTTTTAACACAACAATACCCTTCATTATCCATTGACAATTTACCGAAAAGTTAGGCACGTACGTATTTGTAGAAGAGGATAAAATAATATTCTTAGATACCTACGATAAAACCTATTCTTTACCTTTATTTATAAGTATTTGTTGCCCGCAGCTTCGCCCCCATGGATATAGAGCGTGAGCGAGGTTTTTTTAGCCTATACCCATCCTGAAATTCCATTCCAACTGAAAGATTTTTTAATCGGATGAGTAGTTTCAAAGAAATCGCTCTCAGCGATAAGATTGCCTAAATTGTACGTCTCTTAGTTGTTAATTAAATTTTGTATCATCATCATATCAGCTCATATACGTCCCCACCGAGGGGCTCGAGCCTACCCTGAATTAGGGCGATCGGGTCTTAGTCGACCACGCGGGCCCAGTGCGGGTTGGTCAACCTTCGAGTTTCTTCGCAGGCGTGTGCACTGTGCAGGTTTCCTCACGATGTTTTTCTTCACCGTCAGAGTATCGGATAAACGTACATATGAAATCGAAAATTGAAAACACATTGGTACGTGGCAGGGTTTGAACCACGACCTCACGGAAAGGAGGTAGTAGCGATCGCCCGCCACCGATGCTAATTTAGCCTTAGTCGATCAGTATTCCCCAAATGGGTTGAAGGTCGAAATTAGTGAAATTTACTATCTCATTCGTACTACATTCCGACTACATACGTCTGTCATTGTTTATATTTGAACGAGACTCGTTAGGCTATAGTGGTGTAAGTATGTATTGGTGTACAGTTGTATTTGACTCATTTTTAATGAGATTAATGCATGGATAGGGCCGGTCCATTATATTTGGTCGAAACCTACTTGTAAGTTAGATGACCTTTTTTTGGTATCACTGAATAACTTGTATTAGGTATAGTTTTCACCAACAATAAATACTAGCTAAATTTATCTAGAAACGTTTCACTACACTTTAAGTACTGAAACAGAGCACATACATGATTGACAGTAAGCTCGGAAGAGCGTGATCTTGATGAGCAAACCTCCAGGCAATCATGTTGGTTCTCACCACCAACGCCCTGCGCGGGATCTCTATATCCTCTCTATACTTCGAGTCCTCCGTCATCACATCACATTGCCCAGATATTTGTACTTTGTAACCCTTTGTATCGCAGTACCGTTGAGGGTTAGAGACGGAATCATGTTGGAGCATTTGTTACCTGCCTTCATCATCATCAGCTCGTATTACGTCCCCACCGAGGGGCTCGAGCCTACCCGAGCGATCGGGCCTTAGTCGACCACGCGGGCCCAGTGCAGGTTGGTCGACTTCACACACAACCTTCGAGTTTCTGCGAAGGCGTGTGTGTGTGCAATGTTTTCCTTCACCGTAAGAGCGTTGGATAAACGTACATATGAACTCGAAATTCGAAAACACATTGGTACGTTGCAGGATTCGAACCACGACCTCCCGGATAGGAGGTAGCAGCTCTTGCCGTTAAGCCACTGACGCTGCCTTAAAAAGCATAAATTTTCTTTCACAAGACCTTTTAAATCACGCCTCTCAAAACACTGTTCTTTGCTTCATTATCAAACCCAACACGAAAGTTCAAGTCTTTGCCTAATGGAAGCCTAATTGAAGCCTAATTGTTTGAATGGACAACAATCTACATTTAATTGTAGCTATTACGAGATTTGACTGTATTTAATAGCTCTAGGTAGTTTCCCGTGACCATGGATATCCAGGGTGCATGGTGCGCGAGCTGCAAGTAGTCTGCGATTACATCCAAACTTACATATTATGCTGCTTAGGCTCAACTAGGGCTTTCAATCCGGAGTTCCGGAGCTTGGTAACTTTAGGCAGAAATTTTAGGCATTTTTCAAATCCGGAGTTGAAATAGAACACCGGAGTTGAAACTGGTTTTCAAAAACCATGTAAACTATTGTAAACATTATTTACAAAATGTACAAAAATGACGAAAAACGGATTGTTGAGCGTAAAGCGTTATTGGGTTTTTTCAACACTTCGGTATTCAATATATCGGGACATATGTGAGCTGTAGACGACGACGAGACATAAAATTGTCGTAATTAGATTGAGTTATAACCTAAATTTCTCAAAAACATATATATTAAATGAAGGTCTTTGTGGCTGTAAGGCCTAATTGTCTTAGTCTTAAAAGAAGATATTACTTTATGCACGAGAGCATAAAAAGCCATTTTATGCAGCCTTTTCTCGATATAAAAGACAACTTTACGAGCATGAGAAGTGAAAAAAGTTATTTTATAGGTATAAATCATGAATGATTATTCTATTGTTGCTTGCCAAGTTGTGTAATGATTTTATAAAAAAAAGATTGTTCTAATATGTTAATGTTGATTCTTACATAATGCCATGCCATGACAAAAAGACTGATTCTTTTACAAATAAAACCAATTTTGATTAAAATAAGGGTTTTTTTTATTAATTTCTAAAAAAACTGTCAACTCCGGAGCTAATTCCGTAGTTCCGGATTTGATTGCTCAACATCGTAACTAGCTCCGGAGTTGATAACAATCGAGTTTGAAAGCCATAGGCTCAACCAATCACATACAGTAGCTAGATTAGGAACATTTTTCTTCGAATATTTACCGGTAGCATAGAATTGTTGCGATGTCTCTAAGTTGGGTGAGGTGCATCGATAGCAGGTTAAACGGTGACTGAATAAAATCTATATTTTCTGAGTATTATAATATACTAAATTCTAACAATAACAAAATCAATACTGAGTAATAAAAGAACGCTTAGCCCGGCTAGGTCTAGCTATCTGTAACCTAGAAATAAATATGCTGTATTATGTACACCTTCAGATGTATTTTCCTTAATTCAAACTGGGCCTGCCTGTTCTAAAAGAAATAAATTGAATTTGATGTGTTCTTGATGGTGAAAATTAGATCGGAATCCTTAGCGCCATTTTTGGAAAAAACTAATTTTAAACATTTTTAAGGTTTTCTTTCCTAAAACTCTGCTGTCCGCCCGTCTTTTCATCCATCTGTCCGTCTGTCTATCTGTCTGTCTGTCAGCGGGCTGTATTTTATGAACCGTAATAGGTAGACAGTTAAAATTTTCACAGAGTACGTTTTTTATGGCCGCTATAACAGAAAAAAATAAAAATATATCATCATCATTTATTATCCTACATAGGCATCGGCATAGAAATAGGCCTCCCCAAGGATTTCCACGATGACCAAAATATAAAGTAAAAAAAATTAGGGGTATTTTTGATTTAGCTCTATCTAGAAAACAGTAATACATATACAAGCATGAAACTTGGTGTAAAATAATTACAGTATCATCATCATAACAGCTCATATACGTCCCCACCGAGGGGCTCGAGCCTACCCTGAATTAGGGCGATCAGGCCTTAGTCGACCACGCGGGCCCAGTGCGGGTTGGTCAACTTCACACACAACCTTCGAGTTTCATCGCAGGCGTGTGCAGGTTTCCTCACGATGTTTTCCTTCACCGTTAAAGCAATCGGTAAGTATGTACGTAAGTTTTTGAAAAACTCATTGGTACATTGGCCGTCCAGATTTGAACCCGGTACCTCTGGTTAGAAGAACCGAGTCGTTACCGGCTGAGCCACCGACGCTTTTTTACAGTATACTGATCCTGAAATAAAACTACAAATAATAAAAACTGGCCAAGTGTGAGTCGTACTCGAACTAAGGAGTACAAACTAAATGAAAAAAGTCTAACTCGCATGCACTTGGGAGGTTTTTGTTTTTGTTTATCTGTAAAGATTAAATTTTTTAGATTTTTTTTGGATTAACTGCTTTCAGTGTTGCTTAAGACAAAAAAAATACAAACATCCTTCGCCGTTATTGAGAAAAATAATTATTTTGTATTTTTTTTCGTATGGCTCTTAATGAAAAAATCTAAAAAAAACTAAAATAATTTAAAACTTCTTAAAAAACGTTTCAGTAGTTTACCCGCAAATCAGCGATACGAACACTCATAACATAATGCATACACACAAACATTTTCATTCACTTTTCTCGATCCCTTTTTTTGGTGTCTTGAAAATTTTTAGTATATTTTCATCAAAATCTCGAAGTCGAATTTTCGGACAATAACATAACTTTCGTTTACTCATGTGGTGTTCTCCATTGTCGCAAGAAAGTAAAAGAATCCCATCGAATCTGCAAAACAAAAATGTAAACGAGTTAATGAGTAAACCGGCTGACTAGTTTATGAGAAACTGCATAAATTTAACTTCATCCAGAGACAAATAGGGATAATGACGACAGCATCAGAAATAAATTATGAACTCTTGATCACTAAATTGCCCCCGTACTTAAACTTCGAAAAACATTACTCGTTTTATTTGCCATCAAGTCTTCGATTTTTAATTCATCAAAATCACAAAATGAGTACATAAATGACGCTGCTAAACTATGACGTCACGCCTAGGTATTTCAAACATTTTTAGAACAAAATGTCGTTTTTGACAGATGATAAAAAGTAACTCAGATGACTAGCATTCGTCATCCCTATTGTACTTTGGAAAATAAAACTTAAGGCTGTAAGATCACTCAATCCGAGCAGGTTGATACGTGTTATAATATCGAACGTAAGTATATTCATTTTAAGTTCAAATAAATGCTGCTTTGAACGCGATTGTTACGTTGAAACCGAACGCCCAATTTTTGACTTCTACATGTTTTTATAACATTTCATCATTTTCAAATAAGTTTAAAAAAAATGTGTTCAATTAAAATGAAAGGTCGATTTTTGTATGTTGGTTTCATTCAACATTGACTATTTGTTTGATATTAATGCCATAAACAGAGTCTACAGTATATTTTTTTAAAGAGGTAATAATTTTAAAATTGTATTCAATTAAATATTTTTTTTATTATATACTTTATTTTTTCCATGGTGATAGCTTATATATTTTTTTTCATAGTGATAGCTTTACATAGTCTTTCAATAATTTGAATATAATATTATCATTTGACCCATCTTAAGGCATTAAGAGGGAAGAATAGCACGCTCTCTCAATTTTAAAAGAGAAAACGTTTTAACACTTCTAAATATAATCTGATCGTAATGATTTTTAACCCCCGACGCAAAAAGGGGTGTTATAAGTTTGAAGCCAATGTCTGTGTGTGTTTGTCTATCTGTGGCATCGTAGCACTCGAACGGATGGACCGATTTCGATGCGTTTTTTTTCGTAAAATCAAGTTTCCTTGCGGTGGTTCTGAGCTATAATTTATGAAGATCTGTTCAGCCGTTTGAGGATCATAAGCTCTTATCTAGGTGATGAAGGGATTTGGGCAACTTATACAGGTCTGATCTATTCAAAATTTGGTGCCCTATTACTGTAATAATATTTCAAAACCATGGTAACCTGGCCTGATGCTGCATCATCTTCTGGAATTTGCAGGATACCCAACTCCTCACTAACTTACAGCAGAGGCATCGTATTTGAGCTCATTGGAACAGTCTCAATGAATAGGTGTTAGATATAACATGGTTACCTTGACCTGATGCTGCAGCATCTCCTGGAATCTGCAAAATACCCAACTCCTCGCTAACTTACAACAGAGGTATTGAGTTGGGGCTCATTGAAATAGTCTCAATGAATAAGTGTTGGATAGAACATGGTAACCTTGACCTGATTCTGCAGCATCTCCTGGAATCGGCAGAATACCCAACTCCTCAACAACTGACAGTAGAAGTATCGTATTTGGGCTCATTAGAATAGTCTAAATAAAAAGATGTTAAATATAATATCGCAACCTTGATCTGATGCTGCAGCATTTCCTGGAATCTGCTGAATCAGAGGTAAAAAAGTGAAAAACTTCCACAGGTCCCATTGATTTAAAGTTTATAGTTATAATAACACATTTAATTGCAGCTTCAAACAAGGGAGGTGAGCAACTTCCACAGGTTTGATCGATTCAAAATAGGCTAGATATCGTGTCTTACCAATTGTGAATAAAAATAAAAAATAAATGTCGTGTTTCGTCCTGGAAACTATTTGTGTGAATGTGGGGACAGAGTTTCGATTGAATGAAATAGGTAAGTATGTAAAGTTTAAAAAGCCCTAAATTAAAATTAAATTAAAATTTTTAAATCCCCCGACAAAAATCTGTCAACAATAATATGCATTGGCCCTTTGGGTTTAATTTAAGTAGTAATATTTTAATCCAAGAGTCGTTGCGTAGGGGGACTGCTAAGTAAATGAAATAAATGAATAAAAACTTTGCTAAAACTAATCTTTACTAATATTATAAATATGAAAATGTGTTTGTTTGTTTGTGACCTTTTCACACTTCAACGCCTTGACCAATCTTTATGAAATTTGGCATGCAGGTAGCCTGTGTTACGGGAAAGGACATAGGCTACTTTTTATCCCGGAAAATAGCATAATCTGATACAGTTCCTGAGGGAATTGAAAAAATACTCGATTTTTGTGATTTTTTGCACAGAGATGGTTGAGTAGGTGGGAAACGACATAATTTACTAATCACCCTTAAAGACAGTCATGAAAACGATGTCCACGCGGGTGAAGCCGCGGGAAAAAGCTAGTTACTAATAATTTTACAACTTAGCGGTCCCCTTACGCGACGACTCTTAGATTAAAATATTACTACTTAAATTAAACCATAAGGGCCAATACATATTATTTTTAATTTTTAGAGGTTTTCGTCGGGGGTTTTTTTATTAAATTATGTTATTGACACAATATTTTGACAGAAGGTTTTTTCTTTTTTCAATGCAATTAATAAGTTAAATTCTTTTAGTGTTTTCACACAAAACTACCTTTCATCATTATTTGTATAATTAGTATCAATAATTTAAAAAACTAAACATTTTTTTTTAAACAAAAATATATTTACTGTTGGCAATAGAACATTTTGTATGGCAAATCTATGAACTATTAGTGTTAGTCGACTCTTAATCTTAAACTAAAGTATATACAGGGTGTTCGGGAGATAGTGCAGAAAACTGAAACGGGAGCCAGAGACGGTCATTTAGAATAGATTTGACTTATATACCTACTTTACTTACTTTCGAGATATCCGCTTTTTAATTTTCAGATTTTGTATGAAAAACGCATTTGTTTAAATATTTCGTGATTTTCCAAAAAAAAGTTATACTACAGTTAAAGTGCAAAATACGGTAAAAAACTTCGTCAGTTTATCAACTTTCCAACAAAGTAAAAAAGTTAAAAAAATACAAATGAGTTGCTACAAAAAAACTATGATTGTCGTCATAAGGGTGCCTCGAATCCCATACTAATTTTACATCAATTTTCTATGGAAAAAAATAAATTCGAAATTTTTGCATGAACTTGTGAATTCAAAGTTATTCAATGATTCTAGAGGGTCACAGATGTCGGATAATGGGAAAAACATTATAAATTGTGGATTTAAAAAAAAAACAAGAAAATAATGTTTCTTAATAATTTGTATGGGACTTAGGGCACCCTTTTGAAAGCAATCATTATTTTTTTTTGCAATGAATTTGTATTTTTTTAAACTTTTTTACTTTGTTGGAAGCTGATAAAATGAGGAAGTTTTTACCGAATTTGCACTTCAACTGTAGTATAACTTTTTTTTGGAAAATCACGAAATATTTAAACAAATGCGTTTTTCATACAAAATCTGAAAATTGAAAAGCTAATATCTCGAAAACTGTGAGACTTAGGCTACGAGTGTATTAAGTCAAATCTATTCTAAATGACCGTCTCTGGCTCCCGTTTCAGTTTTCTGCACTATCTCCCAAACACCCTGTATATTAACCTAAACTAAGAAAGCCTACTTAACTATGTGATCTTATATGCATATTAATAACATTTGACTTGTAATTTTCTTTACCATAAATAAAATGAATTGAATTGATATTTTTCCTTTTAAATTTATTATACGTGTTCCACTATTTTACAACTTTTTTCAGATCTCCTGAATTAGAGATGGAAAAATCTTTTCTGTTTTTGTATAGAGAGTGCGTGCTAATCTTCAGGCTTAATAATTTGTAGAAGTTAGTATAACATTACTATTCAAAATCCTACGAATATTCTTACTCGGAGGTTGTGATCTTTCGGCTTAGATTCCTTCCCAATAAAGGTTGATTATTTTTTTTTCAAGAAAGTAATATTTTTTTAAACAAACTACACCTCACTAATAGTGATAAAAGAAAAACAGTGATCTTACTAAAAAAAATCATTTGGGAATTGTCTATGGAGAAAACATTTAGGGAATTGTCTATGGACAAAGTAACGGAATGTTGTCCTGTTTCATGAGTTAGCCTCGGTTAAAATTCCGCCGATTCAATTAAAATAAAAATAAAACGGTCAAGTGAGGGTCGAACTCTCGCACCGTGGGCTCCGTACCACCACGCCATGATTCAACATTCAAGGTATTTATTCAAAATTGGTGCAAATTACACTCTTTCTGATAGTCATAAATTAATAATAACATAATTTCATTTGTAAAAAATCAAGAAATAAACAATCATTAGTAAGAAATAAACCAGATTATGTCATTAGAACATGAAAACAATATGACATGAAAAGTTATACACACAATTATTGGATGTCATTGAAACCTTTGACAAGAGTATGCCAGTTAACACGGACAGCACCCGGTCACGAGTATAACGTGAGAGTCAGCCATCGCTCCCATCAACCATATTAGAGGGAAAGGAACGACCCGGCTCCCGATGCGCCACCATCCGCACGAACATTTAAGCGAGCATGCACCACTCATGCCTTATTTTCAATTTCTGTGATCACACCACACTGCTTTTCAGCTTTTAAGTTTGTCTTTGCGGAAACATTGTGTTTGGAATAACAAGTAATTAATGTCCGTCCCGGTGGCCGGCCAGCGAGCAATGTAATTGGAACAAATGTTGTTATGATCGATAGATTGCTGGAAAACTTGGCGCTACTCGTATATAATAAGGCCTAGCGGCAAGTTTTCCCGTAAAGTGACTTTACCTAATTGTACTTCGATATTACGATAGGGGCGGTTAGTTAAATCATTATCATCATCATCAGATTACCCGAAAAACGTCCACTGCTGGACAAAGTCCTCCCGCCAGGATTTCCACGACGACCGGTCCTGCGCTGCCCCCATTCATCGGCTTTCCGCGATCATCACCAGGTCGTCGGTCCATCAAATGGGAGACTTGCCTACGCTACGTCTTCCCGTGCGCGACTGACACTCTTTTTTTTGTCAAAAAAAATGTTTTGTTTAATTCTCTATTATTCTTATCAAGAAAAATGAATCGTAGACAAGCCAGCCCATGCTACGTCTTCCGGTACGCAGTCGCCACTAAAGAACTTTACTGCCTCAACGGCCGTCTGCCCTGTCCACTGCCACTTACGTTTAGCACTTTTAAGAGTTATGTCGGTTACTTTGGTTCTCCTATACGGATCTCCTCCTATTCAATAATAAGCATAAAAAAATAAAAGCATCTAGGGAACACCTTTAGGGTAATGATATTGTCAGTTGGGATACTTATTATTCACATCACCCAGTAGCATCCTTTACCTCTAGACACCTTTAGGGAAGTGACATTGACAGTTGGGATACTTATTAATCAGATCATCCAGTAGCATCCTCTACGTCTAGATAGCTTTAGGGAAGTGACATCGACAGTTGTGATACTTATTACTCTAGACTCCTTTAGGGAAGTGACACTGACAGTTGGGATACTTATTACTCAGATCACCCAGTAGCATCCTTTACCTCTAGACACCAAGAAAGTGACATTGAGAATGTGATATGTGTAGAGCTCAGCACAATTTCACATCCGTACTATTTTTCAAAAATTATAAAATATAGGTTTTTGTCTCTAATTATGATCACTTTCACTGTGATTTTTCTTCTATATTGACATTGACAGAATTATTGTGCCCTATCACAACAGAAGGCCAAAAAAGTACTCGTTTCTCATCTGTTAGAGAACCTTACTTATAGAGCATTCAGACAAAAAGTTTAAACTTGTTTGTGATGAAAATTAAATGAACGGTAAAGCTAGACTGTCTTTGCAAAACGTAATTAATCTTAACGGAGTTTGAGAGAAACTGCTGACAGAAAGATTTACTACTTAAATTAATCTCCTTACAAGATGAAATTTGAAGTTTTTATCTATTTACATAAATAAATAAAAAACTGGCCAACCGCGAGGCGGCCCGCACAGTGAGGGAGGGTTCCGTACCATACACATTTGGGCATGAAACCCTACACGCATCTATCTACGAGTACAACAATCAGATTGAAGGACAAACTTTAGTAGTTGAAAAAATATTCTCCCATTACGTCGATATACTCGGAGGTACGTCTTGTTCAACTCTTCAACTGCAAATGTAAGTGTATAATCGCAAAATGAAATATGCGATATTTCCGGATTAACTTTTACTTGTGCTGTGAGACAGACTTGGCTTATTGCCAAATTTCATGAGATCAACACGAAGTACTTACCCTAGGTTTTTATTTACATTATTATTATTATAACAGCTCATATACGTCCCCACCGAGGGGCTCGAGCCTACCCTGAATCAGGGCGATTAGGCCTTAGTCGACCACGCGGGCCCAGTGTGGGTTGGTCGACTTCACACACAACCTTCGAGTTTCTTCGCAGGCGTGTGCAGGTTTCCTCACGATGTTTTCCTTCACCGTTAAAGCAATCGGTAAGTATATGTACGTAAGTTTTTGAAAAACTCATTGGTACATTGGCCGTCCAGATTTGAACCCGGTACCTCTGGTTAGATGGACCGAGTCGTTAACTGTTGAGCCACCGACGCTTCCATGATTTTATTTACATGCGAGTATCAAAATAAGTGTATTGAATAGTCGTAATCATTTTTTGCTCTTACATAAAGCAAAGTATACATAGATACTCATATATTAGTACTAACATACAGTCTGGACACTCCCTGCCCCTCTCTAGATTCCGACCTCACCTCCTCGTCACCCAGGTTAATACAGATTGGTTTAAATGTGGTTCTCAAAGTTCTCGAACGTATAGATTAGGGATGACGACAGCATCGGAAATAAATTATGAACTCTTGATTACTAAATAGCCCTCCTACTTAAACCTCGGAAAACCTTCCTCGTTTTCTTTAACATCAAGTATTCGATTTTTAATTCATCAAAATCACAAAATGAGTACATAAATGACGCTGCAAAACTATGCGTCACGCCTAGGTACTTCAAACATTTTTAGAACAAAATGTCGTTTTTGACAGAAGATAAAAAGTAAATCAGATGACTAGGAACAAAATGTAGTTTTTGACAGAAGATAAAAAGTAAATTAGATGACTAGCATTTGTCATCCGTAATAGGGATGATTTCGCCGTGATTTCATTTGTTCCGTCATTTGTTTTTAGAAATGTCATTTCGCGCCCGTTTTATGAAGTGTCCGGGGTGTGCTTAAAGCTTGATTTTTGACAGCTCTAACGACTGTAGACCTAAGTATTTTATGCCTATTAATTTTAACTACCTGCTTGCATTCCTGAGAAACAGGGTCTTGACAGACAGACAGGCAGACAGACAGACGGATAACAAAGTGATCCTATAAGGGACTAGTCATCATAACAGACGACCAGAGCGTGCGCCCAGAACGCGAACGCTGCATTTCAGGCGCTCACTCTATAAAATTTATGAATTTCTGTGCAACGAATTATACAGGGTTTAACAAAAGTGGTGTAGGTCCCGTTAATTGGGGCTTCTGAACAACTTTTGTTCTACGAGTTTGTTGAAATCGCAAAAAAAAAATTACTCTTCATACAAATCGATCAGCTGATCGACCAATTTTGTGCATTTTAGTATGGAGGGTCCAAATTTTTTTTTGAGAATTGGCTATGGGTTCCTTGGGGAAAGTTGTTCAATATGATAAGTAGAATCCCCAGTTAACGGGTCCTACACCAATTTTTTACACCCTGTGCTGGTATGTAGCAGCCAACTGGTTAAAACTGCCATTTGATTGGAAGGCTAGCCCGTCGATTTAATGGCGACATTCAATTGAATGACTAAAGGATAATTAGCCAAGTCGTTGAATGTAACGTTCAACGACTTTACTGAACGTCATTTAGCCAAGTCGTCAAATGGGATATATGTCGAAGCCGTCATCTAGAATTCGCCGGTTTACAAAATAGCGGGCTGCTTTGCAAAACGGGGGCGTTCGAAACTACGAAACTCCGAATAATACCGATGATTTCTTCTTCTGTGAAGCATTCTGCTACCCATGGGGGGAGAGCTTCCTTCGCGAGGCTCTAGACTGTTTTTTTTTCATTTGGGGAGCTTACAGCCTTATTTACAAACTAGTAAATATAAATAGTTACTACAAGCTAATTACAAGCTTCCACATATTAGAAGAAAATAACAATGAAAATTTCCTAAAGGCGTTAACCGTGCATATTATAAAAATCAAGGTTATATTTCACACATAGAAAAAGGAAACAAAACTCAAAAGTGGAAAAAAAATATAAAAAATAGAAGAAAGTAAATACATAATAAAAAGAAATGAATTGCAGAGATAACTACTACGCAAAAAGATACCTGGACAACATACTTTTAATGTTACAAGTGCTGTTACAAAATATGTCGAAACGGTGGTCTTTGTTGAGTTGATTAATTAGTCTACATGTTCTAGGAATGTAACTGTTTCGCCTATAGTTAGTACGGATGAAAGGGATGTGAAGTAATGCATTGCTACGGGAGTTTCGTGATGGTATTTTAAATTTAATTTTGCTTAGAAGTTCCGGACAGTCAACTTTATTCTGGGCTATTTTAGACAGAAAGATAACATCTGCAATCTTCCTACGTTTATAAAGTGGAAGAAAATGTAGTTTCTCGCAACGATCCTCATACTTAAGATATCCCAGTTTAAATTTAAAACCTAAGAAACGTGTAAATTTTCTTTGAATTTTTTCAATGTTATTAGAGTAAAGCTCATAACATGGGTTCCAGACTTGGGAAGCATATTCTAGATGGCTTCGAACATAGGCACAATATATTATTTTTAAGGTTTTCATATGTTTAAATTCTTTGGACGAACGGATTATGAATCCGAGTGCTTTATACGCTTTGTTGACTACGTTTTCTACGTGTTGATCGAACAATAACTTATTATCATGAATTACACCAAGGTCTCTACTAGATTTTTTATTACTTAAATATTCATTCCTTATTTTATATGTATATTGACATACAGTATGTTTACGAGTAAAATTGATATAGAAACATTTGGAGACATTAAGATCAAGTTTATTATCCAAACAGTAGTTATCAAGCCGTAGCAAATCACTTTGTAGAGCAAGTGCGTCAGAAGTACTATTCACTACATTAAAGATCTTCATGTCATCTGCAAAAAGTAGATAATTGCAATTTTCGAAACAGGTGCCAATGTCATTTATAAATATAACGAATAATAATGGCCCAAGCAAGGAACCTTGAGGCACCCCGGAGGGAACCCCAACCCAAGATGAAGTATATCCGTTGAGTACCACTGCTTGACTTCTGTTTTGAACGTAAGAGGAGAACCATCTGTAAAGGTCACCTCGAACGCCTTGAGAGTGCAGCTTGGCTAGTAAGATTTGATGGTCTATTCTGTCAAAGGCCTTGCTGTAATCGGTATAGATTACGTCTATCTGATTACCATCCTCCATGTTTGCAGTAAGAAATTCATTGAATACTATTAAGTTAGAAACTGTGGACCTACCTCGAAGAAAACCGTGCTGCTGTGGACTAAAATTACACTTTAAGCATTCATAAAGTTGATTATAAACTAAACGCTCTAAAACTTTTGCTAATAAACATAATTTGAAGATAGGTCGATAGTTTTCGACATTAGATTTGGGGCCTTTTTTATAAATAGGCGTTATGAAAGCCGATTTCCAGAGAGATGGCATGATACCCTCATTAAGAGAACGTTTGAACAAAATCGAGACAGGAATTGCAAGCTCATGGGCGCAATTAACAATAAAGGAGGCAGGAAGCGAGTCCGGCCCTGCAGCTTTACTAAGATCCAAGGATTTTAATAATTTACAGACAATATCGACGTTAACATTAATTGTTGTGGTGTTACTGTGAGTGTGACTATGGCCAGAAGAGCGATGCTCTGAGCTAAGGATAGAACTTGTCTTCAGAAAGGTGGAGTGAAAATATGACGAAAAAAGCTCACTCACCAGTACGCCGGTGCTTTCAGTCTGACCCATATAAGTCATACTTGCTGGGTAAGAACCACTTCTGGGTTTATTTTTCATGAAAGACCAGAATACTTTTGGATTCTCAGTAATAGCATTCTCAATCTGGTCAATATAGGTTTTGTAACATTTTCCTTCGACTAGTTTAACTCTATCACGCAAAAGACGGAATGTATTCTCATCGCACTTGTTGCCATAGACCTTGAACTTTTTTAAAAACTTATATTTTTCTTTAAGAGCAGTGGTACCAGGGGGGATACCGACTATTGTGTATTGATTTAGTAGGTATGAATTCTTCTTTTAAATGGTTGATGATACAGTAAAATTCCTTTGTAGCTTCATCCACAGAACCTTTGTATAAAATCACCGACCAATTAACTTTAGATAAACGGTCACAAATATTATCGTAGTCGCCTCTCCGGTAACAGAATACACGCTGCTTAGCAGTCTCAAGTGCACCAAGTTCAACAAACGAGGCTTGGATTATTAATGACTTGTGGTAGGGGTCCTCAGTGACTAACGGGTCAGAGCATAATGAAACTTTTACATAATCATTACACAGGACAAGATCCAAAATACCACCTTGAACATTTTCGTAACTGTTAAATTGTTCTAAACAACATTCATGCATAGAATCGATGAAATTAGTAAATATTTCGTTACAGGAGTACGAAGGTTGTAAGCCACGGTCGGATGCTAGCCACTTTATACCGCTCATATTGAAATCCCCCACTACACACCACTTATCAGTAGTAAATGTACTAGTTAGGGACCTCAGCTTAACTAGGAAGTTTTCTAGTTGCGTTGCAAAGTTGTTCCCACGATTTTGGTTACACAAATAAATAACGCATAGATGTAATTTGTATTGACATCTAGTTCGAGGATTACGGAGCTTTATTGAAACCCAGAGATCCTCAGCACTAGACTGCCAGTCGGATGTGTAGGTTGTAACCAGGTCCCTGCGGACTGCAATGGCTACGCCACCACCTAAGGACTGTCTGGTTAGTACGTAATCACTGTATTATCAATCAATCCTGACCGAATCTAATATCGCTCGCTTCGCTCGCTTATTTACAGTTTTTTACTTAGTAGATTTTACACAAAGCGGCGCCGCCTCATACAATGCGGAATACTTTATTTCAGCCGAATAGTTCAAAGGGCTAGCTCGTAATCAGCCAACTAGTTTAACGTTGAGTGACGCTTGTTCATTCAACGTTCGGCCTAGTCATTCAATTTAATGTCGCCATTCAATCAACGGGCTAGCTTTTCAATCAAACGGCAGATTTAGCCAGATGGCTACGATAGGTACATCAAGCGCCCGCGGGCCCTTGTCCCATTACTTACAGTATATTATTGTGGGATAGGCGGCCAATAACAAAAAAAAAACTTTTTTGTTTTGATGTCTACTGGCCGTAAAATAAAACAGTTAATGTCATTTGTGACATTGATGGTTGGTGTCATATTTGTCTTCCCTAAGCTAACAGATTGACCAATTGGCTGATCGCTGAATCATTTCTACGCAGTGCCACAGTATTACAATATGGCTTACAGTAGTGCAACGAATGTACTTACGCAGAGCAACGGAAAAGTACTTGCGGGGCAGCGGGCGGCGGGGGACAGCCTGGTAAACTCGGCTAGTACTGCTAGTACCTACGCCGTGGCGGCATCGTGCGATATCAAAGGCCTTGTGCTTTTAAATAGAGTTATTTTGAAATTATAAAATGGAATAAAAATATATAATACTATAATAATAAACTATAATATTTATATTTTTTCCATAAGCTATAAAGAATTTAGTATGTATGTCAATTTCTGCAACTAGTCATTTTTTATTTAAAAAATCTTTCATATAGAGTTTCAACCAGATTCTGTACATTTCTGTGCCCAGTATGTTAAGGAACATTGTAACGTAAACTGTCTCTTTTTATTATGACACGTTTTTATTATTTTATTTGTTACTTTCTTGTTTGTCTGTCTTCCTGTTATCCGATCATGCTGAAATCTTGCACACAGCCTCAGTTCCGATGACAAAACAATATTTTGTTTGTCTGTCTGTCGTTCCGGCTGGAATCTTGCAACGGGATCATACTGTTTTGCACACAGCCTCAATTTCGATGACAACACAGTATCATGTTTGTTTCTCTGAGGTAGTGTACTTACTTTACTTACCTAAAGTGGGGATGCCTAAAGATTCATTCATTCATTCATTTGATTGATAGTATTGATACTAATAAAACTTATTAAGAAAGATGTGTTACCACAGTATATATATTAGTACTAACGTACAGTATGGACACTCCCTGCCGCTCTCTAAATTCGACCTCACCCCCCCGTCACTTAGATTGGATGTAGATTGGGTACCAAACGTAAGGACGAGCTACGCAAGCGCGATAAACGTCACTTATATTCACTTTGCGCGCCGCTGTGATTTCGTACACCGGAATAAAAAGCAACTATTTACCGAACGTAAAGGACGAACTACCTACGCATGCGCGATTAACGTCACTTATATTTACTTTGCGCGCCGCTCACCGCTCCACGCCAATAGGCGGCCGCGACGTCTCAGCATGCCTCGTATCATGATTGGCTGACCACCAATATTATACGACCAAATCTAAGAAAAATCATATGAATCTTCATACTAGCTGTAACTTTTTTTTTTAGAAATGTAGTTCCTTTATGTTTTTCGTAAGTCAGATGTCAGTTTGTTATTGTGGCTTGTGAGATATTTTGTTCGTTTTATTTATTTAAAATTCGTTTTATTTATTTGATTAGATGGTGTGAAAGTATGAGTTGTATAGAAATATCTAGTGGTGTGATATTATAAAATGTGATCTCGGAATTATAGATTGAGATTGACTATTATTGTAGGTTGCTAAATGAGATTGTTTCACGGACAAAAGCTCCTGTGTTTGAAGAACAAATGAACAATGTTATCCATGTAAGTTACATAATCATGTTAGATAACTGTTGATTGTTGCTGTTGAGTGTGCATGCAGTAAATAACTAACAAACATTTCGTGACCAATACCGCCGGTGTGATTCAACCCTACCTGCATTCTTGCCTATAGATACGTCAGTTATAATTATGTATATCATTTCTCGCTCGTTTGTATGGAGTGTCCGGGGTGTGGTGTTACTGAAAATATGTTTGTCTTTCTGCCTGTCGTTCCAGGTGGAATCTTGCAACGGATTTTTTTAAATACTTCCTATTATCCGATCATGCTGAAATTTTGCACACAGCCTCAGTTCCGATTTCAACACAATATAGTATATTATATTTGTCCGTCTGTCTGTCTGTCTGAGGTAGGTAACCTTCCTAAAGAATTGGTCGTTCATTCTGTTGATTAATAATAAAAGTAATTACGAAAGATGTGTTACTGAAAATATGTGGTTAATATGGTACTCCAAGAGTTCAAAGTAGAGGGGCTTCTATTAATTGCTAGATCTGACTGTCAGACAGACAGATAGGTACAAAAGAAAACGAAAAAGAAGAAAGCATACAATGTAGATTAAAAATAAACACTAAGTTTCTTGTACCTTAAAAAGAATTAAACACCCTCCGGGGGTCTTGTTGACCCAAAAGGATATACACACTTTAGGCGGTAATATTATAGATTTTCGTTATTTTTGACGTCAATTACTCCAAAACGATAGAAAACCCAGGGTTGAAAAAAAAACCCTTATTGTTGATGAAGTCAAAAGCTATTAGAAACACGATTGAGCAGTTTAGGCTCGATTGAAAAAAATCCCAAACATAGGTCTTTACCGTTACTTTCAACTCTAGTTAAAACTATAATATTTTGAAATATAAATTAAAAAAAATATACAACTATATTTGTAATGATAATACAAAGTGAGTAATGTTATTATTTTTTATACTTTCATTGCAGTTTTTGATTGAAACGAAAATCCATTGAAAAAGTGAAAAAGTGTGGTTATTTTTTTTACTCTTTACACGTAAAGAAAAAGACAGAGACAACTGTTCCAATCAATAATTCGCCTTAAAATCAATTTCCCTTTGGGTAACCTTGAGCCTTCTTATGATGCCCATAGTAAGCGAGCTTGTCTCAGTATCGTATGTCATCACTGGCAACACACACTGGTCGAAGACTGGTTAGTATTTGGGACATGAAGATAATGCGAAGCTTTCCTAACGCTGCCCAGCCGAGTTGGATTCGACTATTTATCTCTTTCTTGAAGTTGGACCTACCTAACTGGACTAATTGTCCAGGTACATATATTCGGCAACAACTTTGAGAGTAAAGCCTCCAACCTTCATAGGAGTAGGTGTGATACGGACGTTTGACAAAATTTTCGTCTTATCCGTGTATGAACATGGTCATAGAATGATCTAGGACCCACTTGTTGAGAGGCTCTACTGAGGCCATCGATTATTGTGCCTATGTCGTCCATAGTGTCTGTCATGACCTCGATATCGTCAGCGAATCGAAGGTAGGTGATGTACTCGCCGCAACAACATCTTCCAGGGCGGCGATAAACAGTTTCGGTGAACGTCTCCTGTCTCACCCCTCGCGGCAGCCGGATAGGTTCCGAGTTTTGATCCTGGAGGCGAAGTTTCGACCGAATCAAAGGCTTTTTCATAGTCCACGAACGTTAAGCATAGTGGCTGATTGTACTCTTCGGTATTCTGTATAATCTGCCGCAGCGTATGTATGTGGTCTATGGTACTAAAGCCTTTTCGGAAACCGGCTTGTTCGGGAGGCTAGAAGTCGTCCAACCTACGACGTGCGAGACGATTCGTAATTACTCTCGAAAACAGCTAGTAGACATGGTTTAGAAGTGAGATGGGTCTGTAGTTCTCCAGCAGGGTATTGTCGCCCTTTTTAAAGATAAGCACGACCACACTTTTGTGCCATGCCTTAGGCGTTTGTACTTCGAGTATAACGGAATCAAATAACTTCTGGACCGGTGTTCCACCTGCTTTCAGAAGTTCAGCCGTAATTCCATCATCACCCGGTGCCTTATTGTTCTTGAGCTGTTTTAGTCTTTTTTTTTGCCCGCCGCTACTCGCATGTATTTGGCCAGTACAGCAATTTCGATTTATCTCGAAGAAGATTGTCAAAATAATGCACAAATTTCCAAGCTTGTTTGAGAAAATGTTTTTATTTTTTAATATATTTGAGGTGTCGGTTGATGCTATATTTGCAACGACTCAGGTTGTCCTACTAGAGACGTATGTGGTTGCTGGGGTCAACAGGGACACGACTTATTAAAAAGTTTCCATTTGACGGTTACTTAAAATTTAACACACCATACAAAGAGCAACTCGTTTGTTTGGAGATTTCCTGTAAAATAAAAGACTGCGTCATACAGATTAATAAGTTGCGAGTATAATATAAAATACTTTAAGCTTAAAATGTTACATAATCCTATGGGTTCTAAACCGTATTTACATAAGTAGGTATAAAAAGGCGGAGGCGGGCGCTGCTGGTGCGTGCTTGATGCTTGTTGGTGCGGAGCTCAGTCGTCCGGGTAGCCGCGCGCGGTGAGCGCGTCGGGCGCGGGGTCGGCGTGCGTGGGCGGCGCGGGCACGGGTGGCGCGGGCGACGCGGGCGAGGCGGCCGGGGAGGCTGCAGGCGAGGCGCTGCCCAGCGGCGAGGGCAGCGTGGCGTACACGGTGGGCCGCGGCGGTTGGTACGAGGGCGCGTACGAGTCGCTGCGTGGGTTATAGAACGGCGAGTCGTCGGCGCAGCAGTCCAGGTTGGGCGAGTAGGGCGTGGCGGCGCCGCATGAGGGCGCGTCGTCGCTGGGCCGGTACGCGGGCGCCACGGGCGCGTACACGGTGCGCCGCGCCGGCTCCGCCTCGGACCGGTGGTGTGAGGAGGGCGCGTGCGCGTCCGACCAGCGCGCCTTGCTCGGGGTGAAGTCGCCCTTCACGTACAGCTGGATGGGTCGCCGGAACCCTTTGCTCGCGTGCTGCGGCACGCCCAGGACGCAGCACTTGCTGAACCCCACCTCCGGCGACAGCAGGTACTCGCGGAATTTGTAAGGGAACAGCTCGATCGAGTTGAAGTTCTCGTAGATTGTTGGCTGAAAACAAGGGAATCACGTTACAAGTTCTCTAGTGTATTTGAAAATCAGGCGAAACGAGTGCAGTATCTTGGATGTCAAATTTATAGATTCTATAAACTTATTTCTTCTTTCTATCTTTAGATCAAGAGACGTAAAATGGTCGTGTGCACACTGCTGGCTCTGTTCTGTTGAACCGTTATGGTAGACAATTATTTTTACTATAGAGTACACACGACTACACATATATACACACACACACGTGTGTTTACGACTCATTATCTAAAGATGGGTAATACACACTTAGTCGTAACTAAGTGTTATGGCGTATCCATTTACCTATGGCTATACTATATTTTCCTTAGTCTCTGTCTCAGAGCTAAGATAAAATCATGTTTCTGATCAAGTCTCAGGAGATGTTAAAATTACAACTCAAGTTTTTAATTCCCTAAACAAAATAAAATAATAACTAATTAAATTAGTTATAATTGCCTTGATCAACTAATGTTTAGGTATCCAAAGGTCCTACACTAGTGCATGTGCGAAAGAAGTGAGCTCGGGGTGGCTCAGGAATTCTGTATACACCAACTCAGATAGTCCTACACTAGAGCAGGTGGGAGGGAAGTGAGCTCGGGGGTGGCTTGGAAATTCTGTATACACCGACTCAGATAGTCCTGCACTAGTGCAGGTGGGAGGAAAGTGAGCTCGGGGTGGCTTGGAAATTCTGTATACACCGACTCAGATAGTCCTGCACTAGTGCAGGTGGGAGGAAAGTGAGCTCGGGGTGGCTTGGAAATTCTGTATACACCGACTCAGATAGTCCTGCACTAGTGCAGGTGGGAGGAAAGTGAGCTCGGGGTGGCTTGGAAATTCTGTATACACTGACTCAGATAGTCCTACACTAGAGCAGGTGGGAGGGAAGTGAGCTCGGGGTGGCTTGGAAATTCTGTATACACCGACTCAGATAGTCCTGCACTAGTGCAGGTGGGAGGAAAGTGAGCTCGGGGTGGCTTGGAAATTCTGTATACACCGACTCAGATAGTCCTGCACTAGTGCAGATGCGAGGGAAGTGAGCTCAGGGTGGCTTGGGAATTCTGTATACACTGACTCAGATAGTCCTACACTAGTGCAGATACGAGGGAAGTGAGCTCGGGGTGGCTTGGGAATTCTGTATACACCGACTCAGATAGTCCTACACTAGTGCAGATACGAGGGAAGTGAGCTCAGGGTGGCTTGGGAATTCTGTATACACTGACTCAGATAGTCCTACACTAGTGCAGATACGAGGGAAGTGAGCTCGGGGTGGCTTGGGAATTCTGTATACACCGACTCAGATAGTCCTACACTAGTGCAGATGCGAGGGAAGTGAGCTCAGGGTGGCTTGGGAATTCTGTATACACTGACTCAGATAGTCCTACACTAGTGCAGATACGAGGGAAGTGAGCTCGGGGTGGCTTGGGAATTCTGTATACACTGACTCAGATAGTCCTACACTAGTGCAGGTGGGAGGAAAGTGAGCTCGGGGTGGCTTGAGAATTATGTATACACCGACTCAGATAGTCCTACACTAGTGCAGATACGAGGGAAGTGAGCTCGGGGTGGCTTGGGAATTCTGTATACACTGACTCAGATAGTCCTACACTAGTGCAGGTGGGAGGAAAGTGAGCTCGGGGTGGCTTGAGAATTCTGTATACACCAACTCAGATAGTCCTACACTAGTGCAGATACGAGGGAAGTGAGCTCGGGGTGGCTTGGGAATTCTGTATACACCGACTCAGATAGTCCTACACTAGTGCAGGTGGGAGGAAAGTGAGCTCGGGGTGGCTTGAGAATTATGTATACACCGACTCACGATAGTCCTACACTAGTGCAGGTGCGAGGGAAGTGAGCTCGGGATGGCTTGGAAATTCTGTATACACCGACTCAGATAGTTCTACACTAGTGCAGGTGTGAGCAAAGTGAGCTCGGGGTGGCTTGAGAATTCTGTATACACCGACTCAGATAGTCCTACACTAGTGCAGATGCGAGGGAAGTGAGCTCGGGGTGGCTCGGGAATCCTATATTCAACCACTCTGATGGTTAGGTTCAGATGGCTAAGATGTAAGAGTGGAGCAAAAGCTCGCCTCACACTGCCCTGTCGGTTGTAACTTAAAAAATTATGATAACCACAAATAGGAACCTCGAACCGTTGCTGGCATGCACATTGCTATTAAAATTTCACTGATGCCAGTTTAGGGATTTGATGAAATTACTACATTTGTTTAGGGAAATGGCATTTGTTTTATAATTTTAACTAGGGATTAATCGATACGGCCATTACATAAGCGTGTCGTAATGGCAGTAACTTCAATCACCTCCGTGGCGTACTTGTTAAATAAACTAGCTTCACATCAGGAGGTTGCGGGTTCGATTCCCGGCGGAGTCTAACTTTGTATGCCCGCTTTGGTGGGTCGAAAGGCATTTTCCACGCCCGCCTGGCTAGCTAGCACCATCTTATCTAAGTCATGCCGCCAAACACAAATGTTAACAGCACTGATGTGTTCCGGTTTGAAGATAAGATAGCCAGTTCTCCATTGCATTGGGGAATCTTTTTACAGATTATGCCCGCTTCCATCTTCGGCATTATCGTACCATCAGGTGAGATGAAGCCAAGGGCTTACCAAATGTGGAGTGGTCTTAAAAAAATCTTGTTTGGGTCATACCAAATTTCAACTTTTTTCGTCCAGTGTATTCGGAGAAAATCGGGTGTGACAGACACAAAAGTGATATTATTAGGGTCCCTTTTTATCGGATTTACGGAACCCTAAAAATAACTAACCGCTTTTCAACAATATTTTTTTTAAACCTATGCACCACATCGTAGTCGATGCATGCCTTATTTTAAAATCTTCCGGGACATGTACACACGGCGCCACATCAAGCTATACAAAACCAGTATACGCGGGCCTCGCGTATGTTGAAACGCAAAGGCGTCGCTCGACTCGCGCGGCCAGCGTATACTGGTTTTGTATAGCTTAATGTGGCGCCGTGTGTACATCCCTGCGACGACCGCGTTGAATAAATTACAAGATAGCAACAAATAAAAAGGGACAATTACCGTGAGCCTTTTCTTCTTCTTGTAGCTGGCCCAGTTCTGCATCTCGAGCACCAGCTTGCCGCCGGGGCGCAGGTCGGCGAACATGCGGCGAAAGGCGCGCTTCAGCCCCGCGTCGCCCCAGTTGAGGTGCACCCACTTCGTAGTGGAGAGGCACAGGATGAGGTCGTACTGCGGGCTCTCCGGCGCGCCCGCCGCCGCGCCCGCCGCGCCCGCCGCGACTTCCTCGCGCGGCACGTAGTTGCCCTGGATAACATGTTTGTTGTCAATAAACTGTGTAATAAGACTAATAAGTTACTGAAAAAAATCAAAAAAACCTAAAAAATTTTAGGTAGGTAAAACAGAGATATGCTATATAAGCGGAGGTAGATAGGTTACATGCGTCCAAAAAGTGAAGCTAATAAAATGATGCCAATTGGCATCTCTTTTCTTAGTAGCATTTGGTGCAATGGAAGCGAGCTACCTTTAATATTATGTGTGTAAATGGGTTCGATTTTCAAATGTTGTTTGTTGGTGCATAACCGATCTATGATAACAAATCTCTGAGGTAAAAGCTTTTATGTAATAATCGTGCTTTGTCACGAGAAACAAACGTTTCAGTTGAATTTCAGCCCTATAGCTTCAGGAAGTGGGTGAAAATTTGATTGCTAAAATCCAGGACATACATACAAGTTAAATAAAAGCTTTTAATAATTAATAAAATGATGGGCTGAGATAGACACATGGAAATAAGCTTTTAGCATCAACAACAGCAGAAAGACGTCCATTGCTGGGCGAAGGGGATTTCCCGTATTGACGCCTGCGACAAAACCAGGCCAGATTTTCTACGCCTATCTGCGTGCTTAGAGGCGGGGAGCGGCTTAAAGGCTAACAGATGATATTTTTTGCGACTCATTTGCGTCGCCGTGCTCTTTTTTTTTAAAAAAAAGCAGAAGTATTTAAAGCGGTTCAATTAGCACACTAGCGCCGCTAACAGAAATAAATAACTTACTTATTCTAATGGACTTTAATCGAAAAACATGCAGGGGTACAAGGTGTTTTTTTTATTGTTGTTGTATAACTTTACCTAATAGCAAAAAATTTGTCGACATTGTCAAAAGTGGCCACCTTTAACAGTTATAAAATAACAATTAAATAATTTTCGAAAAACCTAAAAACTTTTAGGTACAAGCTTTTAATATTGCATTGTCACGCGATATACATATGCATGCAAAATTTCAGCTCGATCGGAAACCGGGAAGTGGGCCAAATTTAACTTGCAAAATTTCACCCGAACAAACATACATAGACTGCAAGTTAAAAAAAGCTTGTAAAAATAGTTGTTGCCGCCCCGCATGCGCAAAATACTGACATGATTTCGATTAAAACATCGATATATATATGTACCTAATATAGGTCGTTGGATTAAAGTTTTATTTATTTATATTGGCGGTGCTAGTGTGCTAATCGAACCACCTTAAAAGGTAGCTAATATAATAAGTACTGTTTTCCAAAGAACACAATACAAAATAGCAAAATAACAGTATTCATAAGAAACTGCATAACTTTGATTTCATATACGGAATAAAATAAATTATCTTGTTTAATGTATAGTTTCAATTATATGGAATACAGAAAGTAAAAATAAGGATCTTGTTAAATATATATATATATATATATATATATTCATCGTTTCAGCTCATATACCTCCCCACCGAGGGGCTCGAGCCTACCCTGAATTAGGGCGATATACATAGGCGAAACACATATTAGGTTTTAAAAAATTTGGACTGGTGTTGTTTGGAAACCAAAATTGGACAAATGTTGTTTGGTAACTATACTCTTTGATCATAACATAGGGTGGCGTCACAATATATATATGTCGCAGGCGTATTGTATGTTTAGTCATATTACATTACCGCTAGCTGTTTTACAATACGGAGCTGCATTGCAATACAGCGGGTCGACGATAAGGCAGATTGCATTACCGCTGGCATTGTGTCGCAGGCATACTGTATGATTCGTCATTTTACATACGGTCAGGCAGATTATATAATGGCGAGGCTGTTTGACAGTTAAAATCAATCAAACCTGACCGAACCTAACATCGCTCCGTACGGCAGTTTGGCAATTTGCCTGGCTCGGCATTTTGCAATCTGCGTACAGAATTTTACAATTTGCCTGACCGTTTATAAGAGGATGAATTATACAATTTGCCTGACCGTATGTAAAATAACTAATCAATTAATCATACAATTTGCCTGCCACATATGTCGCGATGACGATGCAGCGTATCGTCGACACGCTGTATCGCAATGTGCCTCCGTATTGTAAAACAGCTAGCGGTATTGTAATATGACTAAATATTCCGCCTACGTCATATATATTAGTACTAGCGTAGTTGCGTTGTGGTTGCGTTCACATACAATAAAACACTGGTCAAAGACAAATGAGGTTTGGGAACGTAACTATAAGGGTTTAACTTTTTGAAGAGACAAGTGTGTTTTAGTTTCAAAACCTCATGTCTCTTGATAAATAGAAAATATTGCCAGCATAAAAAAAATCGAATTTATGGACTAGTGTCCTTTGGAAAACAAGCGATTCATTTATAATTATTTGCTATTTGTATCGAGCAGAGGTAGGACTACTATCGAGTATCTGTTACCTACCTATGTTTAGGTATGTAAGAAATAGTTGTAAGTACCTACATGTCCTATGGAGTATGCATTGAAATTGATAACTGCAAAGAAATTGGCTAGGGCAGTGAGCTCGAAAGTATTCTCTGTAAATGGAATGATGACAGCATCAAAAATAAATAATTATTATAAGTTATATATAATAATATAGGCAGGCGCTTGAGGGACCGCGGTAGTGATCCCCGCGCCGGCTTGTACCTGGTTCAACAGATATCCCTGGCTATACTGCGCGGCAACGCGGCCAGTATAATGGGCACTTTTGAGCCGGGTACGAGGTGGTGCGACATAGACTAAGTACCTAATTGCAGGTGCCAAGTTCATTATTTTATTATTTGTGACTAAATGTAAATTTATGACTTTATATATAACTAGCTGTCCCGGCGAACTACGTTCCGCCTTACACTGCCTTACACTGCCCTACCCTACACTACCCTAACCTACACTACCCTACACTACACTAAACTACCCTACCCTACACTACACTACCCTACCCTACACTAAACTACCCTACCCTACCCTACCCTACATAAGAACCTTCTCCTGACACTAACGAACTCGACAAAAAAAGAATTAGCGAAATCGGTCCAGCAGTTCTTGAGTTATAAAATTACAACGAAAAGTGGCATTGATTTTTATATATTTAGATATAATCAATTAAATATGAATTTACGCCTAAAAAAGTAATAAAGTGACTTCACTAAGTGAATGATTAAAACATTTAACATAGGTTGAGTGGAAATTCAAAAATTATTTATTTAATTGTTCCACTCTTTGGTTCCACTAACTCTTTCTGCTTTCCAGCTAGCAATGTGGGCTTGCATACAACAAGACTTTACAATCATTCTCACTAACCTGCTTGAAAGAAACATTGTATGGAAATGTAGGAAGAGGTATCCCAGTGACCTGGTGACCCAGCGGTCCATACAACATCGACATGGACATTGGGAAAAAACACTGCCCTTGCTCCAGTTTCTGTGTCGCCTTTCGGTTCTTCTTCGGCCGCCGCAGCTTCCTGCCACCCAGTGGCTTCCTGGGCTCACTTTCACTCTTCTCGTGTTTCATTTCTGCGAGACTGCAGTCTTCACAAGTGCCTTCTTTGCATTTCACACTACCACACTCTGCTTTTTTATTTTCGTCAACTCTTTTCTTTCCGTTTTCCGTTTGTACCGGCTCAGCCGGCACTGGTATGAATGACCGTAAGTTTTTCTCAGCTCTTCCTGGAATCAGAAAGAAAATGTTTGCATCAATGAACTATTTTATTTTATTTATGTAGTTTGTAAGCTTCTTGTATGCTTTGAAATAATTAACAATGAAGTTCAGTTCTTTATAAATCTTATCATAAGCTTGTGCGCATTGCGCATACAACTGATAAAAGTGCATTAACCTACCAACTCTATCATAAAAAAATAAGTTAAAGAAAACTGGCTTCAAAAATTCCGACGTTAAACCGACAACGTGTTGTTCCAGTGATTGGTACACACTTAACAGTCCATATCTTGAAAACTACTAAAGAAGAATTAGACGTAAAGTCTTACTAGAAGTCAAATAGGCTAATTATTTCATCCCGTAAAAATGTATGGTTCCTGTACAATTGCTTAGAGAAATTCTTCCATGCCCATGATGTAATTTTGTAGTTAGATAGATCAAGCACATAATTTTGTAGTTAGATAGATCATAGGCTAACTTTATCATTAAAGAAACCGGTCACATGCCAGTCGGACTTGCGCACAAATGTTTCCATACCATTATCTATAAAAATCACGTTTTTTGTATAGAAGCCCCCCTTAAATATTAATCTTATTTTAATTTCATTATTTATGTTTAAAATTAAATAATACAACTCAATATTCTGTGAATATTTGCAGCATCTAACTGTTGCCATTATCAATACTGAGCAAAAAAAAAACAAAAAATCATGTTTGTTCTATGAGAGCTCCCTTAAATATTTATTTTATTCTATTTTTTAGTATTTTTTGTTATAGCGGCAACAGAAATACATCATCTGTTAAAATTTCAACAGTCTAGCTATCACGGTTAATGAAATACAGCCTGGTGACAGACGGACGGACAGACGGACAGAGAAGTCTAATAGGGTCCCATTTTTACCCTTTGGGTATGGAACTGGTTATTATTATTATACATATCTATAGATTACAATTAAAAACGGTCCTGAGGGATCTGGGAAAAAAATATTCTATGCTCGCCACACTGTGCACCCTCGATTACAGTCATAAATATGCACGTCGACAAAGGCACAGGCGAAAGCTAGTACAAAATAACATAGTTGTTAGTATGCAATACTAATTCATAAGAAAAATTAACAATCAGTTACCTACATTCTCACAAAAAGCTATTAAATACTTTACAATAGAATCATTTAACAGCATGGTACGTACCTATTAAAACTGGGTCAATATCTATGCCCACAACGGACCTGGCACCCAGGGTGCGTGCTACAGCAATAGAGATATGACCCACATTGCATCCAATGTCCAATACATCCTTGTTATGAAACAAATGTTTGTGCATCTCAAACACCTGCAGGCGCACATCCATCATTGCATTCAAGTTGCGATAGCCATAATATCTGAAATTAGAAACATACTTATTAGAAAAGTAAATAATTGGTATTAGGTGTAAAAATTAATAGCCCAAATAAATTGAGTTTAAAAAAACTAAAAATAAAGTACATCAGACTAAAAAGAAAAAATAATTCTTAATATAAGTTGAAAATAACAATTAACAAAAAATACTAGTATGTGTGAAAAAGCGTGGGGCGCTCTGTGCCATATTTTTCGTCTATCGAGCAACCAACACTTTTTCACAATAATACTAGTATTTTTTGTTATTTATTATTTTCAACTTATATTAATAATTATTTTTATGTTTTAGTCTGATGTACTTTAAATGCGTGTTTTATAGTTTTTTTTTAACTCTATTTATTTTTTAGTTCAAACTTATGAAATTATTATATTGTAGCTGATTCTTGATAAGTCTACAAAGTTTGAATTAAATCTGTCCATTTAAAGTGGGTCAAAATCGAGTCCAAAGGAGTCGGTTACACACAAACATACAGGTGAAGCTAATAAAAGCGTGATAAAAAATAGGCCATTCATTATGCAGCTCTAAATAATGTTACCTATCATAGTTTCCATACTGATATCTGGAGTTTTTAGGATCAAACTTTGGCAACTTTTGCTCTCCCTCAGTTTTTGGCTTGACACGATGTGGTGAGGCAGGGCGCTCGGGCTGTGACCCTCGCGTCTGTGCTCGCGGTCGCATCCATGCCCCAGGCTGCGGTACCACTGGGCTTACTATTCTATCCAATGATTCCATCCGACGCAACTTTTTGGGATCTTTGCCCTTTTGTGAATTGTTGTCGCTGTCACTGCAAGACCTTTTTCGTGATTTTGATGTAGATGGCTCTGGAGGTGGAGGCTCCTTAATATCCTCAACTTTAACTTCCACATTCTCAGCAACAGGTGAAGTATTGTCTGTTGTGCGGCGACGTAGCCTAGGTTTCTTACGGGGCTTACGTCGCTGCATTTCAAGCCTCTTCTCATATTCCTCATTATCCAACGGCTCCATCAAATTGAGAGGATCACGAATATTAGGAGGAATGATGACATCTATTTTGGCTTTGTGCCGAGGAGGAGTGGGCAGCGGTGAAGACTCAGGTGTTACTGCATTCATAGCTCTATTTATATCCTCATCCTGCAGGCTGTTCAAATTCAGTGGATCAGATATGTTCCCTCCGAGGAGAAACTTTGTAGGTGGAATGAAAACCTCCTTGCGAGGTCTTTTATGGGGTAGAAAGAATTTAGAAATAGTTGGGAAACTTTGTGCTCTTTTCCTACATTGTTTATACTTGCCAGGAGGGTAATGAACCCTGCGCACCATACTTCTATCTGCCCCGTCCTTGGGGGGTACATGGCCTTTCTTGCCATGCCAATATTTCTTTTTTGATTTCTTTCCACCGGCGACTTCTCCGTCTTTGGAAGTATTAAGTTCACCGACGGACTGGGTGGCAGATACGTTCAGCGATGAGTCTGCGGTACTAACAAGTTCCTCTAGGACTTGATCCGTCGCTTCGGCGCCACCACTTTCCACTTTACAAGGTAGTTCACATTTAAGTTCACCGACGGACTGTGCGGCGGATATTTTCAGCGATGAGTCTGCGATACCACCCGGTTCCTCTAGGACTTGATCCGTCGCTACGCCGCCACCACTCGCCACTTTAATGGGAAGTTCGCAACCTGACACGTTCACATTTTCTTCAGCACTACCCATAACGTAAAAATTATGTTTAAAGTAATACTGGTAAAACTACGACATTTGAGAAATCAAATTTACCGCCACGCCGATATGCAAATTGAACAAGGACATCCGTCAACTCAACTGCGATCTGTGATAAACAGGCTACAATGCTCTTGGTTTTTATAGCAAAGCCAATAGTATTTATTTGTGTCACACTTTATTTCTTGATATCTTCTAATATTTATGCACTCCGAAAATATTCAACTTGATAGAATTAATAAATTTTACTGAAAATTATCTTTTACTTCACACACACTTCCACCACGGATAAATGGCATTTGGTCTAATTAGTTGGTTCTTTTTAGCAAAGTAATCAATTTTGCTTTAAAGTGATTGGCTAGCCACAAATGAAAACAAGTAAAAGGCCCAATAAGAAATAAGCGTATTCATTGAATGTCAATAATATTACAAATGAAAACGAACTTGTTATTGCCATGTATAAAATTACAAAGAAAAACGCTTTTTTCGACATCTAAAAAATCTGTTTAGTAATTTAAATACAAAACAAGCAATACAACCTTATACAACTCAGAGTAATCAGAAATAAATCTCACAGTTTCACTTATGTTACCTTTTTCTAAACACTTCCTTACAATGTAGTTGTTTTTTGGTGAAGATATTGCAACACCACGAAGTTTTTTGTTTAATAATATATTCACGTCTCTGGGTACGAGCTCTTTTAAGACGGGCTTGAAATTTTTGATCATTATTTCTATTTTAGTTTAGTATTGTTTATTGTAATTTTTAAAGAGTAAGATTTTTAAAGACGCAGACGTATCGCGCTAATAGAATTGCATATTGTAACGAAAAATCTTTTTTGTCACAAAATAAAAACTGTTTGGTTCGGTTTCCTGCTAGACGGATATTTTTAGAACGCGAGACCAATTTTAAAAGCGGAGTCTGTCATATTTGGATGGGAAGAAGAAAAAGTGATGGCAGGAGATTTATTTGTTACTTACTTACTCCGCTGGCTCAACGACCCAAAGTGTGTCCTGGCCTCCGATAAGAGAACTCGCCATTTGTCCCGGTCTTGTGCGGTTTCGCGCCAGTCGTCAGCTTGGAGCTCGCGTAGGTCACCACATCGCGCCATCGATACCTGGGGCGACCGACCGGGCGTCGACCTGTTGGTTGACCCTGATAGGCTCTCTTCACATTGCGATCTCTATTTATACAATCGTTAAAACCGCCGAGATCCAAGAGCTGGTGGCTGTTCCAGACATTATCGGAGAGACGAAAGCTCACAGACTCCGGTGGATCGGTCACCTAGAGAGAATGGGAGAAGATCGCAATGTGAAGAGAGCCTTTATTTGTTGGTTTCTAAATTTTCAACTGAAATAACACAGTAAATAAGTGTTACCCAAATCGTTCTCTAGAACAAATAATAAGTATTATAAAGAAGGATACTTTTGAAAAGCAAACATCCATAGTAATTATGATAGAAAATAGCTTGCAAGCACCTAAATATCAAGTAAAAAAAAAGGTGTAGATAGTATGATTTCTGTTTACTCACAAAAAGATTGTAAAGTCACATTCTGTGCTTTCCCATACTGCTCTAATCAATCGCAGTATATAAATCTCTATTTAAACAATCTGACATGTAGTCACTCTGACTATATTTCGTATTTTGATTTGAACAGTTTTGTTCGTAACTTTACATTAACAAATGATAGACTATTTCTATCTAATATACAAAAGCGACTGCTAGCTAAGTCATTAGCATAAGGTATTCTTTACCGTACCGACTGTATTCAATCGGCAATAAAATGTATAACGACGCAGGAACGAACCGTCGACTATGGCGCCGCGGGCATAGCGCGGATGCTAGTCGTACCAGTGAGTACGGACCGCGGGGCAAAAGCAGACGATTCGAATTCGCGATCTCTCGATTTAAATTAAAACTTAAGACAACGGGAAAGTCAACTCTTTCGTTAGTAAGTACATCAAAATATTCAAAGCTTTTCCGTCAAAGAACTAGAAATAGAAATGTTTTTGGATAAATATTTGGTCGATATACTTTGTATCACCGAACACTGGCTTAAAGAAAATCAAATGATGTTTAGCTTTGATAATTATTATATGGCTAGTTCCTTCAATCGAAAGGTTGCCCAATGTGGAGGCTCACTTATTTTTCTTCGGAATAACTTAAAAGCCAAAGAACGTAAAGACATGGTCAGACTTCGGTTGAGAAAAATATTGAATTATCCTGTGTTGAATTGGAGAAACATGTCATATTATGTGTGTAGAGACCCCCAAAGGATAACAATTTTTTAGTTTTCGAAAATGTATTAGAAGATGCCTTAAGTATATTAAGCAAAGGTAACAAATCTATCATTGTTTGCGGCGATTTCAATTGTTAATAAACTTATTTAAGTTGTTTGATCTAGATTTTTTGTTTCACGTGCCTACTAGAGTGACAGCAACATCAGCAACATGTTTAGATAATGTTTTCTGTAATTGCGAACACAGACAAAAAAGTATCATAAACTGTTTAAAATCTGACCACAGTACAAAAATACAAAATACAAATATTCTTTATTTGCCATTAAACAAGGTACAAAATTGATGTTAGTTTAAAGACCGTAGACTCTCTTGTTTAGCCATTTTATGTTATAGCATGCAAATTTATAACTAGGAACATTAAAAAAAGCAAGAAAAGAATAAATTAACAAACAAACAAACAATTAATTTCACTCCACATATAGAATACGAAAACATGTCAATATTTTAAATAAATTCACATCATGTCATGTTTAAATATAGTTGTAACAATAATTTCTATTTATGTGTCAAAAATTCATTGACCGAATAAAACATATTTTGAAGCAGCCACGCATGCAATTTGTTCTTAAATTTATTAAATGGTAATAATGTAATATCATCAGGTACTTTGTTAAATATTCTTTGTCCCATCCAAAAACAGTTTTTTTGAAAACTAGTGCTCTGGGGTATGTCCTCTACAGTTAATCTGTTGGGGTTTCTCCTATTTCTTTGCACTCCATCTCTAGCCTCTTTATAAAATACCTTACAATTTATTTTAACGAATTTAGCCATTTCGAATATGTACAAGCAAGGTAACGGTAATATATTAAGCTTACTAAATAATGGTCTACATGGAGTGTCAGTCGCTACACCAAATATGGCCCGTATGCATTTCTTTTGCGAAATGAAAGCTTTGTTCACATCTGTGCTATTACCCCACATTATTAGGCCATATCGAAGCACAGATTCGACGTAAGCATGGTAGGCTGCTACTGCTGTAGGTCTTGATGCCACTTTTGTTAATTTGTAAAGGGCGAAAGTAAAACTATTCACTTTAGCACATACCCTTTCAATTTGACCTTTCCAATCTAACTTATCATCTATGATAATACCGAGAAACATAGTCTTTTTAGTGCTCTGTAATGATTGTCCATTGTAATTAATATGTAATGAGTTTTTGGAATTATTGTAAGTAATGTAATATGTTTTATTTAAATTAATTTGCAAATTATTATTTTGTAGCCATTTAACTATTTTAAATATTGTATTATTTACTTCTGATTCATGTCTCTGTAATGTCATTTTCTTATCAGTTGCAACTATTACTGCAATGTCGTCAGCAAATAAGATAGTTTTATGATTGATCAAGTCAGGTAGATTATTAATATAAATTAAGAATAATAGTGGTCCAAGTACACTACCCTGTGGTACTCCGAATTCATTTTTCAGTGGTCAGCTTGTACTATTTCCATGTGAAAGAAGTAGAGAAATAATTACAGTTCAAACGAGACCTGTCACTACTCAAAGATTAGAGATGTACAAAGATGTACTTGTCCAAAGACTACCAAACTCAATGTTAGATCAACAAGACCCAAATAGTTTTTTCAACTTATTTTTTGAAGTGCTCAGTACAGAGTTTGAAAATATATTCAAATTAAAAACAATTAATGTAAATCAAAAATTCAAGTTTAGTGACTGGGCAACTGTAGGTATATACAAGAGTAGAGAAAAATTGTTTTCGCTTTACGAACAAAAGACATACAACTTTGATCTCAAGTTTGTTGAGTATGTTAAAAATTATTCAAAATTATTTAAAAGAGTTTGTTTAGCAGCTAAAGCCAACTTCATCTCTAAGAAAATCAAGTATTCTGAAAATAAAATAAAAGCTGTTTGGAACGTAATAAACAAAGAGACGGGGAAAACGAAGCCACGAGAGAAACAATATATCTTGCAAACTGATCGTGATCTTATTTCTGAAATCTCGGAGGTAACAGAAGAATTTGAATCTTTCTTTACAAATGTTCCACTTAAAACAACCGAGAGCCTCGACTCGTCGCCTATTCTCGCAAATCAATTACTTTCTTAAAATGTACCGAAGTGCGAAGAAGATTTTACATTTCGAAAAATTAATCCACACACAATTATAAATTGAAACTAAAAAATACTGAGGATCTTTGGGGCACGTCTGTTAATTTAATAAAGCCCGTAATTGAAACTTTAGCCCCTTACTTGGCCGATCTATTCAACATTTGTATTGACACTGGAGTGTTTCCGGATCTCATGAAATTTAGTAAAGTTATTCCACTCTTTAAGTCGGGAGAAAAGAAAGATCCTAGTAATTACAGGCCTGTTTCTGTGCTACCAGTTTTAAGTAAGGTCTTTGAAAAAATTATACTAAACCAAATATTGACTCACTTTAACATCAATAAATTGCTCCATAACCTGCAGTTTGGCTTTACAAAAGGGCGTTCCACAACGGACGCGGGAGTTGAACTCGTTAAAAACATATATGATGCTTTTGAGAAATCTCAGAATGCAATAGGGATCTTCTGCGACTTGTCAAAGGCATTCGATTGTGTGAAACATAAAACTCTGCTTGTAAAACTGGACCATTACGGTGTTGAAAATAAGGCTCTAGATCTTTTAGAATCGTATTAGTAAATAGGATACAAAAAGTTCAAATAAATGGTAAGAAATCAAGGGGTAAAGATGGGTGTGCCTCAAGGATCTATCTTGAGACCTTTCCTTTTTTTAGTTTATATTAATGATCTACCATTCATGATTGAATCACTGTCAAAAATTGTGTTGTTTGCGGATGATACATCACTAGTTATTAAGGTTGACAGAAAAACTGATATGTCTGACGAAGTAAACAACACTCTTTTAAAAGTGTACAATTGGTTTACTATAAACAACTTAGTCTTAAATGCAAATAAAACCGACCAAGTGCGAGTTGAACTCGCGTGGAGAGGGTTCCGTACAATGCCAAAGTCAAATACAAAATATCACATTTGAAATCCTCACAGTAAGATGCGAGTTATATTCTTTAATTATTAAATATTTGAGTGTGTTGTGTTTAGCTGCACCTCACCTGATGGTAAGTGCCAATGCAGCCGAGGATGTAACACACACGCTCAAAAAGTGCCTATTCACTCTCGTCTTGAAGATTCCTAAATTTTACGAATCAGGGAATACAGACGCCGGAAGGGAATTCCACCCCTTGGCCGTTCGCATGATGAACGAATAGCCAAACGCTTCGTGTGTAAAGGTGGAACATCATCATCATCATATCAACCGAAAATCGTCCACTGCTGGAAAAAGGCCTCCTCCAAGGATTTCCACGACTTTCGGTCCTGCGCTGCCCGCATCCATCGGCTTCCCGCGATCTTCACCAGGTCGTCGGTCCACCGCGTGGTAGGCCTACCTACGTTACGTTTTCCGGTAAGCGGTCGCCACTCAAGAACTTTACTGCCCCATAGGCCATCTGTCCTACGAGCTATGTGTCCTGCCCACTGCCACTTCAGTTTATCGATTCTGTGACCTATGTCGGTTATTTAGTTCTCCTGTGGATCTCCTCGTTTCTGATTCTATCACGCAGAGAAACTCCGAGCATAGCACGCTCCATTGCCCTTTGGGTGATCTTGAGCCTTCTTATGAGGCCCATAGTAAGCGACCATGTCTCAGTTCCGTAAGTCATCACTGTCAACACAAACTGGTCAAAGACCTTAGTCTTGAGACACTGCGGTATTTGGGACGTGAAGATATTTCGAAGCTTCGTGAACGCTGCCCAGCCGAGTTGGATTCGTCGATTGATCTCTTTCTTGAAGTTGGACCTACCTAGCTGGACTGTTTGTCCCAGGTATACATATTCGTCAACAACTTCCAGTGTAGATTCTCCAACCTTTAGAGGGGTGGGTGCGAAACTGACATTTAACATTATATTCGTCTTGTCCATGTTCGTTTAAAGACCCACTTGTTGAGAGACGTTATTGAGGCCATCGAGCATTGTGCTTAGGTCTTCCATAGTCTCAGCCATGACCACGATATCGTCAGCGAATCGGAGGTGGGTTATGTACTCGCCTTTGATATTGATGCCGAGTCCACCCCAGTCCAGAAGCTTAAAATCATCTTGCAGGGCGGCGGTGAAAAGTTTCGGAGTATAACGTCTCCCTGTCTCAGCCCTCGCTGGAACTGGATAGGATTTGAGTTCTGATCCTGGAGGTGAACCGACATGGTGGCGTTTTCATACAGACACTTCAACACCTCGATGTATCGATGGTCAATTTGGCACCACTGGAGATACTGTAGCACAGCCCAGGTTTCGACTGAATCAAAGGCTTTCTCATAGTCCACAAACGCCAAGCATAGTAGCTGATTGTACTCTTCGGTCTTCTGTATAATCTGCCGCAGTACTAAAGCCTTTTCGGAAACCAGCTTTTTCGGGAGGCTGGAAGTCGTCAAACCTGCGTGCGAGACGATTCGTAATGACTCTCGATCAAGGAACATTGAAGACAAAGTGGTGGAACCGCCCTCCGCACCTGGTCGTCCGATGATGAAATGGAGACGGGGAATTAGGTCGTTAAGCTCCAGGACAAACTCTCCAAAATGAATCCTGTAGAACACCGATAGACAGGCGACTTTGTGGAGATGCTCGAGGCTTTGGAGCCTGTTTGATACAAGTTCCTCGTCGCCAAAGAGTCTCCGAGCGCATCGGTCGATAGAATCCAAGGCATATAGCTGGTAACGAGCCGATCCGTACCACAAGTGAGAGCAGTACTCCATACAGTTAACTACTAATAGCGCAATCTAGTGGTGTTTTAGTGAACTTCTTTTTGTAAATAAAAATTTTTGTGCGTTTGGCTACACCTCACCTGATGGTAAGTGCCGATGAAGCCAAGGATGTAACACGCAAGTTCAAAAAGTGCCTATTCACTCATTTTTTGAAGATTCCTAAATTATACAAATCGGCAAATACAGACGTCGGCAGGGAATTCCACTCCTTGCCCGTTCGCTTAATGAACGAAGAAGCAAAACGCTTTGTACGTAAAGGTGGAACATCAACGATAAAGGGGTGGAATCGCCCTCCGCACCTGGTCATTCGATGATGAAATGAAGAGGGGAAATAATGTCGTGAAGCTCCAAGACACACTTTCCGAAATTAATCCTGTATAGAACACCGATAGACTATTTTCTAATAAGACTAGAACTTTATTCCGTAAGTGAACGTATTATATTGAGTTTACCACTTTTTTTTCAATTGATAGATTCTTATAGGTTTTCCTGTAATCTACAAGCCATGAAGTATATTTTGTATTTTCTTCAAAATTGTAGCCTCAGTAGTCTCGGAAAACAGGGGGGAATGGTCAATTTTCGTCTTCTTTCATGAATAAAATCAAAACTATTTATTTTACAATTTAAACATAAATATATTTAAGATCCTGATAACGAGCCCTTTCATTTGATATATAACACAATAAGGTTTTCAAAACTTTTTTTTAAATTTTCTAATAATTTGTCCCCAGAAAATAACCCTTATTTAATATAATGACTTTCCCGTGTCAGTTCATTTATGAAAATATAATGTATGTACGTAAAAATCTGCATCTCTTTTCACTGAATAGTGACAGGCACAGTTGAAATCTTCGGAATAGGAATAAACTTCAAGTACAATTCAACGCACGTAAAAAGAGCTCCGAGCGACCTACCTGCGCAGTGAATGAATTGCGGGCCAAATTGGTGGTAAGGGGTGAGGCGCGACGGGGGAAACACGCGTCTCTCTTGTTTGCTGTCGCGTGATTGGTTCGCCAGTTGTCATTTGTTTCCCGCCTGCGCAAACACATTCCCACCACTTGACCACTGGAGCTCTTTTTACGTGCGTTGAATTGTAACTTATACCAGACTTATCAAAATCAATAAATCCTTTGTGGGATAATGCTCACTCATGTATAACAAATTTAATTACCCGATGATGTGTTAAATTTGTCAGAAAAACAGTTTAAAAATTGTGTCAAAAGAAATCTTTGTAAAAAAGGTTAGTTTAAGACATCCGAATATTAAATGACAAAAATGTATGGGTAGACAGTGTTTCTTCTATCAACACTACTAATCATGTTTAATAGTAATAAAATGATGACCAACCTAAGAATTGATGTGGAAGCGATGAGACATGACAAGTGTAGTACTTCTTTTAATAAATATTTTTATCTTAGCATTGACATTAGTGGTGCATGCTCGTTTAAATGTTCGTGCGGATGGTGGCGCATAGGGAGCCGGGTCGTTCCTTTCCCTCTTATATGGTTGATGGGAGCGATGGCTGACTCTCGCGTTATACTCGTGACCGGTTGCTGTCGGTGTGAACTGGCCTACTCTTGTTAAATGCATTCAATGATTTTTTTTCATGTATAACTTTTCGTGTCATATTGTTTTCATGTTCTAATGACATAATCTATCTACATAATATAATCAAGGATATAATTTTGACTATAAAGTCTAATAACTAATTATAATTATTGTTTATTTCTTGATTCTTCACAAAATCAGAAAGAGTGCAATTTGCACCTATTTTGAATAAATATATTGAATTGAATTGAATTCAAAAAGGAGGAGTTTCTCAATTCGACTGTATGTTTAGTTTTGTATATTTGTTACGCGATATCTCCACCGATTGTGAACCAGTTATCAAACTTCTTTTTTAATTTGAAAGAGAATACTACCGAGAGGGACTCATTGTCACCAAGTCAGGATCTGATGATGGGATCCCAGGGAAATCGAGAACAACCCTCAAATTTTATAGGCATATATTACGTGTTACTATTCAAGTTTTGGCGTCTGGTAGTCATCATCTCACTATCATCATCATCATCAGATGAGCTGATGAAGGAAGGTACAACTCCTTAACGGTTAGGAGTTGGAGGATAATTCTTTAAAAATTTTACGTAGTCCGATAGTTGTTTTCTTTCAGGTTATTCAGATGAGCTGATGATGGTAGATTTAACTCCTTAACTTTCATGCTGTTGAGATGATGATGGAAGACACAGGAATCTGTATCTGTTAATGATACACATACATTATGAATTATGATTTGATGGTTCCTATTATCTAGTGGGTGATTGGTTATAACGTTGTTAGATAGAAAGCATTATCACTAAAAATAAATAAAAATAAAAGCTTAAAAAACTTAAAAACTGACTTCAAAATGAATTTCACTCAAAAGTAAGAAATAATATTATTGTACTTAGATACACAACATTAACGAAATCAAAGGTGGGTAGGAATTAAATTAGGGGCCTAAAATTTTTTTTGAGGTCGGTTTCAGCAATGCCTTCGAATCTAAAACATTTGATACGTAAGTAGCTGTATGCTGATACCAACCTCAAAAATAAATTTAGGCCCCTAATTTCCCAAATATCCAACCATTATTTGCCTGTGATTTTTTTTGTGAGGCTACCTTTTTAACCTCAACTTTTAAATAGTGTGTAGACTGCCTCTGGGTAATTCCATCTAGACTAGTCCTTCCTTAAGTTGTGTTCTGTATTTTAGTTGGTAATTTTATTCGGATACTGGGGAAGCGACGATCGTTGCTTTTCCGGCAGTCAACAAAATCTATGTTCAGTTAGTTTTAAATTCTTTCCTTAACCCAATGATTCACTTAAGATATTTTTTTATGTAGCATGTTTAGGCTTAGTCCTATCAATCACGACTATCACATTTTATAGTTCCTTTTACTCCTTTTGTCAATTTAAAATATGTTCCTGATTTTCCCCCACAAAAAATTATTTTCATATTTCCACTACGTTTAGGCCCAATTCCACAAAATTTTACGTATTATGTAGCAAAACCATAGCAGGTATTTTTTATTCAATTTTATTCATTTTGTTACACTTATGGTGCCCGACATTTAAAATTTTGCGTTTTCTTGGTCTCTCTTTTTTCGGTAGTAAATAGGGTTCGTGGGTGTTTTCTTTTACGTCTACTATTTTATAGTTATCTTCCAAGATGGATCAGGAACAAGCATCTCTAGGTGATCCTGGCGATGTACCCCAAACTGGTCCTGGTGAGTGCTGGTGGTCCAGTGGCGATTGACATTGTCGACCACCTAATTGCAGAAACACCTATCATTGATAAAAGCCCTATTCTTCGTGGGGGAATTTTTCAAACACCCCGTTTTGTAGGGGTTTCCCTGAATAATGCTTCCGATTCCTCCATGCCAGTTCAAGATCAGGTTTAAACTATGCCGGAGGATAAAAACAGATTGAAATATTTAATATCAAACGACATTTCCTTGTCTAAGTGGAATCTTAGGTTTGACAGTAGTACTTGTGTGCGTGAATTCTTTTTCACCGTTGAGGAGAAAATGGTAGCCAGCGATTTTCTCCAATCCTACGTAGCGAGGTGGTTCCAAAAACTTTTATCCGGAAATAAAAAATAGTTTTCTTACATTTTATGGTTCTCCTGATTACGATTTTGAGGTTAAACAATAATTTCGTAACCGAAAGAAACTTCCGCACAAGAGAGTTCGTGACTTTTGAACCGTCATTGACGATCTGAATTCTAAGATTACAAACCCGATTCCTAATGATGGGCTTCTAAACATTGTCAAGCGCAATTTACATCCGCGATACGTCACGTGTTTGTCCACTAACAGGATAAAAGATCTAGAAAAATTAACAGAAGTCACTAGCAATTTCGAGATTTACAATAATAGTTTCCTACAAAAACCTTCTACTTCTAAGGTTGTTGCTTCTGTTGTGACCGATGTTTCTACACTATGCATTAAGTGCAATCAATCTAGGCATAATTTTAGACTTTGTCTGGTGATTCCAGGCATTATCTGTTTCCAGTGTAAGAGACCGGGAACTATTACGCGTTATTGCACCCACTGTAATCCAGGTACACTTAAACCATCTTACTCAAAAAATTCGTAGTTTACCGGGGATTCTTTTTTTCTAAACTTCAAACGATTTCTCCGGTAATTAATACGGACTCCGCTGATATTAGACTTTATATTGAAATAACATTTTTAAACAAGGTACTTACCGCGATTTTGGATTTAACATTTTAGGTACTCCGGAAGTGTCGATCACATTTAATTCGAGAACTTTAAAGCACACGTTTTTAGTTGCTGATCAAGTTTCTTCGGAACTTATTTTAGGCATCGGCTTCTGGAATGATTTTGGTTTAACCGATATTTTACGTACTACTTTTGTTAATAAAGTTTAAGGTAACCTTCGTGTCCCACTCAACGATCCAGATTTATCTCATCAATTGATTGGGAAAGTTCCCTGTGTACGGCCTAGAAGTGAGCTTTCTGATTTACAGGAAACGCGTTTACAGGATACGATGAAGTATTTTAGAGATATTTCATCCAAAGAGGTTGGAAAAACGACTTGGGTATATCCCATTAAGTTATTACCAATGGCCTACCCATTCGCCAAAGATATTATCCATTGTCGGTGACAATTGTCACCATTGTCACCGGTTAAACTTAAAGTTTTAAATAAAGAAGTACGAGTAGATAAAATGTTAGATATGGGAGTTATTTGTCCTTCGCGTTCGCCTTGGGCTAGTCCAGTTGTCATGGTAATCAAACCAGCTAGTTCAGTCAGGTTTTGTGTTGACAACAGAAAGCTGAATAGTGTTACCGTAAGAGATTCTTACCCTCTTCCTAGAATACAGGAGATTTTTAATTCTTTACAAGGGGCCAAGTATTTAATTTCACTCGATTTTAAAAGTGCGTTTTGGCAAATACCTCTTGCAGACAAAGACTCGTGCTAGAAAACTGATTTATTGTACCACCAGAGAGATTAGTCTCCAGAGTCTTTGACTCCCACTTGAACCTCATTCGCAAGGTTCACGACCGTTTAAAAAGGCTGGTCTATCTGTCAACCTGGATAAATGCAAGTTTTGTATGAGCAAGCTTAGGAATTTAGGGTATATCGTCAACCAAGACGGTTTAAAAACGGATCCCCGAGAACTCGATGCTATCAAGGAGTTTCCGGTTCCTGTCACAGCAAAATCCCTACAAGCTTTTATTGGTGTGTGTTCATATTATTGACGTTTTTTTGATAATTTTTACACGATCATCGCGCCTCTTACTGTACTGATTGGTAAGAAGAAGGGTAATTCCCGATCCTAAAAAATGGTCATCCCAAGCTCAGACAGCCTTTGAAAGGTTAAAAGAGGTTTTAATTAGTGCTCCTCTTTTTATTTGTCCTGACTTTTTAAAACTTTTCACGTTACAATGTGATGCTTCTGCAGTCAGTTTAGGTTCAGTCTTATCTCAGGAAGTTGATGGTGTTGAACATCCGGTTGCTTATTACTCGCGGTTATTTTCCAAAGCCGAGCGCAATTATAGTATCATAGAGCGTGAACTTTTAGCCGTTCATAACTCAACCTGTATTTTAGAGGTTTTGTTGATAGAATGCGTTTCAGTGTTTTGTTCGTTCGTACGCGTACCTACGATTCCGTCTGGTACCTTATGTGCTGTAGATGGGTGCAAATCAGGCAAAAGAAGAGATAAACACCTAAAATTTTTTCATTTACCTGTCAATGAAGAAAGGTAAGTGATAAACTATTACTATTTTTTGTCGTTTTAAAATTATTTTTAATACTAGGTATACTAAGCAATAGCTAGTACTCTATATTACACTGTGGCATTAGCTTGCCTTTCAGACACAGATTTTCATTTTTTTGTTACATAGAAACGTCATACTTACCTTAAACACTATTTTAACGACGTTTTAAAAGCTATTTTTATTAAAATAAAATTGTGATAATATGTGAGTCGCAGGCGCGGCGACCTGTCTCAACTTGTCGTGCTGTTAGCGCACACAAAAACTTTTGACATAACTATTTAGTAATCTGTGATTGTGATTTGGTTTTATGCGATTTGTAAAAAATATACATGGTGAATTTTTTCTATGAGGAATTTCTAAATTATAAGAGATAGAGCAAAGCGCTCTTAGGAACCGTGATCTCAATTTTAGAGAAAATAAAAATTGCGTGTTAAAAAATAAAAAAAAATGATAGGTCCTGGAATATGTACTCCGGAGATATGACTTTTTCTTAATTTTTTTTTGTTATTTCGATTGTATATCACTATACAAACTAATAATTGTACGGAGACCATAGGCCTAAAGTTGCTACAAGTTGTTGAAATAAACGTTTTAAATAGTATGTGGAAACTGAACTTACAGACCGATTTTCAAATGATAAAAAAAATATTAAAACCAATTTATAAAAAAAATATTTTACTAGCTGTTGCCCGCGGCTTCGCCCGCGTAGGGGTATGAAAAATAGATAAGAACCTATTCTCAGACCTACCCGATATGCACACAAAATTTCATAAAAATCGGTCCAGCCGTTTCGGAGAAGTATGGTTACTAACACTGTGACACGAGAATTTTCAATTTTAAACTACCACCTATAAGTCAAAACATATTCACAGTTCTCAATAACATAGACACAAAAAGTTATGTTAATTTAATTTTATCGAAGAGGCAGCCCTGCGATTGCTGTGGGATCGCGCGGTGTGAAGCAAGCACTGCGGTTGCTGACGCGATGGAGTAGGCTATTATAGCAGTAGGTATTGGAAATTTACTACTGAGTGAAGTATCTGTTACGTAGTAACTAATTAGTAATCTGTGCTATTATTCACCTCAAGCGAATGTTGTGGAGCGATATAATCAGAGTGTCGTTACTTGCCTTGGCATTTTAGTTTCTGAAAACCATAGAAAATGGGCACGAATGTTACCGAAGGTTAAAATACATTTAAATATGTGTATTAATCTGGCAACTACTTAAACTCCTAATTTTCTGATGTTCGGTAGAGAAATTCTTTTAGACAATCGAGAGCGTCCGCAGACTTCCGCTGCTAATTTACACAGCGATCCTTTAATACTAGTGTGTTCTTGCTGTTATTAAGGTTATTTCTCTTTTTGGTAGGGTTTTTGACGTTTGTATGTGTACGCGAAGCGCGTATAAATGTAATTTTTTTTCCTACTTGTATTGAACGTTAGTAGTTAACTAGTTAATTAGTGTTTTTAATTTTCATTTCTTCTTCAGAGCTGTCCATCGAATTTAGGGTTGTCCAAATTTTTAATTTTTTTTGCAATTCTCACCTACATTTTTTTTGGTGAGTTCATGGGTAGTTTGTAGCGAAAACTCTTTTTCGTCACAAAATAAAAACTATTTGGTTCGATTTCCTGCCTGACGGATATTTTTAGAATGCGAGACAAATTTTAAAAGCGGAGTCTGTCATATTTTGATGGGAAGATGAAAATGTGATGGCCGGAGATTTATTTGTTGGTTTCTTGATTTTCTTGGCTAAATTATGTATCTAAATTATTTTTAATGTGATTGAAATTGTGTAAAAGTTTGTAAGCAGTGCCCTTGTTATTTGCCAGAGGCGAGAGGTTTAATTTCTGTACTGTAACATGTTTTGTACGGCTTTGTTGTGATCAAGAATAATTATTTTATAGGGCATCTGCCACCGGTTTTACCGCTTCTGTGCCACTACCACCTTGCCACCGATCGTTGTCCTGCCCTGGGACACCGCAAACGGGCTGACTAATTTCGTGTTTGTATCTCCGTACAATGCCAGGAATCATCCAGTCCCAGCCACATAAAGGAAAGTGATTTTTATTTTACTTACCCCACTTCCATATGTGCCTCCACCGACCGGCGTTACAGCTGCACGGAGTTCTGCAACATATATTTACTATTTGACTGTGCTTTCAAGATCTTTTAGGTTTGATAAGGAACTGTTCAGAGTGCCCCGAGGCTACCTTTTTAACCTCAACTTTTAAGTAGTGCGTAGACTGCCTCTGGGTAATTCCGTCTAAACTAATCCTTAAGTTGTGTTCTGTATTTTAGTTGGTAATTTTATTCGGATACTGGGGAAGCGGCGATCGTTGTTTGTCCGGCATTTAACAAATCTATGTTCAGTTAATTTTAATTTCTTTCCTTTAACCTAATAATTTACTTAAGATAACATTTTTATGTAGCATATTTAGTCTAAGTCCTATCAATCACGACCATCACATTTTATAGTTTGTAAATCTTAAGAGGTGTAGAAACGGAAACACTAGGTTCTTTTATAGTTTATATTGTTACAAAAAAACACAAACAAAAATACAAGTTACAAAACGCGAGATACGCCAAGTGCGGGCGGCGAACGGAGCTGGACGACTGGAGCTTTTGGCGTGGTCTCAGCCAACAGGTAGAGCTGGGCGTGCGTTACCATGGCAACGGAGCCCGAGGGTCCAATAACAAAGGACTGCGACGTAGTGTTGCATGCTACAGAGTGTTGTGCTTCTTCCGCGTAATATTTGTTTATGTGTAGCATGTTTTGTGGTCAAAAACACCACTGCACGCACAGTCTTAAACAAATGGCGTCCCTAGTATTATCGCGTCACTTCACTTTTAGATAACGGTTTCGAGTGAGTTCTTAAACAGAGTTTTGCCTCGAGTTGGGCACCAGTGTAAATCTTAAAAGGTGTAAACATGGAAACACTAAGTTCTTTTATAGTTTATTCCATTACAAAAATAACACAAACAAACATACAAGTTACAAAACGCGAGATACGCCAAGTGCGGGCGGCGGTTTTAATTGTCCATACATGTTTTTGAGCGGATGGCAACACCGAATACTCGTACAGATCCCAGTTGCGGAAAGTGATAGGTATATTTCTCTCTACATACCTATGTATCTTAGTTTCTCCTTATCAGACACCTTTATGATTGGCACACGCCAAACAAGACGGGTAATTTCTATTTCCAAATGCTTGTTAACGTCCTTGGTGATTGCAGCATTAATGTTTGTATTGGCTCTATTTAAAACCAACTCATGTTTAGCGTTCATTATTACCTTTCGATAATCCTCAACGAATTCGAGCAGGTGTGAGAGTGGCACTGTAAAGCTAAAGTCTCCATTTTCAATCACCTTTATCTCACCAGTATTCCACACGGCGTTCTCCAAGGCGTTCTCCGTCTCTTTAGCGTATGAGATTAGACCCTTCATGGCGGATGTGATGCCACAATTATTTGTCCTATCAATTTCCACTCCATTCAGTTCATAGCGTATATCTTGAAAGAGGTAGACCAATCCATTGTTGATGAAGGTGCACTCCTTGTTAATAGTACCTTCTATTAAAATTTGGCTATCGCATGGCAACACTATCAGATCTTGGTGGTTTATACAAATGCAAATCTCATCGTTGTTTTTGAAAGAGTTATTGTATGGGTTAACAATAAAGTGATATTCAATACTTTCAATGCTATCATCAAACACCACACTCTCAGCTATATCTAAGAAGTAACCAACATAGATCACAGAATCGCTAAACTGAAGTGGCAGTGGGTAGAGCACATAGCTCATAGAACAGATGGCTGTTGAGGTAGTAAAGTTCTCGAGTGGCGACCGCGCACCGGAAAACGTAGCGTAGACAGGCCTACCACGTGTTGGACAGACGACCTGGTGAAGATTGCTGGAAGCTGCTGGATGCGAGCAGCGCAGGACCGGTCTTCGTCGTGAAAATCCTTGGAGGAGGCCTTTGTCCAGCAGTGGACGTTTTTCGGCTGTTAAGATGATGATGATGATGATGGCTGCTACACAAGTTTACAGAGACTGTTGAACTGTACTAAGTTTTAATCAGGCAGAAGCCAAATAGAGACCACATCGCTTTTCATTATCGGGTAAAGGTCACATAGAGTCCACAAAAGTCCAAGAGTCCAAGAAAATAGCAAAAAAACCACATACACAATTGTTCGCACGCAATAGAATGATGAATGTTTGAATGAACAAAGAAGATACAATGCGAATGAATAAAATTAGACTAACAATTGACCAACCAAAGCAATTAATAATAGGTCATCTTTGACCAAAGTCAAACTAAGCAACAAGCGTCGAATACGAAGATAAGAAAAGAAATCTCGGTTCTTCCAAATTGTGGTCAAATATTATAACGACAAAGAAAACACAGTCCACGGTTTGTCCCTGTCGTGACTCGTGCCTGAATATTGCACCATGTGTAGGCATAATTATTTTTACACATTTCCAAAAAAAAAAATTTATAAGACAATTTATTTATATTTTGTTTTATTCACAATAATTGGTAAGCCCTTGGCATCATCTCACCTGATGGTAAGTGACAATGATGCCGAAGGTGAAAGCGGGCTTACCGAGATACCCCAAAGCAATGAAGAACTGGTTATCTTATCTTCAAGGCAGAACACATCAATGTTGTTAACACTGATGTTTGGCGTACCACCAACCAAACCGAGTCTTTCAAGTTGACCCCACCGGGAATCAAACCCGCGACCTCCTGGTGTGAAGCGAATTTACTAATCATTACGCCACGGAGGTGGTTATATCAGGGTAAAAAAATACAACGTAAGGACCCATATAATGCATATGGGGAATAAAAGGTAATCTTTGATTAAGTAAAAACTTTAGTTTTGTTATATTCGCTTTGCTAAGTACACTGACCACAGCGCCATCTATGATTTTTTCAAGGAAAGGAGCCTGGAAAGTTCCTCAGTGTCATTTTTACGTAGAAAAAACGCTATTGTAAGCGACTAGAGGAAATAAACCCTCCAATTTGTAAATAATGTTTTTAAGCACTTATGTTCCTTTGTTTTAAATGTTCATGTATGTAATTAGTTTCTAAGTATTTTTGTATTGTTGTCCTTTTCTAAATAAACCGTCACCCATGATCCCACTATTAGCGAGATAGATAAAATCTTACAAATAAAGGCAATCATCGCCATACTCTCTCTCTGCAACTATCTCACTATATGTGTCTCGCTCTGACGTCGAACTTCGAACAAATCTATGGAGTTTCAATTCATACAATCCCCTTCAGTTTTGGTCCATCGAGTGCCGGATTTAGAAGAATGAAACAGCACATGGAAGAAAGAAGTCAGTAAAGAAGAAAGAAGATTCATTATCGAAGAAAGAATATTCATTATCGAAGAAAAGAAGATTCATTATAGAAGAAAGAATATTCATTATCGAAGAACAGAAGATTCATTATCGAAGAACAGAAGAATCAAAATAGAAGATCTTCAAATAAGAAGGTTCACTTCGGGCAAGCTGACTTCGAGGTTAGAAGAGGACAGCGGCGTTCAGAGCAGAGCATCATCGAGTCCACGCACCGTCGAGAGGTCACCGCTGGCAAAGAAGACACCCAACCGTCAACCGTCATATAGTTTCTGACCTCAAAGTTTCTGAATTCATAAGTTTCCTAGTGAGTATTTAGGCTCCAGCAATTACTTTTTCAAGGCTTAGTACGCGGTGGGGCGGCCTTTTTCAAGGTAGCTTCTTCATCGCACCGTTCCGTGCAGAAGAGCCGGTTCGGTAGCAGTGAGATGAAGACGAGGTCGCAAAGGGGAGAAAGCGAGGGAACTGATAAGTCGGGTAGTGGAAACACAACGAGCGAGACGGAATCGGGTACGGTATCTACGGAATCGGGTACGGTATCTACGGAATCGGGCACGGTATCTACGGAATCAGGCACCGAATCTACAGCTACTAGCACAGCAACGAACGCGACGGATCGGACGATGAGCGAGAACAAGACCGGCGTTGAGGAACAACCGCCGCGAGAGGGAGACGCACCTATACTCGAGAGAGAGAAGGTTGCGAAGGATTGCACAGACACATCAAAGCTCACTTCAGTGATGCCCGTCCTAACCAAGTCGAGAGGAGGAAAGTCAATAGCGGGGCGCCGCAGGGCCGAAATACAAGCCCAACTAGAGCTAGAACAGCTCAACCTGGAAAAGGCGCGCGCCGCTGCCGACTGCGCTCGGCTACGTCTGGAACTACTGCAGGTGAACTCCGACTCCGAGTCTGACGAAGAAATCATTACCGTCAACGAGAGAGTAGACCAGTGGGTCGGACAACACGCACACATTGCTACTGGAGTGGAGGCCATATTGCCGCAGCCGGCGGCAGGGGAGAAGCGTGAGGAGAGCGCGCCCCGACCGGCTCCTAAGGAAGAAAGGAAAAAGGACACGGAAAGTTCTTTGGCAAACGCCATAATGGAAGCTATCAAAGCGAGTACCACGGGCAACAGACCGAAGACCGCGCCGCGCTATATAGCAGAGCTGCACTCCTTCAACGGGAACCCAAACGAGTGGATCGCATTCCGCGCCACTTACCGGGACACGGAGTCGTACTTCAGCGGCATAGAAAATGTCGCAAGGCTACGGCGCGCTGTACAGGGTAGAGCGAGAGAGGCAATCAAAGGCAGGCTCTACACAGCGAGCGACCCAGAAGACATCCTCACCGCCCTGGAACGACGATTCGGCCGCCCATCATACCTCATAAAGAACGAGATGGCAAATATCGACAAATTACGCCCGATGTCTGACGACGCACGAGAAATAGTGCAATTTGCAGGCGTTGTAGCCAACACAGTAGCCACCATCGTCCAGATGAAGAAGACCAACTTTCTACACTCGAGCGATTTGTCTGAGAAAATCATTGAGAAGATGAGCCCCATCATACGGTTCCGGTGGTTCGATTATCGAGCTTTGGACGAGGAGCAACCCATACTACTCGCGTTGTCAACATTCCTAGACAAGATAGCCGACCAGTTTGAAGCTTACGACACAGGGAGCGTTAAGCGGGAAACAAACAACGGCGGCGCATTACGAAAACCACGAAGGGTGAACGCAGCTACAGCAGTGGTCGAAGAAGCAAGTTACGAGTCAGATTACGACTGCGGCAGAACGACGAGTGACGAGGACGAAGCATGCGAAAGAGAGATGCAACACGTCTTCGCTACTAATCAGAAGAAAGAGACAAAAGATGCCGCCTGCCCTGCGTGTGAAAAAGACCACCAACTGAAGAGCTGCGCGATATTCACAAACGCTAACGTGGAAAAGAGATGGGAGATAGTGAGAAAAACTCACGTATGCTTTCGCTGTTTACGAAGTGCAAAACACAGAGGTTTCAATTGCAAGGCGAAACCGTGTTCCAAGTGTAGGCGTGGCCACCACGTGCTACTGCACGCAGACTCAGCGCCTGAAAAGCAAGAAAAACAGGAGGAAAACAAAGAAGATAAGCAAACTGCATCGGTCAACACGTTGGTGGCCACGAAGGCCTACCTAAAGATCGCTCCAGTAGAAATCTCGGGTCCAACGGGAACAAAGAAACTCTTCGCTCTTCTCGACGAGGGCTCCACCGTCACGCTGATCGAGAAAAGCGTAGCCGACGAGATAGGCGCGCGGGGCCCCAAGGAGGAACTGTTCATCGAGGGAATGGGAGGACAGAGACTAAAGGAAGCTACTTCCCGGCGGCTTGAACTGAAAATAAGAGGACTCTACTGCCGCGAGTACGAAGACATGACCGCATCTACAATAGAAAAGCTGGAACTGGCACCTCAAGCGGTCAGGAAGAAAGACCTGGATGACTGTCCACACCTGAAAGACGTGCCCTACGAGCTCACGTACGACACTGCCCAGCCTTCACTGCTGATTGGGCAAGATAACTGGCACTTGATCGTGTCACAAGACGTACGCAGCGGAAGCAAGTCTCGGCCCGTCGCTTCGCTTACGACCCTAGGATGGGTCCTTCATGGCTGTAACTCCAATATAACGAAGCCTGTTAGGTCGATACAAGTCATCAACCACCTCACACATGTCAGTGCGCACGAAGACACCGTTGAGCAGCTCATAGAAGAATATTTCACCATCGATTCGCTCGGAATAGCGCCTAGAAAACCGGCGAACGATCCGGAGGAACGAGCTCTCACAATACTGAAGTCCACCTGCAAGTACGTGCCCAAGGAAGGATGGTTCGAAACCGGGCTATTATGGAAGACAGACGACACACGAATGCCAGAAAGCCGACCCAACGCTCTGCGAAGACTGCTCGGCATAGAAAAGAAAAAGAAGAAGGATAAAAACTTCAAAGGAAGCTACGAAAATAAAATGAAAAATTTGATAGACAGCGGCTACGCGGAAGTTGCTACGAACTACGCGCCTACTACGCGTCGCGCTTGGTACTTAACTCACGCTAGAAAGGGACAGATACACAACCCCGCTACACCTCTCGCTCGCTCGTCTATACGAAACAATCTACCCGACTCACTCGCTACCCCTCTCGCTCGCACTAACGAACTCGTGCCTATGTCGGAAGAGACAATAAAAAACGCCGAAGATAGGCTTTTCAAAATTGTTCAGCGAGACTGTTTTGAAAGGGAAATAAAAACCCTAGCGAAGGGAGAAAACGTAAAAGAAGATACGTTCAATTTCGCTTTAAACATGCGACACACGCCCGAAGAGGCGCTTACAGGACAACGCGCGCCTACCAAATGGGAGATTACTAGCGCTGTGATGTCAATATATGACCCGCTAGGCCTTGCTTCACCTACGCTCGTCCAAGGAAAGATGCTCATTCAAGACCTGTGGAGAACGGGAGCCAGATGGGACGAGCCCGTGCAGCTCGCACAAGACCTGCAATGGCGCGCATGGCTATCGCACCTACACGAACTAACTAGTTTGTACATACCAAGATGCGTATCGCAAACGAACCAAGAGGCGGCGCTACACATGTTCTGCGATGCCAGTGAAAAAGCATACGCCACCATACAGACAGAAATGGATAAGAAAATAAAGAGAAGATTATACTGGTCCGACTCACGCACCGTTCTTGCCAAGTCCGACCCACGCACGTTCAAGATGTTCGTAGCCCACCGGCTAGCCGAGATGGAAGATCATACCAAATCCGATGAGTGGAGATGGGTACCCACTAAAGAAAACGTGGCTGACGACGCAACCCGCGGCACCCCAGGAAACTTCAACTCAAGCCATAGATGGTTTTCCGGCACCGCCTTCCTACGAAAATCCGAGTCAGAATGGCCGCTTGACCGATCCGCTACTGTACCCGTAACAATCGGAGAAGAACGTCTTACAACCCACACGATTAGACGTGTAACCATTGTTACTCCCGATCCGACGCGATGCTCTACATGGTTACGCCTTTTACGAGCCACAGCCCGATTCCTGCAGTACATCGCCTTGTTCAAAAACCTGGTTGAAAACAAAACACGTATAGCAACTCATGTTAAGAAAAAACCGCAAGATGCGAACTGGCGAAAGCACAGGAGAAAACGTCGCTACCCCGATCACTATGGGTGCTATTAAGCGCACCGAGGGGGAGACTGTAAGCGACTAGAGGAAATAAACCCTCCAATTTGTAAATAATGTTTTTAAGCACTTATGTTCCTTTGTTTTAAATGTTCATGTATGTAATTAGTTTCTAAGTATTTTTGTATTGTTGTCCTTTTCTAAATAAACCGTCACCCATGATCCCACTATTAGCGAGATAGATAAAATCTTACAAATAAAGGCAATCATCGCCATACTCTCTCTCTGCAACTATCTCACTATATGTGTCTCGCTCTGACGTCGAACTTCGAACAAATCTATGGAGTTTCAATTCATACAATCCCCTTCAGCTATCCTTAGTATAGATCATTCAAATACTTGTACTCGTTCCACAAAACCAATTAGTTTCGCCAACCGGTTTTGCTTAGAGACTGTGATTGAGATCTATACACCGGGAATATAATGAGGGGGTTTTAAATTTTAAATTTATTTTTCAAAAGACCTATGCCGCGTTTCAAAACACAATAATTTCGTTCGAAATAAGCTCAAAATTATTGTTTCGGCACGCGGCATGGATTGTATAATATTGACTTAATAGTTACTTATCTATTTCTGGCTCAAAGTAAATAAAGTTTATGGTTTCACCTGACTTCAAAAAAGGATGTTTTTTATTTCAATTCCTATGGTTATGGTGTATCGACTCGACCGACTAGCTAAATTATTCTGCCTCAAGAATTGTATGAAATATTTCCCGGCATCATTTAATAATAAATTTTCTTAGTATCTCAATCTACTCCGTACTCCTATTCCTATCTCAATCAGTATTGTTACACAAGTGTCAACCCTGTCAAGGTTAGAAAGTGATGCAATTTGTACTTGCATGCATCTTGTCACGTTGTATGGAGTGTCGTAGTGCTACTGGTATCCAATACCGTATTTTTTAAAATATCGATACGAACAGCACTACCCTGACTATGGCAACACTTGTGTCAAAGTTGTCTGTCTCTCGAGTTATGGCGTAGACTTTAGTGCACGTGAGCAATGTGGAGAACAAGAGAATAAAATGAAGGAGGACGTGAAAAACAAGTGAAAACCCAACTTGCACTGGGTGCAGTGGACGTCCTACTGCTACCGGGAGTTCCACCTCAGAATGAGGCTGCTGCAATTGCTGTCAAGGACTCCAGAGATGATTTGTAATGCACCGGCAATTTCCTAATAAATGAAGATGAAAATATAGTATATAAAGTCTCAAAAGGGCTTGTACCTAGAGACGTTGATATATTATTAAAAAAAAACTGAACGTTCTCAATTTGAATTTTGAATTGAACGAAAGACCGTTAGTTGGAATCTTTTGCGTTATTGCTGTGGTTATTTTGTGTGCTGTGCTGTGATGTTTTGTTTTTCAATTAACAACTATAGCTGATTATTTTTATTCCTCTATTTAAGGTGTTAAAAGGTTAGTCATGTGTTAATAACCGTGTGTATTTTAGTGTTCTTTTAGTCTGCGAGAGGAGTTAAGTGTTTACCTAATGTAAACCACATTTTCTTTCTGTTTTAGAAGAACGCAGTGGCAGGCAGTAGTAGAGTAATCTGTTCGAGTGACAGTTTTGTTAGTAGGTACCGAAGGTAAGCATTAATGATCTTCTATTCCAAAGCAGCTCTGATATATATCTGATTATGTTTTGTGTGCAATAAATCAGTGTGTTATTTTTATTTTAGATGTCCAGAATACCAAAACTGCCAACCAGGGCAGTTAAAGAAAACAGGGCGGGTTTTTTGAACAGCTGCCCGCCCCAGAGGACCGTCGCCAACGGGCTCAGTGACGCGGACAAGAAGAGTTTGTTGGAGAACCACACCAAGCCGGTAACCCGAGCCGGCTTCGGCAACGTCGCTGGTCGTGCAGGCTTTGGTAACGAAGTCGGACGCGTAGGCTTCGGCAAAGCCGCTGGTCGCGCAGGGTTTGGTAATGGGCAGTCTACATCCGCAGCACCTGCTCAGCAATTAAAGAGGCCGGCAGCCTCTTCATCTACGGCACTGGCTAAAGTCGAGCCAAAGAAACCAAGGATCGCACCATATGATTTCAAAGCCAAATACAATGACTTGTTAGAAAAACACAAAGTTATAAAAGCAGAATTAATTGACTTGAAGGAAAAGTATGGTGATATTTCAGATGAATATGAAAAAGTGAGGGAAACTGCTGGGATTGCAGGAAACGAGCGTGACTTGTTGAAGGAGAAATTACTGAAAGCTCTTAGTGACCTAAGAGAGAATTCTGCTGAATTTGAAAGAGTAAAATTGGATTTCGAGCTTCAAAAACATGAAGTTGAAGAACTACATCGCAAAACCAAACTATTGGAGGAAGTCACAAGTAGCCTAAAGAAGAAGTCACTTGAATTTGATAAATTACAGACAGATTTTGATGAACTGGCACGAAAATACAATAGCCTGAGAGATGAGGCTGAAGCGTTGAGGGTCTTAACGGACCAACTAAAAAAAGTGTCGATAGAACATGATAAATTGCAACTTGACCATAAAGACCAACAAATGTTATTAACTAAAGCTATGTCTGATGTGGAGAGTCTGCAAAACATATTGGCAGCCATGTATAAAGAGCAGCGAGATCTGAGGAATACAGTACAAGATTTGAAAGGAAACATTCGCGTCTACTGCAGAATAAGGCCACCATTGGAATCTGAAGCATCAAGGCCTGTTTTCAATCTCAATGTGTTAGACGCTTGCTCTATAGAAGTGGAGAAAGTAGAATTGCTTCAGTCAGCAAGAAAAGGGAAACATTCCTTCTCCTTTGATGGTATCTTCACACCTCATTCGTCACAGGCTGATGTGTTTGCTGAAGTTTCATCTATGGTACAATCTGCACTAGATGGGTATAATGTTTGTATCTTTGCATATGGCCAGACAGGTTCTGGCAAAACCTTCACAATGGAGGGTGGTGGCAGCAAAGAGCACTATGGAATAATACCACGTGCCTTTAACATGATTTTCACTTGCATGGAGGACTTAAAGAAGATGGGTTGGGAGTTGACAATTAAAGCCTCTTTTTTGGAGATATACAATGAAGTTATTTATGACTTACTGAATTCCAACAAGGAACAGGAAACACATGAAATCAAAATGGTCAATTCTAAAGGATCTGATTTATATGTGTCCAATTTAAAAGAAGAGACAGTGAAAAGTTCTCATGACTTCATCAAATTGATGATATATGCCCAACGCAACAGACAGACCGCAGCAACACTCAACAATGAGAGAAGTTCCCGCTCTCATTCGGTTGCACAAATCAAGATCTCTGCCATTCATGAAAAGAGAAAGGAAAAGTATACCAGCAATTTGAATTTGGTAGACTTGGCTGGATCAGAGAGTGGCAAAACTACTCAAAGAATGGACGAGACAAAACACATCAACAGATCTCTGTCAGAACTGTCCAAAGTAATTTTGTCTTTGCAAACAAACCAGTCTCACATACCATACAGAAACTCAAAACTGACTCATTTGCTCATGCCTAGTCTCGGTGGCAACTCAAAAACTTTGATGTTGGTCAATATCAACCAATTCGATGATTGCTTCAGTGAGACTTTGAACTCATTGAGGTTTGCTACAAAGGTCAATAGCTGTAGAACCATAAAAGCTAAGAAAAATCTTACAATGGTTGACTTATAAAAACAATAAGTAAATTAAGAATTTTCATGTTTAAGGGTTGTTAATTTCCCTGGTTTTGGCGTTACCTGAAAAACGATAGCAATGTGAATAAAATTGGTACCCAACGCTGACAAAGAGACGAAGCAAATCATAAAATAGAAAGCTTGCCTTATGAATATGCAGGGTGTTTGGGAAGTAGTGCAGAAAACTGAAAGGGGAGGTAGAGGCGGTCATTTGGAATAGATTTGACTTTATACACTGGTAGCCTAAGTTTTCGAGATATTAGATTTTTAATTTTCAGATTTTGTATGAAAAACGCATTTGTTTAAATATTTCGTGATTTTCCAAAAAAAAGTTATACTACAGTTGAAGTGCAAAATACGGTAAAAACTTCCCCATTTTATCAGCTTTCCAACAGAGTTAAAAAGTTAAAAAATAACAAATGAGTTGCTACAAAAAACTATGATTGTTGCCATAAGGGTGCCTCGAATCCCATACTAATTTTACAACAATTTTCTATGGAAAAAATAAAGTTCGAATTTTTTGCATGAACTTGTGAATTCAACGTTATTAAATAATTCTAGAGAGTCACAGATGTCTTATATGCGAAAAACATGATAAATTTTGAACTTTTAAAAAATCATGAAAATAATGTTTCTTGAAATTTTTGTATGGGACTTAGGGCACCCTTTTGACAGCAATCACTATTTTTTGTTGCAATTAAATTGTATTTTTTTAACTTTTTAACTAAGTTGGAAAGCTGATAAAATGGGGAAGTTTTTTTTACCGTATTTTGCACTTCAACTGTAGTATAACTTTTTTTGGAAAATCACGAAATATTTAAACAAATGCGTTTTTCATACAAAATCTTAAAATTAAAAAGCGAATATCTCGAAAACTGTGAGACTTAGGCTACAAGTGTATAAAGTCAAATCTATTCCAAATGACCGCCTCTGGCTCCCCTTTCAGTTTTCTGCACTACTTCCCAAACACCCTGTATATTAGCTGTTGTGTTCAGTTTTCAAATAATGCATAATATCTGTGTTGTGGAATTACTATTCAGTCCTTTTTTTCGAGCATTCTGCCTGCTTTAGCATGTGGTGATAGCCAACATCATCGCATCAGCCAAAAAACGTCCACTATAGGCCTCTTCTGAATTAGGGGTTTTGCCGTAATCACTATGCTTCGCAACGGGATGGCGATCACAGTGTGCAGTGTGATGAATGGCACAATACGGGGAAAGGATGCCGCTGCTCATCCTCCAGTTTTTGATCCCTTAGTAGTTTCTTACGACAGCCTTGGGAATAGATTGAATGGTTCTATTTTAGGGCCAAACCACAGGCCAAGCATTTTCTTTATTTGAATGCAATATTTCTTTTTTAATATTATATATACCTACTTCATCTCTTTGACTAGCAATAGATATTAATTTTATTTTCAATCAAAAATGTTTACTTAAGTTTTTTACGTACTGCAAAATCCAGTTTCAGGGTGGTTAATGTATCGTAACAAATTATTTAATAGTACTGTTTGATTAGTGTTATTATTTAACTAGAATTGTAATTTTTTAGGACTATTCATTTTATATTTTATGATCATAGTATTTGTATTTTACCACCTAGAATGCCTGAAATTAGATAAATTACATTAATACTGTTTTATTCTAACATTATCAACGGAATTTATTTTATACTTAAACTTCACTTCACTAATTTGGCCAGAATCAGGGCACTAATTGCATTAATTTTTAGACATATAGATTTAGTTTTTTCTAGCCTTACGTTGTTAGCCTTAAGGTTCGCCAGAAGACTTGAGTTTCCATCAAACGTTCCGTGTCAGTGCAAAAATGACATGCTGGATCGAGTCCAAACTTTGTACATAAATGTATTGAAAAGACAAATTTCGATGTCTGTAATTTGTTTAATCATCATAAATTTAAACAGAACTAAATAAAGACCTAAATTGTTATTCATCACTTACCATCAGGTGAGACAATGCCAACGGCTTACCAATTGTGAAAAAAATATTGTGTAAAAGTTTCAATCACTCTTATTCTGTTTCTTTATTTTAGTATATTGAAATCAAATGTATGACATCGATATTTATCTTCTCAATATTGCAAAGTTTGGTATCAATCTGGCAGGTCATATTAAAGTTGAACTATGTTCTTATGGAAACTCGAGCGACCCATAACAAAGATACAGACACTTATTAAACTGGGGATTTTACTCATATAAATAACAACATTAATATTGGACCTCGCGTCCTTTAGAAGATAATCCAATGAAATTGAATTGTATAGTCTGTGCGGAAAGAGGACCGTCGTAATGTTGACAACACTGTTACGTCTAATAAGTGTGACTGTATATTATTTTTTCTCAAACATGCTTGGAAATTTGAGCATTATTTTGACAACCTTCTTCGAGATAAATTGAAATTGCTGTACTGGCCAAATACAAGCGAGCAGCGGCTGGCAAAACTTGTATGAAAAACCATATCCGTCGTGTTTAGCGGCCAAATAAATTACTATGTAAACTCATATCTGTCGGGTAATTTAAAAATATAACTATAAAGATTTTATTTAAATTTCGAACTGACTTGAAAATAAAACCAAAGTATATATATTAGTAGTAACAATAAAACGCTATTTATAAAAAAAAATGAACACTGGCGCATGAAAAATTATTGTTCGTTGTTCGTTATAGTTATTGATTTTGAATAGTAATTATTGAAGTTTTAATTTCCGCGCATTATTTGAGAAAAGTACTATACAAGCCTTGGTCACAAATAGGCATTGATGGACTTACGTATGTGTGCCGGCCCACATTTACACATTCGTCCTTCAATGAGTCTTTTGCTGGCCGCTGCAGTAATGTACTATAGTGTTATATACAAATACTAGTATTCCTGGCGAACTTCGTACCACCTTACACTACACTACACTACCCTATCCTACCCTTCACTACCCTACACTACACTACCCCTACCATACCCTACCCTACACTTCACTACCCTACACTACACTACCCTGCCCTACCCTACCCTACCCTACACTAAACTACACTACCCTACCCTGCCCTAACCTACATAAGAACCTTCTCCTGACAATAACGAATTCGACAAAAAAAGAATTAGCAAAATCGGTCCAGCCGTTCACGCGTGATGCCGTGACCAACGGAAATAGGGATAAATTTTTATATATATAGATAATGTATTCAGATTCTGTATTAATAACAGTCTGATTGAAATGTATTTAATGTTAGTTCCATTTTACGCCACGACGCGACAGTTCTCTCCGCGCAGGCTCTAACTAGTTGACTGCATCAGAAATAAATAATTATTCACTGAATTTTAAATTAATTTAACTCTCCATATGGAGAGCATACCTACCTTCTCGCAGAAGAGCGTCTAAAATCAATCAATTTCTATCGGAGGTACCTTTTAGAATTTTAATTTGCCACTTGTGGCATATTTTAGATTATAGATGCTAGGTAAGTTTCCTCAATGGCGTAAATTTGACAAATAAACCTTGTGCCATTTTGGAGAAAATATATTTTAAAATCTTAGGTATCAATAAGAGTTGGCGATGACAAAAATATTGAACTTTTACTTATACTTTAAGGAGGGTTGTATAAAGTTACTCTATTAACTAGCTAACCTGTGCAAATATACTTGCTCACGTTCTGACTGATGGAAAACAAAGCGTATAATGTTTTTTTTTTAAATTTCAGAAGAATCTAACTACTGTTTATTACATTTTTTTTTACTATTTGACTAGGGATTCCTTGGGTAAAGCCGGTTCCGTTTGACGAGTAGAAGCCCCAGTCTACCTTTGGTAAGACCACCATTCTCTAACTATCCCCGATCCGTTCGGAATATTGTATTGTTTGTAGACAAATGACGCCATGGCCAGTCCATGGGCCATGCGTGGGCCATGTTGTCGTTTTAGTTTTAGATTTTGTTTTAATGTTTTATCTTTTATGATTCACTGCAATTACGGTATATTTTTAACATTATTACTTTAATTAATACAAAATAAATATTATTGTAATTTTATAGTTTAATAATTATGTTTCATTTCAAAAGCTTTTGTTTAACTTGCAATGTTTGTATGTTACTTTGTTTGGGTCACATCTTACAAACTATTTTATAGCGACTTCCAGTAATCAGATTGAGCTGAAATTTGGTATGAAACTGTATTCTCGGTGACAATACATATGTACTTTTGGTATTTTGAAGTTGATCTGATGATAAATATAATCAAGGTTCCAGGCAACGAGAATATAACAAACTATCGTTTTTAGTTCCAAGATCGTCTTTTAGTTTTAACCGATTTCAAAAAAGGAGGTGGTTCTATGTTCCACTGTATCTTTTTTTATGTTCATCGATTACTCTGTTAAGTGTGGACCGATTTCCAAAGTTATTTTTTATATGATTATACTCCCGAGGTGGTCCCATTTTCGCCAAGTAAGGATCTGATGATGGAATCCCAGGGAAATCGCAAAGTTTTCGCGTCTGGTAGTCATCATTTTTATTTTATTTTCATCATCTCACGTTTATGAGCTGATGATGGAAAGTACACCTCCTAAACGGTTAGGGGTTGCGAGAATAATTATTTACATATTATACGTAGGTACGTATAGACAGATAGTTGTATTCTTTCAGGTTATTCAAGTGAGCTGAAGTTTGGCTTTTAACTTTCATGCTGCTGATATAATGATGGAAGCCACAGGACTCTGTATCGTTTATTGAAACACATTGCCGTAGGTATTAAATTCTCTTTGACACATTAATTATGATATGATTCCAACTGGCGAGTAGGTAACTGGGTTTAACGTTGTTATCACTATAAATAAAAGTTGAAAAAACTTGAAACCGACTTCAATGCTATCTTATCTTCATGCTGGAATACATCAATGTTGTCAAATTTATGTTTGGCGGTAAAACTTAGGCAACGGTGGTAGCTAGTCAGGCGGGCTTATATAATGTCTTACAATCAACCAAACCGAGTAAGTTAAAACCCGCCGGGAATCGAACCCGCGACCTCCTGGCTTATTAGTTTGATGCCCGTCGACTTCAGAAAAACCTGAATTTAAGCGCCTTCGTGACGTAATATAAGAACAGCATCGACCTCAAAAAAATTGTAGGCCCCTAATTGGATTCTTACCTACCTTTGATTTCGTTATTGTTGGTTAATTTCGTGTATTCCTTTAATTATAAATATATGAAATCGTTCTCTTGAGTGAATTTATTTTATAACCGACTTCAAAAAAAGGAGGAGGTTTCTCAATTCGACCGTATATATATTATGTTTGTTCGCGGATAACTTCGTCGTTTATGAACCGATTTTGATGATGGCATCCCAGAGAAGTCGAGAGGAACCTTCAAAAATCGTAGTGGCGACTAGTGCGTTTGAAGCCTTTTTTTTGTTTAAAATTATAAGTTTTTTAAACTTTAATTTTTCCAATAGATTCGTAGGAAATATGTGCTCGCCCTTGTTTGAATTTGGAAACGTTCGTGTCCTTATATTCGCATTTGGCACATCGAGCATTTGGATTTTTGAGTTTATAACTCAAATACAAGTTTACTTTAAGTATTGTTTTTCGTTTCGCATGCTTTCAACCAAGTTTCATTAATACTGTAGAGATCGTATATCTCTACATTTCCGGACTCGCGACTCCTTTGCTACTTTGTTGCCAGCGCGAATCGAAGTAAAAATATAAATTTAAATTCAAATTCGAAAGCTTTCCAAAACAGTTGAGATTCATTCTATGGTGGGCCGTGAGCCAGGACAGAGGTCCATTTTCAAGTGTATTATATTTGTAGACCGCGCGACAAGGCAGAGTTCCCTAATGTCCTATTTCATGGCAAGAAAGTGTTATCATTAGTTTCGCTAAAAGAAATAATAATCAGTGAGCCGACAGAGCTATTTCTTTTATTTACGTATTAAAATAAACTTATCTTCAACGATATTTAATACGTACATCCATCTTTTATTTTAAAATATTAATCTGCCCAGCTACAACCCCACGGAAGTAACTATTTAATAATCTGTGCCCACGGCGTCTCTTAGACGACGTCGCAATACCTTTTGCTTCAAAGTAAAGAAACCAGATGTCGCTAGTTGTATGTATAGTGTATCCACACTACACTCCACAGCCGGTGTGTCATTTGCTTTTACAGAGTGCGCGACTACGACGGATCGAGCATGGGATCATCACATCAGCTCATATATACGTCCCCACCGAGGGGCTCGAGCCTACCCTGCAATAGGGCGACCGGGCTTAGTCGACCACGCGGGCCCGTGCGGGTTGGTCGACTTCACACACAACCATCGAGTTTCTTCGAAGGCGTGTGCAGGTTTCCTCACGATGTTTTCCGTCACCGTAAGAGCGTCAGATAAACGTATACATATGAGATCAAAATTCGAAACCACATTGGTACGTGGCAGAACTCGAACCACCAACTTCCCAGATAGGAGGTAGCGGCCCTTGCCGTTACGCCATCGATGCTCATTGCGCCAACGAGCATGGGATAATTGTATATTATAATAATAATAATATTATAATAATAATAATATTCTGGGACAAATCACACATGGTCATCAGTCACTAAATAAACCGAAACAATTTAGCTGGTGAATTGGCTCATGAAATTGTACGCTTGCTCTTCAAGTTTGCAGGAATTGGATGAAAAATTGTAAAGTCAATCTGCTAATCAACTGTTTCGGGTTAATTACAAATAATCTTGTCAGAAACGAGTCTAGAACGAAGGAAAAATATCCAATTTAAGCCCTGGTTTCTATGAGAGTCCAGATTTTTTTTCTGTAAATAGTTTTTTACAGTCAATTCTAAATTGTCACTTAGAAGGGTAGTAATAATAGGTAATCTTTGGCTATATACTATGCCTAGCTAGCCGTCCGCCATTATCCAATTTTTAGTACACCTTTATACCACCTAAATCAAGTGGAAAGGCGGAACGAACGTATTTTGCTGTTCAAATTTTAGACAAGTTGGAACAGATGGTCTGATCAAAGTAGTTGTAAATTAAAAAAGTTGTTTTAGCGTTGCCGTACATCTGGCCGACCGAGAATCGATAAAGATGACGGGAAAAATGCAAGTCTCTTTCATTCCTTTACAATCTAATAGAGATAGCGTCTCAGACATTGACAACAGTGAGAGCACCATCTATCAGATTGCATAGTAAATGAAAGAGACTTGGTGTTTGCCCAGTAATATCGAAAAGAAAAGAAACTACTTATTCCCCTGTATTGCCTTCAAATTTTTTCATCATCATATCAGCCGAAAATCGTCCACTGCTGGACAAAGGCCTCCCCCCAAGGATTTCCACGACGACCGGTCCCGCGCTGTCCGCATCCATCGGCTTCCTGCGATCTTTACCAGGTCGTCGGTCCACTAAATTTTTCAGCTTTGCTCAATTTGTATGTTTCTTGTAAAACTCTTTCAGTTTCTTTAGTAGTAGAAACCATACCTTTGTGGCTTTTCAGCGACTACAATATCGTTAGTATAGTTCTTATTCTTAGTTACACTTTATTCCTACGAATTCATTGTTTCTTTTTGTTCGAAACGATTTTAGCATTAGGAACTCTATGGTGCAGGACTCGTTACTCGGAGGTTCTACATATCATTAAACATCTTTACCCAAGGAACCCATATTGAATTGTCAAAAAAATTAAGTATACTTATTTGTTTTTTCAGCGTCGGTGGCTCAACCGGTAACGACTCGGTCCATCTAACCAGAGGTACCGGGTTCAAATCTGGATGGCCAATGTACCAATGAGTTTTTCAAAAAACTTACGTACATACTTACCGATTGCTTTAACGGTGAAGGAAAACATCGTGAGGAAACCTGCACACGCCTGCGAAGAAACTCGAAGGTTGTGTGTGAAGTCGACCAACCCGCACTGGGCCCGCGTGGTCGACTAAGGCCTAATCGCCCTGATTCAGGGTAGGCTCGAGCCCCTCGGTGGGGACGTATATGAGCTGTAATGATGATTTGTTTTTTCAGCGTCGGTGGAGTGATGGCAAGGGCCGCTACCTCCAATACGCACCAATGTGATTTCGAATTGAGATTTCATATGTACGTTTATCCGACACTCTTACGGTAAAGGAAAACATCGTAAGGGACCTGCACACGCCTGCGAAGAAACACGAAGGTTGTGTGTGAAGTCGATCGACCCGCACTGTGCCGCGTGGTCGACTAAGGCCCGATCGCCCTAATTCAGGGTAGTCTCGAGCCCCTCGGTGGGGACGTATATGTGCTGATATGATGATGATTTCAGCAAAGTCATAGAACAAAAGTAGTTCAGTATGATGAGTAGAATACCCAGTTTGGACCTACACCAATTTTGTTACACCTGTACATATTTGCTATAACGTGCGCGCTATTCACCGCAGAGCGCAGGCGCTAAATATGACAAATGTAACTGAAAAGCTTTCCCCAGGAAATCTACAACTAATAAAATAAATAACGTCACACAAGTTGTAAAGCCTACAAAACTAGCTAAGCGAGAGGGAAATAATTAGTTTAATTAACCTAACCATTAGGGCAAAGTATATATTATATTAGTACTAACATACAGTATGGGCACTCCCTGCCGCTCTCTAGATTCTGACCTCAGTCCCTCGTCACCCATATAGATACAGATTGGTTACAGTTTGGTTGTCGAACGTATAGGATTTCGCCGCCATTTTGTTTGTTCTGTCATTCCTTTTTTTAAATGTCATTCCTGGCCAGTTGTATGAAGTGTCCAGGGTGTGATAAGGGTAACACGGGGAAATAATTAAACTGCTTTTTTATTCACAAAAGTTTGTGTATTCAAATAGGGACTAGATCATTATTAAACAAAAAACAAGCCGCAATTCTCTCTTTATGCTCATAATCATAAACGGAATATTTAACGTCTCCGTGCGTCGGCGCGTGCGCACTGCGCATCGCCGCTGGCGCGACGGCAGACAAACGGTGGCAAAACACGAGGCGAGTCCAGAGTCCGCTCGCCGGGGTTCAACGTGACACGTCTTCATCACTCTGTGTTGGTAACTTTGCAGTCTCTATAGTATCTATCAGTCTATCCAGCCCGAATAGGAAGCCTTCCTCGTGGTTTCCTTGCTTCCAACTAGCACGGTGGTTCACTCGAGCACCCTCAGGAACACGTCTCGTCTTGGCGAAGTCGATCAACCAAGCCCCCACTTTCTCATCGTCGTAGATAATGAAGATGCTGCTACCGACTATCTCGTGGGTTTTGAAGAACTCCGAGCGCTCGAAGAGATCTCTGATCTCGCGAAGGCGGGCCGCGATAGCCTGGCGGGCGCGCTCGTTGTCGCCAAGGAACCGGGCAACCGTGGCGGCTAGCTGATGCTGTTCCCGCACCTGCTGAAGGTCGGTGAGCGGCGGCTGGCCGGGCAGCTTCACCGCTTCGATCCTGAAACCCTGCTCGGCGGACGAGGAGCGCTGCTCGCGAAACTGCATGTAGCGCAGCTTCGTGACGGCGCGCGCCGCATGCTCCGCCGCGGTGGGCGCGCTGGGGTCCAGCCGCACCATCTTCTCGTAGAGGTCTGTGCGGGCGCGCGAATTGCTCACTTCATCTTCGAGGAATGTGCGAGTGCCCATTTTGATATCCATGACGTGGGGGTCGCGGAAGCCGTGGAGGAGATCCTGAAGCTCGATGAACCGCTCGCCGCCGTACTCTAGCTCGCGGTAGTAGCGGGGTACGGCGGCGCGCATGTGCGGGCAGGCGGCCAGCGCCTCGTACGCATCGCGCTCGGGGCTGTGCGCGGGGTGGTCGCCGGCCGCGCGCCGCTTCCACACGGTGCCGGGCCCGGCGGGTGCCAGCGAGCCCGGGTGCCCCGCCAGCTGGAACCATTCCGAGCTGCGGGACTTTAGGAGAGCGTCTGATGCAGGCGCTGATAATTCTAGTGCATTCTGTAACAAAGAAAATTTTTTTTACTAAGCTAACCAATTTATAATTAAAAACCCGAAGGCATAAAAACATTATCCCTCGTTTTTAAATTAAAGTCGGTTTAAAATGGATCCTATTCTATGTCACTTTTGGGATCAAGACGAATCTAACGACACGTCGCACTCCAAAATCCATCAAGCCGTTTAGGCCACAGGCTCACACAAATAAACAGACATACACCCGAAAAACACTACCCTCCTTTTTGTACAGTCGGGAAAAAAATAAAATAATTACCTAGAATAGAAATCAAGGACCCATAAGGATAGTTGTAATGTTATATTTTATTATATACGTTAAGTTTTGGAATAGAAGTCCTGAAAATGAGAAATATAGGCAATTGATATAAAAAAGTAAAATAAGTGTTAGGTACTTACAATAGCTAGGAACTTGAGAAGCTCTGAGGGTTGTGCGGGAGATTGAGCAGGAGTGAGCGCGGAGTCAGCGGCGGGCGCGGTGGTGCGGCGCCAGCGTTTGAACAGAGCCCCGTCCTCCTTGCGCCAGCGGCCGTCCTCCTTGTCAGGCACGGCGACCTGAGGACAACGAAACCACACTGTTAATCACCACTGAATCACTTCAACCGTTTCGTTAACACATTAAGTATTAGCTAATCTTCTTTTAATTAACACAAAGACACGTACTGCTAATATTTTGTTGGCGGCATAGAGAAGCCCGCCGGGGCCAAGGCGACTCAGCACCGACTGGCGGGACACACTGTTCATCTTGCTGGAGACGGTCATGATGCGAGCGTATGCGGCGGACGCGCGGACACGAGTGAACGATAGATTGGTATACAGTTGCGGGGAGCGATCGGCGTGCGTGCGCAAGCGATTACTGCCAACGAGTATGGCAGCGGGAGGGACGATGGAGGTTTTATAGAGACCTCGCCGCCGCAGTGACGTAGCCAACAGCCCGCCCGCGCGCGCGCACCGACCGCGGACCGCCTCACTAGTCAGTCACACTATAGTTTTCCTACTGGCGCCATGCACGCCTGTATTATTCACAAGATATCGTACATTGATTGATTTATCTCCACTGAAAACAGTCGCTCACATCATTTTGTATCTATTAACCATCAGCTTGACTCTTGGTCTTATATCGAGTGTCTCGAGCACATTTTAAATCGTGCTGCCTTGTTTATTGAGATGCGTATTTAATCTATCAATGTGCTAATGTCCGTGCTAATTTAAATTCAACTTTTTAATTTAAATTCAAATTTAATTAATAGGTAGGTCATCGTATTTTAATTTCTTTTTTGCCTTATGGCAAATGTGTATGAAACTCACTACCTACTACTTAATATGTACTTACATTAGTAAAGTTTAAATTACGAATGCCGATCAACAGTAATTTAGTAGCTACCCATCGAACGTAATATCATGTTTTATAACTATTTATTTTGGTACCACACGTTTTATTTGAATAATGAGAAATAAAATACAATCGTCTAGTTAGTATCGCATAAAACGCTAAAACACGTAATCGCATACAATACCGTAGTTACACACGTGAAGCGGGCAAGGCTACGCTTTGTCCTCTGTTCGTGACGTACAGGGAAGACACGAAGATCGAGGTTTTCAGGGCTCTTTACTGGTGTGACGTCACAAGAGCCGGAGTTAGGTTGCAATGACGTAGTAAGTAAGGACAAGTAATAAGATGACGGGCGTAAGAAAACTCATTTGGTTGGTAATTAATACGTAAGCGAAAAAAATGGAAAAATGTAAATTATTGCATATACGCGCTACGCGAATCAATTGCATTGTGACTGTGTGACTTGCTAAAACCGTCATATCAGCTTTTATTCGTTCCCACCGAGGGGCTCGAGCCTACCCTGAATTAGGGCGATCGGGCCTCAGTCGACCACGCGGGCCCAGTGAGGGTTGGTCGACTTCACACACAACCTGCGAGTTTCCTCACGATGTTTTCCTTCACCGTAAGAGCGTCGGATAAACGTACATATGAAATCTTAATTCGAAATCACATTGGTTCGTTGCAGGTTTCGAACCACGACCTCCCGGACAGTAGGCGGCGGCCCTAGCCGTTACGACACCGACGCTAAAATAAAACTCTATAAATTCGCCATATGCCAGAGTCCAAAGCTTTAATTGCATCATCATCATCATCATATTAGGCTAAGGGCGCCCACTGCTGGACATAGGCCTCCCTCAATAATTTATAAAACAAAGTTCCTCTCACAATGTTTTTAGGGTACCGTATCCAAAAAGGGAAAACCTGCCTTTATTGGCTACGGGCTTCGCCCCACCGCGCGAGCCGCGCCGTGCGTACGTCTGTCTGTGACAGTGCTGTATCTTTTTAACCGTAATAGTTAGCGAGTTGCCATTTTTTAACAATACACTTTATAATATGACTATAAGTGCGCGGGACACAAGCCGCTCCGTCGCGCCTATACAGGGTGTATCAAAATTTGTTTATGACCCGTTAATTGTACATTAAGACCCGATCGATCGCCCTAATTCAGGGTAGGCTCGAGCCCTTAGGTGGGGACGTATATATAAGCTGATGTGATGATGATGAACTTTACATTGTGCTCACAACAGGTACTGAACATTTTTTCCTAAGAAACCCAGTCATTAAAAAAAAACCACTTCATACAAAATTGTTCTATCAGCTAATAGATTTGTTTGAAGAGTTGCGAATTATCTATGGGTCTCCTTGAAGAAAGTTATTCAGTGTGATGAGTAGAAACCCCAGATAATGGGTCGAACACATTTTTTTTACATCCTGTGTATTCATTAGTCTTTTATAAAGAGATGGCGGGCGGTGAGTGTTGTCGTGTCGTCGCGTCAACTGTATATTGGGTCTTAACAAAGGTACGCACTTATTTTTAACTGGAGCTTGTACTCATGAAACTGAACAACTTTCCCCAAGAAACCCATGGACAATTCGCAAAAAAATTTTTAGACTTGCCCGCCAGCTGATCGTATTGCATGAGTAAAGCTTCATTTAATATAAGTGCATACCTTTCTTAAGACCCTGTATATTCACAACCGTTCAACCCACAAAGTTCGCCCTACAAAAGATATCAACGGGAGGTTCTTTTAATTACAAAAAGCTCTGTATCATTATAATCCAACTAGACGCATTCTCGATTTTTGACTCAATTTTAATATGATAGGTTAATACAGGTGGTCTCATATTAATTTTATCAAAATTAGTTAAGTTGGTACTTTTTAAAGAAATGACATTTCAAAAAAGGAATGACGTAACCAACAAAATGGCGGCGAAATCCTATACGTTCGACAACCAAACTGTAACCAATCTGTATCAATCTGGATGACGAGGGGGTGAGTTCGCAATCTAGAGAGCGGCAGGGAGTGTCTATACTGTATGTTAGTACTAATATATATACTTTGGTAATGGTTTGTCCATTCGCTTCACACCAGGAGGCCGCGGGTTCGATTTCCAGGGTCAACTTGTAAGACTCGGTTAGGTTGGTGGTAGAGCATTTTATAAAGCCCGCCTGGCTGGCTACCATCATCTTATCTAAGTCTTGCCGCCAAACATCAGTGTAAACAACATTGATGAGTTCCGGCTTGAAGATAAGATAGCCAGTTCTCCATTGCGTTGAGGAATCTTGGTAAGCCAGCTTTCATCTTCGGCTTCATCGTCACTTACCATCAGGTGAGATGATGCCAAGGGCTTACTAATTGTGAATAAAAAAAAAGTTACGCCTAGAGTCTAGGCAAGGCGAGGGTCAACACTTAAAACCTAGAAGAACACTTTTTAAGTATTGACCCTCATTATAAAGTAGCGGATAGGTACTGTAAAATTGGAGACTTTTCACTTTTCTAATAGTTAATAGTGGGACTTGCCGTTATTAAAAGTAAGTATCTACATTTCGAACAACATATTAATATTCCATCCGAATACAAAATTCGAATACGATGACGCCAACTTATAGTGGAGTAAAATATATACAAATTGTATAGGTATCATTCAATTTTTTTATTGAATAAAAAAACGAATGATTAAACATTTTTGTCAAAAAAAGTGTATTAGATTCTCATAAGTATCTTGGACGAGTCGACGCCCGCTCTTATGGATTACTGACATGTGAGGTCAAAAGATTTTCCTTATCGTCAGAGAGACGATAAATAATATTCTAACTCCTTAATATTATGAATGATACCGTATATTTGTATGAATGATACAGTATTTTTGTACGAATGATACAGTATTTTAGTATGAATGATACAGTATTTTAGTATGAATGATACAGTATTTTAGTATGAATGATACAGTATTTTTGTACGAATGATACAGTATTTTTGTATGAATTATACAGTATTTTTGTATGAATGATACAGTATTTTTGTATGAATGATACAGTATTTTTGTATGAATGATACAGTATTTTAGTATGAATGATACAGAATTTTTGTACGAATGATACAGTATTTTTGTATGAATTATACAGTATTTTTGTATGAATGATACAGTATTTTTGTATGAATTATACAGTATTTTTGTATGAATGATACAGTATTTTTGTATGAATGATACAGTATTTTTGTATGAATGATACAGTATTTTAGTACGAATGATACAGTATTTTTGTATGAATTATACAGTATTTTTGTATGAATGATACAGTATTTTTGTATGAATGATACAGTATTTTTGTATGAATGATACAGTATTTTAGTATGAATGATACAGTATTTTTGTACGAATGATACAGTATTTTTGTATGAATGATACAGTATTTTTGTATGAATGATACAGTATTTTTGTATGAATGATACAGTATTTTTGTTTGTCCTTTCACGTCGCAACTGAGCAACTGATGGATGTGGTTTTTAACACGGAGATAGTTGATGGGGTGGGAAATGACAAAGGTCATACTCCACCAAGTCAAGTCCGGATTACTGGGGGCTAGTGGTGAACCTAAGGTACTTTTTTACAAGATTTTATTTAACTTGCAATGTGTATATTTGTTCGGGTGAAATCTTGCAAGTTAAATTTGACCCATTTCCCGGTTTCCGATTCAGCTTAAATTTTGCATGCATATGTATATCGCGTGACAATGCAATATTAAAAACTTGTACCAATTTTTTTTAGGTTTGTTTGAAATTTATTATCTATATGAATAATCTATAGAAAAAATATTTTTTATTTGATCGTCCTTCTTTCACATCGTAAGTGTAAATCTATATATATATAAAAGTCAATGTGTGTTTGTATGTATGTTCACTACAGACTCCAAAACGGCTGCAGCGATTGTGGTGAAATTTTCAGAGAGTTTTCAGATTAGCCCAGCGGGTGATACTGTGCAAAAAAGAAATCGCGGGCGGAGCCGCGGGGCCGGTTGCTAGTATTATATGTAAATCAATGATTTTTTTATGCGTTCATCCGATTGCGTTGACACTTCGTATCGTTGTTGTGCGCAGGCCCGGAAAGGTTAAATGCAAAAATCTCCCATAAATCGATATAGGTACGTCACATCGTTAATTCTTCAACTGCAAATGTAAGTTGGTAATCGCTAAAAAAAGAAATTATGTGTGATCACTACTAATTAACAGTTTTCAATTTGTTTTCCTTTACTTGTGCTGTGAGACCTTGCTAACGGGAACTCTATAGGTTTTTATTCACTTGCGAATGACAAAATATGTGACACAAATGACCGTATCTTTTTGAGGTGTATGTATGTATGTATTTTTCTTGGCTGAGACTGTGGCCTAAACGACTTGATGGATTCAGGAGTACAAGGTGTAGTTAGATTTCACTCGGCTGCCCAAAAAAGAGGGATAATGTTTTAATCCTACTAATATTATAAACGCGAAAGTTTGTAAGAATGTATGGATGTATGTTTGTTACTCTTTCACGCAAAAACTACTGAACGGATCTGGCTAAAATTTGGTAGGTAGACAGATTAGGTAGGAAACTTTTTTCCACGCTTGCGAGCCGCTTGCGCTGCGCACTCTCGAAAAGTCATAGAAACGTTGTCCATGCGCGGGAAACAGCTAGTACAGTCATATTTAAAATTTTTAATTGTTGGTTATTGTCGCTTTGAATTAGAAGCTTATTTTTTACAGCTTCAAGGGATACTTTCACGCATTCCTGAGAAAAAGGGTCTAGCTAGACAGTAAGACGGACAGACGGACAACGTATAGAAAGTTATAGAAAGTTATTTTACCCAAAACGAGAGTATTACTTAAACAATACAACAAACACGTAGGTAAATAGGGAAAAAAACCAAACATAAACAAGTTTTTTTTTAACATTTCCACTTTGAATACTGCTTTTACCAATTCAAAACCATATTATAACAACAACACTTTAATACCAAAAAGAGATATACTTAATATTGTTTTTCCTCAAACCTTCCAAATGATATGCGACATGAATTATCCTATTTCTGCATGTGACTTGGGTCAGGTCAAGGTTGACCAGCTGCAAGCAAGGTTCGTGAAAATTATGATATTACAGTTTTATTTATTTTATATTATTCCAAAAAGTCATGGCATATTGTTTCTTAAATTTAGTGACAACATACAAAATAAAACTAATGAGGAGGACCAGAATGCTGCGGCGAAAGAATATGGTGCTCTTTTTACTTTCAATTAAAAAAAAACTATGAAAAAATTAAAACAAATAAGTAGGTATTTTTGAAGGACCCAAAAAAAAAAATTTAATACCAGTCGGTGGCGTAACGGCTAGGGCCGCCGCCTCCTGTCCGAGAATTATTGTTGAGAAATTTAGATTTCATATGTACGTTTATCCAACGCTCTTACGGTGAAGGAAAACATCGTGAGGAAACCTGCACACGCCTGCGAAGAAACTCGCTGTTTGTGTGTGAAATCGACCAACCCGCACTGGGCCCGCGTGGTCGACTTAAGGCCCCATCGCCATAATTCAGGGTAGGTACGAGCCCCTCGGTGGGGACGTATATGAGGTATGAGTTACAACAATCTAAATAAAACTAATGAGGAGGACCCATTGTGCTGAGAAAAAATTAAAACAAATAGGTATTTCTGAAGGTTTGGGTCCTTTATAAAATTAATACCTACTACGTATGCCTAATACCAAAATTATTGCAAAATAATCTACATTATATAAAAATTAAATTGAATGTAAGCGCATCACCAAGACGTCGGTCCACTGCGTGGGAGTCCTGCCTAAGCTACGTTTTCCGGTGTGCGGTCGCCACTCGAGAACTTTACTGCCCCAACGGCCATCTGTGCTACGTTCTGTCTGGTGAAGATCGCAGGGAGCCGCTGGAAATCCTTGGGGGAGGTCTTTGTCCAGCAGTGGACGTTTTTCGGCTGATATGATGATGATGATCACTTGAAACGTCAGGATCGATTTTACTTTTTTAGGGTTTCATAGTCAAACTATGAAACCTTATATTTTCGCCATGTCCGCCTCACCCTATCGTTGAATAGGTCTCTCAAAACTTAGTATTGTAAACAGTAGGGCCGCCCTATACGATCAATTTAAGAGGAAAATTATGACGACCAACTTCGACCATAAATAAAAAACGACCAAGTAAAGGATTTATTTAGTTTAGGACTTAAGAGTAGCTGTCGATCAACTTTAAGATGCGCAGTTAGAATTGTAAAAAGTTTATAGATTTTCCATACAAAATGTTCTATACCAAGTGCAAAAATAACCTTGCTTCTTAAAATATATACGTAAACGTTTATTACTTCAAAACACTACGGAAACCTACTTTGCGCGTGATCCGGCATGCACTTTGCCACTTTTTTTTTGTTCGTTTAGAGTTGTTCGAATAGTTTATTGGGATAGAAAAATTTGAAAAGTTGCCTGGAAAATTGTGAACATTGAGAAAAACTAAGTTTTTTTTATGAACTCAAGACCTTAACTCATACAATTCGAAGGAAAACGATATACACGCGGGCGAAACCGCGGGCAAAGCTATTAAAAAATAAATAAATGTTCAGGGACGAAACACACACGGTCAATTGGTTCCAAACTGTATGGGAATCAAAATTATTCGTTGTTTTATTTTAGAGTTTGCATAATAATACACCGGGTTTACACTTATACAGAGGGACTTTTAATTAGTTCTTGATAACCAAAGGTATGCCTGTACTCGTGATTACAAACAACTTTCCTAAAGAAACTGTATGGCAAAAAAGAAAAAAAAATGGGTCCTCGATACTTAATAAGTTATCAAATCGGCAAAAATGTGTATAATGGACTATATTTTTTTCATATTTGACATATTGTTTCTTTGGGAAAGTTGTTTCTATACACGAGTACATTCATATCCTTTGCTATCAAGAATAAAAGTCAGTCTGTATACATACATTTCTTGATTTTTTTCGATCGTAAAAACGGAGAAAAATAAAGAAACCTTCAAATAATACTTTTTGGGTAAAAAAATGAAAAGAGAGAGATATTTTTTATTTTTTTTAATGTTTATTATTTGTTAGTACATCCGCCATAGAACAACAGCTAATAATAAGAACACGTAATCTGTGAAAATTTCAGCCGAATACCAAATACGGTTCAAACATTTTAAAGGTCAGACAGAAGGACGTACGGATGGACGGACCACCGGACGGCGTAGGCTTATAGTAATAAGAATAAGGTCCTTTACTAAATTACTTTACTGTTCGGACTGGTATATAAAACCATAATAACTTTGAATAAAAAAAACTACGTTCCTTCTTTACTTTTTATTTTGCTTTCCATGCCTGGTGGATGAAAATCACACGGCGTGCCTGGTGGGGCCCATTGGACCCCAATTAGAATGACTGTTGTTAAGTAGAAAAATGAACAAATATTATATTTTTTTTATTAGCTACGATTAATTTTATATATGTATATTTATATAAATAAGTCAAAACTTTAATCAAAAAATATTAAATTAGCATATTTATTGGGCCCATTGGACCCCAATTAGAATGACTGTTTTTAAGTAGAAAAATGAACAAATATTATATTTTTTTATTAGCTACGATTAATTTTATATATGTATATTTATATGAATAAGTCAAAACTTTAATCAAAAATTATTAAATTAGCACATTTATTAACCTTGAGAAAAAACCTTCAAAATTTCACCTTCACCCGCGTGGACATCGTTTTTATTGTTGTGTTTAAGGGTGATAAGTAAATTATGTCGTTTCCCACCTCCTCAACCAGAGATGGTTGAAACTAAATCACAACAATCCATTGTTCCGTTGCGATGTAAAAGAAATTAACCAAAAAAATACCATTTTTTTTAGTTCCCTCAGGAACTGCATCAGATTTTGCTATTTTCCCTATTTTTCCATTTTTTGATGTTGTTTTTACCTCAACGTTTTAAAAAAAAATCACGTCAAGCCCCGTTTTTAATTTTGTCAGTATGAATAATTGTGAAAGTTTAAAGTGTTATATGAATCCCTATTTCCCTTGGTCACGGCATCACGCGTGAACGGCTGGACCGATTTCGCTAATTCTTTTTTTGTAGAGTTCGTTATTGTCAGGAGAAGGTTCTTATGTAAGGTAGGGTAAGGTAGTGTAGTGTAGTGTAGGGTAGGGTAGTGTAGTGTAGTGTAAGATGGTACGAAGTTCGCCGGAAATACTAGTGCCCTATAAAAGTCGGAGAGACAAACGGACGGTGTAGGCTTCGTAATAGGGGCCCGTTGTCACCCTTTGGGTACACCAACCTAAAAATCAAGTTTTTTTTAATATAACTCTGGCTGAAAGCAAGTGCAGCTAGTGCATAATTCACAGACGCCGCCGCGTCGTCGTCGGCGCGTGGCTTTAATGCGTAGTGCCGTCTGGAGGCCACGCCACACGCCACTGCAGATCAATCCCATAGCCCATGCACTCCGTCTGCATCTACATTGTTGTATGTCAACCGGTCACTGGCTCATAGATATTATGAAAAATTCATAGCATAATCTGTTGGGTTTAAGCAAATGCATATAAACTAGCCGTGTTGCATACAGAGTGAGCTTGTCTGGTTGTCGAGTTCGTGAACAGAGCCCGTGGAAGTAAAAAAAAAATCATGGTTTTTGATTTTGATTGGCTGACAAAATTGATTCCGCACGAGACCAAACTTTGCAAGTGAGTACAACGCTACAAAGTATATATGTCACGGCTAAAGGTGGGTTAGAACATAAACTTAAGATTAGCCGGCTAAAGTTGTTTGGGTAAAGTCCGATTTTTAGTTGGTATTCGGCGTTTAACCAACACTGGCTGGGTAATATTTTTTTGGGTAGTGAGCGAGCGATATTAGATTCGATCAGGTTTGGTTGGTTTTACAGTCGAAGAGCCTCGCGAAGACAGGCTTCCCCCCGGGTGAAGTTTAGCCGGCTAATCTTAAGTTTATGTTCACACCACGGATCAGATAAATAAGATTGGATTGGAAATGTGCGCTGGGCAGGCACGCCTCAAGTATGATTAGATAATCATACTTAACCGAAGCACGCGTTTATATTTTTATTTGCGTGTGGTTGTGTGTAACGTACAGACTCTCGAAATGGTATGAGACACAATTGAAGACCTGTGTTCTAAGTGTGTTTTGTTTATTAGTGCACGCAATTCGTGTATATGTGTTATTATTGCTTGTGTAGTGGAGTTGATGGGTGGGAGACAGGCGGCGACGCTGGTTTTCAAACAAAAGTGTGACTATTGCCAATCCAACCTTATTTATCTTATCCGTGGTTCACATCCACGTTTAGCTATATGTTTATATTGATATATAATTAGCACTAACATACAGTATGGACACTCCCTGCCGCTCTCTAGATTGCGACCTCACCCCCTCCGTCACCCAAATGGATACAGATTGGTGCTAGTTTGGAGAACCAAACGTTCCAGAAGGAACGTAAAGAATTTCGCCGTGATTTCGTTTGTCCCTTAATTTGTTTTTAGAAATGTAAGTGTCCGGGGTGCAACTATCTATCTTTTGCATGGCAACATATTATATCTACCGATAATATCTTATGTTATGAGCATCGCAGTATGTTTTCGTTTAGCGTATTCCGTACTTTTCCAGTGTTTGCATGGCTCAGTGTGTTTGCTCTCGGAGTAGCATAATATCCATTTCAAATATGTTTAAGACACCGCACGCTAACGCCCTAATTAGATTGCCGCGGGCATGCACTAGACGCTATATGGTTGCGCGGGCGCCGACGTCGCGCGGACCGCAGTTACTTAGTACTAATACTTATGCTTATACTTTGCTGCAGTGTTCCCAGCATTTTGCATGCCTCTCACGCCGAACAAGAAAATACCTTCAGATTAAAATTCTCTTAATAATAGCGATGATGCAATAATAGTTAGTGAAAGAAATAAAACTATATAGTTTCGCCGACTACGGCGGTTTGACAACAAACTAGGAAGCCTCATTGTTTCACCAACCACGGCGGTTTGACTACAAACTTGGCACCGTTATAGTTTCGCCGACTACGGCGGTTTAACTACAAACTAGGGACCCTTATAGTTTCACCAACCACGGCGGTTTGACTATAAACTTGGCACCGTTATAGTTTCGCCGACTACGGCGGTTTAACTACAAACTAGGGACCCTTATAGTTTCGCCGACTGCGGCGGTTTGACTACAAACTAGGGACCCTTATAGTTTCGCCGACTGCGGCGGTTTGACTACAAACTAGGGACCCTTATAGTTTCGCCGACTGCGGCGGTTTGACTACAAACTAGGGACCCTTATAGTTTCACCAACCACGGCGGTTTGACTAAAAACTTGGCACCGTTATAGTTTCGCCGACTACGGCGGTTTAACTACAAACTAGGGACCCTTATAGTTTCGCCGACTGCGGCGGTTTGACTACAAACTAGGGACCCTTATAGTTTCGCCGACTGCGGCGGTTTGACTACAAACTAGGGACCCTTATAGTTTCGCCGACTGCGGCGGTTTGACTACAAACTAGGGACCCTTATAGTTTCACCAACCACGGCGGTTTGACTAAAAACTTGGCACCGTTATAGTTTCGCCGACTACGGCGGTTTAACTACAAACTAGGGACCCTTATAGTTTCGCCGACTGCGGCGGTTTGACTACAAACTAGGGACCCTTATAGTTTCATCAACCACGGCGGTTTGACTACAAACTTGGCACCGTTATAGTTTCGCCGACTACGGCGGTTTAACTACAAACTAGGGACCCTTATAGTTTCGCCGACTGCGGCGGTTTGACGACAAACTAGGGACCCTTATAGTTTCGCCGACTACGGCGGTTTAACTACAAACTAGGGACCCTTATAGTTTCGCCGACTGCGGCGGTTTGACTACAAACTAGGGACCCTTATAGTTTCACCGACTACGGCGGTTTAACTACAAACTAGGGACTCTTATAGTTTCGCCGACTGCAGCGGTTTGACTACAAACTTGGCACCCTTATAGTTTCACCGACTACGGCGGTTTAACTACAAACTAGGGACCCTTATAGTTTCGCCGACTGCAGCGGTTTGACTACAAACCTGGTACCGTTATAGTTTCGCCGACTGCGGCGGTTTGACTACAAACTAGGAACCCTTATAGTTTCGCCGACTACGGCGGTTTGACTACAAACTTGGCACCCTTATAGTTTCGCCGACTACGGCGGTTTGACTACAAACTAGGAACCCTTATAGTTTCGCTGACTACGGCGGTTTGACTACAAACTTGGCACCCTTATAGTTTCGCCGACTACGGCGGTTTGACTACAAACTAGGGACCCTTATAGTTTCGCCGACTACGGCGGTTTAACTACAAACTAGGGACCCTTATAGTTTCGCCGACTACGGCGGTTTAACTACAAACTAGGGACCCTTATAGTTTCGCTGACTACGGCGCTTTGACTACAAACTAGGGAACCTTATAGTTTCGCCGACTACGGCGGTTTAACTACAAACTAGGGACCCTTATAGTTTCGCCGACTACGGCGGTTTAACTACAAACTAGGGACCCTTATAGTTTCGCTGACTACGGCGCTTTGACTACAAACTAGGGACCCTTATAGTTTCGCCGACTACGGCGGTTTAACTATAAACTAGGGACCCTTATAGTTTCGCTGACTACGGCGCTTTGACTACAAACTAGGGACCCTTATAGTTTCGCCGACTACGGCGATTTAACTACAAACTAGGGACCCTTATTGTTTCGCCGACTACGGCGGTTTGACTACAAACTAAGGACCCTTATAGTTTCGCCGACTACGGCGGTTTAACTACAAACTAGGGACCCTTATAGTTTCGCTGACTACGGCGCTTTGACTACATACTAGGGAACCTTATAGTTTCGCCGACTACGGCGGTTTAACTACAAACTAGGGACCCTTATAGTTTCGCCGACTACGGCGGTTTGACTACAAACTAGGGACCCTTATAGTTTCGCCGACTACGGCGGTTTAACTACAAACTAGGGACCCTTATAGTTTCGCTGACTACGGCGCTTTGACTAAAACCAAGGGACCCTTATAGTTTCGCCGACTACGGCGGTTTAACTATAAACTAGGGACCCTTATAGTTTCGCTGACTACGGCGCTTTGACTACAAAGTAGGGACCCTTATAGTTTCGCCGACTACGGCGATTTAACTACAAACTAGGGACCCTTATTGTTTCGCCGACTACGGCGGTTTGACTACAAACTAAGGACCCTTATTGTTTCGCCGACTACGGCGGTTTGACTACAAACTAAGGACCCTTATAGTTTCGCCGACTGCGGCGGTTTGACTACAAACTAGGGACCCTTATAGTTTCGCTATGTCCCTCTGTCTGTCTGTCGCAGCCGCTTTGTTCAAAGGCTATAAATCCGTGTTTATACAAATTTGTGACCGTGTTACATTTATGGAATAATGAACATGTAGGTACTTGTAAAATCTTCTGAAATCGATCGAAAAGTATGTTTAGTTGGGTAGGTAGCTATTTATATTTCTAGGTCCTGTATATAACTTAGGTACATAAGTAACTACGGCTGTAATACATAATGTAAACAGACGCGCCTCCTAGCGTCACGTCAATGTGCGACCACCCACCTAGAATTATGTAAGACAGGTATTGTTTGCCACAGAAGTCGTAATTTCATAAATTACAGTCGAATAATTAAAATGCGCGTTAAATTACATTTAAAAAACCTAGTATTGTGTAGAAAACTGTTTATAATGGATATTTAAAAGTAAACCCAAGTAATTAGCACCTTCGAGCCTATATTCGTATGGTAATATGCTCAGAACTCGATATTGTAAAGATCTTTTAACTTATTTTATTTTTATGTTTACCTAAGAAAGGTAACGTATATGTATCTATATTTTTTGTTACCGATGTAACATTATTAACGATAATTTATAATAATTTTATATTTTTTTTTAATTTTTTTATATTTTTTTTTATTTTCACAAAAAGTTTACAAGTTAGAAAAACAAGGTCTTAACGATGTGTCGATACTCGTATTAACGGTAAATCCAAAATTCATGATCCGTTAAGTTACTAACAAATCTTCTAACAAACAATGATTACTTAGGTTAAGAAGGTCTCAAATCAAAATTAAAAGGTAGATGTAGTGTTAGGGCTTTGAAAACGGGGTATAAAAACTCTGCTCCAATCACGACGGAGCAGAGATTTGCTTACAGTCACACGTTGGCAGACTTACCGCCAACATGCCGAAGTGTGCTGTGACATGTCTCAAATGCACCTGTCTCAATTACAGTGAAGGATAGGACCTATCACGTGTCAAAACATTATTCGAGGTCACCACTTAAGGTAAAGACGCATACGTAAGGTGTAACAAAATTAACTGAAACTATTTTAACTGGTGCTTCTACCTATGAAACTGAACAACTTTCCCCGTGGAACCCCTAGTCAAACAGCAAAAAAAAAATTTGGCGCTCCCATACTAACTCGATCAGCTGATCAGCCACTTTAGTATGGGAAGTTCCATTTTTTTTTGAGGTTTGACTATGGGTTTCATGGGGAAAGTTGTTCAGTTTCATAGGTAGAAGCACAAGTTAAAATAGTTTCAGGACCTTATATAATAGAGCAAGCGGGTACTTTTGTTATGATTGTTGTATGAAACTCGACATCTACATTGTTTTTAATCTGAGAGTAAGGTATACGTATCTATATGTTTTGTTACATCGATTAATGTTATACCAAAAATTCATGGTCCGTTTAGTTACCAACGCATCTTCTTAGAAACAAATGATTAATCGTTGTAGTATCGACCAACCTTTGTAAGAGACATCGCCTAGTCTTATTATCATACCGGTTAAGCGGTTAAATCATATAAAAAAACTATAAACCACTTCGTGTGAACAAGAAATGCTTCATTATGAATTTTGTAGTAAAATATTAACATAATTTATCGTAGAAAACCTGCAAATTATCATAGCTTTATAAAATACAAGCTAGATACGAGTATAATGTGTTACGCGATATGATCGCATTCGTAACTAATACATCCGTGACAGTTACACTCTGTGTCCGAAACCAAAGTATATTATCTTTGATTATTCTCTATATTATATTAGTATTTGCCAAAACGTAGTGGATGAGCTTTAGGAAAGCTAAGTAAGTCATTAGAGTACCCGCATCCGTGGAGAAATGGATAGTCCATTCGCTTTACACCAGGAGATCACGGGTTCGATTGCCGGTGTAGTCTAACTTGGTAAGAGGTTTGTTAGGTGCTAGGGCGTTTTTTTAACCCCGCCTGGCTAGGTACCATCATCTTACCTAAATCTTTTTAATCACCAAATATCAACGTTAACAGCATTGATGTGTTTCTGCTTGACGATAAGTTGGTCAGTTCCCCAATTACGTAAGATGATGCGTCTGCCACCCTTAAACAACAATACAATCGAGATCCGAAGGGAGTTTCTTCGTTGAGTAGAGCGCTAAGTAAGTAGTAAATTTACACGTGTCATATATAAATCTGTCTTTAAATCTAGATTTTTTGGCGCTCACGACATAATATCAATCGTGGATAAAAAAAAAGTATATCGGTAACAGAACATTCACAGAACTAGACCGATAAACAACAAAGCAATCGAGATCCGAATGGAGTTTCTGCGTTGACTAGAGCCATTTAGGGCGGTAAGTTGGTTGTAAAACTCGTATTATGTATACTAGACAAAGACAGATATTTGAATTTGGATTTTTTTCCATATCCTGGGAAGGCCTGGAAGCGCTGGATGGACTTAATGAGAAAGGGCGGACAAGGGAGAGAACAAAGAGAGAGAATAATATCGCTAAGGGAGGACGTCAATACCTTCAACTTTTCTTCCCTTAAAGATCATTAGGATTGGCAACGGCTTGCAGCTAATTTTAATATATTAAACATGTGGTCATTAACGAACTGGTTCGCGTGTTTACCGTGAAATCCGTAATTTATGGATCTACAGAACAATAGGGCAGCGTGGATGTTTTGGTGAATAAAATAAGCTGCGTGACGCAGGTACGGTGGCATTGATGACACAGCCGGTCCCAACGATACTTATCCAAAAGAAAAAGGTGAACTTCACCTGAGAGCCGAAGTTCCACCCGCTACAATGAGTCATTTGGCGCAATGAATAAGTGATTACGATACAAACATGCGAGGATAAACATTCTGCGGTAATAGCAGCAGATCTACTTAGGTTTGTTGACGTGAGAAACCTACCTGTTTGCCAGTCTGTGACGTGCATGTACACTCGTTACTATACAGCCATTACAATATTATTTCTACTTTGTGGTTGAAGGGCCAAGCTCTAGTCTGTGTAGGAGTGATCTTAGCCTACACACTATTCATCATATCAGCCGAAGGAAGTCCACTGCTGGAGATAGGCCTCCCCCGAGGATCTCCACGACGACCGGTTCTGCGCTGCCCGCATCCAGCGGCTTCCCGCGACCTTCACCAGGTCATCGGTCCACCGAGTGGGAGGCCTGCCTAAACTACGCTCTCCGGTGCGTGGTCGCCACTCGAGAACTTTACTACCCCAACGGCCGTCTGTTCTACGAGCAATGTGCCCCGCCCACTGCCACTTAAGTTTAGCAATTCTGAGAGCTATGTCGGTTACTTTGGTTCTTGGAAACTCCGAGACTAGCACGCTCCATTGCCCTTTGGGTGACACTCTAATATGCCTCTTATAAATACGATGTATTTTTAACCCCCGACGCTCATAGGGGGGTTATAAGTTTAACATGTGTAACTGTGTGTCTATCTTGTGGCATCGTAGCTCCCAAACGGATAAACCAACTGTGGAATAGTTTTTTTTTGTTTAAAAGGGGACTTAATCGATACGAGTGTTATACAGGGTGTAACAAAATTGGTATAGGGTTCTACTCGTCATGCTGAACAACTCTTTCTTCAAGGAACCTGTGGCGACATCTGCACTCCCCGCCACTAACAACCACGTTGCCACAGCTCAAGATTGAACCATCGATCAAACTACATGGAGAGTTGCATCTTCACCTCGATAGATGGCACCATCATCGCAAGAAGGCTATTAACAAAGCATCTACAACTCACTATCAACATTTCCTTGCTCATAAGCATATATACAAGTACCAACCACACACGGTTGGTCCACGGCCGGACCCCAGGCACAACACCTCGCCTGGCGGAGATATCTCCTATTGTTCACGTCATGTAGGAACACATTCATTTCTACAAACCCATAGTCAATTCTCAAAAAAAAATTGGACCCCCCATACTAAAATGCACAAAATCGGTCGATCAGCTGATCGATTTGTATGAAGAGTATAAAAAATTTACGTTTTCAGTCAAGGCACAGATGAGATACTAGTTACTTCGTGCACAGTCGTAGAACAAAAGTTGTTCAGTATGATGAGTCGAAGCCCCAGTTAACGGGACCTACACCAATTTTGTTACATTCTGTATATAAGCTAAAATTAAAGAAAATATGTTCAGCCATTTAAAGATAATAATCAGCTTTTTTCTAGTTGATGAAGGAATGTGAGCAACTTCCACAGGTCTGATCGATTCGAAATTTAGTATCCTGTTACTACAATGACAAGAAGCGTAGTCGGTGGCTCAATCGGTAACGACTCGGTCCTCTTAACGAGAGGGCCCGGGTTCAAATCCAGACGGCCAATGTTCCAATGAGTTTTTTGAAACTTACGTACATATATTACCGATTGTTCCAAACGGTGAATGAAAACATCGTGAGGAAACCTGCACATCTGATTCCAGATGTGTATGAAGGTCGCGTTGCACACTTCCGTAGGTGTAAATCTAAATGCCCTACACGTGATCGCGGGTGATGCTAAGTGCAACACCAGGCAACCGGCCGTCGTCTATCCCTTGGATAGCATGGTTAATTGTGCCACACGATAAGAAAGAAGAACACTACAATGACATTGCAAGAACCTTAACCTGATGCTGCAGCATCACTCACCAACTTACAGCAAAGGCACGCCCTGGACACTTCATACAACGGGCCAGAAATGACATTTCAAAAAACGAATGACAGAACAAACAAAATTGTGGCGAAATCCTATACGTTCGACAACCAAACTGCAACCAATCTGTATCAATCTGGGTGACGTGGGGATGAGGTCGCAATCTAGAGAGCGGCAGGGAGTGTCCATACTGTATGTTAGTACTAATATATATACTTTGGTATCATGTTTGGGTTCATTAGGACAGTCTCAACGAATAGGTTATAGACAGATAATAATTATAATTACAATAATAATAATTTATTATTTAACAAAAATATAATATATTATTGTCAAAGGTTTTTAAATTTTTAATTTAAAGTTGTACACATGATATTTTGGTATCAGCAAGATTACCATGCCATTCACATAGCGGAACATACAAACGGACAAAAAGTAGGGAAGACAATAGGCCGTTAAGCTGTGCAGGCATTCAGACCATTCTTGTCGAAAATAGAAGCATGATGGATGTACCTTAGTAGAGGTGCCCATATTATTAGAAAAAAATCTTAAGTATTTCTAGGAAAAGACGATTCGATTCGATTCAGGCGGTGATATTACAATTTTCGTTATATTTGATGTCAATTACTCCTAAACGATAGAAAACCCAAGGTTGAAAAAAAAATAACCCTATTGTTAGCTATTAGAAACACGATTGAGCAGTTTTGGCTCGATAGAAAAAAAATGCCAAAGATAGGTCTACACCGTTACATTCAACTCTAGTTAAGACTCATATTTTGAAGTGTAAATTTTAAAACATATACAACAATATTTGTAATGATAATACAAAGTGAGTAATGTTATTATTTTTTATAATTTCATTGTAGTTTTTGATTGAAACGAAAAACCATTTAATAAGTGTGATTATTTTCTTTACTGTTTACACGTTAAGAAAAGACAGAGACAACTGTTCCAATCAAAACCTCGCCTTAAATTCTTGAATCCTAATTCTTTTATTTATTTACGAGCAGTTGTTTGCGGCTCTGCCCGCGTGGTTATTGGGGGTGCGTGAATATCGAGGATGCGCGGTGCGCGAGTGCAGGCGGTCACACTGTGTATACTTTATCGCGTATACTTTACCCTCTGGCATACATACATCAGAATTGAAAACAAGCTTTCCTAGTAGCAAAGAAAAGATATGTAGCAGACGACGAAAAAATTACAATTACTGTGACTTTTTATGAGAGGTACATTATTACGGTTTTTATGGAATAATGAACTACCCGGTGTAGCAGGCCTTATTAAGTTCTAGTAACTCACAAAGTTTTAAAAAAAACAATACAGCCATATTTGTGACGTTATTCTAAATCCAATATGGCGGACTCTCAAAAGTGGCGGATCAGTTATTTTTTAAGCACCCCCATGATATGAGTGAGTATCAAATGAAAGGGTTTGATGAGAAGAATACGAAATACGCCTGACTGACAGCCGCGGGTACCAACAGAATACCAGCGCCAAAGTATATATATTCCAGCGCTTCGCTTCCGAGCCTGGCATATGCTGAGTTGGGGCCCTGTGGTTGCAGTGGTTATTGAAACCAATAAACGTATTGCTTTCTTTCTTTCTTAAATAAGTAAAATTCTTCTTAAATTAAAGCTTAAACCCTACGCTACCCTACCCTACACTACCCTCCCTACCCTACACTACCCTACTCTACACCACACTACCCTACCCTACATAAGAACCTTCTCCTGACAATAACGAACTCAACAAAAAAAGTTAGCGAAATCGGTCCAGCCGTTCACGCGTGATGCGATGACCAGAAAAAATAGGGGTTCATTTTTATATATTATAGATGGTGACAACCCTAAAAAATCAAATTAAAAAAAAACGCTTGGAAATATTAAAATAATATTTCTCTACCCAAATCAGTAGTGTAGGACACACACAAACACTTTTTTTTGTTTTGTTTGGGCAATAGTAGTGTAAGACAATGATGATTAATGTATGCCGGAGGGTGAAGGCTACACAAGAAAGTATGTCGCTGTACAATTTACTATGTACATAGAGATTTATTATTTATTGATTTATTATTCTTTGTTATTTATTTATGTTTTAACTTGTTTAGTGATAGATAATGTAAAAGCATTTAATAAAATAACAAATGTTATATCACTGATTAAAACGGCACATAAATAAAATGAACTAAATTTCAAAAACTTGAATAAAAGTAATCATGGAAATTTTCATTAAGAATGAAATAAATTTATGTGAAGTATTCTTTCATAAAAATATGATATATGATCACGATACTTATTGTGTAGATTGCATATTTCACTGAACACCTGCCCATTAATTATTTTTACTGATAAGCATTGTAAACAGTTGTAGTTATTCATAACTAGTCCTCCCCCCCACCCCCCAATTAATAAGCCTCCCACGATAAGTAGCGTAGGCAGGCGGCCTCTCACGCGGTGGACCGACGACCTGGTGAAGATCGCGGTTAGCCGATGGAATTGAGGGCAGCGCAGGACCGGACGTCGTAGAAATCCTTGGGGGGAGGCCTTTGTCCAGCAATGGACGATTTTCGGCTGATATGATGATGATGATGACTGAGAAGCGCGTTAGCGAGGACGGACGTAGGAGTGAAGCGAAGGTATTGTGATGGCAAAACAATCGAAGTTGAGATTTTGATGGGGATCGATTGTCTTACACTAATAGAGCGAAAATGACAAAAAAAATAATTGTACGTGTGTCTTTTTATATCTGTATGCCAGTTACAAAGCCCTAATTCTCAAAAATAAACTAAACAATAACTATAAACTAAATTTCAATCACCTGACTGATTTTACGTCCGCTCTGTTCAAAGGGCTATGTTACAATCAGCTAACTAGTTGGACGTTGAGTGACGCTTGTTCAATCAACGTTCGGCCTAGTCATTCAATTGAATCTCGTCATTCAATAAACGCGCTAGTCATTCAATCAAATAGTAGATTCAACCAGATGATGGCGACACATACTTCGCGAGAAAGTATGCACAGGTGGCTGCACAATTGATTAATAATACGACGTTGAATTCTACACGTAATTAAAAAAATACCTAATTATTTAAAGCCTATTTATATATGTACCATGATGGTACATTGTATAAATAGGCTTTAAATAATTATCAGCCGAAAATCATCCACTGCTGGACAAAGGCCTCCCCCAAGGATTTATATATAAACTAAGTAAATATAACCGCCTCCGTGGCGTAATGGTTAGTCCATTAGCTTCACACCAGCAGGTCGCGGTTTCGATTCCCGCCGGGGCCAACTTTGTAAGTCTCCGTTTGGTGTGTGGTAGGGTATTTTCATAGCCCGCCTGGTTAGCTATCACCATCGTATCTAAGTCTTGCCGCCAAACATCCCATGTTATCATTGATGTGTTCCGACTTGAAGATAAGATAGCCAGATCTCCATTGTGTTGGGGATTCTTGCTTAGCCCGCTTCCATCTTCAACATCATCGTCACTTACCACCAGGTGAGATGATGCCAAGAGCTTATCAATTGGGGGAAAAAAATATATTTTTTCATCAATGATAACAATTCCGTCTTGAAGTTTGCATGTTGAATTGTGTCGAATGCATCGTGGCTTGTATTCCGATATCTAAACCTTAGTTTAGCAGTTATACTTAACAACTGCTTAACTAAGGTTTAGATATCGGAATACAAGCCACGATGCATTCGATAATTCAAATGCAAACTTCAAGACGGAATGAAGAAAACAAGACATCCTACGGGTACCGTTGACAAATAAGACTTCGTATGTGACTTGTTAGATAAACATTGTAGTGTTGAAATTAGCCAGGCCAGGAGGTTCGTTTTGAGAGCGGCGCGCGCGCATTCGGGGCCAATGTTAATAATATCGGCAAGCGGAAACCCACGCTGGCGAATACCAAGTGACGACCCACAGCAAGGATCCGAGACGGAACTGCTGGTTGAGGATAACGCTGAACAGGGTCAAGGCTCCATTGGTACACGTTGTTTGTAAAAAAAACGTATGTCGTGTAGGCTCGCTACGTCTCGTATGACCATTCTTAAATATACGCTGCATTAGGTACTTATAATGTACGTATTGACTAGGTAGTATTATCAATTTATCATAAGATTCAAGATTCAAGGTTTTTATTCAAAATAGGTGCAAATTACACTCTTTCTGATAGTCATAAATTAATAATAACATAATTTCATTTGTGAAAAATCAAGAAATAAACAATCATTAGTTAATAATGTCAAAATTAAATCCTAGAAATAAACTAGATTATGTCATTAGAACATGAAAACAATATGACACGAAAAGTTATATATATAAAATTATTGAATGCTATTGAAACCTTTGACAAGAGTAGGCCAGTTCACACGGACAGCACCCGGTCACGAGTATAACGCGAGAGTCAGCCATCGCTCCCATCAACCATATTAGAGGGAAAGGAACGACCCGGCTCCCGATGCGCCACCATCCGCACAAAATAGTTGTATAAAAATAATTCCGACGTAATCTTCCGTTGAAATCTTTTTACTTTCGAATGCATGCTCGCTTAAATGTTCGTGCGGATGGTAGCGGGAGACGGGTCGTTCCTTTCCCTCTAATATGGTTGAGAGGAGCGATGGCTGACTCTCGCGCTATACTCATGACCGGATGCTGTCCGTGTGAATTAGCCTACACTTTTCAAAGGCATTTATGACATTCAATGATTTTAATGTATAACTTCTCGTGTCATATTGTTTTCATGTTATAATGACATAATTTGTTTTTTTATATCAAGGATTGGATTTTGACGTTATAAACTAATGATTGTTTATTTCTTGATTTTTTACAAATGCAATTATGTAATCACTATTTTATGACTATCAGAAAGAATGTTATTTGAATAAATATCTTGAAACTTGAGTAAAGAAGGTATTGTGATGGAATAAAATCGAAGTCGAAATAATTTATGTTTTTGTTGTATGACAGCTACTTTTCGGTTTGAAGGTTCGAAGAAACTTTTGATAATCCCTCGATGAAGTAACTTCAAACTCGTAAGTTGCAGATTTGGTCCCACAGTAGGACTAAAGATCCAATCGTAGCCTACAGAGCCAAGCGTGATAGACCGACACACGCATTGAGATATTCGGTTATTCAGTATGTGCTAATGATATAGAACACATTTTCAGGATAATTAGAACAACTTTTTTTTGAGATAACAATACTTCCTTTACCATACGTACGTACCGCATACTACGTGGTCGAGAAAGTAAAAACAAAAACGTATAAAGCTAGCTTTTAATCTGATTGACAACATATCAAAAATTGGTCTAAATCAGTTAACTTTTACGAGATGAAAACCGCTATTGCCGCCGTTTGTGTGAAAAGTCGCAGGTTCACAATCCTCTTAACGACTTTTGGACTTTTTGCCATATTTTATAGCTATCTGGTTTTGAATTGAGGAACCCCACTCTTTAGTTACCTACGAATATATACAAACCGGTTCCATACCAGGTAAACCAGACTACACATTAGTAGGATGTAGTTGAATGTCCTTGGAAGAAACCTATCAAGCAAGTGTTATTGTTATTATTATTTTTGTTATTATTATTCATCGCATCGCGTGATTAAAACAACATAAAATAGCGTGTTATGTATGACCTTCCGTCACGTGTAACTTTATAAGAAGACTTCTATAGAAAGGAGGCTTTCATTTTGTCTATACAGGATGTAACAAAATCGGTGTAGCTCCCGTTAACTGGGGCTTCTACTCATCGTAATGAACAACTTTTGTTCTACGACTTTTCTGAAATTGCAATTGAATTTTTACCTTTCATTAAATAAAATTTAAAAATGTAGCGAATTCCTTCGTTACTTACACTTATTTTCGAAGAGAGAAAAAACAATTGAAAATGGCAGGAATTTTTATTTTTTTTAAAATTTTTAATGTTCACCTTTTAAATTTTGAGAAGCGTTTTTGTTTGCCTACCTATGTTTGTCATATATGAATCGTTTTTGTTTGCCTACCTACGTTTGTCACATGAGAAGCGTTTTTATTTGCCTACCTATAATTAGAACAACTTTTGATATATAAGAATCGTTTTTGTTTGCCTACCTACGTTTGTCACATGAGAAGCGTTTTTGTTTGCCTACCTACGTTTGTCACATGAGAACAGTTTGCTTAAGGACAAAGAGTAGGGACTCTAAGGGCCACTCAAAAGGAAAAAATATTTTTGTTTTTCAAAAATAAATCTACTTCAAACGAACACAAATTATGGTGAAAAATCTCTGTAGGTTTCTTTTTCGCCGTGCATTGTTATTTTATTTTAAGAATAAATTTTGTTGCTTTTAAATTCTGGTCATTTTTAGCAATACATTTTTCAAAAACTCTTTAAGTAGGTACCTACCCACGCACTCGAATATTCGTGCGGATGGTGGCGCATCGGGAGTCGGAGCATTCCTTTCCTTCTAATGTAGTCGAGAGGAGCGATGTCTGACTCTCGCGTTATACTCGTGACCGGGTGCTGTCCGTGTGAACTGGCCTACTCTTGTCAGAGGCATTTACGACTAATTCAATCATTATCATGTATTACTTCTCGTGTCATATTGTTTTCATGTCCAAATGACATTGTTTGTCTTATATTCAATGATTTTATTGACATTATTAACCTTTGTTTGTTAATATTTTTTTGCACAATCTGACATTATGTAATGTAATCGCTATCTTATGACTATCAGAAAGAGTGTAACATGCGCCTATTTTGAATAAACATTTTGAAATGTTGAAATCGTCCTTGCCATGTGATATTATACACTTTCCACAAACTTTCCATAATATAGTCGTATTTTGGAAAATTTGAATTGTGAGTAGCTTAACTCACGTAATCTTTAGTATTACATAATGTATATATACATACATTTAGTGTGATCATAAGTTGCTTACATACAGGCATATACAGGGATAAGTATACACTAGCTTTCACCCGCGGATTCGCCCGCGTGGAGATGGTTTTCAAGCGACTTCCAAAAAGGACGTTTGAACGGTATGTTTTCAAAACAGTTAAAGCATGTGCAATATACATTGACTTTCCGAGATGCCTACGATGGTAGAGACGCCCAATGAAAGGAAAATCTAAGGGTTCTTCCGATTCCCTCGGAACCTTGTTGATTTTCCGGGAACAAAAGTATTATTTGATTTGAAAATGGTAGGACCTATTTAATACGCCTAATCAAATCAAATAGTGAAGATTTATCATAATACACTGAACAATTTCGGACATACCGTTTTCTTCTTTTCCCGCGGGAACCTTTTGAGTATCCGGGATCAAAAGCATGAAAGTAATTACCATTAGAAAGTACAATATTTTACATTCAGGCATGTAAAATATTGTACAGTAAAGGTTTCATCTTAATAATATTATTATTATCCCTGCTTTCTGTCCTATGAGAACCCTTTAATCCAGGATAAAAAATAGGATGCTTTCTTATAATATTAGTTATCATCATGCCAAATATTTTTAAAGATCAGTTCATTTTTTTTGTGCATTTCATTAAAACAAAATACACCCGGAAACCTCTAAGTACCTATCTAAGATCACACAAATCGGTTTAGGCGTTTTGTGTGATGCCCAAACAGACAGATAGACAAAAAAAATGTGTTGGTCTCTATACCGATAGAAATGTCTCCCAAGGTTACTTTAAAAAAAATCACATATAGACACGACTTCGTCACAGTTATATTTTGTACAGATATAGCTGGTGCCCGCGACTTCGCGTGAAGGCTGGGTTTCCTCCGTGTACACTTTTTATATTCTGTGGTAATAAGTTATCTCGGGAAGTAAGTGTATGTTGGACATGCTAAAACTCTTCGACTTTTCTTCATGCCTTCAATATTTGAAACGCCCAATCTAAGGAAAATCAAGAAAATTATTAAATTCCCTATCATCATCATTACAGCTCATATACGTCCCCACCGAGGGGCTCGAGCCTACCCTGAATCAGGGCGATTAGGCCTTAGTCGACCACGCGGGCCCAGTGCGGGTTGGTCGACTTCACACACAACCTTCGAGTTTCTTCGCAGGCGCGTGCAGGTTTCCTCACGATGTTTTCCTTCACCGTTAAAGCAATCGGTAAGTATGTACGTAAGTTTTTGAAAAACTCATTGGTACATTGGCCGTCCAGATTTGAACCCAGTACCTCTGGTTAGATGGACTGAGTCGTTACCGGTTGAGCCACCGACGCTTATTTAATTCGACGCTTAATTCCCTATAACCCCTTAGATTTTCCTGGATCAAAAGTATGATTTCGCAACTATACTCAGGTGGCACGACAAATACCTACGCAAATTTTACAGTGAAGTTTTCATTTCAATATATTGCGCCGTTCTAGAGATACAGTTTACTTGCTTTCCTGTAAGAACACTTTCGATTACGTGGGACATAAAAAAATGTTTTCGCAAACATGCTTGGATATTTGAACATTATTAGGACAACCTTTGAGATAAATCAAAATTCTTGAAAGTACTGGCTAAACACATGCGAGCAGCGGCCGGCAAAAGTTGTATAAAAATCCATATCTGTCATGTTTTAGCGGCCAAATTAAAGGTAAAATTAAATCTGTCGTGTAATTCAAAAATAGAACGATCTTTTACTCCGAAACATGCCAACCAAGGGGACTTATCAAAGGTTTTATTTAAATTTCGAACTGGCTTGCAAATAGAAAACTGTTTATTATTACATCTTAATATAATTATATAAATCTCGTGTCACAATGTTTGTCCTCAATGGACTCCTAAACCACTTAACCGATTATAATAAAATTCGCACACCATGTGCAGTTCGATCCAACTTGAGAGATAGGATAGGGTAGGGTAGGGTAGTGTAGGGTAGGGTAGGGTAGTGTAGTGTAGTGTAGGGTAGTGTAGAGTAGTGTAGGGTAGGGTAGTGTAGTGTAGTGTATGTAGGGTAGCGTAGGGTAGTGTAGGGTAGTGTAGTGTAGTGTATGTAAGGTAGGGTAGGGTAGTGTAGGGTAGGGTAGTGTAGTGTAGTGTAGGGTAGTGTAGGGTAGGGCAGGGCAGTGTAATGTAATGTAAGGCGGTACGAAGTTCGATGGGACAGCTAGTTATATTATATGTTTACAGAAGATTTCTCCCTACGTCCACTCCGCAAAGGTATATATAGTACTACGTCCATTCTATGGGTTATGTATGATAAAGAACTTTTTTAAAAGACTTGCGGTACCGACATCCGCTTCTCAGTGTATTTTTAGTATGATAAAAATAATAATTATATATTTGAAAAACTATGAATTCACTACAAAAAATAAAAATAATTAAACCAAACGAATTAATAAAAAATTAAAAACCCGACTGCATAAAAACTTAACCCCTTTTTTGGGCCTGTCATTTACGGGACAAGATCAATCTAACGACACCTCGCTATCCAAAATCCATCAACCCGTTTAGGCTACAGAGCGTGCCAAAGACATATACATACACACATTCATACATACACTCGAAAACATAACCCTCCTTATTGCGCAGTCAGGTTAATGTGGCCGTTTTTTGCAGTTTTGTTATCTATAACTACAATAAACTACAATATATCGCCGTGTTGGTGATTTCTATATAAACTGGAGTACCAGTAGGTACTTCAATCGTCTCCGGGCGATTTTCGATGAACTATGTATTCAACGTGTTATTATTTTTTTCGATAAACTATGTATTCAGCGAGTTATTATTTTAGATAAACTATGTATTCAGCGAGTTATTATTTTAGATAAACTATGTATTCAGCGAGTTATTATTTTAGATAAACTATGTATTCAGCGAGTTATTATTTTAGATAAACTATGTTTTCAGTAAGTTATTATTTTCAATAAACTATGTATTCAGGACGTTATTATTTTGTAACTACTGGCGGCGCCACTTAGCCTTTAGGAGAACAACCGAATTCAATGACAAAATTGCGAAGTTAAACGACGAAGTGTTTTTCCAGTAATTGAAAACTACTGAACCGATTTTAATGAAACTTTCACTATTTCCTTATTTAAAAGATGCTTTATCCAATAAAAAAGATAATTGTTGCATTTTTATTTCTAGTGTCTGGGAAATACGTACCACCTTTTTAGAAGCCCACATAGACTAACATGTACGAAGAATTCCAATAACAAAATACATACATACATTATTATTTAAAGTCGGGTAATGAAATGAAATGAAATGAAATGATGAAATGAAATGATAATTTATTTGCATCAAACATGGTAGTAGGATGTTTAATATAATTTTTAGTGCAATCATGTTTCGCCTGTGCAAGGCATGCAAATATTTAACATAGATTATAATTATTTTGTCACGTAAACTTTAAAAATTCAAATGTCTATAAGTTTATTTTTGTCACAGAGGTATTCATTAACGCTATAATAATTTTTGTCAATAAGCCATTTCAACAATTTTGTCTTAAAGGTTTTCGATTCAAGCTTTCGCAGTTCAATTGGTAGGTTATTATATATTCTAACGCTCATACACACACAATTTCGGCTATACATTTCAGTCAATGGGATTTCGTTAAAAACTAGCCTGTATGGATCTCTAAGGGTTCTTGTGGTTTTGTCACTGGCTTTTTTAAATAATTAAAAACCTCTTCGGTTCTTCATCTCACTTCAACCTTGACCTCAGTTACATGTTACTTCTGCTATCTGCACTTATTACCAATGAGGAAGAAAAAGAGACTGTTAAAATCCTACTAATATTAGAAACGCGAAAGTTTGTAAGAATGTATGTTTGTCACTCTTTCACGCAAAAACTACTGAACCGATCTGGCTGAAATTAAGTAGGTAGACAGATTAGGACTTGGATTAACACATAGGCTACTTTTTTTTACGCTAGCGGCTCGCGCACTGCGCACCCTCAAAGACAGTCATAGAAACTATGTTCACGCGAGCGAAGAAGCGGGAAACAGGTAGTAGGAAAATAAATACTAACTTACCTACCACTGGAAAACACCTGTGCTAATCAGATCTGACAAAATATATCTAGAGCGAGCGCCGGGCTGCGCTTTACAACTCGGCTCGCTAAGCAATTAGCTTATAAAGTAGCTTATAGGTTTTTTATGATTTATTATTTCTGTATTAGTGTAATGTCGCGGTACACAGACTGGTGAGGGCCCTGCCAGAATATCAGCGTTATGGGCATTCACCTATAACATATGCTGAGCCAGGACCTTTTCACTGGCCTGCCACTTACTGCAATTTCATTGTATTTTATTGTATTTATCAGTAAGTAGCTATAAGTTAGTCTTAGTAGTGTAATCTTTTGACGTGAATACGTCTTTAAAATTACCTGCATAGGGATGCAATCCAAAAAAACGAATGATAACAAAATCGGGGGATACAGTTTAGTGTTGTAGCTACATATCTATCATCTCCATCCAAATTTAGTTTACACCACTTGATAGCTAAAGAATCAAAGAATTTATTACGCTAGTAAGGACTGTAACACATCGCGCGCGGGGGAGGGGGCAGCCCCGCCATTTTGAAGGTCATTTTGCTGCGTATCGAGATTTCCATTTAGTATAACTTTCGACTCGGTGAAGCTACGACGTTCATTCAAGTTTTAATCGTCAGCTCTCGTCAAAATCTATCGATTATATATAAAACATTAGTGTAAAATTGTAACTGTGATTATAATAAGGTGTAAAAATAATATCAAAAAATATATAATGTCGGCCTATACGCGTCGAAAAGCCAAATCGAAACACAGAGATCGTATACGGTTGGAAAGGGCATCTCAACAGCAATCGAATGGTACCAATAAAACACCATATGATCGAGTCAAGCAGTGCCGGCAACGTAAAGTAATGAATGCGGCCGAGCGGATCAACGACGGTGCCAGTACATCTGCAGCTGGGACGGTTGATATTACGCAGATAATAATATTAATAATAATAATATTTTATATAGAAACTACATATTACCCGTTACGAGACGTATTCACGTTAAAACCAACGGCCGTGTGCCCCGACACAGCCCCACCCGTTTTTTTTTTACGTTATTGATTACTGTGAATGTGTATTGTTATTGTTATTGTTACGTTATTGTGAAGCGTCGGTGGCTCAACCGGTAACGACTCGGTCTATCTAACCAGAGGTACCGGGTTCAAATCTGGACGGCCAATGTACCAATGAGTTTTTCAAAAACTTACGCACATATACTTACCGATTGCTTTTACGGTGAAGGAAAACAATCGTGAGGAAACCTGCACACGCCTGCGAAGAAACTCGAAGGTTGTGTGTGAAGTCGACCAACCCGCACTGGGCCCGCGTGGTCGACTAAGGCCTAATCGCCCTGATTCAGGGTAGGCTCGAGCCCCTCGGTGGGGACGTATATGAGCTGTTATAATAATAATAATTGTTACCAACCTTTTTCTTATTGTTTTTTTTTGTGCCTGGTCGGTGAATGAACGGTTTATCTATATAACTATCAATTTATAAAACTGTTTATCACATTTTGGCTCCATATAGCAGAAGCAAGTAACAATAATACAAAAACACCGTAATTTTTCAGAGCAAAATGTTATTCAGTATCAATGACACTGTGGCCTCCACAAATGTAAATGTGAAGAAGAAAAAATGTCCTGGAGGCACAAGCAGGAGGGCAGCTAGCTCGCTTACTCGAACTGCAAAAAATAACGAGAACATTTAACGAGCTCGATTGACCGCCTCCGTGGCGTAACAGTTAGTCCATTCGCTTCACACCAGGAGGTCGCGGGTTGGATTCCCGGTGGGGTCAACTTGTAAGACTCGGTTTGGTTGGTGTTAGGGCATTTTCTAAGCCCGCCTGGCTAGCTACCACCATCTTAGCTCAGTCTTGCCGCCAAACATCAGTGTTATCAACATTGATGTGTAACGGCTTGAAGATAAGATAGCCAAGCCAGTTCTCAATTGCGTTGTGGAATCTTGGTAAGCCCGCTTCCATCGTCGGTATCATCGTCACTTACCATAAGGTGAAATGATGCCAAGTGCCAAGGGCTTACCAAATATTGTGTATAAAAAAAAGAGTTCACTTAAAGCGAGTTAAGTATCAAACCATAATTTTAAACAAAAAAAACGACTTCAAACAGGAAACTAATGTTCCCCTTAATTTCTTTGGGATGCCATCATTAGATTCTGGTTTCCTTATCATGGTACCACCCTTAGGATATCTCCTTTCCAACAAAAAAATAATCATCAGAATCGGTTCACAAACGACGAAGTTATCCGCGAACACACATAAAAAAATATATACACGGTCGAATTGAGAAACCTCCTCTTTTTTTTAAGTCGGTTAAAAATTCAAAACTGGAATAAAGTACCAAGACTACCTTCCCTTCCAAAAATCGTCTTCTATTTTTTTTCATTAATAAACCTGTTCTAATGTAACTTTATACATTTGAGGAAAAAAGTGTACGCGTCAGCTCCGTCGCGCGACAGGAGTTTTTATTACTTATTTATTACCCGACTGCGCCATAAGGAAGGTTATGTTTTTCAAGTGTCTGTATGTATGTAATATGTATGTGTATGTATATTTATTTATTTATTTGGCACGCTCTGTAGCCTAAACGGCTTGATGGATTTTGAAGTGCGAGGTCTCGTTAGATCCGTCTTAATCCCGTGAGTGACATGGGATACATTTTTACTCGACTGTACAAAAAAGAGGGTTTCAGTTTTTGTGCAGTCGGGTTTGTTGTCTCGGCCTGCGGCCTCGCTTCGTCCTACGCGGAGCTTTGCCCGCTGTCTTGCAGTCTAGGCTGTATAGCCATCGAGTCTTAGCCTTCCTGATATAAAAGGTGACTCTAACATAGAACGTGAGTAAACAAACCCCAGTTATCGAAATAAACACTCGATTTCACTTTTTGTATCGCGTGCTAATAAAAATCAATTAACTAAATCAATAATCAATCAGAATACTCTTAAAACGAAACTTTAGTAAGTGTACGTTTTAATTTTTAGAAAAAAAATTTGTTCATATTAATTTTAAAATGAACTTGCCTTTTCAACCGACTTCAAAAAGGAGGAGGTTCTCAATTTGACTGTATGTTTTTTTTTGTATGTTTATTACGCGATATCTCCGCCGATTGAGAACCGATTTTCAAAATTATTTTTTTATTCGAAAGAGTATACTCCCGAGGGGGTCCCATTGTCACCAAGTCAGGATCTGATGATGGGATCCCAGGGAAATCGAGGGCAACCCTCAAATGTTATAGGCACGTTATACGTGTTTCATGTATTTTCTAAAATTTGTAAAGATTTTGCATCTGGTAGTCATCATCTAATGTTGGTGAGCTCATGAAGGAAGGTACAACTCCTTAACGGTTAGGAGTTAGAGGATTTTTTTATAAATATTTTACGTAGATACGTAGGTACGTATAGACCGATAGTTGTATTCTTTCAGGTTATTCAGATGAGCAGATGATGGAAGATTTTACTCCTTAACTTTAATGCTGTCTAGATGATGATGGAAGCCACAGGAATCTATATCTGTTAATGAAATACATGCATTATGATTTGATGTTTCCTATTGCCGAGTAGGTGACTGAGTTTAACGTTTTTAGCCAAATAGCAACATCACTAAAAATAAAGAAAATAAAAATAAAAGTTTAAAAAACTAAAAGCCGACTTCAAAATGAAATTCACTCAAAAGTATGAAATAATATTATTATACTTAGATACACGACATTAACCAACAATAACCAAATCAAAGTGGGTACGATTTAAATTAGGGGCCTAAATTTATTTATGAGGTCGGTGTCAGCAATGCTATTTGTTTTGAAATGTGCTATGTGCTGGTACCGACCTCGGAAGTGAAGTCGGTTTTTAGTTTTTTAAACTTTTATTTTTATTATTATCAAATGTTTCGAAAATCTAAATCGTACACTAACAACAGTTTCATGTTTTACTTATTTGTACAAAGTTACAACCGGCTAATTCATTTTCGAGAAATCAAAATTATTAGTTTGCTTGGAAAACGATTTTGTTATGGGAGCCTTAACATAGTGGCCAAACATAAAATATGGAAAACTGTAGGTACAGAGGCCAGCACATCAAGCTAGACACTCGTGGTGCGATTCTGATCCATATGCATACGGCATTAGAACGGTACAAAGTCCAAAGTATATAGCTTGATGTGCTGGCCTCTGTACTTACCATTATAAAGCTCATAATATAGTACGTTAAGTAGAGAAGGGAATAATTTAACAAATGACTATCGATATATCGAGGTACTAAAGTAAACACTTAAAAAAGTAAGTTTGTGGTTTTATGAAACCACGGTAAAAGTGAAACTTTACAGAGGACAAAACGATCATGGCTGCTCTCGCTACGGTACAGAGGACGAAACGATCATACCGTCAGACGACGCTTTCGTCACGCGATATGCAACACACAGACGAAAAGTTTCACTTTAAAACAAACGTATGAAAACGATACCATGTCGGTACAGAACCTATCCGGCTGCAGCGAGGGGTGAGACAGGGGGACGTCATATCTCCGAAACTGTTCACCGCCGTCCTGGAAGATGTTTTTAAGCTTTTGGACTGGGGTGGACCCGGCATTAATATCAACGGCGAGTACATAACCCACCTTCGATTCGCTGACTGATTCATGGCTGAGACTATGGTTGACTTGATGGCCTCAGTAGAGCCTCTCAACAAGAAGGTCTTAGAATGAACATAGACAAGACGAAAATTATGTCAAACGTCCGTGTCGCACCTACGCCTCTGAAGGTTGGAGGCTCTATACTCGAAGTGTTTGCCAAATACGTGTACCTGGGACAAACAGTGCAGCTAGGTAGGTCCAACTTCAAGAAAGAGATCAATCGACAAATCCATCTTGGTTGGCAGCGTTCGGGAAGATTCGCAATATCTTCACGTCCTAAATACCGCAGTGTTTCAAGACTAAGGTCTTTGACCAGTGTGTGTTGCCAGTCATAACATACGGACTGAAACATGGTCACTTACCATATTGGCCTCATAAGAAGGCTCAAGGACACCCAAAGGGCAATGGAGCGTGCTATGTTCGGAGTTTCTCTGCGTGACCGAATCAGAAACAAGGAGATCCGTAGGAGAACCAAAGTAGCCGACATAGCTCACAGAATTGCTCAACTTAAGAGGCAGTGGGCCTTGGCATCATCTCAGTGGCAGTAAAGTTCTCGAGTGGCAACCGCGCACCGGAAAACGTAGCGTAGGCAGTCCTCCCACTCGGTCATACAGGATCGTCAAAAGAACATTTAAAAAACTACTTCCCGGCTCGTCAATGAGCATATCTAATAATAATATGGCTCTAACAATTTTATCAAAACTTTGTGAATATCATATCAGCCGACAGACGTCCACTGCTGGACAAAGGCCATTGACACAAACACTCCACACGCAAACACAAAGGTCTTTGTGAATAACTAAGACTTAATAAGGCCTACTATTATACACTTCGAGCGTCGTCTGTGGCGTAACGGCTAAGGCTGCTACCTCCTGTCCGGGAGGTCGTGGTTCGAATCCTGCCACGTACCAATGAGTTTTAGAATTTCGATTTCATATAACGTTAATCCGACGCTCTTACGGCGAAGGGAAACATCGTAAGGAAACGTGCACACGCCTACGATGAAACTCGAAGGTTGTGTGTGAAGTCGACCAACCCGCACTGGGCCCGCGTGGTCGACTAAGGCCCAATCGACCTAATTCCTAGGTGGGGACGTAAATATAAGCTGATATGATGATACACATTTACTTGGTACTTCCATTCCAGAAAAAACCCGAGTAAGGGACCTCCCATACAAACAGAAATTATTTGTATTTTTTTTTATAGTCTTGTATTCTTTGCTGCTATCTAAGTGTAATGGTTATTGTTGATTTGAGTATGCCCAACCCGACTACGAGAAAGGTGAAGGCTTCGCGAAATAGTATGCACAGCTACTTTTTAAAGTTATACACGTATTTTTAAAAGCTTTTAATTATCTTGCAATGTATGTATGTTTGTTCGGGTGAAATCTTGCAAGTTAATTTTGATCCACTTCCCGGTTTCCGATTGAGCTGAAATTTTGCATACACGTGTAAATCGCGTGACAATGCAATATTATGATGACATCGTGCTGATCTGATGATGGAGTTGGAAGATGGCCATAGGGACTTCGCAATGAAACGAAACAACCTCTTCGAGTTTGGGCTCGAGCTTGATTCGTATTGACGAGTACTTTGATTGTAAAAAGCTTGTGTCTAAAAGCTTTAAGGTTTTTCGAAAATTATTTACTCTGGCACAGCAGCGTAGCCGAACGAGTTATTTTATAGTGTACAAACCTTTAAGGGTAGGCTGTGCCCATGCAACTAAATAACTTTCCCCAGGGGGGTTCCAAGGGCCCCCATTTTTTGAAATTCACAATTGGTAAGCCCTTGGCATCATCTCATTTGATGGTAAGTGACGATTATGCCGAATATGAGACTTACCAAGATTCCCCAACGCAATGGAGAACTGGCTGTCTTATCTTCAAGTCGCAACACATCAATATTGTTAACACTGATGTTTGGCGTCAAACTTAGGTAAGATGGTGGTAGCTAGCCAGGTGGGCTTAGAAAAGGCCCTACCAACCACCAGCCAAACCGAGTCTTACAAGTTGACCCCACCGGAAAGCGAACCCGCGACCTTCTGGTGTTAAGCGAATGAACTAACCATTACGCGAAGGAGGCGGTTAAATCGTTTGACAGCGTTTGTATGAAAAGTCTTTTTTTTGTGAAACTGGTATGGGTTACTTGTATGGGTTACTTGAAGAAAGTTGTTCAATAGCCCTTATGAGGAAACGCGGTCTAAAGAATAGATATTTGAATAAAATGTTGCTGTCTCTCTCCCCCAATCCTCTTCGTATACAGCAAGAAAGGGAGAACTGCAGCGCAGACCAATAATAGTCACTAAAATTGACCAAAACAGCATTTCAACATCCAAAAGTTGAGCAATCATATATTTTTTTAAAAAATAATTAGCAAAACGCTTTATCTATGCCTCTATGTTTTCATTTTATTGTTAATATGCGTATTATTTTTTTGTTTTTTTTTATTGTATCAATTGGGCAATTCACAGTTTTTGAAGGCTCCTACTTCCTATTGTAATTTGAATATGGGAAAAAACAAAACACAGGGGCATGGCCATGGTAGATTTAAGTTTGATGGAAAAAACATTATTGATCTATTGTCATTTTTCAGGGCAGAAACAGGGGACTATTTTTGTACGGAAAAAATGGCGCCCGCGTTTCCTCTTGCACTGTATTAAAAAAACAGCATCGCCGCAAAGGCGCCTGTCTATCAGTGTTCTACAGGATTCATTTCGGAGAGTGTGCCCTGGAACTTCACGACCTCATTCCCCCCTCTCCATTTCATCATCGGACGACCAGGCGCGGAGAGCGGTTCCACCCCTTTGTCGTCAATGTTCCACCTTTTCGCACAAAGCGTTTTGCTTCTTCCTTCATCATGCGAACGGCCAAGGAGTGGAATTCCCTTCCGGCATCTGTATTCCCCGATTCGTATAATTTAGGAATCTTCAAGACGAGAGTGAATAGGCACTATTTGAGCTTGCGTGTTACATCCTCGGCTGCATCAGCACTTACCATCAGGTGAGGTGCAGCCAAACGCACTCAAATTTTTAATAAAAAAATAAAAAAAAAAACACCCTGAAACATCGGAGCAAAATGTCTTAGACTTTCTCTTCTTTAGTTAATCAACTGAACAATAGGGGATCGGACTGCATCAAAAAAATTGAAATATGATTTCCTAAATTGCTCTCCTCTTAAAGTTTCAAAAAACCTAACTTGTTTTGTTTTCCATCACGTCTTCAATTTTTAATTGATCAAATTCACAAAATAAGTTCGTCTCACAAAAATTTTTAGAACAAAACTTCGTTTTTGACACATCATAAAAGGTAACTCAAATGACTAGCAGTTTGATCCCCTATTGCGAATGTTAAGAAATTGTTTAGCACCGATTATTTAAGTTTCTTGAGGAAAGCTGGTCACTTTCTCATATAGATTTTAGCATTTGCAGCTTTTCAGCAAATGAAAACAAAAACTCATCCTGTTTATATTCACACATTCACACTAGTGCGACACGATGACAATGCGCTATGGTGCTAATAGCACAGATGAGATACTAATAATAGTGCGTAGGCTTCATCATGACCGACCACTCACGCGCACGATAAATAACTTCTTAGGGTTACCCAGTGTTTACGCCATGTCTGTCTCTCTGTCGGTATGTCACTGCCGTTTTACCCAAAAGACCTTTACAGCTAAAGCTGAAATTTGGTATGGATGGGTATAGGTACAAATCTGTGACGCCTATAAACATAATTGGAATGACGTCAAAAAAAATATTTAAGTGTGGATAATTTTTTTATATCATTATGGGTCATAGTGTGAGGTATCGTTGAATAGGTCTTTAGAACTTGAGTTTGCATTTTGCAAAATATTGAGTTTTTGAGTACCTAGTACCTACCTAGTGATTTTTGAGTACATACATAGTGATTTTTGAGTACATAGTGATTTTTTAGTACCTAGTGATTTTTGAGTACGTAGTGATTTTTTAGTACCTAAGGATTTTTGAGTACATACATAGTGATTTTTGAGTACCTAGTGATTTTTGTTAGTTACATCTCCCCCCGTCCTCTATCAGCTAAACCTCTATTTTAAGAAATCAGAAAAGTATTGGAAATATCAACTACAAGAACAACATTGTGTTTTTTATCATATCAGCTCATATACGTCCCCACCGAGGGGCTCGAGCTGACCCTGAATTAGGGCTATCGGGCCTTAGTCGACCACGAGGACCCAGTGCAGGTCGACTTCACACACAACCTTCGAGTTTCTTCTCAGGCGTGTGCAGGTTTCTTCACGATGTTTTCCTTCACCGTAAGAGCGTTGGATTAACGTTCATATGAAATCTAAATTCGGAAACACATTGGCAGGATTCGAACCACGACCTCCCGGATAGGAGGTAGCAGCCCTTGCCATTACGCCACCGACGCTCCTTTTCTTTAAATACATTATTTTTTTAAGACTACGGAATCTTACTTTGCGCGTGGTTCTACTCGCACTTGGCCACTTTTTTTTATTTTAACGCTAATTCAAAGATACTCGTAGCAACAGTGTTTCTTTACGTAGTATAACCAAAGTATATATATTAGTACTAACATACAGTATGGACACTCCCTGCCGCTCTCTAGTTTGCGACCTCACCCCCTCGTCACCCAGATTGATACAGATTGGGTACAGTTTGGTTGTCGAACGTATAGGAATTCGCCGCCATTTTTTGTGTTCCGTCATTCCTTTTTCAAGCAACTTTCAAAAAGGAGGAGGTTCTCAAATTAGTCTGTATGTTTTTTTTAAGTGTGTTACCTCAGAACTTTTGACTGGGTGAACCGATTGTTATGATTCTTTTTTTATTTGAAAGCTAGTGCTTTCCGCGGGGTCCCGTATAAATTTTATCAAAATCGGTGTAGTACTTATTTAGAAAATTAACAAAAACCAAAAATAATAATGCAAAAATTTACTAAGTTATTGCGGTGGAAGTCGGTTTTTAACGTGTTTAGCGTTTTTGAAATGTCATTTCTGACCCGTTTTGTATGAAGTGTCTACATCCAGGGTGTGGTATAAGTTTGTATTCTTTTGTTTTTATTGGCAAGAAAGATAGAGATAGACGTTCGAGACTGTTTGCTAACGCAGGAATACGAAGCTCGGCGGTTGGAGTGGAGTTACTCGCACGTACCTACTCCGCCGCCGCCGCGCCGGCGCAGGCGCCGCTGACGTGTGCGCTGCGGCTAACGACCCAAATGAGACCATCCATCCGCGGCGGTTAAACTCGGAAAGCAACACATTATGGATCAAACAAAACAGCCACAGGAAACCAAAATAACAAACACGTAGGTATGCTAGGAATATTTCCAACCGACTATACTCGTAATATGTAACGAGTAATTTGAGGGTTGCTCTCGATTTCCCTGGGATCCCATTTTCAGATCCTGACTTGGTGACAATGGGACCCCTCGGGAGTATACTCTTTCGAATGAAAAAAGAATTTGGAAAATCGGTCCACAATTGACGAAAAAATCGGTGAAAATACATTAAAAAATATATACAGACGAACATAGTACCTCCTTCTTTTTTGAAGTCGGTTAAAAAGGGAGGAGTATGCTTTTTTTGTATGTTTGCTACGTGACATCTTTGCAAGTTGTGAACCGATTTTCATGATTATTTTTTCATTCGATGGGTATGCTACCAGGTTGGTCGCATATACATTTTATCAAAATAGATTATGAACTTTTTCAGAAAATTAACGAAAACCAGAAAAAAAAATGCAAAGTTGAACTAAGTTATTGCGATTGAAGTCGCTTTTTTAACGTGTTTAAGCGTTTCTAATTATTGCATTTAGCAGTAGTTTAAAAAACATAATTTAATGCGTCGTGCAAAGGACGATGGGCAAAAATATGCAGACTTGTCCAAGACCCTGCACACTGTGAGGAATACATATAAAATATGCGGACTGGTCCAAGAGCCTGCACACTGTAGGGGATACATATAAAATATGCGGACTGGTCCAAGAGCCTGCACACTGTAGGGGATACATATAAAATATGCAGACTGGTCCAAGAGCCTGCACACTGTAGGGGATACATATAAAATATGCGGACTGGTCCAAGAGCCTGCACACTGTAGGGGATACATATAAAATATGCGGACTGGTCCAAGAGCCTGCACACTGTAGGGGATACATATAAAATATGCGGACTGGTCCAAGAGCCTGCACACTGTAGGGGATACATATAAAATATGCGGACTGGTCCAAGAGCCTGCACACTGTAGGGGATACATATAAAATATGCGGACTGGTCCAAGAGCCTGCACACTATAGGGGATACATAAAAAAATATGCAGACTGGTCCAAGTGCCTGCACACTGTGGGGGATACATAAAAAAAATATGCAGACTGGTCCAAGCGCCTGCACACTGTGGGGGAAACATATAAAAGATATGCAAAATGGTACAAGAGCCTGCACAATGTGGGGGATACATGTAAAAAACATTTTGAAATAATTATCTAAGTAAAACACAGAAGATGCAATAGATTTATGCAAAACTCAGATGTTTAAATCAAAACCTGCTGTAAGATTTAGATTACCATGATAGGTACATATATACCTACAATTAAAACAGCAATTTTTGAGTAGTTCGAGTCATCCTATGTATATGTGATTGCTTACAATAACGTTACATAATATGCTGTAAAGCAAAGCGAATGTATGTATTTTAATCTTTAGAAGTACGATAATTTAAAATATTACATTAAATAGTACAGGTAGTTTCTGCACAATGTTCCGTTCAGTTTAGCACTCGCAGACAAATCGTCTGTGGCTGTTAACTATAATTGAGCTAAATCAGGCAGGACAGAAATAGCAGCTTGTTAATGTTGCCGACTTTTATAACCACTAGAGTTTGGTTTGTTTTAATTTTTTTCAATACAGTTGCTCGAAAAGTGTTCCTTTATATGACAGTCAAGTGTGGTAAATTGATTTTACCACTTTTTTTATTTCTAGCTCGGAGGAACAAGACATTTCTAGCAAATAAAAAATATAATAACCAAAGATACATCATCTTTTTTAAGAATTTTGAAAGGAGAATTTTAAAAGAGATGGGTAGTTCCTCCGTGAGGTTAGTACATAACGCTAGCTGTTTAGATTCTCTTTGGTGCTGTTTTGCTAGAAAAATAAATGAGTTATCTATCTATCTATCTATCTTTGGGTTATATCTTTGTGAAGAAAAGAAAAAAATATGAATGAAGTGGAACCGGTTACACCACGGAATAGGTCATCTTTTCCAGAGAGGCTTAGTATCCCAAGCCTTATTGTAGTCTATTTCTGATAATAAAAAAAAACTTACGCATGCGTACGTGCAGTGTTCTCGAACCTACCGATTTTTCGGTATTTCTACCGATGTGGGCTATGTTCTACCGAAATACCGAAATTAAACGATTTTTCTACGATTTTAGAGTATACATGGAAATTCTCTCGATTTTTATACCGATTTTTTACTTCTAAGTTGGCAACCCTTTTCATTTAATGTTACGGGGAAGCCAAGTAAGTAAGGACCTAGTGCAGAATGTTCCATACATTTTGGGGAATACCCTTGTGTCCTACAACTCCATGTTAAAAGGGGCTTCCCGCTCGGGAATTTACCTGTCTAGTCTATATAAACAGGAATTCGGTTTTATTTTTTGAAAACAAAACAGCGAAATAGGCTGTCTACTGAATCAATCACTGGTCTCTTGCATACAAAACGACTCTTTAATACAGCTACTTGTTATGATTTTGAAATTAATTCAAAGATGACCGCGGCTATGGCCAAAGAATATTGGTATAAAAAATAAGTGTGATTGTATTAGTCTGTAAGTTTCTTTTATTTAATAAATAAACGACTTTGATTGAAAACTGTTTTTTTTTTGGCAAATACCGATTTTGGGTAGGTAAAAATATACCGATTTTAGCTGACAACTCTACCGATCTCGCTGTATGACGTTCGAGACACTGCGTACGTGTGGTAGCTAAAATATGTCGCAATTTTCGTAAAACTTAATTGAGATGTTTTAGTTGTAAAAACTTATAAAATTATCAATAGTTAATTATATGTAATAAAAAAATACTTATGTGTATATTTATGAAAAGACAAAGTGAAATTACTTCCCAGACATTTAAAATGAGTCAAAAGTCGGGTATAATGAACTTTGGTTGCCGAAATCTTGTTAGGTATGTACCCATGTGTATTTTATATTTCTGTCACGGTCGTTTTTTATTTTATCTATCTTCTCACAACTGTATTGAAAAATGTTGTATGATACATGGGTGTAAAAGAAAATAACAAACTCGTGACGATGGTAGACCCTCGCCTGCGTCTCGGGCTCACAAATGTCACTCGTTTGTTATTGACCTTTTTACTACCCTTGTATCTATAACTATTACGTTCTTAATTGTGGTAGCAATAGTGCATTACTGCCGCGTTAAGGATCGCCGCTCCAGGTCATCACAGCGCGGTCAGCATTGCAGCCCTTGATGTCCAAGCTGGAATAAACAGCGGACAGCAAGGGCTGCAATGCTGACCAAGATCAAAGGCCGAGAGCGTAGCTAAGCTAAGCTCGAGGCCATCATATTGTGTCCAGCCGTCATTATGTACCAAGACTTGTATAGTTCTATACTAAAAAAATGCGAGTAATTTTTTTTTTCTTTTTTATTTTTTTTAAACCAATTCAGTTTGTTATCACAAACTGAATTGGTTTAAAAAAAATCCTAGCGCGGAGTTTGGTTGTTGGATCACTTCTTCATGACCGCGCGTTTTTTAAATTAAATAAATGATGCTTGCTATGCCTATGCGAACTTCTCTCTGGTGAGATAGAAACAGCCTAATTCTGAATAATATCTTTTTACCGCGCACGCACATTTTTTTTTAAATTAGGTAAACGATGCTTGTTATGCCTATGCGACCTTCTTTCTGTGAGATAAAATCTCTTTGGACAGGAAATTGCGGTTCTAGGGTCTCAACTAAATTTGCGATCCTGTTTCCGAGTAGTGTGGCCAGGTCTAATTTGCACAAAAAAGCTTGTCAAAGTAATGATCAAATTACAAGCATTTTTGAGTATACATACATACGGCTGTGTAATGGATTGGCTACATAAGCCATCTTCGAGCGCACGCGCGGCAAACCTACTAGGAGTCGAAGTGGTCGCCATGACCGAAATCGGTCGGATAGATCATCATCATCACGGCAGTGTACATTAACTGTCTCTCCCTTTTTTACCTTCGAGCGACATATGTGATCCTCCAAAAAACCGACTACGAGATTTCGATGAAAATGCACTCTTTATCACTTAAATACCAAAAAAGTGTTCTAAAACAATGCGTGTAAGTGTGAGTGTGTGTATAATATGTCCGTATCCTCTATTTGCAGAGAATTTGTAAGTAGGTAAGTAAATCAGTAAATTTCCTATTTATTGCACACCAGAAAATACACTACAAAAACTTCATTTAAATATGTATGTACAAAGGTGGCCTTATCGCCTAGAAACTATTGGACATTTTGAATACGATTTTATAAGCCAAAACAGATTTCCTAGGTTCGTAAATGCATGCATATTAGATCGCATCGCAGACAACACACTACTATTGTTTTGTTTGCCTGTAACTTGTTACAACGTATCATTTCATAGTCCTTTAATACGAATGTGCAGAGGCTACAATGAGTACTGCTACGATCTAGATATCTTTTCTCAAAGTAATCATCAATACATTTCCAGCGTCAAAAAAATATCGTCTAATAAAAAGATATGTATTGCTATTGATATTGTATTGCTCCGTAAATAGTTAAAGCAATGTATGTAAGTCTGTGACTTAAAGTAAGTTTTTATATGTATGTCACCGGGATATTGTGAAAACCGCGATATTACAATCTCACTAGTCAGACTATCATGTAACGGTAAATTTTGAATCGGATCACAAGATCACGGCCTATTCTTGTGTCTCCGAATAAAACCGATGCTTTTTTCTGCTACGAAGCATTCTGCTACCCAGGGGGAGGGGGGGATGGATGGACGTGTTTTTCACTTCGCTTAGTGTTATTGTAATGTAACTAGTGAAATTGTAAACAATATGTTACAGTTCACAATCTCGCGAAATAAATCCCGTTAGATTATAATCTAACGGAATTTACAAAAATTCGGGTGATATATGTAAGTCACATACTCTATTGTGAGCGGTCGTCATCGAAATGCAAGTTTATAATATATATTCATTCGTAGGAATTTAGTACGTGAATTAGTTTGTATTTTGTTTCTGCATCAAATAAAATGAGTAAAATAAAAAAAAAAAAAAATATTATTAAAAATATATATTTATTTCTACATACATCATAGTACGTACTACGTTAGTACTAATATATATACTGTGATAGTACAGTGGCATGTGTTACGCACGCACGACACATTATGTATTAAAATAATAATGTAAATAAACATTGTAGGCGGGCGGGTCGTGTGGTACTCATATGCACTTGATAGATAGTTGATTGCGAATGAGGAAATACGACAAACACAACTTCCGTTATTATCAACTGTGATGATGTAAATTTACTTGTGTGTGAGTGTAGGTAACCTAGTAGGTACTGTCTACTAATCATCATGTCAGCTCATATACGTCCCCACCGAGGGGTTCGAGTCTACCCTGAATTAGAGCGATCGGGCCTTAGTCGACCACGCAGGCCTAGTGCGGGTTGGTCGACTTCACACACAACCTTCGAGTTTCTTCGCAGGTGTGTTGTGCAGGTTTCCTCACGATGTTTTCCTTCACCGTTAAAGCAATCGGAGAGTATATGCACGTAAGTTACGAAAAACTCATTGGTACATTGGCCGTCCGGATTTGAACCCGGCACCTCTGGTAAGGACGACCGAGTCGTTACCGGTTGAGCCACCGACGCTTGTACGCTGTCTTCTAATACATAATTAAAAAAAACATAGGCACTTAATAAAGGCACAAGCTCCACAATGGCTTAATGAATTTACCGAATGCCGAATTGTATAAGAGTTCTTTTTAAGGTTTCAAACACAAGTGCGCGTCAGATAAATCAAATTTTTTTTTGGTAAGTATACCACACAAATTATACTTAAATATTATGAGGTATGGTACGGAACCCTTGATGTGCGGCCCGCCTCTTATTTTAAATTAACGAAAATATCCTACTGATATTATAAACGCGAAAGTTTGTTAGAATATATGAATGTATCTTTGTTACTCTTTCACGCAAAAACTACTGAACGGATCTGGCTGAAATTTGGTAGGTAGACAGATTAGGACCTGAATTAATACATAGGCTACGTTTTTTCACGCACGCGCACCTTCGAAATGTCATAGAAACGTTGTCCACGCGGGTGAAGCCGAGGGAAACAGCTTTAAATAAATTCATCCGAAATATCCAACAGACTTGTGGCAACCTAATCTTACAATATCTAAGTATTCGTAATCTAATTTTTTTCTTGCATTTTCCTGAAATGCAAGATGAAACTTTTGCTAACTGTTGCAATAACTCTAGAACTTTAAAATTAAAAATGTTTTTTTTTTCCACAATAATAAGCGTTTTTTTCGGTGACAAAATCCGTCTTCTTGGGTTTAAAAGCCATCGTGCTCTCAAAATATCTAAACAATAGGCATATGTATACCACCTTTTAATTTCTAATAGTACAATGATGTTTTGCAAATAAATTTTGTTTTAATAACTATGTCTTTAGTAACGTTAATTTTCTTCTTAAAACTTTTTAATCCAATTGGCAAGTATATCAGGTGTTACCTATTATATAAGGTCTAACCAAAATAGCTGAAAATATTTTAACTGGTGCTTCAACCCATGAAACTGAACAACTTTGTTCGGTTTCATAGGTAGAAGCACCAAGTTAAAATAGTTTCAGCTAATCTTGTTACACCTTATATATATTTTATTGGATGGAATGGCAAAGCGCCACATTGGAACAACAAAAGAGCGACTTTTGCAATGATATTTAAGCAATACCACGATAACCTTTGCTCAAGCTTGTTACTATGTCTGATTAAATCAATAATCTCATCGTAGTGCTTTGTTTATATTGACGTAACTATAGTGGTTCGCGCCGAACTGCGAACTCACCATGTACTCTTTTTTTTTTTTTTTTTAAAGGTAGCTGTTGTATGAAACTTATAAAATTTTCGGTACAGTTTTTAAATTTTCACGACATGTACCTACGTTTTAAGAAGTATTTATGCCATATCATAATAAGTCTATTAGCGGAAACCGGATTAAACGTAACCGCGGTTACGGGAAGCATTCTACTTGATAATGCATTACTTTTCTAGTGGGCACATTTATCGGCCCCCCTCTTTCAACCCCCTATATCTCGGCCACCCATTGAACGATTTGGCTCGTACTCGAACTTCAAATTTTTTTTTTTGTTTTTTTATTCTCTATTGGTAAGCCCTTGGCATCATCTCACCAGGGCTTGTCAAGTCATATCAATTCGCATACCAAATTTCACAACATTCCGATCAAAACGATACTCGAGTTATCGTTGAACATACATTTATACATACAAACGCCGGATTGTTCCAGTAGACTTGGAGAACTTCGATCGCTCGTTCTGTAGCATTAATACCTATAATAGATACATTCATCATCTTATCAGCCGAAGGACGTCCACTGCTGGACATAGGCCTCCCCAAGGATTTCCACGGCGACCGGTTCTGCGCTACCCGCATCCAGAGGCTTCCCGCGACTTTCACCACGTCATCCGTCCACCGAGTGAAAGGCCTACCCACGCTAAGTTTTCCGGTGCGCGGTCGCCACTCGAGAAGATCTGTTATACGAGCTATGTGCCCTGCCCACTGCCACTTAATAATAACATTATCTACAACGAATCTTCAATGTAAGAGGCACGAAAACCAATTAAAGCACTTCTCATTAAAATTAGGCGCGGAGGGCGATTCCACTCATTTGTCGTTAATGTTCCACCTTTACGCACGAAGCGTTTTGCTTCTTCGTTCATTATGCGAACGGCCAAGGAGTGGAATTTCCTGCCGGCGTCTGTATTCCCCGATTCGTATAATTTAGCAATCTTCAAGTCGAGAGTGAATAGGCACTATTTGAGCTTGCGTGTTACATCCTCGGCTGAATCGGCACTTACTATCAGGTGAGGTGCAGCCAAACGCACAAAATTTTTTAATTAAAAAAACTTTAAACCAATTAAAAAATATATTTTAGTTTCTTTTTTTATCTACATTACACATAGTTAGTTATACAAAATAATAAAACTGTTACTTTCATTTGCTTCGACTTAATCAGACTATGGATAAAATTACAATCAATTTACAAAACAATAAAGTGACGTCAGTGTAATGGGTATAAAAACTTAGAACAATGCCACACAATGCTTTTGTTAGATACTTGCTTCTGCCCGCAGTTCCGCTCGCGTTGACATCGCTTCTGCCCGCGACTTCGTTCCCGCTCTATTACCTGTCCCGTGGAAATTCGAAAAAGTAACTTACTTATTTTGGACCACCTTAATGAGTCCCAGTGGAAAAATCTTAGTACACCATGTATGAAACATTTTAAACCAAATTAACTTATCGGCTAATGTAGAACGGATGGCCGTTGGGGCGGTAAAGTTCTCGAGTGGCGACCGCGCACTGGAAAGCATAGCGTGGGCAGGCCTCCCACTCGGTGAACCGATGACCTGGTCAAGGTCGCGGGAAGCCGCTGGATGCGGGCAGCGCAGAACCGGTCGTCGTGGAAATCCTTGGGGGAGGCCTATGTCCAGCAGTGGACGTCCTTCTGCTGATATGATGAACTTATCTTTATGTGTCTAGAGACACAAAAATGAGTTGTATAGCTAGTTAGTTAGTCTTAGTTAGGTCTGTTAGCTGCTTACAGAAAACATAGGATTTACATAATGAGTAGAGTCACACAATTTAAATACTTGGGCCACTGGGTCATAGAGCATCTATCAGATGATATGGATATGGTGAGGGAGCTTAGGGCATTGGCCATGAGGAGCAATATACTGGCTCGCAGGTTCGCGCGCTGCTCTACAGAAGTAAAACCTTGCTTAAGGCGTACTTCCAAACATTTTACACCTGCAGCAGTCTGTGGGTCAGATATACCCTCAAGGCCTTTAATGCCCTACGCATCCAATATAATAATGGGTTTAGGATCCTGATGGGTTTGCCTCGTTTCTGCAGCGCATCAGAAATGTTAGGCACGCACTGACTTTTATCAGGGTATTGTGCGTAAGAGAGTCGCCTCGTTGATGCCTCGAGTGCGGGACAGCCCCAGCGGCCTCCTAAACACCAGACTGGAGCGGGTGGACTGCCTGATTGTGCGGCACTGGAACTATGTGCACATTGAGTCCAGGGTCGTCATGTATGGTAAATTTTAATTTAATTTTGTTTTAATTATATGTTATTGCACTAACAAACTATGCGCATGACCTGAATTAAAAATAATAATAATATAAACCCACAACAGCCTTTAGACCCCTTTAATTCGAAAAACCCGTTCTTAGCTGACATCTCCTACCTATAAACCACCACCTGCCAAATTTCAGCATCATAGGTTAAGTAGTATTCGAGATTTCATGTTTAATAAATAAGTGAGTGACGTTTCGCTTTTACTTAAAGATTAAAAGATTTATAAGGCATAGATGATAAAGAGGTTATAAATGTATACTTATCAGCGTTCGATACATTCACTATAAAATAAAACAATCATTTTATTTTGGTTCAAAGATAACATTATCTGGATATGTTGGTAAAACAATCGCGTGTTTTATTTTCATGTTCAATGTTTTGATTGTGATGCTGATGATGAAATCGTCGGATGATTTTGGCATGCCACAAATCTTTGATTTAGGTTGGTACTGTAGACACCTAATATCTCTACATTTACGCAAAGGAGGTGCCTTGGCAACTTTTCTAACCACGTGTCGTTATAAATGATTTTTTAGAGTTTAGTTTAAATTTGATATTAAAATTTTAGAATAAAATGTTCTCTGGAACGGTCGAGAGTAATTCTTCTTTTAACACTGAACTAGGACAGAGGTCCTTTTCATCGTTGTGTTGAATCGTATTGTATTAAAAGAACAGTTGCAAATATTTAATTTCTAATTCGATACCAATAACAAGCTAACTGGCAGAGCAAAACATAACGTGAATAAATTAATTAATAATCGAAGTTATAAATTAGTTAAATACGAAGTTTTATTTTATCTTATATTCCACCATACGACACCCCGGACACTGCATACAAATGGTCGTAAAGAAACAAATGACGGAGCAATCAAAATCGCGACGAAATCCCATACGTTCGAGGACCAAACTGTAACCAATCTGTATCAATCTAGGTGATGAGGGGGTGAGATCGCAATCTAAAGAGCGGTAGGGAGTGTCCATACTGTATGTTAGTACTAATATACGAGTATACTTTGACCATACCCTGATTTTACCCCCCCACCAACAATAGGGTCGTCACAGTACCTACTGGTTCATTGATGACTTGAATTGTGACTGTCAAATTCTAGATGTACTAACTATACAGATTTGGGTGACCTTTTATTCACTGGAAAGCGACAAGTTTTGCCGCCTCCGTGGCGTAATGGTTAAGGGTCGGCGTTCCGTGACAAAACTGTAGCCAACTTTCATGGTTCTGAATAAAATTGGTACCTACTTATAGCCAAAGAGATGAAGAACAACATAAACAAGAAAAATTGTAATATAATAATATGCTATTGTGTTCAGTTAGCAAATAAGTTCAAATTTCTGCGACGTGATAATGCTATTCGGTCATTTTAAAAGTGAAACTTTTATTAAATCGTCTCAAATTTTTTCGTCTGTGTGTTGCATGTCGCGTGACGGTCACTTTCGTCTGACGGTATGATCGTTTCGTCCTCTGTACCGTAGCGAAAGCAGCCATGATCGTTTCGTCCTCTGTAAAGTTTCACTTTTACCGTGGTTTCATAAAACCACACACTTCCTTTTTTTTATTTCTCTAGCATTTTTTGAAGTCCTCATAAATTCTAACCGCATTTTTTCTTCATTAATTTACACGTCCTCTCTTTGACTAGCGATTGGTAACAATTTTATTTAGAAACATAAATGTTTGCTATCGTATTTTCACGGAACACCAAACCCAGTTTTGTGGGTGCCGACTGCCGATGCTCAAGGTCATTCGTTTCACAGATTTGATTGCCGGCGGAGACTAACTTTAAGACTCGGTTTGGTTAGTGGAAAGGTATTATCTAAGCCCGTCTGGCTAGCTACTGCCATCTTATCTAAGTCTTGCTGCCAAAGATCAATGTTAACAGCATTGATATGTTTCGACTTAAAGATATATAGCCAGTTTCCCTCTGCGTTGGGTTATCTTAGTACGCCCGCTTCAACCTTTAATATCATCGTCACCTATCATCAGATGAGATGATGCCAAGGGCTTGCCCGATGTAAATTTAAAGATAGGCATTACCATTCCCATAAAACTGAAAAATTTCTCCTAAGGAACCTATACAATCGATGCAAAAAAAGTAAAAAATAAACATAATAATAATCATCAAGTCCTCTCGTACATCCAACAGATAAACTACCAAGTTTATGATATATCGTCCTCACTTACCGACCCTTAGGGCATAACAGTGAGGGCCGCTATTCCTGCCAATACCAAGACAAAAGCAAGGACCAGTTGCGGTAGGTCTTGCCGCCAAGACGCTTGTCCTGGTACTCTGCAAGGCGAGTTCCTCGTGGCAGAGAACCACTACCTACTCTCCAAGTAGGTCCCGGAGCTGTAGGCACGCTCATCATCAGTCCGTATTAGTCCACTGCTGGACATAAGCCTCCCCCATAGCTCGCCACGTATACCGATCCTCGGCCTTGCGCGTCCAGCTGTCGCCAACAACCTTGAGCAAATCATCGCGTAAAAGGTTACAAAAAGTTGTTTACAAAGTTGGCAAACTGACTGATAATAATGAGACCTAGCTTTTTCTAGCGGCTACGCCCGCGTGGATATTGTTTTTATTACTGTAATCAAAGGTGCATCATTCGTTGGTCTTGAGTTCATACCAAAAAAATTATTACCATAAAAAGCAAAAGTTTTCAAAGATTTTTCTAATTTTCCGGGCAACTTTTCAAATTTTTCTTCTCTGAAAACCTTAATTCAGTCTATCAATAACATCAATAAAAGCCAAATTGGTCGAGCCGTTCCTGAATAATGCGCTTACCAACGAACAGCAATTATTTTTTATTGATATAGATTATGGAAAGAAAAAATGCTCTGATTGTATATGTAGAGGTTCCTTGGGACAAGTTGTTAAGTTAACCACCTCTGTGGCGTAATGGTTAATTCAATTAGCTCATCAAGAGGTCGCGGGTTTGATTCCCGATGGAGTCTAACTTCGTTAGGCTCGGTTTGGTTGGTGGTTGTCTAAGTCTATTGATGTGTTCCGGCTTGAAGATAAGATAGTTAGTTCCCCATTGCGTTTGGGAATCTTGGTAAGCCCGCTTCCATCTTCGGCATCATCGTCACTTACCGTGAGATGATGCTAAGGGCTTACCAATACTGAATAAAAAAAGTAGACTCTACTAACCACTTGCCGATTTTGTTTAATAAGTCACTCTGTGTAAAAAACAAGGGGACGTGCATTCACTACGTGACATCAAAATATGGGGGAGGGGTCCTACAAAATATCACCAAACATCATCAAAGGGGAGAATGGGTCAAAGAACATCTCGCTTGAACATACTGTAACGTTACATCAGAATATTACTTTATAAAATTAATCGCCCTAATTCAGGGTAGGCTCGAGCCCCTCGGTGGGGACGTATATATGAGCTGATGTGATGAAATTAGATAATCATTAAAATAAATAAAATTAAATATAGTCAGAGAAATGTAAATAAATAAATAAATTTATTTAATATTACTTACTTAGAGGTTACCTTACTTACATACCTACATATATACACTAGTATATATTAATATATCTCATCTGTGCCTCTACGTTCAATTTAATAGCATTTGGTGCTTTAACCACCGCCCGCGTATCTCTAAAGCGCCTGCGCAGACCAGCTACCGAGGCGAGGGAGGGTCAATGCGTCCGCCATTTTACATACTCGCATACAGATAAGCATCTGCATGCCTAACTTATCTACACTAATAATATAAAGAGGAAAGATTTGTATTTTTGTATTTTGTGTGTGTGTGTGTATGTTTATAATGAATAAACTCAAAAACTACTTAACAGATTTTAAAAATTCTTTCACCATTAGAATGCTACATTATCGCTGAGTAACATAGGCTATATTTATTACTAGAAAAAAATAAGGGATCCTTGGTAAAACTTCAGTAACGTGAACCAAGGTGTAAAAAAATTTGCTTAAAAATTTCTTTCAAATATCAAATTTATTTCAAATTTCACCGCATACGCTACGGAAACTATTGATAGAACAACAAAATGTTCTACAATATTAGAGAACATATCATTACCTACAAAAAACTTCGCGATATAAATAATGTCCAACTATTGTAATTATTTCACTATAACCACTTTTTACATTTTAAAAGTTAATAAAAAACTGACCAAAATCAGACAATGATAACTATACCGTAGTATTAACCCTTATCCAAATAAATTATTTTATAATCAAAAATGTTTCGATAGATAACCTTTTGAATTACTTAAATCGGAGATTCCATTCAGAAGATATTAAGAATTTATGAAAATAAACACCGCCACCGCGCAATGACCAGCGTGGCCCCAAGCAATGCAGCCTTAGCGTAGTAATAATAATATTATTATAAAGAGGATGGATTTGTTAGTTTGCATTGAACAGGCTTCGAAACTACTGGACCGATTTGAAAAATTGTTTCACGGTTGTTGTATAATGCAGTGTAGTGCAGTGTAGTACAGTGTAGTGCACTGTAGTGCAGTGGAGTGCAGTGTAGTGCAGTGTTGTGCAGTGTTGTGCAGTGTAGTGCAGTGTAGTTCAGTGGAGTGCAATGGAGTGTAGTGTAGTACAGTGGAGTGCAGTGTAGTGCAGTGGATTGCAGTGGAGTGCAGTGTAGTGCAGTGAAGTGCAGTGGAGTACAGTGGAGTGCATTGGAGTGAAGTGGGGTGCAGTGCAGTGTATTGTATTGTAGTGTAGTATAAGGCGGTACGAAGTTCGCCGGGACAGCTAGTTCTCTATAAACACGTTAAAAAATCGACTTCCATCGCAACAATTTGTACAATTTTGAAGTATTTTTGGTTTTTTTAAATTTTCTAATAAAGAACTAGACCGATTTTGATAAAGTTTATACGGGACCGCATGGGAAGCACTAACTTTCAAAAAAAAAAGAATCATCAAAATTGGTTCACCCAGTCAAAAGTTCTGAGGTAACAAACAAAAAATACAGTCGAATCTTCAAGGAAGTCGGTTGAAAATTAATTGGGGTTCTACCTACCGAGTGAGCTATATCAATGTATCTTTTATTCTCATTTATTTCTACTTTAATCTTTAATTGTAACCTGTTCTTTTGCCAGAGATATTATTGTTGGGTTTCTGGGCTTGAAATGATAGCTGCATGACACTTCATCTGCACACCCATACTCCAGTCTGCCACGTACCAATGTGTTTTCGAATTTCGATTTCTTATGTACGTTTATCAGACGCTCTTACGGTGAAGGAAAACATCGTGAGGAAACCTGCGAAGTAACTCGCAGGTTGTGTGTAAAGTCGACCAACCGGCACTAGGCCCGCTCGCTCGATCGCCCTTATTAAGGGTGGGCTCGAGCCCCATAGGTGGGGACGTATATGAGCTGATAAGATGAAGACTCCAGTCTGAACACGGTTATTCCAGGATCCTTTCTGCTCTCCGATGTCCTCAATAGCTGGCTGGACGCCCAACGCCTCCTAATTTTCTACGCTAATTGAAGTGGCGATTCGGTCGCCTTAATTTTCTGTTGGAGAAGGTTTTATAATATGATTGTCTATAATTGAAAACGCTAAACACGTTAAAAAACCGACTTCCATCGCAACAAATTTGTACATTTTTGCATTATTATTTTTGGTTTTTGTTAATTTTCTATTAAAGTACTACACCGATTTTGATAAAATTTATATGGGACCACACGGAAAGCACTAGCTTTCAAATAAAAAAAGGATCATAAAAATCGGTTCACCCAGTGAAAAGTTCTGAGGTAACAAACATAAAAAAAAAACATACAGACGAATTGAGAACCTCCTCCTTTTTGGAAGTCGCTTGAAAATCCACACCGTCACCTAGCAACGAATAAAAATATTGTTGGTGTTCGAAAGAAATGAAAGTCATGTCCTTGTAATTATTTATAAAAGATTGGTTATTAGCTGCGTGATAAATAAATCTCTAACATTTTCAATTCCCTTGGAATTTCAGTTTTTTCTTGGAAATTATGGAGCATGCAATATCCAAACGGATGTCGCTGTCACTTACAATGTATGAAACATTATACCCAGGTGGTTTCTAAATAGAAATTGGCCGCCTCTAAAAAAAGATTTTTTGCTTAAGATTTGCATAAAACAGCATCTACTGCATGGTAATGGCAGCGTGTGAACAAAGAGATCGCATTCATGAGCGCGGCTGACCGGGGAAAGTGGAGCGGATGCTAATCTCCTTTGTAGAGTATCAGCTGAGCGCGACGCGTGACGCCAGCAACGGCAGCAACGGCAGCAGTGACGAATAGTGACGATCGACGGACCCCAGTGTTGCTGCTACATTTTTAAATTGCGCTAAATGATGTCTAAAAAAGCGCCAGAACAAATAAAGTAATGAATTTTTGGCGCTAGTTGTATGGAGAGACTGATCTCAAAGAGCGCTAAAATGTATGAAACGTTGAATTTTTTTGGCGCTAGACTGCTTCGAAAGCGCACTAGTTCTAGCGCCAAATGCGAAAAAACGGCAACACTGGCGGACCCTACGAGCAACTCGACTTGTAATCGATTCATGTTTTGGCAGTGGGCAAGCCAGTCGATGAACTCTCGACTTGATCTATGTCGGCGATGCTGTTTTGCAATTTGAATTGATTATGAATTGCTTTTTTTTGGAGTTAGTATTTACACTATACACGTAAACGTCTAATACCTACTTTACGAGCATGATTTTGATTACTAATACTCGCAAGAATTAGGGTTCACTAACAAAATTGTCTTCCTTACAAACCAATCATTTTTAATTCCTCGAAAATGAAAACTATAAGTGTAAATAAATAAATAAATAAATGATTTGGTCGGTTGTAATGAAACTTTTTACACATAAGTAAGATAGGAAATTGTACTACGTGTGCGATTTAAATTTTCTAAACACTTAATTAAAAAGAAGTAAAGCGCGTTTTGAATTAAGTATACGTACTATGAAAAACTTAACACCTCAATATTTTTGTAAAAATATTTTTTTTCTTATAAAATAAATTCGTTGTAATCTTTTATTTTTTAACATTTTTATCTTTAAACTGACGTAAAAATAAAAAAATGCAAAATGCAGATGTAAAATAAAAATAAATTGTTAATTTACTAGTTCCGTTCTTTGCTCATATGTATAAAGTGACATTAAAATATTTTTTTTTTATATTTTTTTAATTATTAATTTGTTTGGAAGTCGATTTTAAAACAGTTTTTAAAAAGCCGATGAAGCCTATAAGTTAAGTATTAATTCATTTTTTTTCTGTAAGTATAATGTATTTTTGTTTAGTATTTAAATGACGTTTAATAAACAATCATTTTACTTATAGTAAGTTAGTTCTTTTAAAAGCTGAATTTGCTGCCACCCTGTACTAGTTTTCCTGTCTTTCTATCACTTACTTGAAGGTTGTCTGGTGGAAATCGCTTAAAGCGGTGAGGCCGCCTTTGCACTTTATTTACATTATAAATTATAAGTCCTGTATTATTTTTTGGCGTGCAATAAAGTATATTTACTTACTTAATCACTTAAATAAACATTTATTTACGTTAAACATAAAAACACATTGTATGACAAAGTTTGAAGTGACAAATTCAAGCTATTATTACAAGTAGCAGCAAATAAAGACCTACCGAGGTGGAGTCATTCATTATACAGGGTGTAACAAAATTGGTGTAGGTCCCGTTAACTGGGGCATTCTACTCATCATACTGAACAACTTTTGTTCTACGACTTTGCTGAAAACGTTTTTTTTTTTTACTTTCATACAAATCGATCAGCTGATCGACCTATTTTGTGCATTTTAGTATGGAGATTCCAAAGTTTTGACGTGACAAAGTCTAATAAAATTGATGGACGCCGCCTGCATGCACGAAAAAGGATGACTCATTGTCCCGTTACGTTATGCTTATGACGTTGTCACGTTAAACTATCGTCCGTAAACCGGCTTTACAGACAAGCAATTTTTTTTGTTGAGAATTGAATATGAGTTCCTTGGAGCAAGTTGTTCAGTATGACCAGTAGAACCCCCAGTTAACGGGACCTACACTAATTTTGTTACACCCTGTATAGACAAAGTGTAATAACTTTTAGATATTACTAACTGCATAAAGAGGCAGAAGTACACTGTCCGTCCGTCCGTCCGTCGTCGATCTGTCAGCGGGCTGTATGAGTATTTCATAAACCGTATAGGTAAAGTTGCCGCAGTAACAACAAAAAAAAAGTAAACGTATGCTTTTATGAAACCACGTAAAAGTGAAACTTTACAGAGGACGAAACGATCATGGCTGCTCTCGCTACGGTACAGAGGACGAAACGATCATTCATACCGTCATACGAAAGCGACCGTCACGCGACATGCAACACACAGACGAATAAATTCGAGACGATGTAATAAAAGTTTCACTTTAATAATGAAAATAAAATGCCTCCGAAAAATAAATGTGTTTTTTTTTCACGTACCATGGTAGGGAACCCTTCGTGGACAAGTCCGCTTGCACTTGCCCGATTTTTAATAACCCGTTTACCACCCGTCTGCAGACACTGGTTTAGTGACTCCTAGTAGTATCATTAATTATTTTGAGCATAAATTATTAATGTCTCTTATAGTGGTTTTCTAAATAAACGAGTCTTACTCCTGTCTCTAGTACAGAAGTGATCACGTTTTTCGTCCATGTTTCAAGTTCTACTGTAGGTATAAGCAATTGTAAATTATTAATTAATTTTAATTATTAATTAAATAAAGTAAAGAATTGGCATAGAATAGCATCATTATAACAGCTCATATACGTCCCCACCAAGGGGCTCGAGCCTCACCTGAATTAGGGCGATCAGGCCTCAGTCGACTACGCCGGCACAGTGCGGGTCGATCGACTTCACACGCAACCTTCGAGTTTCTTCGCAGGCGTGTGCAGGTTTCCTCACGATGTTTACATTCACCGTAAGAGCGTCGAATAAACGTAATATGAAATCGAAATTTGAAAACACATAGTAGGTGGTAGGATTCAAACCACGACCTCCCGGACGAAGTGGCCCTAGCCGCTCGCTATGCACAAAATAAAAGTAGCCCAAAGATCCATGGAGCGCGCCATGTAAGGTATATTTATTTTGGAAGGCGTAACAAATGTCGAGATTAGACTAAAAACGAAAGTCAAAGATGTTGGTAAGCGCATCACCTGGAGCATTGCGGGGAGGGGGGGGGGGTCTACTCGTTTTACCATTAGTACTCTACTCTTCTCGTTAAACCGTCTCCGTAGCTCAGAGGCAAAGTTCACTGGCTTTACACAGGAGGTCGCGGGTTCGATTCCCGGCGGGGTCAATTGTAAGACTCGGTTTGGTTGGTGGTAGGGCATTTTCTAAGCCCGCCTGGCTAGCTACCACCATCTTATCTAAGTCTTGCCGCCAAATATCAATGTTGATATCGTTGGTGTGTTCCGACATGAAGATAAGATAGCCAGTTCTCCCTATTGCTTTGGGGATTCTTGGTAAGCCCGCTTTCATCTTCGGCAACATCGTCACTTACCACCAGGTGAGATGTTGTCAAGGGTTTACCAATAGTAAATTTTTAAAAAAAGCGTTAGATAAAATTGCTTATCACCTATTTTCCACCCTTGTATCATCAATAACTATTTCTCAAACGAGCATTATTTTGACAACCTTCGTCGAAATAAATCGAAATTGCTGTACTGGCCAAATACTTACATGCGAGCAGCGGCAGGCAAAAGTTGTATGAAAATCCATATCTGTCATGTTTTAGTGGTCAAATAAATTACTCTCATATCTGTCGTGTAATTTAAAAATGGAACGAGTTTTTCCTCCGGAACATGGCATTCAAGGAGGTGACTTAATAAACGTTTTATTTGAATTTCGAACTGGATTGCAACTAGAAAGCTGTTTATTGAAAAAAAAAAACAAATGAACACTGCCGCGTGAAGTATTATAATAATTGTAGTTCGTTGTTCGTCATTGATTTTGAAAATTAATTGTATAACGACTGTATTTTCAATTAAAAAGTTCTGCCTAGATAGGTACTACTTAGTTTTAATTTCCGCGCATTATTTGAGAAAATTATTATACAAGCTTGGCCACAACTAGGCATTGATGGAGTTACGTACGTGTGCCTCGGCTTCACCTCGGCCCAATTTACATGTTCGTCCAAGAATGCCTCTTTTGCAGGCCGCTGCAGTAATGTACTAATAGTATCACAGTATTTATTAATTTTAAGCTCTGCAAAGCTTTTTTATGTATCTATAATATGTACGTTTATCTAATGTGATGTAGAGCAAGTTGCTCCCGCGCAACCGGAAGTGTGCAATGAGCGCAGAACGCAAAGGCTATTGGCCGATCGACAGCATGGGATTGTTTATACTTGTCAATGTGTGATTTGGTCTCGAGGAAACATATATAATTAATGTGGCCATTCACTCACAGACTCACAGTACATGATCGAGACTATATTATCCTTGTTCACTATCAGTTAAAAATAAGCGAACTTATTACTTAGATGACAAGTATTATTAGGAAGCTTCGACCAAATATAATGGACCGGCCCTATCCATACACACACTCACACCACTATACATATAGTCTACCGAGTCTCGTTCAAATATGTATAAAGAATGACAGAGATAGAGCGACGTACTCGGAAGTAGCACGAATGAGATAAAAACACACTCACTTTGACCTTCAACCGATTAGGGGAATACTGATCGACTGAGACGAAATGAACAAATTCGCTCATTCTGTAGGCACTAGGCATCAATACCGCTGTTCATAGGCAGGTCCACAGCTGTTATATTGGTCGAAGTTAGGAAGATAATAAATTCAGTAGATGCCTTATTATTATTTAAATGAGATGGGCGTAGACTAGGATGTAGTGGATGGTCGCGACTACGTTCCTGCTTTATTCCCTGTCCCGTGGGAATTTCGTAATTCCGTTTATTCCTTGTTTATATCTTAAAGGGAACCTCTGTGCAAAAGTCTGTGGTGGCAACTGTATAGTAACACGCCACTGAACCTTAATACAAGCGACTAGAGTACAAAATAAATACGACACCTGGAACGCGCTATTAACATTTCTTAAGCACTGAGTATAAATACAAGTACCAACCATCAACGGTCCAAGGCCGGACCCCAGGCATACTCGTACCACCTCGCGGAAATATCTCCCTTTGCTCTCGAAGAGTAGGAACACACCGTTCCTACGAATGAGTCAGCTTACTAGGGCTGGGCGTCGATGAGACAGTCAGGACTTTTCTTTTAATACATATTGATATAATTATAAACAAAAAAAAACCGACTTTAAACAGGAAACCAAGGTTCCCTCGATTTCTCTGGGATGCCATCCAATGGTACCTCCCTTGGGATATCTCCTTACCAACAAAAAAAATAATCATCAAAATCTGTATAAATGACGAAGTTATCAGCGAACACACATAAAAAAATATATAAGGTCGAACAAAATTAGCTGAAACTATTTTAACTGGTGCTTCTACCCATGAAACTGAACAACTTTCCCCATGAAACCCATAGTCAAAACTCAAAAAAAAATTGATCTTCCCATACTAAGTTGGCTGATCAGCTGATCAAGTTAGTATGAGAGAGCCAATTTTTTTTTGCGATTTGACTATGGGTTCCATGGGGAAAATAGTTCAGTTTAATGGGTAATAGAAGCACCAGTTAAAATAGTTTCAGCTAAATTTGTTACACCTTATATACGGTCGAATTGAGAAACCTCTTCCTTTTTTTGAAGTCGGTTAGAAACAAGACATGACCTTGATACAATAATATGGAATGAGGCCAAATCTCTAGACCAAATGAAACTGTGACCACTTTAATGCTGTTCGAAGCTTGACAAGCAGTAGCGGTGACAACCAGAAAGCCTCCTTGCGCGTGCGCACTGACAGCGATAGGAAGTGGCAACGAACGCGGAACGGCTGACTCCGATATACCTATCGTCTCATTTTGACCATATTATTATATCGCATATTATGTATTATTAATAACCCTAGATATAACCCAACTCCTACGTACCTAGTTTTTTAATCTCGAAAAAAAATATTTTTGTATTGTTTTAGTTTGTACGTCAACAGTAAACACGCAATTCAATAGTTATAAAAGCTCTGATGAATTTCCAGATTCGTCCCTCTGTTAAGGGTCCCCAGGAAGCTCGAGTTTCCATACAAACGTAGTTCCACTTTAATATAAAAACTACATGTTGGATAGAATCCAAACTTTGTGAATATATTGATGTTTGTAATTAGTTTTCGGTGTACTAATATAAAACGGAAAAAATAAGAGCAGTTTCAAACTCTCAGTACAAAACTAATGTAAGCCTTCGTTTAGTTATGTTTCAATTTACTACGATGAAAACTAATTACAAACATCGATATGTGTCTACTCAATATATCCGGAAAGTTTGAATTCAATCCAGGATGTAGTTTTTCTATTAAAGAGGAACTACGTTGGTATGAAAACTCGAGCCTCCTGGGGACCCTTAAATCATTACCTACCTACACCATTAGTAGCACAGAACATAACAAATTTTCTTTTAAACTATGTACTGAAAACCGGTGTACAGTCTTTATTATTTGGAGAAGTCTAAGTTATTCAATTTGAAGTGCCGTGATTGAAGAAATCACTATAGAACTTGGTACCTATTTAGATCTCGATCATTTTTTTTTGTATCGAATATAGCTCCCGAAATTATATAATATATGTGAAAACATTTATGTTTTGTTGGGATTGTATTAACTGTAGATAATATTGTATCGGACACTAAAAATGTGATACAAGTCTATTACCCTCAAAATCCCGTGAAAAATATATGAAAGCATACGACAATAATTATCATCCTTTTGAAAAATGCAAGAGGAGCGAATATTTTTCGGAAAATGTGGATATCGTTTTTATGACTAGTAAATTATGTCGTTTCCCACCTACTCAAACATCTGTCCATCTCTGTGCAAAAATTACAACAATCGAGTATTTCTTTAGTTCCCTCAGGAACTGCATCAGATTATGCTATTTTCCCGGGATTAAAAGTAGCCTATGTCCTTCCCCGTGACACAGGCTACCTGCATGCCAAATTTTATAAAGATTGGTCAAGGCGTTAAAGCGTGAAAAGGTAACAAACAAACAAACACTTTTTCACATTTATAATATTAGTAAGAATAAACGTACTATTCTTATTCATAAGTTTTACTTACTTATTTTCCCATAGAGGGTGTTAAAAAGTAGTGTGTTTACCACGGGAGGAACACTATTTTAAAAAGAAGAGTGTTTTTTTTGTTTGTGTGTGTTTCTTTGTTATGTCTTTATTGTTAAATAAACGTACTATTCGTGTTCATAAGTTGTACTTACTTATTTTCTCATAGAGGGTGTTAAAAAGTCGAGTGTTTACTGTTTACCTCGAGAGCAACACTATTTTAAAAAGCAGAAAGTTCACCTCGGGAGCAACACTATTTTAAAAAGGAGTGTTCACCTCGGGGGCAACTTTATTTTAAAAAGTAGAGTGTTCACCCCACGCGGTAGCGACAATATTTTAAAAAGTAGAGTGTTCACCTCGCTCGGGAGCGACACTATTTTAAAAAGTAGAGGGTTCACCTCGGGAGCAACACTATTTTAAAAAGTAGAGGGTTCTCCTTGGACTAACACTATGTTATAAAGTAGAGTGTTCACCTCGGGAGCAACACTATTTTAGAAAGTAGAGTGTCACCTCGCTCGGGAGCGACACTATTTTAAAAAGTAGAGTGTTCACCTCGAGAGCCTATTTTAAAAAGTAGAGTGTTCACCTCGCTCGAGAGCAACACTATTTTAAAAAGTAGAGTGTTCACTTCGGGAGCAACACTATTTTAAAAAGTAGAGTGTTCACCTCGCCGAGAGCAACACTATTTTAAAAAGTAGAATGTTCACCTCGGGAGCAACACTATTTTAAAAAGTAGAGTGTTCACCTCGCGCGGGAGCGACACTATTTTAAAATCGAGTGACGTGCTTTGCTTTGAATCCCTCGCTTTGAAATAGTTAATTATTTGCTGCCCAGGTAAACAATCTACTAATGTGACCTAACTTCATTATTGTAATTGACAGTGTTTACAAATAAAACTCATAATTAATCTACCGAATGTCCACTAATGATAATTATCGATCACTAGCTTTTGCCCGCGTAGACATCGTTTTTATGATTGTCTTTGAGGGTGATGTTGCGCGAGGAGCATATATGTATATTGGGCTATTCTATTAGCTCTATGTCACTGCCCACTAGAAGTGCGCGCCGCCGCGGCGCGCCGCCGCCATAAGGAGTCAGCGCGCCGCCGTCGCCGCCGGTAGTTTAAAATTCGCGCCGAGACAAAATCCGCTAGAGAGTACAAGTTTAAAATCAATGGACATAAAGCGCGTGCGACGCGTGGAGCATGGCGGGCAACGGGTGGCGGGCGGCACGGACACGGATGCTAGCCGCGAAGCGGGAAGGGGCGGGCGGCGGGGGGAGCACAGCGAGCGCCGGCAAACTCGCGTCCAAGCTCAGACCTTTCGTACGCCTCGCCTGCCTACGACGAGTAGCTTTAGCGTTCCAGTTTTTAAATTCGTTCGTTGTATGATTTATTTTAATGAATCTATTTATGTAGACTATATAGTATTGAGTTGTTTGTACCTGTTAGTTATTGTGTTACAGCGAACATGACATCAAAAGCGGATATTGAAAAAATTAAGTTAAATAGACTTTCGGTAGCAATAAATGTTACTTCAAAAACAAAAAGCTCATGTTGGAAATATTTCGGGGATCTTGTTCTGCATGACGAGAGTAATACTAAAAGGAAAAAAGTGTTAGACAATTTAGTATTCTGTAACGTTTGCCTTACCACTAAAAAGGAGGATTTTGGTGGAGATACTACATTTGGATCGTAAGTACCTTATCATATGTAATTGTGATCGAAAATTCGGGGGCATATTTACCTGAACTTCATTCCCACGAAAAAATAGTGTGGATAAGCCTATCTGAATAAATTTACAAGTTTTCACATAAAAAATCCGGGATACTAAAAAACGTTACGTAGGTCCTTAATTTAATAGAACTAATGGTAGCAAATGTTGTTTTTATTTTATTTTTCGAATTTGTTAACCTCCAAATCCCGGAATTTAAAAAAAAATCGTTTGCGCATGCTCTAAATAATATTATTTCCCCATTCCGGGATTTTCTGAGAAAAAAGACTTGTTTATATTATGTTAGCTCCACAACTTTAGGTAAATATGCCCCCGAATTTCCGATCACTGGTAATTACTTATTTGGGTTTGCGCCTGTGACCTACTAACTTTATTTTATTATGCATTTTTGACTGAAATTTTCACTTGGGAACCTGCAAATTAATAATAAATACTAGGTGTACCTGTTAATAACGCATTTTCATACCTACGTAACGTAACTAATTTTATATTTTTTTGCGTTAGTGAGTGTAACTAAAAAAACTAACTTATTTGCCTGACTTATTACTTATTTTTCTACTTGCATGCGTTTTTGAGTGAGTGACTTGGAAATGTTGGAATGGCTTTTACTTTTTCAGTATTAATGTAAAATCATATAATAAAACAGTTAGCACTGGAAATTTGATGCGACATCTTCGCGATGAGCATAAAATTCGATCGGATGAGAACGTGGCCAAGGCAAGGAGTAACATAAAACAATTCTTTAGCATCGATCGATTTTCCAAATCTGGTGGCGGGCCTGGTGCTAGAGCTAGCTGTTCAAAAACAAATAATCCGCCTATACGCACTACTGACAAATGGCTTTTAGCGAGAGACTTAGCGTTATGGTTTTGCAAATCATTAATGCCATTTGATTCTGTTGGTGATGAAGGAATGATTGACTTTTTTAAGGTGTCGTATGTTTTTTTACTTTCTTATTGTTTTTAAACTAACAACATATTGATTAAAACTTACACAATCATCGAGTCACGATGTCACTACAAAATGGAACTGAATTAAATACAAAAGACAGGTCCTTCGTGACACTGGGTAAATGGGTGTAACGGTTATGACACGTCCGTACTCAATAAATTATATTCAATTAAAGCTTTATTTCCGTTTCGTAGTGGCAATAAACTAACTGACTTTACCTGTTTGTTTGTCTTGCTCTTGCTTCATTATTATAAGTGTTTGGTGAAAGTAGCTTAGGTAAGTAAACTACTTCTTTTTTCAGAAATATGGCATAATTCTGACTCCTTCGGAGTTACCTTCGCGTGATACAATCAGTCGAGCAGCCCTGGATGATGTTTATGAAAGTATGCTAGATAACATAAAGATACAAATAATATCTGACAAAGCAAATCAGTTGGCTATTACCTTCGATTTGTGGACAGACTCCTACAGGCGCCTCAGTTACATCACGTTTACTCTACACTATATTACTATGGGTAAATAAATATATTGCAAATACAATCTGTCTCTGGCAAGCCAGCTTTTTAAGTAGAAGAGGTGGCAAATTTGAAATATGTATGTAATTAGGCACGTTAGCATCAGCTCCCATATAAATTTAAAACCTCGCGCTATTTTCTACTGCCAAAGCTGGCTTGCCAGACTATATAGATTTGTATGTAATGTAATGTATTGAACAAAAAGTACTTAAGTAGGTTCTAAAGACGTTTTACTATTTCAGATTTCGAGTTAAAGACATTCACGCTAAAAACTGAGGTCATGGAAGGGAAAAAAACAGGAATGAAAATAAAAGAAGCAATAATTAACACCAAAAATGAATTTGGAATTCATGACAAGAAACTCCATAGTGTAACTGACGCAGGAGCTAATGTGAAGCGGGCAACGGAGCTGGCAGATATTGACAACCATCTTTGCTTAGGGCACGGTCTCCATAACTTAGTTACGGTTGATGGAATAAAGAAAACACCCGAAGTTTTAAGTCTTGTGACAAAATGCAAGAAAATAGTAAAAACAGTCAGGTATCGTTTGCCAGAATTGGAGAAAGAGGCAGAAAATGAACAAAAGTTTTTAAGCTCTTTGGAGACTGTTTCTCAAGTGATAGAGGAAGATGAAAACGATCCAATCTCTGAAGACAGTGAAGACGTGGTAGAAGAGACAGAAGCTCGTGCCTTATTTGGAAATTTGGCAAACATACCTACAGTTAAAACTTCTACTCCAACGAGATGGCACAGTGTCTTAGAAATGCTCGAAAGTATGGCGCACTGTTGTAATAGGAACCCGATAAATAGCATCTTACGTCGGATAGGGCAAGATGGTATGACAATTTCCCAAGCAGAATGGATTTTGTTAGAGGATTTATGCAATTTTCTGAGCAAGTTTCGGCAAATTGTTGAAATTTTATCAGCATCAAAATCGAGCACAATCAACCTTGCTCTTAAAAGACGTGCTTAATTCGATTGATGATGACGAGTCGCTAGTAATAACATCCTTAAAAAGGAATATGTTGATGAATCTGGACACACGCTTCCCAGCCAGTAAGGCTGTTATTGCTGCAGCATTATTAGACTGTAGGTTTATGAAGCTTGGAGAAGTTGACCTCTATCTGACTGCTAACGAATTAACTCCAGCTAGTTTCTTGGCAGAATATGCCAAAGAATTCATCCCTTACTACGAACATAATCAACCATTATTACACCAGGAGGGTCACCAGGAAGAAGCGAGTACAAGTAAAATTTCAATACTTTCCCAACTCTCGCGCAAATACAGCATGCAACACAGTTCTCATGGTTCCGGCTTCGATGATGCTGTTGACCAGGAAGCTTGGAAGTACTACTACTACTACTACTACTACTAGCTACTGCTGATCCTGCGGAACTTGAAGACGGGGACATCTTGTCCTACTGGCAAGACAGACAATCTGCCTACCCGCGTTTATCGTCATTAGCTCAGGCTCTGTTATGCATTCCAGCAACCAGCACTCCGAGCGAAAGAGTGTTTTCAGTTGCTGGATTGCTTTTAACAGCCAAAAGGTCCCGGCTGAGTCCATTTAGGGTGAACAAAATAATTTTTGTGCACGACAACTATAAAAGTTGCAAACAAAATATTTCTGTCAAGAAAAGTGATTGATTCATCATTTCAGTTTAATTAATACAAAACATTTCTGTCAAGAAAAGGGATTGTCATTTTTTCAGTTTACTTTATAAAGTTCCTTCGTTTTCGTTTAAGCGTGGTTTTTCATTATACGTCTTAATATGCAAAGTTGAAAAATCCCACGCCGCCGGCGTTACGCCGCCGCCGTGGATTTTTTCGTGGCGCGCCGCCGCCCGTTTTTTTTCGACCGGCGCGCACGTCTACTGCCCACCCCCTCAACCAATTCTATACAAAGAATCACATCAATCCGTTGCTCCGTTGCGACAACGACGACGTGCGCGATCGTGGAAATGAGTTTTCCCCAGATTCCTCGGGAACTATGTCAGGGTATACTTTTTATTAATTTATGTCATCTTTTTCTACCCCCCCTCAACTATCTCTGTGCCAAAAATTAAAATAATCGATTGTGCCCTTGCGATGTTACATAAATTAACCAAAAAAGAGTATTTCTTTAGGAACTGCATTTAACTATGCTATTTTCACGGGATAAAAATTAAAAATTAGCCTATGTCCTTCTCAGTGAAACAGGCTATCTTCATGCCAAATTTTATGAAGATTGGTCAAGGTGTTGAAGCTTGAAAAAGTAACAAACAAACAAACACATTTTCATATTTATAATGTTAGTAAGGATATTTAGCTGCGTGCCTAAATAATACACGTGTTCCATCTATCTGTGGCAAGCAAATTGTATGATTAGTCATTATACATACGGTCAGGCAAATTGTATAATTCGTCCGTATGTAAACGGTCAGGCTGTACGTCAGGCAATTTGTAATAATAGGTTCGGTCAGGTTTCATTGAAAATGTCAAAGAGACGGCCTCGTCATTATATAAATTGCCTAACATTTGCCAGTCCGTATGTATAATGACTAATTATACAGTATGCCTGCGACATATCCACGGCGAATCATCGAACATCCAATGTAAATCAACGCAAACAAATCGGATTGAGTAAAGTACAAAACTAAATATCACATAGTTGCCAAAACCAACTAAAACTCAGTTGCTTACATAAACTAGTTTTATAACTGCTCAGCGTCTGTGAAGTTGTGTCCTAAAGCTCCTTTGAGCTACACTAGAGACATCGACTTTTGGCTTCGAGCCAAAATGCTTCTTGCAACATACTTGCTTAAAATTCGCCGTTGACGCTGGGTGAAATGTATTGAGTTCTTCCAGCGCTCTTGCATCGGCTCAAAACAGCCGCAGCTATATAACTTTTTTTTTTTAGAATCACTGTGTAAATCTTTTTCGTGTATTACAAGAATTTGCATTAAGTATAATAAACGAGTATAGATAGGTGCAATACGTGCCCTACGAGGTTTTTTTTCTGTGATTATTCCTCCGTTTAATGTTTCCGCTTAGTGAAAAAAATTACATTCGAAAAATCTAAAAACTTTTAGGTACTTACAAGCTTTTAATATTGCATTGTCACGCGATATAAATTTCAGCTCAATCGGAAACCGGGAAGTGGGTCAAATTTAACTTGCAAGTTTTCATTACAGACACCAGGACAGGTGAAACTAAATAAAAGCTTGTAAAAAGAAGAGTGTATGAATGTCGTAATAATGGCTGGTCCAGTAGACTTGTATCAACTATTACCAGTATTGTTGGACGTAGAGCGTCTATTATTTTACTTTCGATAAAATAACCGCGCTGATATTGATTTTTAAAAGCTTATAATTAACTTGCAATGTTCGCACGTTGTCCGCTTGAAATCTTGCGATCGATTTGAATCGATTAAAATTTGAAAGCGACTTCCAGGGGTCCGATTGAAAGATATTTGGTATGAAGCTGTATTCCGTGAAATAGATCCTTTTGGCATTTTGAAGTTGATTTGATGATGAACTACGAAGGTGGAATCAAGGTCCCAGGATCGTCTATTGTTTTCAATCAAATCATCAAACCGAATTTTTAAATTTGGATTAAAGCATTTGCTTTATTACATTCACATTTAGACCACGCAACATAAAAAAATCATTTTAAATTAAAACTTTCACCTAAAAGTTTTTAGGTTATTAAAAATGAGCTTTTTTTAAGCAACAAACAAAGAAAATAGTAATTTTCTTGTGTTTTTGGATCGGCGTTCAGATCTTATTTTTTTTTATCTACAATAATTGATGAGCCCTAGGCGTAATGCCGACGAAGAAGAGACCGAGAAGTTGTCGATGATGCCGAAGATGGAAGCGGGCTTACCAAGATTCCCCAACGCAATGAGAATCTTCATTCCCAGCCGCTTGCCCCATATGTGATTGAGAACGATGCATGTAGGCTCTAGCCTGTGTAAACACGGGGTCGCTTGTACTAGCACAGATGAGATACTAGTTACTTCTAGTAGGGTAAAACCAGGATAGTTGCCCCAGTGGTATAGTTGCCCCGATTGTAATTACTCTAGTTTCGCGGATGAATCGCATGCTATTTTACTAAACTATCGAAAGATTCTCCAATTACCACTAAGTTGACCGTGTCTCATGTCTCTGTACGATTGCATGGGAAGGCAAAATGCGATCAAAGTTTTTGCGGGGTAGATGTCCTGTTTCTCGGCGGGACATCTATCCTAAACGTAATTTAGGTACATGGATTAGGCAACTATCCCCTATGTGGGATAGATGTCCCTAAATATAGAGGTCTGCAAAAATCGCTAATACTCAAAAAATAATGTTTTTTAATTTTCATAAATTTGTAGATAAAAACCAAAGAACTGGCTAGTTTTACAAATAAAGTATTTTGCTTTTTGTACTGATAGATATAGAGTGATTTCAAAAAGTGTGGCAACTGTCCGGCTTTTACCCTATAATTGATCGCGTGGCACACTAGCCGGACCTGCTTTACTACGTGCTTCGCAAGCACAAAGCTTATTCTAGCCGTAGGCGACTGTTAACCTTGTACCCAGGCTACCCAGCACTTGAACAGCCCGTACCATCTGTCGGAGTATAAAAAACGTACCAACTGTTTTACTAATAAAAGATCAAAATAAGCTTATGTCATGCATGAAGCAATTAAACATGCGTACGCACTACGCATGTTATTAAAAATGTTCTGCCATAAAATCAGTAACAAGTATACAAATGTATGTAGGTTTTACAAAAAGAGCTGAACAATAACTAAACGAATCAATTAATAACTAAAAACTTGACTGTATAAAAAACTTAACCCCTCTTTTTTGGCCTATCGTGTAAAAATCTCATGGTATCAAGACGAATCTAACGATACTTCGCTTTCCAAAATCCATCAAGCCGTTTAGGCTACAGAGCGTGCGCAACAAACATACATCTATACTTACATACACTCGAAAAACATAACCTTTCTTTATGCGCAGTCGGCTAAAACAGCCTATATATACCTAAGTCTGTAGGTATCTATTTCAAATTTTAAATTCAATCGTAGTACTACAGTGTACTCCTTAATTAATATCATACATAATTTATGTAACTTTCAATATACTAAAGTTTTATTTGTGTGCAGGGCAATAAGGTCATGCCTTTTTACGTAATAGTACGAATATTCAATTTGGTATTAGGGCAAATTAAAGAGCTACTTGTCTTTCCTGTGTAGGTGGTAGCTTTGGTTATATATAACCTCAAAGGAAACGAAAAGCTCGCACGCTAATGATATCCAATAAATCATTGGCAAAGCAATTAATAAGTGATTAAATAAAATTAAAACTTAATTCTTAACACTTAAAACAAGCTTAGCACAATGATAACGGTGTTCCTTACTTTGTCTTTGGACGAGAGCCGCCTCAGGTCTAGGAGCTTCTGGTACTGTCGGAGGGCTCGCATGTAGAGCTTGAGGGGGAGCTCCGTGGGAGAAGGCTCGTCCTCCGCGGCCCGGGATGCGACCCCCGCGCCGCTCATCCCGCCACCAGCCGCGGGAGCCACCACTCCACCCGAGCACTGCCCTGATCCCACCGGCATACGAACGAGCACCAAACTAGCGTCCGAAGTGAACGTCGGCCCAACGCAACACTGACGTACGTACGCAGCGTCCCGCGCATGCGCGCTCTGCAAACACGACATGCCGCGTTTGCAAAAAAGAAACTACGAGTTGGTCGACCACGCTCGAGTGACTTTCCCTGCCCATCCCTACAACGGCGGCAGAAGCGGCGCGGCCGCTGACCTGACCCACTTTTACTGCAAATTGTTGCAAGAAAAATGGCCAAGTGTGAGTTGTACTGGCGCACCAAGGGTTCCGTATCACCACTTGTCATTAAAATATTTAGACCACATCCAGGTGAGTTAGAATCTACAAATTTGGTATCGCGGTAGTTTGTTGGACGTATAAAAAAGGATAAAATCGAAAAGCAGCCAAGTGTGAGTCGTACTTGCGCACCAAGGGATCCGTATCACCACTATACTCATCAAAATATTTGGACCACTTCCGGTGACTTAGAAACTTAAAATTTGGCAACGAGGTAGGTTATTGGACGTATACAAAAGAAACATTTTAAAAATATTCAAGTGTGAATGGTGACTTTCGACTAGAGTGACTTTTAACTACTGTAATTTGTTGCAAGAACCTTTTGGAAATCAGGAACAAATCTGTCAGTTATTTTTTTACTTTAGTTTTTTTTTGGCAAAATATATGTACAGAGGCACGTCTAGCTAGACACTTGGGACTTTGTGCCGTTCCTATACTGTATGATAATGGATCTTAATCACACTACGAGCTTGATGTGCTGGTCTCTGTACAATATAAAGTAAGCCCTATCGTAGAGGAATTTTAAAAAAATCGGCCTTATTCCTTGTCATAAAGGAAACATCTGTGCAATATTTCAGCCTTATAGGTCCAAGGGTTTCGGCTTGACATTGATGAGTCACTCAGTGAGTGAGTTAGGACTTTTCTTTTTATTATACTGACTAGCTCGGGTACCCGGCTTCATACGAAGTAACTGACGTTCAAACCCACGTCGGACCTTGCTTTATTTATATCCCTAAAAACGGGTAGCTCCACCCATACAAAAAAGGCTTCCAATGGATCACAATGTATCATAACATTCCACAACATCCCAGAGTGTTCTGGAATGTTCTACAATGATCAGGGATACTGTTGCGGAATACTCTCGAATTCTCTTTGCACACTTGTATACACTTAGGTACTTTTATAATATACAGGGTGTAACAAAACTTGTGTAGGTCCCAGTAACTGAGGCTTCTACTGAACAACTTTTGTTCTACAATTTTGTTGAAATTGCAAAAATAAATAAAATAATAAATATTCTGGGACAAATCAGACATGATCATCTGGCCCCAAAGTAGGATTCCCTATGTTATGGGAACCAGAGACTGATATACATACTTATATACGTTTAAATACATACATATATAGATATGTAACACCCAGACACAGAGCAAACTAATCTGTTCATCACACAAATGCTTGCCCTGGGTGGGGATCGAACAACTATACTTCCGGTGACTTAGAAACTTAAAATTTGGCAACGAGGTAGGTTATTGGACGTATACAAAAGAAACATTTTAAAAATATTCAAGTGTGAATGGTGACTTTCGACTAGAGTGACTTTTAACTACTGTAATTTGTTGCAAGAACCTTTTGGAAATCAGGAACAAATCTGTCAGTTATTTTTTTACTTTAGTTTTTTTTTGGCAAAATATATGTACAGAGGCACGTCTAGCTAGACACTTGGGACTTTGTGCCGTTCCTATACTGTATGATAATAAATCTTAATCACACTACGAGCTTGATGTGCTGGTCTCTGTACAATATAAAGTAAGCCCTATCGTAGAGGAATTTTAAAAAAATCGGCCTTATTCCTTGTCATAAAGGAAACATCTGTGCAATATTTCAGCCTTATAGGTCCAAGGGTTTCGGCTTGACATTGATGAGTCACTCAGTGAGTGAGTTAGGACTTTTCTTTTTATTATACTGACTAGCTCGGGTACCCGGCTTCATACGAAGTAACTGACGTTCAAACCCACGTCGGACCTTGCTTTATTTATATCCCTAAAAACGGGTAGCTCCACCCATACAAAAAAGGCTTCCAATGGATCACAATGTATCATAACATTCCACAACATCCCAGAGTGTTCTGGAATGTTCTACAATGATCAGGGATACTGTTGCGGAATACTCTCGAATTCTCTTTGCACACTTGTATACACTTAGGTACTTTTATAATATACAGGGTGTAACAAAACTTGTGTAGGTCCCAGTAACTGAGGCTTCTACTGAACAACTTTTGTTCTACAATTTTGTTGAAATTGCAAAAATAAATAAAATAATAAATATTCTGGGACAAATCAGACATGATCATCTGGCCCCAAAGTAGGATTCCCTATGTTATGGGAACCAGAGACTGATATACATACTTATATACGTTTAAATACATACATATATAGATATGTAACACCCAGACACAGAGCAAACTAATCTGTTCATCACACAAATGCTTGCCCTGGGTGGGGATCGAACAATTAAACATTTATCAATTTTGCGCATTTTTGTATGGAGCGTCGAATATTTTTTTACGAATTTTTTACACCCTGTATTTTTACCCCTTTAGATTACTTAACGAACGATTACTAAAAGCCTACCAACAAAAATTGGGACTTGACAGTATCGAAATTAAAGTATATTCTATATATTGAAATCTCTAATCACTGGTCTACAGTGGTTTTGTTGCCCTAGATATAAGATCTATTTTGTATATATTTATGCTCACAATTCATGAAACTATAAATGGTTTTGTAAGGTTTGCTCTCGTTGTTTTGGGTAGAACTCTAATCATGACTGCGAAAATAAATTTTATTACAAACAAGCCGACGTAGTTCGCCGGGACAGCTAGTTGATCATAAAAACAAGAGCACATTCAATACTTTCATAAATAAATTCGTAATCTGGGCACATAAAAACATCAACATTTGCTTAGATATACAGGGCAAAAAAAATATATATATTTTTTTGTAGAGATGTGAATTGATTCATTGCATACCTACATCCTACTAATATTATAAATGTGAAAGTTCGTATGTATGGATGTTTGTTACTCTTTCAGGCTTCAACCACAGGACGGATCGGGATGAAACTTGGCACACATATAGTTTAGGACTTGGAATAGGACATAGGCTACTTTTTATCCCGGGACAACGTCTTATTCCCACGGGGAAATCGAAAACAACGCGGGCGTAGCCGCAGGCAGACGGCTAGGTCATATACAGGATGTAACAAAATTGGTGTAGGACCCGTTAACAGGGGCTTATACTGGTCATACTGAACAACTTTCCCCAAGGAACCCATAGTAAATTCGCAAAAAAATATTCTTTGCTCCATACAAAAATGCACAAAATTGATCGATCAGCTTATCGTTTTGTATGAATAGTTAATTATTTTTTTGCGATTTCAGCAAACTTGTAAAAAAAAAGTTGTTCAGTTTGATGAGTAGAAGCTCCAGTTAACGGGACCTACACCAATTTTGTTACAGCCTGTATAATTAAGTATGTGGACTTGGATGATTAAAAGTTAATCTAAAAAGTTAATATTATCTCGCTCGTTCAAACAAAACGATCGCGCGCGTCACAGTTGTCATTCTCATGTTAACTCCCCGTCGTACAAAGCAAACATTTTAAGGCAAATCTCCATTGTAGAGTTACATTTTGAAGCAGATTTAAAGATAAATATTATACAAGAGGTGTTCGCTTATGTAATGCATTTAAAAATTATCATTACTAAACAACGTGTGATAGAGCTCGCTAATGGATCAAACGGCAGAAAGTAATCACGATCGGTAATCATCACCATATCAGCCGAAGGACGTCCACTGCTGGACAAAGGCCTCCCCCAAGGATTTCAACGACGACCAGTTCAGCGCTGCCCGCACGCTCGGTCATCTGGCCTAAAACTAGAATTCCCTGTACGAAAGTATATAATATATTAGTACTAACATACAACCGACTAACCCGGACTGGGCCCGCGTGCTCGACAAAGGTCCGATCGCTCTAATTCAGACTAGGCTCGAGCCCCTCGGAGGGGACGTACGATATGACGCTGATATGATGACAAACATACAGTGTGTCCGCTCTCTAGATTCCGACCTCACCCCCTCGTCACCCATATTGATACACATTGGTTATAGTTTGGTTCTCGAACGTATAGGCACAGATGAGATACTAGTTACTTCGGTATAGAATTTTGTTCGCTCCGTCATTTGTTTTTTGGAAATGTCAACCCAAAACCGTTGTATGCAGTGTCCGGGGTGTGCCTGTACTATGGAAACCAGACTGATATATATATACTTATAGAGGTTGTAACAAAATTGGTGTAGGACCTGTCAACTGGGGTCTCTACTCATCATACTGAATAACTTTCCCTAAGGGACCATTGCCAATACTCAAAAAAAAAAAATCGACTCCATCAACATCAGCGCGGGCGACAGAAAAATGTTTTTTTTTTTATACACACACATGCTTTTTTAAAAAATTCTAGGCTTTCGTACATCCGATGTGTATGTCTATAGAGTTTAAGGACCCAATCACGAACGTATATAGCGTAAATATTTTTTTCTATTTTATTTTGGGGGACAAATTATAAAGTGAAAAATTATCTATTGCATTAGTGACTTACCTAGGAAATAAAAGGGCTCCTTATAAGAAATTGAAATATGATTTTTTTTTTCATTGTGTTTGGTTTCAATCGAGGCAAAACGCCCATGCGTTTTGCCTCGATTGAAACCAAACACACAAAACGTGACTAGAGTGCGAAGAAAACTCATGTCTTTGTTAACGGAAAAGTATATTCTATGTTTACAAAAGTTTAAAATTAAATGAACATGCTGTATATTAAATATACACCCGGACCGCGCTGCTCGATAAATGTCGATAATGTACTGATAGATCTACTTATACCATACCGCACGGCACGATACAGGGTGTTTAGTGCTTATACACCGAACATCGTACTTAGGTCCATAGATCTACTTATACCATACCGCACGGCACGATACAGGGTGTTTAGTGCTTATGCACCGAACATCGTACTTAGGTATGGACCTAAGTACGATGTTCGGTGCATAAGCACTAAACACCCTGTATCGTGCCGTGCGGTATGGTATAAGTAGATCTATCAGTACATTATCGACATTTATCGAGCAGCGCGGTCCGGGTGTATATTTAATATACAGCATGTTCATTTAATTTTAAACTTTTGTAAACATAGAATATACTTTTCCGTTAACAAAGACATGAGTTTTCTTCGCACTCTAGTCACGCACCCTACATACTGTAACCGCACCAAGTTTCACGCTTGTATATATAACCATTTGTATAGCCTTTGTCCCCATTGCGTTGGGGAATCTTGGCAAGCCCGCTTCCATCTTCGGCATCAACGTCACTTACCATCAGGTGAGATGATGCCAAGGGCTTATCAAATGTGGATAAATAAATAAAAACCATTTTGACGATGGAGCAGAAGCCCATAGATATTGGACACCCGACACAAAGCACAGAGCAAGCAAACCGTTTCGTCACACGAATGTTGCCTTGGGGAGTCGAACCCACGACCCTGGGACCAGCATTCAGGAATGCTTCCACTGGACCAACGAGTCAGTGATTTATATTTACATATCATTAATTTTATCGTACGCCAGTATGTCGAGCAAACACCTTCATCGAACCTTTCAATGGACCACAAAGAGGAATCACAAATGCAATTCATCACATCATCTCATATACGTCCCCACCGAAGGCGCTCGAGCCTACCCTGAATTAGGGCGATCAGGCCTTAGTCGACCACCCGGCCCAGTGGGGGTTGGTCGACTTCACACACAACCTTCGAGTTTCTTCGCAGGCGTATGCAGGTTTCCTCACGATGTTTTCCTTCACCGTTAAAGCAATCGGTAAGTATATGTACGTAAATGCAATTAATTTATTATTATTTTATGACTATCAGAAAGAGTGTTTATTTATTTATTTAATCGTATGGCGATTTGTCGAACAGGTAATTCTCAAATGTCAATGTTCAGGCCACACAGCCATGTATATGCATCAGGACTGAGGTCGAAGAGGTCCTTAGCGGGGCCGTGGTATCGCCGCAGTGGGCAACGCTCGACGATATGTTCCATTGTTTGGTCTTCCACACCGCAGTCGCAGCAGGCAGACTCCCTCCATCCCCACTTGTGCCGAAAGTGATTGCACTTTCCGTGGCCAGTTCTTAATCTGTTTAGTCGACACCACTGTTTACGCGGTAGATGGAAGCCTTTTGGTTTTACGGTCGGGTCTAAACCAGGTGAATTGCTTTGTGCTTGCTGCGTGGCCCACTCGTTCTTCCAACAATCGCTAATGTTAAACTGACTGAGAAAGAGTGTAATTTGCACCTATTTTGAATAAATACCTTGAATCTTGAATCTTGAGCCAGGCGGGCTATGCAAATGTCCTACCACCAACCAAACCGAGTCTTACAAAGCTAACCCCGCGACCTCCTGGTGTGAAGCGAAAAGACTAACTATTACGCCACAGAGGCGGTTAGTAGATGGAGATTGTGCCAGTGAGACACATTCAAGAATATCCTGGTTAACATGCAGGAATGCAGAAATGCGCACGACACCGGACAGGTGAGTGTTAATTGGTGTGATTGTTGTTCTATAATCAAGTGGAACGATGACTACGCCGCCGCCGCCGCCGCCACCGCGAGTATCATCGATGATCTAAGGCCTATTATCTTACGCCGAGCCGGATTGAACCAGTTCGCATTTTGAGATGACTCAACAGTAGATCCCAGTGTTGCTAACTACACTGTAATTACGGTAGATGTACCGTATTTACGTGTTGTAAATTGTCGTCTACCGTTATTAATTTAAACACTTTCATACAAATGCCGTAATTTTGCTTTCAGCTTTTTCATAGAAACACCGCATTTTTTAAAGATTTTAGCCATTTTGTATGAGGGATACCGTAATTTGAATCTGCTAACACCGTATTCTGACTCGAGTGACTTGGCAACACTGGTAGATCCTTACTTTATAATATTATAAATGTGAAAATGTGTTTGTTTGTTACCTTATAACGCTTCAACACCTTGACCAATCTTGATGAAAATTGGCATGTAGGTAGCCTGTGTCACGTGGAAGGATATAGGCTACTTTTTATCCCGTTAAAATAGCATATTCCTATGTAGTTCCTGAAGGAACTGAAAAAATAGTATTTTTTTGGGACATTTCTTTAACATCGCAACGGAACAAGAAATGACATAGACTGCTAATCAGAATAGCCCGATCTGGGATAGGGATCTGGAGAAAACTAACGTCCACGCTCGCGAGCCGCTACGGCTCGCGGTCCACTCACTCTAAAACACAGTCATATTATCGATGTACACGCGGTCGAAGCCGCGGGCAAAAGCTAGTAATAGTTAGGGCCGTAATTCAACTAAAGATTTTCCGAAAGGAAAAGTACATTAAATTGTTATGTACCTATATCAGTTTAGATAAATAAATAAACAATAATTAAATATTTTATATTAGGCAGTAATAATGATAACAAATCAATAATTACATACCTATATCCTACATACCTACCTTAATCTAACTAGTACTAATTTATAAAGCTTAATCTAACGATACATATTGTTAAAAACATAGTTTATTAGTAGGTATATAATGGTCTTAATCTACAAAAACGTAAAAGATGATGACAAAAAGATGCAACAATAAAAAACCGACCATGCGCGCACCAAGGGTTCCGTACCATCACACAATATAATATAATTTGTGTTGTGAATAAAAAAAAACAAAAAACCTATAAAATTTTAGGTAAAGGCTTATATTTAATAATCATGCTTTGTCACGAGAAACGAACGTATGTATCAAATTTTAGCCCGAAAGCTTCAGTCAAAGTGGGTGAAATATTCTTCTTCTTAGCGTGTCGATGGCAGACACTACACTGTAGCAGCCCAGAATTTGGTCACGTTAACAGCATTATCAGCCGCTGTCATGAGGTCTTCCTGCGTGCAGATGTAGGGGCACGCAGGGCACGATGTTAAATGTGTCATCGTTTCAACTGCACCGCACAAACAGTTTAATTCACTTTCACCCAAAAATCCCCACCTGACCATGTGAAATATTGATTGTTAAATTCCAGGACATATTTAATAATCATGCATTGTTACGAGAAACAAACGTATGTCTCAAATTTCAGCCCGATAGCTTCAGTGGAAGTAGGTGAAATATTGATCACTAAATTCTAGGACATATGATAGAATTATACTCTAACGTGCTTCTTACAAAGGCGTAATAAAGAATCGTAATTGCATTGCGATTTTGAAAGCGTGCAGTTTGCCTCATTACAAAACCCAGTGATTTAGACGCACGTTTACAAAGTTGTTCAATGTGCGGATTGAAAGTGAGTTCTGCGTCTTAGTATACCCCTAAGTCCCGCATATGTGTGGTGCGCTCCAGTGCGTTACCGGCGATACTGTACTGATAGATGAGAGGCACCTTTCTTCTAGTGAAAGTCATCACTTTACATTTAGAAACGTTAAACTCTAACTGGTTTTTTACGCTCCATTCAGTTACAGCATCGATATCACGCTGAAGCGCCTCACACTCTGTTACATCACCGACACTGAAGAAAAGCTTTATATCATCAGCATACATTAGGCATTTGGAAGTTCGGACCACAGATGGCAGGTCATTGATCATCAATAAGAACAATGTTGGGCCCAAAGTGCTCCCCTGGCTACGGTTTGCAAGATAGCTGGAGAATAGTCTTAGTAATTTTGGAGTAAACCCTGAGTCTGAGATTTTTGCCAGTAAAACATCATACCAAAGATATCCCGGACGTCAGCCTGTGCGAGATTAGAATGGCTCTTATACAGCTTAAAAACAATAAGGCACCGGGTGATGATGGAATTACGGCTGAACTTCTGAAAGCAGGTGGAACACCGGTACTTAAAGCTCTTCAGAAATTATTGAATTCCGTTATACCGGAGGGACAAACGCCTAAGGCATGGCACAGAAGTGTGGTCGTGCTTTTCTTTAAAAAAGGGCGACAATACCCTGCTGAAGAACTACAGACCCATCTCACTTCTGAGCCATGTCTACAAACTGTTTTCGAGGGTCATTACGAATCGTCCGAACAATCCGGTTTCCAAAAAGGATTTAGTACCATAGACCACATACATACGCTGCGGCAGATTATACAGAATACCGAAGAGTACAATCAGCCACTATGCTTGGCGTTCGTGGACTATGAGAAAGCCTTCGATTCGGTCGAAACTTGGGCTGCGTTACAGTCTCTCCAGAGGTGCCAAATTGACTATCGATATATCGAAGTGCTGAAGTGTTTGTATGAAAACGCCACCATGTCGGTTCGCCTCCAGGATCAAAACTCGGAACCTATCCAGCTGCAGCGAGGGGTGAGACAGGGAGACGTTATACTCCGAAACTGTTCACCGCCGCCCTGGAAGATATTTTTAAGCTTTTGGACTGGGGTTGACTCGGCATCAATATCAACGGCGAGTACATCACCCACCTTCGATTCGCTGACGATATCGTGGTCATGGCTGAGACTATGGACGACTTAGGCACATTGCTCGATGGCCTCAGTAGAGCCTCTCAACAAGTGGGTCTTAGAATGAACATGGACAAGACGAAAATTATGTCAAACGTCCGTGTCATACCTACTCCTCTGAAGGTTGGAGGCTCTACACTCGAAGTTGTTACCGAATATGTATACCTGGGACAAACAGTCCAGTTAGGTAGGTCCAACTTCGAGAAAGAGATCAATCGTCGAATCCAACTCGGCTGGGCAGTGTTCGGGAAGCTTCGCAATATCTTTACGTCCCAGATACCGCAGTGTCTTAAGACCAAGGTCTTCGACCAATGTGTGTTGCCAGTGATGAAGTACGGAACTGAGACATGGTCGCTTACTATGGGCCTCATAAGAAAGCTCAAGGTCACCCAAAGGGCAATGGAGCGTGCTATGCTCGGAGTTTCTCTGCGTGATCGAATCAGAAACGAGGAGATCCTTAAGAGAACCAAAGTAACCGACATAGCTCTCAGAATTGCTAAACTTAAGTGGCAGTAGGCGGGGCACATTGCTCGTAGAACAGATGGTCGTTGGGGCAGTAAAGTTCTCGAGTGGCGACCACGCACCGGAAAGCGTAGTGTAGGCAGGCCTCCCACTCGGTGGACCGATGACCTGGTGAAGGTCGCGGGAAACCGCTGGATGCGGGCAGCGCAGAACCGGTCGTCGTGGAGATCCTTGGGGGAGGCCTATGTCCAGCAGTGGACTTCCTTCGGCTGATATGATGATCAGAAATAGTGTAATTTGCACCTACTTTGAATAAATATATTGAATTGAATTGAATTGAAACAAAAAGAAAAGTAGAGTATTTCCTACGATTCTATTGAAAATAAGACACCACCTTGCGACACACCAGACCAAACTTTATAAGAAGTGATCAATCGCTTTTTTGGACTGAGAAATTATGATATTATGATGACACTTCGATTCAATCGTTGTTATGAGACGATCTAGTTTATTGATAGCAATAAATACTCGTACATTTCAGTGATACAGATTGATAGACAAATTTTCAAACTTAACATTTTTTTGATAATATCTATTGTTTTCAAAACGAGCAGAGCCACTGCCCACTGCATCGATCGCCTGTCAAGTGTGTCATTAATATTACATGGTATACTAACGAAAGAGCATCGTCGTGGCCGGCAAATGCTTCTAGATTCTGAACAGGTACGTGCCAATTTGCGTCACGAGCAGGCAACAGAATCATTTATTTATATTATAACACAAGCTGTCCCGGCAAACTTCGTACCACCTCACAAACTCTACTCTACACTACACATGTATGGGTAATGTACGGGAAAGTTAATTTTCTTATCTTTTTTCCTATTTTTATTTTAATAGTTATTCTGCTATTCGGGGTCGAGACAAATCACGAAAATCGGTCCAGCTGTTCTTAAGTAATAAATGGTGTAAATAATCCGACTTTGTTTTATGTATATATAGATTACCAATTGAGATAAGGTACCTTTCTATCTATCATTTTAGGGCATAGTATACAGCTAGGATTAACAAACGCTACGTAGGGGGAAAGTACCTTAAATATTAATCATTTTAGGGCATTGAGACTATTATCATTGTATACAGGTGGGATTAATAAACCTTATTATATCAGCTCATATACGTCCCCACCGAGGGGCTCGAGCCTACCCTGAATCAGGGCGATTAGGCCTTAGTCGACCACGCGGGCCCAGTGCGGGTTGGTCGACTTCACACACGACCTTCGAGTTTCTTTGCAGGCGTGTGCAGGTTTCCTCACGATGTTTTCCTTCACCGTTAAAGCAATCGGTAAGTATATGTACGTAAGTTTTTGAAAAACTCATTGGTGCGTCTTTAATCTACAAGCAAAACATGTAACATATATGTAGCTCGAAACTAATGAACTCTTTAGAGTAATGAGAACCGAGAAAGCCCAAATAAGCCATCCGAGCGGAGTTAGCTAGGTCAAAGTATATATATTCGCTAGGTTCTTGACAGATTGGTAATTGATTAATGAATTATCGTATGACAAGATCTTATTGTAAGTTTTCTTGTTAGAGGTCTGCTATATCAACACTTTGTTGTACAAAAATGTCTGGTCATTGAATCTCTCACTCCCTGGTTAAGCATGCCTATAAAGAATCCAGTACCTAAGCCCAATACCACCTATAAGAACACAGATTTTTGGCAAATTATATGCAAAACTCTATGGTAGATATAGGTAATGCCTTACATGTGTTTCAGCACACAGCCTAATATATATACTTTGACACAGCTATGTTGTTACTTCTTTTTTTAGAGCGCCAAATAGTTAATTTGGATATTGTTTTAAAGCACTGTTAACACAGATCTAACTATCAGAGAAATCAATAATTGTATGACCATATTTGGATGTAAAATTGATTTTATAGATCAAATTCTATCAGGCTAAAAACTACGTACTAATGTTGACATAAATAATTAATTTTTCGGAGAACTGTTCGATATTATCCAAAGTGATAGGAGAGAATCAGCAAGTTTAACAACCTGTTTCATTACATTTAGAAGCAGCATCTCATGACTTAATTGCATGATGTACTAAAACCCTTTTACGAGTAGTACAAGCAAATATCTCTGCAACTCCAGATAATGTCCGTTCTGCTATAGGCATGAAAGTTTCTGATTTATTCACAGTGTTATTATTTCTCAGAATATAAATTCTGCTGGGTTAATAATATTGGTAATATGATTTAGTTGATTAACAAATCTATTTTTTATTATCTTATTAACAGATACCTTCACATTGGCGTCCTTTTTCTCTTTACTACCACCAGGCGATAATAAACACGTCTCATATAAGCTTAATAATAAGCTTCGAATAACCGTCAAGTCAAATTAATAGAAGCGTTTTACCTACCAATAAAACGCATATTAATTTACTTACCTTATTCGCTTAATCGAAGCTTATAGACAATTTCTGCCTGGTGTATTCGACGCAATGACGATTGAAATAATGACCGCCCAGCGCCATGACTCGCCGCCCGTTTCCCCTCGGGGCCGGTCGGGTGGTAGAAAGAGACAAATGTATCGGGTAGAAAGAGACAACAATAGAGGCGGAAACAGGTGACTGCTATCTCATATAACTATAAGCTTCGAATAAGGTAAGTAAATTAATATGCGTTTTACTGGTAGGTAAAACGCTTCTATTATTTTAAGATATAAAATTTAAGCTACTCTGCTCACTTGGCACGAGGCGAAGTGGCAGGAGCACCTCCAGCGGAAGCACAGTCGGCTGGAGTTCAGTGCGACGGGGAGAGAAAGCGTCGAATTATCCGGGCATTATCGAGGAGGACCGGCTTTTGCATTGGTGCAATTATTGGTCTGCCTCGGATATTATTATTATTTATATATATATATATATATAAAACCTAAGCTACTCTGCTCACTTGGCACGAGGCGAAGTGGCAGGAGCACCTCCAGCGGAAGCACAGTCGGCTGGAGTTCAGTGCGACGGGGAGAGAAAGCGTTATTATTATTATTATTACTTATTATTTTAATATATAAACTTAAGCTACTCTGCTCATTTGGAACGAGGCAAAGTGGCAGGAGCACTTCCAGCGGAAGTCCAGTCGGCTGGAGTTATTATTATTATTACTATTGTACAAAAGAGTCCAACCGGAACCTTTTTTACCATGTACATTATGTATTAGTATTATTATTTATAGTCCATACGGTCCTACAAAAAATGTCCAAGCTTGTTATTGATGTGATGAGAGATTTGAGAATATCTAGGTAGCCATATTAAGTTTATTCACTTCTTCATTGACGTCAATTATTGTTTAGTTGCTTCGCATAACAAATTCATGCATCGATATCTTGTGTAACAGGTACAGATATTAGTTATTGTATTTTACATAACAGTTATATATATTAGCCACTAGTGCTGCAAGTTGCAAAGAGGATATAAAACTACTACGTTGTCCATCCAGTCCGGAGCGCTGTCTGAGTCTTCGTCAGAGTTTAGTTTTTGATATGGCACTGCGTGCCTTTCGCTGTGGATATTATAATATTTAAGATCGATGGAATAAAACAATGTGAAGAGGATTCCACGACTTTTATTGGAGTAAATCCCTGAAGGTTACAACTTTCAGAAGCGGGGATAACACACCCACACTGGAATTTAAAGGTACGAATTATAAATTTTTTATGTATTGCTGGAGGAAACAAACAGTTTAGAAATTAGAATAACCTCTTGTTGTACGACGTGATGGTGTCCGTACAGATGTTATAGAAAAAAATGATAAAAGAATTGAATAAACTTATTGCCACTGAATTTAATTCATATTATCTTGGCCGTCACGTAAGACTTTTTTTGTCTTGAGTTTTTTTTTGCCCGGTTTGTTCTGCATTCTGAGTTTTTCCATAAGAAAATCTATCGTAGGTAAATTCTGATTTAAAAAAAACTGTACCTTTACCGTATATTTGCGTGATTTTATGTTTGTAGATTGAAATGTTAGCTTAGGCATAGATTACTAAATAGTTACTTCGGGTTGGGAAATATTTTGTCTCAATTGGATTGTTAGGCCACAGTATGAATTGCTGCCCGAATTAGAAAATGTGTGGTTACTTACCTATTTTATGATAAAATATCTTACATAGTTATAAACTACCCTCGACTTAAATTATCACAAATTATTATTTTTGGGGCCAGAATTATATTACATTAGATAGTAGGTACTTGCTTTATTTGTTGAGTGTAATACTTTACAAAAGGTACATTTTTACTGGAAATATTTACTGTGGTTTTATGAAAAGAAATAAAGAAACGGTCACATCGTGTTATTCATTACATTTTATATTTTGGTTACTTACATTTCTAAGTCGATGTTATTAACACTTATTATTGTTTTTTTGTTTCGAGTTTCAATGGGCTCCAGTGATGAAATGGACGTAGTGGCACAGTTGCAGCCGCAATAGAAACCAAATTCCTACGATTCGTCAGGAAAGATACTTAACCAGATCACAACACACAACGCCGTAGCCAAATTGACGTCATATTCGAGATGGTAGCCGGCTTATTCTCGAATCACTTAAAGTCTGTTTCAAAGCTTGCTATCTTCTATTTTATAGAAGATGAACTGGAGTAGAAATGGAGGCTAGAGCAATGGAAAAACAGCTATGACTCAGTATCAGTCTTATTTAGTAAGTATTTGATATATTGTATAAAAGGTAGACCCAGTGAACGCTAAAACTTTTTGCTACTGTGCAATCCCGAATTCCGTCCCCTGATAAAAGAACAAACAATTGACGTTTGACAAGACAAAACAGATATTAAAACGATAAGCAGACTACCCACTACGCTTTGCGCAGACTGGTGGTAAAATATAAAATACAGTATGAGGACTTGCCGTAGAAATAAACATACATGGGTGGAATTGGAAGCAGCTTTTATAAAATATTCCTTTTAATCAACCAAAAAAATATCTGTAACTGTGTTGGTATTTTAATCGTCTCAAAGTACCTATGCTAAAAAAATGGACTAATTATTGAAGTTGACTAATTTGAGATGCTGTAAATTGGTCGTGCTAAGCTCCTTCCATATTCAAATGTGATATTTGTTATTATTTGACTTTGATACTACACATTTTATCTGTGTCCAATGAGCAAAAAGCCTAAAATCTAAACACTGACAAAAAGTGAAACTGGAGACTTCAATGTAAAAACTATCAATTCTAGGTCATATCTACTAATTTGAGTGTTGTGAAAAAAACTGTATAATTATGGTAGTTGACTGCTAATCACTTGAGTTACTTTTTATTGTCTGTAAAAAAAAAGGAGTTTTGTTCTATAAATATTTTGTAATAACAAGGCACGAGGTGATAGTTTTTGTCATCATTGAATTGATGCGCTTACATACTGTATAAAATAAAATCAAATAGGTGGTTTTTCTTTAAACTAAACAAGAGTTCATAATTAATTTTTGATGCGGTTAACTACACGATTATCATACCTGCTACAGAGGCTAAAGAAAAAAAAAACACAATTTAAAGAAGTTGTTAAGAGTAACTGTGTAACATTAACTTTACATTGAAAAAAAGTCATAGTTATCTTTGCCCGACATGGCATTCCTTATACAATAGTTTCCAAAAATGATCCCCCATTTAATTGCCAAGAATTCAAAGTATTCTGTAAAGGCTGGTATATATAAAACATACAATGTCTAGCCCATAGCATAGCCAGTCCAATGGATTGGTAGAAAGATCAATTGAAACAACTAAAAATATGTTATACAAATGTCACAAGGATGGTTCAGACCCTTACCTAGAACTTTTACAGTTAAGAAATACCCCAAAAATATACTTTTGTCCCCAGGACTACTTTGTTTTTCTAGACATCTTAGAACAAGAATTTCTGTGACAGTTAAACATCGAAACCAAAACTAGTAAATTACAAGGATTTGGGAAATAAAATACAAGATTATAAGGAATAACAAAATTAAAATTTATTATGATAAAAAGCGTCGGTGGCTCAACCGGTAACGACTCGGTCCATCTAACCAGAGGTACCGGGTTCAAATCTGGACGGCCAATGTACCAATGAGTTTTTCAAAACTTACGTACATATACTTACCGATTGCTTTAACGGTGAAGGAAAAACATCGTGAGGAAACCTGCACACGCCTGCGAAGAAACTCTAAGGTTGTGTGTGAAGTCGACCAACCCGCACTGGGCACGCGTGGTCGATTAAGGCCTAATCACCCTGATTCAGGGTAGGCTCGAGCCCCTCGGTGGGGACGTATATGAGCTGTTATAATAATGATAAAAATAGTAAAAACTTGCACTACATGTTGCTGGATACTATACAAAAAAAATCTCCCATATGTAACTGGTTTCCGGTTGCCGTAACGAGCCAGAACCACGTAGTTATGTAGTTCAAGGATCCGAAGGATCAAACCGCAGAAATCGTAAACACTTAATTGTTCGTAAACCAGACATACACACTAAATATGTTCCCAAAACAATATCTGAAAGCGTTTCACATTCACATCAGCAGTTCATGTCAAAATCTGTAAATAAAAACAACAGACAATCACTAATATGGTCGAGAAGTCCGTTCGCCAAAACGCTACTATGGTTTTTAGTGATTAGTTTTGTTTTTTTTTTAAACTATAATTAATATAGGTAGGTTGCATTTAGAAGGTCTATAATTGTTTACAATTTACATACATAGGTACTACGAGTTAAAATGAGTACTCTTTGTATGCGTCAGATGACAGTATTTCTTTAATACGTAGTGAGTTCCTTTATACGCATACCTACTTTGCCAATAGTCAAGATTGCTGTTTCAAATTGTACTTATGTAAAATTGTTTTGCGAAGGAGAGAAGAGTACTAGATTTAAATGTCAATATTTTGAAAACACTGTTTTCCAAAAAGAGGAAAGGACCTATTGTAGGTCATCTTTGTTTATGACAACTGATTAATAATAGGTCATCTTTGATAACACCTTAGTAATTGCGTGCCAAACTGACTTTTTCTCACACCAGGTGGCGCACGATCGACTGTACTATACCTTTATTTGTTAAGCTGTCAAATCGCATGGATTTTTTTTGTGTTTATTTGCGAAAAATTGTTGTGTTTTCAAAAGTGCCTCAATGCAGTGCTTTAAATTGTAAAAACAAGGGAGTACACTTGTTTCCCAATGATGTAAAACGAAAGAAACAGTGGGAAATTGTTCTCTCTCTCTTTTCGTCCTAGCCTCGACAAGCACAGCGATTTCGCAGACACTTTTGTGTGAGTCAATACAAAAATAATTAATAGAAGGTTCTCTTGCCAAGGCACCTCAGTACCCACAACCCAACGTAACAGATACAAACAATGTACATAATATCATGTTACTAGTAAATTATTGATAACATGATCCTAATTGTGTTTAGGTAGTAAAGCTGCTTTGATACGTGAGATGCTGGAAAGTGAAAGAATAGAGTAGAATAGAAAGCTTTAATGGAAGAGCGTTGATGGTCTATTCTTTCAATGATTAGGCAACGTAGGTACCATGCCAGTTGGTCTCGCAAAACTTGTTTTAGAGGTAGGTACATGGTTCTCATGAAAAAGAAGTAGATGTTTATGTTGTAGATATTCAAATTCAAATCATTTTATTATCAAGTCAGCTATACAGAGCATATCCCCATTCGCGAATTATTAAAACTATGACAGACCTCTTAATTAAGTTTCCCTGGGCAATACTACAATCTCAGTGAAACATTTGTGTAAAGTCCGCCACTTTCAATGATGGAAATATTTATGTGGCTAGGCCAGTGAGGGATGAATTTGGTAGTGAGAATTATTTATTACCTGATTAATGTCTTAATCATGTATTTGACATAAAAGAAATTTAATTACTCGGAGAATGTTATTTGCTATATTGCTATAGTTCATGGCTTAGGAATTAAAACTACTTTCTTGCTAGAAGTAACTCTCTTCACATTAGATCTATTATGATTAAAATTAATTTTGTATTAACACATTCCCTGCCACGATGATGATGATAATTAGATGGCAATGATTATGATAACTAGAGTGGACAGGCACCAAAATAATTAAATATGAATTTGTTAAAAAAATAATTGAAAAGGCTAAACACGTTAAAAAACCGACTTCCATCGCAACAACTTAGTACATTTTTGCATAACTATTTTTGGTTTTTGTTAATTTTCTACTAAAGTACTACACCGATTTTGATAAAATTTATATGGGACCACACGGAAAGCACTAGCTTTCAAATAAAAAAAGAATCATAAAAATCGGTTCACCCAGTCAAAAGTTCTGAGGTAACAAACATTAAAAAAAAAAAAAAAAAAAACACAGACGAATTGAGAACCTCCTCCTTTTTGGAAGTCGCTTGAAAATTAAATTACTGCAGTAGATATATAAGAGCAAAACAGCAAGATATAGATAAAACTGAGATATAAAATTTGCTTCACATGGGAAAATGTTTCCCAGTATTACAGTTTAATTACGTAAATTCCGCAAATGCTGGAAATAGCACAAACACGAACGAGCGATGAATTGAATTTATATTAGCCTAGTAAAGTTGTTCACAGCAAATCTTAGCAGAATGACGCATAGCCAGCATAGTTTTATTCTTAAACTGACAATAGCCCTAACTTTCGTTGATTGCACGTTCACTGGCTACTTCTTTTGCTATAATATACTTTGCATAGATGATTGTTACTGGTACTCAGTCATTGCAGTCATTAGAGATGACACTGTAAAGTAGGTGCATTTTTTTGTCATTTGAGATGGCACAGTAAAGTAATATCGTCATTTGAGATGACATGGATTTGGAATTTTGTCATTTGAAATGGCACAGTAAAGTAATATGGTCATTTGAGATGACATGGATTTGAAATGTTGTCATTTGAGATGGCACAGTAAAATAATGTGGTCATTTGAGATGACATGGATTTAAAATGTTGTCATTTGAGATGGCACAGTAAAGTAATATGGTCATTTGAGATGACATGGATTTCGAATTTTGTCATTTGAGATGGCACAGTAAAGTAATATAGTCATTTGAGATGACGTAGGTTTGAAATGTTGTCATTTGAGATGACACAGTAAAGTAATATGGTCATTTGAGATGACATGGAGTTGAAACTACAGTAATCAGTTTGAACCGGTGTCATAACCAAAGGTGATCAACGGGAAGCACAATTGTCTCATTGCCAGTCACTGGAGGGCAATCTTTGTAGGTTATTTCTTTAAATTTTTATCTTAAGTTAATGCATTTTTTATTTAGTTTGACGTTTATTTTGCTTAAGATTTTTTTTAAATTATGATACTGTTGGCATTTAACTAATTAATTATTTTTTTTGACGGGTTGAAACATGATTGAATTGTATATTTTACTACTATGAAAATTAATTTCCTGAAATAAAATGTTTGGATTAAACTGAATTAGACATGAACAGATTTAAAAATTTTAAAAATCAACATTACAGATGACAATTTTATAAGTAAAACTTGTCATTCGAGATGACACAGTAAGTTTTAGTCATTTGAGATGACAAAATATTAAGTATGGATTATTTGATTTTTATTTAAAGTAAATAAATAGTGTTACATAAATTTGTACGTATCTAATATTACAATCTAATGATGAGCTATAAATTAAAGTACCAAATGTCGTTAGAGATAGATAACTTGTGGATTTAGGTTTTGCATTGAATAAAGAAATCATGGTTAAAATAGTGTCATTTTCGATGGCAAAGTTCTTAATTAGATATTATACAGATATGTTTATCATAAGATGTTTTCAAGGGTTTACCAATTGTGAATAAAAAAAAAAGAGATGACAAAGTTTTAACAAGATGATAGACTAAAGCGTTTAGAATTACTGGTCAACAAAGGATTTAAGGTGAAAGATGTTAGATGTAATTGCTGCACTAATTATATGTATCAATGTTAAGTAACAAGAAAATAACAAATAATAGAAAATATATTTGATATACAACAACACAGTAAATGAAAAAAATGAAAATCACAATTATGGTTTAAATATAGAATGTTACAGTTAATTAGTGCAAAGCAATGATTCAAGTATTATTAAGTCTAAGTTCAAATAATGAAATGTTTAACATTGTATTATATTTTAAAAAGAGTAGATAATATTCACTGTATGTTTAAAATAAGTACTGTTGTTATTAATTAAATAAAATATTTTTTATTTAATATACATAATAATAGAACAAACGAGAGGACTCGTTCTAGGAAGGATGGCCGACTGTAACAGGTACAGATATTAGTTATTGTATTTTACATAACAGTTATATATATTAGCCACTAGTGCTGCAAGTTGCAAAGAGGATATAAAACTACTACGTTGTCCATCCAGTCCGGAGCGCTGTCTGAGTCTTCGTCAGAGTTTAGTTTTTGATATGGCACTGCGTGCCTTTCGCTGTGGATATTATAATATTTAAGATCGATGGAATAAAACAATGTGAAGAGGATTCCACGACTTTTATTGGAGTAAATCCCTGAAGGTTACACTTGATTAACTTGAATGCGCATTTGGTTTTATTATGATGATCTTTTGTATAGATAAATAATCATTTTATTAAGCTTACTTTGTATTTATCGCCTTGCATTGGTTTTTGTTTTATCCACAATTGATAAGCCCTTGGCATTATCTCACCTGATGGTAAGTGACGATGATGCCGAAAATGGCAGCGGGCTTACCAAGATTCCCCAACGTAATGGGGATCTGGCTATCTTATTTTCAAGCCGGCACACTGTTAGGCGGCAAGACTAAAGATGGTGGTAGCTAGCCAGGCGGGCTTAGAAAATGCCCTACCACCAACCAAACCGAGTCTTACAAAGTTGAACCCGCCGGGAATCGAACCCGCGACCTCCTGCTGTGAAGCGAATGGACTAACCATTACGCCACGGAGGCGGTTAAACTTATGTGGTATTTATGTTTAGGTCAAATTGTGATAAGTTTCAACGACAAAAAACTAAGCGTAGTGCGAAAAATTATTTCACAAGATACCTACATACATACTTATCCTTTGTAGAGAATCCATTGGCCTTGTAAAATAAACTGAAGGAAATTTATTTTTATTTTATTTTTATTCACAATTGGTAAGCCCTTGCCATCATCTCACCTGATGGTAAGTGACGATGATGCCGAAGATGGAAGCGGGCTTACCAAGATTCCCCAATGTAATGGAGAATCCTCCCGGAGAACATTTTTTCCATTTGCCTGTGAATATTTCGGTACCTTTACACTTATATTAGCTTAATTTATAGACGCTAGTTAGTTTTCTCTATCACATTTAGCGAATTTTAGAGATTTTTTTGTCTCCACTATGACCTACCTACCATTAATATTTCGATAACAAAAGTGTAAGTAGATACCCCTGGCAAATGAAATATCTATGTGCAAAATTTCATTCAAATCGGTCCAACAGTTTCTCTGTAGTAGGTGCAAGCATAAACAAATATCTACACTTTTTTTTTCTAGAACACTTTTTAGTGTCTATAAGAGACATAGGTAGCTATTGCATTTTCGTCAAAATCTTGTAAGCATAATTTTTTTTAGAATGCTGTATGTAATTAAAAATGTTTTTTTTTTTTATTACAAGAATTTTCATTTAGTATAAAAAACGAGTATAGATAGAGTTACGTGCCTACGGGTGTAAAATTGTATGTGATTATTCTTGCATTTAATATACCCGCTTAATGAAAAAACCTTTCGAAAAACTTAAAAACTTTTAGGTTCAAGCTTTTAATATTGCATTGTCACGCGATATACATAACATGCATGCAAAATTTCAGCTCAATCGGAAACTGGAGAGTGGGTCAAATTTAACGGGCAAGATTTCATTAAAGACAGGTAAGGCGGCCAACCGTCCCGCATTCTGCGGGACCCTCCCGTAATGGCAGTTGTAATCCCGCATTGCAATAATTTAAAAAAAAGCCCCGCAAAACGTCTAACGCGTCCCGCATGTCCCGCATTCCTAGAGTATTATTAAATTCGTAGATTTCCAAGTCTAATCAACCAACGCACCACCAGCACCACAAAGAAATTTATCGACGCGGTACCTACCTACCTATACGACACGAGTCAACTACACATGACTACCTACACTACCTTACCTTCCTAGCTAGATATAAATACGTACCTACTACACGCGCAGCGCCAACGCCAAATCTATTGCATTATGTGCGTGTAGGCGGTCAGTATGTGTGAGTGTGAGTGTGATTACTTTATTATTTCGCGCGACAAGTTCGTGAAAGCATGTGAATGAAGGAAACAGAGAAAAGGAATCAGAGCGCCGTGCCGTTGTAGTGATGATATAAGTAATACCTACCTATAATATGTATGTAAGTGAAGTGATACTGTTTTGATTTCAAATTATTGCACGTAGCGACACGAAACTGATAACTTGTATTTGTATTTGTTTCTCCGTTTCACTTTTATTGGAAAAAGGTTTTGTTTTACTAATGCCGCCGACTGCGAAAAAGCGAAGTTGTAAATTCACAGAGGACTTGCAAAAAGAGTTTCCTTTCTTGCAGAAGTGTTTAACTCCTTCAGAAGTACGTTGCAATAAATGTAATGGAACATTTTCTGTTGCTCATGGCGGCAGACATGATATACAAAGGCATTTGACATCGGACAAGCACAAAAAAGCACTAACCGCCGCAAGTATGTCGTCGTCAGTAACAACTTTCTTCCGGCAAGAAAAATACGGTGACAAAGAAGCGGAGCTGGCAAAAGCTGAAGGTCTGTGGGCTTTCCATACGGTATGTCACAATCAAAGTTTTCGATCAATGGAATGCACTTCCAAACTAATTCAAAAACTTTTTGATAAGAAGTTTAGCTGCGGGAAAACTAAGTGTGAAGCTATTGCAAAAAATGTGATTGCGCCGTATTCTTCAGATATTATTAAGGCAGAACTTAACGATGTCCCATTTATCTGTATATTTACAGATGCTTCGAACCATAAAGACATGAAAATATTTCCAACGCTAGTGAGGTACTTTCACCCTACCACAGGCATTAACGTCAAAATATTAGATCTCGTGAATTTACCTGGCGAAACAGCAGCTATTATATACGATTCCTTAATGGACATTCTTGAAAAGCACAACCTTAAAGAAAAAGTGGTTGCTTTTTGTGCAGATAACGCCAATACCAATTTTGGAGGGGTTCAACGTGAAGGTCAATGTAACGTTTTCAGAAAACTTCAAGAGGGTTTAGAAAGACAAATAATTGGTGTGGGCTGCGCAGCACATATCGCACACAACGCGATTCAAACAGCAGCAGATTTGTTACCAGTGGACGTCGAACATATAGTTACGAAGATTTTTGTGAAGAAGCAGAAATGCAATACAAAAGAGTTTTGGGATACAGCAAAACAAGATGGCTTGCTCTTGCGCCTGCAGTTGAAAGAATCTTACAAATGTATGAGCCATTGAAATCATACTTTTTATCGCAAGAAAAGTGCCCTGCTGTACTACACCAATTTTTCTCTAATGACTGCTCAGAGCTGTGGTTGAAATTTGTCCATGTGCAAGCATCATTATTTAACGATTCCGTGAAAATGATGGAAGGAGACAAGACTAGCTTCACAGAAGTTTCCCACTTGTTTGTAGATTTAATAAACAAGTATAAGAACCGGTTAGAAAATAATTATATTCCTCTGACCATAAGAAATGAGTTAACAAAACTTGTGGAGAGTGGTCAAATCGATAGAAATTATTTTATGGGTCATACTCGTAACTTTTATCAGAATTGCATCCAGTACATGCAAAAGTATATTCATCAGTACAATGAATTCAAAGCATATACTTGGATTCAATTAAAACAAAGTCTGAAATGGCCTGATGTACAGCAGACATACCAACAGTTATTGGTGCAGATTCCTACGGCGGCGGCTACGACTTTAAACGAAGAAGGCTTGTTTGACGAAATAAGCTACGTGTCAAATTACGTGAACCACGATGTTCTAAAGAGATGGGAAGAGATGAAGAGCAGTACAGAACGACGATGGATGGAGGTCTTTGAAAAATTTAAAGAAAATGGATTGCCATTCAAAAATTGTCTGGCCATCGTCCAGTATCTTCTTTGTTTGCCAGGGACAAACGCACCTACAGAACGAGTATTTTCATTAATGAATGCCACATGGACATCGGAAAAATCGTCACTTAAAGTGGAAACGTTACGAGCAATCCTTTTTATTAAATTTAATATGGGAAACTGCGAAAATTTTCTTGAGATCCTTAACCAAAATCCAGAATTAGTAAAATAATGCCACTCGCATGTAAAATATGATTTTAAAAATAAATGTTGATTTCTTTAAGTTGTGTTTGTTTGTTTTCTCTTTTAAGTGCACCGACACGCCCCCCGTAGCTACTTCATACTCACAGCCCCATCTATACGAATGTCCCGCATTGACTTTTTCTAAAGTTGGCCGCCTTAAAGACAGGTGAAACTAAATAAAAGATTGTAAATAAAAAAGAATGTATGAAGTCGTTATAATTTGGTGAAGCCCTATTCTCGGTGACAATAGATCCTTTTAGTATTTTGAAGTTGATCTGATGATGAACTTTGGAGGTGGAATCAAGGTCTAAGGATCGCCTTTTGTTTTCAGTAGTATCGTAGGAAGTACTATGCTCGCCTACTTTTACTTTTTACTTGGCAACGTGTATTTATTACTAAATTTGGCACACTTAGTGTTTAGCATCTTCGAGCATAAAAATTCTTTTCAAATAAAATCTTGTTCCAAAAAGTTTTTAGGTTTTTAGATGTATAGTTTATTTTCTAATTGACTGGGAAGTTGTTCAGTATGACAAGAACAAGCATCCTACACCAAATTTTGTGACATTTTTCTTCACATTGGTCACGTGTACCAGACGATTTTCTCCAAAACGCACCACTTTCTGAAGTAAATTCTAGCAGAAAACAATGCAAATACAATAAAATAAAACTACGAATGCGTCCACCACAAATCCCGCCAAAAACCTCCTGTCATGCACGTGTATAGGTATGCTTGCCAGACGTCAGGATTTGTCCTGACATGTCAGGATTTTTAGGCACCAGTCAGGACTTGACAATGTCAGGATTTTTTTGATTATTTACGTGTTTACAGGTCTTTTATCAAGCAGCCCATGGACTAAAATGAATGGTGATTTTTTCATTGTGTGGAGAGTTCGAGTAGGCTCAATGGCAGATTGTGAGTCGGAGAGTGACCGGTTGGCACTCAAAAGGAATATTATAAGTGGTGTTTTATTACTATGACTACTGACTGACTACTACTACCGGGCCCGTTTCAGTAATATGTCAGGACTTTTTGTCAGGACTTTTCAATTTAACGTCTGGTAACCCTACGTATAAGGAGAAAATTCGGTTGATATAGATGTGTGACCTTTATGCTGATTATTCTTTCCTGTTTTTGTTTATTTTTGAGTTTTTCGTGGTTGGCCTACGTGACTTCAAACACACTTTGTTACCAACTTCTTGAATTTCATTTAAAAACTTGTTTTTTTATGTACATAACGGTATTTCTATTTATCCTTCAACAACATATTTGTTTACAAATACTTTATGAATTCGATAACATTACATAATAATATCAGATCTATACAGATGAAAACATGAAATTTAAACATCACATTAAGGTCATTGTCAATGAATGAATTACTCACCTCGCTCCAAAACTGATGCCTTGTAAACATAACCTCTTACACATTGATAGAACACGTTCACTTTTTGAATAAATTAATCACTTTTGTCATTTCACTATATCACGAATACATTTCTACCTATATTAATCACTTAATTAAAATGTCAATACAAAATTAAATAGGCTAAACAGATAAAAACACAATTGCTCTTCCGTCTGCGTGGGGTTGCGTGGGTTGGTGTTTGGTTTGGCGTGCGGCGTGCCCCGCGCACCCCGCTGCCGCGCCCCGCACGTCCCATTTTAATGCCTGGAGCAGGGAATACAGGTAGGGTTGCCACCTTTTTTTGGGACAAATAGAGTATTCATTTTCCTTTCGGTAAAATAAAAATAAAGTATACACTATAAAGAGTACTTATTTATTTTTTACTTATTTGTCCTCAAAAACATATTTTTGGTTACTTTTCGCAGTTTTTAACTAATATTTATCTCTCTTGAAGATATTGAGAAACTCTGCAATCAAAATTTAAATTAAAATATATGATAAGCTCATTTTTTTATCAAGTTAAAGGCAGCTTTGTTCCTTTCGTCCCTCCAATTTAAATTCATAAGAGAGAAAACTGTCTCATTGAATACTGAAGTTGTAGGCACAGACATAATCATTATGGAACAAATTTGTACATATTTGAAAAAAAATCTCTACTTTCATCGAATTTGAATAATATGTATGTACTGCCACTCATAAAATCTTTATCATTCTGCTTCACTTTTTCATATGTCTCTTTGTTTTAGAATATAAACTGTCCATAACTATTCCGAGTTTTTTCAGATTTAATGCTTCAATTCTACTTTCAGAATATTCGTATGGAATAGGTGACTGTAAATTTAAATAAATAGAGTATTTTAGCGTACTTTATTGGTGTCGTAGATCATAAATTACACCTACACGAAAAAGAGGACAATACTCTATTTTAGAGTACGGGAGGCAACCCTAGGTACAGGCCATAATAAGGATGACGACATCTTTTTTTTTATTAACACTGACAAAATACATTCGTACTTTTCGAACAGTAAGTCCTCTTGTAGTAAGCGATCATACATAAGCTTTAGGGCAAAGTGACATATGACTACGACTATTCTCTGAATTAAATACATTATAATATATAACGTGTAAGTTTTTTTTTTTTTTTTTTTTTTTTTTATTCACAATTGGTAAACCCTTGACAACATCTCACCTGGTGGTAAGTGACGATGTTGCCGAAGATGGAAGAGGGCTTATTTGTTTTTTACAAGACGATTAATTATTGAGTAGTTTTTCCATATCAATTTTAGATGAGAATATCTTGTTATATAATTTTTAGAACTTGATTTTTCAGTAGTCGGGTTTAAGTTTTATAACTTACTTTTTACATAAATTACTTTGGAGTTATAATAAAATAAAATGTAAAATATGATTTCCTAAATGACTCTCCTCTAGAAGTTTCAAAAAACCTTACTTGTTTTGTTTTTCCATTACGTCTTTAATTCGTCAAAGACGCTAAAAATCTATGACGTCACTTGTGGGTATTTCAAACATTTTTAGAACAAAATTTCGTTTTTAACAGACCATAAAAAGTAACTCAAATGACTAGCAGTCCGATGCTGTGCTTGGGTATCAAATGAAAGTAGCTTTATGTTTTTAGTGGAGAGAAAATAAGTTTGACTTACAATTGAGGCGTGATTTTAGAAATTATTCCCAATTATCGGGTGCATGTAAGCAAAGCCGCGAGCAACAGCTAACAATATAAAACATATCAAGCCCTTTTACTTGATACCCAAGCACAGCATCGAATCCGTTAAGTGGTTTAAGAAATAAGAGGGAGGGAACAGATAAACATACCCACATGCATACCGGTCAAAATCATAACCTTTTTGCTTCGCCGTAGTCGGTTAAAAAAATAGGAACGCTTTCATATTTCGAGCTATAATACATCTTTATATCCATGAAACAAAAGCTACCTGTCTCTAACGTACTCCACGTGTGCACGTGTGATGCAAGTAAAATAATATTGTGTTTATTACAGCGGCAGAATATTAATAAGTTTGTTTGTTTATTTGTTTGTATACTCTTTATTGCACAAAACATACACTTTTAAGTGCCAACAAACATTGTATATGCCACAGATATGAAAAAAAATGTTGCCGCTCGTATATGCCACAGTACAATAAAGAGTTGTCTATTCTGTCACAGAAGAGTGAAGGACCCGTTAACTGGGGGTTCTCTTCATCATACTGAACGACTTTCCCCAAGAAACCCATAGTATATTCTCAAAAAAAAAATTCAACGCTCCGTACATAAATGCACAAAATTGGTCAATCAGCTGATCGTTTTGTATAAAGATTTAAATATTTTTTTTGCTTTGTCAGCAAAGTCGTTGAACAAAACTTGTTCAGTGTGATGAGTGGAAGCCCCAGTTAACGGGACCTACAACAATTTTGATACACACTTTGGTATTACATAAAAGTCTCCTTATACACTATGTAATGTATTCCTATAACGCAGTAATTGGAAAAAATAGCTTTTATTTTCATTGGAACAGGTCACGATCGGTAAGGATAGGAGATGGCACTAACGACCTTCTAGTATTAGATATAAAAAAGTGACATGAACGCATTAAGATAATTTCAGACAGATAAAATTACTGCTAACTTTACCTACCTACTATATCATTGTACATATATAGAACTAAGAATTATATATCGATGATAAATGATTTAAATTTAAATAGCCTTTAATTAGGATCAATATTATAAACGAAATAAAAAAGGATCCAGTTTTATGAATTTTAATTCGTCAGTTTTGTTGGCAGCTAGCAGACGCCCGTGACATCGTCTGCGTATAGGATTTATGTTGCATCTTCCGCGAGAAACTTGTGCAACAAGGTGACTTTTAATGGCGAACCACTTTTTAATTCGGATGAAATGTGTCATAATGAAAAGTAGCGTAGGCAGGCCTCCCACTCGGTGGACAGGTGACCTGGAGAAGATCGCGGGAAGCCACTGGATGCGGGTAGCGCAGAACCGGACGTCGTGGAAATCCTTGGGGGAGGCCTATGTCCAGCAGTGGACGTCCTTCGGCTCATATGATGATGATGATGAAATGTGTCTCGGTGAACGTGTTCCTCGTCATCCCAGCTGGAATGCCCCAGAAAAATTTGCGACATGAACATCAGACACTTGGGCTTAGCACGCATTGTATTTCTGTTGCAACAACAAATACAACAACAAATTTGAAAAAGTGAAAAACTTATTTTGTTTGGGGAGTCTCCATACAAAAAACGTGTTTCTTTATAGGTCTTCAGAAGGATTCTTTATTTAACCCTATTTTAAAAACAGTAATACATACAGGCGTGAAACTTGGTGTGGTTATATTAATAATATTGAACTAAAACCACAAATAATAAAAATCAGCCAAGTGTGAGTCGTACTCGCGCTAAGGAGTCCGAACTGAATGACAAAAAAAATCATATTTTTTTCGCTCGCGTTGATGTCTTTTGTTTGTAATGTGAATAGGTATCATTGTCCGTATGCTATGTAGTTATGTGGAGATGTGTGGTGGTACGGAACACTCGGAGCGCTAGTGCAACTCGCACTTGGCCGGTTTTTTCTACCGCTTTTTAAGTAAACACTTATTTTCCTGCTTCGCCATACATATATTATCGACGCAACTGGAAGGGAAAGTCATTGTTCTGGCATTTATTTACAACACAAATTTTCACATTTCATCGGATTTATTGTAGGTTTTCCTGTTGACAGAAAGGAAGGCTAGGCATATTGTTCAGTTTTCCCAATCCAAGACTTTATACAGGTTGTAACAAAATTGGTGTAGTTCCCGGTAACTGGGGCTTCTACTCATCATACTGAACAACTTTTGTTCTACAAGTTTGCTGAAATCGCGAAAAAAAAGTTGAACTCTTCATACAAAACGATCAGCTGATTGACCAATTATGTGCATTTTTGTATGGAGCGTCGAAATTTTTTTTTGAGAATTGACTATGGGTTTCTTGGGGAAAGTTGTTCAGTATGATGAGTAGAAGCCCCAGTTAACGGGACCTACACCAATTTTGTTACACCCTGTATAGTATCTCCAGAGGGTAATTCTATGGTCCGTGAATGTATATCACCGGGATATTTTGAAAACCGCGATATTACAATCTGAAACGCTAACTATCGTTTCGAGCCGTTCTCTTTTGTCGCGTTTCATAATTAAATTCTTTTTTGATGTCGTTGCTCTATGGTATTTGAATTTGAAAATAGTTGTTATTTTTTGACAAGAGAAAAACAAAGGTTGATCGTGGTCCCGTCGAAACTGATGTGTATTTAAATTTTTTGTACAAATTGTGTTATAAGTTGTTGTTGAGGCCCACCATTTTATTCTGTGGTAAGTAATTTGTATAAGGAAACCGCTTTGCGTGTATTTTTGGTACTGCGGCGGACTACATTTTTATATCTCCGTAGGGTTTCATCCAGCCCCTGCGAGGTTTGACGTCCCCGAAGTTTTACCTGATAAAGGATTAATCCTGGGACGGAGCAGTGCTGATCACCAGCCAGTCCTTTCTACTGCCCGCCCAGCTGCTCGCCATAAGGGAAGTGAATTTATTTTATCTTTTATCCCAAGCGACTCTCTGACTCTCTGACCTTTCTGCCGACCTAGAAGATTTCCTGTTTCCAGTTTCTAACCTTTAGTTATTTATTTTAAATTTTAAAATGTGTTTTGTATCTGATACATATTTTGTTAAAAGATAGGGTAATTCAGATCAAACTGAAATTTTAAACTTAGTGACTTATTTAAGTACCAAAGGGACGGTGACGATCGTTGCCTGCCGGCATACTATAAAATAACCATTTTATATACAAATAAAATTGTAACCTTAAATTTATTTCCGTAAATTCTCCATAAATATATTAGGTCATTGTTTTTTTAATTGTCTACACGGTCAACCAATGAAATCGCACCTTTTTTATACTCCTATTGTTTATTGTTCCTTACTTTTAAAATAATCATGAAAATATATATATTCTAATTTACCCCATAATATTTTTTTCTTCAAACTCCATTTAGGCCTGAACCTCTAAATCGTACGTATCGTATGTGGCAAATTCCGTGAGGGTTTTTATCCCCAGTTCCCATTATTTTTGTCACATATTTATGGCGCCCGAACTAATGTATTTATCCCTATTTCTGCCTTTAATCTTTCCCTAACGTACCCGTTTTTTGTCGTTCGTGGGTGTATCCGTTTTCCGGATAATATGGTTCAAGTTTTAATACCTCAAGACCCTTACTTAATTTAATCGTGCAGTTTTCTTGGAAACGTGTGGTTTTTTTGTTTGTATGCACGGTATTTTTTTGCTTCTCTTCGCACGGGTCGTTTTTCCCGGCTTATTGGCATTATACCTCTTTCGGATAATTGCTTACGTGTTGATGAGTTGTTTTTGCCTGTGTATTCCCTTACGATTCCAAGAGAATTTTTAATTTAAGTAGTCAATGGCCAGACTCTAGATTTCTTTCAGTCGAAAGTCGGGACAGACTTACTTTTAGTTCACGATTATTTAACGTTGTTTTAAGGGAAAAATCTTTAAGGGTTACTGTTTGGAATATTTTTACGCGTTGCTTTGCGAGGTACTCCTTAAATTTTTGGCGTACCCTGTTCACTTTTATGTGACAACGTTTCTGTATTCCGCAGTATTGTTTAGATTTCTTGAGGTCTTATAACAATTTCCCATTTTTCAAATTTCTTTCATTAATCTTGCCCTTGTCTTACCTCAAATGGCCTATTTTTCGGTAGAGTTGTCCCTTTAGACTCTTGCGTATCGCGTTTCAGACTTCCGGTGTTAATTTTATCCGTGAGTCGGATTTTCACGCATCCACCTTTACCGTTTTTGTCCACATTTTCGCTGGCGTAAACGACTATGTTTCGCATGTTTTTTAAGTTTTTGACAACCCTACTGGTCTTTAATGTTTTACTAGTTCTGGGGTTTTTTCCCTCGAGATGTGTTAATCTTGACAGCCCTACTTGCCTATTGTGCGGAGTGCTCCTTTTTTCCTTCTTCGTTCTCTCTTTATACTATCTAGTTTTAATTAGTTGTTTAGTTATGCTCTTTCGGCATTAGTTGACTATTTTAGGCTGTGCATAGCGATCCCTTAACACTAGTGTGTTGTTGGGGTTATTAAGTTTGTTCACTTTTAGATGGAGTTTTTGCCGTTTGTATGTGTAGCTTCGTGTATAAATGTCAATTTCTACCAGCTTCAAGTAAACGTTCGTAGTTAACTAGTTACTTAGAGAGTTTTTATTTTTTTCTTCTTCAGGGCTGTCCAACGTCTATAGGGTTGTCCAAATTTCAAAATTTTTTGGACTTCTCGCCTTTTTTTGTGAGTTTGTGGGTATTTTGAAACGCTAACTATCGTTTCGAGCCGTTCTCTTTTGTCGCGTTTCATAATTAAATTCTTTTTTGATGTCGTTGCTCTATGGTATTTGAATTTGAAAATAGTTGTTATTTTTTGACAAGAGAAAAACAAAGGTTGATCGTGGTCCCGTCGAAACTGATGTGTATTTAAATTTTTTGTACAAATTGTGTTATAAGTTGTTGTTGAGGCCCACCATTTTATTCTGTGGTAAGTAATTTGTATAAGGAAACCGCTTTGCGTGTATTTTTGGTACTGCGGCGGACTACATTTTTATATCTCCGTAGGGTTTCATCCAGCCCCTGCGAGGTTTGACGTCCCCGAAGTTTTACCTGATAAAGGATTAATCCTGGGACGGAGCAGTGCTGATCACCAGCCAGTCCTTTCTACTGCCCGCCCAGCTGCTCGCCATAAGGGAAGTGAATTTATTTTATCTTTTATCCCAAGCGACTCTCTGACTCTCTGACCTTTCTGCCGACCTAGAAGATTTCCTGTTTCCAGTTTCTAACCTTTAGTTATTTATTTTAAATTTTAAAATGTGTTTTGTATCTGATACATATTTTGTTAAAAGATAGGGTAATTCAGATCAAACTGAAATTTTAAACTTAGTGACTTATTTAAGTACCAAAGGGACGGTGACGATCGTTGCCTGCCGGCATACTATAAAATAACCATTTTATATACAAATAAAATTGTAACCTTAAATTTATTTCCGTAAATTCTCCATAAATATATTAGGTCATTGTTTTTTTAATTGTCTACACGGTCAACCAATGAAATCGCACCTTTTTTATACTCCTATTGTTTATTGTTCCTTACTTTTAAAATAATCATGAAAATATATATATTCTAATTTACCCCATAATATTTTTTTCTTCAAACTCCATTTAGGCCTGAACCTCTAAATCGTACGTATCGTATGTGGCAAATTCCGTGAGGGTTTTTATCCCCAGTTTCCCATTATTTTTGTCACATATCTCACTATACTTAGATTATAATATAACGGTAAATTGTGTATCGGATCACAATTTCACGGCCTATTCTTGTACCTCCGAATAAAACCGATGATTTCTACTGCTGCGAGGCTCTTTGACTGTTAAATCAATCAAACCTGACAGAACTTAACATCGCTCGCGAGCTCATTTATTTAGTGTTTTTCACTTCGCTTAGTGTTATTGTAATGTCACTAGTGAAATTGTAAACAATATGTTACAGTTCACAATCTCGCGAAATAAATCCCGTTAGATTATAATCTAACGGAATTTACAATCTAACGGTGACATATATTTATGGCGTACGGCATAGTACTGCTCATAGGTTGCTGTAGTGAGAAAAAGACAAATATACTGTCATTTTCATACAGCTTATTTTTCTCAGATACGTCTTTGAATCTGTTACACTTGACTCTACTTCTACGTCGAGCCACAGATTACTAAATAGTTACTTGTCGAGCCGGGAATAGTAGCAAGGGCACAAAGTAATATTTCGTTCCGAGGGCGGTAGTTTGAATTCTGAGCTAAGCGAAGGATTCTAAAGTACAATCCTGAGTTTAGCGAGTATATCCTGAGCTCAGCATAGTAATGCTCATAGGTTGCTGTAGTGAGAAAAAGACAAATATACTGTAATTTTCATACAGCTTATTTTTCTCAGTTACGTCTTTGACTCTGTTACACTTGACTTTACTTCTACGTCGAGCTGGAAATAGTTATTCGTGTAACAAGGGGACAAAGTAATATTTTGTCTCGAGGGCGTTAGTTTGAATTCTGAGCTAAGCGAAGGATTCTAAAGTAGAATCCTTCGCTTACTACTGCACCGATTTAGATAAAATATGTATGGAACTAATCCGGGAGCACACTCTATCGAATAAAACCTAACCACTCCGGGAGTGCCGACAGAAGTGGAAACTTTTTACATTTTTATAAGTTTTGGAAATCCTTGGGGGAGGCCTTTGTCCAGCAGTGGACAAATTTTAGCTGATTTGATGATAAGTTTTGACCCTCCGAGTGTTCCTGTCGGTGTCGGTTACAGTTCTGAAGTTACAGTTTCATGAGTTTAATGGTTTTTTCCCATCTCTTAAGTTGAGATTTCGATGGGGATCGATTGTCTTTCTCTAATATACTCTAAAAATAAATTAAAATTGTATGTTTGTGAATGTGTCTGCACGTCCATCCGGTGCTCTAGGTGCCAAACTACTGAACGGATTTGCGTGAAATATGGGTTACGGCAATTATATTTTTATATCTCCAGGTGTTTTTCTTCAATTTCCCCATATTTTTAGGGTTGCCACCATAGTAAAAAGAATCAATTATTATTATTTACTCAAAAATGGCGCTAACGATTTTGATGGAATTCGGTACCTCTACATACTATAACTTTATATGTCCTACAGTACGCGGTAGATCGTTGTTCCATGAAAAATCTCACACAAATCCAGGTTTTTTGATACTTTTTCTCAAAAATGGCTATTACGATTTTAATGAAACTTTTTAAATAACTAGGATTTGATAAGGCCTACTGTACTAGGTACTTCATTATTTAAAAAAAAAACTGAGTATAATACCCATACAAACCCAAATTAGTTGCAATTTTTTATGACATACCTAGCTTTATTCTTTGCTACTATAAGCAAGTAACGGCTAGGGCGACCGCCTCCTGTCCGGGAGGTTGTGGTTTTCATCCTGCCACGTACCAATGTGATTTCAATTTAGAATTCATATGTACGTTTATCCGATACTCTTACGGTGAAGGAAAACATCGTGAGGAAACCTGCACACGCCTGCGGAGTAACTCTCAGGTTGTGTGTGAAGTCGACCAACCCGCACTGGGCCCGCGTGGGCGACTAAGGCCCGATCGCCCTAATTCAGGGTAGGCTCGAGCCCCTTGGTGGGGACGTATATGAGCTGATATGATGACTAAGCAAGCGAAATGTTAACTGTATATTTGTTTATGCCCAACTACGACAGACAGTGAAGGCTTTGCAAGAAAGTATGCGCAGCGTGGCTGTACAATTTATTTGTAATTTAAATGCCCACGGCGGGATCTTTGTAGTACTATATGCGCTGCTGATTAGCCGAGCGACCCTGCGCCTTCGCTGAACGCTGATGACGTCAATGCATTCCACCTGATGCGTCTATCCATTGCCCAATCTCCAATCCAAGCTAACAACTAAATAGTATTATCATAAAATATTTACGACATCTATATTGTTTGTTTACGGTTCTTTTTCACACGCTTATTAATACGCTTATATTAGCTTCACCTGTATGTATGTATGTATATTCGTATGTATGTTTGTAACCGACTCATTTGCACTCGATTTTCAGCCAAATTAAACGGACAGATTTATTTCAAACTTTGTACATTTATCAAGAATCAGTGATAGTATAATAATTTCATAAGTTTATCTCATTATCCTGAACAAAAAATTGAAATTATAAATATAGTTAAAAAAAACTAAAAAAACACGCTTTTAAAGCACATCAAACTAAAAAGTGAAAATTAATTATTAATATCAGCTGAAAACAATAATGAACGAAAAATACAAAATTATTGTGAACAAAGCGTGGGGCGCTTTATGCCATATTTTTCGTATATCGAGCAACCCACGCTTTTGTCACAATAATACTAGTATTTTTCGTTCATTATTGTTTTCAGCTTATGAGATTAAGAATTATTTTTTATACTTTTTAGTTTGATGTGCTTTGAAAGCGTGTTTTTTTAGTTATTTTAAACAATATTTTTTCTATTCATATGAAACTTGTGATATGATTAGATTAGAAACTACAATGGAACAATTAAAATAATACTTTGCCAGTTGTTAAAGGTGTATAAATAGCAATATCAGTGTACATAATGGGGAATAATAATAATATAATTTATTTATTCGACCAACAAAGGATCACAACACATAATAGTGTTAGTAAGTGGAATATGCACGATTTTTTTTTTGCTTTAATAAAAGCTCATTCATATAAGAAACGTTAAACAAAAAATTTTTTTGATTAACTATAGAAGTACAAAGAATATAAGCCATTAAAGATTTGTCTTAATCTCTTTCTAGCAAAACAGAATGTAGCATAGAGTTTATATGGACCTTAAATAGTGGTTAAAAATGCTTATATCTTCCGTATTTCTTGGCCGATTTAAATTTTTGCATTTAACTTTTTGACATTGTTTTTTACGGAATTTTCATATTTTCTTAAGAATTGAGATAAAACAAATTCATGCATATACCCTATTTACATTATTATATTTTCTTTAGAATTGGAAATTAAAGAAATAATATCGCAATTGATTTTTACCTCCAGGCAGATGATGCACAGAGCACCAAAGAGGCTCTATAAAATATATATATGAGGGTATTTCCATAAGACTTCGTCGTTCATTTTCCTTCATTTCGTAACGTCTTTTTAACCGACTTCAAAAAAGGAGAAGGTTTCTCAATTCGACCGTGTATATATATATTTTTTATGTGTGTTCGCGGATAACTTCGTCGTTTATCAACCGATTTTGATGATTATTTCTTTGTTAGAGAGGAGATATCTCAAGGGTGGTACCATGATAAGGAAACCAGGATCTGGTGATGGCATCTCAGAGAAATCGAGGGGAACATTAGTTTCCAATTTGATGCCGACATCACCGAAACCGATTTTTTTTTGTTCAAAATTATTTTCCGTTGTAACAATATACACTAACGAAAGAAACGAAAAATAAATATAAAGTTCAATATATTATGTACTTAGGCCTATTTAAGTTTTTGAAAACTATATTTTTGAAGTAAAAACTTCTTTAGGCGCGTTAGGCATTTTTGAGATGGGAATTAAACCATTGATCTCGCGACACTGTAACCGTCACCGACACCGTACCAGGAACACTTGCAGGGTCCAAACTTTGTTAACATAGTCGTTCACCAGGAACACTCGGAGGGTCAAAACTTTGTCAACCTAGTCGTTCGCCAGGAACACTCGGAGGGTCAAAACTTATAAAACAGTGAAAAGTTTTCACTTCTGTCGGCACTCCTAGAGTGGTTAGGTTTTTTTTTAATGCTTTTGGCATTTATTTTGGGTTTGAATACCTACATGGTCAGATTGTATTTTAATATAATTATAAAAGAGTTTGATAGATAGAAGTTAAGAAATAAACTTAGCTCTAATGTAATTAGTTTTTCATAAATAAATATTTTCTTATTCTTCTTATTATCAAGTAATAATAATATTTATTTCATTATCGTCACAATTTAAGGTGAAATTCTAGGTAAGTACGCTAGAAATTATAGAGATAAGAATAGTTGTGCAACGTGCAGGGTACAACCTACCAAAAAGTCACGTATAAACTCAGATCAAAAAAAGGTAGATGTAGTGTTAGCTCTTTGAAAATAGGGTATAAAAAACTCTGCTCCAATCACGACGGAGCAGAGTTTTGCTTACAGTCACGCGTTGGCAGACTTATCGTCAACATGCCAAAATGTGCTGTGACATGTTTCAAACGCACCTGTCTCAATTACAGTGAAGGATATGGACCTGTCACGTGTCGAAACATTATTCGAGGTCACCACTTAAGGTAAAGATGCATACGTATATAATAGAACAAGCGTTACCCCACGTTTTAACCGACTTCAAAACGGAGGAGGTTTCTCAATTCGACCGTATACATTTTTTTTTCATTTGTGCTCGCGGATAACTTCGTCGTTTATGAACCGATTTTGATATTTTTTTTGTTGGAAAAGAGATATCCCGAGGGTGGTTTCATGATAAGGAAGCCAGGATCTGATGATGGCATCCAAGAGAAATAGAAGGGAACCTTCGAAAATCGTAGTGTTGTGTTAGTATTGAAGTCGTTTTTTTTGTTTAAAATTATTGTCATGATTGCTTTATATAACTCAATATCTACATTATTTTTAATCTGAGCGTATAACTTCTATCACACAATGGTTTCCCACACACAATACACATGTCAAACTTTCTTTGTGGTTGCAATCTTCACGAGGCCTCGGCCTCGGCCACGATACGACAAGGCCATTTACTCGTACAATACGGACCTTAGCTATGTACCATTATAATACAGGGTGACTGGTTAACGGCGGACGCATTTAAGGAGGTAAACTAGTAACCCATGTACATTCCCTCTCGGTAAAAAAAAGTAGAAGTTATTTTGAAATACGTGTGATTTACACATTTTTTGTAATGTGAAATTTCTGTTTTTTTTTTTCGAAAGGACAAGCTTGTTGTTGGCCATTGGGGCCTTTACAACTTCACCGGGCAGGGGAGGCGAGTACGGAAGGCACTCAACCTAGTGCAAAGCAAAAAGATGCAACTGCCTAAGGGCGCCCAGGTGGGCACGGGCCTCGGCTTAGGTCGTTGCTTGGACGTGGGAGGATCGGAGAGAAGCGGCCTGGTATATGCCGGTAGCGCTGGTAAGCGCCAGAAGCGGGGGGACGCCGCCCTCGCCGGCGAGGGCAGAATGTCGGTGCAGTGTTTCTCTGTGGGTTAGGGGGCGGGGTCAGGGCAGCTACGGCTAGCGTGGTCGGGTCGTCGGGGTCAGTGAGTACATGTCTGGGGCGTCGGATTACGCGAATGGGGTTCGCGGGTAGCTCGTAAACGGCGGCGTTTACGAGTAGCGGGTTGGGGTGGTGTTCGGCAGACTTAAAGTATCGGATGGAGGCCGTGAAATTTCTGTAATTTTGCTTATACTGTGCGGAGCGCATGTTATCTTCCTATCAGAGTCGTTGTCAGCTGTTGCGTACGCGTCACAGCGAGCGTAGTAAACGGTAAAAAAGGAGATGGACCTTTTAAAAATAAAATAATTAATGAAAAATAGGTGGTGGTTTTCCATGCTTAATGGAATGGGTATCGGCTTCTTATATACCTTCTTTAATGGGTCCGTTGTTCAGCCAGTCACCAGTATATTCGGTATGTAGTACACGGTAGTCATCACATCAGGGGCTCGAGCCTACACTGAATTAGGGCGGTCAGGACTTAGTCTACCACGGGAACCCAGTGCGGGTTCGTCGACTTCACACACAACCTGCAAGTTTCTCCGCAGGCGTGTGCAGGTTTCCTCACGATGTTTTCCTTCACCGTAAGAGCGTCGGATAAATGTACATATGAAATCGAAATTCGAAAACACATCGGTACGTGCAGGATCGAACCACGACGACGAGGTAGCGGCCGTTGCCATTACGCCAACGACGCTCTTCCACCGTAGTACCAATAATATATTATTATGTGACCTGTGACCTGTGACTGTACCTAATAAAAGAAAGTTAACTATTTAGTAATCTGTTATAAAAGTTAGAACCTGTCTTGATTCAGTGCGAGTGAGTTTGATCCCAAATTTTTCACATTCGAGAGTAGGAATCTGAAAATAATGTACTTGTAGTGCATTATTCCTCACTGGAATAGGCTTATTTTTTTATTACCCGACTGCACCAGAAGGAGTGTTATGTTTTCTAGTGTATGTATGTGTGTATGTATGTTTATTTATGTCTTTGGCACGCTCTATAGCCAAAACGGCGATTCGATTTCGGAGTGCGAGGTGTCGTTAGATTCGTCTTGATCCCGTGAGTGACATATGATACATTTAAATCCGACTGGCCAAAAAAGAGGGGTTAAGTTTATTTATGCAGTCAAGTTTTTAATTTTTAATTAATTCGTATAGTTATTTAGTTTAGCAAAACTAGTAAAACTCTACAGAGTAAGACTCTACGTAAGACTTCAGAGTAGTGTTACTAGACCAAAAACCAAGAATTTTACGTCTGAGATTCGTACTAGCTGACCGTAGCGCAACACGTGGCAACACTATATGAACGCAATGCAAAACATGCTTGTAAAATCGATCAAAGCTTGTATTACTTTGACCACAGATGAGATACCTACTAGTTACTTCGCTTTGACGAACAATTAGTTAGGTCTTAGTGTTAGAGCGTCGGTGGCATAATGGCTAGGTCCGGGAGGTCGTGGTTTGAATCCTGCCACGCAGGTACCGATGTGTTTTCGAATTGCGATTTCATATGTACGTTTATCCGACGCTCTTACGGCGAAGGAAAACATCGTGAGGGAACCTGCACACGCCTGCGAAGAAACTCGAAGGTTGTGTGTGAAGTCGACCAACCTGCACTGGGCCCGCGTGGTCGACTAAGGCCCAATCGCCCTAATTCAGAGTAGGTTCGAGCACCTCGGTGGGGACGTATATGAGCTGATATATTATAGTGTTAAAAAAACAATTTGTCATTAATATCTTTAACCTTTAATACCACGAAGTCTATTTACATACGATGACTGCTATGTAAGTCTGGATACAACTGGTACTGTTATCAATGTAAGCAGTTCAAACTAGTAACAGTCTTTTATACTTACTCAGTAGGTATAATATATGTATGACCATTTGCTTAAATTAAAATTGATATTATACGTACTTACAGGTTATGTTTTTTTGTATGAAAGACAAGGCCAAGTGTATCTTGCACCAAATAACTATCCTGTTATCTGTATGTTTTTAGTTTTACTTCCAAAAATACTTGACGCTTATAAATAAACCACAAAAATCCGGATTTACTTTTAATCTATATAAATATCAACTCATATTTGTCCACACCGAGGGGCTCGAGCCTACCCTGAATTAGGGCGATCGGGCCTTAGTCGACCACACGGGCCCAGTGCAGGTTGGTCGACTTCACACACAACCTTTAAGTTTCTTTGCAGGCGTGTGCAGGTTTTCTCACGATATGTTTCCTTCACCGTAAGAGCGTTGGATAAACGTAAATATGAAATCGAAATTCGAAAACACATTGGTACGTGGCAGGGTTCGAACCACGACCTCCCGGACGGGAGGTAGCGTCCCTTGCCATTACGCCACCGTCGCTCTTTATTATTATTATTTATATCTATACAAATATTTCCTTGCCAGTAACTACGACAGGAATTACTTCAGAGAGTACACACAATAACATTTTGCATTGGAAAATCACCTTTACTATCGCATATTAACGTAAAGCCATACACTCGTACTACTCAAAGCAAAATAAAGGTCTATCTAAGTTTTCTCAGTACATTTTCATACAGAGGTTTTTTTAAAATCTACAGTTGATAAGCCCTTGTCATCATCTCACCTGATGGTTAGTGACCATGATGCCGAAGATGGAAGCGGGCTTACCAAGATTCCCCAAAGCAATGGGGATCTGGCTATCTTATCTTCAAGCCAGACCACATCAATGCTGTTAACACTGATGTTTGGCGGCAAGACTTAGATAAGATGGTGGGAGCAGCCACGTGGGCTGTGAAATTACCCTACCACCAACCAAACCGAGTCTTACAAAGCTGACCCCGCCGGGAATCGAACCCGCGGCCTCCCGGTGTGAAGCGAATGGACTAACCATTACGCGACGGCGGCTGACAGCCAAACAGCCACAATTCTATTTTTAAATAAAAAAGTAAGGAAACTATGAAGTTCAGTCATTAGGTTAGATCCCTGGCTACCTTAGACAAGTTAGAAATGTGTGCTCTAACAACATTCTGCAGATCCTCGGAAGCTCCGTGACTGCTCAGATGAGAGCACATGGTAAATGTCTAAATATGACAGACAATGTTAAGAACTTACAATAGATAATACAAATACTAACTACAATACTAATACTACCTAAAAAGCGCGCCGGATCACTTTTTTTTTAATTTTTTTTTATTCATTATTGGTAAGCCCTTGGCATCATCTCACCAGATGGTAAGTGACGATGATGCCGAAGATGGAAGCGGGCTTGCCAAGATTCCCCAACGCAATGAAGAACTGGCTATCTTATCTTCATGCCGGAACACATCAATGTTTTAACACTGATGTTTGGCGGCAAGACTTAGATAAGATGGTGGTAGCTAGCCAGGCGGGTTTAGAAAATGCCCTACCACCAACCAAACCGAGTCTTACAATTGACCCCGCCGGGAATCGAACCCGCGACCTCGTGTGTACAGCCAGTGAACTTTGCCTCTGAGCTACGGAGGCGGTTATTAAAGTACTTCATTAAGTGCGTGGTGACGAGGATGTCTGCCAGCACAAAGTGTGCAGCTCATACCGTGATGGCACCCACCCTTGCACCGCACCTGCACGCATTGGCTTACACGCCTTGCACCCAAGTGTGAGCGCCACAGCAATGCGCAGAGAAACGTCGTCCACGAACGTACCTCGGTGTGGCGAGGGCAGAGCTTGCAGCCAAGTGCCGGACTCATGGCATGCCACTGCTTTCAGTCGCGCCATGTCAACTCCAGAGGGGGACTGTAAGAACTTTGGTGACAGACGTGGCCCACAGGTCATCCCATCCATCCTCTGGATGACTGGCAGTCAAGGCAAGAAGCAGTCAAGGCTGATAAAGCCTCATTTGCAACCGGGATGCTGAAATTGAATGCCTTCAATAGAAAGTATGTTAGCGACAAGACTCAGCGTAAATTGGCAAATTTTCCATACGCTTTGTGAAAAATAAATGTTCTTTGTTGGCTCAGTCTCCGGAGTACTCCAGGATCTGCAGAAGGTTGTGCTCGTAGACACATTTGTAGCCAGGGATCTAACCTAATGACAGTAATGAATGCACTTCTTAGTTTCCTTACTTATTTGGTTTTAAACGTGGCTGTTTGGACCGCCTCTCTGTATGAAAATATACGAGAAAACTTAGGTGGCCATTATTTTGTTTTGAGTAGAGTATTATGTAGTTATTCAACCATTGTCGTGATTATGACAAATTGCTAAGCTGGAGATGGATTATATTATTCACCATATTAAAACACTGGGTGGCTCTCCATCTTGCCCAAAACCGTAAGATACTTACTTTTTTCTAAAAGATACTTACTAACATAGGATAAGGATAATTTCACTAACATTTCTATGGGTTTGTAATGATCTGAAATAAAATTATTATTCTATTATTCTATAAGGCACTTCATAAAATATTTCAGACTAGCTTTTGGTCACGGCTTTGTGTGCGTGGGTAACGTTATTAGATAGATAAAAATAGATAATTCGTTTATTTGCAACAACAATCAAACATATATTATTACAAAAATACGTGAACCACATACGTAGCAAATAAAACAAAGAAATAAAAACGAAACAAAAGAACATTCAGTTTTAATGAGTGTGTTGCAATACCCAGTACGTACTACATACACAAGTTAAAGGTTTAAAAACTTAAACCCGCCCTTAGAAAAAACACTTTTACCTGTAGATTTATTTATCCTTACGATAAAAAATGAGGTTGGTGGAAGTCAGGCCACTTCCGCTAGTTTTTTTTTCGTGCATTAGATTATCAATAGTTTCCGAGTTTAATGGTGGTTTTAAGTATGTCAGCTTTCATACAAAATGAAGATCTCAAAATAAGAGCTTTCATCAAACTTAATCCAAAATTAAGATCTCAAAGTAGTCCAGGATCAGAAACTTTCGAGTCATGGCGGTTTTAGGTCTCAGAAAGATCTTGACAATATCTATCATATGGCTTACCAGTAAAGTTGTGAATATTAAAGATTGTCTTATGAAACTATAGTAGCCTAGGATCAATAATTTCTGAGATATGACCATTTGAATCTTACAAAGTTGAATCCAGCCGGGAGTCGAAGCCGCGACCTCTTGTGAAGGTAAAGGAACAACAATAACGCCACGGAGGCGGTAAACAAATCAGTTCTTCACTAAACGAAAACCAAGTTTTATTTACCGCTGTAAACTTGTCTTGATTTGGTCCTGATAATCCAATCTTTGTACTTTTCCCTAATCAATGACAAATTTCTTTAATTACAGGGTTAGTGGTATATATTTTCTGTTCTCATATCTTCAGTAAATTGAAACAATTCTTTATTTGCCGCTGCTGTTCACCTTGGTGTCCTCATAGACTTTGTTCTGATAAACCAATTTTTGTACTTATTTCTTTTGTTGCGTGCGATACAACCTTCACTTATGCCAATGGTCAGTGATACGGTTTCCTTTTTAGATTTGTACGAAATCCTTGAACTTGGGGGATCTGGCTATCTTATCTTCAAGCCGGAACACATCAATTACGTCTATTACGTCCTTACGGGCTACGAGGCGGGTCCAATATTTGTATTATCTATTGTAAATTCTTAACATTGTCATATTTAGACATTTACCATGTGCTCTCATCTGAGCAGTCACGGAGTTTCCGAGGATCTGCAAAATGTTGTGCTCTACGACACATTTCTAACTTGTCCATTCGCTTCACACCGGGAGGTCGCGGGTTCGATTCCCGGCGGGGTCAACTTTGTGAGACTCGGTTTGGTTGGGGTAGGGTATTTTCACAGCCCCCGTGGCTGCTCCCACCATCTTATCTAAGTCTTGCCGCCATCTTTGTATCTTAGGCTACATAAACTCAATATAATTTATTTTGAGTTTATGTAGCCTAAGATACAAAGATGAATTCGAATTCCTGGAACACTTCATTTGTTTAAGTCGGTTCAGTATTTCAGGCTGTGCGATCCATCACACGAAACATAGTACATATTATGTCGCAGCCATTTTGTAGAATTAGCCGTTTTACTATACGGCGCGCCACTTTGTAAACTACTGAGTAAAAAAACTCCGAATAAAACCGAGTCGTATGGACGGACGGACAGACGGTTAGGTTAGGTTAACAGATCTTGTTGTGCCAACTCTTTTTTTTATTATTAAAAATTTGAGTGCGTTTGACTATATTTCACCTGATTGTAAGTGACGATGTAGTCGAGGATGGTATACACGAAAACTCAAATAATGCCCTCGCCTTGAAGATCCCCAAATTGTAGGAGTCGGGAAACACAGACGCAGGCAAGGAGTTCCACTCCATTTCTGTCCGCATAATAAATGAGGAAGCGTAACGCTTCGTGCGTAGCTGAATATCAACAACAGAAGGGTGGAACCTCCCCCTGCGTCCTCGGTTTTATTCTGAGTTTTTACTTAGTAATTTTACTAATTAGGCGTGAAATTGAGTGGCAGAGTGAAAAATGTAGTGATAAGAGAGACGTGTGAGTTGAAGGAAGACGTGGTGACAAAAGTAGAAAAGGGTGCGCTGCGCGGTTTGTACATCCCGGCTGCCCAATTTCAAAACACAGTAACTGACGAATATCGGATTTTTAAACTTTGCCTTATAAAAAAAAGTTCGCGAGCCAAATCAATAAAAAATTCGATTCATGAATAGAAGATACTTCAATAAAAATATTTGTAAAAAACCAAACTTCAAATTAACCACTAAAAGTAATTAAAAAATGCAGTAAAGCTTAGAAAAATCAGGTCTAAAAATTTTGCAGTTACTGTGTTTAAAATGGGGCAGCCGATTCAGAACGTATGACTGAAAGGAGGGCAACGAAAGAGATTCAATGTGCACATGTGGAAGAATGTACCGCCAGAGGACGCCCCAGGAGAAGTTTATCGACCAAATTGCTGACGTCCTCACAAATGCCGCGGTTCGTAGCGAGAAGAATAAAAGGCTATGTGTGAAAAGATGAGTGGATGTAAGAGAAGAGAGGAGGTGTATCAGGATCGTGCAAAGTGGGGCTCCATCGTCTCTGCCTACCCCTGTGGGGCCAAGGCGTGAGCTATTTACGTAGATACCAAAAAAACATTGCCTGTGGTCACCGCGTCCTTCCTGCCTACCTTACAGTATAGTAAGTGAGACTTATGAGCAGGTTAACAAAATCAAATAATATGTATATCATAAATATAGATAATATATATTACTACAACACGGCTGACGCAATCGCAGCAGCCCTGGGCCACGCTGAAAACCAGCGCTGTGTTGCAGCATAAGCCGCACGCAGTATATGCTGAGCGCGGTCCGTGATTCTTGCACCACACACCACACACACGCACACGCACACAAACACACCCCCACACACACATACACAAACATCATACTTTGATAGTTTTTTCTCTACTTGTAATATTAGGTACTGTTATTTTGGTATTTTTCTCCTCTAATATTTTTATTTAATTTATTCCCAATATTATGTATGTGTGTTTGGTGACAAGGAATCAATAAATGTCTTATTAAAGATTATTATTATTAAAGTGAAACTTTTATTACATCGTCTCACATTTTTTCGTCTGTGTGTTGCAAGTCGCGTGACGATCGCTTTCGTCTGACGGTATGATCGTTTCGTCCTCTGTCTGTACCGTAGCGAGAGCAGCCATGATCGTTTCGTCCTCTGTAAAGTTTCACTTTTACCGTGGTTTCATAAAAACACACACTTGCTTTTTTATGTCTTATGTCTAATTTTACTAAGTGGCAAGCCGTTTTGTAAAACAAGTGATTCTACAATATGGGTGTGCTTGACACATACTATATAGCCTGTGAGATTCATAACCCTTCCTGTTTGCGGGAATAAAGATAAATTGTAAGTCTTTTTCTTTACCAAATCAAAAGTATTTAGAATTTTCGTAAAAATCGGTCATTTTGAAAAACATTTTTTTTAAATGACTAATTTGAGTGTAAGTTAAAAATGACTGAAACTCTGCTTCTTTTTAGGTTTCCTAGCCAAATGGCAAAAAAAGGAACCTTTATGGATTCGTCATGTGTGTCTATCTATCCGTCCGTATGTCACAGCCACTTTTTTCCGAAACTATAAGAACTATACTGTTGAAACTTGGTAAGTAGATGTATTCTGTGAACTGCATTAAGATTTTCACACAAAATAGAAAAAAAAACAATAAATTTTGGGGGTTCCCCATACTAAGAACTGAAACTCAGATTTTTTTTATCAAACCCATACGTGTGGGGTATCTATGGATAGGTCTTCAACGGAATATTTTGCGCGAGAGACACTTCCAAAGTGGTAAAATGTGCCGCCCCCCCTTTAACTTCTAAAATAAGAGAATGATAAAACTAAAAAATGTAGGTATAAGATGTACATTACCATGCAAACTTTCACCGAAAATTGGTTTGAACGAGATCTAGTAAGTAGTTTTTTTTATTACGTCATTTATTATACATAATGGTATATTATTTCTACTTAACCCACTTTCTTCTGAAATTATTTTTTCTTATTATTGAATGTGCTTTGTTATCGTTCTCCTGACTTGGAAAAATATTTATTTATTTATTTCATATTTATTTATTAAAATTTTGGGCGTAATCTGGCTTCATTTCGTATGGTCAACGATCAAAAGTGAGACTGAGCCTGTTTTTTTCGCATCATGCAAACTTCAAAGTTAATTAATAACAGACGTTCCACACCAAAATAACCAAAGAATGCGATAAGCATTTATCGCTGTTGTGATGCAAAATGGACTTGTGCGTGCGTTGCAAACATAATTCACCAATTATTTTTTTTTCTAACTTAGATATGAAGTCATTTATGGAAATATAATTTTCCTTAATTGTCTTGTTTAGTTTAATTTAGATTACAACATTTATATTTAGAATCCTTTTATATTAATTTAATTCACTGACGTCAATAAGAGTTAACAGCTATTTGTACCGCAGCCGGTTTCGATGAACCACAAATATTTTGTTGAGGTCTCGTTTTTACTTTCGAGCGACGAAGGAGTGAAGAAGTTATTGTGATGCCAAAAAAAAAAGTTGAAATTCTGTTGGGATCGATGTAAGACATTACATTAGTGTAAGACAATCGATCCCCATCTGAGTTACTTTTTATCAATTGTCTAAAACGACATTTTTTGCCACTAACAGTCACACCAACAAAAATAATATTGTCCTAACCCAAATCCGTTCAGTAGTTTGGAAACTAGAGTACACGGACGGACGGACACATAAACACACACGCAAATTTTTATTTTTTTGTTTTGTTTAAATAAAAATGTAGGGTAGGGCGGGCCTAGATGAGCATAGGGGTAAGTTGGGCAATCGAAATATCTCAGAAACTATACACCGCACGCTAACGCGAAAAGTAGCGACGGCGGGAGGGGAACTCGTCGCTTGTTTTGTTTATTTAGTAACCAAAAATTTGTTTAACTAACCCGACTAATTTTCAACGAAAGTGATGTATGTTTTCTAGGGTTCCGTAGTACAACAAGGAACCCTTATAGTTTCGTCATGTCTGTCTGTCTGTATGTTCGTCTGTCTTTCTGTCTGTCTGTCTGTCCGCGGCCTAGCTCCTAGGCTATTAGAAGTTAGGAGCTGAAATTTGGCAAAATATATATAATAATAACGCGGAGAGAAATGTAAAAAAAATTTTGAAAAAAAAAACTGTTTAAGCCTACCTCCCCTACAAGTAAAGTGGGGATGATTTTTTTTCAAGAGGTTCAAGAGGTTTTTTCCATTACTCTCGACTTAAATTATTAAAAATTAAACCCATGGTTTGGCTAGAATTTCTAACTGCTAATACCCTTGATCAACTTAACCTATGGGGTACGGTGAGCATCTCTGACTTTCTTCACTTAAACGGCAGTAGCTCTTAAATGCGATTTGTTAGAAATAAATTACTATGGACACTTTTGGAAAGGGATAGATCACCTACCCATCGTATGCATAACAAGCAATTATAAGACTTATCGTTGAAGAGCTATGAATGCTTAAGTGAAAAATTGCCCTTTTTTTTTGTTTGTTTGTTTGGCATTTTTCTCGACCTTTTCCGTGCTTTGTAAGGCACGTTAAGCCGTGGATGCCGGTTTATAGCAATAGATGGCAGTCGGTAAGTCGTGTCAAATATCTTATAGGCGACTTGAAAAACTTCTAACAGTGGGATTCCACACTAGCCATACAACCTCCACTAACCCGGACTCGGCCCCCGTGTATGGAGTATGGCCTGACCTTCCCCGGTTTGGAAGAGACCCGTGCCCCACCAGTGGGGACGTTGATGGGTTGTTATCAATATTGTTTTTATACCTTCAGCAGTTTTTTTAGGTTTCTCCTATCTTGATTTTTTAGGGCTGCCACCATAGTATAAAATCACTCAGAAATGGTTTTAACGATTTTGATAAAACTCGTACATTACTATGACTTTACGTGGCCTACTGTAGGCGGTAGTTCGTTATTGCAAGAAAAATCAGAAAAGGTACCTCCAATACAAATCCAGATCGTTTATTACTTTTTCTCAAAAATGGCTCTAACGAATTTAGTGAAAATTTGTAAACAACTAGGCCTACGGCGCTGGGTCGTTAATTATTCCAGGAAAAATCCGAGTAAGGTACCTCCCCCATACAAACCTAAATTATTTGTATTTTTTTTTAAAGTCTGATTTACCTACCTTTATTCTTTGTCACTAAGTAAATGTAATGTCTAATGTTGATTTGTGTATGCCGGACTACAAATATGGTATAGGCTTCGCGAGAAGTATGCAGAGCGTGGCTGTACAATTTATTGTAGATTCCGCCTCGATTTCGCACCAGCAGCGAGCGCTTTTAGATGTTGCATGCTGAAGCAGTGTAGTTTTAGATGTTGCATGCTGTAGCAGTGTAGTTTTAGATGTTGCATGCTGTAGCAGTGTAGTTTTAGATGTTGCATGCTGTAGCAGTGTAGTTTTAGATGTTGCATGCTGTAGCAGTGTAGTTTTAGATGTTGCATGCTGTAGCAGTGTAGTTTTAGATAGGTGGCTAGTATTTTATGGTTTTAAATGTTTATGCAGTCTTGATCATTTTAAACCGATTGGACTCTTCTCATCAAATTTGATATTTCTAGAAATCCACAATTGGCCCTTGCCATTATCTCACCAGATAGCAAATGACGATAATGCCGAAGATGGAAGCGGGCTTACCAAGATTTCCCAACCCAACGCAATCTTATCTTCACGCCGGATCACATCAATGCCGTTTACAAAATAATGTTTTGCGGCATGACTTAGATGTGACGGTGGTATTTTAGTTTAGGCGGGCTTAGAAAATGCTCTACCACTAACCAAAACAAGTCTTAGAAAGTTAGACCCCGCTGCACAGTGTTTTATGGGACCCTAAAATTGGACGTCTACCTTTTTTTTTCATTATTGTATAGAGTTTCATCTCACAAAAGCACTTGTAAAAGTTTCACGCGCCGCCGTGCGTATTTAGTTTAGAGGAAAAAAAAAATTGAAAATTGGCAGTTTCTGCATCGAAAAAAAATTATTGCAAGAACGCGTTTTAAATGTTTATACTTTTTATATTACACCTAGAAAGATATCAAAAATTAGCTATAACACAAACCATTCTGAGCTCACCAAAGTGCACCGTTGCAAAGATATCACTTTTTTTTCTGGTTTTACTTCAACATTATTCTCGCCGTTTTACTTCAACATTATTCTCGCCGTTTTCTAAGGGATCCGGAACCAAGTTTTAGTTTAATGCATAGCGTAGGATACTACGAGTACCTATGCGCAAAAAAAGCGTCCTTATCTTTTCGATTTTCCCGTGGGAATTAGACGTTTTCCCCAGGTAAAAAGTATCTATGTCCTATTCCAGGATCTAACCTATATGTGTGCAAAGTTTCACCCCGATCCGTATTGTGGTTGAAGCGTGAAAGAGTAACAAACATCCATACATCCATACATATTACAAACTTTCACATTTATTTATTTATTTTAATATAAGTAGGATTTTGGTAAATTAAAATTTAAAGACTTGATAGAAAACAAAACGAGTAAGGTTTTTCAGTTTCAGTTAAAGAAAAAAAAATGTGATCAACAGCTCATAGTTTACGAAGAGGATCCATGCGACTCCGCAAGTTTTTTTTTCACTTTTATTTATTACTAGCTTTTTCCCGCGGCTCCGCCCGCGTGGACATCGTTTTTGTGACTGTCTTTAAAGGTGATTAGTAAATTATGTCGTTTCCCACCTACTCAACCATCTCTGTGCTAAAAATCACAACAATCGAGTCTTTTTTTTAGTTCCCTCAGGAACTGCATCAGACTATGCTATTTTCCCGGGATAAAAAGTAGCCTATGTCCTTCCCCGTGACACAGGCTACCTGCACGCCAAATTTCATAAAGTTTGGTCAAGGCGTTGAAGCGTGAAAAGGTAACAAACAAACACATTTTCACATTTATAATATTATAGTAAGGATGGATATCGAGGGTGCGTGGTGGGAGAGCCGCAAGCGGCTCGCCATCGACGTTGCGCGGTGTGCGAGAATGTGCGCTTTGAATGTTCAATTAAAGTTAATTACTCCAACCCACCCAATTTTAAGTGGGCAATAACTCAAATGAAAGAGCTCGTTCTAGCGAGTGTTCTTAAACCAAAACGAACCGCATACTTCAATTGGAACCGAAGATATTGATAAAGAAATTTATGAAAATCGCGTTTGGGTATACATTGAGAAGAGCGAAAGTTAGATAGTTTTCAGTGCTTGGTGACAAATATTATGAGCATCAATACCTTTATTTTTTTTTAAAAAAAAGCAAATTAGTAAGATAGAACGGCCAGACAGACTCGAAATAATTTTTTTTTTATTTATTTGAAAAGGGCGAAATTTAGGTAATTTCCAATGCTTGATGACAAATTTATGCAAAAACACCTTTCATTAAAAAAAAAAAAGCAAATCGGTTCGATAGATCGGCCGGACGGACTCGGATTAGATTGATATATTTGTTATATATTGAGAAGGGCGAATTTTAGGTGATTTCCAACTCTTAATAAGAAATCTGTGCATCAATACCTTTAATTTTTTTTTAAATAAGTAAGTCAGTCAGATGGACGCGTATAAGATTTTACAAATTCTTTTAATACATAGATTTTTGATGCTGTCATCATCCCATTTGTGAAATCAAATTTTTAATAAGTACCTACCATCATTTATTTCCTGAAGAGTACCCGTTAACAAAGAAGACGAGTTTGTATATCGCTTTGTGCTAAATACGGTATCCTAGTCCTAAGAAGTGCTATGGTCGATCGTAATGAAGCCGGTGCCCCCGCGCCCCGCAAGTGGAAAGAGCCGCTCTTCGCTGATAACCCGCAGCGGCAGATAGGTGCGCGCGCGCATCGCATGCGTCAGTCACGCAGACACTAATGTTCGATAAACACTATCGGATTAAACTTTACGAGGAAGACGAGGTCCAATGGAGTACTAGCTTGTCCTCTCCCCTTCCCTGTTTTCTCCCTTTCACTCTATTTACGGGTGCTTTGCTCGTTTTTATGCCCGTTCTATACTTGTTGCACTGCTATGTTTGTTTGTTTGTTTTGGGTAGTGGTCAACTGGTAACCTAATTGATAATGTTGTTATGTTAGTTAATAATTGTAATTTTTATTTTAGTATTTGCTACTAAACTTGCTTTTATGTCATCAAGCTGTTCTGTTTTTTTTTGTGATTTTGTTACTGTTGTAATTTTTACGTCTGCGTTGAAATGCGCACATCCACTTTAGGTTCCGGTAGATTATCAGCGTTGCAAGTTCGTACTTGTAGCAATAAAGTTGAACCGGTGCTTTTCCAATGCACAGCAACAACTGTCAGTTTGTCTTTGTTTTTTATTATTATTATTGTATCCTTTTGTATTGCTGTGTTTTGAATAAGCATAATCTATAAGCATTTATCTATCTATCTAACTTGTAACACGGTAACGCGTTGCTGTTATTTATTCCTCTTCCTTTTAATCTATTTTCTCATGCACTAGCACATAACAACTTATGTTTCACATTTTGCTTAAAAATCTGATTTCTATCCTATCCTTCCATATCTTTCGCATACAGACTTTGACTTAGTACAGTTGAGATTCCTCGGGACATTATGTAAAATAACAATTTGAACTGATACTCTCTTGAAGACCCATCTCGAGTAAGATATAATTATTTTTTCTGTGATTTTTTGGTGTGATAATAATTTAACGTGTGGAATGCTTTTCTTATTCTCGTGTACTTTTTTATATATTTACGTCTTCTACTCATTATCATATCAGCTCATATACGTCCCCACCAAGGGGCTCGAGCCTACCCTGAATTAGGGCGATCGGGCCTTAGTCGCCCACGCGGGCCCATTGCAGGTTGGTCGACTTCACACACAACCTGCGAGTTTCTCCGCAGGCGTCTGCAGATTTCCTCACTATGTTTTCCTTCACCATAAGAGCATCGGATAAACGTATACATATGAAATCTAAATTCGTAATCACATTGGTATACGTGGCAGGATTCGAACCACGACTACTCATCATAACCATTACTACATTAAATTTGATTGTGTGTCCGTACGGAGTTATTATAACTCAATACTCAATAATTTATTATTTACCCACGCCCTACCCGACCTACTCCTACCCGACCTACTCCTACCCATCGTGCCACAAACTCTTGTTAGTACCTACCCGATTCGTCCCCCCCGCATCTACACCGATGGCTCTAAAATAGAGTCCAGACAGGTACAGGCGTCTACGTCTTCTCGTTAGACTTAATCATCCACACTCACTGGCACTGGGTGAACATAGTATACCTCTAATATGATTGATGGGAGCGATGGCTGACTCTCTCGTTATACTCGTGACCGGGTGCTGTCCGTGTGAACTGGCCTACTCTTGTCAAAGGCATTCAATGATTTTTATGTATAGCTTTTCGTGTCATATTGTTTTCGTGTTGTAATAACATAATCTGGTTTATATCAAGGATTGAATTTTGACGTTATTAACTGATGATTGTTTATTTATTGATTTTTCACAAATGACCTTATATTGTTATTATTTTATGACTATCAGAAAGAATGTAATTTGCACCTATTATGAATAAATATCTTGAATCTTGAATAGTTCCATATTTCAATTTGAATGTGTTGCTATCACCCACGCTGTTAGTACGGTTATAAATAGATTTATCACGAACTACGGCATTGGAAACTTTCAGATAGCATTGGACATACTACTGTCTCTGGAAAACAACACCATGATGTCCAGCCTAATCTACGAATTGTCACCCTGCAATGGATTAAGGGGTATAGCATCTCTCTGGGAAACAATACGGCCGATGAGCTGGCTGATAGGGTTCCGAAACTACAATGTCTGGCCCCGTATCACTTCTTTCAATCTCTTTTAGACAAATGCGCTACATACAAGGATGAACGGGTTCTTCTTTATTTTTTTATTAAAAATTTGAGTGCGTTTGGCTGCACCTGCACCTCACCTGATGGTAAGTGCCGATGCAGCCGAGGATGTAACACGCAATATCAAATAGTGCCTCTTCACTCTCGTCTTGAAGAGTACTAAATTATACGAATCGGGGAATACAGACGCCGGAAGGGAATTTCACTCCTTGGCCGTTCGCATGATGAACGAAGAAGCAAAACGCTTCGTGCGAAAGGTGGAACATTGACGACAAAGGGGTGGAACCGCTCTCCGCGCCTGGTCGTCCGATGATGAAATGGAGAGGGGGGAATGAGGTCGTGAAGCTCCATCATCGACAAAATGCCCGCTGGGCTGATGTAACTAGCTGCAGGCAATCAAAGATGGTTTTGACGCAACTCAAATCAAAATTGTTCAACTTCAACCGAGTTGGAGATGCTATCACCAGGCACCTACTCTCGAATAATCAACTATTCATCATGAATGTCCGCTCTGACACCCATCCGTCTTGCCCTGTACTGGTACTATGATCATGTCCTTTAGTTTTCGGTACCTACACCGTCCCATATACCCTGTATAATATATAAGATACGTACATAATATTTTTATTTTATTTGTATAATTTAAGATTGTAATAAGTCAAATGCTTGACACATTGTAATATTGTTGATTATGATTAGGTATACTTTTATATTTTTTATACTGTTTTATTATATAATAAGATAATAAGCCCAATATTTGACATTTGGACATTGCTGATTATAATTAGGTAGGTAGATAGTTATACTAATGACATTTTGTTTTATTGTAGAGTCAAGTCGTGATTTATCTTAAAAACATTTAAAATTTATTAAATTGTATTAGGCTTTTTGTAGCTGACTGTCCTTATCTCCCTCAAATTATCACTGTCGTACATAACGATGACAAGAAAAGTAGGTAAATTTAGAAGGTGCTGTTACGTCGAAACTTTTTGGACGTAACGACGAACGACTCGTCGAACCGAACTTGATCTGACCGAACACCAGGCAAAAATCCTCAATAATATGTGGTCGCTTCTGTGCTTCTGGTGGAGCTGGGTTGGCTGCACGTATAAAGGACCGAAAAAGACTTTAAATAAGGAAACAGGAGCTCACTACCAGTGCCAATACCAGGCAGACTCGTGGACCGTGTCCCGGCTGTGATTGTGTATGCACAAGCATGTCAAAGTTTTCGTTCTTTGCGGTTCCATATGGTAGGTATGTCTCGTTCATGTCGTTTTGTCAGTTGTTCATCAGCCATATGTAATTTTTCCTGGTATTTATTATGAAAAACGCTAAACACGTTAAAAAACCGACTTCCATCGCAACAACTTAGTACATTTTTGCATTATTAATTTTGGTTTTTGTTAATTGTCTAATAAAATACTACACCGATTTTGATAAAATTTATATGGGACTACACGGGAAGCACTAGCTTTCAAATAAAAAAAAAGAATCATAAAAATCGGTTCACCCAGTCAAAAGTTCTGAGTCAAAACACATAAAGAGTCGAATTGAGAACCTCATCCTTTTTGGAAGTCGGTTGAAAAACAAGTACCTATGCATGTTTTGTGACAAACATTTCTAGCGCTTATTTACAAAGAACCTTCTAGTAGGCACTTACTAACTCCATTGATGTTTTCCTAAAATTAATCATACATATGTGTCAATTAATGGAGCTACGCGACGACCACGGTTGCTACGACGTGAGTGAATTTCCCGCGTATTTCTTGAGCAAAAATAGAGTAGTTATTGTCTTGTCATAATTGATTATTAAATTAATCACTCACTTTTCCATTCGGTAAGCCATTGTTACAAATGTCAACTGACGACTATGAATTGGCGCTTACAAAGAATGGCTTACCGTATGTAAAATGTCATCAATAAAATTAAAATAATTAAGTTCTTTTGATATTCGCTGTTTATAGATTATTTGCAAACTTTTAGTGTCCACAGATCCCACACTCAACAGATTCCTATTAGTGTCCACAGATCCCACACTCAACAGATACCTTATAGTGTCCACAGATCCCACAATCAACAGATACCTTTAAGTGTCCACAGATCCCACACTCAACAGATACCTTTTAGTGTCCACAGATCCCACAATCAACAGATACCTTTTAGTGTCCACAGATCCCACACTCAACAGATACCTTTTAGTGTCCACAGATCCCACACTCAACAGATACCTTTAAGTGTCCACAGATCCCACACTTAACAGATACCTTTTGGTGTCCACAGATCCCACACTTAACAGATACCTATTAGTGTCCACAGATCCCACACTTAACAGATACCTATTAGTGTCAACAGATCCCACACTTAACAGATACCTTTTAGTGTCCACAGATCCCACACTTAACAGATACCTATTAGTGTCCACAGATCCCACACTTAACAGATATCTTTTAGTGTCCACAGATCCCACGCTCAACAGATACCTTTAAGTGTCCACAGATCCCACACTTAACAGATACAATTTGGTGTCCACAGATCCCACACTTAACAGATACCTATTAGTGTCCACAGATCCCACACTTAACAGATACCTTTTAGTGTCCACAGATCCAACAATCAACAGATACCTTTTAGTGTCCACAGATCCCACACTCAACAGATACCTTTTAGTGTCCACAGATCCAACAATCAACAGATACCTTTTAGTGTCCACAGATCCCACACTCAACAGATACCTTTTAGTGTCCACAGATCCCACAATCAACAGATACCTTTTAGTGTCCACAGATCCCACAATCAACAGATACCTTTTAGTGTCCACAGATCCAACAATCAACAGATACCTTTTAGTGTCCACAGATCCCACACTCAACAGATACCTTTTAGTGTCCACAGATCCAACAATCAACAGATACCTTTTAGTGTCCACAGATCCAACAATCAACAGATACCTTTTAGTGTCCACAGATCCCACACTTAACAGATACCTATTAGTGTCCACAGATCCCACACTTAACAGATATCTTTTAGTGTCCACAAATCCCACGCTCAACAGATACCTTTTAGTGTCCACAGATCCAACAATCAACAGATACCTTTTAGTGTCCACAGATCCAACAATCAACAGATACCTTTTAGTGTCCACAGATCCCACACTTAACAGATACCTATTAGTGTCCACAGATCCCACACTTAACAGATATCTTTTAGTGTCCACAGATCCCACGCTCAACAGATACCTTTAAGTGTCCACAGATCCCACACTTAACAGATACAATTTGGTGTCCACAGATCCCACACTTAACAGATACCTATTAGTGTCCACAGATCCCACACTTAACAGATACCTTTTAGTGTCCACAGATCCAACAATCAACAGATACCTTTTAGTGTCCACAGATCCCACACTCAACAGATACCTTTTAGTGTCCACAGATCCAACAATCAACAGATACCTTTTAGTGTCCACAGATCCCACACTCAACAGATACCTTTTAGTGTCCACAGATCCCACAATCAACAGATACCTTTTAGTGTCCACAGATCCCACACTCAACAGATACCTTTTAGTGTCCACAGATCCCACAATCAACAGATACCTTTTAGTGTCCACAGATCCCACACTCAACAGATACCTTTTAGTGTCCACAGATCCCACACTCAACAGATACCTTTTAGTGTCCACAGATCCCACACTTAACAGATACTTTTTGGTGTCCACAGATCCCACACTTAACAGATACCTATTAGTGTCCACAGATCCCACACTTAACAGATATCTATTAGTGTCCACAGATCCCACACTCAACAGATACCTTTTAGTGTCCATAGATTCCACACTCAACAGATACCTTTTAGTGTCCACAGATCCAACAATCAACAGATACCTTTTAGTGTCCACAGATCCCACACTTAACAGATACCTATTAGTGTCCACAGATCCCACACTTAACAGATATCTTTTAGTGTCCACAGATCCCACGCTCAACAGATACCTTTTAGTGTCCACAGATCCAACAATCAACAGATACCTTTTAGTGTCCACAGATCCAACAATCAACAGATACCTTTTAGTGTCCACAGATCCCACACTTAACAGATACCTATTAGTGTCCACAGATCCCACACTTAACAGATATCTTTTAGTGTCCACAGATCCCACGCTCAACAGATACCTTTAAGTGTCCACAGATCCCACACTTAACAGATACAATTTGGTGTCCACAGATCCCACACTTAACAGATACCTATTAGTGTCCACAGATCCCACACTTAACAGATACCTTTTAGTGTCCACAGATCCAACAATCAACAGATACCTTTTAGTGTCCACAGATCCCACACTCAACAGATACCTTTTAGTGTCCACAGATCCCACACTCAACAGATACCTTTTAGTGTCCACAGATCCCACAATCAACAGATACCTTTTAGTGTCCACAGATCCCACACTCAACAGATACCTTTTAGTGTCCACAGATCCCACAATCAACAGATACCTTTTAGTGTCCACAGATCCCACACTCAACAGATACCTTTTAGTGTCCACAGATCCCACACTCAACAGATACCTTTTAGTGTCCACAGATCCCACACTCAACAGATACCTTTTAGTGTCCACAGATCCCACACTCAACAGATACTTTTTAGTGTCCACAGATCCCACACTCAACAGATACCTTTTAGTGTCCACAGATCCCACACTTAACAGATACCTTTTGGTGTCCACAGATCCCACACTTAACAGATACCTTTTGGTGTCCACAGATCCCACACTTAACAGATACCTTTTAGTGTCCACAGATCCCACACTCAACAGATACCTTTTAGTGTCCACAGATCCCACACTCAACAGATACCTTTTAGTGTCCACAGATCCCACACTCAACAGATACTTTTTAGTGTCCACAGATCTCACACTCAACAGATACCTTTTAGTGTCCACAGATCCCACACTTAACAGATACCTTTTGGTGTCCACAGATCCCACACTTAACAGATACCTATTAGTGTCCACAGATCCCACACTTAACAGATATCTATTAGTGTCCACAGATCCCACACTCAACAGATACCTTTTAGTGTCCATAGATTCCACACTCAACCAATACCTTTTTGTGTCCACAGATATCACACTCAACAGATACCTTTTTATTATCTCTTCTCGACACGGCCTTACTTTCTCTTTAATTTAATTCCTTTAAGATATGATTAAGCTTTATTTCCGGCAGATACATACAGAAAAGATGTTACAATAAGATTAAGCTAAATATATAACAATACATACTTACCCAGAAATACAATAAAGATAAAATATAATATAAACAAAAAATGTATCTGTGCTGGAACGGTTATTCTCTGTTTCGTCTATCCTATACTTATCTGTGGCAGTGGGACAAGACTGGTGCCTCTTGCCCCGAATACCTGGGCAAGTGGTGGCTACTGGGTGCTATATTGATGACGGAGACTCCCGCAGATAATTATCATCTCAAAAAAAAATGGACCCTCCATACTAAAATGCACAAAATCGGTCGATCAGCTGATTGATTTGTATGAAGAGTAAAATTTGTTTTTTTACGTTTTCAGCAAAGTCGTAGAGCAAAAGTTGTTCAGTATTATGAGTAGCAGCCCCAGTTAACGGGACCTACACCAATTTTGTTACACCCTGTATATAACATCTCTCAGGCGGGGGGGGGGGGGGGAGGGGAACTTAATCAGAAAACAACATTGTAATCACAAAAATTAATTACAACTACGTGATATGCGCTTTTTATGAGCGTGTGAGTATCAGCCCCCTGGAACATGATCGAGCCGTAATGTACGAGTATTCATAAAGTGAATTAATTTGAACACGTTAAGACTTTATCACATAATGTTGTTTTTTTTTAAATAACCACCTCCGTAGCCCAGAGGCAAAGTTCACTGGCTTTACACAGGAGGTCGCGGGTTCGATTCCCGGCGGGGTCAATTGTAAGACTCGGTTTGGTTGGTGGTAGGGCATTTTCTAAGCCCGCGGCGCCTGGCTAGCTACCACCATCTTATCTAAGTCTTGCCGCCAAATATCAATGTTCATATCATTGGTGTGTTCCGGCATGAAGATAAGATAGCCAGTTCTCCATTGCGTTGGGGAATCTTGGTAAGCCCGCTTCCATCTTCGGCAACATCGTCACTTACCATCAGGTGAGATGTTGTCAAGGGTTTACCAATTGTGGATAAAAATAATGATAATAATAATTATTATTAAGTGGCCTTTCATCATATCAGCCGAAGGACGTCCACTGCTGTACTCGTACGTACATAGGCGGGACGCTGTACATAGTTCCACTACGACCGGTTCTGCGCTGTCCGCATCCAGCGACTTCCCGCGACCTTCACCGGGTCATCGGTCTTACGTGTGTGAGGCTGGCCTACACTACATTTTCCGGTGCGCGGTCGCCACTCGAGAACTTTACTGCCCCAACGGCCATCTGTTCTATGAGCTATGTGCCCCGCCCACTGACAATTAAATTAAATAAAAAATTAAATTTTTTTTTTGGTACATTAAAAAAAATTACAACATCAGAACGCTAAATCAAGTACATATTAAGTTTTGCAATTATGAGAGTTATGTCGGTTACTTGGGTTCTCCTACATGGCCTATATGGTGGTATTATACTTTAAAGGAAATGTAGATAAGTGACGGGCATTAGTTAGAGCAATGGATAAACATACAAAAAAATATAACCCTCAAACTTAGAACTTCACTTTCTCGCGGGAGCTACTTGTAAACTTTAATTTGTATGGAAGGTACGTAACTCGTCCCATTTTAGAGTTTTCCCATACAAATTTGATCGACATTTTGCAAAGAAAAATATTTAGATATTTTTTTTGATGAAAGGAACCATTTTTTGGTTTTCCAGATGTACTAGATGTCAATTAGTGATATATTAGATGTTTATACAATATAATATATTATATGTTATAAGTAGAGCATGTCGTGGTTCGAGTCCTGAGTCCTGCCACGTACCAATGTGTTTTCGAATTTCGATCTCATGTGTACGTTTATCCGACGCTCTTACGGTGAAGGAAAACATCGTGAAAATTCCATCAAAAAAGGTCCAGTGGTTTCTCCGCAAATCAGGGATACGAACACACACACATAATTTTTTTTTGTCCACGACTCCCCTGGCAAATGCCGAAATCTGGTCCGCGGCGAGGACGAATCAGCTGGCGCTGCCAGCGGCGCCATCTTGCTTCAACTGTGGGGGCTTTTTGTGGGTGTTCGCCATTATTGTCAAGGGTTACAAAAACAATTATTTCTCAATATCTTTGTATGGACACTATATATAAAACTTATAACGGTGAAATCGTCATAAACTGACTATCTGACTAAAATATTTGTGTATTAAACTTTGTGAAATATAATTCAACAGTCTCGGCCAAAGATAGGGTAAGTAGGTATTAGTAGGTATTGCACTTGAACGTAAAAAAACGTGAACTGTGAATGCTACAATAACAATAGATAATATAATAACATTGTATTGCTTACCCAGTTTATTGGGAATTTCAACAACACCGAGTTTTTCTATGCAAAACAACAAAACAATCACTAAACAATCACTTTAAAAACAGGTACGCGCACCGCCCGGGAGCACTTGAAAGCACTGACTGATTCGAAGGAGATTTCTATCGAAAATCATTCACCGTTGGCTTTGCACTCATTCCTAACTCTATCCTTGTCTTATCAAGGAGCTTTAGCAAACGATAGAACAACGCAGCGATAGTTTTCGCTCCATACTCAGGTAGGAAGTGAGTCGCTTCCCGCGTAAAGGAATCTGACCAGATTTAGGCGTTTCACATAAGCGTCAAATTCCCGCCGCGCCTACTATTGGACAAACACAGATCCGCATAATCTGCCAAAATGGCGCGCCAGGGGAGTGGATAGGTGATTCATCATCATCATCATATCAGCTCATATACGTCCCCACCGAGGGGCTCGAGCCTACCCTGAATTAGGGCGATCGGGCGTTAGTCAACCACGCGGGCCCAGTGCGGGTTGGTCGACTTCACACACAACCTTCAAGTTTCTTCGCAGATGTGTGCAGGTTTCCTCACGATGTTTTTCTTCACCGTAAGAGCATCGGATAAACGTACATATGAAATCTAAACTCGAAATACATTGGTACGTGGCAGGATTCAAACCACGACCTCCCGGACAGGAGGCGCCGGCTCCTAACCATTACGCCACCGACGCTCTAAGGTATAGGTGATTATTAGAGTACAATTTCATCAAAATCTCGAAGTCGACTTTTCGGATGATTACGTGGGTAGGTATGGTACATAGCTTTCTTTCTTCCTTCGTCGCTCGAATATAACTGTTTGAACAAATTCTTTAGTTTATTACAATTGTACGGTATAATTAGAAAGAGCTCTTTAGAGCCCCACTAGGATTAGAAGCATCGGAATGACTCTTCCGAGAAGTTCTACTAGTAAGTTTATAGTTATTGAAAATTACTCACTTAGTCACTGTCATCATCCACCGTTTGAGTATTTAACAATAAAAAACCGGCCAAGTGCGAGTCGCAATCGCCTAAAGTAGTGTTCCGTAGCCTTTTCAAAAAATAAATGTACGTTTTAAAAAAGATAACTATATTTGCAGTTGGTAATAGAAAATTTTGTATGGAAAATCTATGAACTATTTCAAATCCAACTGCACATCTTATGATGGTCTACTCCTAAATCGCAAACCGGACATTTCATACAACTGACAGAGAAATTTCTAAAAACAAATGACGGAACAAACGAAATCACGGCGAAATCTTAATAAGAGTATGTTTGAGAACCAAACTATAACTAATCTGTATCAATGTGGGTAACGAGGGGGTGAGGTCGGAATCTAGAGAGCGGCAGGGAGTGTCCATACTGTATGTTAGTACTAATATCTATACTTTAACTAAACTAACAAAGCCTACATAGCCGTTATATTTTTTCCTTTTAAATTGATATATGTCCTATTTTCAGATCTCCTGAAATAAAGCTTTACCGTTGACTGTAACAAAAATTAGTACTTCAAAGCTTAATATTTCGTAAACGGATCTCTGAATCCAAAAATGGTTAAACCCTCTGTAGTTTTAAGAGACCTATTCAACGATACCCCACACGACAGGGTACGTACACTAAAAAAAAATATCCCCTCTTTACATTTAGGAGAGGTACCCCAAAAAATTTTTTTCAAGAGGTTATTGTACCACTTTGTCGGCGTGATGATTATGTATACCCATGTCAAATTACAGCTCTCTAGAACTATAATTGAAAACGCTAAACACGTTAAAAAACCGACTTCCATCGCAACAACTTAGTAAATTTTTGCATTATTATTTTTGGTTTTTGTTAATTTTCTAATAAAGTACTACACCGATTTTGAATAAATTTATAGAGACTACACGGGATGCACTAGCTTTCAAATAAAAAAAGAATCATAAAAATCGATTCACCCAGTCAAAAGTTCTGAGGTAAAACACATAAAAAAAATATATACAGACCAATTGAGAACCTCCTCCATTTTGAAGTCGCTGGAAAATAGTCTCTGAGCTAAGCCGCGGACAGACAGACAGACAAACATGGCGAAAGTATAAGGGTTTCTTGTTGACTAAGGAATCCTAAAAATAAGACGCACTCGTAATACGCTGTATGCTCGTCTCATGATAATACACTGTATGCTCGTCTCATGATAATACACTATATGCTCGTCTCATGATAATTCACTGTATGCTCGTCTCATGATAATACACTGTATGCTCGTCTCATGATAATACACTGTATGCTCGTCTCATGATAATACACTGTATGCTCGTCTCATGATAATACACTGTATGCTCGTCTCATGATAATACACTGTATGCTCGTCTCATGATAATACACTGTATGCTCGTCTCATGATAATACACTGTATGCTCGTCTCATGATAATACACTGTATGCTCGTCTCATGATAATACACTGTAAGCTCGTCTCATGATAATACACTGTAAGCTCGTCTCATGATAATACACTGTATGCTCGTCTCATGATAAAAAACCAGTCAAGTGCGAGTCGGACTCGCGCACCGAGGGTTCTGTACCACCACATCTCTCCTCATTTGTATTAACAGTGACATCTATTGATTACAAACACAAGACATCAACGCGCGCGTCAGACAAACGCTTAATTTATACATTCAGTTGGAACTCCTTAGCGCAAGTACCTTTAACACTTGACCGATTTTTGTTGTTTTAATTTAGCATCAGCACTACAACCACAACAAGATTAACGCTTTGTATGTTTTACTGTTTTCACGATAGAGCAAAAACAATAAAAGTAAATTGCAATAGCAAAAAAATGTTTTTCATGTAAAAAAACTACAAAAGTTTTCGTACTTTTCCTTTACCGGTGCTGTGAGTCTCTTCTTCTTGCCAAATTTCATGATTCTAGGTCAACGGGAAGTATCCTATAGGTTTTGTTTTACTTGCTATAATCAAAATATGCGTCTATTTGTTTTTAATTTTGTTTTATTAAGTCTTTTATTTTCAATCTTATTTCTTTTTGGTTTAGTAAAAACAAGCGTAATAGTACCTACCTACTTTATTTCATGTAAACTGTCAATGAACGAATGTATTATCAATGTACTACCTTTTTCCTGCGGCTTCGCCCTCGTGGACATCGTTTTTATGACTGTCTTTAAAGGTGAGTCCCACCCTCTCAACCATCTCTGCGCAAAAAATCAAAACAATCCATTGTTCCGTTGCGACGTAAAAGAAATTGACCAAAAAAAGAGTACTTTTTCAGTTCCCTCAGGACTGCATCGGGCTATGCCATTTTCACGGAATAAAAAGTATCCTATGTCCTTCCCAATAACACAGGCTACCTGTATGCCAAATTTCATCCGGATTGGTCAAGGTGTTAAAGCGTGAAAAGGTAACAAAAAAATAAACAAACAAACACATTTTCACATTTATAATATTAGTAAGGATCTATGTGACATAAATGGCCTATAAAAATCACAATATCTTTTTTTATGTACCTACTCGACTTAAAATTTCAACTTAATAACTTAACGCGTTCCCGAGTAAAAGGATTTTGACAGACAGACAGACAGATGGACAACGAAGGATCCTACAAATAAGGCTTCCTTTATTTCCATTTAAACTACGGAATCCTAAAAAAATATACATATTAGATAAGTACTGGGCGACTCTATGATTACCCTAATAAGCAGAAAAATAGTTGTTCAGTACAATTATGAACTTGATTGGTGTCACTTCAAAGTTAATTTAGTGGCATTACGTGTGGGTAAACGCCCGATACAGAATAGTTAGATCGTCACGTGTGTTGCCATGCTGCCGATGTCGTACGATACGACGCTACACCGATTTACTGCTTGAAACGAGCAGAGGTTAACTGCAGATGGCAATAAAATGACCACTACATAATATGCTATGTACAATGAAATCGGAAATGTTATTTGGATGGATAGGTAGAAGCTGGCGGTTTGTATTGCGGCCTCGACGCGCCCTCCAACCCCACGCTGATGCCTGCACGTTAAATAGGAAGGTAGTGCAGAAGGGAGGGGCAGGGTTAATGGAATTAAATGGAAGGATTACCATAAAAGCACTTATAACCACGTTGTTTATCCTTACTAATATTACAAATGTGAAAATGTGTTTGTTTGTCTGTTACCTTTTCACGCCTCAACACCTTGAACAATCTTGATGAAATTTGTCATGCAGGTAGCCTGTATCACGAAGGACATAAAGTACTTTTTTTCCGTGAAAATAGCATGGTCCAATGCAGTTCCTGAGGGAACTGAAAAATTCTCTTTTTTGGTTAATTTCTTTAACATCGCAACGGAAAAAATTGGATTGTTGTGATTTTTTGCACAGAGATAATTCACTAATTAGCATATTCTGACATAGTTCCCGAGGGATCTGGGGAAAACTCATTTCCACGCTCGCGCGCGTCGTCGGCGTCGCAAAGGAGCAACGGATTAAAGTGTTTTTTGTATAGAATTGGTTGAGGGGGTGGTAAGTGACATAGATTGCTAATCACAATAGCTTGATCTGGGATAGGGATCTGGACAAAACTCATGTCCACGCTCCCACTCACCCTCAAAGACAGTCATAAAATGATGTCCACGTGGGCGAAGCCGAGGGCAAAAGCTATTTATACAAAAATACAGAAAATTAAAAAAGTAAAAGGTATATTTCACTAGGTGACATGCGGAATAAAAAAACATAAAAATAAACAAATTTAGAATGGAAAAGACTAATTGAAAACAAACTAAAAAGTATGACGTCGTCACAGTACGGATCGTTTGTAGTAGTTTCAGACACAGGTCTTGAAATAAGGCAAAATATAGAAACAATCAAGCGATTTTTTTCTGTCGCTTGCGTCGATATATTTTGTTTTTAATGTGAATAGTTATCATTGTCATAGTTGTGTGCAGAAGTTTGGTGGTACGGAATCCTCGGAGTGCGAGCCCGACTCGTACTTGGCCGCTTTCAATTACAGCTCTAATCTGTGAGCCTGTGACTCATGTTAGAATTTAATATTTTAAAAGATAAGTCAAAAAACAAAATACAAAATTTGATTATTATTAAAAATCTAAGGTCTAGGGAACCTGACATATAATAAATTCACTTACAAAAATTCATATTAAAATAAAATCCAAGTCGTTACTACCTTAAATAATGGGTGTCAATTAAATGGTTAGCATAGTATTGTTATTTCTGTGAGCAGAAAAATATAATCGGTCAGCAGAAATAGCTAATCGGTCAGCAGAAATAGCTAATTGGTCAGCAACTCATGGTCAGCAAACATTTCAAAATCAATCAGCAATTTATGTCATTCTGGATGGCTGTAATTATTTTAAACATCCCCGTACTACACTCTTCCTACAGTGTTGAGTGGTCGACGGAGCCCCTTCGGGGCTCCTACTTCTGTGTTCTCATGTTAAACCTAACACTACGACTGTGCGGGGAGGCGAGCTTAGCTCGCCTCCCCGCACAGTCTCCGAACCTAACGGATCCGAGTCGGGGTGCTCCGCAAGTCCGAGCTCGCTTCGCTCGCTCCCGCTTCCTTTTAGAACTCCCCGTACCACACTCTTCCTACAGTGTTGAGTTGCTGCTTATAGACATGTTTTTCTGCCGCTCAATCATGAAATCTTGCCGCTCAAGTAGTTATTTTGCGGACCGAATGTTTATTATGCCTTTAAAAAATATATATTTCTTAAATAATTAAACTGTTGCACATTGATGCAAGTACATAAAAACAAAGGAACAATTAAACAGTATAATATACCTAACAGTACATAATATAATAACAACATAATAATTCACGTGAAAATTATCGCAAGTGCCGCCCGCACAGTACACGTGACGAGTCAGAGAACATGCTTTAATGAAATTATCGACAAAGTAACTATGCCATGCACATAAATTACGTAAGTATTTATTTATTTATTTTAGGAAAACTATATAACTTATCTTCTTCTATATACAAAGAAACAGTAACTGACTGACTGACTGATCTATCAACGCACAGCTCAAACCACTGGACGGATCGGGCTGAAATTTGGCATAGATTTGGCAGCCGCTAAGAAAGGATTTTGGGATATTCCCAACGGCAAAAAACGGGATATGCGCGGGTACAGCCGCTGTGCATCCGCTAGTTATCAATGTATTTTTGGGGACAAAAATTATTTAAAAAAACTTTGACCACATTGAACTTACATTTGTTTGTACTACTACTAAACTTTGACCACATGAAACTACGAAGTGCAGTCATTATGTAGATTCCTGGCTAGAAACGTGTCGAAGAGCACAACATTCTGCAGACCCTCGGGAACTCGGTGGATCCACCTCCCGGGCAGGAGGCGGCGTACCTAGCCGTTACGCCACCGACGCTCAACGCTTAGATAACGTAAAATGTCGATTTATTCGCTGACATCCTTATGAGAAATGGGTTGTTTATGCAAGGCAATACAATAAAAACACCTAAATCAAGGTTTCTGGAGCGTAAAACTGCGTTTCAATTCGTACTAATATTACTTATAAGTAGTTTAGTTGACATCGAGCTCCGATTGTCAACAATAAACATTCCCACGAGGCGTCTCCATGTTTTGTTCTGATACCGACTACAGTGTATGTAGGTTTATGTACCGAACAATGCCCAGTGGCGTGAGAAATTGCCACCGGTAGTCAGCCTGATAATTGCCAATTATGCGAAAAAGACAGCGGTATAAAGATTTCACTACTGGAATGGCTGTGATTTATAACGCTTTCAGGGTGCTGTTGGGGATACCCCGCTTTTGCAGTGCTTCGTCGCTAATACGCAGAGTGCGGGCCAGCAGAAGCAGCAGCACCGTGCAGGCGTTGGCGGACAGCTGCGACTGTCCCATACTGTGGCACTGCGTGCGAGTGGCCTCTGGGCATGCTCGCTAAGTTTACATTCCTACTTTTGAAATACCTATTCTCCGGTATACTAGCTCCGGTACCACACCGGATATGTGGGAGCCAGCTTCTCTGGCGTCCCGAGCGGGGACCGAACCGCCAGCAGCGAAAGCCGCGGGAGGTGAGCGTGCCTACAACTCCGGGACCTACCTGGACAGTAGGTAGTGGTTCTCTTCCACGAGGCACTCGCCTTGCAGAGTACCGGGACTAGCGTCTTGGCGGCAAGACCTACCGTAACTGGTCCTTGTCTTCACCTTATGGTGTCGGCAGGAATAGCGGCCCTCACTGTATGCCCAAAGGTAGGAAAGTGGGGACGCTACATCATAAACGTGGTAGTTTTAGCGTATCTGGTAGATATACGAGAGGGAATACCTATTCTGTACTAACATAGATTGTAAGACCTTTGTTACTAACACAAACGGATAAAAGTTATCCGAAATAAAGCAGAAATAAAAAAACGAGCGAGAACTACAGTACTCGCATATGATGTGTAACATGTGACAAAATACTTCACACTAGGCGGCATGGCTATGACAACCTTAGTTTTCGAGAAATAAAAAAAGTTCGCATTTCCTGTTACACATTTCCGTCTCATTTCACGAAATCACTCCCACAAATTGCAGGAAAGCGAGCGGAACCCTTAGTGCGCGAGTCCGACTTGCACTTGGTCGGTTTTTTAATGACGTTTTAACACCCGTCGTAGTAGATTTTTTTAGCGCGCGCTTTCGCGACTTCCTGTTACACATTTCCGTCCCATGTTACACATTTCCGTCCCATTTCACGAAATCACTCCCACAAATTGCAGGAAAGCGAGAGCAAAGATGTTACACATCAAAAACAAAGGAGTTGCGCACATAACTTTGAGTTTCCGATTGCGAATCTAGCATTCGTTAGTCTATACCTCTCTAAGTAGACAGAGAAACTTTATTCGTTAGTCTATACCTCTCTAAGTAGACAGAGAAACTTTATTCGTTAGTCTATACCTCTCTAAGTAGACAGAGAAACTTTATTCGTTAGTCTATACTCTATACCTCTCTAAGTAGACAGAGAAACTTTATTCGTTAGTCTATACCTCTCTAAGTAGACAGAGAAACTTTATACGAAACTGAACTAAGCCTGTCTTGTGTAAGTACTGAGTAAGTACATCTTGGTAACGACCAAATTTCGCTAACACTTATTAAAAAAACATGGACATTTTCTTCTTACTTCCGTTGTAAGATCGTGTTTACTTAATGTATACAGGGTGTAACAAAATTAGTGTAGGTGCCGTTAACTGGGGGTTCTACTCGTCATACTGAATAAATTTCTCCAAGGAACCCATAGCAAATACTCAAAAAAAAGATTTGGACCCTCTGCACAAAATCGGTACCTAGATTTACTGTATGAAGAGTAAAAATTTTTTTTACATTTTCAGCAAAGTCGTATAACAAAAGTTGTTCAGTATGAAGAGTACAAGCCCAGTTAACGGGACCTACACAAATTTTGTTACATACTGTATTACGAAGTTTATAGATATTCAGAGGGGTAGCGCTGTTTTCTTTCACCATTTCATGTTATGGAAGTGCTCTTTTACCAGTAGATACCTTTAACAAGTACTTTTGAGGGTATTCATGTCAAAATTCGAGCGATAAAGAATAAAAACCGGTCAAGTGCGAGTCAGAAGCGCACACAAAGGGTTCCGTGCAATCATACTAGATGGCGGTAGTACAAAGGGTTCCGTACCATCATACTAGATGGCGCTAGTACAAAGGGTTCCGTACCATCATAATATATGGCGTTAGATTCTTCACGTTTAAAAAAAGACGTTTTTTTTGTATAGATACCCCCCTTATTTTTTTACTTTCTAATTTTTAATATTTGTTGTTATGCGGCAACAAAAATACATCATCTGTGTAAATTTCAACAGTTTAGCTATCACGGTTCGTGAAATGCAGCCTGGTGACAGACGGACAGACAGACAAACAGACAGACAGACGACCGGACAGCGAAGTCTTAGTAATAGGGTCCCGTTTTTACCCTTTGGGTACGGAACCATAAAAAAGTGAATAAGTTGTCTTCCACTGGCCGAATTTCACAATCATTTTATTCTTTATCATTAGTTTTTTAAACGATGCTTTTCAAACGTTTTTAATAGTATGTACGCTCTTAGAACTCATCCATAGTTAAAATGTCTGCAATTTGTCATCCGACGCGAAGACCGATGACGACGAATTATACACGCATCTCAAGTAATATAGATACTATGCATTTTAAGTCTGTCGCCGTGTACAACCCATACTTACACGAAAATGTTCTAATATATTTTTAACCGACGAAAAAACGGAGGAGGTTCTCAAGTCGACGCGTATATATTTTTTTATGAATGACCACGCATAACTTTTTCCAGAGTAGCCGATTTTGATAATTCTTTTTTTATTTGAAAGGGAAATACCCCGAAGTTGGTGCCATATAAATTTGAAAAAAAAAAACAACCCTAAGGGTGGGAAAACAAGGGATGATTGATTGTTCACTCACTGATTGAAATATATGACCACGCATTTTTTTTTACAGAGTAGTCCGATTTTGATAATTCCTTTTTTTATTTAGACGACAAAAGTGCTTTTAAATAGATGGCGTGTTGATTAGCACCAATTAGTATATTTGAGTTCAAAAAAAAAACTTTAATAAAAATTAAACCGACGAAAAAAGAAAGGAACTGAAAAGCAAAAAATAAAAAGAACCTTTATAGTCTAATTGAGATCCTACACTTATTTAAATACTAAATAATTTTGAGTCGGTGCCAAACAAACAAACGTAACGTTCGGAAATTGCCAACAAAGGGACGCATCGTGTCGGTCACCGCCGCCGTTGCATTCTGCTGCTATCATTTCATTTTATTATTCGTTTGATGGCGCCGACTCAAAATTATTTAGGTATTTATATAAGTGTAGGAGCTCCATTAGACTATAAAGGTTCTTTTTATTATTCGCTTTTCAATTCCTTTCTTTTTCCGATGGTTATTTTTTTTGTAAACAACGCTTTTTTCTGCCAGCACACACACACACACACACACACACACACACACAAAAACGGGTTAGGGTTCATTTGTAAAAATTCCGTTCACCATTTTTCTACAGTATTATGAGAGTATGTAACATATTTTGGCAGGTTCTCATATCAATAACATTATGTCTGAGTAACAGTTGTAATCATTCATTTTTTTATATTATCGTAGTTACTTCCATTATTAACTAACCGACAATTAACACTCCAGTGAATTAACGCGTAATTTTAATCATTATCATAATATAGGCGAATCGTGCGAGGCGAGTGGTGTAAGGTCGCGGGTCAGACTTAAATAACTTTACTTAATTAGTACGGAGTGTGTTAAATGTTACAGTTTAATGGTGTCAAGACTTACGCGACGAGACAGACGGCGCCCTAGACAGGGCGTGACCCGCGACCCACGACACGACTCTACACGATCATCGCGGGCTATCAGCGGCGCTTGGGGGCTGCGCGCTGCGCCCGCGCAAGCAATCTGGCAGCCGTGACACCATTCATTGATAGTTTCAAGTCACAGATTCAAGTCTTGCTAAAATAATAAACCGCCTCCGTAGCCCAGAGGCAAAGTTCACTGGCTTTACACAGGAGGTCTTGGGTTCGATTCCCGGCGGGGTCAATTGTAGGACTCGGTTTGGTTGGTTGTGGGGCATTTTCTAAGCCCGCCTGGCTAGCTACCACCATCTTATCTAAGTCTTGCCGCCAAATATCAATTTTGATATAATTGGTGTGTTTCGGCATGAAGATAAGATAGCTAGTTCCCCATTGCGTTGAGGAATCTTGGTGAGCCCGCTTCCATCTTCGGCAACGTCATCACTTACCATCAGGTGAGATGTTGTCAAGGGTTTACCAATTGTGAATAAATAAAAAGTCAACTTTTAAACATTTCGGGAAGTACCTATAAACAGTAGTTCTCTGCTATAATAAAAGACTGTCTAACTGTCTAGAGAACTAGAGACGATGAAACATTTTCTTCTGGATAGACTGGGCCCCCGCGATTTCACCCGTGTTCTTCTATACCGTCTATTTAAGGAAATGTGCGTTCCTTACAATTATTTATTTAAGCGGGTATATTGGCAAATTGGTAGTGAGAAGCGCTTAGCAAAAAAATCAAGAAAATTATTCCCGCTTTAGTTTATCGGCCTGAAAAAAGATATGTTATATTCAAGGATATTACCTAGGGCCATTGTAAGTTGATTACACGATTAGATTAACTTGACTTGTTCATAAAAAATCCCAAACATAGCATAAATTGAAGCAAAGCCTGTAAACATTTGTAGAAAAAAAATATTTCTTTTAAATTTGAAATTTATATCATAATATTCTTCTTTTCTATTATTAGAAAAAAAAAAAAAAAAACTACAAACTACGTATTTTCAAACTACGTATATATTCTATGTTTATTCAAATTTAATTTAGTTCACTTTTTCCAAACTTTTCAACGGAAAAACATTGAAGAAGTGCAAAAGTATGGTCATTTTCTTTACCTTTTACATGTAAAGAAAAAGACAGAGACAACTGTTCAATCAATGCCTTGCCTTAATATGATGACCAGAGCTCGCTCCGTTCACCATCGTCCCAATTACTTGAAACCATATTGCTCTCGGCTCTCGGGGGAGTTTCCTCCCAGGGTGTGACTGAGTTCTCTGAGGTTTTGCCCCAAGTACTTCAGTATGGGACTCTTCAAGATGGGTTTTTTGAAGACCGGCAAAGCATTGATGATGACCATGGTGTTGCAAAGCCTAGTGGCGGCGGTAACCACTTCTTACCAGGTGAACCTTTTGACGTGGAAAGACCTTCATTTGGCTTTTCAACACAGGAGGTTCACAGCGCTGAAATTGAATTAACTAAGGCCGTCCGTCCGACTAGAGCTGTATCTCTTGACCAGAAATAGGTAGCCGGGTAAAGTTTTGACAGATTATAATTATGTCATTAATATTATGACGGATTTACAAATTTAATAAAAATTAACAAATAGTAAAAATTAATGTGCAAACCTGTTCGTTGTATATTTAGGTTTTTTCTTGCACTATTCCACAATTAATATAAATAAAACACAACTTTGTTTCAAATATACAAATTTGTGTTTTACTTATATTAATTGTGGAATAGTGCAAGAAAAAACCTAAATATGTTCAGTTCAGTGTTCCACCAAGAATCTACTATCGCGAGCATACAATACTGTTCGTTGTATGTTTTTTTTTTTTGCTCTATCGTGAAAACAGCAATATGCACATAGCGGCAAACTTGGTATAAATATATGTAGAATAAACCTAATGTAATAAAAAACGGGCGAGTTGTTCTCCGCTATGAATCCAGAAATGAATTTAAAAAAACAACATTTTCTATCGCTCTCAATATTAAATATTTATTTACGTTCCACTATCATTGTATTCTCGTTGATGTCTTTTAATAGTAATGAATAGGCAGCTACCATTGCTATACTCGTTGATGTTTTTAAGGTTTACTGTTTTTTTGGCGGCGGTGGCGTAACTTTTAGGGCCGCTGCCTCCTGTCCGGGAGGTCGTGGTTCGAATCTTGCTACGTACCAATGTGTTTTCGAAATTATATTTCATATGTACGTTTATCCGAATCTTACTGTGAAGGAAAACATCGCGAGGAAAGCTGCACACACGCCTGCGAAGAAGCTTTCGAGTTGTGTGTGAAGTCGACCAATCCACATTGGGTCCGGGTGGTTAACTAAGGCCCGATCGCCCTAATTCAGGGTAGGCTCGAGCCCCTCGGTGGGGACGTATATGAGCTGCTAGTTTTTAAGGTTACTTCCGTGCGCGAGTCGGACGCGCACTTGGCCAGTTTTTTTTTTAATATGTTTTTACGTACGAGGTTTTTACATAGGTGCCTATTGTTTATCTATGAGTCATGTGGAATTCGGAAAACTTGAAACTTGAAATTTGTAAACAATGGAAATAGTTTAACTTGTTCGTAGACACACACGTACCGCATTAGTACCTACCTTTTATGTTAATTCAGATTCAAATTCAACTAACTCTTCATTGTACAGTGTACAGTGGCCAGCACATCAATTCTGATTCTGTTCCATATACGCATACGGCATAAGAGCGATACAAAGTCCAAAGTTTGTAGCTTGTTGTGCTGGCCTCTGTACATCAAAATAAACAAATACATGTACAAAACCAGATTAATAACTGAGAGACGTACAATTTGGGCGGTCTTGTTGCTGAGAGGCACATAATTTGTTATTATACATACGGTCGGACAAATGTCAGGCAAATTATATAATGACAAGGGCGGGCTTTGACAGTTAAATCAATCAAACCTGACCGAACCTAACATCGATCGCTTCGCGAGCTCATTTACAATCTGCCGTCCGGCATTTTGACAATTTGCTAGACTCGGCATTGACCGTTTATATACGGACGAATTATTACAATTTTCCTGGCTCGGCATTTTACAATCTGCGCACATAATTTTACATTTTGCCTGACAGGACTAATTATACAATTTGCCTGCCACATATAAACTTACGCAACAGATAAAACAGTTTTTACGACGTAAAAATTTAAAGAAAGAAAATTAGATAATTTTAAATAATAAATATTTATTTTTTAGATAACACAAATCCCCACACGTTAAGCGTGTATAGTAGGAAGCGTGAGGAGTGAGGGTAAACAACTTTTTTTTTTTTTTTTTTTTTATTAAAAATTTGAGTGCGTTTGGCTGCACCTCACCTGATGGTAAGTGCTGATGCAGCCGAGGATGTAATACGCAAGCTCAAATAGTGCCTATTCACTCTCGTCTTGAAGATTCCTAAATTATACGAATCGGGGAATACAGATGCCGGAAGGGAATTCCACTCCTTGGCCGTTCGCATGATGAAGGAAGAAGCAAAACGCTTCGTGCGAAAAGGTGGAACACTGACGACAAAGGGGTGGAACCGCTCTCCGCGCCTGGTCGTCCGATGATGAAACGGAGAGGGGGGAATGAGGTCGTGACTTCCATGCTTCTAAGGTGAACCGACAGTCAAGAATGCAACGAAATTGTAAATTTAAACTAAGACACATAAACATATGCGTGTGTGTCATCGAACAACGCTCAAGAAATAATTCAAAGATTTCTGTCATCTATATATATATAATATAATATAATATAATAATAATATAATATAATAAAACTGTAACGGAGCCGTGTCTGTACATAAAATATTTTTGGAAAATAATAACTGTGGTGGACATTACTAAAGATACAGAGGCCAAAACAACAACTTTTGGAATTTTTGTCTGTCTGTCTGTCTGTCTGTCTGTCTGTATGTTCGCGCATCACGCAAAAACTACCAGGCCGATTTTGATGAAATTTTGTATGGTGGTTCCTTATAGCCCGGGTTAACATATAGGATACTTTTTATCCCAGAAAATTCAAGAGTTCCCGTGGGAAAATCAAAAGTATTCATTTATAGAATGGCTCACCAGGCAAATGTGGCTTGACCTATTACAATCAAATTTTACACGTTGATACCCTTATCGCGAACTAAAACTGGGACATTGTGAATCCCAAAAAAATTTGGGTTCCTACAGGAATGCAAAGAATTGTAACTTTAGAATGACTCAACGTAACAATATGAAACCTTTACATTGGGATGGGGTGTTTTGACCATCATTGTATAGTCGGGTATTCTTTATCCCGGAAAACTAAAGAGGTCCCGTGGGAAATTATCTATCGATACTTACAATAATAACAATAGAGTACTTTTTTCTATATATTAGCTACACATACCAAACATTATAATCATAGTAGCAGAATGTCAATAGATGGCACTGCAGGAATAATAAAACGCGCTAAAGTTGTATTAAAATATTAAAATATTATTTCATACTTTTGAGTGGATTTCTTTTATGTATTTTTCAGCATACGCTACTTTAATCTCTGGAACTATGGTACGTAGCGATGTGTTTCATAGACGAACAGAGAGGTATATTTTTACAGATTCCAATCGTGTAAAAAAATAAAAACACATAAATCGAGTTCAGCATCTTTTAACAGGAGGCACAGATATGGGAACTCTTCTGACGGCGACTATTTGCGTGTGGCAGTTGCTCTCCGCCTGCAATATCAATATCTGTGAACCTCATCAATGTATTTGCGGGTCCACGGTGGAGGAAATTGGCCATCACTCACTGAGTTGCAGTCGTGTTTGTGAAGATTCCCACGTCACCAATTCCTTAATGACCTCACTCAGAGGGCACTGGTCTCGACTAGATGAAATATTCCATCTTTGATTCTGCCGCCGGCCGGGCATTAGTCGATCTGATGGCAAAAGGCTGGAGGGTTTAAACAGGTGCTATGGCAGAGAGGAATGTGTCTGCTTTGGGAAACCTTTTTTTCTGCCTCACTGTACGGTACTGCTGCTCAATTTTCGGCGAGAAAGAAGCATAATAAGTAATCGGTCTTGGAGGCAAATTACTGCTTTGTGTCGCTGGTCTGTGAGACAACCGGCTGCTGAACCCTCAGAGGCCTTTGCCTTCACAAAGGAGATTGGCCTTCGCCTTCGAGAGAGGAGATGTGACGTGAGGTCCTACCTGCTGCTAAGGTTGTCTATTGCCATCCAGCGCGCAACGAGAAGTGCGTCTTGGGCTCCTTTGGAGCTGATACGACTCGAGGATTTGACCCATATTAATATTGTTAGGAAATTTTATTACTAGATTGATACCTATAATGATTTGAATTAGTTTTTTCATAATATAGGTATATGTGTTATTTCATCATATCAGTTTATATACGTCCCCACCAAGGGGCTCGACCTGCCCTGAGTTAGGGCGATCTGGCCTTAGAAGATCACGCGGGCCCATTGTGGGTTGATTGACTTCACACATAAGCTTCGAATTTCTTCGCAGGCGTGTGCAGGTTTCCTCACGATGTTTTTCTCATCGTAAGAGCGTCGGATAAACGTACATACCAGTATGAAATCGATATTCCTATAGATATTGATAAGTGGCAGGATTCGAACCACGGCCTTCCGGACAGGAGGTAGTGGCGCTAACCGTTTTGCCACTGACGCTCTATATTTTATTTAAGATTTAGAAAACCTTACTTAATAATAATATTATAAATGTGCAAATGTGTTTGTTTGTTTGTTACCTATTCACACTTCAACACCTCTTTCAATCTTGATGAAATTTGGCATGCAGGTAGCATGTATCACTGGAAATGAAATAGTCAACCTTTTATCTGTGGAAATTATCATAGCCTGATGCAGTTCCTGAGGAAACTAAAACAATACTCTTTGTTCGTTTTATATAAATTCGTAACGAAAAAATAGATTGGTGTGATTTTTAGCACAGAGATGAGGTGGAAAATGATATAATTTACTAATAAGTATATCCTGACATAGTTCCCGAGGGTCTGGGGACAACTGTTTTCTACGCTCGCGCACGTCGGTGGCGTCGCAACGGAGCATCGGATTAAAGTGATTTTTTGTATAGATTTTGTTAAGGGGGTGGGAAGTGACAAAGACTGCTAATCTGAATAGCCCGATACAGTTCCTGAGGTACCTGGAGGAAACTAATGTCGACGCTTGCGAGCTGATTGCGGCTCGCGCACCACTCACCCTCAAAAAGAGTCATAAAAGCTATGTCAACGTGGGCGAAGCCGCGGGCAAAAGCTAGTTTATAAAATAATTACTAACCGAAATCTGAGAGCGAATAATAATATTCGAAAAACCTAAAAACTTTTGGGTACAAGCTTTTACTTGAAATTTATTTTAATTAGTTCGTATTCTTCCCAGCAAACCCTTATACTTGATATCCACCTAAAAAAACTTTTAGGTACAAGCTTTTACTTAAAAAGAATTTCAATTAATTTCAATTAGTTTTTTTTTTTTCACAATTGGTAAACCCTTGACAACATCTCACCTGGTGGTAAGTGACGATGTTGCCGAAGATGGAAGCGGGCTTACCAAAATTCCCCAACGCAATGGGGAACTGGCTATCTTATCTTCATGCCGGAACACACCAATGATATGAACATTTATATTTGGCGGCAAGACTTAGATAAGATGTTGGTAGCTAGCCAGGCGGTCTTAGAAAATACCCTACCACCATCCAAACCGAGTCTTACAATTGACCCCGCCGGGAATCGAACCCGCGACCTCCTGTGTAAAGCCAGTGAACTTTGCCTCTGAGCTACGGAGGCGGTTAAACTACTTGATATCCATCTAAAAAAAATAAGTGATCCGCCATCTTCGGTAGTCCGCCATATGAGATTTAGAATGACGACACTTGGGGTCCAGACACACGGGCTGCATTCCAGCTGCAAATTTGCACTTAAGATGCCGTTTTGGTGCAGTTAAGGCGCAACTAACTAGGCGAACTGCATCCAAACTGCATCCAAACCGCTAATTTGCAGCTGGCGTGCTGTGGAAATGCAGTCCGTGTGTCTGGCTGGACCCAACTGAATTGTTCTCCAAACTTAACGAGTATGCAAATTTTCAGCTCAATAGGAAACCTGGAAGTGGTTCTAATTAGGCTTCCAAAATTTATCAAAAACTAACAGACATACTAATAACTTGGCAAGCTAATAAATAAATAAATAAATATTCTGGGACAAATCACACATGGTCATCTGGCCCCAAAGTAGGATTCCCTGTGTTATGGGAACCAGAGACTGATATACATACTTATATACGTTTAAATACTTACGTATATAGATATTTAACACCCAGACACAGAGCAAACAAATCTGCACATCACACAAATGTTTACGCTGGGTGGGGATCGAACCCTTGGATCACTAGTCAAGAGCACTAACCACTGAGCCACCGAGTCAGTAATAATGATGAGCGTAGATTCTTGGAAAATAGTCTTATACTATAACCAAAGTACATAATGAAATCACTTCCTTCCTATTAATCATTTGATTGACGTCAATGAAATTTAGCATACGAGTAATGAACATACCTACATACCAACATACCTATACCATAGCCTATACTTGTTTATCAAATTAGATGGCGTTTGATCCTTCCTTTAATAGCTGTATTACGCTTACCCAACTACGAATAACTTTAGGAATTAATTAAAAATTAAAAACCCGACTGCATAAAAACTTAACCCACTATATTTTTGCCAGTCGGGTAACAATGTATCCTATGTCACTGACGGGATTAACGACACTTCAAATTTCAAAATTCATCATGTCGTTTAGGCTACAGAGCGTGCCAAATAAATGAATAACCTCTTTTTTACAGTCGGGTAAAAATGTATCCTATGTCACTCACGTTCACGGGATTAAGACGAATCTAACACCTCGTACTCCAAAATCTATGAAGCAGTTTAGGCTACAGAGCGTGCCAAATAAATGAATAACCTCTTTTTTACAGTCGGGTAAAAATGTATCCTATGTCACTCACGTTCACGGGATTAAGACGAATCTAACACCTCGTACTCCAAAATCTATGAAGCAGTTTAGGCTACAGAGCGTGCCAAATAAATGAATAACCTCTTTTTTACAGTCGGGTAAAAATGTATCCTATGTCACTCACGTTCACGGGATTAAGACGAATCTAACACCTCGTACTCCAAAATCTATGAAGCAGTTTAGGCTACAGAGCGTGCCAAATAAATGAATAACCTCTTTTTTACAGTCGGGTAAAAATGTATCCTATGTCACTCACGTTCACGGGATTAAGACGAATCTAACACCTCGTACTCCAAAATCTATGAAGCAGTTTAGTCTACAGAGCGTGCCAAATAAATGAATAACCTCTTTTTTACAGTCGGGTAAAAATGTATCCTATGTCACTCACGTTCACGGGATTAAGACGAATCTAACACCTCGTACTCCAAAATCTATGAAGCAGTTTAGTCTACAGAGCGTGCCAAATAAATGAATAACCTCTTTTTTACAGTCGGGTAAAAATGTATCCTATGTCACTCACGTTCACGGGATTAAGACGAATCTAACACCTCGTACTCCAAAATCTATGAAGCAGTTTAGGCTACAGAGCGTGCCAAATAAATGAATAACCTCTTTTTTACAGTCGGGTAAAAATGTATCCTATGTCACTCACGTTCACGGGATTAAGACGAATCTAACACCTCGTACTCCAAAATCTATGAAGCAGTTTAGGCTACAGAGCGTGCCAAATAAATGAATAACCTCTTTTTTACAGTCGGGTAAAAATGTATCCTATGTCACTCACGTTCACGGGATTAAGACGAATCTAACACCTCGTACTCCAAAATCTATGAAGCAGTTTAGGCTACAGAGCGTGCCAAATAAATGAATAACCTCTTTTTTACAGTCGGGTAAAAATGTATCCTATGTCACTCACGTTCACGGGATTAAGACGAATCTAACACCTCGTACTCCAAAATCTATGAAGCAGTTTAGGCTACAGAGCGTGCCAAATAAATGAATAACCTCTTTTTTACAGTCGGGTAAAAATGTATCCTATGTCACTCACGTTCACGGGATTAAGACGAATCTAACACCTCGTACTCCAAAATCTATGAAGCAGTTTAGGCTACAGAGCGTGTCAAATAAATGAATAACCTCTTTTTTACAGTCGGGTAAAAATGTATCCTATGTCACTCACGTTCACGGGATTAAGACGAATCTAACACCTCGTACTCCAAAATCTATGAAGCAGTTTAGGCTACAGAGCGTGTCAAATAAATGAATAACCTCTTTTTTACAGTCGGGTAAAAATGTATCCTATGTCACTCACGTTCACGGGATTAAGACGAATCTAACACCTCGTACTCCAAAATCTATGAAGCAGTTTAGGCTACAGAGCGTGCCAAATAAATGAATAACCTCTTTTTTACAGTCGGGTAAAAATGTATCCTATGTCACTCACGTTCACGGGATTAAGACGAATCTAACACCTCGTACTCCAAAATCTATGAAGCAGTTTAGGCTACAGAGCGTGCCAAATAAATGAATAACCTCTTTTTTACAGTCGGGTAAAAATGTATCCTATGTCACTCACGTTCACGGGATTAAGACGAATCTAACACCTCGTACTCCAAAATCTATGAAGCAGTTTAGGCTACAGAGCGTGTCAAATAAATGAATAACCTCTTTTTTACAGTCGGGTAAAAATGTATCCTATGTCACTCACGTTCACGGGATTAAGACGAATCTAACACCTCGTACTCCAAAATCTATGAAGCAGTTTAGGCTACAGAGCGTGCCAAATAAATGAATAACCTCTTTTTTACAGTCGGGTAAAAATGTATCCTATGTCACTCACGTTCACGGGATTAAGACGAATCTAACACCTCGTACTCCAAAATCTATGAAGCAGTTTAGGCTACAGAGCGTGTCAAATAAATGAATAACCTCTTTTTTATAGTCGGGTAAAATTCAATATTTAGATAACTTCGATTTTTTCGCCATCACAATATCTTCTTCCCTCCTTCGTCGCTCGAAAGCATTAAACCGGCCAAGTGTAAATACGGAGTCGCGCACCGAGGGTTCCTTACAAGCACATCTCCCCACTGTCCCCACACGAGTACTACAATAGTAACTATTCATTTCAAACTATTCATTAAACCGGCCAAGTGTAAATACGGAGTCGCGCACCGAGGGTTCCTTACAAGCACATCTCCCCACTGTCCCCACACGAGTACTACAATAGTAACTATTCATTTCAAACTATTCATTAAACCGGCCAAGTGTAAATACGGAGTCGCGCACCGAGGGTTCCTTACAAGCACATCTCCCCACTGTCCCCACACGAGTACTACAATAGTAACTATTCATTTCAAACTATTCATTAAACCGGCCAAGTGTAAATACGGAGTCGCGCACCGAGGGTTCCTTACAAGCACATCTCCCCACTGTCCCCACACGAGTACTACAATAGTAACTATTCATTTCAAACTATTCATTAAACCGGCCAAGTGTAAATACGGAGTCGCGCACCGAGGGTTCCTTACAAGCACATCTCCCCACTGTCCCCACACGAGTACTACAATAGTAACTATTCATTTCAAACTATTCATTAAACCGGCCAAGTGTAAATACGGAGTCGCGCACCGAGGGTTCCTTACAAGCACATCTCCCCACTGTCCCCACACGAGTACTACAATAGTAACTATTCATTTCAAACTATTCAATAAACCGGCCAAGTGTAAATACGGAGTCGCGCACCGAGGGTTCCTTACAAGCACATCTCCCCACTGTCCCCACACGAGTACTACAATAGTAACTATTCATTTCAAACTATTCATTAAACCGGCCAAGTGTAAATACGGAGTCGCGCACCGAGGGTTCCTTACAAGCACATCTCCCCACTGTCCCCACACGAGTACTACAATAGTAACTATTCATTTCAAACTATTCATTAAACCGGCCAAGTGTAAATACGGAGTCGCGCACCGAGGGTTCCTTACAAGCACATCTCCCCACTGTCCCCACACGAGTACTACAATAGTAACTATTCATTTCAAACTATTCATTAAACCGGCCAAGTGTAAATACGGAGTCGCGCACCGAGGGTTCCTTACAAGCACATCTCCCCACTGTCCCCACACGAGTACTACAATAGTAACTATTCATTTCAAACTATTCATTAAACCGGCCAAGTGTAAATACGGAGTCGCGCACCGAGGGTTCCTTACAAGCACATCTCCCCACTGTCCCCACACGAGTACTACAATAGTAACTATTCATTTCAAACTATTCATTAAACCGGCCAAGTGTAAATACGGAGTCGCGCACCGAGGGTTCCTTACAAGCACATCTCCCCACTGTCCCCACACGAGTACTACAATAGTAACTATTCATTTCAAACTATTCATTAAACCGGCCAAGTGTAAATACGGAGTCGCGCACCGAGGGTTCCTTACAAGCACATCTCCCCACTGTCCCCACACGAGTACTACAATAGTAACTATTCATTTCAAACAAGACATCAACGAGAGTGACAATTTTGTTTTAATTACGCGCAGTACAACTTACTCGGATTTTACCCGACTGCGCTAGAAGGAGGGTTATGTTTTCGAGTGAATGTTACTATGTATAAATCTGAATATATAAAAATCAATGCCACTTTTCGTTGTAATTTTATAACTCAAGAACTGCTGGACCGATTTCCCTAATTTTTTTTGTCGAGTTCGTTATTGTCAGGAGAAGGTTCTTATGTAGGGTAGAGTAGAGTAGGGTAGTTTAGTGTAGTGTAAGGTAGGGTAGGGTATTATAGTGTAGGGTAGTGTAGTGTAGGGTAGTGTAGGGTAGGGTAGGGTAGGGTAGGGTAAGGTAGTGTAGGGTAGTGTAGGGTAGTGTAGGGTAGGGTAGGGTAGCTTAGTGCAGTGTACTGTAGTGTAGGGTAGGGTAGTTTAGTTCAGTGTAGGGTAGGGTAGGGTAGTGTAGTGTAGGGTAGTGCAGGGTAGGGTAGTGTAGTGTAGTATAGTGTAGGGTAGTACAGGGTAGGGTAGGGCAGTGTAGTGTAGTGTAAGGCGGAACGTAGTTCGCCGGGACAGCTAGTACAATATATATGTATATGTATATTTATTTGGCACGCTCTGTAGCCTAAACAGCTTGATGGATGTTGAAGTGCGAGATGTCGTAAGATTCGTCTTCATCCCTTGAGTGGCATAGGATACATTTTTACCCGACTATAAAGAGGGGTTAACTTTTTTGCAGTTGGGTTCTTAATTTTTAATCAATTCGTTTTTATTGTTATTTTACTCAAGGATTAATTTATAACATTAACTTTCACGCTTGTTTGTATTAACCGTTTTATTGATAGAGCGAAAACAAAACAAAAACAACTTAAAAACTATTTTTTTTGTCATAATCGAGAAAAAGCTTCATCACAAATGAATATTAACACGGTGAGACTCAGAGATAATTCCACATGAAAAAGTGGAAGAGTAACTTACGCTACCTAATAAATTTCGTTCAAACGGCCGAGCAGTTACCACCTGGAGGAAAGCTTGAGTGGAGAACCTGGAATGCCCTAAATCGACTGCAAACTGGAGTAACGCGATACCAGGTTAGCCTGCAAAAGTGGGAAATAGTTTCTGAACAATCCAATACTTCTTGCCAGTGAAGTCGAAGTAACTATAGTACGTCATCTGTGGTGTGGCGCTCCCCTGACTACTCAACACTTGCTATGATGCCTTAGGAGTCCAAATTGCACCACAGGAGATCTAAAAAGGCAACACCTGAAGTGATCGAAGTGGCACGATTTTAGACAATAGACAGATTTTTATTTGACACAAACCGATTACACAACATAAAAAGAAGTAAAACACATAGAAACAGAAAAGAAAAAAAAAATTGTTAGGCAAAGATATGCCTAATAAAATAAGGAATGACGCTTCCATACCAAAAGAAGAAAAATAATGGTTTACTTTATTTATTTTTTATTTGTTACTATTTTATTTACAGTTAGTAATAAGACATCATCATATCATAATTTCCACGACGACCTATACGAATACCTATTCTGAAAAATTTAACCGGCTAACTACTACGGTTCGGAAGATACAGCCTTTTAAACGGACAGACGGACTGGCCGCGTAAGCTTAGTAATATAGTCCCATTGTTACTTACTCTTAGTCACTGTCAAAGTAAGAGCATTTCTGTGACAGAATCCTAAGGCTAATGACCAAATCAAATTTCAGCTTTATATCTGTAATCGTTTTGTGTAAAACGCCTGACATACTGATGACGGACAGTCAGACAGATAACATGACGAAAGTATAAGCCACGAAGCCACCGAAGCTAATTCATGATACGCAAATTCCATTGAACTCGATTTTAATCTCTTGCCCCATAGTTGAGCTGGAACACATTTCGTCGATATCCCAAACTAAGACGGATTACATCGCATCAAATTTAATTGCATGTCAAATAGATCAAGTCACTTATTAAGCAACTTCTAATGAATTATTAAGTGTGTTTCGTTACATATTAATGGTGAGTCGGATTGACGTCAATGCCCCTGCAATATAAGCGCAGCACGTCCACGTTGTTGACGTGTAGGGGCGCTCTAGTCGAGGCGCCTTCGCCCCGTGTATGGCTCCTGCCTCACTGATCGGCCATCTACCTCACAGTGTGGGAAAACATGATTGCAGACTTTTCCAGCGTTAAATTATTCGACAAAAGCCTTTGCACGTGTCTACATTTTACGCTAGACTTTTTGAGGGACGGAATACTGTACCCCTTATCTATCAGCTTACCACACGAAAACATTTTTAAAATGATAATAAAAAAAATATTAAGTAGTTAACTATAATATCTTGAGATTTAGGCAGTATAGTACTAAATCTAGTAAACTAAATGCCAACATAACGTAAATGTGAAATGGGGCCAAGTTCGATATAAAAAAATACGGCGATCTAAGTGGGTAGGTACCAAGTTCTATAGAAATATTTATTTTAGAATTTTCCAAATAATCGAGAATGTAATACGGTTTTCAGTTGCTTAAAAATGTGTTATGTTCTGTGCTACTACATGGTGTAACTTTGCAAGGCTATTTCTATTTAAAGTTCCGTAGCTATGATATAGGAACCACTATAGAACTTAGTACCTACCCGTTTAGATCACTGTAAAAGTACTAATACTAATTTCCTATTCTTATTCAAGCAATAGACATAGATATGTCATTTTTGGTGGTACCGAACCCTCGGTGCGCAAGCTCGAGTCGCACTTAGCCAGTTTTTGAATTTTTGCTCAATACGCCCAATAAACTTATTTCGATTCCAAATCTCACATTAAAAAGTCACGTGGAAGTGGTCTATATAATTATTCCTTAGTGCGCGAGTACGATACACACTTCCATTTTTAGAACTTTTCCTTTGTATATACGTCCAATAACCTACCTTGATGCTAAATTTTAAGTTTATAACTTACCTGTAAGTCGTCTACATATTTTGCTGAATAGTGGTGATACGGAACCCTTAGTGAGCGAGTGACTCACACTTGGCCGTTTTTTTAAATTGTTCCTTTGTATAAGTCCAATAACCTCCCTTGATGCCAAATTTCAAGTTTCTAAGTCACCTGGAAGTGGTCTACATATTTTGATGAGTAGCAATGATACAGAACCCTTGGTGCCGAAGTACTACTCACACTTGGCAGTTTTTTGGATTTTTCCTTGTGTGCGTCCAATTACCTACCTCGCTCGGTGCCAAATTTCAAGTTTCTAAGTCATCTGGAAGTGTTCTATAATTTTCAGAGTCAGTGAGTGAGTAAGTCATAAAAATTGAGATTTTCGGACGTCAATATCTCAGAAATGGTGAAATATATATTTATGAAAATTGGGATTCTAGGCGACCGAGGGGGTCTTACTAGACACACAAAATCACAAGTGTGTAATTCAAACAAATTTTAAGTTACAGGTACGAAGAAAGTGGCCCGAAATGGTTTGTGACACCCACGGCCGGTGTCGCCTTTTTCTTTTCGAACTTGGGGGACACACTGCCGTGTGTCTAAAAATCGTGGTGGAGCTGATAATATATTTACCCCAACTCCAGAAATCAGTTCGTCGAACTTTACGCACATAGTAAATGCCTACACTTGATTTTAAATTTATGTTTCCCATCAATCATGACGTCGACTTATGGGGGACTAGAGTTTCATACATATGTACATTATGATCGTTTATCGTTTGGAGTTACACTTGTAAAAAAATTCTTAGGAAGAAAAAAAACATCTTTTCGCTGTCGTAATTCTCTAAATCTTCACTCTTAACGGTGAAGGAAAACATCGTAAGGAAACCTGCACATGCCTGCGAAGAAACTCGAAGGCTGTGTGTGAAGTCGACCAATCTGGGCCTACGTGGTCGACTAAGGCCCGATCGCCATAATTCAGGGTAGGCTCGAGCCCCTCGGTGGGGTTGTATGCTGATATGACGAACTCTTCAAATAGGTAAACAACGCTGCGCCTGTGGTCGTCCAAAGACCCTTATTTTGATCTGATCGGAGAAGCAGTAAGCAAAAATTTTTTTTGCGTGAAACAAAGAAAGATATCGTACTAGCATTTGCTGCGGCTTCGCCCGCGTGGATATCGTTTTTATGTCTGTCTTTGAGGGTAAGTGGTACGCGAGCCGGGAACTGTGTCAGAATATGCTTATTAGTAAATTATGTTATTTCCTACCGCCTCAACCATATCCGTGCAAAAAATCACAACAATCTATTGTTCCGTTGCGATGTTAAAAAATAACTAAAATAGATTTTTTTTTTCAGTTCCCTTAGGACCTGCATCAGACTGCGATATTTTCACAGGATTAAAAGTAGCCTTTGTCCTTTCCCGTGACACAGGCTACCTGCATGTATGGGATGTCCAAAATATATTTTTTAAGATTAGCCCTGAAAACTTGATAAGCTAAATAATTAATTTTGTATGGGATGTCCAAATATGAATTTTTTAGAATTACTCCTGAAAACTGATCAGCTGAATACCTAATTTTGTATGAGATGTCCAAAAACATTTCTTTTTATTTCTTTTGAAAACTAATCAGCTGAATAACACATTTTGTATGAGATGTCCAAAATTGTATGGGGAAACCCTCTTATTTTTCCACTTTTTTTTGTGAATCCCGCATAATAAAATCAATCAGCTATACCTATAACGATTCTAACGTTGAAACCTTTTATAGGTCGGACAGTCAGACGGACGGACGGACGGACAGACGGACAGAGTAATTACCTGGTACGGAGCCCTAAAACCGACGGCACGACACGCACGACAGGACGAGGATAAAGTGGTACAAAAACACCCATCGTTCCTAAGCGTCCAAAACATATTCCCACTCATCTTTTATTCCAAGGCATATATTCCCCCATATTTTGCGGAGCATTACCACAGAGCATTACTTAATTTAGATTGAAATATATAAGCCGAGTTTCAGCCTAGTGACGTCATCGGACGCTGGCCCTATTTGTCGGCTTCTGCGGGACGCGCCCGCGCATCACGCACGTGACAAACCTGCTGAGCTTTTGTGTACGCTTTTCATATTAAGGGGGCGTTCAAATATTATGTAACGCAGTTTTTGAAGATTTTTGTTTCTCCCTCCCCTCATGTAACGCGCTGTAACGTTTTTCTGTAAAAACACCCAAGTGACCAATTTTACCTAAAAGTTTTTTACATTAAATAAAATAAAAATGACGTACAATACAGTCGAGGGATTCCCCGTAAAAACAGATAAAAAGTGTTGATTTTAATTCGTAGATTTTTATTTAATTAAAAAAACCAGTGATACGTAACGCGTTGTTCGAACCGCCCCTGTAACGCACCGTTACATTTCACAAGACCCTACCTCCCCCGAAATTGCGTTACGTAATACTTGAACGCCCCCTAACCACAGATTACTAATTAGTTACTACGTAACAGATACTTCACTCAGTAGTAAATTTCCAATACCTACTGCTATAATAGCCTACTCCATCGCGTCAGCTTGCTTCACACCACGCGATCCCACAGCAATCGCAGGGCTGCCTCTTCGATAAAATTAAATTAACATAACTTTTTGTGTCTATGTTATTGAGAACTGTGAATATGTTTTGACTTATAGGTGGTAGTTTAAAATTGTATCATTTATCTATCTATCTATCTATATATCTTTATATATATAAATCTTCTGTCCGTGTGTTAGTCATTGAACTCCTCCTAAACGGCTGGACCGATTTCGCTAATTCTTTTTTTGTCGAGTTCGTTATTGTCAGGAGAAGGTTCTTATGTAGGGTAGGGTAGGGTAGGGTAGGGTAGGGTAGGGTAGGGTAGGGTAGGGTAGTGTAGTGTAGTGTAGGGTAGGGTAGGGTAGTGTAGTGTAGTGTAGTGTAGTGTAGGGTAGGGTAGGGTAGGGTAGTGTAGTGTAGGGTAGGGTAGGGTAGGGTAGTGTAGGGTAGGGTAGGGTAGTGTAGGGTAGGGTAGTGTAGTGTAATGTAAGGCGGTACGTAGTTCGCCGGGACAGCTAGTATATATATATATAATTCTCGTGTCACAGTGTTAGTAACCATACTTCTCCGAAACGGCTCGAGCGATTTTTATGAAATTTTGTGTGCATATCGGGTAGTTCTGAGAATAGGTTCTTATCTATTTTTCATACCCCTACGCGGGCGAAGCCGCGGGCATCAGCTAGTAATATATATATATTTTTTTAAAAGGTGCTGATTGTGCAATACATCTAGATAACACATAATTTTAGAGGTCAGAATGTAAGTAAAATGAAAAAAATCTTTAAGAGTTACATGTGTTTTATTTTGATATAATTTTTTATTAATTTCTTACCCTTTCTAAATTCTCGGTTATAAATCGCATAAAACCGAATCACAAGCACAGATTACTAAATAGTTATGTCACAAGTGTTTGTGTGCGCTAACAGCACGACAAGTTGAGACAGGTCGCCGCGCCTGCGACTCTCATATTATCACAATTTTATTTTAATAAAAATAGCTTTTTGAACGTTGTTAAAATAGTGTTTAAGATAAGTATGACGTTTCTATGTAACAAAAAAATGTAAATCTGTGTTTGAAAGGCAAGTGTCACAGTGTAATAAAGAGTACTAGCTAATGCTTAGTATACCTAGTATTAAAAATAATTTTAAAACGACAAAAAATAGTAATAGTTTATCACTTACCTTTCTTCATTGACAGGTAAATGGAAAAATGGTTAAATGTTTTGTTAGGTGTTTATCTCTTCTTTTGCTTGATTTGCACCCATCTACAGCGCATAAGGCACCAGACGGCATCGTAGGTACGCGTACGAACGAACGAAACGATTTAAATTGAACTACGTGCGTGCGCTTCGTTTGTGAAAACCGCACTGAATTGGGTCCGCAAACGGCCCGAGAACGCTGGGCCGGGCGGTAGGTAATTATAGCGCGCAAGTACATGGAGTGACGGAGGCCTGCCCTAACTGCGTAATTTATAGTGTGGTAGCTGCCAAGAAGAAAAAAATTATAATGCAAACAACAACAAACTACGTATCATTCATTGTTACGCTTACAATTCTCATAGTATTTCTGTCGTAGTAATAAAAATAAATATTTATATCCCAATACGGTATTTTACTACTAGTCATTTGAGTAATTTTTTATCGGCTGTCAAAAACAAAGGTTTGTTTTGCAATAGGGATGACGACAGCATCAAAAATAAATTATTGAACTCTTGTTCACTAAATTGCCCTCCTACTTAAACTTCGGAAAACCATACTCGTTTTGTTTTCTATCAATTCTTCGATTTTTAATTCATCAAAATCACAAAATAAGTACATAAATGACGCTGCAAAACTATGACGTCACGGTTAGGTATTTCAAACATTTTTAGAACAAAATGTCGCTTTTGACAGATAAAAAGTAAATCAGATGACTAGCATTCGTCATCCCTATTATTCGCATTACTCACATAGTGACGTCATAAGTGCCATAGTCTTTAACGAACTAATTTGCTGTTTGTAATGAATATAAAATTAAAAATTGTTTATTATTTTAAAGGAGCAAGTGTTTTTGCTATTCTAGAAGAAATGCTATTTGTCGAATAGTATTTTATAATTATTTTTTTATACGGTAAAATAAATTAAAGCTCTTCAGAAGTTATTTAATTCCGTTATACTCGAGGGACAAACGCCTAAGGCATGGCACAGAAGTGTGGTCGTGCTTTTCTTCAAAAAGGGTGACAACACTCTGCTGAAGAACTACAGACCCATCTCACTTCTGAGCCATGTCTACAAGCTGTTTTCGAGAGTCATTACGAATCGTCTCGCACGCAGGTTTGACGACTTCCAGCCTCCCGAACAAGCCGGTTTCCGAAAAGGCTTTAGTACCATAGACCACATACATACGCTGCGGCAGATTATACAGAAGACCGAAGAGTACAATCAGCCACTATGCTTGGCGTTTGTGGACTATGAGAAGGCCTTTGATTCAGTCGAAACCTGGGCTGTGCTACAGTCTCTCCAGCGGTGCCAAACTGACCATCGATACATCGAGGTGTTGAAGTGTCTGTATGAAAACGCCACCATGTCGGTTCGCCTCCAGGACCAGAACTCGAAACCTATCCAGTTGCAGCGAGGGGTGAGACAGGGAGACGTTATATCTCCGAAACTGTTCACCGCCGCCCTGGAAGATGTTTTTAAGCTTCTGGACTGGGGTGGACTCGGCATCAATATCAACGGCGAGTACATATCCCACCTCCGATTCGCTGACGATATCGTGGTCATGGCTGAGACTATGGAAGACCTAAGCACAATGCTCGATGGCCTCAGTAAGGTCTCTCAACAAGTGGGTCTTAAAATGAACATGGACAAGACGAAAATAATGTTAAATGTCCGTGTCGCACCCACTCCTCTAAAGGTTGGAGACTCTACACTGGAAGTTGTTGACGAATATGTATACCTGGGACAAACAGTCCAGCTAGGCAGGTCCAACTTCAAGAAAGAGATCAATCGACGAATCCAACTCGGCTGGGCAGCGTTCGGGAAGCTTCGCAATATCTTCACGTCCCAAATACCGCAGTGTCTCAAGACTAAGGTCTTTGACCAGTGTGTGTTGCCAGTGATGACTTACGGAACTGAGACATGGTCGCTTACTATGGGCCTCATAAGAAGGCTCAAGGTCACCCAAAGGGCAATGGAGCGTGCTATGCTCGGAGTTTCTCTGCGTGATCGAATCAGAAACGAGGAGATACGCAGGAGAACTAAAGTAACCGACATAGCTCACAGAATCGCTAGACTGAAGTGGCAGTGGGCAGGGCACATAGCTCGTAGAACAGATGGCCGATGGGGCAGTAAAGTTCTCGAGTGGCGACCGCGCACCGGAAAACGTAGCGTAGGCAGGCCTCCCACGCGGTGGACCGATGACCTGGTGAAGGTCGCGGGAAGCCGATGGATGCGGGCAGCGCAGGACCGGTCGTCGTGGAAATCCTTGGGGGAGGCCTTTGTTCAGCAGTGGACGATTTGTGGCTGATATGATGATGATGATGATGACGGTAAAATAGCCTATTTTATACCGTGAGATAGTTGTACAAAAGAGGTGGCGGCTGGCTAGCGAAACTATTTGGTAGATATTGTTTGATCGGGGGCTAGCGTAACCGGGGCGTAATGAAACTAACCGATCTCACGTAGGATTTTTTTTGAGGTCGGTGTCAGCAATGCCATCGAATCGAAAACATTTGATACGTAGGTAACTGTGTGCTGTAACCTCAAAAAAAATTTAAGCCCCTAATTTAATTCGTACCCACCTTTGATTTCGTTATTGTTGGTTAATGTTGTGTATTTAAGTATAATAATATTATTTCATACTTTTGAGTGAATTTCATTTTGAAGTTGGTTTTTTGTTTTTTTTAACTTTTATTTTTTTTATATATCGAGCACCCCATGCTTTTTTCACATGAATACTAGTATTTTTCGTTCATTAATGTTTTCAGCTTATGTTAAGAATTATTTTTCATATTTTAGTTTGATGTGCTTTAAAAGCGTGCTTTTTAGTTTTTTTTAACTATATTTTTAAACTAGGGTTTGCTAAGAGCGTTTTTTTTCTTTGAATGATTCGTTTTCTAAGTATTAGGTTTATTTGAGTCTGTTACATCCTCGGCTGCATCGGCACTTACCACCATCAGGCACCAGGTGAGGTGCAGCCGAACGTATTTAAATTTTTAATAAAAAAAAAGTTTTTTATGTGGTATTTTTGTTAGAGTTACATATCCACACCTCCTACCAGCTAAACCACTTTTTCAGAAAATCTGAAAGTATTGGAAGTAGAAGGGTATTTAGTTAATTTTCAAGGAAAAAATATCACGGCTAAGTAAGCTACCGATCTCAGTTTGTAGTTGGGTTTATAAAAAGTTCATAGATTGTAAAAACTGCAAATATTACTTCGTTTTTTAAAATATACATTTTATTACCCGATATCGAAAAAAGGAGGGTTATGTTTTTGACAGTCTATATATGTATGTACTAGCTGTTTCCCGCGGCTTCACCCGCGTAGACAACGTTTCTATTACTTTTCGAGGGTGCACAGTGCGCGAGCCGCAAGCAACTCGCGAGCGTGAAAAAAAGTAGCCTATGCGTTAATCTTGGTCCAAATCTGTCTACCTACCAAATTTCAGCTAGATCCGTTCCGTAGTTTTTGCGTGAAGAAGTAACAAACATACATACAAACTTTCCCCTTTATAATATTACTGTAATATGTGTATGTTCATCTGTTCCCTCGTATTTCCTAAACCACTGAATCAATTTTGACAAATGCGGTTCCTTTGGATTCGTGCCATCACTCCACACTCACTTCTTTGGATTCGTGTCATAGGATATATAAAAAATTTAAAAAACGACATGGCCGATTTTATAGGTGAATTTAATAACAAGAAAAAAATATTTAAATACCTAATCATATCTAGTTAATGAATGAGTACATTCTGCTTAAAAAGAGGGGTAGTAATTTTATGCAGTCGGGTTTTTAATATAATTGGTTAGGTTATTTAGGAATTTTATTAAGGCGAATTATTAACACTTTTTCTTAAAAAAAACTCATTTAGTTAGGTTTGCCCCCGTCCTTTGAATTATCATAACACCCGGTAAGGTTGGCTGGAAGAGATCTCTTACATCGATAAGTCCACCTTTGTATACGTCCTTTCTAAGTGTCCTTCATGTAAATATTTGTGTGCAATAAAAAATATATATACAGTAAAATACAACATCCTTTCCGGATTATCGAGGCGTCCGGATTATAGTATGCCATATTTAATGGTAATAAACATGTATAACCTTAGTTTCTTTAATCAATTTTTAAACATTTTTGGACCACGTTCTGTTAGGCTAACAAACCTCAAGATTTTGTCTTTGTTCTTCTATAAGTCGCCTACAGTTGATCTGCCTATACCAAACTTCCGAGCAATGAAAGGGTAGTTGTCACCTTTATCTAACATTTCTATAATCCCCAATTTGTCTTTTAATGTTAATGTTGAATGTTTACGTGACGGCTTCATGATGTTCTCGAGCGCGTTAGACGGAAGGCGATAATCAAAAGACTGATGAGATGACGGACTGGCTCATGGCAGCCCGCACCTACACTCGCCTCCCCCGTGAACCCCATTGCCCGGCCGGATTACAGAGATCAAGCGGGAGTCCGGATTAACGAGGCCCTATACTGTTTATTATTTTATCCATTTCGTAAGTAGTTCATGAAAATGTGTCAATGATAGATAAAAGCGAAACGAAGTCAAGGAACTCCTACCTAGATAAACACTTATCCTTCGCCTAATTTGTACTAATGTAAACACACACACACACACACACACACACACACAGGCGCGCCTAGCGGCCGCCATCGCACTCTGCACTTTCTCCAAGAAACTGACGGTGCTGTTTAGTTGGGCTGCCAAATGACGAAGAGCACTTAAGAGTCTCCAGGAGGCACGAGTTTCCATACAAACGTAGTTCCGCTTTAATACAAAAACTACAAGCAGGATTGAATCCAAACTTTGTAAATATATTGAGTAGACACATATCGATGTTTGTAAGTTGTGGCCCTTAAGTTGCCATTCCGTAGCATCTTGCCGACCGCGACCAATAGTTTCGCTATTATTATTTATATTCGAAAAGAAAAATAACCGAATGTTTCTAGAAATACCCGAAAATGTTGACGAAGTCCGAAATAAATCTTTTTTTTACGTTATGTGTATACTAATTCAACTCTTGTTTGCTGGGATGATACTTAATTTTTGGATGCAAGGTTTTATTTAAATAAAGTTTTATATCATCATGGACCAGGGTGACAGCTGCGGTGCGATCGGTAGAGCGTCGGTGGCGTAACGGTTACAGCCCCTACCTCCTGTCCGGGAGGCCGTGATTCGAATCCTGCCACGTACCAATGTGTATCGATTTCATATGTACGTTTGTCCGAAGCTCTTACAGTGAAGGAAAACATCGTGAGGAAACCTGCACACGCCTGCGAAGAAACTCTAAGGTTGTGTGTGAAGTCGACCAACCCGCACTGGGCCCGCGACTAAGACCCGATCGCCCTAATTCAGGGTAGGCTCGAGCCCCTCAGTGGGGACGTATATGAGCTGATAAGAAGAAGGACCAGGGTCTGTCAAAACGAATCAAACGAGCCCAAACTCGATGGGGTTAAATCGTTTTATTAACGAGTTTCCATGGCCACCTCCCGGCTCCGTTATCACATCAGCTGCTTGTCATTATAATATTGCATGGTCATCCGATTTACATATACATGCAAAACTTCAGCTCAATCGGAAACCGGGAAGTGGGTCAAGTTTTACTTGACACCAGGACAGGTGAAACTAAAATAAAAACTTGTATAAATATCACAAGGGATGTTCGCTAATGAATTTTCAACCCGATTTCAAGAATCTCATCATCATATCAGCCGACGGACGTTCACTGCTGGACATAGACCTCCCTCAAGGATTTCCATGACGACCGGTTCTGCGCTGCCCGCATCCAGCGGCTTCCCGCGACCTTCAGGTCATCGGTCCACCGAGTGGAGGCCTACCTACGCTACGTTTTCCGGTGCGCGGTCGCCTCTCGAAAAATTTACTGCCCCAACGGCCATCTGTTCTACGAGCTTTGTGCCCCACCCACTGCCACTTAAGTTTAGCAATTCTGAGAGCTATTATAATATATTCAAGAATCTAAAAACCAGATAAGTTAGCATATAAATTATATACATAGTATAGGTGACAACCCTAAACCAATCGTGGGAAAAAGTAACGCTACAAGGGAGTCGTGTATACTGCAAGCACGCGCGCACGCGCACGAACCAAACATTTACCTATTATTACGGCTACGAATTCAACTATACCTACTTGATAAGAGTCGTAATGATTTAATGATCATAGTCATTGATTTTAATCAATTAAAATACTGACGTCAATTCAATTTTACCGACATCTATTTTAAGATTTCTCGTTAGTGCATCGCTAACTCTATATTATGCACTATGGTCGTATCTCTAGAACTTAATTTATAAATATAGTTTAGCAGGGTAGGTAACAAGTTTGGTCGGGTTAAAAGTAACATCTACCTACTTTTTTAGGTTCCGTCCACCCAAGGGTGATCAACGGGACCCTATTCTTTTTTTTAATTAAAAATTTGAGTGCGTTTGGCTGCACCTCACCTGATGGTAAGTGCCGATGCCGCCGAGGATGTAACACGCAAGCTCAAATAGTGCCTATTTACTCTCGTCTTGAAGATTCCTAAATTATACGAATCGGGGAATACAGACGCCGGCAGGGAATTCCACTCCTTGGCCGTTCGCATGATGAAGGAAGAAGCAAAACGCTTCGTGCGTAAAGGTGGAACATTAACGACAAAGGGGTGGAATCCCCCTCCGCGCCTGGTCGTTCGATGATGAAATGGAGGGGGGAATGAGGTCGTTAAGCTCCAGGGCACACTTTCCGAAATGAATCCTGTAGAACACCGACAGACAGGCGACTTTGCGACGATGCTCGTGGCTTTGGAGCCTGTTTCATACCAGTTCCTCGTCGCCAATGAGTCGCCTAGCGCGTCGGTCGATAGAATACAAGGCATCTAGCTGGTAACGAGCCGATCCGTCCCGCATTAATGATAGTTTGGAGGTTTACATACATGCGTGAAATTTGGTGGGATTATAGTTATAGTTCTGAAGTAAAAAAAACAAATAATAAAAACGGTCAAGTGTGAGTCGTACTCGCGCTAAGGAGTCCGAACTGAAAAGAAAGCAAATTTATGTCGCTCGTGTTGATTGTTCCCCGATCTTATCCCCGATCACCCTCAAAATACTGTTGGTACTCCCGCGCACTCTGGACATCAATGAAACAACTTTTCTTCTCATAATCGCGGGAAAACCGTCGATGCGCGCTTCCGCAAACATGCCGGACGCGCTGCAGAAGCGCGGCAGTCCCAACAGCATCCTGAAGGCATTACTGTACTGGACTCGTAAGGCACTGTAGGTCTTCTGCGTATATGTCACCCACAAGGTACTCGTGTAAAAAGATTGACAAAAAGCTTTAAACAAGGTGATCTTAACTTGATTTGAACAACGAGCAAACCTGCGGCCCATTTTATTATTTGTTATTTTACTTCAGCATTAGTACTATAATCTCACTAAGTTTTACGCTTGTATGTATTACCGTTTTTACGATAGAGCTAAATCAAAAAACTTATAAATACCTATAAAAAAATAAGTTTTTGTATGGATTATTTCAACATTTATTTTTACCCCCTAATTTTTTCACATTTTTTTCTAATTTTTTGTATTTTTTGCTATAGCGGCAACAGAAATACACATTGTTTACCTACGAGTATTACGGTTAATGTAATACAGCCCGAGCACGGACGGACAGACGGACGGATACACAGCGGAGGCTTAGTAATAGCACACCCCGGACACTGCATACAACGGTCGTGAAATGACATTTCTAAAAACAAATGACGGAGCAAACAAAATCACGGCGAAATCCCATACGTTCGAGAACCAAACTGTAACCAATCTGTATAAATCTGGGTGACGAGGGGGTGAGGTCGGAATCTAGAGAGCGTCAGGGAGTGTCCATACTGTATGTTAGTACTAATATGTATACTTTGGTAATAGGGTCCCGTTGGGCGTACGGAGCCGTAAAAACTAGAAAAACTCTGACCAAGTCTACCAAGACAAAAAAGTGGACCGCAATGAACTTAACGAAAGAGGCTTACATTTTTCTGTTTGCATTTCACGACAGGGCTAAGGCTCCATGGCCATACCACCTAATCTATTTTGGAATGTTTTCATGTACTTGTAATTTTTACGCTTTCAAGAATTACCTACCGTCTACATGACGTATGAACACCCCAGTATAGGTAACACAAGTTACTAAAGTGGAGACGAATAACGCGATACTAAATACGGCGACCACACGGACGTTTATTTTCGGCAAACCGTTTACGGTGTGATCCCGCAAAGGCTAATCATAGACACACAGCTTTGGTGAAAATGAAATGAATGAGCAACAAAGTTATTTCGGTATCTACTTATAAAACTGTCGTACAAAGGACCATTACGCAACAGAGCGTTAGTGGCCTTAGTTACGTACATACCTGTAGCTTATCGTGCAGTAATAGCAAAGTATATATATTAGTACTAACATACGGTATGGACACTCCCTGCCGCTCTCTAGATTGCGACCTCACCCCCTCGTCACCCGGATTTTTACAGATTGGTTACAGTTTGGTTGTCGAACGTATAGGATTTCGCCGCCATTTTGTTTGTTTCGTTATTCCTTTTTTGAAATGTCATTTCTGGCCCGTTGAAGTGTCCAGGGTGTGGTAAAAGGCTATTATACCGTATAAAAAATAAATTGAAAAACACTTTTCAATAAGAAGCATTTCTTCTAGAATAGCAAAAACACATGCTCATTTGAAATATGATAGATAGATAGATAGATAAATAGTAAATTCTTTTATTCAATACACAGCAACATAAAAGGATAAACTAAAACAATGACAAACTGACAGTTGTTGCCGTACAAAATTGCAACGCTGATATTCTACCGGAACCTAAATTGCATTGTGCACATTCCAACGCAGATTTAAAAATAACAGAAGTATAAAAACAAAACCGTTTGGTCTTCAAAGACTTAAATCAAGTTTAGTAGCAAATATTTAAAAAAATATGTACAATTATTAACTAATATAACAACATTATGAAATAGGTTACCAGACCACTATCCAAACAAAAGCAGTGCAACAGTTATAGAACGGGCATAAAAACGAGCAAAGTACCCGCAAATAGAGGGAAAGGGAGAAAACAGGGAAGGGAAGAGGACAAAGATCATCAATAGAAATAAAATAATTTTATATTTATTAAAAACAGCAAATTAGTTCGTTAAAGACAAAGGCACTTATAATGTCACTGTGTCAGTAACGCGAATAATTGCAGAACAAACTTTCGTTTTTAACAAATGATAAAAAGTTACTCAAATGCACTCAAATGACTAGTAGTAGAAATCCCGTAGTCCCCATGCAGAAGATAAAGAAGAAGATAAATGACAAAACATAAAAGGTCGGGGGAAAAGTTTCTTCGTATTTTCGAAGTATACATTTGTAATCAAATCTCTTTGCTTTTATAATTTGTACGTGTCTGTATGAAAAAACGCCACCATGTCGGTTCGCCTCCAGGATCAGAACTCGAAACCTATCCAATTGCAGCCGCCCTGGAAGATGTTTTTAAGCTTCTGGACTGGGGTGTACTCGGCATCAATATCAACGACGAGTACATAACCCACCTCCGATTCACTGACGATATCGTGGTCATGGCTGAGACTATGGAAGACCTAAGCACAATGCTCGATGGCCTCAGAAAAGTCTCTTAACAAGTGGGTCTTAAAATAAAGACGGACAAGACAAAAATAATGTTAAATGTCCGTGTCGCACTCACCCCTCTAATGGTTGGAACTCTACACTGGAAGTTGTTGACGAATAAGTATACCTGGGACAAACAGTCCAGCTAGGTAGGTCTAACTTCAAGAAAGAGATCAATCGACGAATCCAACTCGGCTGGGCAGCGTTCGGGAAGCTTCGCAATATCTTCACGTCCCAAATATCGCAGTGTCTCAAGACCAAGGTCATTGACCAGTGTGTGTTGTCAGTGATGACTTACGGAACTGAGACATGGTTGGTCGCTTACTATGGGCCTCATAAGAAAGCTCAAGGTCACCCAAAGGGCAATGGAGCGTGTTATGCTCGGAGATTCTCTGCGTGATCGAATCAGAAACGAGGAGATCCGCAGGAGAACCAAAGTATCCGACATAGCTCACAGAATCGCTAAACTGAAGTGGCAGTGGACAGGCCACATAGCTCGTAGAACAGATGGCCGATGGGGCAGTAAAGTTCTCGAGTGGCTACCACACACCGGAAAACGTAGCGTAGGCAGGCTTCCCACGCGGTGAACCGACGACCTGGTGAAGATCGCGGGAAGCTGATGGATGCGGGCAGCGCAGGACCGGTCGTCGTGGAAATCCTTGGGGGAGGCCTTTGTTCAGCAGTGGAATGTTCGGCTGATATGAAGATGATGACACGAATTAATTAAAAATTAACCCACTTTTTACTAAAAAAAAATTTTTCACAAAATTTTGTTTTTGAAACGTATACGAGTATGCAACTTAAAATTTAATAACAATAAGAACAAATCTGATGAAATTTTTTTTTATTTGAAAAAATGTTGTTTTAAAACTACAGTAGTAACAAGAGGGTTATATACCCGAGTGCTTAAAACCTTAACCCTTTTTTAGCCAGTCGGGTAACCATGTATCCTATGTCTTTCACGAATCTAACAATCAATCTGCACTCGCACTCCAAAATCCATCAAGCCGTTTAGGCTACAGAGCGTGCCAAAGAAATAAATATACTTACATACATAATACATTCGAAAAACATAACCCTCCTTCTTGCGCAGTCGGGTAAAAAGGAAAACATTAATATAAAAATTCCCGCATTATTTCCAAATTATTTTTTGTCTACGAAAATTAGTGAAAGTAGGTAACCAAAAAATTTGCTATTTTTGAAATTTTGTTTAAAAAAGGTAAAAATGCAACGCAAGCTGCGATTAAAATGTGTGCTGTTTATAGACCTAAGTCAGTAGTACACACTTGGTTCAAGCGTTTGCAGTCTGGAAATTTTAACGTTCTAGATGCAGTTCGCTTTGGTCGCCCTTGTTGAATTTGTATGCAAAATACGAATAAACTTATTCCCGACCCAGTATAAACATAGAAGAAGAAAACTTACTCCGATATTATCTATTAGCAAGCAAGATTCTACCAAAATAATCTAGTATTAAGTCCCATTTAGGAACTTACTTCATAAATCGTATTACATACAAGCACAATCAGCAATAATAACTTTTCAGCACTTTTGAGTCCTTAGATGTACCTTAAATTAGTTTGAAAATGTTACTTGAAATTGTAATGCTCGCGAAACTATACGAGAATATGCTATGCTCGGAGTTGCCCTAAACAGCGATCAAATCAAAAATGAGGGGATCCGTATAAGAACCAAGGTAAACGACATAGCTCAAAGAATCGCTAAACTAAAGAGGCAGAGGGCCGGGCACATAGCTCGCAGAACAGATAGCCGTTGGGGCAGTAAAGTTTTCGAGTCTCGACCGCACACGTAGCGTAGGAAGCTCTCCCACTCAGTGGACAAACGACCTGGTGAAGGTCGCAGGAAGTCGCTGAATGCGGTCAGCGCTGGACCGGCTTTTGTCTAGCAGTAGATGTCTTTCGGCTAATGTGATGATGATGATGATGATGATGAATGGCACTAGGCACAATAATTCACTAGAGCGTAACACTTTACGGTGATTTTCATTATGATTACTGCTTCACGAGTTTCACGATGAATTGGTCGTTAATGACATCAATGAATGCGCTACAATTGAGATTCGTGTTGTAGTATATTTTAAAATGCGCTAAATTTCAATTATAGTGTGATGTTTACTTACTGCGTATCTGTAAACTGATGTGTCGTACATACATACCTACGTAACGCAAGGCACGATCAATGTGTAAGACCACAAAAATGTAAACAGAACGCATATGTATGTATGATACAGGTTTTCTTAGTAAATAAACAATACTTTTATAATTATGACATTATTCAGAATCTATCTGAAAGAGTATCTTCAAAACAATTACCTAAGTTACTTAAACACGTATAATTTGCGTTCATAATAAAGGTAGGTGTGTTGTAGGTCGCGATCCTAGCCGTTACGCGACCGAACACCTAAAAAAAAGAAAAAAAATTAGAACAGTTGCCTAGAATATAAGAAATTCCGAAAAAACTAAAAGTTTTTTGTATGAAACCAAGACCATTACTTCGTAACCATAAGTCACGATTCGAACGATGTACATGCATAATTCACTATACATATCACACGACATTTGGACAGGACAACGTCTATCGGATCAGTGATCTAAAATGTGGCACAAAGGACACTCATTTAGACCAATTAGTAAGTCGAACCTGTTACATACTTATAGTATAAGTACTTTAAATTATTATTAGCGACCCACGCTATGAATGAAAATAGATCTAGTAATTACTTTGACGTGACAAAGCACATCGCCAATTCGATGTAGGCCCCGTACGACGCGTAGAACGCCCTGAGAGCCAAGGCCAATGTTGGAATAGACTGTTGAACCACAGTATATATATTAGTACTAACGTAGTTGAATGCTGTATTTTATAACTTCTTCAACTCCGTTCGGTTCCGTATACTCCAAATGGAATGATTGTAAACGCTAAATACGTTAATAAAAACGACTTCCATCGCAACAACTTAGTACAATTTTGCATTATTATTTTTGGTTTTTGTTAATTTTCTAATAAAGCACTACACCGATTTTGATAAAATTTATATGGGACCAACTATCGAACTACCCTATCGAACAAAAAAATAATTATGAAAATCGTTCTACAATATACGAAGATATCGCGTAACAAACACACAAAACAAAACATACGAGTACAATCGATTTGAGAACCTCAATACATTACAATACAATGCAATACAATACAATACAATACAATGCAAATACAATACAATACAATATTATTTATTGCATCACCACATAAAAATAAATTAAATAGAAAAAAGCATATACAATAGGATCTCTTTATCGTCCGTCTGTTTGTCCTTCTGTTAAGAACCTTTTTCTGAGGTAAGAGTACAGGTATAAATTTGAAATTTGTATCAAACTAGCTTTTGCCCGCGGCTTCGCCCGCGTGAAAACCGTTTTTATGACTGTTTTTGAGGGTGAGCGGTGCGCCAGCCGCAAGTGGCTCGCGAGCGTGGCAGTGAGTTTTCTCCAGATCGGGCCATTGTGATTAGCAATCTATGACACTCCTCAACCATCTGTGCAAATAATCACAAAAATCCGTTGTTCCGTTGCGATTTTAAATCAACTAGCAAAAAAAATATTTTTTAGTTCCCTCAGGAACTGCATCGTACTATGCTATTTTTACGGGATATAAAGTAGCCTATGTCCTTTCCCGTGACGTCATGTCTGTGGTCAGTGACGGTATTATTATTATAATAATAATAATGTTGGGGACAAATCACACACGGTCATCAGGCCCCAGACTAGGTACTATAGGAACCAGAGACTGATGTACGGTTAAGTATTTTGTGATAGTAAAGTTGATAAATTTTGCCATATAATACAGTAATATTGGGGGAGGCCTTTGTCCAGCAGTGGACGTTTTTCGGCTGATATGATGATGATGATGAGATGATGAAAGTAGATATATATATATAATAATTAATACAACGGCCGCAAATTCAAAGCGTACTTACATAATAATTGGCAAAGAATTTGAATGAAATTTTCAGGGAATTAAATTATGTAACCTCTAGCTTTTGCCCGCGGTTTCGCCCATATGCACATCGTTTTATGACTGTCTTTGAGGGCGAGTGGTGCGCAAACCGCGAGTGGCTAATTAGTAAATTATGTCGTTTCCCACCCCCTCAACCATCTCTGTGCAAAAAATCACAGCAATCCATTGTTCCGTTGCAATATTAAGGAAATTAGCCAAAAATATTTTTTTTTTTTCAGTTCCTGAGCATCGGATCACGCTATTTTTACGGGATAAAAAGTAGCCTAGATCCTTACCCGTGACACATGCTACCTGCATTCCAAATTTCAAGATTGACCGAGGTGTTGAAGCGTGAAACGGTAACAAACTAACAAACACATTTATAATATTAGTAAGGATTTAAGTACTAAATAAACAGAAAACATGATAACCATGTTTTGGAATATTAAGATAATCTTTCGCAAATGTTAGTTCAATATTCGGTTATCACGGCTGTATTTACGTAGGTGAGACTTGGTCGCTTACTATGGGCCTCATAAGAAGGCTCAAGGTCACCCAAAGGGCAGTGGAGCAAGCTATGCTCGGAATTTCCTTACGCGATCGAATCATAAATGAGGAGATCCACAGCAGAACCTAAGTCACCAACATAGCTCACGCTAAACTGAAGTGGCAGTGGGTAGGGCACATATCTCGTAGATCAGATGGCCGTTGGTTAACAAATTACTAGTATTATTGTGAAATAAAGGTCTCGAGTGGCGACAGCGCACTGGAAAAAGTAGCGTAGGAAAGCCTCCCACGCGGTGGACCGACGACCTGGTGAAGATCGCGGGAAGCCGCTGGATGCGGGTAGCACAGGACCGGTCGTCGTGGAAATCCTTGGGGGAGGCCTTTGTCCAGCAGTGGACGTTTTTCGGCTGATATGATGATGGATGATGGTTTACGTAGGTACCCAACAAACTGGAGAGAGCGCATCAGCTAATTATGAAAACACTATTCTGAAAAACAGACGCGATTGAAACGCTGTATCCTATAATATTATGAACTAGCTGATCCGAAAGATGTGTGTTATGTACTGAATTACGCATGTCCATCGTTCGAATCTTGACTCATGGTCTTGGGTTCATACAAAAACTTTCAGTTTTTTCCGGAATTTCTAATGTTCTAGGTAACTGTTCCTATTCTTCTTTTTCTTTTTCTAAGGCGTTCGGTCGCGACCTCCTGTCCGGGAGGTCGTGGTTCGAACCCTGCTAAGTACCAATGTGTTTTCACATTTCGATTTTATATGTACGTTTATTCGACGCTCTTACGATGAAGGAAAAACATCGTGAGGAAACCTGCACACGCCGGCAAAGAAACTCGAAGGTTATGTGTGAAGGCGACCAACCCGCACTGGACCCGCGTAGTCGACTAAGGCACGATCGACCTAATTCAGGGTAGGCTTGACCCCTCAGTGGGGACATATATGAGCTGATATGATGAAACCTTATTCGGTCTTTTAGGAATATATAAAATAGCTAAATCGATCCAGTCGTTCTCAACTGATGTGCCTACCAGCTGATAAAGGCTGTATCTTTGGAACCGTAACAGGAAACTGACTATAATTTTCACTAAGTATATGTTACTATAAAGGATTTAAAAAATAATACAATTTTAAAATAGTGAAAAATAAAGGGAGTTCACTATACAATAAACGTGTTTTATATAGGTTTTTTTTTTGTTTTTGCCCAATCGTAAAAACAGTAATACTTACAAGCGTAGGTACACTGCACACAACGATCATGAAATGGAATTTCTAAAAACAAATAACGGAGCAAACAAAATCACGGCGAAATCCTATACGTTCGGGAACCAAACTATAATCAATCTGTATCAATATGGGTGACGAGGGGGTGAGGTCGGAATCTAGAGAGCGGCAGGGAGTGTCCATACTAACTATACTTTGGTTAAAGTACTAATCCTGAAGTAAGATAACAAATAATAAAAACAAAACAATTGTGTGTCGTGCGAGTACATAAAGGAGTCCGAACGGAAAGAAAAACAAGCATTTTTCTGCGACTCGCGTTGATATCTTAATAAAAGAGCATTAATCGCGTTAATAAAAGAGCATTACCTGACCTGACTTGCTTCCCCTATATTGCAACATTGTAAGTATGTATTATATTATTATTAAGTATGTTTATCATTTATTTTATGTATGGAGTAAGTATATTATTTTTATTATTATTTATTTATGTGTGCAGTAGGTATATTATTATTATCTTATAGTATTTTTTTAACATTCCCAATAACAAGTTTGTACACGCCTCTACCCGTTCGTATTTCATTTCTTTCTCACTTACTGGTTTGTTGGCATAAACCCTTACAGAGTTAAGCATACCAATTGTAAATCTTGTGTTTTTTTACTTATGTATTTCTCATTTACTGTGTACAATAAACAATAAATAAATAAAATAAAATACATTTTTTTTTGAATGAATAGGTTATAGTTATACTTGTGTAGCACGTCACTGGGTAGGTAGGTAGGCGTGGTAATAATGTGCGTGCACACAATCACAGTTTATATTAAAACAAAAGACCCGAAATAGGTCGAAAATTCAGATAACTATTTTACATATAAAGTACTACCTTTTTCCCGCGGCTCCGCCCGCGTGGACATCGTTTTAGTGACTGTCTTTAAGGGTGACTAGTAAATTATGTCGTTTCCCACCTACTCAACCATCTCTGTGCAAATAATCACAACAATCGAGTATTTTTTTAGTTCCCTCAGGAACTGAATCAGATTATGCTATTTTCCCGGAATTAAAAGTATTCTATGTCCTTCCTCGTAACACAGGCTACATGCATGCCAAATTTCATAAAGATTGGTCATAACGTTGAAGCGTGAAAAGGTAACAAAGAAACACATTATCACATTTATAATATTAAGTAAGGATTTTAATTTAATAGTGAAAGTTTAGTATGTAGGTGAAAAATATTGAATGATTGAAAAGAATTCGGATTTTTGAATCACATGTGTTACACTTTGTTTTCAAAATGTGACAAATGGATTGTTATGCGCCAGCGCATGAGAAATAGATGAAATAGATCGAAAGGAAAAAAACGGATAACACCAACGCGTTACTGCGTTACACTTGTGTAGCTCTCTCTATGTGGTGATACGGAACCCTCTTTCCATGAGTCACACTCGCACTTGGCTTGTTTTTGTTTATTTAGATTGATTATATAATTTCGTGACATGGGTGGGTTGCAACGAAACTATTTTTATGGCTTACTATTGGTTTTGTGAGCTTCTTTTGTATGTATTTTGTTACTAGCTGGGGTACCCGGCTTCGCTCTGGGAGTTGATAATCAGATACCTCTACCAATGGGTAAATAAAAAATGCAATGTATACAGAATTGTTCACAATGATCCAGAACATTCCACAACATTGGAGAGTGTTCTGAAATGTTCTACAATGATCTGGGATGTTGTTGTGGAATGCTCTCGAATACTCCTCCAACTGTTTTGAACTGTTCCAGAGATTTCTAGAGGGCGAACCTTCCAGCCCGTATATCTTCAAAAGCACGCCCTTCAGATAAAAACGGAAACCTTCTTCATGGATGGGGGATAGAGGGCTACCACACCATATAACTCCCTTGATCGTACCGGGACTCGGTTCTGAGTTTTAGCGGCACGCACATTGTACACTTACTTCAAGGTACTTAAAGTTAGATGGAAGAAATCGCTTAAAGCGATAAGTCCGCCTTTGCATATCATTGTGTACTTTGCTAGTTAATAAGTTTTTTAATTTTTGTATATTTAGTGTGCAATAAAGGATATTTATCTTATCTTATTTTTTATTATACATTGATTACATTGTTGTAGAACCTAGAACTTTATTGAAGGAAGCAATATGACTGTTGAAGTTTAATTTAGTAAGAACCGTAAAATAAGAAGTTCTTAGAGTTGATGAAGTCATCAAATTCAATAGAATAAAGACATGTAAGTACCTACTTAACCAGATGCTGAAAGCCACCACTCTCTGACTCACATCAGCTTATATACGTCCCCACCGAGGGGCTCGAGCCTACCCTGTATTAGGGCGATCGGACCCAGGCGGGTTGGTCAACTTCACACACAACCTTCGAGTTTCTTCGCAGATGTGTGCAGGTTTCCTCAAGATGTTTTCCTTCACCGTATAAGAGCGTCGGATAAACGTACATATGAGATTGAAATTCGAAAACACATTGGTACGTGGCAGGACTCGAACCACGACTTCCCGGATAGGAGGTAGCGGTCCTTGTCGTTGCGCCACCGACGCTCCCTATGCAAGCCACCACGGCTTACTGGAATGCATAAATTTTCCATCGTGAGTTTTCCTGAGAAGTTGTAAGCTAACATTATATTATACCTACATGAAAGAAGTAAACAATAGGATATTCAGTGCCTGTTTTAGTAAACTTCCATATTATGTGTGTGCTAAGATGGTCATTGTTCTCAGAAAGAATTTGTGGAAAAAAACTTGTCTTATGTCTTAAAATATCCTTGCAATTTTATGGAACCTCATTTCTTTGTTTCGTAAGTGTGCCTATTTCAGATCGTTTGAGGCTACTTGGGCTAAACAATTTTTTAAATTATTTTTATTAAAAAATTGAGTGTGTTTGATTATATCTCAACTGATGGTAAGTGACGATATAGTCGAGGATGGTACACGCAAACTCAAATAATGCATATTCACTCTCGCCTTGAAGATCCCCAAATTATATTATAATTGGTTTGTTTGGGGCACTACTTGACTAGATTCAAGATTTCCTTTATCAGTAAATATTATCTTATAATGCTACGAGAATCAAAATCTAAGTTGAAAGTTGGAAACGCTTAACACGTTATAAAGAGTGACTAATATCGTAACAGGTTAGTACAACTTGCATTATTATTTTTGGGTTTCGTTCATTTTGTAAAAAAAAACTAAACCGATTCTGATAAAATTTAAATGAGACCACCCTGTGCATACCCTATCGAATAAAAAAAAAGAAAATAGCTTTACAATATGCGAAGATATCGCGTAAAAACCATACAAAAAAAACGTACGTCGTATTGAGAAACCTCCAAAGCCTCGAGCATCGCCGCAAAGTCGCCTGTCAATCGGTGTCCTACAGGATTCATTTCGAAGAGTGTGTCCTGGAGCTTAACGACCTCATTCCCCCCTCCATTTCATCATCGGACGACCAGGCGCGGAGGGCGAATCCACCCCTTTGTCGTTAATGTTCCACCTTTACGCACGAAGCGTTTTGCTTCTTCTTTAATTATGTGAACGACCAAGGAGTGGAATTCCCTGCCGGCTTCTGTATTCCCCGATTCGTATAATTTAAGAATCTTAGAGTGAATAGGCACTATTTGAGCTTGCTTGTTACATCCTCGGCTGCATCAGCACTTACCATCAGGTGAGTTGCAGTCAAACGTACTAAAATTTTTAATAAAAAAGAATTAAAAAAACTTTTAAATATATAAAAATAAAACTAACCACTCCGGGAGCAAAGTATATATAGGGTGACCTTAAATTAGTTCTTGATAGCAAAGGATATGAATGTACTCGTGATTGCAAACAACTTTCCCAAAGAAACTATATGTCGAATCAGAAAAAAATTTTAGGTCCTTGGTACATAACAAGTTATCAAATCGACAAAAATGTATGAAGGACCAAATATTTTTTTTTTCATATTTGACATATAGTTTCTTAGGGAAAGTTGTTTGTAATCACGAGTACGTTCATATCCTTTGCTATCAAGAACTAATTAAAAGTCATCCTATATATTAGTACTAACGTACCGGGAGTGCTGACAGAAGAGAAAACTTTTTGCAGTTTATTAGTTTTGACCCTCCGAGTGTTCCCGGCGGTGTCGGTTACATTAAAGTTTACAGTGTCGCGAGTTCAATGATTTTTTCCCATCTCAAAAAATGCTTAACTTCCTATTTGGCAGTCGGTTGAAAAGTAATAACTTTATCATCATCATATCAGCCGAAGGAAGTCCACTGCTGGACATAGGCCTCCCCCAAGGATCTCCACGCACATTGCTCGTAGAACAGATGGTCGTTGGGGCAGTAAAGTTCTCGAGTGGCGACCACGCACCGGAAAGCGTAGTGTGAACCTGGTGAAGGTCACGGGAAGCCGCTGGATGCGGGCAGCGCAGAACCGGTCGTCGTGGAGATCCTTGGGGGAGGCCTATGTCCAATAACTTAGTATGTAAATTGAAATTATCACAAGTACCTAGTTGTGAAATTAAATTATCATAAAGTAGGTGTGATGATAATCAAATTGAATTATCACAAGTAATCGTCAAATTAAATTATCATAAGTAGGTACTTGTCAAATTAAATTATTACAAGTAGGTACTTGTCAAATTAAATTATCACAAGTACCTACTTGTCATATTAAACTATCACAAGTACCTACTTGTCAAATTTAATTATCACAAGTACCTACTTGTCAAATTGAATTATCACAAGTAATTGTCAAATTAAATTGTCATAAGAAGGTACTTGTCAAATTGAATTATCACAAGTACCTACTTGTCAAATTGAATTATCACAAGTAATTGTCAAATTAAATTATCATAAGTAGGTACTTGTCAAATTAAATTATCACAAGTACCTACTTGTCAAATTGAATTATCACAAGTAATTGTCAAATTAAATTATCATAAGTAGGTACTTGGCAAATTAAATTATCATAAGTACCTACTTGTCAAATTGAATTATCACAAGTAGGTACTTGTCAAATTAAAATATCACAAAAATACTTCGGAGCTAAGTACCGGTGTATGTACCTAGCAAGATACAGATAAGGATACACAGCGCCGAGGCATCCGTCTGTCCATGTGGACAAACTACGTAGTGACAGGTCAATGTCGGATAGTAGAAATTTTCATATATCTATATGGATTTTCGGCTCGATGGAAAAACGTATGGTTAGTAATGAGCAAAGTGGGGTCGCACGAACACCACCGCACCGGCCGGAGCGATGACCCTGCTGCACGTTACACACTTGACGGCTGGAATTTGAAAAAGTTGACAAGATATGACACCGCACTAGAACGTACAACATTCATTTATTACGAGTAGTAGGTAATTAGTAATTAGGACTTTACATAGAACATTGTTAGGTATTTGTGCGTAGTAACATCGAATCAAGATGAGAGTTTTTTTTTGTTCACAATTGGTAAACCCTTGACAACATCTCACCTGGTGGTAAGTGACGATGTTGCCGAAGATGGAAGCGGGCTTACCAAGATTTCCCAACGCAATGGGGAACTGGCTATCTTCATGCCGGAACACACCAATGATATCAACATTGATATTTGGCGGCAAGACTTATTATAAGATGGTGGTAGCTAGCCAGGCGGGCTTAGAAAATGCCCTACCACCAACAAAACCGAGTCTTACAATTGACCCCGCCGGAAATCGAACCCGCGACCTCCTGTGTAAAGCCAGTGAACTTTGCCTCTGAGCTACGGCGACGGTTAAAACAGTCATCAAAGCAGCCTCCTTCGAGAAGGGCTGTAGAAGAATAGAACTTAAACGTATTTGTTATAAGTAACATAATACTTAGGAACTTATATCATATAGTATTTTTTGTAACACTCCCACTATCAAGTTTGTACACGCCTCTACCCGTTCGTATTTCATTTCTTTCTTACTTACTGGTTTGTTGGCAGAAAACTCTTACAGAGTTAAGCATACCAATTGTAAATCTTATGTTTTTTTACTTAAGTATTTCTCATTTACTGTGTACAATAAACAATAAATAAATAAGAATCTCGAAAAACTCAAGTACCTAGGTAAAGTATCGTGTCGCGAGTCGTGCACCGTGAAATGACCGGTCCATGGCCGAAGCTCCGCTGAATATGCAGCGACATTTGTTTTAATATTAATAGAAACTCCTTAGAATACTCCCCGAGGGAGAGCGAGCAGGGAAGACGCGTAGACGGTCGCGGGGCGGTTGACCCTGCGCGCGCGCACGACCCGCCGCGCTGACCGGGAGGAGTGCGCCGACTCCTCTTAAGGAAGGAGCATTGAAAAACAACCACATTTCAGTAACATCCACGCAGTGACGTCAGCGGACCAAAGTGTGCCTCGTGCTTCGCTGTAGGTAATGAATAAAATTGGAATGAACAATTTGCGAAGGAAAATCTGCTATTTAATACTTTTTTTAAGGAAAATGTGGGGGAAATTTCCTAAAATTTTGTGTTTTGTAAAATTACTGTCATCAAAATTAAAATCGATCAATCAGACATAAGACGTTCAATGCTGGACAAAGGCCTCCCACTAGTCCACAACGACTGGTCATGCGCTGTCCGCATCCAGTGGCTTCCGCTATCTTCATGAGGTCATCGATCAACCGAGTGGGCGGCCCGTCTACGTTACGCCTTCCGGTGCGCGGTCGCCACTCGAACACTTTACTAACTTAACGGCCATGTGTTCTACGAGCTATAGGTGTATGCCCGGCCCCGCCACGTTTGGTGGATATCATCATCATCATCATATCAGCTCATATACGTCCCCACCGAGGGGCTCGAGCCTATCCTGAATTAGATATCAATAGCATTTTTTTTCCAAGAAGAGAAGATATGACAAAGCGAATATTAAATAACGGGTCATACCTTCATCATTTTTGTTGCACCCTCCCTGTGTATCTACATTACTGCGTTTCAGCCAGTCAGCTATTATACCTGAACTGTCAGCTATTATACCTGAACTGTCGCTCGCGTTGGTCACTGTTATACTTGCCTCGAGCGGTATGGTGGTACGGAGCCCTCGGCATTCGGTGCGCGACTCCGACCCTCACTTGGCTGTTTTTTTTATCCTGCTATTCAATGTGCTAGTGCCATAGAACACTTATTTTTTATACTTAATTGGTAAGCGCTTGGCATCATCTCACTTGATGACGCCAAAGATGGAAGCGGACTTACCAAGATTCCCCAACTTACTACCTTATATTCAAGCCGTAACACATCAATGATGTCAACATTCATATTTGGCTGCAAGAATTAGAGAACATGGTAATAAGTAAGCGAGGCGGACTTAGAAAATGCCCTTCCACCAACCAAACCGAGTCTCACAAGTTTGACTCCGCCGGGAATCGAACCAGCGACCTTCTGATATGAAGCTAATGGACTAACTATTACAACGCGGAGGCGGTTAAAACATGCCGTATCACGTTCGTGATACGTGAATGTGCGCGCACGTCATATATTAATTCAGAATTGGATGGCCGATGCTTTCAATTATCCCTGTCAGCCAAAGAATCATTTTATTTCATCACGAGGCGACACGATCATCAGATATTTTAGGCTTTGTGTATACAGGGTGTAACAAAATTGGTGTAGGTCCCGTTAACTGGGGTTTCTACTCATCATACTGAACAACTTCATCAAGGAACCCAGAGTCAATTCGCAAAAAAAAATTCGACGCTCCCTACAAAAATGCACAAAATTGATCGATCAGCTGATCGTTTTGTATGAAGAGTTCAAATTTTTTTGCGATTTCATCAAACTTGTAGAACTAAAGTTGTTCAGTTCGATGAGGAGAAGCCCCAGTTAACGGGACCTACACCAATTTTGGTACACTCTGTATGGGTATTTAGATATTTTCTAAATATTTATGAAGAAGTTGAACAAACTTGGGGTTGGTTAGTAGAGCTTGTGTTTTGAGCCGTCTTCACAGTATAGGCACAGATAAGATAGGTATTATGATAGTTACTTCGTGTATAGGTCTCAAACATTCTAGTAACTTTAAGCAAGCAGGTTATACAGAACGCATTTGATATTAACAGTCATCATAATCAGCTCGTATATGAGAGTCTCCCCACCGAGGGGCTCGAGCCTACCCTGAATTAGGGCGATCGTGCCGTAGTCGACCACGCGGGCCCAGTGCGGGTTGGTCGACTTCACACACAACCTGCAAGTTTCTTCGCAGGCATGTGCAGGTTTCCCCACGATGTTTTCCTTCACCGTAACAGCGTCAGATAAACTTACATATGAAATTTAAATTCGAAATCACATTGGTACGTGGCAGGATTCAAACCACAACCTCCCGGGCAGGAGGCGGTGGCCCTAGCCGTTACGTCACCGACGATATTAACAGTACATGAACTGAACTAACAAGTTTGGAATTTGACGACCTTGGCGCCTGACGAGCGCGGAATCCGGCGAACAAGGAATAAATCCATTTAAATTAGTAGCTACAATTTCGCGAGTTGCAAAAAAGGATGTTTATAAAACCGGTCAAGTTCGAGTTGGACGCGCGCACCGAGGGTTCCGTAATACCACACCACTGCTCCAAATATAATAATGATTACAAACATAATTGAAAACGCTACACACTTTAAAAAACCGACTTCGATCGCTACAACTTTTACTTGTACATTTTTGCATTATTATTTTTGGATTTTGTTAATTTTCTTATAAAGTACTACACAGATTTTGACAAAATTTATATGGGACCACATGGAAAGCACTAGCTTTCAAATAAAAAATAATCATAAAAATCGGTTCACCCAGTCAAAAGTTCTGAGGTAAAACACATAAAAAAACAAAAAAAAAACATACAGTCGAATTGAGAACCTCCTCCTATAGCGATAGAAAAATCCCTTTTTCTTCAGTTCGTACTCCTTAGACCGAGTACGATTTATACTTAGCCAGTTTTTATTACTTCATGTTTTACTTTAGTATTAGTACTGTAATCACACCAAGTGTCACGCTTCTTTGTATTACCGTTTTTACGATAGAGAAGTAATAAAAAAACCCTTTTAAAAACCACATTTCTTATATGGGGACCACCTTCAATTTCGTACTCACCCACCAATATACAGATTTCAAAAAATTGCAAACATTTCAGCGTAGGCTTAGTAATAGGGTCACATTGCCTGGTACGCAACCCTAAAACAAAACCTGCCAAGTGCGAGTCGGACTCTCAAACCACACCACTACCAAAGTATAAATATGTATTAGTACTAACATACAGTATGGACACTCCCTTCCGCTCTCTAGATTCCGACATCACCCCCTCGTCTCCCAGATTGATACAGATCGGTTACAGTTTGGTTTTTGATCGTATAGGATTTCGCCGCCATTTCGTTTCGTTCCGTCATTCGTTTTTTGAAATGTCATTTATGGCCCGTTGTATGAAGTGTCCAAGGTGTGCCACTACTCCACACATGTATAAAAAGGCATCAACGCAAGCAACAGAAAAATGTTTTTTTTTTATTCAGTTCCGACTCCTTAGCGCGACTTCGAATCACACTTGGCCGGTTTTGTTATTTGTTTTTTTACGATCAATACTATAATCACACCAAGTTCTACGCTTGTATGTATTAGGTAGGTACCGTTTTTACGATATGTAAAAAACAATAAAATATTGAAAAACACGTTTCTTTCTTGGGGAACCCTCCTATCGCCAATCATTTGATAAACAGAATGTACAAAATTGGTGCAGGTCCCGTTAACTGGGGCTTCTTCTCATCATACTGAACAACATTCCCCATGGAACCAAGACAATTTTCAAATAAAAAAATTACCCTCCATACAAAATTTTAACCGCCTCCGTGGCGTAATGGTTAGTCTATTCGCTTCACACTAGGAGGTCGCGGGTTCGATTCCCGGCGGGGTCAACTTCGTAAGACTCGGTTTGGTTGGTGGTAGGGCATTTTCATAGCCCGCCTAGCTAGTTATTACCATCTTATCTAAGTCTTGCCGCCATACATCAGTGTTAACAGCATTGATATGTTCCGGCTTGAAGATAAGATAGCCAGATCCGCATTGCGTTAGGGAATCTTGGTAAACCTGCTTCCATCTTCGGCATCATCGTCATTTACCATCAGGTGAGATGTTGCCTAGGGCTTCATCATTACATCATTACAGCTCATATACGTCCCCACCGAGGGGCTCGAGCCTACCCTGAATCAGGGCGATTAGGCCTTAGTCGACCACGCGGGCCCAGTGCGGGTTGGTCGACTTCACACACAACCTTCGAGTTTCTTCGCAGGCGTGTGCAGGTTTCCTCACGATGTTTTCCTTCACCGTTAAAGCAATCGGTAAGTATGTACGTAAGTTTTTGAAAAACTCATTGGTACATTGGCCGTCCAGATTTGAACCCGGTACCTCTGGTTAGATGGACCGAGTCGTTACCGGTTGAGCCACCGACGCTTTTTGCCTAGGGCTTACCAATTGTGAATAAAAAAAATGCACAAAATTGGTCGATCAGCTGATCGATTTGTGCGAAGAAATTTTTTTGCGAATTCAGCAAAAGTCATAGAACAAAAGTTGTTCAGTATGGTGAGTAGAAGCCCCAGTCAACGGGTCCTACACCAATTATGATACAGCCTGTATATCATCATCATCATCATATCAGCCGAAAGACGTCCACTGCAGGACAAAGGCCTCTCCCAAGGATTTCCACCGATCCTGCGCTAGCCGTACCCAGCGGCCTCCTGCGACCTTCACCAAGTCGTCGGTCCACCGTGTGGGAGACTTGCCCACGCTACGTCTTCCAGTGCGTGGTCGCCAATCGGAAACTTCACTTTTATATATCACAATTCTCATGTTTCTTTAAAATATGCAAGACAACACAGTTACTATCTATGGATTTTACAAACACCATTTCCAAGAAAAAAGTTTATGAAAGAAGTGATGTAAAATGCCAGTTTTTTACCCGACTGCGCCAGAAGGAGGATTAGGTTTTTCGAGTGTAGTATGTGTGTATGTATGTGTATGTATTTCTTTGGCACGCCCTGTAGCCTAAACGGCTTGACGGATTTTGGAGAGCGAGTGTCGTTAGGTTCGTCTTGATCGCGGGAGTGACATAGGATATTTTTTTACCCGATTGGCCAAAAAAGAGGGGCAAAATTTGTATGTAGTCGGGTTTTTAGTTTTTTTAATTAATTAGTGTAGTTATTTTTCAATGAGTTTTCCACATTGTCAATAGAGTGCAGTGTTTGTCGGGTGCAGTAAGATTTGTTAATAAGCACGTTGGTTCAATGGATGTCATTGATGTGCTGTGTTATGAACACCCTTCAGACACGATAACAATATCGTGAAAACATCCGTTATACTACGCATTACATTCAAATCAAGTTTAAATATGGGTTTAAATTAATACTATTGTTTTACTCAGTTTTCACGAATTTTCCAATTTTCCAGGCAAGCGACTCTCAGCTTTAGCATTCCATCATCATATCAGCTCATATACGACCCCATCGAGGGGCTCGAGCCTACCCTGAATTAGGGCGATCGGGCCTTAGTCGACCACGCGGGCCCAGTGCGGGTTGGTCGACTTCACGCACAACCTGCGAGTTTCTCCGCAGGCGTGTGCAGATTTCTTCACGATGTTTTCCTTCACTGTAAGAGCGTCGGATAAACGTACATATGAAATCTTAATTCGAAATCACATTGGTACGTGACAGGATGGGAACCACTACCTCCCGGACAAGAGGCGGCGGCCCTAGCCGTTACGCCACCGACACTCCATAGTCAAGAAGAAACGCTTATAGTATTGCCCTGTCCGTCCATCCGTCTGTCCGCAGAAACTCTTAGTACTACGAGTAGAAAGCTGTAATTTTGCATAGGTGTACATATTAGTTATTACATTTATTTATCCACTAGCTTTTTCCCGCGGCTCCGCCCGCGTGGACATCGTTTTTATGACTGTCTTTAAGGGTGATTAGTAAATTATGTCGTTTCCCACATACTCAACCATCTCTGTGCAAAAAATCACAACAATCGAGTATTTTTTTCAGTTCCCACAGGAACTGCATCAGATTATGCTATTTTCCCGGGATAAAAAGTTGCCTATGTCCTTCCCCGTGACACAGGCTACCTGCATGCCAAATTTCATAAAGATTGGTCAAGCCGTTGAAGCGTGTCAAGGTAACAAACAAACAAACAAACACATTTTCACATTTATAATATTAGTAAGGATGGTAATTTAAATTAATCACGCCGACAAAGTGGTAAAATAAAATCTGAAACTAAAAAAATAGTAAGCGTACCCCCTCTAAACTAAAATTGGGGGGTGAATTGTTATTCTCGTCTATCCCATGGTTTGGGGTGTCGTTGGATAGGTCATTCAAAAATATTTCGGGGGTGTGAAAAGTTGAAAACCATTTTTCCGTCTTTTTTTTAATTCACAATTGGTACCTGGTGGTAAGTGACGATGTTGCCGAATGATGTTGAATCTTGTCTGCGAAATGTTAAGCATTAATTATTTTTTTCTGGGATAAATCACACATAGTTATCTGGCCCCAAAGTAGGATTCCCTGTGTTATGGGAACCAGAGACTGATAGACATACTTATATACGTTTTAATTTTAAATATATACATATATAAATATTTAACACCCAGACATATAGACTCAATGTTTGCCCTGGGTGGGGATCGAACCCACAACCCACGGATCGGTTGTCAAGAGCACTAACCACTGAGCCACCGAGTCAGTCAAATTAAAACGCAAATTTTTGTAAGAGTCAAATTGCTTTCCCTGCCAAGCAATAAATCTAAGAAAAATAGAATATAATCAATTTAAAAGGACAATTATCACGGCCAACTAGGCTTTCTTAGTCTAAGAGTATTATGCAGTAAATTTGTACAAAATTCTTAAATTTGCAATACAAAATGTTCTATACCACCTATAATGACGTTTGCCTGACGCAGGCAAGGAGTTCCACTCCTGCGCTGTACGCATAATAAATAAAGAAGCGTAACGATTCGTGCGAAAAAGTGGAACATCAACAACAAAGGGGTGCAACCCCTCCCTGCGTCTCGTTGACCGACGGTGGAATGGAGCAGGGGGAATGAGGTCGTGAAGTTTTTGCGCGCACTCTCCGAAATGAATTCGATAGAATACCGATAGACAGGCGATGATGACACTACGGAACTCTACTTTGCACGTGGTGCGATATGCACTTGGCCACTTTTGTTTGCTAGTTATTGTTTCAAACTGACCGTAGACCAATCTACATCTTTTACTTTTTTTTTTTTTTTTTTTATTCACAATTGGTAAACCCTTGACAACATCTCACCTGGTGGAAGTAACGATGTTGCCTATACTTACCTATCATGTGTCACTCAACCGTGATATCCTCCAATGCAGAAGATTTGAAGACTTTTAACCGCCTCCGTGGCGTAATGGTTACTCTAGTCGCGGGTTCGATTCCCGGCGGGGTCAACTTTGTAAGACTCGGTTTGGTTGGTGGTAGGGCATTTTCATAGCCCGCCTGGCTAGCTACCACCATCTTATCTAAGTTTTGCCGCCAAACATCAGTTTTTACAGAATTAATGTGTTCCGGCTTGAATATAAGATAGCCAGATCCCCATTGCGTTGGGTAATCTTTGTAAGCCCGCTTCCATCTTCGGCATCATTGTCACTTACCATCAGGTGAGATGATGCCAAGGGCTTACCAATTGTAAATAAAAAAAATAGATTTTGTTCACGATCATTATCAAATTAAATAAGTGGCTGAATGACACAGACTGTTATAATATTAAAGACTTTTTAAATTTGTAGATTACTTTAGTTGAAGATTGACATTATTTTGTATGTTTGTGACTAAGATTAAAATATTTTGCATGCTATTTTAAATATTAGCCAAACATGAGTTCTATATACATATTTTAAGATCTTTTTATACCATGTTTAAGGCAAATAAATTATTATGAATTATGATCCCTGCATCCATCGGCTTCCCGCGACCTTCACCAGGTCATCGGTCCACCGCGTGGGAGGCCTGCCTACGCTACGTTTGCATTGCGGGCAGCGCAGGACCGGTCGTCGTGGAAATCCTTGGGGGAGGCCTTTGTCCAGCAGTGGACGATTTGTGGCTGATATGATGATGATGATGATGATGATCCCTTGCTTTAGTGAAAAAGTTATATTAAGTACGTATCTGATTTCCACGAGGCTAAATTGAACCGATATGTAAACGTCAACGTATAAGGAAGTACAAATTCACAAACTTGTAAAAACCAAGAAAATAATTTGCATTGATTCAACCAAGATACAACGTTACGCAACGTAAATACCCAACGAATGCGGCAACCATATTGTATGATTAGTTATTTTACAAATGGTCAGGCGAATTGTATATAAATCGACCATATACGAGTACAAACGGCCAGGCAAATTTTACAATGCCGTACTCAGATTGTAAAATGAGCACAAGCGAAACTGAAATGAGCGAGCGAGACAAATAGTTAAATGCCGCAGATTGTACAATGAGCAAGCCAGACAAATGGTTAAATGCCGTACGCAGATTGTACAATAAGCAAGCGAAACTGAAATGAGCGAGCGAAGTGAGAGATATTAGGTTCGGTCAGGTTTGATTGAGATACAGTCCCCTTTGATTTAAACTACAGTGTAAACTCTGTATAACGTCACTCGATATAACGATTCACTCTTTGAAACGTCAAATTTTCTGGCTCCAGTTGGTTTACTTTAACGCTAATTTCTCTCTGTATAACGAAAACTCTCAATAACGTCACTAAATGCCCGGTCCCTTGAGTGCCGTTATATAGAGTTTACACTGTATTTGGGTAGCAGAAATCTGCGTACGGCATTTTACACTTTGCCTGACCATTTGTAAAATGACGAATTACACAGTATGCCTGCGACGTATGCATTAATTAATACAGTCTTCCCAGGTGACTATTTTTTTTCCTGCACCATACTCATCAAAAATCCAGAGGGATATCTCAAACTCGTACTCAAATCTTTCTTGGGTTTTCTCTAAATTTAATTTCTTAAACTGTTCAGTTAGAGGCAAACTTGAAGAAAAAGATGGATGCCAGGATTGTCAGGATTGGCTTGTTAAATGCATTTAATGATTTTTATGTATAACTTTTCGTGTCGTATTGTTTTCATGTTCTAATGACATAATCTGGTTTATATATCAAGGATTTAATTTTGAATTTATTAACTAATTATTGTTTATTTCTTAATACTTCACAAATGACATTGTAATTATTATTTTATGACTATCAGAAAGAGTGTAATTTGCACCTTTATATTGAATTGAAAAAGGATAGGAATCTGTGAACTGTTTTGCAAGGAGCGTGCTGTCTGACGCCGAAGCCCCACGGCAGCCCATGGTTTGACGCACCCGCCTACCCGATTCATAATTCATCCATCCCGAGAGCGTTACCCCGGCGTTGTCTGCGTCTCTGGTCCGATCTCGATCGATGCACTGTACGTTGCCCTTCGCCCTACAATCGATTTATAGATCGAGCGACTTCTATCTTTACTTGCATACATGAATAAGTTTCAAGTTACAAGAAAACAACTCCAGGATGGATGCATTTTAATTTGTTGTTATCCGGCTGTGTAGACTTAGATGAGAACATACCTATATACTATAAAATACGTATAAGAGCGTCGGTGGTGTAATGGCTAGGGCCGGTACCTCTTGTCCTTGAGGTCGTGGTTCAAATCTTGCCACGTAACGCCAATGTATTTTCTAATTTCGATTTACATATGTACGTTTATCAGACACTCTTACGGTGAAGGAAAAACATCGTGAGGAAACCTGCACACGCCTGCGAAGAAACTCGAAGGTTGTGTGTGAAGTCGACTAACCCGCACTGGGCCCGCGTGGTCGACTAAGGCCCGATCGCCCTAATTCAGGGGAGGCTCGAGTCTCTCGGTGGGGATGTAATATGAACTGATGATGATTACGTATAAGAAAAGCCAGTGTAACAGTTTGAGATTGCGGATTTTTTCATAAAAAATTGAATTTAAAAAAATGAAATATTTTTTTATGAATTTCTATTGCAAATTACGTTATACATGTAAATTCAATAGCTCCAACCATTTGTGAGTAAATCGCAAGTTTCAATTTCATTTGTAGGAAAACCATACAAACACGATTTTTCTTCACCAATGGGTATTATCATGTAATAGATAGACATAAGCAACATTTCATCTAAATCGTTAGAGCCGTTTTTGAGAAAAAATACTGTTTATGTTGTATGACAGCTACTCTTCGGTTTGATGGTATGAAAAAACTTTTGATAATCCCTTGATGAAATAATTTAAAACTCTTAAGTTGCAAATTTGGTCCCAATCGGACTAAAGATAAAGCCTCCAGAGCCAAGCGTGACGGACGGTCGCACACACGCACGATGGACTTGAGATATTCGGTTTTTCGGTATGTGTGAATGATGTAGAACACATCATCGTCACACCAGCTCATATACGTCCCCACCGAGGGGCTCGAGCCTACCCCTGAATTAGGGCGATCAGGCCTTAGTCGACCACGCGGGCTCAGTGCGGGTTGGTCGACTTCACACACAACCTGCGAGTTTCTTCGCAGGCGTGTGCAGGTTTCCTCACGATGTTTTCCTTCACCGTATCGATTCCACCGTTCGATGTAGAACACATTTTCACGAAAATTTGAAAAACTTTTTTTGGAATAACAATACTTCCTCTACCCTAGTGTACCACGGGGTCGAGAAAGTAAAAAAAAACATATTTTTTCTCACCAACTAAAAAGTCAATATTGCTCCTAAGTTTTGAATTTTGCCTCGATCTACATTTAACGAGACACTATGTGTTGAGGAAAATGACAAGTTTTTCCGAACGGATGATTAAGAAACAATTAATACCTGCTTATTGGATTCATTCTTTGGATTGGACCCACCCTCTGAACCAAATGGCCAACACACTTGGGCCAAGTCACGTACGCGGCCCAAAATACCGACCACAATTATTTATCAATTAGAGCGGCAATTTTCACTGTCCCTAATATTGTTCTGCAATATTTCTAATTATATCGTTTTTTTAAACCGCAACTACTCTTTAATTGATTTTTGAGGCGTGACCATTTTTAAAATAACATTATACAACAACAAACCAATAAGTATTTATTTTTTATCTTGTCTTGAAAACGAGACTTCTGCCAAAGTATATATATAAGTACAAACATACAGTATGGACACTCCTCTATCTCTCCGCTCTCTAGATTGCGACCTCACCCCCTCGTCACCCAGATTGATACAGATTGGTTACAGTTTGGTTGTCGAACGTATTAGGATTTCGCCGCCATTTTGTTTGTTCCGTCATTCCTTTTTTGAAATGTCATTTCTGGCCCGTTGTATGAAGTGTCCAGGGTGTGCTTCTGCGCCAGGTCGCGTGAGGCGCTGAGATAGGCTTTTACAAACTGGTCAAGTGCGAGTCGAACTCGTGTGAAGAGAGTTTCGTACTATTCCGTTTTGCGTATGAACGTTGTCTTTGAATTTTCAATTACGTTTTCCTGTAAACTTTAAGAGATTCTTTGTTTTAAAAATATATGTAAAATCCTCCTAACGAGTTCCTTCATTTCATTTATCACCTTTTTAGGGTTCCGTATCCAAAGGGTTAAAACGGGACCCTATTACTGAGTAAATACAATTGGTAAGCCCTTGGCATCCTGTCACCTGATGATGTGACGGTGATGGAAGCGGGCTTACCAAGAGTGCCCAATGCAATGGAGAACTGGCTATATTATCTTCAAGCCGGAGCACATCTATGCTGTAAACATTGATGTTTGGCGGCAAGACTTAGATAAGATGGTGATTGCTAGCCAGGCGAGCTTAGAAAATGCCCTTCCACCAACCAAACCGGGTCTTACAAAGTTAGACTCCGGGAATCGAACGCGCAACCTCCTGATGTGAAGCTAATGAACTGAGGCGGTTAGATTTGGAAAGTCTTTTATTTTCTACTTGCAGACAGACAGACACTAAGTTAGGTAGTTAGGTTCTATAACCTGTGTTTTTTTTTCTTCTTCCTTTTTTCTTTAATATCTTTTACAATTTAAACTTCACAACTATATAGATAGACCATATTATATTTTAAAAAGTTTTTAAAATTTTCTACTTCTCACCCCAAGATCAAATCCTAAAAATCTGAATTCAATCATTTGCCAACGTTCGTGACTGGGTCAGCAAACTCTACATACACACCAAATTACATCTTCTTTTGTCCAGATTTTTGTCCGTTTATCTTACTTCATTTCCGAACGGACAGACAGACACATGAGTGATCTCATAAGGATTACTTCTTTTTTTCATCAAATGTATTTAACCCTAAAAATGAAAAACTAACGCTACAAATACCCGCCAAAAAGTCATAAATTAACTTTCAACCAAATTCCCGCCAGAGTCAAAAAAAGGATTCGTAAATGGTTTGTTCACATTCTGCTTTTTATAGGAATGGGACAAGGAAATGTAATACTTTACATTAACCATTAAACTTATATAATAAAGGAAAAAAGAGTGTGTGGTTTTATGACACCACGGTAAAAGTGAAACTTTTTTTCACATTATAGACATTTACAGAGCACGAAACGATCATGGCTGCTCTCGTCTTGGAGCTACGGTGCAGATGACGAAACGATCATACCGACCGTCACGCGACACACAGACGAAAAAATTTGAGACGATGTAATGAAAGTTTCACTTTAAAAAGCGTCGGTGGCTCAACCTGTAACGACTCGGTCTTTCTAGCCAGAGGTACCAGGTTCAAATCTGGACGGCCAATGTACCAATGAGTTTTTCAAAAACTACTTACCGATTGCTTTAACAGTGAAGGAAAACATCGTGAGGAAACCTGCACACGCCTGCGAAGAAATTCGAAGGTTGTGTGTGAAGTCGACCAACCCGCACTGGGCCCGTGTGGTCGCCTAAGGCCTCATTGCCCTAATTCAGGGTAGGCTCGAGCCCCTCGGTGGGGACGTATATGAGCTGATGTGATGATATATAATAAATACTCTTTTCTCGTCTTGCCATCAGTGGTACGATCGGGATGTGACAATTAGGAATAAATAGATCTAAACGAAAGGTTTTAGTCCAGTGCGTTTTTCTTGGAAATGTTCGACACTCAGCGGTAGCTAGGCGCAATTAATAATATAATAAAAGTTCAATAATATCGCACGCAGTATTTCATAAATATATTTCACAACACAAAGCTAAGGTTCAAGACTGAGCACGACATAGAGACAAGGGACTAGTGTTGCCAGATGGTTTGGGTTTAAATTATTCTACTTTCTACACCGTGTCACAGATGAGATACTAGTTACTTCGTACCGTGTATAGAAAAAGATAATATCATACACAATTACATGTGGAGCCTCAGTTTTCTTGGCTTGTTAGGCATAAAGCCTGTCGTCGTTAGGCTGCGCACGCGGCGCGGTACCAGCGCGCGTACGTGACCCGCAACAGGCGCCGACCACTATAATCCTAATCACCAATTCAATTACTAAATCGATTCATTTTCAACCATTATAGCGTGTTATAGCTGTAGGAATCAGGTTTGTGGCCAATAAAATTATTTTCTCACATGATCCGCGCGACCACGAATGACGTCACAAACGGACCAATTAGGAATTACATTATTTAAAATAAACTTTTCTTTCCTTCATAATTTGAAGGGATATAACGACCTAAGAGCGTTGGTGGCGCAACGGTTAGGGCCGCTACCTCCTGTCCGGGAGGTCGTGGTTCGAATCCTGTCACGTACAAATGCGATTTCTAATTTCGATTTCATATGTACGTTTATCCGACGCTCTTTCGGTGAAAGAAAATATCGTGAGGAAACCTGCACACGGCTGCGAGGAAACTCCGAAGGTTGTGTGTGAAGTCGACCAACCCGCAGTGGGCCCGCGTGGTCGACTAAGTCCCGATCGCCCCAGTTCAGGGTAGGCTCGAGCCCCTCGGTGAGGACTTAAATGAGCTGATATGATGAACGACCTAAGTATGTAATACTCTCCGGTTCACAAAATTTTACTTAATCAGAAAACTATTTTGAAAGTTCACAAATATACTCGCAATTATAGTTTTGAGGATTTTTTTTTATTTGCGGCCATGGAATCTTATACTAACTAGCGTGGTTAATAGGGAGCCAAAATGTCAAAAAACCATTATGATTTCTTCCTGTCCGCCCATCTGTCCGTACATCTGTCCGTCCATCTGTCCGTCCGTAATGTCATGTTAATTTTCAGTCCCACTATTAGACCCACAGCGGGTAATTTTTAACCCCCGACGCAAAAAGAGCGGTGTTTTATTTATAAGTTTGACGCCAATATGTGTGTCTGTGGCATCGTAGCTCTCGAACGGATGGACCGATATTGATGCGGTTTTTTTACGTGAAAGCAAATTTCCTTGCGGTGGTTCATAGCTATAATTGATGAAGATCTGTTCAGCCGTTTGAGGATCATCAGCTCTTGATGATGAAGGGATGTGGGCAACTTATACAGGTCTGATCGATTCAAAATTTGGTGCCCTGTTACCGTAATATTATTGCAAAACCATGGTAACCTTGACCTGATGCTGCAGCATCTTCTGGAATCTGCATGATACCAAACTCCGCAGCAACTTACAGCAGATGCATCGTATTTCGGCTCATTAAAATAGTCTCAATAAATAGGTTTTAGATGGAATATAGTACCCATGACCTGATGCTGCAGCATCTCCTGGAATCGGCAGAATACCCAACTCCTCAACAACTTACAGTAGAAGTACCGTGTTTGGGCTCATTAGAATAGTCTTAATGAATGATGTTAGATATAATATGGTAACCTTGACCTGATGCTGTAGCATCTCCTGGAATCTGCTGAGGCAGAGGTAAAAAAGTGAAAAACTTCCACAGGTCCAATTGATTTAAAGTCCACAGTTTAACACATTTAATTGCAGCTTCAAAGAAGGGAGGTGAGGTACTTCGAAAGGTTTGATAGATTCAAAATAGGCTAGATATCGTGTCGCAATGTCGTGTTTCTTCCCGGAAACTATTTGTGTGAATGTGGGGACAGAGTTTCGATTGTATGTATAATAGGTAAGTAAAGTTTAAAAAGTACAAAATAAAAATTTAATTTAAAATTTAATAAACCCCTGACAAAAACCTATAAAAAGTAAAAAATTGTATGTATTGGCCTTTTGAGTTTAATTTAAGTAGTAATTTGGCACTTTTTTTTATTTGTTGTTTTATATGTGTTTCAGTAATAATACTATAATCACACCATGTTTCACGCTTATATGTATTACTGTTATTACGATAGAGCTAAATTTAAAATACTTTTAAAGACCTATAAAATAACACGTTTTTTGACCCCTAATTTTTTCACTTTTTCTAATTTTTATAGTATGTTTTGTTACAGCGGCAAGAGAAATATAATTCTGTGAAAAATACCTATTACGGTTCATGAAATACAGCCCGCAGACAGACGGACAGACAGCGAAGGCTTGGTAATAGGGTCCCGTTGGTTGTACGGAACCCTAAAAAAATCATGGGACCAACTTCGAAGTACATTCTATCCAATAAATACCTTAAAGTCCGTATCAACATCCACGTATATATTCAGTTCCTTATCGCCGCACAGTATGAGGCCGTAACCAAAGAGCAGGGAAATATCACTCGTAACTCAGTAGTGCTACGCCTGTAACGCCTGTAACGCCTGTGTACTCTGTTACAACAATTACAGTTTCGCAAAAAAAGTACAAGGTTTCATAGGTTCGCAGTTTTCTAGGACTTAATAAGGCCTTCTGCATTGTGTACAGAAAAAGTCCGAGTAAGGTACCTCTCATACAATTCGAAATTTGTAAATTTTTCCTTTTTAATTTTCATGAAGTCTGGTATACTTACCTCACTTTTTTATTTGCTTCTAGGTGTAATGTTTATTGTTGATTTGAGTATTCCCGACTACTACTGATGGTGAAGGCTTCGCGAGAAAGTATACACTACCCTAAACTACACTACACTACACTACCCTACACTACCCTACACTACACTACCCTACCCTACCCTATCCTAACTACACTACACCTACACTACACCTACACTACACCTACACTACCCTACCCTACCCTAAAACCAATTATTTTTGACTGTTCATATTTTTTTATTGATGAATATCATATTTTTAAAACTTACCTATTCCGGACAAAGACAAATGTAAAAATCATAAAAATTGGTCCAGCCGTTCTTGAGTTATAAATGGTGTAACTAACACAACTTTCTTTTATATACAGGGTGTAACAAAATTGGTGTAGGTCCCGCTAACTGGGGCTTCTACTCATTATACTGAACAACTTTTGTTCTACGACTTTGCTGAAAACGTAAAAAAAAAAATTACTCTTCATACAAATCGATCAGCTGATCGACCGATTTTGTGCATTTTAGTATGGAGGGTGGGTTCTTTGGGGAGAGTTGTTCAGTATGACGAGTAGAATCCCCAGTTAACGGGACCTACACCAATTTTGTTACACCCTGTATATAGATTAGTGTAAGACAATCGATCCCCATCAAAATCTCAAGATTTTTTTTGCAATCACAATACCTTCGTCGCTCGAAAGTAAATGTGCTAGACAAAAGTTTTCATATTTTCGTCGTCTTCAGGCGTTCTCGTTCGTTTTGCTATGCTCCAGTACCTACATAAGAGCATGTATTACTAGCTTTTGCCAGCGGCTTCGCTCGCGTGAACATAGTTTCTATGACTTTCTTTGAGAGTGCGCAGTGCGCGAGCCGCTAGCTTGGAACAAGGTAGCCAATATGTTAATCCAGGTCCTAATCTGTCTACCTACCAAATTTCATCCAGATGCGTTCAGTACTTTTTGTTTTTGCGTGAAAGAGTAACAAATACATACATCCATACATACAAACTTTCGCGTTTATAATATTAGTAGGATAGGATTAATTAAGGCTACGTACGCCTGTTCAAATAAACACAGCTATATGTCCAGAGACTGGAAATGAATTGTTGCCGCTTCTAATACGCAAGGCGTTCTAATAGGGATGACGACAGCATCATAAATAACTTATGAACTCCTGATCACTAAATTACCACCCTACTTAAGCTTCGGAAAACCTTACTCGTTTTGTTTTCCATCAAGTCTTCAATTTTTAATTCACCAAAATCACAAAAAACTATCAGCTAAACTATGACGTCACGCCTAGGTATTTCGAACATTTTTAGAACAAAATGTAGTTTTTGACAGAAGATAAAAAATAACTCAGATGACTAGCATTCGTCATCCGTATTATTGACGAATTAATAAAAAAAATAAGATTATAGTAAGGAAAGGAAGGAAGGCTTTAAAATATTTAAACTAATATTAGAAAGAAGTAAAATTTATGTTTGTACTAGCTGTCCCGGCGAACTACGTACCGCCTTACATTACATTACACTGCCCTACCCTACCCTACCCTACCCTACACTACACTACACTACACTACACTACACTACACTACACTACCCTACCCTACCCTACACTACACTACCCTAACCTACACTACCCTACCCTACATACACTACACTACACTACCCTACCCTACACTACACTACCCTACCCTACACTACCCTACCCTAAAATAAAATAGATGTTGGGCGATTCTCAGACCTACTCAATATGCTCACAAAATTTCATGAGAATCGGTCAAGCCGTTTCGGAGGAGTACGGGAACGAACATTGTGACACGAGAATTTTTTATATAAGAAGATGTAGGAGTTAATCTTCAACACTACTCATCTGATTAAAAAAAATCTTTCACCAATAGTTAGAACGAAATTTCAGGATAGACATAGGTTAAAAAAAACCCGCTCACTCTCGATATCCACGGGGGCAAGCAAAGTGAAAATAGGCAAAGTGGGCTCATCAGATGAAAAGTTCCGTCTCTCATAAGCACCCCCCCGAGACACCACCAGGAGCAGTGGTCTTACTACTGTGCCAGAGGCGTCATCAATGTTTGCCGACCCTCGTGGACTAACATGCCTCTGTCTCCCACCAGCCACTGAAACGCAGCACTGCTTGGCGGCAGGAACTTGGTCTTGCACCCTACTAGCTGAGATGAGATGATTCCAAGGGCTTAACAAATGTGGTTAAAAAAAACCTACTAGCAAATATTTGAATGAGGGACCAGAATTCTTCTATTTCAATTTTCTGCACTAAGTACGTCCCAGATACCCTGTATTTTACTTGTAGGAAGAATTATCCGTATTTTTATTAGTTAAGGTGTTACTAAATGTGTTCCGGTTTGAAGATAAGATAGCCAGTTCGCTTGCGTTGGGGGAACTGGCTATCTCGTCTACAAGCCGAGATTGTGTTGCCCGCTTGCATCTTCGGTATCATTGTCATTATCATCAGGAGAGATGATGCCAAGGGTTTAGGAATTGTGGAATAAGATTATAAAAAGAAGTGTTTTAAAGATATTTAAATATTGAAAATGCGACGTCGAGTGCAACCTCCGTCTGCGCCGATGCACGCACGGTGAAAATAGTAATTTATGGAGGAAAGGGCAGGGTTCAAATTCAAATAAGTAAAAAATGGAATTACCACCACATAACAGAATCACAAATATAGAAATTAATAAAAATAAGTTGAAAAAAGTAGAATGGACAGAAAAAAGGTATTGATGATCAGAAAGAATATGACAATTTCAAAAACAAACCAATTAACAAAAAGTACAAATAGACAAAAAAGTAGATCTGTGACAAAAAATATATAAAAGCAGGTTGAAAATGAAAAAAAAAAACAAAAAGATTGACTTAGTCACAAAAGTTCTACTATTTGAAAACCAGGCCACCTCAGGCCACAAACCCCCATCTGTGTCTTGGGATAACTGTCCTTCTTTGTTTTGTCTGTGGTCCTCCTCAACTCTTTTCTTCTTTGAAAAGAGTTAAGGAAGAAAAGATTTATGCGTTTTGAAGGGAAACCAGAGTTAAAACCTGAGTAAAAAAGCGTCGGTGGCTCAACCGGTAACGACTCGGTCCATCTAACCAGAGGTACTGGATTCAAATCTGGACGGCCAATATGTACCAATGAGTTTTTCAAAAACTTACGTACATACTTACCGATTGCTTTAACGGTGAAGGAAAACATCGTGAGGAAACCTACGAAGAAGAACTCGAAGGTTGTGTGTGAAGTCGACCAACCTGCAATGGACCCGCGTGGTCGACTAAGGCCTAATCGCCCTGATTCGGGGTAGGCTCGAGCCCCTCTGTGGGGACGTATATGAGCTGTAATGATGAAGGAAGAAAAAAGGTATCTTGAGCTTTTCAGTTGCGACTTTACAGTTTTTCACTTCATAAAAATTAACTGATTTTGACCAATTTTTGATAAGTTGTCAGGCAGAACAAAAGCTAGGTTTGTAGTTTTTTTTTCAATAAAATTAATCATAAAAAGTTCAATTTTATTTGTCGTTTAATTTTTTCATACAAAACTAATTTCGGCCATTAGTTGTTTATTTTAAAACTATTGATTTTTACTATTATTTAAAAAATAAAACCTACAAACCTTACTTTAGTTTTGCTGTCATTTTAAAACTATCCAAATTTGGTCAAAATCGGTTAACTTTGAATAGGTGAAAATCGACATCGCCGTTTGTATGAAAAGTCTTATTTGTCCCTGTAGGTTTACAATACTCTTAATTATCAAACATCGTCTTCCATAAAAACAAATAATTTAAATTTTCAAAAACATAAACCCCTATCCTAGTTCTAAGCACAATTTTTTAAAACATATTTTCACAAAAATATTGAGATTTTAAGTTTTTCATAGTAATTTTAGAATGCGCTTTGCTTCTTTTGAATAAAGTATTGTGAAAATTTAAATCGTCACTTACTAAAATTTCGTGCTTTACGTTTTAAGTTACGTTACAGCCAGCCCATTCATTTTCGAGCAATCAGAATTATTAGTTTGTACAGAGGACGATTGTTCAGAAAAGTTATGTTGACACCAGAATCTGATCTCCAGAATGTAGACCAGCATCGCCTTGACGATAGAGGAGTGGTGGTTGAATAGGGCTCGCTTTTTTTCGTTTTGTTTTCGAAAGGATTAGCTTGTTGTGGGCTTTACAACTCCACCGGACAAGGGAGATAAGTGCATGAGTATCGGTGCAGTGTTTCTCTGTGTGCGCAGGTAGGGGGGGGTCATGGCGGCTCAGACAAGCGTGGTTGGATTATCGGGATCCGTGAGAACGTGTCCGAACGAATCGGCGTACAGCATTTTACATTTTGCCTGACCGTTTACATACGGTCGATTTATACTATTTACCTGACTGTATGTAAAATGACTAATCATACAATTTGCCTGCCAGTTCTGCCACATATTATACGATATAAGGCCGAGGATACATATTTTTGATGCTTTAAACGCATTGAACTTACGTAGTAGTGTAGTTCAATGTTTTAACGTGTCTATATTTTTGACTCTAAAAACATACATAACACAGCACACGTGCCGGGTAGCGGATCTTGCTCCGATCATCCTTACTAATATTATAAATGTGAAAATGTGTTTGTTCGTTTGTTACCTTTTCACGCTTCAACGCCTTGACCAATCTTTATGAAATTTGGCATGCAAGTAGCCTGTGTCACGGGGAAGGAAAGAGGCTACTTTTTATCCCGGGAAAATTATAAATGTGAAAATGTGTTTGTTTGTTTGTTACCTTTTCACGCTTCAACGCCTTGACCAATACTTATGAAATTTGGCATTCAGGTAGCCTGTGTCACGGGGAACGACATAGGCTACTTTTTATCCCGGGAAAATAGCATAATCTGATGCAGTTCCTGAGGAAACTAAAAAAATACTCGATTGTTGTGATTTTTTGCATAGAGATGGTTGAATAAGTGGGAAACGACATAATTTACTAATCACCATTAAAGACAGTCATAAAAACGATGTCCACGCGGGCGAAGCCGCGGGAAAAAGCTTGTCTTCTATAACACTGTTTTTCGCTTATGCCCGCGGTTTCGCATGCGGAGATATATTTTTTATGACTGTCGTCAAGGATGCGTAGTGCGCGAGATTTCTCCAGATCCCTCGGGAACTACGTCGGGCTATACTTATTTATAGTAGTCTATGCTAATTTATGTCACTTCCCACCCTCTCAACTATCTATGTGCAAGATATCACGTCAATCAGTTGCTCTGTTACGACATGCGAGAGCGTGCAAATAATTTGTCTCCAGATCCCCAGGTAAATATTTTAGGCTATGCAAATTTTTTTAGTAGTCTATGTCAGTTCTCCCCCTCTTAAATATCTCTGTGCAAAAAAACACGTCAATCCGTCCCTTAGTTGCGCCACGAAAGAACGTATTCATCAAAGAGAGTTTTACTCATTTGCCCAGGAACTGTGTCGGACTATGCTATTTCACAGGATAAAAAGGTGGCCTATGTCACTTCCCACCCCTTCAAATATATTTATGCCAAAAATCAGAACGATCCGTTGCTCCGTTGCGACGTGAAGGGGCGACAAACAAACGAACAAACACACTTTTACATTTTTAATACTGGATGTACCAATTGAATTTTGAAAGAAACACGCGGTAAGCATCATCAATGCTTTACAAGCTACGTTTTTGTCAATTGCTTACGAAGTAGGTAACTAGTATCTCATCTGTGCTGCCCGCGGTTTCGCCTGCATGGATATCGTTTTAATTACTGTTTATGAAGGTGCAAGGTGCGCGAGCCTCAAGCAGCTCGCGAGCGTGGAGTTAAGTTTTCCCAGATCTCTCGGGAACTATGTTGTTCTTTGCCCTTTACTTTAGCTCCATGCCAAATTTCAGCGAAATGAGTTCAGTAGTTTTACCGTCAAAGAGTAAGTAACAAACAGAAAAACACACTCTCGGATTTTAAATAAAAGTTAATATTAGATACAAAATAACATTCACGTGTAGATAAGTGCCTCATAGACCTATTTGTAAACTTATGACACAGTTTATAAATTATGCAACAGGACGAGGATAATTAAAGACTATCTATTGACAAAAACTGTAAATTAGGCTCCATTAATGACAATATATGGTGTTTTTTTTTTAATTACTACTGCTGGTTTTCAAACGATCTTAATGGTTAAAACCAGTTTCAAGATACCTACCTCCTCTACAATGCTACCGTTTTGAACCCAAATTCTAAGAGATAAGGGCAAAAGTGGCTAGACATGGTATAATTTTATTAATTATTTTTTTTGTCTGTTTTCTCGACTACACGATGGAATTACAACTTGTTTATTTAAAATACAAGGATACAAAATGTAACCTACGAAGTTTCAAGTTCTAAAGAGGGGAATATTATGGAAGGTACACAAAAACTAGTTTGTGTACCTTTTTCACACATAGCGCATAACAGTCGCCAGGCAAAAATAGTCATTATGTATGTACATTCCCAATACTGTTCTTTTTTTTTATTCACAATAGGGGATCGGACTGCATCAAAAATAAATTCTGAAATATGACTTCCTAAATTTTTCTACTTTTAAAGTTTCAAAAAACCTTACTTGTTTTGTTTTTCCATCACGTCTTCAATTTTTAATTGGTCAAATTCAAAAAATAAGTTCTTCAATGACGCTAAAAATCTATGACGTCACTTGTAGGTATTTCAAACATTTTTAGAACAAAATTTCGTTTTTGACAGATCATAAAAAGTAACTCAAATGACAAGCAGTCCGATCCGGTATTGGTACACCCTTGACATCATCTCACCTGATAGTAAGTGACGATGATGCTGAAGATGGAAGCGGGCTTACCAAGATTCTCCAACGTAATGGGGAACTGGCTTGGCTATCTTATCTTCTAACCGGAACACATCTAATGCTGTTAAAATTGATGCTTGGCGGCAAGACTTAGATAAGTGGTAGCTAGCTAGCCAGGCGGTCTTAGAAAATGCCCTTGCACTAACCAAACCGAGTCACACAAAGTAAGACTCCGCCGGGAATCGAACCCGGGACCTCCTTCTGTGAACCTAATGGACTATAACCATTACACCACGGAGGCGGTTCCTTCATCATATCAGCCGAAAGACGTCCACTGGTGGACAAAGATCTCCCAAAGGATTTCCACGACAACCGGTCCTGCGCTGCCCGCATCCAGCGGCTTCCCGCGACCTTCACCAGGTCTTCAGTCTACCCTGTGGGAGGCGTGCCTACGCTACGTATTCCGGTGCGCGGACGCCACTCGAGAACTTTACTGACCCAACGGCCATCTACGCTACGTCTTCCGGTGCGCGGACGCCACTAGAGAACTTTACTGGCCCAACGGCCATCTACGCTACGTCTTCCGGTGCGCGGACGCCACTCGAGAACTTTACTGACCCAACGGCCATCTACGCTACGTCTTCCGGTGCGCGGACGCAACTCGAGAACTTTACTGACCCAACGTCCATCTACGCTACGTCTTCCGGTGCGCGGACGCCACTCGAGAACTTTACTGGCCCAACGGCTATCTACGCTACGTCTTCCTGTGCGCGGACGCCACTCGAGAACTTTACTGACCCAACGGCCATCTACGCTACGTATTCCGGTAAGGGCGCCACTCGAGAACTTACTGACCCAACGGCCATCTACGCTACGTCTTCCGGTGCGCGGACGCCACTCGAGAACTTTACTGACCCAACGGCCATCTACGCTCCGTCTTCCGGTGCACGGACGCCACTCGAGATTTTTATTGACCCAACGGCCATCTGTTCTACGAGCGATGTGCCCTGCCCACTGCTACTTAAGTTTAGCGATTTTGTGAGCTATGTCGGTTACTTAAGTTTTCATACGGATCTCCACATCTCTGTTTCGATCGCGTATAGGGAAACTCGCTTCGCTTCATCGCCCTTAATATCCTTATCATTAATAGTATGAATGTGAAAATTTGTTTGTTTGTTACCTCTTCACGCAACATCACAATTCACAACGAAGCAACCGATTGGCGTGATTTTTTGCAGAGAAATAGTTAAGGGGTTGGGAAGTGACATAGACTCTAATCAGGATAGATAGATAGGTCCCGAGGGATCTGGAGAAAAGTAATTTCCATGCTTTGTGATATTTTGCACAGAGGTAATTGATGGGATGGAAAGTAAAGTAGCATAGCCTGACTTACTTGCGGCCCGCGTACCACTCACCCTAAAAGAAAGTCATAAAAATTATGTCCACGCGGGCGAAGCGGCGGGCAAAAGCTAGTTGATTTAAAAGTTCTATGCTTCCTTTTCTTTCACGTAACTTATACAAACCGTACAAAATGGGTGCAGAATTGTCAACTTTTCGTTATTTAGTCTTTTGTAAACAATAATTGTCGCTCCACGTATTTTTTCGATATTTAGTCTTTTGTAAACAATAATTGTCGCTCCACGTATTTTTTCGTTATTTAGTCTTTTGTAAACAATAATTGTCGCTCCACGTATTTTTTCTTTATTTAGTCTTTTGTAAACAATAATTGTCGCTCCACGTATTTTTTCGTTATTTAGTCTTTTGTAAACAATAATTGTCGCTCCACGTATTTTTTTGTTATTTAGTCTTTTGTAAACAATAATTGTCGCTCCACGTATTTTTTCGTTATTTAGTCTTCTGTAAACAATAATTGTCGCTCCACGTATTTTTTCGTTATTTAGTCTTTTGTAAACAATAATTGTCGCTCCACGTATTTTTTCTATTCGCATAGTCATTCTGAACAAATATTATAATATACATATCATGGTTCATACTTCATAGTCATATTATCACACAATACATCCGTGGGGGAAATTAAAGGAAGAAAGAAAGAAAGAAAGAAAATGAATTTATTTTGACAAGCAAGTAAGTATGTGCAATATAATATATACTTATATTATAGATTTAAATGCGCGTACGCCGCCGGCCATTTGCTTCGGAATAGGGTAATTGACTTCATCAAAAATAAATTTTGAAATGTTATTCCCTACATTCCCCTCCTATTTAAATTTCAAAAACCTCTCATTTTGTTTTCCACGCGTCTTTTATTTTTCATTACCTATTTAAAATCCCAAAATGACTAGGTCAATGACGCTGAAAAGCTATGACGTCACGCGTAGCTATTTCAAACATTTTTGGAATAAAGTTTTGTTTTTGACAAATGATATAATTGGGAACGCTAAACGCGTTAGGAACCGACTTCAATCGCAACAACCAAGTACAATTGCGAAACATTTTTTGTTTACCTATGTTAAGTTTCTAAAAAAGTACTTTGATTTTGATACAAAAAAAATCTCATTTAAAAGATGAACTTTAACTCCTTCGAACAAAAAAAAAGTGTGTGTGTCAGCTCCGACGCACGACTGGAGTTTACTTTGTCTAAACAGGCACAAAACAGGGCTTGACTTTAGTTTTAAGTTTACTCTGCACAGTTTTTATAACTAATCATTCCAATTTCCGGCCTCTTTTCATAGATGATGTGTCAGGTGTTTTAGCTCCCATGGTCGCAGCTACTAATGATCCATTTGGTGTTTGGCAGCGACTTACCTCGTATGCTTTAGATGCGGTTATACGAGCATATCTTAGGTCATACCATAAAGGGCTAAACATTGGTTTTGTGTTGACTCTTCAATTAAATCAAGAGCATTTTTGTTAAGTTTCTCTTGTAATGTTTCTAGTAATTTGTTGACATCTTTCTTTATATCATCACTCACTTGAATAAGGAAATGAAAACTGTCGAACATCACTGTGTTTAAACTCGTTCTGATACTTTAAAAGTTCACAATTCATAATTTTCTTCTTTTTTGCTTCTTGAAGAAACCCGTGGAAAAGGTCTGTGCTGGTTTCATGAAATTTTAAAATCTTATCAGATCAAAAATTGTAATACTGCAACAATAACAGATCTGATTTGATTACTGTGTTGTGACTTCATTTTAGATTTCGTAGTGACTTATATTCTTTTTGTCAGATTCAGCCAATCCTGACTGACTGTTTTGTATCACGTGACAGAGGTGCGCACAATAGGTTGCGCGTAAAAAACGTAACGCGCAAAGAGAATATAACAAACTACGTTTTCGATCACTAGATTTTACTCCTCATATTTTTTTCATACCGGGCGCCTTATATGCAAATCGATTCTTAAGGAGTAAACTCCAATAACTATTTTTAAATCGGTCCACAATTGACGGAGAAATCGGTGGACATACAATTTTTTAGGCCTCTGGCCTTGCACGTAAAGGTCCGGGCTCCGCCCTACGCGGGTTTCGGCCTTCGGCCTCGCAGGGACCGCTCCGGGCTCCGACCTACGCGGAGCGCTCGGCCTGCGGGCTTGCAGGGAGCGCTCCGGGCTTCGCCCACGCCTACGGCCTACGGCCTCGCATCAGGCGGCATAACCATGTTTCCTTAGCCTTCGTGACTGAAAAAACGTAACGACACTAAAAGAAACGGTTACGCGTCACCGATCAACACTCGATTTCACCCTTCACATATTTATCATATAGGGCTCTATATATGAATAAATTCTAAAGGAGTTAACTACAAAAATAAATATATACAGTCGAACATAGAACCACCTTCTTTTTTGAAGTCGGTTAAAAACGTAACTCAAATGAGTATCATTCAACTAGCGTATTGCGCGGGCGCAAGGCAAGCGCGGCTGCACGGCCGGTGGCACACACAGCAGGATCACGTGACTCATTGACGTCAATACTGACCTCTGCTGCTGCCTCCTGCCGGCTTATCTGTACCCAAACTCACACAGAGCAGCCCAACCCAACCTACAGCCAGTTGATTCACTGTATTGGGCACAGTATATGTATACATATATTAGTACTAGCGGTATAGGTCCGATTGCGATACACAGCGCCATAATATTAGACAATTGTAAGTACATACCTCATTCGGTTTCACAAAGTTGTGTAATTAAAAATTTAATGAAAATAAGACTGCATAAAAACATTATCCCTCTTTTTTGGGAAGTCGGGTAAAACGGACCTATACGGATAATACCTCGCACTCTGAAATCCGTCAAGCCGTTTTGAAGATATCGTGGAATAAAGAAAAATACATACATACGTACTTTCATACATACAAATACATTAGACCTGAAATTAACTTTAAAACAAAAAAAAACACTTCAAGCGCACTAGTTGCACTCAATTTCTTTGGGATGCCATCATCAGATCCTGGTTTCCTTATCATGGTACCACCCTTGGGATATCTCCTTTCGAACAAAAAAAGAATCATTAAAATCGGTTCATAAACGACGAAGTTATCCGCGAACACACATAAAAAAAAACTTTTTTTGAAGTATATTAAAAATACACTCCTTTTCGTGGGCAGTCGCGTAAAAAGATCTAATAAATTGCCTGGTAAGGACGGGCCCATCCGCATTGAAAATGGGGCCATTTTAGAGGACCTCAAGTGCAGCCCATAGTTTTCAGTTTAGCGGTGACTGTCAATCGAGTAGGTTTATATGATTGTCCATCATCATATCAGCTCGTGCACGTCCCCACCGAGGGGCTCGAGCCTACCCTGAATTAGGGCGATCGGGTCTTAGTCGACCACGCGGGCCCAGTGCGGGTTGGTCGACTTCACACACATCCTGCGAGTTTCTTCGCAGGTGTGTGCAGGGTAACTAATTAGTAATCTGTGGTGCAGGTTTCCTCACGATGTTTTCCTTCACCGTAAGAGCGTCGGATACACGTACATATAGGTCATTCATTTCATTACCATTAATACTAAATTCACAGTTCAGTACCCACGTACATAAAGAAAAATTTTAAGATACTAATTCTAGAACCGTTTCGAGATTTCATCTTTATTACCATAATTATGCTATTTGAAATGCGAAAAACGCTTATTTTATTAAAAATACACTCGTCTTGTATACCTACGTCACAACGTAGTTTGCAGAATGCAGATGCTATAGATCTCAAAATGGCTGAGTAAAGCTATAGCTGTTAAAAAAAGTCCAACAGTCCAAGATGTTAATAAATACACCTTAAATTATTTGTTTTTTTAAGGCGATGAAGAATTTAGCCTACATTGTGATTTCATGAACGGTGAAATGTTTAAAATGTATTTAAAAATAATAAGAACAGATAAAAAGAAATATTTCAATTAGTTTCTCCTGTTGCCATAATCTTGTGAAAAAAAACAAATACCAAAAAAATCTTTTCATATACTAAATTTAGTACCTTGAACTTTATGAAAAAAAAATGTTTGTAAGAGCAGGTCTAGAGGTTGATGTCTATGGGAACATGTGACTTATTTACATTACATTAATTTAATCATTGTTTCCTATAAGTCAAGACTGTAATGAGTCATGTGGCGTATTGTTAGTTTACAAGGAACTGTTTTGTTTTATTACAGTTTTCACACACTTATTGTAGGTAGGTACTTACTTACTATTTCCACCTAACAATTGCAATATTAGCAAATCGTAACAAGGGAAACTATTATCATCATGCCTTTGCCAAAGTATGCTGTCTTTGGAATTTTGGACCAACTTTAGTAGAATTGTTAGCTTTGGACAAAATTAACGATACCACGTCGTCGTCGTTGTCGTTGTTGTCCATCAGTATAGGATTCCGTTTTATCTATAGTACTCTGTGGTATAGGAGACGGACGTCTATGAATATTATGTAACTATAGGTACAGTCGGGTTCATAAATACATATATTGGCAGGGCAAGTTATATACAAATATAGTTAGATATCAATATAATGTTATCTATCATGTAAACGGTTCATTAATTGTTTGTATGGAACTTTATATTCATTTCAAAGCTTACAATGTTTTGAACCATTGGCCCTGCCATGAACTCGACTGTACTACTTAGTTGCAGTTCACTTTCTCTCGTTGCATCCTTACCTCTGTTGACAAAGAGTAGGATTATTACAAGTACCGTTGATCGTAATGATCGTTTTCCAGTGGTTCTACAAAACATCACTAGATGGCGCTACCTATATCGTCCACATATTACAAACGTCCACTAAACTTAGCATTACACTAGTAAGGGGATACTAGTAGCAAAGATGACCTATTATTACTGGAGTGCTAGTAGTTATACCTCTAAAAGGTACGTAGAAATATTTTAAAGTTGTATAAACATTGTAAACGGTTAAAATCATACAAGTCGCAGACCGACTAGAATGATGAGTGATGGCCGATTAATACAGCGCCATAATATCTGTTTTAATTGAAAACGCTAAACACGTTAAAAAACCGACTTCCATCGCAACAACTTAGTACATTTTAGCATTATTATTTTTGGTTTTTGTTAATTTTCTAAAAAAGTACAACACAGATTTTGATAAAATTTAAATGGGACCACACGGGAAGCACTAGCTTTCTAATAAAAAAAGAATCATAAAAATTGGTTCACCCAGCCCAAAGTTATGAGGTAACAAACATAAAAAAAATACAGACGAATTGAGAACCTCCTCCTTTTTGGAAGTCGCTTGAAAATTCAAAAGAACTAAACTTTAAAGTTACGAAAAACCTTTCCATGCTTGGTCTGCTAAATATACCTAGGTAACTTCAGACACGACGCAAACAATTGTAAACCAAAAAATAGTAAGTATAATAGCCATTGGCCCCACTGGGGGGCGTTAGCAAGATATGGGGACCGTCAGGACTGATATTTAGAAATATTACCCAACGACCCCGCGATCCACAAAATAAAATTATAAACAGAAATATATTTAAAATAAGATAACGGGCCCTACGCCAATATTGTCACACCAATGTGCTTAAGTCGACTGACTCGGTGGCTTAGTGGTTTGTGCTCATGACTACTGATCCGAGGGTTGTGGGTTCGATCCCCACCCAAGGAAAACATTTGTGTGATGAGCAGATTTGTTTGCTCTGTGTCTGGGTGTTAAATATCTATATATGTATGTATTTAAAACGTATATAAGTATGTATATCAGTCTCTGGTTCCCATAACACAGGGAATCCTACTTTGGGGCCAGATGACCATGTGTGATTTGTCCCAGAATATTTATTTATTTATATTTATATTCTTTATAGATACCTATTACGGTACATACGTAACCGGCCGACTACAGAACATCGACCGACATAGTTCATACATATATCCATGAAATAATTGCAGTTCTTCATTAAAGACGAAACGTATGCATTCGTAGAAACGGTGAGATCACATCGGGTTCACCACTGTAGGAACGTTGCGTTTCTACTTTTCGGGAGCAAAGGGAGATATCTCTGCCAGGCAAGGTGGTGCCTGGGGTCCGGCCGTATTGTATTTATACTCAGTGCTAAAGAAATGTTAACAGAGCGTTCTAGGTGTCGTATTTATTTTGTCCTCTCGTCGCTTGTGTTCTGGTGGGTTACTGCAGTTGCCGTAACATTTACAGGCCCACCTTGCCGCCTCACATAATAATCACTACATAAATGAGGAATATATATATATAACCACAGATTTAATATTTTAGTGGTCGTTATTCTCATAATCTGCACTATGATAGTGATTAACAACGCTTTACACGTTAAATACCCGACTTCACCGCTACAACTTAGTATAGTTTTGCTACAATTTTATAACGGTTTTATTAGCTTCACCTGTATGTATGTTTGTATCTATGTATGTAACCGACACCTTTGCACTCGATTCTGAGCCACTTTAAACGGACAGATTTAATTTAAAATTTGTATATACATTTATCACGAATCAGTAACAATACAATAATTTCATAAGTTTATCTCATTATCCAAAAAACTAATAATAATAAATAATAATGCTTTCTCTCCCCGTCGCACTGAACTCCAGCCGACTGTGCTTCCACTGGAGGTGCTCCTGCCACTTCGCCTCGTGCCAAGTGAGCAGAGTAGCTTAAGTTTATAAATTAAAATAATAAGTAATAATAATAATAATAACAACGCTTTCTCTCCCCGTCGCACTGAACTCCAGTCGACTGTGCTTCCACTGGAGGTGCTCCTGCCACTTCGCCTCGTGCCAAGTGAGCAGAGTAGCTTAAGTTTATAAATTAAAATAATAAGTAATAATAATAATAATAACAACGCTTTCTCTCCCCGTCGCACTGAACTCCAGTCGACTGTGCTTCCGCTGGAGGTGCTCCTGCCACTTCGCCTCGTGCCAAGTGAGCACAGAGGCTCTAGTTTTATACTAGTATAATACAAATATTTTTCGTTCATTATTGTTTTCAGCTTAAATTAAAAATTATTTTTCACTTTTTACTTTAATGTGCTTTAAAAGCGTGTTTTTTAGTTTTTTAAAACTATATTTTTATGGTTAAATTAAACCGATTTTAATAATATAAAGCGCTTGTTTCTTGATGTTTATAAAAAAAGACGTTTTTTGTATGGAGACCCCTCTTATTTTTTCACTTTATCTAATTTTTAGTATTTGTTATTATAGCGGCAACAGAAATACATCATTTGTGAAAATTTCAACTGTCTAGCTAACACGGTTCATGAACCGTCTGTCTGGTTCTGACAGACGGACGGACAGCGAAGTCTTAGTCAAAGGGTCCCGTTTTTACCATTTGGGTACGGAACCCTAAACGTTTGCAAAAACCATTTATCGATTGAGACATCTGTTTGCGAAACAAAGATTAATTTATGTATTTCAAAATACAGCGATTTTTTTTATTTTTCATGCAAAACCGGCCAATCATCTGACCGAATTGTATGAAAAATCCAAAAAACTTTTCGCGATTTCAGCAAAGTTGCAGAGCTAAAGTTGTTAAGTTGATGAGTACAAGCCCATCTTAAAGTATCACTGCACCTTTGTGTTACAACTTGTATAGTATTTGGTCATCCAATATGAATTTATCAAAATTAATACCGTTTTTTTTTAAAATTCAATTTTTGTTTGAAAACAATAATAATAATAATAAAAATGTTGAGAAAGTTTAGTGCACGCTGCCGTATACAGTTTATTTTTTATTCAATTTTTGTATGAAAAAAATTTACGAGAAAGTCTATTTCGGGCTGCCGTACAGTATGGGCACACCCTGGACACTTCATTCAACGGGCCAGAAATGACATTTCAAAAAAGGAACAAACAAAATCACGGCGAAATCCTATACGTTCAAAAACCAAACTGTAACCAATCTGTAACAATCTTGGTGACGAGAGGGTCAGGTCGCAATCTAAAGAGCGGCAGGGAGTGTCCATACTGAATGTTAGTAGGTACTAATATATATATATATACTTAATATATAACCTCATAAGGTTTCTTAGTGAAAGTTGTTTAGTATTATGTTATGTATGAGGGGCTCTTTGAGAAAACTAATTTGTCTCTTTTTAGGGTTCCGAAGTCAACACGGAACCCTTATAGTTTAGCCATATTTGTCCAACTGTCTGTCTGTCCGTCTGTTCGATTGTCCGCGGCCACAGTATAATAAAGCCCGCGGCTTAACTCAGAGACTTAGCACCAGTATTACAATACAGCGGCCTATCGTAATATTGTGCTATTAGTACTAGAAAGCTTAAATTTGGCATTGGTATACAATACATATAATCACGCCGACAAAGTGGTATAATAAAATCTTGAAAAATGTTTTTTTTTTTGGGTACCTCCCCTACATTTAAAGAGGGGGTGTTTTTTTTTCATTGACGTACCCTAGCGTGTAGGGTATCGTTGAATAGGTCTTTCAGAACATTGAGGGTTTACAAATACCAGTTTTCGATTGTGCGATCGCTTTGCGAAATATTAAGCTTTAAAGTGCAAATTTGTGTTAGAATCGAGTGTCCTTACCCCTTAACCAGCTAAACCGCTATTTCAGGACATCAGAAAAAAAACTGTAAATAGTAGGACATATAATCAATTTAAGAGGAAAACGATCAGGGCTAAGTAGACTTTCTTTTCTTGTGTAGAGGTACACTTAATATTTTTAAAATTAAAAATATAAAAGGTATATCCCTGGCAATAAATTAAAAACTACATGTGCAAAATTTTATTCGTTTCGCTGCAAAACAGGTGGAGACATACATACAAGCACTCCTTTCTTTTATTAAAATTTTTAGTATGTTTGACTATATCTCACCTGACGATGACGAGTGACGATGTAGTCGAGATGGTACACGCAAACTCAAATAATGCCTATTCACTCTCGCCTTGAAGATCCCCAAATTGTAGGAGTCGGGAAACACCACAGAAATCGGTGGGAACGACAAACGCAGGCAAGGAGTTCCACTCCATCGCTGTCCGCATAATAAATGAGGAAGCGTAACTTTTTTTGTCTTGACCACTTTTTTGGTGTCTATTAGTGGTATAGAGTAAATATATTTTCATCAAAATCTGAAAGTCGGTTTTTCGGATGATCACATAACCTTGTATTTGCTGTTTCGTCCCTCAAAGGTACAATACGATAAGGCATACAGTTTCTGTTCGTGCGCGTGTGTGTTTGTGTGCGCGCGTGTGTGTGCGTGTGTGTTGCGTGTGTGTGTGTGTGTGTGTGAGTGAGAGTGTGTGTGGGGGGGGGGGGGTTATTTACGGAATCAGTTTTATAAGAATTGGCCTGCACATAAAAAAAAACTTCTGGGCTCGCGTGTTCGACTAAGGCCTGATCGCCCTGATCGCCCGGGTAGACTCAAGTCCCTCGGTGGGGACGTAAATGAGCTGATATGATGATGATGGGAGGCGTAGCCTCAACGTTAGCGTATAATCATTAACGTTCAAGGTTTACATACTCTTTTCCAAGCTAGGTAGTGACCGGATAATAATTACAAAATCTAAGCACATAATACGCGCATACAAATAACAAAGTTTAATGATCTGTATTCATTACAATTTTCTCGAAATCACATTCTGTACTGAATCTAAATTTAACTTTAAAACTGTCTTTTTAATATTTATGTAAATAATAGATGGTAACTGCCGAAATGAATTTTTCAATACTCTTCCCCGAATTAACTCGAATCTTCGAATTCTCATTTAAATATTTGAGACAGGTTTTTTTTCACCTTCAAGCAATGAAGGAGCCAATAGAAGTTTATGTGAGCGAGAGAAAAGCTTTTTTCGAGATTTTGATAAAAAAATAAAATGAACTCTCATCACTAATAGACACCAACAAGTAAAAAGTGGTCAAGAAAAAAAATTGTGTGTGTGTGTTGGACCAATTTTGCTGAAATATTGCACATGTAGTTTTTAAATTATTTGCCAGAGGTACCTTTTCAGATTTTTTTATTGTCAAAATACCTCTTACACAAAAAAATACATTTTTTATCTCAAAAATGGCTCTAAGGATGTTTTCCAATTTTTGTCATCAAAAACACTTATTAACATCTTAATTATGCCATATATGGTATATCCGGGAAAGCTCTAACACTGGTAAAAAATGTTTTCTACAAAATGGCGATTCAATCAATCGAGAAACCTTCGAGGTTCTCGACCTTACTAGCGTCTATTCTATGCCATAAGTGGTATGTCTAAGGAAACCCTTAAAAAAGTATCTCCCATACAAATTGTTAGATGCTCCTGCGAGAAGGTATGTTCTCCGTGGGGAGTTTAATTTATTTTGTTCTTAAATACAGTGTAAACTCTATATAGCGTCACTCAAGGGACCGGACATTTTGTGACGTTATTGAGAGTTGTCGTTATACAGAGAGAAATTAGCATCAAAGTAACCAACGCCAGAAAATTTTGACGTTTCAAAGAGTGAATCGTTATATCGAGTGACGTTTTACAGAGTTTACACTGTATATCTGAGTGGTAGATGTGAAGGACGAACTTTTATAATTTAGTACGATTTGAATATGCCATTCTCTTTCGGTGTCCCATCACTTATTTCCTGTGTTATTTTAGAAATTTCCAAGAAATGTTACAGAATACGTGTTATTATGGGGGATATACTAACAAATAATAAAAAAAATCTAAATTAAGTAGTGTCCCCATATATGTGTTTTACAGGGATTTTTTGTTTTTTATTTATCGTAAAAAAGCTAATACATACAAGCGTGAAACTTGGTGTGATTATAGTACCTACTAATCCTAAAGTAAAACAACAAATAATAACAAAACCGGTAAAGTGCGAGTCAGAACCGCGCACAAAGGGTTCCGTACCATCACACTAGATGGCGCTAGTTTCTTCACGTTTAAAAAAACTTTTTGGTATGGAAACTTTCACTTTTTCTAATTTTTAGTATTTGTTGTTATAGCGGCAACAGAAATACATCATCTGTAAAAATTTCAACTGTAGCTATCACGGTTTATGAAATACAGCCTGGTGACAGACGGACGGCGGAGTTCTAGTAATAGCACAGTATATATATTAGTACTAGCGTAGTAATAGCACAGTATATATATTAGTACTAGCGTAGTAATAGCACAGTATATATATTAGTACTAGCGTAGTAATAGCACAGTATATATATTAGTACTAGCGTAGTAACAGCACAGTATATATATTAGTACTAGCGTAGTAATAGCACAGTATATATATTAGTACTAGCGTAGTAATAGCACAGTATATATTTTAGTACTAGCGTAGTAATAGCACAGTATATATATTAGTACTAGCGTAGTAATAGCACAGTATATATATATTAGTACTAGCGTAGTAATAGCACAGTATATATATTATTACTAGCGTAGTAATAGCACAGTATATATATTAGTACTAGCGTAGTAATAGCACAGTATATATATTAGTACTAGCGTAGTAATAGCACAGTATATATATTAGTACTAGCGTAGTAATAGCACAGTATATATATTAGTACTAGCGTAGTAATAGCACAGTATATATATTAGTACTAGCGTAGTAATAGGGTCCCGTTTTTACCCTTTCGGTACGGAACCCTAAAAACCGGCCCAGTGTAAGTTATACTCGTGCTAAGGAGTCAGAACTGAATGAAAAAAATATATCTGCCGCTCGCGTTGATGTATTTTATTTGTAATGAATAGGTATCATTATTATACTTGTGAGAAGGGGTGTGTCATTGATTCCACAAAACACTTATAATAATTAACTCCACAAATCTGTAATAATTCGTGACTTGTAAAGAACAAAAAGCACTATTTCATTTAATTTTCCACTCCTTCAAGAGTATGAACAGATTTTAGGTAAATCAGCCATGAAGGAAATACGCGGTAAGGTTCTCGAACTATTGGACGCGATTATGCGATCACGTCAAAGAATATACACTATGATCACGTAACATGAGAATAGGAGACGGTGACTTTTCCTCTTTTCCCCTACCGTAGTAGCCGATGAAAACGTGATCGTCAGACGTGCGCGGGCGCCGGTCGTCGCCGGTCACTCACCGGCTTGCGCGTATATGCCTACGTTAGGTATACATATGTATATCAGGGAAAGGAACCTTCACGGCAATAAAACTCATATACATAAAATGAAGTCATTGGAGTTCAAAGAAATATTTACCCTACCTGACTAAAAAGGGGATCTATAAATGTCAACATAACCGTTAGACTTGAAGCTGTGTGTAGCGGTGTTTTTTGATTATAGTATTTTGATCTATTGCGAAGGGACTTTTCATAATTTTAGCAGTGGGCACGCTGCTGCTTATACAGGGCGCTTATGCAAACCCAAACACATTCACTGCTATTCAAAATGAGTGTGTACCTAATCCTAGGAACCGCAACTTTTTTTTCATCAGAGATGGCACGCGGAGTCACGTGCACTCGCCACAGAAAACGTGAAAGCGGTTCAATCAGAAGACAACGTTCAAACCAATGTTTACAAGTACATACTAGTTTCTTTTCTCATAGGTTGTGATGAAAAGTTGTATGTGTCACTCAAGGGCAAAATATTTTATTCTCGGGCGATGTATATTGAATACCTCGCTTAGCTCAGGATTCTACTTCAGCATTCTTCACTTAGCTCAGAATTCCAACTAACATCCTCGGAACGAAATATTAGCTTGTCCCCTTGTTGCACAAATATGTAACTATTACACGTCCACTATAGGTAGCTGTGCGTGAAACTTGACAGCATTATTAAAAAGACGACAAGCACAAGTAGTAGGTTGACCTATCTATTCTGTTAAATGAAATGTTATTTACATTGATTGGCAGAAGGTGTTCGTGAGGGATTCCCACGTTTGCGCACGTTAGGTTAAGAAAAAAAAACGTTGTCGTTGTCATTCGAGTAAATAACTAATAATAGGTAGGTAGAACTATCTATGTTTTTGGTCAGAGTCTTTCACATGTGAGGTATTTCCATAAGTAATATAATAATAAATAAATTGAATTGTACAGCCACGCTGTGCATACTTTGTCGCGAAGCCTTCACCGTCTGTCGTAGTCGGGCAAACACAAATAAACATTACACTTCCTTAGTAGCGATGAATAAAGCTAGGTATATCAGACTTCATGAAAAATTTACAAATAATTTGGGTTTGTATGGGAGGTATTTTACTCAGATTTTTCCTGGAATAATGAAGTACCCAGTGCAGTAGGCCTTATCAAGTCCTAATAATTCACAAAGTTACATTAAAATCGTAAGAGCTATTTTTGAGAAAAAGTAACAAACAATCTGGATTAGTATGGAAGGTCTTTATCTTATCTTATCTTTGTAAGTGGGGGCTGCAGTTGCAGCGACACTTCGACCCAATGGGATCATTTGTGTGCCCTATAACCTTTGCACCCCAACCTACTCGAAGATGTGCTGCATTAATGCAGCAATTCCGCTGATTGGAAGGTGCTTGTAGTCCTCCGGTGTTGGGTAGCCATCACCTAGGAGGTACATACGCTTACTAGCCAGGACATCGCAGTGACACAGTAAGTGTTCCATTGATTCTATATCTTCACCACAGGCCCTGCAGGTCGGGTCGTGCGTCAGGCCGATTTTTTGCAGGTGTGCATTTGTGGCAAAGTGGCCCGTCAACGCTCCTGTTATCGCCCTGACTCGCGTCCTGCTGTTATTCCAAATGTACTTGGTTGCCCCTGTGGTGACCTCACCGATGAAGAGCTTAGAGTGTTTATGTCCATCCCTGGATAGCCATGTCAATCTGTGCCTTATAATAGTGCTCCTTGGTAGCCCTATCCTCGGTTCTGGATCACACATTGTTGTTTGTGATCCCATTCTAGCCAGTTTGTCTGCTTCTTCATTGTCTTCCACTCCTACGTGTCCAGGGACCCAGACCAGTTGCAGTTTGTTGTGTCGGCCCACCTTATGGAGGACCTTAACACAATTTAGCACTAGCCCGGAGTCAACCTTGAAGGAGTCAAGAGCTTTAAGAACAGCTTGGCTATCGCTGAGAATATAGATGGTTTTGTCTTTGACTTCCTTGTCTATAATCTCATGTGCACATGCAATGATAGCATAAGTCTCCGCCTGGAAGACTGTTGCATATTGCCCTAGACTAATACTCGCTGAGTAATCCTTAGCATAAACGCCTGCACCAGCACCAGACTCCATTTTCGATCCGTCTGTATACCATGTAAGAGTGTTTGGTCCTTGTTAAGTCCTTTACTCCATTCTTCCCTCGTAGGAGCATAGATTTTATATTCTTTTTTGAATATGTGCACAGTCTGTATTTTGTCACATCCCATGCGCATAAGCCTTTCCATACCTGTGTCTAGTTGTAGATTGGTATGTCTGGTTTTGGGCATGTCAAAATTCCACATGCCATTTAACGATAACCTGTGTAGGGCCTTGGCCGCCTCTGTTTGAATGTGTATTTGAAGCGGCTTTAGATTTAGCAGCATTTCCATAGATGCAGTAGGTGTTGTACGAAATGCTCCGGTAATTGCCAGGCAGGCCAACCGCTGAAGTTTTGTCAGTGTTAGGCACGTGCCTAACTCCGTTCTAGGCCACCACACAATGCTGCCATAAGTAATAATGGGTCTTACTATCATTGTGTATAGCCAATAAATGACTCTGGGTTTCAGGCCCCAGGTCTTTCCGTACGCAGATCTTAGCATACCAAAGATTTTTGTGGCCTTGACCATGATCCTTTCTGTGTGCAGACTCCACGTTAGTTCTTTATCCAAGGTCATGCCTAGATATTTGACGCTCGTGGACCAGTTTAGTTCTGTACCATACAGTTTGAGAGTTTGTAAACCTTGTAGGTTTCTTTTCCTTGTGAATGGTACAACCGTTGTCTTGCTAGGGTTAATCGACAGGTGATTTTCACCACACCACCTTTCAACTTTTCGCAAGGCCTTTTGCATTATTTCCGATACTATGTTCGGAAATTTGCCGCTGATTAGTATAGCTAGATCGTCAGCATAACCAATCGTGTAAAGAGGTCCGGTGTTCAGCTCCTGTAGGAGCGAGTTGACCACTAGGCTCCAAAGTGTTGGTGACAGAACGCCACCTTGTGGGCATCCTTTTGTAGTGGTGGCAGTAACCTCGTCCCCCATTAGTGAAGATGTTATAATTTTCTTCCTAAGCATGATATCTATCCATTTGCATAACGTTTGGTCTATGCCATGGGAGATAGCTGCATTCTTGATTGCCTCGAAAGTAGTGCGATCAAAGGCACCTTCTATGTCAAGGAAGGCAGCAGCACATACTTCCTGGTTCTCCAACGCTCTTTCAGCACGTGATACTACAAGGTGAAGTGCTGTTTCAGTCGACTTGCCAGACTGATATGCACATTGTAGTCCATGAAGTGGTTTTTTCCGCAAGGGACCCTCCTTTATATGTTTGTCGACCAGCTTTTCCAAAGCCTTTAGCAGGAATGACGAAAGGCTTATGGGTCTATAAGACCTCGGTTCATCATATCTGTCTCTTCCTGGCTTTGGCAAGTAGACAACCTTCACACGTCTCCAGATTTTAGGAATATATCCGAAGGCGATACACGCTTTGTATAGCCTGCATAATGGCTTAAGTAGCACCTTTGATCCTTTTTGTAGTAGGATGGGGTAGATCCCATCTAGTCCTGGCGATTTCAATGGTTGAAAGCTACCTAAAGACCATAGAAGCTTTTGCTCATTTACTACCTTCTTAGCTACGTCCCAGTCTTTTTTCCTCGTTTGAGTATTCAGCTCATTCCGAGTTACGGGGTCATCCTTTTCGCTATCTGTTATTTCACAGCCCGGTTTTAAACATCACTTCCAATGTTTCCTTCCCAGATTCAGTCAGTTTTCCCTCTTCGGTTCTAATAGATATTGGAAGGTACTTTATTCCGATTTTATTGAACAAAAGACTACCGCGTACTAAATGCCATAAACATTTATAGTAAAATACCGAGTTTCATCAAAATTGTTAAAGCCCTTTTTGAGATTCAGCTTTTTTTATTTTTTTGTGTATTTAAATTCCTTAAATGGCGTCCCAGTCAAAAGCTGCTCCTCAGAATCCATCGACAAATTATCATAAAACTCTAAATTTTAAAACTGGATGTAAATCGGACCATGGATTAACCGCTAAAGAAAGCGTGACGGACGGACGGACAGACGTACGTATGGACGGACGTTTTCGGCAAAAACGTTTTTTTTTTAGTTTATACTATAGTGATACAGAACACATTTTGGGTAAAATTATATTTTTATTCACGACGAAAATACTTTCTTTACTTTCTCCTTGCGCTCGGTAACGCAAAAGTAAAAATTTATGGATCTGTGGACTGTGCACTCAGTGATTGATAAAGCTTTATATTAGCTTGCCTGATGTTGCCGTGTTAGTTTGGAACAAATCTTGGAAGCTAAAATTGAGCTAAAACTTTGCATTAGTACTCGTAAAGTTTAGAGCACAATGCATGGTTAGCTAAGTGACGTCATTCTAAATCCAATATGGCAGACTCCCAAAGATGGTGGACCATATTTATGCACCCCCATGATATGGGTATCAAATAAAAGGGTATGCTGAGAAGAATACGAAATATTTAAAATTCTTTTCGAAAAACATCTTGTTCCTAAAAGTTTTTAGGTTTTTTTAAATAATTTTTACTTTTACTTTAATTTTTACAATCGCAGCGAGGGGAGCAAAATAATTTATTGGCATCGTGAAAAAAAGTTTTTCTAATTTTACCCAAAATGTGTACCCTATATCACTCATTCATCATATCAGCCGAAGGACGTCCACTGCTGGACAAAGGCCTTCCCAAGGGTTTCCACGACGACCGACCCTATATCACTAGCAAAAACAAAAATACATGTTTTTCAAAAATATCTGTCCGTCCGTCCGTCACGATTTTTCTAGCAGGCGAAAAAATGGTCCGATTGACATCAAATTTTGAAATTAAGAGTTTTATGATAAGTTTTCAAAGGATTCTGAGCGGATTCTGGGTGGGTTGCTATTTAAGACGATTTTGATGAAACGTTGCAAATGATATAGTGGTAGTATAAGTATTTTGGCAAAGTTTGTTAAAGTTAAGCCATTTTAGTTTTTTTTTTATCGATCCGCTTATTATTAATATTGTTTGCCCCAACTTTACTTCTCCCATTTTTTGCAGCTTCGACATACTGTTGATTACACGTTTTTGCGAGAAAGTAAGTGCAGTGTTGCTGTACAATTTACGGGTTCCGTAGCACCACACCTAATCACACAACTATGACAATGATATCTATTCACATTACAAACAAAAGACATCAACGCGAGCGACAGAAATATGATTTTTTTTTTATTCAGTTCGGACTGCTGGTAAAAAATATTATTGCCTGCTCAAGATTTGGAGGTGGAAATAGGGAACTACGACCAGAGATCTGTTACCATAGATGGGTTATGCACTAACAAACCACATTTGAAAATCGAATCCATTTACACACACATTATAATAGGTACCTACCGAATGCTACTATGATAAGAGATGCCAATTGGCATCTTTTTTTTGCTTCACTTTTAGGATGCACGTATGCACTAACAAACCACATTTGAAAATCGAATCCATTTACACACACATTATAATAGGTACCTACCGAATGCTATTATGATAAGAGATGCCAATTGGCATCTTTTTTTTGCTTCACTTTTAGGATGCACGTAACCTATCTACCTCCCCTTATATAGGGTGACTTTTAATTAGTTCTTGATAGCACAGGATATGAATGTACTCGTGATTACAAACAACTTTCCCAAAGAAACTATATGTCAAATATGAAAAAAAAATTTGGTCCTTCATACATTTTTTGTCGATTTGATAACTTGTTATGTACCGAGGACCTAAAATTTTTTTCTGATTCGACATATAGTTTCTTTGGGAAAGTTGTTTGTAATCACGAGTACATTCATATCCTTTGCTATCAAGAACTAATTTAAGGTCACCCTATATATAGCATATCTCTGACTACGACATGCTGTTTTGGTCAATTGTAGTGCGTATTATCGGTCTGCGCTGCAGTTCTCCCTTTATTGCTGTATACGAAGAGGTTTGGGGGAGAGAGACAGCAACATTTTATTGAAATACCTATTCTTTAGACCGCGTTTCCTCTTAAATGTAAAAATGTGTTTATTTGTTACCTCTTCACGCTTCAACGACTTAACCAATCATGACAAAACTTAGCATGCACGTAGTCTGTGGCATGGAGAAGGACATAGGTTATCTTTTACCCCGATTTCTTAAGTGGTTCCTGTAGGATAGCTGTTTGTTTGTTTTACGTCGCAATGAAGCGAAGTATTTATGACGTGATATTTTGTAGGTACAGAGATAGGTAGATAAAGGGCGGGGGTAGGAAGTGCCACAGACTACTAGTTACCATAGCCTGACATAGTTCCAGAGGGATTCGGAGAAAACTCATTTGCACGCTCGCCCCTGTCGTACGCAACGGAGGAACGGATTTACGTGAAATTTTGCACTGACAAAGAGTAGGAAATATTACTGAAGTACACTGAGTGAGATAGTTGGGGGAGAAGGAAGTGATATCGAAACAGATCCTGAGAGATCTAGGGAAAACTCATTTGCACGCCCACGCACCCTCGAAGACAGTTATGACTATTAAAGACAGTTAAAACTATGTCTACGCGAGCGAAGACGCGGGAAAAAGCTAGTATAACAGTTATGATTAAGGCCCTAAGATAGGTCAAATGACAATATTCAATTCAAATTATTGAAAGACTGTGTAATGATATCACTATGAAAAAAATATATAATATACTTAAAGTAACAATCGATTTAATTGAATACAATTTTGAAAATACATATTACCACTTTTGATGTAAAAAATATACTGTAGTCTCTGTTTTTGGCATTCATTGCAAAGTTTCTCGAAAACAAACAGTTAATGTTGAATGACACCAACAAACAAAAATCGATGACTGTAACAAAAAAAATTAAAAAAATTTGAAAGTGAAGAAAAGTAATAAAAAAACATCCTGAATTAGGAATTAGGGCGATCAGGCGTCGACCACGCGGGCCCAGCCAGTGCGGGTTGGTCGACTTCACACACAACCTTTGAATTTTTTCGCAGGTGTGTGCAGGTTTCCTCACGATGTTTTCCTTCACCGTTAAAGCAATAGCATAAATGTCAGAATTAAATCATTAATAATGTCAGCAAATTAAATAATTAAAAAAAATATATATTTATGCCACTGGTACATAAAACAATATTAGTAACAGTATAGACAGCATTAAAAATATCTAATTTGTTCAATTGTGAACTCTTTGACAAGGAGTACGTCAGATTAAACAACATATTTAAAATACCAGTTAGATTTTGAATCAGTTAATTGGAAAATCCCAAGTGATAGACATACAAGTGTGCGCACATATTTGTGATATGATGTGCCACACGGAAATACCAGTACCTATTTAACTAGGTAATTTTATGTTAAGTATGTAAACTATGACAGAAATGACAGACGAATCGTTTTTTCGTGCAACGAACATATTGTGGGAAAAACAAAAAATGAGATGTTTATTTTCTTGTATCAATAGGAATAATTTATCTAGTGAATTGGTTTGTAGGTAAATCCAATTAATTAACTTTTTTTTTACAACTAGCTGACCCGACAGACAGACGTTATCCTATCCAAGTGAATTGCGCACATCCATCGTACGTAAAATTCCATAGAAAAAAACACTTTTAGTTTTTCTGTATTTTATAATTTTCCGATTAACTTTCCAATTTTTCTCTCCCTATGAACCTTATTAAGAATATTACGAGCATTAAAGAATTGCCAAGTCGGTCGGCATCATCTTTACTTACCATCAGGTGAGATGATGCCAAGGGCTTACCAATTGTGAATAAAAAAAAAGACGTTCTAGTTCAAGTGATGCGCTTGCGCTTAGTAATTGTAGCAAAGAACATCATTTACTTTTTATTTATACAGAAATAATATTAATGAAGAGCGTCGGTGGCGTAACGGCTAGGGCCGCCGCCTCCTGTCCGGGAGGTCGTGGTTCGAATCCCGCTACGTACCACTGTGATTTCGAATTTAGATTTCATATGTACGTTTATCCGACACTCTTACGGTGAAGGAAAAAACATCGTGAGGAAACCTGCACACGCCTGCGGAGAAACTCGCAGGTTGTGTGTGAAGTCGACCAACCCGCACTGGGCCCGCGTGGTCGACTAAGGTCCGGTTGCCCTAATTCAGGGTAGGCGCGAGCTCCTCGGTGGGGAGAGCAGATATGATGAATACTAATGAATCATTTAAGATCCTAAAAAACATTTGTTGATTGTCCTTGCGAAACAGACACTCACAGGAAACAGTGCGTGCGCACGCGCTTGAATTAGAACTGGAAGTTTTTCGGGAGGAGCGGGATGCGTGGTATAAAAAATTGTCCAGGTGCGTGTCAGACAACGCGTAAAGTAGGGCTCCGTAGGGGGTCAAAAATAAATATGTATTTCAAAAAACTAAGTTATTTTTTCACCTGTTATTAGTTATTACAGGTTATTTCGTATGGAAAATCTATAATATTTTACAAACTGCATATTTTACGTTAATCGACCGACTCTTTTCCGCAAGATGAAAATAGTTAGTTTCTATATCAGCCGCATACTATGGGCCTCATAAGAAGGCTCAAGGTCACCCAAAGGGCAATGGAGCGTGCTATGCTCGGAGTTTCTCTGTTTGATCGAATCAGAAACGAGGAGATCCGCAGGAGAACTAAAGTAACCGACATAGCTCACAGAATCGCTAAACTGAAGTGGCAGTGGGCAGGGCACATAGCTCGTAGAACAGATGGCCGATGGGGCAGTAAAGTTCTCGAGTGGCGACCACGCACCGGAAAACGTAGCGTAGGCAGGCCTCCCACGCGGTGGACTGATGACCTGGTGAAGGTCGCGGGAAGCCGATGGATGCGGGCAGCGCAGGACCGGTCGTCGTGGAAATCCTTGGGGGAGGCCTTTGTCCAGCAGTGGACGATTTGTGGCTGATATGATGATATCAGCCGCATGTCCACATCCACATAAGATCTCATAAGACATTATACTATGGAAGTAACTAAAATACACTAGTCTCGCAGTACTTACATCCGTTAACTGTCTTATTTTCTTAACGGCATAAGCAGCTGAACTAAGCCTTCCCGCTAATGTTTCAATGTGTGGTCCCCATTGAAGTGAAACATCCGAAGTTATACCAAGGAACACCGTAGTATTTACAAATTCTAAATTATAACTGTCTAATATTACACCATTATTGACCTTTTATACATTTGACAAACAAAATTTTATACATTTTGTTTTCTTAGCATTTAATAAAAAGTTTTTCACAGTGAACCAGTTCAGTATCTTTGAGACAGTGTTGTTAACGTTGTCAATTTCATTTTCTTTCCTATTCACTTTAAAAATAAGAGAAGTATAATCTCCAAACAACACAATATTTGATAGATGTTGCACCATTAAAGGCAAACCCTATTTTCACTCTAGATCCAAATGAGTTCGTGCCATTCACTTGTTCTTTTTGTGTTCTGTTGTGTAAATACGAATTTAAAAGACTGAGAGCCCCATCCTCTACACCATAATGCTTTAATTGATAACGGAATCCTAAGAACAATATTATAGTGATAAAATCCTAACAAGCGGTATAATTTGGCCAGTCTTATTTAATAAGGTGTTTCACATAGAAACCCCGATCATTTTTATAAGCTTGCCGTGTTAGTCAGTTTGCCTGGTTGTTAGTTTAGGACAAATATTGGAAGTTAAATTAAAACCACTTCCTGGTTTCAGATTCCAATTGTGCTGACATTTTGCATACACGTTAAGTTCGGAGAACAATGCATGGTTAGCTCAGAGAGGTCATTCTAAATCCAATATGGCGGACTCCCAAAGATGGCGGATTAGTTATATTTTATGCACCCCCATGATATAAGTAAGTATCAAATGAAATAAACAAAATGGGTTTGCTGAAATGAAAACGAAATATATTTTTATTGATTAATGCTTTTACTTAAAAGTTTTTACATTTTCGAAAATTGTTATTCTACTTCCTTAGCTACTATCGTACGATTAGATGATTTTAATAGTGCCACTACGAATGTTTATACTGATTTATGAAGGAAAATTTGCGAGAAAGTTGGTTTGTTTGTGAACTCTTTATTGAATTTAAAAACAAATGAGCTGTTAACAAAAGAATAACAGTATAGCACAGGCGGATTTATCCCTTTCGGGATCTCTTCCAGTCAACCTTGGAATGCTGAAAGGAATTCAGAGCATACGATCAGGTAATTTAGATAACTACTAAAAATAATTTTAACTATCATGTAATCGTCTCTAGTATATTAATATGTGTATTAATATTTTGGGTATAGGTATGAAATTGCCGATTTGATCATCATCATCATCATATCAGCCGAAGGACGTCCACTGCTGGACATAGGCCTCTCCCAAGGATTTCCACGACGACCGGTTCTGCGCGCCCACATCCATCGGCTTCCCGCGACCTTCACCAGGTCATCGGTCCACCGAGTGGGAGGCCTGCCTACACTACGTTTTCCGGTGCGTGGTCGCCACTCGATAACTTTACATCCCCAATGGCCATCTGTTATATGCCGTTTGGATAAAAAAAGTTTAAAGATGTTATTAAAACAAAATTTATTTTCAAAATAGCATTAGAGTATTAAAAATTTATAACCGGCAAATGTGTATCTATTGTTTAGATATTTTGAGAGCATTGTGGCTTTAAACCCATAAAGACGGTTATTTTCAACTCAATAAATCACCATGTTATAAGGCAAAATTGCACATTTTTAATTTTAAGGCTGTAGAGATATTGCAGCAGTTTCTTAGTTACTAATGTCATATTTGGGAAAACCCCGCATTAGATTTCGTCACTTTTAAAAAATATCAAGAAAATTAACTGTTCTAAAAAATTGCCTTATCTGACCACTAAGAAAACGCCTTTGTTCCATTCAATGCTACGTAGCTCAGGTGATTGGAACATGAAAGATGTATTATGCCACTGGTTACTAATAAAAGACCATAAGTAGTGACACCATAAGGTCAATAATAAAAAACAATAACTATTTTTAGTAAAAATTGGCACTAAATTTCAAAAACTGAATCGTCAATTTCATACTTAAACCCCTACATGTACTACATAGATAACTAGACTCATACGAAAGTTCACACAAGGTGGCAAGGTATTAGTATGTATTTCGTAATGATTCGTAGAAGTGAGCAAAATATTAATCCCTACTATATCCCTACTATAATATTATAAATGTGAAAGTAACTCTGTCTGTCTGTTACGCTTTCCCGCAAAAACTACTGAACGGATTTGGCTGAAATTTGGTAGGTAGACAGATTAGGACCTGGATTAAGACATAGGCTACTTTTTACCACGCTCGCGAGCCGCTTGCGGCTCGCGCACTGCGCACCCTCGAAAAGTCATAGAAACGTGGTCCACGCGGGTGAAGCCGCGGGAAACAGCTAGTTACATGTAAGCAAAGTTTGCCTTTTACTTAATAAGTAGTATCTCGTCTGTGTTAAAAGTAATACAACATTGGGTGGTTAAAGTATGCTTTTATCCTGTTTAGGGTACCTTAACGGGACCACATTATTAAGCCTACACTGTCCGTCCGTCCGTCGATCCCAACTATAAAGGGCGTAACCTTTTCAACCCTAATAAGTATCAAGCTAATATTTTTACAAAAAATATGTTTTTATGGCAGATTTAAGTATCTCATCACATCAGCTCCTATATAGGTACGTCCCCACCTACGTTACTTTTTTGCTTTTGCTCTATCTTAAAAACGGAAATACTACAAGCGTCAAAACGGGTACAAACCATGACAGAACCGCGCTCTACTGTCATGGAGTTTATGGCGGGATTTGTGGTGAACGCATTCGTAGTTTTATTTTGTTGTTTTTGCATTGTTTTCTGCTAGAATTTTGTTCAAGAAGTGGTGCATTTTGGAGAAAATCGTCTAGTGCACGTGACCAACATGGAGAACAAGAAAATAAAACGAAGGAGGACGTGAGAACCCAACTTGCACTGGGTGCAGTTTTATATACGCCCTGCAGCAACTGGATGTTCCACCTCAGAATGAGGCTGCTGCAAATGCTGTCAAGAACTTTAGAGAAGATTTGTAATGCTCCGGCACTAGCATTACAAATCAAAAAACTAATAAATATAATTTAAATGGGGATTGTCTCGGAAGGGCTTGTGTACCCACCCGTGAGACGTTAAGATATTATATTTTAAAAAACTACTGTCATGCTCTTTAAACACTATGCTTGTAAGTAATTTCTCTTTGATTCTTGCATCAACATTCTTTACCGTTGTAACAATAAAAACTAGATGACCTACTCAGAAACTTAATTTTACTCACATTCCACTGCATAAAACTAGAACAAAAAGGTTAAAACCTTTTAATTATCAAATGTTAGATCTTACCTTATATTTTCCGGCTGGTTTATCTCTTCTGATTGCTTTAAAGCCACTGCGTAGCTGCAAAGAAATTTAATCACGTATAAAAATTGTTGAACAACCCCTAAACGTCTTCATCTTTGGGGCACCACGAGTCTATTCCCTAATTTGCGAAGGTTAGGTTACATAAGAAATAGAAATTCTAAAACACATTGGTACGTAGCAGGACTCGAAACACGACCTCCCGGATAGGAGGAAGCGGCTCTTGCCGTTACGCCACCGACGTCGAAGGTTGTGTGTGAAGTTGACCAGCCCGCACTGGGCCCGCGTGGTCCACTAAGGCCCGATCGCCCTAATTAAGGGTAGGCTCGAGCCCCTCGGTGGGGACGTATATAGTTCATAACTTCATAGTTCATAGTTATTTATTCATAATATGTCAATATATTACATGTCAAATAAATTATACTTAACTAAAATTCAAATATTAAATTATTATAAAATAATAATGAGTAAATAAAAAACAATAAAATTATAATAAAAATATTATCACATTATTTAATTAGATTTAGTATTTAAAAATTCTTCATAACTGTAGAACGCGTGCTCGATCAGCCAAGTGTTGAGCCTGCTTTTAAAGCAACTCAGTGAGGGAGCCGTGGCGACCTGCTCGGGCAGCCTGTTATAAACAGTTGGACCCGTGACGTGTATTAACTTGTCCGATTTAGCAAGCCGGCGCGGCACAGGCAGTAGTGTACCCAAATTGCGGAGGTTACGCGAATGTACATCAATGGGTCGTTTGTACTTATCAACGTGGCTGAAAACGTACACTGCTGTCTGCAGTATAACCATCGACGGTAAGGTAAGGATCCTAAGGTCTATGAAATATGGCCTCGCGGGAGTGTCCTGCGGCACTTGCACGATTGCTCGCACGGCTCTCTTTTGCATGCGAAAGGCGCGCTCCTAGTCTGAGGCGCCAATTTTCTAATTTACTCCCCAAAAGTGGCCCGTATGTTTAAAATTATTTATATACGTTGCACGTTCATCTTTGGATCACCGATTTACATTCATATCAGCTCATATACGTCCCCACCGAGGGGCTCGAGCCTACCCTGAATTAGAGCGATCACCGATTTACATAAATTATGTGAACCAAATTCCAACTCAATCGGTCTAGTAGTTTCCGAGCAAATTGCCTGTGACAGACGGACGGACAAACAGATAGACACACGGGTGATCCTATAAGGGCTTCGTTATTAACTTTTGAGGTGCGGAACCCTAAAAACACAATTCCAATTTAAAAAAAATAATTAGAAATTTACAGAACCCGGTGGTAGGGACACGTTATTCTTAAATCATATTATGTAATAATTTTAATCACGTTTTTTTTAATTTTAAGCTTTTGAGGGACTTGCGCCCACGCACGTACGTACGCGGTTAGCCATTTAATTTTTAAATTTTCGTTTGGCGATGTTATCATTTCAAAATTCCCAAAAAATAAGTACATTCCCACTTGGGCGCATTTTTTATTTTTATTATGAGCGAGCTGTGACAAATTTTTTATATCGTGTTATTTAATTATTTGTTAAAAATCTAACTCTCTTCCAAATATATCCCTTTTCTATCCTCATCTACCTTTTCTTTTTCCCTTCTTACAACTTTTAATCCAATAGTTCCAAATCACTACGTTTCTGTGTGGCAAATGAGAATTCATTTATGTTTTTTTAATTTTAACCTTATTTTTGCTGCAGTAGGTAGACACAGAGACAACCAGCAACAGGATACGTTGGAGAAAGCATACGCGGAGACCTGAATAATGGGACAAGAGCGAGGAGAATGATGACGGGAAATTTTGAGAACCCACGACATAAAACGTTTCAAATACAAAATGAAATGAAATTATTTATTAGTAACAAATTGTTATAAGTCAAATGAGATTTTATAAATGTCATTACTAAAGGATTAATTATACTAAAAGGTACACAAATAAAATAAAATAAAATACGTTACATGTAATTTAGGCGATTTAAAAAAATCTTCGTAACTATAAAATACTTTTTCATGCAGCCACTCTTTCAAAATTTTTTTAAAAACATTTGTGGAAGCTGATTTTTTTACGGCGGCGGGCAACCGATTGTAGATTTTAGGTCCTATCACATAAATGGACTGTTCAGATTTTTTTAGTTTATGGGGCTGGTCTGCTAACTGGCCCTCGTACTTATTACTACGAAGATTTCGCTCATTCGCGCGTCAATACAATTGTGTAATAAACCTACTGCGTATTTAAATATGACATTTTTACTTTCGAGCTGCGAAGGAGTAAAGAAGGTATTGTGATGGAAAAAAATCTAAGTTGAGATTTTGATGGAGATCGATTGTCTTACTCTAATCTATTTTTATAACTCCAGACTTTTTTTTTATTAATTTTCAGTATCTTCATTGTTTTAAGCTGCCACTATTGTAAAAAATCAATCATTATTTTTTTACTAAAAAATGGCTCCAGCGATTTTTGTGAAACTCGGTAAGTTACTATAAATTAAATGGCCTACAGCACGCGGCAGTTCGTCATTCCAATAAAAATCTGAATAAGGTCCCCCATACAAATCCAGGTTGATTATTTTTTTCTCAAAAGTGGCATTATATATAGATTTTAATGAAACGTTGTAGATAACTGGGACTTGATACTGCACTGGGTAGTTAATTATTCCAGCAATTATTCTATATCCGAGGAAGGTACATTACAAACCCAAATTATTTGTAATATTTTCATGGAGTAAGATGTACCTAACTTTATTCTAGAGAGTGTAATGTCACACAATATACATTACCAACTGTCCAACAACGGGACCCTATTACTAAGCGTCATCTGTCTGACTGTAATAGGTAGATAGTTGAAATTATCTTGCAGCTATATCAACAACAAATAATAATAATAATAATAAGGAACCCTTAAAAAAGGGGCTCCCATAAAAGAAACATGTTTTGAACGGTTTGTTTTTGCTTTTTCGTTAAAACGGTTATATACACAGGCGTGAAATGTGGTGTGGTTAAACTATTCTAAAGTATACAAATAACAAAAACAAATTACAAATAACAAAAAGACATAACAAATAATAAAAACTAAGGAGTCTGAACTGAATAAAAAACGTAATTTTTCTGTCTTTTTTATCCGACTGCGCCAGAAGGAGGGTCATGTTTTTCGAGTGTATGTAAGTATATTTATTTCTTTGGCACGCTCTGTATCCTAAACGAATTGATGGATTTTAGAGGTCGAGCTTTCGTTAGATTCGCCTTGATCCCGTGAGTAACATTGGAAACGGTACAGTTTTACCCAACTGGCCAAAAAACAGGGGTTAAGTTTAAATCAAAACTCAAAACGAATAGGGATGACGAATGCTAGTCATCTGAGTTACTTATTATCATATGTCAAAAACGACATTTTGTTCTAAAAATGTTTGAAATACCTAGGCGTCATAGTTTTTCAGCGTCATTTAAGTACTCATTTTGTGATTTTGGTGATTTAAAAATCAAGGACTTGATGGAAAACGAAACGAGTAAGGTTTTTCGAAGTGCAATTTAGTGATGAAGAGATAATAATATATTTCTGATGTTGTCGTCATCCCTATTGTCTGCTAAGTAACATTTGAAAGCAATAATTTGAAGGATAAAGAGGCTTACCGTGCAGTGGAAACAGCCGAAAAGCGACGGCGGCGGTGTCGCGGGCGCCGCGGGCGCAGCTGTGATGGACCCCTCGCACGGCTCACATTGAGTGTTCACCTGCAACACAGATAATTGTTTATCCGACGCTCTTACGGTGAAGGAATACATCGTGAGGAAACCTGCACACGCCTGCGAAGAATTTCGAAGGTTGTGTGTGAAGTCGATCAACCCGCACTGGACCCGCGTGGTCGAGGCCCGATCGCCCTAATTCGGGGTAGGCTCGAGCCTAGCCTCAGTGGGGACGTATATGAGCTGATAATATAGACAGATAATTGGGATGATGACTGCACTCAACAGATAATTGTAACAAGAGGACAAAATAATGTTTTGTTCCAAGGGCGTTAGTTTAAATTCTGAGAGCTAAGCAAAGTAGTAGAATCCTGAGCTAAGCAAAGTAGTAGAATCCTAAGCTAAGCAATGTAGTACAATCCTGAGCAAAGCAAAGTAGTAGAATCCTGAGCTAAGCAATGTAGTAGAATCCTGAGCTGAGCAAAGTAGTAAAATCCTGTGCTAAGCAAAGTAGTAGAATCCTGAGCTAAGCAAAGTAGTAGAATCCTGAACTTAGCCAGGAATTTAATAAACGTCGCCTGAGAATAATAGTTATTTATGATACAAGGGTGGTAAAAGGGTAAATAACAAACAAGTGACATTTGTAAGCCCGTGCCGCAGGCGAGGGTTAACTATCGTCACGAGTTTGCATTTACCTTTTACACCTGTGTATCATACGAAGTTTTTCAATACAGTTGCGAGATAACAAGTTAAAACTAAAAAGGACCGTAACAGAAAATCAAAATACCTATCAAGGTTTCGGCAACCAAAGTAGCCCGTAAACCGTAGTGAATCTAAATGCCCTACACGTGACTGCAGGTGATGCAAAGTGCAACACCAGGCAACCGCCCGCCGCCGTCGGCCCTTGGACAGCACGGTTAATTGTGCCACACGATAAGAAGAAGAAGCACAGGTAGTTCCCTAAAGTACCTTCCTATTGATTTCGAAAAACCTCACTCGTTTTGTTTTCCACCGCCTCGGATCAACAGTCCACTGTGTCTTCTACTTTTACTTTGGAGCGACGAAAGAGTGAAGAAGGTATTGTGATGGCAAGAAAATCGAAGTTGAGAATTTGATGGGAATCGATTGCTTTACAAAAAACCCTAAAATATGTGTATGTACATTTGTGTGTGTGTGTGTGTATGTATGTGTATGTGTGTATGTCTGTGCGTCCGGGTTGGCGTTCGCAGTGTTGTTGCAGATTGACTGCAAGTCACGGAAAGACGCTGCTGCTCATCCTCCGATTTGAGTCCCTTAGTCGACTCTTACGACACCTATTGGAAGAAATTGGATGGCCCTATTCTAAGCCGGGAGCCATATTGTGTTACTATAACTTTATATGGCCTACACAATACGCTGTACTTAGTTCGTTATTTCGGGAAAAATCAGAATTAGGTACCTCCCATACTAATCTAAAAAATCGGAATTACCCATATAAATCTAGGTTGTTTGTTACTTTTTCTCAATTTAGCTTTTTTTATTTAAAAAAATGAGATCTTTTGGCTGCACCTCACCTCATATTAAGTGCCGATGCAGCCGAGGATGTAACACGCAAGCTCAAATTGTGCCTATTCACTGTCATCTTGAAGATTCCTAAATTAAACTAATCGGGGAATACATACGCCGGCAGGGAATTCCACTCCTTGGCCGTTCGCATGATGAAGGAAGAAGTAAAACGCTAGTTGCGTAAAGGTGGAATATTAGCGAAAAAGGGGTGGAACCGCCCTCCGCGCCTGGTCGTCTGATGATGATATGAAGAGGGGGGAATGAGGTCGTGAAGCTCCAGGGCACACTCTCCGAAATGAATCCTGTAGAACACCGGCTTTGCGGCGATGCTCGAGGCTTTGGAGCCTGTTTGATACAAGTTCCTTGTCGCCAGTGAGTCTCCTAGCGCGTCGATCGATAGATCTAGCTGTAATGAGCCGATCCGCAGGTATAGCACAGGCTATAAATATACTTGATAGTATACCCTGCGATGCCGGCGTTGGCGGCAGTGTTCAACCTTCAGATTTAAACTAGGCTTAAAGACAACGAAGAAGCCAAGTTTTTTAAAAATAGTTCACCAAAATATTCAAGGCTTCCTCGGCAAAGAATTAGAAATAGAACTTTTTTTGGAAAAGTATTGTGTAGATATTTTTTGTGTAACAGAACACTGGCTCAAAGACCATGAAATGCTTTTTAGTTTTGAAAATTATTGTACAGCCAGTGCATTCAATCGAAAGTCCTTACAATGTGGAGGTTCAGTTATATTTACTAAAAATTCTCTAAAGTTTAAAGAACGGAAGGACGTTGTTGGCCTTTCGATTGAAAAAACAGTGGAATTATCTTGTGTGGAGCTGGAGAACCACATCATTATTTGCGTGTATAGGCCCCCATATGACAATAACTTTGTTAGCTTCGAATCGGCAATGGAGGATGTATTAAATATCGTTAGTAAAAGCCGTAAATCCGTGATAGTATGCGGCGATTTCAATGTTGATTTGTTGGAAAAAAGTCCTTGACGACTCGAATGACTTGTCTCATCAAGTCATTTGATTTAAATTATGTACTTCTGGAACCCACAAGAATAACAAAGACCTCTGCCACATGTATAGATAACATATTTTGTAATTGCTGTTATTTAAATAAAAAGGTTTTTAATTGTTTGAGGTCAGATCATAGCGGAGTAATGGCTAGCTTTCCCGTAAGTATTTCTGAAGAACACATAAAAATTCAAACGAGACCGGTCACTGCTAGTCGAATAGAAAAGTTTAAAACAGTGCTAGATGAAAAACTGCCCATACCAGATTTTGATAATGAAGTGCAAGCCAACAGTTTTTACAACGATTTTTTTACAGTACTGGATAGGGAATTCCAAAGTATATTTAAGTCTAAATCCACAATCAGTAACATCAAATTTAAATTCAGTGAATGGGCGACTTTTGTAAATACCTATGTATTTACAAAAGTCGCCAAACTTTGTTTGACCTTTATGACAAAAAAACTTACACTTTTGATGAGAACTTTACAAATTATGTGAAACAATATTCAAAAATTTTTAAGCAGGTTTGCCACGTAGCAAAATCTAATTATCTGGCTAGAAAAATAAAATTGTCAGATAATAAAATAAAAACTGTTTGGAATATCATTAGCAAACAAACAGGTAAAGTCAAACTTCGCGACAAAGAATATGTTTTGCAAACAGATCAAGGTAAAATTAGTTCGAATGCCGATGTAGCCAAAGAATTTGAAACTTTTTTCACAAATATTCCACTTAAGACTACTGAAGCCCTAAACTCATCACCTATGTATGCTCAAAGGCTGCTAAAGGATAATGTTAATAATTGTGATCAAAAATTCTCCTTCAGAGTAATTGAACCACAATCTATTGTAAAAGCTTTTAAATCTCTTAAAGTGAAAAGAACCGAAGACCTCTGGGGATTATCGGTAAGCTTAATCAGTAATGTAATTGATACTTTAGCGCCATATTTAGCTTGTCTTTTTAATATTAGCATTGATAGTGGCGTCTTTCCAGATCTCATGAAGCTTAGTAAAGTGATACCTTTATATAAATCTGGTTCAAAAACTGATCCAGGTAACTAGAGACCAGTTTCTGTGCTGCCAGTTCTTAGTAAAGTGTTTGAAAAGATTATGCTTAACCAAATGCTACAATATTTTACAGAAAACAAACTACTGCATAACCAACAATTCGGTTTCACTAAAGGACGATCAACAACCGATGCAGGAGTAGCACTCATTCGAAACATATATGATGCCTTCGAGGAATCGCAGAATGCAATTGGAGTGTTTTGTGATTTATCTAAGGCTTTTGATTGTGTTGAACACCAAACATTACTTATGAAATTAAAGCATTATGGTGTAGAGGAAGGGGCTCTCAGTCTTTTAAATTCGTATTTAGACAACAGAACACAAAAAGTACAAGTGAATGGCACGAACTCATCTGGATCTAAAGTGAAAATGGGTGTGCCCCAGGGTTTCATATTAGGGCCTTTTCTTTTCCTTGTTTACGTAAATGATTTGCCTTTTATGGTGCAACATCTGTCAAATATTGTGTTGTTTGCGGATGATACATCTCTTATTTTTAAAGTGAATAGGAAAAAAAACGAATTTGACGAAGTAAACAACACTCTTTCAAAGATACTGAACTGGTTCACTGTGAACAACTTATTATTAAATGCTAAGAAAACAAAATGTATAAAATTTGGTTTGCCAAATGTAAAAAAGGTCAATAATTGTGTATTATTAGACAGTAATAAATTAGAATTTGTAAATACCACGGTGTTCCTTGGTATAACTTTGGATGTTTCACTTCAATGGGGACCACACATTGAAACTTTAGCGGGAAGGCTTAGTTCAGCTGCTTATGCCGTTAAGAAAATAAGACAGTTAACGGATGTAGATACTGCGAGACTAGTGTATTTTAGTTACTTCCATAGTATAATGTCTTATGGCATATTACTGTGGGGGCATGCGGCTGATATAGAAACTATTTTCATCCTGCAGAAAAGAGCTATCCGCGCAATCTATCAGATGCGATCACGTGAGTCGTTACAGAATAAGTTTAAAGAAATCAATATTTTTACTGTTGCTAGTCAATTTATATATGAAAACATCATGTACGTTCGTAAGAATTTGCATTTATTTCCTAAAAACAGTGACAGGCATAATTTGAATTTAAGAAATGTAAATAAAATAGATATAGCCTTTTCGAGACTGAGTAAGGTTAAAAAGTCATTTGTGGGGCAGTGTATAAGATTCTACAATAAAATTCCAGAAAATGTAACTAGTTTGTCAGAGAATAAGTTCAAGACTCATGTCAAAAAAGTTTTGTGCTCTGGAGGATATTATAAAATAATAGATTATGTAAATGACAAAGATATATATGTTGATTCTATATCAAATACAGACTGTAATCTGAATCATGACATTATTTGTAATATACTGTAATTTTTTTTTTGTTTTTACTATTTAAAAGTGTGTGTAAACACCTATTTGAAATAAATTGTTTTTGATTTCGATTTTGATCCGTCCCATAAGTGAGAGCAGTACTCCATACATGACCGAACTTGAGCTTGGTATAATATTAGAAGCTGCTCTGGTGTGAAGTAAAGTCTCGCTTTCGAGAGGATACCAAGCTTTTTGGTAGCCGTTTTTGCCTTAGATTCAATGTATCTACCGAAATTTAGATCGGATGTTAAATCTACGCCAAGGAGCTCAAGATGATCGGAGATCTGGATAGATTCATCTCGGAAAGTAGGAGTTAGTGTAAAAGGACTCCTTTTTGCTGTGAAAAGATACGCCTGCGTTTTAGACACATTAAACCTAACAAGATTGGCATCTCCCCAGTCAGAGACTGCCTTGAGTGAACAGTTCACGCGCTCAATCATGGCCACTCTCTGAGATAGTATATCCGGCCCCTAGCTCGAGCACTAGACAAGTATCTCTCCGCAACCGTGATATTGTCTGCATACCAAAATATACCGGTTTTCAGCAGATCGTTTATATGCAGCAAAAACAAAGTTGCGGAGATAACTGAGCCCTGAGGTACCCCGGCATCAATAGCCAATAGTTCAGACGAGCAGCCATCGACGACCACTCGAATGAAGCGTTCCCTCAGGAAGTCAGATATCCAGTTGCACAAACCAGTAGGTATTCCGAAGGAAGGAAGCTTACTTATAAGGCTAGCATGCCAGACCCTATCAAATGCCTTAGAGACATCGACAGATACGGCAAGAGCTTCACCGTGTTTCTCTATGGCTTCACCCCAAACATGCGTAGCATACACCAGAAGATTTCCCGTTGACCCACCCCGGCGAAAGCCATACTGTCGGTCACTCCAGGAGGTTATTGTCTTCTAGGTATGCTAAGAGGCTCTAATGATAATAATGAGCTCTAAGGATTTTAACGAAACTTTGTGAATAACAAGGACTTTATAATGTCTACTGCACTGGGTAGTTTTTTATTCCAGAAAAAATCTGAATAAGGTACCTCCCATACAAACCCAAATTATTACTTAGAAAAATTTTCATCAAAATCGAATACACCTCTATTACCACTATTGCTACATAACTAAGCGTAATGTTTATTGTTGTTTTGAGCATTCCCGACTACGCCACACGGTGAAGGCTTCGCAAGACAGTGCCTATGCATAGCGTGACCACAGTCTAAGAATCCATACAGTCGTCCGACGGAGGGCGTCAGGCAGCGCAATCGTGCGGGGGCTGCGGGGCGGGTAGGGCCCACTACACCATTGTCTGTTGTTTGTATGGTGCGGTGGTCCCATTCATTGAGGGCCGTTACGTTGCATTTTTATTATCAATCATTCATGCACGGCTAATTATTATCTTTTGATTTATTTCGGTTTACAACTTTTGAAAATTATTAAAAATTATTTAATATAATTTAAATAAATATTAAAACATTTTGTTATAATTAATTTTTAATAAATTTCAAATTAATAATTTTGCTACAACTATTTTATAATAAATTTAAAATTATTAAAAAAAATATTGTAACAGAGTTTTAATAATTTATTAAATAAATATAATATAAAATAATTAATAATTATCAATACTTTTTTAAAATTAAAATTTTGTGTGAGTTAGACGACATCTCATTCTCATCTCATCATCATTACATCATGGTAAGTGACGATGTAGTCGAGAATGGTACACGCAAACTCAAAAAAAGTCTAGTCACTCTCGCCTTGAAGATCCAGATATGGATCATTTTATAGGAATTATTCGTGTGATTTTTTTACGAATATGACATACATACTATAATACGTTGTTGAAAAAATGGCCACCATTTTGAAATTTTTAGGTACTGAACCGATTGCTTCCAAAATCGATATCTGGGGGTCCCTGAGGTCCCTTATCACGAATCCGTTGTGAGTATTGAAAAAATTGGCCGCTATTTTGAACTTTTTAGTTACTGGACCGATTGCTTCCAAAATCGATATCTGAGGGTCCTTAAAGTCCCTTATCACGAATCCGTTGTCAGAATTGAAAAAAATGGCCGCCATTTTGAACTTTTTAGTTACTGGACCGATTGCTTCCAAAATCGATATCTGAGGGTCCCGGAGGTCCCTTATCACGAATCCGTTGTCAGAATTGAAAAAATGGCCGCTATTTTGAACTTTTTAGTTACTGGACCGATTGCTTCCAAAATCGATATCTGAGGGTCCTTAAAGTCCCTTATCACGAATCCGTTGTCAGAATTGAAAAAAATGGCCGCCATTTTGAACTTTTTAGTTACTGGACCGATTGCTTCCAAAATCGATATCTGAGGGTCCCGGAGGTCCCTTATCACGAATCCGTTGTCAGAATTGAAAAAATGGCCGCCATTTTGAACTTTTTAATTACTGGACCGATTGCTTCCAAAATCGATATCTACGGGTCCCTGAGGTCCCTTATTACGAATCCGTTGCCCGAATTGAGAAATGGCCGCCATTTTGAACTTTTTAATTACTGGACCGATTGCTTCCAAAATCGATATCTGAGGGTCCTTAAAGTCCCTTATCACGAATCCGTTGTCAGAATTGAAAAAAATGGCCGCCATTTTGAACTTTTTAGTTACTGGACCGATTTCTTCCAAAATCGATATCTGAGGTCCCTTATCACGAATGCGTTGTCAGAATTGAAAAAATGGCCGCGATTTTGAACATATTAGTACTAGCCCGATTGCTTCCAAAATCGATATCTGGGGGTCCCTGAGATCCCTTATCACAAATCCGTTGTCAGAATTGAAAAAAATGGCCGCCATTTTGAACTGTTTAGTTACTGGACCGATTGCTTCCAAAATCGATATCTGAGGGTCCCGGAGGTCCCTTATCACGAATCCGTTGTCATGATTGAAAAAATGGCCGCCATTTTGAACTTTTTAGTTACTAGACCGATTGCTTCCAAAATCGATATCTGAAGGTCCCTGAGGTCCCTGAGGTCCCTTATCACGAAACCATTGTCAGAGTTTCAAAAGTGGCCGCCATTTTGAACTTTTTAGTAACTGGACCGATTGCTTCCAAAATCGATATCTGAGAGCCCCTGAGGTCCCTTATTATCACAAATCCTTTGCCCAAATTGTTAGACGACATCTCATTCTCATCTCATCATCATTACATCATGGTAAGTGACGATGTAGTGAGGATGGTTCACGCAAACTCAAATAATGCCTAGTCACTCTCGCCTTTAAGATCCTGATATGGATCATTTTATAGGTATTATTGTGGTGTTTTTTTACGAATATGACATACATACTATAATCCGTTGTTGAAAAAAATGGTCGCCATTTTGAAATTTTTAGTCACTGGACCGTTTGCTTCCAAAATCGATATCTGAAGGTCCCTGAGGTCCCTTATCACGAATTCGTTGCTCGAATTAAAAAAAGTGGCCGCCATTTTGAACTTTTTTGTTATTGGACCGATTGCTTCCAAAATCGATATCTGGTATCTGATATCGATATCTGATACCCTGAAGTCCCTTATCAAGAATACGTTGTGAAAATTTAAAAAAATGCCGCCATTTTGAACTTTTTAGTCACTGGACCAATTAACATTTTAATTCTGACAACTGATACTTGAATATCCAATAAAAAAAAGTTCAAAATGGTGGCCGCTTTTTTCAATTCGGGCAACGGATTCGTGATAAGGGACCTCAGGGACCCTCAGATATCGATTTTGGAAGCAATCGGTCCAGTTACTAAAAAGTTCAAAATGGCGGCCACTTTTTTAATTCGGGCAACGGATTCGTGCTAAGGGGTCTCAGGGACCTCAGATATCGATTTTGGAAGCAATCGGTCCAGTAACTAAAAAGTTCAAAATGGCGGCCACTTTTTTCAATTCGGGCAACGGATTCGTGATAAGTGACCCAGGAGACTTCAGATATCGATTTTGGAAGCAATCTGTTCGGTAACTAAAAAAATCAAAATGGCCGCCATTTTTTGATTCTGACAACGGATTCTTGATCAGAGATCTAAGGTACCTTCAAATATCGATTTTACACTATTGAAGTAATTTTTCTACGTAATGGCATTTTCTTTCAATTAATTGTCAAGTATTGTGACAACCCTTGGTACTGTGATCAGTGACTCCGTGACTCGTGAAATCGGCGATGACGCGAATATTATAGGCGTTGGACGACTGTATGGATTCTTAGACTGTGGCGTGACTGTACAATCTTCTATAAATATCAGGTATAACAAAATTAGCTGAAACTATTTTAACTAGTTCTTCTACCCACGAAACTGAACAACTTTCCCCATGGAACCCATAGTCAAATCGCAAAAAAAAATGCGGGTCTCCCATACTAAGCCAACTTAGTATGGGAAGTTCAATTTTTTTTTTGAGTATTGACTATGGGTTCCATGGGGAAAGTTGTTCAGTTTCATGGGTAGAAGCACCAGTTAAAATAGTTTCAGCTAATTTTGTTAGACCATTTATATATATATATATATATATATATATATATAAAACGAAACGGCTGGAAGCATTTCCTAGGTCTGTCTGTCAATAGGTACTAAAAAAATTCACGGGGATCGCAAGCCGCGGGAAACAGCTAGTTTATTATAAAATCCAAATCACATAATTATTAATTACTTACACATTTTTTCCACAGAGCGTATTGCCTGTGTTTTCGACAGATGATAAAACGTAAGTAATTAAAATTACTCTAGCCTATTCAAGAAAAACCTTGAAAAAATTGAAATTCGATTGTTAGATATTAGATAACATATGGAAAATCTTATTTAATGTGCTAAAATTTTAACAATCAATATCATCTTTGGCGGGCAGTTATGTGAATACATGTGTCATGGTTGACGTTCACAAGTGTTTTCGTGTGAAGTCAGTACGTAGGTACGTATAGTTATGTATTTATTATTCCGTTAACATGTGTGGTTGTAAGTATCGAGACTTGTCCATCTGTTTCTTTGTACGATAATGTCAACACGCCCAATGCGGTTCTAACCTTGACTATTAACAATATCCTAAGTATTTGTCAGCCAAGAGAGTGCGCCGTCACTGGACACACGGTCGTAATATCAAGTGCTATGTAACACAATTCGCTAATGTATGCAGTGCAGCCCTACTGTATTATACGCTAGATTTTACTAGCGGGTTCGCTTGCGTGAACATAGTTTCTATGACTGTCTTCGAAGGTGCGTGGAAAAAAGTAGCCTATGTTTTAGTCCAGATCCTAATCTGTCTACCTACCAAATTTCATTCAGATCCGTTTAGTAGTTTTTACGTGAGAGTAAACATCCTTTTTTTCCGTGATCGAAGCCACACATACATCCATTCACACAAACTTTCACATTTATAATATTAGTAGGATGTAATGACATTACGTTTTAATGGTTAGGATCGAGCAGCATATGGCGGCCGACCCCCCAGGTGGAAGGCAGTTAGCTTTCGCGTAGAACTATGTTGTATAAACAAGTTGAATGCACCAGCAGCGAGTGGGTTCGGCGCGGCGCGGTGTGTCGGCGTCCTTGACGCACGCGCACACCGCGGGTCTGATAACAACGCCACTCGCGGGCCGCGGCCCGTACTCACATTCACAACAGTCGCGTCGTCGCCGGCGTACACAGCCGAGTAGCTCTCCGGCGGGAAGCTGAATTGCAGCGACGTCATCTCCGCACCACTTCACCTCACACACAGTTGCCGCGAGACCTCGAAGGGTCAGAGTCAGATGGCCCACCGGCCGCCGTGCCGACCACGCATTGTTCCCATTGATCGACGCGCTAAGACGCGAGCGCGAGAGTGTACGCGGCCGCACTGCCGCGTGCTGGCGGCCGGCGCGCGCGCACTCGCCGCCAATTATCACTGTACACCGATAATTTTTTGTTGCAATGCAAATTGAACTTCCCTCTTTTGTAATTCGTGTCGGTGGTTGCGCGCGCGGCGTTATCGAGGACGCGCCTTATCGCGAGCCCTCACGTTACTGAAATACTTGACGAACGCGACGTCTTGGGGTTCTTTGCGCAGACAGATGTGACGATGTTGGGGAACTGCGGGTGCGCGCACATGTCCCTTATTTATATTAAACCTACCTACATAATATTCAATGAATAAATAAACATATGACGCTTAAAGAGATGAAGAGTACATGGTCAGGCATAGACAACACAATGCGTTGTTAATCGGTCGTGCGTGTTTTATTATTAAATTAACTACTCTAAGAATACAAAGTATGTAGCAAAGACAAAACTGAATTCAAAGCTTTTGTCACTTTAAACGTATCAATGAAAACAAACATGACCGCGGTGGGTGGGTCAAGCATAACGTAATGAAATGAATGAGGAATTGATGATAACAATGAACTTGTGAAAATAAGTTTATCACAATTGTACACTATTTATTTATTACAGAGAGATCGGGAAATGAGCAATTGCAGGTCGAGTATGAGTTTGAATCTCCGCCAAGGCATAATTTTTTTATCCAAAATTAGTAAGCCCTTGACGTCATCTCATCTGATGGTGACTATGAGGCCTAAGATAGAAGCAGGCTTACTAATATTTCCCGACGCAATGGGGAACTGGCTATCTTATCTTCAAGTCGGAACACATCAATGCTTGTAACAATGCTCTTCCACCTCCATTTGAGGGGCTGGGTTTTGGGTAGCGACTATCTGAGTTTCATAATATCAGCTCATGTATGTCCCCACGCAGGGGCTCGACCCTCCCCTCATGTAGGGCGATCGGGCCTCAGTCGACCACGCGGGCGCAGTGCGGGTTGGTCAACCAAACCGTGTCATATAAAGTTAGACTCCGCCAGGAATCGAACCCGCGACCTTCCGATGTGAAGCTAATGGACGTAACTGTTACGCTACGGAGGCGGTTATTACTATTATGCTTGTAGGTATTCAGGGTGAATTTTCATTCTAGGTACTCATGAGACACATATAACAGAACACAAGCACAACTACCTTTCCCCAGGGAACCCATTATAGTCAGAGCAAAAAAAATTGTGACTTGGAAATTGACACAATTTACATGGAAACTAGCTTTTTCCCGCGGCTTCGCCCGCGTGGACATCGTTTTTAGGGTTCCGTAGTCAACATTGCTTATAGTTTCGCCATGTCTGTCTGTCCGCGGCTTATCACGCCGGCAAAGTGGAATAATAAAATCTTTAAAAAATATATTTTTAGGGCACCTCCTTTACATGTAAAGAGTGGGCGATTTTTTTTTGGTTGTCATACACCCGCTAAACCGCTATTTCAGGACATCTGCAAATAATTGCAAATACTAGGACACATAATCAATTTAAAAGGAAAACTTTCACGGCTAACGTAGTAACGGCTTTCAAGTAACGCAAGCCGCTTTTTGCTCCTCACCTAATTGTTCATGCAATATTATATGTATTTGACTCATGGTAATGTCTAAAGTTGCCTGAATTTCGCGATATGTCACATGTCGATCTTACTCAATCAGCTTACGCACGGCATAAACGTTATCTTGAGTGATTGCATTTTTAGGGCGACCTTGACGGGGACCGTCACAGAGCTTGACACGTCCACGTTGAAATTCCGCAAACCAGCGATAAATTTTGGCTTAAGATGGGGCTTCATCACCAAATGCAGAAAACATCAGATCAACACACTGTTTTTGTGTTAAACCACTTCGAAAGTCATAATAAATCATTGCTCTTGAATATTCTCGACTCAATTCCATTTTCACACCGACTTTACAAGTTCGACAAGACCTTGTGACAAGACCGCGTTCTTTTTTTTTTAATAAATAAATGGTATACGATTAATAAAACCAAGGACTTTTCGATTATGCCAGGAACAATGGAAATATTCCATTCTCGATACTTACACTGCAGCCTATGTACTGCATACAACCGAGATCGGACATGCGTTGTTCTTTGTACTGTGTCTGTAGTCTGTACATTTCTTTTTTGTAGAAGTTTATCCATATCTTTATTACAGTATTGATATAGAGATTTTCGATCTTCTGTAGTATAAAGAAATACCTCTCCAGAAATATTATATACAAATGCATTACTGGGGTGTTTAAAAAAACCATAAGAACGTAAATGTGTTACTTATCGTATTCTTCTTCGAAAGTAATGGAAATTTTACAGAAACAAAAACGCAAGTTTTTATTGTCTGAAATGTCACATTTATTTCAAAATAACTAATATTAAAAATTTAACAAACCCTGACACCTTTTTTTTCACTATCTCATTCATTGAGACCATTCCAATGAGCCCAAACACCTGCTGTATATTGGTGAGAAGTTGGGTTGGTTCCATGTGATGCTGCAGCATCAGGTCAAGGTTACCATTGTTAGAGTTATTTTCATTGAAACAACACTTTTGAGAAAATAAGTTAGTAATTAAATTATTTGTGGTAAAATTTAGGAAAGTTATAGAGTGCCGCGTCCGGTAACGTAGTACGATCGGTTACGATGCCGTAAGCTTACGGCACACTAGTACATAATTTTAAATAGCCGTAAGTGGTAACATAGTGCAGTCAGTTACAGTGCCGTAAGCTTGCGGCTTACTAGCCGCGCTCAATTCGACTTCGTCATTTTCTTAAACTTGTCTTTTTTCTAAATTTTCACTTTCCTAACTCGTCACCTTTTTAACTGGTCTCGTTTTCAAACTTGACACTTTCCTAACTCGTCACCTTTTTAACTCGCCTTTTTCTGCTACCCATGGGGAGGAGTTGTATAATCAATCAAACCTGACCGAACCTAATATCGATCGCTTCGCTCGCTCATTTACAGTTTTTTTACTAAGTTTTATTTTAAAAAACTGTAAATGAGCGAGCGAAGATTTGTGAATCTAAATCCTTTAACGACGTAAATTCAGTCATTATAGTGTTATTCTATTATACCACACATTCTAAACAATGCCAATCAAGCCGGTAACCTAACCTCAACAAGTCAACACACGAGCATAAAATTACAAATGACAGTGCTATGCAATACAATCTTTACGACTCTTTAACGGTTCCAGAACCGAGTGCGATACAGTGCCGCTTGCGCTTGCGGCACTGTATACACTTCCTAAAATTTAACAAAAACATTGCCTGATGTTCGACAGTTGTCAGTAGTGCCAATATGGCCACAATAATTTTTATACACTGTTTATTTTAATAATTCGTTACGAATTAAATAACATTGTTAAAATAGCAAATAAATAAAATTAGTTTATTTAATTAATTATAAATACAGAGATAACTTATTAATTGTAACTTTTAAATTAATAATCTAGTTTTGATACTAAATGAAGGCCGTCTACTAATATAAACTTGGCTGTTCGATGTAGTCACGTAATTTTACCCCACCAAATGGTTTTGTTAAAGATAGGAAACACACAGCCTGGCCAGTCAGTCATACGGAGTGGAAATAAACTAAGCACTGCTGTGAAGAGGTAGAATTATTTATCACAATGTTCTTGCAATATCATTAAAGTAACAGAATACCAAATTGCGAATCAACCTGTGCAAGTTGCTCCCATCAACTAGAAAAGAGCCGATTAACCTTCAAACGACTTGAACAGATTTTCTTACATCACCTTTAAAAAAATTAAAATCAAAATCGGTTCATTCGTTTGGATGTTACGATGCCAAAGACAGACACACAGATACATACGTAAAACTTATAACACCCCTCTGTTTTCGTCGGGGTTAAAAAGTATTTGAATAGAGGTAGGCCTAGTTTTCATTCCATCCTTCGCAAATACCAAACAGATACCCATCTACCTATTTACAATTTTATTTTTAGTACCTACGATCATTTTTACTTATCTGTTTAAATTCGTAAAATTTAAACACATAATCTAAAATCTAGAGACGCCAAGCCATGCATCTTCAATCCCATATAGGTACTAAGCATATATTCCAAATACAAAATCAGTCTTTCCATTTTTTATATTTTAATAAAATTACGTATACAGGGTGTAACAAAATTGGTGTAGGTCCTGTTAACTGGGCCTTCTACTGATACAAACTGAACATATTTTGTTGTACGACTTTGTTGAAAACGCAAAAAAAATATTTTTACCCTTCATACAAATCGATCAGCTGACTGACCAATTTTTATGCCAAATATTTTTTATGACAAATAACAAACATATGACTCTGGATTTAAAAATTACTAATTAAATTAAACTCGAAGGGCCCACACATATTATTTTTACTTTCTAGAGGTTTTTGTCGGGGCTTTTTTCATATTTTTAATTTAGTTTTTATGCTATATTATTACAGTAACAGGGCACCAATTTTTTTATCGATTAGACCTGTACAAGTTGCCCAGATCCCTTCATCACCTAGAGTTCCCCATTTAAAAAAGTCTCCATGCAAAAAACTTATTTTTTTCGAGATACTATTCTAAAAACGGTACCACATAAAAGCGTCGGACTTGTGTGACTATAGGGCAAAGTCTTCGCAAAGTATTAGTATAATATTGTATGGTGTTACGGAACCGACTTTGCGCGAGTCCAACTCGCACTTGGCCGGTATTAAATACTAGCTTTTGCCCGCGGCTTCGCCCGCGTGGACATAGTTTTATGGCTGTCTTAGAGGGTGAAGCTATCTCAGATATGTCGGGCTATGCTTATTAGCAGTCTATGACATTTCCACACCCTCAATCATCTCTGTGCAAAAAATCACAACGATCCGTTACTCCGTTGCGATGTTAAAGAAATCAACCAAAAAAAAGTTTCAGTGCCCTTTTTTTCAGTTTGTCAAGAATAATTGTTGCTTTTTTCACGGGATAAAATGTACCCTATGTCCTTGTCCATGACTCCATGACACAGGCAACGTGCATGCTATTTCGCTAAGATTGGTTGAGGTTTTGAAGCGTGAAGAGGTAACAAACAAACACATTTTCAAAATAATAATAGCAAGGATTTCTTTGATTAGTAACAGCTTAGTAAAAGTAATCCTTGTCTATTGCCATATAATATCCCAAATATTTTTACATAGATATCTCTGATTTTAACGTAACTAGAGTAACAAGTAGGCACAAAGCGCGCACCTACGCTTAAAAAGTGGCACGCAAAGCAGGTCAAGTAGCGTGGTCTAGTTCAATATATGCCTGTGGCACAGTATATATATTAGTACTAACGTACAGTATGGACACTCCCTGCCCCTCTCTAAATTCGACCTCACCCCCCCGTCACTCAGATTGGGTGTAGATTGGGTACCAAACGTAAAGGACGAGCTACGCAAGCACTTTTATTCACTACATTCACTTTGCGCGCCGCTGTGATTTCGTTCACAAGCATAAAAACCAACCAGTTACCGAACGTAAAGGCCTAACTGAAATCTTTTTTTTTTCATACTTGTTATGTTTGTAAACAACCACCGCTCGAACAAAAAACACCACTTTCCGAATACACCATACACAGTATGAGACTATAAAACATTGTAAATGGTAACTGCGACGTGGACGTATGAATTAACACTGAAAACTGCTATTATTTTATACGGTCTAACACTTTTTCCATAAAATTTGGGGGTTGTAAATGGGTGGAGCGGCAGCGATTTTCGGCGTCATAGAAGTAGATGACCTTTTTTTAATAAGCGGTAGCGATTTGTCGGTCAAGGAAAAAGTGTTTAAAGATGGACAAAATAATAGCAGGTTTCAGTGTTAATTCGTGCGTCATTCGGAAAGTGGTGTTTTTTTTTTCGAACGGTGTTCGTTTAGAACGAAAAGTATGAAAAAAAAGAGTTTAGTATTCACACAGCATTCAGTAAATAACTAACAAACATTTTGTGACCAATACCGCCGGTGTGATTCAACCCTACCTGCATTCTTGCCTATAGATACGTCAGTTATAATTATGTATATCATTTCTCGCTCGTTTGTATGGAGTGTCCGGGGTGTGCCTGTGGTCTGTGGTCGCTCCCTACTCTTGGCACTGTTTCCACAAACCGTGCTGTCGTCAAAATAGGACTCATCAAATAATGATGATTCGATTAACAGTGGGAATCTCTGTGCATACTCCATACAATTCTTGATATCTAATCATAAATTAGCTCCTACTCGAATTTTTGGAATTAACCTGTATTAAAATAACATTTTTGAAGTAGTTTTAATTTTAGATTACATAAATCTTTGAACTGCGTATCCTGCTATTTTCACCTTTTATCTTTGCTAGCTTCGTTTTTCTATGCAGCTGGCATGGTAAGACTCTAGTAGAAAGCTATTACAGGCATGCATCTACAATCTACATTATTTGTACTATGTTTATGCAATAATAGGGATGACGAATGCTAGTCATCTGATTAACTTTTTGTCATGTGTTAAAAACAAAAATGTTCGAAATACCTAGGCGTGACGTCATAGTTTTGCAGCGTCATTTATGTACTCATTTTGTGATTTTGGTGAATTAAAAATCGAAGACTTGATGGAAAACAAAACGAGGAAGGTTTTCCGAAGTTTAATTAGGAGGGCAATTTAGTGAGCAAGAGTTCATAATTTATTTCTGATGCTGTCGTCATCCCTATTTATCCTGTATATCAAGAACAAAAAAACAGTCAAGTACCACAGTATTACAATATAACGGCTTGCAGTAGCGCAACGAATTTACTTACGCATAGCAACGGAAGGTTACTTGCGGAGCAGCGGACGGAGGGGCACAGCCTGCCAAACTGACTACAGGCTAGTATGCTAGTACCTACGCCGGTGGCGCATCGTGCGACATCAAAGGCGTTGCGCTACTGTAAGCCATATGGTAATAATGTGCAAGTACATTGTATTCGTGTCGTCACGTAGTCTGCAGTACAGTGCTCGTGTACATGAGGAGCTGGGCCGCGCGGTGAGCGGCGGGGTCGGTCCGGTCGCGCTGGACGCGCTGTAGGGCTGACTGCACTGCCGACGGTATGCCGGCGCTTCGCAGCATGAGTTTTGCCTGCAAACAAGTTTTGGGAATGATAAGTAGCAATTAAAGCAGGCCCCCGTCACTTTGTCGAGTAGGCGAGATAAGTACCTACACATTGGCGCGACCTACAGGCCGCGCTCCGCTCGTCAGCCCTAGAACGCCGTACTATCGCCGCCGCAATTTGCTCGCCCCCCGTGTACGCAGTTATAACCGCTAAGTCGAGCGCCTTAATACCCACGTTTCCGTGTATGGGAAGGAGTAGGTGAATAAATGCGTAGGTATTTTTGTTTTATAATGAAGTGCAATATCTGTTACGAAGTAACTAGTATCTCATCTGTGATTAAAGTATGTCTCGCCACAGATGAGATACTAGTTGCTTGTCTCGCATGGAAAAGTTAATAAGTTTTACTTATTGTTTTTTTGTGCCTGGTCGGTGAATAAACGGTTTATCTATCTATCTATCTATCTATCTCAAATAGAAATAGCACTTTACTTTATTGTTTATTAGCCTGCTGTAGCGTGTCATGATGGTGAAAATAATCACATCAGCAAAAGAAGTAATCCTTGTCTAATTTCATATACAGAGTGGAAACGGTAAGCGTTTACAGGCGATTATTTCGTATCTAAGCAAGATTATTAAGAAGGAAAAACTGATTTCTGTACTAGCTTACATTGTACATAATTAATGGTTTAATAAAAGATGCCGACAATATTTTTTTGCCCCACGGTTGTTTTTTTTACACTATCGAAATATTTTTTTAAACATTGTACAAATAATCTTATATCATGAGTCGAAATTTGAAATTTATTTGGAAATTAATCAATTTGTTTATGAGGGTCTTATAAAAGTGCTCAACATCTTACATTTTTAATTGGTAAGAATTAAAAGAATTAAAATGATTGCATGAAATTGAGATACTTTAAATAACAAGTATTAAATTTTGAATTGCCCAAAGTATCTCTTTGCTCCAATTCAAATCTGCAATAAAATCTTTTTAATTTAGGTAAAGTTTTTAACAATAAAACAACTGTGTAGAAAAAAAATAGTTTAAAAAAATATTTTAGTTGGTTTTTTTTTCTGACCATGCATTTTTGTTTTAGAAACCATTAATTATGCACAATGTAAGCTAGTCATCAGTTTGTACTTTTTAATTATCTTGCAATGGATACGAAACAATTGCCTGTAAACACTTATCGTTTCCACACTGTATACTGCTGGACATAGACCTCACCCTAGTTGGGGTCATCATCATATCAGCCGAAGGGCGTCCACTGCTGGACATAGGCCTCCCCCAAGAATCTCCACGACGACCGGTTCTGCGCTGCTCGCATCCAGCGGCTTCCCGCGACCTTTACCAGGTCATCGCTCCACCGAGTGGGAGGCCTGCCTATACTACGTTTTCCGGTGCGTGGTCGCCACTCGAGAACTTTACTACCCCAACGGCCATCTGTTCTACGAGCAATGTGCCTATTTAGTTGTTGTATTTTGCCGTAATTGCCACGTTTGGTGACGCTTCGCGGCGGCGGGCGGGTTGGCAATTGCTGCCCATACTCCGGTTTCCGATCCCTTAGTCGACTCTTACGACACTTTCGGGAAGAGATAGATGCCAGTAACAATCAAACCTATCCTGGTAATGACCGTGCTTATGGTCTGCGTAATCTACGACACCACTACGCAAGCCGCACGGAGCTGCGACCGCTTCTCAAATTATCGTTTCAATGGAAAGACGTCCATGCAGGAGTAGCACTCATTCGAAACATATATGATGCCTTCGAGGAATCGCAGAATGCAATTGGAGTGTTTTGTGATTTATCTAAGGCTTTTGATTGTGTTGAACACCAAACATTACTTATGAAATTAAAGCATTATGGTGTAGAGGAAGGGGCTCTCAGTCTTTTAAATTCGTATTTAGACAACAGAATACAAAAAGTACAAGTGAATGGCACGAACTCATCTGGATCTAAAGTGAAAATGGGTGTGCCCCAGGGTTCCATATTAGGGCCTTTTCTTTTCCTTGTTTACGTTAATGATTTGCCTTTTATGGTGCAACATCTGTCAAATATTGTGTTGTTTGCGGATGATACTTCTCTTATTTTTAAAGAGAATAGGAAAGAAAACGAAATTGACGAAGTAAACAACACTCTTTCAAAGATACTGAACTGGTTCACTGTGAACAACTTATTATTAAATGCTAAGAAAACAAAATGTATAAAATTTTGTTTGCCAAATGTAAAAAAGGTCAATAATAGTGTAATATTAGACAGTAATAAATTACAATTTGTAAATACCACGGTGTTCCTTGGTATAACTTTGGATGTTTCACTTCAATGGGGACCACACATTGAAACTTTAGCGGGAAGGCTTAGTTCAGCTGCTTATGCCGTTAAGAAAATAAGACAGTTAACGGATGTAGATACTGCGAGACTAGTGTATTTTAGTTACTTCCATAGTATAATGTCTTATGGCATATTACTGTGGGGGCATGCGGCTGATATAGAAACTATTTTCATCCTGCAGAAAAGAGCTATCCGCGCAATCTATCAGATGCGATCACGTGACTCGTTACAGAATAAGTTCAAAGAAATCAATATTTTAACTGTTGCTAGTCAATTTATATATGAAAACATCATGTACGTTCGTAAGAATTTGCATTTATTTCCTAAAAACAGTGACAGGCATAATTTGAATTTAAGAAATGTAAATAAAATAGACATAGCCTTTTCGAGACTGAGTAAGGTTAAAAAGTCATTTGTGGGGCAGTGTATAAGATTCTACAATAAAATTCCAGAAAATGTAACTAGTTTGTCAGAGAATAAATTCAAGACTCATGTCAAAAAAGTTTTGTGCTCTAGAGGATATTATAAAATAATAGATTATGTAAATGACAAAGATATATATGTTGATTCTATAACAAATACCATTACCTGAGACTGTAATCTGAATCATGACATTATTTGTAATTTTATTTTTATTGTATTTTTTTTTGTTTTGACTATTTAAAAGTGTGTGTAAACACCTATTTGAAATAAATTGTTTTTGATTTTGATTTTGCTGAACACAGAGCAAACCAATCCCAATAACATTAACTTAACCCGGCGATAATGCGGAGGGCTCATTTTGACCCTGTCAATTTTTATCATCATATCAGCCGAAGGACGTCCACTGCTGGACATAGGCCTCCCCCAAAGATTTCCATGACGACCGGGTCTGCGCTGCCCGTATCCAGCGGCTTCCCGCGACCTTCACCAGGTCATCGGTCCACCGAGTGGGATGCCTGCCTACGCTACGTTTTCCGGTGCGCGGTCGCCACTCGGGGCTTTACTGCACCAACAGCCATCTGTTCTACGAGCTATGTGTCCCGCCCACTGCCACTTAGTTTAGCAATTCTGAGATCTATGTGGGTTACTTTGATTACATTTTTGTAGTGTAGTTTCTTTTTTCGCGGTCGTAGGATGTTAGACGCCTCGGACGCTGTCGCTATCACTTGTTTTTTTTTTCAAAATCCATATAATAATATCCAATAAATATAATTAACTTCAATTCTTTGTTGAAAAATATAAATTTAGACATTAAAAACGCAATAGAAATACAGGGTCAAACTCAAACTTTTTTCACCACATCCTCGCCGGGTTAACACGCTTCAGACCCACACGTATCCGTCGCGCCGGCTCCCGGCAAACTTCACTATCACTTCACCTGGGCCCTTATTCTAAATCACTCAACATTCGATACCCGGCATGGGATCGCCTAAATAGAATGTTTGCCATTCTTACCCCTCGTATCCGAATCGAAACTTTTAAGGGTCCCCAGGAGGCACGAGTCTCCATACAAACGTAGTTTCGCTTTAATATAAAAACTACATGCCTAAATGAATCCAAACTTTGCAAATAGTTTTGTAATTAGTTTTCATCGAAGCAAATTTAAACATAACTAAACGAAGGCTTAAATTAGTTTTGTACTGAAAGTTTGAAACTGCTCGTATTATTTCCGCTTTGTATTAGTACATAAAATAAATAAATTTCTCCTAGGAGATAGTATTTGCTTGCTGGGGTTAGGGGACAGGAACAAAAGCTCTTAAGTAAATAAAGTATAATATTAGGAAACACATCAGCTTTTACTGACAGAAAAGCTACAATTATGGATAACTAGCTTTTGCCAGCGACTTCGCTCGCGTGAACATAGTTTCTATGACTGTCTTCGAGGGTGCGCAGTTACTGCGGCTCGCGATCGTGGAAAAAAGTAGCCTATATTTCAATCCAGGTCCTAATCTATCTACCCACTAAATTTCATCCCGATCCGTTTATCTGTTGTGGCGTAAAAGAGTAACAAACATTTATACATACAAACTTTCACGTTAATAATATTAGTAAGGATTATTGCTGTAGAAAATGGCTATAACGATTTTAATGAAACTTTGTAAATAACTAGGAATTACTAAGGCCTACTGTACTGGGTACGTCACTATTCCAGGAAAAATCTGAGTAAGCTACCTCCCATACAAACCCAAATCATTTGTAAATTTTTCATCAAGTTTGATATGCCTACATTTATTCTTTACTACTAAGCAAGTATAATGTTTATTGCAGATTTGTTTATGCCCAACTATGACAGACGGTGAAGGCTTTGTGAGAAAGTATGCACTGCGTGGCTGTACAATTTATTAAATACACACTGAGGCATGTTGATGTAGACTGTCACAAGCGAACTAATTCAAAATAACAGCCGACTATTAAATTCGGCGGGCATCTTCCATACACTTTAGAAGGGCTGACCTTGTTCCTACTTGGTATATTCTTTGTTGGCCGTCAAGTCCAACGTTTATTAGAATGCATATTGTAGTTTCTCAATGTCTCACCCTGTGATTGTTTGCAGCCAAAGCCCAAACGGCTCGCGCAGCTGAAACAATTTCTGCTATGTCGCCCGCCAACAGCGTGCCACTCAGCAGTTCCACCATCTCCACTGTAAAAAAACCCAAAGATAAATGTATGGAATTTGCAATACAGATTAGCACCTACTGAGGTAGTGCAGATATTCTGCCTGTCCCAAAACCTCAGCTATAATCTAACATTTTAAGAATGCCAACACAAAAATTTGAACAATAAACAACGCCGCGGCTGCGCAGTTTCAGCCATCAGCGGTCAAGGCTTTATGTTTGTCGCAGGGATATATTAAAATGAGGGATTTCATCAAATCTCCACTAAGGGGTTTAAATGAATAAATAAATGAAAAAAAAATCCCTAAACAAATCTAGTGATAAAAAAAAATTATAAAAACTGGCATCAGTGGTGTAGCCACGATGGGGGGTGAGCATAGAAAATAAGAACATCATGGCCACAAAATCTGTAAGGAGAGTGGCGTCTGTTGACGAGTGTGGGAGAGTCAAGGAATTATCGTTATAATAAACTTTAACTAAAACCGGGAACAAACTACCCTCCGGAGTAGTTACATATTATTAACCAACCACTCTGTGGCGAGTGGTTGGGGCTACCCCCGAGCGAGTAGCCAAAGCCTTCTGGCCACCACCCTTTGGGTGACCAGAACTAGCTGCCAAGTGCGGAAGCCCCGCACTTGGTGAGGAACCGGGTTCCCCTAACGATCCTCCAGACCTCCCCTTTAGACCGTCCTCTAACCACCGTTGGGCCCGGTCCCAACTCAGACATATGGGAATACGTCTGTTAAGAACTTTACTGTAAAATATTCCTTGACTCCGCCTTTCTCAATTGTTATCTGCTTTTATGTATAATGCTTAAGACTCATGGACTATTTGATGTTATATTGCTGACCAAGACCATGTGTTCCATGTGACACATGGCTAACCACCAACCTCACTCAAAGGTGTACTCACTGTGACTTAGTCTCGTGTCATTCAGTTGCCGCCATCTTGACCATTCTACCAATTGCACTGACATTAATGTTAAGGAGGAAAGGCAGTAATGTTACAACACAAAACATATCATAGGTCATAAAGGATGTGACTTACCAATTTGTCTGTCGTGGCTCGCGCACACGCGCGACACTCCCGACGGCAAAAGAAGTTACAAGAGAGTGAGAAGATGGCGCGACATTTGCGCAATTTTTTCTCGAGCTCTGTCGGCTGCAGCTCGCCTGGTTCTGAATATGACTTCAGTTTCATCAGCTGGAGATGCTTCAGTTGGTGTAAGTATTTCAGTTGGTGTAAGTATTTCAGTTGGTGTAAGTATTTCAGTTGCTTGCATATCAGATGTATTCTCCTGAACACTCGGAGTAGGGGAAGTGGAGTGGTTAGTTGCCGGATCAATTTGTATGACAGTTCTGGAAGAATCTATCGTTTGTGATTCTAAAGGTGATGCAGTTACAATTGGAGGTATGGTTTGTATATTAGGCTCATCAGACAATTTCGTGTCATGTACAACGTCTAAATGTATTGGTCCAATAGGAATACTTGCTGGCTCGACCTCTATAGTTTCAACTTTCTGGTAGGTTTGATCTTCTGTTAGATCAGTCTCTAGTGGATAGAGGTGACTAATGGACCGAATGAACTCGGTGTCTCCGATCTTAACTTTTGCAACTCTACACTGACCATCAGAGTCTTTAATCACAGCAACTATCTTTCCTACTTTCCAGTTCTCTCTGTTTTTTGAGTCTCCTTTTAATTGTACCAGATCTCCTACCTGAGGCAAACAATTAGATTTAACTCTAGGTTGTTTGTACGAGTGTCTGTATCGTTCTCTGAGGCTTACAAGATATTGTCTCACGAACATGTCCTTGAATTCTTGAAGTATTTTCATGCCTCTCTTCCAACTTAATATCAAGTCCCTTTTTGTAGTTGTGCTTACCTCAGGAGTATCCACTGTAGAGGGATTCATTACAATGCATTTTCCTAATGTCAGGAAATCTGCTGGTTTAAGCACATGTTCCGGTTCAGATCCAACTGATGTGAGTGGCCTCAGGTTGACAACTGATTCCACCTTTTTAATGATGGTGATCAGTTGAGTCTCTTGTAGTAGGTGTTTTTCAAGAGTTCGTTTTAGGCAGTGTTTGACAAGTGCCACAAGTCGCTCGTAAAAGCCACCATGCCAAGGTGCTAGTTGTGGTATAAATTTCCATTTCACTTCGTTGTCGATGCAGATCTGACTAGTCATGACTTCTGATGTCAGTTTGAATTGTTGGGCATTGTCAGAAACAACCATCTTTGGTAAGCCTCTTGAGGCTGTAAACCTTCTAAGTGCAAGGACGCACTCTTCAGCTGTCATATCCTTAACAACTTCTAAATGTATGGCACGTATTGCTAAACAAGTGAAGAGGCATACCCAGCGTTTCTCTTTCCCGTTATTAGATTTCACAAACATAGGTCCAAAGTAATCAATACCGGTGAATGTAAATGGACAACTGTAGTTCACTCTTTCCGCAGGCAATGCAGGTGTGGGTGGTAACTTGTATGGGCCACCTCCATGTTTTACACATTGTGGACATTTTCTAAGTATTTTTTGTACTTGTGCTCTGCCCTGTGGTATCCAGTACTTTTGTCTTATGATACTTAATGTATGAGGTACTCCTACATGGTAGTTCTTCTCATGAGTTTCCTGTATTATTTTATTTGTAAAGTCCGAGTCTTTGGGTATCAGCATAGGGTATTTCATATCATAGGGCCACATTGTATGAGTCATGCGACCGCGGCATCGCAATATACCATCCACATCAAGAAACAGACCTAAATTTCTAGAAAGATGGGTTTGTTTTCCTGAACTCTCATCCGGGAAGTACTGAGTTTGCAGTTTTATAATTTTAGTCACGCTTCCAATGGTGTTTTGTTTCTCTAGCATAGAATCATTTTGACAAACTGGTTCTGTATCACAATTTTCATCTATATCAATAGATTCAGTGCATACAGCTTCTTCTGTTACAATGTCTACTTGATTGCTCAAATCAGGGGCCTCCTCAACTGAAAGAAAGGTTCTCTGATTTGACAAGTGTCTTCAGGCAGGCCAAAGTGTTTCATCTTGTAGTAGGAAGGTTGGTCCTTGAAACCACAGTTCCTGTTTATGTGTCCATGTTTCAGGTCTGGTTGCTACATCAGCTGGATTTAAGGTGGTATTGACATAGCATAATTCTACCTCTTTGTTTTGTTTAATTTCCTCAACTCTCCTGGCGACAAAAGGAGGGAGCAGTTTATCTGACTTCATCCAGCTGAGAATTACCAAACTGTCAGACCACAGGTATTGTTTCTGTATTTGCAAATCCAAATTGCTGCTTACATATTTTAACAATCGACTTCCTATAAGATAACCTAGTAGTTCTAGTTTTGGAATTTTTAATTCATCCTTTTCGTCTATAGGCTTTATTCTAGATTTGGCCATGATTAATGCAACTTCTGGTTTTTGCTGTGGTCCAGTACATCTCAGGTAGACAATAGCAGCATATGCATTCTTGGAAGCATCAGTGAAGCAATGTAGTTCATATTTTGTATCATTCCGTGACATTATGCCTCCTATGTACCTGGGTATTTCCACATTTTTAGCTACCTGTAGGGATTCCAATGCAGTAGTTAATGTTTTCATCATATCTTCTGGTAGCTCTGTATCCCATTTCAGTTTCCTTTTACATAAATCTTGAAATAGGAGTTTAATAGGTATAACTAATGGGCATATGAACCCACATGGATCATACACTCGTGCTAGAGTCTGGAGAACTTTCCTTTTCGTGTTTATATGAGATACAGGCTTACATATTTCTTGGTTGATTTTAAGCTTCAAAATATCCTCTTTTGGTTTCCAGGATAATCCAAGTACTTTAACATTTTGAAATTCTTTTGCCCTATATTGTTCAGGGATCGAAGCCATGAATGATGTATCGTTAGACACCCAATCTCTAATGTTCATTGAAAGCTGTTCAAATATCTTCCTCGTCTGGGAAAATAGATCTTGGGCTTTGGTGGTAGTATCAGTTGAAGTGACTAGGTTGTCAACGTAGCATCGTTGAGTTATTTCCTTTTGAAGTCTTTCATTAGTGTTGGCAATGTGGTGTCTTATAGTGGCTGTCAGTAAAAATGGACTAGAGACAATTCCAAAAGGAACTCTACGGAACCGCATATGGAGAAGATTACTCTCTGTGGGATCTTTCTGCAAATCCTTTATCCAAAGAAATCGTGTTACATCTCGGTCTTCATCTTGTAATCCTACACAAAGAAAGGCCTTCTCCACATCAGCGGTGATACCTATTCTCTTAGTTCTGAAATTGAACAGTAAAGTGACTAAATCTTCTATCATGGATGGTCCCCGATAGAGACATTCATTTAGACTCCTTTGGTTAGGAACCTTGGCTGATGCATCATACACAATCCTTCCTCTTTTGCCATCTTGTTTTACCATGTGGTGAGGGAGATAGTAGATAGGAAGAGAACTCCGAGAGGTATTTGGAATAGGTACCTGTTCGATCATCTTTGCTTCAGTCTGTTCTTTCAAGATATTGTCATATTCTTGAAGGGAATGTTTATCTAGCCTCTTTATGAGGCTTTTTAGTCTTCCATAAGCCAGTCCAAAGTTTGTTGGTAAGTCTGGTGGAAATTGAATCCATGGCCATTTGACTTCATATCGGCCTTCTTTATATTGCACAGTTTCATTGAAATACTTAATTACTTCCTCATCACGAGTTACTTTTGGAGAGTCAGTTATGCCAATGTTCTCTAGACTCCAGAGGAACTTCAGATCAATATTTCTAAGAGGCAAGTCAGGTTCTGCAAAATATGGGCAATGTGATTCGTGACACTGACAGTATGTTACTACAGACAGTACATCATGGTCTTTAGTATTTGTGAGGCTACCAGAGATAATCCATCCGAAATCCGTATCTATCAAATAGAGGTTTTCATTTATTTTGATACTATTGTTTCTCATTAATGAAATATAGTAGTCACTGCCAATGAGCAGATCAATGTTCTGACCTACAGTGTCATCATCTGCTAATACATCTACCAGATGAGTATTTTGAATATTAGGTACTGGCAATCTGTCTGTTATATGAGGAACAATATTAACTCTGATTGTTTTAGTGATACTGCGTTTGGTTTCTATTAAGAGTTCTGCAGATGGACTGATTGTTTCTTTAGGAGAGTAGGAACCAAATGTAAATATCAGTAGTAGATCTTCTTTGTCCGCAGTAAGCTGTAATTCCTTAGCCTTTTTGGCAGTAATGTAACTCCGTTGGCTACCACTGTCTAAAAGGAGCCTGCCATGATTTGTCAATTTATTGTGCGGGTTGTACATCTTCACTACTGCTGTCTGTAAAAATATGTGACTATGAGTCATATTGCAAATAGTGTTATCTAAATTCGTTTTAGTAGGAAGAATGTTTTGAGGTTCACCAGCTACTTTGGGGCACAATACTTGGTGATGATCCCCCTTGCACTTGAAGCATGGTCTTTTGTTTTTGCAGAGTCTAGCAACGTGACTATCTTGAAGGCACCGGAAACATCTCATACTTAGTTTTCTTTTTCGGTCTGCAATTGTCTTCACTTCCGGACAATAAGTGCTGGCGTGGTTTGCTTTACAGAAAATGCAGTTAAATTTCTTCTTAAAGGCGGTGGCCTCTAATTTGCCACTCTGTTTTCCTCTTTTATTTAAAGACTGGGTTTCCACTTGTCCACTCCATTTTCTCTTCCTTGGTTGGTTCAACTGGTTTTCGTTTTCACCATTGCTTCGAAATTCAGTCTGAATATATAAGGCTTCTGTTGAAGTTCCTGGTGTAGTATCGGGAACAGTAATTCTTGAAGAAGATTCAGCCCTCTCCATTGCGGTAATCACTTGGTCCAAATTCTTTCTGAGGATGGATACTGAGTGGTCTTCCGGGGACAGCAAACTTACTTGATACATAATTCTGTCAGGAAATTTACTGGTGATGGTGACACGCAAGTGATTACCATCTACATTTTCCCCAAGACTTTGTAGAACACGAAGATATCTTTCAATCGTGTCTAGTGTCTGTCTGCATTCTGAGGCCAAGTCAGTCGACTTAGGTAATTTATTTAGTGCCTCATAATGGGCATCTAGTACTCTATCTTCGGAACCAAATCTCTTCTTCAGCGTCTCTATTGCAATAATGTAGTTTGCATTTGTAGTGGATAGCCCTTTCACAGTATCTAGTGCCTTTCCTTCTAGTGAAGCTAACAAATAAGACAGTTTCTCGACGTCTTTGAGATCTTTGCTGTGTATATTTGCTTCGAACTTGTCCCAAAACTCATTCCAAGCAAGAAGGTCACCATTATATTTAGGTAATTCGAGTTTTGGAAGACGGCAGGATGTTATCGGTGGTTGGGAAAATTTTGAAACTGAATCTAAAATCGACTGCATCTCTGCCACGACTTCTTCCGCCTGTATTTGTTCTTCGAGATACGTATTAGATGTCGAGGTTACAGGGTCTATCTCCTTATTTATGCATAGAATGGTTTCCTTTTCGAAATTTTCTATGGCGGTTTTTAAAGAGAGTAATGTTTTAGTTACGAGTTGTTTCTCGACGCCGTCAGTTTTACAACTCACCAGCAATTCGCGGGCATTATTGAGTACTTCGATCATTTTGCCGTACCGGGTTCTGAGGCGTATGGTGAAGAGTTCTGTCATTTTTGTGAGTAATGGAATAGTGTTAAAACTAGTAATCAATTTTGCGTCAACTGTAACAACACATAAGGGAACGCTAAATAATGAGCCACTAATAAATCCATTAACAAATGAACAATTTAACATAAAAATATGGTTTTTATAATACAAACTCGGACAATAACGTACGTACCTCAATGACGGTGTAAAGGGTCTAAGTTCAAAGAAGAAAAACAACACTATAACACTGTAGCGATTCCATTTGCACACAAATCGAGATATTCTCCAACTCCCCAAATCAATATTCAGCTCTATAACATTTCTTCCTTCCTACACAACAAGATTTTCTAGCACTACGTTTATTCAGCACAGCAAAATGTGAGGCAAAGGCAAGCGACGCCACAGGTTCACCAAAATCAAACCGAAGTTCCGGAAACTGAAAATTCGTCACTTGAACGATATTTCTACTTATTTCAACCAATCTTATAATTTCCATATTTATGATACGACCAATCAAATAAACGATCTGTGATTTCCGCAATTAGAAAACCAATTAGAATCTTGTATTCCATATTACCAATCACACAGTGAAATGCAATGTTGCCAGTATGAATTTTCTAAAAAGTAGAGGAAGGTCCAAAACATTTCGTTTTTTAATTTACGAAGGTACGGTCATACCTATGACAATCTGTACCATTTTTATTTTTTAAGTAACACCTATGCGATCCTCGCCGATTCGTTTTGTTCCTGGCTTCGTAAAAAGAAAACCATGAATATGAACTATTTAGCTGAATTATACTCGTATTTTGTACTCGTCAATCATTAAAAAATACAGCAAATCGCATTTCCTCTTTACGATAATTTTACACAGCTTACGGTGTCAGGGGGGGCAATTTAGTGATCAAGAGTTCATCATTTATTTTTGATGCTGTCATCATCCCAATTGCGTCAAAGCAGACATCAGTAGAAACGGGCACGTGCTCCTGAGCCACATGCACCTGAATATGTGAAGCGTCCCGAGATTTAGCTATGGAATCTTGGGCTTAACCTCCTCCGTCTCACCCTTCGGCCCCCGCACGATGGCCCTGTCTAAACGTCTCCGTTGAACGACTGTATGGATTCTTTAGTTAGACTGTGACATGATACTGACTGGTATAGTGCGAGTCGCGCAACGCGGCGCGATGGCGCGCCAGGTGCGCGAGCGCGGGCAGCACGCCGGCGCGCAGGCGCGGGGCCAGCGCGCACGGCCGGACGCTCAGCAACAGTGCGGCGCCCTCTGGATATCTTGCGAGCACCTCCACGGCACGCGCCCACTCGACACCGGCGGCGGTGGCGGTGCGGTCACTGACGCGCACTTTGTACAACGTCATAAGCACTTCGCTCTGGAAAAGGAATATGATTGTTTTGGCACGAATTCATATTATAAAATTCTAAAACACAAAGATGAAAGAAAGGCGGACTTGTTCTTTACGGGATCTCTTCCAGTCAACCGAACTGAATTTATGATTCTCAGTGAATGAATAGGCGAAATGTCGAAGACCAGCAAATTAAAATGAAAACACGGTTATCATACTACCAGTTATTTGAGTAACTTTTTATCGACTATCAAAAACTAAAATTTGTTCTGCAATTATTCGCGTTGTTGACATAGTGACGTCATAAGTTCACGAACGAAATATAAAATTATAAATCGTTTAATATTTCAAATGAGCAAGTGTTTTTGCTATTCTAGAAGAAATGCTATTTATTGAATCATCATATCAGCTCATATACGTCCCCACCGAGGGGCTCGAGCCTACCCTAAATTAGGGTGATCGGGCCTTAGTCGACCACGCGGGCCCAGTACACTTGCACGTCGGGCTGGTATACTTCACACACAACCTCTGAATTTTTCGCAGGCGTGTGCAGGTTTCCTCACGATGTTTTCCTTCACCGTAAGGGCACAGATGAGATACTAGTTACTTCGTAACAGATAATGCACTTCCTTATAAAACGATAATACCTACACGTTCCCACTGTCAGTCAATACACGGAAACATGGGTATTAAGGCGCTCGAGTAGCGGTCATAACTGCGTACACGGGCGACGGCGCGCAAATCGCGGCGGCGACTGTACGGCGTTTTAGCGATAGGGTTGATTCATGAAAATAAAAGTTTTACAAGTGATGGTTTTTATTTATTTGAATAGTTTAAGTAACAGTCGTACTAGTTGATCGTACTAAGAAGGTGCGCCAGCTTAAAACGAATTACAAGTTACCTTTGATTTTTGTTTCGTTAAAAAAAAATGCGCGGCACTCACTAGATAAATCCTGATTGACGCGTTGTGATTGCGACCCGATAGTATTTTTTTTAATCCAAAATTGATAAGCCCTTACTTAGGATCATCTCACATGATGGTAAGTGACGATGATGCCGAAGATAGAAGCGGGCTTACCAAGATTCCCTAACGCAATGGGGATCTGGCTATCTTATCTTCAAGCCGGAACACATCAATGCTGTTAATACCGATATTTGGCGGCAAGACTTGTATAAGATGGTGGTAGCTAGCCAGATGGGCTAAGAAAATGCCCTACCACCAACCAAACAAACTCTTACAAATTCCCAAGGAATCGAACCCGTGACCTCCTGGTGTGCAGAGAATGCACTAACCATCACGGCACGAAGGCAGTTACAATTTACTTAATTTACTTGTTTTTGTTGGTACGTCGGTGATTTTTAAGGTTTTGTAGTCAAACTAAGAACCTTTATAGTTTCGCTATGTCCGTCAATAAATGATTAGTTTACGAAATATTAAGTTTTTAAGTGCTGATCTTAGTTACAGTTTCGAAACCGCTTTTTCAGGCAATCTGAATATGATTTGGAATAGTAGGGCACATAATGAATTAACAAGAAAAATTATCTCGGCTAAGTAGGCTTTCTTAGTTTAAGAGTTATAGTGGACTAACTTAAGACGTGCAGTTATATTTGTAAAAAGTTCAACTCCTTACAAAATGTCTAAATCTAAACTGCATAATTAACTTAGTTTTTTTTTCTAATTTAAATTTTTTATCACTACGGGACCCTACTTTGTTCATGATCCGACACGTACTTAGCCAGTTTTATTAGATCTGTTTTTAATATCTTTTATTACCTACATACCTAGCACATACATGGACTTCCACCATTTTCCACTTAGCCACAATAGAATTAAGTAAACTTAGCACGGTTCGGCCACACAATAATAATGTTTACCTACTTAACTATCTCGAGGTATCTATACCCACACAAGACACGCGGTGGCGGCCCGACTAGTGAGAGCCTGTCCGAGTGGGTCGCTAAGCGTAGGTGACGGAGCACTGGTAAGGGCGTCGGATAAACGTACATATGAAATCGAAATTCGAAAACTCATTGGTACGTGGCCGGATTCGAACCACGACCTCCCGGACAGGAGGTAGCGGCCCTTGTCATTACGCCACCGACGCTCTTTTTTTTATTTATTGAATATATTTTTTTATACGATACAATAGCCTATTCTATCCAAATCAAAGAATATATGTTTCGCTATTCTCTGAAGGAGTAGTTTTGTGATTAGAATGTTGATCTGGACTCAACCCTGTTAAGTGTCATTGCTTAGCGACTTGCACATTTTAGACGTGAATGAATTCGGCGCCGTGTACCAAAACTTAAATAAATAAAACAAATAAAAAAATATTAAATAATTGTACTTTATAAAACTGTTGCTTATTGGGTGGTAATAAAACAAGAGTGTGAGTTTACAAACCGAACCTTGGCGAGTGTTTTAATTCCTAGTTACGTGCAGTTCCATACACTACTTTATCCAATCCAATCTCATACATTAGGATTGAACCTATTATACATATAAAAGATCAAAGTTACCACGAAAAAAATACAACGAAATTTACTACCATACTTGCAACTAAACGATCTTTGCCAAAACCCAGCACTTCACACCGCGCGCATGCGCTAAAGCGGGCGCTGTCACAGACAGGTAAAACAATGACGAAGAAAAACAAGCTCGATGGGTCAAAATTGCAATAAAAACTTTTTGTAATGCTATAAAAATGGCGCGCCCCGCATATTAAATAATAATAGATGAATAATTAATGGAATCTCTTTGGTGATATTAACTTCTTGGATTTTTTCCTTGGTAAAAAAAATATCTTATACCACATTATATGGGCCCGCGTGGTCAACCAAAGGCCCGATCGCCCTAAATCAGGGTAGGCTCGAGCCCCTCGGTGGAGACGTATATGAGCTGATATGATGATTTGGTTACAGGAAAAGTGTGATTTTTTTTTATAATTTCGGTGTGGTGTTCAATAAAGTATGTCAAAATAAACTCGTTTTGCCGGTTATAATTCGAATTTTACTTTATGAGAGTAGATAAGTACACTTAAACCCTACCTTTATTATAATGGAACGGCAATGATGATGGAATATGGTCTGTCGCAGGATTCGCAGGCACATCAACAGCAACGTGTCAGGTTTCGGTCGCGAACTCAGCGCCGCCTCTTTGGCCGTTAAAGCGCAAACTTCACCGATCAGACTGCGCCCGCTCACACAAGTCGACATCGATGCCCAGCCTAAACATAAAGGCACATTTATCAAAAATAGTATAAACATAAAGACACATTTATCAAAAATAGCCTAAACATAAAGACACATTTATCAAAAATAGTCTAAACATAGACACATTTATCAAAAATAGCCTAAACATAAAGGCACATTTATCAAAAATAGCCTAAACATAAAGGCACACTTATCAAAAATTGGCCAGAGTCAGGCTCGCATGCAGAGTAACTCCCTTCACGCTGTAGCTTCGTTTCGTTAATGCTGTTTTAAATAATAAAGTGGCCAGTGCGTATCGGATTTATTTTTTTGCATTTTTATTCCAGAACTTTATAGGGGTCACATATTTTTACTACAATACCAAATAAAGACGGACATGGCGAAATTATATAAGGCTTCCTAGTTGGACCACAGAACCCTAAAAACTGGCCAAGTGCGAGTGGGACTCGCGTGCCGAGGGTTCTGTACCGCCACACTACCGGACGGTTACCTATTACGGTTCAAAAGATAACTTTTAACAACCTTTTAAATATCGGGCGAACGAACAGCGTAGACTAAGTAATAGGGTACCCTTTACTTGGTGCGGAACCCTAAGAAGGCCTTCAGGGAAAAAAAAAACAATATTTACCAAGAACTTATTGAAAGCAAGTAACAAATAAGGTTCAATGTTACCTTTCTGAGAGTCATTGGTAAAAGTGACCAATAGATGAACCACAGCCTCTCTCAGTTGTTCTGTGAGCATGCACCACGGCCAGAGTCGGTTTAAGGAAATGGCCGTGTTGTCGTCAGCGAAGCTGTCTTTAGCAGCGCCACAGTCCAGCATGTGGCAGTTGATGCAAGTCAGCACCCAGTACAGTATTCGAATCATTGGGTTCTGAAATAAGATATCGTGCAATTGACAACAACATTTAAATAATTATTTTACTCGCAGAATTAATAATGCAAGTTTAAAAGTGACTTAGACAAAAAAACACCATCACTTTATCTCATTGCATTTTTAAGGCTGAATGCTTACAACACATACCTTTGCTAACTGGGAGGACACCCAATAGGGGTGACGACAGCATCAGAAATAAATTGTGAACTCTTGATCACTAAATCGATTTTTAATTCACCAAAATCACAAAATGAGTACATAAATGACGCCTAGGTATTTCAAACATTTTTAGAACGAAATGTCGTTTTTGACAGATGATAAAAAGTAAATCAAATGTCAGCATTCGTCATCCCTATTGTAACATCTTGCCTCTAGCTTCCTGCACTTTGTGGGAGTGATTTCGTGAAATGGGACGGAAGAGTGTAACAGGAAATGCGATGGTTTTTTTCAAGTCACGAAGGCCAAGGTTACATGGCCAAGCCGAGTAATGTGAGGCCGAAGGCAAAGATGAACTACTATCCGATGGTCCGGCCCGTGAATGTACGACCCTATAATTGCGACTACTATAAGGCTCGCTCGTTTTTTAAAACGTATGACAAAAGTTAGATACAGAAACATCATATATTTAACTTCAGATAACTAATCCACTTAAGAGGCTTCGTCGTTCAATATGATCAAGTCTAACGAGAGCCTCCGGCAGCGTATCGAATCGATGGACACTCTTGAAAAATTTGATGGTTGCTCTGTTTCTCGGCTACACAATGACAGGCAGGGGAGTCCAACTAGACGCAACGATATCTTTAAAAGGCGCAGCATTTGCTATGGGGACGCTTTAATTTTTAACTTTTAGTTTTTTTGGTTACTTGTAAAGGGACTAAACGGTCAGAAATCAGCTCATATAGAAACATATTTTTTGAAAATTTTAAGTGGTTAATTAATTATAACGGTTTCCTGTATATTAGATGTTTATTTTTTTGCCAAGTTTGGCATTTTGGTGAACTTTGACTATTATATAGCTTATAAACTAAAAGTCGTATCATATTTCTCATCTCATATCAACATAAATGTTAGTAATTATGTGTAGTGAATTAAATAAGATATAATTTACTCCTTGATCCTTCTGACCTATCTTGTATGGTTTTCCTGGCAATTATGAATATCTTTAAAACGGCACACTATTCAAGGGCGGAGAGGGGTGAATCACCCCGCAAAAGGGGAGAGTTGTCTTTTTATGTACTCATTAATAGGTATAATTCAGCAGCAACCACAGACTTATAGGTAAACTAGCTTTTTCCCGCGGCTTCGCCCGCGTGGACTTCGTTTTTATGATTAGTAAATTATGTCGTTTCCCACCTCCTCAATCATATCTTTGCAAAATATCACTATAATCCATTGTTCCGTAACGATGTAAAAAAAAAACAAAGAGTATTTTTTTAGTTCCCTCAGGATTATGCTATTTTCCCGGGATAAAAAATAACCTATGTCCTTCCCCGTGACACAGGCTACCTGCATGCTAAATTTTGTCAAGATTGGTTGAGGTGTAGAAGCGTGAAAAGGTAACAAATAAACAAACACATATTCACATTTATAATATTAGTAAGGATATAAATCGGAATAAATATAATGTAACTGCATAATAAACATTCAGTCCGCAAAATAACTACTTGAGAGGCAAGATTTCATGATTGAGCGGCAGAAAAACATGTCTATAAGCAGCAACTCAACACTGTAGGAAGAGTGTGGTACGGGGAGTTCTAAATGGAAGCGGGAGCGAGCGAAGCGGGAGCGAGCGAAGCGGGAGCGAGCGAAGCGAGCTCGGACTTGCGGAGCACCCCGACTCGGATCCGTTAGGTTCGGAGACTGTGCGGGGAGGCGAGCTAAGCTCGCCTCCCCGCACAGTCGTAGTGTTAGGTTTAACATGAGAACACAGAAGTAGGAGCCCCGAAGGGGCTCCGTCGACCACTCAACACTGTAGGAAGAGTGTAGTACGGGGATGTTTAAAATAATTACAGCCATCCAGAATGACATAAATTGCTGATTGATTTTGAAATGTTTGCTGACCATGAGTTGCTGACCAATTAGCTATTTCTGCTGACCAATTAGCTATTTCTGCTCACCGATTATATTTTTCTGCTCACAGAAATAACAATACTATGCTAACCATTTAATTGACACCCATATAAATCTGTGGGAGCAACTATATCAAATCCAATCAAAATAATTTATTTTAGGTGTTTACACATACAGTGTAAGCTCTGTAAAACAGATTCAGATTACAGTCTCAGGTAATGACATATAGTCGCAGGATAATTTGATAATCCGTCGTTTCGCGAAAATCCTAGGAAAATTGGATACTATGGAGTAGAAAACTCCTAATAAAACCAAGTCGGACGGAGCCCCGCTTCGTTAAATAGGTTAGGTTATGTTAGCATGTCTTTTTCGGCTAAGCTCGCCTCCCCGCACAGTCGTAGTGTTAGGTTTAACATGAGAACACAGAAGTAGGAGCCCCGAAGGGGCTCCGTCGACCACTCAACACTGTAGGAAGAGTGTAGTACGGGGATGTTTAAAATAATTACAGCCATCCAGAATGACATAAATTGCTGATTGATTTTGAAATGTTTGCTGACCATGAGTTGCTGACCAATTAGCTATTTCTGCTGACCAATTAGCTATTTCTGCTCACCGATTATATTTTTCTGCTCACAGAAATAACAATACTATGCTAACCATTTAATTGACACCCATATAAATCTGTGGGAGCAACTATATCAAATCCAATCAAAATAATTTATTTTAGGTGTTTACACATACAGTGTAAGCTCTGTAAAACAGATTCAGATTACAGTCTCAGGTAATGACATATAGTCGCAGGATAATTTGATGATCCGTCGTTTCGCGAAAATCCTAGGAAAATTGGATACTATGGAGTAGAAAACTCCTAATAAAACCAAGTCGGACGGAGCCCCGCTATGCGGGGCTCCTTTTTACGGTAGAAAAAGACATGCTAACATAACCTAACCTATTTAACGAAGCGGGGCTCCGTCCGACTTGGTTTTATTAGGAGTTTTCTACTCCATAGTATCCAATTTTCCTAGGATTTTCGCGAAACGACGGATTATCAAATTATCCTACGACATATATATGACCATGTGTGATTTGTGATTTACCTGAGACTCTAATATATATATATATATATATATATATCTTTGTCATTTAAATAATCCATTATTTTATAATAATGTTATGTAGTCTTGAATTAACGTGCTATAGCTCTATCTATATAAATATATGTTAGAGTCTGCCGTTGTGCGCGTATCACTCAAAAACTACCAGATAGATCAATCAATAGATCAATATTGTTTAGTTTTTCTTCTTAGGTCTTTTGCCGCGGGCAACAGTTAGTTTATCTATAAAATATACTTGACTGTCGTACGGGCATTACTTCCGAACTACATAGTTAGCTCTGTTTAGAGATGCTCCAGCACGTACTATACTTTCTCATACTCCTTATACAAAGTGTAACCAAAGTTATACAACTTTCGTTAATTTAGGCTTCTAATCATCATGATCGACTTTTCTCATGAAATTCGCAAAAAAAAACTTCGATTCCCCATACAAAATGCCCTAAAAATTGACAATTAGGTCATCGATTTATACTAAAAGCGTAGTTTATTTCACTCACCTGTACCACCTACGCAGACTGCAGCAAGGCTACCACAAGATCCCAAATAAGCCTCTCTGGGGCCCCATGGAAGGGCCACGGGGAGCACGACGAGGCAGGGCTTTCTTTGACCACAGTTTATAAACCTATGCTCGTATTGCAAATAATTTGGTTTAATTATTTTGGTGTTTAATTCACTGAAATTTTTGTAGTCAATTTAAGGAAAACTCGATCTTCCTGGACAAATTGATCACCTAGCTGACCAATTTTAGGTCATTTAGAACGGACAATCGTTTTTTTTTTTTGCGAATTCACTATATGCATATTAGGAAAATCGTTCACTATTATGAGTAGAAGCCTAAATAATTAAAACTTATTTTACAGCCTGTATAGAGCGGAAGAGAAAGTAAAGTGCACGCCGGATCATCTCCAAACAGAGAGCTGTAGCACACCCCGGACACTGCATACAAACGGTCGTGAAATGACATTTCTAAAAACAAATGACGGAGCAAACAAAAACAAGGCGGATTCCCATACGTTCGAGAACTAAACTGTAACCAATCTGAATCAGTCTGGGTGACGAGGGGGTGAGGTCGCAATCTAGAGAGCGGCAGGGAGTGTCCATACTGTATGTTAGTACTAATGTGTATACTTTGGCTGTAGCTGAGAAATTTACGCCTGCATGATAATCAACTAGGTCTTACTTTACAGGTAAATAAATAAAATAAGGTTTAATGTAATCCCACATAGTCTTATTTTAAAATGATAGATTTAACTTCCCTGGTTTTAGTACCATTTGAAACAAAAGGGGCAAAATCAGTTTATTTTGACAGCCCTATTACAATAACTATTCGTCGTATCAATAGGAATTTTATGTTGTTTTTTATTAGGTTTTTTTTTATTTACCAATTTCAGAACAAAATACAAAACAATCAATCATCTAGCACCATTAAACCTGAATTGTTTGTCTAGGTGCTCACATTTACATGTAGGTCTACGAGTTACATATTTACAATAACAAAAAAATAATTAATTAAGATTAAATTACCTAATTAACAACATAAAATTAATTATAAACCAACCCAAATTGGTTTATTGACAGTTTCCTCCCAACTGTTAATATTCTCTGTAACATGGAAAAAGCCACGGCGTGGACACTTGGGATGGGACAAAGGTAGGAACGCTGGGGGTAGGTTTGATAATCACATCTTGGAAATAACTTAAAAGTCTACTGAGCTTAAGTCCTGACTGGCATCGCTTAATCATGAAGTCCAAAGTTGCTCCTAGAAAATTCTTAACAAATCTTAAAAGGCTACTGAGCTAAAGGCCTGACTGGCATTGCTTAATCATGAAATCCAAAGTTGCTCCTCTAAAATGATTAACCAATAGACCTCCTCCCAGCAAGAATTCGAGCCACAAACATCCAGTGGCACCCTGAAAACCTTGCCAGATCATTACCCATTGCCAGTATGGCTTAACAGTCATCATCATCATCGGCCCGTGTTAGGCTCGCCTCTTATACCAATCTTCGGCCCTGCACAACTAGCTGTCGCCAGCAACCTTGCGCAAATCAAACCTTGTCCTTAGTGAAACGTAGTGACATTTGCCTGCCATTTGGATTAACAGTCATCATCATCATCAGCATCATAAAGCCAGACGAAAAACGTTGCTAACTAACACAGTAAGTAACTTTATATAATAACTCACTTTCGAGCAATTCTTGATAACTTCAGGGGTCCCTTGTAGCGACAATTTGTCTCTAATAATTTGTAGTGTAGACAGTAGAACCTTAGGGCTCTGTCGATGTACTCCATAGAGCCTACTTCGGGGGCTTGCAGATAAAACTGCGGATAGGCACCAGCAGACTCTGCTCCACTGCTCCTCTGTAAAAGCAACCATAACATACTGTCATGCCAAATATGACGACACTCGCTGTTATTAAACAACCGGGCAAGTGTTAGTTGAACTCGCGCAAAGTAGGGTTCCGTAGTATTTTCAAAAAATAAATTAATTTAAAAATCAAAATTATATTTGCAGTTGGTAATAGAAATAAATAAATAGGTGAGTTGCAGTCAAACGCACTCAAATTTTTAATAAAAAAAAAAAGAATATTTTGTATGGAAAATCTATGAACTTTTTCAAATCCAACTGAACATCTTAATTTGGTCGACTATTACTCCTAAACCAAGAAAACCTACGTAGCCGTGATAGTTTTCCTTTTAAATTGATTACATGTCCTACTATTTACATATTTTTTTTTCAGATGTCCTGAAATAGCGGTTTAGCTGGACACTCGACTCTAACAAAAATTTGCACTTTAAAGCTTAATATTTTGCAAACTGATTTCTGAATCGAAAATTGTTTAAGCAAACCATCAAAAGTTTTAAAAGACCTATTCAACGATATCCCACACGATAGAGTACGTCAACGAAAAAAAAAAATTGGTACCCTAAAATTATTATTTTTTCAATATTTTGTTGTACCACTTTGTCGGCGTAATTAATATGTATAAACATGCCAAATAACAGTTTTATAGTTTCTGGGCTAAGCCGTGGACAACCGGACAGACAAATATGGCGTAACTATAAGGGTTCCTTGTTCACGACGGAACCCAAAAATAAATCTTACAGATTTAACTTCTTTTTGTAATTTGTACCTTTTTGTTTATTTTTTCCTTTTTTTGTTTCGTACACTTCCATGTATTTATTTTTTCTATGTGCAATTTTGTCGAATAATTTTTATCTTTTCATTATTTAATTTTTTACAAAGGGCCGTCGCTATATACAGAGTGTAACAAAATTGGTGTAGGTCCCGTTAACTGGGGCTTCTACTCATCAAACTGAACACCTTTTGTTCTACGAGTTTGCTGAAAACGTGCAATATATTTTTTCACTCTTTATACAAATCGATCAGCTGATCTACCGATTTCGTGCATTTTAGTATGGAGGGTCCAATTATTTATTTTTTTGAGAATTGACTATGGGTTCCTTTGAGAAAGTTGTTCTTATGACGAGTAGAACCCCAGTTAACGGGACTTACATCAATTTTGTTACACCCTGTATAAAAAACATTCTGTGACAGATCCATCATGCCTCAAACTCAGATTTACTATGGGAGGTATAGACTGATGCGTTTAAAAAACATACATGATGAGGATACGTTTATAAACGTATAAACAAGTATAGATAATAAACACGCAGCCACAGAGCAAACAAACTTGTTGGCCCGCAAACGATTGCCCTGGGTGGAAATCGAAGCCACGACCCTCAGCCTAGCAGGCAGCAGCGCTTACTACGAGACCAACGTATTAGTCATTACGAAGCTAAGGTCAATGATCATGTTGTTGCTTTTTTTTTTCAATCAAGACAAGAAATCTTTATTTACCTTGATTCGAGAGCTGATCCAAGGAAAGTTTTTGGTATAATCCCATCAGCAGCTTACAAAGTTCTTCCACCATGTATTCTGGATGACAATCGCTCTTACTGTCGCCAGATCCACTTCTGCTACTCTTAACATGTTCGAAGAACGGAGACTTCAAGTTGTCCAGCAGTTCTACTCGTGTTTGGTCTTTGGTTTTGTCACAGTGCTTCTTAGCCGTGACTGATTGAGACAACTTTGTCAAACAAAACAGGGCTGCGTTTTGTAATTCTGCAATAAAAAAATACATATCATTTTCGGACTGTCTTACGTCGGGGTAGTAAAATTGTCAAGTGGCGTCTGCACGTCGGAAGACGAAGCGTAGGCAGACCTCGAACCTGGTGAAGCCGCTGAACGTTGTAGAAATCCTTGGGGGAGGACTTCGTAGAGCAGTGAATGTCTTTTGGCTGATATTGAGAAGCTGACTGACACAGTTTCTCTTACAAGTTGCAATTAATATTCTTATAAACAAAAATGTTGTAGAGGCCGTACTAATAACTGCACGAAATGCGTAAAACCAAATATATGGTGTATTTGGTAACCAAATCAGCATTAGTTTTCAATATCTGTAACTAATTAATATTGCATACTTTTAAGCGTTCGAAAAATATACGATGATGATACATTTTATCTAGACTCATGTCTAAAATGTCTTAAAACTTGATACATTATAGCGAACTCTATCCACAGACAACTAAAATATTTAAAAAAGAGTCATAACGATTCCGATTTGCTAAGGGATTCGATGCTAAGTTATTTTTTATTATTTTATTTTATTCAAGAAGTTTAAGTTTAAGTTTGTATGGAGGCGGATTTGTATGGAAACGCATAGTTTTATTCACACGTGACCACATTTTGTCGTTGCAATGTGGTATAGTTGTGGTACATCTGAATAGATAAATCTCCAAGCAGTAATCTCTTTTCTGTAAATTTTGATTCAAACTTTTTAAGGTTTTGTTTTCATTGGGTGTTTTACAGTGCAAGGTAGTTACAGTAGGTATATTTTACTTAGTAAGCGGCTGCACATCATACATGTAGATTAATGTATGTACCTTAAAAAAAGTTATGCGCGCGATTGTTGGACATGCGCAGAATGGACGCCATTCGGCATGTTTTTTCAAGTGTAGGTACTTATTTTATGTGTTTTGAATCTTTTTTAGTTTTAAAAAAGCCGCCCAAGAGCAATTCGAACTCATGCACTGATGGTTCCGTAGCAAAACACATTTGCTTACGAAACCCTACAAACATCAACAAATACAACATTCCCTCTCGTATATCTACCAGATACGGTAAACTACCATGTTTATGATATAGCGTCCCCACTCACCGACAGCTAGGTCATATAGTGAGGGCCGCTATTCCTGCCAACATCATAAGGTGAAGACAAGGACCAGTTACGGTAGGTCTTGCCACCAAGACGCTTGTCCCGGTACTCTGCAAGGCGAGTGCAACAAATACAACAATCGGACTGAAGGACAGGAAAAAATGAATGATATTCCCCCACGCCGCCTATTCGTTCTATTACGTCGAAGTTCGGCTACAGAAGATGTTGCCGGGAGCACCTGTTAACGGAACAAAAGACTCTATTCCATGCTACCACATAATCAGTTTCCTCTTTCTATTTATTTTAATCTATTACGCGAGATAAATTGGTAAATTCTTTAATTTTGCTCGACCTTTTGCTATTCAATTCCACTACTTGGACAAATACCACGTGAAAGGTTTGTACTAATCTTTGACTAATTCATCGCTTCATATAATTATTACTGGTTATTTTTTCTCTGTCTTCTCTGCTCTTTATGTTAATCTGTTATATTTTATCTTTGAAAGAAATAGAAACTTAGTTATTGTTTACTAGGCTGACTAAGCATATTCTCTGCATTAATCTTATTAAAAATTAAATGCATATTAACTCTTTGGCTTGGATGGTTAACAATGGTGCACGTATTCGCTTTTTCTTAATGGCCTGGCAGAATCATCAGCGCTGCGAATCTTTTTTAAGGTTAAGCAGCATTCAAGATTGGCCTGGTCATTTTCTTTGCCCACCTTTATGTAATAGTTCCTAAGCTTTTACGACAAAAAAAAGTTAAAAATATAAATCCGATTACGGAAAATTATGAAAACAAGAGTTTCCCGCTTGAAATCATAGCCCTTATTTTTCCCTTCATCTGGGGTAATAGCTAGGCTTGCCAACCGTCCCGGATTTTCCGGGACGTCCCGCTTCTGTGTCAATTTTGGGCCGTCCCGCCGTCATCCCTTGCGGGATGCCTTTTCATTCATCAGTGATTATATGATATTAGTAGCTATCTCGTACCAACGGGTTGGGCAATTGGCCCGAGTAATTTGTAACACTTTATTAAAATTTCTTAATACCTACGCATTGTGTATTTCGCGTATGAGTCATTAAAAGAAGAAAAACAAAAATTAGCCCCTGAAAAAGTATTGGGTGCTTGCTTATGAATAATGGCACAAATTATTTATGTCCATGAAAGAGGCATTTGGCTTTCCACATATCTTTCAGATGGTAGCTTCGATACCACCTTCAAATGCATCAGCAGAAAGAGTGTTTTCTTTCTGTGGAAATGCATGGACAGACAGCAGAAATAAGCTGTCTGACGACCTCGTCAAGGCTGAACTACAAATTAAAATTAATTTTGACTAAAAATGCAGCGAATTTTATAATAACGTATTGCAAAACAAAAGCTTGTTAAAATGCGCAAAATCGCAAAATAAGTTAAAACCGCCTCCGTAGCTCAGAGGCAAAGTTCACTGGCTTTACACAGGAGATCGCGGGTTCGATTCCCGGCGGGGTCAATTGTAAGACTCGGTTTGGTTGGTGGTAGGGCATTTTCTAAGCCCGCCTGGCTAGCTACCACCATCTTATCTAAGTCTTGCCGCCAAATATCAATGTTGATATCATTGGTGTGTTCCGGCATGAAGATAAGATAGCCAGTTCCCCATTGCGTCGGGGAATCTTGGTAAGCCCGCTTCCATCTTCGGCAACATCGTCACTTACCACCAGGTGAGATGATGCCAAGGGTTTACCAATTGTGAATTAAAAAAAATAAAAAAAGTACAGTATTAAATTTTTAAAAATAATTTAACTTAATAATTGTGAACGCGGTGAACCGATGACCTGGTGAAGGTCGGGTAGCGCAGAACCGGTCGTCGTGGAAATCCTTAGGGGAGGCCTATGTCCAGCAGTGGACGTCCTTCGGATGATATGATGATGATGATGGCCCCCACTCCTCTGTTGCCTCAGGGCCTCCACCCCTCTAAATCCGGTCCTGCCCTTGGCCAAAGCCTTGGCCTAGCGGGCAAGCAGGGTTAGCTAGTTATATCTTTGCTGTCCAAGCATTGCAACATACTATCATTACTTTTTAATATTTCTCACCTATATCTTCGCTGTCCAAGCATTGCAACAAAGAGTTGAAGAAATTCATAGAACATTTGTCCCGTAAATTGTCCCATACACAGTCGCAGGCGGCGCGCTCCGACAGCAACGAGCCTAGGAACCAGAACGCTTGCGAGCGAGCAGATAAGCAGTCTTCGTTAACATCATCTGAAAGGTATTAAGCAAATTAACATTTTAATTTAACTCATGAATCTGAAAAACTTTTGTTGTATAAATTTGCTGAAATCGAAAAAAATATGGACTTCCTATACTAATTTGGCCAATAGCTGATTTTTAATTCGCATGTGAAAGCCAAAGTATTTTTTCATCGAATTGACCATAAATCTTTGACCACCATCTTATCTAAGTCTTGCCGCCAAATATCAATGTTGATATCATTGGTGTGTTCCGGCATGAAGATAAGATAGCCAGTTCCCCATTGCGTTGGGGAATCTTGGTAAGCCCGCTTCCATCTTCGGCAACATCGTCACTTACCACTAGGTGAGATGTTGTCAAGGGTTTACCAATTGTGAATTTTAAAAAAAATACAGAAAGGTTCAGTATCATGAGCAGATGCCACTGTATAAAAGCGATAAGGCCACCTTTGCACTGTACATATTTTTAATTACGTTTTTGTAATGATTTTGATATACATTTTGCATATGTATTTACTTTGATGTACAATAAAGAGTTATTTGAGTTTGAGTTTGATTTTTCTGGTGTGCAATAATAGTTATTTATGATATGGTAAAAAAGTGAATAACAAACGAGTGACATTTGTAAGCCCGAGTCGCAGGCGAGTCTTCAACATCGTCACGAGTGTGTCATGTAGGACATTACACACATGTATCATACGACGTTTTTCAATACAGTTGTGAGAAAACAGGTAAAATAAAAGAACGACCGTAACAGAAAAAATAAATACATGGGTACATACCTATCTAGGTTTTGACGACCAAACTTCATTTTACGCGACTTGTGGCTCATTTTAAATGTTCGGGGGAGTAATCTCACTTCCTATCCTATACATACACATAAGTAATTTTTTTTTACATTTATATTAACTATTCATTAATTTATTCGTATTAACAACTAAAACAACTCATTCAGTTTACGAAACTTGCGCCATAATTTAGCTAGGCATACGTACGCATGCGTAAGTTTTTTTAATATTACCATAATTAGATTACAATCAGGCTTGAGATAATATTATTATTGTAAGCATTAAAACCTACTTAGAAAAGATGACCTATTCCTTGGTGTAACATATGCGCTTCATTCATATTTATTCCCCTTTCTTCACAAAGATATAACCCAAAGAGAATCTAATCAGCTAGCGTTATGTACTAATCTATCAGAGGAACAACCTATCTATTTTAAAATTCTCTTTTCAAAAGTCTTAATGAAGATTATGTATCTTTGGTTATTCTTTTTATTATTTGCTAGAAAGGTCTTCAGCTAGAAATTAAAAAAAAGGTGACAAAAAAAAAGCACGTGTGCGGTAAAATAAATTTTGCGCAAAGTAAACTAACATATAAAATACCACTTTTCAAGCAACTGTATTGAAAAGGATATTTAATTGATAACTTCCTTTTCAAGTTTATTAAAAAAATAGCCGTGTATTGTTATTATTTTAAGCAAATGGCAATCGAGATTTTCGCCTTTACTACTGGGGAAAAACGGCCAAGTGCGAGTCGCACTCACGCTCCGAGGGTATCGTACCACCACGCCTATCCACACAACTATGACAATGATACATATTTACATCACAAACAAAAGACGTCAATGCCAGCTACATAAAAATATTTTTATTTTATTCAGTTCGTACTCCTTAACACAAGTGCGACTCATACTTAGCTGGTTTTTATTATTTGTTGTTTTACTTCAGAATTATAAATACTAAAACCACACCAAGCTTCACGCTTTTATGTACTACCGTTTTTAAAATAGACCAAAATCAAAAATACCTCTAAGCCTATTACCAATGAAAGCACGTTTTTTTGTATACATATTTGTTAATTTTTCACTTTTTCAGATTTTTATTCAAACGGTGTTTTCCTACATACAATGCGGCAATAGAAAATCACCCTCAGAGAAAACTTTGTATTGTCTACCTATTACCGTTCATGAGATACATCCCTCTGACAGACAGGCGGACGGACTGACAGCGGAAGCTCGGTAATAGGGTCCCGTTGGTCACTCTTAAGGGTGTACGGAACCCTAAAAATAACAAGCAATTGTTTCAAGGTCACCTTGACAATATAAATCAATATTTACTGTGTTTACAACTTTAAAGAATATGTTGCGATAGAATGGCTTCTAATTTATTTATTTATTTATTCAATCATAATTGGTTTACTAATGACTCCATGAATTCATAATTTATTTTACATAATTGTGATGCTAAACCATGATATTTATTTTATTTGTTTAAACGAACACAAGCACTATTTAGCCCGCTACCTCCTGTCCGAGAGGTCGTGGATTGAATCCTGCCACGTACCAATGTGTTTTAGAATTTTAATTTCGTACGTTTATCCAAAGCTCTTACGGTGAAGGAAAACATCTCGAGAAAATCTGCACACGCCTGCGAAAAAACTCGTAAGTTGTGTGTAAAGTCGACCAACCCGCACTGGGCCCGCGCGGTCGACTAAGGCCCGATCGCCCTAATTCAGGGTAGGCTCGAGCTGTATATGAACTCCCTCTCGCCCTCTCGGCACACCCTGGACACTTCATACAACGGGCCAGAAATGACATTTCAAAAAAGGACTCACGGAAAATGGCGGCGAAATCCTATACGTTCGACAACCAAACTGTAACCAATTTGTATCAATCTGGGTGACGAGGGGGTGAAGTAGCAATCTAGAGAGCGGCAGGGAGTGTCCATACTGTATGTTAGTACTAATATATATACTTTGCTCTCGGTGAGGACGTATATGAGCTAAAATGATGAAGCACTATATTGTTATTTGTTATATTTACCTTCATCGAAAGGCGTCAAAGTCACGGTTACGTTATGTAAGCAGTCCTTAGTGCCCGCAAGGGTCACGCGAACGCATTTGTGGCTCGCCGCAAACGACAATGTGCGATAAACTGCAGCACGGACGCGCAACATCTCTGAAACACTGCCCTTGGACAAAGAAGCGCATCTGAAAGAGAAATAATAACAGAAATAACAACTCTCTCTTTCCAGGGTCAGGTGGACGAAAAATTACGCATTAAAATTCTGTTATCTTTGTCTTAAAAATGTCAAATGGTAATCAATTTAAAAGTGCTTTGACTAAGTGGTTGCATGAAAATTGTCTCTATTCCTTCATAGTAAAATGGTAACATTTACATGCCTTGGATAAGTTGGAATTCATCAACTACCCATATAATTAATAACTGAAATGTAATATGTTTTCTTCGCAAATTAATTTATCTTTATCTTTCTAAGTTTATGTGCTACAAGTTTTGACAAAAAGGCACGACAAAACACAATTTATCCGAAAAACCAAGTAAACAAATAAAGTTGGTCTGAGAGAAACAATGTGAAAATTAGAAGTACCTACTCAAGAAGTAATACCATGGAGTACTCGTGAAGACATTACAATGTTTAATCGAGTGAAAATAATATACTTACACACAGTTAAGATAAGTCACAATATCAATAAATTTAAATCTTGAACTACATATATACAGTAAATTTAAATACAGAGAAAAAATATCTGACCCGAAAATCAACAACTTTTTAAAGACCTTGTCTTTACATACTTAGTACTAATATATACGGGGTGTAACAAAATTGGTGTAGGTCCCGTTAACTGGGGCTTCTACTCATTGTAATGAACAACTTTTGTTCTACGACTTTGATGAAATCACAAAAATATTTTTTTATTATTCATACAAATCGATCCAGCTGATCAATTTTGTGCATTTTAGTATGGAGGGCCCAAATTTTTTTTTGAGAATTGACTATGGGTTCCTTGGGGAAAGTTGTTTAGTATGATGAGTAGAACACCCAGTTAACGGTTCCTACACCAAATTTGTTACACCCTGTATACTAAATCTATACTATCTATGGTCCAGGACACTTATTTTGATCTGTGTTTCCAACACACAACTACTACAAATTCCGCACTTTTAACAGTTATTTTAAGTTATCATTCTATGAATCTACATAATATTTAAAATTCTCGTGTCACAGTGTTAGTTGTCATACTCCTGCGAAACGGCTGGACTGCTTTCAATGAAATTTTCTGTGTATATTCGGTAGGTCTTAGAATAGGTATAGACAATTTTTCATCGAGATCTGAGCGGGCGAAGCCGCGGGAAACAGCTAGTATTATATCACATTCTACTTAGAAATTTAATATGTTATTATCGAAGCAACTGGCGCACAGAACAAAATGAGTGCTAAAATTAGTAAAAATGTTTCAATTCGTTTATATTATTTTGTTTAAAGCGTCGGTAGCTCAACCGGTAACGACTCGGTCCATCTAACCAGAGGTACCGGGTTCAAATCTGGACGGCCAATGTACCAATGAGTTTTTCAAAAACTTACGTACATACTTACCGATTGCTTTAACGGTGAAGGAAAACATCGTGAGGAAACCTGCACACGCCTGCGAAGAAACTCGAAGGTTGTGTGTGAAGTCGACCAACCCGCACTGGGCCCGCGTGGTCGACTAAGGCCTAGTCGCCCTGATTCAGGGTAGGCTCGAGCCCCTCGGTGGGGACGTATATGAGCTGCAATGATGATTTTGTTTTTAGGGCTCCGTACCTGCCAGCGGGAGCTATTAGTAAGCCTACGCTGTCTGTCCGTCCGTCTGACCTTTAAAAGGGTGTATCTTTTGAACAATTTTCACGGAATATTTTCATCATGGTCACAGATGAGATACTAGTTACTTCGTTCATGGTAGTTCTTCAACAAATGATAAAAATAACAAATAGAAAATTAAGAAAACCCTGTAGGAAAAACGTGTTCTTTAAACATAAAAGCGTCCAACTCGGTACGACTATAAGGCGAACCCTAAAATAAAATAAAAACATATAATGAAAATCGGCCAAGTGAAAGTAGTTCTCGCGCTGAGGATCCTGAACTGAATGGAAATTCTTTCCGCCACTCTCGTTGAAGTCTTTTGATTGAAATTATTAGGTACTGAATTGTATTTTAGGTTTTTATCCAAAGGTGTGATGGTACGGAACCTTTGGTGTACGGGTCCTACTCGCACTTGACGGTTTGTAGGATCCCGGAGCTAAAATGGCGAAAACGAAACCCATATAACTCCGCCATATCCGTCCATCTATCCGTACGTCACAGTCTATTTACTTAAAAAGCTAGTGACAAAACCACAAGAACCCTTAGATATCTATACAGGCTAGTTATTAACGAAACCCCATTGACTGAAATGTGTAGCCGAAATTGTGTGTGTATGAGCGTTCCAATATATAACAACTTACCGATGGATCTAAGAAAGATAGAATCTAAAACATATTGTTTAAATGGCTTAGTGAAAAAAAAAATTATAGTGTTGTTGAATATCTCTCTGACAAAAACAAACTTGTTGACATTAAATCTAAGTTAAACATTTGCATGCCTTGCACAGGCGAAACATGATTGCACTATAAAATTATACTAAACATCCTACTATTACCACATTTGATGCAAATAAATTATAATATCATTTCATTAACCACTATCAGACCTACGGTGATGAAATTCTGTAAGAGAACCTCCCAAACATGTAAAAATAAAGATTAATTATATTAGTTCTTTAGAACACTATTATCATAATTGGAAACACTAAACACGTTAAAAAAACGGCTTCCATCGCAACAACTTAGTACAATTTTGCAGTTCTTTTTTTGGTCTTTGTTATTTTTTTTAAAAGTCTACACCTCTTTTGATAAAATTTGTATGGCACCAAATTGACAGCATACCCTCTCGAATAAAAAAAACATCGTGAAAATCAGTGAACAATCTGCAAATATGTCGCGTAACAAACATACAAAAAAATCATACAGTCGAAATGAGAACCTCCAAAAAAAAGGATTTTGGAAGTCGGTTGAAAAGCAGCATTAATGACCTGCAAAGTAACGCTTACGTGTGTGTGCCCTATCCTGGTGAACCTGATTTTTTTTATTTACGGTTCCTCTCATACACCTGCTGGCGCTAGCGGAGTTGCCAACGTTGTACAGAATATCAGTTACAGTCACGACTATAAACCTGACAATAGAATTAAGTGAATTAGATGGAGGACAGCATCCGTCAGAGGTTTTTTTTTTAATTCACAATTGGTAAGCCCTTGGCATCATCTCACCTGGTGGTAATTGACATGATGCCGAAAGATGGAAGCGGGCTTACCAAGATTCCCTAACGCAATGGGGATCTGGCTATCTCATCTTCAAGCCGGAACACATCAATGCTGTTAACACTGATGTTTGGCGGCAAGAATTAGATAATTAAATGATATAATGTAATGACGACGTGTACTGATACGGATACCTTGTTGTGAAATGTTTTTTTTTGTATCTAAAATATTTAATAACAAAATTAAGAATTTAATTTACAGCGCTTTGGTGTGTACTGTTATGCTGTAAATTTACTTAAATAAATAATAAATAAAGATGGTGGTAGCTAGCCAGGCGGACTATGAAAATGCCCTACCACCAACCAAACCGAGACTTACAAAGTTGACCCCGCTGGGAATCGAACCCGCGACCTCATGGTATGAAGCGAATGAACTAACCAATACGCCACGGAGGTGTTTAAAAATATAATGTTCTAACATGGTGGTTCAACATGTCTCGACAAACATGAACACGAGCTACGTTCTCACCTGAATAACAGTCTGTACAGCCCTCTCTCGTTCCACGCTTGTACGGGGCAGCTAGCAAAATTGCCAACATTGTACAGAACGTCAGCTAAAGCGGCGACTAGCGCTGGCGTCGGGGGCGGAGTCACTTCGCAGCCGATAGATGGCGACACGTGAATATCGACGCTTTTCCGTGCGCGCACTTCGAATTCTGAGCGACGTTCTAATATTGAGACTGGGACATTGGGCTCTGAAAAAAGCAGACGGATTACATGTTATGTTTATCCCGGCGGCGGCGCCAATGACGTGTAAAATCAATATGACCCGAACATTTTTTTCTTAATTATCTGGTTATCTGCTAAATTATAACAAATTTAATACAAAGTAAGAACTATTGCATGACCACGAAGTCATTGTAGTGCCAAGATGTTTAAGTTAATTTGGATATCAAACTATAATTTGGTTTTAATGCAACAACCTCAAAAGGGCAACTAAAATAGTTTCTCTTTTGGAACTAAAAATGTATGGAGGTGTAGCCGTTTTATTCAAGAAAAGGGATTTTACCATTCTTAACTGGCGCTTGCTCACTATACTGGTACAAATCATATGAATTGAGGTCTTATCTCCAGCTACTGAGAAAACCAATAACAATAATATGTTTTTTCCTACATTTCCCCAATTGAAAATCGCTCGGGTCAATATGAGCCAGATCATTGTCGGTTAAAATACAAAAATAATCTAACACCATTCAGGGATGCTTACAGCAGAAGAAATGGCTTAATATTTTGAGCTTCATTTAAAAGCATTATTTATATATTTAAATAATATAATGGTTATTATTTATTATAATATGTATGTTACATGTAAGTATTATGTATATTTAACTTTTATTTATTTCTTAATTACTATTGAATTACTGTTTTATGTTTATTTATATAATATGTATTTGTCTTGATTTATATTTTATATAAGTATATATGTATTATTTAGTAAAATTTTTTTATTTGCAGCCACCCGCATTTAGCCTTTTACCTACCAACTCCTACCGGTTACCTTAAGGTTGCCTGGAAGAAATCGCTAAAAGCGATAAGGCCGCCTTTGCACTGTACATTTTTAAATTAAGTGTCTGTAAAGTTTTTGGTATGCAATAAAGAATATTTATTATTATTATTATTATAATGGTCATGATGAATGATAACCAGATGGTATCGCTAATATTTAGCGGAAAATACTCACCAAAAGTAGTTTTAAACTTTCTTTCGTTGCAAAAATCTACAAGAATATCAAAGCAATTATCTGCAAAGTTGTGTTCTTTCAGTTGTTGAAGTACGTCTTGTTCTAAAACCTGAAAAAGTCAAAAAACGTTATAAAAATGTTTTTTTTTAATTTATTTGGTGATGCATGAGAAGAATAATAATAAGTTGAAATCACACAATGAAATAAAAACTCAGCTAATTAAAACGGCCAAGCGCGAGTCAGCCTTGCGCACTAAGGGTTCCGTACCAGCACACCTTTGAGTACGGAACCCTAAAAACTTCACCGATTACAACAATGATATTCATTTCTATACAAAAGGTATAAACGAGATCAACAGTGAAATCCTTTCTTAGCGCAAGTTCGACTCACACTTGACGGTTTTATTGTTCATTGTTGTACTTTGAGTTTGCAGTATAATCAGTCACACAGAATTTGACTTTTGTATTATTACCGTTTTCACCACGGAACATTTAACCAATTGTTAGATGTTCTGTGGTTTTCACATTAGACTAAGACACAATACATTGTACAACAGTACTGTACATCATCATGTCAGCTCATATACGTCCCCACCGAGGGGCACGAGCCTACCCTGAATTAGGGCGATCGGGCCTTAGTCGACCACGCGGGCCCAGTGCGGGTTGGTCGACTTCACACACAACCTGCGAGTTTCTTCGCAGTCGTGTACAGGTTTCCCCACGATGTTTTCCTTCACCGTAAGAACGTCGGATAAACGTACATATGAAATCTAAATTCGAAATCACATTGGTACGTGGCAGGATTTGAACCACGACCTCCCGGACACATACTGTAAATATATCTCGCTAAAACGTACAGTCAACAGCACGTCAGTTCGACTTATAACCGTCCATAATTGAAAAGTTGTGGATTCCCCAGAATCCATTAAAACAATCATGAATCCTGTAATTTCTACATATGGATAAGGAATAAAATTATAAAGAGCGAAGTCCTGATAGACTCATCAATTTAGATCTGAATCTATTAAAACTGGAAATTTACAATTGATAAGCCCTTGACATCATCTCACCTGATGGTATGTGACGATGATGCCGAAGATGGAAGCAGGCTTCCCAAAATTCCCCAACGCAATTACCAATTGCTGCCATTTGACATCACATTAACATTAATAAAAAATAACTGCATTCTTGCAAAGTTTTATCGGAATCGTAAGAGCTATTTTTGAAATTTTCGCATTTAATTTAATAAAGACCAAAGTAAAAATGCGTACATGCGTTAGTTCCTGCGCGTGTGTTTGTGTCTGTCCTATGATCTAGTTCCCAAACTACTGGACGCATTTGGTTTAGGATTATTTTTTTATATCTAGTTATTATTTTCATATTCCCCTTACCTTGATATTTTAGGGTTGCCACTATAGTCCTTATTTGTTTTTTTACTCAAAAGTAGCTATAATGATTTTTATAAAACTTTTTACGTTTTAATAATTTAATATCGCCTACTACGCACCATAGTTCCGTTATTCCAGGAAAAATGGAATAAGGTACCTCGCATACACACCCAGGTAGTTTGTTACTTTTTTCTCAAAAATAGCTAACGATTTCATATAAAACTTTGTGAAGAACTAAGAATTAATAAGGCTGTTCATTATTCAAGAAAAATACGAATAACGTAGCTCCCATACAAACCCAAATTGATTATTTGTTTTTTTTTATCAAGTTTCTTAATACAACTTTATTCTTTGCTACTAATTAAGCGTAATATTTATTGTTGATTTGTGTATGCCCGACTACACCAGGCGGTAAAGGCTACGCAAAAAAGTATGCATGGCGTGGCTGTACAATTTATCTTTGTTTAATGGCGCTGCTCAGAATCCTTCGACAAATTATAATACAGCTCTTAATTTAAAAATTTGATCTCTATCATGCCATTGGTTTAGCCGCTAGGGAAAGCGTGACGGACTGACGGGCGGATGTTGTTAGAAAACATGTGTTTTTGTTAATATTAGTGATATGGAACAAATTTCGGGTAAAATTAGAAATAATGTTTCCAATACAGTTGCTCGAAAAGTGGTACTTTATGTGCCAGTTACTGTGTGCAAAATTGATTTTACCGCACACGTGCTTTTTACTTTGCCACTTTTTTTATTTGTAGCTCTGAGAAACAAGGCATTTCTAGCAAATAAAAAAATATAATAACCAAGGATACAGAATCTTCTTTAAGACTTTTAAAAGGAGAATTTTAAAAGAGATAGGTTGCTCCTCCGTGAGGTTAGTACATAACGCTAGCTGATTAGATTCTCTTTGGGTAATATCTTTGTGAAGAAAGGAGAATGAATATGAATGAAGCGCATGGGTTACACCAAGGAATAGGTCAGGAGGTTTTAATGTTTACAGTAATATTATCCGAAGCCTTATTGTAATCTATTTATGGTAATATTTAAAAAAATACTTACGCATGCGTACGTGTGTCGGCTAAACTAAATATGGCGCAATTTTCGTAAAACTGAATTGAGTTGTTTTAGTTGTGAATACGAATAAAATACGTGTTAATATAGTTAATATACGTGTAATAAAAAAGTGATTGTCTGTAAAGCGGTTTACGGAGGATAATTTTACGTAATAACGTGTCACAACTTCACAAGCCGAACGCTTAGGCCGATCGTGCCTCTCTATCGCCTGTTCCGCGCTCTCGCTTGCACGCACGTCTCAGGCGGGACGTGACAAATGAGGACGTGACAATGAGGACGTCACAATGAGTCATGCTTTTTCGTGAGTGCAGCCACCGTTCATCGATTTATAAGACGTTATCACGTCAATACTTATGTGTAAGTATAGGAAAAAACAAATTAAGATTACACCCCGGTTTCTTAAAATGAGCCACAAGTCGCGTTAAATGAACTTTGACTGCCGAAACCTTGGTAGGTATGTACCCATGTATTTTGTTTTTCTGTCACGGTGTCGTTTTTTATTTTACCTTTTCTCACAACTGTATTGAAAAATGTCGTATGATACCTACATGGGTGTAAAAGGAAATTACAAACTCTTGACGATGGACTCGTTTGTTATTTACCTTTTTACCACCCTTGTATCCTAAATAACTACTTTTTAGGTACGACAAAACGTAGGTGCTTTAATACTTTGCTTAAGAAAGTAAATATGTCGAGTATAGCACGTTTCTTTATTTTAATGTTTTTTATTATTTTTTTTTAGGAAATCCGCCATAATAAAAATAACACATACTCTGTGACCACTCGGGCCCAGTGCGGGTTGGTCAACTTCACACACAACCTGCGAGTTTCTCCGCAGGCGTGTGCAGGTTTCTTCCCGACCGCCCTAATTCAGGGTAGGTTCGAGCCCCTCGGTGGGGACGTATATGAGCTGATATGATGATGATGATGATACTCTGTGAAAATGACAACTGGCTACATATTACGTTTCAATAGATATAGCTCTATAGACAGACGGACAGCATAGGCTTACTATTTGGGCCCCGTTGGCACAGTTTGGGCACGGAACCTTAAAACACTAATGTTTGCGTCAATTCACAGATAAAATTTAGCGATTCGACTCGATATTAGTGTTTAAAAAAGATATTATACAACCTAACGTGATTAATGACTATAGTTAATGATAACGAAAACGTCAATGGGCTGATAAATGATTGGGCGCATTCCGTCTGTCGGCATCATGTGTATGAAATAAAACAGTTGTTTACTTTAGTACTCAGTGTGATATATTCATGTTTGTAAACATTTTTAATATCTATATACCAGTTTAGCTTATTATATTTTCCTCTCCACACATTTTAAATGCGCATTTAAACATATAGGTACATATATATAAAATAGTGAATAAGTTATCCTTAACTGTAGTTAAGTACCTACCTGAATTCTTTAAATATAAATCTTAATTAATCAACGTTCCGAATTCACAATCAATACAGTAGTTTCATTCAGATCACAGCGTTCCAAACACTAAATTATGGGCTATTAATAAATAGCCTAATTAACAATTCCAATTAAATATTGATAAATTATTCATACTACCCTAGTTAATAAATCTTAAGTACATAATCGATAAGATTCAAACACTGATTGAACCAGTACAATTATTTTGAGACAATCTCGTAAAACAATATAAATTATCATTACACGTCGTGATAATTCATTAATAACTTAACCACAGAGGTAAAAGAAATCCCACCGAAAACATTTTCATCTGAAATGTTGCCCAGGCGAGCCGCACTGTCAAATAGTTATCAGATATCATGTAGCTTCTAACTCTGCACGCCCTAATTCTATACTAACTTCACAAACTCTACACCTTAGTCAAAAAATGTGGCTTGGCCGTTTCTTTACTACAATAACTATTAAATATTTTTTTTACCTTACGCCCATGTGACGGTAGCGAAACGACCAAGCCCCATATTTTGAGTAAGGTGTAGAGTTTGTGATATTAGGGCTTGTAGAATTAGGACACGTAGTTAGAAGCTTGACTCTACATTAGATGTGATAACTTTTAGACAGTGCGAGCCATACCATATCGCCTAGGCAACATGTTACATAAAAATGTTTCCGGTAGGATTTCATTTCTTTTTGTAAGTAAGTTTTGTTTTATTTTGTTCTTTTCTTCTTTATATTTTGGGGTGTATTTCTTGCACATCAGAGGTGCCGTTTTTCATAGCCCACTCTCTATCTTTGCCTTTTTCTTTTTTCATCCCCTAATTTAAATATTGGGGGGTGATTTACGGACGCGGAAGTCTCAAACAAACTTCTATCCCCTAGTTTAAGGGGTTGGGAAGGGTGGGGGGAAAGTTCTAAGTTTCAGAATTTTATGTTGTTGGTTTTTTTATATACAATTGGTAAGCCCTTGTGTATACTAATACTAGCTTACTTACCAAAATTCAGGTTTCTAGGACTTCAGGAAGTACCCTAAGAATTTTGTTGACGATCAGTCAGTTACGAAATCGGTTTTTTTTAAATATAAATAAAATTAAATTACAAGAGCTATGCAATTAAAACTTTATATGTTTAATGAGTCCACTATTGACAAAATATCCCGACAATTATGTGTATCTGGTATAATCCAAATCCAAGTTATGAGGGTTCAAAAGAACGACGAAGCGCTTCGAGAAAAGATAGTAAGTAGTGCACTTGCGCTTCGATTGGCTCGTCTTGGCGGGGGCACTACCGAGCTCCCACATTCGTTCGATATCAAAACTATTTAATATAAGCATTGATTGCTTAGATCACAATATACAGGGTCTTCGGCAGATGGTTGAAAATACGAAAATGGGGGATAGGTGGGGTCGCTTCCCACCTATTTTGAGAATTAAAAAAAATCTAGGACTTGTAATTTTTTTTACAGAATTTTTTTTCCTTTTTTTAGAAATTTTGCCATTTTTATACCTTTGAACACATGTAACTTTTTGTTTTTTAAAGCTAGCTCCAAAATCTTTTTTTTAATAGACTTTTATAAGATTGTCGGCTCTAAAAAAAATTATGTTTGTTTCAAGTTATTGCTAAAAACAAAAATGTGGGCCCCCGAACTTAAAAAAAAAGTTGAACAAAAATTTAAAAGTCAACTTTGCGATGCATTTAAAAAAATAATAATGGGGCTGGAAGGCTTCTGTTTTTTTTAAAACATCTCTAAAGCTTAGGCTTTTGAATGGTATGTAATTTGTTTCGGTATCTTTTTTGTAACCGGAGTTGTTAATTTTTTTTACTCAATTGGACCATGTTGACGAAATTCCACTAGTTACATGTTTTGTGAAATGTATCAAATGCAAAGTTGAAAATAATGTAAATACTTACTGTTGGGACGGTAACAAAGAGCAGGTACGTTTTTTTACATTCTTGCACACACATAATGGCTATCTTTTGTCATTTATTGGCATATTGGAGTTAGCACTTCCATATGCCAATAAAATGTCCGTATATTCCGCATTGGTAAATTGAGCCATTTTAAACCACAACAAAGTCTTAACAAAACGTCTGATAATAACAAAAAGTGACAAACAACAAAAAAACTTAACAAAATCACAAACGTTAATAACGTTAACGTTTTTTTTTGTTTTCGTTAATTTCACTTTGCTGTGTTTGTGATTTTGTTAAGTTTTTTTGTTGTTTGTCACTTTTTGTTATTATCAGACGTTTTGTTAAGACTTTGTTGTGGTTTAAAATGGCTCAATTTACCAATGCGGAATATGCGGACATTTTATTGGCATATGGAAGTGCTAACTCCAATATGCCAATAAATGACAAAAGATAGCCATTATGTGTGTGCAAGAATGTACAAAAACGTACCTGCTCTTTGTAACCGTCCCAACAGTAAGTATTTACATTATTTTCAACTTTGCATTTGATACATTTCACAAAACATGTAACTAGTGGAATTTCGTCAACATGGTCCAATTGAGTAAAAAAAATCAACAACTCCGGTTACAAAAAAGATACCGAAACAAATTACATACCATTCAAAAGCCTAAGCTTTAGAGATGTTTTAAAAAAAACAGAAGCCTTCCAGCCCCATTATTTTTTTTTTAAATGCATCGCAAAGTTGACTTTTAAATTTTTGTTCAACTTTTTTTTTAAGTTCGGGGGCCCACATTTTTGTTTTTAGCAATAACTTGAAACAAACATAATTTTTTTTAGAGCCGACAATCTTATAAAAGTCTATTAAAAAAAAGATTTTGGAGCTAGCTTTAAAAAACAAAAAGTTACATGTGTTCAAAGGTATAAAAATGGCAAAATTTCTAAAAAAAGGAAAAAAAAATCTGTAAAAAAAATTACAAGTCCTAGATTTTTTTTAATTCTCAAAATAGGTGGGAAGCGACCCCACCTATCCCCCATTTTCGTATTTTCAACCATCTGCCGAAGACCCTGTATAAGAGAACTAGATCACCGGTTTCATACAAATACAAAACAAACTTCAAATAACCTAGCCAATTTCAATAAAAATTAAAAACCCGACGGCATACAAAACATTAGCCCTTCTTTTGGGCAGTCAGGTTAAAATGTATCCTATGTCAAGACGAATCTAACAACACAACGCACTTCAAAATCCTTTAAGTCGTTTAAGCTACAGTCTCAGCCAAAGAAACAGACATACATATACACATATACATTATCCCGCTTTTTGGGCTGTCGGGTTCACAAAACGTCCAGACAGTTGTTTGACGGGAGACACGGACAGAAATATTGAAATAGCTATTCTTTTACAAGTCATCTAAGTTAATTGTTAAATAATAATAGGTCTGTACCGAGTCTTTACCTATGAAATTGCCGACTGGAGGAAAAAGTTTAAAGAAAATTAGCAATAAAAATATATTTTTTATTCTCAATTGGTAAGCCCTTGGTTGGCATCATCTCACCTGATGGTGACTGACGATGATAAATAGTTATTAAAAATATTTTTATTCACAAAACATTATTAAATGATTAAGGATTGGCTGGAAGAGATCCCTGCTTGGAATAAGTCCGCCTTTGTGCATACTTCTATTATGTATCTATAATTGTATATTTTTTTTGTAAAGAGTTCACATACAAACGAACTACATATTAGAAATGAAAGGGTGGTAAACATATGCCTGTTGTTTAAATATTTTGAGAGCACGGTGACTTTAAATCCATGAAGGCGGTAAAAAATACACATTTTTTAATTTCGAAACTCTAGGTATCTAGAGTTATCTCACCAGTTTTTTCGTTACTAATTTCATATATTTGGGAGTACCCCGCATAAGATTTCGTCACTTTCAGGAAAATTATCGCACCAGTTTCTTTGATACTAATATCATATATATGGGAATACCCCGCATAAGATTTTGTCACTTTCAGGAAAATTATCGCACCAGTTTCTTTGTTACTAATATCATATATAAGGTGTAACAAAATTAGCTGAAACTATTTTAACTGGTACTTCTACTCATGAAACTGAACAACTTTCCCCATGGAACCCATAGTCAAATCGCAAAAAAAATTTGGCTCTCCCATACTAACTCAATCAGCTGATCAGCCAACTTAGTATGAGAAGTTCAAATTTTTTTTTGAGATTTGACTATGGGTTTCATGAGGAAAGTTGTTCAGTGTCATGGGCAGAAGCACCAGTTAAAATAGTTTCAGCTAATTTTGTTAGACCTTATATATGGGAATACCCCGCATAATATTTGTCACTTTCAGGAAAATTATCGCACCAGTTTCTTCGTTACTAATATCATATATATGGGAATACCCCGCATAAGATTTGTCACTTTCAGGAAAATTATCGCACCAGTTTCTTTGTTACTAATATCATATATTTGGGAATACCCCGCATAAGATTTCGTCACTTTCAGGAAAATCCAATATAAATAACTGGTCAAAAATTGCCCCATCTGACCACTAAAAAAACGTCTTTGTATCATTCAATGGTACGTAGCTCCGTGGATTGGGCCATGAAAGACACACACTGGTCACTTGTAAAACACCATAAAGTAGTGTCATTATATGATCAATAATTAAAAAAAGAATTATTTTTTTTAATTTGGCATTGTAGTTTGAAAAATGGACGGACAATTTCATAGTTAAAAACCTATTAAATAATTTATGACCCAACAAGCCCATAGCAACCCATATGCACATGTTTGCTCGCTTTCTTGGGTAGGTATTGAGCCAACATTTTTCGTCTGCTTCGAACATTTCGTTACAAGGGTGTGAACTTAAGCCAAATTCCGCCCTTATTCTTAAGCATCACACTGCGAGGGTCGTAGTCTATACGCGCCGCGGTCCGGGCACACGGTTCCACTTTCACGCTGCTGAGCATTGACGCCAGCCCAGCTACTACTGCTATTTGGGCAAAGCGAGCGCCTAAAAAAGAAACAATTTTATTTATTTTCAGTTTATTGGGACCAAACGGTTATATGTCATTGATTAATTGTTATTTAAGTACATAGTCTTTTATACAGGATGTTCCAAAATAGTGTCAAGCGGAAATTCAGAGATAGAGCACCTCTAGGGGTATTTGAATCGCCTCCATGTATGTTCCGCGAAAGTCCGAGGCTTGACACTACATTTTGGTACACTCTGTATATGGTGCAACAAAATTAGTGTAACAGCCACAAAATTGGTGTAAGAGCCGATAACTGGGCTTCTACTCATCAAACTGAACAACTTTTCGCAAGAAACCCATAGTCAATTCGTAAAAAAGTAACATCCTACAAATATCAACCGCCTCCGTGGTGGAATGGACTCGCTTCACACCAGGAGGTCGAGGGTTCGATTCCCGGCGGGGTCAACTTGTAAGTACCAGTTTGGTTGGTGGTAGGGCATTTTCTACTACCATCTTATCTAAGTCTTGCCGCCAAACAACAGTGTTAACAGCATTGATGTGTCCCGGCTTGAAGATAGGATAGCCAGATTCCCATTCCCAGATAGTTGGGGAATCTTGGTAAGCCCGCTTCCATCTTCGGCATCGTCATCAATTACCATCAGGTGAGATGATGCCAAGGGCTTACCAATTGAAAATAAAAATAAAAAAACAGCTAATTGACCAATTTTGTGCATTATGTATGGAAATGCATTTTTTATATTGATTGTAGATTTTTTTGAGGAAAATTGTTCAGTATAATTAATAACAATATCTTTTAAGAGAATTTTGGACCGAAAAGTGTGGAAGTTTATACAGCTAATCTAAAAATCATCGTATACGAACGTCTATCACAAGAACGGGCTACCATGGTTATAAGGAGGTTTCTATGCCATTTAACAGTAATTAATTTGATTTTAATTAAACATAAGTAACGCGAGAAATAATTAACTCAACAATGCACATCCATAAATTATACGATACATTCTCACACTTTGAACAATGTTTTAAAAACACGGGTGAAGATGTTTTGTCTGGCAGCGGATTGGTTTATGTGCATTTGTTCAAACCGTTTAGCAAACAAGAGAGATTCTAGCGAAACAACGAAATGTGTTTTTTGATAACTACATTATTATCATGCAAACAATATGTAGATACATAAGAGAGATTTAAAGAAACAATAAAATGAGTTTTTTAAAAAGACATTATTATCACGCAAACAATGTGTAAATACTTAAGAGAGATTCTATCGAAACAATAAAATGAGTTTTTTTAATAACTACATTATTATCATGCAAGCAATGTGTGGGTAAATAAGAGAGATTCTATCGAAACAATAAAATGAGTTTTTTTAATAATTATTATCATACAAACAATGTGTAGATACATACTTTTATGTTCTATTTCAATAGCTTTTAAAATTAATTTAAAATTAAAATAATACCTGGGCAACTCCGTGGTCCATCGCCAAAGGCCATAAACCCTTGGGGGCTGTGATTCTCTGTAAAACGGTCCGGGTCAAACTTGTCGGGTTCTGGGAAGTATTCCGAGTCCCGCTGCATGCAGTGGAATGGTATAAGAACGGCATCATTTACTTTCATTTCCAAATCCGTTCCTGAGAGAATGCAGCTGGCGGTACATAGCCGACTGGTAAACGGTGTAGGAGGGTGCATTCGCAGAGTTTCCAACACCGTCTGTGCACTAAGTTTCATCGCACCCACTGACTCGTAATTCAACCCATCGTGTTCCTTCAAACACGCTTTAATTTCTTCTCTAAGTCTGTCTTGCAGTTCTTGATCTTTAGAAAGTTGATAAAAACAAAACGACAATGTAGTCGCCGATGTTTCCAGCCCAGCCAACATAAATATGAACGAATTCGACGTTATTAATGCGTCAGTCATAAGAAATCCCGTTTCAGTGTTCTGTACGTTTAACATTAACTGCAGAAAATCAGCCCTCTCAGTGCCTTTAGTCCGCCTCTCGGTGAGAACTTGATTGATTATATCTGAGAAAAATATTGCAACGTCCGGAGAGTAACTTGTCAGATTCAAGAACTTAAACAATCTAGGGAAAAAAGTTCGACAATAGCGCTTTAAAATGGCTGAACGTGTAGTTTTAAACATCTTTTGTGACATTTTCAGGAAAGGTGAGTCTGGATTTTTTAAGGAGCAAGGATCCACACCGAACGCACAGCTCCCGATCACATCCGTGGTATACCGAGTCATGAGTTTTGGAATGTCTACTTCATCTTTTGATTCGCGTAAGATTGTGTTCTTTAAATTATGAGCACATTCGGCTATTAATGGGAACATAGCCTTCATTTTAGCTGAGGAGAAGGTGGGGCTGACGATGTGTCGCATATGTTTCCACTCGGTACCACTCATGTTGGCTAGATTTCGAAGTAGTGGTTCTCTTTGCGTATCCGTATTCACTGATATGCGATCACTAAAACTGGAGAAATCCTTGGAGAAAACATTCTTTGCGACGTCCCGATCTATTATCATCAACGTAGGTCTTCGAGCTTGGAAGAGACCTACATACTTTTCGTTACGATTATTATCGTAAAATTTTTGTAGCATATCACTGTAACTTAGTTTCGCCAATAAAGTTGGGCCAAAGTTTCCGAATATTGGACACGGCTCTCTATAAGAAACATTTCTTTTCCTCCAGTACTTCCTGCCGTCGGTTGTGTAATGGAAGACAGCTAGTAATATAACAAGGAAAATCGGAACAGCAATCAATATTACGCAAAACCACATTTTCACTAGTAACTCTAAATAAATTCACCAGAAAATTTGCTTGAGTCCGTCAAAACAAATTGTAGTTATTGCATGTTGTTGAACTCCCCGATTTATCGCGTTAGTAAACAAATCAGCACAGAAAATGGGTGTGTGTGCCTGCAGCGGCGGCGGTCAACAATCAAATGAAGTGAGCGGACCGGCGCCGCGAGCCGCGTATCGAGCGTCCAGATAACGCTGCGTCCGCGGCGCGCACTCAAGGCTGCGCGGACATACTGTACAGTCTCGTACAAACTCTTTTAACTGCCAATGACGCAGTATACTTTAGTCACCTACACTGTCATATTTGTTTACAAAATATATTGGTGTGTTCCGGCATGAAGATAAGATAGCCAGTTCCCCATTGCGTTAGGGAATCTTGGTAAGACCGCTTCCATCTTCGACAACATCGTCACTTACCACCAGGTGAGATGTCGTCAAGGGTTTACCAATTGTGAATAAAAAAAATGCGGCCTGTCTTTACTTCTTACTTTAATTAGGATTTACTAACTTTTACTTACCTTCTTAGGGTTCCGAACCCAAAGGGTAAAAAGGGAGCCTATTACTATTACTTCGCTGTCCATCTGTCTGTCTGTCTGTCTGTCTGTCTGTCCGTCTGACACCAGGCTGTATTTCATAAACCGTGATAGCTAGACAGTTGAAATTTTCACAGAAGATGTGTTTCTGTTGCCGCTATAACAACAAACACTAAAAAACAGAATAAAATAAATATATAAGGGGGTTCCCATACAACAAACGTGATTTTTTGCTCGTTTTTGCTCTATATTTATAACAGCAACAGGTAGACGCTTGAAATAATCATAGAATATTGAGTTGTATTATTTACTTTAAAAATAAATAATTAAATTAAAATAAAATTAATATTTAAGGCTCTAAGATGGGTCAAATGACAATATTCAATTCAAATTATTGAAAGATTGTGTAAAGCTATCACCAAGGAAAAAATATATAATATACTTAAAGTAGTAAAAAATCGATTTATTTGGATATAATTTTAAAATATTACCACTTTTGATGTAAAAAAATATACTGTAGACCCTGTTTTTGGCATTAATTGCAAAATTTCTCAAAAACAAATAGTTAGTGTTGAATGAAACCAACCACAAACCAACACACAAAAATCGGTGACTTCAAGACCTTTCATTTTAATTGAACACATTTTTTTAAACTTATTGGAAAGTGATGAAAAGTAATAAAAACATGTAAAAATCGAGAATTGGGCGTTCGTTTTCAACGTAACGGCCGCGTTCAAGCTCGCATTGATTTGAACTTAAAATGAATAGACTTACGTTCGATATTATTTACACACGTTTCAACCTGCTCGGGTTGAGTGCTCTTAGGGCCTTAAGGGGGGCTTCCATACAACAAACGTGATTTTTCTAGATAATGGTACGGAACCATTCGTGCGCGAGTCCGACTCGCACTTAGCCGGTTTTTTTTAGGATTCTTCGGTATTAACAAATCTAGAATAGTGTGTACATTTTTGTTTACGAATATTACATACATTTATAGGAAGAAAACTAAGAACGTTTTTTTTTTCCGTTGACGCGAAAAGTTTTTTAACTTGTTTGGCGTCTACCATCTGCTAAAGGTATGGCATAGGCCACCTTCAGCTGCAACTTGATAATATATTAAATTACATTATTCATTACGAGCGCCGCCGTCCATACAAAACGTAGTCATCTGATAAATTGTAAACAGAAAGTCGTTTTATAAAAAGATCCGTTTATTTACGATTGGATACGAGAAATCTATGCATGTGCCTTTATATCCCTATCTTTCTCAAAAAACGTATATATTAAAAACTTATATGTTTTTTTTTGTTAAAGATAAGGATATACGGACATAGATTTCTCGTAAATCGTAAATAAACGGATCTTTTCATAAACCGACTTCTTGTTTTCAAATTATCAGTAGACTACGATTTGTATGGACGGCGGCGGCCAAGGACCACAGATTACTAAATAGTTAGCAAGGACGGCGTTCTTAACTTCTAGCTGCAAAACTGTACACGCCCGTGACTCGCATGGCCACACGTACCAGCTCTCTACAAACGGGTGACGTCTACCATTGTTTTTTTAACTATACATTAAGTAAGTATAATAAGAACATATATATCTTCCTTGTCCCTCGTCACAGTATTACAATATAGCGGCTTACAATAGTGCAACGAATGTACTTACGCAGAGCAACGGAAGGGTGGCAGCGGGCGGCGGGGCACAGCCTGGCAAACTCCGCGAGTTTGCCAGGCTGGCTACAGGCTAGTACTGTAAGTACCTACGCCGGTGGTGGCATCGTGCGACATCAAAGGCGTTGCACTACTGTAAGCCATATCGTAATACTGTGCCCTCGTCGTGCATGTAGTTTTCATCGAGCACGTTCATTACCAAATAAATTATGGAGTGCACTTTTATGGTCATGTTAAAATAACGTGGGCGCCAACAGTACATTTAAAATTTAATTGACCGGTTACTGTATAAATGTCGCAGGCTTATCATAAAATCCGTTTTTTCATCAACAACCGGAAGAAGACAAAATGATTAGTCAATGTTATCATTAACATGAGTAAATCCAGTTCCTCGCTACTTCTGTTTTATCATAGAACTAATCCAGTCTAGATTTGATCAAAAATTGTTTTTCTCAGGTTTAGGATAACTTTAAGTACTATTAAATTATAACATGTCAAAAGTCAGAAAGTAAATGTGTGGTTTTATGAAACCACGGTAAAATTGAAACTTTACAAAGGACGAAACGATCATACCATCAGACGAAAGCGACTGTCACGCGACATGCAACACACAGACGAAAAAATGTGAGACGATGTAATAAAAGTTTCACTTTAATAAAATCTATCTTAATAATCTATAAATAACTAACATATCAGTCAATAAATAACCCGCCCCTTACCGACCCCGGCGCAAAGGTGGCCATTACACCAGCTGCATGGCAATGGCCAACCTTTGCACCAGGAACCTTTGCACCAGTATGGCAATGGCCAACCTTTGCACCAGGAACGAACCGGAGCGGGAGTCACCGCTTATATTATTAAGCTTTCTTCCCAATTCATCAATGAACTGCTTCGCATCTGTCCCCCAACTGCCCATAGTCTCCACGGCAAAAGGTATGAAACTGTATTGAGGCGCTAACGCCGCGTACTTCAGCCTCTTCTTCTGCGCTCAGGTGGCTGGCGGCGACCGTGCTGACGCAAGTTTTTATTTGACTTTTGACATGTTATTTTAAGTACTTAATCATTTTATCTTTTTCTGATGCTTTATCAAAAGCCTAGGATTTTGATCAAAAACTTGATTTTATCATACACTTACGACATATACATTCTAAGATAACAACCACATTACTGTTTTACAAAAAATAGCAGAAAATTTAATGAGCAGAAAATTTAATGATGTTATGCGGAGCAAATAAAAAGTTGTAATACTATTATTTTTATTCACAATTGGTAAGCCCTTGGTATCATCTCAGGACCGGTCGTCGTGGAAATCCTTGAGGGAGGCCTTTGTCCAGCAGTAGACGTCTTTCGGCTGATATGATGGCATCATCTCACCTAATGGTAAGTGACAATGATGCCGAAGATCGAATCGGGCTTACCAAGACTCCCCAACGCAATGGAGAACCTGCTATCTTACCTTCAAACTGGATGTTGTTAGCATTGATGTTTGGCGGCAAGACTTAGAAAAGATGGTAGTAGCAAGCCAGGCGCGCTTACAAAATGCTCTTCCACCAACCAAACCGAGTCTTACAAAGTTACACTCCGCTGGGAATCCAATCCGCGACCTCCTGATGTGAAGCTAATGGCATTAACCATTACGCCACGGAGGTGTTAAAGATTTTTATTTACAGTTTCCGATAATGAATTCAGTTGCCTGATGGCCTAACCGATCTAACTCGGTGGTCTTAGTTATAATAGATTAAGCAGCGATAGCACGCGCATACACATTTACGATTAGCTATTGTAATATGAATTCTTTATTTTAAATATCATTTTAATCATTTCTTTGCGACACATGCGTCACCTACTTACAATAGAATATTTGAACTTTAATGTAGGTAATATATCACGTAGCTCGTAGAACAGAAGGCCGTTGTTGGGGAAGTAAAGTTATCGAGTTGCAAACGTGCATCGGAAGACGTAGCTAGACAGGCCGGATCTACGACCTGATGAAGGCCGCCGGAATCCACTGAATGCGGGCAGCACAGGACCGGTCGTTGTGGAGATGCTTGGGGGAGGCGTGCACTGATATGATCATGACGATTATGAGTGTAAAAGTAATTATTCAATTTTTAAGAATCCCTAGCCAAACTAGGAACCCTTAGTTTCGCTGTGTCCGTCCGTCTGTATATCGTTCCGTCGGTAATCACACACTGCCGTTTCACTCAAAGACTTATTACAGCTATAAATCTAAAATTTTGTATGGTAAAGTATACAATTCTGTGACGCCTATAAAAAAAACGAATAAAATATTTTAAAAAATTAGGGTCTTCCCCTACTTGTATATAGTGGGTTTTTTTATTAACGTACCCCATCGTGGTGGGGTATCGTAGTATCGTTGAATAGGTCTTGTAAACTATTGACGGTTTGCGAAGAACATTTTTAGGGTTCCAAGACGACGTAACGGGACCCTGTTACTAGACCTACGATCTGTCCGTCCGTCCATCTGTCCGGCATTTAAAAGGCTGTGTATTATTATTCTAATTTCTATGGCTATATCTTTTGAACCGCGATAAGTAGTAAGTATTATTACATAAGTTTGAGCTCCTTACGAGTATGTACTCATCGATAACAATTCCTAGTAAAAAATAAGTTTGAATGGACATTAACAAACAGTAATAAACAAGGTTGCTGTGGCCGTTACTCCGAGAAAATTCACTTTAGTTGAAAAAAGGCTACAAAAAAAGTTATGGCCCTTTATTCACTTAAGGAGCTCAAACTTATGTAATAATAACAAAAAATATATATTTGTAAATTCACAAAGTATTTAAACAAATGCGTTTTTCATACAAAACTCGAAAAAGTAAATGCCAATATCTCGAAAACCACACAATTTTCACTAAACATGTTTTTTCAAGCGACTTCCAAAACTCAAACCATAAAAATAAATAAATAAATAAACTGAATTAGATTGCCCTGATTCAGGGTAGGCTCGAGCCCCTCGGTTGGGACGTATATGAGCTGATATGATGATGATGGAGCGCCTCGAGATTTTCTATCCCTTTATTATCCATTATTTACTAGACATCCTGCATAGATATTGCTAGCAATCACATCTCCCGGACGGTTTTTCAAGGCCATTTTGTATAAAACTGTGGGTCTACTTTTTCTATGTATGGTCGAAGTGACCGACACAATGCTCAGCCTGATAATTCACTTCCAGTACACGAGTTATCGGACGGGCATTATCAACTCCTGGACGGTTTATCAAGGCCGGTTTGTATGAAACTGTGGTTCTAGTTTTTTGTATGTCTGGTCGAAGTGATCCTATAACCTCCTTTTGAAGTACGAACGGACCCCTACCTTATCATCTTTACCTTACATCAAGTGAGGTGATGCCAAGGGCTCACCATTTGTGAATGAAAAAAAACATCCTGTAAACGACGTCTGTATGCAGCTGGGTGTAACCTGAATAAAATAGATTACTTACATCAGAATGCGGCGAAGCGCGAGCCGTGATGGCGGTGAGGAGGGATGCAGCGGCTGCGCGGGCAATATTAGCTTCTCCAGCGTCGCACAGGATGTTCACAGCGAATTGAGAAAGGGAGTCTTCTGTGATGGCTAAAACGAAACGTGCATTTTGAAATACCGAGTGATGATTAACTTCTTTGATATTAGGATAAATATAAGATCATCAGCTAAAAGACGTTCAGACCCCCACTGCTTGAAAAAGGCCTTCCCCATAGATTTCCAGACGACCAGTCCTGCGCTACTCGCATCCAGCGCCTTCCTACGACCTTCAGCAGTTCTCCCACTCAGTGGGCTGCATCTAAATACAAGACAAATATACTTACACTATGTACGACAAGAGCGTGACCGGTAAAATCGAAAGAAAAAAAAAGAATTATTATGCGAAAAACTAGAATCAAACAGCTTTCAAAATACCCATTAATGTTTTATTTTTAATAAGGTGTCCAGTCTCCCGAATTATCTATAATTGCTTGGCATCTTCGGGGTATACTTTCCACCAAATTTTCAGCGTAACTGCGAGGTAAAGTCCTCCACAGGGACTTCAGTTCTCGAGATAGGTCCGCAATGCCAGCAGTATTTTTTCCTCGTAATTTGAGCTGCATGCAAGCCCGAACATTTTCAATTGGATTGGCGTCGGGTGATTGTGAGGGCCAATTCAAAACATTGATTCCATTTTCAGCTTTCCACGCTGTGCAGTGCCGACTTCGGTGTTTAGGGTCATTATCCTCTTGCAGGATCCAAGAAACATTATACCTTGGGAACATCTTTTTAGCAGATGGCAACAATGCCTTTTCATAAATTTTGTTAATTTTTTGGGCGTTGAGTGTACCAGTGAACAAGTGCAAATGGCTAAAACCCTGCTTTGAGAAGCATCCCCATACATGCACCTTTACTGGGTGTTTCACGGTCCGCAGGAGCACTCTATTTTCCGCCGTAGACCAAGCCCGAGTCGAGTAATTAGCTGCCCAAAAAGAAGCTTCATCGGAAAAAATTACATTGTTCCAATCCCGGTTTTTGTTTTCACTGGCCCATGACAACCTTTTTTCCATATGTTTTTCAGTAAGGAGCGGTTTTTTCACCGTACTCCGATATTTCAAGCCATTTTCAATTAAACGCCTTATTTTATCTACATATTTAAACCTATTTTCTTTAATTTTTCCCGCCCTGAACGCAATGGTAATAATGGATTTTTTGAAAATATCTGCAAAAGCCGTTTATCCTCTACGGAGGAGGTCATCCTTGCTTTTGCTTTTCCGCGTTCTGGTAAGTCGTCGACGTTTTTTGTTTCCATGTATCGCTTCACCCACTTAGTTACGAACGCCTTCGATTTATTCATGTACTTGGCGGCCGAATCGCGTGACATTTTACAAAGGAACACTGCCTCGAAACGTGAAGCAAACACTACACTCATTTTGGAAAATGTGCTATTGGCAGGAAACTGTCAAACTTTTTTTTTACGAAGCATTGTAGGCAGAGGACCATGCTATTCAGCCAGTACTTTTTTTGTCTGTGGCACAGTCTTAAAATGGAAATTATACCGGTCACGTTCTTGCCGAACATACTGTAAATAAAAATAAAGAACAAAAAAAGCGAAAAAAATCAAAAATTTTTAACTACATTTATAGTAAAATGAGTAAGTAAACTGGATGCGGGCAGCGCAGAACCGTTCGTCGTGGAAACCCTTAAGGAAGGCCTATGTCATAGTAAAAAGAAAGATAGTAAGTTATTTTCATATAAGTACATCGCGCGGTTTGTATGTGTGCGCGTCAGTAGGCACGCACGCACACTACAACAATAAAAACGACTTCTTTCCTCTTACTAAAGAACTCGTTTTATTATTGTAGTGTGCGTGCGTGCCTACTGACGCGCACACATACAAACCGCGCGATGTGCCATTGTAAGAAGATAACCTACTAATCTTTCTTTTCACTATGTCTATGTCCAGCATTGGACGTCCTTCGGTTGATATGATGAAACCAATTACTTTCGCTATAATGTGTTTATCTCATATCTGGTTCAGTAAAGGTTACATTGCAAAGTTAAACATACTAACAAGTATATTAACTAAGGTAAATTGTTTTAAAATAATGATAATACTTTAGGAATTATAACTACGAAGTTCAAAGATGCTGCTTAGTACTTGAACTTGAAATCTATACATACTAAAAAGTATATTACTAAAGTAAATTATTTTAAAATTATGATAAATATTTAGGAATATTAACTAAGAAGTTCACAGGTGCTGCTTAGTATATTAAATAGAAATCTATATAAATCTGTTTGTAAAGACTTAAAACAAGCCTAGGCTGTGTCCACAACTTTATTCATTGATTGATCGCGTTTCTTAAAAGGGTACGGATTTTTGCGGCATAGTGACAATATTCAATTTTTTTCAGTCTTTCGCGCACTATTGAACCTAAATTTTTTCGACAGGGAATGGAAATATAAACTAAAAATATTCTAGGGCCCGTATTTATAAATGCTCCCTAAGTACGGCCTGAACGGCTGAAGACAATTGTTGATTTATAGACCAACTTTGAGTTAGACTTGTGAGTTCAGGTTCAAGTTTGAGTTTTGGCGCCGTCTCTTAAAGAGTGAATGAATAATTGAACGATATATTTACGTAACTAATTACGAAATATATTTTTGTCGCTAAAATTAGGTGTTAATCCAACTAAACCAAACATAACCAATTTATGCACACCCAGATGTTCCTAAATAATTTAAGAAACTTATATGATAAGACTTCTTAAAGTGAATAAACAATTTATTTTTATTATTTATTGAACAAAAAAGAAATTTTAAATTGATTGTAATTTAATTTATACATTTTGGCTTAAAGCGTCACTTTACTGAGACACAGAGATAGAGAGAAAAATTATTATTGTTTTAAACAACCTTTAACAACAAATATCTCAGCAACGTGACACCAAAATGTTCTAGTATATTTTCGGTTTATATTTGCATTTCCTAGCGAAAAATTTAGGTTCAATCGAGCGCCAGAAGACTTTGGAAAAAAAATACCATATATTGTCACTATGCCACGCTCCATACAAAAATCCATGGCTCCATGCCACGCCTCGCACCATCTCTGTCTGACTCACAACTAGATTTAGGGATTGTCTCACCCTGCAAGAGGTGCGGCCACAGCTGCGCATGGTGCGCGAGCGCGGCGCAAACTTGCAGCGCCGCGGCGCGCAGCTCTGGCCGCGACGCGCGTGCGCCACGCACCACAGTCGCCACCGCGGCTCCATGCCACGCCTCGCACCATCTCTGTTGAAAATAAACTTTTAATGTTTTCTTTGTCAGGCGTATTTGCTTTGACACGCCATCCTTACTAATATTGTTTGTTAGCTTATCACCCTTCAACACCTCAAGCAATCTTGACGAAATTTGGCATGGAGGTAGTCTGTGTCACGGGGAAGGACATAGGCTACTAATTATCCCGTGAAAAAAGCAAAGTCGAATGCAGTTCTTGAGGGAACTAAAAAAATGCTTTTTTTTGGTTGATTTCTCTAACATCGCAATGGAGCAACGGTGTGTTTTGATTTTTTGCTCAGAGATGGTTGAGGGGGTGGGAAATGACATAAGACTACTAATTAGCATAGCCTCCCAAGTAGCACAAAACACCATTATATCAAACTTATAATAGCACGAGTCCATGCGCTTTACATTATAAGAAAATCGTATATCAACCATATTTCTTTTATACGACTCTTATACGTAAAATTTGGGCCCCCCCTTTATACGGCTTTAAGTTTTATAAAGGATGTGTAATAGCACTACAACTTTTGTGTAATAGCATTAATAAAGTCAGGTAAAAGCATTAAAAGGTGCTAATTGAATTTTTTGTGACTATATTACAATTGATATGCGGCAATAAAAATTTCAATATGTTAATTTAATGTTATTACAATGCTTACTGTTTTATTTCCTTTGTAGAAAAGTATATTCAATAGATTTAAAAAATATATCAATCAGTTTAAGTTATTGTCATAGTGCAATGGTGTCATATTATGTTCCGTGTTGGTGTTAGGGTAAATTTTAATATTGAACAGGTGAGTACTATCATTTTTACAGTTCGTAATGAGTGAAATAAGCTGCGAGCATCAGTTTGTGGAGTAAAATATACAAGTTTATGATGTAAAATACACGCGCCTTCGCAAAAATCCTTTATTGATATAAAAATAATATAAAATTTAACCTAGTAGCAACAAATTTTGTTGAAATTTAGGCTTTTAGCGTTGTTTTAACAAATATAATTGGTTTTATAGGCATCTGTGCACAAAATAAATTATCATTAACCGTTTTTCATCTGATAAGATTGACTTTAAATCTTTTTGTAAGAAATGAAACAAGAAAGCAAATGGCGACACGCAAAATTAATGCATTAGGCATTCAAATATAGTGTAGTAGAGCAGCTAATCGTATTATGGTCAGACAAAAAACATACAGCTCGTAATTTACCGTATAACACACTTGCATTTAAGGTTCAGCCGTATTTCAACACTTCAGAACTATTTTATAATGCAAATAATCATTAAAACGCCATTGTGACGGATTGATATCGAGTTAGGTAGGGAAGGTACCGCGATCATCTGTTAAAACCTTATTAGCCAAAAAGAAATCCCTATTACATACAAACTTCACAATGTAGACCGTTACAAGTTAATACATAAAAATAACCATTTGAAAACTCAAATTACGATCTATTTATTACTTGTATTTCTAAATATATATTAACTTTGATCAAAATATAGCCTAATGTTTGATTAAAGCATAAGTTAAGAAGATAACGGAGCTAAAGCATTACTTGTTCTTTATTCAATGTGTATATAGGATAAGCATTAAATCGACACAACCTCTGACCATTAAAAATCCTTTGTTTCTAGAAAATGCCAATATACAACTAAGTGCACTAAATAATAATATGTTAATGCTTGTTTAATGCATGATGTTTTTCATATTACCGAAATACGATAACAACTGTATATCAATATTAACTTATATTTAAATAAGAGTTTTGACATTATAATTGTTTTTTTAGTAACCATAATATGGCATTCATCATTATCAGTACTTTTTTACGAACCATAATATAGCATTAAGCATTATCAGATAAAATAATTGCCTTTATACAAATTTGAAACTTGACCAGAGCTGATTAAAAATGAAAATATGACTTTAGGGCATAAATCCGCAGTTATTTTAGTTAATATATTATTTATGTGCTACTTGGGCTGAGACAGTTCCCGAGGCATGTAAGGAAAACTCATTACTAGGCTCGCGCACGTCGGCGTTGCAACGTAGCAGCAGATTGACGTGATCTGAATCTAATCAGAATTGCCAGATATAGTTTCAGAGGGATCTGAAGTAAACTCCTGCCTATGTTCGCGAGTCGCTCTTACCCTAAAGGACCACCATAAAAACGATGTCCGCGCGAGCGAAGCCGCGGGCAACAGCTAGTTTTAGAATTAATCTCATTCATGTCATATTTACGACATTACACGTAGAAGGATCTATACAAAGATAAGATCTGATTGGATCCAGTATGGAAGTCATCTACACAGGGTTAAAATACACTCATTTTATGTCTGTCGCAGGAACCTGACCAAGTTGAAACGAATATTGAGGTGCAGGCAGCATCGGACTAACGCAGGATGCCTTTCAGTGCATTTGATCAAATGTAGATCCACAAAGCCCAAGCGTGGCGAGACTTCTCATCCCGATCAAAGAATATGGATATTACTTGTCTTACGCACCTTTAACTTTTTCTTTTTTTTACCCGCCTTGCCGAAAAAGGTGGATAATGTTTTTCATGTGTTTGTATGAATGTATGTATGTGTCTGTTTCTTTGGCTGAGCCTGAAGCCTAAACGGCTTGGTGGATTCTGGAGTGCGAGGAGTCGTTAGATTCGCCTTGATCACCGAAAGTGACGTAGGATAGATGCCAAAAAAGAGGAGTATTGATTAAGTTTTACTGAACCCAAAGGGCAATGGAGAATCAGAAATGAGGAGATCAGCAGGGGAACCAAAGTAATCGACATTGCTCACAGAATCGCTAAACTGAAGTGGCAAAGGGCAGGACACATAGCTTGTAGAACAGATGGCTTTTTGGTCAGTAAAGTTCTCGAGTGGCGACCGCGCACCGGAAAACGTAGCGTAGGCAGCCCTCCCACGCGATGGACCGACTACCTGGTGAAGATCGGGGGAAGCCGCTGGATGCCGGCAGCGCAGGACCGATCGTCGTGGAATTCCTTGGGGGAGGCCTTTGTCCAGCAGTGCAAGTTCTTCGGCTGATATGATGATGATGAGGTTTTACTGATACAAGAAATCGTTTTTTTTATATCTACATACCTGAACAGGAATAGCTTAGCTTCGTCCTGAATCTGTCTCAGTAACGCCAGCAAGCCCAGGGTAGTATCCAGGCGACACGCCTGCCCCTTCCTACCGCCGCCAGCCGCGCTGCCGCTCAGTATAGAAGTGAGGACCCGGACACTTAGCAGCAAGGTGTCTTCGGATAGTTTGCAGTAGCGGGAGTTGAGGGCGTAGCGTATACAGCGGACTAGCTCCTTGTATCTACATACCTGAACAGGAATAGTTTCATCCTGAATCTGTCTCAGTAACGCCAGCAAGCCCAGGGTAGTGTCCAGGCGACACGCCTGCCCCTTCCTACCGCCCCCAGCCGCGCTGCCGCTCAGTATAGAAGTGAGGACCCGGACACTTAGCAGCAAGGTGTCTTCGGATAGTTTGCAGTAGCGGGAGTTAAGGGCGTAGCGTATACAGCGGACTAGCTCATTGTATCTACATACCTGAACAGGAATAGCTTCGTCCTGAATCTGTCTCAGTAACGCCAGCAAGCCCAGGGTCGTATCCAGGCGACACGCCTGCCCCTTCCTACCGCCGCCAGCCGCACTGCCGCTCAGTATCGAAGTGAGGACTCGGACACTTTGCAGCAAGGTGTCTTCGGATAGCTTGCAGTAGCGGGAGTTGAGGGCGTAGCGTATACAGCGAACTAGCTCATTGAGGTATCCTGACAAAGAACAGTTGGTCTCTATCGACTAGAATTCGCCTTAATGTTTATTATTACAAGCTTTTATTTAACTTGCAATGTATGAATGTATGTTTGTTCGGATGGAATCTTGCAAGTTAATTTTGACCTACTTCCCGGTTTCCGATTGAGCGGAAACTTTGTATGCATATGTATATCACGTGACAACGCAATATTAAAAGCTTGTACCGAAAAGTTTTTAGGTTTTTCGAAAATTATTAATCAAACAATGTCAAATCGCCTAGGTATGTGTTGTAATCACGCTTCAATATTTCCTTCTAATAGTCGTTAAAGTGTAAAACTTCTGTAGTCTAAAAATATATCCTTACTAATATTGTAAATCTGAAAATGTGTGCCAAGCGTGGCGATTACTGCAAACCCCCCTATGAATACCACACCCAGGCAGTTGGGTCAGTAAAGTTCTAGAGTGGTGACCGCGCACCGGAAAACGTAGCGTAGGCAGGCCTCCCACGCGGTGGACCGACGACCTGGTGAAAATCGCGGGAAGCCGATGGATGCGGGCAGCGCAAGACCGGTCGTCGTCGAAATCCTTGGTCTCCCTCCCGCCTTTGCCCAGCAGTGGACGTTTTTCGGCTGATATGATGAAAATGTGTTTGTTTGTTTGCTACCTTTTCACGCTTCAACACCTCAACCAATCATGATGAAATTTGGCATGCAGGTCATGCCTATGTCACGGGCAAGGACTTAGGCTACTGTTTATCCCGTGAAAATTGTAAAGTCCGATGCAGTTTCTGAGTGAACTGAAAAATATTCTTTTTTGGTTAATTAATTTCTTTAACATCGCAACGGAACAATGGATTGTAGTGATTTTTTTGCATAGAGATGGTTGAGGGGGTAGGAAATGACATAATTTACTAATTAGCATATCCTGACATCGTTCCCGAAGGATCTGGGGATAACCCATTTCCACGCTCGCGCACGTCGGCGCGGCGTCGCAAGGGAGCAACGGATTGAAGTGTTTTTTTTGTAAAGAATTGGTTAAGTGGGTGGGAGTGACATAGACTGCTAATCAAAATAGCCCGATATTGTTCCTGAGGGATCTGGAGAAACAACATGTCCACGCTCCAGGGTCGCGCACCACTCACTCTCAAAGACAGTAATAAAAACGAAGTCCACGCGGGCGAAGCCGCGGGAAAAATCTAGTACTAATATAACTAATATAACTCTCCACGGAGAACATATTACCTTCTCGCAAGAGCAATTAACATTTTCAATTTGTATGGGTGGATCTAAGTTTACACATTCAATATTAAGGGTCCTTACCCCTTGGAACTGGATTTGACGTCCCTTAAAAAACGATAGCAAATGTATATTGTTCTAAATCGCACTCAAATTTTTAATTAAAAAAAAACGACGGATTGCACTCCAGGAGTGCCGGCAGAAGTGAAAACTTGAATATTAAAGTTGTGCATTTATATTACATTAAAAAGTTTATATCTCAGAAAAATCAACAAAAAATCAACTCCATCCGTCTTACGAATTTTCGATCAGGTCACGTGTCCTGACGCGAGTTTAACATTTTTCACCCATTACAAAAAAAGTGCACAACGCCGCTAAAGAAGTTTTCACTTCAAAAAAAAACCTGACTATCGCTAGTCAAACAGCTGACCGATACCGACTCTTACCCAGCATGTGAAAATTCTTCAAGTCAACTCTGTCCAGGCAAGCCAGTAAGATCTTCAGTAAGCTTTCCATACGGTTGGTGTCGTACTCGTCATAATGTTCGAGCATTATGACGCATCGTAGTAACACTTTCACTATGTGTATGCGCAGCTGTGTGATTTCTATGTTATCTTGAGGGGACTGCTGTGGGTAGAACTCTTCTCGGCCCAAGAGGCATATCATTGATGCGTCGTTACCAATAAATGTAGATTTTATCCATGTCATAGTTCCACCTGACAAAATTAAAGATAAAAATTGAAGATTCTCAAATATTAAGAAGCAATTTTACCTACTTTTTTGGCAAAATTACTACAAGCAGCTTAAGTTATAAATCAAGAAAAATCAAAGGATTTTTAACCTTGAATGGTAAGCCCTTGGCATCATCTCACGCGCACCATCGATCGCGGTTTACGTTCATAATAAAAAATATAGCACGGGTCCTCCCCTTGTTTACTAAATCCTTACCTTCAGTCGGCACGTTTTCCATGTATTCAATGATGAAGCGTAACAAGGACAGCAGGAGCGCGGTGTCGCGAGACGAAGCGGGAGGGGCGCTAAGGAACCGCCGCATGTGTTGCCACGGCAACGCGGCGAACTCCTCAGCAGTCACCGACGACAAAGGTAGCAGGTGAATGTAGCTATTGAGAACGACATTTCACTGTAATATTGGCGTATTCTGTAACCTGTCAAGCACCCTACTATATTAGCAAATACTACCTCAGGCACCGCCGCCCTGCGCGCGCCGACCCTTCTTTGATACGTATTTATGCACCGTGAGGGTTGAAAATGGCGTGCACCCTTCCGGAGCCAATAGGTTCCGTTATGCCCCGAGCAGGTTAGCATTTACCGTGGGGCCATTAGGTTCCGTTTCGGCCTGACAGGTTAATATCTCAAAAATGGACTAGGAATACCAAGGCATTGCTACAAATTAGTGGGCCCCATTTATATTGAGCGGGAACTCCCATTGGTACCATTTTTAATCTAAATTTTATTGTGTTTGACTGCATCTCACCGGATGACGGAAACTGACGATGCAGTTGAGGGTGCTACACGAAAAATCAAATAATGCCTATTTACTCTAGAGTATATTATATCCTAGCCTTGAAGTGGTACACGCAAACTTAAATAATGCGTATTCACTCTCACCTTAAAGATCCCCTGAATCAGTTACAGTGACGGGAACCACTGATGCAGGCAAGGAATTCCACGCGCTTGCTGTCCGCAAAACGAAGCGTAACGCTACGTGTAGATAGGTAGAATAATAATAACAAAGGAATGGAAACCCTTGCCGCGCCTTGTTGTCCGGAGGTAGAATGGAGTTGGGGGCATGAGGTCGTGTAGCTCTTGCGCACACTCTCCGAAATGAATGCGGTAGAATCTGATAGAATGTGTGAGAGCGATTCAATTCCATATTAAGTAGATGTTTTACTCCCACTGTCATAGGGTATACAAGTACGTTTCAAGTGAAAAAAAATCAATTCCGACTTACACGTAAGAAGGATGTAGCTTACCTTTCCATTAAACACAACGCATCATTCACTTGTCTATGCGAGGTCGCATTCTCTAGACTCAACAAGGCTTTTGCACAGGAGTATTTCGGACAGGCGTCCCGCAGAGCGTCCAGGTCTTTGGCAGTGGGGCGCAGCGCAAGCGGCGCTGGGGGCGGTGGCGCGCCGCGCAGCACGTGGGAACTGCCCTCGAAGGCACACCACCAGTGCACGCGAATTGCGGCTCGGAACTCTTCGTCCGATAGCAGCCATTCTGTACAAATAGAACATCCTCACCATCATTATATCAGCCGAAATACGTCCACTGCTGGACAAAGACCTTCCCCTAGGATTTCCACAACGACCGGTCCTGCGCTGCCCACATCCAGTGGTTTCCCGCAACCTTCACCAGGTCGTCGTTCCACCGAATGGGGTGGGCCTGCTTATGCTACGCTTGAACATCCTAACTGTAGGGAATCTATTTTTTATCCACATTTAAGGGATGATAAGACACGATGATGACCTTAATTCACTTTAAACGGAGCAACAGATCGACGTTTATTGTTTATGGAAAAAAATATCGGCGTTTGCTAAGCCCGCCTGGCTAGCTACCATCATCTTATTTAAGTCTTGCCGCCAAACATCAGTGTTAATAACATTGATGTGTTCCGGCTTGAAGATAAGATAGCCAGTTCTCCATTGCGTTGGGGAATCTTGGTAAGCCCGCTTCCATCTTCGACATCATCGTCACTTACCATCAGGTGAGATGATGCCAAGGGCTTACTAATTGAGAATTAAAAAGAAAAAACAAAGATTAAAAAAACCCTTTTACCATCACCAAAAACAAAAAGAGATCCAAGTATTAAAATAAAAGCCACGGACGGACAGTCTAACTAAGCCAAGCAGGAGTCAAGATATTAGGATTCAAATAGTCGATATTTCAATATTAAGTAATAATTTTCATCATCTATCAGCAATTCCATATCAATCGATAATGGGCTGCGTTCACATTTTATTTTTAAGTTAAAAAAAATTTAACTTACGGCACTAACTCCCCCTCACTCTGAAAATATGCGTAACAGCGAGATTCGGTATCCACATACACACAACGCACTTACCAACGGAGGAATGTTCAGAATTAGGACTAGTGTTCCAGTAGCTGTTGGCGAAGAAAGGCAGCGACGTCCTCTGGGTGACGCTGTATGGTAACGCGGGCACGCGGCGCCTCTCCGAGTCGAGCTCCTGCAGCGCAAAGCCCGACCACGCCACTAGCGACATCACTTGGGCTGCCATTGATACAAGGGCGTCGTTTGCCGGAAATACTAGGATAGCTGAAAGTAAAAATTAGCATATATATATATATATATATATATATATATATATACAGGATGGATCCTTTCTATCCTTACCTCCTCTGTTTGTTAGCTCTTCACGCCTGATAGCCTACAGTCCTCAACCAATCTTGACCGTTTCATACTAGTTTGGGCATGTGACGTCATAAATTTTTAACATTTGACATAACCGACTTCCATTAACCAATTTTGCATTATTGTTTTTGGTTTTTGATAATTTTCTAAAAAAGTACTTTTAGATAAAAATTATATGGGACCACCCGGGCAGCATACCCTATCGAATAAGAACAGAAACATGAAAATCGGCGAATAGATCACGTAACAAACATACAAAAAAAACATTTAGTCGAATATAGAACCTCCTCGTTTTTTGGAAAATTATCAAGTGATTGAAATGAAAAAAAATATTCAAATTAGCTTTTCAAAATGGTCTTTATATTTATTTTTAAAAAATCCTTCACATTTTTGAACAATGCCAACTAGTATCCAAAAAAAATATTTGCAAATTGAGTAGGTGCCTACAGGTTCCTTGGGGAAAGATTTTCAGCGTCATGAGCTAGACAGTGCACTGATAGGTTTGTAGCAGCGTTCGCGGGAAGCTTCGCAATATCTTCACGTCCCAAATACCCTCAAGACTAAAGTCTTTGAACAGTGTGCGTTGCCAGTGATGACTTACGGAACTGAGACATGGTCGCTTACTATGGGCCTCATAAGAAGGCTCAAGGTCACCCAAAGGGCAATAGAGCGTGCTATGCTCTGAGTTTCTCTGCGTGATCGAATCACAAACGAGGAGATCCGCAGGAGAACCAAAGTAACCGATATAGCTTACAGAATCGCTAAACTGAAGTGGCAGTGGGCAGGGCACATAGCTCGCAGAACAAATGGCCGTTGGGGCAGTAAAGTTATCGAGTGGCGACCGCGCACCGGAAAACGTAGTGTAGGCAGGCCTCCCACTCGGTGGACCGACGAACTGGTGAAGATCGCGGGAAGCAATCGAATTCGTTTCGGAGAGTGCGCGCAAGAACTTCACGACCTCATTCCCCCTGCTCCATTCCACCGTCGGTCAACGAGACGCAGGGAGGGGTTGCACCCCTTTGTTGTTGATGTTCCACCTTTTCGCACGAATCGTTACGCTTCTTCATTTATTATGCGTACAGCGCAGGAGTGGAACTCCTAGCCTGCGTCGGTGTTTCCCGATTCCTATAATTTGGGGATCTTCAAGGCAAGAGTAAATAGGCATTATTTGAGTTTGCGTGTACCATCCTCGACTGCATCATCACTTACCATCAGGTGAGTTGCAGTCAAACGCACTCAAATTTTTAATAAAAAAAAAGAAAAAAAAAGAAGCCGATGGATACGGGCAGCGCAGGACCGGTCGTCATGTAAATCCTTTGTCCAGCAGTGGACGTTTTTCGGCGGACATGATGATGATGATGATGAGTTTTGTAGATATGTACCCTGTCTCCTGTATTTGTATAGGAAAATATAGGAGACTTTAAACATATATAACTAAAACCTATCGAAGTTATAGGTAAATAGTTTAAAAATATGTATAATATTTCACTACGTAACGCACATACTCGTACTAGTCAACTTTGACTAGAGAATAAGGATATTACGTAATGTATTTATATTACGGACTACATCGTAAAGAAACGGTTTTCAATTCATTTTACGATAACATCCATTCTACGAACTAATCATCATCCAAGGTTCTTTCCCTTATTATGAGTGTTTATTTTGCTAACACAGGCAGGTACTTCAAAACCGCATTATATATACTTAAGATAATATGATGAAGATGAAGTAATAAACTTGTTTCGCAGTAATGGGTGATGAAATAGTTACTTTTAGTAATTTCCCTAAACATTGTGTTGTTTTGAATCACGTACGTCAATCTGCACAGTTACTCGCGCTCCGAGTGTTCCGTCCGTACCACCGTACCTATCCACACAACTATAACAATGATAGCTATTCACATTAAAAACAAAAGACATCAACGCGAGCGACAATATATATTTTTTTATTTGTTCAGATTTTTACTTTCGAGCGACGGACTGGTGAAGAAGGTACAGCAAGCCCTCTATGATCCGAGCAACCCTCCTTACCCCTAAATTAACAGATAAAGCATTTTCTATGTCGCATAATACTACTCGTCAAAGCACTATATTAGAATTCTTTTAAAAAAAGTGTGATTATTCGCATTGTATCTAACATATCTAATATACCCGCACTGGACCCGATCGCCCTAATTCAGGGTAGGCTCGAGCCCCTCGGTGGGGACGTATATGAGCTGACATGATGATGATGATGATCTAACATACATACTTAAATTATAACGTAAAATATTTTTGTTTTGTTTAGAACAGGGTCAGGTATGAACTGAACAAGGTATAAATTTTCGGTGTTCAGATTATCGACCCCTGCTGTATTGTGATGGCAAAAAAAATCGAAGTTGAATTTTTAATGGGGATCGATTGTCTTACACTAATAGGATCCAAAAACAAAAAAATAAAAAATGTGTAGGTAATGTGTGTGTGTGTGTGTGTGTGTTGTCGGATTTTGAATAATTAGGACTTAATAAGGTCTACTGCACTGGGTACTTTATTATTCCGGTAAAAATCTGAGTAAAGTACCTCCCATACAAACCCAAATTAAGTATTTGTAAATTTTTCATCAAGTCTGAGATTTATTATTTGCTACTAAGTAAGTGTAATTGTTTAGAGTTGATTTGTGTATGCCCGACTACGACTGAAGGCTTCGCGAGAAAGTATGAACAGCGGGGCTGTACAAATTATTATTATTTGTTGTTATAGTGGCAATATAAAACACTCTCGGTGAAAATTTTACCTGTCTACAGAGATTACGGTTCGTGAAATACAGTCCGCTGACAGACAGACGGACAGCGGAGGTTTAGTAATAGGGTTCCGTTCACTTGAAAATTTTTCATCAAGTCTACTATACCTTTATTCTTTGCTACTGAGTAAGTGTTATGTTTACGTTAGGATAAGTTATTGTTGATTTTTGTATACCTGACTACGCCAGACTGTAAAAGTTACGCGAGAATGTATGCACAGCGTGGCTATACAATTTATTTGCAATAGGGGATCGGACCGCAAGTCATTTGAGTTACTTTTTATGATCTGTCAAAAACGAAATTTTGTTCTAAAAATGTTTGAAATACCCACAAGTGACGTCATAGATTTTTAGCGTCATTGACGAACTGATTTTGCGAATTTTATCAATTAAAAATTGAAGCCGTGATGGAAAAACAAAACGAGTAAGGTTTTTTGAAACTTCAAGAGGAGAGCAATTTAGGAAATCATATTTCAGAATTTATTTTTGATGCAGTCGGATCCCCTATTACTACGAAACCATCCGACGCCCTTACGGTGAAGCCAAAAAATATATATATAAGTACTAACATACAGTATGGACACTCCCTGCTGCTCTCTAGATTCCGACCTCACCCCCTCGTCTCCCAGATTGATACAGATTGGTTATACGTATAGGATTTCGCCGTTTTTGTTTGCTCCGTCATTTGTTTTTCGAAATGCCATTTCACGACCGTTGTATGCAGTGTGCGGGGTGTGGTGAAGGTAAACATCGTGAGGAAACCTGCACACGCCTGCGAAGAAACTCGAAGGTTGTGTGTGAAGTCGATCAACCCGTACTGGGCCCGCGTGGTCGACTAAAGCCTGATCGCCATAATTCAGGGTAGGCTCGAGCACCTCGGTGGGGACGTATATGAGATAATATGATGACTACAAAACCAAGGTAACAATATGATGACTACAAAACCAAGGTAACCGCCATAAGTCACAGAATCGCCAAACTTAAGTGGCAGCGGGCGGGGCACATAGCTCATGAAATAGATGGCCGTTGGGGCAGTACAGTTCTTGAGTGGCGACCGCGCATCGGAAGACGTAGCGTAGGCAAGCCTCCCACTCGGCAGACCAACAAACTGATAAAGTCGCGAGAAGCCGCTGGATGTGCCCAGCGCAGGAGATCTTTGTGGAGATCCTTGGGGGAGACCTTTGTGCAGCAGTAGACGTCTTTCGGCTATGATGATGATGATGATGACACGAAAGCCTACTTTGCGCGTGGTCCGACACGCACTTGGCCACTTTATATCAACGGTCGTCCTAAACGTATCATACTCATATACGTATCAAACACCGGGTTGTCTGGAAAAAATCGCTTTGAGCGATAAGACCGCCCAAATTGTACCGCTATAGTACCTATATAAGTTTCTTTTTTTATTTTTTATATTTTTTGAGTTCAGTTTTTTAAGTTTTTTTAATTTGTTTATATTTTTAACTAGTGTGTACAATAAAGAGTATTTATCTTAATCTTATCATATACTACCTAAAGGAAATATAAATAGCCTTGCCTCTAATCAACAGGAAGTGAAGATCAGGAACTTTTGCCAAGCTATGTCTACTTGTGAAACACACGCTATTCAGTATCGATATGCAGCTGACGGCGCACTCGGGGAAGGCCAGGTAATCGTCCACCAGCATTGACATTCTGAAACACAATCATAACCAATCTGTTTTATCAGCCCCTACCACAAATAACAGTCTCCGCAAGTCCGAAAATGATTTTTTTTGGAAAATGTTTTTGTTTCTTCGCGACACGTCTCCCGTTCTCAATTTAATATCATATCAGCTCATATACGTCCCCACTGAGGGGCTCGAGCCTACCCTGAATTAGTAGGGCACGGACAACCTTAATCGACCACGCGGGCCGAGAGCCGGTTGGTCAACTTCACAACCTGCAAGTTTGTGCGCAGGCGTGTGCAGGTTTCCTCACGATTTTTTTCACTGTAAAAGCGTCGTATAAACGTCCATATAAAATTGAAATTTTAAGACACATTGGTACGTTGTAGGATTCGAACCACTACCTCCCGGTCACGAAGTAGCGTCCCTAGCTGTTACGCCACCGACGCTCTCAATTTATATTCCTGGATTTTCCACCGCTAATGTGTTCAACTTACTAATTAAAGTTTTCACATTTTCCTTCAAATGTATACCGTTTAGATACCAGTTTGAACTTGCGACCATCTCCTACACACTTGCGCCATCCTTCTCTATCCTCAACGAGCTTTTCCCAACCCTGGTGGTCGATTCTAAAGGCTGCCATGTTACGACTTTGAAGCTCAACAGTGGCCTCTCAACCGGAACATCAAGCTGTCTCCAATCCATCTAACGGGAACTTCCCCTGTCAGTCCTGCGGTAAACTGTACCGGTCTCGCATCAGGTTGTACAGTCACCAAAAACAATGTATCCGAGACACTGACTAAATCGTCTTTTACAGACGTATGAGGCTAACATTATACTTAATATTCTCGGAGCAAGCTATGCTAAGAGTTTCCCTACATGGTCGAATCAGAAATTAGGAGACCCCTTAGGAGAACTAAAGTAACCGACATATATGTAGCTCACAGAATTGCTAAACTTGGGGCAGGCACGTAGCTCGTTGCACGGACAGCTGCCGTAAAGTCCTTCTCCTCTTATTCGTTGGACCAACGACCTTGTGAAGGTCCCCGGAAGCCGCTGGACTAGTGTAGGTCTAGCTCAAACCAAAGTATTTAAAAAAAACTCACCTAAGTATAGCAATTATAACTTTCAAGCCGTCACACTGTACGAAGGTATCGTGCAACTCCTGCTGCCGTATCATCACTGCCAGTTGTTGCAACGTGCTGCGTCGCAAAGAGGCTTCCAGCATGGGCTGGATCGAGCCCCCGATCACGAATTCGGAACCGACCTCATCTAGAACTATGTCTTGTTTTAGCACGTCGAGAATTTGGGTAAGACCTGTAGTCTGGACAAGAAAAAATATATTTTTTAGTCAGAATAGATTGCCAACCTTCACACCGAGGACCACAGTCCCAAATATTGTAATGGTGGTTCAGGTATATTAAAACTAGATGGCGCTAGTAATTAAGGGCAATTAAGGGCAAGCGCGCACGAGCAACTATTTCAAGGCAACTTTCTCTTTTTCTCTCTCTCTTTAATAAAACCCATAGGCTTGATGCGAAAGACATACTGTTGCAGACTTTTGCCTAAAAATAGTTGCTCGAGCGCGCTTGCCCTTATATCATCAAGTTATTATTAAATTATCATTTATTAGTTTAGAATATCGAAGAATCCAAGATTTACTGTCAATTAAATATGAAGTTATAAATGTCGGCTACGCTAATCTAGTTACCTACTATAATAGAAATAGAATTCACAGTCTTATTAAAAATTTCTATTATTTCTACTATTACTATTATATTGTATACTATAGTCTTGAAATTATGTCGCGGACACGACACCATGGGCTTTTCTGAAATACCAGTGCTGCAGTTTCTCCTGCAGCTTACACTGAAAAAGGTCCATTTTGACATGGCACTACACCGATTACGTTAGTTTTATCTGTCGTTTTCGTGTTTATTTATTTTGTTTCATTTTTTGTTTTTATGTTTTTCTCTTTTTATATCTTGTTTTTTGTATCTTGTATAATGGGTATTATCTTATATTAATAAGTTATTTAAACCCTTTTTTAACTTTTTACACAGTCGTATTAAAACATACTTTCAAAAAAAGTTAGTTTTTTTAATTCTATTATATTTTTAGTAGCATATACGTTTCAAATACAAAATTGTATCCCCTTGTTTGTAAAAGTGGGTTAATAATACAGGAGTCTTTTTATTTGCCGGAAAGCGAAAAAATATGGGAGATTCTACCTACTCACAAACCTGGACTACTTTACACAAGACACCCATAAAATTGCAATCAGTTATTGACAATTAGTATAGAAATATTTTTATTTTTTATGTTGTTCGTAATTCATACTTTTGATTGTAGTATCATGAATTTGCCGTTTTTCAGCGAATAAAAATTAAGCCTGTCTGTTTATATAAGTATAAAAATATTCAGTATTTATAGATGTATCATCATATCAGCCACAAATCGTCCACTGCTGGACAAAGGCCTTATAGATGTATACAAGTAAGTATTCCGTATTTATAGAAATACGATAAGTCCAAGTCAGCATTTTAGGCATCGATGTTTCTTTCCCTATATTATGGTCGAGGGGAGCGACGGCTGAATCTCGCGTTATACTCATGTCCGAGTGCAGTATATGTGAACTGGCCTACTCTTGTCAAAGACATTAATGACATATTCAAAAATTTTAATGTCTACTATTAACTTCTCGTGTCATATTGTTTTATTTTTAATATTTTCCACAAATGACATCATTTATAATGTAATTACTATTTTATGAACATCAGAAAGAGTGTAATATGCACCTATTTTGGATAAAAATTTTGAATTTGATTGAATTTTAAGCTGGCTGTGTCGGTGTTTATATTTACAAAAGTGCAGCGAAAATATTTTAGGCGAATCAACTTTACCAGTATATTCACAACAGCAGTATTAAGGTACTTGTGTAGTGCTTAAACAAACCTGTGGAGTTTTAGAGGGAGAACTTGGTTGTTCCACGTTGAACTCTTGCGGCTCAAGTCTTCTCAATGCACTCAACAAAACATCGACTCGAAGGGACTGTTTAGGAGGTAGATACTTTTCGTCATCTGAAAGTCATAAATTGTTTTAACCTTCGATTTGAATCCACTATTGGTATGTCTTTTACCCGATCCACATGTAGCTTGACAAAACAGAAACATTTGCGCCCATATGTCCACAAACATTTGCGGAAATAACGAAATTTTTGTCAGTCTTCTCAAAAGAGCTATTTTTTTGTAAAAATATCAGTCAAAATACGTGCACGAATGTTTGCGCAAACATTTCTCATAGTCGGCCAAAGTCTTTGTCAATCATTTGAAGCTATGTCCAAGGTAGCCATTTATCATTATCTCTGTGATGGAAAGTAATGATGCCGAAGGTGGAAACAGGCTTCCCGAAAATATCCCACAAAGTGGAAATATCATAAGAGAGTCAAAATCCAGATTACTTAAATTTTCGACATATCTAGAATGACAAATATGATGATGAAGTTGTATCAAAACACACAATACAACAACGTATCCTCTCCATCTTTGGACACTGCGTGAGAAGACAGAACAGCCTCAAATACCATATTTTGACGAGGAAGATAGAGAGCAAGAGAGCTAGAGGCAGACCTGCTAAATGGTATAGTAAAGTCTTAGTCGGTTTGCCGCGCCATGATCGATCGGATAGATCATCATCATCATAATAAAGTCACCAGCACCATCAAACTGCAGCAGTAATAGAGCTGGTTAGAGAGCTCTCTCCGCCCTCACAATGCCATGACAGTTACGATCCTCAGCATTGAGGGAAAGACGGATGGACACAATACATGAGAAATACAGTGAATATGGAGAACCGGTTTCGACAAAGGCCTTGTTTCTTAACAGTAAGAAAAAAAATACTTACCCAAAAGGCAGCATAAAGAGTGTGCGGCGTCCAGTTGTACCGTTGAACATGTAACGAAGAGCAGGCGCACCAGACCCGAAGTAACTTCGAGTAGCGAGACGCCCATGCACTCAGCTATGTCTGGCTCCAAGGATTTGCAGATCGCTTTACCTATAAAGAGGTCATGTTTTGTATTTTTTTCATATAATCATAATTCAAAGATGTGCTGCAATACAAGAAACACTAAAAGAAAATAATCATCCCCATTCCGATTTTTCTAGGAGTAACGAACTACATCGTGCTGTAGACCATGTAAAGTTATAGTAACATATCGAGTTTTATCAAAATCGTTAAAGCTATTTTTGAGTAAAAAAATAATAGTTTTTTTGGAAATTTGAAAAAAATGCTGGAGATATAATAATAATATTGCCCTTACACAAATTTTACGCCAATCCCTCCAGCAGGTTGGAAATTAGAGCACCGGACGGACGCACACACAAACACACACACACACACCCACACACAAAATTACAAAAAAGTAGTGCGCGGCATAAACGTGCAGCAACGGAAACACCGGCTTGTGGCTGGCCAACAGCCGCCACCAGCAGCTCCCGCTCAGGGCCAGCCGCCCGCACATCAAGTACGTCATTATAGTTTGATGATACCTAATCTAGCATGTGATACCCAGTAAAACTGTTGTCTCACCAAGTTGCGTGTCGTGTGCGGCGTAGACGTGCAGCAGCGGAAACACCGGCATAAGGCTGGACAGCAGCCGCCACCAGCAGCCCTCGCTCAGGGTCAGCCGCGTATCAAGTACGTCATTATAGTTCGATGATACCTAGTCTAGCATGTGGTACCCAGCAAAACTGTTGTCTCACCAAGTTGCGTGTCGTGTGCGGCGTAGACGTGCAGCAGCGGAAACACCGGCATGAGACTCGCTAGCAGCCGCCACCAGCAGCCCTCGCTCAAGGCCAGCCGCCCGCGCAGCAAATACGTCATTATACCCGACGCGTGTGTTGAAACCTAGCATGTGATAAAAGATTTGAGTCATAGACAGGTGTTTAGTAGGTGTTATAAACTCAAAATAGTGTAACTGAGCGTGTGTGCGGAATTTTTAAGTTATTTCGTGACATGGGAGAGAAATTTCTAATGGGCTTGGTTAATGCATCACTCTCGAACATCTCAGACATTAGCACACCTCGGACACTGAATACAACGGTCGTGAAATTACATTTCTAAAAACAAATGACGGAGAAACCAAAATCACGGCGAAATTATATACGTTCGAGAACCAAACTTTAACGAATCTGTTTCAATCTGGGTGACGAGGTAGTGAGGTCGCAATCTAGAGAGCGGCAGGGAGTGTCCATCCATACTGTATGTTAGTACTAATAAATATACTTTGACATTAGTACAAGGACGATCTTATAATAGTATTTGTATATCTTTGTATAACTCCAACAAGGCAATCAAACGATCGAGCACTTGCACATGCTCTTCTCGCTCAAGCGAGTGACCTTCTTTAGCGACAGAAAGGGACAGAGCGACCAGCAATGACGGTCAAAAACGTAGCAAAGCATCATTTACTTAGTCAGTTCAACGCTGACTGCCTAACACAGTTTAATACTCACTACCTTCAACCAATATAACAGCTATGGATAGGCCTAGCGTACAGCGGTTTTGATGCATTCAGAATAAGCGAATTCGCTCATTTCGTCTCAGTCGATCAGTATTCCCCAAATTGGTTGAAGATCGAAGGAAGTGAAATTGGTTATCTCATTCGTGCTACATCCCGAGTACGTCTCTCTATCTCTGTCATTCTTTATATTTGAGCGAGACTATATAGTGGTGTGAGTGTGTGTGTAGTTATATTTGACAAATTTTTATGAGATTAATGTATGGATAGGGCCGGTCCGTTATATTTGTTCGAAGTTCACTTCTAATTCAATTCAATGTATTTATTCAAAATAGGTGCAAATTACACTCTTTCTGATAGTCATAAAATAATAAGAAAATAATTTCATTAGTGAAAAAATAAACAATCATTAGTTAATAATGTCAAAATGCAATCCTTGAAATAAACCAGATTATGTCATTAGAACATGAAAACAACATGACACGAAAAGTTTTACATAAAAATCATTGAATGTAATTGATACCTTTGACAAGAGTAGGCCAGTTCACACGAACAGCACCCGGTTGCGAGTATAACGCGAGAGTCAGCCATCTGGGGTCCAAAAATACTATTATTAAAGGCAAACTGTCCACTCACCTCGTTGCACGTGGAAGAGATTCCATGACAACAAATCTCAGTTAACACACCAACGTCACATAGCAACATAAGACATTTCTCGTTTTCAGATTGTTTGTCCTCGTACCCCACCAGAGCAATTCTGACCATTTCTTCCAACATGGTATAGAACTTCGCTCGAACCCATTCCATGTTATGCGCCATCAGGTTTAATGCTATACTTCGAGCGACTGACCAATCGCTGTCTCCAAATTCCAAATCCTTGGATTTATGAAGCAGAATTTCCGCTATCTCATTCAAATAGCCTTCACTCAAATGCATTTCTAAAGCAGGAAGAGAATTCTTGATGCATGTCAACACTTTTTTAGAATTACGACACGCATTCTTGTTCTTCATGAACTCTGCAGCTTCATCCATGCTGGAAAATAACTTTTTCAGTTCTCGATACTTGCTTTTGTATTCTTGGTCTACTGATGATTTGAAATCCTGAAAACGGGCGCGTATTAAGCAAACATGCTAATCTAAACACACTAGTTTAAAAATCTACAAAGTCAAAATGAAATCATTGTGTCTACTCTCATACAATTTTTCTTTAAAAAATATACAGGGCTATTTTTGGACCCCCGCCAAAACTTGGCAGTTATCTTCGTTCGAAATATAATAAATAGTGTGCGAGATTTCAAAAAAATATTTATGTACATATATTGTCACCATAGCATGCTCTATAGAAAAATTTATGTACATATGTCACTATACCACGCTCCATACAAAAACTTGAGTCATCATCATCATATCAGCAGAAATACCGCCTCCGTAGCTCAGAGGCAAAGTTCACTGGCTTTAACCAGGAGGTCGCGGGTTCGATTCCCAGCGGGGTCAATTGTAAGACTCGGTTTGGTTGGTGGTAGGGCATTTTCTAAGCCCGCCTGGCTAGCTACCACCATCTTATCTAAGTCTTGCCGCCAAATATCAATGTTGATATCATTGGTGTGTTCCGGCATGAAGATAAGATAGCCAGTTCCCCATTGCGTTGGGGAATCTTGGTAAGCCCGCTTTCATCTTCGACAACATCGTCACTTACCACCAGGTGAGAAGTTGTCAAGGGTTTACCAATTGTGAATAAAAAAAAAAAAAAATTGTAGGTGTCAGTATGCCATGCTCTAATGTATGTACATATATCACTATGCCAAGCTACATACAAAAATTTTAGTAAGTACATATAATGTCACTATGCCACGCTTGATACAAAAATGTTCCAACTCCTTTGTTACAATATTTTTATTTCACCTGCACGTAAAATATTTTAAATTTTCATAACACCCGGTAAACTTGGCTGATGTATAATACGAGTATGTATAAAAATCATGTTATATATACGTCAGTTATCCAATTCTTTATCTGCAAGGAAGTTGCAATTTGTGTAACTAACAACCACACACATAATCAATAGCCAAACTTATAGAAGTGAAGATAAGAGTTAAAGTAATTATTTATTTTCGATTGACATTCTTTGGACAGGAATAAAATGGGTGGCACACACAATACACAAGTAAACTTGCCTCCAAAGTCTGCGTTACACTTCTGCCCAGGTCAGAGTACAAGCAGGCCAGCGCCGGGTCCAGCTGCGCGGCCCGTACCGCCTTCACGAGCGTCGACAGCGGCAGGGCGGAGTCCCGGACCCACGCCAGGAGCGCCTCCGCGCACGGGATCAGTCGCAGCCACGCCAAGCGGTGCCGGGATCGTGCGCTGTCGTCGTAATATGACTTTCTGAAAATACGGCCAGATTTAATGAGGTTTTATGTATAAAACACGAATATGTCACGTACATGGCCCCTCGTGAAGTATGCCGTTCGACAGATCCCCTCCCTCCTAATAGATTGCTCCAGTTAAGAGTGAGACAATTTTCATTCAGTTTATTTTTCTCAGCTGCGTCTTAGTTTCTGTTGCTTGATTCCAGTAAAAAGACATTGCTTCTCTGTGGTAAGATATAAAACCACACTGGGCAGATAGGGTTGTAACATCGAGCACTAGGCTGGAAGTTACTTAGAATCTACGTCTTTCACAATGTCTAATACGGAATTTCAATACTAATCATTACAGTTACTGTCAAAAACAAAATTTTGATTAAAGATTCAAAGTGTTTATTCAAAATAGATGCAAATTTTACTCTTTCTGATAGTCATAAAATAGTAATTACAAATACATAATGTCATTTGTAAAAAATAAACAATCATTACTTAATAATTTCAAAATAAAATCATTGATAAAAAACAAATGAAAGGACATGAAAACAATATGACACGAGAAGTTATACATTAAAATCATTCAATGTTCATTAATGCCTTTGTTCTGAAAAGGATCGTCATTTTGCTATACAGACGTAATAAACAGTCTTTGACAAACTAATTCGTGATTTTAATAAATATGAAATTGTAAATGAATTATAATATGAAATGAGTAAGGTTTCCTGGTATTCAAGTAGGAAAAATATTTAGTGAATAACAGCTCAGTGAAGCGGTTGTATACAACTTGGGTGGTTGGGTCGATCACGTAGGTTGACTGGCCTGAAGAACACTCATTTTTCTCGACGTTGGTCCACTATTACTCCTTAACTACGAAAGGCTACTTACCCATGATAGTTTTCCCTTTAAATTGAATTTAAATTCCTTTTATATTTCTGAAAAACTGGACTGATAAAAATTTGCATTTTAAAGCTTCATCATCATCATCATTACAGCTCATATACGTCCCCACCGAGGGGCTCGAGCCTACCCTGAATCAGGGCGATTAGGCCTTAGTCGACCACGCGGGCCCAGTGCGGGTTGGTCGACTTCACACACAACCTTCGAGTTTCTTCGCAGGCGTGTGCAGGTTTCCTCACGATGTTTTCCTTCACCGTTAAAGCAATCGGTAAGTATGTACGTAAGTTTTTGAAAAACTCATTGGTACATTGGCCGTCCAGATTTGAACCCGGTACCTCTGGTTAGATGGACCGAGTCGTTACCGGTTGAGCCACCGACGCTTATTATTATACCCATTATTAGTATACCCATGCTAAATTACAGCTTTCTAGTACTAAGAGTCTCAGAGCTAAGCCGCGGACAGACAGACAGACGTACATGGCAAAACTATAGGAGTTCCTTGTTGACTATGGAACCCTTAAAAGTAAAAAGAAGTCTTGGTTTACAAACCTGTATTTCATCATAAGATCTCCCAGCGTTCGCATCACCATACAGCTTCTATGAGCCAGATCCCTAAAAGTTTTAGTGTCGTGCTCTGTGTGCCAAAACTGAACAGTTATGCATTGTAACAGTAATTGAACTGAACATTCAGTTAAACACAAACACGTATTTAATTCTTTCTGAAAAAAAAAACTATGGTACAGCAGAAGACATCATTTTAAATTAAAGTAAAAAAACCGGCCAAGTGCGAATTGAACTCGCGCAAAGTAAGTTCCGTAGTCTTTTCAAAAAGAAATGTATATTTTAACAAACAAAACTGTATTTGCACTTGCTGATAGAACATTTTGTATGGAAAATTTATGAACTTTTTACAAATCCAACTGCACATCTTAAGTTGGTCAACTAATACTCCTAAACTAAGAAAGCCTGCTTAGTCGTGGTAATTTTCCTTTTAAAATAATTATATTATGTGGCCAAGTGCGAATTGAACTCGCGCAAAGTAAGTTCCGTAGTCTTTTCAAAAAAGAAACGTATATTTTAAAGAACAAAACTGTATTTGCACTTGCTGATAGAACATTTTGTATGGAAAATTTATGAACTTTTTACAAATCCAACTGCACATCTTAAGTTGGTCAACTAATACTCCTAAACTAAGAAAGCCTACTTAGTCGTGGTAATTTTCCTTTTAAAATAATTATATTATGTGGCCAAGTGCGAATTGAACTCGCGCAAAGTAAGTTCCGTAGTCTTTTCAAAAAAGAAATGTATATTTTAAAAAACAAAACTGTATTTGCACTTGCTGATAGAACATTTTGTATGGAAAATTTATGAACTTTTTACAAATCCAACTGCACATCTTAAGTTGGTCAACTAATACTCCTAAACGAAAGCCTACTTAGTCGTGGTAATTTTCCTTTTAAAATAATTATATTATGTCCTATTATTTAAAAATTTTTTCAATCTCCTGAAATAGTGGTTTAGCTGGTGAGGAGGGGGGGGGGGCATTGAATCTAACATAAAATAGCACTTTAAAGCTTAATATTTCGTAAACAGATCCCTGAATCAAAAAACTGTTTTAGCAAACCAGGGTACGTCAACAAAAAAAATCAGCCCCTCTTGACATGTAAAAAGGTACCCTAAATAAAATATTTTCAAGATTCTATTGTACCACTCTGTCGGCGTGATATGTATCATCATCAGCCAAAAGACGTTCACTGCTGGACAAAGGCCTCCCCCACCGTAACCTGCTCAATCCTTCTTTTGTAAGCTTCTCGTCGGTCCGCAGTGTACGCGTGTCGTAAGTTGCCAGGGCCAAAGGTCTTTGGGTTTGGTAGCCTGGCATCGGTCAGGGATTCTTCAGATAGCCGACCACCTTGAGCTTCTTGGCGTGGAATTAACACCTAATCTCAATTTCGGTCGATACATCGAATCCTAGGCAAAAGTTGCTGCAATGAAGCTGGGAATTCTCTCTAAGTTGAGACGGTACTTCACACCTGGACAACTTCTTTCTTTATATCAAGCACAAGTCCGATCTTGTATGGAGTACTGTTCTCACCTATGGGATGTATCAGCCCGCTATCAGCTGGATACCTTGGACACCATCGACCGACGCGCCCGAAAACTCATTGGCGACGATGAGCTTGTCAAAAAAAAGCTTCAAAGCCCGAGTATCGCCGCAAAGTTGCCTGTTTTTCGGTATTCTATCGAATTCATTTCGGAGAGCGTGCACAAGAACTGCACGACCTCATTCCCCCAGCTCCATTCCACCTTCGGTCAACGAGACGCAGGGGGAGGTTCCACCCCTTTGTTGTTGATATTCAGCCTATACGCACGAAGCGTTACGCTTTCTCATTTATTATGCGGACAGCGATGGAGTGGAACTCCTTGCCTGCATCTGTGTTTCCCGACTCCTACAATTTGGGAATCTTCAAGATGAGGGTGAATAATCATTATTTGAGTTTGCGTGTACCATCCTCGACTACATCGTCACTTACCATCAGGTGAGATATAGTCAAACGCACTCAAATTTTTAATTAAAAAAGCCATTAAAAAAGCCAGGAATACCAGGGCCGCCGGTGACTAGGGACCGTTTTCTGACGGTGTTATTCTTTGGGGGGGGGGAGGGGTAGCCGTAATCGCCACACTTGGCAGCCACACACTTAATCATAGTGTGGTTGCAGGTGTGTTGCAATGAACGGATAAGACGCTGTTGCACATCCTTCGGTTATAAGTCCCTTAGTCGATTCTTACGACCCCCTTGGAAGAGATGGGATGGTCCTATTCTAGGCCGGGAGCCATGCGGCCAATTAATTAATATGTATACCCATGCCAAATTACAGCTTTTTAGTACTAATAGTCTCTGAGCTAAGCTGTGGACAGACAGACGGACATGGCGAAACTATAAGGGTTCCTTGTTGACTACGGAACCCTAAAAACGTGATGAGTTCAAAAGTAGGCACCTGCTTCAACATGGCCACAGTCTTGTAGGCTAAAGAGGTTCACTAAAAAACTTATTCCTAACTTCATCATATCAGCTCATATACGTCCCCACCGAAGGGCTCGAGCCTACCCTTAATTTGGGCGATCGGGCCTTAGTCGACCACGCGGGCCCAGTGCGGGTTGGTCAACTTCACACACAACATGCGGTTTCTCCGCAGGCGTGTGCAGGTTTTCTCACGATGTTTTCTTTCACCGTAAGAGCGTTGGATAAACGTACATATGAAATCTAAATTCGAAATCACAATGGTACATGGCAGGATTAGAACCACGACCTCCCGGACAGGAGGCGGCGGCCCTAGTCGTTACGCCACCGACACTCTCTTCTTCGAATTCTTAACTTACCAAGTCCAGAAGTTCACTTTGTTCAGTAGCATCGTAGAGAGCGACACTTCTAGCCATCACGGACAAAATTGTGAGTAAGACGTCCAGAGCGTATGACGGTGCAGACAGCTGCTTTAGAGGCGCCAGATTGTCGCCTGAGGGCGCATTGGATGGCCCCTCGCCTGTTATCTCCTCTAACTCTAAATGTATTCTTTCATTGGACTCTTTTTCCTCATAGAGTTGCTGAAACGTAGCCAAAAATGATTATTTACAAGCTGTTTTATTTTAAAAAAATGTATAGCCACGCTGTGCATACTTTAGTCGTATTCGGGCATACACAAATCAACAATAAACATTACACTTACTTAGTAGCAGAGAAAAACTTTATGAATAAATTTACAAATAATTTGGGTTGGTATGGAAGATATACACCTTGAAGATATACTTTTGACTGACTCGGTGGCTCAGTGGTTAGTGCCCTTGACTACTGATCCGAGGGTTGTGGGTTCGATCCCCACCTAGGGCAAGCATTTGTGTGATGAGCAGATTTGTTTGCTCTGTGTCTGGGTGTTAAATATATCTATATATGTATGTATTTAAACGTATATAAGTATGTATATCAGTCTCTGGTAACCCAAAACACAGGGAATCCTACTTTGGGGCCAGATGACCATGTGTGATTTTTCCCAGAATATTTATATTTATTTATTTATTTACTCAGATTTTTCATGGAATAATGAAGTACCCAGTGCAGTAGGCCTTATTAAGTTTTTATTATTTACAAAGTTTCATTAAAATCGTTAGAGCCTCTTTTGAGAAAAACTATCAAACAACTTGGATTTGTATGGAAGGTACCTTATTCCGATTTTTCTTGGAACAATGGACTATTGCGTACTGTAGGCCATACACATTTATAGTAACATATCGAGTTTCATCAAAATCGTTAGTCATTTTAAAAAATAATAAGTGATTTTTTACTAAGATCGCAACCCTAAAAAAATCAAGATAGGGAAAAAAAAACTGCTGAAGATATAAAAATAATATTGCCCTAACCCAAATTTCACCCAAATCCGTCCTGTAGTTTGGGAACTTGAGCCACACCCCGGACACTTCATACTAACGAACGATGCAAGGTCGGTCGTCCTCCAAGAGTGCGGGTGTTTATGGTTGGGAGGGGATACGTTCCCTCCGAAGCATGAACTACACGCCTGGCGCATCCGGTAACAGTGGTTAGCAATATTCAGGATGGTGGCAAGATATTGCTAGCTAATGGCCAAGGTACCGACACCCCTGGGGCTAAGGTCGGAGGAAACGTGCTGATGGCCCCGCGGCGGGGCCGACTCACGGGACCGCTTTCGGGCGGGGACCCTGTGTGCCGGCTCCTCCGAGGCAGCAGGGGGAGGGCTGGACGGGGGGGCGCCCGCCGGGGATGGATGGCCCTGCATGGTGGCTTTGTCCGACTAGTTGCGTGGACTTGGGAGACACCCCGCCACAAGGAGGTGGGGTCGAAACCAGGACATACGACGGGGATGGCAATGCAAATAGCCATGCAGGATCATTCTGTCTCCGGGGGGCGGGCTCTCGTTCAGTTTCAAAATGCTGTCGTGAACGACTCGGGGCGGGGGAGTGGCGGTACTCCGTCCCGTATTAATCTGCCGCTACCCTCGGTAGGGTACGCTGAGGGTGCTATTTGTTCTGTACCCCCCTTAAATCTTTTTTTAAAATGGAAACCCCTTCTCCAATTGAGAAGAATTTAGAAAATATAAAAACTATACCCATCAAGGACGGAGTTCCTGAGGCGCCTAAAAACGCCGAGGGAATACCTCCCATAGTCACATCGCTTAGTAACCTCTCTGTTAGGGATGAAGAAGACTTGTTAAGGTCTCCTGCCCCCGAGCAAACTGGCTCGGAGACGGGAGGCTTTTACAAGCATAAGAGCCAAGCCGAACGTAAGAAGGCAAGGAGAGATAGGCGCAAGCTGGCAAAGAAAATGCACACTGGCAGCTCAGACGCTAAGGAGACTAGGGTGCCAGGGAAGATTAAACGGCAGGAGACAGATCCCGAAGAACCCTCGGAGCGGCCTCCGGCGAAGCGCCCGAATCACGGACTGGGCGACGAGGGAGCTCGCAGTTCCGCAAAACGGAGCAGCGAGCTCGCCGTGGCTTTCGTCCGGGGGGACGGGGCCTTGGTGGATGAGGCTCTGAATGAGATCATTAGGGATAGGATCCTGGCCAACATGGCGATAGCTATCGAACGATGCGAAAGTGACAGGAAGCTAGCCTTTGCAACCTCTGGGCTGGTGTCCGAGGGATTTTTCCTGGTGAATCCAGAGACCGAGGAGGCAAGGGACTGGCTACTTTCCTGCGACCTCGGGGAGTACGATGGCATCCCCATAGTGGCCAGGAGACTCGACAGGGCCCGGGTAATGGTGTGGCTCCCTGGCAAGAAGGAAAAAATGCCGGCAGACATTGTCACTTGGCTTAAAAGGCAAAATAGTAGTAGGACCGAACTGAGGCCAAACGAGTGGACTCTTATCACTAAGGAAGCCCTCCCCACTGGGGTGCGCCTTATGATGGGAGTCCCCTCGGAGGTAGGGGAAGCGTGGGGTGCAACTCAGATGTTGCACTTCCAACTAACAAAGGTGGTAGCTAAGCTATTGAGAGGAAAAGTAGGCGCAAACACACAGGGGCAGTCGGGGGCCGGTGCCTGTACTTCCTGCGGGCGATCTGGAGGAGCTTCGAAAGGAGCAGATCCAGTCCAACCGCGGGTGGGACGGGTAACGGAAACCACTGTCCCCACAACAAGCACACACCCAAATGAGCAGACGCGGGGAGTGGACCGGGCCGCCGGGGATAATCTCACGGATCTTGGAATCTCCGGGATGGAGATTGTCCACGGAGGTCCGACCTAGTCTCCGCGCCTGCAAGACTCAATTAACAGATACACATGATCACACACACACAAACATCTCACACACACACCACAAAAACACAAACACAAAAGTCAATAAAGATCTGTCAAATCAACTTGCACCATTGCAAGGATGCAATGGCGAATATCTGCAAAACCATTGAAGAACGCAAAGTTGATATTGGCTTGTTCAAGAGCCATACACCGTCGGCAACAGGGTCACCGGCCTTGGGTGCTTGGGTGGGGAGCTGTTATACCTTCGCACAGGTGAGCAGTACCCCCGCGCGTGTATATATATAAGTAATAATATGAAAGCACATGGTAGTATGAGTGTGATATGTTCCAGAGATCTGGTAGCAGTCGAACTCTCTATCACACTAGATGACGGAAGCAGCAAGAAGGTGGCCCTGGTTTCCAGTTACACACCAAGTGAGACGGACTACAGGCCGCCCGCTTCTGAGCTAGAAGAACTCGTCACAAGATATACAGGTAAGAGAACTTCCTTTATTATCGGTTGTGACGCAAACTCACACAACGAAGTGTGGGGCAGCACTAACACGAATGAGAAAGGAGAATGTTATTTAGATTTTCTAATAAAGCACGATCTCGAAATTTTGAACATCGGGTGCGAACCAACGTCCATTACAAAAACGAGAAGGGAAGTACTCGACATAACATATGCGACTAGAGACCTATGTAGGCACGTCAGGGAATGGAAAGTGAGTACAGATGATACCTTCTCGGATCACAGAATGATCACTTTCTGTATAGACGCCAGATGGGAGAAACTCAAGATCAGAAATAAGAGGAAAACCAACTGGGAGAAGTTCGACTCGGATCTGAGGAACTGGCAACCCACAACTCTTGATTTTCTGACCGCAGAAGCAATTGACTAAGGATCGGAAGAGCTGGAGAGCACGCTTATGGCGGCATTCAACAAGGCATGTCCTCTAACGGAAATTCGTGACGGCAAAGGTCAGCCGTGGTGGAATAAAGAATTAAAGAAGCTTAGGAAGGGATGCAGGAAGGCCCTAAGAATCGCCATTTCAAACAAGGACGATCAAAGCTGGAACGCATATAGAGAAATAAGGAAAGAATTCAATAGACTGCGCCAGAAAGAGGAAAGGAGCAGCTGGAAGGGATTCTGCGAAGGCATCACCAACTACGCAGACGCAGCCAGAATGATGAAAGTTCTAGCGAAAGACACCTTGTGTCAGCTAGGCAGTGTGCAAGTTGACGACAAGGACGTGTCTGACCCCAAGGAAGTGATGGATGCAATGCTGAAATCACACTTTGCTGGATGTGAGGAACCTGACGAAAACGAGGACTCCCTGGAAAATGTACCAGAGCAATGGAATATAGCCAAGGAAACAGTCACCTTAGAAACAGTGGAATGGGCGGTACGAACCTTTGGACCCATGAAAGCGGCAGGACCTGATGGAATCTTTCCCATGCTCCTGCAAAAAGCATGGGACCACATAAAGCACTTACTGTGCAATCTCCTACAAAGCAGCGTGGCTATAGGATACATTCCTCCTAGATGGAGGAAAGTAAAGGCAGTTTTCATACCAAAACCAGGTAAAAAGTGCTACCGGGAAGTTAAATCTCTCCGCTGCATCAGCCTCTCATCGTTTGTACTGAAAACTTTAGAAAAGATAATAGACGCGACGATGCGAGCCTGCATAAAGACAAGCAACTTACCTCTACACGGCAACCAACATGCCTACATGGAGGGTAAGTCTACGGAGACAGGCCTACACAATCTTACATTAAGAATTGAAAGAGCGATTAGTAGAGACAAGGCTTATGCTATTGGATGCTTCTTCGACATAGAGGGTGCTTTTGATAAAGCACACTTTAGTGCAGTAGAAAGCGCCCTGCACAGGGAAGATATACCGCTAGCACTATCTAGATGGGCTACAAATATGCTGAAGAATCGCATTATTACAATGACATTAGGTACAGATACAAAAACTGTAGTGGCCAGGAGAGGATTCCCACAGGGAGGCTGTTTATCCCCACTCCTGTGGTGCCTCCTCATAAACGGCCTGGTAAGTTACATCAACAAGCAGCATATATACATGCAAGCCTACTCAGACGACGGAGTAATTCTAGTCTCAGGAAAGGTGCTAAGTACCGTTAGAGACATATCAATGAGAGGACTGAAGATTGTCGCAGACTGGTGTCAGGACAAGGGGTTTGGCCTCAACCCAGACAAAACAAAAGTGATTCTCTTCACCAAGAGGAGAAAAAACATAGACTTGGCGCCGATAGCGTTGAGGGGCACCATATTAGAAACCACTGAAGAAATAAAATATCTAGGCGTAACTCTGGACAGAACTCTGAGCTTTAATATGCACATAAAAGAGCAGAGTAAGAAGGCCATTATGACTCTGATGCAATGCAGGAGGGCAGTAGGTAAGATCTGGGGGCTAAAACCTCATATCTGCCAGTGGATATACAAAGCAATCATACTTCCAAGACTACTGTATGGTGCGATAGTATGGTGGCACAGAGCCAACATATCGTCAAACGTTCGAGAGTTAAGGAAAGTACAAAGAGCTGCCAACCTAATGACCACAGGTGCCATGACATCCACACCAACGATGGCACTAGATGTGGCTTTGGGACTGAACCCGATCCAGATCGAGGCTAAGAAAAGAGCAGCAGAGCAATGGTACAGGATCACAGCGTGCAAAGAATGGAAGGCAAACCCTACGGACACAGGTCATGCCTCAATAGAAGATGCTCTGGGTAGAGATATGTCGCTATTAATGACAAATAACGACCTCATCAAGAAACAAAGGACCTTCAACAAAAAGTTTAGAATACATATAGGAGAAAGAACAAACTGGGAGCTGGAAGCCCCAGAATCCCAGCTTAACTGCTACACAGATGGATCTAGAATGAAAGGCACTGGGCTAGCAGGAGCAGGGATTCACATACCTAGCAACCCAGAAAGGGACAAGGCTCTGGCCCTGGGAACTTACACCAGTGTCTTTCAAGCGGAGGTATTTGCAATTAAGGAATGTGCAGAAGAAGTACTGGCAGACTCATGGGAAGAGTTCAACAGCACTATAATCTATTCAGACAGCCAGGCAGCAATCAAAGCACTGGCCAAGGCAGAGACCTCATCAAGGCTAGTTATGGAGTGCAAAGACACACTCAATAAACTGGCAGAGAGAATGGCGGTCACATTAGCATGGGTTCCAGGACATCAAGGAAATTTAGGCAATGAAAGAGCAGACATGCTAGCACGAGAGGGTGCCAGCTCAAGATTTATAGGACCGGAGCCTCGACTTCCAATATCAGCAAGCGTCACAAAGGGAGTGATCGCAAAGCTCATGAAGCGCGAAGCCCAGGAAGTATGGGTAGGAAGTAATAGTTGCAGACAAGCGAAAATGTTCCTGAAGGGAAGGAATCGCAGGAGGAGCAGAACATTACTATCGCTAGGCCGGAAAAGCCTGGCAATGGTAATGGGCATAGTAACAGGACATTGTAGGCTAAACAGACATATGTCCCTAATAGATAGGACCATGGACCCCTCCTGTCCCAATTGCGGAGAACCGGAGACCAGCCAACACTATTTAGCTGAGTGTGTACTCTACAGCAGGCTAAGGTGGGAGACTTTTGGCGCCGATAGGATCAGGGAAGAGGAACTATGCAGCCTGGAAATCAGTCACATAGCGGAGTATTGTAGAAGGAGCTCAAGGTTTGAGGGGGGGACGCCACCGGGGTCACAGTAACCATTGTACCACTATGGGAATAGGGTGTAATGAGTCCACCTAGTGACTTGAACACCCGCCTGTACCCCGCAGGCGTCCCACCCAACAATAATAATAATAAACGAGCGAGAAATTATATACATACAAACAGCTGACGTATCTATAGACACGAATGCATGTAGGGCTGATCACCGGCGGCATTGCTGATGAAAAATATTTAATCGAATTTTCAATGTATTTTCAAAAGGTGTGGTAACGTAATTTTTTATTTTAATTAAATATTGGGAATATAAATAGCATTGTTTCCATAGATTTGGTAGTTCGTGTGAGCGAGAGATTTATATTGTTTGAGCAAGATGCAAATAGAAACGCCGCCATTTATCATTCCCAGTCTAATTGTATTGTATGCGTGGAAGTATCTCATTTATGAGTAGCTGGGTTTAATTAATTCAAAAATTTTATAAAAATTTTACTTATTTGGAATATTTATTTGACCAACTTCGAAATGAATCAGACAGGGTTATCGGAAATATGACGTATTCCTTTTAAAGGTGTAAACTGAATCTAATTTAAAAAAAAAAACAAATAACTAGGGGTCGCAAATCCACGGCTTTCAAGTAACAGCCAAATTAATTTCAAATTTTGTATAAAGAACGCATTGATTTAATTCTTCGTGATTTTGTTGAAAAAAATTGAATGCAAAACACGGGAAAAACGGCACGAGTGTGTACATTCATTGATTTCTATGACGAGCGATATTGTAAGATATCTGGTCAGATAAAGATATCTTTCAACAACCCTTTTGTTCGGTAACCAAACTGTAACCAATCTGCATGACGGGGGGTGAGGTCGAATCTAGAGAGCGGCAGGGAGTGTCGATACTGTACGCTAGTACGCTACACTCTCACAGTACACATTTTTATTTTTTAGACTATTCGTATACGACAATCGATCCCCATCAAAATCTCCAATTCATTTTTTTTCGCCATCACAATTCTTTCATTTGATTGATTCTTGGATGTTTTACCAAAGAAATGAGATAAAACACAAAACAGTACCTTATTTTGACTGGACATAATTTCAAAACAAGATAGTTGCTGCAACCGTGCAGAAAGGGATCGAGTTATGCATAACAATACATTCAATGCCTCGCCCGGTCGACCACCATGGCCTCCGTCCGATATCGACAATAAGCTCTGAAAAATAAACAATATTATATGTAATACAAAACTAAAATTACAATTATTCTACTTATTTAAAAAGAACTTTTTTCCTTTTTTACCCGACTGCGTCAGAAGGAGGGTTATGTTTTTCGAGTGTATGTATGTATGTATGTTTATTTCTTTAGCATGCCTAAACAGCTTAATTGATTATGGAGAACAAATAGTCGTTAGATTTGTCTTGATCCCGTGAGTGACATAGGATACATTTTTACCTAACTGGCCAAAAATAGGAGTTAAATTTTTATGCAGTCGGGTTTTAAATTTATAATTAATTCCTAAAGTTATTACCTCAACGATAACAGGCCTATTAAGAAATATTTCTGCTGGGAAATCCCTCAAAAACACATCACGTATGAACCTGCAACATCTTCGAGTGGATTTCAAGAGCTTCAGAGCATCCTCAACCAGAAGTATTGTTTTAGTATCAGAAGAACATAACACTGCCCACGGGAAAAGCAACAGCCTGATTCCACTTTTGTTCCTGAAACATAGGAGTAGAACTGAGTTGTAAAAATAAGCCAAGGGTGCAACCAATGAATTCTCAGAGCCCCTGGCTGGAGTAGGTCTAAGATGTAAGCAAGTAGCATTATCGAGTTTTTATTTTTATTTTATTGAACGACAAATATATCAATTGTTTTTTTAATTTGAGTCCTCATGATCTGATAGTAAATGCGAATGCAGCCTAGGATGTAACACACCTTGAAGATATTTAAATTATATGAATCGGGTAACACTGACATTGACAGGGAAATCCACTACTTGGCCGTTCGCATGATGAACGATGAAGAAAAACTCTTAAAACATAAACAATAAAGGGGTGTAAGCGCTCCCTACGCCTGGTCACCGGTTGATGGACTGGAGAAGGGAGTATAAGGTCGTAAAGCTCCTGGGCACACTCTTTGAAATGAATCCTGTAGAACACCTATAGGCAAGCGACTTTGTGGTGATGCTCGAGGTTTTGGAGCTTTATTGATACGTACCTCATCGCCAATGAATCTCCTGGTGCTTCGGTCGATAGAATCTAAGGCATCCAGCTGGTAACCAGCCGATCCGTCCCATAAGTGAGAGCAATACTCCATACATGTCCAAACTTGAGCTTGGTATATAACATTAGAAGCTGTTTTTTATTTGGTTTGGAATTTTCATCCCAATCTTTTACATCAGGTACTCATATAATATAATTATTTACATAAATACTTACTCCTGGCTAGTTAGCCTCTGATTTCCTTCATTAGATACAGAAGATTCTTTTGATGACTGCACATTAGGAGGTATGTTATAGTAGCCACTGCTGGAATCCTCGTTTTCTGAGCTAGAATTGAATTTCGATGATAAAATTGTTGAAAGGAAAAACTAATAAGTGCTTCCAAAATATATGCCACCGCTGCAAGGGGTGTTTCTACTTGTGAAACTGAACAACTTTCCCCAAGGAACCCATAGTCAAATCGCAAAAAAAGTTTTTGCTCCTCCATACTAAGTCGATCAGCTGATCGGCGAACTTAGTATGCGAAGTCAAGGGTTCCTTGGTGAAAGTTATACAGTTTAACGAGTAGAAGCACCCCTTGCAGCGGTGGCATATATTTTGGAAGCATCTTATATACTATTATTTATGTTTATCTGTCTTTATTTAATTAATTATTAGCAACAGAAATAGTGCTGGAGTTTTCACTCAAATGCTCCAAAAAAGGGCAATGTTTTCCAAGTGTTTATTTAGTTGTGAAGTGTCGTTAAATTCATCCCTTTTGTCTTTCGTAGGACATATTTGGGTAAGCAATGGATTTTTGGAGGGTATATTTGTTTTTTTTTATCCTGTTATTAATACTATCAGTTAACATACCTTCCAACAGAATTCAGATGAAGAGGTGGCACCCTAACATTATCTTCTGAAACAACTGTGTTCAAAAATCTAAGGGTTTCTTTCACATCATCATACAGCTCCAGAGCTTCCGGTTCCATTTTTGGTGCAGCCTTGCTTAAACTGGACAGTATGTTTCTTATTCCATAGCCTCTGGCTATGTAAGTACCTGATTCAGTCTGTAAATAAATCAATTAAAATAAAATATTTTTATTTCACATTTACATCCATAGTTACTTGATATGTAAGCTTAATGTGTGTGTTTCTTGAAATAGTGAGTTGCAAAAATTATGTATGTGCGTTTCTCTATATGAAAGTCATTTTGAATGTTTTAGTAACTGGACCAATTGCTTCCAAAATCAGTATCTGAAGGTTCCTGAGGTCTCTGACCACGAATTCGTTGTCAGAATTGAGAAAAGTGGCCACCATTTTGAACTTTTTAGTTACTGGACCTATTTCTGAGGACTCATCACGAAGCTGTTGCCAGAATTTAAAAAAAGTGGCCGCCATTTTGAACTTTTTAGTTACTGGACCATTTGCTTCCAAAATCGATAATCCAATTTTTATCAGCATAATTGTTTATGCACCAAGTAATGCAGTATGATAGTTTAATTGTATATGCAATTGTCTGTAGTAATAAATTGTTTTAAGCATTATTGTATTTTATTTATATAGCTTTTATTTAGAGGAACTTTTTGACATGTAACATTTAAAAATTCTTTGAAGTATCATCATCATCATATCAGCCGAAGGAAGTCCACTGCTGGACATAGGCCTCCCCCAAGGATCTCCACGACGACCGGTTCTGCGCTGCCCGCATCCAGCGGCTTCCCGCGACCTTCACCAGGTCATCGGTCCACCGAGTGGGAGGCCTGCCTACACTACGCTACTTTGAAGTATAAAGTTTTTAAAATTACATGTTTCCAAAATTAATTAAAAGTAATAAAATAATTAATACTATGATTCATACAATTTAAAACGAAAAATGTAGGACGCATGCAATAGACTTAAGTAAATTATCCAATTAACCCTCGTTTTTCGCTTTAAATCTTACGAATCATTATTGTTTAATCTTACAAATTATTTTATTACCTTTTAAGCTCTTTTAATGACGACTTATATAATTTAAGATACTGTTTACTCAAATTGTTATTTTCTACTTTCTATTGTTTTTTTATAACCTCTCATTGTCATCCAGTTCTGAGCTGTGTATACAGCTTCAAGTCTCTGGCTCATCTGGAAATTAGTTTCGATAGCGAAATTTGTTTCGAAAACAGACAAGCAAGCTAATAAAAAAACCGGCCAAGTACGAGTCAGATAGATTCGTGTCCCTCCACAACTCTCCAGACAAATATAATATTGATACTCATTACAAACAAAATAAATCAATGCGAGAATGATATATTTATTAAATTCAATTCGAACTGCTTAGCGCTGCTTTGGTTTGTGATCAGGGACCTCATTTACTATAAAGACTTTGAAATCGATTTAAAAAGCAATCAGTCCAGTTACTAAAAAGTTCAATGCTATTTTGACTTTTTTAAGTTCTAACAACGTATTTGTGAACGATCTTAAGTTATCGATTTTGGAAGCAATCAGTCCAGTAACTGAAAAATTCAAAATGGCGGTCACTTTTTCATTTCTTATAACGTATTTGTGATTAGGGACCTCAAGAACCTTCAGATACAGATTTTGGACGTAATTGGTCTTGTAACTAAATATAAAAAAGGTGCCTTTTTTATTTCTGACAACGGATTGGTGATTAGGGACCTCAGGGACTTTCAGATATCGATTTTGAAAGCAATCGGTACAATTTCTTATCTTATCTTTATAAGTGGGGCTGCAGTTGCAGCAACACTTCGACCCATTGAGATCTTTTGTGTCTACCCCTATAACCTTTGCACTCCAACCTACTCGAAGATGTGCTGATGTGCAATCCTGCTGATTGGAAGCTGCTTGTAGTCCTCCAGTTTTGGGTAGCCTTCACCTAGGAGGTACATACGCTTGCTATCCAGGACATTGCAGTGACACAGTAAGTGTTCCATTGATTCTGTATCTTCACCACAGGCCCTGCAGGTCTGGTCATTCGTCAGGCCGATCTTTTCCAGGTGTGCGTTTGTGGCAAAATGGCCCGTCAACGCTCCTGTTACAGCTCTGACGCGCGTCCTACTGTTATTCCAAATATACTTGGTTGCCCATGTGGTTACCTCACTGATGAAGAGCTTATGAGTGTTTGTGTCCATCCTTGGATAACCATGTTAATCTTTGTATTCCCTTGGCCTGTTTCTTTAATGCCCTTATAATAGTGCTTCTTGGTCGCCCTATCCCTGGTCCTGGACAACACATTGCTTCCAGTTTGTCTGCTTCCTCATTGCCGTCCACTCCTACGTGTCAAGGAACCCAGACCAGTTACAGTTTATTGTGTCGGCCTACCTTGTTGAGGACCTTTACATAGTTTAGCACTAGCCCAGAGTCAACCTTGAAGGAGTCAAGAGCTTTAAGCACAGCTTGGCTATCGCTGAGGATATAGATGGTTATGTCTTTGACTTCCCTGTCTATAATCTCATATGCACATGCAATGATAGCATAGGTTTCTGCCTGTAAGACTGTTACATATTGCCCCAGACTGATACTCGCCGAGTAATCCTTACCATAGACGCCTTGGTCCAATAACTAAAAACTACAAAATGGCCGCTACTTATTTCAATTCTGGCAATGGATTTGTGAACTAAAAAGTTCAAAATGGTGGCTAATTTTTACAACAAATTCATACTCAGAGACCTCAGGGACCTTCAGATGCTGATTTTGGAAGCTACAGGTCCAGTTATTTAAAAGTTCAAAATGGCAGTATTTTTTTTAAATTCTGATAACGGAGTCGTGATTAGAGATCTCAAGAAACTTAAAATATCAATTTTAGAAGCAATCAGTTCTGTTACTAAAAAGATCAAACTGGAAGACACTTTTTTAATTCTGACAACGGATTCGTGTTCAGACTCCTCATGAATCTTTAAATGTCGATTTTACACAATTGAAGTCATTTTCAAATTGTCAAGTAATGTAACAACCCTTGGCACTGTGATAAGTGACTAGTGATGTGGGCGTTGATGCAATTATAATAGGCGTTGGACGACTGTATGGATTCTTATTTTGATAATATTGTAAATGACCATTTGTTTCTAAAATAAATAAATTATTCTTAATATAACCAACCCGCACTGGGCCCGCATGGTCGGCTAAGGCCTAATCGCCCTAATTCAGGGTAGGCTCGAGCCCCTCAGTGGGGACATATATGAGCTGATATGAATGAAATATAGCCAGTTATTACGCGTTTTTAACAAATTCTTCTAAACGTACAGTTTGCATCATAGATAATGCACTGTAACTCCAACCTTTGCTGTGACTAATACTGTAAGCTGTGCGGTGACCGTGTAGCTAATCCATTGCACCTTTTATAAGTCACCTTACAAATCCTGTAGAGGCGAACACGCCATGAAAACATAAATTGCCCAACACAGCACAAGTTGCTCATGTTTTTTTCCAGGAATATTATGACACTCTGCACAGTGCAGTTGTATTAGTGGAAATTGTCGATGTATGTGTTCTAAAATAAGTTCCCATGCTCACAAATCGCCCTCTTGAGGACTGCCATCTAGTGATAGCAACCGACACCCACAGCTAAATGTGACTTGCGAAGATGAAAATGGTCAGCAAAAATGCCACTAACAGTCAAACAAAGACATTCAAGTAATGTCTCAGGTAAGATCACCTGCTTGATTGACCCATTTACACCCATTCGCACTGAGCCATGACTGCTTGTGATAATGTATTGTGGCTAAATTGTAACCAAGGAGACAGTTACTTAGTAAAACTGAACAGCTTTCTCCAAGGAAGCTGTGGTCAAATTACTAAAAAGTATTTTCATGGAAGTTGATTGGGAAAATAGAAAATAATTTTTGTGCAAGTTGATTGTGTACTAAATACAGAGACATATTTACCCTATGTCCAGGGGGGGCACTTGGCCCAGGGCATCAAGAGGTGAGGGGGCAAAGTAGTTGAAAAAATTAAAGCAAAATTTGAATAAGGTAGCTGATAATTCCTTATGGATTTCCTTTGATAAAAACAATATTAATAGAGAACGAGTTACCAATATATCAAGTAGCGGAAAAATATTTTATGCAAGTTTTAGAAGTAGGTAGGTACTTCAGTGTTTTCACTGTATCTAAGCGGGATCCCACTGACGGCGCGGTGCCTCGGCTCGGGTGGAAATCAGATCTGGGGTGGGAGCGGTGGGTTTTTTTCACTTAGAGGGGTGGATTTTTTTATGTGCCCTGGGCACCTGATCCTTAAATACGCCTCTGAATAACTGGAAAAATATTTTCATGCAAATTGATTAGGTACTTAAATGGAAAATTATTTTCATGCAGTCAATTGGGTAAATGGAAAATTATTGTTTAACTGTAGCTTTACTTTGTAAATGGACGTTGTTCATTTGAAAGAAAGTTGTTCAGTTTCATGAGCTAAAGCCCCGTTATAGTACGGTATCTGACTACTACTAATTTGAGTTAGGTACTTTTTATGAACTATCAAAAACAATTAATCATTCGTAGTTTATATTTTTTGACTATCAATCTTGAAGTCTAGAATGATGAGTAACCATACCTTGATGATGTTCAAAAGTAGTTGCAGGGCCTCTCGCTGTAGCGATGGCTGCGGCGCCTGAAACCAGGCCAGCAGACCCTCTAGCATTTCCCGAGTACCGCCGAGCTCATCATCCAAGCGCCAGCCCAGCTCCAGCTTCGCCGTTAGAAGCTGCAGCGACCGCTCACGAATCTCCGTCAGAGGATGGCCTGCCGCAATCAGAAAATTCAGAAACATGTAAGATGTATGAAATAAAAAAAAAACGCAGAAAAAAGTTATTAACTTACTCAGTTTCTTTATGTATGAAGACAGTATTTCTGCCGATGACATTTTGATCAGAAATTAGAAGTATTGTACTGTGTTTTTCATGTAAATATAAAACAAAACATCAACAAAGCAAACTGACTAAAATTGTTTACATTTTACAAAATTTAAATTTCATTTCAATTTCAACGAACAATGACTGTGAATGGGTGCCGTTAATAGGCAACAAAAAATGTATTCTCTTTAAACGTAGTTTATTATATTCTCTTTGCTCTTTGCGCGCGACAAATAACATGCATCAGTAATTCACGTTTTTGTTGTGAATTATCCGACTGCACGTTATTTGACACGTATTTTGTGATGCACATTATATTCTGTGCGCTCGTGGAAATAGCGACAAATTTTGTGCACGATAAAATACGCAACAGATTTTGTTTGTGCACCGCGTACCTAATCCACGTCAAAAATTCTTTGATGTCGTGGATTATTCGCTGCGCATTTTATGTCGCCAATTATACGTGCGCTCTGATAAGTCACGACAAGGTCATGTGTTGTTTTTTTATTAGAGGTGGGCTACTATCAGTAAAACGACAAAAGTGAAATCGATTTTAATTTTTACCTCTCGGATGAAGTGTTCAGGAAGGTACCTATCATAAATATGTGATGGGTGAGAGTGTTACGAACAAACTAATTACTTTACTCAAAGAACAATGACTCTACTCTATGAAATACGAGACTACACTTAGGAACCTGCTTGTGTTTTAAGGTGTTGAAATCAATGTCCATCCTATTTCCATCCATTCATCTCTATTTTAATGTAGTCTGTGGACGTGGTGTGGGGACTGGGTTATTAATGTTTATCCATTTGTCTTTGTGATCTATCGAAAATTACTGAATAATGGAAGAAATAAAAAAGAGGATTAAATAAAATTTAAATAGAAAGTTTTATGTATATATAAAGATAGATGAAGAGCTTTAAATCAACAAATAAAAAATGGTAGCAGAGGTGCGTGGTTCGGGGTTCCTTTCAAAGAATTACGCCAGTAATATAGAAGTCATTGCAAAGAATATAACAAACTACCGTTACTATCGTTTGTTCCTACCCTGCAACAACTTACTCATCATCATATCAGCCACAAATCGTCAACAAACCGTAGCAAATGAAGATTTCCCTTGTTATACAAACAATAATCATTCTGCAAATGTTTGAATCCATGTTTTGCTATTACTTCAGTAAACTTTTCACACCAATAGTTTAGTGATTTCTTAGGACCGTATAGTGATTTAGCCAATTTTATAGTAAAGCCTTCTTCAGTTTCTGATCCTTGGGGTGGTTTTACATAAACCTCTTTATTTATTCAACCATACAAAAAGCATTTCAACAATTCACATACACTTGATGCATTTTATAATCCTTCTGCAGCCGTTGATAACAAAACTCATATACCTAGGTAGTGTTTGTAACTTCAATACCGGTGAGTATGAATTCTCTAATTCTTATTTTGTAGATATCCTTACACATTCACAACCAATCTTGCTTTACATAATTCCTCTTCTCCTAAATTTTTTTAGTGAAAATCACAGAACACTATTACTCCACAAGGTAAAAATCCTCAAAATTTATGTTATTTTACTCATAATAGGACCAAATAATAAAGAAATATATTCAGTTGAAATTTTTCTTGAACACTAAATTTAGAATGAAAGACATGGGGGATAACAATTTAACAAACCTTGGAATTTTAATCAGGAGAGACAATGACTCAATATTTATTAATCAGGCTAAATAATTACAAATCAGGCGTGAACGGCTGGACCAATTTCAATAATTCTTTTTTTGTTGAGTTTGTTATTGTGACGAGAAGGTTCTTATGTAGTACCTATAGTGTAGTGTAAGGTGGTACAACGTTCGCCAGGACAGCTAGTAAAATATAATTTTCTAAAATAGAAAGTAGAGGAAGGAGTTATTGAGGTTGTTTGTGTCGACTCAATTGCAAATTGCAGTGTATTAACAAATCCATTGGCTGGTGAAAATATTGTGTAAAATAGACAAGATGTTAATTACCTGCAAGATGAGATGAACATTGAGGAAGAGTGTTAAAAGCAATGTCCACTCCATCTCTATTTTTATGTAGTCAACTTTAGTTAGTCATTTTTCTCTTCGATTTTGGTGTGTCGAATGAAAAACAACATAGGAATGTTATGATTGTGAAAATGATTATTATAGAAGAAAGATAAGGACTAAGTAAAAGTTAAATAGAAAGTATTATTTGAATAAAGACAGACTAAAATCAAAATTTACAAATCATTTTTAATCCAGTGTGAAATCCATTCCCACTGTGACTGGTGACCTGTAAACCTCAACAGTTGATTCTTATCTGGAAAATGATCAATTTTTGTGCTACAATTTGCACTTTTCATAACTTTGTTTAAGACATGTCTTCATAACAATCAGCTGATCGATTTGTGATTTTTTTGCAATTCCAGAAAAGTTAGTCAGTTTCATAAGTAGAATCGTAAACTATACATACCTACTACTTTACTGGTTTGCAGTTATATAGTAGGTACTTACAATGAATAAATAGTACTCAATGACTTTATTTGAACCATTTATGTTTGGTAGAGTATGACTAATTTTAATACTAAACTTGAAGGTTTGGTTCCATACCAGGTAACAGGACCCATTACTAAGCCTACACTGTTTGTACTTTAAAAGGATGTAACCTTTTGAAAAGTAAGAGACAGCCAACTGAAATATTCACTGAATATGTGCTAATAGGACAGTTTTATTAACAATAAAATTTTTATAAAAGAAAACATTTAAGGCCATACAAAAAAACGTGTTTTGTTTTTGTTCTAGCGCAGGGGTTCCCAAAGTGTGCGCCGTGGAGAGAGATCAGGTGCGCCGCAAGCTAAAATACTGACTTCCCTACAAAACATAACAAAACTAGTAAATTAAATGACACATTTTATGATAATCTATTTAAATAATAATTTTGTGTAAATTATATACTAAAGTAAAAATTAAAATAATTTCATGTAGTCTAAATATAATTTTTTATTATGTACTGGTAGTTGCAAAGTTTTGGGTCTCTATAATTGAAAAACTAGGCACGACATCAACAATTGCTTAAAAAATAATAAAAAAATAACATAGTTATAATTTTTTTTATCAAAGTTCAAACACTAATAGAATAGAATAGAATAATATTTATTTCAGATCATTACAAATCCATAGAATTGTTAGTGAAATTATCCTTATCCTATGTTAGTAAGTATGTTTCAGAAAATTATTTACGGTTTTGGGCAAGATGGAGAGCCACCCAGTGTTTTAATATGGGGCTATCCATCTTGTCTTTAATAACCGACAGAAAGCTGTTGGCGCTGCCGCGAATGCGACACATCAGGGAGGCAGCTCTTTTTCGCATAAGACAATAAAAGTCATCAACGTGTGCCTTCGCAAACATCCCTGATGCACTACAAAATCTCGGCAGCCCCAGCAGCATCCTAAACCCGTTATTATACTGGACTCGCAGGGCGTTGTAGGCTTTCAGTGTATAGCTAACCCACAGGCTGCACGTGTAGAACGACTGTGAAAAAGCTTTGAACAGGGTAAGTTTTACTTCGCTTGAGCAACGTGCAAACCTGCGGGCGAGCATATTACATCTAACCGCCAACGCCCTGCGCTCCCTTTCTATATCCTTGTCATCTGACAAATCCTCGGTGACATAATGTCCAAGATATTTAAAATTATCCACTCTCTTAAGAGGTTGCCCGCCTAGTGACACAGGCGGTACGAAAGCCGGCAGCTTAAGCCCCGCCCGAAACACCAGGAGTTCACTCTTCTTTACATTATACTGTAGACCATGCGACTGCGCGTAGGCCTCGCATACCTTCAGCAATTTTCTGAGAGCACTCATCGCTGGGCTCAGCAGCACCATGTCATCTGCGTAACTTATGTTATTGATCATTGTACCATCAATAGAGCATCCTACCATGGTGCCGCAGAGCTCAACGATGAGTTGATTCACGTAGATATTAAAGAGTACAGGAGAAGTCAACCCCCCCTGTCTCACCCCACACTCCAGTTTATAAATGCCTGAAAACTTTCCAGTCCATCTTACCGTATTATTTTGATTAGAATACCAGTATTTCAATATTTCGACTAATTCCCAAGGCAATCCTAATGCGTATAGTTTAGGCCAAAGCTTCGCATACGAGACTAGGTCAAAAGCCTTGGAAAGGTCTAGGAACGCCGCATAAACCGGAGTCTTTCTATCAGTATAGTATCTGACGGTTTGTTTGAGCGTAAAAACGGCACTCTCCGTTGAAAGTCCTGTTCTAAAGCCAAACTGAGCATCGTGCAAAATTAGGTTATTTCTTAGTCGACGCTCAAGCAAACCGTCAAATACCTTAGCAATGACTGTAGCTAATGAAATTGGCCTATAGTTTTTTATATCAGACGTATCTCCCGTTTTGTTCTTAACAATTGGTACCACAATAGTCCTCATAAATTGTTCCGGGAGATATGAATGCCTAATACAGAACGTGTACAGCATCGCCAGGACTCGAGGTAGGTGAACACCAGCATAGAGCAGGTGTTCGATGCTGAGACCGTCGTGTCCCGGGGACTTCCCCCGCGTCATTGCTTTAATTACAGAAGTAACTTCCTTAGCAGAGACGCGGATGGGAGGGGCCCCATGACTTTCCTCAGCCTCGATCACCCGCTCGCTTTCAAGTGTAGGTACCACCCTAAAGTGATTCCTAAAAAGCTCAGCTATTTTTTCAGGATCACTAGTGCCCTCTACACTCACCGTGGGACTCGGCCCCGATTGCAATTTGTTTGTCTGCTTCCAGAACTTACTGAATTTTTTCTCCTTATGCAGTGTGGCTATAATATTCATCTTTATTTGATCAGCGTTTTCTTGACAGTACTTAAGTTTCTTTTTAAAGATTTTTCGCGACTCAATCATTTATTTATACACCTGACCGGATGATGGTTTCCCATACAGTTCCCAAATCTGAAATCTAAGCCGCGCCTCCCGGTGAGCTTCCTTTACATACTTGTTCCAACCTATAACACGTCCCTTCTTCCCGAGAGGTTTCAAGCCATAGCTAGAAATGGAGGCTTCCGACAAGCTGTCCACAATCTGTGCATATAATTTATCTATTACATGTTTATGCTCTGGATTTTTGCACAAACCATCACAGCACTTACCAAGTTCTTCAGGAAAATCTATTTCTCTTAATTTTTGAAAACATAATTTTGTATAACAGTTTAATTGACTTTTGTCTCTTTCCCCCCAAATAACTTTACTGTGGTAGTTATTCTGAACCTTAAGCTTCGGCTTAATTATGTCTAAATTACACGTAATTTCTAAGGGAAAGTGATCAGACCAATATACGTCCTGAAGGACCTGAACATTCACCACTGATGGAAGTGCAGCCTCCGTGACCAGGCAGTGGTCGAGCCAGCTCTTAGTGCCGTGCGCTTCACTTATGTAGGTATAAGTGTCAGCGGGTAAATGAATGATATCTACGCACGACCATTTCTGTTCACTAGAGAAATCCAACATTTCATTACCAAAAAGTTTTCCTGGGTGAGCATTAAAATCTCCCAGAACGTACACCGCTTCCACGTTACAACTTTCCACTGTGGCTGCTATCTCAGCCATACACTCAGTAAAGTCAACTAGGTTAGTCAATAAATCGGTGGGCATATAAACACAAATAACAATGATCTGCCGATCCGTCAAGTTCAGTTTAATCGCACAAAGCCGATTACTTTTACACTGTATCACTGCTACGGATTGGTACACACTATTTCGCCACAGAATTGCCACGCCTCCATACGGTCTTCCGCGCAACAGCCCAGCTGAAGTGTCCACCGCCGATTTCCCCGTACAGCTGAACTCACGGTCAATGCTACCAAGAGTAGGTATCTCATGCGGCAATAACCACGTTTCTTGCAGTGCAATGATATCAACGTCTTTACAGAGAGATCTAATGCACTCCATTGATCTTTTCACATTTTTACAGTTAAAGCTAACGAATTTAGTATTTACTTTTGAGCTGTTATCCATACTGGGTTAATTTGGTATTGTCCACTGACTCGGTTGTTTCTCCTCTTGAATGTTTAAAATCAACAAACTGACGATATGATACTCCGTCCGGCCAAATATTCTCATCCATGAAGATAGATAACTTATCCTTCGGTATCATAAATTTGTATCCTACATAGCTCTTCTGCTTTTTCATTTTAATCATTTCAGGGACAACCATGACTTCGGTTTTTTTGAGCACGTATTCGGTGATGTCCTTCTTTGTAGCACCTGGGTCTATATTGTAAATAATCAACTTAAAAAAATGAAACTCCTTAGTGCCATATCTCAAAAATACCGAATGCAAAGAAGACTCAAGCTAAGCCAATTTACTAGGATTTTCACGAATTAAATCACAATCAAGATGTCCTAGGATAAAAGAAAGTTTTTCTGGATGTGCACATCTATATATTATATGTGCATTTGAATGTTTGCAAGTAGTGAATAAAATATGAAAATTCGTAGGTTTGTACTTAAACTAAAATAAAGAATTTGAATCTACAAGTGTGTCTTATTTATTTGCTAATGTAATTACACAAATCTAGTAAGAACATGAGTACATGTGAACTAGTAAACTTACATTGAAGGAACATAAAAGGTTAAAATTGAAACAGTTAATATGTAGTACATCCTTTTTAGCCAGTACAAATTAGGGAAAGTCTTTGCACTAACACTTAAGTCTTCTTGGTTTCACTTCTCTTCCCGGCCTGGTGGTTATTCCTCCATCCTTCTTGGGTATACATTAGGCTTGCAGTGGTGGATAATTCAGTAGTAGCACAGGTACTCAACAGGGCTGATTTCTCGGTAGGTGTGAGTGAGTCATATGTTCATTGCCACCTTACAGGCTAAATAGAGACCTATTTCAACTGCCTTAGTTCATCTAAACTAAAAATCTGTTTATCATAGTGTCATCTAAACTAAATTGTGCTTATTGTTTAATTGCAAAATTGAGCTGCAAACTGCACAATAATTTTGTTGTTAATGACTCCTGGCTTTTGAATAGTTGATGAAGGGATTGCACTCCGCCTGTACAGCCAAGCTAAGAAAGCAATTGGATGTTAACATCTACCTGAAATGGAGTAAAGAATAGGTAGAAATAATACTACATCAGCTTATTTAGTGGTACAAAAAGCAGTCGGCGAATAATTGCAGTAGGCCATAACCAGGTGTACTATGATTATTCACTGACTATTTACGTGATGGCAAACAATTTATGTGCCTCGGCTCCGTTGTTCTATACTAAGGTACTTGTCCCACTGCCGACGATGAACAAGAAGCAAGTAGAGCTAGAAACTTGATATGAGTAAGTGAGCAGCAAGAAACAAGTATAGAGTTTTGTTAATGGGCTTTATTGCAAGTATATGTGAGTGCGACTGGCAATTACTTGCTCAGATCCACACTGTAGACTAGAATGACCACTTGTTGGTCTCTTGGAGAGTGCTTCTGACTGCCAATTGAGCATCCTTAAATAGTTGTTGTCGCTCCCATAAACAGAGTTATCACCGGCAGTGTGAACAGTTAGAGATTAACTACTAATATATGTATCTCTTTTATTGACACAGGATCTACATCTTTTGTACGTTTCTTGAGTGAGAAAATAGTCAATAGTTGCTTTCTCCTCAGCGGTGGGACAAGTGCTTAAAACGAGCATCAGTCAGAGATTGTTGAGGGACATCATCATTAACAATAAAACATATCAAATGAAAGGGCTCATGGTAACAATTACAAATAAAATCTTTTATGAAATTTAAAATATATTTTATAGTTCATAAGATATTGAGGAAAATGTGAGAAAATTGATCACTCTTCACTTGTCCCAAAAACTACTAAGCCAAAAATACAATAATATATAAATCCTCACATAAAGATAACAGGAAAACCTAAATGAAATTTGATAAATGATGATTGATCATGTTGTCATCAGTTTGTTTGAAAAAATAAAAGTTTTAATAACCAAATAAATGGTATGACATATTATTTGAGTTTGCGTGTACCATCCTCGACTGCATCATTACTTACCATCAGGTGAGTTGCAGTCAAACGCACTCAAATTTTTAATAAAAAAAAATAATGAAGGGGCTCCTCATATTTTTTTAAAATTTTAAGTGTATAATTTTAAAAATTCGCATTCCCCCTATTGTCTTGGAAACAAATAGGGCAAAAGTTTGAAAATGTAAGGCCTCTCTTATAGTTTAAAAGAAACCAAAATGAGAATCTTTAGACTAAAGGTAAGACCGCACTAGGCGGAACTGCACCGCAGCGGAACAAACAATGTGTCAAAATATTCTATAAATGAAATTATATATATATATATATATGAGACAACACGCACTAAGTTGACCAACTGACTAAGTTGTGTTGCTCCGTTCCGCTGCGGTGCAGTTCCGCCTAGTGCAGTCTTACCTTTAATGTTCTTATAGAAAACAGAATGGTACATACCCCTTCTCCACGTGAGTCCATCTCGGACTTGGCCATAATTTTTTGTTTTTGCTTTAGTCATACTCACGTTGAGGAGTCGAATGGTGATGGTACAGATCCCTCAGTGCGCGAGTCTGACTTGCACATGGACAGTCTTTTTGTTCTGCTGAAAATGTGAAAGATACCCACTACAAAATAATATACTACTTTTTTATTGGTATTTTACCAGCAATCTGTATATTGCAGGTATTCTAAAGAAACTTTAGAAATTCTATGACATGTCTAGGCCAGAAAATGTATAGAATTCCGGCAAAACAATATGTGAAATAACCCAACATTTCAGCCCAGTGCCTGTGAAGGAAGTTAAGAAAAATGGACCACAGCTAGGAACTATATATCAGTCCTCTTCGTCCATGCGCCCATCTGTCTTGGGCCTGCAGGAGTAGTGGAAAACTGCTTACACTAAAGGGACGAAGGTAGGTATGTAATTGGCACCTACCTATAATCTTTATACTGGATAGATATAACGATTTGCTCCGCTTCATTGTAGTGAACTGCTGTTCTAATTAGGTACATTATTTTGTATTGTGCTCAGGTGCCGTGCAAATGGTACCTTTATGAAGCCTTGTCCTTGACTATACCTACAGACAGATTCCCAAATTCTTACATAGTGCTTCATATTTAACGAGTTCTTAGTGTGATTAAATCCCTCACAATTCCTACATTTCTTTTTATATCACAAATTTTAGAGAATGCAAACAAAACAGAATCTAGTCCGTCTTGCTATCGTTTTATTCGTTCCGATCATAGAGTAGAGTATACGCGGTTGCAAGCCAACCAAATGCCGATTTATCGGTCTTGTCTGTCGTTCAGTATTTTTCATACTCGTCTCCTCGCCCATTTTTTGTGGTCTCTTATCCTGCAGATGAGTTAAACAAATACGCCTTTCTTCCCCCTCTCCTATCCAATTCCAAAACAGCCAGCATTTGTGCGTGCGTGGATCGATTGGAAATCGATTCCACTCACTGCTATTATCGATTCTTAGTTCGACAGCAGCTTGAACCGACTACAAAAGTCTCCTCTCTATACAGGTCAATGACTTTGTCGTGGATTACGCGGTGCACAAAATTTGTTGCGTATTCCAGCAGCGCACGAAAATTGGTGTCAAATATTTGTTGCGCGTTTTGCGTTGCATATTATGTGTCGCGCGTTTTTGAGTGCATGAAATTTGTCTTCAATTACACAAGCGCTTCAGTAAAACGCGTCATATAATGTGCAACAGAAAACACGCGACAAGGAACTGAAAACAGATTTGTTGTCGGTTATCCGTCGCACGTTTTTTGTCACGTGTTTTCTGGTGCACAAAATTTGACGCGCGTTAGAGCCTCCCTTTTAATGCAGAAGTAATGAATATTTACTTTGTTTCCTCGTTGAATCGTTAGAATTATCGTAAAAAACAGCTCACTGGTTATTCATCAACCACAAACGGATTTGAAGACAGTGATTCATATCCAATCAATCAACTAATTCAATAGAACAATCAACAGATGGCGTGGAACACACATGTTGTCGCACTGATACATATGACTCCGGTCCATTTGTTCCATTAAATCAAAGGCAGGTGAAGCTCGATTCTAATTATGTAGATTGCTTCGTTCGAAGAGATCACTGGAAGAGATATGTTCTGTGTTACATATGGAGAGTATAAATTTGAACATTTACGATGTGCTCTTTTAATAATTAAAATTATAATGTTCTTACAGGAAAAAGATATGCGGAAAATTGGACTTACAGAAACAAAAAGGTTGTTTAAAAAACAACTTTTTTAAACAGCTTGACAACTAAGCGAAAACAAAAAATAAAGAGTTAAACAGTTTTTTTTAATTTTTTGGCAAATAACTCTAACTTTATATTAAGTAGTATTAATGATAAATAATAAATATCAATATTATCAATATGGCGAACTTAACACGCGCCATGCGTTAATTCAACACTTTCTATGTGTTATTTATGAACTCATACAAACACATTCTCTATGTTAAATTGACATTTTAAAATGTTATTGACACTTGTGACTGATTGAGAAAGATTTTTAACACAAATTGTGTGTTTATTTCCGAGTAACATTTAAAAAGTGTTATGTTGATCTCTTATAACATCTTAGTGTGTTAATAATTGAGTCAATAAAAGTACACTTGCTCGCGTGTTGATTCAACATACAAAAATGTGAAATATTTAACACGCAAATTTTAACAATTACTTTTTATTACACAATGACGGATTTTTTTTTACTGTGTGTTAATGTCATATGATACTGATAACAATAGTGTGGGTGTCTATTGCAAATAGAGTACCGGAACTTTAATAGATTGCTCGACTGACGTAATTTATTCTAATGTTGTCGTTCAGCTGACTGACAACTCGCGCCTCAGTATAAATGCAACTCGCCGCAACTTTGCTCGTCAGTCGGAATTAGCTTGCTACTAATATAGTAATCTGTGGTCGGAATCTTTCCACAGTTATTGCAACACCTCTCGTTAAAAAATTTATGTGAAGAAAATTAATTTGAATCCCATCTTAAGAATGTAAGTAAAAATTTTATGTTTATATACACGCGCGCGAGAATAATTTTTCATTACTATTTTTTTTGGTTATTTTTCATGGAAAATTTTATTTCCATCCTTAGAGAACTCAAGATTAAGTTTTTTCAGTTTCTAATTTTTTATATTTTTTATTGTTACTTGTGTCTTGACCCATTAACGCCCAAAATTAAAACGGACATGTTTTTTTTATGTAACTGATATTTATTAGTTTAATAGGGCTTAATTAGAATAACTAGGAACAAAAATTTGAAAAAAAGTATTTATATTTGAAGTTATCATAGTGTGCACAAGCAGGTACAACGGGCGGATTAAGAGTGAAACTGTCCAAAGCAATCTCGTTCTACGCATAACGTTTTTGTGCATAGTTCGCAGCGCCAACGAACACGTTTATGGCAAATAGTACACCGTAACGGTTTTTCAATGCGTTCTGGATTGTGTCCATTGTTTTTTCGGTCTAAGCCAACAATTGCTGAAGAAGATGGACGGGCTCTTGGTGTAGTCTGGTGCAAATAAGCGCGAGCTATCATCCGCCTGAATGATAGTTGGTCCATGTACGTAACGGAATCCTCAGTCTTGCTCAACATAACATGCAAGCGCAAAGCGTTTGAGACAGCCATGTCCAGCAAATATGTAAAAATCACCCACCACCATTTTTTTCCTTTGATAGAGACCCGGTAAAGACTGACTGACTGATCCATTTGATCTACTCCTCCCATCCCTTGGTTGTAGTTCACAAACAGTCTTGGTATGTTCATGTCTACTTTCTGTTTCCTCACTTTGCACCATCTTTTTACTTTGCCTAAAGGCTCAACATTATCGAAATTTGAACCCATAGTTACCACATTATTGTCATTCCAACGCACTATCGCAATTTCATTCTTCGTGTCGAAACGGTAATCATAGTCAGCTCTTGGCCGTTTCTTCATCTCATTTACAGGCACAAGTGGACATTTCTTCGTTCTATTATCGCGTATGGTACCCGTAGCTCTGTAGCCCAACAGTTTCAACTCATTGAGCAATTGGTAATTGGTAAAGAAGTTGTCAAAGTAAACAATATGTTCTGTAGGAACTATGGGCATCTTTGCTAGTAAGGACTTTACTACTCTCGCCCCGAGACTATCAGTCGAAGCTTCTGCCACCTTACCACAATAAATATCAAAAGAATAGCAATATCCATCTGAACTTGTTGCTGCCCAATTTTTGTATCCAAACCTGACCGGTTTTCCCATTATAAATTGCTTGGCTGAATGACGACCGAAGTATTTGATCATGGATTCATCCACGGACAAGTTTTCATGGAATACTCCCCACTGGCACGCGTTTCGCTGGATCAAATCACACAATGGTCTTACTTTGAACATTTTATCAGTAGTACCGGCGGCCTGATTATTGTCAACAAAATGTAGGTTTCTTTTTATGTCAAGAAACCTGTTACGCGGCATGCTGTTGGCGACCAACGGAACACCAAGGTCTTCGTCTAAGCTCCAGTAAGCGCGTTCAGATGGCAACTCGTGGTAGCCTGATAGAATCAGTATTCCTAAAAATCTCTTCAAATCATTGTCAGCGAATTCAAAAGTATGTCTATTATTTTGACCAGCATACAACAAAGTGTTGTTTATTATCAGAGATCTAACATCGTCGTCAAACATTTTTTCAAACAATGAAACTGGGCTGAGATCTTTTATGGATCCTACAACGGAGGTTTGGCGGTTTTGGATGATATCAGTAATGTTACGGGCTACACTATACACGGGCAATGTTTTTCTCCAAACAGGTGTATCACTTTGCTGACGCTGATTTCGGGACTGTGTATTTCTTGGGCGTTTTGCGATGTTCATCAGAGGCTCATCATCACTCTCATCCCAATCTGAAACATCATGATCGGGATGACGTGGAAATACTTCAACGGTTCCGGGAACATCTCTGGGGAGGGCAGCAGAGTGTAAGTCATCATCGTCGCCTTCTTCTTGCTCGCTAACGACGGCAGGATCTGGTGGCACCACTATAACCTCATACTCGTCGTGATCTTCATCGGCCAGTATGGCTTCAAGAGCTTCGTCAAGCCGCGCGTAATTGTTTTGGCTTGTAAATGTGCGGCGTTTCACCATTATAATGTTTCAACAGCCACTGCAAAACAAAAGTAAACAAAAGTACCCTTACGCCCAGTGTACCCGTTTGTGTACAGTGTTACAAAATGACACCTATTTTGGAATTTTGATTTATCTTTGACTGCTTTATGTAAAAAGTATGAAAACCAACACTCAATCTATCTTTTTAACGCCACAAATGTGTAAAAAGCAGATTATTTACATTTTATAATAATTAACACAACTCACCTGAATCACAAATTCATCACAAATTATTTTTCTATTATCACCGAGACAGATATTTGACATTTATTTTCGCGCCACCGCCACTTTATTTTTTTCATAGGTAGCTAGAGCCATCTAGTTTGGAAATGAGTAAATAAATCATACGGATGCGTTCACTTTCAACCTAAAAGTTCGTTTCATCTATGTGTACCCAAGCAGGTACAGAGAGCGTTAATGGGTAATGTTCATAGATCGATTCGAGAAATAATAAGTCCCGTAGTTGGGGCCGCTGAAGTGATAAACAACGAGGCCAGGCAATGACTTTCAAGAGGAACTTTCCAGGCTCCGTTCCTTGAAAAAATCATAGATGGCGCTGTCTAGTGTACTTAGCAAACGAATATAACAAGTAAAGTTTTTACTTAGTCAAAGACGACCTTTTAATCCCCTTAAGCATTATGGGTCCTTACCACAGATTACTAAATAGTAACTTCCTTACGTTGTATTTTTTTACCCTGATATAACCAACTCCGTGGGGTAATAGTTAGTAATTTCGCTTCACACCATGAGGTCGCGGGTTCGATTCCCGGTGGGGTCAACTTGAAAGACTCGGGTTGGTTGGTAGGGCATTTTCTAAGCCCGCCTGGCTAGTTACCACCATCTTATCTAAGTCTCGCCGCCAAACATCATTGTTAACTATGATTTTTTCTAGGAACGGAGCCTGGAAAGTTCCTCAGTCGGTTCACTCAGTGCTTAATTAATCGGTTTTGTTTATTTTAGATGACAGATAGTGCGAATAATCACAAAAAATTCAGTGTGGTGCAGTTCATCGCATTACCTTTTGAAGGAATTGATAACTACGTGTGCGTGCCGGACGACTGGGTAGTAATACGGAGAAAGAAGGATCAGAAAGTGTCTGTTGCATACCCTAAGGACGAAGATCGCTTTGTAACAAGAGATCGGGTTAAGAGGGAAGAAAATTACGATGACTATTGGAAGTTTTGGACGGCTGAAGTGAAATATGAATCTGGTCAGTTTGATTTAATGGATTAGTCAGTTATACCTTGTATTGTAAAAGATTTTGCAGGAATATAATACCTCAGAAATCAAGAAGTAATAATTTGTATTTTTTCAGATACTTTTGATGAAGCAGATTTTTGGATAGCTACAAGAAATGATTATGGACCTTTGGCAAAACCAAATTTGAGCCTGAATGGTAAGAATCAGACAATTATTTTTTAAATTTTTGAGACCTTACGATTATTTCAATAAATAACCAAATATTCTCATCCATGAAGATAGATAACTTATCCTTCGGTATCATAAATTTGTATCCTACATAGCTCTTCTGCTTTTTCATTTTAATCATTTCAGGGACAACCATGACTTCGGTTTTTTTGAGCACGTATTCGGTGATGTCCTTCTTTGTAGCACCTGGGTCTATATTGTAAATAATCAACTTAAAAAAATGAAACTCCTTAGTGCCATATCTCAAAAATACCGAATGCAAAGAAGACTCAAGCTAAGCCAATTTACTAGGATTTTCACGAATTAAATCACAATCAAGATGTCCTAGGATAAAAGAAAGTTTTTCTGGCTGTGCACATCTATATATTATATGTGCATTTGAATGTTTGCAAGTAGTGAATAAAATATGAAAATTCGTAGGTTTGTACTTAAACTAAAATAAAGAATTTGAATCTACAAGTGTGTCTTATTTATTTGCTAATGTAATTACACAAATCTAGTAAGAACATGAGTACATGTGAACTAGTAAACTTACATTGAAGGAACATAAAAGGTTAAAATTGAAACAGTTAATATGTAGTACATCCTTTTTAGCCAGTACAAATTAGGGAAAGTCTTTGCACTAACACTTAAGTCTTCTTGGTTTCACTTCTCTTCCCGGCCTGGTGGTTATTCCTCCATCCTTCTTGGGTATACATTAGGCTTGCAGTGGTGGATAATTCAGTAGTAGCACAGGTACTCAACAGGGCTGATTTCTCGGTAGGTGTGAGTGAGTCATATGTTCATTGCCACCTTACAGGCTAAATAGAGACCTATTTCAACTGCCTTAGTTCATCTAAACTAAAAATCTGTTTATCATAGTGTCATCTAAACTAAATTGTGCTTATTGTTTAATTGCAAAATTGAGCTGCAAACTGCACAATAATTTTGTTGTTAATGACTCCTGGCTTTTGAATAGTTGATGAAGGGATTGCACTCCGCCTGTACAGCCAAGCTAAGAAAGCAATTGGATGTTAACATCTACCTGAAATGGAGTAAAGAATAGGTAGAAATAATACTACATCAGCATATTTAGTGGTACAAAAAGCAGTCGGCGAATAATTGCAGTAGGCCATAACCAGGTGTACTATGATTATTCACTGACTATTTACGTGATGGCAAACAATTTATGTGCCTCGGCTCCGTTGTTCTATACTAAGGTACTTGTCCCACTGCCGACGATGAACAAGAAGCAAGTAGAGCTAGAAACTTGATATGAGTAAGTGAGCAGCAAGAAACAAGTATAGAGTTTTGTTAATGGGCTTTATTGCAAGTATATGTGAGTGCGACTGGCAATTACTTGCTCAGATCCACACTGTAGACTAGAATGACCACTTGTTGGTCTCTTGGAGAGTGCTTCTGACTGCCAATTGAGCATCCTTAAATAGTTGTTGTCGCTCCCATAAACAGAGTTATCACCGGCAGTGTGAACAGTTAGAGATTAACTACTAATATATGTATCTCTTTTATTGACACAGGTTCTACATCTTTTGTACGTTTCTTGAGTGAGAAAATAGTCAATAGTTGCTTTCTCCTCAGCGGTGGGACAAGTGCTTAAAACGAGCATCAGTCAGAGATTGTTGAGGGACATCATCATTAACAATAAAACATATCAAATGAAAGGGCTCATGGTAACAATTACAAATAAAATCTTTTATGAAATTTAAAATATATTTTATAGTTCATAAGATATTGAGGAAAATGTGAGAAAATTGATCACTCTTCACTTGTCCCAAAAACTACTAAGCCAAAAATACAATAATATATAAATCCTCACATAAAGATAACAGGAAAACCTAAATGAAATTTGATAAATGATGATTGATCATGTTGTCATCAGTTTGTTTGAAAAAATAAAAGTTTTAATAACCAAATAAATGGTATGACATATTATTTGAGTTTGCGTGTACCATCCTCGACTGCATCATTACTACTTACCATCAGGTGAGTTGCAGTCAAACGCACTCAAATTTTTAATAAAAAAAAATGAAGGGGCTCCTCATATTTTTTTAAAATTTTAAGTGTATAATTTTAAAAATTCGCATTCCCCCTATTGTCTTGGAAACAAATAGGGCAAAAGTTTGAAAAAAGAATAGGGAATGTAAGGCCTCTCTTATAGTTTAAAAGAAACCAAAATGAGAATCTTTAGACTAAAGGTAAGACCGCACTAGGCTGCACTGCAGCGGAACAAACAATGTGTCAAAATATTCTATAAATGAAATTATATATATATACAGGGTGACCGGAAATTCGTCGTTTTCCTTTTAAGGGGAGACACAATGGCTAATTTGTAATAAAAAAAGTCATATAAACAAGGGGTCAAAAATAAAGCGTGTTGGAGTTATGATCATTTTATTTTTTTTAGAATTTTTTCCGACTTTCTAAAATAAAAATTAAGTGAAAAAAAAACCGTAATTTTTTTACTAACAATTTTTACTTTATTTAAAAGCTAGTGAACTTATAGCTTATTTAAAATTATTACATTAAACAAATTACCCTTAACTTTTAAGAAAATAGCCTCAATTTATTGTTGATGTAAAAAAAAATCGAAGCTTTCAATTTCTTATGAGCCACTGGTGTAAAAAAATTGAATGAAAGTTCGCGTAAAAAGTATTTTAATTACTTCCTTGTATCATCAGCTACTCAGCAAAGTAAAAACATTCATAAAATTCTTACGCATTTCACAAAAATAACACGATAAATGCAGACCAAAGAGTACGCTTCTCGGAACCGACGACTGCCTGAGTGATAAGATAACAAAGACCCAGGTAGTTAACCGTCATAAGGGACCCTTTTGTTAATTGTCGGGACTAACAAAATTTGTTTATCAGTTCAGTTACAAAGAGTATGTTCAGTTAGTTAGTTGTCAATCCTCCACGTGTACGGACGTTATTACATCTAACTAAAGTTACACTGTGTTTAAAATCAGTTTTCTCAATGACTTCGTTTGAAAATGAAGAATATGCGGATATTCTGTTCGTGTATGGTTTCTGCAATGGTGACCGAGCTGCAGCACAAAGAGAATACCGGCGTCGTTTTCCAAATCGCAGGCTACCACACGTGGGCGTGTTTGCTGACACGTATCGGCGTATACGGGAATCAGGAAGCATACAACGGCGACAAAGCGATGCTGGAAGACCTCCCATTTACCCAGTGGAAGACGAAGAGGAAATTTTACAGTGTTTCGAACATGATCCTACTACATCCACTAGGATTGTGGCCGCACGTCTGGGGATCAGCCAGTGGAAGGTGTGGTTTACGATGCATACAGCTCGAATGCATCCTTACCATTACACACCAGTCCACGCCTTGGAGGAAGGAGACCCAGTAAGAAGAGTGGAATTCTGCCGGTTCATCATTAATGCCGACATGGAGGATCGAGACTTTTTGTCTAAAATATTGTGGACTGATGAATCTAAGTTCGACCGCGATGGAATCACTAACTATCACAATATCCATTACTGGGCGGAGAAGGGGCAGAACCCAAGGCGGAAGAAGGAAAAGGCTCATCAGAGAAGATTTTCTGTCAATGTCTGGATGGGTCTAATTGACAGGCACTTAATTGGACCTTACTTTTTGCCACAGAATTTAAATGGCATAACATACGCCGAATTCTTGAGGGAAGAACTGGCTGTGCTGCTTGTGGATGTACCCATAGCAACAAGAATGGAGATTATCTATCAGCACGACGGCTGTCCAGCCCACTATTCTCGGCAAGTGCGCGAGTGGCTGGATAATAATTATCCGGAGAGGTGGGTTGGGCGAGGTGGACCGATTCCGTGGCCAGCAAGGTGCCCAGATCTTACACCTTGCGATTATTATTTATGGGGCCACATGAAGGAATTGGTGTACACTACACCCATAAATTCCGAAGACGAACTTAGGGAAAGAATAATAAACGCTGCAGAACAAATAAAAGCAGCTTTAACTTCAAGAATAGTGAAAACAGAACTAAGAAGGAGACTTAGATCCTGTATCAGACGGAGAGGCTCCCAGTTTGAGCAAGATTTGTAGTTTTTAATTGTACTGTTAAATTATGTTAGTAAAGAGAGTGTGTAAGTTTTAAAGTATGGTAAGAAATAGTTTTATTTAGTAAGTTTCAAATAATTTTATTTTTTCTTTCATAAAACCAAGATTTGTTATCTTAGATAAAAATGAGGGAAATTCCCAATTCCGCGATTTTTATTATTATCTTCACAAAATGCCCTTAACTTGTTAAGATTTGTATTATTTTGGATAGCTGATGATACAAGGAAGTAGTTAAAATACTTTTTACGCGAACTTTCATACAATTTTTTTACACCAGTGGCTCATGAAAAAATAAAAACTTCGATTTTTTTTTACTTTTCGTTAAATTGAGGCTATTTTCTTAAAAGTTACGGGTAATTTGTTTAATTTAATAATTTTAAACAAGCTGATAGTTCACTATCTTTTAAATAAAGTTAACATTTTTAGTAAAAAAATAATGTTTATTTTTTTATTTAGTTTTTATTTAGGAAAGTCGGAAAAAAATCTAAAAAAAGTTAAATGATCATAACTCCAACACGCTTTATTTTTGACCCCTAGTTTATATGACTTTTTTTATTACAAATTAGCCATTGTGTCTCCCCTTAAAAGGAAAACGACGAATTTCCGGTCACCCTGTATATGGGTGGGGGTGGCTTCAGTAAGCCAGGCGTTTACAATGAGCCACCCGGTCTAACACAGGAATGGTACGTTGCCGCTCCGCTTTTTCGGCATGCACGGACATGTTCCCGCCAACGTCCCACCCCATCTCAGTTGCTGGCGAGATTCCACAGAAAACGCACGTTCTAGATTATTTTTTTTGTTTTTGTGACCAAAAAGCAAGGAAAAAAACGTGAGTACTTTTTCTTCTCATGCCTTATCTTCAAATTATATAAGCAATTGTCAGGGCTTCTTTTGTAATACTTTAAATAGCAGCCACGTGTTTCTGTTAGGAGCTACATAACCTTAATTTTTTTAGGACAGAGGGTGTACTCAATGGGTCATTTTTTGTGAGCTTACAATGAGCCACTGTCTCATAGTGTACCATACCCGGCTCATTCAGTGCTATCCCTGACTTAGTGTATACTGCTACTTTTACCATTTCTTTGAAACGTTTTATTTATTAAAATTAGATAACCGACGACCTGGTTAAGGTCACGGGAAAGCCGCTGAATGCGCGCAGCACAGAACCGGCTATCGTGGAATTCCTTGGGCGAGGCTTTTGTCTAGTAGTTGACTTTTTTCAGCTGATATGATGATGATGATAAAAATTAAATACTAAATGCACGATTAACATATATTAAATACCTAAATATTAAAAAGTTAAATCTTTAATTCTAGAATGGGTCGAACAACTAGCAGCGCGAGGAAAAAAGGAGCTGTCACTGCTGATCAAATGCAACGAGGAATAGACCTCCACGTTAATTCTCAATTGAGTATTAGAAAAGCAGCCACAGAATGCGCGATTCCATATCAAACTGTACAAAGATATGTAGATAAATACAAAAAGGGTAAATTACAGCGATTGGTGCCAAATCATTCAGTAAACAGGGTTTTTTTGAAGCGCTATTTCTTTTCGTTTCTTATTCGTGTTAAAAACAACTGTTTTTTTTTTCTTTTAAATATGGTTACTCTTTTGAATGATTATAATAAACATTATAAAACGAAATATTGTGGTTTATTCAATAATTCTAGATTAGATGTAAAAATAATCCTATATTTATATGTGCCTGGCTTATTGTGTACCACCCTGAACCATTGTGTACCACCCCTATGCCCATTGTGTGCCCACGGATGTACACAATGAGCCATTTCTCACATTTAAATAAACATTCTTTACCTCATTTCAGGATTACTTTAGGACAATTTGAAGAACTCCACCCAACAGGCAGTTAGATTTCCTTTACGTTGATGTATAAAACATACTAGTAGTATACAGGGAAGCAGAAATTTGGCGCTTTAAATTTTTCCTGGCTCATTGATACCACCCCCACCCTATATATATATATATATATATTATATATATATATATATATATGAGACAACACGCACTAAGTTGACCAACTGACTAAGTTGTGTTGCTCCGTTCCGCTGCGGTGCAGTTCCGCCTAGTGCAGTCTTACCTTTAATGTTCTTATAGAAAACAGAATGGTACATACCCCTTCTCCACGTGAGTCCATCTCGGACTTGGCCATATTTTTTTGTTTTTGCTTTAGTCATACTCACGTTGAGGAGTCGAATGGTGATGGTACAGATCCCTCAGTGCGCGAGTCTGACTTGCACATGGACAGTCTTTTTGTTCTGCTGAAAATGTGAAAGATACCCACTACAAAATAATATACTACTTTTTTATTGGTATTTTACCAGCAATCTGTATATTGCAGGTATTCTAAAGAAACTTTAGAAATTCTATGGCATGTCTAGGCCAGAAAATGTATAGAATTCCGGCAAAACAATATGTGAAATAACCCAACATTTCAGCCCAGTGCCTGTGAAGGAAGTTAAGAAAAATGGACCACAGCTAGGAACTATATATCAGTCCTCTTCGTCCATGCGCCCATCTGTCTTGGGCCTGCAGGAGTAGTGGAAAACTGCTTACACTAAAGGGACGAAGGTAGGTATGTAATTGGCACCTACCTATAATCTTTATACTGGATAGATATAACGATTTGCTCCGTTTCATTGTAGTGAACTGTTGTTCTAATTAGGTACATTATTTTGTATTGTGCTCAGGTGCCGTGCAAATGGTACCTTTATGAAGCCTTGTCCTTGACTATACCTACAGACAGATTCCCAAATTCTTACATAGTGCTTCATATTTAACGAGTTCTTAGTGTGATTAAATCCCTCACAATTCCTACATTTCTTTTTAGATCACAAATTTTAGAGAATGCAAACAAAACAGAATCTAGTCCGTCTTGCTATCGTTTTATTCGTTCCGATCATAGAGTAGAGTATACGCGGTTGCAAGCCAACCAAATGCCGATTTATCGGTCTTGTCTGTCGTTCAGTATTTTTCATACTCGTCTCCTCGCCCATTTTTTGTGGTCTCTTATCCTGCAGATGAGTTAAACAAATACGCCTTTCTTCCCCCTCTCCTATCCAATTCCAAAACAGCCAGCATTTGTGCGTGCGTGGATCGATTGGAAATCGATTCCACTCACTGCTATTATCGATTCTTAGTTCGACAGCAGCTTGAACCGACTACAAAAGTCTCCTCTCTATACAGGTCAATGACTTTGTCGTGGATTACGCGGTGCACAAAATTTGTTGCGTATTCCAGCAGCGCACGAAAATTGGTGTCAAATATTTGTTGCGCGTTTTGCGTTGCATATTATGTGTCGCGCGTTTTTGAGTGCATGAAATTTGTCTTCAATTACACAAGCGCTTCAGTAAAACGCGTCATATAATGTGCAACAGAAAACACGCGACAAGGAACTGAAAACAGATTTGTTGTCGGTTATCCGTCGCACGTTTTTTGTCACGTGTTTTCTGGTGCACAAAATTTGACGCGCGTTAGAGCCTCCCTTTTAATGCAGAATTAATGAATATTTACTTTGTTTCCTCGTTGAATCGTTAGAATTATCGTAAAAAACAGCTCACTGGTTATTCATCAACCACAAACGGATTTGAAGACAGTGATTCATATCCAATCAATCAACTAATTCAATGGAACAATCAACAGATGGCGTGGAACACACATGTTGTCGCACTGATACATATGACTCCGGTCCATTTGTTCCATTAAATCAAAGGCAGGTGAAGCTCGATTCTAATTATGTAGATTGCTTCGTTCGAAGAGATCACTGGAAGAGATATGTTCTGTGTTACATATGGAGAGTATAAATTTGAACATTTACGATGTGCTCTTTTAATAATTAAAATTATAATGTTCTTACAGGAAAAAGATATGCGGAAAATTGGACTTACAGAAACAAAAAGGTTGTTTAAAAAACAACTTTTTTAAACAGCTTGACAACTAAGCGAAAACAAAAAATAAAGAGTTAAACAGTTTTTTTTAATTTTTTGGCAAATAACTCTAACTTTATATTAAGTAGTATTAATGATAAATAATAAATATCAATATTATCAATATGGCGAACTTAACACGCGCCATGCGTTAATTCAACACTTTCTATGTGTTATTTATGAACTCATACAAACACATTCTCTGTGTTAAATTGACATTTTAAAATGTTATTGACACTTGTGACTGATTGAGAAAGATTTTTAACACAAATTGTGTGTTTATTTCCGAGTAACATTTAAAAAGTGTTATGTTGATCTCTTATAACATCTTAGTGTGTTAATAATTGAGTCAATAAAAGTACACTTGCCTCGCGTGTTGATTCAACATACAAAAATGTGAAATATTTAACACGCAAATTTTTAACAATTACTTTTTATTACACAAATACGGATTTTTTTTTACTGTGTGTTAATGTCATATGATACTGATAACAATAGTGTGGGTGTCTATTGCAAATAGAGTACCGGAACTTTAATAGATTGCTCGACTGACGTAATTTATTCTAATGTTGTCGTTCAGCTGACTGACAACTCGCGCCTCAGTATAAATGCAACTTGCCGCAACTTTGCTCGTCAGTCGGAATTAGCTTGCTACTAATATAGTAATCTGTGGTCGGAATCTTTCCACAGTTATTGCAACACCTCTCGTTAAAAAATTTATGTGAAGAAAATTTGAATCCCATCTTAAGAATGTAAGTAAAAATTTTATGTTTATATACACGCGCGCGAGAATAATTTTTCATTACTATTTTTTTTGGTTATTTTTCATGGAAAATTTTATTTCCATCCTTAGAGAACTCAAGATTAAGTTTTTTCAGTTTCTAATTTTTTATATTTTTTATTGTTACTTGTGTCTTGATTAAAATGTTCATAGATCGATTCGAGAAATAATAAGTCCCGTAGTTGGGGCCGCTGAAGTGATAAACAACGAGGCCAGGCAATGACTTTCAAGAGGAACTTTCCAGGCTCCGTTCCTTGAAAAAATCATAGATGGCGCTGTCTAGTGTACTTAGCAAACGAATATAACAAGTAAAGTTTTTACTTAGTCAAAGACGATCTTTTAATCCCCTTAAGCAGTATATGGGTCCTTACCACAGATTACTAAATAGTTACTTCCTTACGTTGTATTTTTTTACCCTGATATTTAACCAACTCCGTGGCGTAATAGTTAGTAATTTCGCTTCATACCATGAGGTCGCGGGTTCGATTCCCGGTGGGGTCAACTTGAAAGACTCGGGTTGGTTGGTAGGGCATTTTCTAAGCCCGCCTGGCTAGTTACCACCATCTTATCTAAGTCTCGCCGCCAAACATCATTGTTAACTATGATTTTTTCTAGGAACGGAGCCTGGAAAGTTCCTCAGTCGGTTCACTCAGTGCTTAATTAATCGGTTTTGTTTATTTTAGATGACAGATAGTGCGAATAATCACAAAAAATTCAGTGTGGTGCAGTTCATCGCATTACCTTTTGAAGGAATTGATAACTACGTGTGCGTGCCGGACGACTGGGTAGTAATACGGAGAAAGAAGGATCAGAAAGTGTCTGTTGCATACCCTAAGGACGAAGATCGCTTTGTAACAAGAGATCGGGTTAAGAGGGAAGAAAATTACGATGACTATTGGAAGTTTTGGACGGCTGAAGTGAAATATGAATCTGGTCAGTTTGATTTAATGGATTAGTCAGTTATACCTTGTATTGTAAAAGATTTTGCAGGAATTAATACCTCAGAAATCAAGAAGTAATAATTTGTATTTTTTCAGATACTTTTGATGAAGCAGATTTTTGGATAGCTACAAGAAATGATTATGGGCCTTTGGCAAAACCAAATTTGAGCCTGAATGGTAAGAATCAGACAATTATTTTTTAAATTTTTGAGACCTTAAGATTATTTCAATAAATAACCATTGAAATTTTTGTTTCTAGATAGAATGACACAAAAGCCATTTCAAATTCCTCGGATGCCATTGCCGACAACTACAATTATTAAGAGACCAGTATCTGACAAATCACAGCCACATCTTGAGATAAAACCTTTTAAACGGTCAACAGCGAAAGATGCTGAGCCAACTGGCGCTGTTTCTCGGAGCGCAGATAAAGAGCCTGGATCTTCAAGTATGCCAGCAATAATTGAAGATGGACCTGAAGTTATCAATGTTGATGAAGATGACCACTTGCAACAGGATCAGCAGTCTAGTGAAAATGATGATAACAGTGAAAATCAACTAGTTATTGATATGGCAGCGGCACAAAATCATTTGCAAGACAATGGAAGTTCATCCTCAAAGTCCTAACCGCAAATAGCATGTGTTGAATCCCTTGCAACAACTTCAAACAATCAAGAACCTCGCGCTGATGACTCCTCCAATAATGGACCACCTACTTCTCGGCATCAGGTGGAATCAATTGCAACTCGACTATATGAGAAGATGAAGGGAAAGCCGTCTTTAGTGGGAAAGCACCCTGCAGTTGAAAAGAAAATGCGTCTTGAGAATATTACAAGAAATGTCGCTATTCTCTTGAAAGATCCTCCAAACTCAATGAATCTGAATCAGCCACACCAAGAACCGAGAATTCTCCCAACCAATTTATTCATCCTGGAGACATACCGGTCAGCACTCAAGAAATTCAGCATGTGGCTAGAATAAATATCAAAAAAATCAAAACGCGTTTGAGAATCCAAGAGTTGTTCTTCAGAACAATGCCAGTGTTGTATCAGCTCCACAGAACCTTCCAAGCTCACCTCAGCAGCGTCCTAACGTTGCCCAACTGGATGGACACTACCGAAATTCACTGGCTCCAGATCAGCATAGGCAGCAAACCACACGTCAATCACCTTACGGTTTCAACGCATCCGACCGAATGCAGGAAATATTAATTCAACAACGGAGACATATGCGGATGGGGTTCTAGGAAACCTGTCGTCCCTCCTACTTTACCCAGAAGCAGGAGATCAACTCCTCTCCCTCTAGAAAACACAAGGAATACATGATCACTCCTATTCCTAAACCTTCCAGACTCCATACAACAAGCACTATTAGCAACTCGTAGTCGGTTTCTATCAGATGAAGAAGAATTACAAGGACATTTAGCTCAAGGCACACAAATTATTGAAACTCTCCAGATGAGCGATGATGCCGAAGATGGAAGCAGGCTTACCTAGATTCCCCAACGCAATGGAGAAATGGCTATCTTTTCTTCAAGCCGGAACACATCAATGTTGTTAACACTGATGTTTGGCGGCAAGACTTGGATAAGATGGTGGTAGCTAGCCAAGCGGGCTTAGAAAATGCCCTACCACCAACCAAACCGAGTCTTACAAGATGACCCCACCGGGAATCGAACCCGCGACCTCCTGGTGTAAAGCAAATGGACTACTAACCATTACGCCACGGAGGCGGTTGGTTGAGGTGTTGAAGCGTGAAAAGGTAACAAACAAACACATTTTCGCATAATCTTCTATAATTATGTTAAACCAATACGCCACGGTGGTTGGTGGTTGTGGTAAAGTTGTATGCACACTTTATATTTACACATAGGTTAATAATTTTCTTCTTCAAGATCAGTAATACAGGGATCAACCTTATACCCTATGCGGCTCACCCACCTTTCTGCTAAAATACTATGCCCATATGCCCTCAATAATTTCCTTTGCAAGTAATAAACGAAAAAATAAAAATGGGCATTTTTATTCAAATGACAAGTAAGTACTCTTAAGTAATCAATTAACAAAAGTAAAACATACAGTACATAAGTGATTCCTTGGCTTCTCAGTGCACAACGGAGATCATTTTCAACATTTGTAGTCCCTTTCTTTGTTTCGTTTTTATTCCCAACAGCATTGTAATACCACTTTCACAAAGATAGGTAGGTAATTTATAATGGTAAAAGAATACAAGGAATATATACGAGGGCAGTTTGACAACTCAATGACTTTTAGGGTAAATAAAAACTTTTTTAATATTTTTTTTTGTCTCATATTTGGAAACTCACTACGAAGCGCATGCCGTTCTTTTTTCAAATTTGGCGCGAAAACAAGCTTTTTAGAAACAAAAAAGTTAGGCGACTTCTAAGTATTCTTTGAAAATGGAGAAAAGCGAGTTTCGAGTGCTAATTAAACACTATTTTTTACGTGGTAAAACTATTAAGCAGACCGAAGACAAATTGAAAAAGTATTATGGTGATTCTGCGCCTTCTCATGGGATGGTACTTATGAGGTTCACTGAATTTCGTTGTGGACGTACTACTACCACAGATTACTAAATAGTTACTTCTACTACTAATGACGCGGAGCGCCCAGGAAGGCCGATTGAGGTCACTACGGAGGGCATGGTTAATAAAATACGTGATATTGTTTTGGCAGACCGTCGAGTGAAGACACGCGAAATAAGTGATGCTGTGCACATCTCGACTGAACGAGTTTTTTATACTTTGCATGATGTTCTGGCCATGAAAAAGCTTTCTGCAAGATGGGTGCCGCGTTTACTCACAGTCGACCAGAAACGAAATCGTGTAACAGCTTCTGAGGAATGCCTAGCCATGTTTAATCGCAATCCGAGTGAGTTTATGCGTCGGTACATAACAGTTGACGAAACGTGGGTCCATCATTATACGCCAGAGACTAAGCAACAGTCGAAGCAATGGACTTCTACCGGGGAACGTGCCCCAAAGAAGGCAAAAACTGTTTGCTCGGCTGGTAAAGTTATGGCCAGTCTTTTGGGATAGCCAAGGGGTTATTTACATCGATTTTTTGGATAAAGGCAAGACAATAACCGGAGCTTACTATGCTACATTGTTAGATAGATTCAATGAAAAGTTGATCAAGAAACGACCGCATCTAGCAAAGAAAAACATTCTATTTCATCAGGATAATGCACCGGCCCACTCGTCTGCAATCGCGACATCAAAAATTGTCGAATTAGGATACGAATTATTGCCACACCCTCCGTATTCGCCAGATTTAGCCCCCTGTGACTTTTTCCTCTTCCCAAACATGAAGAAATGGCTTGGCGGGTAGAGATATGCTATATATAAGGGGAGGTAGATAGGTTACGTGCGTCTAAAAAGTGAAGCAAAAAAAGATGCCAATTGGCATCTCTTTTCTTAGTAACATTCAGTGCAATAGAAGGGAGCTACCTATAACATTCGATATATATATATATATATATATATATATATATATATATATATATATATATATAATAAAGCGTATATTTCTGAACTGTACATTACAGATTTCAATTTATAAACTTATATATTAGTGCTTAGATTTTTAAAGAATAATTTTCATGCTAGTTTTTTTTTAATATTTTTTTTTCCTTTTATTCAGAACCCATTCGGGTAAACGCCTCCTCCAACTCCTTCCATTTATCTCTATTTTTAGTTGTCTCAGTCCAGTTTTTCCCAGCTGTCTTCTCTATGTCATCTTTCCAACGCTTTCTTGGCCTGCCTGTTTTCCTCTTTCCTGTGGGACCTTTCCAGATTGTTGTTTTCAGGGTCCATCTTTGGTCAGTATATCGAGCAATATGACCTGCCCATTGCCATTTCATTTTTAATTTATTTTTTATAACTAGTTGTGCCCGAGACTTAGTCCAAGTGGAGATTTTGAATTTTCCACGGGAACTCATGAATTTTCCGGGATAAAAAGTATCATGCATATGTTAACCCGGGCTATAAGGAACCACCATACAAAATTTCATCAAAATCGGCCTGGTAGTTTTGCGTGATGCGCGAACATACAGACAGACAAAAATTCCAAAAGTTGTTGTGTTCGTCTCTATATCGTTAGTAACGAGGCCGTTTTTTAGAAAATAATAACTGATATGGGCATTCCACATCAGTTATTATTTTCCAAAAAATGGCCTCGTTACAGTTTCATAATCAACATATTTTTGGATTTATTAAGATGTTATGGGCCTGCTGTTATACATATACTTCAATTATCTGGTCGGGAATCCAGTTGTTTATTATGTGGCCGTTCATTAATCGCTCCCTGACACATGGTCATCTTTCTCACAGATCTAATAATCTTTCTATTCGATCTTTACATTAAAATTATTGAAGACTGTGTCAAAAAGGCTTGTACCCAGAGACGTAAATGTATACTATTAAATATATATTAATTTGCTTTGTGCTGGCTGCGCCCAACTTGCCAAAAAAATAACCTACGTTTTCAGGGTACCGTTTCCAAAAAAGGTAAAACGGGACCCTTATCATTTTGTTTGTCTGTGTCTGTCCAGGCCCTTTTTCTTGAATTTAATATCAAATACTTCGTTCTACGATCTCTTGAAGCTGTAAAAAAATAAGCTTTTATGTCAAAGCAGTTTTTACTTATTTAGGGTCATCACATGACAAATATTTGGATACTCACATATAGTAATCGAAACCTATAGGGTACGTCCCGTTGACCTTGAACCATGAAATTTGGCAAGAAGCCAGGTCTCACAGCACAAGTTATGAAAAAAACAAAAACTGCAAAAGTTGCATCACATTAAAAATATTTTTTGCGTTTAGAAACATGTGTGCAGGTAGAGAATTGGCCGTGATGTATGGGAGAACATTTTTAGGGTTCCGTATACCCAAAGGGGTCACCAGTTGGTCACAATGGGATTACGGGACCCTTTTTCTAAGCCTATCTATCTGTCTGTCTGTCAGCGGCTGTATTTCATAAACCCTAGAAGGTAGACAGTTGAAATTTCCCCATTGTGTTTTCTATTAACGCTATAACAAAAAGTAATACAAAAAAAATTTGAAAAATTTGGGGGTCCCATACAAAAAACGTGGTTTTATAGGTATTTAGTATGAAAACCTCTAGTATTTTTTGTAGAAACAATAATACATTAAGCGTGAAACTTGGTGTGTTTAGAGTACTAATTCTGAAGTAAAATAAAAAAGTTGTCTTACAGAGATCGCTTGTTAGCGATAAGACCGCCTAAATCTACAACTTCCTCAATCTTTGTGCCTGTATTTTGCTCTTATGTTGTGTAATAAAGTGTTTTCAATCAATCGATAAACAAATAAATAATAACCGGTCAAATGTGAGTCGTACTCGCGCTTAGGAGACTAAACAGAATAAAAAAAACATTTCCTTGTCGCTCGCGTTGATGCCTAGTAATAAGAAGATCTAACAACTTCGGGACGTGCGAGGGGCATGAGATGACCCCCCTCCTATTTTTGGGAGGGGCAGTTCGAGTCTGGCCCGCGGCGTGTGCGCGCATGGCTATTGTAAATTTATTACTTAATTTCTTTTATTAAAATACAGTGCTAAATATTAGATTTATAAAGGACTATTATTTTCGATCTAAAAGAATCAGAAGTGCGATGGTGATACCTACCGTACATTTCCACAAGTGTTGGTGTAATACTCGTATATAGTGATAGAACAGGGATTGTTTTGGTGAGTGACTCAATAGGTAAAAAATAAAAGTCAAACTATTATTTTTTTATTGCTAAAGGACACAATTATTTTATTGAACTAACTGTGAGTTACATGTACATCCATTAACTTTAATGTTTACATTAGCGTAAATAATTTATGGGTTGGACACACCATTAGTGGCTAATGGCGGATTAAATGCTAATGTTCGTTTCTGCAAATGGTTGTGTGTCTCACGATTTGTGTATGATAGAAAACAATAAATATCACTGCGTGTGATTATGAACTATCGAATAATTTAGTAATAATTTGGTTATAAGAACATTACTGTTAGAAAATGTATTAAAAACTTTAGAATTATATTATTAGTCTAAGGGACAAAAGTTCTTTGTGTTGTGTTCGAAGCTCGGGTTTGTTTATGTTAGTGCGCCAGTAATTTGACTCTGTCCGTCGCAATACGGGCGTGTTTATCTGGACGCTTGAAAAGGTGAAGCTTGACACTGTTTAAAGAACTGTTTTGTAGAAGTACTTGTTAAGTTGCTATTTTAAATTTTTAGGGTATCGTATGTAAGATGGGTCGGTATAAAAAGAGACATCGGTCTCACAGTTCTTCCTCATCAAGTTCGACTGAGGTAGAAAGACGCTTCAAAAAAAAGAAGTATAGGGAGAATTTAAAGAGAAAGGAGAGCAGAATTGAAGCTTTAGAAGGTTTAGTAAGGGAATTAAGGAAGAATAGAAATTATCATTCCGAAACCGCAACAGAAACTTTCACTCCAGGACCGCAGGCAATAGTTCGCTATGTGGGCCGTAATGATTTCATACCTGAGTTCAATCCACAGACTTCTTCTGTGTCTGTTGAGCATTGGATCCGGAATTTAGAAGGTGTTGCTAACATGCATGGTTGGGATGAACGAACATTGATCTGCAACTGTACTTCGAAACTTAGCGGTTATGCTAAGGGTTGGTATGAACGCCAAGCTTCTTATGAAATCAGCTGGAATGAGTGGAAGGAGAAATTAATCAGAGCATTTCCATTTACTAAAAATAAACTGTCACAAATCAGAGAACTTGTGAATCGTATTAGATCAAAGAATGAAGATCCGATCAAATTTTATTATGATAAACTGGGTATTGGCATGTCATGTAATATGAGCGATGAAGTAATAGCCCAAGCAATCATAGGGACTCTTGGGGACAAACTGCTTGAGGTTGGCGCTTTATCTGCTGGGTGCTATGATACAAATTCTTTGCTTAAATACTTGGCAAACATGAAGACATCGACTGATTTTGCCGAAATAAAGCACTCAGAAACATCTCTTGCTCAAAATAATTTAAAGAAAATGATCAAGTGCTTTGCATGTGGCAATGTTGGCCACAAGGCAAAGGTTTGTGGGAAAATTAAACATAAAAAAAAGGATGAAAGAAAATGCAACTTCTGTGACCACCTTGGCCACCTTGAAGAAAATTGTTTTAAAAAGAAAAATCAGAACAAGCATTGCTCGTATTGCAACATCAAGGGACATTCATTAGAGGAGTGCAGAAAAAAAAAGTTGGGCAAGACAAAACTATACGGAAAATTCAATCTATTTGCAGTGAAACATCTGACAGGAAATATTTTAAAACTGTTTTGATAAATGGATCTCCAGTTGAGGCATTTATAGACTTTGGTAGTTCGTGTAACACAATAAGGAAAAGCTTATGTGATCGATTACAACTAGAATCTACAGTCAAGGACGATATTATAATCAAAGGGTATGGAGATGCCTTGACAATACCGTTGGGTTTTACTTATGCTTCTCTGTCCGTTGATGGTGTAGAGTTGGAAACACGTTTTTATATAGTACCAGATGAAATCCAAGAATTTGACGTTTTAGTGGGCCAACCATATACTGAGTCACCTGATTTACTTATCGTTAAAACGTCGACACAGCTCAATGTGTTCAAAAAAGAAATGGCATTAAATGTAGAAGAGCTTTGCGAAAATTTAAATAAAGTTCGCTTATACCCACTCAAGGACACAGAATTAAATCCTGGGTTGAATAAAATCCCAGTGCGATTAGACCCTATTGTTTGTGGTATGATGAACATCAAGAAGAGCGAACAAAGAAAACCACTGTGTGAAAGGGATGTGCTTGATGATAGTTTTGAGTCAAACGATGGTCATGCCGTCATAAGACTAGTTAATAAAACTAACGCGATCATAAATGTGAAAGAAAAAGATTGCATAGCTCGAGCCGAACTAACTGAAAAAAATCCATGTACACCTAAAATAGGTGAGAACCTAACTACATCACAGAAAGACTCACTTACCACCCTCCTGTGTGACTATGAGTGTTGCTTCTCTGGAGAAGGTATGGAATTAGGTAATTGTGAAATTGAGATGACTATTAAGTTGACTGAAGATAAAGTGATTAATTACAAACCCTATAGAATGTCATTTCATGAAAGAGAAGTAGTGAAACAGATTTTGGCTGAATTACTAGAAGCTGGCATCATTGAAGAGTCGACATCATCTTATGCCAGCCCGATTCTGTTAGTCAAAAAGAAAGATGGTGGACATCGACTATGTGTTGACTACAGGGCTTTAAATAAAATCACCGAAAAGGAAAGGTATCCATTACCTTTGATACAAGATCTTCTGGATAGATTGGGGAACAAGTCAGTGTTTTGTAGTTTGGACCTTGCTAATGGCTATCATCAAATTAAAATATCACAACCATCAAGACATCTTACAGGATTCGTCACCCCTGATGGACATTATCAGTATCGAATGATGAGCTTCGGATTGTGCAACGCGCCAGCTGTTTTTCAGAGGGCTATGAATCAGATTCTTTCCCCAGTTATCCATAAGTGCGCAGAGGTCTATATCGATGACGTGATTGTGTGGGGAGAGGATGTCGATGACTGCTTGAACAATCTTCGGAGCGTTCTCGAGTTGATCAAAAGCGCGGGTGTAAAACTAAGGCGGAGTAAGTGCTCTTTTCTGATGACGACTGTAGAATACTTAGGTCATGAGATCACCCGTGGAGAAATTAGACCATCTACTCACAAGTTGTCTGCAGTTGCTGAATTTAAACCACCTGAGAATGTACATGAAGTCAGACAATTTTTGGGACTCGCTTCTTACTTTCGCAAGTTTATTAAAGGGTTTGCTACAATTGCCAGACCACTTACTGCTTTAACAAAGAAGGACGTAGAATGGTGTTGGAGACTCGAGCAATCCGACGCCTTTAATAATCTGAAAAGATTACTCACTTCTAGTCCTGTCCTTGCTATCTATAGCCATACTCGGGAAACGCAAATCCATACTGATGCTTCCAAAGTCGGACTTGGTGGCGTACTTTTGCAACGTCAGGAGAAAGATGAATGGAAAGCTGTTGCTTACGCGAGTAGACAGACAACTGCTACTGAAGCAAAATACCACAGCTTTGAACTGGAGGCGTTAGCCGTTGTTATTAGCATCCAAAAGTTCAGGATTTATGTCTCCGGGCTTAAGTTCTGTGTAGTGACTGACTGCTCCGCTTTGCGGTTGGCATGGTCAAAGAGAGATTTGTCAAATCGTATTGCACGATGGTGGCTTGATCTACAAGAATATGACTTTGAGGTCGAACATAGACCAGGAAGTGCGATGTCTCATGTTGACGCTCTTAGTCGGAATCCGATTGCAATACACCACATCGAGGAGAAAGATTTTGTTAATGCCCTTCAAGATGGCGATGAAGAGATTCAGTTGCTGATCAAAAATCTTCAACTGGAGCTTGAGGCTGGCAAACACAAGAAAAATGGACTCTCCAAGGATTATAAAGTCGTCAATGACTTGCTGTACCGTATTGTAGATGGCGGAATGAGACCCGTTCTACCTAAAAATGCTAGGTGGCACATAATGAAGACCTACCATGATAACAACGGTCATCTAGGGGCGGCAAAATGCTTAGAGGCAATCCAGGCAAAATACTGGTACCCTAAGATGCGGAAAAGCGTGGAGAAGTATGTGGCTAGTTGTATCGGATGTCAGTTCACGAAAAAGCCCACGGGTAAGCAGCCGGGATTACTGCATCCAATACCAAGGGATCCTGCTCCCTTTCACACGTTACACGTAGATCATCTGGGGCCATTTTGCAAGAGCAGTGGTAAAACTTACATCTTTGCCATTATTGACGGGTTTACAAAATTTGTATGGCTAGAAGCCGTCGCAAGTGCCAATGCCAGAGGTGCTATTACTACACTAAACAGGTTAAGCCAGGTTTTCGGTTACCCAATGAGAATAGTCAGTGACAGAGGCACAGCATTCACGTGCCGAGAGTTCAAAGACTATTGTGAAGAAAACGGAATAAAACATGTGTTAAACGCAGTGGCCTCTCCAAGAGCAAATGGTCAAGTCGAGAGGTTGAACCGTACAATTTTGAGTTGCTTAACTGCTCACATGGGAGAAGAGCAAAAGGGCTGGGATGCCTATTTACCAAACGTTCAATTGGGCATTAACTCTACAGTGAGCCAGGGGACCGGTAAATCTCCTCTTGAATTACTGTGTGGTCTGAGACCTCGACTGGCTGGTGATTTCCAAGGTGCACAACGTACTCCAGATCTGGAAGGACTGAGAAAAATCGCAGTCGAAAATATTGCGAAAAATTCATATGCCATGAAAAATCGTTTTGATAAGAGCCGACGGGTAACAAAGCCGATACCAGTAGGCAAACTGGTTATGGTAGAGCGCAAAATCTTACGACCCGGGCTTACAAGTGGGAAGCTTGTTCCGAGGTATGCAGGGCCTTACAAGGTGACCGCAGTCTTACCAAACGATCGGTATGAGGTTACCTCAGCCGCGAGGGGCAAGAGGGCATATAAAAATGTTATCGCACGAGATAAACTTAAGGTCTGGTGTGCCAGACAAGAGACTTCATCAGATGAGGAATTAGAAGAGAATACTGTATCATAAACATTTATTATATTTTACCTTAAACGAATTAGTAGGCATTTGGGCCGTAAAAATTGTTAACGGAACTATTGTTACTGCCTTTGGGGCTATTGATTTCGCCTTTCGGGCTATAGACTTACTTAGCTATTTTACTGTATTTACATTGCCTACGGGGCTATATTATATTGCTGCCTATGGGCCGTAAAAATTGTTAACGGAACTATTGTTACTGCCTTTGGGGCTATTGATTTCGCCTTTCGGGCTATAGACTTACTTAGCTATTTTACTGTATTTACATTGCCTACGAGGCTATATTATATTGCTGCCTACGAGGCTATGTACAACTGCCTACGGGGCTATATTTTGTGCAATTGCCTATGGGGCTATGGTATGAGCAATTGCCCTCGGGGCTACAATATGTGCAACTGCCTACGGGGCTATAGTATACAACTGCCTACGGGGCTACATTATGTTGTTGCCTACGGGGCTATGGAACTGCCTACGGGGCTCTATATTACTGCCTAAGGGGCTTGCTGAGGAACAAGTTCAACGTGGAAATCTTTGACGAAGAATGTTGGATCTCCTTCGAGGGCGAAGGAGTACGAGCAGGATGGCCGAACTAATAAGAAGATCTAACAACTTCGGGACGTGCGAGGGGCATGAGATGACCCCCCTCCTATTTTTGGGAGGGGCAGTTCGAGTCTGGCCCGCGGCGTGTGCGCGCATGGCTATTGTAAATTTATTACTTAATTTCTTTTATTAAAATACAGTGCTAAATATTAGATTTATAAAGGACTATTATTTTCGATCTAAAACTAGTTTGTAATGTGAATTTGCGTTGCGTTGAGTATACCTATATTATGAATACTCTAAGGGTACATATGACTGTCATAACTGTGTGGAGAGGTGTGGGTGGTGGTACGGATAGAACTCTCTGAGCGTGAGTCCGACTCACATCAGGGCTGCCAACTTAGCGTGTTCGGCACTAGACCTAGCGCTTTTTTTGGTCCATAGCACGTTTTAGCGCCTAGCGCTAAATCTGGCGCTTTTTGAAATGATTTACGTAAACAAGATTATACTACTTTTAGGAACTAGCAACACTGATTACTGCTGATGTTTTATCATAATCTATGGTTAGGGATTCCCTTTTCTGACTATTTTGTCCTAAGTGCGAAAACTGACCAAGTTCAACCATCTATAGTCCTCGCAGAATCAAATGCAACTAAACGTAAACAAACCTTATAATCCGTGATTATGGATAAACTTCCGATTCTTTCGAAGTGATATTCACATTTACACAATGTCCACAATATGCACTTTCACTTTAGTGCACCACACAGTATCTGCAGCGAGTAATTTCTTGGTATTTTTATGAAAAACATGAACACAAAACAAAATGCTATTCATTTCGGACAACTGAACAGATGCTTGACAGCTTCGCCATTCTAGAATCTATGGTTTAGTCAGAGGTTGCAAACATTTTGCAATATCGACGAATGAATGAGTGAATTTTAGTTATTTGAATATAACTTGGAGTGCCTTACTTAATAGGTTAACAAGCGTATGCGCAGACTTGTGACGTGTTACCAAATGTAATTTAAAAAAATGAAGATCTTTGTCAGTTAGAGCGAACTTTTTTGTGGTCAAAACCTTAATATGAAGAACGTCGACTTTATCACCATGATTTAGTACTTTAATTGGTTTAAGTCCTTTGTACTGGAATACAAACAACATTGGTCAAATTGCATAGTAACGTGAATCTGACTTCTAGTTTCAAATTAATTATAATCATTTGTGGTGATTTATTTATGTTTTAGTGTATTAAACATTACCGGATAAAAGTATTTTCTCGAAAATTCACAATAAAAAGTTACTATCAAAAATACGATTTTTTTCCTGGAATTCCCGGGCGTCAAAAAATTACCTAATAATATTATCAATAGGTCATCTTTGGTCCAACTACCAAATACCAATATTAATTCGATCCCAGAAGCACCAAACTATCAAAAATACTCCCGGGCATCCGGCATTTCATTAACCTTAAAAGAGGTAAATGAAAATGGTCTTAATATTCACCCCACGCGAGTAAAACTTAGAAAATCAGGGCGCGTGAACCGTAGTGTTAAGAAACAGGTTTCCATCAATGACATTGGCCGTTCCATTTTATGCAAAAGAAATATAATAAACTGTCCTTGTTAGTAGTTAGGGGCGGGCTGATTTCCGCAACCAGGCGACCACTGCGCCCATTTTGCGCGAGTCCTTGTTAGTAATTATGTATTATAAAGTGTTTAAAATTGTAATGAAACAGAAGAACATATTTGTCCACGTCTGCGAGTGTTTTTACTACTGTTATTAGTGTTCATTTAATATACTATATAAAATTTTTTCTAAAGTAATCATTAACTACGACGACCCTATTACGAACTGATGAAATGAAACGTAGCTAAGGCCGTGCCATAGGGTGGCCATATAAGTTTATCTTTGCTTGAGCGAGGTTATTAAAAAAAATCAATATTTAAAAATCATAGTCCCACCTTGAAAAAAACTTTTTCATATTAAATACCTTTTTATATATGTTTTAAGATAAGACGAAGACTGCTTCAGGTCCGTTGGCAAAATTTAAGATGAAGCCGTAATAAAAATATTTTTTTAGCAACACTACTTCTATCCGAATTATCCCTAGTCTAGTTCAATCATTCGTCGCTTGTTTGTCTTACGTGTATTGTGATCTTCCTGCCTTACTGATTTTTTGACTTAGATAACCCTTTGACTCTGATTTGCAAGTGATTTGGTTTGTGATACTGATATTTAACCTTACAAAAACTAGCGTGTACTTGGACTTGGAATTCGTATCTGATTTGGATTTCGTTCGTTTTTGGACAGTCTTCAATTAAAACGTTTATTTAAAAAGTCGATTACTTAATTCACTTGATACATTCTTGGCTATTTTTGGACTTTTAACGAAAACTTGATCTATAAAAATGAACAACTTTTCTCAAATATTTTTTTTTACGAAATCACCATAGGTTTTTTGGGGTATGTGGTTCAGAAGTAGAAGCCTCTGTGAAATTTTGTCGGGGGAGGGCGTTAAGAAGTAGCCCTGTATAGACAAAAATATATAAGAATGGATGAATCCAAAATTTTTTACCAAATGTTTAGTACATCTGAAAACTCTACTTTAGTCTATGATACTATCAAGCCGCCATGTTTGTTTACTTTTAGTTTCATTTAATTGTGCGGAGACTATATATACATCTGCAGCAAACTTTGAAAAAGTGCCAGGATCAGATGATGATTTGATTACGTTTAGATAGCGATTCCTACTTTTTATTTCTTTGAAATTTGAATTGTTTATTATTATTTCAAATAATTGAAGTTTTTACTCCATAATTTAATTTTATATTTTTTTGTTTATAATGCAATAATTTATCTTTTCAATCCATTTTATTAAAATAAAACGGTATAAAATTAACAGAAGCCGGCTTGCACTGTTGTTTGTAATTGGCGCCAAATATAGCACTCACACGCCATCCTATTTAGCGCTTTTTCGCCATTCTCCTATCTAGCGCTTTTTGAAGGCCTGTCAGAGCGTTTCCGCTTTAAAGAGTTGGCAGCACTGACTCACATTGATTTTTGTAGAGTTTTTTGGCGGGATTTGTGGTGGACGCATTCGTAGTTTTATTTTGTTGTTTTTTCATTGTTTTCTGCTGGGATTTTGTTCAAGAAGTGGTGCATTTTGGAAAAAATCGTCTAGTGCACGTGAGCAATGTGGAGAACAAGAAAATATAACGAAGGAGGACGTGAGAACCCAACTTGCTCTGGGTGCAGTTTTATAGACGCCCAACAGCAACTGGGTGTTCCACCTCAGAATGCAGCTGCTGCAAATGCTGTCAAGAACTTCAGAGAAGATTTGTAATGCACCGGCACTAGCATTACAAATCCAAAAACAAATGAAGAAAGTGAAAATTATTTACGAATCCGGCTGAAGGACTAGTTTCCATGGCCAAGAAAAATTCACAACAAATTGATTCTTGTAGAGTTTTGCACGTTTTGGTACGGAACCCTCAGTGCTCGGGTCCGACTCGCATCGCACTTGTCCGATATTTTTGTTTTGTTTTCATTCCTTGTCATGTAGCAATACTAGCAATCAACTCTAGCAGAATTTCAAATTTTTCCAAGTAAGTTTCTGGATTTCTCTTAGTTTCCAGTTCTGTTTGTTCCAATGTATGAAATTAATTGTATGTTCAAAGTAAAAATTATGTTCGGTTTGTACTTTCCGTCCTAACCTAAAACTTACTCTAGTTGCGTAGGTAGTAATAGTCTTTATTCTTTGATCTAGTGCGGTAATCTGGTTTGAACTAAAATATACCAAGAGTCTTACAGATAGTGATAAGTACATTGGTATTCAGACAGATTGTTTTGCTCAGTTAGCCTCAGTAAGTAATGATACACTACTGTTTGTGGTTCCAGATGGCAGACATAAAATCTTTGCTAAAGGAGGCTCGAAAACTAATTGACGACAAAAACTTTGAACAAGCCCAAGAATGCTGCAAAAACATACTTCGTAAGGATAAACAGAACTATTTTGCATTAGTTCTTCTAGGGAAGTCCTTTCAAGATTCAGATCAAGCCCCACTGGCATATCAGAAGGCAATCGCCAGTAAGCCTGACCATCCCCTGGCGTGGCAAGGACTGGCCAACTATTATGAAAGGAAAGATGATGTTTCTATAAAAACAAAACTGTTTGCTATCTATGATGAAATTTTGAAACTGCAGATCGAAGAGGAAAAAGCAATAGAAATTGTTACAAAGCTTGGTCAACTGGGGTGCGCTCTTAAGAACCATGAATCAATACAAATACTCACTAGATACTTATCAAGAGATATTGATATGAAATTTGTTGAAGTGGCTGAAAATCAGTTAGTGAACATCCTCAAAACTGGTGTTGCGTGCAATGAAGAAGAAATACCATTTATAGTAAACATATTGCACAGAATTTTGGCTAAAGAGCCAAGTGAATCCATAGAAATTCTTATTGGTAAAATCATATTACAAAAAAATGACTTTAAAACTGTAACTAATGAAGTTATGAACTTGAATTTCTTTTCTAGAAATGTTGTCTTACGAGAGTTGCTCTGCAAATACTTATGTAAAAAGTATGTCGAAAATGAAACATTCTTCGACTTCCCTGTAGAAAAATACATAGACAATATTACAAATGGAATAGAAAATTCCAAATATCCTGGACTTCTAAACAGCATGATCTGCTTTGAAAAGGAATTATATTTAGAAGCATACAAACAGTGTGTTCCATTGGTTAATTACCAAGATGCTGATATTACTGAAGCTACTTTTATTATAAGATGTGCTGTAAAACTTAAGAAATGGCCTTTGGTGCAAAAACTGACAACTGTTTTCCTCACCAATGTAAAGGATAAGAAGTTTTTGATTACCCTCAAAAAGTATCTGTTCTTGTCTCTTGCAATGCAAAATAAATGGGTACAAGCAATCAATGCTGTCAAAGACATACCTTTACAGTTGTTTGGAGAAAATGAACAGGCAATCTATGCACAGTGTTTAATAGAGGAAAACCTACCTGTTGACCATGTCTTGCAAAATTTACAAGCAACAGGATATCACACCCAACTCCAGTCTTTATTGCTATTAAAACAAGGGAAATATGAAAAAACTGTTGATATTCTAGAAAGAGCTGAAGAAAATTCTTTGAACCTATTTTATTTAGGAAAAGCCTATTGGGAAATTAAAGAATTTGACAAATGTCACGTGATCTTACTGAAAGCTGCCAAACTTGATTCAGAACATGCACACACGTTTTTATATTTGGGATATGTATACGTTTACCACAAACAAGACATGGAGAAAGCTAAGAAATGTTATGAAAAAGCTTATAGCATATGCAGTACCGACAGAGATATTATTAAGAATCTCAGTGAATTGTACATAAAGCTAAATTTAAAAGATGCTGATTATGAGTTACTGAAGACATCTGAGAAAAAAATGCAGAGTAATGAATCATGGATAAACTTCCGGCTTGGACTTCACTATTTGAACAAAAGAGAGTGGGAAAATGCCATTGTTCAATTCCGTAATGTCATAAAGATCGAGAGAAACAACATCACTGCATTGGAGTGCCTAGCTGATGCCTACTATTCTCGAGGGTCTTTCACTTCAGCTCTAAGAGCTTACAACAAAGTAATGACCTTAGATTCCAGCAAAAAGTCGCACTGTTTGACAAGAATTGGTTACATTTACACCCTGTTGACTCAGTATAATGAAGCAATTTCCACTTTTAATGAAGTTTTAAAATTCGAGCCCTTTTCATTACTAGCCCTAAAAGGCATTGCTGAGACATGGATGAAAATTGCGAAAAAAAAAGAAACAGCAAAATTGTATGGCAGTGCTAGAGATTGTGCACAAAATGCAATTAATTATGTAACCAGAGCAATTGCTATGCATAAAAAATATTTTTGTTTTTGGAAACTGTTGGCAGACATCCTTATATTTGTTACTAGACTGCCCAATAAGTATGTGTTTATAGACATTAAAAAATCGTATGACGATAATAATTCCGAATTAATCAGAAAAGAAAAACATGAAATATTTTTGCAAGCCATATCTTGCTATGCTTATATTGCAAAACAAAGGCAACAGCATTCTACATATGATTTGGCATCTTCATATCTCAACTTTTATCTTGCAACCAAACAGATGACAAATTGTAAAATTTCATTTCATTTAACCATGGCTTGCATTAAAGAGAATCCATCTTTATGGAGAAATTGGGATTTGTTGGGAAAAATATGCTTGTATATTAAAAAATATGATATTGCACAGCATTGTTTAATCAAAGCACTACTAGCTACCCGAAAGTGGTGTGTTGCCAAAGTTTGGTGTAGTTTGGGTACATTATACTTAAAACTAAAAATTTATAAATTGGCTAATTATTGCTTTTGGCGTGGCCAGTCCACCTTACCATCATATCCTCAAAGTTGGATAGGCCAAGGATTGATAGCAGAGGCAATTCGGGAGGAAGAAGCTATGGATTTATTTAGACATGCATCTCGCTTGGGTTATCATCCAGAAAGTGCATTGGGATATGCAGATTGGGTGTGTCGTACTTTAAGAAATTTGGGTTATAAAGATGACCCTGAAACTAAATATGTTGTCGACGGTCTGTATGCGATACCATTTGCAATAGATTTGATTGAATGGTATTTACATTTTGATCCTAAAAATGCTTGTGCTTTCACAATATTGGGAATTTTGCAAGAAAGGTATGGACTTCTCCGTGCTGCAATCAAATCACATGAAAAAGCATTAGATTGTGCTGAAAACGAAAAAAAGAACATAGCATTGCTAAACATTGGAAGAGTGCTTATAAGATTAGAGAAATATGAAGAAGCTATAAAAGTATACAAAGCTATAACAGAAGCCAGTTTGAACTCTGCCAGTGGACTTGCTCTCGCTCTGTATAAACAAGGTCTCTATGAGGAGTCCTATTCTGCGTATGATACGGCACTACACTGGCTAAGTAATGAGGATGTGGAGAAATCAGACCTTCTTGTCGCCATGGCGGGAATAGTTTACATGTTCAAAGGTGCAGATGATGCAAAAACGTTACTTTTCCACAGCATTCAAATATCCCAGAAAAAACCAACTGCCTACAGTTTATTTGCAATTTGCTCATTAGGATTGATTCATACCGATCAGAGTTTGTCTAAATTGGCTCTAAGTGAATTGCAGAAATATGACCAAGATAGCAAGTTTGGTTTTGATATTGGTTTCTTGAAGTCTTATGTAATGGTCTGTGAGAATAGTATGGAGGATGCTATTAAATCTCTAAGCGATTCTCTGCATGACCACCCTAATAATGCTCTGTTGTGGCATTTCATGGCTCAGTATTGCATCAGGGCTTCTAGTAACAGAGCAAAAGCAGCCAGCCACTGTGCACAAAGAGCCTTGTGCTCTGCCTACTATGATGAGAACAACTTTGATTCTGGAAAAATGATAGCCACTGCCAGTGTTGCTGAACATATTACTGGAAACGAAGTCAGAGCATTAATGCTAGCCAAAGCAGGATTGCATATGTATCCAGATCAAGCTGAAATTTGGGCTGCCCTCTTATTAACAATTTTATCTCAGAAAATATGGTCAGAGAGAAAACATTGGATTTTGAGTGTAGCAGGACACGTACGGAGACATTTGAATATTACCAGACCACTAAGCAGATGGGTAGGTCTCTTAGAGAAGAAGCTCCAAAAATAATTGTATGTATTATGGTGTAAGCAATGGCCAATGATCTGTTTAGAAACTTATTGGATATGTACTGACTATGGCTATTTGACATAAAATCTATTTGTTTGGTAATGGCCAAACATGTTAACAAAAAATGATTATCATTTTACCGTAAGGGTCACAGGAGGCTCGAGTTTTCATACCGCATACCGAGAGTAGTTCCGCTTTAACATAAAAACTACATGCCGGATTGAATCCAAACTTTGCAAATGTATTGAGTAGACACATATTGATGTATTTAATTAGTTTTCATCAAAGTAAATTTTAACATTAAGTAACCAAAGGCTTAAATTAGTTTCGTACTGAAAGTTTGAAACTGCTCTTATTTTTTTCTGTTTTATATTAGAACATCGAAAACTAATTACAGACATTGACATGTGTCTACTAAATATATTTGCAAAGTTCAATCTGGCATGTAGTTTCTGTATTAAAGCAGAACTATGTTTGTATGGAAACTCGAGCCTCCTGGGGACCCTTCATCTCTTAGGTACATTTCGACACTGAGCGTGTTCATTTTATGAAACACTACTTTTTGTTTACATGTTTGGCCATTTCCAAACAAATAGACTTGAGGAAGGTGCGGCTGACACATTTACTAAATTTTAGCTTAAATAACTAACAACTGCTCTCGTTAAAATCATTGTAAATGGATCGCAACAAATGCATGTTTTGTTTGAGGCGATTGTTTGCCTCTAAACACAAAAAAAAAATGTACATGTCAGGCACCTTCTTACGTGAAACACACTACCTATAAAATATTTTATTTTATTTTATAAGTTTAAATGAACAATACATTTTTATAGAAATAAACATTTTATTTTAAATTATCAGATATTCTTTTAAATACAGCAAGATATTTGTCACCATGATTTCGAGTTACCTTTTTGCCTTCTTCTGTACTTTCATACAACTTGTCCACAATTGGATCGGATTTCTGAAAAAAAAATTAAGCTTGATTAGCTCAATAGGGTATTTTCCACTTAGTCAAATCAGTTAATTTTTATATCTGTCAAAAACGCTATTTAGTTCAAATTTAGTTAATAAGTTTTTGACATACTAATTTTCTGATTTATTTAAATTTACAACAAAACTGATGGAGACAAACAAGTGAGGCTTTCAGATATCTTAGAAGGTATGTTGCTTAAGATTTTGTAATTTACTTCTGTACTCACTAATTCATCCTCAGGAACCTTCTGAAACAATGGATGTTCTTCAAAGTGCTGTACCATCCAACTGTGTAAATCTTTCACATCTGTAATTGTGTAAACAATTCCCTAAAAAGTAAAATTATTTTTAGCATTCTTTCCTAAAATACGATTACAAGACGTGATAATACGATAACAAGTGATAATACAGACTGACCCAGTAGCGTAGTTGTTAGCACTCTTGTTTGCTAGGCTCAGGTTTGTTTGTGGCTTTGGTTACCACCTAGGGCAAGCATTCATGTGACAAACAGGTTTGTGGGCTACTTTTCTTGGTGTATATTATTTTAATTCTATAAGTACATGAAAATGAGTGTCGGTGGCGTAATGGCAAGGGCCGCTACCTCCTGCACGGGAGGTCGTGCTTAGATCCTGCCATGTACCTATGTGTTTTCGAATTTCGATTTCATATGTACGTTTATCCGACGACGCTCTTTTACGGTGAAGGAAAACATAGTAAGGAAACCTGCACACGCCTGCGTAGAAACTCAAAGGTTGTGTGTGAAGTCGACCAACCCGCACTGGGCCTGCTTGGTCGACTAAGGCCCGATCACCCTAATTCAGGGTAGGCTCGAGCCCCTCGGTGGGGACGTATATGAGCTGATATGATGATGTCAATATTTAAATATAAACGGAAATCCTTGGGGGAGGCCTATGTCCAGCAGTGGACGTCCTTTGGCTGATATGATGAAGTATTTAAATGCACATATTATTTGTATATCAATCTGTGGCTTCCCATAGTGCAGGCAGTTCTAGTTTGGGGTACAGTGTGTGACTTGTCCCTTAAGTCGCTTTGCACACGACGGGGCGGGGCGGGCCAGTCAATTTCGCCGCCAACGATAGCACAAAGGGAATTCTATACTACCAACGCACATGGAGGCGACGCGGTCTTTTTGTCCTCCATGTGCGTTGGTAGTATAGGATTCTTTATAAGCTATCGTTGGCGGCGAAATTGACCGGCCCGCCCCGCCCCGTCGTGTGCAAAGCGCCTAATCCTACTAATATTATAAACGCAAGTTTGTAAGAATGTATGGATGTATGTTTGTTACTCTTTCATGCAAAAACTACTGAACAGATCTAGCTGAAATTTGGTAGGTAGACAGATTAAGACCTGGATTAATACATAGGCTACTTTTTTCTTGCTTGCGGCTCGCGCACTGCACACCCTCGAAAAGTCAGAAAAGTCCACATGGGTGAAGCCGTGGGAAACAGCTAGTATTTATTATTATTATTTAATTATTGGGTTTAAGGCATAGGATCTAAAATATACTGGGGTTTCATGCCATACAAATTTCCAAAGGTTTCAATCAGAGATTTGTTGCTTTAGATGGGTTATGCACTAACAAACAACATTTGAAAATCAAATCCATTTACACACACAATATTATATTATGTAGTTCACTTCCATTCCACCAGATGCTACTAAGATAAATAGTTGGGTAAAAAGAAATGCCAATTGGCATCTTTTTATTTGCTTCACTTTTTATAATAGCAATCTCTGGTTTCAATGACAATTTTGTTACTTTATGTGGGAATAATAAATTTGCTTACTTGTTCTGCTAGTACATACGCATATTCTGAGAGCAACCATTTATTTATGATCCTCCATTTATGTTTTGCTTTTTTGAAGTGAGGATCCGGGTATAAAAAGAACATTTTAGTAAGCTGAAACAGATGATATTAAAATGGTCACACAATTTGTAACTAACTTTTCTTATATAAGGTCTAACAAAATTAGCTGAAACTATTTTAAGGGCAAGTTCAGCAAACGAAACTAACCAACTTTTTCTTCAGCGACCACACTGAAATCTAAGAAAAAAAATCTACAATAAAAAATCTTAATGAATCCGGCACTGGCCATCGTACCGTAGCAGCCGCAGCCCACGCGCCTCCGCCACAGATGATAATAATAGCACAAGCCTCCGCTCCGATCCTTTACCCACAGCCTTCCTTCTTACATCCCAAACTTGTGGTTACAAACTTCATAACACAGCGCCATGTCCAAATACTGTTGTACGGCATTTTCACAATGAAACACTTTACTTAGGCACTTAGGTCATACACAATCTGTCGTAGGTTAGGCTTTGAGCAACGTAACTCAATGAGTGCGCGAGAGTAACTGAGACATTTTTTCCGTGCACCACAGTTGCTTGTAGGCACTTGCTCGTAGGTACATACATTTCGCGTGGTTCGTTCAACGACCTCAAATGCCTCAAAGGAAGGAGCCGCCGCCTTCAATTTCATTTTCTTCTTTTTTGTAGTGTAAATACCTGTAGGTTGTATTTTAATACCTAAAGCTAAAAGGAACTGTAAGGTTTTAAATATGAATTGATTGAGAGAACTAGCAAAGGTCAATGGCCGGGCACAGTGCACAGTTTCGTTGTGGCACGGCACGAATCCAGCGATGTAAACAAAACAGGGCCGCACTACGAGAATATTATTTATTATTGTAGGAAATAATGGAATGTGGCGATTTTTTTTAGAATTCGGTATGGTCGCTGAAGAAAAAGTTGTTCAGTTTCGTTTACTGAACTTGCCCTTAAAATAGTTTCAGCTAATTTTGTTAGACCTCATATAATTTTTAATAATGTGTACAGGTGTTAAGTAAAATAGAACACATATTTGGAGGAGCCTTACAAGGGAATGTACCCATACTATGTGACCATATAGGGAGGGGGTTTCCAATATACACTATACATGGTTATGTGGAAACCAGGGCAGGGGTGAGAACATTGAAACTAAACAACTTTTATTTCCTAACCTTGCATAAATCACAAAACAAGTGGCTTCAGACGAATCAATTGGCTAAATCACCAACTTTTTTCAGTTTCCTGAGTAGGCTCTCTTCAAAAAATGTGTCCCATTTTACCTGCAATATCCTGTATGCCCTTTACCTGTCCTTTATGAAAATAGTTGGGTAAATACTTCATAGCATTGGTTCTTAGAACTGCGATGTTTTGGAATTGTTCAGGATGTTGGATTCGCAGAGCTTGGATTCTGTCGTTTACATAATCTGATACTTTGACACGTATTTCTAAGCCCAGCATTATATTCTCTGGGAACATAGTAGATAATGTCACTGAAATAGTAACATACTTGCATTATTATTATCTATGTCATAGAAAAGCTTAAATTCACCTTTATATCACAAGTAAATCGGTATATAACCTAAAAGACCTCCATATCCACACCCTACATCAAGGAATTCCACCCTTTTCTTGCCATCTTCTTTTATGATAGGATACATTGTAGACCAGTCGTAGTCATCAGGATGGTTGGGACTGGAATTTACAGTATTATTAGCAACGAATAGCCGTGAAAAAACAAGCAAACATAGAATACACTAGCACTTACTATTCGAAGCAGTGGTCAGCAATCGGGTTAGAATGAGCCCGTTGTCTATAGTACTTTTTTTGAGGCAGTGCCATGTCGTATTAACTATCATTTAATTACAATAAAAAGAAATATGTACACCTATTCTATTATGATTTAGGGCTAAAAAAATTAAAACTTTCCATCCAACCACACTACCTACACATTGAAATGACATTGGACAAAGCGAATATATAACGACCACACTACTACTAGCAAAGAGAATATAATACACTACGTTACTACTAGTAGCAAGCCAAACGACGTGATAACGACATTGAAGCTTATTTGTTTGATAATATATTTACGTCCCTGGGTACGAGCCCTTTTGAGACAGTTGCCAAAATATTGATAATTTCTATTTTGATTTGTAATGCTGGTGTCGATGCAACACAAATCATCTGTGAAGTTCTTGATAACATCTGCAGCGATCCTATTTTAAGGTGGACCATCCGGTTACAGTAGGGCGTCTATAAAACTGCACCCAGTAGAAGCCGGGTGTTCAGGTCCTCCTTTTTATTTTCGTGTTCTCCACATTGCTCACGTGCACCAGAGTATTTTCCCCAAAGCACACAACTTTTTTAAGCAAATTCTAGCAGAAAACAATGCAAAAATACTAAAGTAAAACTACAAACGTGATCACTACAAATCCCGCTGAAAAACTCTCCCAAGGTTTTAAACGTTTTAAAAACTGTTGCCAGCGACAAATTTTGGATGGCCATGGTAGGTAAAATTGCCATGTTTCCAAGGGAAGGCAGCTTGATAGCAGTCTTCGGCTACCGTAACAAAGAAATTTGCTGTACATGTTTATTTATAGTTTACATTATCGTTGCAGTGTTTTTTGACACTATTTTTAGTTCTACATTCAAGCTGTACAGCAGATATATGCTGAGTAAAATAAAAGAGAACGAAAAAAGTACTGTACTAAACACAGTAGTTTAAACTCTGAGATTATAAAATGCTTATTAATGACAGCGGACAAAAGGCAAAACCATAGGAATTTAGTACATAAAAGGTAGAAAAATAAGACCTTTGCAAATTGCAGTAAATCCTACGGCACTGGATTAGCTGCCGTAGATCTATAATATAATAAAACTGTAACGGGGCCGTGTCTGTACATGAAATATTTTTGGGAAATAATAACTGTGGTGGACATTACTAACGATACAGAGGCCAAAACAACAACTTTTGGAATTTTTGTCTGTCTGTCTGTCTGTCTGTATGTTCGCGCATCACGCAAAAACTACCGGGCCGATTTTGATGAAATTTTGTATGGTGGTTCCTTATAGCCCGGGTTAACATATAGGATACTTTTTATCCCAGAAAATTCAAGAGTTCCCGTGGGAAAATCAAAAGTATTCATTTATAAAATGGCTCACCACGCAAATGTGGCTTAACCTATTACAATCAAATTTTACACGTTGATACCCTTATCGCGAACTAAAACTGGGACATTGTGAATCCCAAAAAAAAAATAGGGTTCCTACAGGAATGCAAAAAATTGTATCTTTAGATTGGCTCAACGTAACAATATGAAACCTTTACATTGAGATGGGGTGTTTTGACCATCATTGTATAGTCGGGTATCCTTTATCCCGGAAAACTAAAGAGGTCCCGTGGGAAATTATCTATCGATACTTACAATAATAACAATAGAGTACTTTTTTCTATTTATTAGCTACACATACCAAACATTATAATCATAGTAGCAGAATTTCAATAGATGGCGCTGCAGGGATAATAAAACGCGCTTAAGTTGTATTAAAACATTAAAATATTTTTTCATACTTTTTAGTGGATTTCTTTTATGTATTTTTCAGCATACGCTACTTTAAACTCTGGAACTATGGTACGTACCGATGTGTTTCATAGACGAACAGAGAGGTATTTTTTTACAGATTCCAATCATGTAAAAAAATAAAAACACATAAATCGAGTTTAGCATCTTTTAACAGGAGGCACAGATATGGGAACTCTTCTGACGGCGACTATTTGCGTGTGGCAGTTGCTCTCCGCCTGCAATATCAATATCTGTGAACCTCATCAATGTATTTGCGGGTCCACGGTGGAGGCAACTGTCCATCACTCACTGAGTTGCAGTCGTGTTTGTGAAGATTCCGACGTCACTAATTCCTTAATGACCTCACTCGGAGGGCACTGGTCTCGGCCAGATGAAATATTCCATCTTTGATGCAGCCGCCGGCCGGGTTTTAGTCGATTTGATGGCAAAAGGCCGGAGGTTTTAAACAGGTGCTATGGCAGAGAGGAACGTGTCTGCTTTGGGAAGCCACTTTTTCTGCCTCACTCCTCAGCCGTACTGTACTGCTGCTCAATTTGCGGCGAGAAAGAAGCATAATAAGTACTCTGTCTTGGAGGCAAATTACTAATTTGTGCCGCTGGTCTGTGAGACAACCGGCTGCTGAACCCTCAGAGGGCTTTGCCTTCACAAAGGAGATTGGCCTTCGCCTTCGAGAGAGGAGATGTGACGTGAGGTTCTACCTGCTGCTAAGGTTGTCTATTGCTATCCAGCGCGGCAACGAGAAGTGCGTCTTATACGTACGACTCGAGGATTTGACCCATAATAATATTGTAAGGAAATTTTATTATTAGACTGATACCTATAACGATTTGAATTAGTTTTTTGATAATATAGGTAATGTGTTATTTCATCATATCAGTTTATATACGTCCCCACCAAGGGGCTCGACCTGCCCTGAGTTAGGGCGATCTGGCCTTAGACGATCACGTGGGCCCATTGCGGGTTGATTGACTTCACACATAAGCTTCGAATTTCTTCGCAGGCGTGTGCAGGTTTCCTCACGATGTTTTTCTCACCGTAAGAGCGTCGGATAAACGTACATTCCAGTATGAAATCGATATTCGTATAGATATTGGTAAGTGGCAGATTCGAACCACGGCTTTCCGGACAGGAGGTAGTGGCGCTAACCGTTTTGCCACCGACGCTCTATATTTTATTTAAGATTTAGAAATCCTTACTTAATATTATAAATGTGAAAATGTGTTTGTTTGTTTGTTACCTATTCACACTTCAACACCTCTACCAATCTTGATGAAATTTGGCATGCAGGTAGCCTGTATCACTGAGAATTAAATAGTCAACCTTTTATCTGTGGAAATTATCATAGCCCGATGCAGTTCCTGAGGAAACTAAAACAATACTCTTTGTTCGCAAATTTATTTAAAATCGTAACGAAAAAATGGATTGGTGTGATTTTTAGCACAGAGATGAGGTGGAAAATATAATTTACTAATAAGTATATCCTGACATAGTTCCCGAGGGATCGGGGGACAACTGGTTAACCTAACCACGTCAGTGGCGTCGCAACGGAGCAACGGATTAAAGTTATTTTTTGTATAGAATTTGTTGGGGGGGGGGAAGTGACAAAGACTGCTAATCCGAATAGCCCGATACAGTTCCTGAGGTACCTGGCGAAAACTCATGTCCACGCTTGCGAGCTGATTGCGGCTCGCGCACCACTCACCCTCAAAAAGAGTCATAAAAGCTATGTCCACGTGGGCGAAGCCGCGGGCAAAAGCTAGTATCCAATATATTGGAAAGTGTTAAGAAAAAAAGTGAAAGTGTTCTACGAAAATTAAATGAAGTATATTTATATCTACGTTCAGTACCTACACGCTTGCATGTATGCAAAAATTAACTGTAGGGTTGTCAGCTTTGAGTATACATTCTGTAATATACTAAAATGTTGTCAGCCGTAAAGGGTCACGACGCGAAATTCCAATGGTTTTGAGTTTGTGTTTCTTATTGAGATGTATTTTGGACATGCATGTCGAATATTTTATACTATTAAAAGGCGGGCGCTCTCAGTTAGGTGTAACATGCTTGCGCGCAGATTTGGCAAGTGTAGTGACGAGGTTAAGTTGACATTGTTCAATGCCTACTGCCAGTGTTTCTACACTTGTCAACTCTGGGTTAATTTTACACGTAAAGCCTGCAGTACCATGAGGGTGCAGTATAATGACGCATATCGCATCCTCATGCGCCTGCCACGATACTGCAGTGCATCAGGCATGTTCGCCGAGGCGGGGGTGCCCGACTTTTTCGCGGTGATGAGGTCGCGCGTAGCTTCCTGTTGGGAAAGATTGCGCGCCTCGGACAACAGCATCCTGCAAGCGATAGCTGCTAGTCTAGACAGCCCAATTTTTAGTTACTGGCTATCTGTTCATCAGAACGAGAATCGAAAATAGGTTATATATACGTAATATAAATAACAAAGTACCTTTATACAGTACTGCACTGTTTTCATTTTACTTTTTACTTTATTTTATAATATTTTATATTAAATTTTGTACTATGGCTTTTTGGCTGCAAATAAAGAATTTATTATTATTATTATTTACTTAAAAACAACAGATAAAGATAAAACGTAACTCGTGCATTATGTTGTTGGTAATTTTACAGGTAGGTAATTAATTACTACCTGAAATACTTAGGGATTCCAAGAAAGTACTTAGAAATTAAAATGCACCCTAGTGCTAATGTTATCTACTAAATTGGGTATACGTAGGTAAGTATATAATTTGAAATACCTGTGGATTCCAACAAAGGTCAAGCTTGAACATGGAAAATAATGTCAGCCAGTGTAAGGTACTAACGTCAGTACTTAATGGTACTCGTAGATACCTTGTTTTAATCAAGAAAATACAAAATATTAACAAAACATAAAAAAAGTAAAAGCCTTAAAAACAAGCCTTACTTATCTAAAAAGGACTTATCTTCTTCTTTCGTTAGTTTTTCTTGATTGGGACAAACTCTATTCCACAATACTTTATTGTATTTAATAATGCATACAATACTTGTATTCCCAGATAAAACACGTTTGTCGTCAGTGGATCCAGTGAAGCGAAGATAGAAGCCACTCGATTGCTTGCCACCCTGTCGTCTTGCGAATCGGTCTTTCCATGAAACTTTGTACTTAATCACTTTCAAGCAATACCAACCTATCATAATTTTTGTCCAGAAACCTACGCCGAATTATTTTTTCCCGGCTTTGTAGGAAGAAAACCATGACTATAAACTATTTTGTTGACCCTAGCTTTTTCTAAACTTTTGTACTCTTCAAGCATTTCAACTTTACAATAATTTTACACAGCTCACGGTGACAATTGACAATACATAGCACTAACATGATCACCGCCCCATACGCGACGTTGATGTTAGCAGGGGGAGGTGAGTGTTGCATCTTTACGCTAGTAATAATAGGTATACCTTGTCATCGCTGCCGTCATCTACGAGTAGTAATAATCTTTGTCTATGACAAGAAGTAGAATAGTCAACGATATCTAGTGTGTGTCCGAACTACAGAATAATCTCCACTGAATAATCACTCCTACTTGTTGGACTTACGCTCTAACTATTCAGCTATTAAACAGATGATTTTAGTTACGAAAATATCAATCATGCTGCGCGGGCAAGTCATATTGATTTGAATCTGTTGAATTTGAAATATATAATATGTTACGGCTAGGGCCGCTGCCTCCTGTCCGGGAGGTCGTGGTTCGAATCTTGCCACGTACCAATGTGATTTCGAATTTAGATTTCATATTACGTTTATCCGACGACGCTATTACGGTGAAGGAAAACATCGTTAGGAAACCTGCACACGCCTACGAAGAAACTGGCAGGTTGTGTGTGAAGTCGACCAACCCGCACTAGGCCCGCGTGATCGACTAAGGCCCGATCGCCCAATTCAGGGTAGGCTCGAGACCCTCGGTGGGGACGTATATGAGCTGATATTATGATGATGATATGATTACAATTTTTTTTTAATGAAAATCATAACCATGTAAAATGAATATATTTATCTCGTAACTATCTTCTGGTCTCTCCTCAATTTCCTGTACATTATTACAATTTACCTATCCTGTTTGCCATGCTTTAGCAGGGCCCATGAACCATGCTATAGTTACATGATTATAAGACCTTATTTTTGTACATGTTTGCAAACGATAAATAAATGAAATGAAATGAGATCATTTTTTAAAATCTATAATACAAAGAATTCATATTTTTAAATTAAAAAATATATCAATTGCTTGTGGCGCCATCTATCGAAGAATTTTAAAACTAAAGACCTCCACCTTTTCTCATAGACAGCAAAAATGTTGTACCGAGTAAATGTTGTAATGTTGTTGTTGCAGCTTGTACCGAGTCGAGTCGCGCGTTTGAAATTTCTGTTGCACCCAGATAACGCGTTTCATTTGAGACAATTCCAATCAGCGACATGAATTCCGAAAACCGGCTGTGTTGCAGATGGAAACGTCGCAAGTAAAGAGAAAATCAAAAATATAGAGTGTACCCAATTTCACAAGAAAAATTGATTCAAAGCATGTTTGTAACATATCCAAAGCTTAGAGCACACCAGAATAAGCTTTTAACAATTTCCGGATGTCAGAAAAACTTTGAACGATTTGCTTGATATTATTAAAGAAAGAAGATACTGGGTACTTCAGTCAGGTAATAAAGTTCTGTATACGTCCACTTGCGGCCACTATCGCGCGCCGTAGGTTATTATCAAAGAGCATTTCATCACTACGTTTGTTATTATATGCTCAGTGATCGCGCGTGTACCTAGGTAACTGGACGCTAGACGGACGCAGCAATGGTTCTAGGGACACCTCAACATGCCTCAACTCGCGCTCTGAACACCCGGCACTCGCGCGAGTCAAGGTTTTAGCACGAGTTTTACGCGCGATTGCATGTGGATGAAATGTATACCATAAAAACATAAGAACTTTTACAGGGGGCTAAAATGAATTTAGTTTGGAAATCCTCAAATTATATATAATAACTATTATTAAAGTTAGAAACTGACACAAAAAAATAATTTAATACTTAAGGCCCTGCCATTGTAAAGTACGTTTGACATATGGAACTGCTTTGGATTGGCCAGGATGTCCTCGTATGCAGGTTCAAGCTGAAACGATGTTAGTTTTAACAGCGAGAAAAGGTGTGCGTCAGCGTGTTTGTTTTGAACAATACCTACTGTAACGAAAATAAACGAAAATAGGGTTAAATGTAAGGGACCTTCCCTTACATTATACGTAGAATTTAGGGGGTTATATGACCAATGTTGAAAAATGGAAAAGGAAATTTTGTGGTAATAAATAAAAATATAATTTAAAATTTGTAAAGTTTGAACAGCTGGTTTTAAAAAATATGTTGGTCACCTCTTAAACGTACACATAATAACATTAAATTTAGTAGTTCTAAAACCATGACTAAAATTGAATAGAAAACTTTCACGTGTGATTACACCTTTAGTCCATTTAGAAAATTTATCAAAAGTAGCAAAGACGATCTATATGTATCGATTGTTTCCAGTTATTTTAGTGAAAATAGCTCGAATTACTAGCACACACAAAAAAATCACACTGTTAAAATTATACAGTTCAATATAAGCAGAATGAATCTTGTCCGGGAAATAGGAAAAAATAGATAACAAAGGTGAGTACTTCCCTTATCAGCTGACGAGAAGATGGTATATCCCTTCCGCAGCTGGCACGATGGTGGTGGCTCAGCCGGATAAAAGTTGCTGCATATGAGCTTTATTAGTCGGGATTTTATCGGCTCGGGACGACCTTGTTAGTCAAAAATCCTTCCCCATTGGATATGTTTCCACTGGATGGACGTTAAAGGTATAATAAAAACCCTAATAATATGAGAGAAAACGAATTTAGTATAGTGCCATTCGCCAAGGAAAAATCAGAAAGAAAGTAGGAAATTCCTACCTTGAAACAGCGGGAAGGGTTCCGATGTTTAACAATAAAATTCCTCCAAAAACTTATATCTGTATTATCTGTAATAGGATAGTAAAACACGTAGATATTATACGCTGCAACAGTCCAGAAGCTAAATCAAAAATTTTCAAACTGCTCATTACTTATAACTACAGTGAAACCGAAAATCTATTGGGAGTAGTCGGATAAATTAATGAAGTGCTCTCTTTTCTATGATCTAGTCAAACAAACATAAAAACAATAAAACTATATGTTAACGTGCAATTCAATCCTACACACACACACTTACATACACACACACCAATACACACACTTTTTCTTTAAGTTATAAGGATACCTGCAACACATACACACATACATTTATATTATGTCCTTTTATAAATTCCTTCACATATCTCATAACTAATAAAATTAAGTACCTCTCTTAGTACTCTCTTTGTATGTCATGTTTGTAGCCTGGTAAAGCTTTTATTTTCGGCCCCCACGATACAGACCTAGCCTAGTGTAGGGACCACTACTTACTGTATTATCGTTTAACTGTGTTTTTGGTAATGAAATAAAAAAATATTATTATTATTATTAAATTTACTTCCTAATTTTAATTTCTTCTTCAGGGCTGTCCAACGACTTTATTATTATATTACATCAGCTCATATACGTCCCCACCGAGGGGCTTGAGCCTACCCTGAATCAGGGCGATTAGGCCTTAGTCGACCACGCGGGCCCAGTGCGGGTTGGTCGACTTCACACACAACCTTCGAGTTTCTTCGCAGGCGTGTGCAGGTTTCACTCACCTTTCTTCACCGTTAAAGCAATCGGTAATGATATGTACGTAAGTTTTTGAAAAACTCATTGGTACCTTGGCCGTCCAGATTTGAACCCGGTACCTCTGGTTAGATGGACCGAGTCGTTACCGGTTGAGCCACCGACGCTTTTACCGGTTGTTACCAACGACTTTAGGGTTGTCCAAATTTCAAAATTTTTTTGGACTTCTCGCCTAAATTATTTTTTTTGTGAGTTCGTGGGTAGTTTGTAACATAATCTTTTTGGTTTCGTTACAAAATAAAACTCTTTTGGGATTAGAATCTTTTCCATGCAAAATTCTAAAAAGGCGTTTTCTGACAGAGGTGGATTGATTGAAGGGAATAATAAAAGAATGTTGGTCACCGGAGAGAACATTTTTGATGATATTGCGTATTTTTATCTTGAAAATTTAATTTGAATCTGGTGCCCTTTTGCGAAGTTTTTGGAGGAATTTTATTGTTAAAATGCAGCAACTTTTATCCGGCTGAGCCACCACCATCGTGCCAGCTGTGGAAGGGATATACCATCTTCTCGTCAGCTGATAAGGGAAGTACTCACCTTTGTTATCTATTTTTTCCTATTTCCCGGACAAGATTCATTCTGCTTATATTGAACTGTATAATTTTAACAGTGTGATTTTTTTGTGTGTGCTAGTAATTCGAGCTATTTTCACTAAAATAACTGGAAACAATCGATACATATAGATCGTCTTTGCTACTTTTGATAAATTTTCTAAATGGACTAAAGGTGTAATCACACGTGAAAGTTTTCTATTCAATTTTAGTCATGGTTTTAGAACTACTAAATTTAATGTTATTATGTGTACGTTTAAGAGGTGAACAACATATTTTTTTAAACCAGCTGTTCAAACTTTACAAATTTTAAATTATATTTTTATTTATTACCACAAAATTTCCTTTTCCATTTTTCAACATTGGCCATATAACCCCCTAAATTCTACGTATAATGTAAGGGAAGGTCCCTTACATTTAACCCTATTTTCTTTTATTTTCGTTACAGTAGGTATTGTTCAAAACAAACACGCTGACGCACACCTTTTCTCACTGTTAAAAGTAACATCGTTTCAGCTTGAACCTGCATACGAGGACATCCTGGCCAATCAAAAGCAGTTCCATATGTCAAACGTACTTTACAATGGCAGGGCCATATATAAGTATTAAATTATTTTTTTGTGTGAGTTTCTAACTTTAATATTAGTTTATATATAATTTATACTTTTTACGTTTTTAGTTTTAGGTTCATTGTTCTAGTATATATATATTTTTTTATTTCTATTAATAATTACATATAATATTAGTTTAAATATAATAATAATAATACTTTTTAAGCCATTGATATTATTTTAAGGGCAAATGAATGTGCCAATTGCTGATTTGACGAGTAGTGATGTATACACTTTTTTTAACCGACTGCTAAAATAGGTGGTATAGTGTTTTCTATCTACAAACATTCAAAGTAAGAAGTTTGCATAATGTGCCAATCATTGTACCCTCTTCCCTAATGGTCAATCATTGAAAAATAGAGTAAACTGCATTTTTATCTTAAAGCTACTTTTAAAGCGATCACACACGGGCGCTATACTATAATATTTTATCTGGGAGTATCTTAAGATAAAAACTTATAGTATAGCGAGGTATAACACACGTGAGCTATACTAAAATATATGAAAACCCAACATTCTGTTACGAGTCTTTGAATGAGATACATCTCAAGCGTTTTATACAGAATGATTACGAAAATGAATTCACGTATGTTGCTATTGGACTTACTAGACAGTTCTTCAGAGGACGAAGCCGAATTTGAAGAAGTGAAGATGATGCCGAAGATAGAAGTGGGCTTACCAAGATTCCCCAACGCAATGGGGGATCTGGCTATCTTATCTTTAAGCCGGAACACATAAACGCTGTTAACCACCTCCGTGGCGTAATGGTTAGTCCATTCGCTTCACACCAGGAGGCCGCGGGTTCGATTCCCGGTGGGGTCAACTTGGTAAAAATCGGTTTGGTTGGTGGTAGGGAATTTTCATAGCCCGTCTGGCTAGCTACCACCATCTTAGTCTTGCCACCAAACATCAGTGTTAAAAACATTGATGTGTTCCGGCTTGAAGATAAGATAGCCAGTTCTCCATTGCGTTGGGGAATCTCAGTAAGCCCGTTTCCATCTTTGGCATCATCGTCTCTTACCATCAGGTGAGATGATGCTATCATTACGCTACTAATAATAGGTCATCTTTAGCAGAGGTCTGCATTTATTCACGTTTCTATGTTTTGTTTAGAGTCGCCCTTGATCTCTATTTAAATATTTTTCTTCATATTTTTTATTTATTTTATGGTATTTTATGGTATAATGTAGTATAGAGTATGTATACATATATACCTACTATGTATGTATTATAGTGTATTTTAACTGCTTTCTTTTTGTAGTAGTAGTAGTAGTGATCAGAGGTTATATAATTCACTATTATGGTTTTGATGATCTGTGATGGATGGATGGAACATATATATGAAATATATATTTTTTAAAGGCATAATAAACATTCAGTCCGCAAAATAACTACTTGAGCGGCAAGATTTCATGATTGAGCGGCAGAAAAACATGTCTATAAGCAGCAACTCAACACTGTAGGAAGAGTGTGGTACGGGGAGTTCTAAATGGAAGCGGGAGCGAGCGAAGCGAGCTCGGACTTGCGGAGCACCCCGACTCGGATCCGTTAGGTTCGGAGTAGTGTTAGGTTTAACATGAGAACACAGAAGTAGGAGCCCCGAAGGGGCTCCGTCGACCACTCAACACTGTAGGAAGAGTGTAGTACGGGGATGTTTAAAATAATTACAGCCATCCAGAATGACATAAATTGCTGATTGATTTTGAAATGTTTGCTGACCATGAGTTGCTGACCAATTAGCTATTTCTGCTGACCGATTAGCTATTTCTGCTGACCGATTATATTTTTCTGCTCACAGAAATAACAATACTATGCTAACCATTTAATTGACACCCCATCTAAATATATAGACATTTTTGAGGTAAATTGAAAACGTAGTTTATTATATTCGCTTTGGTAAATTGCAAAGAGAATGTAGAAGATACTTGACGTAAATTGAGATTTCTACATTTTAATTTTACTAATTACTATGTTGTTATTTTTTAGCTTTTGTGAATAAAGTGAAAAATAGTGTATTGCTAAGCTATGTCGTGATATTAATTCCAGCGCGATACAATTGCTCCTTTGAAGGTATGTGCCCCGAAATACTTATTACATTCAATCGCAGTTCTATCACCATTTACCGCAAACAAAGCAAACATGTAATTTATTTATTGCTGTCGCTCTTTTATTTGATAATATTATTTGCGTTTTAATAGTACGGTTACTACTAGTTGGCTAGTTCTATAGATTAAGTAGCTATCTCGATGTATTGTTTATTTTGGTTGACTGAGGCCAAAGTATATATTATATTAGTACATATAAGGTAGGCTTGAGCCCCTCGGTGGGGACATATAATATGAGCTGATATGATGACGTAGGTATCTATATGCTTAAGCAGGTGATAGGAGGCTGGAAAGTTGGTCATTTGTCTGTTGTGGCTTTCCATATTTTTTTAAGTAAAGTCCCATTTAAGTGCACTAAGGGCTGCAATAAAAAAAAATCTTCAGGTAAAAAAAGTTTTTAACGTTAGGGTACACTTAAGAGGGCTGCCGATTTTTTTTGTAGAATCACGGCTTAAAAAAAATTCAAGGAATCGGCTCCAACCTTAAGTCCCGATGGCCCAGCATATCTGGGGATAAACCGCGGCGATTGTGAAGCGAGAGCTGCATTTATTTTTGGGAAATGTTGACTGTAGAAATTAATACTCCTGAAGAGTATACAGGGAGTAAGGTAGATGGGTATTATTAAATAATAAACTCAAAATCAACAAAACAGTTTTTATTGAATTTAAAACCTATGGATTTCGTCTGGCAAGTGAGATACTACGAGTTGCACTGGCAGGGTGTAGTCGATTAAAATTTGTGGTCAATATTATTAAAAATCTGAACCTATTCATGAGTCTGGATGTGGTTACTAAAAACGGATGTATGGTACGCCTAGCAGTGATTTACTTGTTTTAAAATCTTTGATTATGATTATGGTATTACAACCAAGAAGTTACAAAGTAACCAGTCAAAAAAGTACAACTAACTCAGGGAGTTAACCTGCATTTTAAGAATATGCTACATGTTCATTATTCAACAATCTACACATGACACAAAAAAATCGTCCCACCTTTTTTTTATTCACTATTGGTAAGCCCTTGGCATCATCTCACCTGATGGTAAGTGACGATGATGCCGAAAGTGGAAGCGGGCTTACCAAGATTCCCCAATGCAATGGAGAACTGGCTATCTTATCTTCAAGCCGGAACACTTCAATGTTGTCAACACCTATTTTTCTTAGTACATTTTCATACTAGAAAATCAACCCTCCCCACCTATATTTTCTGAGTACATTTTCATACAAAAGCAGGATCCCAATAAGCATGATTCTTTTTTTTTAATGAAGAAAACTAAAAAGTGGTATCAGTTATGTTAGGAAAAGTAGGTGGGTTGATTTTTCTCTCTGATTTTAAAATCAACTCAAAAATGTCACCGAAAACACTCAGAAACAGAAAAGAATAACTAATATTTATTATTTGGATATTTTGGTTTTAACTTAGTTTGTATTCACTGACGTATACTTATATGTAATTCGTTTTACTTTGACCTATTTAGAATAATTATAAGATAAGGTATTGCATAAGTTATACAACCATTTCGACTGTTACCCTGAACATGACCTACTGACCTTGACCAATTTTATTTGGGTAAATAGTTCAGTTAACATACGGAATCATTTGTTGTTAATAAGTGTTGTTACTACAAAACTTTTCAGTCTGAAGTGAAAGGAGTAATTGGATCTAGCTTTCAGTTTTCAAACATTGTAACAGAAGTAGAATAGAATAGAAAATGTTTTATTCACGAACCAACACAACTCGCAACAGATAAATAAAATATTTAAACACCATAACTAGGGAAAGTGTGGAAAAGATACAAACTTACATATAGCCAGGTGAGCTGTGCAGGCTCAGCGAAAAGGATCTGACTCAGCATATGTTGTGAATTACGATGTTCCACAATGCTGCTATTCTGCCAGATCACAGGTAAGGTGTTTTGTTTTGTATAACTTTTGTCCAGTGTTGTTGTAATCGAGTAGGTGGTAGGTTTGGCGCCCCTGCGGCCGGCGCCGCGCGTTGCGGATTGTTTTGACGTCTCGTCCACGTGCGCCCGCGGCGGCGGCATCGGCGGCGCAGTGGCCACCGCACCGCAGTCTGCGCTCACCGCGCGCTTGGCGACGCACGCCTACGCCTGCCACCGCCGCCGCCGCGCGCCTCCATCAATCGCGTCTCTTCATAACGAAATGATATTCAATTGGCTAGGCTTCCACTTGACATATTGCACCTTTTTCGTATTCGTGTGATCTTGTTCGTCCACCATGAAGAAGGAAGATTCGAAGTGCAGTTTGGCTAGAAGTGGCCATGTGTCGAGGTCGGAACGGTTTCTCACGGAGAGCATATCGTCCGATGAAGGACCAGAGACTCAGAGGCTCCTGAGCTCGCAGCTGCCGGCGGCGGTGGTGGCTGCGGCTAGCGGGCGGCGACAGTCGCTGACTGCGCCGCCCTCGCCCACCGACTACCGTAAGAAGCACCATCACCGCCACCACAACTATCTGAACCATTGGCACCACTTTATCCATTGGAAGGATATTTGGCATGGAGAACTTCACAGGGGCAATGAGGTAGTTCAGTATTAATAGAAATTGCTTCAGGCATGTTTTGATTGTTCTCACTGACGGAAGAAATTCATCAACATTGATTATGTGTGCGATGCTACACAATCTTTGGGAATTGAACCTGTTGATTTTAATTTTCATGGTTTAATGAAATTGTTTACTCAAGTGAATAATAGTTTAACCTCGGTTTCGATTTTGCAAGAAATGTGACATAAATACATCTTACATACCTATATATCAAACTAATGTATTGTCTGTGCTGTGTAGACCACACACAATGTTTGATTGGAGTTGTATGTACGTAGGTATACTACGTTCCTACATTAGGTGTGTTGTGCTGCTGTGCCCATTTCATTTTCATTTGTCCATTTGGTACATGTCCATTTGTAAATCGTAACGTAATGTACCTACCTAATGAAATGAAACGCCAAAGCTATCATCGCGTCATGTTGACGATATCTGAGTAAGTACTAATACCTACTTGAGTTACTTTGCTTGATTCCGATTCTCCTATCGACGCGACGTATCGACGAAAGTATGTACGCACGCTTTACCTACCCACCGCACAGTTAGATCTTTCAACTCGACAGTCTGTGCTCCTGAACGATAAGGTTGATTGAACGTAAAATTGTAAATTTAAGGCAGTAAAGTTCTCGAGTGACGACCGCGCACCGGAAAACGTAGCGTAGGCAGGCCTCCCACGCGGGCAGCGCAGGACTGGTCGTCGTGGAAATCCTTGGGGGGCCTTTGTCCAGCAATGCGTTTTTAGGCTGATGTGATGATGATGATGAAAATAAAATAAATAAATAAATATTCTTTATTGCATACCAAAAAACTTTACAGAAACTTAATTTAAAAATGTACAGTGCAAAGGCGGCCTTATCGCTTTTTTTTTCTTTTAAAATCGTGCTTCTATTTAAACTAAACAAACTCTAAATTCACCTGACCTTTTAACACTTGTAAAAATAGGTACTACGGTGTCGTAAGTCGAATCATGCAAAAAGGTGGGACCTTGAAAGCTGTAAATGGCTGTGTTGTGATATTGAAGTCATTTGAAGTTAAGTGCCTCACAATCACATTCATAACCCAAATACTTAGGAAGCTGAAATTGAGTAGATAGGCATTTCATGTAATGTTCGTTTATAGGTTACCCCAATTTTAGTCATAATGTAACAGTTTTTTTTATAATATTTATTATGTGTAAGCTCTTGGCATCATCTCACCTGATGGTTAGTGACGATGATGCCGAAGATGGAAGCGGGCTTACCAAGATTCCTCAACGCAATGGAGAACTGGCTATCTTATCTTCAAGCCGGAACACATCAATGTTGTTAACACTAGATAAGATAGTGGTGGGTTAGAAAACGCCCTACCACCAACCAAATTGAGTCTTACAAGTTGACCCAACCAGGAATCGAACCCGCGACCTCATGGTGTGAAGCGAATAGACTAACCATTACGCCACGGAGGCGGTTAAAGCATACTTACAAAAATACAGTTTAATAAAAACTAAAAAGCACGCTTTTAAAACACATTAAACTAAAAAGTGAAAAATACTTTTTAATATTAGCTGAAAACATTAATGAACGAAAAATACTAGTATTATTGTGAAAAAAGCGTGGGTCGCTCGATTTACGAAAAATATTTATCTTTCATTATTGTTTTGGTACCGGGTTCAAATCTGGACGGCCAATGTACCAATGAGTTTTTCAAAAACTTACGTACATACTTACCGATTGCTTTAACGGTGAAGGAAAACATCGTGAGGAAACCTGCACACGCCTGCGAATAAACTCGAAGGTTGTGTGTGAAGTCGACCAACCCGCACTGGGCCCGCGTGGTCGACTAAGGCCTAATCGCCCTGATTCAGGGTAGGTTCGAGCCCCTCGGTGGGGACGTATATGAGCTGTAATGATGATGATTGTTTTCAGATTATATTAAAAATTATTTTTCACTTTTAGTTTGATGTGATATTTATTTTTCAATTTTTAGTTAAGGATATTGAGATAAACTTATGAAATTATTGTATTGACAACTAATGTAGAAGTCATTGATTACAATGATTCTTGATATATGTACAAAGTTTGAATTAAATCTGTATGTTTAAAGTGGGTCAAAATCGAGTGCAAAGGAGTCGGTTACAAACATACATACATACATACATACATACAGGTGAAGCTAGTAAAAGCGTGATAAAAAAAGATTCAGTGTAGCTTATCTTGCATTCATACGATACATAAACACAGATTAATATTATCTAATACCTTTAAACGAGCAATTCTTGTATTATATACAAATCTGAATCTCGGAATCGGCTTCAACGATTTGCTTGAAAATTTGTATACGGGGATTTTTCGGGGCGAAAAATCGATTTAGAGAGGTCGCCCGTGTACTAGTTATTATACGTAAGTGGTAAGTACGTGTAAGCAGGTACACAAGGGCACGTGCACGTCCAGTTTGCACGTGCTCTCCCAAACGGTTCAAATAAAACGAGGTGCTGGGAGAACAAAAAAGACGATACCGCTATGATAACATTAGTTTTTTTTGCGCACACTAGTTGAGAGGCATACTACCGCAAATTGCAAATCGCAAAATATCAAACAGTAAACGAATATCTACATAATTTTGAACAAAATAAAATACGGTAATTTAAAAAACTAAAAAACCCGACTGCGTTTCTGTGTAATATGGAAATGAAAAACCCTTAAACAAGAAAGTCGTCATACCCGATTGCACTTAACTTAAAAAAAAAATTGTAGCAGTCGGGACCCATTCTAGAAATGGAGGCATAGTGAATTGAGAGTTCTGATCGTGTGGCCGATCCAAAAGTTTTTTAGGATCAAGTGTACTGGTGACCAGTCCAGCTAATGTTTTAACTCGACTAAGAGCTACATATGCTTGACTATTAGCAAATATATGTGAGCCGAGGTCCACAAGTGTCAAATCGAGTGTAGCACCCTGAAGTTTGTGGACAGTTATAGCCCAACTTAGGGTTAAGGGCAACATCCTGCGTTAAATTTTTCCTTGTCCTCGAAGTGCGTCAAAATCAATCGTACATGGTTCAATCCATAAACGAACTCCTGGTTGATATTTTTTATTGTGCGATCGTCGACAAATAACGCTTGCTGTAATCCTACGGAAAATCTGCTATTTTGTTTTTTTATATTTTGACTAGCTGGACCGGCGAACTACGTACCGCCTTACATTACACTACCCTACCCTACCCTACACTACCCTACCCTACACTACACTACACTACCCTACCCTACACTACTCTACACTACCCTACACTAAACTACCCTACACTACCCTACCCTACACTACCCTACCCTACCCTACACTACCCTACCCTACATAAGAACCTTCTCCTGACAATAACGAACTCGACAAAAAAAGAATTAGCCAAATCGGTCCAGCCGTTTAGAAGGAGTTCAATGACTAACACACGGACAGAAGATTTATATATATAAAGATATATGTTTAAAGATAAAGATATACCCAGTGTGACTCTCACAGTAAATACGTACCTAACGAAACCCCTCAAGCTAATATCCATCAAGCCGTTCTGGCTGAAGAGCGTGCCAAACATTTGAATTTGGCGCCAAAAATCTGCCATATTGTTTTTTTTTATTTTGATATACCCAGTGTCACTCACACAGTAAATGAGTATCTAACGACACCCCACAAACTAAAATCTATCGAGCCGTTCAGGCTGCAGTGCGTGCCTAACATTGGAATTTGGCGCCAAAAATCCGCCATTTTGTTTTTTTATTTTCATATACCCAGTGTCATTCTCACAGTAAAAACGTATCTAACGACAACCTTCAAGCTATAATTCATCGAGCCGTTCAGGCTGCAGAGCTTGTCAAGTATTTGAATTTGGCGCCAAAAATCCGCCATTTTGTTTTTTTTATTTTGATATACCCAGTGTCACTCTCACAGTAATTATACGAATCTAACGACACCTCTCAAGCCAAAATCCATCCAGCCGTTCAGGCTGCAGAGCGTGCCAAACAATTATACATACATACATACTCTCGAAAAACATAACCCTCCTTTTGGCGCAGTCGGGTAAAAAAAACCGACTACAAACAGGAAACTAAGGTTCCCCTGGATTTCTCTGGGATGCCATCGTAAGATCCTAGTTTCCTTATTATCATGGTTCACCCTTGGGATACCTCCTTTCGAACAAAAAAATAATCATCAAAATCGGTTCATAAACGACGAAGTTATCCGCGAACACACATTTTTAAAAAAATACGGTCGAATTGAGAAACCTCCTCCTTTTTTGAAGTCGGTTAAAAAAGAACCTGAATGGAAGGTGAAACCGTTAGTCCGGCTCTGGCAATCCGACTTGCGTGCAATGCATCCGTTCTCGTCTTGCATAACTAGCTTATAAATATCAACAAAGATGCTGCAAAAGTTTAATTTTAGCTCAAATAATCCCAATACTACGGGGGACATGTCATGTAGCGACAAATTTGGTAACGATAATGGAAATGGATAAACTTAGGTTGAGAGGATAAATGCCAACCCTCTGATGTTAAAATGTCAGTCTGCCTGCGCAAAGTGGTTGCGTTATGAACTTATAGCGCCTGAAAAACTAGTTATCGTGTCCAATAAAACAACGATAAGGGAAATGGCTGAGTAAGATAGAATATGAAAGTACTGGTTGTACTCATGACAATTATGCAAAAACTGACCAAATATTCGTTTGCGTTATGGAGCAACGCCCGTTAGTAGTAGAAATAGCTAGTTTTCTGTGCCAGGATCCCATCGGATGTGTGCCGGAGCCCAAAGTTGGAAATGGCGAAAATTAATTTCTATGAAAAAAAAAACCCATTAAAAACAATGGTGTCGCCTCCTATTAAATCGTTTATTGTTCCCATTTCGCTATCTCCGTTATCGAGATAGGAATTCCAGGCAACTTTGGGACTGCGGTAAAGGTGGGATCCTGGCACAGAAAACTCGCTACATCTACTACTAACGGGCGTTGCTCCATAACGCAACCGAATATTTGGTCAGGTTTTGCATAATTGTCATGAGTACAACCAGTAATTTCATTTTCTATCTTATACTCAGCCATTTCCTTTATCGTTTTGTTGGTTACGATAACTAGTTTTTCAGGCGCTATAAGTTCATAACGCAACCACTTTGCGCAGGCAGACCGATATATTTAACATCAGAGGGTTGCCATTTATCCTCTCTACCTATGTTTATCCCTTTCCGTTATCGCTACCTGACCTCCTAGTCTATATCTGCCACTGTGCCCTTCTAGAAAAAATCCTGGATGTGCCCTTGTGAGTACACTATAGCCATTAGTCCCGCTTGAGCTGACAATGCGTAGATTACATTGGTACGCGTATGTGTGAATTAATAGACAACAGGCATCAGCTCGCTCTAGATAATAAATTACTACGAACAACCGCGCGCATTCAATTGCATTCTGCCAATTCACAATGATAAACTGCCTGTTAATAGGGTATTTGACTGCAGCTAGTCATTTGAGTTACTTTTTATCATCATATGAGCCGAAGGACGTCCACTGCTGGACAAAGGCCTCCCCCAAGGATCACCACGACGACCGGTTCTGCGCTGCCCGCATCTAGAGGCTTCCCGTTACCTTCACCAGGTAATCGGTCCACCAAGTGAGAGGCATGCCTACGTTACGTTTTCCGGTGCGCGATCGCCACTCGCGATCTCAACTGCTCCAATGGCTACCTGTTCTACGAGCTATGTGCCCCGCCCACTACCATTTAAGTTTACCTATTCTGAGAGCTATGTCGGTTACTTTGCTTCTCCTACGGATCTCCTAGTTTCAGATTCGATCACGCAGGGAAACTTTAAACTTTGCTTTTTATCATCTCTCTAAAAAACAAATTTTGTTCAAAAATGTATTAGCGATGCGTCACGTCATAGTTTTTCAGCGTCATTAATGTACCTATTACTAATTCTGCGATTTTGATAAATTTAATAAACCGGCCAAGTGAGAGTCGAACTTGCGCCCAGAGGGTTCCGTGCCAACTGCCACCATGCCTCTCCGCACAAGTATAACAATTGGTATTCGGCACCCGTTTCCGCATTTTCACAAAAGACATCATATTTCCATTCAAAATGCATATTTCCATTCATTTCGGACTCCTTAGCGCGAGTACGACTCACACTTGGCTGGTTTTAATAATTTTTAGTTTTACTTTGGGTTTAGTACCATACTATAATCACACCAAGTTTCACTCTTTACTTGTATGCATTACCGTTTTTATGATAGAGCAAAAACAAAAGAAACCTTTAAAAAACATTACTTTTATGGATAACTTCATTACCTCCGCCCCTCCCAAATTTTTCAATTTTTGTTATTTGTTTGTTAAAGTCCCCCATAAAAACACATATTCTTTGAAAATTTCAGCTTGTTAGGTTCTAAAGATTCCATTTTTAAGGTTGGACAGGGCTTCGTAATGGGGTCAATATTTCAAAGTTCATTTCTCTATGTAGGTATATATATATATATATATATATATATATATATATATACCTAAACTAGTTCCCTTACACTGACCCACAAGCTGTACATTATTGTGGTACACTTTAGAAAAAATGTGGCCAAGTGCGAGTCACACTCGCGCACCAAGGTTTCCATACCAAACAGCTTCATCTATAGGTGTAGGTAAAAGAGAACTAATCGCTGTTGTCGTATTACTATGTAAATTAACTATGTAGAAGATACTACTAGATCCCACTAGGTGTCGCTAGTTTCATTTGACTTTGCATATTTCGTTTTCTGTAAGAACGGAAAAACTTCAGATTTTTCTTATAGATTTTCCTGTAATCTATGCATTTAACGTCATATACTGTGATTTTTTTCAAAATTTTAGACCCGTAGTTTTGGTCCATAAATTTATTAATCTTATTGTACTATAAACGCCATCTATCGAATATATAGGACTAATAGGGCGAGTGGTAAACAATTATGTAAGTAGGTGTAGCTGAGAGAGATCTTCGTGAGTGATAATACTCGCCCATTTAACACATTCAGTTAAATCGTCGTACTTGATAATTATAATAACGAAAATATATTTAACCTCGCACTATTCCACTCTTGGCAGGTCGGTAGTTGGCTCCAAAACTCCGCCACCAGGACGGTATTGTCTGTTGCATAGTACAGGTCCTTGCGCGTACAGGTGCTGGCTAGCATATGCTGGGCAAGACAAAAGGCGTGCCATAGTCAGGGCAGAGGCACCCCACTAGCATGCACTATCCCAGCTGTAGCCACCTGCACAAATAAAGGGGGCTCCCATACAAGATATATGTTTTTAAAGACTTTTGTTTTTGCTCTAACGTAAAAACTGTCCATACAAGCGTGAAACTGTGTGTGGCTATAGTACCTACTTGTTTGTTTTTTCCCATGTTTTTTTCTCTTATATTTTTCTTTAGTTGTACTTATTTGATCGTTCTGTTTACGTTATCGAACGTCATTACGGGTGGTGTCTGAAAACCAATGCTTTGCCTCCTTGGCAATGTAACGCATTGAGACATGGCCCATTAGTTTGGGATTGCGGCAGCGCACACCAATATCTTTATTTTTTGATGTTATTGAGGAGGTATTTGTATTGTTTTTTTTCCACTTTGATTTCGTATCAATTCTTTTATTTGTAACTAAATTGTATACCAAATTGTTAATTTGTACTGTAACTGTTTAAAAATGTATTGTGTGTGCTGGGTGAAATCCTAAATAAACGCTTATCTATCTATCTATCTATCTACTTGCGCTAAGTAGTCTGTACTGAATAAACAACATTTTTCTTTCGCTCGCATTGATGTCTTTTGTGTGTAATGTGAGTAGGTATCATTATGAAAGTTGTGTGGAGAAGTCTAGTGGTACAGAATCCTCGGAGCGCGTGTCCGACTCGCACTTGGCCAGTTTTTTTACATTCCTTTGGGTACCCTTGACTTGTTAGGGAATAAAGTATTTTGAGATGTTATTCCGGAATATAACTCACTTACTTATCCTTATATGTATATTATAATCGTGCAAAATTTCACTACAATAAAATCCAGCCAATTTTGAAATGAAAAGAGTACGTGAATAATTAAACGGACAGACTCACACAAAATTTTAAAGAAAATAATTCTTTGTTTCTATATCGATAGACATGTCCCCACGATAGTTTCAATGAAAATAAAAGTTTCAAAAACGACTTCAAAATGAAATTCACTCATAAGTATAAAATAATATTATTATACTTAGATACACGACGTTTATTTTTAAGGTCGGTGTCAGCAATGCCATAAGTAAAATAAATTTAATTTAATAGACCTCAAAAATAAATTTAGGCCCCTAATTTATTTCGTACCCTTTGATTTCGTTATTATCTAAGTATAATAATATTATTTCATACTTATGAGTGAATTTCATTATAAAGTCGATTTTAGTTTTTAAACTTTTATTTTCTTTATTTTTAGTGATATTGCTATCTAACAACGTTAAACCCAATCACCCACTCGGCAGTAAGAACCATCAAATCATAATATTCCATAATGCATGTGTTTCATTAACACATACGAATTCCTGTGGCTTCCATCATCATCTCAATAATCTGAAAGAATACAACTATCGGTACGTTAGTACTAATATTATATACATTGCTACTGGTCTATACGTTTCTACGTAAAATATTTGAAGAAATATCCTCCCATTTCTAACCGTTGCGGAGTTGTACCTTCCTTCATCAGCTCATAAACGTGAGATGATGACTACCCGACGCAAATACTTTAATAATTTTAAAGAATACATGAAACACGGAAAACGTGCCTATAAAATTTGAGGGTTGCCCTCGATTTCCCTGGGATCCCATCATCAGATCCTGACTTGGTGACAAAATCGGTGAAATCGGTTAACAATCGGCGAAGCTATCACGTAACAAACATGCAAAAAAAAACATACAGTCGAATTGAGAACCTCCTCCTTTTTGAAGTCGGTTGAAAAATATTTCATGTACTTACAGACTCGGCACGTATGTATGTATATTAACTAAATACATATGTATTAACAAGGCCGTCCCTGGCCGCTGTCCATACAAATCGCACTACTACGCTAGTACTCTTTATTGTACTGTGACACTACACTGATAATTTGTTTCACTGATAATCAGAAGTGGTTTTATATAAAGATCCGTTTATTTACGATCGAACAAAAAAAATCTATGTCCTTATATCCCTGTCTTTTTCAAAAAAAACCTATATGTTATTACTTTAGACCGTAACATCTCAGCACATATATTTTTTGAAAAAGACGGGGATATATGGACATACTCGTAATTAGATTTCTCTTATCCAATCGTAAATAAACGGATCTTTTCAACCGACTTCCAAAAAGGAGGAGGTTTTCAATTCGACTGTATGTTTTTTTTATGTATGTTACCTCAGAACTTTTGACTGGGTGAACCGATTTTTATGATTATTTTTTTTATTTGAAGGCTATTGCTTCCCGTGTGGTCCCATATTATATATTTTAATCGGTGAAGTAGGGCAAAACTTGGCTAATCCGTGATATTCAGTTGAGAAATTAAAATAACTAATGGCAAGACTTTACTGTTAACCTCATATTATTGTGAGTCTGTGCAAGAGGTAAATTAACAAATTAATATTAATAAAACTACTTAGAAAATGAGTAAAACCAAGGAAGATCACAAAAAGGTAAGAGTTGAAAACATTTTTGTTGCATTTGTGATTATCTGTGTATAAATTTCAATATCTAAAATCCATAACAAAATCTATATCACACTATTACTGGAGTATCACCAAATTGACTGATTTTAGGAACTGAATAAACAAATGTATACTATTCAATCAGTATAGTATTTTCAATATTTTTAGATATTAGTTATCAAAGCTTGTGCTATTCACCCTTATACATAGCAAATTTTAAAAACAATCTGATCAACGAATAAAATTTTATAAGTCAAAAACCAAACTATCACCGATTACCCAAGTTTTACCCTACTTTATTAGAAAAAAAAAAGCGTCGGTGGCTCAACCGGTAACGACTCGGTCCATCTAACCAGAGGTACCGGGTTCAAATCTGGACGGCCAATGTACCAATGAGTTTTTCAAAAACTTACGTACATACTTACCGATTGCTTTAACGGTGAAGGAAAACATCGTGAGGAAACCTGCACACGCCTGCGAAGAAACTCGAAGGTTGTGTGTGAAGTCGACCAACCCGCACTGGGCCCGCGTGGTTGACTAAGGCCTAGTCGCCCTGATTCAGGGTAGGCTCGAGCCCCTCGGTGGGGACGTATATGAGCTGTAATGATGATTAGAAAATTAACAAAAACTAAAAATAATAATGTAAAAATGTACTAAGTTATTGCGATGGAAGTTGGGTTTTAAACGTGTTAAGCGTTTTTTTTATAAAACAACTTATCAGTAGAATACGATTTGTATAGACGGCGGGCAGGGACGGCCTTGTTTATAAAATTAAAAAAAACAAAAAAAAACTTAACTTAACCCCCCATTTTTAGCCAATCGGGTAAAAATGTATGCTACACTCACATACTATACTCATGGGATCAAGATAAATCTAACGACACCTCGCCCTCCAGAATCCATCGAACCGTTTAGGCTACAGAGCGTGCCAAAGAAATTAATTAACATACATACGTATATACACAACCGAAAAAAAACCGGCCAAGTGCGAGTCGAACTCATGCGAAAAATCTAACGCGGTTCCGTACCAAAAAAAAAACTAATTTTCATCTACAGCGCCATCTATAGATATAGGTAAAATGGGAACTAATCGCTGTTGTCGTATTATTTATTTATGTAGAAGATACTACTATATCCCACTAGGTGTCGCTAGTTTCATCGGATTTTGCAAATTAATTATTCAAATTCAAATAACTCTTTATTGTACATCAAAATAACTACATATGCAAAATATAATTTAAAAACTAAGAGACGTATAATTTAGGCTGTCTTATCGCTGAGAGCGATTTCTACCAGACATCCCAATTATTCCTGCAAGAACGGAAAACTTCAGATTTTTCTCATAGATTTTCCTGTAATCTATGCATTTAACTTCATATATACTGTGATTTCTTCAAAATTTTAGGCCCAGTAAGGGGTGGTCATCATATCAGCTCATATACGTCCCCACCGAGGGGCTCGATGTGGTAAATTTTCGTAATTTCTTAAATAACTTCAAAACTATTTATCTTTAAAATTGTATAAAAAAATATTATTATACAGGGTCTTCGGCAGATGGTTGAAAATACGAAAATGGGGGATAGGTGGGGTCGCCTCCCACCTATTTTGAGAATTTTAAAAAATCTAGGACTTGTAATTTTTTTTACAGGATTTTTTTTCCTTTTTTTAGAAATTTTGCCATTTTTATACCTTTGAACACATGTAACTTTTTGTTTTTTAAAGCTAGCTCCAAAATCTTTTTTTTAATAGACTTTTATAAGATTGTCGGCTCTAAAAAAAATTATGTTTGTTTCAAGTTATTGCTAAAAACAAAAATGTGGGCCCCCGAACTTAAAAAAAAAGTTGAACAAAAATTTAAAACTCAACTTTGCGATGCATTTAAAAAAAAAATAATGGGGCTGGAAGGCTTCTGATTTTTTTAAAACATCTCTAAAGCTTAGGCTTTTGAATGGTATGTAATTTGTTTCGGTATCTTTTTTGTAACCGGAGTTGTTAATTTTTTTTACTCAATTGGACCATGTTGACGAAATTCCACTAGTTACATGTTTTGTGAAATGTATCAAATGCAAAGTTGAAAATAATGTAAATACTTACTGTTGGGACGGTTACAAAGAGCAGGTACGTTTTTTTACATTCTTGCACACACATAATGGCTATCTTTTGTCATTTATTGGCATATTGGAGTTAGCACTTCCATATGCCAATAAAATGTCCGCATATTCCGCATTGGTAAATTGAGCCATTTTAAACCACAACAAAGTCTTAACAAAACGTCTGATAATAACAAAAAGTGACAAACAACAAAAAAACTTAACAAAATCACAAACGTTAATAACGTTAACGTTTTTTTTTGTTTTCGTTAATTTTCGTGAATAGCGCAAGTTCGCGCGACCGCGCTAATAACTTTTCGATTGTAATTATTCTCCACGACAATAAACTTTCAGAGAATTTCAGACTACTTTCGAAGGTAAGTAACCTACTAGTAAATCTATACGACCTCGTGCCTCTTTTTTAACTTACATAAAATATGATACAAGGTTACTGGGCACTGACCTTCATCAAGTGGAGGCACAAAACATTTAGAGCCGACCCCAAATATTGGGATTAATAGGGCTAGGATCATTATCACCATTATCATCTGGTGGCGGGTATCCTCACAAATCCTATACTATTAAACGAGCAATATTTATCTGTATATACTAGGTGTAACACAATTGGTGAAGAAGCCGTTAACTGGGGGTTCTACTCATCATACTGAACAACTATCCCCAAGGAACCCGTAGTTAATTGTCAAAAAAAAATCGACCCTCCATACTAAAATGCACAAAACTGGTCGATCAGCTAATCGATTTTTATAAACATTAAAAAAAATGCGTTTTTAGCAAACTCGTAGAACAAAAGTTTTTCAGTGTGATGCTGATGAGTAGCAGCCTCAGTTAACGGGACCTACACCAATTTTGTTACACCTGTATAAAAGGAAACCATGACTGACGCTGATCTAATAACTCGCAGCTAAAATATAACTGGATGGATCGGGTTGAAATTAGGCAATACATATAGCAATTATGAACGATGACGATGACCAGGTGAAGGTCGTGGAAAGCCGTTGGATGCGGGCAGTTAAGAACCGGTCGTCGTGGAAATCTTTAGGGGAGGCCTATGTCCAGCAGTGGACGTCCTTCGGCTGATATGATGATAGCAAAAATGGATCGAGCTAGGTCTTTTTAAAAAGCGTTTTAACGAGTTTTCGCGATCGATCGTTTTTTCAGCGGAATAAGATTGGTAAGTGGTCACAGCGTGCGTTGGACTTCCTCCTCGTATATTATGCGTTCGATTCCCGGTCCGGTCGAATATTTTTGTATTTTTTGCTTTTTTATAGTATAGTTTTGGTATTATTGTTAAATAATTATAGATTAATATAGTCAAAGCGAAGCTCGGCCGCCCAGTTACTAATAATAAAATATCGGACAAGCGTGATTCAAACTCGCTCGGAGAGAGATTTTAGGCCAAGTAATTTCGGAGATAAGGTTAATTTTCGCCTATTTTGAAAAAATTCCTATGCTACTTTAAATTTTAAGTTTAATATTGAAATAATAAAAATAAAAAAATTACCACAGACTTTTTATAAATACTAGTTTCCGTATTTTGTTCAAAATTTTAGGCCCAGTACCTAGTTTCGGAGATTAGGGGAGGGAGTGGTCAATTTTTGATTATTTTCTTAAATAAATTTAAAACTATTTATCTTAAAATAATTTAAAAAAATCAAATTCTCACAACTAGCCGTCTAACTTGATATGTCACACAATATAGTTGGCAAAACTTTTTTAATTTTTGAATTTACTTACGTGGCCCTCATGTTCAAAATTATTTTATTTACGTTACACGTCGGTTGTTAGAGCGTCGTCGGTGGCGTAATGGCAAGGGCCGCTACCTCCTGTCCGAGGTCGTGGTTCGAATCCTGCCACGTACCGATGTGTTTTCGAATTTTGATTTCATATGTACGTTTATCCGACGCTCTTACGATGAAGGAAAACATCGTGAGGAAACCTGCACACACCCGCGAAGAAACTCGAAGGTTGTGTGTGAATTCGACCAACCCGCACTGGGCCCGCGTGGTCGATTAAGGCCCGATCGCCCTAATTCAGGGTAGGCTCGAGCCCCTCTTTGGGGAGACGTATATGAGCTGATATGATGATGACACGTCGGCTACTTTGGTTCTCCTGCGCATCTCCTCGTTTCTGATTCGATCACGCAGAGAAACTCCGAGCATAGCACGCTCCTGCTTTTATCAAACAAAAAATTTTTGGGGTTATTTTTGTGACAACCTTCTTTTCTTTTCGTGTAGAGTATCATAGAATTGTTGTTTTTAAATGAAGTACTTAGTACTTTCTAAGGACATATTTTTGTTAGTTTTGCCATTCCTAAGATAAAGCTTGTCAAAGTCGTTAAAAACGCGACTAATGTTTTTTTTTTATTGCGTTTTTATTGTGAATTTTGAGTGCGTTTTAAACTATTGGACCTAAAATACGATTTAGGGTATTCTGAGACAAACCTACTGAACTCTGCATTAAGCCTAGTCCAACACGCACTTAGCCGGTTTATTTATAATAGGCATTTCTTATAAAAGTAACGCGTTTAACATAACTGAATCGTAATTGATTTTAAGCCTAATAATGTTTCGTGTATCAAAGCACTTTAACTTAAAACAAGCACTTAAAAAGCTTGAAATTTAAATAATAAAAGCTCACTTTAGCAGTTTCCATAATTTTGTTACCAAAAGAACATATTTTTATTTAGGCAAAATGTATAAATTTAAAAGCTTCGTATTACAAAGTAAATGATAAAATTATTTTCCACGGTACCTGCCTACATAGCGTCGTTCTGTTCTTAAGAAGAACTGCCAATGAATATGTTTCATTGGCACATTTACCTATCGTCTGTTACGATTGATATATTGTACTCCATTCAATTGTCATCCATTAAGAACGTTAGTTCGTTACGTTTCGTTGTTTCGTAACATTTTATGAGCTCTGTCATGTCTCACTCACTCAATGATATCATCAAGCAAATCGACCGAACTCTTGGTTCTAGAATCAATTACAATATACAATTTTTCAAACGTTTCAAATGCTTAAGATAATTTTAGAAAAAAACCTAAAAACTTTAAGGTTCTAGCTTAAATTTGAAAATAGTTTTATTTATTTCGTATTCTTCTCAGCAAACCCTTAGAGTCCGCCATATTGAACTTAGAATCCCGTCACTTAGGTAACCATGCAATTGTTCTCCAAACTTAACGTATATGCAAAATTTCAGCTCAATCGGAAACCGGGAAGTGGTTCTAATTTAGCTTCCAAGATTTGTCCCAAACTAACAAACAAACTAGCTAACTAACTTGTAAAAAAGTCAAGTTGGTTTAGTAACTCTTCTTAAGGCGAGGTATTGATTCGAACAGAGTTGTCTCCGTCTTTTTCTTTACGTGTAAAGAGTAAAGAAAATAACCACACATTTTCATTATAAAGAATACTAAATACTGAATAATTTTTCAATGGTTTTTCGTTTCAATCAAAAACTAAAGTATAAAAAATAATGACATTACTTATCATAACAAATATTGGTGTATATTTTTTTTTAATTTATACTTCAAAATATTAGTCATAACTAGAGTTGAAAGAACGGTGTATACCTATCTTTGGGATTTTTTTGTGTATCGAGCCTAAACTGGTCAATCGTGTTTCTAATAGTTTTTGACATTAAGGAACATAATCAACAATAAGGGTATTATTTTCAACCTTGGGTTTTTTATCGTTTAGGAGTAATTGGCGTCAAAAATAACGAAAATCGTAATATTACCGCCTTAAATTACAATGTTGCCACACTAGCCTAAAGAGAAGTTTTCATGGTTAAGAGTCATGATATTATTATAAAACATAGCGAACACCAATTAATATATCAAGCAAGAGAAGAAAGAAAAAAAATTAAAAATTCACGTCACTGGCAAACATGTGAAGTTGTAGAGCTATGACTCTTTGCCATTAACACGTAAGCGTATATGTCACCTCAAGATTGTAAATTCCGTAAGATTATAATCTAACGGGATTTATTTCGCCAGATTGTGAACTGTCGAAAGATTGTGAACTGTAACATATTTTTTACAATTTCACTAGTGACATTACATTACAATAACACTAAGCGAAGTGAAAAACACTAAATAAATAAGCTAAATGTTAGGTTCGGTTAGGTTTGATTGATTTAACAGTTAGCGAGGCTCCCCCCCCCCCCCTGGGTAGCAGAATGCTTCGCAGTTGAAGAAATCATCGGTTTTATTCGGAAGTACAAGAATAGGCCGTGAAATTGTGATCCGATTCACAATTTACCGTCATATTATAATCTAAGTATAGTGATATTGTAATATCGCGGTTTTCACAATATCCCGGTGACACGTACAAAGTAGAGGGATATTGTTTCACCCTCATTACTCCATAAAGAAAACGTCACCTTGAAAAGCTTTTAGCAGATACATAGGTAGGGCGTGCAAATAGTGGAAATATATATAACTATTATATACATAACCATGAAAACCAATGGGCGCAGTCAATGCGACCACATGGATTATGGCATAACTTAGTTACAATTAATTTTATAGTTTTTAGGGTTCCGTACCCAAAGGGTCTTCACTGTCTGTCCGTCTGTCCGTCTGTCACCAGGCTGTATTTCATGAACCGTGTTAGCTAGACAGTTGAAATTTTCACACATGATGTATTTCTGTTGCCGCTCGCTATAACAACAAATACTAAAAATTTGAAAAAGTGAAAAAATAAGGAGGTGTCCATACAAAAAACGTGTTTTTTAAAACGCAATGAAACTAGCGACATCAAGTATGATGGTACGCAACCCTTTGTGTGCGGTTCTGACTCGCAATTGGTCGGTTTTTTTTAATTCACAATTGGTAAGCCCTTGGCATCATCTCACCTGATGGTAAGTGACGACGATTATTTTTTTTATTATAAGAGCTCATATACGTCCCCACCGAGGGGCTCGAGCCTACCCTGAATCAGTCACCTCTAACAAGTGACGACGATGCCGAAGATGAAAGCGGGCTTTCCAAGATTCCCCAACGCAATGGGGAATTGGCTATCTTACCTTCAACATATCAATGTTGTTAGCATTGTGTTTGGCGGGCTTAAAAAATTCCACCAACCAAACTGAGTCTTACAACTTTTGACTCCGCCGGGAGTCGAACCCGTGACCTCCTGATGTGAAGCTGAATTTAACCACTACGCAATGTTAGTTAAAGTTTTTTGATATTAATAACGTGACCAACATGATATTAGGTGTTTAAGTAAATTGCCGATTGAATAAAAAAGTTTAAAGAACAAAATTAACATTGATAAAAATAGTTATTAAAACAAAATTTAATCTCAAAATAGCATTAGACTATTAGAAATTAATAACTGGTAAGTGTGTGCGTATTGTTCAGATATTTTGAGAGCATGGTGGCTTTAAACCCATGAAGATGGTTATTTTCATCTCAATAAATCATCATCGTAAGAGGCAATTAAACAAAAAAAAACCGACTTCAAACGCACTAGTCGCCACTAAGAATTTCTAAGGTTCCCCTCGATTTCTCTGGGATGCCATCATCAGATCCTGGTTTCCTTATCATGGTACCACCCTTGGGTTATCTCCTTTCCAACAAAAAAGAATCATCAATATCGGTTCATAAACGACGAAGTTATCCGCGAACACACATAAATATATATATACGGTCGAATTGAGAAACCTCCTCCTTTTTTTGAAGTCGGTTAAAAAATACACTTTTTTTAAATTTTAAAGCTTTAGAGCTATTGCAGCAGTTTCTTCGTTACTAATGTCATATTTGGAAATTACACGCATAGGATTTTGTCACTTTCAGGAAAATTCAAGAAAATAAACTAGTCTTAAAATTAGCCCCATCTGACCACTAAGAAAACGCCTTTGTTCCATTCAACGGTAGCTCAGGGCATTGGAACATGAAAGACATGCCACTAGTTACAAATAGAAGACCATAAGAATAGTAAAATCCATAAGTAGTGTCACGATAAGGTCATTATTAAAAAAAATATTTTTTAATAAAAATTGGCATTGAACTTGAAAAACTGAATCAGCAATTTCATACTTAAACCCTACTATTTCCTTAAAAAATATTATTAAAAAAGGCCATGATGGATTTTGGAGTGTGAGGTGTCGTAAGATTCGTGTTGATCCCGTGAGTGAGATAGGATACCCAACTGGCAAAAAAGAGGGGTCAAGTTTTGATGCAGTCGAGCTTTTAATTTTTAATAAATTCTTAATTTGTTCTTACTTGTTTCTTTTACAAGCTCGCTGGAAGGTAGACCGTGCGTAGGCTCGATGGCAGGCATCAGTCGAACACGAAAGTACAGGGGCAGATTGTTTACGTCTACAAATGTAGTCTTTTTTACCTTATCTGAGAAAGAGGATTATGGCCTGCAACTGCAGCTAGTGAAACCCAAGTACGATCTTTGTTCTTTCGATGCCGTGGAAAAGCGGAGTGTACAAGCTTACTTGCGACACATGCAAAGGGTCTTGCATAGGGCAAACAGGAAGGACATTCAAAAAGAGAATCACGGAACACACCAGTGGTTGGAAGAATAAAACCACGACGTCTACTATCGCAAACCACCTTAACGAAAACAGCCACTGGTTTGGCAAAGAGACTAATGTGACAGTCCTCCAAACCTAACATGTCTATGCAAACTGAATGCATCGGAAGCTCTAGCTAAAGATTAACAGACATAAGATAAAAATTACCGAAGAAATATTTAGTGACCAAATCGACATCACCTCTTGTTAAATTATTTTAAATAATTGACATTTAATTCCATGCTTTTAACAATTTATAATTATTTTTTTCCTATTTTATTTTTATTTGTTACGCTACTGTATTAATCTTTCTGACTTTGGTATTTTTTTTACTAAATCTGAAGATATTTTAACTGGTAACCCTAAAACTTACTTCGATTGTACTCACACATTGTGTAAATAAATAGTCTGCCTGAAGATAAGATAAAGATAAGATACATATCCTTTATTGCACACCAAATATACAGAAATGAAAAACGTATTAACTAGCAAAATAAACAATGATTTAAGATGGTGTTGGAAACTCGTCACTAACAAATTATAAGGTGTAGTTTTATTTATTATATACTAGCTTTTTCCCGCGGCTCCGCCCGCGTGGACATCGTTTTTATGACTAGTAAATTATTTCGTTTCCCACCTACTCAACATCTCTGTGCAAAAAATCACAACAATCGAGTATTTTTTTAGTTCCCTCAGGAACTGCATCAGATTATGTTATTTTCCTGGGATTAAAAGCAGCCTATGTCCTTCCCCGTGACACAGGCTACCTGCATGCCAAATTTCATAAAGATTGGTCAAGGCGTTGAAGCGTGAAAAGGTAACAAACAAACACATTTTCACATTTATAATATTAAGTAAGGATGTGTAATTAATATATATTAAAATGTGTGAACACCCTGAACAACGCAACGTACCACTTATGTACTCTTCACTCTACTCTCTACTGTCCACACTACTCTCAACCTCTACTCTCCACTCTACTCTTTATTTTACTCTCTACTGTTACTCTATACACAGCAACGTATCACTTTTGTACTCTCCACTTTACTCCACTCTTTTCCCCACACTACTATCTACTCTGCTTTTTACCGAACTCTCCACTTTTCTACTCTCCACTCTACTCTCTACTGTCCACACTACTCTCCACTCTACTTTTTATTGTACTCTCTAGTGTAACTCTAACTAGGCAAAGCAACGTACCACTTATATACTCTCCATTCTACTCTCCACTTTACTCCACTCTTCTCCCCACACTACTATCTACTCTGCTTTTTACTGAACTCTCCACTTTTCTACTCTCCACTCTATTATCTACTGTCCACACTATTCTCCACCTATATATTCTCTACTCTACTGTCCACACTACTCTCCAATCTACTCTTTATTGTATACTCTCTACTGTTACTCTAGCTAGGCAAAGCATCGTACCACTTATGTACTCTCCGCTCTACTCTCCACTTTACTCCACTCTTCTCCCCACACTACTATCTACTCTGCTTTCTACTAAACTCCACTTTTTAACTCTCTACTGTCCACACTACTCTCTACCTCTCTACTCTCCACTCTACTCTTTATTGTACTCTCCACTGTTATTCTAGACAAAGCACCGGAGGCTTGACCACAGAAAAAATAGGAAGGTTCTTAATACAACAGAGCATGTGATAAAGTCAGGCCTTGTTCCATCCATCCCAAACATTGCTAAACTCATCATACTAAAGAGACAAGCTCCATCACCTGTCACTTTCTTCACAATATACAAAATGTTGCGACCATGTTCATGTTTAAGATCAAGGTATTTTCCATAACAATACAATAAAGTCTCACTAAATGTGCGCACACCATTCAGTAATCTGACAGCGCTGTCTTGTGGTGAATAGAAAAACTCGAGTGGAAAACTAAAACGAGCCCATTTTATGGTATACTTAGAGAGCAAAAGTTCCGGTTTTTCAATTATTTTGTTTTGCTTAAACATTAATCTATATGACAGTGCAAAATTTCAGGTTTCTAGCTAGTCGGGAAGTGCTTCATAATTTTGATGATCATTAAGTGAGTGAGACAGTTACAAAATTGCAAATTGTCTCCGCGAGGTTTCGACATAGCGATCTAAAATTCTCAGGACGTCTTAAGTAACTATAGAACAACGTATGTGCCAATTTTTAAAACTTTGCGATTGATAGAACATGTCGTGCTTGCTGGAACTTGGCTTGGCGCATTGCTACGTTAGTACTAATCATCGATATCGATGGTATTATTATACATGTTGGCAAAACAGCGCGCTGCTTGCGAATTTTGCGCCGTTGTGTAAACTAGATAGAGAAAACTCCGAATAAAACCGATGATTTCTTTTCTGCGAAGCATTCTGCTACCCAGGGGGGGGGGGGGGGGGACTTTATAATCAATCAAACCTGACCGAACCTAATATCGCTCGCTTATTTAAATTTTTTTACTCGGTAGTTTTAACAAAAAGCGGCGTCTATAATACAATGCAGCGTACTTTTTTTAGCCGACTTGCAATTCGGCTGAACATGATGTCGACGCATTACAAAACGCCGCCGTTTTACAATCCGGCGTTATTTAGCGCGCTGTTTTGCAAAACGGCGGATTCTATTAAACGGCTTCCATTCCATAATATACATAAATATACTGTGGTACTGCCGTGCGCTCAGATAATCATCTCAAAAATTCAGGCTAATTCTCCTTACTCCTCCAACTTCGGAGCATATTGTAAAATGTACCAAAGAACTATGACAAATGCACTATTACCTACATTAATCTTATTTACCGCAATATAAATTCACGTGACGAACATTATATTATAATATATGAATTACTTACTGTTGGACGTTATCAATAGCTATCTCAGAACGACCTGAGTTCAAATATCTGTATATTAGAATGAGATACTTCTTTTGCATCAGACGTATCTGCGCATATCACATAAAAAACATAAATACGTATATGCTATAAGTTTAAAGTACACGTACATTTTTTTTTACTACAGTTTCCATAAGTTTATAGTACAAGATAGTTTTACTATATTCACTGTACACCTGTGTTTTAAACAGCTCTGTGCAATTTTAAATTCTCTAAATTGTTGATTTTCACGTCCTGTTCAACGCACATGTAACATAATATGTACAAAGCTAATATGGACCAAAAATCGCAAATCGATGTACAGGATAGCCGTTTGGTTGGTGCAACCTGCCAAAAGAGTTTGGAGAAAATGGGGGCGCTACTTTCACACCTATGGCACACCCTGGCTGGACACTTCATACAACGGGCCAGAAATGACATTTCAAAAGAGGAATGACGGAACAAACAAAATGGCGGCGAAATTTTATACGTTCGAGAACTAAACTGTAACTAATCTGTATCAATCTGGGTGACGAGGGGGTGAGGTCGCAATCTAGTGACCGGCAGGGAGTGTCCATACTGTATGTTAGTACTAATATATAAGGTCTAACAAAATTAGCTGAAACTATTTTAAGGGCAAGTTCAGTAAACGAAACTGAACAACTTTTTCTTCAGTGACCATACCGAATTCTAAAAAAAAATTGCCACATTCCATTATTGCCCACTATAATATTCTCGTGTTGTAGTACGGTCCTTTCTTTTCGCTGGATTCGTGCCTTGCCGCAACGAAACTGCGCTGTGCCTGGCCGTTGACCTTTGGTAGTTCTCTCAATCAATTCTTATTTAAAAACGAATATTACCTATTTAAAACCTTATAGTTCCCCTTTTAGATGTAGGTAGTAAAATACAACCCAACAGGTATTTACACTTTTCGAAAAATAAGAAATTGAGCGGCTTCGTTGAAGCGTTGAGGCCATTGAACTATTTTGCTGCTCGCTCGTAGGTACATTTCGCCTACAAACAAGTGCGATGCGTGCGCGAAAAAAATAATCTCAGTTACTCTCGCGCACTCATTGAGTTACGTTCTCAAAGCCTAACCTACAGATTGTGACCTAAGTGCCTAAGTTAAGTGTTTTATTGTGAAAATGCCATGTACAACAATATTTGGACATGGCGGTGTGATATGAAGTTTGTAACCACAACCTAATAGACACCAGGAACATGTTTCAAGATTTTCATAGCCGTAGACCCCATCTACATGCCATCTACACACAATACTATAGGTGCTTTGCAGCGATTCCGGGATTACGGTACTTTTACGAGTATGCCACGACCTGTAGATGCCGGTCAACCAAGAAAATCACCGGAGACATAAGAAGCAAGTAGGTAGGTAGTTCGCCTTAGCCTGTTTGCGGACAAGTCACATTAAAGAAAAATCTATTTGTTTGGAAATGGCCAAACATGTAAACAAATCATTTTATCATTTTAGCTTAATCACTTACATTTGGACATCAAGGATTTTATTGACATAAATACTGTGTTTTAGTTAATTAAAGACTTGAAAACCAATTGAAACTAGTTTATTTTGAAGTTCATGTTTTGTTTACATGTCTGGCTATTTCCAAACAAATAGGGTTTAGAATAGTTTAGATACCTACCTAATATGTGTCCGACGCGACGGAAGACACGGCTTGTACTATCATCTGTGGCGGAGCCCGGCGGAGGCGCGTCAGCGCGTGGACTGCTACGGTACGATGGCCAGTGCCGGATTTATAAAGATTTCTTTTTTTTTTATTGTAGATTTTTTTTCTAAGATTTCAGTATGGTCCTTGTATGACCTTATATATAAGGTCTAACAAAATTAGCTGAAACTATTTTAAGGGCAAGTTCAGTAAACGAAACTGAACAACTTTTTCTTCAGTGACCATACCGAATTCTAAAAAAAAATTGCCACATTCCATTATTGCCCACTATAATATTCTCGTGTTGTAGTACGGTCCTTTCTTTTCGCTGGATTCGTGCCTTGCCGCAACGAAACTGCGCTGTGCCTGGCCGTTGACCTTTGGTAGTTCTCTCAATCAATTCTTATTTAAAAACTAATATCACCTATTTAAAACCTTATAGTTCCCCTTTTAGATGTAGGTAGTAAAATACAACCTAACAGGTATTTACACTTTTCGAAAAATAAGAAATTGAGCGGCTTCTTTGAAGCTTTGAGGCCATTGAACTATTTTGCTGCTCGCTCGTAGGTACATTTCGCCTACAAACAAGTGCGATGCCGATGCGTGCGCGAAAAAAATATCTCAGACCTCAGTTACTCTCGCGCACTCATTGAGTTACGTTCTCAAAGCCTAACCTACAGATTGTGACCTAAGTGCCTAAGTTAAGTGTTTCATTGTGAAAATGCCATGTACAACAATATTTGGACATGGCGGTGTGCTATGAAGTTTGTAACCTCAACCTAATAGACACCAGGAACATGTTTCAAGATTTTCATAGCCGTAGACCCCATCTACATGCCATCTACACACAATACTATAGGTGCTTTGCAGCGATTCCGGGATTACGGTACTTTTACGAGTATGCCACGACCTGTAGATGCCGGTCAACCAAGAAAATCACCGGAGACATAAGAAGCAAGTAGGTAGGTAGTTCGCCTTAGCCTGTTTGCGGACAAGTCACATTAAAGAAAAATCTATTTGTTTGGAAATGGCCAAACATGTAAACAAATCATTTTATCATTTTAGCTTAATCACTTACATTTGGACATCAAGGATTTTATTGACATAAATAATGTGTTTTAGTTCATTTAAGACTTGAAAACCAATTGAGACTAGTTTATTTTGAAGTTCATGTTTTGTTTACATGTCTGGCTATTTCCAAACAAATAGGGTTTAGATACCTACCCAATATGTGTCCGACGCGACGGAAGACACGGCTTGTACTATCATCTGTGGCGGAGCCCGGCGGAGGCGCGTCAGCGCGTGGACTGCTAGTTGCTACGGTACGATGGCCAGTGCCGGATTTATAAAGATTTCTTTTTTTTTATTATAGATTTTTTTTCTTAGATTTCAGTATGGTCGCTGAAGAAAAAGTTGTTCAGTTTCGTTTACTGAACTTGCCCTTAAAATAGTTTCAGCTAATTTTGTTAGACCTTATATACTTTGCCTAATCAGTTAAGCAAAAATGATTGAGAAATTCCATGAAATTTATAAAAAATTACAACCACTACGCAGCAATGAGGCCGTGGTTCGAATCCACGTACCAATGTGTTTTCGAATTTCCATTTAACATGTACGTTTATCCGACGCTCTTACGGTGAAGGAAAACATCGTGAGGAAACCTGCACACGCCTGCGAAGAAACTCGAAGGTTGTGTGTGAAGTTGATCAACTCGCACTGGGCCCGCGCCCCGCGTGGTCGTCTAAGGCCTGATCGCCCTACTTCAGGGTAGGCTCAAGCCCCTCGGTGGGGACGTATATGAGCTGATAAGAAGAAAACAATCATTTTGACCGGCAGTTTTTAAAAATGTTTTCCCTCAGGGTTATGGCATCATAAATTTTTGTATGGGATTTTTTATTTCTGAAACTTTTAGTGTTGAGTATTAAATGAAAGCGCTTCATGAGCCGGTTCTTAAGATGTTTTTTTTTTTAAATAAAAATTTGAGTGCGTTTGGCTGCATGCACCTCACCTGATAGTAAGTGCCGATGCAGCCGAGGATGTGACACGCAAGCTCAAATAGTGCCTTTTCACTCTCGTCTTGAAGATTCCTAAATTGTACGAATCGGGGAATACAGACGCCGGAAGGGAAATCCACTCCTTGGCCGTTCGCATGATGAACGAAGACGCAAAACGCTTCGTGCGTAAAGGTGGAACATTGACCACAAAGGGATGAATCTTCCCTCCGCGCCTGGTCGTCCGATGATGAAATGGAGAGGGGGAATGAGAAATGTTCTAAAACATTACCTTTTTAGCAACTTATTTTTTTTAATCCAGAAAGTATTTTCAAAACATACCAAGTTTGGGCTCCTTTAGGTAGGAAAATGGATGAGTAAATTTTAGTAAAACATACGCCAAATGTCTCAATAATATCATCATAATTATACAACTTTAAAAAACCAATTTTCGTACTATTTTCTTCATTTTCAACCGACTTCCAAAAAAGAGGAGGTTCTCAATTCGACTCTGTGTTTTATTTTTGTTGATGATTCTTTTTTTATTTGAAAGCTAGTGCTTCCCGTGTGGTCCCATATAAATAAAGTCCCATATAAATTTTATCAAAATCAGCGTAGTACTTTATTAGAAAATTAACAAAAACCAAAAATAATAATGCAAAAATGTACTAAGTTGTTGCGATGGGGGAGTCGGTTTTTTAACGTGTTTAGCATTTTCTTCTTGTTATATTGTATGTACAAATAAATCATAGCCTTTCTATCGCGTGGCAAACATAATATGAAAATTAAAATTTCCCTCTTACATACATAACTGTAAGAGCATCGGTTTTCACTAGCACTTTGGTGCCTTAGTAGATTTTCGGTACTTTTCATAATTCTCTTATTAATTTTTAGAGTTTCGTTTTTCTTACTTACGAGGAACCCCTGTAAGTCGTTCTGTTTTTTCGTCCGTCTGTCATTAGACAAACAAAAACTTATAACTTTTACATCTTTAAATCGAATTGCATAAAATTTGGCATAAATATAGATTAGATATAAAGAGCGTCCGTGGCGTAACGGCTAGGGCCGCCACCTCCTGTCCGGGAGGTCGTGGTTTGAATCCTGCCACGTACCAATGTGATTTCGAATTTAGATTTCATATGTACGTTTATCCGATGCTCTTACGGTGAAGGAAAATCGTGATGAAACCTGCAAACGCGTGCGGAGAAACTCGCAAGTTATGTGTTCAACCCGCACTGGGCCCGCGTGGTCGACTAAGGCCCGATTGCACTAATTCAGGGTAGGCTCGAGCCCCTCGGTGGAGACGTATATGAGCTGATATGATGATGATAGTCAATAGGAAGTAAAAAGAGCAATTAAAGAATGTAACAAAAAAAAAATATTTATGTAAGTTACGTCTGTAAGTAAAATCTCAAAAATCAACTTTCTGATAATGTGCGATAAAAACTAAAACTAGGCTTCTAAATAAGAGCGACGAGTTATGCTAACTAGCGCCACCAATAAAAACAAACATAATATTTTTTTTTTGATGCCATTGTTCCTAGTTAGCATAGGTAACTCACAATTTTACCCGAAGACCCGAACGAAGCGCGACAATTCACGAACACCTAGTTTCGGCGCGGCCGAAGGTTCGGCTGATTTTTAACCGAAAACGAAAATGGCCGAAACCGAAAATGAACCTTCAGTCGGCCACTAATAGGGATGACGAATGCTAGTCATCTGAGTTACTTTTTATCATCTGTCAAAAACGACATTTTGTTCTAAAAATGTTTGAAATACCTAGGCGTGACGTCATAGTTTAGTCACGTAATTTATGTACTCATTTTGTGATTTTGGTGAATTAAAAATCGAAGACTTAATGGAAAACAAAACGAGTAAGGTGGTTTTCCGAAGTTTAAGTAGGAGGGCAATATAGTGATCAAGAGTTCATAATTTATTTCTGATGCTGTCGTCATCCCTATTGTGGATTGAAATCAAAAGTGGATCTTGGTCTTAGTAGGAACTCTCAGTAAAAATTATTTCGGGCATAATGTGAATAGTTTTCCGTATCTGCCCTCCATTGTCGTGGCCTGTTACGCGCTTGGCCGGGTTGATTCCTTTCTTATTAAATAGTTACCTGTTCCTAAATATAATCTCTACAGTATCTTACCTACCGACAAAATAAATATCTTATATAAGTCAAAGTAGGTACGACCAGAGTAGATAAAAGGTTTCGTAGAAGTAGATTGTCCAATGTCATCAAAGTTCGACCTTGGCCATGCGTCATTGTTCCCGGCTATGACGTCATCGTATAAACCCGTTGTTTAGTGCGGGAGGGTTTAAGCAAGCAGGAGAATGGATAAGTAAATATCGATAGCCGGAGAAACTTTACGCGTAGATCATTTAACTTTAATTATTACCAAATACCCAAACACCTTATAAAAATTTAGACATCTTGAGCACTTCTTTAGATTACTGATGTCAAAACGTGTCACCATCATCAGTATTGATGTCATCAGCAATCCTTTACCTGTATTAGTCTACTGTTGGATATAACAGGCCTCCCCAAGGGGCGCACCAATTATACCGACCTTCGGCCCTGCACTGTCGCCAACAACCTTGGTCTCTTCTGGCGAATAGCTTCGTTTCCCATGCTATCCACTCTACTCTACTCTCCACTCTACTCCACTCCATTCCATTCCACATCCAAACATCTTAACTCTTTATTTGACAATCCCATGTAAACCGGTCAACAGGAAGTGCCCTATAGGTTTTAATTTATTTGCAAGTCTCAAAATATGTGAGCTATGCTTGGAGTCTCCCCACGCGATCGAATCAGAAATGAGGAGATCCGTAGGAAAACCAAAGTAACCGACATAGCTCACGGAATCTCTAAACTTAAGTGGCAGTGGGCAGGGTACATAGCTCGTAGAACAGACCGTTGGGGAAGTAAAGTTCACGAGTGGCGACCGCGCACCGGAATACGTAGCGTTGGAAGGCCTCACACCCGTTGACCGACGACCTGGTGAAGGTGAAGAAAATCGCTGGATGCGAGCAGCGCAGGACCGGTCGTCATGGAAATCCATGGGGTAGGTCTTCGTCCAGCAAAAGATGTGACATAAAAGGCGGTAAAATGGCCGTTTCTTTTAATGCTTTGACGTAGAAATTTGTTTTTTTACAGTTTGAAGGGACCGTAGATCTTAGTATTTGATACATCATCAACTTGATGCACATCCACGACTTTTTGAGAAAAAGGGTCTTAGTGACAGACAGACAGACAGACAGACAACCGGACAACGAAGTGATCCTACAAGGGTTACTTTGTTTAGGGTTCCATAGTCAACAAGAAACCCTTATAGTTTCGCCGTGTCCGTTTGTCTGTCTGTCCGCGGCTTAACTCAGAGACTATTAGCACAGATGAGATACAAGTTACTTCGTAACTATTAATACTAGAAAGCTGTAATTAAGCATGGGTATACATAACAATATTAATAATCAAACTAATATGTGGCTTGGCTGTTTCGTTACTACAAGTTCCAAGTTTTAGAATTTTGTTATTGTTCGTGTACTATACTAGCTTACATACCAATTTTTAGCTTTCTAGGACTTCAGGAAGTACCCTAAGAATTTTGATGATCATCAATAAGTCAGTGACGACACCGGGGTTTTTACGAGTAGATATCAATAAAATCAAAAGTATAAGAGCTATGCAATTGAAACTTTATATGTTTGAAGAGTCTACTATTGACATGATATCCCGAGAATTTTGTTTATCTGGTATAATCCAAATCCAAGTTATGAGGGTTCAAAAATAGACGTCAACACAAAAAACACTAAACACGTTAAAAAACTTCCATCGCAACAACTTAGTAAATTTTTGCATTAGTATTTTTGGTTTTTGTTAATTTTATAATAAAGTACTACACCCATTTTGATAAAATTTATATGGGACCACACGGGAAGTACTAACTTTCAGATAAAAAAAGAACCGTCAAAATCGGTTCACCCAATCAAAAGTTCTGACACATATAAAAAAATTGATCAATTAAATTAATCAATGTAATTTATCAAATGTTAAAATTAATCAATTTAATTTATCAAATGTTAAAATTAATCAATTTAATTTATTAAATGTTAAAATTAATTAATTTAATATAAGATTGTACTATTCTTATTGATTTGGACGACACCGTTAATTAAACACAACTAGGTTTCTTTTAACTGTAAGAATGATTTTATTGTATTAAATTACATGTAAGATTCACAATCAACAGTATGAGTTATTCAGTAACAAAAAGAAACTTTACCTGTAAGAAAGAAACGACATTTAATGCTATTAATAACAATGTCGATTCCTAAATCACAAATATAAACACTTTCTATTTAACAAAGTTTCTCTTCAATAAATTGCTTTCTCATGACAGCTGTTTTAGGTTTTCATTTACCATAGATCAACCTATAAAGTAAATGTCACGATGGCACTTGAAGCGCGGAAATATTTAAAACGAAGAAAATTATATTTTTCTTTACATTAATTTATCCAATGTTAAAATTAATCAATTTAATTTATTAAATACTAAAATTCATGGTCTTCCTTTTATTTCTGACACTATGTCATTTAGCAAAAAATAATCTTTATGTTATAGCCTTTCGATCGGTATGACAAAGCTACAGGGTAATTTTTTTTCTCGTGTAGCGGGTTCGATTCCCGGTTCAACCATGTAATTATTAAAAAACCTATGAATGCACTTTAAATTGTTTTTTTTAAATTAAAATAATGTCTTTTTTCAGTAAAATGTTCCATCTACAATATTCAAGGTACTTTCCCTTCATGGGGCATAGCCGTAGGACGCCCTGTATACAGAGTGTAACGAAATTGGTGTAGGTCCCGTTAACTGAGGCTTCATCATACTGAACAACTTTTGTTCTACGACTTTGCTGAAATCGCAAAATAAATCCAGTTTCGTGCATTTTAGTATGGAAGGCACAATTTTTTTTTCGAGAATTGACTATGGGTTCCTTAGGGAAAGTTGTTCAGTATGATGAGTAAAACCCCCAGTTAACGGGTCCTACACCATTTTTTTACACCCTGTATTGTACATGGTAACGAAGAAGATGCAAAACCACCAATACCATTCGTATCGCCAAGATACAGATCATGCTACCCGTATGCCTTAAGATACAGATCATGCTACCCGTATGCCTAAAGATACAGATCATGCTACCCGTATGCCTAAAGATACAGATCATGCTACCCGTATGCCTAAAGATACAGATCATGCTACCCGTATGCCTAAAGATACAGATCATGCTACCCGTATGCCTAAAGATACAGATCATGCTACCCGTATGCCTAAAGATACAGATCATGCTACCCGTATGCCTAAAGATACAGATCATGCTACCCGTATGCCTAAAGATACAGATCATGCTACCCGTATGCCTAAAGCTGAGAAGAGAGGTACCTAACACAGTAGGTATTACGTCTCCTTAAGTGCCTAACTAGATAGATAGATATAGATAGCACGTTTATATGTCACCGCAATCACACACATATTATTAAACCCGTACATAATATAAAAACAAAACTTAAATAAAATAAACCACAATCAAAACAACGGATTTTAAATTTAACAATGACCAACAGATAATTTATGATATCTATCAGCCTGTCAAGTATCGATAAATAAGTAAGAAATGTTGAAAGAGATAATGGAGAAATGATAAAACAGCGATGACAGTGATTGATTTTTTTTATCTACAATTGGTAAGCCCTTGGCTTCACCTGATGGTAAGTGACGATGATGCCTATATGATGACTGGCTATCTTCTCTTCAAGCCGGAACACATCAATGTTAACGTAGCTGTTAACGATAAGAATTATATAACACTAGCTTTTGCTCGCGGCTTCGCTCGCTTGGACATCGTTTAGATGAATGTCTTGGAGGGTTAGTGGTGCGCGAGCCGCCAGCGGCTCGCGAGCGTGGACATGAGTTTTTTCTAGATCCTTCAGGAATTATATCGGGCTATTCTGCTTAGCAGTCTATGTCACTTCCCATCCCCTTCAACCAATTCTATACAAAAAATCACTTCAATCCGTTGCTCCGTTGCGACGCCGACGCGCGCGAGCGTGGAAATGAGTTTTCCCCAAATCCCTCTGGAACTATCTTAGGATATGCTTATTAGTAAATTATGTCATTTTCCACCTCCTCAGCCTTCTTTGTGCAAAAAATCATAACAATATATTGTTCCGTTGCGATATTTAAAAAAATACTGAACCAAAAAAGAGTACTTTTTCAGTTCCCACATGTACAAGTTCACGGGATAAAAAGTCTACCTGCACGCCAAATTTCATCAAGATTGGTCGAAGTGTTGAAGCGTGAAAAGGTAACAAACAAACAAACACATTTTCACATTTATAATATTAGTAAAGACGGTGCTAGCAGCCAGACGGGCTTAAAAAATGCCCTTCCACCAACCAAACCGAGTCTTACAAAGACTCCGCCGGGAATCGAACCCGCGACCTCCTGATGTGAAGCTAAGTAACCATTACGCCACGAAAGCGGTCAAAAAATGATTGCTTCGACAAGACTAATTCATAATAAAAATAAATAAAATAAAAACTTGGCCAAGTGCGTGTCGAACCAGGCATAGTTAGAGTTCCGGAGCATTACTTGAAAATTACGGCTGGTTTTTTTGTTGTTATCATAAAACTCTTTGATGTCAATTGGACCAACTTACATTCTCTTTTATTTGGAGAAGTTTAAGATCAACATTTTAGTTTGAAGTCCCGTATCCGTAGCTATGATTTAAGAAATCACTGTAGGACTTGGTACCATTTAGATCTCTGTAAATATTTTGTATCCAACTTGGCCCCCTTTCATATTTATGTTTTTTTGGGAATAATCCTTACTAATATTATAAATGTGAAAATGTGTTTGTTTGTTTTTTTATTTGTTTGTTTGTTTTTTTATTTGTTTGTTTGTTTGTTACCTTTTCACGCTTAAACACCAGTCTTGATGAAATTTGGCATGCAGGTAGCCTGTGTCACGGGGAAGGACACAGGCTACTTTTTATCACGTGAAAATAGCATAGTCCGATGCAGTTCCTGAGGGAACTAAAAAGTTAACTCTCTTTTTTGGCTAATTTCTTTAAAATCGCAACGGAACAATGGATTTTTGTGGTTCTTTGCACAGATGGTTAAGGAGTGTCATAAATTGTTATCACAATAGCCCGATCTGGGATAGAGATCTGGAGAAAACTCATTTGTACGCTCGCGAGCCGCTTGCGGCTCGCGCACCACTCGCCCTCAAAGGCCGCCATAAAAACGATCTCCACGCGGTCGTTTAAGAACGTTAGTTCGTTACGTTTCGTTGTTTCGTAACATTTTGTGAGCTCTGTCATGTCTCACTCACTCAATGATATCATCAAGCAAATCGACCGAACTCTTGGTTCTAGAATCTATGACTGTTCTTTTAAATAAAATATGATTTAGAAAGAAAATAGAATGTCTTTATTTTACACACACTGACACAAGAGGCATGACATGACAAACGGTGCAATGTTGCTATATTATAATTTTAATATCTCAGAACAATTACAATATACAATTTTTCAAACGTTTCAAATGCTTAAGATAATTTTAGAAAAACCTAAAAACTTTAAGGTTCAAGCTTAAATTTGAAAATAGTTTTATTCATTTCGTATTCTTCTCAGCAAACCCTTAGAGTCCGCCATATTGAACTTAGAATCCCGTCACTTAGGTAACCATGCAATTGTTCTCCAAACTTAACGTATATGCAAAATTTCAGCTCAATCGGAAACCGGGAAGTGGTTCTAATTTAGCTTTCAAGATTTGTCCCAAACTAACAAACAAACTAGCTAACTAACTTGTAAAAAAGTCAAGTTTGTTTAGTAACTCTTCTTAAGGCGAGGCATTGATTCGAACAGAGTTGTCTCTGTCTTTTTCTTTACGTCTAAAGAGTAAAGAAAATAACCACACTTTTTCAAAATAAAGAATACTAAATACTGAATACTTTTTCAATGGTTTTTCGTTTCAATTAAAAACTAAAGTATAAAAAATAATGACATTACTTATCATAACAAATATTGGTGTATATTTTTTTTAAATTTATACTTCAAAATATTAGTCATAACTAGAGTTGAAAGTAACGGTGTATACCTATCTTTGGGATTTTTTTGTGTATCGAGCCTAAACTGGTCAATCGTGTTTCTAATAGCTTTTGACTTTAAGGAACAATCAACAATAAGGGTATTATTTTCAACCTTGGGTTTTTTATCGTTTAGGAGTAATTGGCGTCAAAAATAACGAAAATCTGTATTATTACCGCCTCAAATTACAATGTTGCCACACTAGTCTAAAGATAAGTTTTCATGGTTAAGAGTCATGATATTATTATAAAATATAGCGAACACCAATTAATATACCAAGCACGAGAAGAAAGAAAAAAATACATTTAAAAATTCACGTCACTGGCAAACACAAATGTGAAGTTGTAGAGCTATGACTCTTTGCCATTACCACGTAAGCGTATATGTCAACTCAAGATTGTAAATTCCGTAAGATTATAATCTAACGGGATTTATTTCGCCAGATTGTGAACTGTAACATATTGTTTACAATTTCACTAGTGACATTGTAAACTCACTAGTGACATTACATTAAAATAACACTAAGCGAAGTGAAAAACACTAAATAAAGAAGATAAATGTTAGGTTCGGTTAGGTTTGATTGATTTAACAGTTAGCGAGGCTCCCCCCACCTGGGTAGCAGAATGCTTCGCAGCAGAAGAAATCATCGGTTTTATTCGGAAGTACAAGAATAGGCCGTGAAATTGTGATCCGATACACAATTTACCGTTATATTATAATCTAAGTATAGTGAGATTGTAATATCGCGGTTTTCACAATATCCCGGTGACACGTATAAAGTAGAGGGATATTGTTTCACCCTCATTACTCCATAAAGAAAACGTCACCTTGAAAAGCTTTTAGCAGATACATAGGTAGGGCGTGCAAATAGTGGAAATACATATAACTATTATATACATAACCATGAAAACCGATGGGCGCAGTCAATGCGACCACATGGATTATGGCATAACTTAGTTACAATTAATTTTATAGTTTTTAGGGTTCCGTACCCAAAGGGTCTTCACTGTCTGTTCGTCTGTCTTGTCTGTCACCGGGCTGTATTTCATGAACCGTGATAGCTAGACAGTTGAAATTTTCACACATGATGTATTTCTGTTGCCGCTCGCTATAACAACAAATACAAAAAATTGGAAAAAGTGAAAAAATAAGGAGGTGTCCATACAAAAAACGTGTTTTTTTTAAACGCAATGAAACTAGCGACATCAATTATGATGGTACGCAACCCTTTGTGTGCGGTTCTGACTCGCAATTGGTCGGTTTTTTTAATTCACAATTGGTAAGCCCTTGGCATCATCTCACCTAATGGTAAGTGACGACGATGCGGAAAATGAAATCGGGCTTTCCAAGATTCCCCAACGCAATGGGGAATTGGCTATCTTACCTTCAACATATCAATGTTGTTAGCTTTGTGTTTGGCGGGCTTAAAAAATTCCACCAACCAAACTGAGTCTTACAACTTTTGACTCCGCCGGGAGTCGAACCCGTGACCTCCTGATGTGAAGCTGAATTTAACCACTACGCAACGTTAGTTAAAGTTTTTTGATATTAATAACGTGACCAACATGATATTAGGTGTTTAAGTAAATTGCCGATTGAATAAAAAAGTTTAAAGAACAAAATTAACATTGAGAAAAATAGTTATTAAAACAAAATTTAATCACAAAATAGCATTAGACTATTAAAAATTAATAGCTGGTAAGTGTGTGCCTATTGTTCAGATATTTAGAGAGCATGGTGGCTTTAAACCCATGAAGATGGTTATTTTCATCTCAATAAATCATCATCGTAAGAGGCAATGAAACAAAAAAAAAACCGACTTCAAACGCACTAGTCGCCACTAAGAATTTCTAAGGTTCCCCTCGATTTCTCTGGGAAGCCATCATCAGATCCTGGTTTCCTTATCATGGTACCACCCTTGCGTTATCTCCTTTCCAACAAAAAAATAATCATCAATATCGGTTCATAAACGACGAAGTTATCCGCGAACACACATAAAAATATATATACGGTCGAATTGAGAAACCTCCTCCTTTTTTGAAGTCGGTTAAAAAATACTTATTTTTTTAAATTTTAAAGTTTTAGAGCTATTGCAGCAGTTTCTTCGTTACTAATGTCATATTTGGAAATTACACGCATAGGATTTTGTCACTTTCAGGAAAATTCAAGAAAATAAACTAGTCTTAAAAATAGCCTCATCTGACCACTAAGAAAATGCCTTTGTTCCATTCAACGGTAGCTCAGGGCATTGGAACATAAAAGACATGCCACTAGTTACAAATAGAAGACCATAACAATAGTAAAAATCCATAAGTAGTGTCACGATAAGGTCATTATTAAAAAAAAATACATTTTTTTAAATAAAAATTGGCATTGATCTTGAAAAACTGAATCAGCAATTTCATACTTAAACCCTACTATTTCCCCAAAAATTATCATTAAAAAATGCCATGATGGATTTTGGAGTGTGAGGTGTCATAAGATTCGTGTTGATCCCGTGAGTGAGATAGGATACCCAACTGGCAAAAAAGAGGGGTCAAGTTTTGATGCAGTCGAGCTTTTAATTTTTAATAAATTCTTAATTTCATGCTTTTAACATTTAATTTAATTTGTTCTTACTTCTTTCTTTTACAAGCTCGCTGGAAGGTAGACCGTGCGTAGGCTTGATGGCCGGCATCAGTCGAACACGGAAAGTCCAGGGGCAGATTGTTTACGTCTACAAATGTAGTCTTTTTTACCTGATCTGAGAAAGAGGATTATGACCTGCAACTGCAGCTAGTGTAACCCAAGTACGATCTTTGTTCTTTCGATGCCGTGGAAAAGCGGAGTGTACAAGCTTACTTGCGACACATGCAAAGGGCCTTGCATAGGGCAAACAGGAAGGACATTCAAAAAGAGAATCACGGAACACACCAGTGGTTGGAAGAATAAAACCACGACGTCTACTATCGCAAACCACCTTAACGAAAACAGCCACTGGTTTGACAAAGAGACTAATGTGACAGTCCTCCAAACCTAACATGTCTATGCAAACTGAATGCATCGGAAGCTCTAGCTAAAGATTAACAGACATAAGATAAAAATTACCGAAGAAATATTTAGTGACCAAATCGACATCACCTCTTGTTAAATTATTTTAAATAATTGACATTTAATTCCATGCTTTTAACAATTTATAATTATTTTTTTCCTATTTTATTTTTATTTGTTACGCTACTGTATTAATCTTCCTGACTTTGGTATTTTTTTTACTAAATCTGAAGATATTTTAACTGGTAACCCTAAAACTTACTTCGATTGTACCCACACATTGTGTAAATAAATAGTCTGCCTGAAGATAAGATAAAGATAAGATACATATCCTTTATTGCACACCAAATATACAGAAATGAAAAACGTATTAACTAGCAAAATAAACAATGATTTAAGATGGTGTTGGAAACTCGTCACTAACAAATTATAAGGTGTAGTTTTATTTATTTTATACTAGCTTTTTCCCGCGGCTCCGCCCGCGTGGACATCGTTTTTATGACTGTCTTTAAGGGTGATTAGTAAATTATTTCGTTTCCCACCTACTCAACCATCTCTGTGCAAAAAATCACAACAATCGAGTATTTTTTTAGTTCCCTCAGGAACTGCATCAGATTATGTTATTTTCCCGGGATAAAAAGTAGCCTTCCCCGTGACACACTAGGCTACCTGCATGCCAAATTTCATAAAGATTGGTCAAGGCGTTGAAGCGTGAAAAGGTAACAAACAAACACATTTTCACATTTATAATATTAGTAAGGATGTGTAATTAGTGTAAATAATATATATCAAAATGTGTGAACACCCTGAACAACGCAACGTACCACTTATGTACTCTTCACTCTACTCTCTACTGTCCACACTACTCTCAACCTCTACTCTCCACTCTACTCTCAGCACTACTCTCCACTCTACTCTTTATTTTACTCTCTACTGTTACTCTATACAAAGCAACGTATCACTTTTGTACTCTCCACTTTACTCCACTCCTTTCCCCACACTACTATCTACTCTGCTTTTTACTGAACTCTCCACTTTTCTACTCTCCACTCTACTCTCTACTGTCCACACTACTCTCCACCTCTCTACTCTCCACCTCTCTACTCTCCACTCTACTCTCCACTCTCCACTCTACTCTCCACACTACTCTCCACTCTACTCTTTATTGAACGACTTTTTTAAAAACGATTTTTTTAAAAGACTTAAGATACTAACTGTACCGAGCCTTTACATTTTAGTCTTGTTAACGAGTCTGTCGAAGCACCCTGATAGATATGAAACATTGCAGGAAAGAGATAGACGCCTAGAAAAGAGAACAAAAAACATGCAACACTCAAGAGTACCCAAATTAGTCGTTGCAAGACATTGTGCACGACATCAGGTGGTCCTGATGTTCAATTCACTTCCAGCAAGGTTGAAATTAGCAATTAATCAGTCAAATTTTAAGATGTTATTAAAACAGTTTTTAATGGAAAAGTGCTTTTATAAAATTGAAGACTTTATTAATAATAAGTAGCCTCAAAACTTTTATATTGCTTTTCGTCTAATGTGACTTGTTTCAGATTTCTCTGTCTTGTGTTATTTGTTTTAATTAAATGTATTTTCTGACATTAATTTTTATAGATAAGGGTGACATTTTATTTAGGAAAAAAATACATGAGATTTAGTTTTTAATTTTTGTTGTACTTTGTGTTGCTGTAGTTTTGTAAGTTCAATTTCCTATACAATACCCATTGTTACACAAGGAATAAATAAATATGAAATATGAAATATATGAAACTCTCAACTGTTACTCTAACTAGGCAAAGTAACGTACCACTTATGTACTCTCCGTTCTACTCTCCACTTTACTCCACTCTTCTCCCCACACTACAATCTTCTCTGTTTTCTACCGAACTCTCCACTTTTCTACTCTGCACTCTACTCTCTACTGTCCACACTACTCTCCACTCTACTCTTTATTGTACTCTCTACTGTAACTCTAACTAGGCAAAGCATCGTACCACTTATATACTCTCCATTCTACTCTCCACTTTACTCCACTCTTCTCCCCACACTACTATCTACTCTGCTTTTTACTGAACTCTCCACTTTTCTACTCTCCACTCTATTCTCTACTGTCCACACTATTCTCCACCTATATATTCTCTACTCTACTGTCCACACTACTCTCCAATCTACTCTTTATTGTATACTCTCTACTGTTACTCTAGCTAGGCAAAGCATCGTACCACTTATGTACTCTCCGCTCTACTCTCCACTTTACTCCACTCTTCTCCCCACACTACTATCTACTCTGCTTTCTACTAAACTCTCCACTTTTTTACTCTCTACTGTCCACACTACTCTCTACCTCTCTACTCTCTACTCTACTCTTTATTGTGCTCTCCACTGTTATTCTAGACAAAGCACCGGAGGCTTGACCACAGAAAAAATATGAAGGTTCTTAATACAACAGAGCATGTGATAAAGTCAGGCCTTGTTCCATCCATCCCAAACATTGCTAAACTCATCATACTAAAGAGACAAGCTCCATCACCTGTCACTTTCTTCACAATATACAAAATGTTGCGACCATGTTCATGTTTAAGATCAAGGTATTTTCCATGACAATACAATAAAGTCTCACTAAATGTGCGCACACCATTCAGTAATCTGACAGCGCTATCTTGTGGTGAATAGAAAAACTCGAGTGGAAAACTAAAACGAGCCCATTTTATGGTATACTTAGAGAGCAAAAGTTCCGGTTTTTCAATTATTTTGTTTTGCTTAAACATTAATCTATATGACAGTGCAAAATTTCAGGTTTCTAGCTAGTCGGGAAGTGCTTCATAATTTTGATGATCAATAAGTGAGTGAGACAGTTATAAAATTGCAAATTGTCTCCGCGAGGTTTCGACATAGCGATCTAAAATTCTCAGGATGTCTTAAGTAACTATAGAACAACGTGTGTGCCAATTTTTAAAACTTTGCGATTGATAGAACATGTCGTGCTTGCTGGAACTTGGCTTGGCGCACTGCTACGTTAGTACTAATCATCGATATCGATGGTATTATTATACATGTTGGCAAAACAGCGCGCTGCTTGCGAATTTTGCGCCGTTGTGTAAACTAGATAGAGAAAACTCCGAATAAAACCGATGATTTCTTTTCTGCGAAGCATTCTGCTAACTAGGGGGGGGACTCTTTATAATCAATCAAACCTGACCGAACCTAATATCGCTCGCTTATTTAAATTTTTTTACTCGGTAGTTTTTACAAAAAGCGGCGTCTAATACAATGCAGCGTACTTTTTTTAGCCGACTTGCAATTCGGCTGAACATGATGTCGACGCATTACAAAACGCCGAAGTTTTACAATCCGGCGTTATTTAGCGCGCTGTTTTGCAAAACGGCGGATTCTATTAAACGGCTTCCATTCCATAATATACATAAATATACTGTGGTACTGCCGGGCGCTCAGATAATCTTATCTCAAAAATTCAGGCTAATTCTCCTTACTCCTCCAACTTCGGAGCATATTGTAAAATGTACCAAAGAACTATGACAAATGCACTATTACCTACCTACATTAATCTTATTTACCGCAATATAAATTCACGTGACGAACATTATATTATAATATATGAATTACTTACTGTTGGACGTTATCAATAGCTATCTCAGAACGACCTGAGTTCAAATATCTGTATATTAGAATGAGATACTTCTTTTGCATCAGACGTATCTGCGCATATCACATAAAAAACATAAATACGTATATGCTATAAGTTTAAAGTACACGTACATTTTTTTTACTACAGTTTCCATAAGTTTATGTACAAGATAGTTTTACTATATATTCACTACACCTGTGTTGTAAACAGCTCTGTGCAATTTTAAATTCTCTAAATTGTTGATTTTCACGTCCTGTTCAACGCACATGTAACATAATATGTACAAAGCTAATATGGACCAAAAATCGCAAATCGATGTACAGGATAGCCGTTTGGTTGGTACAATTTTATACGTTCGAGAACTAAACTGTAACTAATCTGTATCAATCTGGGTGACGAGGGGGTGAGGTCGCAATCTAGTGACCGGCAGGGAGTGTCCATACTGTATGTTAGTACTAATATATATACTTTGCCTAATCAGTTAAGCAAAAATGATTGCGAAATGAAATCGAAGGTTGTGTGTGAATGAAATTTATAAAAAATGACAACCACTACGCCGCAATGACAAATTCGTTGACAGCAAACTAGTGTTGCCATTAAAAATAAATTAGTTCCATGTGTCACCAGCTCAAACTCTTTTTGCCAAGCTGTAGACAGGTAATACTTAAGGTTAAAATAATCGGTCTGAGCGTCGGTGGCGTAACGGTTACGGCCGCTACCTCCTGTCCGGGAGGCCGTGGTTCGAATCCTGCCACGTACCAATGTGTTTTCGAATTTCCATTTAATATGTACGTTTATCCGACGCTCTTACGGTGAAGGAAAACATCGTGAGGAAACCTGCACACGCCTGCGAAGAAACTCGAAGGTTGTGTGTGAAGTTGATCAACCCGCACTGGGCCCGCGCCCCGCGTGGTCGTCTAAGGCCCGATCGCCCTACTTCAGAGTAGGCTCGAGCCCTTCGGTGGGGACGTATATGAGCTGATAAGAAGAAAACAATCATTTTGACCGGCAGTTTTTAAAAATGTTTTCCCTCAGGGTTATGGCATCATAATTTTTTTTATGGGATTTTTTATTTCTGAAACCTTTAGTGTTGAGTATTAAATGAAAGCGCTTCATGAGCCGGTTCTTAAGATGTTCTAAAACATTACCAGCAACTTATTTTTTTAAATCCATAAAGTATTTTCAAAACATACCAAGTTTGGGCTCCTTTAGGTAGGAAAACGGATGAGTAAATTTTAGTAAAACATACGCCAAATGTCTCAATAATATCATAATTATACAACTTTAAAAAACCAATTTTCGTACTATTTTCTTCTTTTTCAACCGACTTCTAAAAAAGAGGAGGTTCTCAATTCGACTCTGTGTTTTTTTTATGTGTGTTACCTCAGAACTTTTGACTGGGTGAACCGATTTTGATGATTCATTTTTTATTTGAAAGCTAGTGCTTCCCGTGTGGTCCCATATAAATTTAATCAAAATCGGTGTAGTACTTTATTAGAAAATTAACAAAAACCAAAAATAATAATGCAAAAATGTTGTTGCGATGGGAGTCGGTTTTTTAACGTGTTTAGCGTTTTCTTCTTTTTATATTGTACGTACAAATAAATCATAGCCTTTCTTTCGCGCGGCAAACATAATATGAAAATAAAAATTTCCGTCTTACATACATAACTGTAAAATTAGAGCATCGGTTTTCACTAGCACTTTGGTGCCTTAGTAAATTTTCGGTACTTTTCGTAATTCTCTTATTAATTTTTAGAGTTTCGTTGTTCTTACTTACGAGGAACCCCTGTAAGATCGTTCTGTTTTTTCGTCCGTCTGTCATTAGACAAACAAATACTTATAACTTTTACATCTTTGAATCGAATTGCATAAAATTTGGCATAAATATAGATTAGATATAAAGAGCGTCCGTGGCGTAACGGCTAGGGCCGCCGCCTCCTGTCCGGGAGGTCGTGGTTTGAATCCTGCCACGTACCAATGTGATTTCGAATTTAGATTTCATATGTACGTTTATCCGACACTCTTACGGTGAAGGAAAATCGTGATGAAACCTGCAAACGCGTGCGGAGAAACTCGCAAGTTATGTGTTCAACCCGCACTGGGCCCGCGTGGTCGACTAAGGCCCGATCGCCCTAATTCAGGGTAGGCTCGAGACCCTCGGTGGGGACGTATATGAGCTGATATGATGATGATAGTCAATACGAAGTAAAAAGAGCAATTAAAGAATGTAACAAAAAAAAATATTTATGTAAGTTACGTCTGTAAGTAAACTCTCAAAAATCAACTTTCTGATAATGTGCGATAAAAACTAAAACTAGGCTTCTAAATAAGAGCGACGAGTTATGCTAACTAGCGCCACCAATAAAAACAAACATAATAAATTTTTTTTGATGCCATTGTTCCTAGTTAGCATAGGTCTCACAATTTTACCCGAAGACCCGAACGAAGCGCGACAATTCACGAACACCTAGTTTCGGCGCGGCCGAAGGTTCGGCTGATTTTTGACCAAAAACGAAAATGGCCGAAACCGAAAATGAACCTTCAGTCGGCCACTAATAGGGATGACGAATGCTAGTCATCTGAGTTACTTTTTATCATCTGTCAAAAACGACATTTTGTTCTAAAAATGTTTGAAATACCTAGGCGTGACGTCATAGTATAGCAACGTAATTTATGTACTCATTTTGTGATTATGGTGAATTAAAAATCGAAGACTTAATGGAAAACAAAACGAGTAAGGTGGTTTTCCGAAGTTTAAGTAGGAGGGCAATTTAGTGATCAGGAGTTCATAATTTATTTCTGATGCTGTCGTCATCTCTATTGTGGATTGAAATCAAAAGTGGATCTTGGTCTTAGTAGGAACTCTCAGTAAAAATTATTTCGGGCATAATGTGAATAGTTTTCTGTATCTGCCCTCCATTATCGTGGCCTGTTACGCGCTTGGCCGGGTTGATTCCTTTCTTATTAAATAGTTACCTGTTCCTTTATATAATCTCTACAGTACCTTACCTACCGACAAAATTAATATCTTATCTAAATCAAAGTAGGTACGACCAGAGTAGATAAAAGGTTTCGTAGAAGAGATTGTCCAATGTCATCAAAGTTCGACCTTGGCCATGCGTCATTGTTCCCGGCTATGACGTCATCGTATAACCCCGTTGTTTAGTGCGGGAGGGTTTAAGCAAGCAGGAGAATGGATAAGTAAATATCGATAGCCGGAGAAACTTTACGCGTAGATCATTTAACTTTAATTATTTTAAGTTAAATAAATACCCAAACACCCTTTTATTTTCTGGTTTAAAATTTAGACATCTTGAGCACTTCTTTAGATTACTGATGTCAAAACGTGTCACCATCATCAGCATTGATGTCATGAGCAATCCTTAACCTGTATTAACTGTTGGATATAACAGGCCTCCCCAAGGGGCGCACCAATTATACCGACCTTCAGCCCTGCACTGTCGCCAACAACCTTGGTCTCTTCTGGCGAATAGCTTCGTTTCCCATGCTATCCACTCTACTCCACTCCATTCCATTCCACATTCAAACATCTTAACTCTTTATTTGACAATCCCATGTAAACCGGTCAACAGGAAGTGCCCTATAGGTTTTAATTTACTTGCAAGTCTCAAAATATGTGAGCTATGCTTGGAGTCTCCCCACGCGATCGAATCAGAAATGAGGAGATCCGTAGGAGAACCAAAGTAACCGACATAGCTCACGGAATCGCTAAACTTAAGTGGCAGTGGGCAGGGTACATAGCTCGTAGAACAGACCGTTGGGGTAGTAAAGTTCACGAGTGGCGACCGCGCACCGGAATACGTAGCGTTGGAAGGCCTCACACCCGTTGACCGACGACCTGGTGAAAGTGGTGAAGGTGAAGAAAATAGCTGGATGCGAGCAGCGCAGGACCGGTCGTCATGGAAATCCTTGGGGGAGGCCTTCGTCCAGCAAAAGATGTGTCATAAATGGCGGTAAAATGGCCGTTTCTTTTAATGCTTTGACGTAGAAATTTGTTTTTTTACAGTTTGAAGGGACCGTAGATCTTAGTAGGTATTTGATACATCGTCAACTTGATGCACATCCACGACTTTTTGAGAAAAAGGGTCTTAGTGACAGACAGACAGACAACCGGACAACGAAGTGATCCTACAAGGGTTACTTTGTTTAGGGTTCCATAGTCAACAAGAAACCCTTATAGTTTCGCCGTGTCCGTTTGTCTGTCTGTCCGCGGCTTAACTCAGAGACTATTAGCACAGATGAGATACAAGTTACTTCGTAACTATTAATACTAGAAAGCTGTAATTAAGCATGGGTATACATAACAATATTAATAATCAAACTAATATGTGGCTTGGCTGTTTCGTTACTACAAGTTCCAAGTTTTAGAATTTTGTTATTGTTCGTGTACTAATACTAGCTTACATACCAAGTTTCAGCTTTCTAGGACTTCAGGAAGTACCCTAAGACTTTTGATGATCATCAATAAGTCAGTGACGAAATCGGGGTTTTTTACGAGTAGATATCAATAAAATCTAAAGTATAAGAGCTATGCAATTGAAACTTTATATGTTTGAAGAGTCTACTATTGACATGATATCCCGAGAATTTTGTTTATCTGGTATAATCCAAATCCAAGTTATGAGGGTTCAAAAATAGACGTCGACACAAAAAACACTAAACACGTTAAAAAACCGACTTCCATCGCAACAACTTAGTAAATTTTTGCATTATTATTTTTGGTTTTTGTTAATTTTCTAATAAAGTACTACACCCATTTTGATAAAATTTATATGGGACCACACGGGAAGTACTAGCTTTCAGATAAAAAAAGAACCATCAAAATCGGTTCACCCAATCAAAAGTTCTGACACATATAAAAAAATTGATATTCTGACACATATAGCTGAGAAGAGAGGTTAGATAGATATAGATAACCACAGATTTGAACAAAAGGATCCGCCCGTCTCCATATTTTAGTCAGATTTTCTTCATACATGCAAAAAGTAGCGCCATCTGACATAACTCGTACGAACTAGCGTGGGCGAGAGTTGACTGACGTGCCGAGTTAAAAGAACCTTGATAGAATTGTCGCTTTAAAAATTTGTTTTTTTAATTTGTTTACAAGAAAAAATACAATGTAAGGTTACTTATCGATGATATGACATCCCATGTTTCTCTTTAGCCTTTCTTTTATGATATTTACGGCCTCTTACAACACAATAAGGCATTTTTATATGGAATATTTTTCCACCGCACTGAACAATGTCCCGCAGACGACTGAGTCGCGAGTGTGCGAAACTTTCGATTTTCGCACCAATTCGCTGAGCCCATTAGTCGCGCGCGTTCGCCGGGTCCTTACGCCAGTAATATATAAGTCATTGTAGATAACACGTTTATATGTCACCGCAATCACACACATATTATTAAACCCGTACATAATATAAAAACAAAACTTAAATAAAATAAACCACAATCAAAACAACGGATTTTAAATTCAACAATGACCAACAGATAATTTATGATATATATCAGCCTGTCAAGTATCGATAAACAAATAAGAAATGTTGAAAGAGATAATGGAGAAATGATAAAACAGCGATTGATTTTTTTTTATCTACAATTGGCATCATCTCACCTGATGGTAAGTGACGATGATGCCGGAAAAATGGTGGCGGGCTTACCAAGATTCCCTAACGCAATGGGGAACTGGCTATCTTCTCTTCAAGCCGGAACACATCAATGTTAACGTAGCTGTTAACGATAAGAATTATATTATAACACTAGCTTTTGCTCGCGGCTTCGCTCGCTTGGACATCGTTTAGATGACTGTCTTTGAGGGTTAGTGGTGCGCGAGCCGCCAGCGGCTCGCGAGCGTGGACATGAGTTTTTTCAGATCCTTCAGTAACTATATCGGGCTATTCTGCTTAGCAGTCTATGTCACTTCCCACCCCCTTCAACCAATTCTGTACAAAAAATCACTTCAATCCGTTGCGACGCCGACGTGCGCGAGCGTGGAAATGAGTTTTCTCCAGATCCCTCTGGAACTATCTTAGGATATGCTTATTAGTAAATTATGTCATTTTCCACCTCCTCAGCCATCTCTGTGCAAAAAATCATAACAATATATTGTTCCGTTGCGATATTTAAAAAAATACTGAACCAAAAAAGAGTACTTTTTCAGTTCCCGGGATAAAAAGTCTACCTGCACGCCAAATTTCATCAAGATTGGTCGAAGTGTTGAAGCGTGAAAAGGTAACAAACAAACAAACACATTTTCACATTTATAATATTAGTAAAGACGGTGCTAGCAGCCAGACGGGCTTAAAAAATGCCCTTCTACCAACCAAACCGAGTCTTACAAAGACTCCGCCGGGAATCGAACCCGCGACCTACTGATGTGAAGCTAAGTAACCATTACGCCACGAAAGCGGTCAAAAAATTATTGCTTCGACAAGACTAATTCATAATAAAAATAAATAAAATAAAAACTTGGCCAAGTGCGTGTCGAACCAAGCATAGTGTATAGAGTTCCGGAGCATTACTTGAAAATTACGGCTGGTTTTTTTGTTGTTATCATAAAACTCTTTGATGTCAATTGGACCAACTTACATTCTCTTTTATTTGGAGAAGTTTAAGATCAACATTTTAATTTGAAGTCCCGTATCCGTAGCTATGATTTAAGAAATCACTGTAGGACTTGGTACCATTTAGATCTCTGTAAATATTTTGTATCGAACTTGGCCCCCTTTCATATTTATGTTTTTTTCGGAATAATCCTTACTAATATTATAAATGTGAATATGTGTTTGTTTGTTTGTTTGTTACCTTTTCACGCTTCAACACCTTGACCAGTCTTGATGAAATTTGGCATGCAGGTAGCCTGTGTCACGAGGAAGGACATAGGCTACTTTTTATCACGTGAAAATAGCATAGTCCGATGCAGTTTCTGAGGGAACTAAAAAGTTAACTCTCTTTTTTGGCTAATTTCCTTAAAATCGCAACGGAACAATGGATTTTTGTGATTCTTTGCACAGATGGTTAAGGAGTGTCATAAATTTTAATCACAATAGCCCGATCTGGGATAGAGATCTGGAGAAAACTCATTTGTACGCTGCGAGCTGCTTGCGGCTCGCGCACCACTCACCCTCAAAGGCCGCCATAAAAACGATGTCCACGCGGTCGAAACCGCGGGAAAAAGCTAGTAATAAATAACAGTATTAAGGAATCCATTTAAGAATTCTGCCAATGTCACATATTGTAGTGTAAAGTCAGTTTGTGGTTTGCGGTACCTACTGATACCTAACTAAAGCTAAACAATGAATTCCCAGTAGGTAGGTAAATGTTTTATTCGCATTGTACCAACAATGGAGATCACATCAAGTTAGATGCTGCCAGTATAATTTGCCCACGTGACGTAATGCGTGATCTTCTACGCGAGGCCTGTTTATACTGACTGGCAGTGTCTAACTTGATGTGGTCTGCACTGCATGCATAGGTAGTAAATATTTTTTTCCCAGTGAAGCTTCTAATGCCAGCATAAACAGACCGACGTTATGCTTGATATAATCTAAGCGAGGCCCGTTTATACAGGCAGTGTCTCACTTGATGTGGTCTTCACTGCATAGGTAGTATTTTTTTTCTAATGTAACTTCTGACCACAGAAATCTTAATAGTGCCTATATTATTTAGATTTCTGTGCTTCTGACAGTGTAATAGAATATAATGTACAATTGTGCAAAGTCGGGCTCAAATTCCTTAGGTATTACTCCAGAATATAAGGAACAATTGTGCAAAGTTGGACTTAAATTCCTTAGGTGATACTCCAGAATATAAGGAACAATTGTGCAAAGTTGGACTGAAATGCCTTAGGTGTTACTCCAGAATGTAAGGAACAATTGTGCAAAGTTGGATTCAAATGCCTTAGGTGTTACTCCAGAATATAAGGAACAATTGTGCAAAGTTGGACTCAAATACCTTGGTGTTACTCCAGAATATAAGGAACAATTGTGCAAAGTTGGACTCAAATGCCTTAGGTGTTACTCCAGAATATACGGTACAATTATGCATAGTTCGGCTCAATTTCATTCAGCCGTTTTTCCGTGATGCGTAAAAAATTGAAAAATATATATTTTGGTCTCTATATTGATATGCATATCCCCCACGGTTATTATTTTCCAAAAATATATCATGTACAGACGCGGCGTCGTCGTTGCAAATTTATTTTAAGTGAAGATAAGTTTTTCCTTGTAAATTTATTTATATTTTGTTATGCATTGTTTCATGTTACAGCTATAAATAAACAAATGAATCGGTTCCCCGTCTACCTACAATCCTTCCGTGTAATTTCATTATCAGAATTATCACCAGTATGCTGATGAGCGTATATTGGAAACCAAGTCACCAAACAACCTCAGAGTATCAATACATATTTGTAATTGTATACGCAGTCGAATTCCGTGCCAAGTCCATGAAAGAATATGAATATTATTTGTTTGATCCATAAAGGAACAATTACTTTTCTTCAGAAACAATTACTTGTTATTTGTTTGATCCTTAAATAAACAATTACTTTTCTTCGGAAACAATCACTTTTCTTCAGAAACAATCACTTTTCTTCAGAAACAACCACTTTTCTTCAGAAACAATCACTTTTCTTCAGAAACAAGTAGCAACTGAGTTGTTTTTTTGCACTTTTGAGTTTCTCTTCTATCTCATGCTAAGCTTATTTTTGCCAACTTTGGCACGCCCCAGTCGAGTTAGGTAGAGTGTTTCTTCAGTTACATAATATTGGGTTACTTAGAAAGGCGTATGTGGGTACTGGGTACATACATAAATTATTAAAAATGCTACTAATTGAAATGCCATTTGTTATTAATATTTATTATTTAAATGACTGCAGATTATTTCAATGACAGGATTCACAGGATATTATAAATATGTATTGATCCTTCAGCACGTACCTGAGACTGTAATCTGAGTCATGCTATTATTCATAATAGGCATGGTTTTTTTAATATTAAAAAACAACTATTTAAAATAATTATTTTAGAATTTGAATAATATCTCTGTAGTTAAGTACAATGTCCTGACCAATTTAAAAATAAATACAAAACCTGACTAAAAAAAAGTAAAAAAAATTAAAAGCCCACTACGGAAATGTATGAAAACCAAAGTCTCCTGCCTGAAATCTTAGCTTTTATTTTTGCTTTCATCTTAGGTAATAGCCGTGGTCGCAAGCCATAATGATAGGTACTCATGATAAAAATTTTGATTACGATTAGGCTTGCGACCACGGCTATTACCCCAGATGAAGGGAAAAATAAAATCTAAAATTTTTTTATTTTTTTTTATTCACAATTGGTAAACCCTTGACAACAACTCACATGGTGTTAAGTGACGAAGTTGCCGAAGATGGAAGAGGGCTTACCGAGATTCCCCTACGTCAGATGAAAGCAAAAATAAAAGCTAAGATTTCAGGCAGGAGACTCGTTTTTATACTTTTCCGTAGTCGGGTTTAAGTTTTTTTAACTCTTTCTTCCATATTGTTTGTGCTCATATTACGGCAGCGTGTCGTGTCGCTTGATTGTAGCGCGCGTGCAATGAGCCGGCTCTAAAGGCCGGCTCATAATATCGTTTGTGAGACCATTTGATAAGAAATAAGAAACATTTGCATATGTATATATTTAAAAATAATATAAACTGTCAATGAATAATAAAGCAATAAATTATTGAGTATTGAGTATTGAATATATGAATTATCTATCTATCTATCCATCTATAATGTGCTCGTCAAGACCTTTCTTTTAATACTTTCACGTTTCTTTAAGACTGTCGAAACATAACCCTCATTTTTCGTAGTCGGGTAAAAACATTAGTTAGTCGTGTAAAAAATCTGTCCTATGTCGCTCAGAGGATCAAGGAAGACGTCACCTCGCACTCCAAATTCCATCAATCCGTTTAAGCTACAGGCTCAGTCAAAGAAACAGACATCATGCATACACACACCCCAAAAACATTATCCTTCTTAATCCTCGTGCAATAACTGAAATTCACTGCTACAGTTTTTTTTTATGCACAATTGGTAAACCCTTGACATCATCATTGTTTATTTAAGAGAGAATCAGCTTATCTATATATATAAAAGGAAGTCGTGTTAGTTACACCATTTATATTATAACTCCAGAACGGCTGGACCAATTTTTATGATTTTTGTGTTTTTGCATTAATTGTCTTCGTCGGGAATAGAATAATAAGTATTAAAATATGATAATTCATCAATAAAAAAAAATCAGACAATTAATCTTGTTACATGAATTTTGTATAAAGCCATCTCCTTCCGAACATAAATAGCAATTTTCTCCTAGTTTACATAGAAAATGTGCAAATGTCGTACATTTCTAAAATTGGCATAAAACAAGCTAGTTTTTGAGTATGTTTGCCAAAATTGCCAGATACATTTTTTATTCACCATCACTGTTTTAAGTTAATTGACAGAAAAAAATAAAAAGGTAGTAATTTTCTTATAAAATTACTATTTTCTGTGGAGGTTTGGTGATAATTACGGACAGAGTAACTATTCCATAGTGTTTTAATATAAAAAGTTACCTATTTACAAAACAGAGCCAGAAGAATGATATCAGGCGGTTATATAAGGTGTAACAAAATTAGCTGAAACTATTTTAACTGGTGCTTCTACCCATGAAACTGAACAACTTTCCCCATGGAACCCATAGTCAAATCGCAAAAAAAAAAATTAGCTCTCCCATACTAACTCAATTAGCTGTTCAGCCAACTTAGTATGGGAAGTTCAAAATTTTTTTTGAGATTTGACTATGGGTTCCATGGGGAAAGTTGTTCAGTGTCATGGGTAGAAGCACCAGTTAAAATAGTTTCAGCTAATTTTGTGAGACCTTATATATATGTAATCTTATAGATTTTGAGTTGTACTACATTAAATATATATACAATACAATATATAAGATTTTGCGGAAGAAGAAAAAGAAATAAAGTTTATTCGGCAAAAAATAAATAGAAAAATAATTACAATATTAGGTACTTAATTTATATAAACAATAGCTAAAGATTAAAACTAATAACATTAGAATATATCTTGTGTTAATTTGGGAGGTCTTGACCTAAGCTATCACTACCTTAAGCCTGTCGGTCCATTTCTGGGACACCTGTATATTCTGTAAAAATATCAGCCGGCTACCTATCACGGTTAAAAAGATACAGCCGTCGGACAGACGGACGGATGGACGGTCGGACAGCGTAGGCTTATTAATAGGGTCCCGTTAACCTGGTACGGAACCCAACAACAAGCTACAAGACTAGAATACCTAGGTACTAGGGAGTACAATTTTGTTCAATCTCTTTTTCTCAATTTTTGTCACGCGATATACAAAGTTGCAGCTCAATCGGAAACCGGAAAGTGGGTCAAAAACCACCCGAACAAGATTCAAGATTCCACCCGAACAAACAAACATACATTGCAAGTTGAATAAAAGCTTGTAATATATCAGACGATCAATTGTATGTTGACAAATGATAGCGACAACACGTTCGTGATTGAGCAACCAATCACATATAAATATATGAGATCGAGCCAGCAGATCATTTCCGCAGTTATTTGCGGGACTGTACTTGTGCAAATGTTTTGTGTGGCCTGCCCTGTGTGGCAAATGCCGTAGTGTGAGAACAAGACGTGTCCGTGCTAACTACATGGCCAAAGTATATATATTAGTACTAACATACAGTATGGACACACCCTGCCGCTCTCTAGATTGCGACCTCATCCCCTACAGATTGGTTACAGTTTGGTTGTCGAACGTATGGGATTTCGCCGCCATTTTGTTTGTTCTATCATTCGTTTTTTGAAATGTCATTTCTGGCCCGTTGTATGGAGTGTGACATGGCAATACATATTAGGTCGGCGAAATTTTTTTTTCGTATTTTGTATACAAACTCAAACAGGGCGAACAAAACGAGCTGCATCTTGAACGTTAAGATTTCCATACTGGAAACGCTTGAACCAAGTTTGTGATATACTGATTGATACTGCATTAGGTTCATTAAACAGCACAAATTTTATTCGCGGCGAAGTAACAAGTATCTATCATCTGTGTTCGCGGCCTGTGTTGCATTTTTACCTTTTTTAGGGTTCCCTACCCAAGGGGTAAAAACGGGACCCTATTACTAAGACTTCGCTGTCCGTCCGTCTGTCCGTCTGTCACCAAGCTGTATTTCATGAACCATGATAGCTACGAAATTTTCACTGTATTTCTGTTGCCGCTATAACAACAAATACTAAAAATTAGAAAAAGTAAGTCTCCATACAAAAAACGTGTTTTTTTGAAACGTGAAGAAACTAGTGCCATCTAGTATGATAGTACGGAACTGAAGAAACTAGCGCCATCAGTATGATGGTACGGAACCCTATGTGTGCGGTTCTGACTCGCACTTTACCGGGTTTTTTACTTAAAATTTCAAAATGTATATAGTGAATTTCTCGTTACTTTCACTAATTTTCATACACAGAAAAACAAATTGAAAATGGCGGGAATTACATTTTGTTATTTTTTATTAAAATTTCGAACGTTCTTATTAATTAATTTTGATTACAAATTTATAGTTACAAAATACGAAGAAACGTTTTCCCCGACGTATTAGATAGATGTTAGAGGTAAAACATCAGAAATTAGTCAATACTTACAAAAAAGGACTATGCATTTTTTTTGTCTATATTAAGGTAATACTTATTTAAAAACATATCACGGATCCACGAACGAATATACAGGGTCTTCGGCAGATGGTTGAAAATACGAAAATGGGGGATAGGTGGGGTCGCCTCCCACCTATTTTGAGAATTAAAAAAAATCTAGGACTTGTAATTTTTTTTACAGGATTTTTTTTCCTTTTTTTAGAAATTTTGCCATTTTTATACCTTTGAACACATGTAACTTTTTGTTTTTTAAAGCTAGCTCCAAAATCTTTTTTTTAATAGACTTTTATAAGATTGTCGGCTCTAAAAAAAATTATGTTTGTTTCAAGTTATTGCTAAAAACAAAAATGTGGGCCCCCGAACTTAAAAAAAAAGTTGAACAAAAATTTAAAACTCAACTTTGCGATGCATTTAAAAAAAAAAAATGGGGCTGGAAGGCTTCTGATTTTTTTTAAACATCTCTAAAGCTTAGGCTTTTGAATGGTATGTAATTTGTTTCGGTATCTTTTTTGTAACCGGAGTTGTTAATTTTTTTTATTCAATTGGACCATGTTGACAAAATTCCACTAGTTACATGTTTTGTGAAATGTATCAAATGCAAAGTTGAAAATAATGTAAATACTTACTGTTGGGACGGTTACAAAGAGCAGGTACGTTTTTTTACATTCTTGCACACACATAATGGCTATCTTTTGTCATTTATTGGCATATTGGAGTTAGCACTTCCATATGCCAATATAATGTCCGCATATTCCTCATTGGTAAATTGAGCCATTTTAAACCACAACAAAGTCTTAACAAAACGTCTGATAATAACAAAAAGTGACAAACAACAAAAAAACTTAACAAAATCACAAACGTTAATAACGTTAACGTTTTTTTTTGTTTTCGTTAATTTCACTTTGCTGTGTTTGTGATTTTGTTAAGTTTTTTTGTTGTTTGTCACTTTTTGTTATTATCAGACGTTTTGTTAAGACTTTGTTGTGGTTTAAAATGGCTCAATTTACAAATGCGGAATATGCGGACATTTTATTGGCATATGGAAGTGCTAACTCCAATATGCCAATAAATGACAAAAGATAGCCATTATGTGTGTGCAAGAATGTAAAAAAACGTACCTGCTCTTTGTAACCGTCCCAACAGTAAGTATTTACATTATTTTCAACTTTGCATTTGATACATTTCACAAAACATGTAACTAGTGGAATTTCGTCAACATGGTCCAATTGAGTAAAAAAAATTAACAACTCCGGTTACAAAAAAGATACCGAAACAAATTACATACCATTCAAAAGCCTAAGCTAGATGTTTTAAAAAAATCAGAAGCCTTCCAGCCCCATTATTTTTTTTAAATGCATCGCAAAGTTGAGTTTTAAATTTTTGTTCAACTTTTTTTTTAAGTTCGGGGGCCCACATTTTTGTTTTTAGCAATAACTTGAAACAAACATAATTTTTTTTAGAGCCGACAATCTTATAAAAGTCTATTAAAAAAAAGATTTTGGAGCTAGCTTTAAAAAACAAAAAGTTGCATGTGTTCAAAGGTATAAAAATGGCAAAATTTCTAAAAAAAGGAAAAAAAATCCTGTAAAAAAATTACAAGTCCTAGATTTTTTTTAATTCTCAAAATAGGTGGGAGGCGACCCCACCTATCCCCCATTTTCGTATTTTCAACCATCTGCCGAAGACCCTGTATTATAATTTTCTATTTTTTTTTACGAGCGCCATCTATGTTAAAGCCAGCACAGTTTTTAGATCTCTAGTTCACCACGATTTTTGAGCGATCGTGAGGAAGCTAAAGCCCATGCGCACGCGACTCTCGTATTTTTGTTTCTGTATCTAATACCAGCCTCGTGATATAGATGGAGCTAGTATAAAGATTAGGTACTTCCATGAAATATTTTAATTTTATCAAATAGGTATATTTTGTCTAGAAGTGCAATTCGCGAACCATACATTACAATGTAATCTGAACATATTTCATTCACCGAATGATCTTTGGAATCCGGATGCTTATTTTTCTTCTGGAAAACTTTTTTTATAATCCTGTTGAAATGTAACCATCGATATCCTCCGTTGGTACTCGTCAATGAAGAGTAAGGCATTACAAACAGCTCGATAACTTAGATAAGGAGTTGGTCGTTGTCGTATTTCTAATCTTTAGTTGTACAATATTTACCTACTTATGTAGGTAAGTACTTATCTACTTCCCTTCCTTTCCAAACCTTATCAATAAACTCGAGGCGCAGTCTGACGCTAGCCATCGCAGGACATATTTGCTTGATTTAACTTGTGCCCTTTATTTGTTTTTGCAATAACGTGTCAGTCGCCTGTCGAAAAAACACAATAATAAGTACCCTCTTTTCTATAGCAAACTTCCGTATGCTTGCAAACGGATTTCGCCTTTATATTCATAGTGTGATTGTTCATTAAGCAACACCAATGTGGATATGGCATACGATGCATTCGTTTAGAAGTGTTCGGACTAGTGGTGGTCTGCAGTCATGTCGTGGCAGGGCAGGGATGGTCCCTCCGTCCCGGCGGAGCAGCGGCCCCTTATGCTGGCCCTCAGGGTGCCTCGCAGCTACGGAAGCGTCTTCCCCTATTACAGATTCGTGAGGAACGCCGTCTGCGAGACCGTCCAACATGAGGTACGGTTTCTGGGTTCTTATTACATCAATTTGTTTACGTCCGTCTTTCTCTCGCTAGATTTACATTCAAACCTTAATTTCAAACATTCATTAAGGGATCGGACTGCTAGTCATTTGAGTTACTTTTTATGATATGTCAAAAACGAAATTTTGTTCTAAAAATTTTTAAAATACCCAAAGTCATTGACGAACTTATTTTGTGAATTTGATCAATAGTAAGGTTTTTTGAAACTTCAGGAGGAGAGCAATTTAGGAAATCATAGGCGTCAGTACTAATATATATACTTTGTCATAGGTATATCAGATTTTATTTTTGATGCAGTCCGATCCCCTAATGTATTGCTTACGAAGTAACTATTCAGTAATCTGTGGTATTGCTTAGTAAGATGTTCAGGTTGCATTGGCACGATTCTACGGGCACTAATAATAATTAAGTTTATCGCCAGTGAAGCGGTCGTAGCTCAGTGTTATTTACGTGGTTGGGTAGATCACGCAGGTTAACTGACCTAAAGTACGGTCATTACCTAGATGGGTTTGACTGTTAGTGTCATTTTTCTCGACAGTTTCCTTGATTCACAAGGTACGTTAAGCCGATGGTGCCGGTCACTGGATGGCATTCGTCAAGCCGTGTCAGATGTCTTATAGGCGGCCTGAACAACTTCTGACAGTGGGGTCCGCCACTAGCCCTACAACCACCACCAACCCGGACTTGGCCCCCCTGTGTGGAGTATGGCATACGGCATAACCTTCCTCAGCTTGGGAAGAGACCCGTGCCCCACCAGTGGGGACGTTATGGGGTTTTTTTTCGAATTAGTAAGCACTTGGCATCATCTCACCCTCGGAGGATTCTTATTCCTCCGAGATTTCACCTGATGGTAAGTGAAGATGATGCCGAATATGGAAGTGGACTTACTAACATTCTCCAACGCAATAGGAAACTGGCTATCTTATTTTCAAGCCGCGGAACACATCTATGTTGTTAGCATTGATGTTTGGCGGCAAGAATTATATAAGATGGTGGTAGCTAGTCAGGCGGGCTTAGAAAATGTTCTTCCACCAATCACACCGAGTCTTACAAAGTTAAGACTCCGCTGGGAATCGAACCCGCGACCTCCTGTTCTGAAGCTAATGGACTAAACCATTACGCCACGGAGGTGGTTAACGATATTGTTAAAGATCTTCTTAAACTTGTTAAAATGATAAAATAACTAGGTACATTACTGCAGCGGCCAGCGAAAGAGGCATTTATGGACGAACGTATGGTAATGTGGTCCGAGGCGATAAGTCCATCAATACCTAGTTGTGGCCAAGGCTTGTATAGTACTTTTCTCAAATAATGCGCGGAAATTAAAACTTCAATAATTACTTTTCAAAGTCAATGACGAACAACGAACAACAATAATTTTTCACGCGCCAAAGTGTTAATTTGTTTTTTTTTTTAATAAACAGCGTTCCATTTGCAAGTCGGTTCGAAATTTAAATAAAACCTTTGATAAGTTAACTCCTTGGTTGCCATGTTTCGGAGTAAAATAGAGTTCCATTTTTAAGGCCCAGTGGTACCTAAAAATCCACTTAAACAGGTTTTTAGAATTCATTTTTGAAGTAGTTAACAGTAAATTTAAAATCTAGGAAAACATACTGGTATTATTGAGAATAGTTACGAGGGATCATATTGAATGGAAACACGATTTAATAAAGTTGGCTCGTTAGAATAATTTCGCAAAAGTACCTCTTTTCGAGCCATTTTATCGTCTATTTTCGGTTTTATTCTTAAAATAAGTAATTTGATAGTGTGATTCATTTACTAAAATAAAGTTCAAAGGTGACTGAAGGAAAACATCGAATGGATTTTGATTTAAGATAAATATGATGAAAATAAAAACGAAATCATCGAAAAAATGCAAAATTGTGGTTATTTTCTTCCCTCTTTACACGTAAAGAAAAAGACAAAGACAGATTTTTAAGTACCACTGGGTCTTAAATTACACGACAGATATGAGTTTACATAGTAATTTATTTGGCCGCTAAACACGACATATATGGATTTTTATACAACTTTTGCCGGCCGCTGCTCGCATTTATTTGGCCAGTAGAGCAATTTAGATTTATCTCGAAGAAGATTCTCAAAATAATGCTCAAACTTCCAAGCATGTTTGAGTAAAATTAATTTACATGTGCGATGCGATAAATCAAGTGTTCATTTTGTGACTAAACCAAAAGGGATACATAGTCACCTAAATTGCATTGTTGACTGACAGTCGTTGGCTCGATGCTCCATCGGCGGCGGCGGCGGCGGCCAGCACGCACACACGCCGACCAGTGACCACAAGCTGTGTTGGCAATAAATAGCTACCCGAATGTTCGTGATTGATTATGGCTCCTCCGTCCCTAACATTAGTAACTCGACTCACGATGTTTCAAACATCGAACGAAATAGCTTGGAAATAAAGTTATTGTCAGCTCGCACTGCAACGGCTTTTACGTCAATCGCTGCGGACGAATCGTGCGAAAATTGTGGTTTTTAATTTATTATAAATAAAATATGAAGAATTTACAAAAAGTAAGAAAACAAATCATTTTATAGATATTGTTTTGTTAAGAACTTCACGAATTATAATAATGTTTCGAGTAAAATTGCAGCAGTTTTATGGTTACAACTAGAAAAAAAAGGGTGCATAAGGATATGTTCTGTGTATTGAACTAGAATTCGAGGAAATCAAAATCACAGTTCATATCCTGTAAATTGCAAATTATTTTTTAAAGAAAATAATTTAATAAATATAATCCAATTGAAGTAAAAAGTGGTTACAAAGTTGTTCGTTGGCGGCGGTATAAGCCTTAATGAACTGCGCAGAGTCAAAGTACTGAAAATCACTCTATTATTGGTATACCTACCTACTTACTTTGAATGTTAGATTTCCGTGAGATTTTGTGACTGTGACTTGGTGTCACTACAATATTTAATATATCCACTTGATGGCATTCTTTGTATTATGTTGTTTTTTTTCTGTATGTAAAATACATTTCACTAAGTCGTCGGTTTACCGGCCAGCCTACGGTACGTCTTCCGGTGCGCGGTCACCATTTGAGTACTTTACTGCCCCAATGACCATTTGTTCTACGAGCTATGTGCCCTGCCAACTGCCACTTAAGTTTAGCGATCCTATGAGCTATGTTGGTTATTTCTGGTTCGATCGCGTAAGGAAACTCCAAGCAAAGCTCGTTTCATCGCCCTTTGGGTAACCTTGAGCCTTCTTATGAGGGTCATAGTCAGCAACCATGTCTGAGTTCCGTAAGTCATCACTGGCAACATACTCCCGGGTCGCAGGAAGCCGCTGGATGCGGGCAGCGCAGGACCGGTCGTCGTGGAAATCCTTGGGGAAGGCCTTTGTCCAGCAGTAGACGTCTTTCGGCTGATATGATAATGTATATTTAATTTTATTTGTAATAGCATTAAGCATAGATACATACACTGTTGAGTGTGAATATCTCGTCTTTAAAATATTTGTGTTCCATGTGTAATAGCAAACTCTTGTATCTACCATGAATAGCTATACTCTATTTATGGAGTAAAGTCTACTCTGGTGTAATAATCGTATATTTTCACGTTATCTGCTAAATCTGTGTATAGAACCAACACGGCTAAGCTTTAAAATAACAACGCTGGGGTATATAAGAGATTTGTGACCAGTGGTCTTCCCTATAGTGCTTTTTTCCAGTTGCCGACTCTCACGGATATCAAACTTCAAATACCTATAGTTTTTAATAAATTTTCAAAGTATTTACGTTTAATTCTGATGAAGTTGATTCAAGATGCTGCGGGTTGCATCTTTTATAAGACCCTTCGGCCAGGTATGGTCTTTGTCCTGTATTCAAACTTTATATTATTAACATAAATAAAATTCGTGACGTCATCTTAATCGACCTGTGCTTCTCAAATTACGCTAAGCCGTTGGTAACAGTTCCTATTACTAAAATATGGTAATATCTGGGAGCATTAGTCGCGCGCGTTGCCCGGGTCCTTACGCCAGTAATATATAAGTCACTGGGTAATATCGTACATAGATATCTTTGGTAATATCTGAGTAGTTTAGTTGAGCCTCGTCAGGTCCATCTGGTAGTGTTGGTGGGCCCTACAACCTCCGTCAACCCGGTCTTAGTCCCCATGTAGCCTGAAACTAAAGCCTGTGAATCAATCGCATGTGATCTTCTGATATGGGATGATTATTTAATTAATAAATTATTAAATCGTGTTTATTTAATACGATCACATGAAATCATCCTTCATTAAACTCGATTGTTAATCAGGGATGACGACAGAATTAGAAATAAATTATGAACTCTTGATCACTAAATTGCCCTCCTACTTAAACTTCGGAAAACCTTACTCGTTTTGTTTTCCGTCAAGTCTTCGATTTTTAACTCACTAAAATCACAAAATGAGTACACAAATGACGCTGCTAAACTATGACGTCACGCCTAGGTATTTCAAACATTTTTGAACAAAATGTCGTTTTTGACAGATGATAAAAAGTAACTCAGATGACTAGCATTCGTCATCCCTATTAGTGTATTCTTTGTGACTGAAAGAAGTTTGTAGATTAAGTTAAGATTCAGAGCCTGGTAGGTTAGTTCAGTAGGAAGGTTGGGTTACTTTAGCTTGCCTTTGGCAACAATAAGAACCGGCTAAGTGCGAGTCGGACTCGTGCACGGAGGTTTCCGTACCACCGAACCTCCGCACGAGTACAACAAGGATACTTATTGATTTCAGTCTGATTCCAATCCAAAGTAATGAACAAGAGCTACAGAAAAAAATGTTTTTTTTTATTCAGTCATGGGATCCTCAGCGCGAGTACGACTTACACTTGCCTTGTTTTTATTTTTTGTTGTTTAACTTAAAGTTTATTCACAATTGGTTTTTAATAGTACAAATTACCGTTTTGGCAATAGAGTAAATACAAAAAATCTTTGAAAACACGTGTCTTTATGGGGACTCCTCTTAATTTTTTACTTTTTGTTATTTTTATCATTTATTCCATGAAAATTTCAATCGGCTACGTATTACGGTTCAAAAGATACAGCCCTTTAAAGTTCGGACAGACGGACGGACAGTGTGCAGAACCCTAAAATGGAGCCCCGCGGACAAACCACAGAAATTGAATTGGACGACCGATTATAAACAGATATGACATATATTTAGACATGATTCGTATAATTTAGGAATGTTCAAGACAAGACTGAATAGGCACTATTTGAGCTCGCGTGTCACATCATCGGCTGCATCGCCCTTACCTTCAGGTGAGGTGCAGCCAAACGCACTCAAATTTTTAGTAATAAAAAAGTCATAGTTAACGGCTAATTCACAATTTGCTTATTCAATGTTCTGTAAAAAGACGAGCCCGTATATACGAGGCGAGTTTACGGCGCGCCGGTGACATGGCCGAACATATATACATATATCGTCACAAATAAACCTTAATTGGAAATCGGCGGGCGGGGAGGGCAGCATCTCGCGGTTATTTGTCACACTTCGACGGAGGCTCAGCACAATCGGGCCGGACACCGTGCGTAATGCTGCCTCCCGAAGTAACTCTTCACCTCTCTGCCGCCGCGCTCTTCCAGCGTATCCATCTGCGCACGCATAGCACAAACTCTCACGTACGTATCGTTGGCTACGTTCATTCATAGCGCGAGTGAACTCCGCCCTCCGCCCGCCCTGCATCACTCCCGCCCGCCGCCGCTCTAAATACGTTCCGAAGCGTCACACGACGTGCGTCCCGCGTGCTTATCGTAGTGCGCGACCAGTCACCACGCTCCCAAATCTGTCACAGGACGCTGTCGTGCTGCGCGCTCGTCTGATATGCAGCCCGAGAGACCATGTCTCTGCCACCACACCTCCCGGAGTCGACGGGCAGCGAGAGCGAGTTTGTGCACATAAGATGCCTCATCGCTAATATACACAAGCCCAGAAATGTGTCGAGGCCGCCCACTGTCTACGAAACGGGGTCGCCCTTAGGCGTCGTACGGGAGTCACCACCGTCCTCGGAATCAGATCGCAGTGTATCTGGATCAGAAAGATCTGGGGACGTGACGCCAGAAGAGCTCACACCTACTAAACGCGCTAAGAGCAACAGTTTTGCTGGATCGCTGTTGGCCCCACCAGGAGTGTCGGCGCCAGGAAAACGAAGAAGAACTTCTTTCCTGCACCTAAACGTCGGAGGTCACTCGGACCACATGGGGCCTCTGTCTGCTGGCGCGCACTTCAATGTGCCGAAGTTCACAGTGACGGCACCCCCCGGAGAGCACCGGCGACACAGCCATGGGTTCGCTGGTTTCCATGGATTTGCGCTCCGTCGGCACTCCAATACGGTGTGGAAGTGATTGCAAGTGTGGTCGGAACGCATTTTTTGTGTATAATATAGTTTACCGAAGTTTTTATGTGTTAAGTTATACTAACTGTATTTGTAGTTCATTGGCTGATTCATTAACCTGCCTGACTAATAGGTAGGACAAATGGTTTGATGCATGGCTACAGCTTGATCTAAATAAATGCGTAAATTTTAAGTCATCACTTATCAAAAAAAACATTCAAATTATAAAAAAAAACCAAATTATTGTAAAAAATAATACTCAAGTCTTAGAGCGAGGTATACAACACACATACTACTTAAATAAATTTTTAATTTAATAAACCGAGCGAAGTAGCCAGTGAAAATTGAAACAACCTAGAAAAAACTATAGAAATCATCGATTTATTCGTAGTCAGTAGCATATTATTCCAATTTCTGTGAGTAACATTCTAGTTAGGTACTTTCACAGTTTTTTTTTATTTTTTTATTCACAATTGGTAAACCCTTGACAACATCTCACCTGGTGGTAAGTGACGATGTTGCCGAAGATGAAAGCGGGCTTACCAATATTCCCCAACGCAATGGGGAACTGGCTATCTTATCTTCATGCCGGAACACACCAATGATATCAACATTGATATTTGGCGGCAAGACTTAGATAAGATGGTGGTAGCTAGCCAGGCGGGCTTATAAAATGCCCTACCACCAACCAAACCGAGTCTTACAATTGACCCCGCCGGGAATCGAACCCGCGACCTCCTGTGTAAAGCCAGTGAACTTTGCCTCTGAGCTACGGAGGCGGTTGAAAGTTGTTTGTGTTATGCATATATGTACGAGTATAATTATCTTTGAAACTTACAGGATATCCAAGCGCTATGGGCCACTTAGTACTTTAAATATTGTCAAAAGAGACTTTATTCGATCTCTTTCTGTCCCCTTCGGTCGCACTTAACTCCAGCCGACTTTGCTTCCGCTGGAGGTGCTCCTGCCACTTAGCTTCGCCTAACAATAATTAGAAATAAGGCAGATCTAAGGAAAAAATCTATATACCTCTAAGGAAAACACACACACTATGCGTCAGCACAACTATTCTCAGAATAAATTATTCTAATTAAGCACATAATCCTATAATATCTAATATAATAATACTAGCTTTTGCCCGCGGTTTCGCCCGCGTGAACATAGTTTTTATGAATGTCTTTGAGGGTGGGTGATGCGCAAGCGTGGAAATTAGTTTTCTGCAGATGCCTCGGGATCTATATCGGGCTATGCTAATTATTATAGTATTTGTCAGTTTCTACAACCACCACTATCTCTTTGCAAAAATCACGTCAATCCGTGATTTTCTCGTTACGACGTGGAATTTAGTTTTCTCCAAATTCCTTTAGGAACTATGTCAGGCTATGCTAATCAGTAGTTTCTGTATCACTTTCCACTCCCTCAAGTATCACTTTGAAAAAAAATACCGTTAATTCTTTGCTCCGCTGCGACGTGAGAGAAATCGATTAAAAAAAGCCAGTTTTTTTATTTCCTCCAGGAATTGTGTCGCACTTATTCCGATGGTTGTGTGCCGGGCTATGCAATTTTGGCGGGATAAAAGTAGCCTGTGTTACTTTCCATCCCTTTAACTATCTATGTGCCAAAAATCAAGTCGATCTGTTGCCCCGTTACGACGTGAAGGAAGGATAAACAAACAAACACACTTTCACATTTATAATATTAAGTTAGGATAAACACTCAATTTCACTCCGTCGATAAATGTAATCCTTTCTTTGTAATCAATGACCATTATTTATTTAAGTACCTTATTATTTTTCGACTTTATCTGCTAAGCAAGCAATCTACCTAAGTACTTCAATTAGTGAAAATCTGTAAATTTAAATAATTACACAACTCTACAAAAAAAATATTTGTTGCCCTGGATATGTTAGCAAATTTTGATGTTTTCAAATGCCCAGATTACGAATTTATTCATGAAAGTATTGAATGAGTTCTTGTTTTTATGACTATTGCATATCTTATATTTTGATCAATTATCGGCTTGTTAGTAATAAAATTTATTTTCTTAGTCATAATTAGAGTTCTGCGCAAAACAACGAGAGCAAACCTTACAGAATCATTGATAGTTTCATGAATAGTGAGCATAAATATATATCAAAAATCGATCTTATATCTAAGGCAACAAAACCACTGTAGACCAGTGTTATATTTCACATATTATCCGTGAAATTCCCGCTTAAGGAAAAACATTTTTTCATTATATTTAATGAAGTTCTACTTATTTTTCAATTTTTAAAGTATTCTCCCCCATCCCATGATCTATACCGTTGTTGGGACACCTGTAGACCAGGGGTTCCTAAACTTTTAAATTAACGAAACAACAATCAAATACCTTTCATTTTATGGAACCCCATATCAAATAATTACAAATCAAAGACTCCATAATTTAAAAATAACTAAAACTTTATTTTTTAATTAAACTTTCAATGTGAAGAATGAACTAGTTTCACTGTTTTTTCATTAATTGCTTTATATTATAATTCACTATTGTGTCGCGGAACCCTGGTGACTTTTCCGCGGAACCCACTTGGGAATCGCTGGTGTAGACTATAAATTATAGGTACCTATTTTTATTGGACTACCTTGTGATATCGTTTTGTTATCATTATATCTATAAATGATCCTCATTATAAATTAAACAGTGCGCCGAACAGCGTTTACTTGCTCTTGTATGTTTACCGAGACGCGAAGTGCCTCGAGTTACGTAGATAAATTCGATAACGCATTGTGACGACGACGTTACCGTTAGCTGACTGGGACAGGTTCCTAATTGTGCAGGACTGACCAAAGCGGGGATTGTTGACACTGATTCATTTTTTAAAGAACTAATCTACAAAGATTTTAAAATTTTGAAAAATTAAGACGCCCATTTTAAACCATGTCAGAAATGCAAGATTCAATTTTTGCGGGTCACCTCGTGTTCAAAAAATCTAAGGTACGAGATTTCAGTGTCATCATAGGCACCTGCTTACAATTGAACGTTTAGTTTGCAGTGTTTGAAGTTGTTTGAAGTGATTTTGCAGTGTTTGACTTCTTTTAGTTGTTTTGTTACTAATGCTCATATTCTATATTGTTATTTAAACTAACTAAACAATATTTCTCGTAGTTGTTTCATACGTTATTACTACACTAATGACTGTTTAGTTTTTGAAAGAAACATAACCTTGGTTTTACCATAAAATAATGTAGCATGAAATAATTAGACGAAATTACTACGTTTAGAAATGTAAATGCTAATTTGTTTTTCTATGTGTGTTTTCTACAGTGATACTTTAGTTATTATTCTCAAAGGAGACAGTTTTTTGTTGTATGGCGAATAGGGCTTCCCACCACAATTTGTAGCCTACAGCAATGTAACTCATGTCGATTTGTTCCTCATGCAGATCTCTAGATTATAGTGATAATATTAGCTATACCTCATCTAACCGGAATATCGAGAAATTAATTAAATTTTGATTTATCCTCTTGATTAATACCTATTATGATTCCCGTGTTATTTTTGCCTTATCTTTCGTTCAATTACTATAATAAATTATTAACTTTTTTTAGAGTGTAATACCATCAATAAAGGTAGTGGGCTCAAAAAAAAATTGTCGCTCTATCTTTTTTTATGTTAATTGTCATTTTTTAAAAAGATTTGATTTTTAGAGATTAATTGATATGAATTAGCAAAGCTATGTGAAATTTTCAGCTTGACACCCAAATAAAATTCTTTAATATCATTTAATTGTTACTTATATGCGAGGTCATTGAGTCAAAGTTTATGATTAATATCCTTTTATAAAAACTGGAAGGTTGTTTGTGAAGTCGACCAAATCGCACTGGGCCCGCGTGGTCGTCTAAGGCCCGATCGCCTCAACTCATAGTAAGCTGCAGCCCGTCGGTGGGGACGTATATGAGCTAATATGATAATGATATGATGACCCTTCGTCTCTGTACATACCCTCTGTCAGAGCGAGACTTTGGCACGTCCTTCACTTATACAACTACTTCTAGTTCAACGCCTTTGATTTTTACGTCAAAGTTGACTCACTACTAGTCCTAGGTACCTGCTCCTTGCATGAATGTATGAAGTGTCCCAAGATACCCCGTCTTGTCCCTCGGTCCCTGCATGATTTCCCTGTCTGGACCACCGGATGGATTCTTTGCTACTAGGAAATCTCCTCCAGCATAAGCCACTCAGGTCACAAGCCTATATAATTCAGATTGGAGCTACAACCCGCTTGTGCCAGGTTATGGGAGTTTCTGTCACTTTTTTTTTATCCACAATTGTAAGCTCTTACAATTACTGATGTAATTAACATAGTTCATGTCTGCAAACAGAGCCTCCATCGGAGCGAGTCGATGTTGTCGCTGGCGTGCTTCAAGACGCTCTCGCAGCTAGCAAACAGTGAGAACACGGTGGAACTGCAGCAGTACCTCGCCACCAACAAGAACCTCAACGTCGATGATAAAGATGAGGTAAGACGACTTCAGTGTCCATCATCATCATATAAGCCGAAATACGTGCATTGCTGAACAAACCTCCCCTAAGGATTTCCGCAGCGACCTGTCTTGCGCTGCCCGTTTTCAGCGACTTTTCGTTACCTTCACCAGATCGTTGGTCCAAGACGCCGTCCTACGCTACGTCTTCTGGTACGCGGTCGCCGCTCGAGCAAATTACTACTTCAACGGCCATTTTTTTACGAGCAATGTGGCCCGCCTAATGCCGCCTAAATAAAAAAAAAACACTCCAGGAGTGCCGACAGGAACTAGACTAAACTTTTTACAGTTTTATAAGTTTTGACCCTCCGAGTGTTCCTGGTACGGCTACGTTACATTACAGTGTCGCGAGTTCAAAGGTTTTTTTCCCCATTTCAAATGCAGTTTTATAAGTTTTGACCCTGCGAGTGTTCCTGGTACGGAGTCGGTTACATTACATTACAGTGTCGCGAGTTCAATGTTTTTTCCCATCTCAAAAAAAGCCAAACGCGCCTAAAGAAGTTTTGAACAAAAAAAAAACTCCCGGTATTTCCTTATTAAAATATCCTCGCCAAGGGTCCTACCAGTGTATGAGCAGCTAGTTGTCCCAGGTGAGTGGCGGCCGTAGTTATCTGAAACTTTGACACGACGACGTGTGACTATCAAATCAGATAATGCATTTTAAATCACATTATATCATAAAGACATAATTTTAGTTATAAAAAATTTCAGATTTCATATTACAAAGTTAATATACTAAATACAAAAAGAAAAAAAAAAAAAATATTATGCCTTGGCTAAGGCACACCCTGGACACTTTATACAACGGGCCAGAATTGACATTTCAAAAAACGAATGACGAATCAAACAAAATGGCGACGAAATCCTATACGTTCGACAACCAAACTGTAACCAATCTGTATCAACCTGGGTGACGAGGGGGTGAGGTCGCAATCTAGAGAGCGGCAGGGAGTGTCCATACTGTATGTTAGTACTAATATATATACTTTGGTTAGGGTTTACTTTTTTATGTTTGGTACGATGGGTTGCTATACAGTGTTTGTTTCTTAAAGCGAAATATATTTTTGTAAGATGAAAGTCGCATTTGAATTTCAACTTAAGAGCCCGCTGGAGTTTGTTTGTTTGTTTGTAAACTCTTTATTTCTTTAAAACAAATACATTAAATATTTAGACAAAAGAAAATACATTAAGTTCATAAATCCCATACAAACGAAGTCTTTGATTCATTTGTTAACCAAACAACCGAAGTTGAAATAATTTTATATCGATAATCGGATGACGTACGAGTATGTCTGTGTCGGTATCGCATTACTTTTTTGAAAAACGAAACAGGAATCAATACCAATAAACTTGTTTTCCGTATTTTACCTTAAAAACAAGTTTATTGATTAATAATGGATTCTTGTTTCGTTTTTCAAAAAATTAAGGGGTACAGACACAGATTTACGTCATCCGATTATTGATATAAAATTATTTCAAAATCGGTTCCACAGAGATTTTCCAAAGAGGCTTATTGTAGTCTATATATGATAATAAAAAAAACTTACAAATGCGTACGTGTGCTAGCTAAAATATGGCGCAATTTTCGTAAAACTGAATGAAGATGTTTTAGTTGTGAAAACTAATAAAATTATGAATAGTTAATATATATGTATGTAATAAAAATATCATCATATCAGCCAAAAATCGTCCACTGCTGGACAAAGGCCTCCCCCAAGGATTTCCACGACGACCGGTCCTGCGCTGCCCGCATCCATCGGCTTCCCGCGATCTTCACCAGGTCGTCGGTCCACCGCGTGGGAGGCCTGCCTACGCTACGTTTTCCGGTGCGCGGTCGCGCATCGAGAACTTTACTGCCCCATCGGCCATCTGTTCTACGACCTATGTGCCCTGCCCACTGCCACTTCAGTTTAGCGATTCTGTGAGCTATGTCGGTTACTTTAGTTCACCTGCGGATCTCCTCGTTTCTGATTCGATCACGCAGAGAAACTCCGAGCATAGCACGCTCCATTGCCCTTTGGGTGACCTTAAGCCTTCTTTTGAGGCCCATCGTAAGCGACCATGTCTCAGTTCCGTAAGTCATCACTGGCAACACACACTGGTCAAAGACCTTAGTCTTGAGACACTGCGGTATTGGGGACGTGAAGATATTGCGAAGCTTCCCGAACGCTGCCCAGCCGAGTTGGATTCGTCGATTGATCTCTTTCTTGAAGTTGGACCTGCCTAGCTGGACTGTTTGTCCCAGGTATACATATTCGTCAACAACTTCCAGTGTAGAGTCTCCAACCTTTAGAGGGGTGGGTGCGACACGGACGTTTAACTTTACTTTCGTCTTGTCCATGTTCATTTTAAGGCCCACTTGTTGAGCGACTTTACAAAAATATACTTATGTGTATGTATAAGAAAAAACAAAGTGAGATTACTCCCCGGACATTTAAAATAAGCCCAAGTCGCGTAAATTAAACTTTGGTTGCTGAAGCCTTGATAGGTATGTACCTACCCATATATAACAAACAAACACATTTTCACATTTATAATATTAGTAAGGATGACTACGGAATCCTGCAATAGCCAATATGTTTGGTCCGATATGCACTTGCCCATAGTTTTTTCTCTTTCATTTATATTCTTTGCTGAAAGAAATCAGTCGTTATGCGAGTAACCCATTTTGTTTTTGTCACGGTCGTTTTTTTATTTTATCTATTTTCTCACAACTGTATTGAAAAACTTCGTATGATACATGGGTGTAAAATAAAATAACAAACTCGTGACGATGGTAAACCCTCGCCTGCGGCTCGGGCTCACAAATGTCACTCGTTTGTTATTGAACTTTTTACCACCCTTGTATCATAGTAACTAATAACCCACGCTTTTTTTACAATAATACTAGTGTTTTTCGTTCATTATTGTTTTCAGCTTATATTAAGAAATATTTTTTTACTTTTTAGTTTGATGTGCTCTAGAAGTGTGTTTTTTAATTTTTTTTTTAACTATATTTATTTTTATTTATTTGTAACTAATTTGCGGGGTGTTTTTCATCCAAAAAATCTTAATCGCACTACATCATATCAGCCGAAGGACGTCCACTGCTGGACAAAGGCCTCCCCCAAGGATTGCCACGACGACCGGTTCTGCGCTACCTGCATCGGTGTTTCTTTGCGTGATCAAATCAGAAACGAGGAGATCTTTTGGATAATTTAATGATTGAATAATTTTTACTGTGTAATCTGTACTATTCTCTATTTTTTATTTATTTATTGTACAATAAGTCATATCATGATTGATTAATTGAGAACCAAACTAACCGACATAACTTTCAGAATTGCTAAACTTAAGTGTCAGTGGGCGGGGCACATAGCTCGTAGAACTGATAGAAGAAGACGTAGCGTAGACAGGCCTCCCACAACAAAAATTTGCGAAATCGGGCCAGCTGTTCTCAAGTTATACGCTTACCAACGAACATCGTTTCATGTTTTTGTTTATGTACATTAATCTGGAGGTAGAAAATTCATAAGATTTTAGATGTTTAAAAATTAAGCTTAATTAAGCTTTTTCAACTCTACAAAAATAGTAATAGTTTTCTAATGGTCATTATCATAATTAATAAAATAAATAAATAAATATATTTTTTTAAAGTTTCTATAATGCTTTTTCTGGTTTTCCAATAAAGAATATTTATTATTATTATTATTAAAAAAAACAGAGAAAATATGGAAGAGAACTTACAATATGAATTATCGGCAATATACTCTTGCGAACCCAAACGAATGGATGGACGCGGGATGATGGTTAGTGTTAGTTCAGCATGTCTTGCCGGTGCCATCGTCGACTACACGGGGATCCAGAAAAAAACTTGGCCAAGTGCGTGTCGGACAACGCGTAAATTAGGGTTCCGTAGTCTTTTCAAAAAATAAATGTATATTTTGAATGAAAAACAAAGTAATTTTTGCAACTGCTGTATAGCTATAAAACATTTTGTATGAAAAGTCTATGAACATTTTACAATTCCAACTACACATCTTAAGTTGGTCGACTAAAAAGCCTACTTATTCGTGATAATTTTCCTTTTAAAGTAAATATACCTACAAGAAGAGTTTTTAATGGCGGATATGAACGTTATTTATTACTCGGATAAAATGTGTCAACTTTTATTGGACCAGTTTTTAAATAAACAATTTTTTTTGGACTCCATACAAATGTTATCGTCTTAGATATAGTTTATGTTTATGTAGTTTATGTATGGAAATTCCAAAAAATACGACGTTTATTTAAAAAGTGGTAGAACAAAGGTAGTCACATTCCATCCCAATAATAACGTGATAGTGTTCGTATAAAATAAAACCGACCAAGTGCGAGTCATGACCGCATACAAAGGGTTCCGTACCATCATACTTGATGGCGCTAGTTTCTTCACGTTTTTTGTATGGAGACCCCGTTGTTTTTTCACTTTTTCTTATTTTTTGTATTTGCTGTTATAGCGGCAACAGAAATACATCATCTGTGAAAATTTCAACTGTCTAGCTATCTCGGTTCATGAAATACAGCCTAGTGACAGACGGGCAATGAACTCTTAGTAATACTATGGTAATAGTACGAATATATATATATACTGTGGTAATAGGGTCCCGTTTTTACCCTTTGGGTACGGAACCCTAAAAACTACCTTGCTGTATATTAAAATATACAATTTCCAATACTTTCAGATTTTCTGAAATAGCGGTTTAGCTAGTAGAGGGTAGGGGCATAACCACCATTTAAAAACTATCTAAACTATACGACTTAACGAATCATTTACCGATTTTTTTTTAAAAACCCTTAACAGTTTCGAAAGATATATTCAACAATAGTCTACACGACGGGCTTCGTAAATTCAACCCCACTTTACATTTACGGAAGAAGGTACCCTAAAAATATGTTTTACAGATTTTATTTAAGTGGCCATTTTTAGCTCTTATGTTATTTGTAACTATACGGCGAATTATATACTTTAAATTCATTGTTACTTTCGTTAAAGTATGTACTCAGCGAGTAGTTATATTTTTTACTGAAGGTGGCGCTATTTAGCTAGGGGGATGCATCACTTAAGCCACAGAAGACCACACCACCTTGCACTTGATGATTCCGCTTTACAAGAATGTTGTACACACCCATATCGTCAATTAAAGATGTGTTGCCAAAGTGATTCAAGATTCAAGGTAGATTCAAGGTATTTATTCAAAATATAGGTGCAAATTACACTCTTTCTGATAGTCATAAAATAATAATAGCATAATGTCATTTGTGAAAAATCAAGAAATAAACAATCATTCATTAGTTAATAACGTCAAAATTTAATGCTTTTAATAAAACAGATTATGTCATTATGCCTTTGACAAGAGTAGGCCAGTTCACACGGACAGCACCTGGTCACGAGTGTAAAGCGAGAGTCAGCCATCGCTCCCATCAACCAGCAACCAGTGGCCTGCAGTCCCCCCTTTTTACCCTTCTGAAATGCCCCACACCGTGTTTTTTTTTTTAAATTTACAGAGAAATCGCCAGTTAGCAACAAATTGTCTAAAAACCAATAAACTCACATTAAATTACCTAAATAAGAACATAAATTCGTATTGACACTATGAGTACCTATTTCTTGTAATATTTATTTTTGCATGAATTTTAAAAAAAAACATGTTTTTGGGTTCCATAGTCAAAATAGTTACTTACCTTTATAGTTTCGCCATGTTCGTTCGTATGTCTCAGCTGTTTTGCTCGAAGTCTATTACAGATTTACAGCTATAAATTAGTTTGGTATGACTGACTCGGTGGCTCAGTGGTTAGTGCCCTTGACTACTGATCCGAGGGTTGTGGGTTCGATCCCCACCCAGGGCAAGCATTTGTGTGATGAACAGATTTGTTTGCTCTGTGTCTGGGTGTTAAATATCTATATATGTATGTATTTAAACGTATATAAGTATGTATATCAGTCTCTGGTAACCCATAACACAGGGAATCCTACTTTGGGGCCAGATGACCATGTGTGATTATTCCCAGAATATATGGTTGTACAAATCTAGGAAGTTATGGAATAAAATCAGTAAAAAAATATTTTTAGTGTACTTTTACCGTTAACCTTTCAAATGGGGGTGATTTTATTTGTTTTCGCATTACCCTGTGGGATATCGTTGAATAGGTCGTTCATAACTACTGCGGATATGCTACAATAATTTTTCCGATAAATAATTACAAAATATTACGTTTTTATGTGGTGATGTATATTAGAGTCACATGTCCCCGCCCCGTACCAGCTAAACCGCTACTTCAGGAAATCACAAAAGTATTGGAAACAACACGGCATATAAATAATTTAAAAAGAAAATTACACCGCCAGATAGGCTTTCTTTGTTTAAGAGTATAATAGTCAACCAACTTAAGATGTGCAGTTGAATTTGTAAAAGGTCATAGATTTTCCATACATGCCAACTACAAAAATAACTTTTTCTTTTAAAATACATTTTATTTTATAATAGACTATGGACTATTTTTTTAAAGACTGCGTGTAGTCCGACTCGTATTAGTAACTTTTTTCCCTTTTGTTTAAATTGATATGAAAACCACGAAAGCCTTGATAAACCGAATATTCCCAGTCGTCACCACTGACTCCGTTACCACTGGGGACGAATGCAATGTAGTGTACACATTAAACCTTATCTACTGGCCTACAAATAAGATCTAGTTCATTGTTCTACAAGCATTGATTTTTAAGCAACAGGGTGAATTTTCCTTAAAATGTAGTCAATTTGGAAAAAAACATATCTTCCTATACATATCGATTACCTTATTGACCAATTTTATAAAATTATTTAAATTGTTTTTTGCTAATGTCTTAAGAAAAGTTGTACAATGTCATAAGTAAAAGCCACATATAACATTTTCTGTATTAACACATTTTTGATACACATGTATACTGAAGTATACATTTTTTTTTGCAAATTTCTTAGAAAGAGTTGTACAACGTGAAGAGTAAAAGCCACATATGACATGGTCAGTACTAGCACATTTTTTGATACACCTGTATCACAGTACTATAAAGAGTACTAGCCTGTTTATTGAAGCATACAGTAAGTACGTGTAGAAGAACATTCTCGTGGAGAAATTTACCTTGGAAACCATGTATAGTCAGTCTATTAACGGACTATAAACACTATCAACTATGTTTTTTTTATTTTTAGGTAAATAGATAAGACTAACATTGTCTCATTAAAGCTTCCGTAGTTGTCGTATAAATTTAAACGAAAGGGATGGACATGTTATTTTTTTAAGTTTCATGTAATGTCGACGGCCCTATTACAAAAACTACTCATTGTTGTATCAATATGATGTGAATTATGATGTCGTTGTTTAGGTAATAATAATGGAGATAACGTAACTTCGTAATTCCATTTCTTTGTAAAATTTTAAAACTACGATGTGGGTCAATTTGGAGGGGGACAGGAGGGGGAGGACTGTAGGGGCTGCCAATTTGGCAACACATCGCGGAATCATAAAGTGCAAGGTGAATGTGGCTTAGACTTAACTTGCGGACTATGTCTATGGGATTCTGTAGCACATGAGTAATAGGGATGTTGACTGCTAGTCATTTGAGTAATTTTTTTTATCATCTGTCAGAAACGAAAAATTTGGTTCTAAAACTGTATGAAGTCATAGTTTCTCAGAGTTCATAGATGTACTAATTTCGTGATTATGTTTAATTAAAAATTAAAGACGCCGTGTAAAACAACATGAGTAAGATTTTTTGAAATTTCAATGGGAGAGCAACTTAGGGGATCATGTTTCAAATTGAATTATTAATGCAGTCAACGTCCCTATATTATTACGAAAATAAATAAAAAAAAACGTAATTTTTAGCTTGTTATCCTCCTTATTTGTCATAATTTTATGTGTTTAGTTTTCTATGCAAATTAAGTGAATTTGAATACTTGAATCTTGTTATACTTGAATTAAACTCGTTTATTTCTTATTCTTTTTTAATTCCAGTACCTTATATTACGTCGAGGGAAAACTACTTTTTTAATTGAGGTTAAACCAGGTAATAGTTACTCGTATTTTATGATACAAGGGTGGTAAATAGGTAGATGGCAAACAAGTGGCTTATGTCAGCCCGACCGCATGCAAGGGTTTACCATCGTCACGAGTTTTTACCTTTTACAGCCATGTATCATATATACGACGTTTTTCAGTACAGTTGTGAGAAAACAAGTGAAATAAAAAACGTTTAAGTGCGTATCGGAGCAAGCATATTGTAGGTTTTCGTTTTAATAACTAGAAAACGGTGTAGTCAAGAACAACTGTCGCTTTTATGGGAGAGGCGTTAAAAAAACGTTTCCTCATCATCAAATTAATTTTACTTTGCTTATTTTAGTGACTTAGCATTTGTATTTTTTTTTTAATTTCATGTCCCATAGCTCAAAAAGTTAGAGACACGAAAAGCATCTTTTTGGAGCTTAATATTTTGTAATGTTACTTTAATTTTAAAAAGTGGTCAAAGGAACCTTTAAGAAAAAAAAAAATATGCTACTCTAGAATATAAAAAGTGTTAAAGTAAAACGCACAGGTGCGGTAAAACCAATTTTCCGCACAGTAAACTGACATAATAAAAGCATCGTTTTTTTAGCTACAGTATTGAAAATATAAAACAAGATATATTTTTTTCAAATCTACGTTTACGATCAGAGTTGTGTTATGTTTTGTATGATGGTCCACTACCACCATCCCCCTGTCACATCCATCAAAACAGAAATTGATTGATAATGAAATTATGTATCATCTACCACTTTACTTAGTGACTCCTGTACAATATCAAACTAAAAGGTTTACAAATATCCACAGAATGGCACAACGGCGCTCATGTGCGCGTGCGAGAGCGGGCGCATCGGTGCGGCGCGGCTGCTGCTCGCGGCGGGCGCGGACGCGAACGCGGCGGACGACGACGGGTGGACGCCGCTAGCGTTCGCCGCCCGGGGGGGGCACCTCGCCACCGTCAAGGAGCTACTCGACGCTGGCGCTAAAGTGGACCCCAGGGATTGTGTGAGTGAGATCTTCTTATAACTTACCATGCACTGTCTGTCGAGGCTACTCGAACGCAACCGCGGTGGATCACGGCGGTGGACATTGCCGCTAGCGGTCGTCGCGCGGGGGGCCACCTCGCCACCGTCAAGGAGCTACTCGACGTTGGCGCCAAAGTGGACCCCAGGGACTGTGTGAGTGAGATCTTCTTAGAACTTACCATGCACTGTCTGTCGCGGCTACTCACGGCTGACGCGGACGTAAATGCGGTGGACGACGACGGGTGGACGCCGCTAGCATTCGCCGCCCGGGAAGGCCACCTCGCCACCGTCAAGGAGCTACTCGACGCTGGCGCCAAAGTGGACCCCAGGGACTGTGTGAGTGAGATCTTCTTTTTACTTACCATGAACTGTCTGTCGCGGCTACTCACGGCTGACGCGGACGTAAATGCGGTGGACGACGACGGGTGGACGCCGCTAGCATTCGCCACCCGGGGGGGCCACCTCGCCACCGTCAAGGAGCTACTCGACGCTGGCGCCAAAGTGGACCCCAGGGACTGTGTGAGTGAGATGTTCTTATAACTTACCATGCACTGTCTGTCGCGGCTACTCACGGCTGACGCGAAAGCAAGCGCGGTGGATCACGGCCGGTGGACATTGCTGCTAGCGGTCGTTGCGAGGGGGGCCACCTCGCCGCCGTCAAGAAGTTTTTAGACGATTGTGCCAAAGTGGACCCCACGAAATATTTGAGTGTAATACCCATTTAACAATGCGTCTTCGTCGCGATACGTTACTGTGCGCGGCCGCGAAATGTGATGGATGACGATGAGTGGAAGCCGCTAGCGATCGCCGCGCAGGAGGGCACCTCGCCACATCCAAGGAGTTACTCGACCCTGGCGCCAATGTGGACCCCAAGGACCGTGTTGCTACAGCATACCATACACAATGTGCAGTCTCGTCATTGCGTTATCCTGCTGGGTACGGCGGATATGAACGCAGACCATCTGGTTGTCGTTGGTTGGCGGACGGTTGCCCTGGCACGGTCGTAAGCTGCCAGAACACGCAGATCCCGTTTTTTGCCGTTCCCGTGGGAATTTCCCAAAATCCTTGCTTAGCGGATGCCTACGTAATAATTACTATGTGTACGTCATATAGATCAGTCAGTCACGGTTTCCTTTTATATGTATATTGGTATTATAGATTCCAGTGCATGATAACATACTCGTTTTTTTTTTTTTTTACGTAGGCTGTTGCTTTTTTTCTAAAAATATTTATTCTATGGGAATACTTTGTTGTAGTAGATTTAGAAACTTTATTACCATAAAATATTCTTATCATACGTATAATGAATTTAACAAAATATACCTCAACTTTCAAGACGTTACAGTTTATTCATAACTTTATCCGCCATTTTCTCATTTCCCGCCATCGTTACGTTGGTACTAATATTATATACTTTGCCATAGTGTAGGGTTACGTTGTAGACTACAGGAAAAAACAAGGTATGTCAAGTCTTAAGCAAAATAAAGGTAATAATGCCATCTAATAGCGGCATTTGTGTGTGCCTAAACCTCAGTAACATCAGATTCAACAATAGTCTATGTCATGTCATGGTCTATGGCTTGGACTTACTATCGTAATAAGTTAATGGTCTTTGGCCAGTTATTCGATTGTTTCACTTGGCAATATAATATTGTTCATTGTACAAAATACCATCAAAATTTAATACCCTAGTATTTGTGTAAGTATGTACCTATTTTTTTCCTTTCCTTTCTTTGTTTTTCATTTATGCAGTTACTAGTTCTTGCCCGCGGCTTCTTCTGCTATCTTTGAGCGTATACATAATTTTTCTCCAGATCCCTCAGGAAATATATCGGGCTATTTTGATTAGCAGTCTATGTCAGTGCCCACCATAACATTTTATCGATATCTACATATGTTTGTATCTTCTTCTTATCAGCTCATATACGTCCCCACCGAGGGGCTCGATCCTACCCTGAATTAGGGCGATCAGGCCTTAGCCGACCACACGGGCCCAGTGTGCATTGGTCGACTTCACTAACAACCTGCGAGTTTCTCCGCAGGCGTGTGCAGGTTTCCTCACGATGTTTTCCTTCACCGTTAGAGCGTCGGATAAACGAACAAATGAAATAGAAATTCGAAAAAAAACATTGGTACGTGGCGGGATTCGATCCACGGCCTCCCGGACAGGTGGTACCGGCCGTAACTGTTACGCCACCGACATGTTTGTATAGAACTTTATATTCATTTCGACGCTTACAATGTTTTGAACCATTGGCCCTGCCACTATATTAATGAACTCGACTGTACTATAAAAAAAAATGTCCGCGCGCTAAATTTATACAGATCAGCCTTCATCTGACATTCCTTAATTTTCCGTGGTCTTCATTTGCGCTCTTGTGCCTTAATACAATAATTATAGAGCAATTGAATTGTATTCTTGTCCGAGTACTTAAAATAAGTGTATTTATTTATACTGGGCAAGGCGTGGAGCTCTGCCAACATATTACTGACATCCTCCATAGCGCATTTTAAAATCCAGTTAAAATATATTTGCTAACGACCATATTGTGAACTTATAAATCACTGGCCTTAGCGTAACCAGGGTTTCCATCAAATGTTTGTGTAATTAATTCAATTAACCCGGCGCCAGTGACGTGTAAAAAATAACGCGGACGATGACGCTGGGTCAATATGACCCGAATATTTTTTTCTTAATTACAAAGTAAGAACTATTGCATGACCATGAAATCATTGTAGTACCAAGATGTTTAAGTTAATTTAGATATCAAGCTATAATTTAGTTTTAATGCAACAACCTCAAAAGGGCAACTAAAAGAATTTCTCTTTTGGAACTAAAAATGTATGGAGCTGTAGCCGTTTTATACCCGTTTTATTCAAGAAAAAGTATTTTACCATTCTTCACTGGCGCTTGCTCACTACACTATGGTACAAATCATATGAATTGAGGTCTTATCTCCAGCTACTGAGAAAACAAATAACGATTATAATATGTTTTTTTCGAAATTTCCTCAATTGAAAATCGCTCGGGTCAATATGACCCAGCGTCATTGACGCTGGGTTAATTACATGCGTTGGCCCATTTGTAATTAGATTGCAGTTACCGACATAAAAATAGATTGAGTAAAAACAACATGTTTATTTTTTTTTGTTACGCCCAACTTTAAAAATGTAGACAAAGCAATGAAAGTGCAATGTGTTTACAATCACTTACTGTTTATTTCGAAATTACTCATAATCTAAAATTATAAATTGTTCACGCTTTACTCCGTGTAATTGTCCTCGCCATACTTGCATCTATTTTGGTTGGCGTTTCAATAGAAGATAATATGTTTACTTGTGCCAGAACTTGTTGCGTTGGGGAATCTTGGTAAGCCCGCTTCCATCTTCGGCATCATCGTCACTTACCATCAGGTGAGATGATGTCAAGGGCTTACCAATTATGAATAAAATTTAAAAAAGCTGTTTACTTCCTAACAAATTTTGTAAAGTAACCCCATTTTACTTTTGACCTATGCATCAATAGAAGGCGTTCCAAGAGTATGTATCGCATTTAGGAACCGGCTATCAATGTTTTACACTCTTCTTTAAAAAATATTACAAATGTTTATCTATACATCTAATAAAACTGTAACGGGGCCGTGTCTGAAATCTTTTTGGGAAATAATAACTGGTGGACATTACTAACGACATAGAGGCCAAAACAACAATTTTTGATTTTTTGTCTATCTGTCTGCCTGTATGTTCGCGCATCACGCAAAAACTGCCGGGCCGACTTTGATGAAATTTTGTATGGTGGTTCTTTATAGCCCGGGTTAACATATAGGATACATTTTATCCCGGCGAAATTCAAGAGTTCCCGTGGGAAAATTCAAAACCTCGCGGACGAAGTAGCGGGCACAGCTAGTTATTTAATAACTTTTTTGTCCCCACTGCGCCATCGTCAGCATCCTAGCTCGTTCTCCTCCAATTAGCCCCATCTCCTGTATTATTAAAGTGAAACTTTTATTACATCGTCTCAAGCTTTTTCGTCTGTGTGTTGCGTGACGGCAAAGAGATTATTACATCGTCTCAAACTTTTTCGTCAGACAGCCATGATCGTTTCGTCCTCTGTACCGTAGCTCCAAGACGAGAGCAGCCTGTGTTTCTTGACGGAATCGAGGTCGAAAGGGTGGATAGGTTTAGGTACTTAGGACATATGCTTACGGAGGATCTCATTGATGACCTTGATATTGAGCGCGAACGGCGGGCCCTATCAGTGCGGTGCAACATGCTCTCACGCAGGTTCGCTCGATGTAGTCCAGAGGTGAAGGTGACCCTCTTTAGGGCCTATTGTCAAAGCTTTTACACCTGTCAGTTGTGGGTCAACTTCACCAGACGTGCGATGAGCAGCATTAGAGTGCAGTATAATAATGCATACCGCATTCTAATGAAATTGCCAAAGTACTGCAGTGCGTCGGGCATGTTCGCCGACGCCAGGGTCTCAGATTTCTTTGCTATACGTAGATCGAGAATTGCGGCTTTTTGGTCATGTATCAGAAGCTCAACCAATGGAGTTCTCCGTGCATTGTCCGAGTGCTTGGATAGCCCTATTTTAAATTGTTGGCTTTCCGTTCACCGGGACGAGAATAGAAAGTAACATTGCGTAATATGTTGTGTATTTAATTTTATTTAATTTGTTGTGTATATTTGTATGGGTATTTTTTGCCTGAAATAAAGATTTATTATTATTATTATTATTATTATATAATCGTTTAGTGCTCTGTAAATATCTATAATGTGAAACTAAGTTTCACTTTTACCATGGTGTCATAAAACCACACACTCTTTTTTTTATTGAGAAAATTTTATTTATTAAATTATTTATTTAAATTTGTATTTCTGCCATTCACACCGGTTCATAAACCTTGTTTGTTTTTGTATTTTGCAGGGAGGCTGGACCCCTCTCATTTGGGCTTCGTACAAGGGCCACGATGAAGTCGTTGGCCTACTTCTGGAAAAGGGTGCTGACGTGCACGCGCACGGCAACTATAATATAACGTAAGAACCTTCAAAGTTAAGCTAAAGCTATTGTTGAATTTCTAACCTATTGATCTATTACTTGGCTGCAATTTTTTATTCGTAGAATGGCTTCTTAAATTGTAAAATCATCATCATCATATCAGCCGACGGACGTCCACTGCTGGACATAGGCCTCCCCCAAGGATTTCCTCGACGACCGGTTCTGCGCTGCCCGCATCCAGCGGCTTCCCGCGACCTTCAATAGGTCATCGGTCCACCGAGTGGAATGCCTACCTACACTACGTTTTCCGGTGCGCGGTCGCCACTCGAAAACTTTACTGTTTCAACGGCCATCCGTTCTACGAGCTGTGTAACCCGCCCACTGCCACTTAAGTTTAGCATTTCTGCGAGCTATGTCGGTTCCTTTGGTTCTCCTAGGGATCTCCTCGTTTCTGATTCGATCACGCAGAGAATGCAATAGAGAATTGAACTTTTTGTGGACACTGAAAATTAACTAATTACATTCAGATTCGTTTTTACGTTCGGTAATCATGCCTAGAAAATCGAGAAAGCTATTCGATTCATTTATTGTATGTTATCAATGTCGAATTACTATAAAAGCACCCAAGCACGATTTGGGCTCGCGCATCGGCGTTTCTGTACGTACCACCGCACACCGCACATTGCAACGTTTCTGTACGTACCACCGCACACCGCACATTGCAACGTTTCTGTACGTACCACCGCACACCGCACATTGCAACGTTTCTGTACGTACCACCGCACACCGCACATTGCAACGTTTCTGTACGTACCACCGCACACCGCACATTGCAACGTTTCTGTACGTACCACCGCACACCGCACATTGCAACAATGATAACTGTTAATATCCATCAAACAATAATGAACGAGAGCGACAGGAAAATATTTACAAATGTTTGAGACTGAACCTTGGTCGGCCTTTATTATTTGTTACTAGCCTTTGCGAGCGAAGCCGCTGTCGCTCGCGGTAACATAATTTCTATGACTGCCTTTGAGGGTGCGAGTGAGAAAAGAAGTAGACTATATGTTAACCCAGGTCCTAATCTGTCTATACTACTACCCACCAAATTTTAGCCCGATACGTTTAATACTTTTTGCGTCAAAGTAATTAGGTTTACATAGTAATTAAAACATAGTAATTAGGTTTTATGGTTTGTACATAAGGCAACCAATCAAGCTAGATACTTTGGACTTTGTACCATTCTTAATGCCGTATGCGTATGGATCAGAATCGAGTGTCTAGCTCGATGTGCTGGCCTCTGTAATATAATCACACCAAGTTTCACGCTTGTATGTATTACAGTTTTTACAATAGAGCAAAAACAAAAAAAAAGTTTAAAAAATACGTTTCAGGAATTTTAATTTGAAAATGGCTACTGAAGCAGATGTGAACAGTGAGATATACATGATCTGTGAAGTTCAGAATGACAACAAAATAGTTATTTATAAAACGAGGCCATCTTTCATGCATGTCTATTAACTGGCCTAAATTGTGAAGAGTTTACGTGACTTCTACATAATATGTGCTGGTTATACAATACAACAATAACTTCAATTTATTTAAAATGATCGTATTTTGTGGTTCCATATTTATGTGACACTTTACAGAGTCGAACTGTGTGACCGCAGGCTATAAGCTATGAATATGTATAACTTGTCTCGTTATCTTGTTGATGGAACTGGTTTTTTGATGGATTTGAAAGAAAAAACTAGTTTTCAGGTTGATTTGATTGTGAGCGTGAAAATATTGCCATCCATCACTTGTCCTTAAGTATTTTATGTTTTTTTTTGACAATATTATCTTCTGAAACTTTTTACACGACTGCCCACAGAAATGAGTATTGTTTTCAGGTCTCATGTATGTATGTATGTTTGTTTATTCCACTATATCTTCTAAACAGCTTGATAGATTTAAGAGTGCCAAGTATCGTTACATTCGTCTTGATCCCGTGTGTAACTTAGGATACATTTTAGTTCCAACGAGTGTTTTTAGACTAAAAAGAACTCGTACTTCAGTTAGAACAGGAGATATTGAGAAAGAAACCATGAAAATCGCATTTGGGTATAATTTGAGAAGGGCGAAAGTTGGGTGATTTTTAATGCTTGATGACAAATCTGTGCATCCAATACCTTTCATTAAAAAAAAAGCAAATCGGTTTAAAAGAACTGCCAGACGGATTCGAAATAGATTTCATTTTTTTAATTTATTTGAGAAGGGCGCAAGTAAGGTATTTCCAATACTTGATGGAAAATATGTGCTGCCAATACCTTTCATTAAAAAAAATAAGCAAATCGGTTGGCCGTTCCGACTCGTATTACATTCTAGAGGGAGCGCGGTTCGCAAGCCGCTAGCCGCTCGCGGGGGTGATTTCCAATGCTTAATAAGGCAATGACAAATCTGTACATCAATTATTATTACCTTTCATTTAAAAAAAAAACAAATCGTTTGGATAGAACGGTCCAGTCCAACGGACTCGCATTAGATTTCATCAATTCTTTTAATATATAAAAAAAATGTCTGGAAGAGATCGCTTTTAGCGATAAGACCGCCTTTGTACACTTAAGTCTGATAAAACCATTTTGTGATTATTCCTTGTGTGCAATAAAGAATTTATACATACATACATAAAATACTAGCTTTGCAAATATATAGTTCGCTCGCGTGAACATCTGATTAATATATATTATAAATGTGAAAGTTTGTATGCATCGATGTATTTATGGATGTTTGTTACTCTTTCACGCAAAAACTACTGAAAGTATCTGGCTGAAATTTGGTAGGTAGACAGATTAGGAGCTGGATTAACATATAGGCTACTTTTTTCCACGCTCGCGAGCCGCTTGCAGCTCGCGCATTGCGCACCCTCCAAGACAGTCATAAAAATTGTGGCAAAAGCTAGTATAAAATAAATTAGTCTAATCTAGTTATTGTTCCACAGAATCTTTTAGTCAGTTATTGTTGTTTACCCATTGTAAGTTTAAACATTTTTTATTAGCACCTCGCGTGTGGTGCGGCCCTAGAATAGACCATCCCATCTCTTTCCGAGGGTGCCCTAAGAGACGACAAGGGAACAAACTGATACTGTGCCACCGAACTGGAAACTGCCAAGCGTGGCGATTACGGCAATCCCCCCCCTCCACAACTTGGGGAAGGCCTATGTCCAGATGTGATGATAATCATCATCATCACAGGATTAAGCAGGATGTTTAGCAATTAACGCCTACTGTCGATCGTTTTATGCGGTTAGCATTAAATTAAATGTATCTTCTATACAACAATGCCTTTAGGATGTTGTTCTACAGTGCCTCTGAAATTTGCTTTGCCGTTCTTATTCGCAAAACATTATGAAGGCAATAGCGGCGAAGTATTACTGCTGTACGTTCTCCATACGTTCGCCACCACATACTCGTATACACGATGTAACAAATTTTGGTGTAGGTCCCGTTGACTGGGGCTTCGACTCATCAAACTGAACAACTTTCGTTTTATGACTGCTGAAATCGTAAAAAAAAATCTTTACTGTTCATACAAATATATCAGATTTTTGCATGAAGGGTCCAAATTTTTTTGAGAATTGATTGTGGGTTTCTTGGGGAAATTTGTTCAGTATGATGAGTAGAGTCCCCAGTTAACGGGGCATACACCAATTTTGTTATAATAAGAAGCTATTTCTCCAATATTCCATCATCATTATCATCATATCAGCCGAAAATCGTCCACTGCTGGACAAAGGCATCCCCCAAGGATTTCCACGACGACCGGTCCTGCGCTGCCCGCATCCATCGGCTTCCCGCTATTTTCACCAGGTCGTCGTTCTATTGCGTGGGAGGTCTGCCTACGCTACGTTTTCCGGTGCGCGGTCGCCACTCGAGAACTTTATTACCCCATCGGCCAACTGTTCTACGGGCCCACTGCCACTACAGTTTAGCGATTCTGTGAGCTGTGTCGGTTACTTTGGTTCTCCTGCGGATTCCATCACTACCTACCAAAGTCGAATCGATTCTCCTCCTAAGACCCAGATCAGAATTATCCTAGGTAGTCGTAAAAACCCACTGTACAAAATTATGCACAAATTAATTTATTGCTGTCAGACCCAGAGATATAAAACATCGTAATTTTGAAGTTATGCCTTTTAGGGTTTCAAGAGTATTTTTACCGTAATACCAGGTGTCTACGGGACATTTTGGGTCACCTTATGTCGTTCTATCTTTTGTACAAAATATTGTACAGTGGGTCTTAATGTTGCAGAGAAAATAATAAATAAAAATTACAAAAAATAAGCTTTATTATAGATATTATAGAAAATAAACAGAGGACAGAATCTTTCAGTCTGCTATCTTTAAGCTTAAATTCTAATAAGGCACTTTAAGGCACTTTGACCAGTTTTCACAATACTAAAATTACAATATTTAATCATCTTTGGAATAATTCAGACTCACTTATAACAAAAATAAGTAACAAAAAATATTTTTTAACATTAGTTTTAGGAACTTTAATCAAACTCTTAGAAATTAGTTATATTACTCATGAAATGCTTTGTAGCAATTACGAGTGGATGTTAGGCAAAGAGCTACCAGGCAGGTACTGCATTTGGCGGTAGTTCTCTTCTTGCAGCCAGGCAAACGGCATCTGTTTGCTATGCCTTCAAAGACAGGCATGTGCAATGCTCCTTGCTGTCTACGAATCTTTGAGGGAATAGGAACTATTGCTGGCCTTCCTCTTCCTCTTTTTAGAATTTCGGGCTCTGAACTATCCTCTTCTTCTAATGCATCTTCATAGTAAGTATTTTCTTCAATAATGTCTTCGGCCAACTGCATCTTCCATTGCCTTAAAGATTGTATTTTTTTGAGTGGGATTTGTTGTTCCAATTTGTCATTTCGAAATTGAATCCAAGCGTTTGATGCCGATAAGTCCAACATGTGGGAAATGAAGCGAATGGTCCATTTTTTTGTTCTGGCGCGAGATGGACATACTGCCAACATACGGTCAGCCAAATCAACACCCCCCATTTTACTGTTATACATTCTAACGACCAGTGGTCTTTCTACGTTTATATATTGTTTTTGAGTTTTACACCAACGACGACACTGATCTTTCGGGTCGCTGCCATATATTGTGGACATCAGAGTGACTGGTTTGTTGTCACACCACTTTGTGACTGCCACTGTGTCATCGCTATTTACAAACACAGACGTGGATCCTCTTCCGCAACGTTTCATTTCTTTATCGTCTGGCAAAACCTCTTTCAGAGCAGGAGGAATCCGGTTTTTCATTATAGTACCCGAGCATCTAAAGCCTCTTGTGCTTAGTTCTTTGACCAATTTAAGAGAAGTAAAGTAGCGGTCGAAATATAATATATGTCCAGGTACTAACGTGCGCGTCATATGTAATACCGCATTTTCACCAAGACCAAACCCAGCTGAAGCCTCGTCTGGAAAAGTCGTCGAACCTTGATAGACAATAAAGTCACATACCATGCCATTTGGGTTTGCAAGCACGAATGCTTTTAGCCCAACCGGATTAGGCTTATTTGGGCAATACTGCCTAATACCGCAGCTCCCAGAAAACGGAATAATCATTTCATCTATGGAAATGTGTTGGTCTCGTTTTTGCTTGTGGCATCCTTGCAGCACTCTCTCAATCAAAGGTCTAACCTTCCACAGTTTATCTTGGTTTCTTTGCTCTTGACTTATATCGGGATCAAATACAAGCTTCAACGCGGTTCTGAAAAGGAAGTATCTATTACGGGGCATACTATCCGCTACTAAAGGAATCCGCCATTTATTTTCCCAGTACATTCTAATGTAAGGGTAATTTATGCACGACATGATCATAGTGATTCCAATGAATGTTTTACATTCCTTTTCACAAAAATGTAGCACTTTTCCGGTTCGTAATACATAGTTTTGATTAGTTTTACTAGAGATCAAAGCAATGAGGTCATCGTCGATGTATTGGCTGAAATATTGTGAAGAATCATAATCGGTAGTGTCTATCGGCATGTATGATGGTTCAGAAAGTTGTGGAGGCGTAGGGGCAAACTCTTTAGTCTCCCATTCACGATTTTGGGATTCATTTGTTACAATGGCATTAGTTTGCTGTCTTACCCGACCACGTCCTCGACTTCTACTCCCACGACCACTTCTTCCGCGAGTGCTTGTATTTCTTCCCCGACTACAACCACGTGTCCCACGTGGGCGACCTCGTGTTCTGCTGCGACTTGTTCCTCGCAAAAAAGGAGAATCATGCAGCGGCATATCATCATTGTCATCTTCATCAAGCGGCTGTTCATCTTCACTTGAAGAACTTGAGGATGAAGATTTCTTTCATCAGGCCTGTACTCATCATCTGTCCCATTATCTTCAAAAGGGTCCTCTTCGTTTTCTGACTCATATTCTGACTCATTCAGACACTCAAAAATCTGATTTTCATGAAGATCTAAAAGTAAAAACAAAAATATTCTCAATTATAAGCAGATAACTAACGTTTGATACTGAGAACCAAGGTACAAAAAATTTGACAAAATAATTAATGACTCTGTAAATCATCTATATTCAATACAGCCACAAAAATTATTAATAGTGTGTAATATTTACACCTTATAGTATAAAATAAAATCAACAGTGACGTGGGAAAAGTAGTGATTATATAAGTATTTTCAGATTAAACTTACTCTTAGCACGAGGGAGCGGCATGTTTCGTCGTTCATCACAGCTGGTTTTGACAGTTTACTTTTTTTTTCATTAGCAGCATTGATATCATAGACAATATAGACTAATCAAGTAATTCAGACATGTGAAACTAATCGCGGGAAGATTTGAAAAAAAATACAGGTGCTAAAAGAATAAGTACAAAATATTGTACAGTGGGCGGTTACTACTATACACTATATTACAAAGCTGGGCCTGATAAAAGATTTTTATTTTGTACAAAATTGTGTACGCGGGGTCTTAGGAGGGTATAACAACTAGGTTGAGTGCCCACTAGGTTGAGTGCCTTCCGTACTCGCCTCCCCTGCCCGGTGAAGTTGTAAAGGCCCCACGGCCAACAACAAGCTTGTCCTTTCGAAAAAAACAAAAACTGTATGACGGTTTGTCCCAGTCTTGTTTGACTGACCAGTTTCTGCCTGCTTGGCCAAGAGTTGTGGATTCGATGCCCACCCAGGGTAAACATTCGTGTGACGAACAGATTTGTTTGCTCAGTCTCTGGATATGTACGAGTATGATGTATGTATTTAAAACTTATATAAGTACTAGCTTTTTTGCCCGCGGCAATTTTTCACCTCATTACAGTGAGAAACATTTTAGGTGCAATAAAAACATAAGTAGTAAATTCGTGTTTATTTATATTTTATAAATAAAATTACTACAATTGGTAATCACCATGTCAGCACATATATGTCCACCGAGGGGCTCGAGCCTACCCTGAATTAATTTGATTGGTAATATTAAAAGTTTTTTTTGAACTGTTATGCTTGTATTTGTGACTTGTGTACTATTACTACGTAAATTATTTGGCAAATTTGCAGAAAATTGATTAATTTCATTGGATTAAAAGCAAAACAGAATATTATAGTTTTAAGTTTTATAAAATAAGAATAAAATGTAACTTATATAGACTGTAATTGCGAACCGAGTTTCTAAACGTACCATTGATCGTGTGCGTTTTTCGTTGACTAGAAAGGTTCTAATTTTAAACGCTAGCTGATAAAACGCAATTTTGCACGCTAATAAACTGGAATGACAAACAAAACCTTTCGGAGAGGTATATTAGTATACGTACAATATGCCAGTAGATCCCCCCTCCCCCCGACAGCCAGATTAATACAGATTGGCACTATGGTAATCGAACGTAAAGGATTACGCCGTAATTTCGTGAACTGTCCGATGGTGGTGTCAAATCAATGTTATTTTCAGATCTCTGGTGTGGGCAGCCGGTAGGAGACACAGTGGAGTAGTACAAAGGCTGCTGGCCGCGGGCGCGAGGCCGAACTCTTGCGATAAGTACGGCACTTCGGCGCTGACGTGGTCTGCGCGCGCGGGCGACGTGGCGACGTGCGCCGCGCTGCTGCGCGCAGGGGCGGATCCCAACACTGCTGGCATGTACTGCTGGACTCCACTGTTGCAGGCAACTCAAGGTTGGTAGATGCTATCTGGATGATTGTGTTAAGCAGTGAATAAGGTGGTGGTCAGGCACGGATCCGAATTTTGAAAATTAAAATCACAAAACATGATAGGGTAGAAAAAGCAACACTATACGCATGTCTAACCAATTTTTTTAGACTGGAGAGTGAATATCAGAATAGAATATTTTCTTAGAAATATTATTATAAAATTTTTGCTACATCGTCCATCATGGGAACGGCTATGGTGTGGTATTCCCTGCCGGCGTCTGTGTTCCCCGATTTTTTAAATCCACGATTGGTAAGCGCTTGGCGTTATCTCATCTGATGGTAAGCGACGACGATGCTGAAGATAGAAGCGGGCTTATAAACCAACGCAATGGGGAACTATCTGGCTATCTTATCTACAAGCCAGAACACATCAATGCTGTAAAAGTTAATGTTTTGCGGCAATACCTAGAATAGATAAGAAAAGAATAGATTCGTATAATTTAGGAATCTTCAAGGCTAGAGTGAATGGGCACTATTTGAACTTGCGTGTTAATATCCTCGGCACATACTATTAGGTGAGGTGCAGCCAAACGCACTCAATTTTTAATTTAAAAAAATTATATGTGAAATTTTGGTGAAATGACTAAGGTAAATTTTGTGTGAATGGCTCCCAGGGCACGTACCTGCCACACTTCGCATCTGCCCGAGAGGTGTGCGAGGGTAGTGCAAATTAAATCTCTTGCCAGGACGAGCAGTGCGCGCACGCGCAGCCTATCTATTATGATATACAGATATGCATACATATATCTTTATATTTATGCATATCTGTATATATTTATAATATAAAAGAATAAACTAAAAATAATAAAAATAAAAAAATATTTCTTTTTTCCAGGAAACCACTTCGAAATAGTTCAAATGCTTTTAGGACATAAGCCAAATGTGAACGCTTTAGACAAGGACGGCTATACAGCGTTGGCGATCGCGTGTAAAGAAGGATATTATGATATTGCATTGGCGCTTATTAATTCTGGTGCTTATATTAATGTACAGGTAACACATTTTCATTATTTATACTAACATGAAGTAGAATATTTGGGAAGCAGATGCCCATGCCGAAGATGACCTATTACCTCTGGCGTACCCGTGCCCCAAAGGGCAATGGAGCGTGCTATACACGGAGTTTCTCTGCGTGATCGAATCGATTCAACTTTTGTAAAGTGTATTTATTTAAAAACAAGATACAATTTATTGTTAAGACTGAGTAATATAATTTTCGTTAGTTCAATCAATCAATAATACCAAAATACAAAACTTCTAACCCAACTTGTAACACGCAGGATCACTCAAAGGACACTCCGCTAATCCACGCAGTAAAAGGTGGGCACAAGAACATTGTGGAGGCGTTACTGAAGAAACACGTGGACGTGGATCTGCCGGGCAAGGAGAAGAAGACGCCCGTCTACACCGCGGTCGAGAAAGGTCACGTGGCGATACTGAAGCTGTTGCTGGCCTCCAACCCTGATCTGGAGCATTGTACTGTTGTGAGTGATCCTCACTTATATTCAAAATGCGATTATCATCATCATATCAGCCGAAAGACGTCCTCATCATGTCAGCTCATATACATCCCCACCGAGGGGCTCGAGCCTACCCTGACTGAATTAGGGCGATCAGGCCTTAGTTGACCACGCGGGCCTAGTGCGGGTTGGTCGACTTCACACACAATCTGCGAGTTTCACCGCAGGCGTGTACAGGTTTTCTCACGATGTTTTCATTCACCGTAAAAGCCGAAAGACGTCCACTGTTGGACAAAGGCCTCCCCCAAGGATTTCTACAAACAGGTCCTGCGTTACCAGCATCCAGCTGCTTCCCGGACCCAGTAATAATTGGGTACGCTAAATACAAAAACAGATTACATCGTAACAATTTAGTACAATTATTATTTTTGGTTTTTCTTAATTTTCTAATACAGTGCTACTTTGATATTGATAAAATTTGTATGGGACCAACTTGGGGGCATACCCTATCGTTAAAAAAAAGAATCATAAAAATCGGTTCACGATCTGCGAATATATCGCGTAACAAACGTACAAAAAACAGTCAAATTGGGAACTTCCTCCTTTTTAGGAGTGGGTGCGTTTGGCTGCACCTCACCTGATGGTAAGTGCCGATGCAGCCGAGGATGTAACACGCAAGCTCAAATATATATTCACTGTCGTCTGGACGATTCATAAATATTTTTTTTGTACTACTTACACCTGTTTATGACGCAAACGAGAAAGGACACGGGATATTATACCGGCATAGTGGCTCTTTGGCATATACTTGGCAAATATTTCTGCAAATAAGTGTGAACATTGTCGGCAAAAGTTTTTTAGGAAAGTAGCTCCTTCACAGAGCTTTGTGAAACTTCGAAGCTACATTCGGGCGGGGATTTGACGAAGCCTCGTGTCAAGTGTTTACGCAAATATATACGAACATATGTCGGCAAATATTTTAGACACACTGTACGTACTGATGCCCAAAATTTCGTCAAATGTTTCTCCAAGTAAGTGTGAACATTGTCGGCAAATATTTGTTTAGAAGTGTTCTTTCTTACACAGAGCTTTGTCAAACTTTAACCCGTGGAGCGTAATTCGATTTTTTCCGCTAAAGTGCCTTGAGCGTGTTGAGTCATGGATGACGTCATTCAGACTCGGCTAGGACCTATTTTTTTAAGTTTTTTGTAAATATATAATTAAGTTATATACTATTGTTATATACCGTTGTAAAGATTAATAAATTGCCTAGGTATCAAAAGTAAAAGATATACATTTTTTTCCGAGTATTTTGATATGAGATTTATATAACAAAACATACTATTTACGTCTGAAATTAATTTTTCATTTGTTTAAAAAATAAAATTCGCCATTTTGCCGTTACCAAAACTTGGTCTCAGTTTTAACTAATTATTTTGCAATTATTTCAAAAACTAATCATTTTAACTTAATCTTCATTCTTTTCCCAGTAATTTGATATGAGATTTATATAACAACACGAACCGTTTACGTCTGAAACTCATTTTCACACTTTACTATTCTCACAATACAAACGACACGGCAAAACAATATGGCTGACTATGGCCGCCCGGCTTGGAAATAATTTATTTTTGAATGATATTCGAATGGCTGAACGATAAAAAGAGGATAAAACAGGTCACAACATGATAGAGTTTGTGTATAAAAAGATTCGTTCCTATACGGTCGGTAAGACGGCAACCAATCACATAAGAGTTTATTTGGTCTACCGGTAGTCCAAAACACGCTCCACGGAGACATTTTTTCTGGCCTACCGGTAGTCCAAAACACGCTCAAGGAGTTAAAGATACATCTAGGGCGAACACATGTCGGCAAATATTTTGGACACATTGTACTGATGCACAAAGTTTGGTATATGTAATAAATAACGTAATAGATTTAAATTAATTTAGATTTTTTACTCATATTTCAGAGTGGCGACACGCCCCTACTTCGTGCAGTGAGATCACGCAACGCTGAGATGGTCCAATCGCTGCTGGAACGGAAAGCTCGCGTGAACGTAGCCGACAACCGCGGCGACACCGCCCTCCATGTAGCTATGCGAGCTAGGTCTAAGGTAAGCCTTGTGAAACTTACTATCCACTGCGAGTGAAATATGACAGGCTCAGGTATCTGATCGAAGAAGAAAGGGCGTGTTATCTGAAGTAAGCTTAAATGTATTATAGTTGCGAGGGTGGCATACTTGAATGCCCTCAATGCGCGAGGAGTTTCGCTGCGAAAATTGACTACATAAACCATCTTCGAGCGCACGCGCGGCAATCCGACTAGAGTCGTAGTGGTCACCATGACCGAAATCGGTCGGATAGATCATCATCATCAAATGTTTTCTGAATAAAAATTATACCTGCTACTATGAAAAATTTATGTTATGTTCGCCAGAAGGCTTAAGTTTCCATACAAACGTAGGTAGTTTCGTTTTAGTACTACTAACTGGATCGAATCCAAACTTTGTAAATATGTGTATTGAGACGACGACGTATCGATCTTTTTCATCGTAGTAAATGTAAACAGAACTAAATAAAGGCCTAAATTAGTAAACTAGCTTTCCGTCTCGCGGCTCCATCCACGTTTATTATGTTGAATTCTCCCGTTTCTAGGGATCCCTAGTTTCTACGAGGAATTCTTGTAAAATAAACTAATACAATCAAAAACGTTTATATTTTTGGACCGATGTGCTTGAAATTTTGCAAATTGTAAAATAAATATCCATCCATAAAATTACATTTCGAATGATAAAAAGAAAATAAGTTTAGATACATTTAAAAGAGGGATAAAAAATGTTTTATCTCGTGTAAACGTAGTATTGCACTTAATTTCAAATAGAATTATCCAAAATGTGAAATGAAAGTCAAAGGGTTTTTACAGTGTACACTTCTTTTATTATACTAAAAATACATACAAACCATATCACCAGTAACACTCTTTAAATATTTATTTACCTATTTACAATAAAATAAATTACAGTATAATTATGTTGTTTCTTGAGTATTTGTATAGACACGCATGGAAGACGAATGAACACATTTTTATACATATGTTAATCCAGGTTCTAATCTATCTACCTACCAAATTTCATCTAGATCTGTTTATCTGTTGTGGCGTGAAAGAGTAACAAACATCCATTCATACAAACTTTCGTGTTTTTAATATTAGTAAGGATACAGACAGGGTTCTGGGCGCGGTATTGTAAGATTGCGCCACAGAGGTAGCCAACCTCACTCCCATTCATTTCCTTGCTTTCTATTGGTCAAGCAACCTTTGACGTATTTAAGGCGCTAATTTGAACCGCCGTAAATCCTACCGCCTCGCGGTCGGCGACAGTCATGGGTTTTTTTTCTTTTGTTGCCAGGCGGTTTTTGACAGCAGACAAGATTGGACCTACATACTACATTCATCATTCTTAATGTTAAGTGATAAATGACAGATCGAGTCTAGATTGATAATAAATAATTATTATAAGACTTTGACTGTTTACTTTGTAAATATAACGCGGCGGCGCAGATGCGTCGAAAAAAATACCGTACAACTGTTGTCCGGTAATTTATGCACACCAAGAAAAATAGTATGGCAGGCGCGGGTGTAAGACCGTGGTTGTCACGCACATAAGCATAAAAAAGCTGGCCCGTTTTTATCGCAGTGATTACAGGATGACGCTCTATCTAGAGAGTAAGTAATCAAAGTTATAAGTTCAGGCGATGCATTGGAAGCTTTGGTCGCAGGGATCTCGATTTTTCTCAGCAAACCTGATTCTTCATTTTGTCAGTTGCAGAAACACGGTCCGTTAACTTTACTAACAGAAAAATATATCAAAGAAACTTCTTTTAAAACAGAGATTTGCATTGTAAACCAGACCGATTTAAACCTCTAAGTTTTCTCAGTCGATTAAAACACACACTTCAATATACCAGTTCGATTAAAAAAAAATTAGTTTTTGATTGAAAGAAAAAAAACATTAGTAAAGTGCAAAAGTGTGGTTATTTTCTTTACTCTTCACAGAGACAACTGTTCCAATAAATGCTTTACTAATATTACAAAGTGTGTTCTAAAACTTCATTTAATTTCCTTTTCAGCAAATAGTGGAAATTTTACTACGTAACCCTAAGAATAGTCAGTTACTGTACAAACCCAACAAACTGAACGAGACGCCGTACAACATCGACATGAGCTACAACAAGACCATACTGGGCCAGATATTCGGCGCTCGCAAGCTGAACACTAACGAGGACAATGAGAACATGCTGGGCTACGAGCTGTACAGTGCGGCCTTGGCCGACATGCTGTCGGAGCCGAGTCTGTCGGTGCCGATAACGGTGGGGCTGTTTGCGAGGTGGGGCTCGGGGAAGTCATTTTTGCTCAATAAACTTAAGGGTAAGTGTACCAGCACGCATAGCGCGGTATATCTGTCCATTTTCACACAGCGCGGTATGTCTGTCTATTTTCACAAAGCGTTGTATATCTGTCCATTTTCACATATTGCGGTATATCTGTCCATTTTCACACAGCGCAGTATATCTGTCTTTTTTCACACAGCGCGGTATATCTGTCCATTTTCACACAGCGCAGTTTTTTTATTTTTTATTTATTCACAATTGGTAAACCCTTGACAACATCTCACCTGGTGGTAAGTGACGATGTTGCCGAAGATGGAAGCGGGCTTACCAAGATTCCCCAACGCAATGGGGAACTAGCTATCTTATCTTCATGCCGAAACACACCAATGATATCAACATTGATATTTGGCGGCAAGACTTAGATAGGATGGTGGTAGCTAGCCAGGCTGGCTTAGAAAATGCCCTACCACCAACCAAACCGAGTCTTACAATTGACCCCGCCGGGAATCCAACCCGCGACCTCCTGTGTAAAGCCAGTGAACTTTGCCTCTGAGCTACGGAGGCGGTCAAAATCTATATCTGTCTATTTTTACACAGCGCGATATGTCTGTCTATTTTCACAAAGCGTGGTATATCTGTCCATTTTCACATAGTGCGGTATATCTCTCCATTTTCACACAGCGCAGTATATCTGTCTATTTTCCACAGCGCGGTATATCTGTCCATTTTCACACAGCGCAGTATATCTCTCTATTTTCACACAGCGCGGTATGTCTGTCTATTTTCACAAAGCGTGGTATATCTGTCCATTTTCACATAGTGCGGTATATCTGTCCATTTTCACACAGCGCAGTATATCTCTCTATTTTCACAAAGCGTGGAGTATCTGTCCATTTTCACATAGTGCGGTATATCTGTCCATTTTCACACAGCGCATTATATCTGTCTATTTTCACACAGCGCGGTACCACAGTGTAAGGATCCATACGGTGCTCAAACGCCGTAGATAATTGCGTTAAAGTTGCGTTACTAGTAACGGGCACGTGCTCCTGAGCCACCTGCGCCTTAATGTATGAAGCGTGCCAAAATTTGGGAATCTGGGGCTCAAACCCCCCTACCTCACGGGTCTTGCACCAGAAAAAAAAATATTTATAAAGCTTTTATATGTCAAATTGTCAGCTAAACCGCTGTTTTAGGAAATCTAAAAAAATATATTGGAAATAGTAGGACATATTATAGAAAATTTAATCAATCAATCAAATATGCTTTATTGTGCAATTACAAAAATATATACAGATAATAAGTAGTACAGAATAAACAGTAAAATTTAAAATTGTGCAATGCAGGCGGCCTTATTGCTTAAAGCAATTAAATTAACACAGCCAAGTAGGCTTTCTTTTAGGAGTTTTTATTGAAATTACTAATTCGCGCGTGGTCCAACAAGCACTTGGCCACTTTTTGTTGTAAACAATGAACATATCTTTTCGTAAGCCAACAAATGTCAAAGCCGTATGTATCGCGGAATAAATCAATCGTATACCTTAAAAATAATTTCTTGATACTTTTAATCTTCATTGCTGACCCTACCATGATTATCGGCCGCCATTATTAAATCTTTTCTTAGCTTCACGGGTGATAGTAAATTGGTATACAATTTTTCACTGGAATCCCTTAATTACAGAGGAGATGAAAAACTTCGCTCGTCAATGGAGCGAAACAGGCTGGGCGTGGTCGTGGGCGGTTTCCTGGAGCGCGTGGCACGCGGCCCTGTCCATTGCGGCGATGGTCGCGATTGCCGGCGCGCCTCCCTACGTGGCCGTCATTGTATGCTTCGCGCTGTTCGCTGTTATTTATCTGGCGCTGTACATACTGTGGTATTTGGGGAACAGGTCAGTATCTCATGAGATATTGGTAGTCCACTCGACTGCTCTATACAAGGAGTTGAACATTGCGGCGGTGGTCGCGAAAGCTGGCGCTCCTCCCTACGTGGCCGTCATTGAATGCTTCATAATACAATAATATACTCCGCCTGGTACTCTCTTCCGAGACTCGCGAACCACGTGACTGACACAAGCCTACGTCAGCGCTATCCTGTGTTACCATTAGTCTAAACAGAATTACCCGAACGTCTGAAATGTCTTTCGTGAATCGGAAGATATTGCTAACGAATAATTAAAAATGACGTTGTTGTTGTAAAATTTAAGATTAAATACATATAAATGAAAATTATAAAATTACAAAGAAATATTTTAACTATGTAACCATAGATATAATTTACCCATGTAACATGTTATGTTGTAATAAAGTGGCAATGTTATTGTGACGTAGGCTTGTGTCACTCTGGGAAGAGAAGACCAGTTTTTTTAGACCATGATCTGTATCATTATCACTAGTGCACTATACTCAATAGGGGGGGGAAGTCAAACAGTTCGTTTGTTATTTGCAGATACGAATGGTGGTGGGCGGGTGATCTGATATCCGCCGTGGGCCAGAAGTTTGGCTCGTTGTTATTAGTATTGCAAGTAGTATTCTGTCACCCGCCGGGACCCAACGACCCGCGGGCGTTACCGGCTACGCCGATAAGGTATGTTTGTGTACACTAATCATTAATCCTTCTAAAGAGTGTTCACAGGACCATTGGACGCAAAAAAGCACACGTGTACAATGTAACAATATAGCTAAGGTAGCATTCCGATCTCGGTGATGGACGACCGCGACCGCGATCCGGTTGTTTGTTTGCATTTGTCAGTTAACAACCGATAATAGTCCTCTAGCTCAGCGTTCGTGGACTATGAGAAAGCCTTTGATTCGATCGACACTTGGGGTGTTTCAGTCTCTCCAGCGGTGCCAAATTGACTATCGATAAATCGAGGTACTAAAGTGTTTGTATGAAAACGCCACCATGGCCTCCCGGTTCAAAACTCGGAAACTATCCAGCTGCAGCGAGGGGTGAGACAGGGAGAGGTCATATCTCCGAAACTGTTCACCGCCGCCTTGGAAGATGTTTTTAAGCTTTTGGACTGGGGTGGACTCGGCATTAATATCAGCGGCGAGTACATCACCCACCTTTGATTCGCTGACGATATCGTGGTCATGGCTGAGACTATGGACGACTTAGGAACAATGCTCGATGGCCTCAGTAGAGCCTCTCAACAAGTAGGTCTTAGAACATGGACAAGACAAAAATTACGTCCGTTTCGCACCAACTCCTCTGAACGTTGGAGGCTCTACGCTCGAATTTGTTGCCGAATATGTGTACCTGGGACGAATAGTGCAGTTAGGTAGGTTCAACTTCAAGAAAGAGATCAATCGTCGAATCCAACTCGGTTGGGCAGCGTGCGGGAAGCTTCGCAATATCTTCACGTCCCAAACACCACAGTGTCTTAAGACCAAGGTTTTCGACTAGTGTGTGTTGCCAGCGATGACATACGGAACTGAGACATGGTCGTTTACTATGGGCTCAGGGTCACCAAAAGGGCAATGGAGCGTGCTATGCTCGGAGTTTCTCTGCGTGATCGAATCAAAAACGAGGAAATCCGTAGGAGAACCAAAGTAACCGACGTAGCTCTCAGAATTGCTAAACTTAAGTGGCAGTGGGCGGGGCACATAGCTCGTAGAACGGATGGCCATTGGGGTAGTAAAGTTCTAGACTGGCGACCGCGCACCGGAAAACTTAACGTAGGCAGGCCCCCAACTCGGTGGACCGATGACCTGGTGAAGGTCGCGGGAAGCAGCTGGTTGCGGGTAGCGCAGAACCGGTCGTCGTGAAAATCCTTGGGGTAGGCCTATGCCCAGCAGTGGACGTCTTTCGGCTGATATGATGAATAGTCCTCACTGCTAGGGATCAAGTGTTTTCCGAAATTCGGAAAGGTTGAGCCATACTCCTCACACGAGGGCCAAGTCCGGTTTGGTGGTGATTGTCGGGCTAGTGGCGGACCCCACTGTCAAATTTTTTTCAAGCCGCCAATAATGCATCTGATACGAATTAACCGCTGCAATCTGGTGATAGCAACCGACAGTGCCGGTGGCGGTCCGGCACCAACGGCTTAACGTGCCTTGCTAAGCACGGATACGGTCGAGAAAAATACCACTAACAATCAAACCCATCCAGGTAATAAGCGTGCCGAGTCAGTTGACCTGCGTGGTGGATGCAACCATTCAAGTCGCACTGAGCTACGACCGCTTAATATTCATACAAAGCAGTCGGGTCGCGGGTTGCTGGTAGCGATCGCCAAGATCCGAATACTACCTTAAAGTGTACTAGCGGTCTCACCCATGTTGCCATAGATGCTACTCTTGTTAACCCCATTGAACCCCAGTCGCAATGGCCATTCGTTGCTAATCATATGTACTACTTCTTTGCGAGCGACGATATATTGGCGAATCTTTACGGCGGCCTGTGCTTGGTATACTCTGAACGGGCAGTGTTTGTAGGTTTGCCAAGGCTCAAATGGGTTTTGTGTCAAGTTATGGGCCTGACAACTATCGTTCAGAGATACCAACCACGAGCGCTCTTAAAGTGAACGGAGGGAAAGTCGCCTCTTTTCGTATTAAGTTAGATTCCTTTATCGCCTTTCTGGCACTGACCATCATGTTGTGTAAGACTCGGTTTGGTTGGTGGTAGGGAGTTTTCTAGGCCGCCTGGCTAGCTACCACTGTTTTATCTAAGAATTGCCGCCAAACATCATTGTTAACAGCATTGATGTGTTCCGGCTTTAAGAGAGCCAGTTCCCCATTGAGTTTGGGAATCTTGGTAAGCCCGGTTCCATCTTCGGTGTCATCGGCACTTACCATCAGGCTTACAAATTGTGGATTTAAAAAAAATTTGATACCGTCTCGTCTATGCAGATTTCTCCCTTACCCACCAAGCAAAATACAGTGTAAACTCTATATAGCGACACTCAATACAGAGAGATATTAACGTCAAAGTAAACCAACTGGAGCCAGAAAATTTTGACGTTTCAAAGAGTGAATCGTTATATCGAGTGACGATTTACAGAGTTATCACTGTATATCGCCAAAGTAACAAAGTAGATTATGTATTCTAAGTTTATGACATTTTCCTGTGAAATGTTCAGGTTTCACTTCACGGAGGGTTTGAAAAGCGGCGGCGGGCAGGAGGGCTCGGCGATGGTGGTGCAGATGATCGCCAGTCTCGCGGAGGCGTTGGAGTCGCAGTACGGCCGCGTGTGCACGCGTCTGGCGCGTGCCTTCCGCCCGCTGCCCGTGAGCTCCACTGCCGGCTGGAGGTATACATTTTTTCCCTTCAATGTTATCAGTTGTATCTTTTTAACTGTCACTTTCATTTTTAAGTACTTTATGCAGGTTTTTTCGAATATCAAGCTAGAACGTTGTAACGTGTTAAGTTAAGAGGCTACTCCTAATTATAGCTCCGCGATCAGTTAAAAATAATTACTCGTTGAGTATGTAGGAACGGATGTGTTCCTACTCTCGAGAATAAAGGGAGATATATACACGCCTGCGAAGAAATTCGAAGGTTGTGTGTGAAGTCGACCAACCCGCACTGGGCCCGCGTGGTCGACTAAGGCCTAATCGCCCTGATTCAGGGTAGGCTCGAGCCCCTCGGTGGGGACGTATATGAGCTGTAATGATGATGATGATCTCCGCCAGGCGAGGTGTTGTGCCTGGGGTTCGGCCGTGGACCAACCGTGAATGGTTGGTGCTTGTATATATTCTTATGAGCAAGGAAATGTTGATAGTGCGTTGTAGATGCCATCTATCGAGATGAAGATGCAACTTTCCATATAGTATGACCGATGGTTCAAGTCTTGAGTTGAGGTAAGTAGTTGTTAGTGGCGGGTGCTGCAGATGTCGCCACATTACTCCCCCTCCGAGACCGGAGGTCGATATCCATATTGAGTTGGCAGTCCAATGTTGCGGTGCGGCGGAGCGACGATACGCGTCGCGATGCGGCGTCTGCGGTGAGTCGAGACGCCAGGCCAATGTTGCTCTACTCGAGTCCACGGTGAGTCGGGACGAGGAGGTGGTTCAGGCGTACGGTGCAAGGGAAGCAGGTTACGTGGAGCGCGTGCTCTACAGCGTGAGCTGCCGACAACTTGCTGCCTGAAGAGTGAAGCTGCAGGTCCATGGAGTTTTGTTGCTGCGTCGACGGCTGCGAACCTGATGAGGCTTCGGAGTGAAGTGCAGGGCCAGGAAGCTCGATATGACGGCTGCGATGGTCCTGGTAAATTTCGCATTGGACTGCTATGCTGCTGTTGGCTTGCTTTACCGTCTGGAGGGCTGTTGAGGATTGTTGCCGAAGGTGCATCAATGTTCAGCGTCGGGTCACCAATGTAGGAATGGTGTTGCTGGCTGAAGGTGCGTCGATGTATCACGTCGGGGTCACCAATGTAGGGAAAGGATGTGCTCCTACATGACGAGAATAAAGGGAGATATCTCCGCCAGGCGAGGTGTTGTGCCTGGGGTCCGGCCGTGGACCAACCGTGAATGGTTGGTGCTTGTATATATTCTTATGAGCAAGGAAATGTTGATAGTGCGTTGTAGATGCCATCTATCGAGATGAAGATGCAACTTTCCATATAGTATGACCGATGGTTCAAGTCTTGAGTTGAAGTATGTAGTTGTTAGTGGCGGGTGCTGCAGATGTCGCCACATTTACATAATTTAACGAAAATTTTCAACGACAAAGATTTCTAAATAAACTACAGTGCATGTTCTTCATTTTCATCATTGAAAATATTCGTTAAATTATGTAATCGGCTAGTAATTATTTTTTGATCGAAGGCGGCACTAGTTACAATGGGTAGGGGGATCCCCTTAAAAGAGGAATACACGTGTGGCGGGAGGCGGCGGGTAGCGCCACGTGCGTCGCATCGCATTGTACTTGGTATGCGACAGAAATCAGAATAAATAAAATTTCATCATGGCAGACTATATAGAACTGACATTATGTTATTTGTAAATAAATATTGATTATTTAGCCGCTTGCGGCTCGCGCACTAGTCACCCTCAAATACAGTCATAAAAACAACGTCGACGCGAGCGAAGCCGCGGGCAGAAGCTTGTACAAAATAAGGTACACACGTTTTACCACATTTCCAAAGATATAACGATACAGAGCTATGTCATATAAGTGTGATAAGGGTGTTGTTATTTAGATAAAAACTCAAAACCGCGTAGTCATTTTAACCCATTTTACATTCCAATATAGTCGATAGGGATGACGAATGCTAGTCATCTGATTTACTTTTTATCATCTGTCAAAAACTACATTTTGTTCTAAAAATGTTTGAAATACCTAGGCGTGACGTCATAGTTTTGCAGCGTCATTTATGTACTCGTTTTGTGATTTTGATGAATTAAAAATTGAAGACTTGATGGAAAACTAAACGAGTGAGATTTTCCGAAGTTTTAGTAGGAGGGCAATTTAGTGATCAAGAGTTCATAATTAATTTCTGATGCTGTCGTCATCCCTAATAGGGATAGGGTAGCAACCTCCCTCATAGCAACAATGACAAAGTGAAACTGACGCATCCCTCCAGATGGCGGCGCGTTTGCTGCGTGCCGCACATCGTGACCTTCGAGCTGTGCTTCACGTGCCTGCTGGTCGGCTTGTGCGGCCTCATCCTCTACCTCACCGAGCCCGATGACCAGTGAGTGCTTCGACAATGTTTTTTTCTATAAAAAGGCGGTAACAAGGCTGACGCTCCACTTGATGGGAAATTGCTACCGCCGCCTGTAGTACTTACGAGTATACAATCAGGGGTCTTAGTGCTGTACCGATCCTTGAGGGTTAATGCCTACTTCGCCAGTAATTGCATGGGATATTTACCGTCATCACGATCTCAGCCGAAAGACGTCCACATTCTTAGCGGCGTCCTGCAAGCAACTCAAGCTAATGGTTCTAGTGGCAAAGAATAAAGACTATTTACTACGTAAAAGAAGGTTCATTTGAATGAATGGCGACTATTGCTACGACACAATAAAGTGCAAATTCAGGTCGCACAGTGCTAATTACCTACAGTTATATACACCTACAAGTTGCCTCTCTTTCTATCGCGTAACTCTTCGGTTCTATGGAACTAATTATTGACATCTCATCTTCAATAATGTTGTATTATTAGGGTTAGACTCGTATCATCATCATCATCAGCTGAAAGACGTCCACCGCTGGACAAAGGCCTCCGAGGATTTTTACTACGACCGGTCCTACGCTGCCTATATCCAGCGGCTTCTCGTGACCCTCACCAGATCGTTAGTTCACCGTGTGGAAGGCCTGCCTACGCTATGTCTTCCGGTGCGCGATCGCCACTTGAGAAATTTACTACCCCGACCTGTTCTACGAGCTATGTGCCCTGCCCACTGCCACTTAAGTTTAGCGATTCTGTGAGCTATATTGGTAACCTTGGTTCTCCTATGGATCTCCTCATTTCATTTTAGGGAAACTCCGAGAAACGACTCGTATCTGTTTGCTTAAATATTCGCAACTCTATTGCATAGTGTGAAAGGCGCTTTTTTTTTTCAATTGTTTTGAACCTGTTGGATATTTTAGAAACATATATTAAGAGATCGGTTATCTTTTAATACAGTCCAGATAACAGCGTCACTTACTATCAAAAGCCATGACAATGTCACACATTCTATCCTGTTCTCATCGAAGGAAAATCAGTTACAAACTCAGACACAGATTACAAATTCTAAGTCTTTGGTTACAAATGCAAATTTCTGTTGAGTCGACACCAACTATCCATCCTTAGTCAATCCAACCGAGCTTGGGTCTTTGGTGCCGGCGACGACCAACGACGACAAACCACGGGTCGTCGTTTAGGCGGCGTAAAATCCACCAGGGGCTGATGATTGGAGCTTGCGCACTCGCCGGTGCAGTCATGTTGGCCAACCTGTACACGTGGGGGCGGGTGTTGGCAGCATTGGTGCTGCCGCCGCGAACGAGGCTGGCCAGAGCGCTGAAGAGGGATGCGCCAACGTTGGCGCTAAGACCGGAGGTGCAGATTCTTACGCATATTGTGAGTGTAAATTCGTTATTTTGTAGGACTTATTAAGGTTCCGTACCCAAAGGGTAAAAATGGGACCCTATCACCAAGACTCCGCCGTCCGTCTGTCACCAGGCTGTATTTCATGAACCGTGATAGCCAGACAGCTGAAATTTTCACAGATGGCGTATTTCTGTTGCCGCTATAACAACAAATACTAAACAAATAGAAAAAGTGAAGAAATGAGGGGTATTTTTTAAACATAAGGAAACTAGTGACATCTAGTATGATGAGTTTGAAACATGAAACTAGCGCTATCTAGTATGATGGTACGGAACCCTATGTGTGCGGTTCTGACTCGCACTTAGCCGGTTTTTTTAACGGTTTAAGACGAGGCATTTGAATGATTGCGACTGTCACTGACTGACGTGTCGTCACACCACTGCAACGTTCATAAATATAGAACTTCAAAGTAACTTCAACAAACAGAACTTCGAAGTAGCCTATCAGTTCACGTTATTGATCTCTTTTTCTTGTCATTTTATTCTTCATTTTACACCTTCTAGCGCTATTTAGTTTTCTTTAAGCTTCCACTTAGGAAGTTATAATGAAGCTTCTCCCATTAACGCCCAACAATTTGCAGGTATCATGTTTAGACGCGTTCACGGGTCAGCAGACGCGCCTAGTCGTCGTAGTAGATGCGTTAGACAGCTGCGAACAGGAGAAGGTGTTGGCTCTGCTGAACGCGGTGCATGCGCTCTGCTCCGACCCCAAGAGTCCGTTCATCCTACTGCTGGCTATCGACCCACATATTATCAGCAAGGTGTGTTCTTCTCTCTTTTTTGTAATATTCATTGTTGCGTAACCATCTCTCAAAGTTGTTCCTAAAAGGTGATAATTAAGAGCGATTGTGCACTTGCTTAAAATAATAAATAACATTGTCGAGATATATATAGACCGGCCGAATGAACTCTATATGTGGGCGCTACTAATTGGACGGAAACATATTTTTTTTTAATAGATAGGTAATTATTGTAGTATACATAGTGACTTGGTGTAAACTGTAATGATATGTACAACAACTTTCTCGTCCAATCAGTGGCGTCCAAGTAGACTACAGAGTTCGATCGATTTGGCTACGATCTCAGCAATGCCGCTTTAGTCTAACATCTAACAGCAGAAAATATATTTTTCATTTCATATTCCAAATTTATTACTATATAGTTTTATTTGAACGGTCTTAACTGATGAAAACTACACAGAAAAAAAAACCCACTGATATTACCCAAATAAATGTTGTTCTTAAATAACTTTAATAATCTTAATAATAGTAACATTGCTTAACGTATCTGCAGGTTGCTTGGATGGAGGTTAGTTACTTGTACAGTGCCATGGAGTTGACGGTGTTAGCCCTTCGATAGCTTCTGAAAAATCAATGTTGTTTTACTTAATAGTTTTATACATTGATGCATGATATACAGGGTGTAACAAAATTGGTGTAGGTCCCGTTAACTGGGAGTTCTGCTCATCATACTAAACAACTTTTGTTCTACGACTTTGCTGAAATCGCAAAAAATTTTTTTACTCTTCATACAAATCGATCAGCTGATCGAACGATTTTGTGCATTTTAGTATGGAGGGTCCAAATTTTTTTTGAGAATTGACTATGGGTTCCTTGGAGAAAGTTGTTCAGTATGACGAGTAGAACCCCCAGTTAACGGGACCTACACCAATTTTGTTACACCCTGTATAATGGAAGACAGTGTGCTTCAATTTTGATGTGACTTTTTGTGATTGGTGTCGCATGTTACTAAATTTATTGTCAAAGTTATAATTGTTATCTAATTAAAAATACCAAAAAATATTCCTCTTATCAGATGTTACAAGATGTTTGTCAATTCGCAAACTGTATAGTTACAGCAATATCTTGTATGGTTCAGCCAAATATTTAACTGCGGGTTTAGTAATATCTTGTAATAAGGATACCGACCTGGTGAAGATCGTGGGAAGCCGCTGGATGCGGTCAGCGTAGGACCGGTCGTCGTGGAAATCCTTGGGAGAGGCCTTTGTCCAGCAGTGGACGTTTTTCAGCTGATATGATGATGACGAAGGATGGCATTAGTTCAGCAATCTACGCTTATATTATAAAGAGGTTAATTTTGTGAGTTTGTTTGAAGGAAGTAATCTCTGGATCTACTGAACTGATTTTGAAGATTCTTTCATTAGTAGAAAGCTACATTATTCCTGAGTGACATAGGCTATATACGATTCACCGTCAAGACAGTCATAAAAACGATACCCACGCAAGCGAAGCCACAGGAAATATCTAGTTTCTTATAAAGATACCGTTGGTTGCAGATATATTAACAACAACCATTTTCCTGGTCAGTGTATATTTTTTTCATATTCAAGGAGTGATTGCACCAGGCAGCTCGTCTATACATACCTGATGCCTGAGCATTATTAGGGTAGCTGACTGCTAGTCCTTTTAGTTACTTTTTATCAAAAACTTTGCTTTACTAAAAATTTTGGCCATCACAGTTTTTCGGAATTGAAGACGCGATGAACACCAAATAAATAAGGTTTTTTCTTAAATTCAGGAGTAGGGTTATTTTATAATTTTATTCTATAAGCAGTCAGCTACCCTATTTATATGGTTTGATTTAAAAGGAATTCATCGTTTTTTACTTTCTTGACCCCGAAGTGCGGAACATACGTACGAGATCCCCAAAAGATCGGTAATCGACTACTTTCGATTTAATTAGATTAAAAACTCTTTTTGATGCATAAATACTGGTTACCATTGATAAATAGAACAATATCAGTTGGAAGTTGATAGGTCGATAACAAAATGGAGCTTACAAGAAAAAAATTCTTGATGGCTTGAACGGAAATTTTTCACAATTTTCGACGAGGATTATCTCAAGAACTATGTCTCACTGAGTTTATTTCTATATACAAGAGTGAAGCATCTAACCAGAGGACAATATATCGCTGGTATTCCGAATTCCGACGTGGATGTGTTTCTCTTGGCACCGTACCTTCCACAGGCCGGCCAAAAATAGCGATTACGGCCGAAAATGTCGCTGCTGTGCGCCGAATGATACAGGAAGACCGACATTTAACATATGAGCAGATGTGGGCTACTCTACTTTACATGGTGAACTGGGTGTCAGAAAGCTAGTTTTCCGCTGGTTGCCCCATAATTTGTTCGAAGAGCCAAAGGCGGCTCGTGTCAATTGGTGCCGGTCTACTCTGCAGCGCTTCAACGGAGGAAAGTTGTCTCGGGTGACGAATCATGGATCAATTCATATGAGCCGGAAAGAAAAACATCAATCGGCTGTTTAAGTCTTCACAGGTGAGATGAAGCCAACAAAAGTTCTCCGCTCTCGCAGCGTATCGAAAAAAATAGTCGCTTCGTTTGTCTCGAAAACAGGAAAAACAGTTCCCTCAGAGAAACGGAGAACGGCTACCGCTGATTGGTATACAACGGTTTGTTTGTCTCAGATGATATCCGAACTCTGTAGAGGTAGCCCGAGACTACGTATAATCCTCCATCACGATAATGCGAGCTCTCACACCGCTCAGAAACAAGCGAGTTCTTGAAACAGGAAAACGTTGAATTAATAGACCATCCTCCATACAGACCTGATCTGCTCCCCAACGATTACTTCACATTCCCTATAATCAAAGATTTATTGCGTGGTCAGCGGTTTCAAGGCCCAGAAGAAGCAGTCGAAGCATACAAATCGGCCATTTTGACCATGTCAACTTCGGACTGGAATTGCTGCTATAATAATTATTCTCAAATTAATTGGGATCATTTTAGGCTTTGAATTCAGAGTAAGGCGACGGTTCGAACGAATACAAAAGTGCATTAACTGCAACAGAGAATACTTCGAAAAGCATTAAAAATAACTTTAGTTATTTTCTGTGTGTAGTTTTTTCTATTCCCGATCATTTCGGTATGCCCCTCGTATAAGCGTATAACTTGAACTATGACCTTGAATGCGCAGTAGCACATTTTCGGGTCTCGATTAAAGTGCGGTATGAGGTGTGACGCTAGGGGTCGCGCGTAATCATAGCCACCCGTGCGTAACCATAGCAACGCGGTGACGCTAACCCCCACGCAGTCGCACTTCGCCCCTCGTCGCCCGTGCATGCTCCGCGTGGGCGCGGAGTACAATCGCGCACTAATTATTCGATATTTTCCTGTAGAAAGTGTGATCATTTAATTTAATTTCCAAGAAAATTCCTCGATAACAACTGACTTTAAGGGGAGGGTAGAGAAGGATGGTATTTAACGTTTGTTGAGAAAAATCAAAGATTATACGAAATTAGATTTTCCGTTTAACTTACGTTTAATTAAGTAACTTCACTTTATTTTTACACTTCATAAAAAAATATATTTAAATACGATGAAATCACGGGTTTTCCTTTAAGATTTTTGTGTTTCCCGGGCAACGGGCGGGGCATTCCTCTAATACTTTTGATCATAACTGTACTTGCGCGGGTGCCGCCTTTTTGGTTCAACTTACACGCCGCGAATTATACGTAGTAGGGTAGAGGAAGTATTGTTACCGCGAAAAAAAGGTTATCTAATTTTCATGAAAATGTGTTCTATATCATTAACTCATACCGAAAAACCAAACATCTCAATTCCGTTCGTCCGTGCGTCCGTCCGTCACTGGTTTCTTCGTACCGTCAAACCGAAAAGTACAACAGAAACTGAAATTAGTTTTTTTAAATCAAAAACGGCTCTAATGATTTTGATGAAACTTTGCACGTTGGAGTTGCTTATGTTTGTCTGTTACTTAGTAATACCCATTGGTCTGGGAAAAATCGTGTTTGGTTCTCCTGCAAATTAAATTGAAACTTGCGATTTACTTACTAATGGTTGGAGCTATTGAATTGTCATGTATTACGAATAAATTTATATTTGGTCATGCAACTTGAATTCATCAAGATTAACACCATTTTTTAATCCAATTTTAGTATACTATAAAAAAAATTGTCGAGAAAGTTTAGTTAGGGCTGCCGTACAGTTTATTTTTATGATGTTGATGTTGGATTTATGAGTGATCGGAGTTTGAATTTGCCTGAATACCTACCTACAGTCGATACCATCAAATAATTTTCGAAAAACCTAAAAACTTTTAGGCACAAGCTTTTAGTATTGCATTGTCACGCTATATACTATATATTAAAGCGTCGGTGGCTCAACCGGTAACGACTCGGTTCATCTAACCAGAGGTACCGGGTTCAAATCTGGACGGCCAATGTACCAATGAGTTTTTCAAAAACTTACGTACATACTTAACGATTGCTTTAACGGTGAAGGAATACATCGTGAGGAAACCTGCACACGCCTGCGAAGAAATTCGACGGTTGTGTGTGAAGTCGACCAACCCGCACTGGGCCCGCGTGGTCGACTAAGGCCTAATCGCCCTGATTCAGGGCAGGCTCGAGCCCATCGGTGGGGACGTATATGAGCTGTTATAATAAATTATAATAATACAGATGCATGCAAAATTTCAGCTCAATCGGGAACCGGGAAGTGGGTCTAATTTAACTTGCAAGATTTCACCCGAACAAACATACATACATTGCAAGTTAAAGAAAAGCTTGTAAAAAGCAGAATGCAAACAAACAAGATCAATTTACGTCTAATTTTATAGGATTTTCAATATTTCTTAAATTTACTTGTTACTATCTTCGTAACACTTATCGGCACCATTTAATACTTAATTCTGCTTTTTTCAATCGACTTTCAAAAAGGAAGAGGTTTTTAATTTGACTGTATGTTTTTGTATGTTTGTTACGCGACATCTTTGCAGATTGTGAACCGTTTTTCATGATTCTTTTTTTTTAGCACTGTTTGGATAATCAACAAAAATAAAAAATTATCAAAATCTTACGTAACGTAAGTACGTACGTAAGTTATTACGATTAAAGTTGGTTCAACGTGTTTAGCGTATCCAATTATTTGGTGTGATCTTTAGTTTGTTTCTTGCAATACGTTCACAGGCAGTCGAGGTAAACAGTCGGCGAGCATTCTCTGAGAGCAACATTGGCGGCTGGGACTACCTGCGGAACATGGTGCAGCTACCGTTCTACCTGCAGAACTCTGCTCTGAGGAGAGTGAAGACAGCCCAGCAGACGGCTACCAAGAGGATGCAGACGATTGCGTCCGAAGACTTCTCCACGTCATTACAGAGATCGGTCAGTTTAGTATAGATTTTAGGAATTATCTACAGAAAGTTCTAAAGAAAAGTATCTAGAAAGTAGGACCCATGACCTGGTGAAGGTAGCGGGAAGCCGTTGGATGCGGGCAGCGCAGAACCGGTCGTGGTGGAAATCCTTGGGGGAGGCCTTTGTACAGCAGTGGACGTCCTTCGGCTGATATGATGATGATAGAAAGTAACTTGAGGAGTTAACGCTCTACCTATGAGTGTGTGTTGGAAAAGTCTATCAAGATTATTGGCTTGCCTTCTCGATTATATAGTCATTTAAAAGCTATGTTTGCAAGCAGCGTATTTTTAAAATATATATAAATAAAGCTTAATTTCGTAAAAAAAAAAGATTCTGACGAATTGAGAACCACTTTCTTTTTTTAAAGTCGGTTAAAAATAATTTACATATTATATTAGTAACAATGTTTACTTAGTATATATCTTAGTATTTTATTGTTAGTGGAGCTACTGTTGCGGAGCTATTGTTGGCGAAGCGTCGGTGACTCAACCGGTAACGACTCTGTCCTCCTAACCAGAGGTCCTGACCTGACGGCCAATGTACCAATGAGTTTTTAAAAGCTTACGTTCATGTACTTACTTATCCATTGCTTTAATGTTGAAGGAAAACATCGTGAGGAAACCCGCACATCTGATTCTAGATGTGTATGAAGGTCGCGTTGCACACGTCCGTAGGTGTAAACTAAATGCCGATTTTTAATTCGCGTGTCATAGTTTATTCAGATTGTGACACATGGATTGTTTTGTGTCAGCGCATGCGTAGTAGAACAAACAGATGAAATAAAAAAAGGTAGAATGAAAGAATAACGAATACCAGCAACGCGTTGCCGCGTTACATCCTATGCCTTTAACACCACTTAAAGATTGTCTCTTGTGCAATGTGTGGTATTCGAAATACAGTACTAATAATTCGTTTGTACGCCGACTCAAATGGTGCTATTTAATCTACGGTAAAGTATACATTCCATCTAATCTACTACATGTTGTTTATTGTGTCTTTAGGTGTCCGCCCGTCGGTTATCCTCCACATCCGAGGTGATGTCGAGCCAGGAGCGCATCAAGAACCAGCCTAAGGAGCTGAACAGCACCGCGGCGGCGCGCCTGAAGCGACTGCGCCCCTCCGAGTCCGTGGCGTCCTCAGTCGCTTCGGGACTGCACAGGTAGAAACGGGTTACTACTGTAAGCCGGGCAGTTATCGTCACAACGAAAGTGATATCGAGTCAGGAGAGGCGTATCAAGAACCAGTCGCGGCGGCCAACATGAAACGGCCAACCAGCCCAAAGTGTGGGCACACCCTGGACACTTCATACAACGGACCAGAAATTACATTTCAAAAAAGGAATGACGGTACAAACAAAATGGCGAAATCCTATACGTTCGACAACCAAACTGTAACTAATCTGTATCAATGTGGGTGATGAGGGGGTGAGGTTGCAATCTAGAGAGCGGCAGGGAGTGTCCATACTGTATGTTAGTACTAATATATATACTTTGGTGTGGGTGTAGGCAAAAGGTTTGGGGTGTTTGTTACTATGTTGTCTTTGTAGCCGCTTCAATAGCTCACTGGGTCACTTATTGTCTTCTTTTTTTCCTTATAGTGTAGGATAATTAGTAATGATATCCCAAGGGCTATCAATTATTTTTTATTGATATAGTTATCGCGCACTTTTTGTGTACATTTTTCCTGCTCTAGTAGCATGGTGACGTAAAATAAGCGTTCGTCTCGTTCTAACGCCGAGTGAATGAAAAAGACAGCAATACTATTTTCTCGCTTTAGATCAGCGGGGAAAATTCAGTTTTTTCTTCACAATTTTTTTATTCACAATAAGTAAGCCCTTGGCATCATCTCATCTGATGGTAAGTGACGATGATGCCGAAGATGGAAGCGGGCTTACCAAGATTTCCCAACGCAATGGAGAACTGGCTATCTTATCTTCAAGCCGGAACACTTGAATGTTGTTAATACTGATGTTTGGCGGCAAGGCTTAGATAAGATGGTGGTGCTAGCCAGGCGGGCTTAGAAAATGCCCTACCACCACCCAAACCGAGTCTTACAAGTTGACCCCCACTGGGAATCGAAGCTGAAACCCCGACTTTCTTTATTTCAAAGAAAAAATTGTTGCCGTTTGCTTGGGCCCTTTGTATGAAAATGTGGGCTTACCAATTGGGCATAAAAAAGTTACAAATATTTTGGCGTTTCGTTAAGTACTCCGCTGAGTAGTTTGGCGCGATCTATACCGCCCCATTGCTTTGCAGAGCCGCTATGCCGCCTTCCGGTGCGGCGGACCTGGGCAGGGTGCTGTTGACTGATGACTACTTTAGCGACGTCAACCCTAGGAGCATGAGGCGGTTGATGAACGTGCTTTATATCACTGGTGAGTTGCATAGCGTAGGGATAATGACTGCTTGTTAGTTGAGTTTCTTTTCATCGTCTGTCAAAAATGCATTTTTTTTCTAAAAATATTTAGAAGTGATGTCATAGTTTTTTTAGTGTCATTTGTGTACTCATTTCGCGTTTTTGATAAAATGAAAGTTGAAGACTTGATGGAAAACATAACGAGTACGTTTTGTATAATTTTATTGGAAGAGACATTTTCAGTAAGCCAAGTGCAGGTTGTAGGGCTGGTGGCGAACCTCAGAGACGGTTTAACGACTGCCATCTAGTGATCATCATTATCATATCAGCCGAAGGACGTCCACTGCTGTTCATAGGAATAGGACGTCTAGTGATACCAACCAGCAATAACGACTTAACGTGCCATGCGAAGCACGAAAACCGTGCCATGCGAAGCACGAAAACGGTCTTGAAAAAAGCCACTAACATTCAAATCCATTCGGGTAATGATCGTTCTTGGGTTAACCTGCGTGATCAAGTGTACGCCCAAAACCACCAAAATGTCGGTTTTAGTTAGGATGAAAAAGATATTATAACTTTTGTGAGAAAACAGCTATGTTACAGGTCGCCTCCTGAAAGCATTCCAAATCGAGTTCAACTGGTACCAGCTGGCGTCGTGGGTGAACCTGACGGAGCAGTGGCCCTTCAGGACCTCCTGGATCATCTACCACCACGAGACCTATGAGGAGCACATTGACGACTCAACCTCACTTAAACATATTTATGAGAAGTAAGTAGTAATGTTCAATTGTTATGTAGTAAATATCAATTGAAAATTATACTTCCTTAAAAACTTTAGAATCTAAGTCATTTAAATTAAAACGATGACATTATCTTTCCCTATACTGATTTGTCTCTCCGTGAGTTGGTACAAAAGTTAATTATATTTATCAATTAGTGTCAAAAATTTATTTGTTCCATTAGTGTTTAATTGTTATTTTTTTATCTACAATTGGTAAGCCCTTAAGTGTAAGTGACGATGATTCCTAAGATGGAAGATTTACCAAGATTTCCCATAGCATCAAATGGGGAATTGGCTATCTTATCTTCATGTCGAAACACATCAGTGCTGTTAACATTGGTGGTGCGCTTGCGACTGGACTTAGATAATTAGGTGGTAGCTAGCTAGGCGGGCTAGGAAAAAGCCCTATCACCAACCAAATCGAATGTTACAATGTTAGACCCCGCCGAGAATCGATCCGGGACCTTTTTTTTAATTCAAAATTGGTAATCCCTTGACATCATCTCACCTGATGACGATGATGCTGAAGATGGAAGCGGGCCTACCAAGATTTCCCAATGCAATGGAGAACTGGCTATCTTATCTTCAAGCCGGAACACATCAATGTTGTTAACACTGATGTTTGGCGGCAAGACTTAGATACGATGGTGGTAGCTGGCCAGGCGGGCTTATAAAATGCCCTACCACCAACCAAACCGAGTCTTACAAGTTGACCCCACAGGGAATCCAACCCGCGACCTCCTGGTGCGAAGCGAATGGACTAACCATTACACCACGGAGGCGGTTAAACCTCTATGTGAAGCGATGACGATGGTTAAATAATCAGATGTCTAGTAGCCTAAATGTCTCGTGTAACATGAGCCTTTGTTAAAATGATTAAATTTTTACGATGGCTTTCTCTTTCACGTCAGAGTCAAGCCCCTCATGAGTGGTCTTCGCGAAGCCAGCACACTCATGGAGTTGGACAGAGACGAACGCAAATTAGACGTGTTCCTAAGCTTCCATCGGTCCACTCTGACAGCTGCCGACCTTAAGGTCTTCCTTCCATTCACCATTAACCTCGACCCTTACATCAAGAAGGTCATCAAAGGTCAGTACTTAAAAAAAAGGTGTTAATTTTGAAATATGTCTGCAGCCGTTACACTTTTTTAATCATATTGTAATAGGTTTTTGATTCTGATCCGAAACTATAGACCAAAGTCATATCATCATCATATCAGTCGGACGAAAGACTTCCATTGCTCGACAAAGTCTCCCCCAAGGATTTCCACAAAGACTTATCCTTGGCTGCCCGCATCCAGAGGTTTCCCGCGACCTTCACCAGGTCATCGGTCTACCGAGTGGGAGGCCTTGCCAAGCTACGTCTTCTCGTGCGCGGTCGCCACTCGAGAAGTTTACTGCCCCACCGGCCATATGTGTCGTGGACTTGTTGCAATTTTGATAGGGAAACTTGTCTCACTACGCCGATACGAGCGAAACTGTGTGGCGGAGAGAGAGTCGTATTTCTAACACTTCATTCGAGCTTCCTATTCAATCGTGATTAATTCGAGAGCGTTGTTGCTTGTGTACATCGCGAGAAGATACTTGCTCTGTCAAGTTTGCGGCCTCGACGCGCCCTCCGACCGTGTCTAAGCTGGCACAAGTAATTTTCGATGACTCGGAGGGGGGGGAGGGGTTCAGGGTTCAAATTTATTTTTACCACCAAAAAAGCGTCAGTGGCTCAACCAGTAACGAATCGGTTCTCCTTACCAGAGGTGCCGGGTTCAAATTCGGATGGCCAATCTACAATGAGTTTTCGAAACTTACGTACATATATTTACCGATTGCTTGATGAAACCTGCATATCTGATTTCAGATGTATATTATGAGGGTCGCGTTGCACACGTCCGTAGGTGTAAATCTAAATGCCCTACACGTGACCGCGAGTGATGCTAAGTGCAACATCAGGCAACCGCCGTCTATCCCTTGGATAGCACGGTAAATTGTGCCAGACGATAGCAGAAACCAATATACTAATTTATGTCATAATAAAAGATAAAAACAAAAATGGTCAATGAATTTAATGAAACAGCACGGTGATGATAAATAATTTGTACAGCCACGCTGTGCATACGTTGTCGCGGAGCCTTCACCGTCTCGTAGTCGGGCATACACTAATCTACAATAAACGTTACACTTGCTTATTAGTAAATAACAAAGCTAGATATATCTGATTTGATGAAAAATTTACAAGTAATTTGGGTTTGTATGGAAGGTACCTTACTTAAGGTTTTTCCTGGAATAATGAAGTATCCAGTGCAATAGGCCTTATTAAGTCCTAGTTATTTACAAAGTTTTATTAAAATTATTCCGAGTTTTGATCCTGAAGGCGAACCGACATGGTGGTGGTCGAAAGTCAATTTGTCACCGCTGGAGAAACTGTAACACAGCCCAAGTTTCGGCTTTCTCATAGCCCACGAACGCTAAGCATAGTGGCTGATTGTACTCTTCAGTCTTCTGTACTCGTATAATCTGCCGCAGCGTATGTATGTTGTCTATGGTACTTAAGCCTTTTCGGAAACCGGCTTGTTCGGGAGGCTGGAAGTCGTCAAACCGTGCGAGACGACTCGTAATGACTCTCGAAAACAGCTTGTAGACATGGCTCAGAAAAATCACAAATTTTAGATAGTGCCTAGTTGTTGTGTGTGTGAAACTTCATTGTTATATTTCTTAGCTTAAGTACTTAAGTAAGTTAATTGAATGTTAACTTTGGGGACTACAAATAATAATAATTAGGGTACCATTTGATAAAGAAGATTAACGCGCATCTAAAAATATTTAAAAAATTCATGTAAACACGCTCGTTGTGTTAGAAGTAGGAAATGTAAAAAAAAAACCCGGAAAGTAAGTTTTTTTTGAGATACCATACTATTTTGTGCTGTTAACTAAAATTATGGGTATCAAAAGAGGCAGAATTGTTACAAGCTATCAAATAATAAATTTGATTACGGCAAAGCTTTGGAAAAAGCCATAAAAGACTTTGCAGAAAGGAAAAATGTAATGAATTTTCTAATGGCCGCCATTTTAGGGGCCGACCCCCTATCGAGGGTTGTTTAATCGATGTAATTCGCCAAATAATATGCCAGTAAAATATCAAAAGTGCGTGCCTAACCTACTCACTAAGCCCCTTCATTTGATACCCCACATAATAATGTTTCAATGATTTTTTTATTTGTACTATCATCATTATGATGACGTCTCAGTTTCTACCCCCACAGTTTGCGCGCTTGTAATCTCTTATTATACTATTTGTGTTCAGGATATCACATTGAACGCATCGACACCATATCCGAGATGGCTTGAACGGAAAGTTCTGAAATCTCAGTATGCCGAACTTCTACATTGTAACTGACATTGTTTCTCAGCAATTTAATATTAAATAGTTTAAAATTTCGTGAACTGTGGCAAGTAAAAGTTAGAAATTCAATGATGGCTCCACGAAAAAGCAAAAATCCAAAGATGCTGTAAAATTTAAAAAAAAAACAACGTTGAAAATGTAGGGCGAGTTAGGAGTTACAAGTAAAAAAAAATTATTACAACCGGATAATTACAACGCCGACAATGGGGGTCGGAATGGCGGCGCATACACTGAAATTGCGCTCACTTATTCACCACTTTTAAATAAATAAATAAAGTAAAATTTGATGTTGATACTTTTAATTGTAGGTTCTTGGTGGAACATTATATCACACATTTTGGTAAATATTTAGGTATACTAATCCCACATAAAACAAAATTAAACCACACTTATAAGTTGTCAGCTATTTCATTTCTTTAAAAAGGTGTTTTCTTTAAAATATAACTTAATATTTATTTCATATCAATAACATGTACAAATTGGCTTATTTTACTTTAGTATAATGGGGTTCCCTGTAAAAGCTATTCCCTGTAATTTGATCACACAAACTATTGCTGTGGTATTGTGTGATATGATCACGCAAACTATCACTTTGGTACAGGGATGACGAATGCTAGTCATCTGATTTACTTTTATCATCTGTCAAAAACGTCATTTTGTTCTAAAAATGTTTGAAATACCTAGGCGTGACGTCAAAGTTTTCCAGCGTCATTTATGTACTCATTTTGTGATTTTGGTGAATTAAAAATCGAAGACTTTGTGGACAACAAAACGAGTAAGGTTTTCCGAAGTTTAAGTAGGAGGGCAATTTAGTGATCAAGAGTTCATAATTTACTTCTGATGCTGTCGTCATCCCTATTGTGTTATATGATCACACTACTGTCACTATGGTACCACTACGATGTTCGTTGACAGAAGAGCAGGCGCAGGGCGGCGTGGGCGACGAGGAGCTAGGCGCTGGTGCACCTGCGTGGGGGCCACCGCTGCCGCCCAGACATCCGCACTCCAAACTGTACCACAGGAAACAAGTGAGTATTGGTTACTTACTGCTAATATTAAGGCGATGTTTTTGTTGACATGTCTTTCTTTTTGGTCCTCGGTGCATTCTCATCAAAACTTGCTTGGCATCATCTATTTGTAAGGCACCTAAGGTGCTCGTTAAAATCTTTTTATTTGCCATTAACATCTTTTTGTTGTCAACTCCTGGTGGAACTCCTTGCCTGCGTCAGTGTTTCCGGATTCCTATAATTTGGGGATCTTCAAGGCAAGAGTGAATAGGCATTATTTGAGTTTGCGTGTACCATCCTCGACTGCATCATCACTTACCATCAGGTGAGTTGTAGTCAAACGCACTCGAATTTTTAATAAAAAACAAAAAAAAACGTCTAAGGCCGTTAAAATAGTTTTGTTGCCTACCTTTTTGCGTTACAGAATTATATTGACAGCGGTCCAGACACAGACTACTAGGGAAATACTACGCATGTTACTGATTCAGACAGTGATGAGCGTATATCTTAAATCATACGAGGGCTGCTACTTACGTATCCGGAATAGAACTGAATAAGCAAACGTCTATGACTAAATATGGTTTTATTGTTTTTCAAAATATTCTCCGTGATGATTGTTGCACTTTTGCATACCTTTAAACCAATTTTTAAAGCACTTTTTCCACTCTGACTGAGATATCTCCAAAACTTGCTTTTTGAACGCGTCGACGGCATCTTCACGGGTCGAAAATCGTCGACCACGTAATTTATTATTTACATTTGGAAATAAATAAAAATCATTGGGTGCCAAATCAGAGCTGTATGGTGGATGACCCGTTAAGTGGTTTTTTACGTATTTCTTCAAATACTTCCAGCAAAAAAAGGTCGTGTATCACTCCGTATTACCCGTTTTACGATTCTCTAGTGGCGCTGTAGCCACATGGCCATTAATACCAAAAAGCAGGACACCATTGGCTTCAAGGTGCTTTTTGCAGGAGTTGAGGGTTAGGCTCATTTTAAAACATTCACACTGTTGATTGTTGTTTAGTTTCGGGATCATACGCATATATCCAGGATTTGTCATGTAGGTATTATAAACAGCTTTTGAGTCACCGCGGTTATGTTTTTTCAACATTTTCTTGCACCATTCGACGCGAGCCTCTTTTTTTATTATTGTAAACATCTCATCAAATCTACGACTTAGACCCATGCGTTAAGTAACACAATTAAAACAAAACCTCTTTGTACCAGCTCCGTCTCATGTCTATCGAGTAGATCGAATGACGTTTTGGATCAAGATCTCCAGAGTACAAATTCCAATGTGCTAAGAAATGAACGCATTGTCTTAATATCCTACTATCCAACACGTACTCTATCGAGTTTGTGCCGATGCTAAATCATATCAGCTCATATACGTCCATACAGAGGGGTTCGAGCCTACCCTGATATAGGGAGATCGAGCCTCAGTCTTCGTTTATATTGAACGAACATCATCAGTTCGCTAAATCTAAAAGACACCTTTAATTTCAACCAAGATATTAATATTTCAAAATAACAGCAAAATTTTCGCACATAGCGCGTATCACCGCCAAGCCAGCCGGCACCCCCCGGCGGCGCAGCACCCCCCGCGCCAGTATGGGAAGGCTGGAGCCACGCGCCCGGCTACATGCCGCCCGGCCAGCCGCTTTATGCGCCGCAGATCCATTCCATGCCGCAGACGTCGCAGATGCAGACCATGCCGCCAATGACCGACCACATGATGCAGCCGCCGCCGTTCGCGACCCCGTATATCGTGCTGAAGTCTGCGTTTCCGGGATTGGTGAGTGTTCTGCAGTTATATGGAACTGTCTTTTTGGATGAATTATTCATGCCATGAATGCTTCATTTTTTTGTTCCTTATCCCAGCAAAAGTTGTCATATCTTCTTGTCTACTTCGAGCCTTTATCATAAAACAGATGAGAACGTAAGGTCCGCCCTTAAGTACTAACATATTTACATAAGATCCCAGGGAAAAACCACAGACATAGCTAATTTGAGGCTTTGCACAAGAAAGCTCTGGTGTATCGGTAGGTAATGTGCGTGCAGCCAACAACGCTCACAGAGTATTAAATAATAGATTGGTCAGTCTCGTTTGCGTAAATATAACGTGTCAAAGAAAAGCTCATAAATTACGCGGTTGAAATTCCGTGGCAGAACTTACGTTCCAGCGTATTCGATTGAACCACCCAAAGCACGCGCATTTCCCATACAAAATGCATTAAATGCGTAGTCCAGTTGATCTGCCTGACCGAAGTCCGGTTGTACGCTAAAACGCGACGTAATTTTCGGCTTATGTGTCGCAGAAGAGCTGATTTGTGCGCACTTTGTTTAAAGCGGAAACTGTATGTATGTGTGTCTACTTTTGCCTTCATGTAATCTGAATTGTCACAGTATTACAATATAGCGGCTTACAGTAGTGCAACGAATGTACTCACGCAGAGCAACGGAAGGGTACTTGGGGGGCAGCGGGCGGCGAGGCACAGCCTGGCAAACTCGCGGAGCTACAGGCTAGTATGAGCTAGTACCTAGGCCGGTGGCGCATCTTGCGACATCAAAGGCACAGTATATATATTAGTACTAACGTACAGTATGGACACTCCCTGCCGCTCTCTAAAGTCGACCTCACCCCCCCCCCCCCCCGTCACGCAGATTGGGTGTAGATTGGGTACCAACGTAAAGGATGAGCTTACGCTGTGATTTCGTTTGGGAATTATTAAATCCAAATTTGGTAAACTGTTCATTTAACTGATGTTTTAGTTCACATAATGATAAATGCAATACAAAAAGCTTTTACAGATATCCTTTGGATAAAAAGCAACACAAAAAGCCAGTTTATTATTTTATCGTATTTTGTCACACTTAGGCAAGTATCTGGAGAAAACGCATTCAACTTGCTTTTTTGTGAAGATTCTTAAATATGATTATTTGCTAGTGTAGAAATAAAACCGGTCAAGTGCGAGTCTGACTTGCACACGTACAATTCCGTACCATCGTAAAATATATAAAACCGCCTCCGTAGCTCAGAGGCAAAGTTCACTGACTTTACACAGGAGGTCGCGGGTTCGATTCCCGGCGGGGTCAATTTAAGACTCGGTATGGTTGGTGATAGGGCATTTTCTAAGCCCGCCTGGCTAGCTACCACCATCTTATCTAAGTCTTGCCGCCAATTATCAATGTTGATATCATTGGTGTGTTCCGGCATAAAAATAAGATAGCCAGTTCCCCATTGCGTTGGGGAACTTGGTAAGCCCGCTTCCATCTTCGGCAACATCGTCACTTACCACCAGGTGAGATGTTGTCAAGGGTTTACCAATTGTGAATAAAAAAATAAAAATCTATCGCATTCCAAAAAAATATTGACTGTTATTTTAGGTACCTAACCTACCTTTACGTAATTTTTTAAGTTTTTCACCTTATATTTTTTAATCCACAGTTGATAAGTCCTTGGCATCATCTCACCTGATGGTAAGTGACGACGATGCCGAAGATGGAAGCGGGCTCATGGTCAATGAAGCGTCAATGAAGCGTCGGTGGCTCAACCGGTAACGACTCGGTCCATCTAACTAGAGGTACCGGGTTCAAATCTGGATGGCCAATGTACCAATGAGTTTTTCAAAAAAACTTACGTACATACTTACCGATTGCTTTAACGGTGAAGGAAAACATCGTGAGGAAACCTGCACACGCCTGCGAAGAAACTCGAAGGTTGTGTGTGAAGTCGACCAACCCGCACTGGGCCCGCGTGGTCGTCTAAGGCCTAATCGCCCTGATTCAGGGTAGGCTCGAGCCCCTCGGTGGGGACGTATATGAGCTGTAATGATGATGATGAATGACCAATGCCGCCAGTGTGATTCAACCCTACCTGCATTTGTGGCTATAGATACGTCAGTTGTTTTTATGTATATCATTTCTCGCTCGTTTGTATGGAGTGTCCGGGGTGTGTCAAAGGCGTTGCGCTACTGTAAGCCATATCGTAATACTGTGAATTCTTGATGTAAATAATTTAAAGATCGTTTGTTTCCAGGGTGACGTGTCATCGATCCGACTGTCTACACTGAGCGTGGAGCGCGTGTGTGCCCTTGTTCGCGCGGCGCTTGGGGAGGGCGCCAGTGAGGCGTGCGCGGCGCTGCAGCAGCACCGCGTGGGCGGGCTGGCGCTCGCCGTGTGCGACCTCGCCTCACTGCGACCCGTCAGTACACTCACAGTATATATATTAGTACTAGCGTAGTACAGTGCAGTACACATATGTGCTATGTTTTTATATTGTACGCAAAACAGAAAAGGTAAAAAAAATCTTAGGTCATTTTAGGTAGGTTAGGTAATCACTTTTTATTTTAATAAAAATGGCTAAGTGTGTGTTAGATCATGAACAACGTAGGGTTCCGTAATCATTTAAAAAAACTTCACGTAACCAGTGTCTCATCTGTGAAATAATGCTATCGGTTTTTTTCCGCAGATTCTCAACTTGCCATTTGGCGACTGGGAGCTGTTCCAACTTCTCGTCAACAGTCTGCGAGACCTGGAGATGAATATGCCGTTGAGCGCACCTGCCGTTAATGGTAAGCCCTACATTGGATTAGATCACGGATCCACAGACCGCGGCCCGCTGACGTTGGGCGTGCGGCCCGCCAGCAAATCAATAAGTATACTTATAGGCAGGGATGTTATGGATATGAAATTTCGGATACGGATATAGAAATGATTATTATACCGGATACGGATACGGTTAAGAAATTATTTCGGTTTATCCGTTAGTTTCGGATAAGGATATTAAATTTTTAAGGAATTTCAGAAGTAAAATATAAATGTAAAACGAATGATAAGACGACAACAGAAGAAAACAAACAATGCGCGCGTGTGTCGACCGCTGCCGCTGCCCGGCCAATCAACAAAACAACCTGTCATAACGTGTCGCAATTAGGCTCCGCCCCTATCCGATACTATCCGAAACTTTTATTTCGGATTCGGTTACGGTTATGGATATTATTTTATATCGGATATCCGATAGTTACGGTTAGGGAGCTCCCTAAAATCCCTGCTTATAGGTCTGCGCCACATCTGTGCTATGCTTAGATCACATATAAATAACTAGATTCCTGGTTTCATACAAAATAAACTTCAATAACTTTAGGAATTAATTAAAAATTAAAAACCTTACTGCATAAAAACTTAACCTCGATTTTTTTGGTCATTTGGGTAAAAATGTATCCTATGTCACTCACGAGATTAAGACGAATTTAACGACACATCGCACTCCAAAATCCATCAAGCCGTTTAAGCTACAGGGCGTGCCAAAGAAATATACTTTTACATACATACACTCGCAAAACATACCAATCTTCTGGCACAGTCGGGTAAAAAATGACCGGGCAGTTATTCGACAAGGAGACAAGGATAGAAATATTATGTCAAATAGCTATGTCAGACAGAAAGGGAGAACTACTCTAGTAACCTTTTTGAACAAAAAAAATTACATATTTGGACACTTTTGACCGTGTGATCTAAGGTGCTATGTGAGCTTGCGATCGGAACTATTCGGGATAGCTCGGGTGACTTCAAGCGAAAGCCATCGTGTGTTCTCGCAAACGGAACTACTCGGAACATATAATGTAGCGATCCTATTATCTTTTCGCCGAAAATACACCAGAACCTATTAAATTATAAAATCCCAGACGGTCATCTGGCCCCAAACTAGGAGACCCTATACTACGGGGACCAGAGACTAACAGACATTCTTATTTATGTTTAATTACATACATTATTAAGATATTAAAAATCCAGACACAGAGCAAACAAACTCGAACCTACGACCATCGGCCCAGCAGACTGGACAACCGGGTCATTAAATTGATTGACATTTAAAATTATGATAATAAATAATGATAATATGCGCAATAAATTTAAAGGAGGCTGAAATTAAAAAAAACGCGTACAAAGAATTGCGCACAAATGCAATTAAAATGTAAGCTTTCTTCGATCCATGTTTACAGGGTGTAACAAAATTGGTGTAGGCCCCGTTAACTGGGGCTTTACTCATCAAAAAATAGTTTTTTTTTAACTCTTCGTACAAACGATCAGCTGATTGACCAAATTTCTGCATTTTTGTATGGAGCGTCGTATTTTTTTTTACGAATTGACTATGGGTTCCTTGGGGAAAGTTGTTCAGTAGGATGAGTAGAAGTCTTAGTTAATGGGTCCTACACCAATTTTGTTACAACCTGTATAATTAAATGTAAGCAAACGTGAAAAAATAAACCGAAACCGGCTAGTAAACCAAAATAAAGAAGACATTTTACATTTTACAATAAGGTTATCAGGAACCAGGCGTCTCATGCAACTTCTACATTTGTGAAGTAAACAAATGTAGAATACCCACTGGAAAGTAATGGAGCGCTATACTCTACAAGAACGCGGAATAATTATACCGTTGTTTTTAACAAAGAATCGGTCAGTGGTGTCAACTCAACGTAAATTTCGTCGTCAATTCCCTGGTCGTCCAGCACCAACTGCGCAAACCTTTTGACGTTTGGCTTCTCGCCTCATAGAGACTGGCTCAACACGGGACATTCTTAGGCATGGCCGGCCCCAGAGCAGTCGCTCAGCTGAGAATATCGCTGCTGCGGATGCAAGTGTCCAAGCCGACCCAAACACATCAACCAGACGACGTGCTACGCAATTGGGCATCACTAGACGGTCTTCATAGTTCATTTATTCATAAACAATTTACAAATTGTGTTTGAAATAACCTAAGCTAACATTAAAACAAGTTAAAAAAGGTCTTTACAGTGTATATTGGCAAAAGATTTAAAGATGTTCCCATATAAAGTGCAAACAATGCAGAAGCTATTGCCTGCAGACCGCACATCTCGTTTAAATTACTGAGAAGCGGTTCTAAACATCGACAGCCAAAAGGTCAATTTTTCTTCAACAATTATCATGAGCGATGGGGCACATTTCCACCTCTGCGGATACGTGAACAAGCATAATTATCGCTTCTGGGGCACTGAAAATCCATATGTAATGCATTTAGAGCCATTACTTACATGCTCACAAGGTCACTTCCTCGTGTGGTATTTATGCACAAAATGTGATTGGTCCATATTTTTATCACGCTTTTATTAGCTTCATCTGTATGTTTGTATGCATGTGACCGACTCCTTTGGACTCGATTTTGACCCACTTTAAATGGACAGATTTAATTCAAACTTTGTAGACTTATCAAGAATCAGCGACAATATACTAATTTCATAAGTTTTAACTAAAAAATAAATAGAGTTTGTGAAAAAGCGTGGGGCGCACTGTGCCACATTTTTCGTCTATCGAGCAACCCACACTTTTTCACAATAATACTAGTAATTTGTCAATTATTATTTTCAACTTATGTTAAGAATTATTTTTTACTTTTTAGTCTGATGTACTTTAAAAGCGTGTTTTTTATTTTTTTTAAACTCTATTTATTCGAGGACGTCGTCGGCAACACCGTTACTGTGATTGGTGAGATCTACAGAACCATGATTACCAAGTTTCTGATACCGCAAAGTATAAACTAGGCTTGGAGGATATGTGGTTCCAGCAGGACGGTGCCACATGGAGCGACTATGGATATTTTACGCCCAGCGTTCCCCGGCTGCTTAATCTCTCGATTTGGCGATTTGCAGTGGCCCGCAAGATCGCCAGATTTAACAGTTGCAGACTTTTTTCTTTGTAATTTTTTGAAGTCGCGCGTCTATGTCAACAATCCACAGACCTCGGCGACCTAAAAAGAGAATATCGTAGCAGAAGTGGCGAATCTATCGACAGAAGTTCTGGGACAAGTAATGCAAAATGCTCTAAAACGCACCCAAATGTGCGTCAATGCTGGCGGCGGCCACTTGAAAGACTTGAACAAAATAAAATCTTAAATCCGAACAAACATTATCCACAACTATAACGATTTTTTTTTATTGACAAAATAAGTTATAGCCTTAAGAAATCAGGTGTCTTATGCGCCACCCTATATAACTACTCGTGTCCATCACAGGTTTAATATTAATTTCACAGCTATAGAATTTCGATATCTGCAATTTATTTTTTATAATTTAGTCAGAAAGCGCAGAAGATTCGATATGGCGCGTCATGACTTATTATTTGACTCCCTAATTAATGTAACTATGGGAAAAGGGGTGAGGTGAGGACCTGAGGCTGGCTCACGGAGCGACCTTAAGATATAAATATTTAGATTACTTAAATAATTAATAAGTAGTTAATTAATAATCTATTTCATTAAAAATACCTTAGTTTTTTAGCACCTGCATTTCTCTCCACAGTAATACCGGAAAAATCCACGGATACCGAACCAGACTCTGCTAAGCACACGGCCACCGCGAGACCGGTGCTAGAGCACCAGCGCAGTCGGCCCTCCAACGTCGAGAAACAGGTAAAAATTCTGATATTAGGCCCCCCTGATCTGAAAGTTACGAAAAAATGGGTCTACGAGGAAATAATATTCCCATCAATGGGTCGAACCACCGGGTCCGCGAATAAACATTCAAATACTTATGTCACAGTATTACAATATAGCGGCATACAGTAGCGCAACGAATGTACTTACGCAGAGCAACGGAAGGGTACTTGCGGGGCAGCGGGCGACGGGGCACAGCCTGCTAAACTCTGCGAGTTTTATCTATAGCGTAGTAGTTTGGGAATGATCTAACCAAATTTCACCCAAATCTCGATTAATGTAATAATTCCCCATCAAAATCTCAACTTCGATTTTTTTTTGCCATCACAATACCTTTTTCACTCCTTTATCGCTCGAAAGTAAAAAGGCCAACTTTCAAAGTTCTGATTATTTAATTTATATGTGGGTCTCATTTTGCAGCCTTACGCGGAGTATCAGGTGATTATTGTAACAGAGAGCATGAAAATACTCCTTAGTAGTGATAGCCCTGATTGCTCCATTTTAGTAACTTGTTACGTCACAATTACGCATGTTGATGTTTTCAATAGACGTTATTTACTTTGAACGCATGTGTTTTGGTATTTACTCAATATTTTTATACGACAAATCCGTTTAAAATTATTGAAACTGTTTAAAATTATTTTAAGTATTTGTTTTTACATTTTAATGCTTACCCCTTAGCTAGTTAAAATGCAATGGTTTAGTTAGTAGAGATCTTAGTATACGATTTTTACCAAGCTAATCATCATCATATCGGCTCATATACGACCCCACCGAGGGGCTGAAGCCCACCCTTAATTAGCTTTTACCGAGTCAAGTCAACTTATTTTGAGATTTATGATCCTGGATATGGTCGTCTGATGCTGGAATGGAGGTGGGAGTATAAGGTCGTGAAGCTCCTGGATACATTTCTAAATGAATCCTGAAAACACCGATAAGCAGGCGACTTTACGGTGATGCTCGAGGCTTAGGAGCTTGATCCACCTTATTAACAGTACTTAATAATTATTTTTTGTTGTTATTAAAATGATGTTTGTAAACCTTATATGATGCGGATGCGGGCATCGCAGGACCGGTCGTCGTGGAAATCCTTGGGGGAGGCCTTTGTCCAGCAGTGGACGATTTTCGGCTGATATGATGATGATGATGATACCTTATATATTTTCTATTTTATAGCTGATAAAATTGTGGATCTTTTTTACATATTTCTCACGCTTACTATAGTGTACATTTTTTTACAAAATTGCGTTTTTCATACAAATTTGAAAATTGAATTATCTATAAGTAGAAAACCGCTCATTTCCTATCATTTACCAAATACTTCGGACGAGCCTTATCTTACATTTTACTTCTTTTTCCTCTACGTCATGTCTATCATTTGTCCTACGCTTATTAAGAAGTTTACCAACTTCTATAAGAAGATGGAGATCTTTGGTTGCGGCACAGTATATATATTAGTACTGTTGCGGGGACTGGTCATAGTTACATCGTTTGCTTTTCAAATTGAAGGTGACCCTCGAGGAGCAAATGATATGCGGCGCACTGCAAACCCTCAACGAGGAGGCAATGGAGGACGTGATGCAGTCGGAGCCAGCCGAGCCAGGTGAGCCCCACGCCCCCGCCCTGCGCACCATCTGCGAGCTCCCTCTACGCTCAAGCTCCCCCGACTCCCCTCCACTCTCCTTCGACACTCCCGCCCCCCAAGCCCCCGAGAAACAAGATCACGTCGTTGTGCACCTCCATGATGAGGTGTTTATGTAACTGCGTCTCGATATGAACGTATTGCCGCCTCTTATAAATGTATTAAAGTTACTGTAAGTACTTATAGGCAGCTGTTGTTATAGTAGTGTTTGTATTGAGAACTATAGAAGTTGCTTTGTAGGTGCAGTGATACTTAATATTATAAATTAATTAAATGATGCAAATTAGACTGAAATAATATTTCCTAATTTAGGTGTTAAGTTCAAAAAGGCAATACATTACATAAAATGTAAATAAATATAGAAAGTATATTTTTTTATTGATAGAAGCGAATTTGTTTATCAATTTCTTGGAGAGTAATTGTATTCAGTATATTTCTTTTATAAAATTGCTTCAGTAAGAAAGGCTCTTCCAGATCTGTTGTCACATGTTTGAGCCAAGATTTGTGTAAATTGTACATACTTCAAAAACTTGTGCAAACAATACCTACCACCATTGTTAAAGGAATTTGGCTGTAATGATAAATGATTCGGAAATATTAGAGGTAGAACTAATTAAAAACATATCACGATAAATATTTAAATGTTGCCATACTAATTTACTTATATAATAATTAGCTATTTTTGTGATACAATTTTTGGAAAGGATCATTCGATGTCGAAAACATTCCATATTTGTAGCTCGTTTCGTTGATAATGGAAACTGTTACAAGATAAATAGCAATAAATTAACCATGTTACAGATATAGTTGTTTAATTTCGCTCCTATAACACGCATGATATCAGTTTCAATAGGTCGCCACGGCCGCCCGTAGCCTTGCTTCGTCGCCAGTGTGCATGTTACAGGTGAATTTCCGTTGCTTCATGACAACCTAGTCCCCGTTATATTTTGTGCTAAAGGGTCAAGTTCTACTAACCAATACAAAAACGCGAGGTGCTTGGATAAGTCAGATTTAATGTACTAATAGGGTAGCTCTTGCAGTGTTCCTTACTCAAGTCCTAATTAAGGACTTTAGGATTAGTATCGCTTGACCCAGAGCTGTCCCGTGTTGCGGATGCGTTCAACGAGATGTCCATTGCAGATGAGGAGAGCGAGCTGCGGCTGCCGAGCATGTCGCGCTGCAGCAGCGCCGCCGCCTCGCCCGCCGGCAGCCCGCGCGCCGCGCGCCGCCCGCGCCCTCGCCGCCGCGACCCGCCCGCCGTCACTTTCAACGTTGAGAACGAGGAGGACTCCGACGACGGTCACATCACGTTTAGCGCGCGCCCGGCCCGCCGGCCGGCTCGCTCGCGCCCCGCCTCGCTGCTGGTGGAGGAGGCGCCCACCGTCGCCGCCGCCGCCCCCGCGCCAGCCCGCTCGCTCTCCGCGGACGACACGCCGCTCGTGGACCTCAAACTGCGCAATCTGCGCCGCACTGTCGGCTCCACCGAGCGCTTGTCGCGGCTCAGGGACAAGATCATGCGCAGTGGTGGGTCCCGCGAGCGCAGCCCGGCGCGCCGCGAGGGCAGCGACGACGAGGCGCGGCCGTTGGTAGCGCCGCCGCCCGCCGCCTCGCCGCCGACACCGCTGGCGGTGGACTGCGGCGACCACGGCCTGCCCGACCTCAGCGTGGCCTCGGACCAGTCGCCGCGCTCCGACCTCACGGAACTGGAGTCGCCGCGCGGCGCCGACTTCGACCTGCTGCCGGAGCGCAAGAGCGAGGAGGAGCGCGCGGGGGGCGCGGGCGCGAGCGCGGCGCACTTGCCGCGGGCCGACAGCGGCGCGTCAGTGAGCAACATGGTGGAGCCGTACAACATGCGGCTGCTCGCGCGCAGCGGCTCGGACGCGCGCGGCCTGTGGCGGCAGGACGCGCTCGACACGCCGCCGCCCTGGCCCTGGGACGAGCCCGACTCCGCCGTCTGAGTCCACCCCTCCCCCGTTTATAGGGATACCCCTTTTCTTGCTCAAGGCAATTTTCGTAGCTCCTCGAGATGAATATGCAAATACGGAGCGTACGAGTTGCCGGCTAAAACGTGTACCTTACAAAAGAAACCATGAATGAGCTTGTAGAATTTAAAATATTCTCTATTATCTACTCGCAACAAGGACCCCATGTCCAATGCAATAAACAAAACAATCTAGCCGTGTACTTACTAGTATCTATGTGAGACGATGTACTTATCAGTATAATAGAAATTAAAGACAAAACAGATTTTGTTGCATTTAAATGTAATGATGACAAATCTATCCCAGAATTGTGATATTGTAACCTTTAAGAATTAGAAAAAGAATATATTGCTTCTCAGTTATAATAATGAATATTATTTATGGGTCCAGGTCCAGGAGATTATAACAGGATTAAACAGAGGTGGTGTACCCAACAGCTTATTAAAAAAAATGTGGATTGATTATACAGGTTGTGAAAAAATTGGTGAAGGACCCGTTAACTGGGGCTTCTACTAATTTTACTGAAAAACTTTCTCCAAGGAACCCTCAATTCGCAAAGAAATTCAACGCTCCATACAAAAATGCACAAAATTGGTCAATCAGCTGGTAGTTTTGTATGAAGAGTTCAACATTTTTTTACGATTTCAGCGAACTTGTAGAATAGAATTTGTTTTGTTTGATGAGTAGAACCCCCAGTTAACGGGACGTACACCAATTTTGTAACACCCCGTATAGATCTTTTGGAGGAAAGTCGTCGATAGAAGGTTTTATACACCATTCTGTTATGTACATCTTGTAGAGTTTATAATAACAAAACCGATTGTTTTTCGTCAATCATTTTACTATACTACCTTAGAAAATGCCCTACCACCAACCAAACCGAGTCTTACAAAGTTAGACCCTGCCGGGATCGAACCCGCGACCTCCTCGTGTGAAGCGAGTGGACTAACCATTACGCCACGGAGGCGGTTGAATAATTGTCACTGTATGTGTTACCACAAGAAGAGGTTCTCTGGGCAGTTTTAACAACGCTGAACAACTGCAGTTCTGTGTTCTGCTGCTATTGTAATAGTGAAGACAACAAGGGACAGCGGTTGTTATTCATATAGAAGTGTTGCCATATTTATTAGTACACCGCAGTATTGGTAAGTAGGTATATAAGGTCTAACAAAATTAGCTGAAACTATTTTAACTGGTGCTTCTACCCATGAAACTGAACAACTTTCCCCATGAAACCCATAGTCAAATCTCAAAAAAAAAATGTGAACTTCTCATACTAAGTTGGCTGATCAGTTGATTAAGTTAGTATGGGAGAGCCAAATTTTTTTTTGCGATTTGTATATGAGTTCCATGAGGAAAGTTGTTCGCGGGTTCGATCCCGGCAGGGTCTAACTTTGTAAGACTCGGTTTGGTTGATGGAAGGGCATTTTCTAAGCCCGCCTGGCTAGCTACCACCATCTTATCTAACGGCATTAAGATAAGATGGCCAGTTCCCCATTGCGTTGGGGAATGTTGATAAGCTCCCATCTTCGGCATCATCGTCACTTACCATCAGGTGAGATGATGTCAAGGGCTTATCAATTGTGAATTAAAAAAATAAAATCGCTGAAAAGCGGCAAATGGTAGACTGTACTCATGACTCATGAGTGACTGAATAACATTTCACAAAAAACCTATGTTTTGAGAAAAATATTTCTAGACTTCCTATAATATTAGTAAATGAGGAGAATCTGTGCGAAAGCTCGTATTTCTATAAAATAAAACTTTACAGAAACAGTAAAATACTAAAAAGTTCCTGAAAATGCTGAAATAAAAGGAATATGCGTCGTTTTGATTGGAATCCTGATTTTTAACCGATTTCAAAAAATGAGGTTATCAATTCGAGACCTATGTAGGTAATATTGTTGGAATTGCATGTAAGTAATATTGTGTCTATGTGGGATTCTAAACAGGTGTATGAAGTGTATGAAAGTACGTATGTTTGTCTACGTATTTCTCAGAAACTAGAAATCGAAATGCAATATTTTTTTTATTGTATTAAGAATCTTTCAAGGAACAGTGCAAATTTCATTAAAATCGGTTCAGTAGTTTTAGATATGGACTGTTGTGTGGACTCACAATTGGAAAATCACGTCGACGGTTTAACGTCGCAATTTTGTGAAGAAAGTCCTTAAGGCCCTAAGGTGGGTCAAATGACAATTTTCAATTCAAATTATTGAAAGACTGTGTAAAGCTATCACTATGGAAAAATATATAAAATACTTAAAGTAATAAAAAATCGATTTAATTGTATACAGTTTTAAAAATATTACCACTGCTGATGTAAAGAAATATAACTAAAAACAGGGTCGTATTTGCATTAATTGCAAAATTTCTCGAAAATAAATAGTAACGTTGAATGAAACCAACACACAGAAAAGGGTGACTTTAACAACCAATCATTATCACTGAAAACATTTTTTAAAACCTTTTTTTATAGTGAAGAAAAGTATTAAAAACATGTAAAAATCGTGAATTGTTTTAACGTAACGGCCGCGTTGAAGCCCGCATTGATTTGAACCTAAAATGAATAGACTTACGTTCGATATTATTTTAACACGTATCAACGCTCGGATTGAGTTATCTTAAAACCTTAACGTTTTAAGCGATGTGGATTTTATTTATATGGGCAAAAAGCTCCTTTTGAACAAGTGTTTAGGCTCATTGGATGGATTTTTATGCCTTGTGTTAAAAAAAAGTTGGCAAGTGAAATACGACCTTTTGGACAGATGCTCCTCTTTTTTTTTTTTTTTTTATTAATAATTTGAGTGCGTTTGACTGCAACTAACCTGATGGTAAGTGATGATGCAGTCGAGGATGGTACACGCAAACTCAAATAATGCCTATTCACTCTTGCCTTGAAGATCCCCAAATTATAGGAATCGGGAAACACTGACGCAGGCAAGGAGTTCCACTCCTGCGCTGTACGCATAATAAATGAAGAAGCGTAACGATTCGTGCGAAAAGGTGGAACATCAACAACAAAGGGGTGCAACCCCTCCCTGCGTCTCGTTGACCGACGGTGGAATGGAGCAGGGGGAATGAGGTCGTGAAGTTTTTGCGCGCACTCTCCGAAATGAATTCGATAGAATACCGATAGACAGGCGACTTTGCGGCGATGCTCAAGGCTTTGGAGCTTGTCATTGACTAGCTCGTCGTCACCAATGAGTCTCCGTGCGCGTCGGTCGATGGCGTCCAAGGTATCCAGCTGATAGCGGGCTGATCCATCCCATAAGTGTGAACAGTACTCCATACATGAGCGGACCTGTGCTTGATACAAGGTAAGCAGCTGTCCAGGTGTGAAGTACCGTCTCACTTTAGAGAGAATGCCCAGCTTCATTGCAGAAATTTCCTCAAACATTCATCATACATAACCATAATAAGTAAAACGACTCGGTAAGTAATTAACATTTTATTCTACGAATATTAGGTACTAAAAGAAACAACGATACATAAAATTATATTGCTGTTACTATAGCTATTTAATTAGGTAGCGGGGGACAATGGCACATGCAGAGGTGACCGACAGTAAGGGTTACAACAAGAGGATGCGTTGGCAGCTCAACTCCTCTTCCCGATCCACCACAGGTGTACAAAAAATGGGGGACAACGGGAACGATGCTTTTGAACTTCTACTCTTTATGGAAATTAAGTATAAAAACTTAATATGTTTGCTAACCTGCATAAGGAACTGTGCAGCTCCCCAGACGATGGTTCTATGATTTTTTGTAATTCATTAGTTACTAGTTGTTTCCCACGGCTTCACCCGCGTGGACAACGTTTCTACGACTTTTCGAGGGTGAGCGTGGAAAAAAGTAGCCTATGTGTTAATCCAGGTCCTGATCTATCTACCTACCAAATTTCAGCTAGATCCGTTCAGTATTGTTTTGCGTGAAAGAGTAACAAACATACATCCATACATTCTTAGAAACTTTCGCGTTTATAATATTAGTAGGAGTAGGATTTCACTGACGCTGTCTATTCTCCCTCGCCGTACAGGAAAGACTGGTGTAATGGCGCTCTCTGTAGAACCGGCGCACAAGCACTCTCACGCCTCCTTAGTAAATTGATTTGCGATATTTCAACACAAGTATTCTTAAGCTACGTTGACACGTGCTCAAAGTCTATTTTGACAAGTGCTACTTTGATCGTTAAACAAGCAATCAAAGCGCACTTTGAGGGCGTAATTCAAAGTGGTCTTGGACAGTGTTATACTTTTCAGCTCAAGGCTAAGTCAAAGTTACTTTGTTCAAAGTAGACTTTGAACATGTCAACGCAGCTTTACTAGTATTTCCGGGCTAAATTAATCGTTACAAAGTCCTTTGATTTATCTAAAAAGATCGTCAAGCCCCTCGGTGGGGAAGTATATGAGCTGATGTGATGATTTTACGGAATAACCATGAGTGTATAAACAAATAACAATCAAAAACAAGAAATATATCCTTCAATCAAACACCACTGTCATCTTTAATTAACGTTATGTGTGAGCGAAATATTCGATTTTTTTGAAGCCATAGATCAGATCAGATTAAATGTTTCATGTCACCAGTTATATATTTGTACGAAATACAAAAATTAAATGTCAAACAAAAAATAAATTCATAATATTAATGAGATAAAAATAAAATGCAATTATTAAAATTGCTTTTGTGGAAAATCGTAGACATTATAAAATAGATAAAAAACCGGTAAAGTGCGAGTCAGAACCACAACTGTATCATAATAGATGGCCCTAGTTTCTTCAAGTTTAAAAAAAATCAGGTTTTTTGTATGGAGACTTTCACTTTTTCTAATTCTTAATATTTGTTGTTACAGCGGCAACAGAAATACATCATCTGTGAAAATTTCAAGTGTGTAGCTATCACGGTTCATGAAATACAGCCTGGTGACAGACGGATGGACGGACAGCGGAGTCTTAGTAATAGGCTCCCGTTTTTACCCTTTGGGTACCGAACCCTTCAACGCCTGACTCCTTAGGGAATCGAAAACAAAAAGGTTATTTATACAGGATTGTGTACCTTAACTCGGAGCCTAAAATGGCGCACATTTTACAAGTAGATACCGACCGTTCAGGACTTGAAGGGGTCTTTCTTAATAACGGCTGATATTGACCGGCCGTGGCTTTAGTGGAAGAATAAAGTGTCCTTCTGAGATGCCTGAAAGTAATCTAAGGGGGGATCAGCTCATGAAACTAACAACTTTAGCCAAGAAACCATTCTAAACAAAAGTAGAACTGCCACATACAGTTCGCTATCAGTTGGTGAATTTAGTATGTTCTTTTTGTTTTGCGAATGGAGTACGAAGTTCCTTAGGGAGTCGGTAGACTAACTGTCATACCTTTTTGGTTCAAATTCAGACGGCAAATGTACCAATGAGTTTTTCGAAACTTACGTACATATACTTACCGATTGCTTTAACGGTGAAGAAAAACATCGGGAGGAAACCTGCGCATCTGATTACAGATGTGTATGAAGGTCACGTTGCACACGTCCGTAGGTGTAAATCTAAATTGACCCCGGGTGATGCTTAGTGCAACACCAGGCAACCGCCGACTATCCCTTAGATAGCACGGTTAATTGTGCCATACGATAAGAGAGAGACCTTTTTGTCACACCAGTGTGACACGCAAGAATTTCCGTTCTCTGTGACACACTGCTTGGTGTGACTACGTGAGTTTGTTAATGAAATGCTATAAAAGACTGATCACACTGCTGTATGTATGGCTCATCTTGGCAATGCTACCATCGCCAACTGTAAATCTGATAAATTCATTCAATAGCTGTTTTGTCAGAATTTATCGCTAAATACCAGAATTTGTCGCAAATTATTGTCTGTGCGGAGAGCTGAGGGCGCTACCAAAGTATATATAACATACAGTATGGACACTCCCTGCCGCTCTCTAGATTTCAACCTCACCCCCTCGTCACCCAGATTGATACAGATTGGTTACAGTTTGGTTGTCGAACGTATAGGATTTCGCCGCCATTTTGTTTGTTCGTCATTCCTTTTTTGAAATGTCATTTCTGGCCCGTTGTATAAAATGTCAAGGCGCTACTGTGCTTAACTATCGTATTTGTTATGTTGACAACACTGTTACATAATTTTAGCGTAACTGTAACATCTTAGAATAACAGAATTATATTATGGTGTTGTAATATAATGTTTTCAGATTCTGTAATAATAATTGTCTTAATGAAACGTATTTAATGTTAGTTCTATTTTACGCCACGACGACGGTTCTCTTCCCGCACGGACTCTACCAGAATTTTCCGGTTCGCCGATCAAACGATATAAGGGGGATATAGATATCCTGCATATCCCTCAATAGGTGAGACAAACGCAAATGGGTATTAGCTTGATTTATGACGAACTATCGAATAAGTAAAAACATAGGTAAAGTTCGATGGTTTTCAAGTTATTGGCATTTGTGTTTTCTAATTTTGTATGAAATACCTACGCATATGTTGTGTTTTGTGATTATCAAAAAAAAAAGTTATAAAACTGTTGGCGTGCAAAATACGGTAAAAACTACCTTATCAACTTTCCCAACAAAGTAAAAAATACAAATTAGTTGTAACAAAAAACAATGATTACTGTTAGAAAGGGTGCAATAACTTGAAAATCTACTTTTTTTACTTTTTCGATAGGTCATAATCATAAGTCAAGCTAATGCTCATTTGCTTTTGTCCCACCTATTACGGGTCAACCTGTATGTTGTTCAGTTTCATGAGCTGTATCATCATCATCATATCAGCCGAAGGACGTCCACTGCTGGACATAGGCTTCTCTCCAAGGATTTCCACGACGACCGGTTCTGCGCTGCCCGCATCCAGCGGCTTCCCGCGACCTTCACCAGGTCATCGGTCCACCGAGTGGGAAGCCTACCTACACTACGTTTTCCGGTGCGTGGTCGCCACTCGAGAACTTTACTGTCCCAACGGCCATCTGTTCTACGAGCAATGTGCCCAGCCGACTGCCACTTAAGTTTAGCAATTTTGAGAGCTATGTCGGTTACTGAGCTGAGACCCCTGGTGAATTATTTTCAGGTATTTCAGAAGGGCCCTACATAAAATGAGCTACTAATCTATCTATGTCCCAACAGTATGTTTTTGCTCTGTCCGTAAAGGTTAATTATAATCATTTAGTTTCATGAGTAACATCTACAATTTGCCGCAAATAAATGTGACCTTGTATTATGCACAGCAAATAACTTATCAAATAAAAAACATAGCAAAAGCTAAAATATAAAATGTCTACTTAGATTTAAATAAGCATTTGCACATGAGACAGGGAAATGATTACTTAAATTATTATCAACAATCAGTAATTAATTACAATGGAGATCACAAACTATTTCTAGTTAATAAATACATAACTTATATTTACGGACATAATATACATAACAGAATATACACAATTACATTTTACATAAGAATTAAATATTTTTAGGAACCACACACAAACGAAACACCTAATATTTTATTTCAGAAATAAATGTATTAAGTATTATGATATCTTGAAGGCTTTTGTCACAAAAGTTTTGTGCACTGGATACGTCGCAACCATATGGTAAAATCACCCTTCAACCAACAGGCAAGCCTGATGATTCACTACTTTGTGCGGAACTTCTAAAAAACCGCCCGACGTCTCTTGTCATATTTTTCACAGCCACATAGTACTAAGTCACTTAGATGAAAATGCTACGCTGGTCTGGCGGAGTCTCTAGAATGACTAAAAGTAGAAATGAATATATCCGTGGTACTTTAAAAGTTGCCCCGATGCAAGTAAAACTTAGAGAGAACCGCCTGCGCTGGTCCGGACACGTAATGAGACGAGATGATGATCATATTATGACCAAGAGAGAATTTTAAATATAGAAGAGAAGAAGAGGGGCCGTGAACGACCACCAATGACCTGGTTAAAAACAATTTAAAAAAGACCTGAGCTCTACAGACATAAACTAAGACACAACCCACAACCGTAACATGTGGCGCAAGAATACTAGGGGGGCTGACCCCAAATAAATTAAAACAATAGCCAGGAGAAAGAAGAAGAAGAACCACATAGTAAGTCTGCTAGGCCGTTAGGGTAAATTTACCGTTTGGCTGCGACAAAAAAATTCTAAGTGACTCACTGTGAGTTCTACGAACGTCCATTGACTTCAGAGTTTGATATCTTCATCGTCATCAGTTATTCATAGACGAATATTTATCCTCGAAACGAGCCCAGACGACAAGATTGCAGGGCCGGCATTTTGTCTCCGGTCTAATCACATAGTGTCTAATACCAGAGACATTTCATGATTTTTAACCGACTTCAAAAAAGGAGGAGGTTTCTCAATTCGACCGTATATTTTTTTATGTGTGTTCGCGGATAACTTCGTCGTTTATGAACCGATTTTGATGATTCATTTTTAGTTGGAAAGGAGATATTCCAAGGGTGGCACCATGATAAGGAAACCGTGATGGCATCCCAGAGAAATCGAGGGGAACCTTAGTTTCCTGTTTGAAGTCGTTTTTTTTTGTACAAAATTATTGTAGTTGTGATTCTTACAAAATTTAATCTCAGAAAATAAGTCTTAGTAAAATGAATACGGTATCGAACAGGTGACCTTTTTTCCCGACGTTTGTCCGTGAAAGCTTTGCTTCTAGGGTTGACCAGACAACGTTCGTTTGTTCGTGGGTTTGGTTTACTCGCCTTTTTAATAACACTTTCTCGATTGTGTTGAACAGGTCATTTTCTTATGCCTTTAGTTTATCCGTGCAAGCTGTGACGATGAATGGCTTAAGATGCGTTGGATGTTTTGCTATTTTCTATAGAATATGAGAAATGCGCCCAACGACGCCACCGCCATGGCAGCCACGGTAGCGTTGAGGGCGGCCGGATTTACTGGGCGGGGCGTTGAACCTAAATATGCCCGTGGTTATTTATTTAACGGGTTGGTATGCAAATGTCTTGCACTTTTCTAAATTAAACAAAGTTAGGTACCAAATTAAAGTAGTAACCTTGTTTTTTGATGTGTTAAATTACGTTACTGGAGATTCATGCTCTGGTCTGGACTCTGGAAAATTTGTTTTCATACCTTGCTTGACTTATGATTTTATGACTATAAAAAGCTAATGAATTTTATCTAAAGTTATAGCTCTATTTTGCTATCAATTAAGTGCATGTTGTCCTCTATTTACATACAAAAATTTGGTTTCACCATAACTGCCTTTGACTGATCCCGCAGGCTCCAGGCAACGAGGATGTAGTTGTGTGGAGACCCCAGCAGTACTTTCTTAATCCGAAATTCTAGTACTATAGAATGAAATATGTCAATGAGCAATACAACGTTAGCCAGTATTTTTTTCTTTTGAAAGTTGGACATTGAAAATTTTGTCAGGTCTTATAGTGCGGCAGTCGCGTCGACAGAAAACTGATTTGACATATGCTAGTTTGACGTAACTAGTGATGTGCTCATAGACATCCATAGTATATGTACCTATCATGCAGATGTAACATACAACGAAATAAAATAGCCATTACCAAAATAGTGTTGCCAAACATGAGGCTAAAGGTTGAAGGGGATGGAAAATAAGAAAATGTATTATTTCCTTGCAATCGAAGTAAAAAGCAGAGTGTAAAACTCGAGCGTGAAACCCATTTTATGCTCTTTTTGTACAATCTACTATTGTTATTACTTAAACATATCACTTTTATGCCTAAAACTTTTATTGTTGGTTGATTTGACCACAAGAAATTTTTTTTTGGTGTGGTAATGAATTCATAATATTTTTACCAAATCTATACGTTACAAATACGTTATCAGTGGTAACATCACTATTATTAAGAAGAAATGACCATCGAACGTAACCGTTTCACTAACGTTTCATACATTTACATAAAATACACATTCTGTTGTTCTTATATATAAACATAAAACTATCGCAGACTTTAAGTGTCAAATCAGCATTCTCTCGACGGCCGCACTTTAGTTTGCCACACATTATGCAACCCTGGACAGATGTGTTAACGATTCGAATCTGTCAAAAAATATTGACACAAAGATGCCATGTTTAAAAATCGGAGTACCACGAAAAAAAAAGATTCCGAAAAATTGAGAACTTCCTCTTTTTTTTAAGTCGGTTAAAAAGGTCCCAAATAGGTGCCTTTTATTGGCAAACTTCAAATAAAAACCGGCCAAGTGCAAGTCGGCCTAGCACTCCGAGGTTTCCGTACCACCACACCTCTCCACACAACTACCATAGTATAATGACAATGATACCTATTCACATTATAAACAAAAGACTTCAACACGAGCGACAAAATTGAAATTTTTTTGTCATTCAGTTCGGACTCCATAGCGCGATTACGACTCACACTTGGCCGGTATATTATTTGTTTTTTTTTACTTCAGTATTAGTACTACAATTACACCAAGTTTCACGCTTGCATGTATTACCGTTTTTACTATAAAGCTAAATCAAAAATACTTCCAAAGGCCTATAAAAACACCTTTTTTTGTATGGAAAGACAACCCTTATTTTTCACTTTTTCTAATTTTTAGTATTTGTTGCTATAGCGGTAACAGAAATACACATTCTGTGAAAATTTCAACTGTACCTATTTCATGAAATCAGCCCGGTGACAGACGGACAGACAGCGGAGGCTTAGTATAGTAATAGGGTCCTGTTGGTCACCCGTTGGGTGTACTGAACCTTAAAAACATAGCTTTGTAGCTTCTTTTTGATTAAACCAAAGGGTTCACGTTGGAATTCGGTATAAGTGTGTGACAAAAAGGGACCTTAAGAAACTTTCAATGTCTATTTCACCCAACTTCCATTTAAAAAAGAAACATTAGATAATTTATATTCCTTATATCCAGATTTAACAAACACATTCCGGACGGAACCGCCGAAATGTTGCTGGGGTCACTTTCATCGTTAACTGAACTACACCGGTTCGAAGTGAATACAACATTATGATACCAGTACCCGCCGAGTGTGCTTATGTAATCTATATCACTTGAATTTTACTAATGTGATTCGCGGAGTCCTCTATTGATTTGTCAGGCGGGTCGGTGTAATCGGCGAGCTCTGTTCTGTCGTCGTGCAAGTTTTCTACAGCGTCCTCTGCGTCGGAGGGTAGTTTGTCGTCGCCGGAGGGGTCGGGGGCGGGCGGGGCGGTGAGCGCGCTCCACCACCCGGAGAGCGCGCCGCGCGCCTGAGAGAGCGCTCCGCCGACCGCGCGAGAGGTAGTCGCCACCGCCCGCCCGGTGCTCGCCACCGCAGCCGTCACTTTGCGACCGCCTTCCGTCGTCGACATTGTACTGTGACAAAAATAATATTTTTCTAAAGATGCGTGTCGTGTCAGGGAGTTCGTGGTTCGAATCCTGTCACGTACTAATGTGTTTTCGAATTTCGATTTCATATGTACGTTTATCCCACGCTCTTGAGGAAAACAACGTGAGGAAACCTGCACATGGCTCGAAGAAACTCGAAGATTGTGTGTGAAGTCGACCAACCCGCACTGGGCCCGCCCGGTCGACTAAGGCCCGATCGTCCTAATTCAGGGTAGACTCGAGCGCCTCGGTGGGGACGTATATGAGCTGATATGATGAAAGATGCGTATCAACCAGGGGCAGCCTCGGGGTCAGCAGCTTCGACTCGTGCCGAGTGATTCGACGTATTCGGAGGCAATGCGCCGCGGCGGCAGTGTGGCTCGAGCGCTCAGGTCTCATCATCATCATATCAGCCGAAGGACGTCAACTGCTGGACATAGGCCTCTTCCAAGGATCTCCACGACGACCGGTTCTGCGCTGCCCGCATCCAGCGGCTTCCTGCGACCTTCACCAGGTCATCGGTCCACCGAGTGGGAGGCCTGCCTACGCTACGTTTTCCGGTGCGTGGTCTCCATTCGCCGCTCAGGTCTAAGCGCGTCCAAATTTGAGCAAATTCACAGAGGCATCCCCGAAGCCTATGCCCGAAGCTGCCTCTAGTCTGTACACAACTTTAGAATATGTACCAAGAAATACTATCACTTTAACGTTACAACAGTTGTTAGGGCAGATGGAGATTTAGCAAGTTAATGTAGAAGACATGAGACTAAAACACACAGAGCGGACGTAATGCTCCAACTGCCAGGGCCATTCAGATGATCAACGGCATGCACTCGCGGCTTGGGCATGCTGACGTACTTTGCGACAAAATGCCTAAACTGTTAATTGACTAAGTTGTAAATATTAGTTAGGTTGATTTAAATTTATATTTATATTTCTATGTTTTATTAATAAAATTGAAATTATGAATTGTATTAGATTATAAAATGCTAGTGACTTGGATCTGAAATCTGTAAGCTAGCATTTATGAATAAATGAAATGAAATAAAAGGGGGGATAAGTATGAATGTGGAAGGATACAAAAGGCGAGGAAGACCAAAGAAAAGATGGATGGACTGTGTGAAAGATGATATGAGTAAGAAAATGAATGTAGAGATGATTGCAAATAGGGAAGAATAGAATGGAAGAGAAAAAAATAAGTTGCGCCGAACCCAAACAATAATTGAATCGGTTATTTTGAAAAGGGCTGAAGTCCACTTTTGTAAACTTTTCAGGAGACACAAAAAACAATCTCTTGCATTTTTTTTGTATGGAGTGTTAAAAACGTTATTAAAAGTTATTATTTTGTTATATTAGTTAGTCATATATAACACAGGAAGTGTAGATACATTTTTAGACCTGGACTTATGCCCTTTTCAAAACATACAGGATTAAGTACTGCTGGCGCCTGCATGCGCCGCACACTGCTACGCCAAGTCCCATCAGCGCGAACAAAATGTATATTGCTGCATAATGATGGACATCATGGTAGGAAACCCTTTTTGCTAAGGGTTCGTTCTGTTTCATTACTTGCAGTTTCTTTTCGATTTCTTGGAGCTGTACGGTATGGTTAAAAAGGTCAAACGTTTCATTTTTCTTTATGTACAAATCTGATAATGAGATGTTAATAATTTGATTTATTTGCGAATTTTTTGGCGATGAAATGTTGGAGCTTAATTGAATCTTATTCCCGTCTTGTCTATGAGAATAAATAAAGGAATCAGCTTATTTTATGATGCACCCTTGATCAACTGTAAAAAATCCGGTTTTAGCTATTTGTACTGGTGTAATTTGATCATTGCATACCAGTTTCACCTGACATTGCTCGCAGCATGAATATAAATATGTGTTAAATTTATAATTTAATTCCACCCATCTGTTATTGCATAATCTTGTACAGAATCAGAATCAGAGTTTTTATTGTACAGTCTTGCACTTTCTTATTTTAGGCAAACTTTCACAAAAACACTGATCGTCCTTGATGATATTAATAGGCCTCTTAAGATGACACAAGTATAATTCTGTGTTTCTATGTAAACAGGTCCTTAAATCTTCTTCTGTAATTTTTATAAAAGCATCTTGTTGGAGATTGACGGCGACATATTCTGCCACTGGCACCACTACCATCTCAATATTTCTATCTGATAAGCGGGGTATAAGTAGCTTTAAGATTTCATACTTTTCTTCTCCAATCAATGAGACTTTAATTTGAAATATGATAAACCTGGTCGTGACTCTTGCTCGCACTTGCAGTAAATTATATATTTCTGATAGGCTGTCCATTTCTTTACTGGTAGCGACAGATCCTTTGGAAGCTGCTCGGACATAACACCTATTTCATTCCTTAACTGGTTGCGAGTGAGAAGGTGGAAGTTATATTTCCCATTGTAAATATTAGTGACGGCATCAAGTAATGTTTGCTGGATATTTTTTAGGCTGGAAAGCATGTTATTGGTTATTATAGACGTAGACAGAAAGCCATTGATGAGCGCGACGTTTTGACATTCTGTTTTTACTTCATTAAATGCTCTTTGTATGTTGTTATATTTCTTGTTTATTATCTTGTATTGTTTGTCGAATATACTTTCTGTGCGTTTTAATAAATTGAACTCTGCTTCTACGACAGATGTTTGGTTTTTCCAAAGAGAAGCTAAATGGTTTTGGTTTTCCTTACGTGTATTCGCATTATGATGCATAAGTATATCGTTATAATACTCCAGTTCAATCACCTTGTGACGTAGCTGCAACATGATCCCCTCACAGTGCGAATTTGTTTGAATTTTTGTACACAACTCGTCTAAGTACTTGATATACATAGTCAAAGCTTTATTGCCATCTTTATAAGGTTCTGTATCGTAGAAAACAACTAGTCTCCAGTCGTCAATGCATCAAATGCATGTCTTTAATCCGATCGAAATAAAGACTATTATTTCCCTGCAATGGGGTTGTATGATACTGATTTTTGGTAATACTGTATATTGAAATTGTATAAAAATGTTAAAAACTAAATGAACTGATGAAACTGATAGGAGTACGCGCGGCGCGCTTGATGGGCGAAAACGAACTGAATTGTAGAAGTAATGAGTAATTGGGTTAAAACATGAACTGATTATTAAGCATTTTTGCGTTGTATGCGCTTGCTCGTACACAATGAAATTACCAAGTTTAAATAATGTAAGTACAACATTTATTAAAGATTATGAATATAAATTACTTCACACTAGTTTAGCAATTATTCAGCATCTTCTTCAATTGATTCAGAAGTCTTGGTGGGCCAATTATTTGTTATTTAATTATAGAAACCTATAAAGTTTGAGGGAATGTGCCTCATGACTTTCTTTATGACCTCATTTTTTTTAATTTATTGGAACCTTATCCCTATAAGCTTTTTCAGTTGGCCATGATACATTCTCTCGCCCGGAGGCCAGTTTGAAGTCATATTTAACTAATCCATCAATATGTTCACTGGTTTTCACAATACCTGGGTTTGAGCAATCATAATGAAATTCATGAAACAGTGACACATTAAATTTCATTTTCGGGTTTTTAGGAACCTTTTTTCCTAATGACTGTATGGCAAGGCAGTTTTTTTGTAAAGCCTAGGCCACCAGCTTTTAAAATCTGTAACCATCTGAGTATCTACTTGAAATACCGATATTTCACCACTGTATGCACTTGATACAATGATATCTTCATACTTTTCTGGTAGGTAAATCCTGTCAAATCTTTTAATCTTTCTTTTTACTAGACCAAAATCCGATCACAGGGCAAGAAGGAATGGCCTCTGATTGGAAAATAATGGTTTATACGTTTGTTATGAAAAGGGGACAAGTCCAGGACTAATGCCTTTTTAAAATAAACAAAAATTGACATGACCTGTCACTCAGCAATAAAACAACAGACTTGTGCCGTTTTCTGTGAAAACGTGCGGAGATCATAGACAAACACTTCCTCATACTTAACTCAATTTCAGCAAAAGGTGTGACTTGTACCCTTTTCAAAATAACCGATTCAATTGGGATCAGGGCAGGAAAAAGTTACTGTTAGGATTGACAGTCTTCTTATAAATGGTATTTGACTGTGACAGACAAACTACATTGTCATAAAGATAATAGTAGTTTGTGAAACTGCTGCATAATGAGCGGAATTAAAACACGAGTGTTAGTTTATTGGTGAGGTTTTTCATTAATATTCCACGAGTGTTTTAGTACCTGGTTATGTGTAGTTTCATACAGTACTTTATCTTATCGCATGCATTGGGATAGAACCTACTAAATAAAAGATTAAAGTTTAAAATAAACTAGTCTCCATTGCGTTGGGGAATATTGGTAAGCCCGTTTCCATCTTCGGCATCATCGTCACTTACTATCAGGTGAGATGATGCCTAGGGTTTACCAATACTGATTAAAAAATGAAAAAAATAAAAATATTTTTTCCGCGTAATTCAATACAACAAAAGGTATGAATAGCACCAAAACAGAGCACATTACCGCGCATGCGCTAAAGCGGGCGCTGTCACAAACAGGTAAAAATTGGAATCAAAACTTTTTGCAATGCTATAAAAATGGCGCGCCACATTCGCGCGCGCGTTTCGTTTTATCTACTCTCATATCGCAAAATTCGAATTATAAACTTCAAAACCAGTTTATATTAATTAACATATGTACTTTATTAACACCATACCGAAATTTAAAAATAAAATCATATTATAACAATTTTTCTCTGAGAAAATAATGTTATAATATATTTTTTTTACCATTACGATACAGGAAAAATTCAAGAAGTTAATATCATCAAGGAGATTCCATGAATTATTTTCTTCTAATGAAACACATGTATACGGGGCGCGCCTTTATCGATTAATGCTATAGCATTACAAAAAAAATTGATTCAAATTTTTAACAGTCTGTGACCCGCTTTACCGCATGCGCCGTGATGTGCTAGGTTTTGGCGCAATTCATACCTATGTTTTGTTGTTAGGTTGTACTGAGTTTCGTAGGATTTTTTTTTGAACTCTTAACTTTGATCATTTATTTAGTAGGATCAATCCCAACCATTTATGAGATTAGATAAAGTAATGTATGAAACTGCACATAGCTAGGTATTAAAACACTCGTAAGATAATATTATAAACTCATACTCGTATTTAAAACACCTCATTATACAACAGTTTCATAAACCACTATTTCAGAATAGGTACCTTACGTCATTATTTTACGACAGGAAGCCTTTATTACTCTATGACAAATTGTTTACTCTATTTATCAGCACTGACCGTAGTATAAGCGACGATAGATAAGAAACAATTAAAGTACTTACTGAGCGAATTTTAACTTCATGTCGGCAACAGACAACTGTCCAGAAAACGGATGTATTGGTAAAAGGTTCGTGAATGCCTCTATATCTCCGTTATTTGTTGCTTTTAGCCATTCTTGATAGGCAGGGGTTAATTTGAAAGCGACCATGAACTGAGCATTATATGAGTCAATCTCTCGACTACCCTCTGTAAAAAATTTAAACATGATCATGTAAAAATACCGAAAATAAATCAGTGATAGATAACAAAACAAATTTCAAAAAATAAACTGACCAGGTAACAGAGAGGTTCGTAAAAGGTAAATTAAGTAGCTTGCAAACTGATCCCTGATCCAGGCGTCGCCCTGCGCCATTCCGTGGCGCACCACATGGTCGGCGAACCGCAGATCCTCAGTGCCCAACGTTAACTGTCTTTTCAGCGTCAGGTCAGCTGTTTCTATCCTCATTTCATTTAATTCAACTAGAACATCGAACAACTGTCTTTTCTGCTTGAATAGGACATTAGAAGCACCCACTACAAACCCCTGAACAGCAGAATCGGATAAGAGATCAAGATACTGCAGTGACAGATAAGGTAAACAGAGATAGCCGTCTTGAAATAAATGTAGCGGAAAACCACATTCAGATTGGTCAATTAGACCAGTTAAATTGTACAATCCATCTACACTCATATCTCTGGCCATGGTTGGGCTTTGTTGAGCTTCTGTCATTGGTTTTTGTAGTTTATTCTTTTCACTAATGCTGTGACACTTCTCTCTCGCCGACAATTCTTGTCTGTCCGTGACGTCACCAAGTTCAGTATCAACACAGCTCTGCCCACTCTTTCTGTCTTTTTCATCAATAATGTTTCCTGTTTCTTGAGGAGACAGTTCTTCCTTTTGATTGGTATCATTTTCATATGACTCACTGTGTATATCCGTATTAGCGTCTATTTCATCTTCACTTTTACTGTCTATTGTGGTAGGAATGGGTGATAAAGGTTTGGATAAGCTGAAAAAAAAGTAAAAGTACATCATAATCAACTCATAATAGGTGTCCCAAATATATATAATTTTAACCGCCTTCGTGGCGTAATGTTTAGTACATTCGCTTCACACCAGAAGGTCGCGGGTTCGATTCCCGGCGGGGTCAACTTTGTAAGACTCATTTTGGTTGGTGGTAGGGCATTTTCATAGCCCGCCTGGCTAGCTACCACCATATTAACTAAGTCTTACCGCCAAGACTTAGTTAAGATGGTGGTAGCTAGCCTAGTGTTAACAGCATTGATGTGTTCTGGCTTGAAGATAAGATAGCCAGATCCTCATTGCGTTCAATTCGATTAAATTCAATTCAATTCAAAATAGGTGCAAATTACACTCTTTCTGATAGTCATAAAATTATAATAACAATGTCATTTGTGAAGAATCAAGAAATAAACAATAATTAGTTAATAACGTCAAAATTAAATCCTTGATATAAACCAGATTATGTCATTAGAACATGAAAACAATATGACACGAAAAGTTATACATAAAAATAATTGAATGCATTTAACAAGAGTAGGCCAGTTCACACGGACAGCACACGGTCACGAGTATAACGCGAGTCAGCCATCGCTCCCATCAACCATATTAGAGGGAAAGGAACGACCCGGTTCCCGGGTAGGGAATCTTGGTAAGCCCGCTTCCGTCTTTGGCATCATCGTCACTTACCATCAGGTGATATGATGCCAAGGGCATACCAATTGTGGATTTAAAAAAAAAATTGCTTAGATACTTATTATTATTGGGTGGGATGCCTGCGGAGTACAGGCAATGTTCAAGTCTCTAGGTGGACTCGCTACACCCTCTCCCATTCTGGTACGATGGTTACTGTGCTTCAGTGGCGTCCCCCACGAAAACTTTGAGCTCTTTCTGCAGCACTCTGTTTTATTTTATTTTTTAAGGAAAACTAGGATACATTATATAATCAAACATCAATTAGATAAGGAACATTGAGAAGTTTTCGCCTTTGGTTTAGAGAATAAGCTAGCTTGACGTACGCCATATGGATACAGTTATGGGGCTGATGTCTACATAGCATAGTTAGGTTAGGTATGTACTTGCTAAAGCCGATACCTGCAGCTAGTTCATTGGAATCCTTACTAATACAGTATAATCTCACTAATCCGGCACTTCGATAGATCGGCACGTCCAATAATCCGGCACCCTCCGCCCACGCCTCCCTCATCGTGCGAGAAAAGGTTTTTAAGCAAGGACTACAAGTTGCACAAAAGCAGACCTCAATTAAGGATTATTTTAAAACTAGTTAATTACATATGTACCTACATATTAATTTAATACATTACATACATTTATTCCCTCTATGAAATGCTTTATTTTATTCATTACCTATGACTTTTTCCGTATAATCCAGTAATCCGAACATTCCATTAATTGCGCGCCCTCCGGTTTTTAATAGTGCCGGATTAGTGAGATTACACTGTATAATAAACGCGAAAGTTTGTATGTATGGATGTATTGATGTTTGTTACTCTTTCACGCCACAACAGATAAACGGATCTGGATGAAATTTGGTAGATAGACAGATTAGGACCTGGATTAACATACAGGCTATTTTTTTCCACGATCGCGTCGCGCACTGCGCACCCTCGAAGACAGTTATAGAAACTATGTTCACGCGAGCGAAGCCACTGGCAAAAGCTAGTGTTTTCATAGTTTTTCACTTACTCAACATTAGCAGCCTGTGAAAGTCCCTCCTCCAAGCAACGTGGCAGCAAGGACACCAGAGTCAACAGAGCCGACGACAGCGCCCCAGCTGGAGATCCATATATGAGTATCTTCCTTCGCAACAACAACAGTTTGAACAGAAGCAAAGCTTTATGTCTCCAGTTTTCAACTAGTTTAATAACTGAAAAACCTATGAAAAATATAAAATTTTAGATAGCTGTTGTTAGTTTAGGTACAAATTACACTAAGGTTGCTATTTTACCGCAAAAAGTGGCCCCCTTTGGTAGTTTAGGTACTAACTACACTAAGGTTGCTCCTTTACCGTAAAAAGAGGCCCCCTTTGGTAGTTTAGGTACTAACTACACTTAGGTTGCTATTTTACCGCAAAAAGTGGCCCCCTTTGGTAGTTTAGGTACTAACTACACTAAGGTTGCTCCTTTACCGTAAAAAGAGGCCCCCTTTGGTAGTTTAGGTACTAACTACACTTAGGTTGCTATTTTACCGCAAAAAGAGGCCCCCTTTGGTAGTTTAGGTACTAACTACACTAAGGTTGCTACTCTACCGTAAAAAGAGGCCCCCTTTGGTAGTTTAGGTACTAACTACACTAAGGTTGCTACTTTACCGTAAAAAAAGGCCCCCTTTGGTAGTTTAGGTACTAACTACACTTAGGTTGCTATTTTACCGCAAAAAGTGGCCCCCTTTGGAAGTTTAGGTACTAACTACACTAAGGTTGCTACTTTACCGTAAAAAGAGGCCCCCTTTGGTAGTTTAGGTACGAACTACACCTAGGTTGCTATTTTACCGCTTAACTTGGTCCCCTTTGCTGGGCTCAGTCGACTAGGTATTTTTTGGAGCCTTGAAATATATTTGTTAAGTAAGGTAACTAACTATCTTACTAGATTTATAGTTATATCGCTTTTGAGATAGATTTTAACCTCTTTCGAACAAATATCTACTGGTACATGGCTTTTCAGAATGCAATCAAATGTATTATAATAATATCCATGTCTAATAATTATCATATATCCTAATATTATAATAAAGTAAAGTTTGTATGTAGGTGGTAATAACTACCATTGTGGAGTGCAAATAAATATATTACTGAGTATTGAGTAATTTAAAAAACTACTCATATAATTTTAAAAAAATATGTCACCAATAGTTTGAATGGAATTTCAGGATGAATATAGGCTAAAAAACCTGCTCACTCTCGACATCCACAGGGGCGGAGCCACGGGCAACAGCTAGTGTATAATAATTTTAATTCAGAACTACGTACTTTATTGTTCACAAAGTTTGCCGAGAGCGTTGGTGGCTCCATAGTAAAAATGTGGCTCAACCGGTAACAACTCGGTCCTAACCAGAGGTCTCGGGTTCAAATCCGGATGGCCAATCAATGTACCAGTGAGTTATTTAACTTACGTACATATACTTATTGATTGATACAACAATGAAGGAAAACAGCGTCAGAAAACATTCCAGATGTGTATGAAGGTCGCGTTGCACACATCCGTAGGTGTAAATCTAAAATGCCCTACACGTGACCGCAAGTGATGCTAAGTGCAACACCAAGCAACCATCGTCTATCCCTTGGATAGCACGGTTAATTGTGCCACACGATAAGAGAAAGACCAACCAAAGGCATAAAACAACCACATTCTTTATTTTAAAGAGATCTGGGATACCGTATTCAAGTTTGATGACATCATATTTCATTACATTTTTTGTCCGTTCTGATGGGGCCTGATGAAGAGTTAAATTCTGTCACCCACCTTCTAAGGATTGCTCTAGTTGCACAGGACAACTATTCAGGTGGTTGTACGTGTCTTCTAAGAGCTTAGTTTGTGAGAAGTCCCCCTGTAGGAACCACGCGCGTACCACTAACTCCATCTTCACTGCCAAGCGGCCGAACAGCGGAGCGCGGCAGATGACACACACGCTCTTTTGCACTGAACTACGGGTCATATCATCTGTCTTTTGAATTACTTGCTGCAATGTAAGTAAAACATAAGATTTATAATTGAAAACGCCAAACACGTTAAAAAACCGACTTCCATCGCAACAACTTATTATTATTATTTTTGGTGTTTGTTAATTTTCTAATAAAGTACTGCACCGATTTTGATAAAATTTATGTGGGACCACACGAGAAGCACTGGCTTTCAAATAAAAAAAGAATCATAAAAATCGGTTCACCCAGTCCAAAGTTATGAGGTAACACACATTAAAAAAAAACATACAGAAGAAATTTTTTGGAAGTCGCTTGAAAATATATGAAATTCTCCTTCTGTCATGTATTGAACTAGACCACACAAGTTGAACTACTTTGCGTGCCACTTTTTGGTGTTGATTGGAGCCTACTTGTGATTGCTAAATTGATCTAGTTCATTACATATAGTCGTTGCGACATACGTGAAAATCATAAATACGAGATAATCGATTAAAAGAGTAAGTACACTTAAAAAATATAAGGAAACTAACTACAACAAGAATATAAGTACGTAGTAACTAGAGGATTATATGCATTTTACTTTGTCATTCTAAACAAAAAGTAGTATGGTAATACAAATAAAAAACAAGTCATTGCGACACATAAGAAGTTTTGGTTGCGCGTTTTGTATCACATTAGAGCTTTTGATGTAAAATTTATTAAAGAATTGTGATTAAAAACACATGATTTTCAATAAAAATGTTTAAATTTCTAATGTTAGGAACTCATCAATTCCTTTAATATAGGAATTTAAGTGCCAACATATTTCAAGTGGCAACTATGTATGAGCAAGCACATAGGAGATAAATAAATAGCAATTCAATAAAAAATATTACCTCAACAGGAATTTGCCTAAAACATGATACACCATAAACAGTATGGTACGGCTCAGTGAGCCCTGGCAAGTTGAAGAATATTGTATCCGATAGATAGTTGTGGGAGCCATCAGGCAGTGCCAGGGCTGGCAAATGCCGCCATGCCACCGGGAGCTCGGTGGGGTTCCCAGGGACTAATTCAGGGTAACAGTGCTCCACCTGCAAAAAAATTATACATTGCAACTTCAAAACAGCCCAGAATCGGTCAGAGTAGCCACAATCCTTAAATCCCTACTGATATTGTAAATGTGAAAATGTGTTTGTTTCTTTGTTACCTTTTCACATTTCAACACTTCAACCAATCTTGATGAAATTTGGCACGCAGGTAGCCTGTGTCACTGAGAAGGACATAGGCTACATTTTATCTTGTGAAAATAGCACAGTCCGATACAGTTCTTGAGGGAACTGAAAATATACTCTTTTTTGGTCAGTTTCTTTAACATCACACACAATGGAACAATGGATTGTTTTGATTTTTTACACAGAGATGAGGAGTTGAGGAGTTGAGGAGTGAAAGTTCAATGTATTGTCATTTTTGCTGCTCAGAAATAAAAGGCCTCTCACTCTTTGCATCCTATAATTTACCACACAGCCCACACAGTAAAAAGGAACAGTTGGATATCTATGGGTGTTTTAAATAAAAATTTGAATGTGTTTGACTGCATCTTACCTCATGGAAAGTGACAATGCTGTCGAGGATGGTACACTGAAACTCACATAATGTCTATTCCCCAAATTGTAAGACTCCGGAAACACTGAGGGGAAATCCACTTCCTTGCTGTCCGCATAATAAATAAGAAAGTGTAAAGCTTCGAGCCTGATAGTTGGATATTAAAGGGAAATAATTTACCAGGCATCTAATGTATGAAACTGTGACTTGTATTAGGAGTATAATAAAATGAACTGCCAGTGTATTAATATGTTGATGCAAAAAAAAAATTTGATAAGCGTAAAAATTTGTCATCATAAGTCAAAAAGTGGTAGCAAAAGCAAGGTAGCAATTTTTATAATTAACAAGTCAATTTAATTTTAGGTGGGCTATCATAAATATTGACTTGGCATCTAAAAATAATGACTTGGCGACTATTAGCGGGGTCATATTTTTTGTCAATGTTGAGGTTTAGGTGTATGTCAGTGTTGAGGTTTAGGTGAGATACATTAGGTCAAGGTGGGGCCTACGGTGGGCAAGGTCGGCTGGTTAGGTAGTGAGGAGCAAAGCAACAAGCTGTTAGGTTTTCATTCGCTCGTTGTTGCTTTTTGAGGTTCTGTACCTCGAAAGGTAAATACAGAACCATTAAATGATCACTTGTGTGTCTGTCTGTCCATCTGTCACAGTCAATTTTCTCGGAAATACTGGACTGATATTGGATGCTAACCTAATAATTACGGTACACACTTTCATAATTTTGAAATTCTAAATTATTGTTAGTTTGTTACTGGATTCATTTTTAATTACTGCTATTATTGAAATACTAGTTGCCAACCTACTAAATATGGTACCCATTTTCATTATTAAATTTAAATCCTGAAAAGCAGATATTTAGTTAAATGAAATGAAATGAAATGATCTTTATTCGCCTTGAATTGGGTAACATTACATGAAGGTAATGCATAAAATTAGAGCGCCAATTCAGCCATAAAATATAGCATGCAAACATTATATAACACATTTTAGATAACATTTAATACTATTATTAAATGTTAACCCTTTAAGCGTGTCGCCATCCAAATCGCCTAGGCTGGTTACACTGCTTAAGCCTGCTGATTTGCCTAAATTAAACAAATTTCAATTTAAATGTCTTTTATTTTATTTATTTCTATTCCGACACTAAAAAAATAAATATCGTTAGAATTATCAGATTTTTAAATAAATTTAAAAAATATTTGAATTTAATTCATTATAAGTACAGTGGTGGTCATATAATTAAGAACGATAAAAGTTAAGAGGCCAATTTAATTTTGTCACCAGAATAAATCGTACAATAAGTTTATAAAAATGATTTAATAATGTTGTAGAATATTGCTATGGCTGTCCTGTTTTATTTAGTATCACAATATTGTCAAAACAGTGTGCATGTTTATTTATTTATTTATTAAATTACAAGAACTCATTTATTTGCAGGAACACTAGCTGGACAAATAATTAAAAACAAAATATTTTTTTTATTTTTTTCATCAGATTGAAAACGGAATGCTATTTTCTTTACTATTTTATTGTACTTTTACGCCGTTTATTGATTCCTTCCTCGTTTTTTGCAATTATTCGTCAAAAACCACTGGAAAAAATAAATTTTGTGACTCTGCTACTACAGAATTAATAATAAAGTTGCGTGGTCGTAATAGGTCTGTAAAAAAATTGCGGATTGTTTGGGTTGCTCTAAAACGATAGTGTACTAGGCTGTGATACATTTTAATACAAATAAAACTACTTCTAATAATACCCGCAATCGAAAAAAAAGGAAAATGTCTCTTCGAGACGATTGAAGAACAGTTCACTATGCTAAGCAGGACCCATTTAAAGGCTCTAATCGGATAAAAATGAAGTTTTTGGTGGGAATAACCCTCAAGCAGTCTCGGCGCGCATCATTCGAAGACGTTTGGTGGAGGCACAGTTATTTGGGAGATGAACCAGAAAGGTACCCATGTTGGCACCATGTCATAGACAGGCCCGATTTTCGTTTGCAAGGAATTAAGTAAAATGGACAGAACAGCAATAGAAGAATGTACTTTTTTCTGACGAAACGAAAATAAATAGAATATGCTCTCATGGCAAGCAGTACGTACGCCGACCTGCAAATAAGCAATTCGACCCAAAATACACAAAAAATATGGTAAAGCATGGCGGTGGAAACGTCAAAATGTGGGGTTGCTTTGCCGGTTCTGGCATGGGACCTTATACCAGTCTGATACAAGGTAACATGGATCAATATCTATATAAACAGATTACTCGGAAGAATGTATGCTGCCATACGCTGACGATAATCTCCCGGTAATTTGAATATTCCAGCACGATTATGACTCAAACACACTGCCATGCCAACTCTGTAAAACATTCCTCAATAGGCAAATGGTAACTGTATTAGACTGGCCACCAAATAGCCTAATCTTAATCCCATAGAAATTTTGTGGCATCAAGTTAAAAAGAAATTGTCGAACAGTGTGTGGTAACATGAATGAACTATACAATGCATTTGTTTTTTGGTTGAAACCTGCTAAAGGTTCATATCATAGCATCAGTTCCGTGCCACTGTCATGCAGTTATCCACAGTAGCAGACATCCAACTAAGTACTAACGTTACAAAACAATTTGATTTCATCAAGAAAAGCGCTGTTATATTTACTTTAAATTTATAAATAACTTAAATTATAAAGTTATTGTTACTTTAATTATAAAGTTTTAACTCGTTCTTAATTATTTGTCCAGCCTCTCGCCTAATGCTATGAGAACAATACCTAAACAACAGCTAATTAAATTGAATATTAAATATTATTTCCTAGTTTTCTTTTTTAATTATGTTGGCCTTATAAATATACTAACCAGCAGTATAGTCAATATTGTTCAATATGGTTTAAATATCTTTATTATGACCATATACATTTGAAAGCTATGTCTGATTATGAAGCGTTCTTAATTATGTGGCCACCACCATATATGCAGCATAAAATTTGTCATTTTTTAATTATTTGTTTTTGTATTTTTACATAAAGGTACATCAGAAAGAGGTAATTTTAATTGTAAATAATGTAGTATTTCATAGACATATTTAGTAAATTACATGAAAAAGGAACAGAAAAAAAAGAAATATAACATATTGTATTAAATTTGCTTTTAACCTAATACATGTAAAATAAATTTGTTTAGATATAAAATTTCATCAGCTTTCTAAATCAGTAATTAGCTTTTGTAGCTTTCATACAAAAATACTGAGGAAACATTGGATATCTGCTACGCGCCAAACGGAATCCCGGCGGCGAAATTACTCACACTTGGGCCCCAGCGGCGCGTTTGATGTACACGCTGGTTAGATACATGCCGAAATTAAAGGAAAGGGATGGAAGCCCTCCCCGGGTCTGGTTGCCCGGAGATGAAATGGAGCTGAGGGAATGACGTCGTGTAGTTCATGAATCCGGTAAACAGGCGAGTTTTTGGCGATGGTGTAGGAGTTTGTTATTAACTAAGTATAGATTGATTTGTAAAAAAGCTGACGACCACAAATCTTTACCTGACAACCTTTCTTGTGATGGAAACCCACGACGACAATATTTAAAACAGGATCACATAGATAAGACATTTCTGGTGCTATTTTCTCTGGAACATTTCCTTCTATCAATTTTCTTTCACAAAGTCAAGACAAAGTAATGGAAAAGCCATTAAAAATCTACATTGGATGAATCAAACACCGAAATTAAATAACAATCAAAATATGTACATAATCAAAAACAGTCAAGTCCACAGAACACTATTACTCCACACGGGGGAGGTCAAGTCAATTCAATTGAACGATACGAACGCCGAATGACCGAATCAATGACAAATCAATGAATGAGAATGAATTATGAAATAAGGTTATGTTCCAAAACCGGTGACAATATTTTTCTGGCTTATTAGGTATTTTGGAGACAAAGACGACCTATTAATATGATCATGTTTTTTCAGGAATTGCACCGTTTACATTTGTGTGGTAATAATTTGTGAAATTTATTATTTTTCCAATAAATGTAGTTACACTCTCGTCTAATAATTTCATTTAAAAATATCTGTCGAAAACTATGTAACCAAACATACAAAATTGTTCTATAATTGTAGGTACAATCGAATCAACTGATAATTTTTGCTGATAATTTGTTTAAAACTGTCAAACTTAAGGTTTATCGTGTACATATCGTATATGATGCACTTAGGATGTTTTAAATACATACTAACAAAATTGCGTCAATACGGTCAGAGACCTATGCAACTTTGATGTTTGTTATCGTCGCAATAAAAACATATTTTAAATAAAAACAATCATGTTTTGAATCTTGAGTTAGCTCTTGCAAATAATTGTAACTTTTTAATGATAGAAAAAAAATATTCAAAAATCTAATGTTCCAAAAGGGTGTCAGATGACTCAGATGTCAAGTTGTCAGTCAATTTATAGGAAACTAAAAATTAAATACGTAATACTTTCGTATTCGAATTCGGTACCAAGGAAATCTATCTTCAGATGAATTTCGAACTACTTGCATTTAGATGGTTTGGCAAAATGAGCTTATGGTGGGTCATGATTCAGTTGGTTCGAATTTACATAGTTTGTACCATATTACTTTTGCTGTTTCACAGTTACTTGCAATACACACAGACAAGTGTTCCGTTGCAATTTTACTCCACAGACTAGACTTTTAAGGTGCTTTAGCATCGAGTTTTTGCTCTTCAGACATATTCTAGTACGAATGTAATGAATATGGTTTTTGCCACCCCGCCAAGGAATTTCTATACATCCACAGATGAGATACTAGTTACTTATACATCTTAATGTGAAATTAAATACTTGACCGTTATTTGAAGCTGCTTTCTACACACACTTGCCACACACCACGAGCTACAAGCGTCTACAAACGCTCGGCAAACTAAGGCGAGCCAAATATCGATATACTTGTGGACGCTTGTCGAGTGCGCTAGTACTTTCTATAAGTGCCTCCACATACTTGCCGAGCCACAACGAGCGTCCACAAGCATAAGCATGTAGAGCGAGGCACTTGGCTCAACTCGTGAAGGATTGCAAGCGCTTGCCAACGCTCGGATCGACTGGCGGTTTTTGTGCACGAGTCAAAGGAAGCTTGCGGTAAACGCTCTCGTTGTATCCGCGCACTCGACAAGCGTCCACAAGCGTGTGAATATCGACGTTTGGCTCGCCTCAGTTTGCCGAGCGTTTGTAGATGCTTGTGGCTCGTGCTTTGTGGCAAGCGTGTTTAGGAGGCATATGACTCATGCACAAAAACTGACACTAAATCCGAGCGTTGGCAAGCATCGGCAAGCGTTCGCAATCCTTCGCGAGCTGAGCCAAGTGCCTTGATCTACATGCTTGTGCTTGTGGGCGCTCGTTGTGGCTCGGCAAGCATGTGGAGGCACCAAATGTTTGTGATAGGTCCTACGTTTTCCGCCTTCCGTTTTACTTCCTTTTCTATCCTATATCGCCCTCTCGCCAGCACGTCTCCCTCTTGCACCACTACCGGCTTGTCCCGAGGTTGCTTGCGAGCCTCGTGCCATATCTGCTTCATTGGTGTCCTGTTTCCCGCCGTCAAATCCGTCTTCACTAACAAAACCATCAATATTTGAGAACTACGATCAGTCAGGTAGCTTGTAAAAAGGCTTAGAATCAATCAATAACACCCACGTGCTCCAAGTTCCTTAGTATGATGGGAACAAATACAGTGTTGAAGGCCTTTGACAGATCCAAAAATATTCCAAGAGTTTTGAAGTTTTTAATTTTTGACAACTAAATCAGTAAGCTCAATAACGGCATCCTCAGTTGATTTTCCGGATCTTAAACTGAACTGATTATTGCTGAGGATCTTATTTGCGTTAAGATACGTGATAGTGCAGCTTATTTATGTTTTTTTTCTAATATCTTGGAAAAGACGGTCAGTATAGATATTGGTCGGTCTCCAGTGGATCTGTCCCCAGCCTTAAATCGGTCGAAAAAGAGCATTATTAAATGTTTGCGGAAATATTCCGGAAGAAAGACACAAATTAAAGACATGTTTTAGAAAAGGAACTAAAACATGTCTAGCTGCTTTTAGAACTGCAGTAGGAACATTATCACACCATAAAGCAGAGCTATTTTTAAGACTCATAATGATAAGATAAATCTCTTCACATTTTGTATTATGTAATGCCATAGAATGAATCAGTATAACTATACTTATATTAAGCAAGCGTGGGCTTACAATTTTCGCCACTAAATTGTTTCCTACATTGGCGAAATAATCTTTAAACTAAGTTTACGAATGATTTGGTGTAAGAGATAGAAGTTCACTGTACAATTTAGGTGTTTAATTTTTTTATTATGTTCCAGGTAGCTTTTGGGTTTTAACTCGTTTTTTTGAATTCCTGTCTCTCATATTCATGTTAAGAAAGTTGTTGCAGAAATTTCAATAATGTTTATACGTGGTTTTAATGGCGTCCTTTTTAGGGTATTTTTTAGTCCTGACGAATAGTGAATCCTTATAGCATACCAGGTGTGACTCAGGGTTTTAAAATTCTAAAAGCTTTCGAACGACTTATTAGTTTAAATTTGAACTAATGTTTTAATACTGCCAAAACCTACTCTGGTAAACGAAAACAGAGAAAAACCAAGAGGTAGCAAGATAAAGGAAAACCAAACAAGCTGGATCAGTACGAAAAACCCCTCATCTGATAGCGACAAAAGACAACCTCCTCCGATGACGGTACAGGAGAGTAGTATTCTCATCACCAGACCAACAACAGCCGATGGTGTAGCTCTGCCACCTGCACCAGAAACTTCTCTTAACGAAGACGGCACTAACAACGCTGATGAAGGCTGGACCAAAGTTACCCGCAAACGTAATCGCATCTCACCTCAAAATCTTATACGCGGCGCAGCGGCACCTGGCTTAACGAGTCTCCAAGCAGCTGATCGGTTAAAGTACGTTCACCTTTATTACGTACAAGTAGGAACCACAGAAGAACAGGTACGTGAACATCTCAAATCTGTATGTGGTGTCGATACCTGTTCCGTCGATGCGCTCAAAGCGCGTGGAAATTATGCGTCATTCAAATTGGGGGTCCCAACTACACTTAGCGATTCTGTTCTTGCTGCTGAAAATTGGCCCGAAAACATATGTGTAAAGCCGTGGCTTCATAATTTTCGTCCCAAAAGGGACAAAATATAGGATACAAAAGTGCAACCCTACTAAGACTCTGACATTCTACTACCAGAATGTCAGAGGACTGAGAACAAAAACTAACGTTTTCCACAATAATCTAGCAACATGCACAGCTGATGTCATCACTCTCACTGAGACATTTCTCACTAGCTCAGTCTGCGACGGTGAATTATTTCCTAGCGGATACACTGTGATCAGAAAGGACCGCATTGGCGAAGCTGGCTGGGGTGGTGTCTTAATTGCTGCTCGCGGAGGCTTCTCTATGCGCAACATTACAGATGTTCCTGACCTTACAGAAGACAAAGAGTTGCTATTCGTAATAGTGACATGGAAAAATATTAAGTTCATTTGTTGCGTAGTTTATTTTCCTCCCAGTTACAAAGACGATCAGTATTTAAAAGTATTAACTTGTATTGAGGATATGATATGTAAATATTCGACTTTTGACTTTTTCGTATTTGGGGACTTTAATCTAAATTCATGTAGTGCCAATGTTAGGTTACAATTTGAGTATTTTTGTAGTTTTTGCAAATGTATACAACATAACACTGTCCTGAATATATACGGAGGAACCTTAGATTTGGTGCTTAGTGGGTTTGAGGTTGATGCAGTTAGGGTATCGAAGTGCGAGGAATCATTGGTACCAATGGACGCCTACCATCCGCCCCTAGAAGTGACAATCAAATTCCCGCGTGGTTCATACGCACTACCACCACCTCCGCCACCACTCTCGCCGCCACAGCGCCACCCGCTTGCTGGGCCTGATTGGAATTTCCGTAAGGCAGACCTATGTTCTCTGTACGCAGCACTTACTAACATTGATTGGAATGACTTACTGAGTGAAAGTGACATTGACTCCGCTACAGACATCTTCTATGCTAAACTGAATGACTGTATTAACCAATACGTCCCTCATAAACGTAAAGGGTATCCACCGAGCCGCTACATATATCCTGTCTGGTATAATTCGGAGATTATTCACAACATTGAACAAAAATACTATCACCTAACGAAATATAAATCAGAGGGTAAAGAGTATAACAGAGAATTGTATAAATATTATAGAATTTATGTAAAGTTCCTTATTAGCAGAGCACGTAAAACATACATTCGTCATATTGAGAGCAATATTATAGAAGATCCCACCAAATTTTGGAAATATATAAAAGATAAAAGAAAGGATCGTCACATATCCCTTGACTATATGTATGAGAACGAAACTGTAACTGGACAAAATGCAGCAGACGCATTTGCCACATATTTTGGTTCTGTCTTTCACGAAAATGTGCCAAAATTGGACATTGAGCTTGCTCAGCGGGCCGGTGTCGTTGGTGGGTTATCTAATTCCGCGCAGGTTTCTGTCAGTTGTGTGAGTCAATCTGAAATAAGGAGCGCTGTAAAAAAGATAAAACCTTATTCCACACCTGGTCCTGACGAGATCCCCCCCTTCCTGCTAAAAGATTGTATATCGGCACTAGAACAGCCGCTCCTATACCTATACAATCTATCTTTAGAGCTCTGCAAATATCCCAAGTTATGGAAGATCTCAAGGGTAGCGCCCATTCCAAAGGGCAATTGTTTGGTCTCGGATGTTACTATGCACCGACCTATAGCTGTGCTCTCAGTCTTCGGTAAGCTGTTTGAGTCTGTCATGAATCATACTATCGGTTTGCAGTGTCGCGTCTACCTTGACGACAGTCAGCATGGCTTCAGGCCAGGCAGATCCACTATCACTAGCCACATCAATTTCGTGGACTATGTCACCATGGAGATGGACGCGGGCCACCAGGTGGATGCATTGTACCTCGATTTTAAGAAAGAATTCGATGTTATTGACAACGACATACTGCTTTCTAAAATGGCTTCCATAGGCTTCACACCCAAGCTTCTAAAATTCTTCGCAAGCTATCTGAGTGGTAGGTGTCAATACGTCCGCGTTTGTGGTTATGAGTCCAGTAGTTATTATACTAGATCAGGCATTAGTCAGGGAAGTACACTCGCACCAACCCAGTTCCTAATAATGATCAACGACCTCCCGAGGATTGTGAGTACGGCTAAATGTCTACTGTTTGCAGACGACTTAAAGTTGTACATGGCGGTCAGAGGTGTCGCTGACTCTGAGACCATGCAAAGAGACTTAGACGCAGTAGCTGATTGGAGTGAACGTAACCGTTTATCTCTAAACATATCCAAATGCATCACGTTCACCCGAAATCGCGCGCCTCTGCGTACAAGTTACCACCTTTTTGGTACACCACTTGAGCGTGTAGAGCAAATACGAGACTTAGGACTGATAATGGACTCACGACTAGACTTCAGAGAACACATAAAAACAACCTGCACAAAAGCATACAAAACACTAGGCTTTATAGTCAGAGTAGCCTCTTCATTTAACGACAACAAACTTGTATCCACGCTATATAACGCATATGTACGTAGTCGCTTGGAGTATAACGCGGTGGTGTGGGCACCCTACGAGACTAAATACGTGCATATGATAGAAAAAATACAACGTCGTTTTGCTAGGTATATGTATAAAAGAACATACGGATACTATCCGTTCCTGTACCCGTCCCTTTTTGTTTCTGGTATGGTGGGCCTGGAGACACTAGAGGTTCGGCGTAGGATGCTCTTACTCGTACATTACTACCAGCTGATATCTAATAAAGTGGACAATCCACTAGCGCTGGAGCGCATAGGACTGTCTGGAGTCAATCAGCGCCACCTTGCGCTGGGGCCGGGCGTTACGCAATCGCGGCGCCCGCAGCGGCTGTTTGCACCCGCGCCCGGTGCTCGTACGCACCGCGCGGCTGCCGCGCCATCTGCTAGGGCACTAACGCTGCTCAACTCGATGCTCACTATGCACCCAAACGTGGACATATTCTTTGATGGACAAGGTATTGTGCATCGAATAATACTATCCTTTGCTGAGAGCCTTCTGTGATATGTACCTACATATTCTCTTAACTATAATTTAGTATTTCCATGTAACATTTTTTTTTTCTAACTATTGTAATTATATGTCTGAAATTTTATCCATGTAAGTGCTTTGGTGTAAAACTGTTAACTTTCATGTAAATAAATAAATAAATAAATAAATAAATAGATGACCGTTGGGGTAGCAAAATTTTCGAGAACAGCATGCTTGGCCCACTGACGCGCGTCGTCGGGCTGCTTCCCGGGCTATTCACACGCACACGGGCACGCCAGTCAGTGCAAGCAAAGCAAGCATGGCGGCGCTCGCGCTCTCGTAGCAGCTAGGTATTGCGTTAGGTTTAACCTATTTTTGTCGAAAAAAATGATCGCCAACGAATAAAAAGATTGTTCGCTTGACCAGTTCGACATTATCATCAAAGTCATCCGTTCAAATTATTAATATTGGGGTCGTCCGTTCGGCACAAAGTCTCACGCGATAATGACTGACGTGAACGACCCGGCGCATGTAAACAGGCACATTCATCCTTTGAACTGTGTCGAAAAACCGACATTCGCCTCGATTGGAGGCAAGCACGCGCACAAGCAGGCAAGCAACCCGTTTACAGGTTCGTGCTTGTGCTCGTGCCCGTTGAATGTAGATAACTTTGTTCGGAAGCGTATGAACGTACCATTAGCTTTGTATGGAGAAAACCAAGGAGTTTATAGGTAAAACTGGAGGCCACACTCTAAATACCTAATTGAAGCAAAGAAATATGCCCTTAAAATGTCTCTTTACCGCTCCGTCTCTTTTTAATTAGCGGGTGTGAGCAAGAGCTTCACCTATACACGTCTTGTTCATACCTCCTAATTAGAAAGAGACGGAGCGGTAACGAGAAACTTCAAGGCCATATTTCTTTGCTTCAAGTAGGTATTTAGAGTGTGGCCTCCAAATTTACCTATAAAATAAACTCCTTGGGAGAAAACGAACGACGATGTCTGTAGCAAAGATGACCTATTATTAATATTATGGATGCGTTCAGTAGAACAAAAGGTCTCATCACATTTGTGCGTAGAAGCATGCGTAAGTAACGTAATCAATAGACATCGGATTATATGCATTTGCATGTTTGCATGCAAATGCATATAATTCAATTTTCATAGCGTTATTGCACACCTATGACACTCCGTACTTTGGATTGGATCAGATCAACCTACACTTTTACGCATTTGCATTAGTGCGTAAATTCACTGTAGGGTTGTCAGCCACAAAGGGATCATGGTGAGAAATTCAATGGTTTTGAGTTTGTATTTCTGACTGAGATGTATTTTTAACGTATGTTATTATAAAATATATGTTTGACGTAATATGTATATTATATGTAAATTATGTCAAACATATATTTTATATTCAAATCATGTTAGATATTAGTTCATCATCATATCACCCCATATACGTCCCACCAAGGGGCTCAAGCCTACCCGTAATTAGGGCGATCGGGGGTTAGTCGACCACGCGGGCCCAGTGCCGGCTGGTCAACTTCACACACAACCTACTTACGAGTTTCTTCGCAGGTGTTTGCAGGTGGCCTCACGATGTTTTCCTTCAGCGTAAGAGCGTCAAATAAACGTACATATGAAATCAAAATTTAAAAACACATTGGAACGAGGTAGGATTCGAACCACGATTTCTCGGATATTGGAGGTAGCAGCCCTAACCGTTACGTCACTGACGCTCTTGTGTTTATAGTATAGGTAAAATGAAACGAAGCGGTAACGAGAACTGGGCCATATTTCATTGCTTTAATACATATTAATGCCTCCAGCTTTACATATAAACTTCTAGGGGAAAACGAAATGCGAAAAGGAACAAGTGTGTTGAGAGCATAATAGCAAATGAATGAAGTGGTTGAATAGGAAGACAAAGACAAGAAAGATAATAATAGAGAAATATTCCACTTCCGTTTCATCCGCCCATACCTACCATAGAGAGGTTTAGGCACTTCTATAAAACGTAATATATTCACTTTGGTTGCATTTTTGTGACTAGAAAATAAAATGAAGATAAATAATTCTCGTCTATCTATTGGTAAATTAGTAAATGTGCTTTTGCGATTATTTCTCTGTTCAATAAAACTGATTCAATTAGAAAATTTGTGAAGAACGGTGAAAGAACAGTAAAGTTTTGTCGCTAAACCGTGTTTGTTTGTGAGTGATTTGTTCTTAGGATTTGTGTTGGTTCGTGGATTAGTATTGATATTGCAAATCTTAAGATTTGCAGCAGGATTATTGAAACTTGACCTAAAACAGAAGAATTCTTTACGGTCGGGATTGGATCATGATCAGACACTTCCTATACGAGGTAAGTTTTAACCAAATAGGTGCAATTCATAAATATAGTCTCCTACTTGATTGACACATGCATGACATGAATTACTTGGTACGCATTAGCAATTATTTGTTTATTTACTTTTTGTATTCTTATACATACAACTATGACAATTTTATCAAGACCTTTACAAAACTGCTATAAATCTTTAGCTTACAAGAATTGTATTATTTATTTGTTACTTTTGAGCAAGCCCGAATCTGGTGACAGCGGTTGGAAGGGGGGGGGGGGGGGGGGGGGCGAAGGGAGGTTCCAAATTGAAAAAGAAAGTTCCCTGGAGCACTGGAGCGTCTTGGAGTTCCATATTAAACATAGAAGTTTATTAAAATCACATGATGCCTAAAACTTTATTCAAAGTTCTTACTAAGACATACTTACGTACACGTGACACTCTTTCAATAATTGGCAGTCTATAATTATATTGAAAACGGTACACCTGATAAAACCAAGTTTTAATAACCTCTTAGGTGGTGATTTCCAGTTTCTAGGTCAGAGATGACACTCTATCAAAAAACTGGGAGCCTATAAATTTTGCAAATGGCACACCTTTTTTTTTTTTTTTTTTTTTTTTTTATTAAAAATTTGAGTGCGTTTGACTGCAACTCACCTGATGGTAAGTGATGATGCAGTCGAGGATGGTACACGCAAACTCAAATAATGCCTATTCACTCTTGCCTTGAAGATCCCCAAATTATAGGAATCGGGAAACACTGACGCAGGCAAGGAGTTCCACTCCTGCGCTGTACGCATAATAAATGAAGAAGCGTAACGATTCGTGCGAAAAGGTGGAACATCAACAACAAAGGGGTGCAACCCCTCCCTGCGTCTCGTTGACCGACGGTGGAATGGAGCAGGGGGAATGAGGTCGTGAAGTTCTTGCGCGCACTCTCCGAAATGAATTCGATAGAATACCGATAGACAGGCGACTTTGCGGCGATGCTCAAGGCTTTGGAGCTTGTCATTGACTAGCTCATCGTCGCCAATGAGTCTCCGTGCGCGTCGGTCGATGGCGTCCAAGGTATCCAGCTGATAGCGGGCTGATCCATCCCATAAGTGTGAACAGTACTCCATACATGAGCGGACCTGTGCTTGATACAAGGTAAGCAGCTGTCCAGGTGTGAAGTACCGTCTCACCTTAGAGAGAATGCCCAGCTTCATTGCAGCAACTTTTGCCTTGGACTCAATGTAACGACCGAAGTTAAGATTGGGTGTTAAATCCACGCCAAGGAGTTCCAGGTGGTCAGATATCTGAATCGGTTCATTCCGGAGAGTTGGAGTCAAGGTGAATGGACTCCTTTTGGCGGAAAAAAGACACGCCTGTGTTTTAGAGGCATTAAACCTTACGAGGTTGGAATCACCCCATTCAGACACTGCCTGAAGTGATAGGTTAATGCGCTCTATCATGGCCTCTCTCAGAAACAGCGTATCAGCGCTGTTAGCTCGTGCACTGGACAGGTATCTTTCTACAACCGTGCTATCGTCTGCATAACCAATTATACCGGGTTTCAGCAGATCGTTAATGTGAAGCAGAAATAGTGTTGCGGAAAGAACAGATCCCTGAGGTACCCCGGCATCAATCGCCAATAGGTCTGAGGAACAGCCATCAACGACCACTCGAATAGACCGTTCCCTCAGGAAATCAGCTACCCAGTTACACAATCCCAAATGAAGACCATAAGAAGGAAGCTTGCCAATAAGGCTAGCGTGCCAGACCCTATCAAAAGCCTTCGAGATGTCGAGTGACACAGCGAGAGCTTCGCCATGCTTCTCGATGGCCTCGCCCCATATATGCGTAGCATACACTAGAAGATCTCCAGTAGATCGACCTCGGCGAAATCCGTATTGTCGATCGCTAAGGAGGTCATTGTCTTCTAGGTATGCCAGAATGCGGGTGTTCAATACACGCTCCATAATCTTACAGATTACGGAGGTGATTGCTATAGGGCGGTAGTTTGCGGGATCGGCACGACTGCCTTTTTTGGGCACCGGAGACAACTCAGGAGCGCAGTTCTTTAGCACTATAGCTGGTATACCGTCAGGTCCACTGGCTTTGTTCACGTCAAGATTGCGAAGTGATTTGAGTACCTCCTTTTGCTTGATACGAATAGGGGGCATTGTAGTATCGCAAGGAGATAACTGGGGTGGTATTCTATTCGCTGTATCGAGACGTGAATTTTCGGCAAACATAGAGGCAAACAGATTAGCCTTCTCAGTTGCCGTGTGAGCCAATGATCCATCAGGTTTCAGCAGTGGAGGCAAAGACGAGCGGCAAAAGTTCGCCTCGACCGATTTAGCCAAGGACCAAAACGCCTTACTCCCAGAAGGGTAGGAGGCAAGTTTTGATCCGAAACGGCTTATATGGTCGAGGCGTGCCCTACGCAGCGTCTTTTTGTAGGACTTGGCGGCTTTATTAAAGGCTTTCTTTTTAACTCGCGTGTCCGGAGCTTTACGATTTCGAGCATCTGCCCAAGCCTGGTAAGCTGAATGCTTTAGTGCTTCGGCCACTGAGCAATCAGCATTAAACCACGGGCGAGCTTTGCTCTCGAGAGAAATGTCAGAAAACGGGATATAATATTCCATTGCCTGACATATGACTCTCGAGATTTCTGTCGCACAGCTCGACGGATCACTAGAAGAAAAACACATTCGCCGCCAAGGATAAGATGCTAAGAAGTGGCGCATCTCATCCCAATCTGCTGACTTGTACTGCCATACCCGTCTAGAACCCCTAGGGCTGAGATCAGGTGGTGAACAAGACAGTACAGACTTCACCAGACAATGATCGGACGTACCCAAAGGTGACGATACTGACACGTTATATCGGTCTGGTTCTGTTGTCAGCAGAAGGTCCAAACAATTTTCCGTTTCGCCTTCAACGTCCGGCACACGCGTCGCCTGGTCTACCAGCTGGGTAAGATTTAGCGACAAAGCGAGTTTGAGCGCTTCTCTCCCAGCATGGTCGGTCTTCTGGTATGGGAACAGCCACTCCTTATGGTGAGCATTGAAGTCCCCCAGAAGGACCAGTTGTGCTGACGGGTACCTTAGTTGAGCCTCATCGGCGGCCTCACACAGATGTTCAATTAACCTGGTTGTCTCCTGATCTCCGCTGTGCGATCGGTATACACAAGCGTAGACTATTTTGTCTTCGCCGGTGTCGACCAACACCCAGAGCGTCGAAAATGAGGAGTTTTCAAGGTTACGGAGACGCCGGCAGCAGATGTTGTCGCTGACATAGACACAGACACCGGCGCGCGCTTTGAAATTGTGCTCCAGGGTGTACCCTGGGTACTGCAAGTAAGTCGCGTCTGCCGGGCGTCTGATTTGCGTCTCCGTAAGAAAGAGTAGCTGCGGCTTGTCGGTCTCTAGATGGTAGTGGACCGCATCGAGATTTGAGTGCAACCCTCTGATGTTGTCGAGGTGCACTTTTAATGGGAGGAAGTGCCGCCGCTGTAAAACTCTATTTCTTTTCTTGACTTTTTTCATGGTTGTTTAAAGATGTGAATAGGCAAGGAAGGCGGAAGTTGTACGAGGCGCCGGTCAGAAACTAGTGGTGAACACAGAATCGCTGCACTGAAGGATTGACTAGTCTGGAGACTGCGGGGACGCCCGAACCCCCCCGGAGATGGCCATCGGGTCCTCCCATCCAATCGCCAATTGGCACGATGGAGCATTCCGGGATTTTTCGTGAGGTGGCGGGGCAGCCTTTCATAGGTGGCTAGCCCACTACTTGGGCCCCCTACTTCCTACGGTCGGCCAGCGGTGCACCGTGCTTCGGATCCCGCTACCCTCCAAGACTAGCCGCCAAGTGCAGCGACACTCTGACATCGAAACAGCATACTGACTGAGCGCAACTGTACAGACCCGCCTTCACTAATGGCATCTCAATGCACCATACCGGAACACGTCTGGGACGCTTGGCGGCACGACTTTGCATTGAGGGTGGTGACAAGCCTCGGCCGGAGCCTACCACCTGAAGTGACGCCAGAGCCTCGTTAGTTGTTTAGCAGGGAGTACCACGTGCAGGTGAGGTTGGCTTGGGTCTCTAGTGATATAATTGGACCCCTTACCCCCCTTACCTGATGAAACCTAATTTTAAAAGTCCCTATTTTAACAATACCCCTCCCTACATAGGGGCTAAGCTCAAAAATATTTTTAATTCGATTCAATTTTATTCTTATAGCATTAAGTACACCATAATATCTTCTTTTTAAAAAAAAAACTAGGGATTAATTTAACTTAGGATCTGCCCGGGCTTCACACGGGTAGTAGAGCATGCCTCCATGTTTTTGTGATCCTTTTCTAGAAGATAGAATACCTATAGTAAGCTATCCTTAAAAAACAGATATACAATACAATACAATACAAAATTCTTTATTGCATCACAACATAAAAAAAGAAATCAATGATAAAGAGGAGAGCCACTATATATATATACAGGGTCTTCGGCAGATGGTTGAAAATACGAAAATGGGGGATAGGTGGGGTCGCCTCCCACCTATTTTGAGAATTTAAAAAAATCTAGGACTTGTAATTTTTTTTACAGGATTTTTTTTCCTTTTTTTAGAAATTTTGCCATTTTTATACCTTTGAACACATGTAACTTTTTGTTTTTTAAAGCTAGCTCCAAAATCTTTTTTTTAATAGACTTTTATAAGATTGTCGGCTCTAAAAAAAATTATGTTTGTTTCAAGTTATTGCTAAAAACAAAAATGTGGGCCCCCGAACTGAAAAAAAAAGTTGAACAAAAATTTAAAACTCAACTTTGCGATGCATTTAAAAAAAAAATAATGGGGCTGGAAGGCTTCTGATTTTTTCAAAACATCTCTAAAGCTTAGGCTTTTGAATGGTATGTAATTTGTTTCGGTGTCTTTTTTGTAACCGGAGTTGTTAATTTTTTTTACTCAATTGGACCATGTTGACGAAATTCCACTAGTTACATGTTTTGTGAAATGTATCAAATGCAAAATTGAAAATAATGTAAATACTTACTGTTGGGACGGTTACAAAGAGCAGGTACGTTTTTTTACATTCTTGCACACACATAATGGCTATCTTTTGTCATTTATTGGCATATTGGAGTTAGCACTTCCATATGCCAATAAAATGTCCGCATATTCCGCATTGGTAAATTGAGCCATTTTAAACCACAACAAAGTCTTAACAAAACGTCTGATAATAACAAAAAGTGACAAACAACAAAAAAACTTAACAAAATCACAAACACAGCAAAGTGAAATTAACGAAAACAAAAAAAAAACGTTAACGTTATTAACGTTTGTGATTTTGTTAAGTTTTTTTGTTGTTTGTCACTTTTTGTTATTATCAGACGTTTTGTTAAGACTTTGTTGTGGTTTAAAATGGCTCAATTTACCAATGCGGAATATGCGGACATTTTATTGGCATATGGAAGTGCTAACTCCAATATGCCAATAAATGACAAAAGATAGCCATTATGTGTGTGCAAGAATGTAAAAAAAACGTACCTGCTCTTTGTAACCGTCCCAACAGTAAGTATTTACATTATTTTCAACTTTGCATTTGATACATTTCACAAAACATGTAACTAGTGGAATTTCGTCAACATGGTCCAATTGAGTAAAAAAAATTAACAACTCCGGTTACAAAAAAGATACCGAAACAAATTACATACCATTCAAAAGCCTAAGCTTTAGAGATGTTTTAAAAAAATCAGAAGCCTTCCAGCCCCATTATTATTTTTTTAAATGCATCGCAAAGTTGAGTTTTAAATTTTTGTTCAACTTTTTTTTTCAGTTCGGGGGCCCACATTTTTGTTTTTAGCAATAACTTGAAACAAACATAATTTTTTTTAGAGCCGACAATCTTATAAAAGTCTATTAAAAAAAAGATTTTGGAGCTAGCTTTAAAAAACAAAAAGTTACATGTGTTCAAAGGTATAAAAATGGCAAAATTTCTAAAAAAAGGAAAAAAAATCCTGTAAAAAAAATTACAAGTCCTAGATTTTTTTTAATTCTCAAAATAGGTGGGAGGCGACCCCACCTATCCCCCATTTTCGTATTTTCAACCATCTGCCGAAGACCCTGTATATGCCACTGCAGACTTTTTTGTAGATTTATAAAAGAGGAATATCCCACCATTCATTGTTTTGGGGATTAGGCAGCGTGTTCGATGAAAGCTCCCTGACAGCTTGACTTTCCGACACTTTCAACAATTATTGTTAGATTTTAACCAATTTACACAAAACCATGTAAAATTATGTACCTAAACCTTCCTCATGAATCATTCTATCTATTGGTGAAAGTCACATGAAAATCTGTTCAGTATTTTTTGAGTTTATCATGAACAGACAGACACAGATGTGGCGGAGGACTATATTTATAATACTGATCTCTATGTGTAATAACAATCTAATCTATATTTTCACCAAATTTTATGCAATTTGGTTCACTGTTTATGACAGACAGAACAATCATATAACCATAGGGATAATAGAACACTAAAAGTGACGTAATTTAGGTAATATCACTTATGATAACTACCCTTGTTGAGTGTTCTACACTTACACAGGTGATCTAGTTTGTAGGTCAAATAGTTTTGAAAAGCCACAGAGTGGCCCAACTGTCAAAGTAGTTTTTCTAATTGTATACATTAAAAAAAGGTATGTGTGTAATTGAAACTTATTTTTAATGATCTAAATAACATTAAAAAATTAGAAGAAGAAAGATCTCCATTGTCAGAATAATTAATCTTGTGAAGTATAATAATAATAAAATAAGACATAAAACTCTTTTTATTCCTTAATTTAGTAAAACACAACATCCACATGCTTATCTACAAATTAAAATAATATTCCATAGTAAAATAAAAAGTTTGCTACAAAAATTTAAAAAAAATAACTTAGATGTGTTAAATAAAATATTTACTCATTAGAATACAATATAATATAAAAAAACTAGCTTAAAATTCAATAGATTTCGCTGACCATGTACTAAAATTAAGAAACTACAATTTCACAAGGTTCGAAATTATAAAAATATTTCTTCCTTGATAATTATTGGTGCTGATCCTTCATCATAATCGTATCAGCCAAAAAACGTCCACTCCTGGACAAAGGCCTTTAGAGGGGTGGGTGCGACATGGACATTTAACATTATTTTCGTCATGTCCATGTTCATTTAAAGACCCACTTGTTGAGAGACTTTTCTGAGGCCATCGAGCATTGTGCTTAGATCTTCCATAGTCGCAGCCATGACCACGATATCATCAGTGAATCAGAGCTGGGTTGTGTACTTGCCGTTGATATTGATGTCGAAACCACCCCAGTCCAGAAGCTTGAAAACATCTTCCAGGGCAGCAGTGAACAGTTTCGGAGATATAACATCTCCCTGTCTCACGCCTCGTTGCAACTGGATAGGTTCGAGTTCTGGTCCTGGGGGCGAACCGACATGGTGGCATTTTCATACTGACATTCAACACCTCAATGTATCGATGGTCAATTTGGCACCGCTGGAGAGACTGTAGCAGCTTTCGACTGAATCAAAGGCTTTCTCATAGTCCACAAATGCCAAGCATAGTGGCTGATTGTACTCTTCAGTCTTCTGTATAATCTGCTGCAGCGTATGTATTTGGTCTATGGTACTAAAGCCTTTTCAGAAACTGGCTTGACCGGCGCTGATCCTTATTTTGGACAATTTTTTTACAAAAAATTAAAATACAAAATTATTATGCAGAAAAAATCTGTACATATATTAAAACTGCCAAGGGCCCTGTCTGTATATGAAATATTTTTGGAAAATAATAACTGTGGTGGACATTACTATTACTAAGGATATTATACATAATAAAATCGATTTAAAACGTGCTTACCTACTTTTTTCCATATTATAACCTACACATACCAAAGACATTATGATCATAGCCTGCCAATAGATGGCGCTGCAGGGATAATAAAACGCGCTTACGTTTGCGGCGCGCAAACTGCATTACCTAATTGATCATAAGCATGGATTTCCTTTTATATCTGAACTGCCAATAGATGGTGGCCAATCACTGTTATTTAATTAATGCTGCATACGACTGCTCTTTCCTACGTATTACCGATTTTTGCTCTGTGACTAGGTTATTTTGATTTTTGCTAAAAAAACTAAATAAATTCTTTTGATTTGATAAAGGCGAATTTATTTGTCTATGCCCCAGAACATAAAACGGAAAATATTGTAAATAAAAAGGTATTGAAGAGAAAAACATCCAATCATATAATTTTCCTTTGTTTCTGTTTCTTTTTCTGTTCTTCACTTTCACGAGTAAATTATATTTCTACATATCTTTATCTCTACTATGTTTATTTATTATATTCAGTGTGGTCACTTTCCTGTTTATTATTTTTCTCTTTTACTTGCTCTCTATATTTTTTCTTTTATCTATGAGTATTATTTCTGTTTTCTTTTCTCTGTTTTACTATTGTGTAAATATGGTTACTCAAAACCTCCATGGGGACGAAGTAGTTGGCAAAGCTAGTAACTGAATAACTTTTAATTGTTTATGTTTAAATTTAAGCACAGTTATCAATCAACAATTTAGTTTTTGTGACTTTTTTCTGACTTAACAATTTGTTGCTTTTGATATGTCACATAATGTCATATCATGTTTGGATAAACATCATGATATGGATAAATGTGGCAGGACATAGTGGGAGGCTTAGCATTTTGTCAAATCAAGACAATTATCAAAGTTATATATATAAGGTCTAACAAAATTAGCTGAAACTATTTTAACTGGTGCTTCTACCCACGAAACTGAACAAATTTCCCCATGAAACCCATAGTCAAATCTTAAGGGCTGATCAGCTGATCGAGTTAGTATGGGAGAGCCAAATTTTTTTTTGCGATCTGACTATGGGTTCCATGGGGATAGCTGTTCAGTTTCATGGGTAGAAGCACCAGTCAAAATAGTTTCAGCTAATTTTGTTAGACCTTATATATAAGTATTGATAATTGTCATGATAATCATCGAGATAATTATCACTTCGAACCCTGCAATTTAATTACAAATACTTTAGAAAAATGTATTGAAAATACATTAAATGTCACACACACTAGACAATAAAATACAAAGTCTCTTTTGCTGGCTTCTCACTGCGCGTGTTAGCCCGCGCCGCGCCGCGCCCGCACGCGCCCCGCGCAGTGTGAAGAACTAAGGCGCGGCGCGGCGCGGGCAGGCGCGGCGCGGCGCGACCTATCCGCTAAAAGTCGGTAACTTCAAAGGCGCGACGCGGCGCGGCGTATGCCTGCCTATTGAACTCGTTCATTTCATCTTGACTCGTCCGACGTTGAGGTACTATGAATATGGAGTGGCCGAATGAGACGATTTCTGAATTTTTAACTTTGTATGAAGGCGAACCCTCTCTGTGGAATTCGAAACATGCGGAACACAAGAACAAAAACGTCCAGCATGATGCCTGGTTACGAATTAAACAGAATTTAAAAGGTGGTACCATACCATATGGTGGTGGCAATTCGACTCACAAGACATATGCGCTCAACAGACTGAATCAAACTGAGGTTTTGAAGCTAGAAGGCACGCGCCGCGCCGCGCCAGTTCCGTTGGGTGGCGCGGAGTGTCGCGTGGCGCGTCCATGCGCGTGGAGCGGCGCGGCGCGTAGTAGCACGCGCAGTGAGAAGCCACCTTTTCAGGTAACATTAAAAAGATATTACATTGCATGTATAAAATTCTACCTATAGATAAATAGTCTTTATTCTTTGCTGTGGAACAATTAATTAAGGATCCTTCTTTGCCTAGAGGCCTCCTCCAATTATTGTTTATATTTTGTCTTGTTGCCTGCCATCTCCATCCAGTTGCTGCCAGCCACATTTGATACTTTATCTGCCCATCATTCCTGTGGTCTTCCTCTCCATTTTGTTGCTAGCTTTGCCCATCTTTAGTCCATGGCGCGACAAAGCTTTATTTCATTGATGTGCGTGTTGTAAAGCGTCATGAAATTGTTCCTTCATTCATTTTTGTATATTTGGTGTGCAATAAAGGATGTTTATCTTATCTTATCTTACTTCTAGGTTTCTGTGCTTGTCGATTAGTCTAATGTTTTAAATTTTCTTTTCCATGGCTCTCTGTCTTATTTGTGTTTTGTTTAGTGATATGAAATGTAAATCCATGTTCGGCAGCCTTAAGTTAGGCACAGAAGGATACAAGGTCCATTACTGTTTTCTTTAGGTGTAGTGGTATTTTGGACATTAGTAAGTACTTCTTTTTGGGTCCAAAATTTGCTCCATGATATTCCAATTGTTCTATCTACTTCCTCCTCATTTCTACTATTTTTAAAAGAAATTAGTTTGCCCATAGATATATGACTCAATATTATAGAGTTCGTTGGGGCCTAAAAGTTCTCGAGTGGCGACCACGCACTGGAAGACGTAGCGTAGGAAGACCTCTCACACGGTGGACCGATGACCTGGTGAAGGTCGCGGGAAGGCGCTGGATGCGGGCAGCACATGACAAGGCCTTTGTCCTGCAGTGGATGTCTTTCGTCTCTAATATGATGATGATAATTATAGGGAACTTTGTTCACTAATAGAGGTGTTTATGTTTGTTTGATTTATCGTAGTTTCAAGTAGTTCTGCTGTCTCGTGTCATCGGCAAACCTGGGGTGACATAGGTAATTCCCGTTTATGATAATGCCTTTCTTGGACCAATTTAGATCTTCAAGTTTTGCAAGACAGCTATAAATAAACTTCAATTTTGTACAGTTAACTTTTTACAAAAGTTGTTCTGGCCCAACATCCTCTTTTGTAGAAGTTATCAACTTCGAACTAGCATTGTATATTGTTGTGAATTTTTCTTGGCCATGGAAACTAGTCCTTCAGCCGGATTCGTAAATAATTTTCACTTTCTTCATTTGTTTTTGGATTTGTAATGCTAGTGCCGGTGCATTACAAATCTTCTCTGAAGTTCTTGACAGCATTTGCAGCAGCTGCATTCTGAGGTGGAACACCCAGTTGCTGTTAGGCGTCTATAAAACTGCACCCAGAGCAAGTTGGGTTCTCACGTCCTCCTTCGTTTTATTTTCTTGTTCTCCACAGTGCTCACGTGCACTAGACGATTTTCTCCAAAATGCACCACTTCTTGAACAAAATCCCAGCAGAAAACAATGAAAAAACAACAAAATAAAACTACGAATGCGTCCACCACAAATCCCGCCAAAAAACTTCCAGCATTGTATATACTTGAGTTGTATTGTCATTCTATCCAGAAAATATTGCACAAAAATAATGAAGTTATGTATTGCGCTGGGCCAAAAGGCCTAACATCACACTGTCCTTTGTCTACTTGTAATTGTTGGATAAATTCCTAAATTACTTTCCTAGTACAATAGATCAGCTGATTAGCCAACATTGTATGGAGTCTAATTTTTTTAACTCTCTTATTTGTTACTTGGGAAAAGGTATTCAGTTTCAGGAGTAGATGCCAGCGATTTAAATACCTATCTTGCCAACACAATGTTATTATCTCAGATCAGGATTACATAATATAAATAATACCCTAGCTTTTGCCTGCTGCTTTGTCTGCATGGATAATTGGATATAATTTTTATGACTGTAATAGAGGGTGGGGGAAAAGACGGTCGTAGCTCAGTGTGACTTGTGTGGTTGCATCGATTATGCGGGTTAACTAACCTAAAGCACGGTCATTACCTGGATAGATTTGACTGCGAGGGGAATTTATCTCGACCACTTCCAACATAGGTTTTTTTCATTCATTGCGTACTCTTTAGTGGGAGTCATCATATCAGCTCATATACGTCCCCACCGAGGGGCTCGAGCCTACCCTGAATTAGGGCGATCGGGCCTTAGTCGACCACGCGGGCCCAATGCGGGTTGTTCGCCTTCACACACAACCTGCGAGTTTCTTCGCAGGCGTGGCAGTGTGCAGATTTCCTCACTATGTTTTTCCTTCACCGTAAGAGCGTCGGATAAACGCACATATGAAATCTAAATTCGAAATCACATTGGTACGTGGCGGAATTCGAACCACGACCTACCGGACAGGAGGCGGCGGCCCTAGCCGTTACGCCACCGACGCAGTGGGAGTAAGGCTCGCACTTTTTTATTACTTGTTTACTTCAGAATTAGCATATAATCACATTTCACGCTTGTATTACCGTTTTCACGATAGTGCAAAATTAAAAATACCTTTGAAAAACACATTGTTTTGTATGGGACTCCCTAATTTTTATAAGGTTCCTTACCCAATGGGTAAAAAAGGGACCCTATTACTAAGACTTCGCTGTCCGTCTGTCACCAGGCTGTATTTCATGAACCGTGATAGCTAGACAGTTGAAATTTTCACAGATGATGTATTTCTGTTGCCGCTATGACAGCAAATACTAAAAAATAAAGTGAAAAAATTAAGGGGGTCTCCATACAAAAAACATGTTTTTTCTTAACTTTAAGAAACTAGCGCCATCTAGTGTGATGGTACGGAACCCTATGTGCGTGTTTCTGACTCACACTTAACCTTTTTTTAAAGATTTTGAAAATATCATGAAAATGAAAAATATCTTTACCAGACTTTGACGTCAGTTTGTAAAAAAAAAACATACGCCAGCAAAATACAAGAAAAACTTCATCATTTCTCATTTCATCAGTATTCCAAAAAGGTATAAAAGTTAAAACTAATTTTGAAAAACACAAAAGTTGTTACTTAACCAGAAGGGCGTATCGAATTTCATACATTTTCTCCAACAATTTTGTAGGAAAAAACATAGGTTCTTATTTTTCGATCAGCGTGCGAAACAAGGTTACGAAAATGTAATGGGACATTAGGCCAAAAATGTCACGTTAGTGTTTTCAAAAATATACTTGATGTTATGGTTAAGTTCCGACCCCAGCGACAATGCCGCCATGCTCGGAATTATTATCATAATATAAATTCATGCTGCTGCGGTCTGCAATCTGCAGTCGCCGTTTGAATTCACCTTTAGGTCAGGACCGGGACCAGGGTCAGGACCTTACAGAAGAATCTGATAGTGAATGCTCTCGTCCTTTGTGCATTGACTGCCAATCTTCTTCTTAGCGTGTCGATGGCAGACACTACACTGTAGCAGCCCAGAATTTGGCCACGTTAACAGCATTATCAGCCGCTGTCATGAGGTCTTCCTGCGTGCAGATGTAGGGGCACGCAGGGCACGATGTCAAATGTTTCATCGTTTGAACTGCACCGCACAAACAGTTTAATTCACTTTCACCCAAAAATCCCCACCTGACCATGTTTTCTTTGCTCCGACCGGTCTGGGTCCGGAGTCTGTTTAAAGACTTCCAAACCGGCCATGGCAAGTCATGTCCAGGGGGAAGGCTTTCTGCTATCGGGACGAAGGGTGTTGGTAAGCTTACTTTGTCCTGCCAATGGTAATTGACTGCCAATAAAATCACATAATAAGACTGCTGTCAAAATTTTCACTATGTGGTTCCTGAAGTGGTTTTTTTAGTCCGTTGTATATTGTTATATAAGAAAAAAGATATATTTTGTAACAGTTAATATTACATTCACGTAACTGTATTATTAGAACCCATATTTAATGCTCATTTAGTTTTGGAGCGGTTTATAATCGTTTTTGATAATAAAATGGAGTGACTATAGGAGCCTGTGAGACTCCACGTCCACAGTAATGTTATAAAATAATGACGTTCATACTTAAAGGTTAATGTAACATTTTTACCGATGCGCAGTAAGGCGTTGCATTTTTATCATATTAACTTTAACGCAATTAAACATAGACACTAGGCACTTGTAATAAAGTCTATATCGGATCGCACACGTGACTTGCACTTTCGGCATTACTTTTACCTAAATTTTGAAAAACATATTTGAAACATGATATTTTTACTTTTCCAACCATCATGGCGCCGCCATTTGAAAAAATCCACAAACTGAATCGATATAATTATCGAACCTGCCTGCTCTCAAAATTTCACGATAATCGGTTGAGAAATGCGATTTGCACAGCCGGACATCCTGACAGACCTACGAAAGCATTTTGCCCAGCTGAAACGAAGACGCTTCGCGCTTGCTCGGTCAATTACCTACTGAAAAGCAGGTTTCTTAATAGTTTTTAAGATATTTGGTTACGAAAATTATGATTACGAAAAAAACATTTTTTTTTCAAAATCTAAATTAAATTGAAAATTTCTCAGTAATTGTGTTTTTGCGTTGGTAAAAAACTAACTAAAGAACGGAAGAAACACAAAAAATAAGCTGAGGTAATTGTAAAAGCAATTAACAAATTAAAATTTTCTAAAATGCACTTTTGTCTAAACAACGCTAAATTTACGTGACTTAGCACCTTAAATAAAACCACTTCAACCCACTGTGCAAGCAGTCTGCCTCGCTCAGTTTTATGTGCCCCTCTCTGCAGAACTTACGGCAGGTGTGTTTGAGTGGTTATGCGAATCTAATGCTCAAGGACAACCACACGTTTACCTGTGTTTTGGTATTATATGTTGCAAAAAGACTCAGTCCTTTTATTACATTACTTTTATGGATTCGCTTAATTAATCATAGATAAATAATTCTTTTAAATTTACAACAATAAAAAAAACCCTTTATTTGTTTCAGACTTCTAAGCTGAACCATTTAGATCCGTAGGAATGACGGAGAAAATTTTATACCCTGGTAAGTGTTTAAAGTAATTCTGTTTCGATTGGGCCACACTGTAGTGCAATATGTAAAACGGAAAGGTGGTTCCGACGCCATGGGCACGCTTGTCGTCCGTCAGCAGATCAATAAGGAGTCGAGGTCACTACAGCTTGTCCCGACTCCCGACGAATCTGCCACGCCTGTGGGATTAGCTACGTCGCGTAGCGTGCTTGCCTTCGATTCGTTGCGAGTTTGCGAGTTGCGTGCGACGCAATACGCAATTCTGTGTCCTGTATCAACGTATAGGTAGGTAGTTACGACTATTTATGAGTAAATCGACACGGCCTATGCTGTTGTTGATGTATGTATGTATAAATTCTTTATTGCACACAAGGAATAATCACAAAATGGTTTTATCAGGCGGTCTTATCGCTAAAAGCGATTTCTTCCAGACAACCCTTGGCAGGTGACCGATGACATATATATTATGTAAAACAACGATAGCGCAAGAATCTGATAGCAAGGCACCTATTTTCCAAAAGGCAAAGAAATAATATAATCCACGATAAATATATTTTTTAAATATAAATATGAGTAGATAAGTAGTAGTTGATTTTCAAGCATTGCAAGCAAACAAAATCGATACTATTACTGCATGCACCTGATGATCTCAATACGTACTGTAAGTCAATTACTCGTAGCTTCAATATTAAGCCACAATGACAACATCGATAAATGCTTCACACAACAGTCTTTTCAAGATCTGAATAGTATAGGTACCTAATAAACACACCGTAATAAGCGCAGCCATTTTGACACAAAGGTCATTGTCCCAAGGTTGAAACTATAAAACGAGTCTGCTTCGTTTCGTTTTGTGTTGTTCAGATAGATATGTTATTTTTTTTTCAGAAACTTATTGTCTCTTTCGACCAAATGTCAGAATCACGTTTATTTTTGTAACAGACAACCAGTATCTTTTATCCTGCCTTATATGTATAACGTGAGTGCATCCGTAGAGCGCAGCGCATCGATGAATGCAACTCGGTGTGCGCGGTACATACCTACGAGTGCATCAGTTGACGCACCGCGGTTGAATCTCCACATAGAATGCGGGGAAGTATGTAAAGCGCTTCGCTTCCATACATAAGACGTGGATCGATGTCGGCATCGAGACCCACCTCTGTGACTGCCTCGTACGCCTTTAGACGAATCCAAAATAATGAAAATATGGCTTACAAAGTCACTTCTCATGTATACGATACGCTTCAAAGTTATTTTGATAGGTTCAAGTTTACAACCTATTTGGCACAAATTTAATCAAGCTACTCTGGTAGCATAGATGTTACTTATTTTTTTTATTGTAACGCATACCTAACTAGAATCTGTATATAAGGTGTAACAAAATTAGCTGAAACTATTTTAACTGGTGCTTCTACCCATGAAACTGAACAACTTTCCCCATGGAACCCATAGTCAAATTTCAAAAAAAATTTGAACTTCCCATACTAAGTTGACTGATCAGCTGATCGAGTTAGTATGCGAGAGCCAATTTTTTTTTTATTCCATGGGGAAAGTTGTTCAGTTTCATGGGTAGAAGCTCCAGTTAAAATAGTTCCAGCTAATTTTGTTACATCTTCTTATATATAAAAGAGAAGGTGACTGACTGGTGTATCAACGCACAGCCGAAACCACTGAACAGATTTCGCTGAAATTTGAAATACACGTAGCAACTATGACGTGGGCATCCGCTATGAAAGGATTTTGGGAAATTGCCATGGGAACGGCAAAAAACGGGATCTGCGCGAGCGAAGCCGCAGGCACCCACTAGTTAGTTTATATTTTTCTTTGTTTTTACTATTAGTGTCTGAACGTCTTTTAAAACTAACCACTAATATATTTACCTATAAGCCTTTATGAGATGAAATTTTATTTTCCTAGTTTATGCTCCAGTCTCCCACAAAGTACGTTAAATTATTATTAATTATGTACGAAAAATGTATAAATTATGCGAGACAAATTTGTGGTGAGAAAATGAACAAAATTGTGTTGATTTGAATATCTTGTAGTAATAAAAATCATACATAGCATTATATGATGATTAGTCAGGTAGACAAACAAACTTTGTCGAAAAAAATCTTTAAGCATCAAATTCTTCGCACATGCGCAACAATCTGACCTTGAGGAGTTGTGATCGTTTAATTCCCAAAATCGTTTTATGTAGGTATAATGTAACTGGAAAATAACCGATAGCACGCCACCGTACTATTATTATCATCTGTGACCGTGGTAGGTAGGTAGGTACGTACCTACCTTTTAGCCAAATACCAATTATATTTACTTATATCTATGTCTGTGGTACTTATCCAATTATACGTATATGATAATATAATACCGAACATAAGGACTGTGGCAACTTTTTTCCATAGTATTTATATTAGAGTTGACTAGAGTACCTTTTCAAGCGACTTACAAAAAGGAGGAGGTTCTCAACTCCTCTGTATGTTTTTTTATGTGTGTTACTTCATAACTTTTGACTGAGTGAACCGATTTTTTAGATTCTTTTTTTATTTGGAAGCTAGTGCTTCCCGTGTGGTCCCATGCAAATTTTATCAAAATCGGTGTAGTACTTTATTAGGAACTTATCAAAAACGAAAAATAATAATGCAAAAAATGTACTAAGTTGTTGCGATGGAAGTCGGTTTTTTAACGTGTTTAGCGTTTTCAAATATGTAGTTTTTTTATCCACAATTGGTAAGCCCTTGGCATCCATCTCACCTGATGGTAAATGACGATGATGCTGAAGATGAAAGCGGGCTTACCAAGATTTCCCAACGCAATAATTAAACTGGCTATCTTATCTAGTTGATACTTTTGATTGTAGGTTCTTGGTGGAACATTATATCACACATATCGTGTAGATATACATCAATATGTGTTATCTTCAATATTTTAGGTTAACATTGATGTTCGGCGACAAGATGGTGGTAGCTAGCCAGACGGGCTTACAAAATGCCCTTCCACCAACTAAACTGAGTCTTACAAAGATTGACTCCGCCGGGAATCGAATCCGCCGACCTTCTGGTGTGAAGCTAATTGACTTAACCATTACGCCATGGAGGCGGTCAAAGAAGTTTGCGTCATTTTTGCTGTATTTTGTGGTAAAATAACATCACGCTGATCCTAAAGCGTCAGCATTCTTACCTCCCTCGGGCACACCCCGGACACTGCATACAACGGTCGTGAAATGACATTTCTAAAAACAAATGACGGAGCAAACAAAATGACGGCGAAATCCTATTCGAGAACCAAACTATAATCAATCTGCTTCAATCTGGGCGAAGAGGGGGTGAGGTCGGAATCTAGAGACCGGCAGGGAGTGTCCATACTGTATGTTAGTACTAATAACTTTGCCTCGGGTAAACATAACGGTAATTAAATTATGTGAATGTAGCTAGGTAGGCAAGGCACCTTTGTCGTCCGCCTCAGCGTTGCTTAGAAAGAGGGCAAATTATACAGTTACCTTACTAACAAGGCTGTCTGCATCGAAGCCTACCGCTGCTAAAGAAAGATATAGGAACACCTAACACTATGGTTGCATGTAGCAAAATCTAGGTATAATCTGTTTCTTCTTGCTGTATCTATCTATATTTACAACCAGTGTCGGCAGGCTTGCCAACTCCAAAAAAGGCATTTCCGGGATTACCCAGCTCGACATCCGGGACTTGGGTATATTACGCGGGACAACACACCAATACAAAATGGTTAGGAAAAAAACCAAATATATATATTTTTTAATAATTTAATAAAAAAATCAATAACTACAATCAATTTAAAATTATTTATTTAATTTAAAACTGTACTTATTTTGCGATTTTGCACATTTTAGCAAGCTTTTATTTTGCAATACGTAATTATAAAAAATTCGCTGCATTTTTGGTCAAAATTAATTTTAATTTGTAGCTCAGCCTTGACGTGGTCGTCAGACAGCTTATTTCTGCTGTCTGTCCATGCATTTCACAGAGGAAAATACTCTCTGCTGATACAATTGAAGGTGGTATAGAATAATGTGTTACAAATTACTCGGGCCAACTGCCCAACCCGTTGGTACGAGATAGCTACTAATATTATATAATCAATGATTTCCGGGACAAAAAATTGACACAGAAGCGGGACGTCCCGGAAAATCCGGGACGATTGGCAAGCCTAAGTGTCGGCCTTTGCTTGGGCGCCTTAGGCGAGAAGATTTAATATCGCTCTAGCTAACTCCGCGTCTACCTTTACTCTCCAAACTGTTTTCGAGAGTCAATTACAAAATATCTCTTACATATTTCAAAAGATTGACTTTTTCTAATATTCAACAATCAGAGCTGTTCTAAGTCATCCCAAGCACATAAACAGAGAAATCATCGAGTACACTCACAAGTATACAGAGATACGTTTTGTAGATCAACTTTAAGTAAATGCGGAAGATGTCTTTTTTAAGACTCTAAAGACCAAGCAAGACAGTCGTAGGTCTCAATCTCAATTGCGTTTTACATAAGAATAACAGAGAATCGTTACAAGTTCTACAGTAATGCTACATTGTCCAAATACTCTTTGCTAACTATGAGTTTCGAAATGAACTTAGACATTGCAAAGAAGGTCATGTTCCACGAATATAATATACAGGATGGCCAGGGAAAACAACGCCCATATATTTTTTTTTGGTGCCTTATATCTAGAGGTATCCGAATCACTCTCATGTATGTTCCATGAAAGTCCACGGTTTTCAAGATATTCAAATTTCAGATTTTTTATATCTTTGATTGACTTTGACGTCAGTTTGTGAAAAAAAAAACATCATACAACTAAGTTCGCCAAATAAAAAAAATATAAGAAATTCAAAAATACAACCTAATTGTACCAAAATTAATATTTCTGTAAAAAGTTTTTGTAAAAAATATTTTTTTCAAGACTTTATAATTTCCAAGATTTTATTTATTTATTTATTTATTTATTTATTTTGTTGTTGGAAAATTCACAGACAAATAATTTCCTTAAATAACATAAAATAGGTAAAACAATGCTAATTACGAATTTCCACCTCATGCTTTTCCTATCGTGAGACATACTCTGTGACTCTTTAGCGTCATTTTAATATCCTTGATTCTATCTAACAACGTTATACCCAATCACCCACTCGCCAATAGGAACCATCAAATCATAATGCATGTGTTCCATTAACAGATACAGATTCCTGTGGCTTCCATCATCATCTCAACAGCATGAAAGTTAAGGAGTTAAATCTTATATCATCAGCTCATCTGAATAACCTGAAAGAATGCAACTATCGGTCTTTAGGTATCTACGTATAATATGTGAAGAATTATCCTCCAACTCCTAACCGTTAAGGAGTTGTACCTTCCTTCATCAGCTCATCAACATGAGATGATGACTACCAGACACCAAAACTTGAATAGTTTTAGGTAATACATGAATGAAACACGTAATATGTGCCTATAAAATTTGAGGGTTGCCCTCGATTTCCCTGGGATCCCATCATCAGATCCTGACTTGGTGACAATGGGACCCCCTCGGGAGTATACCCTTTCAAATAAAAAAAGAATTTTGAAAATCGGTTCACAATTGGCGGAGATATCGCGTAACAAACATACAAAAAAAAAACATATAGTCGAATTGAGAACCTCCTCCTTTTTGAAGTCGGTTGAAAATAAGAAAGCATGTTTTTTCATACAAAATCTGAAAATCGAAACGTGAATGCCTTGAAAAACGTGGACTTTCGCGGAACATACATACGGGTGTTAAATGTTCTGTGGATGATTCGGATACCCCTGGATATAAGTTATCAAAAAAAAAAACAGCTCTAGATGAGGGCAGAACTCATTTGAAGTTGTCCAATGTCTAATTGTCTCGTAAAGTCCAAGAAGGAAGATCAAGAAGTTCGGTAGAAACTTATAAACTGGACGAAAAGTGTCGCGTAGCACATGCTGAGCGTCAACCGGGGCTGTGGTCAGCGCGTGATGTATTCCTACGCCAGTTTCGAAACCAAAGAGTTTCTATAATATTTCTAGAGGGAAATTACGAGTATATGTCACGTAAATGGCCTCACCTTCTCATAGATTTTTGTATTAAGATTAAGGCTGATACAGTTTTAATTTAATACAGTTTATTTTTCTCAGCCAAGTCTTTGGCTGTGGGATGAGAGATCTTCCCTACACTCAATAGAGGCTGGTGTCCCGCAGGGCTCGGTTCTGGGCCCAGTACCCTACAATATCTTTACATCGGTTTACCCACTACTAGTGATTTAACTGTCGCAACCTACTCTGACGATGTTGCCTATATGCCTAGCGATACTGACCCAGTGGCAGCTAGCAAAAAACTTCAAGGCGCTCTAGATGACACGTATCAATAGCTCCGCTGGTTGCGCTTCTGCGCTAGTGCTCAGAAATTTTACCATATCACCTTCACCCTGAGGAAAGGCAACTGACCCCCAGTTAAACTCGGTGAAGATACTCTGCTACACAGCGATAGCGTGAAATACCTTTTTCTGGACCGACGTCTGACTTGGTAGGCACACATTAAACAGAAGCGAGATCTGTTGAACTATAAACACAAAAATTTGCTCTGGCTGATGGGTCTGAACTCTGTGCTCTCGTTGGACAACAAACTTTTAATATATAACACCATTTTCAAACCAATATGGTGGACATAAGGCATCCAGATAAAATTGTGTGTAATTGTGAATTAAAAAAAAGATTTGGGTCGTGGTCTGCAACAGCAACACCATGTGTCTCCAAAAGGCCCAGAATGGCATCCTCAGGAAAATTGCCAACTCCCTGTGGTTTGTCCGCAATGACGAAGTCCATGAGTACCTCCAAGTACCAATCATAAGACAAGAAATATCAAGATACATAAAACAATATGTTGATCGTCTGTCCACCCACCCGACCCCCCGGCTGCAAATCTGTTATAGGCCGGTAGAAATCGACACTAAAAAACCCTAAATTCGCAAAGCATGATGTAGTGCTGCATTTTTGGTATGTTGTTTGGATCAGTTAGGGTGATGTAAATCCCAATTTGCAACTTCGAAAAAGTTGTGCTCGCTGCGCACCACGTGATAAACTGCGAAAATTTTCGACTTCTTTCACTTTTTGCTCTAAAAGTCATAAACTATGCGTTTCCGACAAGTAACATTCACTACATAAATGAAGCTAAATAAATTGGCAACAATTTAAGCCTAACCGCAGCTCTCTAAACCTTATAACACCTAAGATGTGGCCCTTCAAAGATGGTCCGTTTTTCCCGAAAATTGGAAATTTTTAGTTTTGCTCCCGTTTGAAGCAAAATATTGGCAAAACCGCTCGTTCTATGAGAAGGTCGTAAAATAAAGTTGTAGTACATTTAATTTTCTTTTATTAGAGCATTACACAATCACTCACAATCTGCATATGAAAACATAAGCTGGGAGTAACTCCACGCGGTGAAGGCGGTAACAGTGTAAACTGGCTAAAACTCCCATTAACTAAACAAATGCCTTCGGGCTTATGTTTTGGTTTTAATTTTCGCACAAGATAGTACTTGGAAGTAGCCTACCCGGTAACGCAGGGGAGCAGCCAAAAAAACTATTATCTTATTAACGCGAACGAAGTCAGGCTAAACAGTCATAAAAATGTCGGTTCCACCGGGAGTTAGCTTTGTGTGTCGGCTGGCACTCAAGGAAGGTGACAGTACAGTGGTAATTGTAAAAAACGTGGCATCCAAACTCTAATTAACTCGAGTATGGAGCGTGGCCTCAAAGATGATGAACTTTTTTTGAAAAAGCTAGACGAAGTCAGTGTTCACGATGCTTTCAGAAAGAGATTCACCGCTCGGCATAATATTGAAGCATGTGGGCTTCGTGGAGGCGATCCAATTCCACAACCTCACCCATCAACCTCTAGAACATCGGGTCCTATGAATCTTCGGAGAATTTGTTTCCTTTGTGCGGAGGAAATCTCTGAGGAGTTTCTCCAGCTCCAAAACAAACTTCCCAAGTCACGCAGAAATGAGGTGTACAAAGTAGAATCAATGACAGTTAGGGAATCAATGCTCGATGCAGCCAGTCGTCGAGGTGATACATGGGGACGGCAAGTGATTGATCGTCTTACAGCTACTTTTGACCTCGTTGCATCTGATGCCAGGTACCATAAGTTATGCCAAAAGAAGTTTTACAGTCTTCCATCCAGCATGCGAGAGAAGAAATACTCAGAACCCAAAAATGTCCCAGAGTGCATGGAATACATATATTCCTATCTTTCTAATAACAGGGACGAATGCCAGTTTTCCTTTAATGAACTCATTGATCAAATCAAAGGCGAATACAAACCTGACATCAGAACTGTCAAAACCCAACTGTCAATTTACTGGATGTGACACCACATCTGGACTTTTCTGGCAGGGAAAAAGAAAATTGTGGGGACAATTTCAGAAGAGGCAGGACCTAGTAGATCTGGCTGCCATCTTCCTCCTAACAGATGCAACGCATGAAAGTATTACTGAAGCTGGCGAAAAGTGTCTGGTGGCACTTTACGGAGGTGTTCCGGATACTCAGAGACTGCACGACCTGAGGTTCAAGCTGTTTGTGAAGACAGCGGCAAGTGCAAAAGTAAATCTTGCATGTCTGCCCCCAACCACCGAGGCTTCCTCTTTTCATGCGTTCCGCACCTACCACCAAGTGCAAAAGTGGCTGGGAGTAGAGATGGACCCCATCGAATGGGGTTGGGAAATGAGCTCTAGCGGCCTTATTCCAATAACAGCCCACAAAGAGCCAGCCCCACCACAGCTTCTCAAAATCATAGCCTGCAAATGTAAAAAGGGATGCACTTGCCTAAAAGCTTGGCTCGAATGCTCGGCTTTATGCTTAAACTGCTCAGGAAAGTCATGCGATAACGTCACCTTGATTTTGATAGATGAAGATGATAATGATCCCGAGGAAGCTGAGGAAGTACATGAAAGTGAAGAGCTTAACTAACCAGAGGAACGTAACAAACCTGAGGAGGAAGGAGAAATTGAACCTCAAACAAAAAAAAAACGCCGAGTGACTGCAGCTTCTTAAACATTCAATTTGCGTATAAACTTTTATTTTAGTTTCCCAAATTTTGTACTTTTGTTGATTTACCTAGCCTGCAAATGAAAAAGTATTATCCTTTTTATGATTTTATATGCCTTCTGTTTCAATTCTTTAAAAATCTATTTCTACCCTCTTTTTGTCTTTCAGATATTGTGAGTGAACTATTTGTCTCACAGACTTTGTTCTGTGCTCTAATGAAAGAAAATTAAATGTACTACAACTGTATTTTACGACCTTCTCATAGAACGAGCGGTTTTGCCAATATTTTGCTTCAAACGGGAGCAAAACTAAAAACTTCAAATTTTCGGAAAAAACGGACCATCTTTGAAGGGCCACAGCTTAGTTGTTATAAGGTTTAGAGAGCTGTGGTTAGGCTTAAATTGTTGCCAATTTATTAAGCTTCATTTATGTAGTGAATGTTACTTGTCGGAAACGCATAGTTTATGACTTTTAGAGCAAAAAGTGAAAAAAGTCGAAAATTTTCGCAGTTTATCACGTGGTGCGCAGCGAGCACAACTTTTTCGAAGTTGCAAATTGGGATTTACATCACCCTAACTGATCCAAACAACATACCAAAAATGCAGCACTACATCATGATTTGCGAATTTAATGTTAATTTCCACCGGCCTTTTAGTCGTTGCCGGTGTCGCATCACGCCTCAAAAGAGCAAATATGTTCTAGCTGTCGAAGGGCAGCGGTGACGCTGGCCACTGCTCCCTCAACGTTTTCATCTTGCATAGCAATTGCTCATGATCTGCAAGACTGATTGCAATTAAAATTGGAAAAAAAGTCTGAATCTGTTACTTGAATCCATTTGTCCGTCGAGCCATGAAGACATTTCGTCTCTAGAGATACTATAGAAGCTCTGTCTAATCTCTGCTCTAAGCTCTGGCTCTGTCTGTCTTAACTAAATCCTGACAGTTCTAGTTCAAACTCGCATAGCCCCTTGACACAGCTCAACAGCTGTTTGGAGTTTTTCTCCTTAAAACATTACTATATCAGCTCATATACGTTCCCACCGAGGGGCTCGAGCCTACCCTAAATTAGGGCGATCAGGCCTTAGTCGACCTCGCGGGCCCAGTGCGGGTTGGTCGACTTCACACACAACTTCGAGTTTCTTCGCAGGCGTGTGCAGATTTCCTCACGATGTTTTCTAAACAATGACACTATTGATGATTTAAAATATTCAGTCCGTCAAATGCTAAACACAATACCATATATTTCATTGAGAAATGCAACTCGGGGAGTGCTTCGCCGAAGTCGACTGTGCTTAGGCGAAAGTGGAGGAAATTTCAAACAATTTTTAAGATAAATTTAATTTCGTAGGACTAAGACAAGTGGTAGATTTTTGGTTTTGTTTCCTTTCAATTATCCATCCTACCAATTGGATAATAAAATGTATCTTTAATAAAAAGTTAATTCAAGTAATTTCAACAACTTCTAGCAACTTTAGACGTATGGTCTTTGTAAAATTTTTAGTGTGTATAGTGATATACAATAGAAATAACAAAAAAAATTTCAAAAAGCCATATCTCCGAACTTATCAAATTTTTTTATAACGCCATTTTTATTTTGTCTAAAATTGAGATCACGGTTCCTAAGAGCGTCTATATCTTACAGTTTAGAATTTCCCCATACTGACCCTTAAAAAAACTCACCTGTATATTAGTAGTTAGTACTAACATACAGTATGTCCCTGCCGCTCTTTAGATTCCGACCTCACCCCCTCGTCACCCAGATGGATACAGATTGGTTATAGTTTGGTTCTCGAACGTATAGGATTTCGCCGTGATTTTGTTTGCTCCGTCATTTGTTTTTAGAAATGTCATTTCACGACCGTTGTATGTAGTGTCCGGGGTGTGCTCCAAGCCCAGGGCATCTCAGGGCAGGGTATCTATTATCCTAGCCCTCCAAATTCTAGCGTCCCGCTATCTGCAATAGTAAGTGCATGGCAGGCATGTAAATGAGCAATTCGTTGAAGATTGCGCTGTTGCCACGTTTACCTGTGCAACTGCAACACCAGAGCTGTAGCTGAGTCGAATTTGAGGTAGGGCATCACATATATTATAATTAAATAGACCCATCTCTCTTCGTGTTATGGCGCTTCAAATGCCATCTATACAGAGAACAAAGAATTATTATAATATGAAACGAATGTTACAAACTGTGGTATTTTCGGAAAAGTTTAGATAACTATCGCTACATTTTTTTAAATTTTAAACTATGAACAATCAATTTAATTATAATAATTTATCTTAGTTTTTGGTATTTTTAAGGTAGGGCATTGTGATTTCAAGGTAGGGCATTGCCCCACAAAATCCCCCCCCCCTGGCTACGGCCATGTGCAACACTCGTGCGCAATACAATACCTAGGTACATTATGATTTGTGAGATACCTATGTTATTTATTAAAGACAGTCTTTGTACAGGGTGGAGCATAAGTTTTTTCATTTTTCAAACTAAATTAAAATGAAAACTAATTACATCAGGTGAAAACCGTTTATTAATTATGAAAGCACATAAAAAGGGAATTTTTTTTTTTAAAATTACATCATCCATGTGTTCCTTCATTATTTTGGCATTGCTGTAACCTGGAGCGAAAATTTTCAATGACGGCCTGACAAGTGTTCCGAGAAATTTTTTGCATTTCCTCGCGAATACGTTGCTTCAATTCCGCAACAGACACGGGGTTGGTCTCAAAAACTTTACTTTTAAGGTATCCCCAAAGAAAAAAATCCATTGGGGACAGGTCTGGGCTGCTAGGAGGCCAGTTAATGTCGCCTCTTTTGGATATCACTTTTTTTTTTGCCAAAAATTTCTCGAACTGCACTCAATGTTACAGCAATGCCAAAATAATGAAGGAACACATATGGATGATGTAATTTTTAAAAAATAAATTCCCTTTTTATGTGCTTTCATAATTAATAAACGGTTTTCACCTGATGTAATTAGTTTTCATTTTAATTTAGTTTGAAAAGTGAAAAAACTTATGGTCCACCCTGTATTATTAAAGTGAAACTTTTATTACATCGTCTCAATTTTTTTCGTCTGTGTGTTGCATGTCGCGTGACGGTCGCTTTCGTCTGACGGTATGATCGTTTCGTCCTCTGTAAAGTTTCACTTTTACCGTGGTTTCATAAAACCACACACTTACTTTTTCAGTATCATTTCGAAGCCGTACCTCGTCGTATTTGTATAATTTTATTGTGTACGTACTAAAAATCATCGATCAATAAATGTCATCATCATAAATCATAATCTATAATAAAAAGTACCTAATTATTTTTTCTTATCGTGTGGCACTATTAAGTATTAACCGTACTAACTACCGTACCGTACGTCCACTTCGTCTAAATCACATGTAACTACCTACCGATTTTTATCTCCGAAACTTGTAAAGTATAAACAAGCTAATATTAATATTGAATCGTAATCAAAAGTGGTTTGGTTACACGATGGCAACTTCATAATAGGGCCACTGAACTGGCGCTGTTCTATCTGCGAGTGAAACCAGGCCCGGACGAGGTCAACGAACTGCTCATTTCGCTGCATCCGTTGCAAATACTGTGCGGCGGCGCATCACTGTTTGTTGCCACTGTTTGCCACCAATTCTGCCGAGTGCCGACTGAACGCGCCACTTTTCATTTATTCAAGCGAACAACTTTTCTGCACTTTCTTTTTGTATGTGCAGTGAGAAGAAAACTATACCATTACTTACCTACTAACGAGCGCGATTGATTGCCAATAGAAAGTCATGCATGGCAAGGCAACCCTGTTTAAAAATGGCATTCAAGCAGATAAAGTAAAAAATGTTTATTTGCATAAAGAACACAATACTATTTTTTTTTAACAATAACCCCACACTAGGCAACTTGCCGGTATAATAAGTGTTAACGCTAAACTAAGTAAAATTTAGCTACATTTTTATTTTTATTATTTTTTAATTATGTAATTAGTATTTCGGCAAAATGAGGTTTCAATAATTTTCCTTACAAGTCGTCTCGGAATTAGGGTTATGTGGCATCAATGCGTTCAGTTCAGTATGACCTCCTAAACACAAATATATATGAGATGACAAGCGCGCAGACTGTGGGGGTAGAAACTATGACGTCATAAAGATAGTCATACAAATTAAAAAATAATAATAATTAAACATATATTATTTATTTATTATTTTATTTAAAATTGGTAAACCCTTGACAACATCTCATATCATGTGGAGTTCTATATTAAAAGGGTTTTTTTAGTAAATAACATACTGTGACGTTTTTTCTACAGGAATTACGTACCATTGAGTTTTTTTTAGGCAATTATTTGGCTCAGTTAATTTTCTGGAATTTACCTGAAAGTGACGAAATCTTATGCGGGGTATTCCCAAATATGACATCACATTATTAGTCACGAAGAAACTGCTGCGATAACTCTAGAGGTTTAAAATTAACAATGTGTATTTTTTACCTAAATTTGCCTCAATAATAGGCGATTTTTTCAGGTGAACAAACCCGTTTTCATGGGTTTACAGCCATCGTGCTTTTTAAAATATCTAAACAATAGGCATATGTTTCTTCATATCAGCCGAAGGACGTCCACTGCTGGACATAGGCTTCCCCCAAGGATTTCAACGACGACCAGTTCTGCGCTGCCGCATCCAGCCGCTTCCCGTGACTTTCACCAGGTCATCGGTCCACCGAGTCGGAGGCCTTACCTACGCTCCGTTTTTCGGTGCGCGGTCGCCACTCGAGAACTTTATAGCCCCAGCGGCCATCTGTTCTACAAGCTATGTGCCCCGCCCTAGCAATTCTGAGAGCTATGTTGTCGGTTACATTGGTTCTTGTACGCCTGTACGGATCTCCTCGTTTCTGATCCGATAACGTAGAGAAACTCTGAGCATAGCACGCTCCATTGCTCTTTAGGTGACCTTGAGCCCTCTTATGAGGCCCATAGTAAGCGACCATGCCTCAGTTCCGTATGTCATCCATCACTGGCAACACACACTGGTCGTAGACCTTGGTCTTAAGACGATGAGGTATTTGGGACGTAAAGATATTGCGAAGCTTCCCGAACGCTGCCCAGCCGAGTTGATTTAAGATTCAAGATATTTATTCAAAATAGGTCCAAATTACACTCTTTCTGATAGTCATAAAATAGTGATTACATAATTTCATTTGTAAAAAATCTAGAAATAAACAATCATTAGTTAATTACGTCAAAAATCCAATCCGTGATATAAAAAAACAAATAATGTCATTAGAACATGAAAACAATATGACACATGAAATTACGCATTAATATACGGTCGAATTGAGAAACCTCCTTTTTTGAAGTCGTTTAAAAATTATTAAATGTTATGAACGCCTTTGACAAGTGTAGGCCAGTTCACACGGACAGCACCCGGTCACGAGTATAACGCGAGAGTCAGCCATCGGATTTCACGATTGATCTCCTTCTTGAAATTGGACCTACCTAACTGGACTTTTTGTCCCAGGTACACATATTCGACAACAACTTTGAGTGTAGATCCTCCAACCTTCAGAGGAGTAGGTGCGACACGGACGTTTGACATAAACCCTAAAAAAATATTTCAAGAATTTATTGTATCACTTTGTCGGCGTCATTTATATGTATACCCATGTCAAATTGCAGCTTTCTAGTACTAATAGCAAAGTATATATATTAGTACTACGCTCTCTAGATTGCGACCTCACCCCCTCGTCACCCAGATTGATGCAGATTGGTTACAGTTTGTTTGTCGAACGTATTGGATTTCGCCGCCATTTTGTTTGTTCCGTCATTCATTTTTTGAAATTTCATTTCTGGCTCGTTGTATGAAGTATCCAGGGTCTGCTAATAGTCTCTGAGCTAAGCCACGGACAGACAGACATACATGACGAAACTATAAGGGTTCCTTGTTGACTACTTTCATCGCAACAACGTACTCGTAGTACTTACACAGTTTTGCATTATTCGATTATTACTTTTGTTTTTTTGTTATTTTTTTAGAAAAAGCACTAAACCGATTTTGAAAAAAATTATATGGGCCCAACTTGGGAGCGAAACTTATCGAATAAAAATAAAACCGGACATGTGTGCCTCGGGGTCACACAAACAGGGTTCCGCACCAAAACTTTAAATTGCAACAAAACAAGACTAGCTTGCTCTAGGTAAATAGGTGTACTTATTCTGGACTTTACAAATTTCATTTTTGCTGTGGGAACGGAAGGATTTTAGATTTTCTCAGGGGGACGAATGGAATAAAAATTCCCACTCGTCCCCCAGGACCGGAAGTGGCCCAGATTTTCTTGTAATCTGTGCATTAAACCTCATAAACTGATTTTTTCAAGATTTTAGGCCCAGTAGTTTCAGAGATAAGGGATCCCCGCCCCCTGGTCTATTTTCGTCTATTTTTAACAGACTTAAAAAAAAAGGAGGAGGTTCGTAATTTGTCGTATTATTTTTTTGTGCATGTTCCCCGATTACTCGAAGACGCCTGGAACGATTTGGAAAAATATTTTTTTAAAACGGGACCATGTTACTAAGACTTCGCTGTCCGTCCGTCCGTCTGTCACCAGGCTGTATTTCATGAACCGTGATAGCTAGGCAGTTGAATTTTGATGATGTATTTCTGTTGCCGCTATAACAACAAATTCTAAAAATTAGAAAATGTGGAAGTCTCCATACAAAAAACATGTTTTTTTTACGTGAAAAAACTAGTGCCATCTTTTTTTTTTTATTATTAAAAATTTGAGTGATGATGGTACGGAACCCTTTGTGCGCGGTTCTGACTCGCACTTTACCGGTTTTTGTTTGAAAGGGTATACTTCCCAGGTGGTCCCAGTGTCACCAAGTCAGGATCTCTGATGATGGAATCCCCGGTAAATCGAGGCCAATGTTCAAATTTTATAGGCACGTATTTATTTTTTCAAGTTTTTGCGTCAAAAATTAAAACGTCAAATAATTCTGTTGTATGCCACATTGAATTTCAATTAATACGTTCTACGATAATATGGGATTTTGTTGAGCGGTAAAGGTGTCAAAACGGGTATTATGTACAAAATATTGGATTTTGTTGAGTGGTAAAGGTGTCAAAACGGGTATTACGTACAATAATATGGGATTTTGTTGAGCGATAAAGGTGTCAAAACGGGTATTAAGTACAATAATATTGGATTTTGTTGAGTGGTAAAGGTGTCAAAACGGGTATTAAGTACAATAATATTGGATTTTGTTGAGTGGTAAAGGTGTCAAAACGGGTATTACGTACAATAATATTGCATTTTGTTGAGTGGTAAAGGTGACAAAACGGGTATCACGTACAATAATATTGGATTTTGTTGAGTGGTAAAGGTGTCAAAACGGGTTACGTACAATAATATAGGATTTTGTTGAGTGGTAAAGGTGTCAAAATGGGGTTTACGTACAATAATATAGGATTTTGTTGAGTGGTAAAGGTATCAAAATGGGTTTTACGTACAATAATATAGGATTTTGTTGAGTGGTAAAGGTGTCAAAATGGGGTTTACGTACAATAATATAGGATTTTGTTGAGTGGTAAAGGTATCAAAATGGGTTTTACGTACAATAATATAGGATTTTGTTGAGTGGTAAAGGTGTCAAAATGGGTATTACGTACATAAGATGTTGTTGAGTGGTAAAGGTGTCTAAATGGGTATTACGTACATAAGATTTTGTTGAGTGGTAAAAGTGTCAAAATGGGGTTTACGTACATAAGATTTTGTTGAGTGGTAAAGGTGTCTAAATGGGTATTACGTAAAATAATATAGAATTTTGTGAAGTGGTAAAGGACAGGGTGTCTAAATGGGTATTACGTTAAATAATATAGGAATTTGTTGAGTGGTAAAGTTGTCTAAATGGTTATTATTGCAAGAACCATACGATTGTGATTCGTAAATAAATTAAGGGTGTCAATTAAATGGTTAGCATAGTATTGTTATTTCTGTGAGCAGAAAAATATAATCGGTGAGCAGAAATAGCTAATTGGTCAGCAACTCATGGTCAGCAAACATTTCAAAATCAATCAGCAATTTATGTAATTCTGGATGGCTGTAATTATTTTAAACATCCCCGTACTACACTCTTCCTACAGTATTGAGTGGTCGACGGAGCCCCTTCGGGGCTCCTACTTCTGTGTTCTCATGTTAAACCTAACACTACGACTGTGCGGGGAGGCGAGCTAAAGCTCGCCTCCCCGCACAGTCTCCGAACCTAACGGATCCGAGTCGGGGTGCTCCGCAAGTCCGAGCTCGCTTCGCTCGCTCCCGCTTCCATTTAGAACTCCCCGTACCACACTCTTCCTACAGTGTTGAGTTGCTGCTTATAGACATGTTTTTCTGCCGCTCAATCATGAAATCTTGCCGCTCAAGTAGTTATTTTGCGGACTGAATGTTTATTATGCAGTTACATTATATTTATTCCATAAATTAATGAGTCGACCATCTAGTGTCGCTATGCTATATTTTGTATGTTTTATGTATGAACGAAAGAATATTTGACATTAGCAGACGTTGTCTTGCCCGCGACTTCGTTCCCGCTTTATTCTGTAGAATTTCCAAAAATCCGGCCTTGTCTACATCATAAAGGGAACCTGTAAGCAAAATTTCAGCTTTAGGTTCAACGGTTTGGGCTGGACGTTGATGAGTCAGTCAGTAAGTGAGTGAGGTTTTTCTTTTTTATACATATGTTAGCTGTTTCTCGCGACTTCGCCGCGTAGATATCGTCTTCTTTGAAATGGTCATAAATGAAATATAAAAATAAATGTATAGTTTTTTTTGTAATAAACCTTTCCGGGCGTGGGCGCAACAACTCAACATAGTTTCATCGTAATCGCTCCAGTCGTTTAGAAGTTTCACGATCGCACAGACGCACACAAAATTTTTGTGTATCAAGAAGATATATTTATGTGATTGATTATAATATAATATTTACACAACTCAGTTTCTCCTTGAACAAAAATAAACCAAAGAAAGGATGGGGCAGGAAAAGGTTTTCAAGTAAAGCATTTGGCTACAATAGACGCTTTGCCGAAGTTTTCTTCTGCAGTTTGTTCGGATTCTGTGGAGGTTAAATAGAAACCAATGAAAATTCATCCCCTCCTTCTAATTGGGTGTGTAGGTAGTACCTTTATGCATTGAGTTCCAGTTATTATTACCCTTTAGTATGATATTAGAAACTTTATTTGCTTAACTTAATGTGTCTTCACGAAGGAAGTAGATCAAAACAGATTTGTTGGATGATGATGCTTTACTTTTGGCATTTGATGGATATGAGTATGTTATCATGAGCTATAAAATACACAGTGTTTTTACCCGACTGCCCATAAATGAAGGTAATGTTTCTCGGGTATATGTATCCGTGTGTCTGTTTCTATGGCTGAGCCTAAATGACTTGATGGATTTTGGACTCCAATGTGTCGTTAGATTGATCTTGATTCCGTGAGTGACATTAGGATACATTTTTACCCGAAAAATAGTGGTAATGTTTTGTGCAGTCGGGTTTTTAGTTATTAAATAAATTGGTTACGATTTAATTGATAGTGTGCAACCCTTTGAAAATCAATATATTTCTTCAAGGAACTCGTACTGACTCCGCGAAAAGGATTGGGACTGTTCATATGAAATTGGCTGATCGGGCGGTTCGATATGTATTGTATGAAGTCAGATATTTTTGTGAATTTTTGTTCTTGGGGGACTGTTGCTCGGTTTTTTTTATATTCTCTCCGATCCTCCCCCGTCAAAGCAACGACCTAAGCCGAGGTCCGTGCCCACCTGGGCGCACTTAGGCAGTTGCATATTTTTGCTTTGCAATAGGTTGAGTGCCTTCCGTACTCGCCTCCCCTGCCCGCTGAAGTTGTAAAGGCCCCCACGGCCAACAACAAGCTTGTCCTTTCGAAAAAAAAAAACGGTTTTATAATTAGAGCCTACTTTACCCTTAAAACTTGCCTACCTAAGCACGTTCAACAAAACTGGCCTGTGTAGAGAATATTTTCAGAGTTTTCAGACAGATATGCTGTGACATTTCAAAGGAAGGTGGGAAACAAAAATCTTTTAGTGTCGACACTGGGGCACACTGGGGGCACCGGGCAACGTAGGAGAAGGGTGTTAAGGTGGTGCGGGGTGAAAAGGGGGAGTTATATAGTGACGCGATCACGTGTACATTTTGCAGCCTGTATTGATCCTGTCGTCTTATTCCGGCATGAAATGCGGTAGCCTTGCGTGATTTCAAAGACCACATTTGTTTTTTGCGTGTTTGTATTTGCTTTGTACAGAGGCCAGCACATCAAGCTAGACGCTCGTAGTGCAATTCTGATCCATACGCGTACGGCATAAGAACGGTAGAAAGTCCAAAGTGTCTTAACTTGATGTGCTGGCCTCTGCACCAAAAAAAAATGATCTTCCATGTTGTGCTCTATTTTGCGTTTGCGTAAACTGGCTTGCCATTTCTTTGTGACGGGCGATACATAGGTGGGTGTTGGTGCCGGCGTATGACGTTGCAATGCGCTGAATTGGGTGTGTGCCATTATTTCCTCATTGTTTTATTTTTACTGTCAAAGGAACTTTATGAGAATAGGTCGATGCTGTTTTCACTTTCTCGTCATGATTATTTCGCTAACTCTCTTCTCTTATCGTGTGGCACAATTAACTATGCTATCCAAGGGATAGCCGGCGGTTGCTTGGTGTTCCACTTAGCATCACACGCGGTCACTTGTAGGGCATTTAGATTTACTTATACACCTACGAACGTGTGCAACGCGACTTTCATACACATCTGGAAGGTTTTCTCACGCTGTTTTCCTTCACCGTTAAAGCAATCGGTAAATATATGTTACGTAAGTTTCGAAAAACTCATTGGTACATTGGCCGTACGGATTTGAACCCGGGGCCTCTGGTTAGGATGACCGTGTCGTTACCGGTTGAGCTTCTGCACCGACGCTTTTCGCTAACAGACAGGTATGAGCAAAATTGGCTGAAACTCGAAAGTTGTGAAACAAATTGAATAAAACAGTCATTAGAATTGTGTCGGTGTGGCTGTGGCTCGCCTGCCGCGGCGTCCGTCGACCTAGCCTGGCTTGTTCGTTCATTCTCACTCGAGCAGCACAATAACAATACCTACACATAAAACGTATAGATAGGTACTATACACTCGCATATGTATTTGGTCTCGCCACTCACACAGAGAGCCCTTTGCCGCGGCGGCGCTATTTAGAACACCTTATGTATTACATAAGTACATCCAGTTTAGCAGGTATGTTGTTTTCATTGTGTTGTCCGTCTAAAAAAAATCTTCACCAGATTGTTTTTCATGTATGGTACTTATTACCTATGAATAGTGGAATGAGAAATATTGACACAGAACATCCGTAAAATCTATTGATATTGTAATTAGGAGTTGTGTGGAAGTAGAATTACGTACCTAGTATGGTTATGATTATATGTGGTTTGGTAGAACTCACAATTTAAAGACAGTTAAGGAAAGAGTGCATTTACAGCTGATACTTGACAAGTGAACAGCTTCGATATTTAGAGTAAGTTAACCCGTCGTCAATGACGTGTAAAAAATAACGCGGACGATGACGCCGGGTCAATATGACCCGAATTTTTTTTTTTAATTATCTGGTTATCTGCTGAATTATAACAAATTTAATACAAAGTAAGAACTATTGCATGACCACGAAGTCATTGTAGTGCCGAGATGTATAAGTTAATTTAGATATCAAACTATAATTTGGTTTTAATGCAACAACCTCAAAAGGGCAACTAAAATAATTTCTCTTTTGGAACTAAAAATGTACGGAGCTGTAGCCGTTTTAAAAGGGATCGCTTGCTCACTATACTGGTACAAATCATATGAATTGAGGTCTTTAGCTCCAGCTACTGAGAAAACCAATATAACGATTATAATATGTTTTTTCGAAATTTCCCCAATTGAAAATCGCTCGGGTCAATATGACCCAGCGTCATTGTCGCCGGGTTAAGTACAAAACAATATAAAAGCAAGCAATATGTTCAAATCGATGACTATGTGTATACAAAAGGTATATGCAAGTTGCAACAATAAAAGAGGCGTGAGAATTTAGTGAAGTTGAGCGAGATGCGAGTTGTGTGCGCTCTATTTCGGTCGGTCTCCGTGGCGCAGTCGGCAGCTAATCGGTGCGTCACGTGACGAGCACCGGAAGAACGGGGGTGAGGCGCGAGGGCTCACGGGCCGCGGGCCGGGCGTCGGAATGCAGTCACCCACCACACCACAGCACTCGACAGGCTGCAGCAAGCAGCTCGAATCTCGACCGCCGCCGCTCCACGCTCGGCAAACGCAAAGTTACACAAATCAAGTATTAATCAGTATATTGCCAGTATAATAGATTGTACAACCACGCCAAAGTATACAGGGTGTAACAAAAGTGGTATAGGTCCCGTTAACTGGGGCTTCTACTCATCATACTGAACAACTTTTGTTCTAAGACTTTGCTGAAAACGTAAAAAAATATTTTTACTCTTCATACAACACGATCAGCTGATCGACCGATTTGTATGGAGGGACCAATTTTGTTTTTTAAGAATTGACCATGGGTTCCTTGGAGAAAGTTGTTCAGTATGACGAGTAGAACGCCCAGTTAACGGGACCTACACCAATTTTGTTACATCCTGTATATATTAGTACTAACATACAGTATGGACACTCCCTGCCGCTCTCTAGATTGCGACCTCGTTGTTTCTCGAACGTATAGGATTTCGCCGTGATTTTGTTTGTTCCGTCATTCGATTTTTAAAATGTCATTTCTTGCCCGTTGTATGAAGTGTCCGGGGTGAGACCACGCTGTGCATACTTTCTCGCGTAGCCTTCATCCCTCTGGCACTGGCATACACAAATCACCATTAAAAACACGCTTATCTAGTAGCAATGAAAAGAGATGATGAAAAATTTACACAATGTGGGTTTGTATGGGAGGTACCGTATGACGATTTCAGGGTTCCGTATACGCAAAAGGTGACCAACGGGACCCTATTATTTAGCCTCCGGTGTCCGTCCAACACCGTCCATCTGTCTGTCTGTCTGTCAGCGGACTGTTTTTCATGAACCGTAATATGTAAACAGTTGAAATTTTCACAGTGCGTATTTCTATTGCCCCTACAACAACAAAAAAATTGAAAAAATATTATGAAGGGGGGTAAAATTTGCAAAAACAATGGCTGGAGATAAAAAATTATACTTCCCTAACCCAAATTTCATCCAAATCCAATCATTAGTTTAAGATCTAAAGCTTGACTAGGTATTTAAATTAAGTTTCTGTAATGCTTTTTTGGTATGCAATAAAGGATATTATTATTATTGACCTGGACAGACAGTATTTTTTTATTGTTTGGTTTTATGGACTCTATTAGTGTAAGACAATCGATCACTATCGCCATCACACCTTAACTCCTTCGTTGCTTGTTACCGCTTGCTCCTCAGTCTAGGGAGGACGCCCCTAATAGCAGCCTGCTCCTAGTTGCAACATTTTCGCCTTTCTGTTTAAATAATAAGGTAATAAATAAATACTAGTGAATGGTGCCAAAATAACTTTATACGAGGGTTGGTTTATAAGTATCCAAAATGAGTCATTCAAAAATCTGATAAATAAAAAACAAAATTGGCCTTGTCAACTGTCACTATTCATTGGAGTACTCACCTAAAATCAGCTTGTTTTATCGGCTTCATTGTGCTTGAGAATTTTTTAAAGTAGTTCAGTGTTTTGGTTCTATTAAAATGGAGAAAACAGAAATTCGTGCTGTCATAAGAAGTAACCACCCCGGAAATGATCAAAAAAATCTATAAAACCGTAATGAACTATCGCCGTTTGAAGTTGAGGGAGATAGCAGAGAAGGTAAATATTTCTTCTGAACGTGTTTTTGAGGAGTGTTTGAGGCTCTTTGCGCGCAATTCAAGCGAGTCTTACGATGTTTCATAACGGTCGATGAGACTTGGATTCACCACTATACACCAGAGACCAAAGAGCAGTCTAAACAGTGGACAAAAAATGGTGAAGCCTGTCCAAAGAAAGCTAAGACAAAATTATCGGCCGGCAAGATGATGGCAACTGTTCTTTGGGATGCTAGTGGAATAATATTTGTGGATTACCTCGACAAGGGAAGAACGATAAATGGGCCATATTATGCGAATTTGTTGCAAAAATTAAGCGATGAAATCAAGGTTAAACGGCCGCCTTTGTCAAAAAAAAATATTTTTTCCATCATGAGAACGCCCCAGTTCATACAGAGTTACAGTGGCCAAATAGCATGAACTCAATGACTTATATATTACTCATGAACTGCACTTTGAACTATTGCCCCATCCACCTTATTCGCCAGACTTGGCCCCCTGCGACTTCCATTTGTCACCAAATATGAAAAATTGGCTAGGTGAACAGAAATTTTCTACCAATGTCGAAGCGGAGGTCGCCTTAAATGACTATTTTGATAGCCTGGACAAAACCTTCTTCCAGAACGGTATCTTGACCCTGGAGAAACGGTGTTCGAAGTACATCGAGGTAGAAGGAAATGACGAAGAAAAATAAATGGTTTATTTATTTTTTTGTTGTTCATTTCGGATACTTATCAATCAATCAACCCTCGTATTCTGCACAAAATAGGTACCAAAAAATGGTAATACTGGCATGAATACGGCAGTTTTAGTTTACGATTGAACCCAAGAACAGACGCAAGTTGGCCATTTTGTTATTTTTTGCATAAGTTGAGTGTTTCTAAACAAGTATTTTTACGATTCATTAACTCTACATTTTCTGATTAGTTCGATTATAAATATAGACATATAATGCATGGTTTTCTGGCAAAATTAACACATTAATAGTAAAAATTTGGCGGCTGCTATTAGAAATATAAAAATGAAGCACACAATGGCAGCACTGCTATTTGGTTCAACAGTATACATAACAGCTACTACTCCATAAATATCAAGGATGTCACAAACTTGAATATATCTTAAAAAATTAAGAATTTAAATTTTTAGGGTCCCGTACCAGGTAGGTAATGTGACCCTAATACCAAGTTTACGCTGTCCGTCTGTCTGTCGGTCTCTCCGACCTTTAAAAGGCTACTCTATCTTTGGAACCGTTATAGGTAGCAGGCTGAAATGTTCACAGATTATGTGTTATTATGGGGGATTTTCCAATAAATAATAACAGCCTATTAAAAGATTTAACTTTCCATTTAAATAATTGGAAACGCTATAAACACGTCAAAAACCGACAAAAACTTTTGCGTCATGTGTTTGTAACGAATAAAAAAAGAATCATGAAAAGCGGTTCACTATCTGCAAAGATTTTTTGCTATCTGTAACGAGCACACTACAAAAAACATGCAGTCGGGAGCCGGGTCGTTCCTTTTCCTCTAATGTGGTTGATGGGAGCGATGGCTGACTCTCGCGTTATCTCTCTCCTCTAATATGGTTATGTCCGTGTGAACTGGCCTACTCTTGTCAAAGTTATCAATGACATTCAATGATTTTCATGTATTTTATAATTTTTCGTGTCATATTGTTTTCATGTTCTTATGACATAATCTGCTTTATTTCAAGGATTGTATTTTGACATTATTAACTAATGAATAATGATGGTTTATTTTCTGATTTTTGACAAATGAATATATATTATTATTATTTTATGACTATCAGAGAGAGTAAAATTTGTACCTACTTTGAATAAATACATTGAATCTTGAATCTAAAAAGTCGAATTGAGGGCCTCCTCCTTTTGGAGTTCGGTTGAAACATACGCTACATGACATGAGCACTAAAAGGCTGTACATTGGGGCGTCCACCCTATTTCATTTTTTACTCTCTAAGTCTTAATTTGTCCAGCCATACATGTAAGTATTTTTACGTTGACGTTCCCTTATGTCGTTAATCTGTGCTGGTTATCTTATCAGCTCTGGTCCAAGAAGTAGTGATGTAATCTAAGCTACGGTTCCTTTCGTAAAAATAAAAAAAAAACTATCAACCAACTCTGAAAATCAACTAAGAATAAGTTAAGCAATTTTTCATAGACACTGCCGAACGAAACCTTTTCCTTTTACTCTGATTTAAATAAAACCGAATTACATACGTTAGATAGGTTAGGTGTGTAGTTAGCTGCGCATATCATGATTTCTGATGCTCATTTAAAAATACAGGTTGGAGTTAGTTCATGTTAGGTAGGATGAAATTGTGGAGTACAGAAGCAGTAATTGCACCGCGCGGATTGCAGGCGATTGCCCCTCACCCCGCCCCGTCGCCCTGAGCTCTCGAGCACTGTAAGTATAAGTAAACAGTCTGGTGTTTATCCGCGTCTCGCTCACACCGACCGCGTCGCGTCGTGCCTCTGAGGTGCACTCACTGTTCCTATTATTTTCGTGACGGGTATTGCGCCGAAGCCGATTCCCGCATCCTCGCCCCGAGACGCAAGGTCCGGTCTCGCGGCGCGGCGGCGGAGGCGGCAGCAGCAGCGGTGCGGTGGCCGCTCGTATCGCGCGATTCGCGCGCCAGTCTGTGCCCGAGGCCGACTGTCGCACCGGCTCGCGCCACGCCGTTAAATTTGTTAGTCAGCGGCCCGTCGAAATTGAAAATGTGGTACGTTCCGGAGAACGTAACGAGTGTTTTCCTCGGCGGCGGGTGACGTGCCAGTTCGATAGAGCGGAGTTTGTTAGTTGTTTATCGTATTGTGTGTGACGTGTCGGTGACAGTGAGCGGATTGTGTACAGCGTGCTGATGATACACGTGATTGTGGATGGAGTGTGGAGAGGGGTTGGAAGATGCATTTCAAGGAGTCGTTCGCTATGAACGATCGTTCGAACGAGCGCGGCCGGCGCAACTCTCGCGGCAAGGGTGGGTGTCTGCGACTGCGGCCGCGGCCGCGGTCCGAGTGACTTCACTCATCAATCGCACCGTTCTATGTTATCTGTCTCTTGTACACTCGCCTCCACTCATATTATGGATGAGCTTACCGACCGACATATACATAGGTACATTGTGCTATTTCCGTTCTGTCGACAACAAACAGTGCGTATCTGTCTATTAACTTTTAACACTCTATCACTTATTTTAAATACGCATAGTCAACATAGTTGTATATATGTCGATTATTGTGTTTTGGACATTATGTGTACATACATAACATAACCAAGCAAAATTCTCAGTCAGCTGTTTCACACCAATGGAGGCTTTGTTGTTTGACGGTATTAGTATTGTTATTGCCTTCTATTTTGTTTTTTTAGGGTTTCTTAGATTCAAAAGGTGACGGAAAGTCAAACGGGACCCTATTACTAATCCTCCGCTGAAGTCCGCTGTCTGTCTGTCTGTCTGTCTGTTGTACATCTGTATTTCATGAACCGTAAAAGGAGCCAGTTGAAATTTTCACAGAATGTGTATTTCTATTGCCGCTATAACAACAAATGGTAAAAAAGTGAAAAAATAAGGGGGGGGGGGTCACTTACCAAAGAAGTTTTTATAGAAATTTAAGAGGTATTTTTGATTTAGCTCTATCGTAAAAACGGTAATACATACAAGCAACGAACTTGTTGTGACTCTAGTGTAGGGTTGCCATCCCCAAATTCGGATTACCAGGACATTTCAGTTTAAAAACAGAACGCAATATAAGAACAATAGTTAATAGCAATTACGCAATGAATTATGGATCAATGAAACTCAACTAATAGCAAAAATTAAGCTGCAGCTCCTTTATAAGCTAGGTACTGTTTTCTCATTTAACGACAATTTCTTAGAGAAAGTGTCTAAGACTTTAGAAGTCACTGCCTAAGTCTGTAATCTTGTGAATGGCCTATATGATGCTCTTTCATATCTATCGCACCTGTACTGGGTAGAGATACACTCGATTCTCAAATAAAACAATTCACTCAAAACCCAGGACACTACTTAAAAACTATCCAGGGTACCCCAAAAGCAGGACACGTCCTGGGAAAACAGGACGTTTGGCAACCCTAACTCTAGTGCTTATCCGGATGTAAAACAACAAATAATAAAAACGGGCCAAGTGTGAATCGCACTCGCGAGTCGCGCTAAGGAGGTCGAACTGAGTAAAATAGATAGGTAACATTGTCATGGTTGTGTCAAACTAGTGCAGTACCTAGTTCATCTGCGGTTGTGTGGAGAGGTGTGCGTGCGTGTTGCCCAACTCACACTTTGCCTGTTTATTTTCATATTTGGCTGTGTTACCAGGGTTCGAAATTAATAAGATAATTATTTTCCATGATAATTATCAAATAGTTGTCCGAGAATTATCGGCGTTCATTCTAATTTTTGGCTCTTTAATTTTATATCTATATCTATATATAAAAGAAAGTCGTGTTTGTTACAACACTTATAACTCGAGAACGGCTGGACCGATTGCCATGGTTTTTGATTTGTTGGATTTGTTTCCGTCCCGAATAGCAGAATACATCCTAAAAAAACAATGAAAACGGGTTTTCCTTCCGTACGCTACTCCAGAACGCACGAACCGATTTCGCTAATTCTTTTTTTGTCGAGTTCGTTATTGTCAGGAGAAGGTTCTTATGTAGGGTAGGGCAGGGTAGGGTAGGGTAGTGTAGGGTAGGGTAGGGTAGTGTAGGGTAGGGTAGGGTAGTGTAGTGTAGGGTAGTGTAGTGTAGGGTAGTGTAGGGTAGTGTAGTGTATGTAGGGTAGTGTAGTGTAGTGTAGTGTAGGGTAGGGTAGGGTAGGGCAGTGTAATGTAATGTAAGGCGATATGAAGTTCGCCGGGACAGCTAGTTAAAAATAAAATACAAAAGTATCAATAGAAAAAAATACATAACAACTTTTAATCGTTTAAGTGTAAGTTTAATCACGGTAATCAACAGTTTCGTTTTTGTTAATTTTTTTCGAGTTCCAGGTTTGACGGGTTTACACGTCACGAAACGTCAAATCGTGTTCGGATAAACATGAAGGACATATAGCGCGAGGCTAGCGTTTTGTCAAAAATAAATAAAATATGTATTAATGTTTTGTTTTTGCTATTAATTTTGTAATTATCAAGATAATTATCAACGTTATAATTATCACTTTGAACCCTGGCCACAGATGAGATACTAGTTACTTTTTGCCTACTAGCGTTCTTTACATCATTTGGCCAGTTCATCAATACTTTTGTTGATTCAAGGTATTTATTCAAAATAGGTGCAAATTACAATCTTTTTTATAGTCATAAAGTAATAATAACATAATGTCATTTGTGAAAAATCAAGAAATAAACAATCATCATTGGTTAATAATGTCATAAATCCTAGAAATAAACCAGATTATGTCATTAGAACATGAATACAATATGACACGAAAAGTTATACATAAAAATCATTGAATGCATTGATACCTTTGACAAGAGTAGGCCAGTTCACACGGACAGCACCCGGTCACGAGTATAACGCGAGAGTCAGCCATCGCTCCCATCAACCATATTAGAGGGAAAGGAACGACCCGGCTCCCGATGCGCCACCATCCGCACAAACATTTAATGATCTTGTCCTTTATTTGGCCCCCCATGGAGGGTTTAATGATGGGGGACAATATTGACAATATCTGGGATGACTACAACACATATCATTCAGTTATCAATGTCCTGCACTATTTTACATTGATCAACTCACATACTTTTCCATTTGGCATTTCGCCCTGGCATTTTATCCCCGTGGTGCTGATTAATGGCCAAAGTTTCACAACCCTCTGAGATACCAACTATAGTATCTCAGAGGGTGGTGATACTTTGGCCTTTTGCATTTTTACTTAATAATGCAATTTCCAAGGGTTGACCTGTCTTTTTGTTGACATTCCAAGGTCTCTGGACTTTACCACCTCTTTTGAGGACCAGTATTTTTTTCATCCACTTGTGATTTTTATTTTCGAGCAAAGAAAGTATTGAAGAGGGGGTATTGTGATAACAATAAAATGTATATACTTTAAAAAACACGCTTTTAAAGCACATCAAACTTAAAAGTGAAAAATAATTCTTAATATAGACTGAAAACAATTATGAACGAAAAATACTAGTATTATTGTGAAAAAGCGTGGGTTGCTCGATATACGAAAAATATAACACAATGCGCCCCACGCTTTTTTCACAATAATACTAGTATTCTTCATTCATTATTGTGTTCAGCTTATATTAAGAATTATTTTTCACTTTTTAGTTGGATGGGCTTTCAAAGCGTGTTTTTTAGTTTTTGTAAACTATATTTATTTTAAAATTTTTAGTTCAGGATAATGAGATAAACTTATGAAATTATTGTATTGTCACTGATTCTTGATAAACGTACAAAGTTTGAATTAAAACTGTCCGTTTAAAGTGGGTCAAAATCGAGTGCAAAGGAGTCTGCTACAAACATACTTACATACAGTTGAAGTTAATAATAATAATTTGATAAGGATCGATTTTCTTATTCTACTAATAGTCTACAATAAAAAATGTGTGTGTGTGCGCCCGTCCGATGCCCTAGTTCCCAAACTACTGGACGAATTTGGGTAATATTGGGGTGATAGAAATATTATTTTAATATCTCCAGCCGTTTGTGGTTTTTCAAATTTCTACTATCTTGACTTTTCAGGGTTACCATCTAGTAAAAAACCTTTGAGTATACGAGTACATTTTACCTACAGAATGTATACTCAAAGAAAAAGAAACCACTTATTTTCTCAAAATTTACTATTTGGATGACGTTGCTATAACATTATATAGGCTAGGTACACGCTGTAGTTCGTTATTTCGGGAACAATCGATATAGGGTATCTCCTATAAAATCCAGGTTGTTCTTTACTTTTTCTCAAAAATTGCTCAAACGATTTCAATTAAACTTTTTGAATAACAAGGACTCAATAAGGCCTACTACCCTGGTAGTTCATTATTTCAGTAAAAAAATCTGAACAAGGTACCACTCATACAAACCAATATTTATAAAGTTTTCATCAAATAATAATCCTCTTTTTATTGCTACTAAGTTAAGGGTAATGCTCTTACGGTGAAGGAAAACATTGTGAGGAAACGTACACAAGCCTGCGAAGAAACTCGCAGGTTGTGTGTGAAGTCGACCAACCCGCACTGTGCCCGCGTGGTCGACTAAGGCCCGATCGCCATAATTCAGGGTAGGCTTCAGCCCCTCGGTGGGGACGTGTATGAGCTGATATGAAAGGGTAATGTTTATTGTTGTTTTGTGTATTCCCGACTACCCAGACGGTGAAGGCTTCGACAGAGTGTATATATGCACAGCGTGACTGTACTATTTATTTTACTGTACCATTATTTGGGCTCCCCGCAAACTTTCTGTCATTTATTTGTAGGTCCGACTTTTTCGCCGAGTTTGATCAGTGATCACCGATTTTCTGACCGACTCGACGCACACGTCCGTTCCGAGACGTCACTTTGCCGGTCGCTAGTGCGGGAAGTGCATGTCATTGGTATCGATGTTTCGGTAGTAAAAATATTATTAAAAGGAATAAATAACCGGGCAAGTGTGGGTCGGACTCACTTATACTTTTACTTATTACGACTTACACTTGGCCGGTTTTGTTATTATTTGTTGTTATAAAGTTCCCGCCTAGGTTGACGCTTCTATGTATCACCGTTTTTTCGATAGAGCAAATACAATAATCTAAAAAAGAACACGTTGCCTTTATTATTTACCTAATAAATCTAATAATACAACATATTCTGCTAAAGTTTCAACCGGAAGTCTATTACAGTTCATTAAATACAGCCGTCGTCGGATAGACACACGGGCTTAATTATATAATTATTTTTTACCTCTTCTACGTAGTGTATTTTATCTTAGTATACATACAAAATCGCAAGTGTGCAAGTCAAACAAATTTTAAGTTACAGGTAGGTCGAAAGTGGCCCGAAATGGTTCGTGTAATCTAAATAGCCCACGGTCGGTGTCGCCTTTTTATTTTCGAACTTGGCGGACACACTGCCGTGTGTCCCGATTATCTATCTATCTATATGTCGCAGGGAAATGAGAATATCAGGGATTTAATCCCTAGGGATATTGCACACTATGGAGTAGAAAACTCCGAATAAAACCGAGTCGAACGGAGCCCCGCTTAGAGGTTAGGTGTCTTTTTCTACAGTAAAAAGGAGGTACGCGGGGCTCCGTCCGACTTGGTTTTATTCGCGACAAATATATCTTTCAGATACGTCTACGTCCTGTTATAATGAGACCCCTGAAATATACTTTGTACTGTACCAGAGGTTTTGGTTGCAATTTTCCATTTTTTTAAAACATATTAAATTATTTTCTTTCGGGATATATGTACATAGTTGTTACTATACCTACAAAGTTTTGTAAATTGCGAACTCTTCTTAGTCAGATATTTACTACGTTAGGATCTTTATTAATTGAGTACTTTATCTAAAGAGAAGAAAACAGGCCAAGTGCGAGTCGGACTCGCGCAAAGATGGGTTCCGTTGTCTTTAAAAAAAAATGTATATTAAAAAAAACAAATTATATTTTCATTTGGAATTCAGAACATTTTGTATGGCAAATCTATGAAATTGTTACAAATCCAACTGCACACCTTAAGTTGTTGACTATTATTTATTACTCTTAAACTAAGAAAGTCTACTTTTCTTTTTAAATTGATTATATGTCCACTATGTCTACTATTATGTATTTTATTTAAAAAAAATCAGATGTCCTAAAATAGCGGTTAAGCTGGTATTTGAATATAGCTAAAATTTAAGCTTTAAGCTTAATAATAGGTCTTTACCTATGAAATTGCCGATTCAGTTTTTGAAGTTCAATGTAAATTTTTATTGAAAATAAAAAAGTTATTGTTTTTTATTATTGACCTTATGGTGACACCACTTATGGTCTTTTATTAGTAACTAGTGGCATATCTTTCATGTTCCAATCCCTTGAGCTATGTACTATTGAATGGAACAAAGGCGTTTTGTTATTGGTCAGATGGGTAAATTTTTTAGACTAGTCAATTTTCTTGATTTTTCCTGAAAGTGACAGTAGTAACGAATAAAAAAAGGGTTAAAAAAACTAAAAAACGACTTCAAAATAAAATTTACTCAAAAGTATGAAATAATATTATTATACTTAAATACAAGACATTAACCAACCATAACAAAATCAAAGGTGGGTACGAATTAAATTAGGGGCTTAAATTTTTTTGAGTTCGGTGTCAGCACACAACTACTCACGTATCAAATGTTTTAGATTCAATGGTTTGCTGACACCGACCTCAAAAAAAAAAATAAGCCCCTTATTTGATTCGTACCCACCTTTGATTTCTTATCGTGTGTATCGTGTATTTATTTATTCGAATAATAATATTTCATACTTTTGAGTAAATTTCATTTGGAAGTCGTTTTTTAGTTTTTTAACCTTTTTTTATTTTCTTTAGTTTTGTGATAATGCTGTCTATCTAACAACGTTAAACCCAATCACCTACTCGCCAATAGGAATCATTAAATCATAATACATGTGTTTAATTAAAAGATACAGAGTCCTGTGGCTTCCATCATCATTACAGCAGCATGAGAGTAAAATCTTCCATCATCAGCTCATCTGAATAACCTGAAAGAATACAACTATCGGTCTATGCGTAGCTACGTTCTATCTTAATTAAAGAATTATCCTCTAACTCATACCTGTTAATGAGTTGTACCTTTCTTAATCAGCTCATCATCATGAGATAATGACTGCCAAATGCAAATACTTTAATAGCTTTAGAAAACATATGAAACACGTAATATTTGCCTATAAAATTTGAGGGTTGCCCTCGATTTCCCTGGGATTCCATCATCAGATCCTGGTTTTATTATCATGGTACCACCCTTGGGATATCTGCTTTCCAACAAAAAAAGAATCATCAAAATCGGTTCATAAACGACGAAGTTATCCGCGAACAAACATAAAAAAAATAAAAATATATACGGTCGAATTATGAAACCTCCTCCTTTTTTGAAGTAGTTTCAAAACTGCTGCGATAACTCTAGAGCTTTAAAATTAAAAATGTGTATTTTTTGCCTCAATAAAGGCGATTTTTTCAGGTGATAAAACCCGACTTCATGGGGTTAAAACCACCGCCGTGTTTTCAAAATATCTAAACAATAGGCATATGTTTACCACCATTTAATTTCTAATAGTCTAATACTATTTTAATAATAAATTATGATTCAATAACTATTGTTTAATAGTAATTTTCGTCTTTAAACTTTTTTATACAATCGGCAATTTCATGGGTAAAGACCTAATATTTCGCAACTCGATTCCTAAATCGACAAATAATTTAAGCGAACTCCCAGTAGTTTTGAAAGACCTATTCAACGATACCCCACACGATAGGTTCAACAAAAATCACCCCCTCTGTACATATGGGGGAGGTACCCTAAAAATTTATGTTTCAAGATTTTTTTGTACCACTTTGTTGGCGTGATAATATGTATACCCATGCCAAATTACAGCTTTCTAGTCTCTTAGCTAAGCCGCGGTCAGACGGACAGACAGACGGACATGGCGAAACTATAAAGGTTCCTTGTTGACTTCGGAACCCTAAAAAAGAACTTGCACCTTTTTGACAGGGTTCAAAAATATATAGCGAGACAAATTCAATGTTTTTATTATTTCTTAGTCTTATAAAATGGAGACGAACCCGGAAACATTCACAGTTGTCGGTCCTACATTCGATTGCTCCTGTGCAATTAAATAAATATATTTTTGAAAACCTATCTATACAAGCTTTAATTGGAAAAAAATAATTTCGTATACGTCTCAGCAAACCCTTCCGTTTGATACCCATATCATGGGGGTGCATAAAAAATAACCGATCTGCCATTGGAAGTCCACCATATAACTATGCATTGTTTTCCAAACTAGTCCATTCCAAAATATCAGCTCAATCGGAAACCGGGAAATGATTTCCAAGATTTGTCCGGATCTAACAGACATACAGACTAACTAACGAACACGGCGATCTAATATAAAGCTTGTGAAAATAGTCCCTATTTTCAAAAAACCGCAGAACTTTACTGATTTGAAAAACTGGGTCAATTTGTTTGTAGCAAACGGGAGTTGTTCATTATGGTGATAAGATAGATTATTTACGTGAAAAACATTTATAACTTAAAAAAAATATAAAACATTATACACTTAAGCACACGTGTGTAAAATTACAGCTTATTTAATTTTGTAACGTCTGTCATATTATTAAGAAGTTTTGAGACAAAAATACGCAATTTTCCCATAGTGCGACGCTGGAATCAAAATATTACTAACTTATAATAAACTAAAAGAGCCAATACACATTATTATTTAATTTTTAAACGTTTTTTGTGTTTTACATTTTTTATTTAAGTTTTATATACTCATTTATTTATTACACCCATATCCTTCCAAAGCGTGAAATCGGAATACTAAACTATTTGGACTTTACAAGATCGATCGTACATATAATTTTGCACACATACCTATTATATTAGATTTTGTAGTTTATTTGTCTTTGGATGATATACTATTCCTTATCATTTAAGTATTATTGATAATTCTTATCCGCTAAATATATTTCTCGAATCTAAGGAAGTCTGGTTAAAAAAAATTAGCGAAGGTTATTCTATTATTACGACTGCGAATTGAGGGGTGTGGAAAGATGGGAAGAGGGAGAGGGGGAAGGGGGGAGTCACAGAGGATGGAGGTGAGATCATAGTGGCGAGTGGCGATCGATATGTACATTGAACATACATACGTACACATAAAAATAACCGTACCTAACTTCTCGCAACTCGAATGTCTGCTCCAGATACTGCGCCAAAACCCAGCTCCCCGCCCCCCAACCCCTGCCCCTTGTTACCAATTGATGTATTTTTTTACCCAAATAAAATATTTATACATCGTATCTTTGGAATACTTACTTACTCAAACTTCATTGAAGTTTTCAATAAAATTTTGTAGGTGTTGTCGTATTGTTTAATTGGTAACATAGGTATTTAAATTTCATGACAACCACAAACAATATTGTTATCGCGTCAATATACCGATTGTTCATATCGTGACTATTAAAATTGAAACATTATAATTTAGGTGGGTGGGACTGACTGACAATTGTGCTGACAATTTACAATATACTATACAGTTCAGAAGGAGCATTTGCAATTGTTTTTTCTTACATTATTTTAAATTAAGTGGTATTATCATGTATTAACTTACTTATCTAATAGCGACGCATACAGTGTCAATTACTGAATATCCTCCTTGTTATCAGCCTCCCACCATAGCATACCCTGGACTATTCATACAACCGGCAGAAATGACATTTCAAAAAACTAATGACGAAACAACGACAACCAAACGGTATCAATCTGGGTGACGAGAGGGTGAGGACGCAATCTAGAGAGCGGCAGGGAGTGTCCATACTGTATGTTAGTACTAATATATATTCTTTGCCCATAGACAGCCATTTGTCATATTTTTTTATGTTTACACTATTATAGTCAGATTTCTAATACTTCATCATCATCATCATCAAATCAGCCGAAGGACGTCCATTTCTATGACGACCGGTTCTGCGCTGCCCGCATCCAGCTGCTTCCCGCGACCTACTACTTACCTATAGTACTTGGAGCATTACAATTGTTTGATGCCATAGCCAACGTCAATTAATTTGAGGATATTTTTGTTGGCAGGCGCTGGCGTCAAAATGGAGCACTTCCAAGCGGCGCTGGATCCTCGAAAGCAGGAGCTGCTGGAAGCCCGTTTCCTGGGCGCCAAGGTCAGTAATAAATATTTTTTTGACATAGTTATCTACATCTTATCAGCCGAAAGACGTCCACTGATGAACAAAGGATTTCCACAACGACTGGTTCTACCTGTGGGTCCTGCGTTGCCCGCATCCAGCGGCTTCCCGCGACCTTAACCAGGTCGTCGGCCCACCGAGTGGGAAGGCCTGCCTACGCAACGCCTGCCGGTGCGCAGATTTTGTGTGGCTTTAGCAAGTATTCTTTTTAACCGCCTCCGTAGCTCAGAGGCAAAGTTCACTGGCTTTATACAGGAGGTCGCGGGTTCGATTCCCGGCGGGGTCAATTTTAAGACTCGGTTTGGTTGGTGGTAGGGCATTTTCTAAGCCCGCCTGGCTAGCTACCACCATCTTATCTAAGTCTTGCCGCCAAATATCAATGTTGATATCATTGGTGTGTTCCGGCATGAAGATAAGATAGCCAGTTCCCCATCGCGTTGGAGAATCTTGGTAAGCCCGCTTCCATCTTCGGCAACATAGTCACTTACCACCAGGTGAGATGTTGTCAAGGGTTTACCAATTGTGAATAAAAAAAAAAAAAAAAATCTATAGCCCGAAAAACGAACGATTTTGCTCTATTGATACAGTATTATGAAGGTTAATATTAATTTAATAAAAAAAACTTAAAGTATCCATTAATAAATTCACCTCTATTTAATCCACTACTTAAAAAAATAATGAAACAAACCTTTTTAAATTCCGTAGAAGAGGCAAAGACACTACTTAGAAGTATAATTGAACATTTCATTGCCCTTATTGTCTAGTATGAATCCTCCAATTTTTACTTTCAAACGACTGAGGAGCGAGCGTTAGCTAGCGACGAAGGAGTGAAGAAGGTATTGTGATGGCAAAAAAAAATCGAAGTTGAGCATTCGATGTGGATCGATTGTGTTATACTAATAGAGTTTAAAATATAAAAAAAAACAATTTAAATATGTGTGTACGTCCGTCCGATGCTCTAGTTCCTAAACTACTGGACGGATTTGGGTGAAACTCGGGTAAGGGCAATATTTTTAGGTGTTTTTTTTTTTTCAAATTTCCCCTGTCTTGATTTTTTAGGGTTGCCACCATACTAAAAATCACTTATCTATCATATAAAAATCAGAAACTCGGTACGTTACCATAATTTAACATGGCCTGCTACTTTTGTTTTTCGATAAAGTTAATTAGTTTAATTTTATTGTCGTTCACGTATTTTCATACAAAACTAATTGAGGACATTTTTCGTTTATTTATAATTAGTAATTAAAAAAACGAAACGTATAAGGCCTAGCTTTTGTTCTGACTGACAACCTATCAAAAATTGGTCCAAATCGGTTAACATTTAAGAGGTGAAAATCGTTAATGCCGTTTGTATGAAAAATCGCAGCTACACAACCCTCTTAAGCCAACTATAGAGTTCCCAACCCGCACTGGGCCCGCGTGGTCGACTAAGGCCCGATCGCCCTAATTCAGGGTAGGCTCGAGTCTCTCGGTAGGGACGTATATGAGCTGAGTTGATGACAGATAGAGTTCCCTCCGAGTCTCTTTAAGGATTGATTTTCGAATAATCAAATCTCCAAGAATAAGCTGTGGGTCAGCACAGCAAGGTTAGCTCAGCTTGTAAAAATCCCTACTCTTTAGCTCAGCGGATGGTGCACTCAGTGCGTCTCCGTGTTGAAAACTTAAAAAATATAATATTTCAGCCATTTCTAATAACTCGCGAGGTCTACAGCTCAGAGCCACTAGTAATAGTAATAAATAAACCATACTCATCATACTCATCCTAAACATCCCTGAAAGACCACGAGGGAGAGGACGACCACCGGTCACCTGGTGGTCAAGTATAAAAGAGATCCAGAGCGAGAACCTGTGTACACAGACAAGCCAGAATAGAACTCTCTGGCGCAAGCGTACAAGGAGACCCGACCCCAGATGAACTGGGAAGAAGGTTGGCCAAAGAAGAAGACTCATCAGACTCATATCAGCCGATGGACGTCCACTGCTGGACATAGGCCTCCCCCAAGGATTTCCACGACGACCGGCATCCAGCAGCTTCCCGCGACCTTCACCAGGTCATTGGTCCACCGAGTGGAAGGCCTGCTTACGCTACGTTTTCCGGTGCGCGGTCGCCACTCGAGAACTTTACTGCCCCAACGGCCATCCGTTCTACGAGCTATGTGCCCTGCCCACTGCCACTTAAGTTTAGCAATTCTGAGAGCTATGTCGGTTACTTAAGTTCTCTTACGGATCTCCCCGTTTCTGATTCGATCACGCAGTAATCCATGGAATTGATACATTTTGGTTTGCATCAAATGGGGTAGTTCTGTTTTTTTTATATGTTGTATGTAGTGAGGTGGTTATGACAAATATAATTTTTCGACCTCGAAAGCCCTTCGGAACATTGTATAATTCATGAAAAACCATTAAATTTTTGATCATTTTTCAGTTTTTGCCATTTTTTACCACCAAGGACCTGTTTTACGGTAGAAATCACTAAGAATTCTTATAAAGTAGGCTAAATTTGCAACAAAATGAGAATAGTTGGGTCTCGATAAACTGAATAGTTTCAAAGTTAAAGCTGTTCAAATGTTTGCAAAATTTCCAAAAAAAACTTTTTCGAGTTTTTACAAGTTCTCGTCAATGTGGTCAATTATTAATCTATTTCACGGCATAAATTCATATACGTTAATAAAGAAGACAAATTTTACAACAAAACGAGACCAATTTGGTCTATGATCTAATAGTTCCCTAGCTACAGCTGTTCAAAGTTGCTGAGGTGAGTAAACAAAATGAAATACGACTTATGAAAACGAATGCATTATAATTTATAAAAAGAAATAGAGTATAAAAATTTAAAGACTGTGTTATACATATTATCTTTGCATATGGCGGTTGAAGTTGAGGTCGTCACACGAGTTTTATTATTCGTTTTTCTTGTACATCTTTGATAGACCAGGCTGATCTTCTACATCTACAGTACACCTTTAGGGAGCTTGCTTCGGCAGCATTTCGTCATCAACCAGCTTAGGCAGGTCGAAATCGTCATCTGATGATGGGTCATCGATGGTAGGTTCGTCAATGTCATCACACATCAGGTCTGGTTTGTTATCACAACCCCAATGCCACACCTGAGCAGGTCACCAACACCTACCATCACCTACCATCAGATGACGATTTCGACCTGCCTGAGCTGGTCAATGACGAAATGCTACCGAAGCAAGCTCCCAAAAGGTGTACTGTCGATTTAGAGGATCAGCCTGGTCCATCAAAGATGTACAAGAAAAACTAATAATAAAACTTCTGTGACGACGACCTCAACTTCAACCGCCACATGCAAAGATAATATGTATAACACAGTCTTTAATTTTTTATACTCTAATTATTTCTTTTTATAAATTATAATGCTTATTTCATAAGTCGTATTTCATTTTGTTTACTCACCTCAGCAACTTTGAACAGCTGTTGCTAGGGAACTATCTGATCTTAATAGACCAAATTGGTTTCGTTTTGTTGTAAAATTTGTCTTCTTTAATAACGTATATGAATTTATGCCGTGAAATAGATCAAAAATTGACCACTTTGACGAGAACTTGTAAAAACTCAAAAAGTTTTTTTTTGGAAATTTTGCAAACATTTAAACAGCTGTATCTTTGAAACTATTCAGTTTATCGAGACCTAACTATTCTCATTTTGTTGCAAATTTAGTCTACTTTAAAATAATTCTTAGTGATTTCTACCGTAAAACAGGTCCTTGGTGGTAAAAAATGGCAAAAACTGAAAAATTATCAAAAATTTAATGGTTTTTCATAAATTTTACAATGTTCCGGAGGGATTTCGAGGTCGAAAAATTATATTTGTCATTACCACCTCATTACATACAACATATAAAAAAATCAGAACTACCCGATTTGATGCAAATGAAGACCCCTTTTATGGTACGATTTCCATGGATTACAAGACACTGGAACGTGAAGATATTGCGAAGCTTCCCGAACGCTGCCCAGCCGAGTTGGATTCGACGATTGATCTCTTTCTTTAAGTTTGACCTACCTAACTGGACTGTTTGTCCAGGTACACATAGTCGGCAACAACTTCGAGCGTAGAGCCCCCAACTTTCAGAGGAGTAGGTGCGACACAGACGTTTGTTTTACATAATTTTCGTCTTGTCCATGTTCATTCTAAGACCTACTTGTTGAGAGGCTCTACTGAGACCATCGAGCATTGTGCCTAATTCGTCCATAATCTAGGTCATGACCACGATATCGTCAGCGAATAGAAGGTGCGTGATGTACTCGCCATTGATATTAATGCCGAGTCCACCCCATTCCAAAACACTTCCAGGGCGGCGGTGAACAGTTTCGGAGATGTTGCACCATTCGCTGCAACCGGATAGGTTCCGAGTTTCGATCCTGGAGGCGAACCGACATGGTTGTATATGGTCGAAGTGAATCAAAGGCTTTTTCATAGTCCGCGAACGCTAAGCATAGTGGCTGATTGTACTCTTCGGTCTTCTGTATAATCTGCCGCAGCGTATGTATGTGGTCTATGGTACTAAAGCCTTTTCGGAAACCGGCTTGTTCGGGATGCTGGAGGTCGTCAAACCTGCGTGCGAGACAATTCGTAATGACTCTCGAAAACAGTTTGTAGACTGGCTTAGAAGTGAGATGGGTCTGTAGTTCTTCAGCAAGGTGTTGTCACTGTTTTTGAAGAAAAGCACGACCAAACTTCTGTGCCATGCCTTAGGCGTTTGGCCCTCGAGTATAACGGAAATAAATAACTTCTAAAGAGCTTTAAGTACCGTTGTTCCACCTGCTTTCAGAAGTTCAGCCGTAATTCCATCATCACGCAGAGCCTTATTGTTCTTGAGCTATTTGAAAGCCATTCTAATTTCGTACAGGCTGACGTCCGGGATAACTTCGGTTTAATGTCGGGTTAGTCTGGCTCTTAGGTCTTTGGCCAGATCGCTGACAGGAAGACGTGTGGTCGTGTACAATTGTCCGTAGAACTTCTCAACTTCTTCCAGCAACTCAGTCTTAGACGATATGATCCTGCCATCCTCAGTCTTTAGCTTAGTTAGTTGGCTTTGTTCAACCGACAGATCTCTCGCGAACACTTTTGAGCCTTTGTTGTGCTCAATCGCCTCTTTAATACAATTTGTATTAAATTGGCGTAAATCGCTTAGTTAGTTAGGGACTTAGAGATCTGCCTGTTTAGTTAACGATACTGAGTAGCGTCTTCAGAGGACTGTAAATTCAATCTGCGTCTTTCTTCCACGAGGTGGCTGGTGAAGTCCGAGATTTTTTGGTTCTGTTTGAACAGCGAGTTTTCAAAATCTTAGACCCGACCGTTTGGACAATTCCACGAAACTGTCACTATAATCGTCCACATTATCGCAATCCATATTCACATGAATTAAGGAACTCTGGAATAGTGTACTGTTTGTTTTAGAGTGTTTAGTCTTTACTACTATGCTACTCGTATATGGTTACGATTCAAAGTGACCATTACCTATGAGACAGATGCTGCTGTAATAATAAAAAGTAAAATGACTTTTTAACTCTGCGCTAAACAACCATCCAAAGCATATTTATTTGTTTTTTCTCTCCCAGTTTTACTTAATCTCAATCGCATAATGGCGTCGTCGTAGTCGTCGTATCAATATCAATCAATTGAACAGTGCTGTATGGTGCTGTGGCCGTGTATCAAATCAAACATGGCGGACGTGATGTTGTTTTACGAAGTAATTCTTTTGTTCTTACATTTCCTGCGCTCGGGCTCGCTCGCCGGCTCGCTAGCTAGGTTCTGTTAGCCCAGTGTATCGGCTACGCAATGCAGAGGCGTTTATAATGTAAGTGTCATCGGACTACGTCATACGCCGCGCCGCCGTTCGCGCCCCGCGGTATACTTGCCCATTCTTGTACGAGTACAAAAGAAAATGGCGGCTGATATGATACCTACTTCACTACTTGCAATTTAGTACTCTTTGCTACTTGTTTCATTCCCTCGCGTCAACTTTTTATCCGACTGCTTCAGAAGGAGGGTTTTGTTTTTCGTGTGTATACAAGGTGTAACAAAATTAGCTGAAACAATTAGCTGCGAAAAATAAATAAATAAATAAAAAACATTCTCTCCCATACTAATTCGATCAGCTGATCAGCCAACTTAGTATGGGAAGTTCAATTTTTTTTTTTGAGATTTGACTATGGGTTCCATGGGGAAAGTTGTTCAGTTTCATGGGTAGAAGCACCAGTTGAAATAGTTTCAGCTAATTTTGTTAGACCTTATCAATGACTTCTGACCTTATATATGTATGTATCTATGTACATTTCTATGTTTCCTGTTACAGCCTGAACCTGAATGTCTTAAAGGATTTAAACATACCTAATATGTTATATGTTATACATATTATGTATGAGGTATCGTTAGATTCTCTGTTGATCCCGTGAGTGACATAGGATACATTTTTACCCGACTGGCCAGAAAGGGGGTTTTAAGTTTTTACGCAGTCGGGTTTTTAATTTTTAATGAATTTCGAAAGTTATTTTGTTATAACACTTAAAAGTTCATTGTATTACCTATATATTTTAAATACGCAATTACAAATTTTCTCGTAATATTGTGCTTAAGAATGATTGGTCATCGATCATTTCGATCAATCATGTCATAACAACTTGAGAGTGCGAAAATTGAAAGAAAAAACCGGCCAAGTGCGAGTCAGAACCGCACACAAAGGATTCCGTACCATCATACTAGATGGCGCTAGTTTCTTCATGTTTAAAAAATTCATTTTTTGTATGGAGACCCCCCTTAGTTTATCACTTTTTCAAATTTTTAGTATTTTTTGTTACAGCGGCAACAGAAATACATCATCTGTGAAAATTTCAACTGTCTGGCTATCACGGTTCGTGAAATAAAGCCTGGTGGGAGTGGTGGGTGACAGACGGACAGCGAAGTCTTAATATTAGGGTCCCGTTTTTAACCTTTGAGTACGGAACCCTAAAAAACGCTAAACACGTTAAAAAGCCGACTTCAATCACAACAACCAAGTACAATTTTGCTACATATTTTTTTGTTAAAATTCTAGAATAGCAATGAACCGATTTATGAAATTTCTATCTAAAATAAAAAAAAACAAAAAAAACCAGATCGGTTTAAAATTCACTGATTTTTTTTTTCTATTCACAATTGGTAAGCCCTTGGCATCATCTAAAGCGTCGGTGGCTCAACCGGTAACGACTCGGTCCATCTAACCAGAGGTACCGGGTTCAAATCTGGACGGCCAATGTATCAATGAGTTTTTCAAAAAACTTACGTACATATACTTACCGATTGCTCGGTGAAGGAAAACATCGTGAGGAAACCTGCACACACCTGCGAAGAAACTCGAAGGTTGTGTGTGAAGTCGACCAACCCGCACTGGGCCCGCGTGGTCGACTAAGGCCTGATCGCCCTAATTCAGGGTAGGCTCGAGCCCCTCGGTGGGGACGTAAATGAGCTGATAAGATGAAGAAGATGGCATCATCTCACCTGATGGTAAGTAAGTAAGGTAAAAAACATAAAAAAATAAAAAACAACCGAATTGAGAACCTCCTCCTTTTTTTGAAGTTTGAAGTCTTTTGATAAAGTAAGCCTTAATTTTATTTGGTGTTTTAGAAATAATTTTTCATGTAGTATTTTTAGGAAAATGACGGCACCACGTAGCAGTGGGATGAAACCTGCCTTTTGGTCGATTGGGTACAAAAATTACATTACACGATTTGCACGCGACTCGCGGGCGAATCGGACTTCGGAACGCCATTCGTTTTCTTCGTGTATGTGTATACATGGAATATTCTATCGTCATCCAAATGATCACTGCTGCTGTGTGGTAGAGAGGTAGATAATTCCATTATCTGTCGTCTCCGTCCCCGTCTGTGTCTTCACCCTCCCGCAGACCTGTCCTGTCCCCGTTTTCGTCGATTAGCTTCAACATACCGTGTCGTGTGCGTCAGGCCATCTCCGTCTCGTCGATATCTAGACCTACCTACGATATTTATGTGTTACATGAATCGTCTATATTTATCGAATTGATCACACCGTCACACCCTGGACGCTTCAAACAACGGGCCAGAAATGACATTTCAAAAAAAGAATGACGGAACAAACAAAATAGCGGCGATATCCTATACGTTCGGCAACCAAACTGTATATCAATCTGGGTGACAATGGGGTGAGGTCGCAATCTAGAGAGCGGCACGGAGTGTCCATACTGTATGATAGTACTAATATATATACTTTGACACCGTCTTTGATACGTACTAGAAAATAGTATTAGGTATGTTATTATCTTGTCTAATTATTTTTTATCTTTAATGATATTTGTTAAATTAAACAATTATCAATTTAAGTATCTTAAATTTCAGTGAGTAGAGCAATAGTAGGCAAGTATAAGTACTTGTTTCTTATGATGACCATTTGTAAATTCACGGTTAGTTATTGTAAAGTATTTTTTTGTATTTGTCGAAGTGTAAACTCCAGCAAAGGTGCAAAATCTGAAAAATCGAAACAGGAATGGGAATATCGAAAACCGCAAGCTTTCGCGAAACATTAATGACTATGATGATTAGATACCCATTGATGTACTCCATCTTCAGATCACAGCTTGGCAGTGTGTTTAGAACAGTTTGTATATTTTATACCACGCTTTCTCTTCATTGAGTACAGTTAAATGGACTTTCTTGAGTCGTTAGTAGATCACCCAAGCAGGTTCTTGGGTCTAGATTTCGTGATTCCTCTAAACGACAAAATGGCCGCCGGACATAAATAGTACGAGTATGCCGGCAGTGTTTTGTGTGTGACTAGTGACTTATCCATCTATTTATTAACTTTAATTGTGTTCTCTTTTCACTCGAAAGTAATCGGAGCGTTGTGGACATTATATGACAATGTCATACTGACATTACGTAGCGGCTTGAGACTTTATTTATTTACACTTATAGTACACCAAAACAATATCGTAAAGCTACATAGGGATATTTATTATATATAAGGTGTAACAAAATTAGCTGAAACTATTTTAACGGGTGCTTCTACCCATGAAACTGAACAATTTTCCCCATGGAACCCATAGTCAAATCGCAAAAAAAAATTGGCTCTCCCATACTAACTCGATCAGCTGATCAGCCAACTTAGTATGGAAAGTTCAATTTTTTTTTTGAGATTTGACTATGGCTTCCATGGGGAAAGTTGTTCAGTTCCATGGATAGAAGCACCAGTTAAAATAGTTTCAGCTAATTTTGTTAGACCTTATATAGTGTACAGTAGGCGGTCTTATTGCTAAAAGCAATCTCTTCCAGAAAACCTGTTTTATGTTTGTAAAAATATAGATTGTTTTAATTTATACATGGGCGTATATTTTGCAACCGCTGCCTGTTTGTTATCATTATCATTACGATGGAATGGCTATCCATAATGGCTACCATATGAAATAAGAGGGTTCTTCCTCTTTATCCTTGTTGGTTTATAAAAGCGCATTCATGGCGTGTTCGCAGGTAACCGCCGCCGGGGAGATACTAGTGAAATCGCAGCGCGCACCTGAATGCAAGACGGTAAGTAAAGAGTCTTGTCTACTACATCCTTACTAATATTATAATGTGAAATGTTTGTTTGTTACCTTTTCACGCTTCAACACCTCGACCAATCTTGATGAAATTTGGCATGCGGGTAGCTTGTGTCACTGGGATGGACATGAATCATCTTGAATAATTGGAATCTTGGTAAGCCCGCTTCCATCTTCGGCATCATCGTCACTTACCATCAGGTGAGATGGTGCCAAGGGCTTACCAACTGTGAATAAAAAGAAAGGCTACTTTTTATCCCGTGCAAAATAGCATAGTCCGATGCAGTTCCTGAGGGAACTGAAAAAATAGTTTTTTTTTGGTTCATTTCTATACCATCGCAATGGAACCATGGATTGTTGTGATTTTATTGCACAGACCTGGTTGAGGGTGTGGGAAATGACATAGACGGCTAATCAGAAATCAGAATAGCCCGATCTGGGATAGGGATCTGGAGACAACTAATGTCCACGCTCGAAGCGGCTCGCGCACCACTCACCCTCAATGACAGTTACAAAAACGAGTCCACGCGGGCCAAGCCGCGGGTAAAAACTAGTACAATCATAAATGTAATTCCTTACTACCAATAAATTGATTTGTATTTTACCACCGCCGTGCTGTTGTACAGGTCTTTAAACTAGCATTATTGAGACCGTCTAGCATTGTAATTTGTTGCTCAGAAATTAATCTAACAACAAAATTTTCATTAGGGCAACTAATTAGCATCGAATAAGCACTAAATTTATCACTACAAATAAATGTTGTTGCTTGAATAACAACCCAGCATCAAAATAAAATGCTAGACGGTGTCAGTGCTAGTTTTGCCGACCTCTGTTGTACTGTACTGGTCGATTGCTTGCGCCGTGAAGTCGGAATCATACAAGCTATCAAGTTGCGCTAATAATAGCCCGCGTTGTGCTGTTGTTGAGTATCATGATGCCACGTTTATGGACGTTTACCGCGCTAGTCACCTTGATATCGATTAAGCTTTCGTTCACGGCGTGGCGTTTATTATATTGATTTCGGCTCTGTTTTATTTAAACCTTTTTTTGTACAATGATTGACTTTGAAAATAGTCTGTTCAGAACAGATGGCCGTTGGGGCGTAAAGTTCTCGAGTGGCGAGCGTGCACCGGAAAACGTAGTATAGGCAGGCCTCTCATTCGGTGGACCGATGACCTGGGTAAAGGTCGCGGGAATCCGCTGGATGCGGGCAGCGCAGAACCGGTCGTCGTGGATATCCTTAGGGGAGGCCTTTGTTCAGCAGTGGACGTGCTTTGGCTGATATGATGATGAACTTATTATTCCGGAGTAACATCTTAGATAGATTTTTTTATATCCCAGAATAGTCGAGGGTTCCCGGTAGGGTTGCCAGATCAGACAATTGAAATCTCTGGATAAATTTTCAAAATCTCGGGATTTCAGGGGTTTTGTCGGGATAAATAAAACACTAATGAATATTTTATTTTTTTACTTTGGTAATGAAATCTAATTTTTTTTATGTTGCCACATATACTTAGTGTTTGATTTCACAGACTCTACTAATTTCATTCCTTGTGGTGTGCTTAAAAATGACTTAAAATTCGAGCAATTATAATCAAAATTTAGTCGAATAACTAGCTCGGCTTTAATTAGGTCAAATGCCATGCGGTTTCGTTCCTTCGTATGCAAGCTATTCAGAAGGCTAAAGACTCTCTCACAGTAAGCATTGCTTACAGGAATGGACAGAACAAATGACATCAATTTTTTTAAATTTTTTAAGTCAATTTTATCACATCTTTTAAAAAAATGTGCCCAGATTTTGTCGTTAGTCATATTTTTTTCTTTAGGCAGGTGTTGAAATGCCTCTCTCAGGCAGCAGTAATCAGAGTATAACTCATCATTATCAATAGCATCGGAAATATTTAGCAACTCAGGCAATTCTGAAATCTCTTCCCATTTAAGGATATCATCATTTTTCAAAGACAAGAGAGTGAGCTTCTTGTATAAAGAATTATCAGAAAAATCATAGCGATCTTGCAAATATTGGATGGATCGTTTTAAAAAATTTTCAGCTTCGACACTAAAAAGATTTTTGTCATGGTTGGATACATTCTTTAATAATATTTTATTTTTGCTTCCGAAGAATTTGTCATTCAAACGGTTTCTGAGGTGGCCTAATAAAGTTCTCATCACATCATCAATTTCTATGACTGTGCACGCATTGCTTTCTAGCGCTAAAATTGCTGTCTGAAACTCGGTCATTACGTTGTGTATGAAATACAAATAGGCTTCTGAAATTCCTTCCTGTTTACACTCGTCTATTTCTTCACTGGTTTCGAAATTGGTCATACCTTTAGATATAAATTCCCAGATTTCCTTTCGACATTCGTCTTCTCCTTTCACCAAAAAATACTGTTTGACAGCAGGCCAGCAGTGCAGTAAACGGTCTAAAGCAGGCATAAGAGATAACCACCTTGTTGGTACATGTCGAAGAAGCTCTTTGTACTCGATACTTGCAAATTCAAAACAATCTTTAAGTTTCGCAGTTTTCGTTGATGACGAACTGAATTCATTAAATGTTTTTATCACAATGCCTTCGATATCCACTGATAAAGCTTTAAGTGCGTATTTAACGCAATTGTTAATTACATGACAATTACAATTGGCTTTTATCAGGTGATCATTTGTCTCTTTCAGTTTCTGGAATACCGAATTGTGGATTCCATAGTTCACAGAGGCATTGTCTGCACTGTAAGCAGTTAGCTGGGACAATTTTAGATCATTTTCTTCTGTCACTGTTTTTATTTTCTCAAATATGTCCTTGGAAGATTCAAATGGGTCTTCATAAAAATCCAACAGCTTTCTAGATATCCCTGTCTCTGGATTGAAATATTGCACAGCGTATGGGAACGTTTTAATATTTCCAATATTGGAAGCATCACTTCCTACCGAAAAATATTCGGCATCCTTTAATTCAGTAACCACTTGTTCTTGTGCAAATGGCGCGAGAACATTTCGTGTAATCGCTGCAGCCTTCGTGCGTCCACAAGACATTTTAGCAGCAATCTTGCTGTCAGGGTAAACAACGGGAGCTAGTTTCATCTGACAGTCGAGACTATTGTAACTTAAACCATGTGTTACGTTGTGGAAAACTGACACCAATTCAGCTTTTGAGATCTCATTTTCTTCGCTGCTATCTTTCTTCACTAAGAAATTTTGAAGATTACCAGATATTTTTTGTGACGACACAATTTTGATATGTTTTTAGGTCTGTCGATGTTTTTCCAGTCCTCTAATTCCTTCATATTTAATAGAAATATCTGGCATAATTTACAAATTGCTGTGTAATCATCTTTTTTGCAAATCCATTTTTTAAAATCAGCGTGATTTTCCCATTGATTTGAAAAAGTAGTGTAAAGCTTTTTCTTTTTAGATGGCCCGGCCTCGTCTTTCTCATTCTGTTTCTCTTCCGACATTTTCTAAAACAAAATTTTAGTTTAATAAGGTTCATTATTATTATTCTTCTAATTTAAAATCCATCAAAATCAAAATCCATTTCATTTTTAGGTAAATCATCGATAAAGTCAAAGGGAGATATGAAACTTTGTGTTTACAATCATTTAAAGTAACGATGAAGTATTTTATTGTGGCTCTTATTAATCGATCTAAGTTTAATAGTGTTTTATAACTTACTTATTTCAGTTGGTTGGTTGTCCTTCCTTTAACGATAATTCTTGGTGTAGTTAGTGCAGTGAGATTCGGCGAACACCACGAACATAAGATTGTAATAACTTTACACGCACGCCCGCTGCCGCAAAATACAGAAACAAAACAAAGTGAAGTGAACTCTGAACTTACGCACGCACTTGACGCCACTGATTGACATGATTCGCGTCGCGCGGCCGCCGCCGCCCCCGGCCCCGCCCCCCCGCGCGCGCCCGAGCACCGCGCCCCCGCATCGCTAGTAGCTGCGACTGCGCGCACAAACATCCACGCGCGCGTAGGTATAAAACTAATATTTTGTAAAGTCGGGATATTTTGTATTTTGTCGGGAGTCGGGATATCATATGAAATGGCGGGATTATCCCGACGAATCCCGACCATCTGGCAAGCCTAGTTCCCGGACGAATGTAAAAAAACTAAATCTATCAAATTCTTCATCACGCAAAACCCACGAGATATTTGGCTTGATGATACACGAGTAAGCATCCCAATATTTTTTCTCCCGGATGATAAAGCCTTAGTCGACCAAGCGGGGCGCGGGCCCAGTGCGGGTTGGTCGACTTCACACACAACCTTCGAGTTTCTTCGCAGGTGTGTGCAGGTTTCCTCACGATGTTTTCCTTCACCGTTAAAGCAATCGGTAAGTATATGTACGTAAGTTTCGGAAAACTCATTGGTACATTGGCCGTCCGGATTTGAACCCGGCACTTCTGATTAGAAGGACCGAGTCGTTACCGGTTGAGCCACCGACGCTTCAATATGTTTTTTTTTTAAACAATTGGTAAACCCTTGACAACATCATCACACACAAACTACTTAATCGATTTTAGTGGTATCTGGGTCATGCTTCTAATCTCGGGAATGGGTAAACCGTCACTGTTAGATTAGGCGTATTCAATCATAGAGTTATGAGCTTGGTTATGAACTCGTACTTTTGATCCCGATGATGGAATGAACTTCGATGGGCGGGCGCGGGCGTGTGGAATATTACAGGTAGAGTAGTCTATGTGTATTGGGTATGCTAAAAATCTTTTTTTTTAATGCCGTTCAAACGTATTGAAGTTGACCGGAGCGAACACCACACCACGTTTATAAACGGTATTTACAAAATAGTTTTAGCATGCCTTATCTTATCATACACTTTCTTCCCGGGCTGATAAATTAGCCCAATGCATAAGAAATAACGTGTTAACCGAGGGAACCAAACGTGAACGCAAAATCGCGGGCACCAGCTATACAGTCATAAAAACAATGTCCACGAGAGCGAAGCCGAGGGCAAAAGCTAGTATTTGATGATGCCTATGCCGATGCCGCCAGGCGCCTGCCGCGCCGCATGAAACGAGAGAGTGGCCTCGGACGGAACTCGGAGCGCGTAGGCAGGCAATAGCGGGGTCAGCGACACTTCTGTTGTGTTAGGCTCGCGGGCCTCCCATCTAGCACCACACTCACACATCCTGATCTCCGTACCGTGTACCGTACACATAATTAACTAACTTGATACCACCGCACCGCAAGACCGCACCGATCGAAAAACACCTTCGTTTGTATTGTCTCCGATTCTACATAGTAGAGTACCTACACTGGGATTAGGTAGGAGCATTCGAAATTTAAATTTCACGGACTTGGGGAATCGGGATAGTATCTTTGCTTCTTAGCTCATTGATCGCCAAAGAACCATAATTTTATTATGTTTTATTTTTTCACTAACAGATGAATGGAAGACATGTTTCCATATTTTCCTGGTCGAGAAAGAAAAATTTGCTTTGGTATACACTTGAAGTTATGTAAACAGATATCTATCACCCACGGATCACGGTTCACTGGTTAGCTTTCTTCAGTTACGTACGAATTTGTTTATAGCTGGTTTACGTAGGTTACCTATATGTAGAGCTAATGTAGAGGTTCAGGACAAGTTGTCTCACGCGACAGGCATGCACTCCTCACAGAGGGAAAGAGAAGTAGGCACAGCCCACAGCGCAGTGTTCGGTCATTCGGTTTGCACATTCGTCGCGAAGGGAAATTATATCATGGCTGGCGCACACGGCCTCGCCCCGCCTCAGCCAGCACAATGCGCCGTCAAACCTCATTCCACCGCTTAGCCGCCCGGTTACGTTCCGCGGTTATTTTTACACAGCCGACCTTTCGCATCGGTCGTCACAGCACTCCAGCAATAACTTATTTTATATACGCACGTAGCACACACCATTTATGTTGCAACACAATATTAAAAAAAAACCATCTGCTAGTTTTGCTTGACGTTTCTAAATCGTCGGTATCGTATGAAAACGTAACATTTACGAAATGATAGCATACGAGACGTCCTTTCGTGGCGGCCGCCGCGGAGGCAATGAACGCGCGGCGCCGCGAGGCGCGAGCCGAACGGCGACGGCGGGAGGGCGGCTCATCAGCTGAGCGTCACCGCGACATTGCAAGGTCCGCTCGCTCGCTCGCTCGTACCTCGTACCGTCTCGCCTGGCCTGGCCTGACCCACTGTGCCGAGCTAAGCGCACTGGCTCGGCTTCGCTTCGACTCGACATCACTTTGACAACTCTGTTTCATTTTATTATCAGCAGCTATTAAATTATCGTTAGGTTAACAACCCATAACGTCCCCACTGCTGGGGTGCGGGTTTCCCAAGCTCGGGAAGGTTAGGCCATCCTCCACACACGGGGGCCAAATCCGGGTTGGTGGTGGTTTTAGGGTTAGTGGCGGACCACACTGTCTTTCAAGCCTCTTTTATGGCATCTAGCTTAACGACTGCCATCCAATGATAGCAACTGACACCAGCGGCGTCACGTACCTTACGTGCTTCGAAACGGTCGAGAAAAACCTATCTAGGTAGTAACGACCGTGCTTCAGGTCACTTAACCTACTTGATGAACCCAACCACGCAAATCACTCTGAGCTACGACCGCTGATCGTGTAGCAAAGAATAAGGTAATATCGGACAGAAATTTACAAATAGTTGTGCCTTATGAAGATTTTCCTGGAATAATAAACTAACCAGCCTTATTTATTATTTCCTAGTTATACACAAAGTTTCATTAAAATCGTTAGAGCCATTTTTGTGAAAAAGTAACAAACAAGGTAATAAACTGGGTTTTATTTTATTTTTTTATTCATGTTTGATGGGAGGACGTTATTCTAGTAACGTACTGAGTTTCACCAAATTCTTTAGAGCGATTTTTGAGTAAAAAATAAGTGTTATAGTGGCAGGAAACCTTAAAAATTCAAGTTAGAGAAATTTTTAAGAAAACGGCTGTACTTAGATGTTAAAATAATATTTCTCTTACACAAATTGTATCCAAATTTGTCCAGTAGTTTTAGCACCGGACGGACGGCCACACACACACACACACCCTCATACACACATTCAATACAATGCAATACAATATTCATTATTTTTTTATTTTAGACTATGTTTAAGACAATCGATCCCATCAAAACCTCAACTAAGTTTTTTTTTGCTACATACCTACATACCTTCTTACTCCTTTGTCGCCCGCTACCACTCGCTCTTCAGTCGCTCGAAAGTAAAAATAGGAGTCAATAGAAGGGTGGTTAGCAGTCCCCCTGGGGTGCTATCTCCTCACTTCATGTTATGAATGGCGCTCTCGGCTCTGCGCATGCCCGAATTTTTAGTACCGCCATCAACCATCACAAAATTACCACCATCTGGAGTTGTAGGTACATACATACCTACTAAAGAGTTAAAACGCAAATCTACTACGTAATGTTAAATACATTAATAAATTTTTAGGGTTCCGTAGTCAACAAGGAACTGTCCGCGGCTTAGCTCAGAGCCTATTAGTACTAGAAAGCTGTAATTTGGCATGGGTCCGACAAAGTGGTGCAATAAAAACTGGTTGTCTGTGAAGTCGGTTGACGATAATTTTACGTGATAACGTGTCACAAGTAGGCCGATCGTGCCTCTCTATCGCTTGTTCCACGCTCTCGCTTGCACGCTCGGCTCAGGCGGGACGTGACATTTTTTTCGTGAGTGCAGCCGGCGTTCATCGATTTATAAGACGTTATCACGTCAAATTAAAAATATATTTAAAGATACCTCCTATACATGCAAAAAGGGTGTGATTTTTTTTTGTTGGCGTACCCTATCGTGCGGGGTATGGTTGAACAAGTCTTTAAAAACTACTGAAGGCTAAAACCTTTTTTAAATTTAAGGATCCGTTTGCGAAACATAAAGTTTTAAAGTGCAAATTTTTATTACAATTAACCCACCACTTGAACCGCTATTTCAGGACATCTGATTTTTTATAAATAGTAGGACATTAAACAATTTCAAAGGAAAACTATCACGGATAAGTAGGCTTTCTTTGTTTAGGAGTAATAGGCGATCAACTTAAGTTGTGTAGTTGGATTTGTAAAAGGTTCATATATTTTTACATACTGAAACGCATACTATCGTTTCGAGCCGATCTTCTTTCTTGCGTTTCATAATTAAATTATCTTTTGATCTTGTTCGTCAATAAAAATAAAATTTAGAAATGATTGCGAGCTTTTGACAAGAGTGAAAACAATTGAGGAGTGTTGACCATCGGAATAGCTGTTTTCAGTATAAATATTTTAGAAGTGTTGTGATTCTTCTTGATATTTTCAAGACCTCCTAAAAACATTAGTCACCAAACATTACTACTGCCCGACAAGATTCTGCTGTCGTCCTCCAAGCACAGCTGCTGGCCTGCGTGTTCTCCTGTCTTCCGTTTACTATAATAATTTTGCGTTTGATTTAAAATTAATTAAGAGTATGGTACACCCAAAGTTTTTACCTACAACGTTATGGTGTAATTCCGACACCCAATAATTAAATTCGATTTACTTTTTTAGGAATTTATTAGATCATTTTATACACCCGAGGGGACGATCGATCGTTACCTAACCCTTTTTTATATTTTAAAATTATGTAATGTGTTGTTTTTATATTTAGGTTATTTCCATGGTCATTCACTCTTTACCCCTTTAGCTTATCCACTGGTTTATATCTTTACCCAAATATTTCTAACCTTATAAAATAAAAGTATTCCATATTACCCCAAAATTTATTTTCTTTCCGAAATTCATATTTAGGCAGGGAGTAAAAATTCTACGTATCATGTAGCATCTCTATTATATTAAATAACCCCTTTTAAATCAAATTATGCTGCAATACAAAATATTAATTTTTTTAGGGTATCCCCTACATGTTATTAATTTTTTTAGGGTATCCCCTACATGTAAAAAGGGCTTGATTTTTTTTGACATAACCTATCATGTGGGGTATCCTTGAATAGGTCTTTGAAAACTAAGGGTTTACTATAATAATTTTTCCAATTTGAGGGTTCCGTTTGCAAAATAAAAGTAAAGTTTAAAGTTCTTATTTTTATTAGAGTCAAGTGTCTCCCCACCAGGTATAAACCAATATTTCAGGACATCAGAAACAAAATGTAAATATTAACACAAATAATCAATTTAAAAGGAAAACTATCAGGGCTAAGTAGGCTTTGTTAGTTTAGGAGTAGATAATAGTCGATCACTACCTGCAAAAACAATTTTGATTTAGAGTATTCATTCAATTTTTGAAGACTACGGAACTCTACTTTGCGCGAGTCCGACTCGCACTTGGCCGGGTTTTTATTTATTTCATTTTAAATCTATGACCAAAACAATAATTCCAATCTTAAGAATAAAAAAGGAATTACTTACAGGATAAGCCTGACTGGCTTTTCCGTCATGCAATGACTTCTCAGCAAGGACGTTTTACCCCCCGAGCTTCTCAGTTACATTAAGCGCTCGCTTACTTAGTATTTTTAGAAGGATTTATGGTAATTCAATTAATTACAGTGTAGATAATTTCGTATAACATTCTCTATTCTTTGATTTCGTTTCCTTCCATTTCCAACATACTACCTATACTTTTTAATATGTTTAACACTTATCTATTAAAAAGTATACTTAGTATATTATAAAAAGTATAGTATAGAGTCTGTAACAGTTTGAAATGTTTTTTTTTTTGTTTTTTTTTATTTACATTTATGATTACCACTGTGTTGTTCATATTTCTCAAAGTAAACTTGTAATTATTTTAGGTAGTACGCAGGTAGGTACATTCGTTAGTAGTGCTTCGTACATAGCTATTCCATATGTTTAATTTGGTTTGGTCATTTCGATTTCTGTGGTCATCAGACTAATTTATAATCTTTAGCTTTAGTCACTTATTCTGGCGCAATGCAATACTGACAAAGTACCTAAAGTCTAGTTGTACATAGTCTAACTTGTAAACATAACATTTTATCTTGATCACATTTCATAAGGACATCGAGCATGTTCTAAGGCAAATACCAACTGAAAATGGTATATATTTTTAAGAAAACACTTCACGATTTATTTACATATTTGGCCATTACCTATAGTACATTAAGATACTGTTGCTTAATACCTTGAGATAGTACTAGAACCTTCCTACACATATACAGTGTCACTGACTAGAACTGCTTATTTTTTTATCTAATAGAGTCTGAGTTTTTTTTAAAAACGAAAAGACGGACAATCATCCGACTTCAATCGCAACAACCAAGTACTTACAATTTTAATTCATTTTTTGTTTTTATAAATAAAAAATAAAAAAGTTACTACCCTGGAGTCATTCCCTATTAATTAAAAAAACCGTCAAAATCGGTTCATAATCGGCGAAGAAATCGCGTAACATATAGTTGAGAAACTCCTCCTTTTTTGAAGTCGGTTGAAACTTACGAAAATGCGGCGTCCCTCATCTCCGAAACTACTGAGTCATTTTTTTTATAGGAATGAAGAGCCCCTTATATAGTTTACAGGAAAATCTTAACGAAAATCCTAACGTTCTTAACTTTCTTCATAAGTGTCTTAAGGCCTTAAGATAGATCAAATAACAATAATCAATTCAAATTATTGAAAGACTGAGTAAAGCTATGAAAAAAAAGTAATAAAAAATCAATTTAATTGAATACAATTTTAAAAATATTACCACTTTTGTTGTAAAAAATATACTGTAGAGTTGTATACCCTGTTTTTGGCATTAATTGCAACTTTAACACATTTCTTTTTAATAGATTTTTTTAAAACACATTTTGAAAGTGAAGAAAAGTAATAAAAACATGTAAAAATCGACACGATTCGGTTTGAACGTAACAGCCGCGTTGAAGCATTGATTTGAACTTAAAGCGGGATACGAAGAGAACTGGCGAAAATTCTTGTATTTCTGTTCACTAGAACTTTGACCCGAAGTAATTCCAAGCGATAAAACATTTTTTTATGTTTGTTCGGTTACCTCACAAAATTCCAAACTATAAATTTAGGAAAAAATATATTTACGTAAAATTTCGACACAAAAAAATGGCTCTACACGATGGTAATATTTTTAAAACTTGCGCCTATCAAACTAGGTATATGTAGTTCATTATTTCAGAAAGGATCGAGGTACCTTCCATACAATTTATTTGCCAATTTTAATCTATCAGACTCGATACATGCATTTAACCTTTACTTACATTATACTTGAAATATGTGTCGGTTCGACTTGTTTCTCAAACTTGTCTTCACAGAGTATTTCGAAGAAGCCTTTCCCTGTTAATTCATATTGAAGCATCGGTCGTGAACCTCCCTTCCTCACGCCTGAGCTTGCAGGAAGTAGCGGATGGAGATTAGAGTTCTAGGGAAGTCCAGGGTGGGTCCGTAGAATGAAATGCACAAAATTATAATACCGCAAAACACTGTTTTGGATTTATTTAAATTGTAACATGCTAACGAGAAAAATGGAAAGCTAATTTCTAAAAATCTAAAAAGTCCTAAAACTTAAATTTTAATTATTTTGTATTCTTCTCGGCAAACCCTTTCATTTGCATAAAAAATAACTGGTCCGCCATCTTTGGGAGTTCTCCATTTTGGTTTAAGTATGACGGCACTTAGCTAACCTTGCATTATCATCCAAAATAAACGTGTATGCAAAATTTCAGCTGGATATTGGGAAGTGGGTCAATAACTTGAAGCGGACCACTTACATACATACTTAATTACGAGCATTGCAAGTTAAACAAAATCTTGTAAAAATACAGTAAATACACAAAAACACAGGGTGTCGCTTAACCTAGCTTTTATTCTGACTGACAACCCATCAAAAAATTGATCAAAATCGGTTAACTTTTATGTTATGTATGAGGCGAAAATTTCAATCGCCGTTTGTATAAAAAGTCGTAGGTTCACAATCCTCTAAATTTTTTTTTAAATTATCAATAACAAAAAAATTAAGCAGTATTGTACTAAGTTACGTTAGTACCTACTAATATATAAGGTTTAACAAAATTAGCTGAAACTATTTTAACTGGTGCTTCTACCCATGAAACTGAACAACTTTCCCCATGGAACCCATAGTCAAAACGCAAAAAAAATTGGCTCCTCCATACTAACTCGATCAGCTGATCAGCCAACTTAGTATGGGAAGTTTTTTTTGAGATTTGACTATGAGTTTTATGGGGAAAGTTGTTCAGTTTCATGGGTAAAAGCACTAGTTAAAATAGTTTCAGCTAATTTTGTTAGACCTTATATCGACGGTTAAGAATCAAATATTGCTATCTGACATTTTGGTGATTTTGAGATTTTGATGGGACCGGATTTAGCAGATTTTGCTGCATAGGTTGGCAAAGACTGACTTTCGATTTGATGAATATTTAGAGAGATATTAAATGATATTAAAAACTGCTAAATGTATGACCATAAAAAACAAGGAAATATTCTGCTATGATCTGCTATCATACTAATGGCAAAAAATGACTATCTTCTTTTATTTGAATTTTTCTGCGTTAATCTGCTATCTTACTAATAACAAAAACGACCACCTTCTTTTACTTATTTTTTTCTGTTATAATCTGCTATCTTACTAATAACAAAATCAACCCTCTTCTTTTACTCATTTTTATCTGCTATAATCTGCTATCTTACTAATAACAAAAATGACAACCTTAATTTACTTGAATTTTTCTGCATTAATCTGCTATCTTACTAATACGCTACGTTTTCCGGTGCGCGGCCGCCACTAGAGAACTTTACTGCCCCATCGGCCATCTGGTCTACGAGCTATGTGTTCTGCCCACTGCCACTTCAGTTTAGCGATTCTGTGAGCTATGTCGGTTACTTTAGTTAACCTGCGGATCTCCTCGTTTCTGATTCGATCACGCAGAGAAACTCCGAGCATAGCACGCTCCATATGAAGGCTTCTTATGAAGCCCATAGTAAGCTACCATGTCTCAGTTCCGTAAGTCTTCACTGGCAACACACACTGGTCAAAGACCTTTTTCTTGAGACACTGCGGTATTTGGGACGTGAAGATATTGCGAAGCTTCCCGAACGCTGCCCAGCCGAGTTGGATTCGTCGATGGATCTCTTTCTTGAAGTTGGACCTGCCTCATCATATCAGCCACAAATCGTCCACTGCTGGACAAAGGCCTCCCCCAAGGATTTCCACGACGACCGGTCCTGCGCTGCCCGCATCCATCGGCTTCCCGCGACCTTCACCAGGTCATCGGTCCACCGCGTGGGAGGCCTGCCTACGCTACGTTTTCCGGTGCGCGGTCGCCACTCGAGAACTTTACTGCCCCATCGGCCATCTGTTCTACGAGCTATCTGCCCTGCCCACTGCCACTTCAGTGGACCTGCCTAGCTGGACTGTTTGTCCAGGTATACATATTCGTGAACAACTTCCAGTGTAGAGTCTCCAACCTTTAGAGGAGTGGGTGCGACACGGACATTTAACATTATTTTCGTCTTGTCCATGTTCATTTTAAGACCCACTTGTTGAGAGACTTTACTGAGGCCATCGATCATTGTGCTTAGGTCTTCCATAGTCTCAGCCATGACCACGATTTTGTCAGCGAATCGGAGGTGGGATATGTACTCGCCGTTGATATTGTTGCCGAGTCCACCCCAGTCCAGAAGCTTAAAAACATCTTCCAGGGCGGCGGTGAACAGTTTCGGAGATATAACGTCTCCCTGTCTCACCCCTCGCTGCAACTGGATAGGTTTCGAGTTCTGGTCCTGGAGGTGAACCGACATGGTGGCGTTTTCATACAGACACTTCAACACCTCGATGTATCGATGGTCAATTTGACACCGCTGGAGAGACTGTAGCACAGCCCAGGTTTCGACTGAATCAAAGGCTTTCTCATAGTCCACAAACGCCAAGCATAGTGGCTGATTGTACTCTTCGGTCTTCTGTATAATCTGCCGCAGCGTATGTATGTGGTCTATGGTACTAAAGCCTTTTCGGAAACCAGCTTGTTCGGGAGACTGGAAGTCGTCAAACCTGCGTGTGAGACGATTCGTACTGACTCTCGAAAACAGCCTGTAGACATGGCTCAGAAGTGAGATGGGTCTATAGTTCTTCAGCAGGGTTTTTTGTCACCCTTTTTGAAGAAAAGCACGCCTAAGGCATGGCACAGAAGTGTGTTCTGTGCCATGCCTTAGGCGTTTGTCCCTCGAGTATAATAGAATTAAATAACTTCTGAAGAGCTTTTAGTACCGGTGATCCACCTGCTTTCAGAAGTTCAGCCGTAATTCCATCATCACCCGGTGCCTTGTTGTTCTTGAGCTGTTTGTGAGCCATTCTAATCTCGTACAGGCTGACGTCCGGGATATCTTCGGTATAGTGTCGGATTAGTCTGGCTCTTGGGTCTTCAGCCAGATCGCTGACAGGCAAACGTGTGGTCTTGTACAATTGTCCATAGAACTTCTCAACTTCTTCCAGCAACTCGGTCTTAGACGATATGGTCCTGCCATCCTCAGTCTTCAGCTTGGTCAGTTGGCTTTGTCCAACAGACAGATCTCTCGCGAACACTTTTGAGCCTTTGTTGTGCTCAATCGCCTCTTTAATACAATTTGTATTATATTGGCGTAAATCGCGAGTCAGGGACTTAGAGATCTGCCTGTTTAGTTGCCGATACTGAGTAGCGTCTTCAGAGGACTGCAAAACTAATCTGCGTCTTTCTTTCATGAGGTTGCTGGTGAAGTCGGAGATTTTTTTAGTTCTGCTTGAACGGCGAGTTTTAAAAATCTTAGACCCGACTGTTTGAACAATTTCCACGAACCTGTTATTATAATCGTCCACATTCTCGCAGTCTCCTAGGCATTCGAAACGATTGTGCAACTCGAGCTGAAAGCTCTCGGGGTTTTGGAGCTGGATGGGCGCCGGTCGGAGCGTAGACTTCATCAGTCGACATCTTTCTAGCTTGGTCTTTAGATTCAATGTGCCTCTGACCATCCGGTGATCGCTTCCTGTTTTGACTGAATTGATCACGGAGAAATCATTGAGTATTTGCCTCCTTGTCGACATGATGAAGTCTATCTCGTTTTTTGTTACGCCATTGGAATGCAACCATGTTCACTTCCGCTGTTTTGACTTTTTGAAGAAGGAGTTCATCATAAAGAGGCTCTCCTTCTCCATAAAGACGGCCAGCATCTGGCCATGTGCATTTCTTACTCCATATACTAATTGCCCCACTCTCAGCTCACCATCGCTTCGTTTGCCCAGTTTCGCGTTAAAGTCCCCCATAACAACGGTATAATGGGTCCTGGTGCTATGTAAGGCTGTAAAGATGTCCTCATTCATAGTCTCTACCTCGTCGTCGGAGTGTTCCGTAGTCGGTGCGTATACCTGTATGACCTTCATCGAATACCGTTTGGTGATTCTGAGTATAAGGTATGCTACCCTTGTCGAAACGCTCAGGATTTGGACCATTGTTAATCAGGGATTTGTGGACGAGAAACCCGACACCACCCTGGGACTGTTGGTTGCCCTCCCAGAAATAGAGCAGGTTTCCGGATTTAAGGATCATGGTGTCCTCTCCCTCTCTTCGGACTTCACATAAACCTACGATATCCCACCGTAACCTGCTCAATACTTCTTTGAGTTCTGTAAGTTTCTCGTCAGTCCGCAGTGTACGCGTGTTGTAAATTGCCAGGGCCAAAGGTCGTTGGGTTTGGTAGCCTGGCATCTGCCGGGGATTCTTCGCACCCCCCGCCCCGCCGTTACCATGACTGCTACTGGAGCTAGGAATAGCGGGGCTGCCGGGGACTAGGAGCCGTTTTCTGGGTGTGAATTTCATAGGGGGGTTTTGCCGTAATCGCCACGCTTGGCAGGCGGGTTGGCGATCGCAGTTTGATTGCAGGTGTGTTGCAATGCACGGAAAGACGCTGCTGCCCTTCCTCCGGTTTTTAGTCCCTTAGTCGCCTCTTACGACACCCATTGAAAGAGATGGGATGGTCCTATTCTTAGCCGGGAACCATACGGGTGTACTTACCAAAACAGAAACACGGTGTTAGCCAACGACGCACTGTTGAATTTCAGCACTAAATACAATGTGTTAATTACACAAAAATTCTTAGAGCCTGGTCACACTCAAATGGAATGTGACTCGGTTCACAGTGCTATTGAACGGAAAACAAAAAACAAGGAAATTTACCTACCCAGCGACTACGTCAAGCTAACCAGAAAAACGCGTAAAAAGAACCCATATGAAACCATTTGCGTAAATTTTGACTTGATAAAAGACTACGCAGACAATAAAACGCATGTGTTCAAAAGTGTCCGCCCTGGTAAAAAGGCAGGGGACCCTCAGGTTGTGGATATAAGACAGATAATGTACGAACCTGAAAATATTATCAAAGTCAAACTAAATCACGATGATGATTGGATTAACTTACCACAAAGGCCAAAAGCTTCGACAAAGCAATCTTAAATAAAAAGCAATAATAAATAAATAAATCTTCATCAAGGCAATCTTCATCAAAAGCTTGTAGACCACTACACCAAAACAAACTACTTATAAATAAAACAAAATATAACCACCTTCAACAGCTAAAGTCAGTATTGCCTCAAGATTGTCACGGTTTCTACGATTTTTTATCCTACACTGATTAAAAACTTACATTTAATTTATAAAACCTATTTGATTATATTGTAAATTTATTTTTCTTTGTACAGCTCAACAGAACTGTAGGGAACTTAATTTTGGTAAATAAAAACACGAGTACAGGTGGACAAAAACTGACGTTTGTGTTTTAAAAAAGGTGATTTTGACAGAATTTAATTCCAAATTATTTTTGTGGCTTTTCTCCTTTTTATTGAAAAAGAAAAATTGATGGATACACCGTATCCACAATGCCATATAGATAAATGATCAGAGTACAAATTTAGTTTTAGCGGTTTGTGCCCAGAATTGACTCAATAAAGACAGATTTTTCTTTCTTTTTCATGTTTGCTGATTATTTGACTGCATTTTGTGTTCCCTTTTCTTAGTTTAAGATATGTTTGAGTATCGTTTCATTTGTCTGTCATCTTTATAAATAAAAGAGTACTTTTGATTGAAAAAGTTTTATTAGCAAACCTGGCATCTGCAACAAAATTGTACATAATTCACTAAAGTCCAAGAAATAAAGGTGCTATCTACCATCAAAAACCTGCTATCTGCATCAAAATGGTACAGATTTCACTAAACCTGCAATCAAAATGTGCTATCTCCCAAAAATCCAACTAACCTTTAAATTATATAAAAATGCTTATCAACATTGAAAACATAGTTAATTTTTATGTATAATGCCATAATTGGATTTTAAGATTTAATAAATATAAAAAAAATAAACGTTTTTTTCGTCTCCTGTAAAATTGACTTTTTGAAAATAACACTATTTGATTCTTAACCGTCGATATATAGATTCTAGACTAGACCACAAATTACTAAATAGTTACTTACTAGACTAAGTTGCTGCGATTAATATCGGTTCTAACGTTTGGTTGTAGCGTTACTAATTAAATTATATTTCTGTTTACTTGGCTTTTTAAAATTTTGTTTCATTAATTACACAAATTAGTTACCCATTTAACTGTTTTCTGCAAAACCTCTTCATGTCGCACCATAAATAATCAATATTGCAGATGGGATTTCAATCTCATGGCATTTGGGCGTTGCACACTTGCGGACAAGTTGAGCCGCCGCCGCCGCGCCGGGGTGCTCCCTGTCGCACCTCTCACCCTACAAACCCCTATAGGCTAGCTAGAAAATTGGGTTAAACAGTACCCGTTCCCGTGCCGCGCGCCGCAACGGAAGTGGGGAATTTAGGGGGTCCGCGGAAATGCGCTTCTGGCACAGTGAATGCGGCGAGGGACAGAGATGTTTGTGTGACTGAGTATTGATTGTCTTTCAAACCGAGTAAGATAGGACGCAGTTAACTGCGCCGCAAGTTTAACAGGAGTGTATCCGTAGCGCGCTCCTAGTGACGTAGTTTGGTTCTTTGAATATTAATCAATCACAATTATGTATTTAAATATTGTTAACACCTTCTAGAAACGAATATGTGTGTCTGTGGATTTGTCAGATTTCCGTAAACATTTGTATACCTATATTAATATGTTTTTTTTTACTGAATTCTGTCACTGAACAACTTAGTCATTTAAGCATTATTATTTTTGGTTTTTGTTAATTTTCTAATAAAGTACTACATCGATTTTGATTAAATTTATATGGGACCACACGGGAAGCACTAGCTTTCAAATAAAAAACGAATTATAAAAATCGGTTCACCCAGGCAAAAGTTCTGAAAAAAAAGAAAAAAAAATACATACAGGCGAATTGAGAACCTCATCCTTTTTGGAAGTCGGTTGAAAATTCAATAACTTTGATCAATATGCATATAAGAAACACGCCTTTGTTAATCTACGAGTTGATATTGGTAACACTACACGTGGTTTCTTGTTTCTTAGACATATATGAGATAAGGAAACCGATAACATACAATGGTTCAAGACTATCACAAATTCTTTCTGTTGTGCAATTGTTTTTACTTTCGCTACATGTAGCCGAATTTGATAATTGAAATATCCTGTAGGCGCTTGTGATGATTCTGGTGATGATATAATATTCGGCGTAGTCAGTTCTCTTTGGCTCATTTTTGCTAAACACTAAGGTGGGCTACGTTCTTAGATTAAACCAAAATTTTGCTTTAATCAAAGGCTACGTTGGATAATTTTCACTTCAGCTAAGTACATACTAGTAGTTCCCGCAATGCAAGGGTATTTTTAACCCGGGGAGCATGTGGTGGGGTGTGAGTTACCCCCGCCATCAATAAAACTGTAATCTTGCAACACTTGTCTCTGCAGTAGCCGGAGTGTGCCGTAAAGGATAGTAACATGATAGCTCGCAATAATTCGAGTCACTGTCTGGTGAAAAAAAAAACAAAGTTGTTAGTAATAAATATAAAATCTGAAAAAAAACCTATATAAACAAAAATTTGCTTATAAGACTTTTGCTGAAATGATGATGATGAAACAAATAAATTGTGTTGCTGATGATTTTGAAGTTTTTGTTATTTTTGTTTATTCCGACCTTCCTAATGGCTCATCTTTTTGTTCACATAGGAAGTGTCTCGGTTGATTGCATTGCATCGTTTAGTGTGTGCTTCCATTCCATTCCAGCTAGTGTACATTATTATTGCTGTATGTGTAACTGCTTACGTACGTACCTATGTTGCCAACTCGCTAACTTTCCATTCGATGCTAGTTGCGCTAAAAATAGACGCGACGACGCGAACTGTAAAGCAAGGCACCACTCTGCAGTGCAGGCTAATCAATTGGTCCACTTCATACCGGATAGCTAACGAATTGTTTTATAAAATAATTCACTTGTGAGTAGGTAGGTAAACTCTTACTTCAAATAGAGAAAACTGCGATTTTCAGCTTACTTCTGTTAATGCCTCCGTGGCGTAATTAGTTCATTCGCTTCACACCAGGAGGTCGTGGGTTCGATTCCCTGTGGGGTCAACTTGTAAGACTCGATTTGGTTGGTGGTAGGGCATTTTCTAAGCCCACCTGTCTAGCTACCACCATCTTATCTAAGTCTTGCCACCAAAAACATTGATGTGTCCCGGCTTGAAGATAAGATAGCCAGTTCTCCATTGCGTTGGGGAATCTTGGTTAGCCCGCTTCCATCGTCGGCATCATCGTCACTTACCATCAGGTGAGATGATGCCAAGGGCTTTCCAATTGTAAATAAAAAAAAAATAATCTCAGTTTAAGAATCAATGATTGTTGATCTGACTCGAAATTAAAAATTCCATTATCTGGCGCTAAAACAAAACACGTATTATGAATTCATGACGTCATCATGTGGCCTTGCTGGCGAAACTTGGTTTGTTTGTAATATAATTTTATTTAGCATCTTAATTTATGTACCTAGCTATGCAATGTGTCATGACAATGTGGGTAGGTTATACGCGAGTAGAACAGAACGAACGTTAAAATGGAAGTAGTGAGATATTATGTTCCCTGTCAAGTCCAATTCGATAGGTACCCTTTTTATTGTTCTGTTGTCAACCTAGGAACCCTTACAGTTTCGCCATGTCCGTCTGTTTGTCTGCCTATGTGTCTCTGTTTGTCTGCCTATGTGTCTGTCACAGCCGTTTTACTCAGTTATAGCTGTGACCTCTATAAAGTTATGGAATAAGTGAATAAAAGAAAATCAGACTTACATTACATGAAAAGTGGGGGTGTTTTTTATGTCTTGAATAATTCTTTTAAAACGACTAAGGGTTTGCTAACATCATTTTTCCGATAAATGATTCGTTTACTTAATGTTCAGTTTTTAAATGATGATTTTTGTTAAAGTTACATTTACATGTCCCCCCTCCCCCTACCAGCTTTACCGCTATAGAAGGAAATGTGACCTTTTTTTTTCAACGTTCTTTAGATTTTTTTGCTTAATCATTAAACTTGGTATTATTACAATGCAAACTCTATAAAAAAATGAAAAAAACCGGCAAAGCGCGAGTCAGACTACCACCACATCCCTCCACTCAAATATAACAGTGATACCTGTTCAAACCAAAGACATCAACGCGAGTGAGAGAAAATCCTTTTTTTGACTCACGCGCCATCGGACTCCTTGGCGATAGTACGACTTATACTTGGTCGGTATTTATTATTTTTCTTTTACTTTAGGAGTAGTGCTCTTATGATTAGTGGCACAAAGTTTCACGCCTGTACCGTCACTTTCATGATACAGAAAAACAAAAAAAACACGTTTCATATATCCTCTTAGTTTTTCTCTTATTCTAATTTTAAATATTGCTGGAAAATCCTCTTTAATAACCACTAAAATAAAAACACATTTTAGAATTTCAACTACCTATTCCGGTTCCAAAGAAAGAGCCTTTTAAAGGTCGGACAGACAGACAGACAGATAGACAGACGGGCGGACGGACAGCGTAGGCTTAGTAATAGGGTCCCGTAACCTGCTACGGAACCCTAAAAAACTGTCAAATGTCAGTCGTGATGAATCTGGAATGAGACTGACTCTCCCCACACAGGGAATCCCAGTGGGAGAGTTAGTGTAATTATAATTTATCATCAAAAATGAATGTGTCTTTCTCTAACTAAAGATTGAGAAATATTTCTTTGTCATACTTGTATGTATTAGTCAAACACATGAGCCCTTTGTTCTAATTTGATTATGTACTGTAAACGTACGTTTCACTTGCCTTCTCTATGGGATTTCGGTCTCGTACTTGCTTGCTAACGAGGCGTTGAGTAGAGAAGACATTCATAGACACACACCATCCCTGGTTAACAGTAATCATCATTTCAGCTCATATACGTCCCCACCGAGGGGCGTGAGCCTACCCTGAATTAGGGCGATCGGGCCTTAGTCGACCACGCGGGCCCAGTGCGGGTTGCTCGACTTCACACACAACCTGCGAGTTTCTCCGCAGGTGTGTGCAGGTTTCCTCACGATGTTTTTCCTTCACCGTAAGAACGTCGGATAAACGTACATATGAAATCTAAATTCGAAATCACATTGGTACGTGGCAGGATTAGAACCACGACCTCCCGGACAGGCGGCGGAAGCCCTAGCCGGTACGCCACCGACGATCCTTAACAGGAATAACATTATTAACATAATTAACAGTAATAAATATTATTATTATCTTGCCACTGTTGAATACTGTAAATGCGTCATTCATTTGGTCACCCTAACCCACCGACTACACTTAATATAATTAAAAGGGTCTGATTTAACGATCGTCTATTAAATAGATTCGATCAATAAACACAAGAATTAAAATTCCCTAATTAATATATTATGTAGTTTGTACTCAAAATAGTAGATCTGTCGCCAAAGTAAAGTCATCAAACATCACCAAAACAGTACTCAAAAAGGATAAGATTTATCTATCACCCAAATAATAAATAAATATGCGCAAAGTTGCCTCTGGCGCTCTCGACTCTCTTCTCGCCCAATTGATCTGCGTAATAAGAACCCGTAAAAGTCACTCCCTTTTCAAATATTCGATCATAATTATTCCCTCAATATTACAGAAAACGGACGCCATAGCCTTGTCCGCCGAGGTTGACACTTTGAATTTCTTTGGCGTACTACGTCGGTGAAGATGGTCGTTTCCAAGCCAATAAGCCATGTAAATAAAATAGATATACATAGCCTTTTCGAGACTGAGTAAGGTTAAAAAGTTTTTTTGTGGGGCAGTGTATAAGATTCTACAATAAAATTCCAGAAAATGTATAACTAGTTTGTCAGAGAATAAATTCAAGACTCATATCAAAAATGCTCTAGAGGATTATTATAAAATTATAGATTATGTAAATGACAAAGACAATATATGTTGATACACAAATACCATTACCTGAGACTGTATTCTGAATCATGACATTATTTGTAATATACAAAAAGTTTTTTTTTAACTATTTAAAAATGTGTGTCAAAGTGATGGACCCAGGTTTCGTCCATAGTTACATATCGCCTAAAAATGTCTTTGTCAGCTTGGTACTTTTCGAGACTAGCCTTTGAAATGTCAACTCGTTTCTTCTTTTGCTCCTCGGTTACTTGTTAAAGTAATATTTTTTACTCTATGCCTCGGTTAACATTCTCGGGACCCAACGTGCGGATACCTTTTTCACTTGCAGTTCGTCAGTGAGAATTCTTTGAATGCTGCCGAGATCCCTGTGACCAGCTAGATATCTGATGGTCACTCTTCGGTCATCCAAAACAATATCTTGTACTTTCAGCCGACTTCCAAAACGGAGGAGGTTCTCAATTCGACTGTATGTTTTTTAATATATTTGTTACGCGATATCTTCGCAGATTGTGAACCGATTTTAATGTTTTTTTTTATTAACATTATTCTCGGTGAGAAACGTTGACGGGCGGGCGTCCTTTGCGAAGTTCATTTTCCGTGGATGTTCTACCCATCAGCTTAAACTCCTTGCACCAGCGTGCAACTGTGGAATTTGGAGGAGCAGTCACCTAATGTTTCCAATAAGTCGGCGTGTTCATCTTTGGTAGATTTTTTTTTTCAAGCAACGGTACTCGATTGCAGCTATCACTTCGACTGCTAGTGCTGCATCTCCAACGGTAGATGATTATGGTGGCCTCGTTGTCGACACATTGACAAAGAATACTACTTGCTACTAGGTATATCGGTTATCTATCGCCGTGCACTGCCAGTTATTACATTCGTGTCACACACACATTGGGTACCTACCTACTTAAATATACGTTGATAAGGGTCGGTAGGTAATACTATGTATACATATGTCTACATTACATTAAGTATATAGATACTTAACCTATTCTAAGTTTGGTGGGTAAGGTTCTTTCTGTGTACGCCTATGTTGCTTAAGTCAATATCTTTATTCTTTGCCTTTAAAGTTGTGTGTGAGGCACGAGCGCCGATATTATCACGTAGTAGTACAGGTATCTATCTACCTATTTATACCTAGGTACTTGTTCGCCGCAGGTCGGTGGCACCCCGCCCCGCCCGCAGCCGTGTCGTCGCGGCCTCCGCCTGTGCCGTCAGTCATTGCGGGAGGATAGGTCAATTTGATTTTGTGATAAGTTGATGTTGCCATACATATGTTGCTACCTACATTAAAAATAAGAACATCTACAGGTACCTACTTACTATTCAAGTAACTAGTAGGTATCTCACCTGGTGGTTCTACCTTGAAAGTGTAAAAAAATAATTGTGAAGCTAGCTTCTACTTGCAAAATTGTTGAGCTGGCAAGGAGTAGCGTTTTCTAACTTCCATCCGTGCAAAAATTATTAGCCAACAAGCTCTATCGTAATCGTGGGCTGTTGACCTGCCGCAAACTTGGTTCACGTCTCGCTCTGTGAATTGCAAATCGATTAACGTTAGTTTTCTCCCAGCGGATTTACTTCCAATTTCCAGTTCAGTGGAATTTGCTAGTTGTAGTGATTGATGCCACCTTGTGCTTTTGTTTGTTTGACGGCCGGCACCGTATCCTTCTTTATAAAAAAAATGTAAAATGGCGCCTTGTGATTACATTCGGAGCCTGTGTCTGGTTCGGAGCAAACTTCGTGACGATCACCGCCCGCCCCTCGCGGCCCGCACTCGCCGCGCGCCCCGCGGATGCGTATCCGATTGTCGCGGTTCGTGTTTCGTATACACAACTTGTCAAACTTGTTAGGTTATTGGTGTAAATTGAGGTTAAATCGACAATTATATATATTATGAAAATGGATACAGTAGTCATAAAGTGATTTGTAAGTTTTTATATGAAGATTCATGCAGTGAAAAGTTATAAAAACTCAAAGTTTACTGGGCGAGTCATATGTAAAGGCGCCATCTTTCTTTACAGATGTCAGCTGGGTCACAAATTCAGATGGCACCGCAAACTACTGTCAACACGGCGGGGCAGCCAATTCATAGCCAGGATTCCAATATGAGTACAGGTACATAAATTGAATGCAAAAAGTGTTGTGTGTATGTGTTGTGAATAGTGGACAACAGTGTTCAGTTCAAGCCGGTTAACTTGACAAGTGAACCTAACTTTTGCGTATGCCTCTAGAGATAAATAAGTTATGCACCGAGTTACGAGGGCGAACTCAAGTGAAACTGCTATCAAACGAAGGATTGTGATTGTGACGTCACATTTTCTCGTACATAGAATGGTGCACAGGAACTGTGAAAGTGCCTTTTTACTCTTTACCTGAGCTGAGACTTGATTGTTGAGTGCTCACTATAATGCACGACTTCAAAACTGGATCTACTATAAACAACGTCGGTCTTCTAACTGCCCCGATAAAAAGTGAGTTCATTACTCTACCTGCATGGTATTCTATTATCAAATCTAATTTAGTAATAGTTATTTTTTACTTTTTTCTAAGATGGTACTTTGCACAAAGTGCAAGAAGATCTTATGTATATCTATGAAAGGGTACTACTTTACCTGTTGTGAACACTTAGTTGGCAAATCCATAAAAAAAAAGATTTTTTTTCGAGTTTTGGAAAATTTACCATACCACACCTATATGGCCTTTCCAATGAGCCTTAACCTGCCCTAACAAGCACAAATTCCAAGTCCAAGCAGATATTTTTTTATGTTTCTAAACAAAGAGAACATCATCACTATTATATAGCTTTAAGAGACAGGTCTTCCTAGAGCAAGTTTTACTAACAAAATGTCAAAGTTTGGGTCCCAAAGCAAGATGTAAATAGAGGAAAGCCAATAGAACAAGTGAGACCGCCATGGAAAAGCTACTAAACTTCATACAACATAATATATTTCTTCGAAGTTGCAGCAGCCTGTTTCTAAATTAAAACTTACAAACCTGGATCTTTAGCAGAAAATAATAATTAAAACTAAGAAATATGAGATCAAAACTGAATAAGCAGAAAATGTGTGTCATATATTATACTACTTACTCTTTAAACTTTAAGCATAATAGTTAAAGTAATTATAACTTTCAGGGTCATCACATAGTGACAAAGAAGTTGATGCACTTACTCCTGATAAGTCAGCAGCTATGCGAGGCTCTGCTGTTGCACCTGGGGCAGTGTTGGTTCCGCCAAGCGGAGCTACCCCTACAATAGCAATGCCAGAAAGAAAAAGAAAACGAAAAGGTACTTAAGTAATTTTATCTCATACCTGCAGCACAGTCATTGAAAAGGAAGTTTGTTTCAATGCTAACATTTTTTTAAATCCTCATTTGGTACGCCCTTGGCATCACCTCACCTAATGGTAAGTGACAATGATGCCAAAGAAAGACAAAGGCTTACTGAGGCTTATCTTCAAGCCAGAATACATCAATGCCACTAAAATTGATGTATAGTGGCAAGACTTAGTTAAGATGGTGGTAGCTAGCCAGGCGGACTTAAAGAATTCTCTTCCATCAACCAAACCAAGTGTCATAAAGTTAGACTCTGCCAGGAATCAAACCCGCAACCTCCTGATGTGAAGCTAATGGACTAACCATTACGACGAGGCGGTTACACTTACAAGTATATTTAAAAAAATAAACTGTATGAAAATTACACCATATTTGTCTCAGTCCTACCACAGCAACCAATGAGGAGCATGCTGTAAGGCATACTCTACATGGGGCCATGTATGTGACATATAATCTCACTCTAGAGATATAAACTCTTACCTACTTCAAACTCAAAGTGAAATGTTATGTATTTATTGATAAACGACCTATAAACGACTCAATCTTCTTTATCGTGGTTTGATTCATACCTTGCACAAAGAAAGCAATGCGTAGAGATTAATGGAATCGACCAAAAAAATGTCATGTCCTCACATAGATCTAAACTGTGTGTCAATCCTTTTGGCATACCGCAAGGTATCGTGCTTGGGCTGCTTTTGTTTTTATTATTTATTAACAACTTACCTTCTATAACTGACCACCAATGTATATTATTTGCAGATGACATATCAATAATTGTGACATGTAATAATGATGAATTAAATAAATTTTAAAATGACATTAATAATACTATAAAATCGTTATTTGAATGGCTAAACAGTAATAATTTGCATGTTAATCTGACAAAAACTAATTATATACAGTTTGCTACACGAGGACATAGTAATAATAGACTTGACATAATGAAATTTTGTTTCCCTAGTTAAGGCTCCAGTCTCCCACAAACTATGTTATACTATTAAGTTGAAAAAAGGTCAATTATGTGAGACAAGTTTGTGGCGAGAAAATAAACAAGTTGATTGATTGACATGATGAGGAATCCTGCACATCTGATTCTGCGTCTGGTGCATTTATTTAAGTTATGTGTGTTAATTGTTGATATGGTGTTTGTATGTAGTTAAGTTCCTTTTACTTGTGATGTACATTATTATAAATTTGATAATTTCAGGTGAAGAAGGCGTTGGCGGTGGTGGGGGAGGCGGTGGCAAGCAGCGGCATAACTCCTCAGATAAAAACATTCGGGAGTACTTCACGAAACACCCCTCGTCCAGCCCCGTGAGGCTCACAGGGGCAAAATCCCCTTCACCGCAGGGTGCCAACTATCCTATGGTGAGATTATAATACCTACAACAACTTTTTTATGTTCTTTGCACCCATAAGTCCCTGACTGGCATCACCTCACCTCACCTTTTCAATGATGTGAAAGAAAATCTATGAGTACAGTACTCACATCATCAATGTGTAGATGCTTAGTGGCATAATTGCTCATTAATTTCACATTTCCTTCAGAAAATGGTATGTTCAATATCTTATTTTCTTCTTAGTTAAAGTGTTTGATTACTTACTGTTAAAGCATTTGTGTGATGAGCAGATTTGTTTGCTCTGTGTCTGGGTGTTAAATTATATCTATATATGTATGTATTTAAACGTATATAAGTATGTATATCAGTCTCTGGTAACCCATAACACAGGGAATCCTACTTTGGGGCCATATGACCATGTGTGATTTGTCCCAGAATATTTATTTATTTATTTATTGATTTACTCGATTATGACAAAGCCAAAAGGAAGAGTTATGAATAGAGACCCAATACATATCAGCGTAAGCAATTATGTTTTGTAATTTTTGTAGGTTTATGTATATTTTGATAAAAACGCAGTGAATCTGCAGGTTTAACTTTTTTTCTACAAATCTAGACTAAATGTTAAGAGGATTGTGAAGCTGCGACTTTTCATACAAACGACGTTAACGATTTTCACTTCTTCAATGTTTGCCGATTTGGACCAATTTTTGATAGGTTGTCAGTCAGTACAAAAGCTAGGCTTATATGTTCTTGTTTTTTAAATAAAGAAAAAAGTTAAATTTTTTATATACAAAACTAATTTCGGCCATGTTTTGTTTATTTATAATCAGTAATTTCAAAAACGAAACATGTAAGCTTAACTTTTGTTCTTTCTGATAACTGATAATGTGATAACCTATTAAAGAGATGAAAATCATTATGTAACTCCGTTTGTATGAAAAGTTGCAGCTTCATAATCCTCTTAAGTAGCAAATTAGACTCACGATCTCGACCCCAACTATCAGATAAACACAGCTTCTATGGCGCTTTTAGTAGCGTGCTGCATTGAGACTAGCATTTAAACCAATACTTTTGTAAATATTTTTAAAATAATGTCTTAATTAGCTGTTCAGTTTATTAGAAACTTGTATAGGTATTTTGATTTCAATTTATATGATTAAAAATAGAAAATAAATCAAATATACAGCTGTCATTCAGCTGTCATAGAACAACTTTTGTTCTATGACAGCTGAAATCACAAAAAAAAATTGTTAACTCTTCATACAAATCGATCAGCTGATCGGCCAATTTTGTGCATTTTAGAATTGACTATGGGTTCCTTGGGGAAAATTTTGAGTAGAACCCCCAGTTAACGGGTCCTACACCAATTTTTTTACACCTTGTATAGGCACTTAAGTTGCATATTTTAGCCATCTTTTGTGCATAAAATCTAGTCTCTAGTTATGCATCTCACAGGCTATGTAATTACCTATGTATCTAAAATACTGAACCGATACAAATGAGGTATCAACAAAATTTTCTTGATTCTTATTTGTGTCCTAGGCTACTTAAATTAAAAAATATATATAAGATATATAAATCTTAGAAAAGTTTGTTATACAAACTGGCACAGTGCGAGTCGGACTCGCTCAATGTAGGTTTCCATAATATTTTCAAAAAATAAATGTATATGTTAAAAAACAAAATTGTATTTGCAGTTGGTAATAGAACATTTTGTATGTTATCCTAAAAATTTTTTTCAAGATTTTATTGTACCACTTTGACGACATGATTGATATGTATATATATATACCCATGCTAAATTACAGCTTTCTAGTACTAATAGCACCTGAGCTAAGCCGCGACAGACAGACATGGCGAAACTATAAGGGTTCCTTGTTGACTACGGAACCCTAAAAATGTATTTATGTACTTAACATTACGTAGTAGATTTGCGTTTTAACTCTTTAGTAGGTATGTATGTACCTACAACTCCAGATGGTGGTAATTTTGTGATGGTTGATGGCGGTACTAAAAATTCGGGCATGCGCAGAGCTTTCTAGTACTAATAGCACCTAATAGTCTCTAAGCTAAGCCACGGACAGACAGACTGACAATAGGTTGACTTCGGAACCTATTGGTAAGCACATATCCACTTATGGTAAGCTCTTGGCATTATCTCTCTTTTTTACCTAATGGTAAATGCAACGCAATGACCACTTGGCTATCTTATCTTCATGCCGGAATATATCAATACTGTTACATGAATTTTTGGCCCCAAGACTTAGATAAAATGGTGGTAGCTAGCTAGCCAGGCAGGCTTCGAGAATGCCCTACCACCAATTAAACTGAGTGTTACAAAGTTAGACCCCGCTGACATGTGAAGTGAGTGGATTAACCCTGTGTTTGTCATTATTGTTCCGTACGAGGCAAAGGGTTCTATTACCGTTAGTACATACTTATATACATATGGTTGAGAGAAGCGATGACTGACTCGCGATGTTATACTCGTGACCAGGTGCTGTCCGTGTGATGATTTTAATGTATAACTTCTCGTATCATATTGTTTCATGTTCTAATGACATAATTTGTTTTTTTTATATCAAGGATTGGATTTTGACGTTATTGACCAATGACTGTTTATTTTTTGATTTTTTAAAAATGAAATTAGTAATCACTATTTTATGACTATCAGAAAGAGTGTAATTTGCACCTATTTTGAATAAATACTCGTATCTTGAATATATACTTTGTAATAAATAAGCCTACGCTGTCTGTCTGGCCCCGTCTACCTGTCTGTCTATATTTCTATTTTCCTGATTTTGCGAGCGAAAAGGCCAAGGTATCTGGTCATAAATCCTGATCAGTCCTAAAACTCATAAATGAAAGAAATGTACAAATGACATGCGTGGCATCTGCCTATGCAATAAAGATTCTTTAATTTGCATGTTTCTTCTGCACAGATGAGAAAATAAACATACCTACATAAATTATAATGGTTTAACCAAGGGCTCTTTCACATCTCTGGGATGAATCTCTAAGTTGCATATTTACTTTACTGTGTAAAACTACATGTACATAAGAGTGTTTTTCTGTTGTTGGGTTATTTTTTTAACTTGTAACTTGTTTGAATGCAGTACCCACCATCACCTTCATCTTTGCTGCCTTCGGGAGTTGATTTTTTACGTTCAGCCTCACAGCAGCGACCTCACACTTCTGTTAAACAGGTGTGTTTGTGTGCCATACATAACAGATCAACATTAATTGTGATTTATATATTTGTATATTTCTGAGTAATTGGTGTTTCAAAGTGTGAATATTATTGTCCACAGGTTCAAACAGAAATGACATGTCAGCGGATACAAGAGTTAGAAACTCAAGCATCCTCTGACTTAGAAGTAAGAAATAATAGGATAGATGAATTAACAAGGTCTAATGAAGAACTTAAACACCAGGTGCAAGCGCAAAGCCAGGTAATATTGTTTACATTCCGCATGGAAACATCCTATTGTCACATCATTTGAATGCGTAAGATGAGCCAATGATTGTTACAGGTAATAGAGCAACACAAATCACACATCAACAAATGTATAGACGTGGTTAAGAAGCTATTAAATGAGAAGAGTACGATTGAGAAGAAGGAGGCTCGGCAACGGTGTATGCAGAACAGGCTACGGCTCGGACAGTTCGTCACGCAGCGCGTTGGCGCAACCTTCCAGGAGAACTGGACGGATGGCTATGCGTTCCAGGAGTTAACGAGGTTCGTCCTTTTATCGCATTTGTAACTGAAGTGTGTCTAGTGAATGAAAAGAGTACGATTGAGAAGAAGGAGGCTCGGTAGTGGTGCATGCAGAACAGGCTACAGCTCGGGCGCCACCTTCCAGAAGCACTGGGCGGACGGCTATGCCACAGTCTTAACAATCCATACAGTCGTCCAACTTAGATGTCTAGACTAGTCTACGAGACGAGGGGGAGACGGGGGAGGTCGAGCCCTAACTGTCACTCACCATTAATACAAGGAACAAGCAGCGCCAGCTCTAGAGGTGACAGTACTAGTAATGGTAATGTCTGCTTTGACGCAAGCATGAAAGGCGTTGGACCACTATATGTTTAGAAGGAAACTCTTTATTTCTTTAATTTTTTATATCTTTATTGTAAAAACAAATAAGTTAACAAAATATTAACAGTATAAGCAACGGTGAAGTTAACCAGATTCGTCTTATTAGTACATCTGTTACAGCAACAGTGTCTATGAAAGGCTTTCAGGGTAGGTTAGCCAGTAAAGAGATGATTTGATTACGTACATCCTAAACACACCTCTACATTAATTTCTCTTTCGTACCACACCTTGATCACTTTAAATAAAACCTATTTTTGTTGTTGATTGGTTTAAAATTGCTCTGAGTTTGGTGTATCTCCTCGACCACAAGTCATTTATGCTTGTACTCTGCAAGCCCTACCACCTGCATGCAAGAGGACTCTGAACAGTTCAAAACTAGGTATATGCATATACCAATTCATTGGCAGAGGCCAATTCAGTTAGAGATAATAAATAGTTTTTTTTATATATGACCAGCGCTTTTTTGATACTAGACTCATGATTACAGGCGGCAAGAAGAAATAACCGCAGAGAAAGAAGAGATAGACCGCCAAAAGAAGCTGCTGTTGAAGAAACGGCCGTCGAACAGCGAGGGCGGCGGACGCGGTAAGCGCACGGCAAGCGCTCCCGCAACGCCCGCGCCGCCGCCGCCGCTGCACAACGGCACCGAAGCGCCCACCTTCCTCAAGCCCGACCCGCTGCCCAGTATGACCTGGCAGGAGTACTACGAGGCCGACGAGATCCTCAAGGTGAGACTGAGCCGCTTACTCAACTAACATTGCAAGGTACAAGGCGCCAGGTCGAAGAACAGTAGGCTTACCAGCTGTCCGATAGTCGAATGACATATTTAATATCACATTGCTTATTGATACTGTAATAAATAGTGAAAATAAAAACTCCTGACCCAGCCAAATCAAAACAACTGAACTTTCGGCGGCCATTTTGTTTTCTGCCAATTAGATTTTTTTATTGCACCTGAAATCTGCTCAGGGTGTACAATATTATTTCGTCTCGAAAACAAGTAGGGCGTCGAATGGCGAAATGTAGATGGCAAGTCTGTTCAATTTCCCTAATGCGTTGGGAATATGGGATTTAGGCAGCCCGCTTTCATCTTCGGTATCATCATCACTTACCTCCAGGTGAGATGATGCCGAGGGCTTATCAATTATGGATCATCACATCAGCTCATATACGTCCCCACCGAGGGGCTCGAGCCTCAATTATGGATAAAAAAATTAATTCGTTGGTTAGAAAACTGAAATTTGTTTATCATTTCAACCAGAAGATATTTACTGCTGAACGTAGGCCTTATACATCTCCAATTGCCTTGTTTTTATCATCATTATTATTAGCCTAGGCTGTTCACTGCTAGGCAAAGGCCTCCCCCCTATTACGCCATACATCCCTGTCTCACTGCAGCAGCCTATTTGCTGTTATGAGACATACTCCACGTGGGGCCAATAGACTCTTCCTCCGAAGATATATTTATTTAAATTACAACCAATTGTTTCTTCGTAGCTAAGACAGAGTGCGCTGAAGAAAGAGGACGCGGACCTGCAGCTGGAGATGGAGAAGTTAGAGCGCGAAAGGAACCTGCATATCCGGGAGCTGAAGCGGATACACAACGAGGACCAGAGTCGCTTCTCTGCGCACCCTGTGCTCTCTGAGAGGTGACCACATTTGCCTATTTATATTTCTTGTGTTTATTATTATGTAGCATTATGGGCGACGCTACGACACGATGATATTTAATTACTACTATTGTTTTCGTTCGGATTGTAAAAAATATCATAGATAATATTACTCAGTTTTCCTGAATTTTACAACTTTCCAGGCAAGCGGCTCGCGGTTTTTTTATGGCCCTTAGTCAATAACGAACCGTTACAGGTTGACCATGTCCATCCGTCTGTCCTTTTGTCCGCGGTCTAACCCACACCAGTGGTAGAATATCTTGAAAACAGTTTTTTTAAAGCACTTCTACACGTAAAAGTGGGGGTGAAATTTATTTTCTCGTCTATCCCATGCGGTGGGATGTCTTTGGATAGGTCATTCAAAAATAATGCGGGGTGTGTAAAAACCATTCCTCGTTTCAGGGATCCGTTTACAAAATATTAAATTATGTATTAAAGTTCTAATTTTTTTGCTTAGAGTCATGTGTCCCCAGGTAGAGCCAGGCCTGTCGCACTCCTCGCTGTAGGCATGAAAATATACCAAAGTATATAATTATAAGCCTACGCCGCGTGGCAACCTGAATGGGGCAAATTCAGTAGTCAGAAGAGATAAGACTTCGCGATAGACAAAGAGGCAACTTGTAGGTGAATATAACTGTAGGTAGTTAGCGAATTTGAACTTTATTGTGCCGTAGCAAGAGTCGCCATTCATTCAAATGATTTTGTAGAGTTAATCTTCTTTTACGTAGTAAATAGTCTTTGTTTGGACATCTAAAAATTTTTTTTAACGGTAATGTAATCAATTTAAAAGAAAAACTATCGTTGGATTTATAAACAGTTCATGGATTTTCTTTATAAAGTATTCTATTACTAACTGCAAAAATAATTAAAATTTTTCAGTCTGCAATATAAACTTATTTTCTAACCTACTTTGCGTGAGTTACATCCTGTATAAAGAAAATGCAGCGGAAGATTGAAGGAAAGGATAGCTTTTTTTAATATTTTTTATTCTTTTTTATTCTCAAATAGTAAGCCCTTGGTATCATCTCACCTGATGGTAAGTGACGATAATGTCGAAGATGGAAGCGGGCTTACCAAGATTCCCCAACGCAATGTAGAAAAGAAAGTTTTAGAAAAGCTAAGAATTAGTTACATCAACCAAGTGAAAACAAAAATAAAAGTGCTAGCACTCTACACTGAAGTACTTTCAGGTTTTTTAAACCTATGCCCGTTGCATATGCTTTCCGTATTTACATATATTTGAGTTTTATGTTAAGTGGCAGTGGGCAGGGCACATAACTAGTAGAACAGATGGCCATGGAGCAGTAAAGTTCTCGAGTGGAGACCGCGCGCAGGAAGACGAAGCAAGTGTGGCAGGCCTCCCACACGGTGGACCGACGATCTGGTGAAGGTCGCGAGAAGCCGCTGGATGCGGGCAGCGCAGGACCGATCGTCGTGAAAATCCTTGGGGGAGACCTTCGTCCAGCAGTGGACGTCTTTCGGCTGATAATCGTATCATCAGATGATAAAATGAATGAGCTTTTGTATTTTTTTATTCACAATTGGTAAGCCCTTCGGCATCATCTCACCTAGTGTCGTTGATACCGAAGATGGAAGCGGGCTTACCAAAATTCTCCAACGCAATGGAGAACTGGGTATCTTATCTTCAACCCGGAACACATCAATGTTGTTAGCACTGATGTTTGGCAGCAAAACTTAGATAAGATGGTGGTAGCTAGCCAGGTGGGCTTAGAAAATGCCCTACCACCAACCAAACTGAGTCTTCCTTGTTTCCCCACCGGGAATCGATTCCGCGACCTCCTGGTGTGAAGCGAATGGACTAACCATTACGCCATGGAGGCAGTTATTAAGAAATTGTAAAGCACTCATCGATAAAGAACCGTTTCTTGATATTTCGATAGTTATGCCGCAATTTTAGTCATCATCCAAAGAGGTTGTATTTTATTACCCCATACCGAAGCGGCGCTGCATAGCGGTGAACTCAAGCATAAGGGTAATTTTATTATATATTTATATACGTCGATATACAGCTCAAAATTATTGATAAAGCTCTCTGTGGAACCACTTTTCTATTAAATATTTGCCGTTATATGTTACAAACGTTTGCTCCAACATTTGATGAAATATTTGCTACAACTTACATAAGTTCCCTAAATAAAAATTGTCTAAAACTTTGCCAAAGTCAAAGCTACGAGTATCTCTGGGAGTCTGTAGTAGAGTAAGTTGCTAATAGTGGCTACTTGTGGCCTGTGCGCGGCAGGTACCTGTTGCTGATGCTCCTGGGCAAGGGCGGGTTCAGCGAGGTGCATAAGGCGTTCGACCTGCGTGAGCAGCGCTACACCGCCTGCAAAGTGCACCAGCTCAACAAGGACTGGAAGGAGGACAAGAAGGCCAACTACATCAAGTGAGTCCGTATTACACCACGTTGACGCTTGTCCCAGTGCAAGGGCGGTTTCAGCGAGGTCCGCATGGCGTTCAACCTGCGGCGTGAGCAGCGTTACACCCGTCTGTAAGGTGCACCTGCTCAACAAGGACTGGAAGGAGGACAAGAAGGCGACTACAATAAGTTAGACCGTATTATACCACGACAGACGCTCGGTCACAGTGCAAGGGCAGTTTCAGCGTGGAGCGCATGGCGTTCAACTTGCGGCGTGAGCAGCGCTACACCCGTCTGTAAGGTGCATCAGCTCAACAAGGACTGGAAGGAGGACAAAAAGGCCAACTTCATCAAGTGAGTCCGTATTACACCACGACGACGCTCGGTCACAGTGCAAGGGCAGTTTCAGCGTGGAGCGCATGGCGTTCAACTTGCGGCGTGAGCAGCGCTACACCCGTCTGTAAGGTGCATCAGCTCAACAAGGACTGGAAGGAGGACAAAAAGGCCAACTTCATCAAGTGAGTCCGTATTACACCACGACGACGCTCGGTCACAGTGCAAGGGCGGTTTCAGCGTGGAGCGCATGGCGTTCAACCTGCGGCGTGAGCAGCGCTACACCCGTCTGTAAGGTCCACCAGCTCAACAAGGACTGGAAGGAGGACAAAAAGGCCGACTACAATAAGTAAGTCCGTATTACACCACGACGACACTCGTCACAGTGCAAGGGCGGTTTCAGCGAGGTCCGCATGGCGTTCAGTCTGCGGCGTGAGCAGCGCTACACCGCCTGCAAAGTGCACCAGCTCAACAAGGACTGGAAGGAGGACAAAAAGGCCAACTACATCAAGTGAGTCCGTATTACACCACGACAGACGCTCGGTCACAGTGCAAGGGCAGTTTCAGCGTGGAGCGCATGGCGTTCAACTTGCGGCGTGAGCAGCGCTACACCCGTCTGTAAGGTGCATCAGCTCAACAAGGACTGGAAGGAGGACAAAAAGGCCAACTTCATCAAGTGAGTCCGTATTACACCACGACGACGCTCGGTCACAGTGCAAGGGCGGTTTCAGCGTGGAGCGCATGGCGTTCAACCTGCGGCGTGAGCAGCGCTACACCCGTCTGTAAGGTCCACCAGCTCAACAAGGACTGGAAGGAGGACAAAAAGGCCGACTACAATAAGTAAGTCCGTATTACACCACGACGACACTCGTCACAGTGCAAGGGCGGTTTCAGCGAGGTCCGCATGGCGTTCAGTCTGCGGCGTGAGCAGCGCTACACCGCCTGCAAAGTGCACCAGCTCAACAAGGACTGGAAGGAGGACAAAAAGGCCAACTACATCAAGTGAGTCCGTATTACATCACGATGACGCTTGTCCCAGTGCAAGGGCGGATTCAGCGAGGTGCGCATGGCGTTCGACCTGCGTGAGCAGCGCTACACCGCCTGCAAAGTGCACCAGCTCAACAAGGACTGGAAGGAGGACAAAAAGGCCAACTACATCAAGTGAGTCCGTATTACATCACGATGACGCTTGTCCCAGTGCAAGGGCGGATTCAGCGAGGTGCGCATGGCGTTCGACCTGCGTGAGCAGCACTACACCCGCCTGAAAAGTGCACCAGCTCAACAAGGGCTGGAAGAAGAACAAGAAGGCCAACTGCATAAAGTGACTTCGAATTACACCACGACGTTACATTACAGTGCCATATTTTTTTATGGTTTTTGTTTTTTTGTTAACCCCTTTAAGGTTGACGAGCAGTTTTTTTATTTATTTTAGGAAGACTAACAGCAAAATATTAAATCTATATATATAAAAATGAATTGCTGTTCGTTAGTCTCGCTAAAACTCGAGAACGGCTGGACCGATTTGGCTAATTTTGGTATTGAATTATTTGTGGAAGTCCAGAGAAGGGTATTGAATTATTTGTGGAAGTCCAGAGAAGGTTTAAAAGGATATAAAACAGCTCGGAATTAAATAAAAAAAAAACAAAAAATAAAATAATTGGTTTTAGGGTAGGGTAGTGTAGTGTAGTTAGGGTAGGGTAGGGTAGGGTAATATAGTATAGGGTAGTGTAGGGTAGGGTAGTGTAGTGTAGGGTAGTGTAGTGTAGGGTAGTGTAGAGTAGGGTAGGGTAGTGTAGGGTAGAGTAGTGTAGTGTAGGGTAGAGTAGTGTAGTTTAGGGTAGGAAAGTATAGGGTAGGGTAGTGTAGGTAGTGTAGTGTAGTGTAGTGTAGTGTAGTGTAGTGTAGTGTAGTGTAGTGTAGGGTAGTGTAGTTTAGGGTAGGATAGGGTAGGGTAGTGTAGGGTAGTGTAGGGTATGGTAGTGTAGGGTAAGGTAGTGTAGTGTAGGGTAGAGTAGTGTAGTTTAGGGTAGAAAAGTATAGGGTAGGGTAGTGTAGTGTAATGTAAGGTGGAACGAAGTTCGCCGGGAAAGCTAGTAGTATATAAAACTTATAAACAAATACAGTGCTATATATAAGTCTCCGCCGATAGGAATTATTATTATGGTTCTTGGATAACTTTTATACTTTTTTTGGAAAGCTGACAAAATGAGAAAGTTTTTCTTGTATTTGGCTGGCGTAATTGTATAATGATATTTACAAACTGATTTGGTGCTCATCTTTGTACTTCCACTTGACACTATTTTTGGGATACCAAAAAAGAGCGTAAATTTTTTCGAAATGTTTCTCTTTTAGCATTGCTCCTGTTATTCTTTTATTCTAAGAATATTGTAAGCTTTCCCTTAGTTTCGGTAACTTTTGCTACCATTTTCTTTGTTTGTCACACAAACTGTTTGCTTTGTTTACAGACATGCGCTACGAGAATATAATATTCACAAGGCGTTGGACCACCCGCGGATCGTGAAGCTCTATGACGTGTTTGAAATAGATGGCAACTCCTTTTGTACAGTCCTTGAGTATTGCAATGGACATGATCTCGATTTTTATCTCAAACAAGTGAGTGTACCTATGTTTTAGTAAGAAGATAATCACAACACTGGCAAAGTATATATATATATAGGTACTAGCATACAGTATATACACTCCCTGCCACTCTATATTAGTACTAACATACAGTATGGACACTCCCTGCCGCTCTCTAGATCGCGACCTATCCCCCTCGTCACCCAGATTGATACAGATTGGTTACAGTTTGGTTGTCGAACGTATAGGATGTCGCCGCAATTTTATTGTGATTTTTATTTGTAAGCCCAATGGATCTATAGACATGTAGTGGGCTTAGGTCTATGTAAATATCCTTTAACTTTGCCCGCGGCTTTAAAAGCTTTAGCTTTATCCTAAATTTCGCCGAAATCAGTTCAGTAGTTTTAGCGTCAAAGAGTAACTAACAGATTACAGATGCTTCAGTACCAATTTTCTTGGGATAAAAAGTATCTCATGTTGTATTCTACCCTTAGGCTCCATGCCCAAAAAACAACGGCCATACTTATCCCAGATCCCTCGGAACTATGTAATTTTCGGGATAAAAATTATCCTATGTTGTTATCCGCTCTAAGACTCAAATTTCAGCTAATTCGATTCAATAGTTTTAGCGTGAAAAACTAACAAACAGACAGATACACACACTTTCGGATTTACAAGGAGTAAATCTTACATGTAGTAAGGATGTAACCTCGGGGACAGATGACCATGTGATATAGGTCCTGAACATATCGAATATAAATTTCAGCACAAGACTATACCGGAGCGGGAGGCGCGCTCGATCGTGATGCAGGTGGTGTCGGCGCTAAAGTACCTGAACGAGATTAAGCCGCCGGTGATACACTACGACCTGAAGCCAGGCAACATCCTGCTCACGGAGGGCAACGTGTGCGGCGAGATTAAGATCACAGACTTCGGCCTCTCCAAGGTGATGGATGAGGAGAACTACAACCCCGACCACGGGATGGACCTCACCAGCCAGGGTGCGGGCACTTACTGGTAAGACGGGCTTTTAGTTTTTTAATAACATATTACTATTCGCCCTAATTCAGAGTAGGCTCGAGCCCTCGGTGGGGACGTATATGAGGTGATATGATGAATTACATATTGAAAGTTTTTTACCCCAAGGTTTTTTGGTAAAGACACACCACAATTATAGTATCTGCGGATAACCAGTTTGACACAGCGACAATAGTAAATTATGATACAAGGGTGGTAAATAGGTGATTGGCAAACAAGTGAAATTTGTATACCCGAGTCTTGTTATTATTGTTTACAGTTCAGGGTATTGATGGTATAAAATAGTGATCAAAAACCAGTTAATAAACTTAAAAAAAAATGAAATTTTGAAAAAGCCACGCCGGGTGTTAAAACCTTTCCCAAGCGATGGAAAAAGTAAAGAAAGATAAAATTTAAAAAACCAAGAAAATTTTAGTTTTTATTTTTTTGGTTAGTTGGTTATCATGCAGATTTCAGGAGATGCCGCTGCATCAGTTCAAGGTTACCATGTTCTATCTAAAAACTATTCATTGGACAATTCCAATGAGCCCAAACTTGATGCCTCTGCTGTAAGTTGGTGAGGAGTTGGCTATCCTATAAATTCTAGGAGATGCTGCAGCATCAGTTCAAGGTTCATCTAATACTTATTCCTTGAAAACAGCTATAAGTTGGTGAGGAGCAGGGTATCCTGCAGAATCCTGAAGATTGTGCAGCATCGGGTCAAGGTTACCATGTAATATCTATAGGTCAAGGTTACCATGTTATTATCTAACACTAATTCATTGAGACTATTCCAATGAACCCAAACACGATACCTCTGCTGTAAGTTAGTGAGGATTTGGGCATCCTGCAGATTACAGTAGAACCTGCTCTTCTGGTCAAGGTTAACATGTTTTTGCAGTAACAGGACACCACAATTTTGAATCGATCAAACCGATGGAAGTTGCCCACATCCGATCCCTTCATCACCTAAACGGCTGAACAGATCTTCATAAATTATAGCTAAGAGCCATCTCAATCACGTCAGTATATATACAAAAAAAACCGCGTCAAAATCGGTCCATTCTACGATGTCATAGACAAAAATAAATAAGTAAACAAATAACCAATACACACGTTAAACTTATTACTCCCGTCTTTTTGCGTCGGGGGTTAAAAATGTCAATTTAAAAAAAATCGCTCAATCAATGGAACATCACTTCAAACGCAAGTATATATTATTGCGACAATCATTATTTTTTGCTTTATTCATAACAAGTATATGCCCTCTTCCATTAGCTCTGCAGTCCTGAAGTCTCAGATTTGCAATCAGAGGCCTCACGTTTTCATGTGGTATCTCTTCTCATGTTATTTTTTAAAGCTTCTATCAGCTGCTGCTGGTTGTGAGTTTCTTGCTCTCCCCCTCTAACCTTTCGTTTGGTCCCACATGTGTTCGTTAGGGTTGACATGTGGGTGGCCACGGTAAGAAGTAAGAACTCAATATTAGGCTGATGTTTACGTCAAAGCCTTTTTTGAAATGTCATTTCTGGCCCGTTGTATGAAGTGTCCAGGGTGTGCCCAAGGATTTCCACGACGACGGGTCTTGCGCTGCTCGCATGTAGCAACTTCCGCGATCTTTACCAGGTCGTCGGTTCACCGAGTGGGTGGCCTGCTAAGCTACGCTTTCCGGTGCGCGGTCGCCACTCGAGAACTTTACTGCCCCAACGGCCAAACGTTCTACGAGCTATGTGCCCTGCCCACTGCCACTATGGATACTAAAACAAAATAAGAAGCACTTACGTGGCTTACTCGTACATAAGTGTGGCGTTGCGCCTTTTTTTACTCCGAGTGATGATTGATAGCTAGAGTTCTCCTGTGCGTAATTATCATCTAGCTGCTGGACGATAATTACGCACACACATATAAAACGAGCGCAGGCCAGTGTTCCTGTACTAGATTCATATCGGAGAGTGTGCCCTGGAGCTTCACGACCTCATTCCGCCCTCTCCGTTTCATCATCGGGCGACCAGGCGCGGAAGACGATTCTACTCCTTGTCGTTCATGTTCCACCTTTACGCACGAAGCGTTTTGATTCTTCGTTCATTATGCGGACGGTCAAGGAGTGGAATTCTCTGTCGGCGTCTGTATTCCCCGATTCGTATAATTTACCTATCTTCAAGACGAGAATGAATAGGAACTATTGAGCTTGCGTATTACATCCTTCGCTGCATCGGCACTTACCATCAGCAAAGAATAAAGACTTTTTACTACGTATACTACGTAAAAGAAGGTTAACTCCGCAAAATCATTTGAATGAATGGCGACTCTTGCTACGACACAATAAAGTGCAAATTCAGGTCGCACCGCGCTAATTACCTACAGTTATATACACCTACAAGTTGCCTCTCTTTCTATCGCGTAACTCTTATCTCTTCTGACATCTGAATTTGCACCTTGCAAGGGGCCGCGCGGCTTGGCACAGCGTATGTACATTTTAAACATTTTCATACCTACAGCAAAGTATATACAGTATGGACACAGTATATTAGTACTAGTAAAGCGTCGGTGGCTCAACCGGTAACGACTCGGTCCATCTAACCAGAGGTACCGGGTTCAAATCTGGACGGCCAATGTACCAATGAGTTTTTCAAAAACTTACGTACAATCATTACCGATTGCTTTAACGGTGAAGGAAAACATCGTGAGGAAACCTGCACACAGGCCTGCGAAGAAACTCTAAGGTTTGTGTGTGAAGTCGACCAACCCGCACTGGGCCCGCGTGGTCGACTAAGGCCTAATCGCCCTGATTCAGGGTAGGCTCGAGCCCCTCGGTGGGGACGTATATGAGCTGATATAATAATAATAATAATAATATTAGTACTAACATACATTAAGGACCCTCCCTGCCGCTCTCTAGATTGCGACCTCACCCCCTCGTCACCCAGATTGATACAGATTGGTTACAGTTTGGTTGTCGAACGTATAGGATTTCGGCGCCATTTTGTTTGTTCCGTCATTTCAATTTCTTTTTTGAAATGTCATTTCTGGCCCGTTGTATGAAGTGTCCAGGGTGTGCCTACATCGCAGAGTGTAACAGGCCTGTCATTAGGTGAGGTGCAGCCAAACGCACTCAAATTTTTAATAAAAAAAAGTAGTAAGTACATAAACCACTCTACAAGTATGGAGTGACGGTGACGGTGACAGTTATACTCGTAGTGAAATTGACGTGACTCCTGAAACTGAACCCGCCATCCTTTGTTCCAGGTATCTTCCACCAGAATGCTTTGTGGTCGGCAAAAACCCACCAAAGATCAGTAGCAAGGTGGACGTGTGGAGTGTGGGCGTGATCTTCTACCAGTGCCTGTACGGCAAGAAGCCGTTCGGCCACAACCAGAGCCAAGCCACCATATTGGAGGAGAACACCATCCTTAAGGCCACGGAGGTGCAGTTCGCCAACAAGCCCACAGTCAGTAACGAGGCTAAGGTGCGTAATCTCAGTACTCACTCAATATTCAATATCTATTTGCATTCCACATTGATAGTTATTATGTATTTATGTACCTTATCTTTTAGTAGATAGCCTGACTTATCAAAAATATGTTATGAAACTTTTCCTAAATTCCTTATTAGTAATTCAAAAAAACCACTAGCCCTACAAACTCCAGCACACCCATCTGGACTTCGTTTGTTCCGTCATTTGTTTTTAGAAACATTTTTGCCCTATGTATGAAGTGTCCGGGGTGTGACGAAGTGCCAGCGCACAACCCTTTACTTTTTGATGTGTAACATCTTTGCTCTCGCTTTCCTGCAATTTGTGGGAGAGATTTCGTGAAATGGGACGGAAATGTGTCCCATTGTAACAGGAAGTCGCGTTTTTTCAGGCTTTAAAAGCCTTTAAGGTAGCTTTTAAGGTAGCTTAGCTGCCAAAGCTTAGGGGGAGGTTAGTGGGTAGTGTGGTTTTGGGCCTGTGCATATGTTTATATATATAAATCTTCTGTCCGTGTGTTAGTCATTGAACTCCTCCTAAACGGCTGGACCGATTTCGCTAATTCTTTTTTTGTCGAGTTCTTTATTGTCAGGAGAAGGTTCTTATGTAGGGCCCTACCCTCAAATCAAAACTCGAAGGTAGGGTAGGGTAGGGTAGGGTAGGGTAGTGTAGTGTAGTGTAGTGTAGGGTAGAGTAGTGTAGGGTAGGGTAGGGTAGTGTAGGGTAGGGTAGGGTAGTGTAGGGTAGGGTAGTGTAGTGTAGTGTAGTGTAGGGTAGTGTAGTGTAGGGTAGAGTAGTGTAGGGTAGGGTAGTGTAGGGTAGGGTAGGGTAGTGTAGGGTAGGGTAGTGTAGTGTAGGGTAGGGTAGTGTAGTGTAGTGTAGGTTAGGGTAGGGTAAGGCAGTGTAATGTAAGGCGGTACGTAGTTCGCCGGGACAGCTAGTTTATTTATATATACCTTATGCATATAATGGGTATGTATTATGCATATAGGCGCAGGGCTGTGAGTCCCACATAACCAGTACAGCCGGCTGTTATTGGTATGCGTAAAAGCATTCTCCATATGCACAGGCCCAAAACCACACTACCCACTAACCTCCCCCTAAGCTTTGGCAGCTAAGCTACCTTAAAAGCTAATAGGAGCGGTGCCCCCCCCCCTAGGGAGGGGGGTTTCGAAAACCCTTTACGCAGAGTTGCCTCGCAGCTATTTCGGCACCCTTCTACTTAGGTAGTACTTACTGGTGGCCTAATTTGTAGTCATGACTAACACGATGTGAATATCTCCATGCAGAGCTTCATCCGCGCGTGCCTGGCGTACCGCAAGGAGGAGCGCATCGACGTGTTCGGGCTGGCGCGGCACGAGTACCTGCAGCCGCCGCAGCCCAAGCCGCGCGGCGCCGGCGCGCCCCCCCCGCCGCCGCCGACCCAGTCCGCCGCCTTCAGCGCCAACATGTTCGGCGCCGGCTCCTCCTCCTAGCCGCGCCGCCGCCCCCCGCGCCGCCCGCCGCGCCGCCCCCCCGCGTCCGCACCCGCACCCGCGCCCGCGCCCGCGCCCGCGCCCGCGCGTCACGCTTTCTAGTGCAGTGCAGTGCCGAGTGCCCAGCGAGTAGACGCGTACTTTTTCTTTTGAAACTATTGTCAGTTAATCGAGTTGTAAAATGATCATTTACAGATAAAAAAAATTGTTTAAGATTATGCTTACTGTTGACTGTATTTATTGAGCGGGTGATAAAATGTGATTCTCCATTTGTGAATGGTTTCATCATTTTTATCACAAGAGAGGAATCCATGGGACTATCCCTTGCATAGGTATTATATAAGTTATCCCTATTAAAAAGTTAAAATATTGTCTTTTATTTTACTGCGATGAAACCCTTTATTTACATCGTCTATTTGGATAATACAGTTTTTGCCACTTGGTTGGTATACTTGTCGCAGCCATATCGTATAGCACGCCGTATTAGGCTCAATTCACACCGGGACGGCAGCGGCCGGCAGCGACGCGACGAGCACTTTCAGTGTAAAACAATTTTAAACTTTATCTTCATGCTTATAAATATTAGTATCGTTTGAAAAGTACGAAAACGCCGCGCGGCTGCCCGCGGCGCCGCGAGCCACCGCGCGGCTGCGCGCTCCCTGCGCGCGCGTCCGCCCGCGCGGCCGCGAGCGGCTGCGCTCGCTCGCCCCCATACAAACTATGGTCATAGAGGAGGCCGCGTGCGGCTGCCAGCGGCCACGCGCGGCTGCCGGCGGCGGCGCGAGCCGGCTCCGACGGTATCTACTCGCCGCTGCCGGCCGCTCCCAGCCGCTGCCGTCCCGGTGTGAATTGAGCCTAACAAGTAGGCGCGCCGGATTGAAAGACGTCGCTGTTTTGCTACGCGGCTAACTCACGTTCAGCCAGATTGTGGTGGCGATACGTTCTTCAAAGCGGCGTTCAACGTTTAGCTTTATTGTCTGCAAGAAGCGTTTTACAAAACTGCGCGCCACTTCATAAGATTTAGTTTTATTTGGAGATTTTACTCAGATATTATACAAACCGCACCGTTTTGTAACCGGCGTGCCCCGCCGTGTCCATTTTTATTTTGTATTCTGTATCTAAACGTTAATATTCAAATAAACTTTATTTTAGCTGAATTGCAATACAGCTGAACGTGAGGTAGTCGCATTATGAAAAAGCTACGTTTTCAAATTCGGCGCGCTGTTTAGTAAAACGGCTAATTCTACTATATGGCTACAACATACGAGTACCTATGCTGTATCAAAAAATTGTCTTGTGTCCCGGACCCCAGCAAGCACATGTGTCCTAGGAGAATCCTACATATCTCAAAATTCAGAGCATAACTAGGGCAATCATGCCAAGTCTCAGAATTTGAGCTGTAATACTTTCCGAGATACAAGCGCTAGGTGTGCTTGCTGGATGTATTCCACTCAGCAAGCACACGCTGGTGCACGAAAACTAACAAGATGGGGAAAAAGAATCGCTCGCGACCCGTGCACCCACTGACTTCACCCACTGGTGGGTGTAGGGGTAATTCCTGTTTATAAGAAAAAAATAGTTTCGACAGCCTTGAGCACTTAGTTGAGCAGTGGGGAAAAAGGGATACAGAGGTAATGGGTGTAGGACCCGTTGACCGTCCGTTGAATGTATGAACGAACAAACTCCAAACTACCACATAATATATCTTGACCACAAAATGGGTCACACATCATTGTCATCAATATGGAGATGTCAAAAATCATTTCTGAAATGACTATTTTTTATCGAAGGTCCAACATTGTTTTTTGAGTATTGATTATGGGCTCTTTAGGAAATGTATAATATAAAGAGAGTAGAACAGGGCCGGACTTAGGATCTATGGACCCCTAGTCTCGTTATGTGGTGTGGGCCTACCGGGAGTACTCTTTTTTTGTATAAAATCTTAAATAGTTGGTGCATTTCAAACCACGATATAAATTGCTGAGGAACCCAAAACGTTCATGGACAACTTTGTAGGCCTTAAGTCTTTCGTAGTTCTCTTTCAAGTTGTTCTATTACGGGTACGGGTATGAAACATTTGGTTCGAAACTCATCTGATGGTGTCAATGTCAATTTAGCTTCAGGAGCTTGCGCACAGTCCAGATGAGCTAAACATACATTTGTTTTGCGTCTATCTATGCTTTGCTTGCATTTTTATTCTGTGTAATTACTTAACTCGATTGCTTTTTCTTCTTTGAAGCTGTCCCGTTTACTTTCTATGAAGGTTTTTTAGCAATGTCAGTGTTGAGGCAGCTGTGTTTACATCCAATCTTGGGTTTTGTAAAGTTTCAATGGTTTTATTCACTTGACCCACATTTTTTCTTTTTTTAAATTTCTTATTTTTCTATGTGGTGCGGGACCCCTTATTATGGGGGCCGCGTCTATGTAGCTGTGTAGTAGAAGTCCCAGTTACACCAATTTTTTTTTACACCTGCTCGTTACACTAAAATAGGTCCTATCCTACCAAAATTAAGAAATAAAGAGGAAAAAAAACCAATTATTTAACAGCAGTCGTTTTTGTAGTGTCGAGAATCTGATTTGGTAGAATTTGAATTACCTAATAACCCGCTATACCTACCAATTTAGGCCAAGGGCACAGTACAATAAAGCAAGGGTTTAAAGAAAAAAGATCCTTCGAGCCGGATTTGAACCAGCGACCTATGGATGACAGCTTGGAATTCCTCTACAGTCCACCGCTCTACCAACTGAGCTATCGAAGGTACGGTGAGCGGCTTTAAAAATTTAATAATACCACCGCAAACAATCTGACCTTTCACGGATTTTATCGCTATTAATGTTATCCAGTCTGCTATGTTGTCGGTGATTTATTATTTGCTCTGAGCACATTTCGGATCTTACTTACCTACCTATCTATTGATAGAAATATCGCATTATGTACATACGTGTGTACCTGCTTATTTGGCAATTTTTAGATTCATAGTTACTAAATCTTTAGGTTCATAGTTCTCTGTAAATCTTTCTTAAGTACAGTCGCCATCAATTATCTCGTAGCGCGCGAGGTTTTCAAATATATCTGTAACAGTGTTGAATTTCAATAAATTATATCTAGTGTTAAATATCTGAACATCTAAGTAATTTGTCATAAATATCTGTGCAGCAGATTTTTCAATATGTAGCATTTTAGGAAGAAGAAGAAACTTACGTTATTGTACATTGAATTGAAAAATCTGCTGCTCAGATATGTATGACTAAATGGATGTTTAGATATTAATAGCAACTGCTAGTGTACATAATTTATTTAACTATTTTGTTTGTTTTTGCCTGCGTCTATGTTTCCCGACTCCTACAATTTTGGGATATATAAGGCGAGAGTGAATACGCATTATTTGAGTTTGCGTGTACCATCCTCGACTACATCGTCACTTACCATCAGGTGAGAATTGAGATTTAGTCAAAAGCACTCGAATTTTTATATATAAAAAAATCTGTAACTAGCTGCTTACTTTACTATAACACATAAAACCTAGTTACGATTTAACCGCCTCCGTGGCGCAATGGTTAAGGCTATTAACTTCACATCAAGAGGTCGCTGGTTCGATTCCCGGCGAAGTCTAACTTTGTATGACTCGGTATGGTTGGTCGACGGGCATTTTCGAAGCCCGCCTGGCTAGCTACCATCTTATCTAAGTCTTGCCGCCAAACATCAATGTTAACAGCATTGAAGTGTTACGGCATGAAGATAAGGTAGCCAGTTTCCCATTGCGTTGGGGAATCTTGGTAAGCCCGCTTCAATCTTCGGCGTCATCGTCACTTTACCATCAGGTGAGATGATGTCAAGGGCTTACCAATTGTGAATTAAAAAAACCTACAATTAGATCAAACGACCGCTCTGTAGCAAGTTAGTATTCTTTTCTTTGACCGTAGCTTGTAAGCTAGGTTTACGTGTGTTACGGCTTAGCTATTTATTTGATTACTATAGATTTTTTACTTTTTCGACCCCGTAGTACGTACGGTACGTATACTTACGTAGGGTAGAGGAATAGTATTGTTATCGAGAAAAAAAGTTTTTCCAATTTTGAATGTGTTCTATATCTAACATTTGTTATTTTGTATGTGTTCATACCGTAAAATCTAATATCTCAATTCCGTCCCTGCGTCCGTCCGTCACGCTTGGCTCTGGAGGCTACATCTTTAGTCCGGTTGGGACCAAACTGAGTTTAAAATTATTTCATCGAGGGATTATCAAAAGTTTGTACGTACCGTCAAACCGAAGAGTAGCTGTCATACAACAAAAACTGTAATTATTATAGCCTCAGAAACTACTCTAACGATTTTGATGAAACTTTGTATGTCGAAGTAATACCCGAATAAGTACTACGCCGATTTTGATAAAGATAATATGGGACCACACGGGAAGCACTAGCTTTCAAATAAAAAAAGAATCTTAAAAATCGGTTCACCCAGTCAAAAGTTCTGAGGTAACACAAAAAAAAACATCTGACGAATTGAGAACCTTCTCCTTTTTGGAAGTCGCTTGAAAAAAAAAAAAAAAAATGATGAAAAAATACAAATGAAATTGAAACTGGCGATTTATTAACAAATAGTTGAAGCTATTGAATTGTAAAGTATTATGAATAAGTATAATTTAGTCATCCAATATGAATTCATCAAAATTATTTAAATTTTTTTCATGAAATTTTCGTATTCATAATTAATTAAAAAAATTGTGAAGAAAGTTTAGTGCGGGCTGGCGTACAATTTATTTTAATCGCGGCAGTTGCCGTTTGAAGAGCGCTTTCCAACTGCAAGTACAGTTCGTTATTGATCGGGAGCTCACGCGCGCGGCACGCCCTTTTCACTACGAATATGTTCCCTGTTCCCGGGATTTACTTTGCTGTTGATAATGATAAGTTATTGAATTGAATTCGCAGTTTTAGTAACGACGCACGACTAGAGTTTACTCCTTAGTAACGATTATATGTGCTGGGGGATGGCGACCAATTTTTTCAATTCTGACAACGGATTAGAGACTTCAGCGACCCCAGATATCGACTTTGGAAACAATCGGTCCATTAACTAAAAAGTTCAAAATGGCGGCCTCTTTTGTCAATTCTGGCAAGGGATTCGTGATAAGGGACTTCAGGGACCCTCAGATATCGATTTTGGAAGCTTTCGGTCCACTGCCTAACTAAAAAGTTCAAAATGATGGCGTCTACTTTTTTTCAATTCTGACAACGGATTCGTAATTAGGGACTTCAGGGACCCTCAGATATCGACTTTGGAAGCAATCAGTCTAGTAACTAAAAAGTTCAAAATGGCGGCCACTTTTTTTAATTCCGACAACGGATTCGTGATATGAGACCTCAGGGACCCTCAGATATCGATTTTGGAATCAATCGGTCCAGTAACTAAAAAAACCAAAATAGCGGCCACTTTTTTAATTCTGACAACGGATTCGTTATAAGGGACTTCAAGGACCCTTAGATATCGATTTTGGAAGCATTCGGTACAGTAACTAAAAAGTTCAAACGCCATTTTTCAATTCTGACAAGACAAATCTAACGACACCTCACATTCCAAAATCCATCAAGCCGTTTAGGCTACAGGATGTGCCAAAGAAATAAACATACATACACCCAAATAAGTTGTGCACTAAACTAATATAATAACTATACTATACAACTAACGCGTAACGCAATATGACGTCTGATTTTACTCCCCATAAATTTTCACACACCGGGTTTATATATGAAAATCGATTATTTAAAGAGTAAACTCCAAAAAACAGCCTGTATCTTACTTAATTTTGGAACTCGCGATACTGTAATCCCACCAAAATATTTTTTTGTAAAATTGGTTGCCATTAAGACTCACTAGTTCATATGCTTTCACTTTTAAAAAGTTATGAGATGTCTAGTAGAGCCAAGTCCCTAAGCTAAGTTCCGATTTGTGCTGCGCGATTTGTGGGGCCTGTCCTATGTCCAATGTATATATCCTTAGGTGCTCTTGACTCTACCACATTTATTACAATAAATAACAAAAACGCCGTTTCGTGGTTGTCGCACAAACTGTTTTTTGTGGACTTTAATATTATGTCACGTAAAGTTGCACGAACAGTAAACGGCTGAGGCGTATCTTTTTACTAATATGTAGAGTTTAAAAAGTCAGGTCTTATAGGTAGAGTTTTCATCGGAAATCGGAATAATATACAATAACACTAGTGAAATTGTAAGCAGTATGTTACGGTTCACAATCTTTCGGCAGGTCACAATCTCGCGAGATAGATCTCGTTAGACTATATTCTAATTTCACGGTGACATATAATACCAAACTTCCGAGTTCGAGATCAGGCTTTCACGCAAATTAATCTCTGTGTCCTACGAAGTAAGTATATAGCGGCGGCGGAATACCTACTAGGCTAGGAAACCTTTACCATACATGCCTTTACTTAGGACTTTACTTGAGTATAGTAAAAATACTTACACAGGTAGGTACCTAAAGAGTTAGGAGAAAGAACATACTTAATTTAAAGCTTTCCTACCAATCTTTTCCCGGACACCCCTGAAAAAAAACTTTTACAATACAAATAAAAGCATCGTTTTTATTTTAATTTTTTTTATTCAATTAAACTATGTACTAGTAAAGTTATATATATATAATATACTTTTTTGTAGCTTTTCGTAAAGATAAATAAATCTGACAAAACATCGACACAGAGATTAGCTTCTAGAACGTGTTCACGAAATTTCAATAACTTTGATTGACATTTTCATTCATTCATTTATTTTATTTTCAGACAACAGTAATCCACGTTTGTTAGTAAGACTTAGCCTATGTTAGTTATTTATTATTATTAATTATAAATAATACTATACTATACTGCTAATTACTATACTATTCATAATGCCGTGTCAAATCAATTAATTAAAAACTTAAATAAAAAAATCTCAAATTCTCAAATTTTATACGCTTTCGTGGCGAATAGTTAAGTCCGTTCGCTTCACATGAGGAGGTCGCAGGTTCTATTCCCGGTGGGGTGAACTTGTAAGACTCGGTTTGGTTGGTGGTAGGGCATTTTCTTAGCCCGCCTGGTTAGCTACCATTATCTTATCTAAGTCTTGCCGCCAAACATCAGTGTTAACAATATTGATGTGTTCCGGCTTGAATATAAGATAACCAGTTCTCCATTGCGTTTGGGAATCTTGGTAAATCCGCTTCTATCTTCGGCATCATCGTCACTTAATATCAGGTGAGATGATGCCAAGCGTTTAACAATTGTAAATCAAAAAAAAAACGTGTGGCACTCGGGGACTGCCGCGGTAAAGCTATTGCATAGCATTTTTTATCAACTTGTGCAGTTACAATTATTTATTTATTTTTTATTCATGCAATATTTATTCACTAGTTTTTGATGTTTTACTGTTTTCGTGTGCTCCTTTTGATTAAAGGACCATTTTATAGCTTTGGGGCGCGGGATGTTTATGTAATAAATTAACACTAAGAAAGTTACACCAGTAAAATTGACTAACTCCTTTTAGTACCGCAAATCGCTAATAGATGGTATTGTAAGTTTTTAGAACGTGGTAACGTTACGTTACGCTCAGCCGAGCTACATGGTAGGCGGAGTGGGGGGTATTAGGTTTAATTTTCGTTACGGAATTTCTTGATTTGGTCGCCGCGCTCAAAACCCGCGATAAAAGCTATCCAATAGCTTAAAAAAAAGATTCTAACTTCTACTGTGGAGCGCGATATCTATAGTTCTCGAGGGGACTCGGGCATGGCTGCTCGGCGAAGAGGATAATCGCCTGCCACAGCGGCGCCCCGGCGGAGGCTTTGATGTGCAGCGGCCTTGCACGCAGCGAGGCGTGAGCACGTGAGCACGTGAGACCGTGAGCCTCCTGGCCCTGGCAGGCCTGAACTTGACCTGCCCTCGCTTGTTTCAGGGAAAGTTGGTGTCGCATGTAGGCACGGATCAGATATATAAGGTTGGATTGGAAATGTGCGCTGGGCAGGCGCGCCTCAAGTTTGATTAGACAATCATACTTAACTGAAGCACGCGTTCATACTTTTTATTTGCGTGTGGTTGTGTGTCACGTACATACTCTCGAAATGGTGTAAGACACAATTGCAGCCCTGTGTTCTAAGTGTGTTTTGTTTATTAGTGCGCGCAATTCGTGTATATGTATTATTATTGATGAGTAACATGTTTGCTCTCGCTTTCTATTCTTTCTTTCTCTCTCTTTCTTTCTATTCCTGCAATTTGTGGGAGTGATTTCGTGAAATGGGACGGAAAAGTGTCCCATGGGACGGAAATGTGTCCCAGGGAGTCGCGTTTTTTCAGGCTTTAAAAGCGCGGAAAAGGCAAAGGTATCTATGACCATACAGCCTAGTCTGCCGTATCTTGGCCGTCCTTTTTTCAGGCTTTAAAAGCGCGGAAAAGGCAAATGTCTCTATGACCATACAGCCTAGTCTGCCGTATCTTTGCCGTCCTTTTATAAAGTATTTTGTCACATGTTACACATCATATGCGAGTACTGTAGGTCTCGCTCGATTTTTTTTTATTATTGCTTGTGTAGTGGAGTTGATGGGTGGGAGACAGGCGGCGACGCTGGTTTTCAAACAAATGTGTGACTATTGCCAATCCAACCTTATTTATCTTATCCGTGCATGTAGGTATACAGAATTGCCTTTTACTGGGCGTTCCTACACGGACACACAGTTACTATTAGTAGTAAATAGACTTTATTACTCGACTACAAAAAAAGCTGGTTATACTTTTGACAATCTATGATGTATGTATGTTCATCTGTTCCCTCGTATTTCCTAAACCACTTAACCGATATTGACAAATGTGGTGTCTTTGGATGTGCCTTCACTCCGCGTGTCATAGGAAGGGAAAATAAAGGCTATGATTTCAGGCGGAAAACTATTTTTTTCATACTTTTCCGTAGTCGGGTTTTAGTTTTTTAACTTTTTTTTAAACTTGCTATTAGTAGGAAGCGTCGGTGGCTCAACCGGTAACGACTCGGTCCATCTAACCAGAGGTACCGGGTTCAAATCTGGACGCCAATGTACCAATGAGTTTATCAAAAACTTACGTACATATCATTACCGATTGCTTTAACGGTGAAGGAAAACATCGTGAGGAAACCTGCACAGGCCTGCAAAGAAACTTGAAGGTTGTGTGTGAAGTCGACCAACCCGCACTGGGCCCGCGTGGTCGACAATTCAGGGTAGGCTCGAGCCCCTCGGTGGGGATGTATATGAGCTGATATATTAATAAATTAGTAGGAATAAAATAGTATTGATCGTAAATAATCTATCATAAATACAACCTGAGGTACTTAAGTGGCTGTGGGCGGAGGGCACATAACTCGTAGAATAGATGGTCGGTAGGGCAGTCAAGTTCTCGAGTGGCAACCGCGAACTGGAAGACGTAGGAAGGCCTCCCAGTCGGTGGACCGAAGGTCGCGGGAACCCGCTGGACGCGGGCAGCGCAGGACCGGTCGTTGTTGTGGAAATTGTCCAGCAGTGGACGGGACCTTGCGGCTGATGTGATGATGATGAGAACCTGACGCCAAAGAATACTAAATTTACCGATACTGTGAGGGATCTCTCGATGGCCCTGGCCTGCGACCCTCAAACATCTGTTTTATGGATCATTTTACCTTCATTATGTGCCCTTGATGTAATTTTCTGTAGGCAGGCAAGGCAGTGGGTAGGTAAGTATACATTAACTTAACTGCACCCCTATCCGATAGTTCGATCTGACCTCGCTACTCGCTGGGGACCGGCTAATTTCGCCTCGGCACTAAAATTGAGTGATCGCGTGCAGTGCGCCTCTACACCTTGAGCAATGTCAATGTTACAGTTCGAAGTACGAAGGCTCCTGTGAGAGATATGGGCGTTTTTACAAGATTTTATTTAACTTTAACTTTTATTTTTTTTTAACCGCCTCCGTAGCCCAGCGGCTAAGTTCACTGGCTTTACACAGGAGGTCGCGGGTTCGATTCTAAGACGGGGTCAATTGTAAGACTCGGTTTGGTTGGTGGAAGGGCATTTTCTAAACCCGCCTGGCTAGCTACCACCATCTTATCTAAGTCATGCCGCCAAATTAATATTTGATATCATTGGTGTGTTCCGGCATGAAGATGAGATAGCCAGTTCCCCATTGCGTTGGGGAATCTTGGTAAGCCCGCTTCCATCTTCGGCAACATCGTCACTTACCACCAGGTGAGATGATGCCAAGGGTTTACCATTTGTGAATAAAAAAAATAAAAAAAAACTTGCAATGTATGTATGTTTGTTCGGGTGGAATCTTGCAAGTTAATATACGCTCATCTTTCCTCTATAACAAAATTAATAAAGAACTTCTTATTTATCCAATGAACATTCTTAAATGCAGGAAAACTTTAATATCATGCCTAGATTCCATTAGCTATGACGTAACTGAACGACTTCTTGAGGTGGTATCCTAAAAATAACTATGAAGATACACTTACACACCCCAAACACATACACACACTCTCTCCCTCTCTCTCTCTCTCTCTCTCTCTCACACACACACACATACACACACACATCCACACACCCACACGCACGAATACACTATCTGCGTGTATGTTTCACTACAGAAGACAGACATACTGCTCTTTAATTTAATTAAATATGTATTTCCTCTGTAATTTAATTTAATTTCTTCAATTTTTAATGTTAGTCACCTTGTATCTTAATATTTTGTTTTTACCTATAATATACAATAGATTAAGTAAAGGAGGAGCGAGATCCTCTAACACAGGTACTTCCGTACCTAAGAGGAGGTCTCAGCCATGTAATATGTAATATGTACCTTTGGTGAAAATAAACTATATTATTTCTATAATACATTTGAAATAAATTTTAGGGTTACCAGGTAATTACAATGTCTACGGATTTGGTAAAAAATACCAATGTCAGGAAAAAAATTATATGATAACTAGCTGTCCCGGCGAACTTCGTTCCACCCTACACTACACTACACTGCCCTAACCTACACTACATTACCCTACCCTACCCTACCCTACACTTCCCGGTTTCCGATTGAGCTGAAATTTTGCATGCATACGTATATCGTGTGACAATGCAATATTTTACAATGCTTGTACCTAAAATTTTTTTGGTTTTTCGATAATTATTTTGGGTTTCGTTCGTACCATTTGTCTATCTATTTTCCGACTTTTAAAGGGATGTATCTTTTGAACCGTAATAAGTCGATTGCTGAAATTTTTACTATTATGGTAGATTTACTAATAATAAAGTAAAAAATAAGGTCCCCCATTTAAGAAACACGTTTTTACTTTCGAGCGACGAAGGAGTGAAGTAGGTATTGTGATGACAAAAAATCTAACTTGAGATTTTGATAGGGATCGATTGTCTCACAATAATAGAGTCTAAAAAATAAAAAAATGTATCTGTGTGTTTGTGTCTGTAGTCTGTACGTCCGTTCGGTGCTCGACTTCTCAAACTACTGTATGGATTTGGATGAAACTCGGGTAAGGGCAATATTATTATTATATCTTCAGGAGTTTTTTTTAATTTGCCCTATCTTGATTTTTTAGGGTTGCCACCATAGTAAAAAATGACGGATGAACGGATTTCGCTGAAATTTTTAATACAGATAGCAATTAGGACGTGGGCATCCGCTAAAAAAGGATTTTGGGAAATTTCCACGGAAACGGCAAAAAACGGGATCTTACTAAGACTCCGCTGTCCGTCCGTCTGTCTGTCTGTCCGTCTGTAACCAGGCTGTATTTAATTAACCGTGATAGCTGAAATAATGTTAAAATTTTCACAGATGATGATATTTCTGTTGCCGCTAAAACGAAAAATACAAAAAATTTGAAAAAGTTAAAAAATAAGGAGGGTCTCCAAACAAAAAACGTGTTTTTTTAAAAGTGAAGAAACTAGCGCCATCTAGTAAGATGGTACGGAACCCTTTGTGTGCGGTTCTGACTCGCACTTGGCTGGTTTTTTTAGTAACTTTATCGTGATGTGGAAAAACAGGTAAGTAGATATGGCGGTAATTAGTGGTGAAATCTAATTGAATTTTTATCTACTTCTACTTATTAGTTACTTCTAATAGGTGACTACGGGGTCTACTTGTTAATCATGTTTTAGAAGTATGCAGGTACCTAACTCACTTAACTTAAATTTTACCTACCGGCATAACTAAATACGTGCTACTTTGTTCCTTTTAACCACATCCTGGACACTTCATACAACGGGCCAGAAATGACATTTAAAAAAAGGAAGGACGGAAAAACTGTAACCAAGCTGTATCAATCTGGGCGACGAGGGGGTGAGTTCGCAATCTAGAGAGCGGCAGGGAGTGTCCAATACTGAATAGAAGTACTAATATAATATAAACTTTGTCTTAACTTAATGTAATCTGTCCAAATATTATATCATGTGTATGCGCAAAGAGCATCAATCCAAGTAAGTTACATAAATATAGTTAGCTAACTATAGTTAGCACAATCCGCCGATCATGGGCCCCAGACGAGGCCCTAAGTCCCATTCCCCGCTAATCAGCACTAGTCTTCGTCGGCAGGTTCCTTAATTGCCAATCCGGTCGTTTCCCCCGACATCCCTCAAGTGGACTCAGGTTTGTTGGGATTAGTGGTCAGTGGTACCTCGAAGAATTTAGTATTTATTTTGAAAAAGTTCTAAAGTTCTAAACTTTCACCATCTCATTGTATTTTTAATACATCTCGTATTACATCGTTGGCTGTAGTTTAATAGTATATGAAGAATGTCTCATCTAAACGATTAACATATTTCTTTATGGTACTTTTTATTAATGTTATCTACTGGTAATATACTAATACCTTCTACTGAGACCAACAGCAGGATCGGTGCTGCAGCTGCAGCATTTGGGAAGTGGTGTTCCAAGGTCTTCTGCTTGCACGAACTTAAGCTGGCTACTAAAATATCAGTATATATGGCAATTGGGCTGCCAAATCTCTTATATTCCTCCGAGACGTTGTGCGTGTATCGCATACTCTGGATCGTTTCCACCTCAAATGCCTCCGCTCCATTATGAAGATCACATGGTCCGATCGGGTGCTTAGTACCGAAGTTCTGCCACGAGTCAATGTCGGTGGCATTGAAGCCAATTTAATGCGTCGGCAGCTTCGGTGGTGCGGTCACGTATCACGTATGAAGGAGGAGAGAGTGGCGAAGAGCATCTTCTATTCTGAACTGGAGGAGGATAAGCGGAAACATGGCGGACAGCTCCTTCGGTACAAAGATGTTCTGAAGCGACATGGACTGCCCGATTGTGCGGCACTGGAACCATGTTCACATTGAGTCCAGGGTCGCCATGTATGGTAAATTTTAATTTCATTTTGTTTTTAATTATATGTTATTGTTTACTAACATAGTATAAGTTGTACAAACAAATTATGGGCAAAGCCTGAATTAAAGATAATAATAATATGAAAAGATACAACATTAGGGCTTCAGTAGTCTTAAGTGGAATATTTGTGAAAAAAGTTTCGAATTCTTTGGCTACATCGGCATTCGAACTAATTTTACCTTGATCTGTTTGCAAAACATATTCTTTGTCGCGAGGTTTGACTTTACCTGTTTGTTTGCTAATGATATTCCAAACAGTTTTTATTTTAACTGAAAATTTTATTTTTCTAGCCAGATAATTAGATTTTGCTACGTGGCAAACCTGCTTAAAAATTTTTGAATATTGTTTCACATAATTTGTAAAGTTCTCATCAAAAGTGTAAGTTTTTTTGTCATAAAGGTCAAACAAAGTTTGGCGACTTTTGTAAATACCTATAGTAGCCCATTCACTGAATTTAAATTTGATGTTACTGATTGTGAATTTAGACTTAAATATACTTTGGAATTCCCTATCCAGTACTGTAAAAAAATCATTGTAAAAACTGTTGGCTTGCACTTCATTATCAAAATCTGGTATGGGCAGTTTTTCATCTAGCACTGTTTTAAACTTTTCTATTCGATTAGCAGTGACCGGTCTCGTTTGAATTTTTATGTGTTCTGCAGAAATACTTACGGGAAAGCTAGCCATTACTCCGCTATGATCTGACCTCAAACAATTAAAAACCTTTTTATTTAAATAGCAGCAATTACAAAATATGTTATCTATACATGTGGCAGAGGTCTTTGTTATTCTTGTAGATTCCAGAAATACATAATTTAAATCAAATGACTTGAAGAGACAAGTAATTCGAGTCGTCAAGGACTTTTTTTCCAACAAATCAACATTGAAATCGCCGCATACTATCACGGATTTACGGCTTTTACTAACGATATTTAATACATCTTCCATTGCCGATTCGAAGCTAACAAAGTTATCGTCATATGGGGGCCTATACACGCAAATAATGATGTGGTTCTCCAGCTCCACACAAATAATTCCACAGTTTTTTCTATCGAAAGTCCAACAACGTCCTTCCGTTCTTTAAACTTTAGAGAATTTTTGGTAAATATAACTAAGGACTTTCGATTGAATGCACTGGCTGTACAATAATTTTCAAAACTAAAAAGCATTTCTATGAATAAGAAATTAATTCTTGCCCTTTTCACTAAAACATCATTATAATAATGTGTATTGTTCACATAACGAGGGGTTTCTTGATGTTAACATTTGATTTTTGAACATATTATTTTTTTAATTTTCTTGCCTTTCATAAATGTACCAAATGAGCAATTGTAGGCACTTACCTCTAAAAACCTATTGATTTTTATCAAGTTCATATTAAGGAACGAAAGGCTACTGGGTAATAAAGCGACTTGTTCTTTTATTGGCTCCACTAACTTGCCTCCAACAATAGTTCTGTTGACGTCAGCTGGATTTCGATCACTTCTAAGCGACGTTTGACTTAAATAAATGTTAGACAGGAAAAAGTATTTGTTAGGCAGAGAAACCAACTTTTCTTCTCCTTTTTCATTAAGTTCGTGTTGTCTGCTAAATAAAATATCAGACTATTCATAAACAAGACAATCCTAACGATTACAAGTGATATCATCATCATTATCATTAGGCTCGAGCCTACCCTGAATTAGGGCGATCGGGCCTTAGTCGACCACGCGTGCCCAGTGCGGGTTGGTCGACTTCACACACAACCTTCGAGTTTATACAAGTGATATGATGATATCAGCTCATACACGTACCCACCGAGGGGCTCGAGCCTACCCTGAATTAGGGCAATGACTGACTCGGTGGCTCAGTGGTTAGTGCTCTTGACTACTGATCCGAGAGTTGTGGTTTCGATCCCCACCTAGGGCAAACATTTGTGTGATGAGCAGATTTGTTTGCTCTGTGTCTGGGTGTTAAATATCTATATAAGTATGTATTTAAACGTATATCAGTCTCTGGTTCCCATAACACAGGGAATCCTACTTTGGGGCCAGATGACCATGTGTGATTTGTCCCAGAATATTTATTTTTTTATTTTTAATCAGGCCTTAGTAGACCACGTGGGTTCAGTGCGGGTTGGTCGACTTCACACGCAACCTGCGAGTTTCTCCGCAGACGTGTGCAGGTTTCCTCACGATGTTTTCCTTCACCGTAAGAGCGTCGGATACACGTACACATGAAATCTAAATACGAAATCACATTGGTACGTGGCGGGATTCGAACCATGACCTCCCGGACAGGAGGCAGCGGCCCTAGCCGTTACGCCACCGATGCTCTGTGTTAAGAAGTGATATACCAAGATTAATTTATAACAAAATCATATCTATTTTGTTATTACTGTATCTGCTCTTCACACAGATTCCTGTTCTCATAACCACAAAGCACCTACTTTGTAGGTGAAGCTTTAGATAATAAATTTTACAGCCACGCTATGCATACTTTACATACATACGCGAAGCCTTCACCGTCTTTCGTAGTCAGGCATACACAAATCAACAATAAATATTACATATATTTAGTAAGTACTGAAGAAAAAAAGTTAGGTAGGTATATCACGATTAATAATAATAAAAAAAAATGTGTTTCTATGGCAGGTAGGAGGAGGCAAATCCGAGTAAGCTACCTCCCATACAAACCCAAATTCAATCCAATCGGTATTTCTGGAATAATTAACTACCCGGTACAGGGTAGTTATTATTCCACTTAGTTTTAAATCTATTTATGTATTATTTTCTTTTTAATTTTCATTATTTTTTGGTTTTGGCTGTCTTTGTTTTACCTGTTAACTTCTTCATATCACATACATTTAAATTTTATCAATAAAATAATATTTTGTTGCTGATGGTAAAATGTTATTTTTATTTTATTTCATTAGGCCGTGGCCCTACCCTTCAAATTATAATTTACTTGCGCCAGCACAGACGCGGTTGGAGGGCGCGTCGAGGCCGCAAAATCTTCTCATACAATATGCTCTATTTTACCTAAGACATCGGACCACGTTAGCTAGTAGGTATACAAAGAAATTCAATAAACCTGGAAAATAGCACGTAAGTATTGACAAAACAAAGAGTGTGCTCTCTCTGGGCTCTAGTTACGCTAAATGGATTCCTGCTATCAGGTCCCAATAGACCCATTAATTTATTAGTGTGAAGCTATTGGACAATACTACTTATGTCCATTGTTGTCCTGTTGTTTGTAAATACGCCTTTACTTAGAGCTTGTGTTTAGAGCGGGGAATATGAAACTGTTTCTCTTCTTCTCTAGCACCGATAGGTTTACTTAAAACATACCAATAAAATTTTTAGGTGCCTATGTATGAAAATACTATTTTGTAGATTGCATGCAACATTCTGTGCATATGTCGGCGGCAGATCGTAAGAACCCGGCAGATCTTGATCTCTGCCCAAATATTATTTTTTTTATTTTTATTTAGAAACAAACAGTCGTAACTTAATAATATATTGATGTAATTATGTTAAATGTCGTAGATTACAGACCTATCATCATCATACAAGCTCATATACGTCCCCACCGAGGGGCTCGAGCCTACCCTGAATTAGGGCGATCGGGCCTTAGTCGACCACGAGGGCCCAGTTTGGGTTGTTCAACTTCACACACAACCTTCGAGTTTCTTTGCAGGCGTTGGTACTAATATATATATACTTTGTCGCAGGTGTGTGCAGGTTTCCTCACGGTGTTTTCGTTCACCATTAAAGCAATCGGTTAGTATATTATGTACGTAAGTTTCGAAAAACTCATTGGTACATTGGCCGTCCGGATTTGAACCCGGCAACTCTGGTTAGGAGGACCGAGTCGTTACCGGTTGAGCCACCGACCTATAGTTTCATATATTTAAGTTTTAGCAAAATTAACCCCAAATGCGAAGCGCAAACAACATTTTTGCAATTTTGATTGTGTGCCCTGGAGCTTCACGACCACATTCCACCCTCTCCACTTCATCATCGGATGACCAGGCGCGGAGGGCGATTCCACCCCTTTGTCGTTAATGTTCCACCGTTACGCACGAAGCGTTTTGCTTCTTCGTTTATTATGCGAACGGCCAAGGAGTGTTTTACCCGATTCGGTACTACTATTTGATAAAAAATAGGCCTTCGTGTTACATGCTCGGCTGCATCGGCACTTACCATCAGGTGAGGTGCAGCCAAACGCACTCAATTATTAATTAATAAAAAAAATTATTGCTAAAACAAAACAGATTACGTAAAGATCTATCGATCGCGGCATCTAAGTTGCACAGTGCGCAATGTATTATTTTCAGGTCTCCTACCTGCCCCATCTGTGTTCAACTTAGACGCGGCGAATTGTACCTGTGCTTTAAAGGCTAACTACATAACTCAACCTACTGATTCAGCTTATCTTAAACTAAAACTTAAACTTTCCTTGAAGAACCTTTACTTAATTAATAAAAAAAATCTACCTACTCCGGGATGCAGATAAAAGTGAAAACTTTTTATAGTTTTATAAGTTGCGAGTGTTCCTGGTAAGTTGTCGGTTACGTAACGTTACAGTTTTGCGAGTACAATGGTTTTTTTTCCATCTCAACGCGCCTAAAGAAGTTTTCACTTCAAAAATATGAACCTTCCATAAAACACCCAAAGTTAGCTGATCAAGTTTTTTATAAGTAGGTACGAGTTGAATGAGAGCGAAGATTTTTTTTAAAGAATTGATGACACTCGTATGATGGGGAAAAGCTATTTAGTTTCATGAGCTGTTTGAGGCCATTATCCGCCAATAATTCCTTAAAAAACAAATGAAATATGTCCGACTTTTTTGGGTTCTGTGCACCTAAAGGGTGACCAACGGGACCCTATTACTAAATCTCCGCTGTGTGTCCGTCTGTCTGTCAAAAGGCTGTATATCATAAACAGTTGAAATTTTCACAGAATGTGTACTTCTATTGCAGCTATAGCAACAAATATTAAAAATCAGAAAAAGTAAAAAATATGGGAGGTCTCCATACAAAAAACATGTTTATATACATATTTTTGAGTTATTTTTGATTTAGCTCTACCGTGAAAAAAAACAGTAATACATGCAAGCGTTAAACTTGGTGTGATTATAGTAATAATCCTGAAGTAAAACAATAAATAACAAATAACGGCCAAGTGCGAGTCGTACTCGCGCTAAGGAGTCCGAAATGAATAAAAAAAAGCAAATTTCTGTCGCTCGCGAAGTATATCCTTGTCATTGTTGTGTTCTGTTTGTACTGTGGTTATGTGAACAGATGTGCTGGTACGGAATCCTCGGAGCGCGCGTCCGATTCCCACTTGGCTGGTTATTTGATTTCTAAAAACAATAGTGGTAAGTAGATACAATAGATACATACAAAATAACTACAGCCTCAACTGAATTTAAAATTTAAAACACTTAAATATGAGTTAAACAGGATATAACGACGGATAGCGGACTGGCAAAGGTCAAATCAGTATTATTTTATCTTTTTAGAGTTCCGAAGTCAACAAGGAATCCTTATAGATTCGCCATGTCTGTCTGTCCGTCTGTTCGTGGCTTAGCTCTGAAACTATTAGTACTAGAAAGGTACTATAAAGCCCTACTCCCCTACATGTAGAATGGGGGTGAATTTTTTTTCGTTGACCAATCCTACCGTGTGGGGTATCGTTGAATAGGTCTTTAAGAACTACTGAAGGTTTGCTTCTTAGTTTTAGTTCCATTCAGACATCAGTTTGTGAAATATTAAGCTTTAAAGTGCTAATCTATGTTAGAATCAAGTGTCCCCCCTCCCCCTAGCAGCTAAAAGCTAAACCGCTTATTTCAGGACATGTGAAAAAATTGCAAATAGTAGGATATATAATCAATTTAAAAGACTATCTTAGTTTAGGGGGCATTGAATTAGTTCTTCGTGATTTTGTGGAAAAAAATTGTATGCAAAACACGGGAAAAACGGCACCGTGTGTGTGTACATTCATTGATTTCTACGAAGAGCGATATTGTAAGATATCTGGTCAGATAAATATATCTTATAGTATCTTTCCCGTGTGTGACAACTTTAGTGTGTAACCAAACTGTAACCAATCCGCGTGACGGGCGGGGGAGTGAGGTTGGATCTAGAGAGCAGCAGGGAGTGTCCATACTGTACGCTAGTACAAATACCTGTTCGGTCCAAAACTTTCTGGCTGGAAAAATTTGGCGGCTTAAAAAAAAATAAAAAAGATGTCATCGCGATTGTCATTTAGTCTGCTTTTTCGAGTCTGGTTTTGGCGTTTCTGTTGGTTGTAGTTTTGATTTTACGGCGTTTTAACGATACGAATCCGGAAAACTTTCGAAATGATCAAATTGGAATATCGTTCCGTGATCAAATTCCTGACTAAGGAAGGATGCCGTGTACGGGGATTCTTCTCCATCATTTTCCACGGTAAAAGAATGGAGTAAACAGTTTCGATTGGGGCGGGAATCCATTGACGACGAACCTCGCTCCGGCCGGCCTATAGAAGTACTCACCGAGCAATGTATTAAATTAGTGGAAGAGGAAGTTCTGAGTGATCGAAGACTAAAGACTAAAGAAATAGCGGCAAGAACCGGACTTTCCAAAACTTCAGTACTTAGGATACTACATGATCATCTTCACATGAATAAAGTTAGTGCTAGGTGGGTACCCAAACTTCTTTCGAGCTTGCAGCGTACTGAGAGAAAAGCGTGTTCTCAAGAAGTTTTAGACGCGTATAGGCGTTGCGGAAAAAGTTATTTGGAGTCGATTGTTACGGGAGACGAAACCATGGTTTTGTACTATGATCCCCTGTCTAAAAGGGAATCGATGGAGTGGCGTCGTCTAGGTGAAAAGCCACCTAGAAAGGCCAAGGTAACGCAATCCACCAAAAAGATTATGGCAACGGTATTCTGGGATTGTCACGGAATACTAATGATTGACATAAAAGAAAGGAATACCACGGTAAATGGCAGCTACTACGCCACCCTTATTGAGCAGTTGCGAGAGGCGATTAAGCAGAAACGACGTGGAAAACTTAGTAGAGGTGTTCGGCTTCTCCACGATAATGCTCCCGTTCACACTGCTGCAATTGCCAAAGCTGCTGTAGCTAAATGTGGCTTCGAGGAAATTCGCCACCCCCCTTACAGCCCAGACCTGGCCCCAAGCGACTACTACTTGTTCTCGAGACTTAAGGCAGACTTAAGGGGAAGACGATTTTCTTCGGATGATGAAGTGGCCCAAGCAGTTTTTACCCATTTCGAGGACAAAACTCCAGAATATTTTTATAAGGGGATAGAAATGCTTATCACGAGATCTGCAAAGTGCGTTGAAATAGAGGGGGACTATATCGAAAAATAAAAATAAAATTGTAAATATATCTACTTGTTTTCTTTGTTAGGCCGGACACTTTTGGACCGCACCTTATATATAATGTGGTTTAGGCGTCAGTACTATTATAATATAATATATACTTTGGTTTAGGAGTAATAGTCGACCAACCTAAGGTGTGCAGTTGGATTTGAAAAAAGTTCATAGATTTTTCCAATTTTTCATAATTTTGTTTTTTAAAATTTTATTAAAGGGTCTACGGAATCGTAGTTTTTGTGAGTCCGACTCGCACTTGGCCGGTTTTTTTTGTTGATTTTTGCAATGCACATATTTTAGCGGACTTATTTGAATTGAATCAATACAAACATTTGAGAGACAAATACTGTTTTATTTATTCTCCAATAACTCACGTCACCGACTGAATACATTGTACTTAAACCTCGAAAGGAAAATTCCAAGTTTGTCTATTTTGATAAGGTTCTAAATATGACGCAAAAATTGAGAAGCTTGCTTCTATCTTTGCTTGTCTCGTAGTAAACTCAATAGATAAACAGTGGTGTCGGTTCGATGTGACACGATTTAACTTATTTGACAGGACTAAACTAAATTTAAGCATTCTGTCCTTGTCTTTTCGATACAAAATGATAAAGACAGAATGCAATTTGAGTTAAGTCTTTTCCATATAGAAAGAAAAAGACAATTTTATTTTATAAATTTAGTTTAGTCTAGTAAAATAAAATAAATCGTGTTACATCGAATCGACACCATTACAAAAATCAACAAAAAAAACCGGCCAAGTGCGAGTCGGACTCACGCAAAGTGGGGTTCCGTAGTAAAATAAATGTATATTTTAAAAAACAAAATCATGTTTGCAGTTGCAAAATCTATGAACTTTTTCCAAATCCAACTGCACACCTTAAGTAGATCGACTAGTAAATGTAAGGTAATAAAAAAGTTGGCAAATATTTGCCTAGAAGGACTGCAACATTTGTCTATTAATATTGTCGAGTTCATCACATCAGCTCATATATACACGCGTCCCCACCGTGGGCCTACCCTGAATTAGGGCGATATAGGGCCTTAGTCGACCACGCGGGTCGCAGGCGTGTGCAGGTTTCCTCACGATGTTTTCCTTCACCGTAAGAGCGTCGGATAAACGTACATACGAGATCGAAATTCGAAAACACATTGGTACATGGCAAGACTCGAACTACAACTTTCCGGATAGGAGGTAGCAGCCCTTACCGTTGCGCCACCGACGAGTTATTCATTGAATTTACCGAAGGATACAACAGTTATCCGCCTAAAATGTGTGTTGCACGTCGGCTGGGCTAGCTTGCGTAGTTGTAATAAAGGTCGGTTCACACGAGCGATCTCGTCGGCGCAGTCAATCACGATTCACGATAGCGTGTTGATGCTTGCATAGATTTACTTGAACTTAATACCCAGCTGGCTCGAGTTTCCATACATATGTAGTTCCGCTTTAATACAAAAGCTACATGCCTGATTGAATCAGCTAACATCAATGTTAACAGCATTGATGAGTTCCGGCATGAAGATATGACAGCCAGACCCCTATTGCGTTGGGAAATCTTGAATCTTCCATCTTCGGCATCATCGTCACTTACCATCAAGTGAGATGATGCCAAGGGCTTACCAACAGTAAATATAAAAAAAAACTTCGCGAATATATTGAGTAGACACAGTCATGTTTGTAATTAGTTTTCAATGTACTAATATGAAACGGAAAAAAAGAGATGTTCGAACTTTCAGTACAAAAATAATTTAAGCTTTCGTTTAGTTATGTATTCATTTACTACGATTAAAATTATTTACAAACATCGATAAGTGTCTACTCAATACATATATTCGCAAAGTTTGGATTCAATCCGGCATGTAGTTTTTGTATTAAAGCGGAACTACGTTTGTATGGAAACTCGAGCCTCCTTGGGACCCTTAAAATCATTGTTAAACTACAATGTTAAGTCTGAGATTTAATGTAGGTATTTTTATGAAGCTCAGTTGCAGGCCATCCGATTGGTTTCATCGGAACAAAAACCTTAGTCCAGTTCATTAGGCACAACTAGTTGATCGGTCCAGTTGGTCGCATTGGCACGACAGTGACAGTTCATATTATATAGTTTGGTAACGTAAATGTTATTATGAGCTTTAGTCTTTGCCATTTTTACATTCGGAGTGGAAACATGGACTATATGGGCTAAGAAAGGCAGAGAATAGATGCGTTTGAAATGTGGTGCTGGTGGCGGATACTAAAATGGGTCTATTCTCTCGCAACTCAAAGTTCAAACACGGTTGTCTGCCATCTGCCTGCAGCGCATACTTACCTATTCCGGCCACGAAAGAGTGGTGACAACCTTGAAAAACTGATCGTTGTTGGCAACATTGAAGGAAAAAGATCCAGAGGCCATTCGCCAACACGATGGAGTGATCAATAAAGGAAGGCACCACATCTAAAAGCTTTCATCAAGTGATGAGTGCGACCATGGACCGTAGTCGATGGAGACAAATTACGCGTCTCAAGCCAATAGGCTATTTGACTACTACTGGAAAATAGTTTTGTATTATTTGTTATTGCATAAAATGCAAACCATTTTAATATTTCCTGGAGATCTGTCGTATATACGTAGAAAATCAATGTTAAAGTTTGAATTTTAAAATTACGCGCCAAAACGCAATGTTCGCTATGGCGCCTGGTTGCTCTGACAGATGACGTCACACATAAGTAAACAACAAACTGCTGTAATAGTGAAAGCACGCACTGAAACTAATGTTTACTTCTGTGTGACGTCATCAGAGTTGCAACCAATCACAGAGCGTTTTCAAACACGTGATCAAACCACAAAAAAAATATTTCATTTATGTTTTTTATACAGAAAATGACCTTATTTTTTCAGAACATTAATAAAATATGCTTTTTACATTACATTTTATTAGGATGACAACAAATTGTTACATATTTTAAACATAGCCAAAATGCCTATTTGGACCACGATCCTCAGTAATGAGAGAGAGAGAGAGAAACGTAAATGTAGAATGCTACATAGCTACGGAGTGCTACGAATCGTGAAGGCAACTGGGAGAGCGTATGAAAAGAACTGCCTCCAATGTGCTAGATTGGTATTTTAATTTTTAGGGCTCTGTACCAGTTTGTAGCACGACGTAGGCATGGTAAGGTAGGCGGGCGTGGACAAATACTTACGTGCATACAATAGTGATTTATGCAGAGTTCCTGAGTTAATGATTTATGACAGTTCCTGAGAAAACTTAGAAAATAAGGACATAGGCTACTGTTTATGCAGAAATAGTTGGGGAATCTTATTTCGAGGGTCGCGTCGGCGTCGCAACGAAGCAACGTATTGACGTGATTTTTGTATGATGTTGAGGGGGTGGGAAGTGACATAAACTGCTAATCTCAAAATAGCCCGATAGAGTTCACGAGAGATCTGGCGGAAACTCTAGTCGAGGCTCGCGAGCCGCAAAGACAGTCATGATATTGCCCACTGAAACCACCGCCGGTGGTACAGTTCAGTGGTGGGTACTACGAGGAACGAAACGACAAAAACGATGCTTACTCGAACGAAGCTGCGGGCAAAAGCTTGTATGTGTTATAATAAGGAATTAAGTAACTTACAAGTAAGTAATAAAAAATAGAAAATCATGGAATTCTCACAAAAAAACTGAAGGAGTCCTAACTGAATGGAAAAAAACCATTTCTCGAAATTAAAATGAAATAGGTAAGTACCTCATATACGTCCCCACCGAGGGGCTCGAGCCTACCCTGAATTAGGGCGATTGGACCTTAGCCGTCCGAGCGGGCCCAGAGAGGGTTGGTCGACTTCACACACAACCTTCGAGTTTCTTCGCAGGCGTGTGCAGGTTTCCTTACGATGTTTTCCTTCACCGTTAGGGAAATAAGTAAGTACCTATCATTCTTGTACTTGTGCTGAGAGGTATACGGTTGTACGGAAACCCGGTGACTCGCACTTAGCCAGTTTTTTTATTTGAGTTTTGGTAGTAGAGAACATACATACGTTACAACTTTACTGATGATGTTCGCAGGTTGCAATAATCCATTCCAGTAAGGTGTGGTGTTGCTGACTATTTGAAAGTAAGACTAGCAATAGATATGACATTGCTATAAATGGAAATGCTGAACGAGTTAAAGAAACCGACTTCCATCGCAACAATTTAGACAATTTTGAATTATTATTTTTGGTTTTTGTTAATTTTTAAAATATTACTACACCGATTTTGATAAAATTTATACGAATCTAACTCGGAAACATACCCTATCGAATAAAAAAAGAATCATGAAAAACAGTTCACAATCTGTAAAGATATCGCGTAACACACACAAAACAACACAGTCGAATTGAGAACCACCTACTTTTTGTTAGTCGGTTGTAAAGCTACCGATGTGTTGTTATTGTGTGTAGTGTGGAGCTCGCTTACATCAGGCAGGAGGCCGATACGGCGCAGCCTGTTTCCGCGAGTCGATATCGTAGCTTCCTGCTGCACCTGCATTGCAACGCTGCTCCCTCCACCTGCACGCCGCTCTTAAATTCACATACACGCGACAGCTAGCTCGCGGGTCTACATTTATTTAAGTCTCTCCATAAATATAAATAAATAAATATAAATATTCTGGGACAAAATACACATGGTCATCTGGCCCCAAAGTAGGATTCCTAAACCCCGATGTTTATTTATTTATTTAATAGTTTATTGTACACAGGATACCTACATAAAATACAGATTTAAAATATTAAGGTGATACAAAGGGTACATCTTATTTCTAAAGAAATTTCTTCCAGCAGACCCGGGAAAGAAGAAAGTTTTGACTGAGATGGCAGACGTGTACACAACTTAATCAAACAAAAAAAGTAATGCCTAAAGTAATATTAAATAAATACTAAATTTTAAGAAATATAGACAACAAATAAATATAAGTATTTAAATATAGATAACAGATGTGTAGATGTTTCTTCAAATTTGGTATTTCTTGTGTTCCTAATCGAAACATTATTAGTTAAGTATACATTTTAAATGTCCCCAAAAGTTCCAAAAAGCGAGGAAGACCCCCTTTAACTTGGATATCCGTCATCAACAGTGACCTGATGAAAGCCCAAATAGACGCTTCGACGACACAGAATAGACCCGTCTGGCGAAAGATGACGAGGAGAGCCGACCCCAACTGAAATGGGATAAGACTATGCAAAGAAGAAGATACATTTTAAATGTAGTTATTATTTTTAGTCGGAAAGTGTACGAGTATGTGAATGAAACGTCTCTTCTTCTTGGGCACCAAAGAGATAAAGAAAATACATTTTCAATGTAGGTACCATCATCCCCGCCTGCCTGATCGTATCATCTGATTTTAATACAACGTGCCCCCTAACCTTTGAACCAAGGTATTTTAATGCTGTTCGAGTCTCTCCAAATGTGTGTTCATTCGTTTATTGATTGATGCTGATTGAGTTGGTACGCGAGTGCCTTCAGAAGTGTGGTAAGTAGGTAAATAACTCTTAGAACTTCGATATTAATAACGAATGGATCGTATAGATATCCCTAAAATTAGATGATCGATGTTTGTGTTAAAAAAACAACAGAATTAGATATGGACGTGTTATCTATAAACGGTTACCTATAGGCAAACAGGGAAAAATACTACAGTATCTACAAGCGTACATTTAAATTAGATAGACACCTAACTGAGATAGGTACAATGTTATTGAATATCAATGGCATGTAAAAACGACGTAGGAACTAGCGGAAACAATAAGGACATGACTTCTAGAACAATGTTATCGTAGCAGGAAAAGTGCAAGTTCGTTAAGTATTAGGTTAGGAGATGCATTAGCATTCGCTACTTCAATGTTGGAGGATAATATTACGTTTTCTGGGCGCATTGCAGTGTCGTGCAGATGGGGTGTTTGGAATACCAACTCTACAGGTAATACTGAGGTGGATCGTTGACCTTCTCAACTTAACACCTACTCACGTTCTTTCGTGACGTTTCCTTCCTATCTGATGTCTAACAGTATACTGTCGGTGGCGACCTTCTCCTCCAAATCCTGTTGGAGCTGCGCCCGTCTTGCCAAGTTAAGTTGGCGTTGGGCGTCCTCCAAAAGCGTCGGTGGCTCAACCGGTAACGACTCGGTCCATCTAACCAGAGGTACCGGGTTCAAATCTGGACGGCCAATGTACCAATGAGTTTTTCAAAAACTTACGTACATACTTACCGATTGCTTTAACGGTGAAGGAAAACATCGTGAGGAAACCTGCACACGTCTGCGAAGAAACTCGAAGGTTGTGTGTGAAGTCGACCAATCCGCACTGGGCCCACGTGGTCGACTAAGGCCTAATCGCCCTGATTCAGGGTAGGCTCGAGCCCCTCGGTGGGGACGTATATGAGCTGTAATGATGGGCGTCCTCCAAGCCGACACCATGGGCAAAGTATATACAGGGTGATTTGTAATGTCACGTATTCCCGTTAAGGGGTGATAGATAAGGTCAAAAGCAATCAATTTTGTCCTATAATGTGCTATCCGAAAGTTAACCGTTTTCGAGTTATTTCAAATTTACTTTTTTTATTTTAAATTCCGGTTTCAGATGGTTAAAATTTGAATAAAAAAAAACTACGTGCCTGATTTTGAGTTTCTTGCTATCGTCGTATAGCGGACATTCCAATAGTTCATAAGTGATAAAATCTTGAAAAGCTTCAAACGTTTTCAAATTACGCTTTTTAAATTTATCAGTTTCCTATTTTTTTCTATTTTTTTCGATAAAAAAGGCAATTTTCTGTAAAAAATCTCCTAGTAATTAAATGTGCAAAGTACGTTAATAACATCTTTAACATATTAGTACTAACATACAGTATGGACACTCTCTGCCGCTCTCTAGATTGCGGCTTCACCCCGTCGTCACCCAGATTGATACAGATTGGTTACAGTTTGGTTGTCGAACGTATAGGACTTCGCCGTCATTTTGTTTGTTCAGTCATTCCTTTTTTGAAATGTCATTTCTGGTCCGTTGTTTGAAGTGTCCAGGGTGTGCCATGCATGGGTGTCAGCAGCTTTGTCTTCTAGAAAGAATTAGTGACATTATATTCTGGCTCTAACACAATGTGTAGCCCATTTCTGCGAGCCGTTTGTTTTTTACCCGACTAACCAAAAAGGAGGGCAAATGTGTGTACGTATAAACATTTTATTGCACAGAATATTTTTCGGGTATTCGTATACAGGTACAGGTTGTAACAAAATTGACGTAGGACCCGTTAACTGAAGGTTCGACTCATCATACTGAACAACTTTCCCCAAGGAACCCATAGTCAATTCTCCAAAAAAAAATTTGGACCCTCCGTACTAAAATGCACAAAATTGGTCGATCAGCTGATCGATTTGTATGAAGAGTTAAAGTCTAAAGTCGTAGAACAAAAGTTGTTCAGTATTGAAGCCCCAGTTAACGGGACCTACGCCCCTTTTGTTACCCTGTATGACGTATGTCTGTTTCTTTGGCTAAGCCTGTAGCCAAACAGATTGTTGGATTGGTTAGATTCGCCTTGATCCCGTTAGTGTTATAGGATATATTTTTACTCATTTGCCCAAAAAGCGGGGTAATGTTTTATGCACTCGGGTTTTTAACTTTTAACTATATTGGTGAAGGTGATTGAAATTCAAGCCGTGTAGTCGGATATTGCTTAGGTGTCATTACGTCGACATTTAGCATATATTATTCCCGGCATTTAAGCTGAACACAAATGGCAGTCGTTCGCGCAGGCGTAGCGCCTCCGATTAGCTTTCAAGGCAGCACAGCTGCCAAGGCTACAGGGAGTTGTTAGTGGGTAGTGTGGTCTTGAGCCTGTGCATATTTAGGTATGCATAAACGCATTTTCCCCTTTCCCTCCTCCGCAGTCCGAGGAAAAAAAAAGGGTAACGCGCTGTGTCTATGATATGATCTATTATCAGTATTGCCAACTCAGTGGATTTTCCACTAAAACTGGTGGTTTTTGGTTATTGTTAAATTTTTTATGAGACTAACTCGAGCGACGAATCCTATCGAAAAGAAAAAAGAATGATGAAAATCGGCTCACAATCTGCGAATATATTAATTAACACAAAACAAAAAAAAAAACAGTCGAAGAGAAAACCTCCTCCTTTCTGGATTTTTTTATTCACAATTGATAAGCCCTTAACATCATCTCACCTGATGGTAAGTGACGATGATGCTGAAGATGGAAGCGAGCTTACCAAGATTCCCCAACGCAATATCTATCTAGCTATCTTATCTTCAAACCGGAACACATATAAGTTGTTAGCATTGATGTTTGGCGGCAAGATGTGGTAGCTAGCCAGGTGGGCTTAGAAAATGTCCTTCCACCAACCAAACCGAGTCTTACTTAGTTAGACTCCGCCGGGAATCGAACCGCGACTTTAACTATACGCGGAGGTGGCTAACGTGGAATTCGATTGAAAAGAACGTTCATAAAGAAATACTCGTAAGTTGTACAATTCGGCTGCCCAATTTCATAACACAGTAACTGACAATTTTCAGATTTTTTAAATTTGCCTTAGGTATAAATTAAAGTTTTGCTCGCTAAATTGATAAAAAAAAAAGACGTGTGGCACTCGGGTACTGCCGCGGTAAAGCTATTGCATAGCATTTTGTATCAACTTATGCAATTATAATTATTTATTTATTTTATTCATGCAGTATTTCTTTTTCTTTGATATTAATTCAAGTTACACTTTTTGAGCGTGGTGACCGATAAGAAAAAAAATTTTTCTTTTATTAAATAAATAACAATATTTAGAAGTGATTATCGAATTTCGCGCGATGTACATTTATATAGATATAATATCATATATACTTTCTCTGCGCGGCATTCATGTGCATTATCTATACACCAAAAACAAAGGTACTGAATAGTACACGTGCTTGGTTTGATGGTTTCTGTTATATACATAATGAAGAATGAATTTATTTATATATATATATATATATGTCGAAGGAAGTGAGTGGTTAGGTTATGGTGGGTAGGTTATGGATGGCTTCGTGGTTCACTCCTTAACTATTTCGGTTGTAGGTGTCGAAATAACAATGCAGCTATATCACAGAGGTCCTTCTTCAATAGTCTTGATCATTTGGTAATCGAAATTGTACAGGATGCCTTGGATAACAATGGATGCAAACGCGGTGATCACAGCGATGGCGTGACACGTCCATTTTTCTCACAGATCACCACTGCATGTGTTCTGCTCGACGCTCCGTCAAAAAGTGTCTGCTCCGAGACTGACGTCCAGCTAATCTGGCTTCTCCACAGATCTCATAAATTCTCAACTCAGTGTGGCAGCACAAACAGCCTTCCGTTAATACATCATCTTTGCTACCACAAACGATCGTCTCACGAGTACAAGCGATCGTCACGCCACCACCGGTTTCACCCAGGTACTAATACCTGACGTTTGATCCAAACAAAGTGTAACTATGTAAACTTATCTCGAGCTGGTATTGGTCGCGTTTTCAATGACCCTCCGACACGGCCATCCTGCGAGTCACACGTCCTCGGGTGACTAACCTGAAAAAGAAAAGGGTAGCCAGTAGATTCCATTTCGTTCGGCCAATCCTGACCTTCATTAGGAAGGTCCACAGCTCAAGGAATAAAAGCAACGCTAATAATGTGAAGCTTTAATTCGAGACTACAATCATGGTGACAACACATTTTAACAGCCTCAAAAAAACCAAAATAATTTCACTCTCGTAAACTAAATGAACCTCAGCATTAGCATCGTAACTCAAACAATCTCAAATCAGTTTAGGTCTCCAAGGTAAATCACAGCTGCAAGGCTTGAAACCTTACAACCATTTACAACTTTTAGGGGCACATAGAACGGAACATAATCATCATCGCAAATCACAAGCGACGGAACACCGGAACTAAACATCACCACATCCGGGTGGCGGGACACCACAAAGAATCATCATCACTAACGCCAAGCGACGGAATACCAATCAGTCATCATCACCAGTCCAGGTGACGGAACACCATCACCACCAATCTAGGCAGTGGAATACCATCATCACCAGTCCAGGCAATGGAACACCATCATCACCAATACAGGCAATGGAACACCATCATCACCAATACAGGCGACGGAATACCATCATCACCAATCTAGGCAATGGAACACCATCATCACCAATACAGGCAATGGAACACCATCATCACCAATACAGGCGACGGAATACCATCATCGCCAGTACAGGCGACGGAATACCATCAACAGTTTTAGCCGGCAAACGGGATACTTCTTTTTTACAAAAACACGAATGTACCTGCTACACATCATGACAGAACGAGTCTGACAAAACAAGCAGCAGCCAATTCATGCAAACATATAGCGCCATTCAGCACTCTTCATTTACCGCTGAAACATGTTGGAATACTTCAGTACTACACACAAAAATAAACGATAAAGAAAAAATTACAACTGTACACAATTGATTGAGTTACGATCTGTCAATACAATTAACATTGAAAGGTAGACGCCTCTGCACCAGATTCATCGTCAACATCCGGAGGCAAATAACCTTTGGACATACTACGTAAACGGTCATGGGCATACTTGTAACTTCGTCTCAAATTCAAAGCTTGTAATTTGTATCTGTCACCTTCTAAGACCTCTACGACCCTGAACGGCCCTCGGTATTTGGGATCTAACTTGGTTTGGTTACGCTCCTTATTTTGTATCACCACAACAGTCACCCATCTTGGCAACTCTGGGCCACCTCCATCCGGTGCCCAAACAAACAACAGTCACCCAACCTGGCGACTCTCAGACAACCTCTCAGGTGTCCGCCCAAAAACACAGTCACCCTACCTGGCGACTCTTGGACCACCTCCCTCCGGTGTCCAACCACACTATCGCTTCCATGCGGCGATCTCAAACATCACCTCTTTCTGGTCATTGCCAACATCACCTCCCCGGTGATACGCCTGCGAGCCAAACGCACGCCACACACAGTTGTGGCCGCACAGCAACGAGAAAATAACTCGGTGTTTTACGCCTACGTCTACGAATGGCTGAGGCTATTGGCATCCAGTTGCGAAAAAATGTTTACGTCTAAGGTTCAAAATACAAACTAGTGAACGTTAAAATCACGGTCAAGTACAAAAGTCCTTACTCTGCACTAGTAGATGGTCGAGGTTCAGTCTCTCCATCATCAATTCTGTCCAAGTCAAATATACTGTCACTATCGGGCATTTAACGTAGTCTGTCCTCAATAACTGACGGTATTTGATATCTAAAGTGGTAGGTAACGCTTCTCCATTTGTAACAACACAAAGTTAGGTAACTTGTGAAACTAAGCTTTTGTCTAGAAATCAGCCAGTGGCGCTGCCTCAGAGCAATACACCACCCATCTCTTCCCAAGGGCTCCACTAGAAGTGACTAAGTGACCAAAAAAAAACTGAGGATGAGCAGCACCGTCCATCACGCCTATACTGTACCGCCAAACTAACCGCCAAGTGTAGCGTTTATTTTTGTTTTACAATTGGTAAAACCGCTCCAACATGGGGGAGGCCCATGTCTATTATCACATCAGCAGCAAGCTGATTAACAACTCCTGTAATAGGATGCGTTACTCTCCGTATTATCACTAGTATGTTGTCGTGCTTCACTTAGATAAAATTACAGCCTGTGTGTGTAATCGACAAACATGACATTTAGAGGTTAGGCTACTTTACTCGTACCTAGAAGCAACTCCAGGAGGCTGTACCTCGTAACTCGGTTAACCCAACAGTTTGGTTGCTGCCAAATGATCATCATGGAAGGACTTGTAACATTGAAATCTCATTACTATACTCTAAGGAAGTGAGCATATTTTAAAGGACACTTAACTAAGAGTACCAACGTTTAAACGTACTAAGATTCACCTGACCGTTGCCACGCGCCTAAAGCGTTTATGAACGTAAGTTCAAATACAAGGGGGCATTACGTAGATCGAATGACACGTGGACGTATTTGAACAGAGGTTAAAAAATCAGTCATTTCGATTTAATAGGTAAAGAATGCACCTGATGTAACCACTAGCTATGCCTGACGTGGTGAAATAGTGACCACATATGAAGTCAATCGATGTGCTAATCTATCAGAGGAAACAATTTCCGTTCAGGCATGTTGTCATTTTTTTTTCACGGTTATCAACACTTGCGTTCTATGCTAACCTTTTTCTTTACCAGCATGATAAGGCCGTCAAAAAGGGAAAGCTTCGGGGCTTACGACATTCGCAGCCTCCAGCCCATGAATCCTGTATCATCATCACATCAGCCGTAAGACGTCCACCACTGCACTCCGCATACTACCCTGTTATTATTCTCTTTTTTTACAATTGGTAAACAAACTATTTTATTGGGGTCCCCGAAACTCATATACCTACATAGGGTCTATACGATAGCGGGGCATTAAGGATGCCCTCGACAAATTCATCACGAAAGCTACTAAAAATAGGCAACAACTTTGGCCTATGCTCAATGACAATATCAGTCCTAATACTACGAAATCTAATAAGGCTTTTTCACTCCATGTAAAGATGTCAGTCTCAATATTATGAAAGCTTAAAGGGGTTTCAATACTTTCAATTCTGGTTTAAGTTTGTTTAACCGAAACTCTAGTTAGCTAAATGAATCGTCATATTTACAATGAGTCCTCGTTCAAAATCTTCCGTTCAATCACGACGTTGTGTCACAAGTAAAAATCCGAAAGCATGTGAAAGAGTACTTTCCACTAGGCATCATTTTAGCTGCTAATGCAATCACTACTAGAAGGGTAAGGGACTAACTACTCTATTCGCATCCTTACCGACAGTAAAGCTGTTTTGTTATTGACAGACTCGTTTAAGAATACCGTCAATCATAGATTTAAAATATCTGAATCGATCATAATATCGTTCGTACTCGTCTGGCATAACAAGATATGACCATTCTGAACAATGCCCGTCAATATTACCCTCACTCGATATTTGTTCTGTACAGTAAACTTAAGAGTTGCCTACAAAAGTCAATAGTGCGTTAGTATTGAACACACTCCCGAAAGTCTATACACGAAACTTTCTTTAACGAGTGAACACTCAGTACCACCACAGATTAGGTAATAGTACTAGTACCACGTACGTACTACTTCCACTATCAAAACAAAAGGGGTACGACTCACCGGATTTTCGTAGCTCCGCGTACATCACGCACTTCGCTGAAGCTGCACGCGCCGCTTGCGTGGATCTCCGCTGCTGCCAGCACAGCCCACGCTGTCACCTCATTCCAATGGTCGTTCCGTAAGGGAGATATCGACAGTTGAGCGCCGTGCACGTGGATTAACTTCCGGTATATTCCGGTTGAATGCTGGCAATATGATTGCAGCAGATGTAGTCGATGGTGCTTGCATAACCTCAATCAATCGCAGCATGTTCTGGTTCTGTAGCACGAAGAATTGTTGCCAGTGGTTTTTATTTCGCTGCTCCATCATCAATTTTCACATTTTCCCGTCGTTGTCCACTTGTTGCGAGCGCAGGGAACTATCCAACTTCTGATGTCGAAGGAAGTGAGTGGTTAGGTTATGGTGGGTAGGTTATGGATGGCTTCGTGGTTCACTCCTTAACTATTTCGGTTGTAGGTGTCGAAATAACAATGCAGCTATATCACAGAGGTCCTTCTTCAATAGTCTTGATCATTTGGTAATCGAAATTGTACAGGATGCCTTGGATAACAATGGATGCAAACGCGGTGATCACAGCGATGGCGTGACACGTCCATTTTTCTCACAGATCACCACTGCATGTGTTCTGCTCGACGCTCCGTCAAAAAGTGTCTGCTCCGAGACTGACGTCCAGCTAATCTGGCTTCTCCACAGATCTCATAAATTCTCAACTCAGTGTGGCAGCACAAACAGCCTTCCGTTAATACATCATCTTTGCTACCACAAACGATCGTCTCACGAGTACAAGCGATCGTCACGCCACCACCGGTTTCACCCAGGTACTAATACCTGACGTTTGATCCAAACAAAGTGTAACTATGTAAACTTATCTCGAGCTGGTATTGGTCGCGTTTTCAATGACCCTCCGACATATATATATATATATATATATATATATATATATAAATCCCAGTATCATTTCTGCGTCTTTCCAGAAATCCGCTAAATCTGCGTCCACCTGTTTTATTGTCAATCCCGCTTGTAGTTTTTGTGAATACTTTCCTAATAATTACATAGATGGCGAAAGTAGCATTTACTTAATCGTAACATGCGAAATGTACTATACATTTTTCATTTCACTCTCCATACTAATTCCTCCTATTCTGCGGCGAATGTCGATTCCGTTCGAGGTCAAATCTTTTATTTTAATTACAAAATGAATACCAAACAATTTAGGAGTATATTATTATTATTGTGTTAGATGGTTTCGTTGCATGTTGTGTGCGCTCAAAGCAGTCGACATTTCTTTATTAGGAATGTCTACCTATAGTTTCTTGCTACAATTTAAACTTAGAGTGGAACATAAATATTTGAACGATGAGTAAAAAGTCCGGGGGATCCAGGAATCGCAGTTCTTCCGTCGAGAGTGTGTGGAGTGTGCAATCAAAAGAAACATGTTTAGCACGGGACACCACCGATAGTGAATCATCATTTAGTGATATCAGTCACAGCGAAGTCACATCGACATTTGACCAGATGATTTCTACAGCAATCAACGATTCATTTAATTTGGCGGATTCTGAGCGGACGTATTCGGACAGTAGCGACTCCGAAATAGATCATCACTATTTTCTAAAGTGCGCTCTTTGTGGAAAAGACAACAGTAACCCTTTATACTACAGCTACTGCGAAAAATATAGTTATACATAATACTGACGTTTAAAGTTTCATTGTAGGTTCAGACAAGAACAGCTTAATGAAGCAAAATAATACACACACTCGCAGTGCTCCATACCTACTAACACATGGTGCGCCCTGTGAGTGTGTGTTTTAATAAAAAATCAATGCAATTTCGATAACTACTTACTCTAGTAACATCAATATTGAGAAGAAAAAAATCTACTTACCATACTATATTCGTGAAAATAATAGTACTAATCACATCTTTATTATTGATTAATATAGAATTGATAAAAATAGGTACTATTATTATTATTAGTGTGCTATTTTTATTTTTAGAAATACAGTAGGTAAGTAGTAAGAAATAACAGCACCGAGCTGTTATCATGAGAAATCTTAATGGAAATTCAAATTTTCAAATCCTTCAATGTTTGCAGGCAGACCATTAGGGTCCTTTAAATAAATCTAGCCCAACTGGACAAATTAAACATCCACAATATGTTCAGTATATTATGAAACGCCCAGTAACAGAGTACTGCACAACATCCAAATCTTGTTTAGCATATTTTTGCGGTGGTTGCTCCAAAGCAGAATCTCCAGCGCAGCGTTTGCGTGATCGCAAGTAACACCTATATAATCTCGTGTTTTTTATTAGTCATGTCTTCTCTCCTCCTAAGATCTTGCTCACTGAATTTTTTATTTGTACTGTCTTTGCTGTTTCGGTTAACATTTTTCGCAGTAGCTGTAGTATAAAGGGTTACTGTTGTCTTTTCCACAAAGAGCGCACTTTAGAAAATAGTGATAATCTATTTCGGAGTCACTACTGTCCGAATACGTCCGCTCAGAATCCGCCAAATTAAATGAGTCGTTGATTGCTGTAGAAATCATCTGGTCAAATGTCGATGTGACATCGCTGTGACTGATATCACTAAATGATGATTCACTATCGGTGGTGTCCCGTGCTAAACATGTTTCTTTTGATTGCACACTCCACACACTCTCGACGGAAGAACTGCGATTCCTGGATCCCCCGGACTTTTTACTCATCGTTCAAATATTTATGTTCCACTCTAAGTTTAAATTGTAGCAAGAAACTATAGGTAGACAATCCTAATAAAGAAAGTTCCGTAACTGAAGGGGTAAAATGGGATAGGTGCCTATTATACAGGGTGGCCAGACAATTTACTTCCAAAGAAAAAAATTGGCCCTTGTGTCGTCCATTTATGTTCCGCGATTTTTGATAGTTTTCAAGTTTTGATTTTTTCATGATTTTTGGAAAATTTCTGCCGGGCCAACAAAAAAAAAACTAGGAAACATTTCCAAGACTTTTTGCTTGAAATTAAATTCTCATAACTTTTACTATTATGCATAAAACAACCAACTTCGTAACTTTAGTGGAAGCTATGAAAATTTGGTTTAAATTGAAAAAAAAAACGGTTTGGTTAATTACGACTAAAATCATCATCATCATTTCCTTGCCCTTTCCCAATTACTCGGGGTCGTCTCAGCATATTTTCCTCTTACGACTAAAGTAATCTTTAAATTAAAAATCTAAACAGGTGACATGCCCACTTTTAAGAATTTTCTACCTCGTTGCCTTTACAGGCCGATTCTAACCAAAGTAGCTCTTTGAGAGCTACTTTTTGACTTTAATATTGAAGCTGAAGAGATGACATATTCTTCAGGGCTACTTAGAAACCATAAGTCACTTGTTTAGATTTTTAATTTAAAGATGAAAATTTTAATCCTAAAAAGTTGATCTTAAGAGAATTCAATTACAAGCAAAAAATCATGGAAAAGTTTCCTAGTTTTTAGGGTTCCGTAGTACAACAAGGAACCCTTATAGTTTTGTCATGTCTGTCTGTCCGTCTGTCTGTCTGTCTGTCCGCGGCCTAGCTCCTAGACTATTAGTAGTTGCTATGGTTGCACAAAAGATCTGAGGAGCCTCTGATTATGTCCGTCTCATGTTATTGGAAATAAGTCAAAAAGTCAAAATCATCTACATGTGTTTCTGGAAAATCTTATAAAAGCCAAAGAAATGCGTTGTATTTCAGTCACTAACAGTTTCTCTCAAGTAAGTAGATTTTTGTTTATTTTTTATGTAGAGAAATTATAAATGTGTGTTACAATAATAGCTGTATATTTTCAGGTGGATATTTTATATGCACCGTGTGGTTCCCGGCTAAGAATAGGACCATCCCATCTCTTCCAATGGGTGTCGTAAGAGGCGACTAAGGGACTTAAAACCGGAGGATGGGCAGCAGCGTCTTTCCGTGCATTGCAACACACCTGCAATCAAACTGCGATCGCCAACCCGCCTGCCAAGCGTGGCGATTACGGCAAAACCCCCCCAATGAATTTCACACCCAGAAAACGGCCCCTAGTCCCCGGCAGCCCCGCTATTCCTGGCTCCGGTAGCAGTCATGGTAACGGCGGGGTAGGGGGTGCGAAGAATCCCCGGCAGATGCCAGGCTACCAAACCCAACGACCTTTGGCCTTGGCAACTTACAACACGCGCACACTGCGGACTGACGAGAAACTTGCAGAACTCAAAGAAGTATTGAGCAGGTTACGGTGGGATATCGTAGGTTTATGTGAAGTCCGAAGAGAGGGAGAGAACACCATGATCCTTAAATCCGGAAACCTGCTCTATTTCCGGGAGGGCGACCAACAGTCCCAGGGTGGTGTCGGGTTTCTCGTCCACAAGTCCCTCATTAACAATGTGGTCCAAATTGTGAGCGTTTCGACAAGGGTAGCATACCTTATACTCAGAATCACCAAACAGTATTCGATGAAGGTCATACAGGTATACGCGCCGACTACGGAACACTCCGACGACGAGGTAGAGACTATGTATAAGGACATCTCTACAGCCTTACATAGCACCAGGACCCATTATATCGTTGTTATGGGGGACTTTAACGCGAAACTGGGCAAACGAAGCGATGGTGAGCTGAGAGTGGGGCAATTTGGATATGGAGTAAGAAATGCACGTGGCCAGATGCTGGCCGACTTTATGGAGAAGGAGAGCCTCTTTATGATGAACTCCTTCTTTAAAAAGTCAAAACAGCGGAAGTGGACGCAACCATGTCCACTGGCGTATTCCAATGGCGTAACAAAAAACGAGATAGACTTCATCTTGTCGACAAGGAGGCAAATATTCAATGATGTCTCCGTGATCAATTCAGTCAAAACAGGAAGCGATCACCGGATGGTCAGAGGCACATTGAATCTAAAGACCAAGCTAGAAAGATGTCGACTGATGAAGTCTACGCTCCGACCAGCGCCCATCCAGCTCCAAACCCCCGAGAGCTTTCAGCTCGAGTTGCACAATCGTTTCGAATGCCTAGGAGACTGCGAGAATGTGGACGATTATAATGACAGGTTCGTGGAAATTGTTCAAACGGTCGGGTCTAAGTTTTTTAAAACTCGTCGTTCAAACAGAACCAAAAAAATCTCCGACTTCACCAGCAACCTCATGGAACAAAGACGCAGATTGGTTTAGCAGTCCTCTGAAGACGCTACTCAGTATCGGCAACTAAACAGGCAGATCTCTAAGTCCCTAACTCGCAATTTACGCCAATATAATACAAATTGTATTAAAGAGGCGATTGAGCACAACAAAGGCTCAAAAGTGTTCGCGAGAGATCTGTCTGTTGGACAAAGCCAACTGACCAAGCTGAAGACTGAGGACGGCAGGACCATATCGTCTAAGACTGAGTTGCTGGAAGAAGTTGAGAAGTTCTATGGACAATTGTACAAGACCACACGTTTGCCTGTCAGGGATCTGGCTGAAGACCCAAGAGCCAGACTAACCCGACACTATACCGAAGATATCCCGGACGTCAGCCTGTACGAGATAAGAATGGCTCTCAAACAGCTCAAGAACAACAAGGCACCGGGTGATGATGGAATTACGGCTGAACTTCTGAAAGCAGGTGGATCACCGGTACTAAAAGCTCTTCAGAAGTTATTTAATTCCGTTATACTCGAGGGACAAACGCCTAAGGCATGGCACAGAAGTGTGGTCGTTCTTTTCTTCAAAAAGGGCGACAACACCCTGCTGAAGAACTACAGACCCATCTCACTTCTGAGGCATGTCTACAAGCTGTTTTCGAGAGTCATTACGAATCGTCTCGCACGCAGGTTTGACGACTTCCAGCCTCCCGAACAAGCCGGTTTCCGAAAAGGCTTTAGTACCATAGACCACATACATACGCTGCGGCAGATTATACAGAAGACCGAAGAGTACAATCAGCCACTATGCTTGGCGTTTGTGGACTATGAGAAGGCCTTTGATTCAGTCGAAACCTGGGCTGTGCTACAGTCTCTCCAGCGGTGCCAAATTGACCATCGATACATCGAGGTGTTGAAGTGTCTGTATGAAAACGCCACCATGTCGGTTCGCCTCCAGGACCGGAACTCGAAACCTATCCAGCTGCAGCGAGGGGTGAGACAGGGAGACGTTATATCTCCGAAACTGTTCACCGCCGCCCTGGAAGATGTTTTTAAGCTTCTGGACTGGCGTGGACTCGGCATCAATATCAACGGCGAGTACATATCCCACCTCCGATTCGCTGACGATATCGTGGTCATGGCTGAGACTATGGAAGACCTAAGCACAATGCTCGATGGCTTCAGTAAGGTCTCTCAACAAGTGGGTCTTAAAATGAACATGGACAAGACGAAAATAATGTTAAATATCCGTGTCGCACCCACTCCTCTAAAGGTTGGAGACTCTACACTGGAAGTTGTTGACGAATATGTATACCTGGGACAAACAGTCCAGCTAGGTAGTTCCAACTTCAAGAAAGAGATCAATCGACGAATACAACTCGGCTGGGCAGCGTTCGGGAAGCTTCGCAATATCTTCACGTCCCAAATACCGCAGTGTCTCAAGACTAAGGTCTTTGACCAGTGTGTGTTGCCAGTGATGACTTACGGAACTGAGACATGGTCGCTTACTATGGGCCTCATAAGAAAGCTCAAGGTCACCCAAAGGGCAATGGAGCGTGCTATGCTCGGAGTTTTTCTGCGTGATCGAATCAGAAACGAGGAGATCCGCAGGAGAACTAAAGTAACCGACATAGCTCACAGAATCGCTAAACTGAAGTGGCAGTGGGCAGGGCACATAGCTCGTAGAACAGATGGCCGATGGGGCAGTAAAGTTCTCGAGTGGCGACCGCGCACCGGAAAACGTAGCGTAGGCAGGCCTCCCACGCGGTGGACCGATGACCTGGTGAAGGTCGCGGGAAGCCGATGGATGCGGGCAGCGCAGGACCGGTCGTCGTGGAAATCCTTGGGGGAGGCCTTTGTCCAGCAGTGGACGATTTGTGACTGATATGATGATGATGATGATGATTTTATATGAATTTGTAGATGAAGAAGACCAACAAACCACAAGCATTCACAAACTATGTATTTTCAAGCTTGATTGGAAAGTTAGACTCTCCGCAATCATTTCATGAAATATTTATCAAAGCAAATGACCACTGATAATATTTATATGACTTTTTCAACCACCAAAATGATCATCAAAATGATTTCCCATTGTGGTTTGAGTTGAGGTGAGTAGTGAAGCTTCAAGTTTAATACACATCACAAAAAAAGCATAAATAAGAAATGTGTAAAAAAAAAATTTGGACAAGCAAACTCATTATCATACCCATATAGCGTAAACTTGATTGAAAAATTTATTGTAAGCAACAGATTTTTATTTTTTCTATTTTTACAGATACGGAAGAATTACAGGCTCAACTATTTATGAAGCAGCTCACTGTAGAACTATCTCATCTGAACAAAATTATGGGAGAACATTCAAAATTTACTTCCATTGCGATGGATAGAGGAAAAAAAACTAGAAAAAGTAGTTCTCAACATAGTGAATAAAAAAGAAAACGTAACTAATAGTTTTTCTGTTGTTTCAATATTTTGAATAAAACTATTTATAATGTTAAATCAAGGCTTCTGTAATAATTAATATTATTGTTTCTGCATTTAAGATAAAAATTGAAGAAACTGGACTTTTTCTTAATGCCCAGTATCCTATTTTTGTTGCAACACGTAACGGGCTTACTGAAAATTACACAATAGAGATTAAATGACCTTCAACAGAAGCTCTTATATAATTTTATATCTAAAAGATAATAAAATGGCACCAAAATTTTGGACACAAGTACTACTTCAAATGTTTTTCAGCAAAAGGAAAATAGCACTTTTCTGTGTAGCACACCAAAATTTAAAAAAATCAAAAGAAGTAGATATTTATAATCATGTGCCATATGATAACAGCAGTGTATCTGTTAAGTATACTTACTGCAAAAAAAAATTTGGATAGATGCCAAAATTACAAGATCTATAAGCATATTTTTAATAAAACTATCTTGTAAATTTATAAATTAAACTCGTATGCTTTTTAAATACTATTTTTTATTTTTTCTTATCGTGTTTGTGTAGTCATACCTGACTAACCCTGGTGTCAGAGTTTTCAAATCGCCTAAAGGCCTCTGGGCTCTGACGTGGTTTGTATAACGACCGCCACCAATGATAACGACCGGGACCGACGGCTTAACGTGCTCTCTGAAGCACGGAATCATCTTACTTTCGGACAATCAGAGTCGTGTTTTATAAAACTACAAGTTACAAGTTTACAAGTGTAATTAGATGTTCATTGCATAGCCGGTTTGCTCTCTGAAGTCTTGACCTGACTCTGTAATGCAACGTACACTGAATTACACTTGAAATCTTGTGACTTGTAGTGTTATAAAACGGAGCCCTGGTCATTCAGCCTGCATTGTCCTAACCAAACTGGGAAAAACTTACAAAGTGATTTCTGAGAATGTCCCCACCGGGAATCAAAACTAGGACCTCCGGATCGTGAGCCTGACGCACTAACCACTAGACGATGGAGGCAGTTGTTTTTTTGTTTAATTTTAAATAAAGGTTAAGCCCACACAACAAATGGATAGGTAGTCCATTTAAAATTTTTACAAAAAAAAATCTTAAGTCGAGAAACTAGGCAAAAGTATGAATGCCAGGGACGAACAAGTACAACCAGTCAGACAGGAATGACGTCATCAGAACTATAGGTCCGTTTTGGCGCGAAAATTTAAACTGTTAATTTAAAACCGCATTTTTTCTAATAAATTACGGTGTTTTAATTTTTTAATACATTTGTGGCCTATTCTACATTGAATTCTTTAAAATGAAAACAAAAATATAAATATTGCATGTTCCCTATTCTCTTTTAGTTATGTTTGTACTAGCAAGGTAATAATGATGTAGTTAGGTATAAGTAGGAAAATAGTACCTAGCTAATCTTAAAGAAGTTATTATTACATGGAATGTACCTACTATTTCCTATACCAAATCTATTTTGATACCGACTGAAACTACTTAGCTAATAAGGTACTATTATTATTTAGAAACAAACAGAAGAACAGTTGTACCTACAAGCCTCACCTCAAAACTTGCTAAAATTATGATGTACCTACTATTAACAGTTTAGTTTAGTAAATAAATATCGGAAACATTTACAGAGTTACAGTTACCAGTAACAGAGCACTCAACAAGCAACTTCCTTTTTTTTAATTCTTCAATCTTTTTTCTATTCCTAGTTAAATACATTTTCAATCAATTTACCACCCAAATAACACAGGTATATACACAAGTACAGCACAAACTATTTATACTGCGTACTCACTATTGTGCGTCCGGCGGCAAAAGGAGTCCGCACTGCACCGCAATAGGCAGTACAGAAGAGGGTAATGGGTGAGAACCAGTTTGTGCCGAAGGGCGCAAAACAGTTGTTAGGATGGTTTAAAATATACATTTAAGGGGTAAAGCGCGCGGGGAGAAAGGTATACGTCGCCGCGTGCAGCGCCCTAGTGACGTGCGGCGGAGTTGCGAATTAAAATTTCACATTCGGAACAAAATTACGTCCGAACAAAAACTTTTTAAATAATAGCCTAGATGGCAGAACTGTCGCTGAAGTAAAAATAACGGCGATTGCAATCTGGCGTCCGTATACGGACGCAATAGCGCGGTGGACGCAGGATTAAATGAGAATTTGGCAATAGGAGGACGCAAGAGTGTTTGTGGTATATATATATATATATATATATATATATATATATATATATATATATATATATATATATATATATATATATATATATACATATTGAGAATCTAAATTGAGAATTTAAACTATACGCGTGTGTGTGTTTGTGTGTATAAAAGAGGGCTACTTTTAATATCGCTCATTTTAATATCAAAAATTTAGGTCACCTTTATAGCAGTATTATATTTTCAATTCAAAATTCAAAATTAATACTGCATTTGTGATAATAATAAAATGTATGTATATAGAGTACTCACTCATTTTCTTTCACTATTTTTTCGTGACTTTCTTCATTAATAATAAATGCACTTTGTTCATTCATATTTATTATTTATTTTCGCTTAACCGCGCTTTTATTACTTTCTTCATTAATAATAAATGCAGTTTGTTCATTCATATTTATTATTTATTTTCGCTTAACCGCGCTTTTTTACATCTTTGTTTTTTTAAAGCAATGGTAGTTGGAACTATACAGCCAAATATGGAATAAAATCTTTTTGTACTTTTTTTTTAAGCAATGGTAGTTGGAACTATACAGCCAAATTTGGAATAAAATCTTTTTGTACCTATCTCTATAAATACAAACAGCTGTGTCTTAAATAAAATCTTTTTGCATTTGATAAATAAAAAATAATCAAATCTTTTTTGTCATATGGAGGTATATACAGTTTATGAAAAGAGTTTTATTATTCTCCGAAAATGATCAAATCTTCTTATATGTTTGTTTTGACAACCGATATTGTTGCCATGGCAACCGAGCGTCAGGTTTTTCTTCGTTACGGAATTTCTGGATTCGGTCCCCGCGCTCAAAGCCTGCGATAAAATCTATGCAATAGCTTAAAAAGATTTATTAATAGACCATCAATAAAAATATTTGTCAGGAAAAATACTTCAAATTAAGTCATAAAAGCAATAAAAAATGCAATAATACAAAAAAAAACAAGTATAAAAAGTTTGCAGTTACTGCGTTTTAAAATGGGGCAGCCGAATTCAAAAGGTGGAGTGATGGCGAACCTTTACACTGAGTCGACCGAATCTGGAGGCAAAGTTTACTGAATATAGCATAGTGAAACGCAAACTATCGTTTCGAGCCGATCTCCTTTCTTGCATTTCATAATTAAATTCTCTTTTGATTTTGTTCATCTATGGAAATTTAATTTGAAAATATTTGTATCTTTTTGACAAGAAGAGGAGAAAAATAACAACCGAATGGTGGTCACCGCAAAACCTATTTTTGACCGTAAATAAGATTATAAATTTAATAAGTTGCCTTTTGCTGTTTTCAAAGTTGTATGGTGCAGTTTTTTTAGTATATTACAGATCCTTTGCCGATATTTCGAGGGTTTTTACCAAGTACCTAATGGACAACTAATATAATAACAGCGTAATAGCCGACGTATTACATCAGCAGGCTAAGCAAATAACTGATCGAGTCTTGGCTGGTACAGCTCGAACACCTTTTTCGTCAGCCTGAGGATCTACCACCGTCGTGCCACGTGCGAAGGGAAGTAGTCACCTTTTTTTCTTCACATTTCCCTATTCCCCGGTCAAGATTCCTTTTGGTTTTCATGAACTTTAGAAATTGAACAGTGTTATTATTTTATGTGTGCCTTTTTACGTATAATTTAAGGTATTATCTATCACAGAATTAAGAGTAACAATCAATACGTATGGATTGTCCCTTCTACTACTTATTAAGGTTTAACAATAACTAAAAGTGTAATCACACGTTTGTACTCCATGTTCAATTTTAGTCATAGTCTCTCAACCTATTGAAAATTGATATTATTATAAGTACCATTTTACATTTCGCGGTGACCAATTCTTTTTGATACTAGCTGTTATTAAATACAAATTTTAAATTATATTTTAATTTATTACCTCTAAATATATATTTTAATTTATTACCTCTAAATCTTACGTATTATATGTGGCAAATTCTGTAAGGGTTTTTATCCCCTGTTTCCATTATTTTTGTCACAATAGGTACCGGTACCTATTTTACTCAAAGCAAAGACTATTTACTAACTCAAAGAAAAACATTCCTTTATTTAAAAATAATAAACTGTACTCCTCACGGAGAGTTACCTTCTCGAAGGAGCGTCTAATATTGGTCCATTTGTATGGGAGGTACCTTTTTTAGGTTTTTCCTAGACATACCACTATTATCACATAATAGACGCTAGTAAGAATTCTCGATTGCGTTATTTTGGTAAATATACATAGCGCCGTTTTGGAGAAAAAGTATTTTGAAACTTTTTTTATACCATTTCTAGAATTTACCCAGATATACCATGTAAATGCAAAAGGCATATTTTTTTGGATTTTTTAATTTAAAAATGTTATGGGTACCTCCTATACAATTAAATTAAAAAAAAACTCGAAATTGGCGCTAAGGATGCTTTCCAAGGATTGTGAACCCACGGCGAAAATTCGACTTTTCATACAAACGGCGATAACGATTTTCACTTCTTAAATGTTAACCGATTTGGAGCAATTTTTGATAGGTTGTCAGTCAGAACAAAAGCTAGGCGTATACGTTTTTGTTTTTTCGATTAAGTTAATAAGTTTAAATTTATTGTCGTTCACGTGTTTTCATACAAAACTAAGTTCGGCCATTTTTTAAATTTTAAAATTAGTAATTTAAAAAACGAAACGTATAAGCCTAGCTTTTGAATGGCAACCTATCAAAAAATTGGTCCAAATCGGTTAACATTTAACAGGTGAATAATGTTATCGCCGTTTGTATGAAAATTCGAATTTGCGCCGTGGGTTCACAGTCCCTGGAAAACATCCTTAGCGCCAATTTCAAGAATTTTTCAAATTTAATTGTATAGGAGGTACCCTTAACATTTTGAAATTAAAAAATCCAAAAATATGCCCTTTGCAGATAATTTTAAATATCCATGTGAAAAAAACATCAAAATTGGTCCAACATACAAGAAATCGATGTGTGTATTGATAGTGACGTCACACCATTTACGATTTTTAAACTTATTTTCCATGACTGAAATGAGCCAAAAATGAAAGAATACAATAGAAGCTTATTTTCCATAGAAATAACATGCACATAATTTTGTCAATATAAATGTAAGCATATAACCTCCTTCCGTGGTTCTATCTAATAGATAGTTATAAAAACTCCTTCACTCTTCTGTGTAATAGATACATTTTCGAGATATAGAATCTTTTTGTATATTTATTTGCTATACCAAACTCCTTGAACCTTTTTTTTCGTGAGCCAATAAAATTAGAAATGCCAATAGGGATGACGACAGCATCAGAAAAAAAAATGAACTCTTGATCTCTAAACTGGCCCTCCTTAAACATGGAAAACTTTAGATACTCGTTTTGTTTTCCATCAAGTATTCGATTTTTAATTTATCAAAATCACAAAATGAGTACATAAATGACGCTGCAAAACTATGACGTCACGCCTAGGTATTTCAAACATTTTTAGAACAAAACGTCGTTTTTGACAAATGATAAAAAGTAAATCAGATGATTTGATTCGTCATCCCTATTCACAGCGTTCTAAATTCAAAATAAAATCGAATTTTGCTCACTTTTTAGGCAACAAAGTCGCGCCTTTCGAGCTAGTTAGGTGAAAATATTTTGTTCTTTGCTCCGAATACCTAGTACTTATACCTTTTCAAGGCGTTTGAACACGCGTAGCACGTAGTACGTATAGGAGAGACGTAGGATGATAGAAATTATCGATTCTGCAGCAACCTTAGCAACCTCAACCTTTTTCTGTCTGCACCTCAGTTCTACCCACGTCTTACGTGATGCGTGGCTGGTATTATTAGAATTTCTATTATAGACAACTACAGCTGTCTATACAAATGCCACGCAAAGTCAAATAAATTCAGCAGACTTTTCTGGCCCAAGATTCCGTAACCAAAATTGCGAACTAACAGTTCTTACAGAGTTTAGAATGCATCTATTGTATGATTTGTGATTGCTGACATTACGGAAACAGTTTTTAACGCTACTCCTACTAATATTAAAAACGCGAAAGTTTGTAAGAATGTATGGATGTATGTTTGTTACCCTTTCACGCAAAAACTACTAAACGGATCTGGCTGAAATTTGGTAGGTAGACAGATTAGGACCTGGATTAACACATAGGCTACTTTTTTCTACGCTCGCGAGCCGCAAGCTTATTTTTTGAGGCACACTGCGCACTCTCAAAAAGTCATAGAAACGTTGTCCACGCGGGTGTGGCCGCGGTAAACGGCTAGTAAGTTAATATTTTGAAATTGGTAGATACTAATTTACAGTGCGCGATATTAATATAAAGCTACTGCATTAGAAGGTGCTTGGATAGCATCCAAGATTCCAGACTATCTCCAGCACGAAGAAATTTTCTAGCGCCCAATCAGACTAAGGTCGAGATATTTTTGGAGCTTAAAATACCAGGTTTACCAATTACACGACTGCCCATAAAAATATTTTTAATGTTTCACTTTCAGGTCTAATGTATGTATGTATTATTTTCTTTAATCCACGACATCTTCTAAACGGCCTCATAGATTTTAGAGTGCCAGGTATCGTTAGAGTCGTCTTGATCCTGATAATGACATAGGTTATATTTTATCCGACTTCCCAAAAGAAACTTTTAACAAAAAATCAAACCGACGAAAAAGAGAAAGGAAAACATTTTTATTCTAACTAAGCTCCTTCCTACACTAATGTTATAATGTAAATTTAAATTTGAGCTCAGTTAGACTAAAAAGGTTATTTTTATTATTTACTTTTCACGTCTTTTCTTTTTTCGCCGGTTTAATTTTTTTCCAAAAAGTTTTTGTTTTATTTTTTGTGGCTTAAATATACCAATTAATAGCTACTTATTTTTTGATGACCTACTTTTAACAGGCTTCCGTCTCCATCGTCAGACCAACAGTGGATGAACAATCAATCATCCTCTATTTTTCTATCCTCAGGGGACAAATTTGAAGGGGAACTTCGATAAAAAAAGATCAAATAAAAAAAAAATATCGAAATCAGACTATTTTTTTAAAAAATATGCATAAATAAAAGTACATACATAAACAAAAAGTAAAAATATATATACGGCTCGACTGGAGAACCTCCTCCGTTTTTTAGTCGGTTAAAAAAGAGAGGTAATGTTTTAAAATGTCACACGACAGGTAGGTGGGTATATGGTAAGGGCGTGGGTTAAAAAAGATGCGTGCTCACGGATATTTATAATAAAGATAAAAGACCCAAAAAGTAAATACACAAGGATTAGAAATTAAAGCATATTACACACAATAATTTTTCATTATATCAAAAAAAACATAATTGTATGTATAAATTCTTTATTGCACAATGCACACAAGGAATAATCACAAAATGGTTTTATCAGACTGTACAAAGGTACAAATCAAGTGTACAAAGTCGGTCTTATTGCTAAAAGCGATCTCTTCCAGACAACCCTTGGAAGTAATAATATTAATAATTAAATAAATAAAATAAATAAATATTCTGGGACAAATCACACATGGTCATCTGGTCCCAAAGTAGGATTCCCTGTGTTATGGGTTACCAGAGACTGATATACATACTTATATATTATTATTACTTATTACCCATAGATATGTGTGTATTACCCAAGATGGGTCTAGGAGCAAAGAAAGTATCAGTTTCAAAAAGTAGTATTTCAGTTTATTTTCAGTTTCAGTTTGTTAGTGTTTTAGTTTCAAATGGTAGTGAAAAATATTGAAGAATAGGATTTTGATTTTTGAATGATATTGTCATGAGATGACAGCAAATGCGTAAAAGAACAAATAGATGAAATGAAGAAAAGGTCGAATAAAAAAAAACGAATGACGCGTTTTTATTAAATGTTTAATTGAAAGTTATTTTAATTACTAACATTGAAGATTGTATTTCATTCGTAATCATTATAGTATCATCATCATATCAGCCAAACGACGTCCAAGGACAAAGGCCTCCCCAAGGGTTTCCACAAAGACTGGTCCTGCGCTGTCTGTATCCAACGGCTTCCCGTGACCTTTACCAGGTCGCCGACTGCTGAGTATACTACGTCTTCCGCTAAGCGGTCGCAACTCGAGAACTTTACTACCTATACGGTCATCTGTTTTACGAGCTATGTGTCCCGCATTCTGCCGTTATCGATGACATAAATAATTTTAAAAATATAATTATTTGTGTTACATGTAATATTTTATTTATGTAGGGCTTTAGCTTTAGTTAGAATTCACAGCGAAGCGAAGGATTATACAGTAGAATCACGAGCGAGCGCAGCGAGGAATTCAGTATATAAGCCGCTCAAGAATAAAATATTTTGGCAACCAGTGATACACGTAATTTTTCATCACAACCTAAGTATGAGAAAAAAATGGTTGTCTGTAAATTCGGTTTACGGACGATAGTCTAACGTGAAAACGTCATAACGTAACGGGACAATGAGCGTAACGGGACAATGAGTCAACCTTTTTCGTGCGTGCAGCCGGCGTCCATCGATTTATTAAAATGGTTTACTAGTTGTCCCGTAACGCTCATTGTCCCGTTAAGTAATGACGATGTCACGTTAAACTATCGTCCGTAAACCGACTTTACAGACAACCAATTTTTTTCACATTCAACCTTCACGTGAGCGGCTCCAACCCAACCATGATAATCTATGGGAAGAACGAACGCGGGCCAATTCGATGTGGCTAAGTCTCATATCTGGGAAAATTGGTTTGATCCGTATTTTCACGTAAATAGATTTTCTCACGCAATAGGTATGTATCATATTGTAACATATCACTTTAGAACCGAGCCTAGTCGAGTCTAGCCCACAATCCTATTCGGACCCGGGCTTAAACCTCAGTAACGGCAAAGTATATATATTAGTACTAACATGGAGACTCCCTGCCTCTCTCTAGATTCCGATCTCACCCCCTCTTCACCCAGATTGATACAGATTGGTTACAGTTTGGTTGTCGAACGTATAGAATTTCGCCGGCATTTTGTTTTTTCCGTCATTCCCTTTTTGAAGTGTCATTTATGGCCCGTTGTATGAAGTGTCCAGGGTGTGGTAAAGGCGTGATTTTTTTTGTTTATTCAGAAAAACAACCGTTTTCACACAAAAAAAATCACATGCCTAGGAGACTCAGAGCATCGCTCGGTCGCCCAGTATTAGACTCCTTAATAGCATAGCCCGAAATTTAGTTCCCGATGATCTGGTTAAAATTATATATCACGCTCTTACGTAGTAAGTAGGGTTCCGTCGTCTTCTAAAAAAAAATTGTTTATTTAACAAAACACAATTTTTCTGCAGATGGTAATAGAACATTTTGTATGGAAAATCTATGAACTTTTCACAAATCCAACTGCACACTTTATGTTGGTCCACTACTACTCCTAAACCACAGTACAATAAAGAGTACTAGCGTACGTAAACTAAGAAAGACTACTTAGCCGTGATAGTTTATAATATGTAATATGTCCTATTATTTGCATATTTTTTTCAGATGTCCTTAAATAGCGTTTCAGCTGGTAGGGTAGGTAATAAATATTTCTTCGCTAATTATTACGTCTAAGGGCAGGTGCAGGGAGCATCGCCCGCATAAGCGCAGCAATGACGTTATTCATGCGGTGCCTGCTATTTCTGTATCCTGCTGCGGCTGACTGGTGTCTGTCAAACAGAACCAATGCACAGCTCTCGACTCCTGGTTCATTTGTATGTTCCGCCACATTTGGCTAGTAACGAGCCCCGACTTTGTACGAATGTTGTTCGGTATTTCACACATCAGCTCATACATACGTCCCCACCGAGGGGCTCAAGCCTATCCTGAATTAGGGCGATCGGGCCTTAGTCGACCAGGCGGGCCCAATGCGGGTTGGTCAACATCACACACAACCTTCGAGTTTCTTCGCAGGCGTGTGCAGGTTTCCTTCACCATAAGAGCGTCGGATTTGTTCGGTTTTTAAACATCATTTATCTTTAGTAAGAAGGATAGTTCATCCTTTGTGAAAATGTGTTCATATCATTAAAACATACAGAAAAATTGAACATCTCAATTCCGTCAGTCCGTCCGTCACGCTTGGCCCTGAAGGCTAAATCTTTAGTCCGATTAGGACCAAATTTGGAACTTAAGACTTTTAAATTATTTCATAGAGGGATTATCACAAGTTAGCGGCCTGAGTGTTGGTAGACCTGTGAAAAGCGATGCCATTTTTTTTTTTGTAATTAAAATCCGAAGACCTACAATGCCTACTAAGAATATTATACAACAGTCCAAAATTACAACGAGTTGGGCTCATTTGTTTTTTTCTTTTACTTTTACCTTCGACTAATATATAACTAATCGATATTATAACTTTGTATTGCTAGGGTTCTGTAACTCAAAAGGAAAAAAGGAACCCTTATAGGATCACTTCGCTGTCCGTCTGTCTGTGTGCCCATCTGTCTGTCAAGACTATTTTTCTCGGGAACGCGTGAAGGTATAATAAATTTAAAATACTTAGGTCTGCGGTCACTTAGAGCTGTAAAAAAATCAAGGTTCTATGACAAAGATATCGAAAAATACGGCCATTTATGCAACATACTCCTATTTCGACACTCGCAAAATAAATTAAAACCTATAGGGAACTTTGTGTCACTCCCATGACTGACATGACATTGGCAGAATTCTTTAAGAGAAGCCAAAAATAAAAGAATAGATAAAGATAGATACTACGCGTATACCCAAAATTATAAAATTTGGCAAGATGTATGCTTTTTGCCAAATTTTATAATTCTCGGTCTCATGGTCATGGTACGAGTTAAGCAAAAAAATCCGGACATCGCTAATTTAAAGTTTTATCACTTATATGTTTTTTTAAAATTACGAACTTACATTTACTTTGCAGTTGGAAAACTGACCGTTTTTTTACTACACAGCTGTCCTTCAATCCGACTTGATTTTTATTAATACATGTCACAAATAAATTGTGTGTAGGTACGGAACACTCGGCGCGCGAGCCCGACTCGAACTTGGCCGGTTTTTTATTCACTATCGTTTATTAGCTTTATCATTATTTGGCAATGGCACCCCTGTCCCCCATTACAACAAGTCTTAAGGACTTAGGTCTTAGCCTTAGGGACCTAGAGTGAATGTTCCTATATGGAATATATTTTTTATATTTTTTGCCCTCGGACTGCGGAGGAGGGAAGGAGGAGAATGCGTTTACGCATACCAATAACAGCCGGCTGTACTGGTTATGTGGGACTCACAGCCCTGCGCCTATATGCATACATACCTATTATACATATACATAAGGTATATATAAATAAATATGCACAGGTCCAAGACCACACTACCCACTAAACTCCCCCTAGGCTTTGGCAGCAGGGCCACCTTAAAAACACATCGGAGCGATATGGAAAATCACACTCAGGCCTTTTTATGTCCTGAGACTTCGTTTGCATAGAATCCGTGACAAACAAACAAACAAACAGTCAGTGGACAGTACATTATGATCGTTGCACATTACTTTGCAGTGCACTTCAGAAATTTAAAATGATAACTCGAGTGTATCCGCCTGCCTGTTGACCCGCTTCTTAATTAAAAGCAATTGGTGCAAAATGTGCGTAATATTATCTGGCCTATTTTATTTATCATTCACGCAAATTAGCGCTCGCAATTAGATCAATCACAGACGATTCTTACATTAATTGAAACCTTCAGCTCATATACGTCCCCACCGAGGGGCTCGAGCCTACCCTGAATTAGGGCGATCGGGCCTTAGTCGACCACGCGGGCCCAGTGCAGGTTGGTCGACTTCACACACAACCTGCGAGTTTCTTCGCAGGCGCCTGCAGGTTTCCTCACGACGATGTTTTCCTTCACCGAAGAGCGTCGGATAAACGTACATATGAAATCTCAATTCGTAATCATATTGGTACGTGGCAGGATTCGAACCACGACCTCCCGGACAGGAGGCGGCGGCCCTAGCCGTTACGCCACCGACGCTCCTGAAATCTTTCATACGTTTCAGTAAAAAAACCAAATTAAAAATAGGTTATCGGATATAGATTCAAACCGAAAATTTTGATCCAGTGCGTCACGCACGTTACTGAGATATTTTGAGAGATTTTGAGAGTGGGAAATTAGTGTATTGTGAACCGTGGCGTAATGGTTATGTCCATTAGCTTCATCAGGCGGTAGGTAACGGGTTCGATTCCCGGCAGAATCTAACTTTGTATGTATGACTAGGTTTGGTTGATGGAAGGGCATTTTCTAATCCCGCCTGGCTAGCTACCACCAACTTATCTAAGTCTAGCCGCCAGGCATCAATGTTAACAGCATTGATGTGTTCCAGCTTGAAGATAAGGTATTCAGCTTCCCCATTGCATTGGGCAATCTTGGTAAGCCCGCTTTCATCTTCGGCATTATCTATCGTCACTTACCTCAGGTGAGATGATGTCAAATTAAGGCTTACCAATTAGCATTGTTTTTTTTTATTCACAATTTGTAAGCCCTTGGCATCATCTCACCTGATGGTAAGTGACGATGATGCCGAAGATGGAAGCGGGCTTACCAAGATTCCCCAACGCAATGGGAAACTGGCTACCTTATCTTCATGCCGGAACACTTCAATGCTGTTAACACTGATGTTTGGCGGCAAGACTTAAATAAGATGGTGGTAGCTAGCCAGGCGGGCTTAGAAAATGCCCTACCACCAACCAAACCGAGTTTTACAAGTTGACCCCACCGGGAATCGAACCCGCGACCTCCTAGAAACTAAGGTATTTTTAATGAAAAATAGACTATTTTAAGAAATTTGCTTTAATATTTTTCTTCATTGGTATTTTTGTTCATGATTTTTCATATGTTAAACGTTCAAATGTTTGTGATGATGTCCAGGCTCCAGTACTACTTTAAATTGACGAATATGAATAGAATTTGGTTATTTACAGTTTAAAATCATTATTTATTTTTTGAATGGTTCCTTTATTTACGTGCCTTGTAAAAAATCGGAATAATACAAGAAGTGTTACGCCGGAGGTGACGTCATCGTAGGCCAATATAAAATATACAAAATCACTTGATATTTTTTTTATACTTAATTGGAAAATTATCGCAGAAGCTATTCCTCGAAATGGTTTTCGAATAAGGTGGGGTTTATAAACACTGAACAATGCCAATTTCAAACAAAAACAAAAAAGAAAACATACAAAAATGTTCCAACCCCTATCCAATCATTCAGACGGGAGGTTCACTTACCTGCTGTCCCTGTCGCATCGAGACGTACAGGACACATAGGTCCCAGGATACGGGCAGGAAAAATTGGAATTCGTTTATTTATGTACGAAATGTACGAAAAACACCTGAAATGGATACTTAAAATAATTATTTAATGCTGCCACTGCCACTGGTATAGTGCACTGCCTTGTTAAGGGTTCCATATACCCAAAGGGTGACCATTACTGAGCCTCCTGTCTGTCTGTCTGTCAGCAGGCTGTGTTCCATGAACCGTGAGGTAGACCGTCAAAGTTTTCACAGTATAGTATGTTTTTCTGTTATCGCTAAAACAAAATATTTATAAAATACTAGCTGTCGCGGCAAACTACGTACCGCCTTACATTACATTACACTGCCCTACCCTACCCTACCCTACCCTACACTACACTACACTACCCTACCCTACCCTACACTACACTACCCTACCCTACCCTACACTACACTACACTACCCTACCCTACCCTACACTACACTACCCTAACCTACACTACCCTACCCTACATACACTACACTACACTACCCTACCCTACACTACCCTACACTACACTACCCTACACTACACTACCCTACCCTACCCTACCCTACACTACACTACACTACCCTACCCTACCCTACACTACCCTACCCTACCCTACACTACACTACACTACCCTACCCTACACTACCCTAACCTACACTACCCTACCCTACACTACACTACACTACCCTACCCTACACTACCCTACACTACACTACCCTACCCTACATACACTACCCTACCCTACCCTACACTACACTACACTACCCTACCCTACCCTACACTACACTACCCTACCCTACACTACCCTAACCTACACTACCCTACCCTACATACACTACACTACACTACCCTACACTACACTACCCTACACTACACTACCCTACCCTACCCTACACTACCCTACCCTAAAATAAAATAGATGTTGGCCGATTCTCAGACCTACTCAATATGCTCACAAAATTTCATGAGAATCGGTCAAGCCGTTTCGGAGGAGTACGGGAACGAACATTGTGACACGAGAATTTTATATATTAAGATTATTTTATTGAAGTGAAAACTTCTTTAGGCGCGTTGATAATTTTTTGAAATGGGAAAAAACCATTGAACTCGCGAAACCGTGATCGACACCGACACCGACACCTTACTAGGAACAATCGGAGGCTCAAAACTGTAAAAAGTTTTCACTTCTGTCGGCACTCACGGAATGGTTAGGTTTTTTATTTTATAGTTTTTTTTTTGTATTTTGTAGTACACAGGAAACATAAATTACACATTTTACAAAGTAAGGTCACACATAGGGTACGGCTAATTTATAAAGAAATTTCTTCCAGGAGACCCGGAAACTAACAACTAGTGATCCGCCCCAAACTTTTTTTTGTTCCCCTTTTCGGAGGGTGGGAGGTTTAAAAAATGCATTACGCATACCAACGTCCGGTCCTAGGTTGGTTATGTGGGGCTCACCTAGTGCATACCCACTAAAAAACCTGATGGGAGCGGCCGCTTGGAGAATCACATTAATGTGTTAGTGAGGGGGACTGTGTCATTCAAGAAGTGACACTATCGGATCCTCCCTGAGCTGCCAGGAGGCAGTTCAGTTTGGCTGAAATTTGATCGGGAGGATCAGACAGTACGTGTCTTGGTCTACAGACCATATAAATATTGGAGCGTGAGAGATAAACAAACATCCATACATTACATCCATTCACTCAAACTTTCATATTAATAATATTAGTGGGATTACTTAGGATAAATATTTTTGGTTATGTTGCCAAACCAGGTCATTTCCGGGTTCCATATTCCGGGTTCTATATCATATCGTTCGGGAATAGAACCTGCGACCTGCTGTTGTGAAGCCAGGGGAGCAGCCACTGCGCCACGGAGGTGGATAAATGATTCCAGAAGGAAATTAAATTTTCCAAATCTATTATCTTTTAATTTATTTCTAATATGTATTATTTTCCTTCTTCTTGGTATTTCGTGACATGACGTATAACACTCGGCTACTTTAGGGAAGGTAATATACAGGCTGCAACAAAATTGGTGTAGGTCCCGTTAACTGGGGCTTCTACTCATCATACTTAACAACTTTTGTTCTACGAATTTGCTGAAAACGTAAAAATTTTCTTTTACTCTTCATACAAATCGATCAGCTGATCGACCGATTTTGTGCATTTTAGTATGGGGGGGGGGTCCAAATTTTTTTTTGAGACTTAACTATGGGTTCTTCGGAGAAAGTTGTTCAGCATGACAAGTAGAACCCCCAGTTAACGGGACCTACACTAATTTTGTTACACTCTGTATTTGCCGTATCGAGTGCGTGCGCTCGAACTCCGAACATAACGCTTAATGTTCCGATTATACTTATCTGTATCCTCTACATGCTGTCGTTATTGTTAGCAGAACTAGGTCCTAACAACACTCAACGTAATCTGTTTTGTATTGATTTGTATCTGCATTCAAATAAGATTAGATAACACATGTTATTTATAAGTGATTAATTAATAATAGTTATCGCATTACATTTCAGCCGATTTTTATCGGAGTCCTTCAGATCACATACGAGTAGGCGGTACAGAGGCCAGCACATCAAGCTAGACACTTTGGGCTTTGTACCGTTCTTATGCCGTACGCATATGGATCAGAATCGCACTACGAGTGTCTAGCTTTATGTGCTGGCCTCTGTACAATTCGCGGCGTATAAGTTGAACACGAATGGCGGTTGTTCGTGCAGGTAGGGTGCACGCAACCCCCGCGTCCCGCACTTCGATTTAGACCTGAAAATAATACTTTCAGGTCTAAATCGAAGTGCGTTCAGATTAGATGCCGCGATCTGTACCTCCGATACCTACACACAGTGTAAAATATTTCTATGTAGGTATGTGCCTACGCAAACATGGCTCAAGCTGCCATATCGTCTTGCTACACACCTAAAGGAAAGGAGAAAAGGACAACCTTCTGGTGGAGCTGTCAGTAGATGCAGTCAGTCTGCTATCTTCACCCTGGCAAAACCTACCAGCCCAACTATATTCTAAGTAAGCCAGATGCAGTGTCTCAGGACAGTGTTCTTAGGTCTTTGACCAGTGTGTGTTGCCAGTTATGACATACGTCCAAAGCCCAACTATATTATAAATAAGCCAGATACAGTGTTTCAAGACAGTGTTCTAGGTATGTGCCTACGCAAACATGGCTCAATGTCATTGACCAGTGTGTGTTGCCAGTGATGACATACGCCCAAAGCCCAACTATATTCTAAATAAGCCAGATGCAGTGTCTCAAGACAGTGTTCTAAGGTCTTTGACCAGTGTGTGTTGCCAGTGATGACATACGTCCAAAGCCCAACTATATTCTAAATAAGCCAGATACAGTGTCTCAAGACAGTGTTCTAAGGTCTTTGACCAGTGTGTGTTGCCAGTAATAACATACGTCCAAAGCCCAACTATATTCTAAATAAACCAGATGCAGTGTCTTAAGACAGTGTTCTAAGGTCTTTGACCAGTGTGTGTTGCCAGTGATGACATACGGAATTGAGTCATGGTCGCTATGGGCCTCATAAGAAGGCTCAAGGTCACCCAAAGAATTTGGAATTTCCCTACGCGATCGAATCAGAAATGAGGAGACACGCAGAAGAACCAAATTAACCGACATAGCTCACAGGTAGGGCACATAGCTCGTAGAACAGATGGCTGTTGGGGCAGTAAAGTTCTCGAGTGGTGACTGCGCACCGGAAAACACAGCGTAGGCAGGTGAAGACCGCGGGAAGCCGCTGGATGCGGGCAGCGCAGGACCGGTCGTCGTGGAAATCCTTGGGGGAGGCCTTTGTCCAGCAGTGGACGTCTTTCTGCTGATATGATGATGATAAAGCCAGATGTGTAGGTGCAGTCCAGTGTGACTGGCACCTGCGTCGTTGTTAGGACTCTCCCCCGCCGCCCTCCACCATCCAACTGCAATCGTTCCGTTTATCCCCCCCACACATTTGTCTCTGCCATACTACGACCAATTTCACACGACCAGATGCCTGTTCTTTTTTAGGGTTTTTATTGTTATTCACATTGGTAAGCCCTTGGCATCATCTCACTTGATGGCAAGTGATAATGATGCCGAAGATGGAAGCGGAGATTACCAAGATTTCCCAAAGCAATGGAGAACTGGCTAGCTTATATTCAAGCCGCTTGCAATGTTGTTAGCATTGATGTTTGGCGGCAAGTCGATGAAATCGTGGTAGCTAGCCAGGTGGACTTACAAAATGCCCTAGTCCTCTTGGAATATCAACAAACATAAATGTGTCTCTCTCTAACTAAAGGTAGCTTTGTCATACATGTATGTAATTATTTGTTAAACACAAAAGCCCTTGTTCTAATTTGATTAAAATTCAAAAAATTCAAAATTCAAAACAGTTTATTTCAAATAGGTGTTTACACACACTTTTAAATAGTCAAAACCAAAAAAAAATACAATAAAAATAAAATTACAAATAATGTCATGATTCAGATTACAGTCTCAGGTAATGGTATTTGTTATAGAATCAACATATATATCTTTGTCATTTACATAATCTATTATTTTATAATATCCTCCAGAGCACAAAACTTTTTTGACATGAGTCTTGAATTTATTCTCTGACAAACTAGTTACATTTTCTGGAATTTTATTGTAGAAATACACTGCCCCACAAATGACTTTTTAACCTTACTCAGTCTCGAAAAGGCTATATCTATTTTATTTACATTTCTTAAATTCAAATTATGCCTGTCACTGTTTTTAGGAAATAAATGCAAATTCTTACGAACGTACACGATGTTTTCATATATAAATTGACTAGCAACAGTTAAAATATTGATTTCTTTATTATGTATTTTAAAGCTACGTTTCAGTTTCTCTGTAGGATCTCGGTCTTGAACAGAGGCGAGCACATCAACTTAGACACTCGTAGTGCGATTTTGATCCATATTCATACGGAATAAGAACGGTACAAATTCCAAGGCACTTGATGCAAGAAGCTTGATGTGCTGGCCTATGTACTTGCCATCGAGGCGTTGAGTAGAGAAGGCCTGCATACACACAATTCCTGGTTAACAGTATAATACATATTATTATTCTTTCACTGTTGAATACTGTAAATACGTCTTTCAATTGGTCACCCTAACCCAACAAATCCTCCAATCAAAGTTAGACTCCGCCGGGAATCGAACCCGCGATCTCTTGATTTGAAGCTAATGGACTTAACCTTTACGCCATGGAGGTGGTTCAATTTCCGTCTCAAATAAGCCTGTGTTGTTGTTGCTTTCATAATGACTAGTAGTGTAGTTAAGTTCTGTCTGTATCGTTTGGCGTAGCTGATGTTTAAGATGCCTCAATACGAGCAGGTTGATACGTGTTAAAATAATATCGAACGTAAGTCTATTCGTCTTTAGTTCAAATCAATGCGGGCTTCAACGCGGCTGTTACGTTGAAACCGAACGCCCAATTCTCGATTTTTACATGTTTTTATTTTTATTCACTTTCAATAAAGTTTTAAAAAAATGTGTTAAATTAAAATGAAAGGTCTTAAAGTCACCGATTTTGGTGTGTTGATTTATTTCAACATCAATTATTTGTTTTCGAGAAATTTTTGCAATTAATGCCTAAAACAGGGTTACAGTATATTTTTTTACATCAAAAGTGGTAATTTTAAATTTTTTGAATTCAACTAAGTCGATTTTTTATTACTTTAGGTACATTATATATTTTGTTCATAGTGATAGCTTTACACAGTCTTTCAATAATTTGAATTGAATATTGTCATTTGACCTATCTTAAGCCCTTTATATCTTTCAACAGAATGTTGAACGTAGCATAATGCTCGCGTTGACGTCTATTCTTTATGAGTCGTTTTGCTGAGCCTAGCAGTGATGTTTACATCGATGTCTTTTCTATGAGATATTTGGTATTTGTAACAAAGTTGATGTTACGTTGATGTCTTTTCTATGAAATGTTTGATAATTGTACTCTTAGTAAAGTACTTGAGTTGATTTTTTTTCTATGAGATGATTGGTAATTGTAACAAATTACTTACGTTGATGTCTTTTCTATGAAATGTTTGGTAATTGTACTCGTAGTAAAGTACTTGAGTTGATATTTTTTCTATGAGATGATTGGTAATTGTAACAAATTATTTACGTTGATGTCTTTTCTATAAAATGTTTGGTAATTGTACTCGTAGTAAAGTACATGAGTTGATGTTTTTTCTATGAGATGATTGGTAATTGTAACAAATTACTTACATTGATGTCTTTTCTATGAAATGTTTGATAATTGTACTCTAAGTAAAGTACTTGAGTTGTTTTTTTTTCTATGAGATGATTGGTAATTGTAACAAATTACTTACGTTGATGTATTTACGTTGATATTCTTGGTAATTGTAGCAAAGTTCTTGCGTTGATGTCTTTTCTATGAGATGCTTGGTAATTGTAGCAAAGTGCTTGCGTTGATGTCTTTTCTATGACATGCTTGGTAAATGTAGTAAAGTGCTTGCGTCGATGTCTTTTCTATGAGATGCTTGGTAATTGTAGCAAAGTGCTTGCGTTGATGTCTTTTCTATGAGATTCTTGGTAATTGTAGCAAAGTGCTTGCGTTGATGTCTTTTCTATGAGATGCTTGGTAATTGTAGCAAAGTGCTTGCGTTGATGTCTTTTCTATGAGATGCTTAGTAATTGTAGCAAATTGCTTGCGTTGATGTCTTTTCTATGAGATGTTTGGTAGTTGTAGCAAAGTGTGCGTCGATGTTTGGAAAATGCAGCAAAGTTGATGTTGCGTTAATGTCTTTTCTATGAGATGTTACGTCATTGTAGCAAAGTGCTTGCGTTGATGTCTTTTCTATGAGATTTTTGGTAATTGTAGCAAAGTGTTTGCGTCGATGTTTTTTTTAAGAGATGTTTGGCAGTTGTAGCAAGGTTGATGTTGCGTTAATGTCTTTTCTATGAGATATTATGTAATTGTAGCAAAGTGCTTGCGTTAATGTCTTTTTCAACACACTTGCTCATAAAGTGGCTCTAATTTCACCGTAATTAGGCACATAATGACACCTATAATCAAACTGTGATTTTTTCATTGCTGTTATTCACATGTGAGTTATAGAGTTTTATTTTATTTTATTGGTTGAGTTGCTTTGTTCTTAAAAAAGTTTCGATACAAAAAAGATCGTGTTCAATAGTGCAAATAAACTAATGTACCTATTGCTTACTCATTTCATGCAACTTCGTATTTAAATAGATAATTTCAACTTATACGTGTTTAATAAATAAAACTTTCACTCAAATATAACTTTTTTTCTCTGTAATAAAGAAAACTTAAATTCCCCATTTTGTACGTGGCAAAAACGCTATCCGCGGAAAGCAAAAAAAAGAAACCTCTTTCCTTTAGTCTATGGCCGATCGCCATGCGCCGATGCGCGTGCATAGGAAAACTGATTAATTTTTCCCGCCGTAGCGAAAAATTTTTCACAACTCATTTTCACTGTTGAAATTATAGTTATTTATTAATTATAATGTCTACAAGTACTAGTTATGAAGAAAATGATTTATGTTGTACACCGCCCGATATAAGATTATAGAAAGCCCTTAACGTTATAGAAAGTTTACTTACCTGAAAACTCAAAGGAAAAATATCTAACGTCAGAGATTTATATATAGCATATCTCTGATTAGCGCACCAAAATTTCATACAATGGCAAAACAACAAGAATACGCAGTCTTTTTCAGAAAATCTGTTCATGGAGTACTTTGAATAAATTATCTTCTAAGTACAAACCTAGCTTTTTGTGGTGTCAATGTTAAAAAGTACATTACGAACGAAGAATGGAGTGGACTTAAAAACAATGATTGGATTTCACCTACCTACACGAATAATGAACTATCTCAAATAATAGAACACGAAAGTATTTCAGTAATTAATCTATCTGATAAGACCGCTATGGCATCAAAAACAGTTAATTATAATTATACTAACTGCACATTTACTAATTGTTTCTCTAAATAAATAAACTTTTTAAGTAATAATAAAATGTTTTTTATTATTACTTTCTTCACAAGTCTGTTGAAAAACGTCGTATGATACACTTGTGTATTGATGATTACCGTCCTCGGCTCTCTTAAGACCCTCACCTAACGGCTCGGGTCTCAATGGCGCCTCAGCGGTAATCACCAACATTACTCACTTGTACCATAATGTACTTCTATTAGAAATTTGGTATTTGTAGCAAAGTGCTTGCGTTGATCTCAGGCGTTGATTAGCTATTATTTATTTTACGTCATAAATTAAATACAAAAAAAACGTATTTTTTAGGTTTGTTTTAGGTATACTTTCATTAAACAAATTGAAAAAACATTGAAAAAGTGCAAAAGTGTGGTTATTTTCTTCACTCTTTACACGTAAAGAAAAAAAACAGATACAACTGTTTCAATCAATGCCTCGCGTTAAGCCATTACCCCTGTCTTTTTTTACAATTGCATACGCTTTGTTATTAACTCACATCAACTTTTATTTGCCACTTCTACTGACTTGAAATAGTTATTTATGATAAAAAGGTTAATAACAAACGTGTGACATTTGTGAGCCCGAGCCGCAGGTAACGATGGTAAACCCTCGCCTGCGGCTCGGGCTCACAAATGTCACACGTTTGTTATTTTCTTTTACACCCATGTATCATACAATATTTTCAATACAGTTGTGAGAAAACTGTTAAAATCAATGACTTATATATTACTGTGGTTAAAATAAAAAACGATCGTGACAGAAAAATAAAATACATGAGTACATACCTATCAAGGTTTTGGCAACCAAAGTTAATTTTACGCGACTTTTGGCTCATTTTGAATGTCCAGAGATTAATCTCACTTTGTGTTTTCTTAAACAAACACATAGGTAAGTATATTTTTTATCACAACTATATATTTATAATTTTGTTTGTATTCAAAACAACACAATTCAGTTTACGAAAATTACGCATGCGTACGATTTTTTTAATACAAATTACCATAAATAGATTACAATAAGGCTTGGAACAATATTAATCTAAGCATTAAAACCTCCTTGGAAAAGATGACCTATTCCTTCCTGTAACCTCGTCGTCTTCCCTCAATCACCAGCACAGGTATAAATGCACAAATTTTCTTTTAAATTTTTATTTTTTTCATAACTATATTGTTGACCACTGAGGTGCGTGTACGTTTTTCTTGGTTTTGGCTGAAAAACAGCGTTGTGAGTACTCTGCGACCCACAACATTTATGCTGAGCCTGGACCAGTTTCACTAACTTGGCACCACTGACACTGTTTCATATTTTTTATGTAAACTAGTAATATTTGTCATTAAGTTTCATTTATTTGTTTGTTTATTGTTAAAATGTATTGTGCCTTTTTAGTGAAATAAAGTTTTATCTATCTTATCTATCTATCTATCTAACCTATGCGCTTCATTCATATTTATCACATATTAATTCACCTTTCTTCACAAAGATATAACCCAAAGAGAATCTAATCAGCTAGCGTTATGTACTATAACCTCACGGAGTTACAACCTCTTTTAAAATTCTCCTTTCAAAAGTCTTAAAGAAGATTCTGTATCTTTGGTCATATTTTTTTTATTTGATAGAAATTTCTTGTTCCTCCGAGCTAGAAATAAAAAAAAAGTAAAAGCAAGTGTGTTGTAAAATCAATTTTGCGCACACTTGACTAGCTATAAAGTACCACTTTTTGAGCAACTGTATTGAAAAAATATTAAAAATAAAATAAAAAAATGAAGGTGGTAATTGCTTGGTGCTGATAGGCTAATCTGACTTAATCATATCTATATAGACACTGCAAACTCTAAACCACAGTAGACTTTAGTCTATTGTGTCTTAATTATAGCACAGATGAGATACTTAGTTACTTCGACTAAAGTAAAATAATAACTACCAAACTAAAACCGGCCAAGTGTGAGTCGGACTCGCAAAAGGATCCCGAATCGAATGAAAATAATTTATTACCGTCGGTCTCGTTGATATCTTTAATATTGATGTTTCAATTTCAGGTCGTACCCAAAAGTGTCGTAATATTGATGGAACCGTTGCGTCGTCGGGTAGTATCTCGTCTGTGCCGTCATCGGTGCTCAAGTCTGACTCGCACATGGTCGATTTTTATTAGTTTTGTAATATGTATTCTTGCATAATTTTTGTACTCCATCCAACCAGATCCAAACCTTTGACATCCTTAGATGAGGGAAGTTTGTATCTACCTATGAATACTCTGAGGGTTCTCCCTCTCATACTCATTCATTCAATTTGGTCAGGCAGGTATCTACTCTCTACTTTTGTTAGATATTACCCTGCCGTTATGAAGAGCGACGCGAGGACTCATCATGAGCGCTTCGTCCCTGTGCCTCTGCCCTAGCGGGGTTATGAACTCACGTACCCCCCGCTACGGTAGTCAGCACTGCCCGGCCGGTAGCGGAGACCTACCGCGCCCCCCGCTATTTGCCCCGCCGTCGCCCCAGACGAGCGAGCGAGTGGCCAGTGATGTCAGATTGGGGGAATCCTTCAAATTTGGAGGTTTTTATTGCTGTGCAGGGAAAATTAAGTAAAAATATTTTTGGGGGGATGTTTGGAGGGAGAAAACTGGGTTTGGTGGGATTAGGGGGATTTTTATTAAGTACCAAAACTGTAATCTAGGAAAAGCTAAGAAAAAAAAAATTGTGACTAAAAATGTAAAATATGAACGCGATCAAACCACTAACAATAATCCTACTAATAATATAAATGTGAAAGTTTTTATCGGTGGATATATTATGTATGGATGTTTGTAACTCTTTCACGCAAAAAATACTCAACAAATCTGGCTAAAATTAGGTACGTAGACAGATCAGGACCTGGATTAACATATAGGCTACTTTTTGCCACGATCGCGAGCCTCTTACGGTTAGCACAGTCATAGAAACTATGTTCACGCGAGCGAAGTCGCTGGCAAAAGGTAGTCATTAATATATAAATCTACGACACGGACGAAAGCATAATGCTGCACACGATGATAGCCGAGTGGCTCTGAAAATGATCCGCTCCCACTCGCCTCGCATATCGTTCGCGTCTTGGTCGGTTGGTCGGTCGCTTGGTCGGATGAACAGGTTTTTACCGCCAATCGCCAATAATGTACTTGCTTAAACGTAGTGTATAAATTACACCCTATCCTAAGCCTTAGTGTTTGAAGATAATGGCACTATCAAAACAAAAATATGCAAGAAGAGATCGGGAAAGCGATCCAATATTTAAAGGCTAAATTGAATCATGTCTTATAAATTATTTTTTTATATATTTGTAGCTCTGAATAAGGTACCACTTGGATGGACCAACGATTTTTGGAATTTTTCTACAAATTCTTGATTTGGGGGGGATTTCGGTGAAGATTTGGGAAGAACCCGAGACGGTCATCTGGCAACACTGCTATTGGCGCCAGCTAGCCAGTCAGGCAGGCAGGCAGGAAAGTACTCGAGCAGTCATCGAGCGGTTGTCTCGTTTATTTGTCGTGTACTGGTATAAAATCGCAGGGCAGCTAATTGCAGCGATTGTTAAAGTGACATGCGCGTGTAATTATTCTAAAATTGTAACTAAAAACTAACGTACCGATTGGATTTCAGTGGTTGAACAGTGTGTCAGTGTGGTGTTATTGACAAATTGTCTTGGATTCCCTTTTCCGCTTTTGTTTTATCCATTTTGGTGCTGTGTTTATGTTGGGAGCCCGCTCGGTCAGCGCGGCAAGGCGGCGTGCTTGCTAGAGGGCCGACGGGACGTCGCCCTCCAGGAGTTTCAACAGAGGTATGGCGATATTTTTTACGTTTTTTTAGCCTTCGGATTGATTTAACGATGTAAAATGCTTAGAAGCTACTGACGACAAAGCACAACGAGCTATGGACGGTAGTCTATCGGCTACATAAAGCCGGTTTCTTCAGCCCCTGGGACAAGGATGAGTTATTATAATTCCGGTTCGGTAGCACTAACAATTGGTTTATCGCAACATCATTAATAATTATGCCTCGAACGTCGGATATGGTTGATATGGTAGCTGCAACGGGAGAGAGACAGGTTAATTGGTGTAATAAATAATGTTCTAAAGCATTACCAAGTTTGGGTTGCTTCCATTGTAACAAAACTTCTAATAACCTACCTACGTACCTACCTACTTACTTGACTATCTAGGTAGTAGGTACCTACATAACCGTATAGGTTGAAGTACCTATTGTTGTCGTGTCGCTTATAGCAGTAAATCAGTAATGCTTATTTGTAACAGAATTACATCATTCATATTTTTTTTTAAGTATTCAAAATTGGTAAGCCCTTATTATATTATTTATTAACATTATTATTATACAGGTGTTAAACAAATTGGTGTAGGACCAGTTAACTGGGGGTTCTACTCATCATACTGAACAACTTTCCCCAAGGAACCCATAGTCAATTATCAAAATAAAAATTGGACCCTCCATACTAAAATACACAAAATTGGTCAAACAGCTGATCGATTTGTATGAAGAGTAATTTTTTTTTTGCGATTTCAGCAGTCGTAGAACAAAAGTTGTTCAGTATGATGAGTAGAAGCTCTAGTTAACGGGACCTACACCAATTTTATTACACCCTGTATATTATATTATATGAAAAAAATGACTTCAGTAAGCCAGTAACCCATTGTGTTGGGAAATCTTGGTAATCTCTGCATCTTCAGCATCATCGTCACTTATTGTTTTTTACTATTTTATCTGTTTAATGAATTTAAGCCATCACAATGTCCACAATTTAACATTTCGTAAGGCTGTCTGTATGTCTTTACAATACAATGCTTACAATCATTAATTGACAAACAAGAAATTGCTAAATTCACTTCAATACATATTTGCATAAAGGATCTAATGAAAGGAAATACCTAAATGAAAATAAAAGGAAGTTGCACGATGTTAGTGGTTTTGTCCTCAATGGAATTTTCGACCTCAAGTATTGTCTGCTGTTACCACAGGTATCGAAACACCTAATATTGTTCCGATTTCTGTGGCTGTTACCATAAGGGATTTTAATATTAATCGATTAGTGAACCTATAGAGACTATGTCCCATGTCACTAACTAAAAATATACAAAAAAAAGTGTGTCATGGGATATGTGTGGGATTTTAAAAATCATTGAATCTACATATACTACTCAAAACAAATTAAGGGCCACCGAAGTTTTCACAGTACATTTTCATACCAGAGAGGTGGTCTAAACAGCCACAATTTTTTTTAATTCAAGAAAAGTAAGGAGTCTATGATGTACAGTCATTAGGTTAGATTCCTGGCTACAAATGTGTTGAAGAGCACAACATGTTTACTGAGAAAATAGGTGGCCCTTGTTTTGCTTTTAGTAGTACCTATATATATTCCTGCAACTACATATTCCATTAACTAACTAGGTTTAGGCAAAGTAGGTATATATATATATATATATTAGTACTAATATACAGTATGGACACTCCGGGCCGCTCTTTAGATTGCGACCTCACCCCCTCGTCACCCAGATTGATACAGATTGGTTACAGTTTAATTGTTGAACGTATAGGATTTCGCCGCCATTTTGTTTGTTCCGTCATTCCTTTATTGAAATGTCATTTCTGGCCGGCTGTATTAAGTGTCCAGGGTGTGGTTTAGGCGAGGTTCAGGCTCAGATTAGAATGGTACTTTAACATTATTACTTATTCTTATGGTTCAGGCTTACTGTACAAATGAGTTTTTCGATACTTACGTGCATGTACTTACCGATTGCTTTAACGGTGAAGGAAAACATCGTGAGGAAACATGCACATCTGATTTCAGATGTGTATGAAGGTCGCGTTGCACACTTCCGTAGTTGTTAATCTAAATACCCTACACGTGACCGCGGGTGATGCTAAGTGCAACACCAGACAACCGCCGTCTATCCCTTTGTTGGACCGCATAATTGTGCCACACGATAAAATAGAGAGGCTTACTGTTGCTTTTCTTTTGTGTAGAACCTAGTAAAAACAGGTACAGTCTACGTACCTATTCATAAGTATTGTTATAGTCTGGTTATAGTCACATCTTTGCATGTCTTGGCATAAATTTAATGATGTGATCTCTTGATGAGTACTTACATAGATATTACCTACCTACCTCTACTCACATAATAATATTATAATTTAAGTATCATTCATTAATGATATAAATGAAGTATATCATATCAGCTCATATACGTCCCCACCGAGGGGCTCGAGCCTACCCTGAATTAGGGCGATCGGGCCCTAGTCGACCGTGCGAATTCCTCCGCAGGCGTGTGCAGGTTTCCTCACCATGTGTTCCTTCACCGTAAGAGCGTCGGATAAACGTAAGTATATAGGAAATCTAAATTCGAAATCACATTGGTACGTGGCAGGATTCGAACCACGACCTCCCGGACCGTTACGCCACCGACCCTCTTAAAATGAAGTATAGCCACTTCTTTTTGAACTAAAAATACAGTATTTCGGATGATTAGTATGGTATTGCGCTTCCGTTTCCGCATTTGGACTCTTTTTCGGTCCTTTATGCGAGCAGGTGTTGCAGGCTAGTCCAGCTAACCCAGCTCCTTCCAAAAGCACAGCAGTCTCCTGGGACATCCGCAGGCTTTTTGGAGCGAGCCCGTATCATTGAGAATTTTTACCCGGTGTTCGATCAGACCAGTGCATTCCAGGATCACATGACAGAGACTGTTTCATCTGTCTGAAGACATCCTCTGCAAAGCGGACTGTCTGTGACATTCATGATGAATAGTTGCTTATTCAGGGGTCGGTGCCCGGTGATAGTACCCACAACTATACGAAGATCGCGTCGGTTAAGGCTGAGGAGTTTCAGGGTCAGTTCTGATGATTGAATGAGGTTTTATTTTACCCCCAAGATAGGATGACGTGCTAAACATATCAAGACATTTAAAACGTTTGTTCTTGTAAGTAGGAATATGAATAACTACTAATAATATTATTAGTTACTCATATTATGATGTATTTATATTATGTCGCCGGAATATTGTCAAAACCGGACGGCAAATTGTCAATCGGCTTACAATTTCATGGCCCATTCTTGTATTTCCGATGATATTTTCTTCTGCGAAGCATTCTGCTACCCAGGGGGAAGGGGGGAAGAAAGCCTTGCTTTGACTGTTAAATCAATTAAACCTGACCGAACCTAACATCGCTCATTTCGCTCGCTCATTTATTTAATGTTATTCAATTCGCTTAGTGTTATTGTGACACTATTAACACTAGTAGTAAAATTGTAAGCAGTAATTTACGGTTCACAATCTTTCGACAGTTCACAATCTCGCGAGATAGATCCCGTTAGATTATAATCTTTACAATTTTACGGTGACATATATGTAGCATAAATAAATCAGAAATTTCAAATGTCAATTCCATAGTACTTTTGTTTACCTTTTGCTTTTTTTTTGGTTGATATATGGTATAAGTCATAATGTTATAACCCCATCCATCCCCAAGTCATTTCTCGCGTCGGATCAATTTATACCTCTGGAATTTCTTCTTCGTCTTCATGCTCCTATGTGAGATTAGAATACCTAACGGCTTTTGCACAAATCACGCGAGTTTTTTTCGGCAACTTTTGACCCCTCCCCACTGGTGTTAATTGGTGAGGTTCTTGGCTATCCCTCCTCCTCAGAACCTCACGTGTATTTTTTAATTCAACCTAATTTTAAGAATAATAGTTTAGTACTTATATAGCGGGCGGGGTCAAGCACGGTCAAGGCCACGCGCGCAAAATTTTCGTAAAATAGACTCGCTATTTTGAAGTATTTAACAAGTAAAGATTTATTTTTAATCAAACTTAGAAAAACTATTTACTCATGTGGTAGATTTTTTTCTTTGTTTGTTTACTGTAGAAAAATACATGTGATCTGTCGTGATTTTTTCGTCACCCGCCCTCCACCAACGTGATCTGTCTTGATTTTTTCGTGACCTATCGAACCTATCGAACCTCACGTGACTTGTGGACAAGCCCTTAAGTAAGTAAGTACCTTGTAAGTTACCCAATTGGTGTTTAAGATCTATCTTCGAAATTAGAATAAGGCTCAAAGATTAGCCACGGTTTACATGTGTACGCACTTGATTGACACGAATCATTACGATCATTAATCTTTTTAAACAAACTCGAATCGACTCATCATCACATCATCATTAATTTTGTAATCTCGACATTCTTTGATGTACCTATTACTGAGGTAGGCAGTTGTTATAACTAAATTGTTTATTTGTACACCCTTCAAGCATCTTCAAGTTTGCATTGCGAATGTTAAAAATATCTTTGTAATTTTGTACTGCTATGTCGTTGTTGGTGCATAAAATAGAACTAACATTATTTTATTAGTTGGCTTTGAACTTCTTATGCCTAGTTTTTTTGTGATCAGGATAATTGGGAACATGCGATTTTTCATTCAAATGGCAATAGCAATTTTTACCTCAAAGCGATTTTTGATAAATTTTTAATAGGCTGTCGGTCAGAACAAAAACTGCGAGTAGTTTTATAAGTTTTTGTTTTTTCAATACAATTAATAAGTCATTTGTCGTTCAGTGTTTTTATACAATAGTTATTTATGATACTAAGTTTGTAAAAAGGTCAATAACAAACGAGTGACATTTGTGAGCCCGAGCCGCAGGCGAGGGTTTACCATAGTCAAGAGTTTGTTATTTCCTTTTACATCCATGTATCATACGAAGTTTTTCAATACAGTTGTGAGAAAATAGATAAAATAAAAAAACGACCGTGACAGAAAAACAAAATACATGGGTAGGTACATACCTATCAAGGTTTCAGCAACCAAAGTTAATTTTACACGACTTGTGGCTTATTTTAAATGTCCGGGGAGTAATCTCACTTTGTTTTTTCAAACCAAAACAAACAGCATACGGCGAGCGACTGAACGAACATAATTCAAATTCACAGAGCGATTTCGCGTCTAACCCCGCCTCACCTCACCCCTAACGACTGTCATTGGCTAACGGCCACGCGTCGTTTTGCAAAAGAAATTCAAGTCCTTATTTGGTAATAAATTAGGTGTCCCAGGGGTGAGGCAAAGCATCGTCGCGGGGGGAAGGGGTATGCATCCGTAACATATATATTAACTATTCTTAATTTTATTAGTTTTCACAACTAAAACATCTCAATTCAGTTTTACGAAATTGCGCCATATTTTAGCTAGCACACGTACGCATGCGTAATTTTTTTATTATTATCATAAATAGACTACAATACGGCTTGGGATACTTAACCTCTTTGGTAAAGATGACATATTTCCTTGGTGCAACCGGTTCCACTTCATTCATATTTTTTCTCTTTTCTTCACAAAAGTATAACCCAAAGCGAATCTAAACAGCTTGCGTTATGTACTAACCTCGGAGGAAGTACCTATCTCTTTTAAAATTCTCCTTTCAAAAGTCTTAAAGAAGATTCTGTATCTTTGGTAATTATAATTTTTTTTTGCTAGAAATGTCTTGTTCCTCCGAGCTAGAAATTAAAAAAAGTGGTAAAGTAAAAGCACGTGTGCGGTAAAATCAATTTTGCGCATACTTGACTGGCATATAAAGGACCACTTTTCGAGCAATTTGTTTATTTTTAATCGATCATTAAACAACCTAGGTATCGAAAATTGGTCAAAAATCTGTTTTCTTTTATTAAAAATTTGAGTGCGTTTGACTATATCTCAACTGATGGTAAGTGACGATGTAGTCGAGGATGGTACACGAAAACTCAAATAGTGCCTATTCACTCTCGCCTTAAAGATCCCCAAATTGTAGCAGTCGAGAAACACAGACGCAGGCAAGGAGTTCCACTCCATTGCTGTCCGCATAATAAATGACGAAGCGTAACGCTTCGTGCGTGTAGGCTGAATATCAACAACAAAGGGGTGGAACCTCCCTCTGCGTCTCGTTGACCGAAAGTGGAATGGAGCTGGGGGAATGAGGTGAAGTTCTTGAGCACACTCTCCGAAATGAATTCGATAGAAAACCGAAAGACAAGCAACTTTCCGGCGATGCGGAAAGAAAGGCGGCGGCTTTGAAGCATCTTTTTGACAAGTTCATCGTCGCCAATGAGTCTCCCGGTGCGTCGGTCGATAGCGTCCAAGGTATCCAGCTGATAGCGGGCTGATCCATCCCATAGGTGAGAACAGTACTCCATACAAGATCGGACTTGTGCTTGATATAAAGATAGAAGCTCTCCAGGTGTGAAGTACCGCCTCAACTTAGAGAGAATACCCAGCTTCATTGCAGCAACTTTGGCCTTGGACTCAAAATTGAGATTAGATGTTATTTTCATGCCAAGAAGCTCAAGCCAATGGTTGAGTATATGGAAAACGACATAATTTACTAATCACCCTTACAGACAGTCATAAAAACGATGACCACGCGAGCGAAGCCGCGGGAAAAAGCTAGTGATAATAATAATAATAAATATCCTTTATTGCATACCAGAAAAAGCATTACAGAAACGAAATTTAAATATAACAGAAAAAAATATATCAGAAAAACTCCTTTTATTACAGAGATTTACATTCTACAGGCAAACCATATCGATTTATTACATCAAAATTTTCTTAGTCGATTAGTCTAAACATACACTTCAATATGCCAGTTGGATTTTAAAAAATAATTCTAGTTTTTAATTGAAATGAAAAAACATTGAAAAAGTCAATGACTTATATATTACTGTGGAAAAAGTGCAAAAGTGTGGATTATTTTCTTCACTATTTACACGTAAAGAAATAGGTAGAGACAACTGTTCCAATCAATGCTTTGCCTTAAAAGTTTTTAGGATTTTCGCTTTTTGGTCAAGTAACTTGTATCTCATCTCATCCGTCCGTCTGTCTGCCCAAGAACGTGTTTGTGTTTTTCTCTAACAGCCTGTCATGTATTTTTGGATGAATGAAACTGAAATGTCGTTATTATTAATTGACGTGTAAAACAATTTTTTGTTCCAACAACGATGCTGACCCTTAAGGCGAGGCATTTGTAAAACAGTTGTTTCTGTTTTTTCCTTTACGTGTGAAGAGTCAAGAAAATATCCACACTTTTTCAATGTTTTACGTTCTTATTTCTCTTAAGATTTCAATTTAAAAACTAAAATTTAGCAGATTCTCTGTAGTACTTAAAAAGAAATATCTCCATATAAAAACTATGTGCAAATTTAGATTTTTTATAAATAAAAAATTCGTTTTAGCCTTTTTTATACGTTTTAGACCTGTTTTTGGGGTTTTTTATGATCTAGTAAAGTACACACTATCGTGTAAAATATTATAGCACATTCCTCAGACAATATCCTTAAGTATGTCCATAATTTTTTGCAAGACCGATATTTAGTAGTAATTACCCAAAAAATTGGATCTAGCAAAAGGCTTTCTCCGCTTCTCCACCGGTGCATCGCCTTAAGAAACGGCAAACTCAGTTTTGAACTAATGGAGAACAATCTTGAAGATGATAACTTAAGAGTATATACGATAACACTCCGACAGTAAACTTTACTGTATTTTAAGTAGCCTGCGCATTTATTACTGGCTAAAGCAGAATGAATCATGCTCCAAAATATTAGTAAGTATTTCGGGTTTAATTCAGAAGTTTACAAACTGTGTTGTGTTTGCATATCTTACTCTGTTGTGCTTCTGAAAACTGGGTAACAAAGAAACAAAATATACTAAATAAACCACAGTCTTACGCGTCCATACAGTCGTCCAACGGATCCAAAGATCCGAAATTTTAAGATAATTATTTTCTTTGATAATTATCGGCGATGATTCTTATTTTTGGATCTTAAGAAGAAAAAATAACTATAAATAAGTTTTAATTGTTTTATTTACTTATATTATTAAAAATTACAATTAGTAATCAACGGTGTCTGTATTCCCTGGTACGTTTAATTTAGGAATCTTTAAGACGAGAGTGAATAGGCACTATTTGAGCTTGCTTGTTACATCCTCGGCGGAATCGGCACTTACCATCAGGTGAGGTGCAGCCGAACGCACTCAAATTTTTAAAAATAAAAAAATAATTATCTCAAAACAAGATTATTTCTTACTCATAGTAAGTTTCTTTTATATTCATTGAAATTATATGTACCTGGCTGCTTTTATTTCAAAAATATTTATTAATCACGGTTATCAATCAACAATTTCCTTTTTCCTACTTTTTTTGAGTTTGACTTTTGACGCCGCTTTTCGATACATCACGAAACGTTATATCGTGTTAGCGCTTCGTAAAAGGTATTTATTTATTATTACTGTTAGATGGGTGTTAAAGTTTAACGTGTGGTCTGTGTGTCTGTCTGTGGCATTGAGGACCGATTGTGATGCTGTCTTTTTTGTTTGATAGCTGACGTGATGGAGGTGGTTCTTAGGTATAATTTACGAAGATCTGTTCAGCCGTTTTAAGATTATCAGATAAAGGGATGTGGGCAACTTATACCGGTCTGATCGATTCAAAATTTTGTGCCCTGTAACTGTAATAATATTGCCATAACCATGGTAACCTTGACCTGATGCTGCAACATCTCCTGGAAACGGCAGATGTATCTTGTTTGGAATACGTAAGGTTAAAAAAGCATGAAATGAAACTTTTTTTTTTAAAACCCCGACAAAAACCTCTAAATGGTAGAAAATAATGTGTTTTGGCCCTTTAAGTTTAATATAAGTACATAGATATTTTTTTTGATCTAAGGCGCGTCGCCACAGATTACTAATTAGTTACTACGTGCGTCGCGTAGCGGGACCGCTGAGTATATCAAATAAAAACACAATACAACTGATTTACTTTACTACAACTAATTACTAATAATTTCACAACTTAGAGTTCCCCCACACGGCGACTATTAAAATATTTAACTACTTATATTAAAGTTAAAGGGCCAAAACGTATTATTTTCCACTTTTTAGAGGTTTTTTTTTATCAGGGCTATTTTATCAATAAGTTTTATAGTTCCCAGGTTCAACGTAACAATTATCGATAATTATCAATATTACTTGTTGCACTTCGATTTCTAGTTTCTGACAAATACGTAGACTAACATACATGTATACAAACATCATACTAGTCCGCCTTTGCATATCATTGTTTATTTTGCTAGTTATCTTATCTTATCATCATCATCATATACCCAAAAAAACGCCCACTGCTGGACAAAGGCCTCCTCCAAGGATTTCCACGACGATCGGTCCTGCGCTACTCGGATCCAGTGACTTCCTACGCTTCGTCTTTCAGTGCGCGGTCGCCACTCTAGAACTTTACTGCCGTTCTACGAGTCATGTGCCCTGCCCACTGACACTTAAGTTTAGTGATTCTGAAAGCTATGTCGGTTACCTTGGTTCTCCTACGGATTTCCTCATTTGATTGCGTAGGGAAACTCCGAGCATAGCTCGCTCCATCGCCTTTTCGGTGATTTTGAGCCTCGTTATGAGGCCCACAGTAAGCGACGATGTCGCAGTTCCGTATGTTATCATATCACACTAGTCAAAGATATAAGTCTTGAGACACTGCGGTATTTAGGACGTGAAGATATTGCGAAGCTTCCCGAACGCTGCCCAGCCGAGTTGGATTCTTCGATTAATCTCTTTTTTGAAGTTGGACCTACCTAGCTGGACTAGTTTGTCCCAGGTATACATATTCTTTAATAACTTCGGGTGTGGTCTCCAACCTTCAGAGGAGTGGGTGCGACATACACTTATGAAATTTGGCACACCTGTTTAGAGGCCCACATAGACTATAATGGTTCGAATTGATGACCTCCTTTTTTGAAGTCAGTAAAAAGACTTTTAATATTATAAGTTTGCCAAATATGAATGCGAGGTTAATGATTGATTACAAATTCAAAGCGAGATGAGTAAGCACTATTATCTAAGATTCTACTAACGCTATTGTAATAAATAGACCATGGGACCTTAATTCTACCTCCAAAGTTCATCATCACCTTCCGGCTCCACCATCAGATCAGATCCATGTCATAATAATATTGTAATTTCATCCGATTTACGTATGCATAGGGCTACCATCTCTTAAACCTGCTGCCCAGGACCGGAAACGTAAAAACCCCAGCTTTGGAGCCTTGACCTTTCAAGATTCAAGGTATTTATTCAAAACAGGTGAAAATTACACTCTTTCTATTGATTGGAAACAATAGAGATAGACGATCCTGGAACCTTGATTCCACTTTCGTAGTTCATCATCAGATCAACTTCAAAATATCAAAAGAATCTGTTGTCACCGGAAATACAGCTTCATACCAAATTTTAGCTAAATCAGATCCCTGCAAGTCGCTCTAAAATCGATCGCAAGATCGGAAGACTTACATACGAACATTGGAAGTTAAATACAACATTAAAAAGAAGAAAAAAATTAAGTAGGTGTATTACCTACTAGCTGTTTCCCGCGGCTTCTCCCGCGTGGATGACTTTTCGAGGGTGCGCAGCGCGCGAGCCGCAAGCGGTTCGCGAGCGTGGAAAAAGTAGCCTATGTGTTAATCCAGGTCCTAATCTGTCTACCTTTAAAATTTCAGTTAGATCAGTTCAGTAGTTTATGCGTGAAAGAGTAACAAACATACATCCATACATTCTTAAAAACTTTCGCGTTTATAATATTAGAAGGATTACTAACTCTTAGGTATCATCATATCAGCTCATATACGTCCCCACCGAGGGGCTCGACCCTACCCTGAATAAGGGCGATCGGGCCTTAGTCAACCACGCGGGCCCAGTGCGGGTTGGTCGACTGCACATTCCTCATGATGATGATGTTTTCCTCGGTGAGTATATGTACGTAAGTTTCGTAAAACTCATTGGTACATTGGCCGTCCGAATTTGAAACCGGCACCTCTGGTTAGGAGGACCGAGTCGTTACCGGTTGAGCCACCGACGCTTCACTCTTAGGTATACGTGATTTAATTTATTTTAGGTCAAAGTGTGTTAGACCTATATTCTTGTGTGATGGGGACGACCTCAGTCGCTCGGTCACCTTGAAACCTTGGGTGAATAATAATTCGTAACATCTTCTACATACAAATTCGTGCTAAAGACAGACAGGTGTCATTACTTCCTTACTTACTTACGTGCAAGTCGTTTTTTAGGGTTCCGTAGCCAAAGGGTAAAAACGGGACCCTATTACTGAGACTTCGCTGTCCGTCTGTCTGTCCGTCCGGCACCAGGCTGTATTTCATGAACCGTGATAGCTAGACAGTTGAAATTTTCACAGATGATGTGTTTATGTTGCCGCTATAACAATAAATACTAAAAAATAGAGTAAAATAAATATTTAAGGGGGCTCCCATACAGCAAACGTGATTTTCTTGCTCGATATTGATAACGACAACAGGTAGACGCTTCACAGAATATTTAGTTATATATTCACTTTAAAATTAATACTTAAATTAAAATAAAACAAATATTTAAGGGGGGCTCCCATACAACAAACGTGATATTTTTTTCTCGTTTTTGCTCGATATTCATAACGGCAACAGATAGAAGCTTGAAATAATTACAGAATATTAAGTTACTGTATTATTCACTTTAAAAATAAATTATAAAATTAAAATAAAATAAATATTTAAGGGGGGCTTCCATACAACAAACGTGATTTTTTAGCTAATGGTACGGAACCCTTCGTGCGCGAGTCCGACTCGCACTTGGCCGGTTTTTAATACTTGTTGGAACTGCGCATCGTACTCAGACTTAGGATAATATAGACCTAAATTAATTGTATAGCCATTCTGTGCATACTTTCTTGCGAAGCCTTCACCGTTCGTCGTAGTCGGTTATACACAAATCAATAATAAACATTACACTTACTTAGTACTGAAGAATAAAGTTTCAGAATTGATGAAAAATTTGCAAATAAGTAATTTGGGTTTTTCTTATGGGCGCGGTACCGTACTCGGATTTTTTCTGGAATAATTAAATTCCGAGTGCAGTTGGCCTTATTAAGTCCTAATTATTCACAAAGTTTTATTAAAATCGTTAGAGCAGTTTTAGGAACAAGTAACAAACAACCAGGACTTATATGGGAAGTACGTAATCAGATTTTTCTGAACTACCGCGTGTCGTAGGCCAATATAAAGTTATTAAAATGTAACGAGTATAATCAAAATCGTAATAGTCATTTTTGAGCAAAAAAAGTAGTTTTTGCTATGGTGGCAACCCTAACAAGTAAATATTGATAAAATTTGTAAAAAAAAGGCTAGAGGTATAAAAAAACTATTTCCCTTACCCAAATGCGTCCAGTAGCTCAGGAACTAGAGCACACACACACACACACATGCATACGCACACGTTTGAGTGTTCACATTTACACTCAAACACACACCCACAAACACACACACATACACAATATATTTTCAATTTTTTTAGACTATTAGCAGTAACCAGTATCTCATCTGTACTATTAGTGTCAGACAATAATTGATCCCCATCAAAATCTCAACTTGGTTGTTTTTTGCCATCACAAATATTACAATACCTACTTCACTCCTTCGTAGCTCGCTAACGACGCCCGGTGATCAGTCGCTCGAACGTAAAAATACCAAAGGACCTACCTACTACGGTTTTCGTTGCATATTGGCATTGTTCGATTACCGGCGGGGTCAATTGTAAGACTCGGTTTGGTTGGTGGTAGGGCATTTTCTAAGCCCGCCTGGCTAGCTACCACCATCTTATCTAAGTCTTGCCGCCAAATATCAATGTTGAAATCATTGGTGTGTTCCAGCATAAAGATAACATAGCCAGTTCCCCATTGCGTTGGGGAATCTTGGTAACCCCGCTTCCATCTTCGGCAACATACCACCAGGTGAGATGTTGTCAAGGGTTTACTAATTGTGATAAAAAAAATGAACCAGGTTAACGTAGATAATATTATGTCTCTATTCGTTATTGATATTGCTGGAACTAGTATATTTAGATTTATTGGCTTGTTTCTACAGAGGTTCGAAGTACGGACCTACATAATAAGTGGTAAAACAATCAAGATTTAAGTGCATTACCACACATGAGATATTAGTCACAGCATTACGTCGATACCTTTGTCGATACGGTGAAGGAAAACATCGTGAGGAAACCTGCAGACGCCTGCGAAGAGTGCGAAGAAACTCGAAGGTTGTGTGTAAAGTCGACCAACCTGCACTGGGCCCACCTGGTCGAGTAAGGCCCGATCGCCCTAATTCAGGGTAGGCTCGAGCCCCTCGGTGAGGACGTATATGAGCTGATATGATGACTCGATAACTTAGCTAATATTAGCAGCAAGGCGGTTTTGCACTAAGAACATTTAATGAATACTCATGAAATACATGTACTTAGTGTTCTTTTTTTTAGATAAATATATCTATCTGAGTAGAATCCATTATAATGCCATGTATCCAGGGTAGGCATGTTTAAAACAACGTGTGTAAAATTAAAACACTATTAAAAAAAAAACATGTTCCATATGTTTGTTGTCAAGTGTTTTAATTGGAAGATGTTTTAAACAGGGTTCGAAATTATCAAGATAATTATTTTCCTCGATAAATTTCATGATAATTATCAGCGATTATTCGGCGTTGATTCTTATTTTTAGCTCTTCCTTTTTTTTAACTAAAAATTAAAATACAAAAATGTGATGTAGAAAAAATGACTAAATAACCTTTATAATTGTTCAAATTGAAACGCTAACTATCGTTTCGAGCCGATCTATTTTGTTGCGTTTCATAATTAAATTCTTTTTGATGTCGTTGCTCTATGGGATTTGAATTTGAAAATAGTTGTTATTTTTTGACAAGAGAAAAACAAAGGTTGACTGTGATCCCGTCTACACTGATGTGAATTTAAATTTTTTTGGATAAATTGTTTTATAATGTTTTGTTGAGGCCCACTATTTTATTCAGTGGTAAGTAATTTGTATAAGGAAACCGCTTTGCGTGTATTTTTGGTACTGCGGCGTACTAGATTTATATATGTCCGTAGGGTTTCATCCACCCCCCTGCGAGGTTGACGTCCCGACGCTATACCTGATTAAGGATTAATCCTGAGATGGAGCTGTGCTGACCACCAGCCAGTCCTTTCACTGCCCGCCCAGCTGCTTGCCAAGGGAAGTGAATATTTATTTTATCTTTTGTCCCGAGCGTCTCTCTAACTCTTTGACTTTTCTGCCTTCCTAGAAGATTTCCTGCTTCCAGTTTCTAACCATTAATTATTTATTTTAAATTTTAAAAGTGTTTTGTATCTGATACGTGTTATGTTAGAAAAATAGGGTAATTCAGACCAAAGTGAAATTTAATTATTTTAGAACTTAGTAACTTATTTAAGTACCAAAGGGACGGTAACGATCGTTGCCTACCGGCATTCTATAAAATAACCTTTTTATATACTAATAAAATTGTAACTTTAAATTTATTTCCGGGAATTGTCCATAAATAAAGTAGGTCATTGTTTTAAATTTTTCAGCACGGTCAACCAATGTAATCACACCTTTTTTTTATACTCATATTGTTTATTGTTCCTTCTTTTTAAAATAATCATAAAATACATATATTCTAATTTACCCCATAACATTTTTTTTTCTTAAAACTCCGTTTAGGCCCGAACCTCTAAATCTTACGTATCATATGTGGCAAACTCCGTAAGGGTTTTTATCCCTGTTTCCATTATTTTTGTCACAAAATGTAAGTTTAATCATGGTTATAAATCAACAGTTTCATTTTTGTGACTTTTTTCCTAAGTTAGAGGTTTGACGCATTTGGATACGTTAAAATATCGTGCTCGGATAAACCGGCTAGCGCGAGCATATTTAGTAATCTGTGGCGCGAGGCTAGCGTTTTGTCAAAAATAACTATATATTACTTTTTTGTTTTTGCAATAAATTTTATAAATATCAATATAATTATGAACGTTATAATTATCAAGATAATTATCACTTCGAACCTTGGTTTAAAACATATCAATTTAACATATCTAAAATAGATACGATTTGAGTAAATTAAAATAAAAAAAATCTATTTGAAAAACTCACATGTACTCGTACAAATGTCTATTAAAATATTCCGTAGTAGGTGATTTGTGTTATAAACTGTTTCAAACAGTTTAAAACGTGTTCAAAATAGACGAAAAAAATTACAAATAAAAAAAAACTGTTTTCTCCAACCCCTGCATGCATTGCTTCAAAGAACAGAAAGCACACAAAATACAAGTTATTTCTGTGCTATCAAAGATTCAGTCACACCCTGGACACTTCATACAACGAGCCAGAAATGACATTTCCATAAACGAATGACGGAACAAACGAAATTCTATACCAAACTGTAACCAATCTGTATCAATCTGGGTAACGAGGGGGTGAGGTCGCAATCTAGAGAGCGGCAGGGAGTGTCCATACTGTATGTTAGTACTAATATAATTATATACTTTGATTCAGGTATAGATCGAGTGAGGAGAAAAAGAGAACACGAACTTGGATGCTATTTTGAGTAGTTCGTGAGCCATAACAACGTAGCTGCTAGAGTCAGCGCCTAATGTGTTCCGGACGCCAGATAATTGTCGACGCAATAGCGCTGTTTACTAACCGCATTTTTGATTAACTCTAATGACCGAGAACCATTCTATAGGTAAACAAATTTGTACAAGCACACCCTGGACACTTCATACAACGGGACATTTCAACAAACAAATGACGGAACAATCAAAATGGCGGCAAAATCCTATACGTTCAACAACCAAACTGTAACCAATCTGTATCACTCTGGATGACGAGGGAGTGAGGTCGCAATCTAGAGAGCGGCAGGGAGTGATACTGTATGTAAGTACTAATATATATACTTTGGTACAATTAACATAAATAAGATGCATTAAAATAACTGTTTTCGGATAAAGCTTCACCTCGATCGAGTCCGAGTGCCTCGCGATGTCCTCGGCCCATAAACAAATACTATCACCAATAAAAGATCTTATTGCTTACATGTTTTTCATAAACAGCCCAGGCTTTTCAAGAACACCAAACGGCCTTCCTCCAATTTATTTTTATTAAGCCAACTTTAGGTGTCAACCTGTCGTCACTTGCTTAATAAACAGTTAATTTATTTGAATTAGGAGCCTAGGCTGCCTAACGAAAATATGAAACTTCATTAAGAGGAAACGCGGGCAAATTTTTTTCCATACAAACGTAGTGGGGACTACGTTTGTATGGAAAAAAATTCGCCCGCAAACAGGGGTGTTTCCTCCCCGGATCGAGACAGTAGAGCAAAAAATGTTTTTCCATCAATCTTATATATACCATGGCTATGCCCCTATGTTTTGTTTTTTTCCCATATTCTATTTATAATAAAATTTCCCATAGAAACGTAACTTTCAGACACCCACCAAAATATAATAATACGCATATTAACAATAAAATGAAAACATATAGGCATAGGTAAAGCGTTATAATATTTATTATTGCTCAAGTTTTGGAGGAGGAAATTGGGGACTTCGAAATGCTGTTTTGGTCAATTTTGGTGCTTATTATCGGTCTGCGCTGCAGATCTCCCTCTCTTGCTGAATACGGAGAGGTTTGGGGGAGGGAGACAGCAACATTTTATTCATATACCTATTCTTTAGACCGCGTTTCCTCTTAAGGGTCCCCATGAGGCTCGAGTTTTCATACAAACGTTACACCCGACACTGCATACAAACGGTCGTGAAATGACATTTCTAAAAACAAATGACGGAGCAAACAAAATCACAGCGAAATCCCATACGTTCGAAAACCAAACTATTACCAATCTGAATCTATCTGGGTAACGAGGGGGTGAGGTCGCAATCTGGAGAGCGGCAGGGAGTGTCCATACTGTATGTCAGTACTAATATTATATATACTTTGCAAACGTAGTTCCGCTTTAATACAAAAACTACATGCCGGATTCAATCCAAACTTTGCGAATTTATTGAATAGACACAAATCGATGTTTTAATTAGTTTTCATCGTAAAAAAATTGAAACATAACTAAACGAAGGCTTAAATTAGTTTTGTACTGAAAGTTTCAAACTGCTTTTATTTTTTTCCGTTTTGTATTAAACATCGAAAACTAATTACAAACATCGACATCAATATATTCGCAAAGTTTGGATTCAATCCGGCATGTAGTTTTTGTATTAAAGCGGAACTACGCTTGTATGGAAACTCGAGACTCCTGGGGACCCTTAAGAAAATAATTTCGCCTTTAATGAAACCGGTAACCGGGTCTTATTTTTATTTCTCGACAGCATTTTCATAAAACCGTCAGTCACAGAAACTTCAATTTAACCTTACAGGAAGACTTAGAACGGTTGAATCAAATTGATATGAGAGCTAGCTTGGCTAAAAACAAATCAGATGAGCTGAAATGACCTCGGTAAAAATCTATGACAGATTTTAAGAAATTTTGCTTCTTTATTTTTCACTAGCCGTCCGCCCGCGACTACGCCCGCGTTGTTTTTGATTTTCCCGAAGGAATAACACGTTTTCCCGGGGTAAAAAGTAACCTATGTCCTAATTCCAGGACTTAACCTACATGTGTGCCAAGTTTCATCCCGATCCGTCCAGTGGTTGAAGCGTGAAAGAGTAACAAACATCCATACATACAAACTTTCACATTTATAATATTAAGTAGGACTAACTGTCCGCCCGCGACTACTCCAGCGTTGTTTTCCATTTTCACGTGGGAATAAGACGTTTTTCCGGGGTAAAAAGTAGCCTTTGTCCTATCCCAGGACCTGACCTATATATGTGCCAAGTTTCATCCCGATCCGTCCAGTGGTTGAAGCGTGAAAGAGTAACAAACATCCATACATAAAAACTTTCACATTTATAATATTAAATACTAGCTTTTGCCCGCGGCTTCGCCCACGTGGACATAGCTTTTATGACTCTTTTTGAGGGTGAGTGGTGCGCGAGCCGCAATCAGCTCGCAAGCGTGGACATGAGTTTTCACCAGGTACCTCAGGAACTGTATCGGGCTATTCGGATTAGCAGTCTTTGTCACTTCCTACCCCCTCAACAAATTCTATACAAAAAATCACTTTAATCCGTTGCTCCGTTGCGACGCCACCGATGTGCGCGAGCGTAGAAAACAGTTGTCCCCAGATCCCTCGGGAACTATGTCAGGATATACTTATTAATAAATTATACGATTTTCCACCTCATCTCTGAGCTAAAATCACACCAATCCATTTTTTCGTTACGATTTTAAATAAAACGAACAAAGAGTATTGTTTTAGTTTCCTCAGGAACTGCATCGGACTATGATAATTTCCACAGATAAAAGGTTGACTATTTCATTCCCAGTGATACAGGCTACCTGCATGCCAAATTTCATCAAGATTGGTAGAGGTGTTGAAGTGTTAATAGGTAACAAACAAACAAACACATTTTCACATTTATAATATAAAGTATAGATTTCTAAATCTTAAATAAAATATAGAGCGTCGGTGGCAAAACGGTTAGGGCCACTACCTCCTGTCCGGAAGACCGTTGTTCGAATCCTGCCACTTACCAATATCTATACGAATATCGATTTCATACTGGTATGTACGTTTATCTAACGCTCTTACGGTGAGAAAAACATCGTGAGGAAACCTGCACACGCCTGCGAAGAAATTCGAAGCTTATGTGTGAAGTCAATCAACCCGCAATGGGCCCGCGTGATCGTCTAAGGCCAGATCTCCCTAACTCAGGGCAGGTCGAGCCCCTTGGTGGGGACGTATATAAACTGATATGACGAAATACTATCAAAAAACTAATTCAAATCATTATAGGTATCAATCTAGTAATAAATTTTCCTAATAATATTAATATGGGTCAAATCCTCGAGTCGTATCAGCTCCAAAGGAGCCCAAGACGCACTTCTCGTTACCGCGCTGGATGGCAATAGACAACCTTAGCAGCAGGTAGGACCTCACGTCACATCTCCTCTCTCGAAGGCGAAGGCCAATCTTCTTTGTGAAGGCAAAGGCCTCTGAGGGTTCAGCAGCCGATTTTCTCACAGACCAGCGGAACAAAGCAGTAATTTGCCTCCAAGACCGAGTACTTATTATGCTTCTTTCTCACCGCAAATTGAGCAGCAGTACCGTACGGGTGAGGACTGAGGCAGAAAAAGTGGCTTCCCAAAGCAGACACGTTCCTCTCTGTCATAGCACCTGTTTAAACCCTCCGGCCTTTTGCCATCAGATCGACTAAAGCCCGGCCGGCGGCTGCATCAAAGATGGAATATTCCATCTGGCCGAGACCAGTGCCCTCCGAGTGAGGTCATTAAGGAATTGGTGACGTGGTAATCTTCACAAACACGACTGCAACTCAGTGAGTGATGGCCAATTGCCTCCACCGAGGACCCGCAAGTACATTGTAGAGGTTCACAGATATTGATATTGCAGGCGGAGAGCAACTGCCACACGCAAATAGTCGCCGTCAGAAGAGTTCCCATATCTGTGCCTCCTGTTAAAAGATGTTAAACTCGATTTATGTGTTTTTATTTTTTTACACGATTGGAATCTGTAAAAAAATACCTCTCTGTTCGTCTATGAAACACATCGATACGTACCACAGTTCCAGAGTTTAAATTAGCGTATGCTAAAAAATACATAAAAGAAATCCACTCAAAAGTATGAAATAATATTTTAATGTTTTAATACAACTTAAGCGCGTTTTATTATCCCTGCAGTGCCATCTATTGACATTCTGCTACTATGTTTATAGTGTTTGGTATGTGTAGCTAATATATAGAAAAAAGTACTCTTTTGTTATTGTATGTATTGATAGATAATTTCCCACGGGACCTCTTTAGTTTTCCGGGATAAAGAATACCCGACTATACAATGATGGTCAAAACACCCCATCCCAATGTAAAGGTTTCATATTGTTACGTTGAGTCATTCTCAAGATACAATTTTTTGCACTCCTGTAGGAACCCTAATTTTTTTGGGATTCACAATGTCCCAGTTTTAGTTCGCGATAAGGGTATCAACGTGTAAAATTTGATTGTAATAGGTCAAGCCACATTTGCGTGGTGAGCCACTCTATAAATGAATACTTTTGATTTTCCCACGGGAACTCTTGAATTTTCTGGGATAAAAAGTATCCTATATGTTAACCCGGGCTATAAGGAACCACCATACAAAATTTCATCAAAATCGGCCTGGTAGTTTTTGCGTGATGCGCGAACATACAGACAGACAGACAGACAAAAATTCCAATAGTTGTTGTTTTGGCCTCTGTATCGTTAGTAATGTCCACCACAGTTATTATTTTCCAAAAATATTTCATGTACAGACACGGCCCCGTTACAGTTTTATTATATTATAGATATGAAGTAGGACTAACTGTCCGCCCGCGACTACGCCAGCGTTGTTTTCCATTTTCACGTGGGAATAAGACGTTTTCCCGGGGTAAAAAGTAGCCTATGTCCTATCCCAGGACCTGACCTATATATGTGCCAAGTTTCATCCCGATCCGTCCAGTGGTTGAAGCGTGAAAGAGTAACAAACATCCATACATAAAAACTTTCACATTTATAATATCAAGTAAGATTTTGTATGAGAAAAGCATTTCTTTGAATGTACGGTGATATTGAAAAAAAAATACCACAATAAGTAAACAGAAAATGGAAAAAAATTCTCATTTTATCAGCTTTCCAATAAGGTAAAAAAATATTTATTGCCCATTATCCTTATTAATATTGTAAATGTGAAAATGTGTTTGTTTGTTTGTGTGTTTCCTTTTCACGCTTCAGCACCTTGACCAATATTGATGAAATTTTGCATGCAGGTAGCTTGTGTCACGGGGAAGGAATAGCATAGTCCGATGCAGTTCCTGAGTGAAACTGAAAAAAAAAACTCTTTTTTTGGTTAATTTCTTTAACATCGCAACGGAACAATGGATTGTTGTGATTTTTCGCCAGAGATGGTGGAGGGGGTGGGAAATGACATAATTTACAAATTAGCATATCCTAACATAGTTCCCGAGAGATCCGGGGAAAACTCATTTCCACGCTCGCGCACGTCTTTGTCGCAACGGAGCAAAGGATTGAACTGATTATTTGCACAGAATTGGTTGAAGGGGTGGGAAGTGACATAGACTGCTAATAAGAATAGCATGATCTAGGATATGGATCTGGAGAAAACTGATGTTTACGCTTGCGAATCGCTAGCGGCTCGCGCACCACTCACCCTCAGCCCTTAACGACAGTCATAAAAACTACTCCCACGCGGGCGAAGCCGCGGGCAAATGCTAGTAACCAATAAATAAAGATGATGACTGCTAGTCATTTCAGTTACTTTTTATCATCTGTCAAAAACGACATTTTGCTCTAAAAATGTTTGAAATACTTCGATGTGACGTCATCGCTTTTTAGCGTCATTTATGTACTTATTTTGTGATTTTGATTAATTATAAAAACATAATGGAAAACAAAGCGAGTAAGGTTTTTTAAAATATCAGTAGGAGGTTACTTCATTTTGCAAGCAATAGTTCATAATAATAATTATTATTGATGCAGTCATTATCCCAATTTTAAAAATAAATAAATATAATTTTGAACAAAAGCACCGACTTCAAACAGGAAACTAAGGTTCCCCTCGATTTCTCTGGGATGCCATTATTAGATCCCGGTTTCCTTATCATGGTATCACCCTTGGGATATCTCCTTCCCAACAAAAAAAGAATCATCAAAATCGGTTCATATAATACGACGAAGATATCCGCGAACACACATAAAAAAATTAAAAAATATATACGGTCGAATGAAGAAACTTCCTCTTTTTTTTTTAAAGTTGTATATAAAAATCCATATCTGTCGTATTCAGCGGCCAAATAAATTACTATGTAAACTCTATCTGTCGTGTATTTAAAAAATGAAACTATATTGTACTCCGAAACATGGCAAGTGGCAACCAAGGAGGTAACTTATCAAAGGTTTTATTTAAATTTAGAACTGATTTGCAAATAGAAAAAAAAAGAACACTTGCGCGTGAAAAAATATTGTTGTTCGTTGTTCGTCATTGATTTTGAAAAGTAATTATTGAAGTTTTAATTTCCGCGCATTATTTGAGAAAAGTACTATACAAGCTTTGGCCACAACTGGGCATTGAAGGACTTACGTATGTGTGCCTCGGCTTCGCTTCGGCCCGCATTTACACGTTCGTCCATCAATGCCTCTATTGATGGCCGCTACAGTAATGTACTTTTTTGCTGTATTTGTAGTTACATAATAACTACTAAACAATATATTTAGTAAAGTACGCTCCAAAAAAAAGTAATGAGAATATTATTTCCATAATGAGGAGAGGTGTATCTAGTCTAGTAATATTGTAGGCTACCTAACTTCGCACTTCGCCTCACTTCACAGAGGATCTTGGTCTCCGACACCAAATTACCCAATTTTCTTCAGTCCCGCACCACTTCGTGCCAATCGGCTCTTCGGAGGGCGTTCAAGTCCTTTTAAAACTTCGTCACTCCACCGGTACCTGGTGCGTCCAACGGGACTTTCCCGGTTGGTTGTCCCTTATACACGAAGTAACTAGAATCTCATCTGTGCTTATATACCCTCTTTTTGCAGCACGGTTATCTTCCATCCTATCTAGGTTACCTAAGTATATCGTACTCCGAAATCCATCAAGCTGTTTAAGCTACAGGCTCAGCCAAGAAAACTGACATACATTACACACTTTCATACATTCACACATCCCTACAACATTACCCTCCCGTTTGGGTAGTCGGGTAAAAATAGTCTTACACACCATGTTTGTGGAACTAGTGCAACTTAGTGTGAATTTAAGCTGATTTGGCGCGGTTCAATATATGTACAAACAAACCCAACCCGCACTGGGCCCGCGTGGTTGACTAAGACCTGATCACCCTGATTCAGGGTAGGCTCGAGCCCCTCGGTGGGGACGTATATGAGCTGATATAACAATAATAATGTACAAACAAACCCGCCAAGTGTGAGAGGGATTCGCGCAAAGTAGGGTCTATTAAAATAATATATTTAAAAAAAACAAAATTTTATTTGCAGTTAGTACAAATTCAACTGCATATCTTAAGTTGGTAAGTTTTTACAAATTCAACTGCATATCTTAAGTTGGTCGACTATTAGTCCTAAACTATGAAAGCCTTTTTAGACGTGATAGTTACCTAAAAAACCCCTAAAAACAGCCTTTAGTAGCAGGAACGCCTAATTAATTAATTCCACATAGTAAAGCAACTATTATTTGCTTATCTGTATTTATGTTACTTAGACATAATATGCTCGTAATATGGAGATCAATCGTCGAACTCAACTCGGCTGGGAAGCGTTGGGCACAGATGAGACACTAGGTTCGGGAAGCTTGGCAATACCACAGCAGTGTCTCAAGACTATAAATAAGGTCTTTGACTAGTGTGATGGGTGATGACATACCGAACTGAGACATGGTCTACTATGGGCCTCATAAGAAGGCTCAAGGTCACCGAAAGGGCAATGGAGCGTGCTATGCTTGGAATTTTCTTTCAGCGTGATCGAATCAGAGACGAGGAGATCCGTAGGAGAACCAAAGTTATCGACATAGCTCTCAGAATCGCTAAAATTAAGTTGCAATGGGCGGGGCACATAGCTCGTAAAACAGATGGCCGTTGAGGCAGTGAAGTTCTCTAATTGCTACCGCGCACCGGAAAACGTAGCGTAGGTAGTCTTCAGACTTGGTGGACCGATGACCTGGTTAGTTGGTAGCGTAGGCAGGCACAAACTAAGCCGCTGGATGCGGGCAGCGCAGGATCGGTCTTTGTGGAAATCCTTGTCTTTGGGTCTTTGTCCAGCAGTGGATGTCGTTCTGATATGATGGATGAGGCACATTTAAATTAACGTATAATTTTCTTTTGGCCTAAATGACCCTAAGCGAATTTGTCGCAAGTGTACAAATCTGATGTGTGCGTCTACGACCTTGGACTAAATTTGTTTTAAAAACATTATGAAATTATTCGAATTAACCGATAAAAATAGATTCCTTAGCATTTGTGTGTGTATAAACAAATACTCGATAAGTATAAATTGTTTACTTACTATGTATGCGCACAACAGTTCATCAAAACGTGTTTGTTATTGAATGTAAATCTTGCGCTTAATTTATACATTTAGTTAATAGAATAAATGCCAGATAAATATGTGGTGAAGACGAATGGATACCTTCTCGTGCCAGTTTTACGTACGAACAAAGAACGCGTTCCTGGTTGGCTAGAATTAAAAGTATTGTTTTTTATTAACATTGTTGAATGAAGATTTATTTTCGTCTCCGTTGTTGTAATGTTCACTCTATCATTGTCGAATAACTCGAATAATTTACAAAATAATCTTACAGCCTCGCTGTGCATACTTTCTCGCGTAGCCTTGACCGTCTGGCTACAGATGAGATACTAGTGTTACTGTCTGGCATACAGAGATCAACATAAATAACTTGTAGAGCCGCGCTGGGCATACTTTCTCGCGTAGCCTTGACCTTCTGGCTACAGATGAGATACTAGTTACTGTCTGGCATACAGAGATCAACATAAATAACTTGTAGAGCCGCGCTGGGCATACTTTCTCGCGTAGCCTTGACCTTCTGGCTACAGATGAGATACTAGTTACTGTCTGGCATACAGAGATCAACATAAATAACTTGTAGAGCCGCGCTGGGCATACTTTCTCGCGTAGCCTTGACCTTCTGGCTACAGATGAGATACTAGTTACTGTCTGGCATACAGAGATCAACATAAATAACTTGTAGAGCCGCGCTGGGCATACTATCTCGCGTAGCCTTGACCTTCTGGCTACAGATGAGATACTAGTTACTGTCTGGCATACAGAGATCAACATAAATAACTTGTAGAGCCGCGCTGGGCATACTTTCTCGCGTAGCCTTGACATTCTGGCTACAGATGAGATACTAGTTACTGTCTGGCATACAGAGATCAACATAAATAACTTGTAGAGCCGCGCTGGGCATACTATCTCGCGTAGCCTTGACCTTCTGGCTACAGATGAGATACTAGTTACTGTCTGGCATACAGAGATCAACATAAATAACTTGTAGAGCCGCGCTGGGCATACTATCTCGCGTAGCCTTGACCTTCTGGCTACAGATGAGATACTAGTTACTGTCTGGCATACAGAGATCAACATAAATAACTTGTAGAGCCGCGCTGGGCATACTATCTCGCGTAGCCTTGACCTTCTGGCTACAGATGAGATACTAGTTACTGTCTGGCATACAGAGATCAACATAAATAACTTGTAGAGCCGCGCTGGGCATACTATCTCGCGTAGCCTTGACCTTCTGGCTACAGATGAGATACTAGTTACTGTCTGGCATACAGAGATCAACATAAATAACTTGTAGAGCCACGCTACGAAAACTTTCTGACGTAGTCTCGACCGTTTGGCCACAGGTGAGATACTAGTTACTGTCTGGCATACAGAGATCAACATAAATAACTTGTAGAGCCACGCTGCGCATACTTTCTCCCGTAGCCTTGACCGTCTGGTGGGCCGGGCTGGAACAAATCCAAATCCCCCCGCTTGTTCCTACACAGCCTTGCCCCGTCAGCATGGCCGAGTCCGACCTCCCCGCATCTCGCCGGTGACCCCTGAGGGGGGACACATGCCCATTCCCACGTGCTGGGGGTGGGTGCACGTGAGTTACCGACCTTGGGTAACTCGCTCCGACCCACGTTCAGCTCAACCGACCAGGATCCCGTTCTCCCCGCGTACGGCGGTCAACTGCGCAGGGCTAGCGCAGGTGGGCGCTAGTACACTGCCGGCCGCGCCCACGATGCACGGCAGAAGAGGGCAGCCGTTAGCCTCGCTCGTAGAGCGCATTTTCAAGGGGCACCACGAGGAGATGGCCGCCACACCCAAGTATATGAAAATTTGCCAGTTTTATTATTATATTATATCAGCTCATATACGTCCCCACCGAGGGGCTCGAGCCTACCCTGAATCAGGGCGATTAGGCTTTAGTCGACCTCGCGGGCCCAGTGCGTGTTGGTCGACTTCACACACAACCTTCGAGTTTCTTCGCAGGCGTGTGCAGGTTTCCTCACGATGTTTTCCTTCACTGTTAAAGCAATCGGTAATTATATGTACGTAAGTTTTTTGAAAAACTCATTGGTACATTGGCCGTCCAGATTTGAACCCGGTACCTCTGGTAAACTCTGGTTAGATGGACCGAGTCGTTACCGGTTGAGCCACCGACGCCAGTCGGTGCCAGTGCCAGTACAATTTTTTAATTTTTCTTCAACAAAGTAGATTTTATTTCGGACACCCCTAGTATTATTCGTACATTATGGAATAATTTGCAGTTAATACGAGTGTCTTTCTGTTGGCGGGTTTTAAGTTTTTAAACTTTCATATTGTTCTTTCACTTATAGTTAGTAGATCTGCCATAATAATAATAACTTTCAGGTTCAAATCACACACGGTTATCTGCCCCAAACTAGGACAAGAGTACATACACATATAGATCTTTTACACCCACACACAGAACAAACAAACCTGTTTGTCACACGAATGTCTGCCCTGGGTTGGGATGGAACCCACGACGATTAGTAATACTTAACACGAATTCTGTGAAAGGACGCTCCGTAGAGGTATGGGCTAACTTCCGTGTTTAATTTTCCCTTGAGCAGGAAATTGCTCATCCTTGTGAGCGATTCTAATAAACGAGGGCCGTTGTTTCCTGCCAACGAAGATGTTAGTCCCTTAAGATGCACAGGACGTAAACCATCTAACCCAGCAGCTGATCCACTATAAAAGGTCCCTGTGGCAGCCGCCATCGCCACCTCAGCCGTCGTGACTGACAAACAAAAGACGCTAAACACGTTAAAAAACCGACTTCCATCGCAGCAACATAATTTTGCATTATTATTTTTGGTTTTTGTTAATTATCTAATAAAGTACTACACCGATTTTGATAAATTTTATATGGGCCCACACGGGAAGCACTAGCTTTCAAATGAAAAAAGAATCATAAAAATCGGTTCATCCAGTCAAAAGTTATGAGGTAACACACATAAAAAAAAACGTACAGACGAATGGAGAACCTCCTCCTTACTGGAAGTCGCTTGAAAAGGGCTAGATGGATCAGGCGCAGGCGGTAACAGGTCGGCAAGGGGAGGGATGTTTTTCCTGAAGCGCCGTTGGTTGGAGCAATCATATTATCTGACGTTAACAAACATACAGTTCCTCTCAAATTCTCGTCCTGTACCTTGGCCTCGATATTTCGATCCAGCGATGGAGGTTTTCGTACCATCTTTTCCAGAAAGTAAATGTTACCCTTCTCTATATTTTCCCTCACTCAATGACTTGCTTTTTTTCTTTTTCCGGCAGTCTTAACGCAGTCACGGAAAAAAACTGAGCAGCGCTAACCAATCCTCAGATCTGTTCGTATCCACGCAGGCATCGACCAAAGAAGCCAATTTTCCCGTCGCTAAATTTCTAGCACCTTTCGCTATAATATGTTTAAGGACCCTTATTTTTGTTTTAATAACATATGTTCTGAAAGCCGCTGAAGAACTGTTGCGTTGGGACTCTGTTGAGAAGATGCAAAGACCGTCGACGACGCAGTTATTTCAGATGAACCTGCGTCTAAATCTCGCGAGTCAATGTCTTTGTGTACACGACCCATCATGTGTACCCAAGACCCTTAGGCGCGACGTTTATTTTCGATGATCCCGGACAATAAGGACAAACTACTCTAGAAAGTTTTATATATAGTTACCTTTTTATTCAAAACTATATAAAGATAAAAGTGTCTAGTAAGTAAATACCCTACTTACTTATTTATGTATATTTAACAAGTAGGTAGCTCAGATAACAAAGATCATGGCCCTATAAACTAGTTTTTGTTGTACTTACTTACCGATAATGTTAGAAAAATGTCGATAAACTTTGTAACACAATTTTAACTTTTAACTTGTGTCAATCATCATAATAATTCATCATTTAATTATTATTAGGTACTGATCTAGTTTTACTTTCTCAAGAGTGCACGAATGGAAAAATGGTTCGATACCTGGAGTCATGAAGGAAATTTTCTTATCTTCATGCCTAGAGTATTTTTCGTCTGCAGGCTTTTTTTATGTGTGTTACCTCATAACTTTTGACTGGGTGAACTGATTTTTATGATTCTTTTTTTTATTTGAAAGCTAGTGCTTCCCGTGTGGTCCCATATAAATTTTATCAAAATCTGTGTAGCACTTCATTAGAAAATTAACAAAAACCAAAAATAATAATGCAAAAATGTATTAAGTTGTTGCGATGGAAGTCGGTTTTTTAACGTGTTTAGCGTTTTCCATTATTTGTTAGACTGCTCTTTAGTTCTGCAAAAATTAGTCCATCCAAAAGTGCAAGTCAGTTTGTCGCGAGGCGAGGGCGGCATGATCGATAGGAGTTTGGAAATTGCAGCGCGCTTGTCGGGATCGGGAAGCTCGGGAATAGCCGCCCTTGGCCGTCGCGTCTTGCGTGCGCCGCCGTTGGCGCTGCTTCCGAGTACGCGGCGCGGGGGCGCGGGGGTGCGGGGGTGCGGAGAGCATCTTGACAGTGCGCCAAGCACAACACTACGTGCGCGTTCCTCGTCATGCGTACAGTGCGAAATGGCTTGTTTTTATTTATTTATTCACAATTGGTAAACCCTTGAGAACATTTCACCTGGTGGTAAGCGACGATGTTGCCGAAGATGGAAGCGGGCTTACCAAGATTCCCCAACGCAATGGGGAACTGGCTACGTTATCTTTATGCCGGAACACACCAATGATTTCAACATTGATATTTGGCGGCAAGACTTAGATAAGATGGTGGTAGCTAGCCAGGCGGGCTTAGAAAATGCCCTACCACCTACCAAACCGAGTCTTACAACTGACCCCGCCGGGAATCGAACCCGCGACCTCCTGTGCAAAGCCAGTGAACTTTGCCTCTGAGCTACGGAAGCGGTTAAGCGGTGTTTGACAGATCGAGACGAAGAAGCTCGTAAACACAGATATGAAAACTTTTTACCTTCTGAATAGGAACGTTTTGAAGTTATACTACTTTTGATTTATTAACTACAAGCACGAATATAAGTCAAACACACACGAACACACATACAAATGCGTGTTTTACGTTCTATTATTATTGTATATTTTTTTATTCTTTTCTTATTCTGGTTCCCAAAATTGATACAGCGGTACAGCCGCGTAATTGTAATAATATCACCACGATACAGGCATTGCCTAGTATGGGGTTACTTGAAAATTGTTTTTACATAAAATGGAATGTTTAATCCATTTTCAAACGACTTACAAAAAGGAGGTGGTTCTCAAATCGACAATCTTCGCAGATTGTGAAAAAAAACTCATGATTCTTTTTTATTCGCTAGGGTATGCTGTCAGGTTGGTCCCATATAAATTATATCAAAATCGGTGTACTACTTGTTTAGAAAATTAACAAAAACAAAAAAAAAAATTAAAATTGTGCTAAGTGGTTGCGATAGATTAGATTAATTAGATTTATTTATTTCATATTAACAATGTCATAATATAATAAACTTATTAAATAATTTGTCAAAGGATAATAATTATGATCGTCAGAATAGCAATAAATTATCCTTACTAATATTATAAATGTAAAAAGGTCTTTATTTGTTTGTTTGTTACTTTTCACGCTTCAACGCCTTGACCAAACTTAATGAAATTTGGCATGCAGGTAGCCTGTGTCACAAGGAAGGACATAGGCTACTTTTTATCCCGTGAAAATAGCATAGCCCGATACAGTTCCCGAGGCAACTGAAACAATACTCTTTTTTGGTTAATTTCTTTAACATCGCAACGGAACAATGGATTGTGTGATTTTTTGCACAGAGATGGTTGAGGGGGTGGGAAATGACACGATTTACTAATAAAATAAGCATATCCTGACATAGTTCCCTAGGGATCTGGAGAAAATTCACGTCCTCGCTCGCTAGCGGGCGCTCGCGCACCGCGCACCCTCTAAGACAGTCATAAAAACGATGTCCACGCGGGCGAAACCGCGGGCAAAAGCTAGTAAAAGTATAAAAGTAAAACATAAAAAGATAATCAAAAGAAAATTAAAAATAATAATAAAACACATTGATCACAATGTCAAAAATAGTGTGAAAATAATGTCGCAAAATAGTTATATATATCAAAATTATAGATAGAAGTCGGTTTTCTTTAACGTGTTAAGTGTTTTCAATTTTTCTTAATCGCATCTCGTATATGAGTGAAGGTCCGATGGTGTTGCTTCTTTTATTGATTATTTCTAACGTAATAAAATATAAAATAAACATGAATGCTACAGAGAGTAAGTGAAAATCACGTCAGAAGATAAAAGTAATAAGGACAAATCGCACAAAGCTAAATAAGAACAAAAGAAGGAAAGAACACAGGTATTTAGCAGTGTTTCAAAATGAAGAAGATGAGGAAGACGGAGAAATTAAAGTAATGTTTTGGAAATCGACCTCGGACTATCAAGCAAAACTCTTCACCGTAGGTGAAACGGATGTTTTGTATGTCCATGTAGACCGAATAATAGAAACACATCCTTTAATCGATCCATCCTGTTAAGAGTCCCCAGGAGGCTCGAGTTTCCATACAAACGTAGTTCGGGTTTAATACAAAAACTACATGCCGGATTGAATTCAAAATTTGTAAATATATTGAGTAGACACTAGACACATATCGATATTTGTAATTAGTTTTATCGTAGTAAATTTTAAAGTAACTAAACGAAGGCTTAAATTTTATTTGTACTGAAAGTTTGAAACTGCTCTTATTTTTTCCGTTTTATACTAGTACATCGAATACTAATTATAAACATCGATATGTGTCTTCTCAATATATTTGCAAAGATTGGATTCAATCCTGCATGTAGTTTTTGTATTAAAGCGGAACTACGTTTGTATGGAAACTCGATCGCATTTACTATTAATTTAAAAAAATGTATATGAAAAATAAATTATCTACATATAAAATTCTCATTGATTTGATTTAAAATTTGTTTTTAAATTAATTTTGTAAAATGACGATTACTATCCTCATTAGGCTAAATGAAAAGCTGACTTAAGGCGAGGTATTGATTGGAACAGTTGTCTCTGTCTTTTTATTTACGTGTAAAGAGTAAAGAAAATAACCACACTTTTTCAATGGTTTTTCGTTTTAACCAAAAACTACAATCAAAGTATAGAAATAATAACATTACTCACTTTGTATTATCATAAAAATATTGTTGTATATTTTTAAAATTTATACTTCAAAATATTAGTAACTAGCTGTTTCCCGCGGCTTCACCCGCGTGGACCACGTTTCTATGACTTTTCGAGGGTGCGCAGTGCGCGAGCCGCAAGCGGCTCGCGAGCGTGGTAAAAAGTAGCCTATGTCTTAATCCAGGTCCTAATCTGTCTACCTACCAAATTTCAGCCAAATCCGTTCAGTAGTTTTTGCAGGAAAGCGTAACAGACAGACAGAGTTACTTTCGCATTTATAATATTAAGTAGGGATAACTAGAGTTGAAAGTAACGGTGTAGACCTATTTTTGTTTTTTTTTTCTTTCAAGCCAGAACTGCTCAACTGTGTTTCTAATAGCTTTTGACTTTATTATGTAACATCATCAACAATAAGGGTATTTTTTTCAACCTTGGTTTTTCTTTCGTTTAGGTGTAATTGAAGTCAAAAATAACGAAAATCTGTAATATTACCGCCTTAATAAATCGTTAGTTTCGACTGAAATGTGTAAAATTTTGTCATACAAGTTTATAATAAATAGTTATTTATGATACAAGGGTTGTAAAAAGGTAAATAACAAACGAGTGATATTAGTGAGCCCGAGCCGCAGGCTAGGGTTTACCATCGTCACGAGTTTGTCATTTCCTTTTATACACATGTATCATACGACATTTTTCAGTACAGTTGTAAGAAAACAGGTAAAATAAAAAAAAACGACCGTGACAGAAAAACAAAATATTACATGGGTAAATACCTATCAGGGTTTCGGCAACCAAAGTTCATTTTATGCGACTTGAGGCTAATTTGACAATTCCGGGGAGTAATCCCACTTTGTTTTTAGGGATCCGTACCTATTACTAAGACTTCGCTATTCGTTCGTCTGTCTGTCTGTCTCTCCGTCTGTCCCAGGCTTAATTTCATAGACAGTTGAAATTTTCACAGATGATGTATTTCTGTTGCTGCTATAACAAACACTAAAAAGTAAAAAAAAATAAGGGGGACTCAATACAAAAAACGTGTTATTTTTTAAACGTGAAGAAACTAGCGCCATCTAGTATGATGGTACGAAACCCTTTGTACTAGCGCCATATAGTATGATAGTACGGAACCCTATGTGTGCGTTTCTGACTCTCATTTTACCGGTTTTTTCCTATATATACACATAAGTATATTTTTATTACACGTTTGTTCATAATTTTATTCGTAATCACAACTAAAACCACTCAATTCAGTTTTACGAAAATTGCACCATATTTATTTTAGAAACTCGAAGGTTGTTTGTGAAGTCGACCAACCCGCACTGGGCCCGCGTGGTCGACTAAGGCCTAATCGCCCTGATTCAGGGTAGGCTCGAGCCCCTCGGTGGGGACATATATGAGCTGTAATGATGACTTTTTACACGACTGTCCACAAAAAAGGAGTAGGTACCTACATTGTTTTCAGGTTTAATGTATGTATGTATGTTTCTTTATTCCACGATATATTCTTCTAAACGGTTTGATGGATTTTGAAGTACGAGGTTTCGTTAGATTCGTCTTGATCCTGTGAGTAACATACATTCATTTTACCCGACTTCTCGAAAAAGAGGGGTTGTTATGCAGTCGTGTGTGTATTAAATTTTTATTTTAAAGTTATTACTGTATCAAATCGAAATATCTACAATAGTATTACAATTTTTAAGCTACAGAAGAAAATTAACGAAGACAAGCTGCTAGGAAAGGTCGACCTTTTTGTTTCAAGGTGTGTGTTTACAGGGTTCTTTGAAGTAGGTACTTCCTAAAGTGCCTCTCTTTCTCACTTCTCATCAAAAAGCTGGCTGGCTAAGATCTCTTTGGTAGTAGTTAGGTGTTTAGCAGTATAGTGTTTCCAATTCTTTCTTTCTTATCGTGTGGCACAATTAACCTTGCTATCCAAGTTGCCTGGTGTTGCACTTAGCATCACCCGCGGTCACGTGTAGGACATTTAGATTTACACCTTCGTACGTGTGCAACGCGACCTACACACACATCTGGAATCAGATGTGTGCAGGTTTCCTCTCTATGTTTTCCTTCACCGTTAAAGCAATCGGTAAGTATATCTACGCAAGTTTTAGAAAAACTCATTGGTACATTGGCCGTCCGGATTTGAACCCGAGACCTTCCAATTTAAAGTGGCGTGAACATGTCTGTTTGCGTGTTGTTGTTCTGCGGGCCGGCCGCGGCCGAGGTGGCACTCTATTTTTATGTAGTAGAATAGGGATGACGAATGCTAGTCATCTGAGTTACTATTTATCGTCGTAGCTCAGAGGCAAAGTTCACTGGCTTTACGCAGGAGGTCGCGGGTTCGATTCCCGGTGAGGTCACCTTGTAAGACTCGATTTGGTTGGTGGTAGGGCATTTTGTAAGCCCGCCTGGCTAGCTACCACCATCTTATCTAAGTCTTGCCGCCAAACATCAGTGTTAAAAACATTGATGTGTTCCGGCATGAAGATAAGATAGCCAGCCAGTTCTCCATTGCGTTGGGGAATCTTGGCAAGCTCGCTTCCATCTTCGGCATCATCGTCACTTACCATCTAGTCAGTTGATGCCAAGGGCTTACCAATAGTGAATAAAAAAATTCGAGCGAGACCTACAGTACTCGCATATGATGTGTAACATGTGACAAAATACTTTATAAAAGGACGGCAAAGATACGGCAGACTAGGCTGTATGGTCATAGATACCTTTGCCTTTTCCGCGCTTTTAAAGCCTGAAAAAACGCGACTTCCTGTTACACATTTCCGTCCCATTTCACGAAATCACTCCCACAAATTGCAGGAAAGCGAGAGCAAAGATGTTACACATCAAAAAATAAAAAAAATCTGTCAAAAACGACATTTTGTTCTAAAAATGTTAGAAATACCTAGGCGTGTCGTCATAGTTTAGCAGCGTCATTTATGTACTTATTTTGTGATTTTCGTGAATTTAAAAATGGAAGACTTGATGGAAAACAAAACGAGTAAGGTTTCCCGAAGTTTAAGTAGGAGGGCAATTTAGTGATAAAGAGTTCATAATTTATTTCTGATGCTGTCGTCATCCCTATTAGAGGAAGAATCCAAATGTTAAGATAACAAAGTTCTTTTTAGGGTTCCGTAGTCAAACTAGCAACCGTTATAGTTTCGCAACGTCTGCCATGTAAGTCACAGCCTTTATAGTCATAAAATATTTAATACAGAGAGAACTTTAGTAGGTACGGTTATAAAAATCTATGAAGCCTATAAATATATCAAACACAACCTGTCAACATTTTTTTAGGGCAAGCTCGCACGAGCAACCATTTTAAGGCAAGTTTTTTGTGTCTCTCTCTCTTTACTATAAACCCATAGGCTTGCTGCAAAAAACATACCGGTGCCTACGAATAACTTAACTGGTGCCTTGAAATAGTTGCTCGTGCGCGCTTGCCCTAAAAATTTTTTTACTGGTTGTGTTTCATATATTTCAAGGCTTGATAGATTTTTATAACCGTGTCTACTAAAGTTCTCTCTTTAATAGTTTTTAACTAAATGTTAAGTGGGTGATTTAGTTTTCACGTACCCTTCTTCTTTGCGTGTCGATGGTTCAAACAAATTTAGCCCAAGTGTTGCCAAGTGGCTTTTTGGTTTTCAGAAAACCTAAAAAGTATTGGAAATAGTAGAGCATATTTCTTCATCATCATTATCATAACATCATTTTATGTTTATTTTTATTCTCAATGTTGACATATTTACTTATATATTTCTTTATTTTGACGATCATAATTATACTTTGACATTTTTAAAATACTGTAAACTTGACATTGATCATATGAAATAAATAAATCTAATCTAGTCTATCAGCTCATATACATCCCCAGCTCGAGCCTACCCTGAATTAGGGCGATCGGGCCTTAGTCGATATTTCTTAGTTTAGTAGTAATAGTCGACCAACTTAAGATATTCAGTGAGACTTGTAAGAACTTCAGAATGTTCTAAAACAATTACAAAAATAACTTTGTTTTTAAATTATACTTTTTTTTGAAAAGACTACAGACCCTACTTTGCGCGTGATTCGTCACGCCCTTGGCCAATTTTCAGGACCTTGTTTTGTTATGATATGTATTACTAAGCCAAACTTTTAAGGTGCGAGTCAGACTAGCTTTTGGCCAGTTTTTTTAATAAAAAGAATACAACGGTACTTGTTTATATGGAAAAATAAAGTACAGTTTAGGTATATATAAAATAAATTAAATTCAGTTTATTTTTAGACAATTATAGTCCATAATATGTTAGTTATTATAGGTAAACAGGTACATATAGGTGTTGATTCGGTGTAACACGACTTATTTGACATGGGACTAAAGTAAACCAAAGCATTTTGTCCTTGTCTTTTCGATAAAGAAAGAAAAAAACAGAATGCGTAGATTTAGTTCTGTCAATAAAGTTAAATCGTGTTATATCGAATCAACAGTTCAACACCATTGTTCTTATGAAAGTTATGTTGGTTTAAAAAATGCTTAAATATTGTAATTGACCACACGCTAAACACGTTAAAAAACCGACCAGGTGCGCGTCTTAACCGCACTCATAGGGTTCCGTACCATCATACTAGATGGCGCTATAGTTTCTTCATATTTAAAAAAAAACACGTTTTTGTATGGAGACCCCTGTTATTTTTTTACTTTAGTATTTTAATAATTTAGTATTTTTTGTTATAGCGGCAACAGAAATACATCATGTCATACTATCACAGTTTACGAAATACAGCCTGGCGACAGCAGGACAGACAGACGGACGGATAACGAAGTCTTAGTAATAGGGTCCCGTTTTTACCCTTTGGGTACGGACCCTAACTTTACAATTTTGCAACTTTTTTGTTTTTGTTAACTTTCTAATAAAGTACTTAACCGATTTTGATTGAACTACCTCAGGAGTAAGTAAACACGTCTTTCGAATAAAAAAAGAATTTCCAAAATCAGTCTACAATTGACTGAGAAATCAGGGGACATAGGTAAAATAATTGTACAGTCGAACATAAAACCTCCTCCTATTTTGAAGTCGGTTATTTAAATTGATTTTAGTTCCACATTAAAGGTAACACCTCCATAAACAATTAGCAAACAATTGAGCGTAACTATTATTATTCTAAATGAGTACTGTATATTGTTTCTATAGATGCTTCACAGTCACGTACGTACTTATTGCATTACCGATAAGGTCCCTATTATTATAAGAAGTGGTACCAAATTAAGATATCATTTGACAAAGACATTAGATGTGAATGGCACCTAACAGAAGGCAGAATATTACTTTTGTGCCGTCCGTTTAAAGGGTTCCGTCCACTTAACGGGTGACCAGTGGGATCCTTTTACTAGCCGCCGTTGTGTGTCCGTCTGTCAGCGGGCTGCATTTCATGAACCATAATAGGTAACAGAAACAATTTAAGTGTTGAAATTTTCACAGTGTGTATTTCTTATGCCGCTATATAATAATAAAAACAAAACTATAAAATATTTATAACCATTAAATATATAAAAAAATATAAAACAATAATCAAAGGGGGCTACCATACAACAAACATGTTTTGAAAGCTTTCTTGTATTTGACTATCGTAAAAACGGTTATACCTATATTAAAAACTTATATAAGGTCTAACAAAATTAGCTGAAACTATTTTCACTGGTGCTTCTACCCATGAAACTGAACAACTTTCCTCATGAAACCCATAGTCAAATCTCAAAAAAAAATTGAACTGCCCATACTAAGTTGGCTGATCAGCTGATCGAGTTAGTATGGGAGACCCAATTTTTTTTGCGATTTGAGTATGGGTTCCATGGGGAAAAATGTTCAGTTTAATGGGTAGAAGCACAAGTTAAAATAGTTTCAGCTAATTTTGTTACACCTTATATACATAGTAAAACTTTATGTGATTAAAGAACTTATCCTAAAGTATAACAACAAATAAAGTGTGAGTCTTACTCGCGCTAAGGAGTCTGAGTTAAATGAAATATACATCGTTTTTCTGTCGTTCGCGTAGATGTCTTTTGTTTGTTATGTGAAAAGTTATCATTATCATACTTGTTTGGAGAGGAGTGATGGTACAGAACCCTCGGAACGTGAGTCTGACTCGCACTTGGCCGGTTTTTAAATGTAAAGGGGTAAAGGGGTAAGCTTTAAAGTGCTAATTTTTGTTAGAGTCACGTGTCCCCCCCCCCCTACGAGATCAACTGCTATTTCAGGACATCTGAAAAAAAATTAAAATAGTAGGACATACTAATCAATTTAAAAGGAAAACTATCACGGCTAAGCTGGCTTTATTTTTAGCTTAGGTGTAATAGTGAACAACTTAAGGTGTGCAGTTGGATTTGTAAAAAGTTTATAGATTTTCCATACAAGATGTTCTATTTACTTACCTGCAAAAATATTTTTGTTTTTTAAAATAAACATTAATTTTTGAAAATAGTACGGAACCCTGCATTGCGCAAGTCCGACTCGCACTTGTTATTGGCTTAGTACCTGGGCGACCGAGCTTTGCTCGGGGCATAGTACTCAGATCCGTTAAAAACATTTAAAAATACGCTACCTACCTATCTATGATACACTTTGCGCGACATACTTCGCGCCCGACTCCAGTGCCAAAATCTCGGAAAATATCGTTTTCCCGGAGGTTAAACCTATCTAAATCGATTTTTCGCCCCCAAATATCCCCGTATACTAATTTTCAAGCAAATCGTTCGAGCCGTTTCCGAGATTTAGTTTATATAGGTATAAACGTACACGAGAATTGCTTATTTAAAGGTAATAATTATTATATTAGATAGATAGATTAGATATAGGTATATACATATGTACAAGAATTGCTCGTTTAAGGCTTTAAGATGACTCAATCCGAGCAGATTGATACATGTTAAAAAATAATATCGAACGTAAGTTCAAATCAATGCGGGCTTCAACGCGGCTGTTACGTTGAATGAAACCGAACGCCCAATTCTCGATTTTTCATGTTTTGAATTACTTTTCTATACTTTCAAATGAGTTTTAAAAAAATGTAACCAATTAAATGAAAGGTCTTAAAGTCACTGATTTTTGTGTGTTGGTTTCATTCAAAATAAACTATTTGTTTACGAGAAATTTTGCAATTCATGCATAAAACAGGGTCCGTAGAATATTTTTTTACATCAAAAGTGGTAATATTTTAAAAATTGTATTTAATGAAGTCATTTTTTTATTACTCAAATTATATTATATATTTTTTCCATAGTGATAGCTTTACACAGTCTTTCAACAATTTGAATTGAATATTGTCATTTGACCTATCTTAAGGCCTTAAAGGTATTAGGTTAGAACTGCGAGTATACACTTTAACGAACCAAATTTAAATTGTGTTGCATGCACAATGCTTGCCCCACATTGAAACACCAAGTTTATTCCAATACCACACTTTATAGCAACTTGGTTGCGGTACCATGTGGTATCCACGCTAGATGGTTGGATCTGCCTGTATCGAGTTAGGAACTTCCTCTCTCTGAAGTTTACATTTCCAATTGACGATACGCTAACGAAGCACAACTTTTGCACGGGATTCAGTATTGCGTCGAGCTTCTGAATAATAATCAGTTAATCAAATTTCAGAGTTAGTTATCTTTGTGAACATGCCAACTGAACAATGAACATGTCACTGCGGAAACGTTATTAAAGTGAACTTTTATTACATCGTCTCAAATTTTTTCGTCTGTGTGTTGCATGTCGCGTGACGGTCGCTTTCGTCTGACGGTATGATCGTTTCGTCCTCTGTACCGTAGCGTGAGCAGCCATGATCGTTTCGTCCTTTATAAAGTTTCACTATTACCGTGTAATTAAGTTATTAGTGTAGGTACAATCAAAACGTGCCAAGACACTTTATATCAATTTTGCGTTTTCCATTTCGCATTTCAGAGGAGTTTCAGTAATAAATTGGTGGCATTAAGGCGAGATCACCCTGGACACTTCATACAACGGGCCGGAAATGACATTTCAAAAAAGGAATGACGGTATAAACAAAATGGCGGCGAAATCCAATACGTTCGACAACCAAACTGTAACCAATCTGTATCAATATGGGTGACGAGGGGTGAGGACGCAATCTAGAGAGCGGCAGGGAGTGTCCATATTGTATGTTAGTATCTGGTTTTTTTTTATCGAGCCAAAACTGCTCAAACGTGTTTCTAATATCTTTTGACTTTAAGGAACATCATCAACAATAAGGGTATTTTTTTTGAACATTGGGTTTTCTATCGTTTAGAAGTAATTGACGTCAAAAATAACGAAAATCTGTAATATTATATCAGCGTTACAAATTTGTACTTGTAGCAATAAAGCTGAACCGGTGCCTTTCCAATGCACAGCAACAACTGTCAGTTTGTCATTGTTTTTTATCCTTTTATATAGCAGTGTTATAAATAAAAGCATTTATCTATCTATCTATCTATCTATCATTACCGCCTTAATGTAGCTGAGCCACCCGGCCACCCGCAATGTGCCCGCCAGACTGTGATGCGCTTTGAAACTCGGATCGCAATAAAAGTGCGTTTGTCTGGCCTCAGCCACAGCCACCTGGCTTTCATTCAGCTGCTGAATTCGCTGAATTTCAGAGAGCAGAGTAATACCGGCGGACGTTACGAGTCGAGACTCGAGACCGCGCTGGCGACCGCAGCTTTTCATCCGTCGCATGCGGCGAGGTCATCGACATGGCCATGACCCCTCGCCCTTCCCCACTTCGCGAGCTTCTTGCCGCATGGAAAAACATATCCAAGTAATCTCCTCAATCGCCTTACAAGATTATCCGCCCTAAATTGCTGGTAGACTCGTAACTGAATCAACTTCCCGATCAGTCTTACTCTTCGGATAAGAAATTGGTTCCATTAATAATACACGTGTAAATCTACTAATTAGTTGTCGTTTCCCTTTTGTATAGTTTCCGGTTTTATCAACCGACTTTCAAAAAGAAGGAGGTTCTCAATTCGACTGTATGTTTTTGTTTTATGTGTGGTTACCTCAGAACTTTTGACTGGGTGAACCGTTTTTTAAAAGCTAGTGCTTTCCATGTGGTCATCAAAATCGGTGTAGTACTTTATTAGAAATTCAACAATAATAATGCAAAAATTTACTAAGTTGACGCGATGAAAGTCGGTTTTTTAACGTGTTTAGCGTTTTTTTTACTTAGGTACCTATAATATGTTGTGTGTGTTGATGTGACTTTTTTGAAGTGAAAACTTCTTTAAGCGCGTTCGGCATTTTTGAGATGGGGAAAAAACCATTAAGGCCCAGTGGTACTATAAAAATCCACTTAAACAGGTTTTTAGAATTCATTTTTGAAGTAGTTAACCGTAAATTTAAATTCTAGTAAAACATACTGGTATTATTGAGAATAGTTACGAGGGACTATATCGACTGGAAACACGATTTAGTAAAGTTGGCTCGATAGAATAATTTCGCAAAAGTACCTCTTTTCGAGCCATTTTATCGTCTATTTTCTTTTTTATTCTTAAAATAAGTAATTTGATAATATGATTTATTTACTGAAATAAAGTTCATAGGTGACTGAAGGGAAAACATCGAATGGATTTTTATTTAAGATAAATATGATGAAAATAAAAAAAAACGAAAACATCGAAAAAATGCAAAAGTGTTGTTATTTTCTTCCCTCTTTACACGTAAAGAAAAAGACAAAGACAGATTTTAAGTACCATTGCGCCTTAAACTTAACTGTTAAGTTGTTAACCTAGTCGTTCGCCATTAACACTCGGAGGGTCAAAATTTGTAAAACTGTAAAATTAAAGTTCTCACTTCTGTCGGCACTCCCGGAGTGGTTAGGTTATTTTTTGAAGTGAAAACTTTTTTAGGCGCGTTGGGCTTTATTTTGCGGATGGGAAAATCATTGTTATGGCCACGTTTGACGTCTCTTGTCCTTTTGAGACAGTCTTAGTATAGTCTTTTAAGTTAAATTTTCACTTCTGTCGGCACTCCCGGATCTGTTTGGATTTTTTTAGTGCGATTGGTTAGATATGGTACCTACTTACTACCAACATGCTCGTAATGTATTGTTTTGCAATTCATCCGAAGGGTAGCAAAGTTTGTTGTTATAAACAACACAGCTATCTACCGAAAGTAAATATAATCATTTTCCGTTCGCGGAATGTGTCCCATTTCAATAAAGATAAAGATATCTTTAACTTAATGCGCCTGCGTCTTCCCTTTTATCTCCAGTTTGTTTCTGGAACACGATGGAAATGGCTCACTTCATTGCCTCTTTTAGCTGATTCTGTTTCCTTAGTTGCGTCAAAGTATATATATTAGTACTAACATACAGTGTGGACACTCCCTGCCGCTCTCTAGATTGCGATCTCACCCCCTCGCCACCCAGATCGATACAGATTGGTTACAGTTTGGTTGGCGAACGTATTGGATTTCGCCGCCATTTTGTTTGTTACGTCATTCCTTTTTTGAAATGTCATTTCTGGCCCGCTGTATAAAGTGTCCAGGGTGGGGTTTTTTTATGTCACCTTTTTTACTTCGCGGCTCACTTCAGGATTAGTTATTTTTCAAAGCGCCCCATTAGACATCGATATCAGAACTAAAATAATGATTTTTCATGTGTCCTCCACCTAAAGGGTGTCTGGAATAGATCGCTTGTTAGCGATAAGACCGCCTATATGTACATCTTCCTCAATCATTTTAACTTTTTTTTTACAAGCTTTATAATTAGTTTCACCTGTCGCGGTGTCTGTAATGAAATCTTGTTTTCAATCAATTAATCATACTATACTTTCTTATCAAGCGTGTTTTCCTTCGATGTATAAGACTAAAATTAAGTCGCTTTCTGTCGTTTTGGAGCTTCAATGCCATAGAAAGGTACGAAAAATACACTTGTGTAAGCTTAGGGAACGGATAACGGATTACACCTTTGAAAATAATATTCGCGAGCGAAGCGAAACAGAAGTCTTTGTTTAGTCTCCATATGAAATATACCTCGTGTCTTCTATAACTAAACTATACAATATATAAACTATTCTTAACTATTTTGCGAACCCTATCATAAGTAATCGTACATGTATTCGCGCGCGACGCTTCAGGGCACCGCTGCGCATTATTTGGAAACGGAATATTTTTAGTTGCTCATCAAACAACTAAAATTTTTTTTCATTATTTATTTATGACAATCATATCAAAAATACTGATTGCACATCAAATTATCTGTCCTTTTCAACTGGATTAGAATTGAGCGAGCGAAACAATCTATAATAGATTCGGTTACGTTGGAGTGATTATGAGGAGCTTCGCGAAGCGAAGTGCCCCACCTTCTGAGTGGCGGATCTGACTTACAAAATAATAAAATAGTTTTGCCTAAATCAGATAAACCCTATACTTGTAGGTAAATAGTGGCGCTCCACGAACTTAAATTGTTGCTGAACTAATTATATTTTGAGGTAAGTATTTTGCTGTGCAATCAGTCACTTTGATGGGAATTGGGATTTTTTTTATTTTACAAAAAGTAGTTTTCTTGATTTGCGTTTAAATATGTACTACCCTTTGGAAACCACCTATAGATTACGTACGGATTGGATTACGTAAATTTGATCATGTCTCTCAGTTCCGTAATGATCTAAAATGGCTGCCGATTCGCTTGCGCAGGAACATGCACATCCTTTGTCTCCTTTTTAACATCCTCCATAAACCCACCTCCCCTAGCTACGTGCGCGAACGCTTCACTTGGAAGCGCCAGCCAGAACAACACTCCCGATCCCACCTAAAATCCCTCCTGAACGTTCCCCTCCATACCACAGATTTTTACTCTTACTCCTTCTCTGTTCATGCCGTCAGGTTGTGGAATTCTCCCCCTCACAAAATCCGCGATTGCGAGAGCATCTTTTCCTTTATAAAGAAACACAAAGAGCACTACCTCTCCCTTTCTTCCTGAGGTCGATAAGCCATGTAAGTATTATATTATTTATAATATATATTATATAATTAAACCTATATAAGTATTTAATAAAATTATTTATACAAATTATATGAATTTTACACTATATTGTATCCTTACTTATATATTTTAATAGCTTCTTTATTTGTGTACATGTCTGCCATTTCAACTAAAACGTACTCTTTCCCGGGTTTTCTGGAAGAAATTTCTAATTAGAAATAAGTAAAATTTTATTTTCTTCCTGTAATGTAATCTTTTTTGTACACAATAAACTGTTAAATAAATAAATAAACTACGCTATTGCCTGCTTATCTACTTACACCTTCTTTAAAGTTTAGAAAAGTAGTCTACGCTACGGCTACGTAGGTACGTAGTATATGAATTGTATTTTGTGCTTTGACATGGAGTAGGTAGCTACCTATTCCTATTTGCACAAAGGATTTGACTACTTCTCCTGTCTCCGTGGGTACTCTATCCATCTCTGCGGTAATCGTTGTAACCACTTGATCTGATGAATTTTCAGTACCTACTTCACCTGTTATGTAATTTTCCTTAACTATAGTTATACAGGTGAATCTTCATGTACTTGTGCATATTATGATTGGCTTGGCTGAAAGCAGTTCTATCTTGTTTTAGTGCAGTTTTATTTAAATAGTGTCTTTGTGTTACGATCCATGCATCGTAAATTGTAAATTATTTTAATGTTTTTCCTCTATGATTTGTGTAAGAATATGAAAATCTTGTTACTCTTGATTTATAGTGTTTTGCTGTTCGTTGTTTTAGTAATTCTGACTTATTATATTATAATCTATGGTAATTCGTGGGAGAGGAATAATCTTACCTCTCTCATATCTGAATTTGGATCTTCTCAGTATAGCCGTTCCTCCTTGGTTTTTACATCCGTAGATAATTACCTGCCTATTTATTTTTCACTAGCTATTGCCCGCGGCCTTGCCCCCGTAGATACCGAAAGTGTGCGGGGTTTTTTTAGCCTATGTCCATCCTGAAATTCCATTCTAATTTTTGGTGAAAGATTTTTTTAAATCAGATAAGTAGTTTCAAAGATTACTACACACAAACATACAAACTTTACCTCTTTATAACATTAGTACAGATAAACCTAATGAATCTTGAATTTTCATCAAATTAAAGTATAAAACAGGTTTTTTTTCTGTAAAAAATACTTCATGTGTAAAACAAAAAGCTCCCCAAGAGTCATTCATTAAAACTTCGTCACACTTTTCCAGGTGTCAGAAGCGTCGATCTCCTGTACCCTTAATTAAGAGACAGTGGCAGGTATTGGATTAATTAAATGAGTTTCAGGTTAAGTGACGTCGATATTTAAACTTTAAGGTTAAGGCGAGCCATTTATTGGAACATTTGTTTCTGTTTTTTTTTCTTTACGTGTAAAGAGTAAAGAAAATAACCACTCGTTTTCAATGTTTTTTTTTTTGTTTCAATTAACAACCACAATTTAAAAAAATCCAACTGGTATATTTAAGTGTGTGTTTAAACGAATCGACTAAGTAACTTTAGAGGTAAATTAGTCTTGTTTTCCTGTAAAATGCTAATTTCTTTTTTAAAAGAGGTTTCTTTGACATAATTTTGTCTGTTATAAAAGTTAACGAATCGCGTTTCTGCAACTGACAAAATAAAGTAATTGAAATGAAGAATTACGTTATAAAATATCACTTTCATATTATGTTTTTTAATTGCTGAGAAAAATTGATTTTTATTTTAATTCTTAACGGTTTAGTTTAAGGATGAAAAAATAAAATATTTAATGCGACATTTCTCAAAATTGGAAAAAAAATGACTTTGTGATTACTTGACTTGGGCCAATAACTGTAGTAATCGTAGATATGTTATAATATAGGGTAGGGTAGGGTAGGGTAGTGTAGTGTAGTGTAGTGTAGGGTAGGGTAGGGTAGGGTAGGGTAGGGTAGGGTAGTGTAGGGTAGGGTAGGGTAGGGTAGTGTAGGGTAGGGTAGTGTAGTGTATGTTTTTTTTTTTTTTTTTTTTTATTTATACAATTGATAAAAATAATGTTACAAAAAATTATAATACTAATACCTCAAAAACCTTTACAGGTTTATCCGTGTACTAGTTACTGTCGTTGCTGACAAAATACACTTAGCTTAAGTGTATTTTGTCTACCCTATGTTATCAAAAATCAAACAGATACAAGAAAGAAAAAAAAAAGAAGAATAAGACAATATATCAGTATTACAAAAATGAAATATGTATCCACCTATACGAAAAAATAAATAAATGAAAATACAGTAAAAGCTTAATGATATATCTGTTTGAAAAGATAGGGTAGGGTAGGGTAGAGTAGGGTAGGGTAGTGTAGGGTAGGGTAGGGTAGGGTAGTGTAGTGTAGTGTAGGATAGTGTAGTGTATGTAGGGTAGGGTAGGGTAGTGTAGGGTATGGTAGGGTAGTGTAGGGTAAGATTGGGTAGTGTAGGGTAGTGTAGTGTATGTAGGGTAGGGTAGTGTAGGGTAGGGTAGTGTAGTGTAGTGTAGGGTAGTGTAGTGTAGGGTAGGGTAGTGTAGTGTAGTGTATGTAGGGTAGGGTAGGGTAGGGTAGGGTAGGGTAGTGTAGGGTAGGGTAGTGTAGTGTAGGGTAGGGTAGTGTAGTGTAGGGTAGGGCAGTGTAATGTAATGTAAGGCGGTACGTAGTTCGCCGGGACAGCTAGTTATGTTATAGAAATAAAGTTTTTTCCCGTCACTGTTACAGAATTGTTACTGCTATCCACAACTAATAATATTAGAAATATACACATATATGCAGGATTTGCAACGTTCCCCTCCAATTCCTGTTTCTGAAAGTGTTTGCCTCATGTCACAATGCGTAACACATGACATTAATCTTTCACGTAAGGAATTATTTAATAGCTCTAGCCAGGAAGTTCGACAATCTCAGAGAAAGTTTCAGAATAGAGTACAAAAGCGTAAAAAAGGTTAGGAAAATATTACTTTTGTACTTCTCCTGACTGCTATTTTTTCTCCATCAGTATTCCTTTGTCCCTGATCGACAATATTTTTGTTATCTGTATGTTACACGATTTATTCGCTGATTGTGAACCGATTTTTTTTGAAATGTTATGTTATGAAGCGTCGGTGGCTCAACCGGTAATGACTCGGTCCTCTTAACCAAAGGTGCCCCGGGTTCAAATCCGGATGGCCAATGTACCAATGAGTTTTTCGAAACTTACGTACATATACTCACCGATTGCTTTAACGGTGAAGGAAACATCGTGAGGAAACCTGCAAACACCTGCGAAGAAACTCGAAGGTTGTGTGTGAAGTCGTCCAACCCGCACTGGGCCGGCGTGGTCGACTAAGGCCCGATCGCCCTAATTCAGGGTACTCGAGCCCCTCGGTGGGGACGTATATGAGTTGATATGATGATGTTCAATATGCCTGCTTCCCGATCCCGATACAACTTACTACAGGGTATTAGAAATCTGGCGAAGTCGCTGGTACTTCTAAACAGTCGTCTAACCCTCGGATAGCACGTTTAATTGTGCCACACGATAAGAGAGAGAATTAAGGCGAGGCATTGATTTTTTTAGTGTTGCCACCATAGAAAAAATACATTTACTATTTTTTACTCAAAAATGGCTCTAATGATTTTTATGAAACTTACGTTACTATAACTTTATATGGCCTATTAGCACGCGGTGGTTCGTTATTCTAAGATAAATCTGAATAAGGTACTTGTTATAAAAATCAAGATTGTTCGTTTCTTTTTCGTAATAGTCTTTGTTCTTTGCTTTTTCTTAAAAATGGCTCTAAACTTTTTTTTTTAACTAGAAATATAATAGTTGGTTTATGGGACACCCTGTGCATTGCCCTAACCCAAATTTCCCCCAAATCAGCCTAGTATAGTTTAAGCTTTAAAGCACGGACGTACTCACAGACACACACATACGTTTTATTATTTAATTTTGTTATTTCATAGTTTCTTAGACTCTAGTGTGTGTGTGAGTGTGTCCATCCGGTGCTCTAGTGCCTAAACGGATGGACGGATTTGGATACAATTTGGGTTAGGGAAATATGATTTTATTATATCCAGCCGTTTTCTATAAATTCTTCTTAACTTGATATTTTTAAGGGTTGCCATCATAGAAAAAAAAACTATTATTTATACTGACTACTCTGTGCCAGGGAAGGAGACATCAGCGCTTTGCCCATTGCCCACTAAGATGGAATGCCTCGTAAATAGTTACACAATGCGTTAATAAGCCAAATCAGACATATCTGTCTGTGGGTCAGTTTAAAATTTCATTGTGATGAGAAAAATTGGTCTTGGTCTTGCAGTCATGGTCTTACAAGACCAAGACTAAATAAACAATACCAAGACCAAGACCGGACATATTTGAGCAAGACCAAGGCTATCCGAGTCTTGGTCTTGCTTTGCTCATCACTATCTATTACGAGTACATTGTGTAGCAAAAATAATTTAAAATTGGTAAAATGACCAGATAACAAACAGCTTGCTACACTATACGTAGAATTGAGGAAGAAATAGGGCCCAAAGGAAGATTAATGAAACGGAACTATGAGGAGGTTAAAGAAGGGATATAATAGGAGAAAAAAAGAAACTGGAAGAATACAAAACTCGGCTGTAAAAAGGTGTTGTACGTCGTGGTTATAAATATAAAATTTGACTACCTCTTATGGTTACAGTAAAACATCAGAAATTTACATAATTTTAAATTTTCGAGATAAGGTTAAAAAAATGTAGAAGTGACCCTGATCCACTTCTAAATTTTATCAATATTAAATTATTTTTGCTACAATTGTCACTAAGTCACTATCATCAACTGGGCAATCATCATTAGTCCACTGTTTACAAGGCGCGTCGCTTCCGGCCATACAAGCCACCTTTTGCAAACTACTCCTACATATAACGCGTCCCACCTTAACAAACAAAGTCGAGGCGTTTTGCAAGTGTTCCAGTGGTGTGCATTAAATTTAACCGCCCATTACTGGTAACTGGTCTATTCGTGGCTATTAGGAGGTAAAGAGGTGATTAACCCGCTACCCACATCACCGTTTCGTAAAGTAATTTGATCGTTGAAGTCAATAGTAGGCTCGTATCGTAAACATGTAAAATGATTTATCTGAATAGCCGACTGTTTGTTGTTAAAAAGGATAATAGAATGACGAAGTTACCGAGGTTCTGCGACGAGCCAATGTCGGTGGCATTGAAGTCTATTTAATGCGTCGGCAGCTTCGGTGGTGCGGTCAGTATTTTTATTTTATTTTTAACAATTGGTAAACCCTTGACAACATCTCACCTGGTGGTAAGTGACGATGTTGCCGAAGATGGAAGCGGGCTTACCAAGATTCCCCAACGCAATGGGGAACTGGCTATCTTATCTTCATGCCGGAACACACCAATGATATCAACATTGATATTTGGCGGCAAGACTTAGATAAGATGGTGGTAGCTAGCCAGGCGGGCTTAGAAAATGCCCTACCACCAACCAAACCGAGTCTTACAATTGACCCCGCCGGGAATCGAACCCGCGACCTCCTGTGTAAAGCCAGTGAACTTTGCCTCTGAGCTACGTATGAAGGAGGTGAGAGAGGCGAAGCGCATCTTCTATTCTGAACTGGAGGAGGGTAAGCGGAAACATGGCGGACAGCTCCTCCGGTACAAAGATGTTCTGAAGCGACATATGAAAGGATGCAACATAGAACCCTCTCAATGGAAGAGTTTGGCAGCAGAACGGCCAGAATGGCGCAGGATTGTGAATAGGCAAGTGCGCGAGTTCGAGGATTAGCGTAAAGCTGACCTTGATACCAAACGCGACCAGTTGAAGGCCCGACCACCTGCGACCATTTCATATAATTACGAGGGTGGCATACTTAAATGCCCTCAGTGCGCGAGGAGTTTCGCTGCGAAGATTGGCTACATAAACCATCTTCGAGCGCACGCGCGCGCGGCAAACCGACTAGCAGTCGAAGTGGTCGCCATGACCGAAATCGGTCGGATAAATAGATAGGTGGATAGATAGAATAGAATGACGGAAATGAGATTCTTAATGTCGGACTTCAACAAGTTTTAAGTATATTTTTTAAGATTTGTTGTTAAAAAACCGGCCAAGTGCGACTCGGGGTCACACAAACAGGGTTTCGCACCATAACTTTAATTACCAACTGAACATGACCTCTCAGTGCATACTATGCTCTAGGTAAATAGAGGTCTAGTTATTCTGGACTTTGGAAACTTCATTTTTCCTGTGGGAATGGAAGGGCTTTTAGATTTACTTATAGATTTTCCTGCATTCAACCTCATATACTGTGATTTTTCAAGATTTTAGGCCCAGTAGTTTCTGAGATAAGGAGGGGGGGGGAGGGGATGGTAAATTTTCGCCTATTTTCTTGAATAACGTAAAAACTACAATCTAAAAGTTATAAAAAAAATATATTTGAGATTCTTACAACAAGCCTTTTCATTTGCTGTCTTATAATATAGTTTGCAAAACTTGCTCTAAAATTCTCTAATTTACCCCCCAAAAGTGGCCCCCATGTTATAAAAACCGCCTCCGTGGCGTAATGGTTAGCCCATTCGCTTCACACCAGGAGGTCGTGGGTTCGATTCCCGGTGGGGTCAATTTGTAAGACTCGGTTTGGTTGGTGGTAGGGCATTTTCTAAGCCCGCCTGGCTAGCTACCACCATCTTATCTAAGTCTTGCCGCCAAACATCAGTGTTAACAACATTGATGTGTTCCGGCTTGAAGATAAGATAGCCAGTTCTCCAAAGCCCGCTTCCATCTTCGGCATCATCGTCACTTACCATCAGGTGAGATGATGCCAAGGGTTTACCAATTGTGAATTAAAAAAAAAAAAATTATTTACGTTGCACGTCCATCTTGGGGTGGCCGATTCACATAAGTGTTCCAAATTTCTATTCAATCGGTCCAGTAGTTTCTGAGCAAATTGGCTGTGACAGACGAACGGATCCTGCCACGTACGTACCAATGTGTTTTCGAATTTCGATTTCATAGTTCGTTTATCCGACGCTCTTGCGGTGAAGTAAAACATCGCGAGGAATTAGTAGTAGACACCTGCAATTGGTTCTGATCACAGAGTTTCTATAACCTACATGTTTAGTTTTTAAGTTAACTTTTGTTTGGTGAACCGAATATAAATTAATTTAAAATGAATGAATGAATTTATTTTTTGGAACCGCAACGAGCCCCCAGTCATTGGAATTCCCTCGGTGCACGTTGGTGGAGCAAGCACTAAGACAAAGTATAATCCATTTATCTAATAAATACCTTTAAACGAGCAATTCTTGTATATATGTAGGTATACATATATAATCTGAATCTTGGAAACGGCTCCAACGGTTTGCTTGAAAATTAGTAGATATAATATATGTACGGGGATTTTTGGGGGCGAAAAATCGATTTAGATAGGTCTTCATTTCTGGGAAAACGCTATTTTCCTAGATTTTCGCACTGGAGTATGCAGCGCAAAGTGAATTAGCTAGCGTATTTTTAAATATTTTTTTATGGCTCTGGCTACTGTGCCCTGAGCAAAGCTCGGTCGCCCAGGTACTTATTACTAACATAACTAAGCTTCGACTGACGTAGACTTGTACAAGATATTGTTGCCCCCAGATGAGGCGTCGGGCGTCACTGGCGGCGGCGGGGGCGAGGTGAGGCGGGCATGGACCACTCGGTGAAAGCGATGTCGGCGCGCGGCCCGCTGGCGCGGTTGCTTGCGCGCCGCCGCTTCGAGTCCGCCGAGCTGGAGGAGCTGTACGCGCGCTACGCGTGCAAGCTGCAGCGCCCGTGCGTGGGCTCCGCGCTCGCGCTGTGGGCTGCGCTCGCAGCTGCGCTCGCCGCCGTCGAGGGCGCAAGGGGCTGGCGGAAAGCACCGCAGGTCTGTACCTATCCTGGTTGCTAAGAGCTAGAAGCAAGTCTATGTCTATCCTTTCTCGATTGAGGGAATTTCGATGAAGTACCTACGCGCATAAGCAACCACGCGTAATTGGCTCCAAGCTCATAGCTACCGATGAGCTTTTCCTAGATTTTTGTATTCCCAGCTCGCTGAATTATCGGTTGAGCAGATTTGTACCTACTCCTATAAGTGTTGAGTGAGCCGTAAGTCAGTTTTCGATCATCATATTTAATTTTCAACTTCACATCATTGAAAAACAATAAAAAGCATAAATAAAACAGCTATCACATCGTTTTCAACCGGAAATAAACAAAATCAATGTTTGCTGCAGGTGGGCGTGTTAAGCGCGCATGCGATTCTGTGCGCTGGCCTTGCCTGGTGGTGCGGGCGCGCAGGCACGGCGCCTGAGCGGCGGCTGCCGCGCGCCTGCTGGCTGGCGCTGGCCGGCGGCGGCGCGGCGCTGGCGGCCACGCTGCCCGCCTGGGGCCCCGGCGCCGCCGCTGAGGGCGCTGTGCACGTCGTGTGGGCGGTATTCGCGGCGTACGCGCTGCTGCCGGTCGGCGCGCCCGCGGCTGCGGCGTTCGGCGTCATCCTGCCCACAGCTCACACCATCGCAGCTGCTCTCGTCGCTCATCGCTTCCCCTACCATGTTTGGCAGCAGGTCAGTAAAGTTACAACTACAGTGCGACAAGGATCTTTTGGCACGTGGCGGGAATCGGAACTAACGACGCCATCTTGTAAAATGTAGGTAAAATGGCATTCATTGATAGATCGTTCAGTGTGTTGTTTGCACACCCACGCCCTCCTGTCAATGTCACCTAAGTGCCAAAAGATCCTTGTCGCACCTTAGCGTATAATGGTTTTATTTAATTTTTTTTTTATTTAATTTTATTTTATTTGGGGAGCTTATAGCTAGGGATGCCTCGATACGCCTGTTTGCCGATACGATACCGATACTCTTGTAAAAAATCGGCGATACTGATACCGATACGCTTATTGAATTCAAAAAGGAAGGTAGAATATAGTTTTAGTAATCAAAATTAACATTTATAAGATTTTTATTTAAAAAACAAAGCATTCTTAAGTTAAGCGGGGAAAGGCGATTTCGCAAGTCTGTTTGAATAAGACCTGCGGTGGAAAATAGTCTCTCAGATGCGGCAGATGCCTCGTTTGCAACGAAATAGATGGGACAACACGCGCGTTTACATTACATTTTTAAAGCGCGAAATTTGAAAAGTATCGTTGAATCTGCCATAAAAATATCGCCGATACCGATACATCGGCAAACCCGAAGTATCGCCGATATATCGTTATCGGTATCGGTATCGGATGCATCCCTACTTACAGCCTTATTTACAAACTGGTAAATAGAAATAGTTACTACAAGGTAATCACAAGCTTCCACTTAATAAAAGAAAGTAACAATGAAAATTGCCTAAAGGCATTAACCGTGCATTTATAAAAATCAAGGTAATAGTTCACAAATAGAAAAAGAAGACAAAAAAAAAAACAAAAAACGACGGTTTGCACTCCGGGAGTGCCGACAGAAGTGAAAACTTGAATATTAACATTGTGCATTTCTAATCTGTCTACCTACCAAATTTCAGCCAAATCCGTTCAGTAGTTTTTGCGGGTAAGCGTAACAGACAGACAGAGTTACTTTCGCATTTATAATATTAGTAGGGATTAAAAAGTTTATATCTCAGAAAAATCAACTCCACCCGTCTTACGAATTTTCGATCAGGTCACGTGTCCTGACGCGAGTTTAACATTTTTTACCCATTACAAAAAAGTGCACAACGCCGCTAAAGAAGTTTCTACTTCATAAATTATAGAAGAAAGTAAAATAATAATAAGAAATGAATCGCAGAGATAACTTCTACGTAAAGGGATACCTAGACGATATACTTTAGCCACTATTATTTCGTAAACCACCTCCGAACTTGAAAACAGCGTTTCATAATGGCCTTGACCGTTGGCAAGCGTTCTCTTGTTCTACTACTGATATAAGCAAGATAAGCACCTGACATTTAGGTCATATTTTGAACGTTGTCGGTGCCAGGGGCCCGTTAAGTTGTTTGTTGACTGCGCAACAGGGATCGCGACCGAAGTGTCAGTCTTTGTTACGAGAGGTCACAGCCTTGCCCGGTGGCGCCTACGCGTGCCGGGGGACAGCAACCCGCCCCGAAGCTTCGCATTAGGGGGTGGTTTGCGTGCTTCGGTGACGTCATGACCCCGGCTAAAGTTCTGATCAATTTTAGGCGTAATTCCGAAATGTCAAAGTTTGGAAAAGTTTGATCTTATCTGGATATTGTATCCTTACTAATATTATAAATGGGAAAATGTGTTTGTTTGTTACCTTTTCACGCTTCAACGCCTTGACCAATCTTAATGAAATCTGGTATTCAGGTAGCCTGTGTCACGAGGAAGGACATAGGCTACTTTTTAACCCGTGAAAATAGCACAACCCGATGCAGTTCCTGAGGGAACTGAAAATATACTCTTTTTTGGTTAATTTCTTTAACATCGCAACATAACAATGGATTGTGTGATTTTTTGCACAGAGATGGTTGAGGAAGTGGGAAATTACTAATAAGCATATCCTGACATGGATCCCGAGGGATCTGGAGAAAAGTTATGTACACGCTCGCGAGCCGCTTCACCCTCTAACACAGTCATAAATACGATGTCCACGCGGGCGAAGCCGCGGGCAAAAGCTAGTATTATTATATTTTTAACACAACAACGTCTGTACCTAAGTAAACAGTATCAGTAAGTATTTTGAAGTTCCAGGTTTGCATAAAACAACTCGCTGTGTTACCGCATCGCATTAGCTGTCTTGTCTATCACATTACTTATTTAAAAACATAATTGACGGACTTCGACAGCTGTACAGTAAAATACAAGGTTAAAACAAAAATGTAGGTATAAATAATAATACATAAAAACCATAGTTATACAGAATGAATTTTAATTAGTTCTTGATAACAAAAGATATGCATGTACTCGTGATTACAAACAACTTTCCCAAAGAGACTATATTGTCAAATCACAAAAAAAATTCGGTCCTCGATACATAATTAAGATAAGTTATCAAATCGGCAAAAATGTATAAAGGACCAATTTTTTTTTTCTTAATTGACATATAGTTTCTTTAAAAAAGTTGTTTGAAATAACCAGTACATTCATATCCTTTTCTATCAAGAACTAATTAAAAGTCACCCTATATAATAATAAAAAATAAATAATAGATGCGTTGTACCAAAGTAACCGACATAACTCACATGATCGCTAAACTTAAGTGGCAGTGGTCAGGGCACATAACTTGTAGAACACATGACCGTAGGGGCAGTAAACTTCGCGAGTGGCGACCGCGCACTGGACGACGTAGCGTAAGCAGGCCTCCCACACGGTGGACCGACGACTTGGCGAAGGTCGCGGAAAGCCGCTGGATGCGGGCAGCGCAGGACCGGTCATCGTGGAAATCCTTGAGGAAGACCTTTGTTCCGCAGTGGACTCTTTCGCCTGATACGATGATGATGATAAAAAGATGCCTTGAAGGTTGCTAAGGAAGGACGTAACCTACTCGTAACTCCAGCGACGACACGCGGCTTGAACAGCGAATTACTTGGTGTAGGTATCAGGGGTGTGGGGTGTGGACGAGTTTACTTGTTTATCATTTTATTTTTAATTTGTTTGATATAATTAAATATAATGCCTAGTTTTCCTTAAAAAATTAAATAAAATAAAATATCAGTCATCTGCGTCGGTGGCGTAACGGCTAGGGCCGCCGCCTCCAGTCCGGGCGGGAGGTCGTGGTTACAATCCTGCCACGTACCAATGTGATTTCGAATTTAGATTTCATATCCGACGCTCTTACGGTGAAGGAAAACATCGTGAGGAAACCTGCACACTCCTGCGGAGAAACTCGCAGGTTGTGTGTGAAGTCGACCAAACCGCACTGGGCCCGCGTGGTCGATCGCCCTAATTCAGCGTAGGCTCGAGCCTCTCGGTGGGGACGTATATGAGCTGATATGATGATGGTCAGTCATCTTAATTTAATGACATAGAAAATTAAAATGAAAGGTCTTAAAGTCACCGATTTTTGTGTGTTGGTTTCATCTAACATTATCTATTAATATTGTTTCCGAGAAATTTTGCAATTAATACCAAAAACAGGGTTTACAGTATATTTTTTTACCTTAAAAGTGATAATATTTTTAGAATTGTATTCAATTATATCGATTTTTTATTACATTAAGTTAAACATTTTTTACATAGTGATAGCTGTACACAGTTTTTCAATAATATGAATTGAATATTGTCATTTGACCTTTGTATCTTAAGGCCTTAAATTGTAAATAGAAGTGCAGTTAAGGCGACGCATTGGAAACTTTGGTCGCAGGGATCTCGATCTTTCTCAGCAATTAAAAAACACATGAAAGTGATATTTTTTTAACTGATTCTTTATTTCAATGACGTCATTTTGTTAGTTGCAGAAACACGATTCGTTAACAAAATAATATATCAAAGAAACCTCTTTTAAAATTGAGATTTGCATTCTACAGGCAAACCAGACTGATATAGTGCCTCTAAATTTTCATAGTCAATTGACTAATTAGTTTAAACACACACTTCAATATGCCAGTTGGATATTTAAAATTAAAGTGCAAAAGTGTGATTATTTTCTTTACTCTTCACACGTAAAGAAAAAGACAGAGACAACTGTTTCAATCAATGGCTCGCCTTAAAAAAAATATCTCATTCATTTAAATAGAGATCGTAAAACTAACAGATTTTAATATCGTCATATTTCTGAGCTACATAATAAATACGACGTAAAGTGAATTGCAATCATGTCATTCATTGCGATCAAACCACCAGAGTTCTCGAACCCGATAATCATCGCCAGTCGCCATTTTTATTTATGCCCCAGTTTCACTTTTAAAACGTATTTAGTTTATTATTTTAATTTATTCGTGTTCAAAAGGACATCATTAACTTTTTATTTCTATTTTATTGTTGCTAAGAACTGATTTAACTTTCTTTATAATGTCTCTTTTTTTTCTTCATGTTTGTTGTTCTATTATTCTTTATATTACTGTTGTACTGTTACTGTTCGAACTGTATGGCGTACGTCAAGCTAGCTTAACTCTAACCTAAAGGCGAAAACTTCTCAATGTTCCTTATCTAATTAATGTTTGATCATATAATGTAACCTAGTGTTCCTTAAAAAATTTTAAAAAAAACTGTCTTATATTTCATCACTGCCTGTGAAAATACAGTCATCATCATTTCAGCTCATGTACGTCCCCACCGAGGGGCTCGAGCCTACCCTGAATTAGGGCGATCGGGCCTTAGTCGACCACGCGGGTCCAGTGCGGGTTGGTCGACTTCACACACAACCTTCGTGTTTCTTCGTTTTCCTTCACCGTTAGAGCGTCGGATAAACTAACATGGTGTCATGGTGGATTTACTAACAAATAAAAAAAGTAAAAAAAACGGCCAAGTGCGAGTTGGACTCACTCACCGAGGGTTCCGTACCAGCACATCTCTGCATAAGGAACCTTAAAAATAATAAATCGAAAACTGTATAATAAAAATAATCAAAAATCTGTTTAAGCTTGTGCCAATGGAGCCTTTTGATACGAAACCCCACATTACACGGTTAACTCAATACAAACTTTTGACCGCCGTTCCTTGCATTACACAGTTAACTCAATACAAACTTTTGACCGCCGTTCCTTGCATTACACGGTTAACTCAATACAAACTTTTGACCGCCGTTCCTTGCATTACACGGTTAACTCAATACAAACTTTTGACCGCCGTTCCTTGCATTACACGGTTAACTCAATACAAACTTTTGACCGCCGTTCCTTGCATTACACGGTTAACTCAATACAAACTTTTGACCGCCGTTCCTTGCATTACACGGTTAACTCAATACAAACTTTTGACCGCCGTTCCTTGCATTACACGGTTAACTCAATACAAACTTTTGACCGCCGTTCCTTGCATTACACGGTTAACTCAATACAAACTTTTGACCGCCGTTCCTTGCATTACACGGTTAACTCAATACAAACTTTTGACCGCCGTTCCTTGCATTACACGGTTAACTCAATACAAACTTTTGACCGCCGTTCCTTGCATTACACGGTTAACTCAATACAAACTTTTGACCGCCGTTCCTTGCATTACACGGTTAACTCAATACAAACTTTTGACCGCCGTTCCTTGCATTACACGGTTAACTCAATACAAACTTTTGACCGCCGTTCCTTGCATTACACGGTTAACTCAATACAAACTTTTGACCGCCGTTCCTTGCATTACACGGTTAACTCAATACAAACTTTTGACCGCCGTTCCTTGCATAATTGATTACTTAATTAGAGATTACGTACTTTATATAAAGACTATATTTTATTATAATTTAATTACAAATGTATAGCTTTCAGACTTTTCCCTATACTTGTAGTACAAGACGGTATACTTGCCAAATTTCATAGTTCTAGGTCAACGGAAAATACCCTATACATTTTGATTCCCTTGAAATTGTCGAAATATACGTTTTTTCTCGGCATAAACGGCCATATCTTTTGATTTTTCACAGCTTCAAGGGACTGTAGACCGGAGTATATGATTTTAATTTCAACTCGATACCTACACGCGTTCCCGGGACAAAGGTCTTGACAGACAGACCGACGGAGAGACAGACTTGTGAAGAAGTCAATCTTTTTGGTTCTTTTTACATTCAACCTACTTTTATATCATCTTTTTGTCTATTTTAACTTTTTTTTTTATTTTGTTTGTTTTTGAAAATTGACACTCTCTGTCAGTTAATTCAATTTCGATCCTATTCATCGTCACACCTGTCAATTACCATATTTTTACGTTTTATTTCTTCATTTTAATATATTCCTTTTTTTTAATAAATTCTGGCCCTTCCCTCCAGTACCTGTTCAATTTCCTATCGTGTGCGCGACGACGCAGACGGAGGGTGCGCCGCCTGCCGCAAACGGACAAAAAAGTGATCCTATAAGGGTTCCGTTTTATCCTTTTGAGGTACGGAACCCTAAAAAGTAAAAAAAAATGTAAGGGGCGTTCTAAATAAAAAAAAACGTTTTATTTAAAATTTATTTCGGTCTGAAGTAAAAACGGTAATACAGTCAAGCGTCAAACTTGGCGTTATTATAGTATAAAATAAACCCTAAAAGTAAAACAAAGAATAATAAAAACTGGCCAAGTGTGAGTCGTGTTTGCGCTAAGGAGTCCGAATTGAATAAAAAAAAAGATTTTTTCTGTCGCTCGCATTGATGTATTTTGTTTAAAATGTATAGGTATCATTATTAGACTTGTGTGGAGAGATGTGGTGCTACGGAACTCGCAGTGCGAGAACACGTCTCGCACTTGGTCGGTTTTATTGTAATTACTTTTTACGTGGGTACGTGACTAATCGTGATCAAATTGTAATCTAATTTCACACAGCTTGGCTCGGACAAAATCATTAAACCTTGTTCTTCCAGCTGAGTCAGTCTTTAATTAATAGACATGTTACTCGTATTCTCACACAAATGACTGATTTTAAAAAACTTATTTGTTTATGACAGATACTCGATTAATTCTTTAAACTTTTAATAAGTCATATTAATTTAATAAAGCATATTTTTAAAAGGTCATATTTATTTAATAAAGTATACTTTTAAAGGGTCATATTTATTTAATAAAGAATACTTTTAAAGAGTCATATTTATTTAATAAAGAATGCTTTTAAAGGGTCATATTTATTTAATAAAGTATACTTATAAAGGGTCATATTTATTTAATGAAGTATCCTTTAAAGAGTAATATTTATTTAATAAAGTATCCTTTAAAGAGTCATATTTATAAAATGAAGATTCCTTTATAGAGTCATATCTATTTAATAAAGTAAACTTTTAAAGGGTCATATTTATTTAATAAAGTATACTTTTAAAGGGTCATATTTATTTAATAAAGTATACTTATAAAGGGTCATAATTATTTAAAAATAGTATTATTAAGTGTGAAAACATTTAAATGGTGTTTAGTTGCTATTTAAGTTAACTATTGTAAAATTATTTTATAACAAGCTTTTAATTTACAGTACTTTACGGCGAGATTTTTTAATTGTCTTGTCCGGATCCAGATGAAATTTGGTTTGAAGCCGTATTTTTTGAATTTCGAAACATGCATTGGTCCCAATAATATGCAACCCATTAATGCACGACTCATAAATGGCCGACCGATAACTCGTGTCATGGACTTGAACTGAAATAATTGTTTTTACTTTTTATATAAATGAAATTTTTTGAGCGTGATTTTTTTATTCAATGGAATCAAACATTTTTCCTTTCCCGCACCGCTTTCTTGCTTAAATGAGCCAAAAGGCATGAATATTCTGTTCGTCCATTTGCTGTTAGCTTCTGAAGTTCTCAGTGTATAGTGGCATTCTACCGTTAAAAACCATGTGATCCAAAAAAAAAAAGTAGGTATCTGTATCGGTGGCGTCGTTGGTGGCATAATGGCAAGGGCCGCTACCTCCTGTCCGGGAGGTCGTGGTTCGAACCTTGCCACCAACCAATATGTTTTCAAAATTCCATTTTATATGTACGTTTATCCGACACTCTACAGTGAAGGAAAAAGCATCGCGAGGAAACCTGCACACGCCTGCGAAGAAACTCGAAGGTTGTGTGTGAATACGACTGGGCCCGCGTGCAATCGCCCTTTATCAGGGTAGGCTCGAGCCCCTCGGTGGGGACGTATATGAGCTGTAATGATAATGATGAGGTATCAGTACGTAGGTATCTCTGTTGACGCCTGCGTGTATTTATTCACAGTTGGCAGTTATTACTGGCGGGTCGGTGAGGTCGCGATGATGTCACTGAACACCAAATAGTCGTAATATTCCGTGCCGTGGTCAAGAACATAATAATTGGATTTTGTGACCGAAAAAACGAACCAACAAGAAGCTAATATTAGAACCTTTTTTTACAAAAATATTGTGTACTCTTGTATAAAGAAGTAGGGAAGTAAATGATGTCTATCCTACTAATATTATAAACGCGAAAGTTTGTATGTATTGATGGATGTTTTTTACTCTTTCACGCTTCTACCACTGGGCGGATCGGGATGAAACTTGGCACACATTTAGGTTAGATCCTGGATTAACATATATAGGCTACTTTTATCCAGATTTCTTAAGTGGTTCCCGTGGGATAGCTCTTTTTTGGTAACTCTGTCACTTTGCAATTAAGCGAAGGATTGACGTGCTCATTAATGCTGATTATCGAATTGATTACTAATTAGCATAGCCCGACATCTACAGTACAGATCTAGAGTTAACTCAGTTCCCACGCTCGACAGCACGACAAATATAAAAACTATGTTCACGCGAAAACTAACTAACTACTGAACATGTCTGGCTGAAATTTGGAAAGTAGACAGCTTAGGACCTGGATTAACATACAGGCTACTTTTTTCCACGCTCGCGAGCCACATCGCACACTGCGCACCCTCGAAGACAGTCATAAAACTATGTTCAAGCGAGCGAAGCCGCTGGCAAAATCTAGTTGATAATAACTGGAGCTTCTCTGCGTTATCGAATCAGAAACGAGGAGATCCGTAGGACAAACAAAGTAACCGACATAGCTTTCAGAATTCTTAAACTTAAGTGACAGTGGGTGGGGCACATAGCTCGTAGAACAGATGGCCGTTGGGGTAGTACAGTTCTCGAGTGGCGACCGCGCACCGGAAAACGTAGCGTAGGCAGGCCTGTCACTAGGTGAACCGATGACCTGGTGAAGGACTTCGGGGACAAAAAATGCCTTCATATCTGGTCACTTCATATTGTCCGTATGGTTCCCGGCTAAGAATAGGACCATCCCATCTCTTCCAATGGGTGTCGTAAGAGGCGACTAAGGGACTTAAAACCGGAGGATGGGCAGCAGCGTCTTTCCGTGCATTGCAACACACCTGCAATCAAACTGCGATCGCCAACCCGCCTGCCAAGCGTGGCGATTACGGCAAAACCCCCCAATGAATCTCACACCCAGAAAACGGCCCCTAGTCCCCGGCAGCTCCGCTATTCCTGGCTCCGGTAGCAGCCATGGTAACGGCGGGGTAGGGGGTGCGAAGAATCCCCGGCAGATGCCAGGCTACCAAACCCAACGACCTTTGGCCCTGGCAACCTACAACACGCGCACACTGCGGACTGACGAGAAACTTGCAGAACTCGAAGAAGTATTGAGCAGGTTACGGTGGGATATCGTAGGTTTATGTGAAGTCCGAAGAGAGGGAGAGGACACCATGATCCTTAAATCCGGAAACCTGCTCTATTTCCGGGAGGGCGACCAACAGTCCCAGGGTGGTGTCGGGTTTCTCGTCCACAAGTCCCTCATTAACAATGTGGTCCAAATCGTGAGCGTTTCGACAAGGGTAGCATACCTTATACTCAGAATCACCAAACGGTATTCGATGAAGGTCATACAGGTATACGCGCCGACTACGGAACACTCCGACGACGAGGTAGAGAGTATGTACGAGGACATCTCTACAGCCTTACATAGCACCAGGACCCATTATACCGTTGTTATGGGGGACTTTAACGCGAAACTGGGCAAACGAAGCGATGGTGAGCTGAGAGTGGGGCAATTTGGATATGGAGTAAGAAATGCACGTGGCCAGATGCTGGCCGACTTTATGGAGAAGGAGAGCCTCTTTATGATGAACTCCTTCTTTAAAAAGTCAAAACAGCGGAAGTGGACATGGTTGCATCCCAATGGCGTAACAAAAAACGAGATAGACTTCATCTTGTCGACAAGGAGGCAAATATTCAATGATGTCTCCGTGATCAATTCAGTCAAAACAGGAAGTGATCACCGGATGGTCAGAGGCACATTGAATCTAAATACCAAGCTAGAAAGATGTCGACTGATGAAGTCTACGCTCCGACCAGCGCCCATCCAGCTCCAAAACCCCGAGAGCTTTCAGCTCGAGCTGCACAATCGTTTCGAATGCCTAGAAGACTGCGAGAATGTGGACGATTATAATGACAGGTTCGTGGAAATTGTTCAAACGGTCGGGTCTAAGTTTTTTAAAACTCGCCGTTCAAACAGAACTAAAAAAATCTCCGACTTCACCAGCAACCTCATGGAACAAAGACGCAGACTGGTTTTGCAGTCCTCTGAAGACGCTACTCAGTATCGGCAACTAAACAGGCAGATCTCTAAGTCCCTAACTCGCGATTTACGCCAATATAATACAAATTGTATTAAAGAGGCGATTGAGCACAATAAAGGCTCAAAAGTGTTCGCGAGAGATCTGTCTGTTGGACAAAGCCAACTGACCAAGCTGAAGACTGAGGACGGCAGGACCATATCGTCTAAGACTGAGTTGCTGGAAGAAGTTGAGAAGTTCTATGGACAATTGTACACGACCACACGTTTGCCTGTCAGTGATCTGGCTGAAGACCCAAGAGCCAGACTAACCCGACACTATACCGAAGATATCCCGGACGTCAGCCTGTACGAGATTAGAATGGCTCTCAAACAGCTCAAGAACAACAAGGCACCGGGTGATGATGGAATTACGGCTGAACTTCTGAAAGCAGGTGGATCACCGGTACTAAAAGCTCTTCAGAAGTTATTTAATTCCGTTATACTCGAGGGACAAACGCCTAAGGCATGGCACAGAAGTGTGGTCGTGCTTTTTTTCAAAAAGGGCGACAACACCCTGCTGAAGAACTACAGACCCATCTCACTTCTGAGCCATGTCTACAAGCTGTTTTCGAGAGTCATTACGAATCGTCTCGCACGCAGGTTTGACGACTTCCAGCCTCCCGAACAAGCCGGTTTCCGAAAAGGCTTTAGTACCATAGACCACATACATACGCTGCGGCAGATTATACAGAAGACCGAAGAGTACAATCAGCCACTATGCTTGGCGTTTGTGGACTATGAGAAGGCCTTTGATTCAGTCGAAACCTGGGCTGTGCTACAGTCTCTCCAGCGGTGCCAAATTGACCATCGATACATCGAGGTGTTGAAATGTCTGTATGAAAACGCCACCATGTCGGTTCGCCTCCAAGACCAGAACTCGAAACCTATCCAGTTGCAGCGAGGGGTGAGACAGGGAGACGTTATATCTCCGAAACTGTTCACCGCCGCCCTGGAAGATGTTTTTAAGCTTCTGGACTGGGGTGGACTCGGCATCAATATCAACGGCGAGTACATATCCCACCTCCGATT